>JAKROA010000011.1:0-2500779 GCA_023375655.1 Taenia crassiceps
ACTGATGGGATTGTAGTAGCACGCAGTGTAATTTAGGTGAATGAGGAAAGTAAGAGACGTTTCCATTTAGTTTATACCTACGGAGTACCCACCTTATGAGAACGTCAACATGAGCAGGCGCATTAAAACCGAGTGCTATCATTGCCGTGTCTGCAATCCATGTCCACTGCTTACACGGTCACTGAGGCAAAGCGGATTCCTTCGCCTAACAAGGAACGTATGGTCGCCGCCTTGGGCTGCTTATTCATTCAGCCTCACTTCTAACGCAGTATGCATGCCTAGTCTTTACAGCAGTGCAGCCATTCCACTCTGCTGATGCTTGAGAAGGGATCAAGTGAATAAAGTGAGGAAAGGAGACCACTGGTAGCTAACAGTATTGAAATTATCATTCCATTTTAAGCAGTCGATTGGATTATATTATTTCAAAGATAAAGATGCACAATGACTCTCTATCACTTGAAAGGGCTCAAAGCCGAAAGCTCGCACTACATTGCCCACACGCATAGAAGGCTATCCCTTTAGCTGTGTATGTCTTTCGCATTTGCCACCGCCGTCTTCCTGCCTAAAACCTGCCTCCGTAGCACAGAGTGTTGAGTAAGCTTGACAATTGCAAGGTAAGCTTTACTGCTTCATTTGCCAAAGTCTCTACCTAATACCTGTGAAGCGGCATCGGGATGAATTGTCTTAGCGGGGGAGGCAGTCAATCAAACGCTCCTCTGCCGCTATTGTTCCAAGCCATGATAGCCATCCATTTTATGATATCGAACAACTTCAAAAAATCCACAACGCCTCTTGTGGAAACAACAAATAAAGTTGGAACTCTTCCTCTGCTACATGCAGCGCCAAAACGGTAGGTGAACAGTTGTATTTATCCCAATATAACGTGCTAGTTCGGCACTCCCTACATCAGCATTTTTCGACCAGCAGGGTTACTTCAAATCCTCATTGCAAAACTCACTTTGCTCTATGAAGAGAGCCGTGAATTGCAAAAGAAGATGCAAGGTAAAATCCAGACGATGGTTTTATTAAGGCTATTCATGAAACTTACTGCCAAGCAAACAAAGTGGGCAGTTGAGCTACCAAAAGCCATTTTGTAGGCGTTCATTACCGTTGATATAAAAAAATAAGAGTAATTTTCTGATGCTGCATGTCTCAGCACTGAAGTGTTTGACAGAGCCACTTGAGCTGACAAATTGCATGGGTGATGATGAGCCAGTGACGCATAGTCCACACGCCCACCTTTTGACCTCTATGCTCTATGCCCTCACTTTGACCCCCATTGTTTATCGCACTCCTCTCTCATTGTCTTAGCCGTATTTTTCCTTTCAGGTGGTTGCAGAGCTGCCAGCCGGCTTGATGGCACAAAGTAGAAATTGCCATCTGTTGTGTAAGATTAATTTACCTTCAATTATCACCGGTCCCTTAAAACAGGCTTCTTAAATAACACCATGACGCAGTGTCATGCAGCCTTATCGGCGTCACCACTAAGTCCTGGTTCTTAGAGAAGAAAAGGAGTCAGGGCATGAGGAATCAGGGCCATCAAAGGGGCTTTCCATGCGCAAAATTTCACCACAGTGTAGTAATGACAAGACTACAGTCTGCACGTGAAAAGCTAGTCATCGGTACTGAGTGCTGAGTTGATACCAACTATGGCAAAAGGCGCCTCATTTCATCATTCTGCTACGTGTGCACCTGCAACTGGCAGCCCCCAACCTGATGGCTAAAGAGCAACCTTGCATCGTGAAGCTGTTACCGTCGCTAATGTGCACAACCGGACAAAACTTTTGCAGGGATGCTCTGCCGAGCTTGTCTTAATTAATGCATTTCGAGGGGTGGTTGCAGCTTTTGAGAGAAAATTAGTTTAGTCTGCTCGGCTGGTTCAAAAGGGACCGCTTGAAGTGGATGTAGACTCTGATCAGTGTCCAGCAGCCACAGGTTCAATCCCATCCGACCCAACTATTTACCACCACGAGATTTTTGACGTGTGGCAATTAAAGCATTGTGATAGTGCGTTCGAAGTCTAACGAAAGAGGAAGAAGTATCCGTTCAGTGGACGCACCACCGATCTCGCAATCCCGCATTCGACGGATCTACATGCAGTGATTTACTTAATGCGGACAAATGGTCATCGCAGCTGCGGGCAAACAACTCAGTCACATTACTGCCGCTTATTTCACAGTTTAGGGCGCACGCACTTCTGCGAAGGCAGGCATCCTCACCACACTAACCAGCGCCTCATTGGCCTAATCAACCCATTGGCCTGTGAAGCACAAAGTGCTTCTTAGGTCAAGCAGAGACCAATCCCTTGGCTTGGTTTGCAAAACATCCATAAATACACGTGTGTGAGGTGTGAGGAGGGTGCCGCTTCAAATCTGTCTCACTTTACTGGCTACTGCCATTTTGCATGTAGATTTTGCACTGGAGATGGGTAGGATGCCTTTTGGTGGTCTGCTTTAATCACTGCCTGCTTAGCAGTTTTGACAAATAAGTTAGTTGTTTATGAAGATGATCTAGATGGTCCAATCACGGCTTAGTAGACACTTATAACTCTTTGGTGTTACAACTGCCGTCCATCTTTATCGTTGTAGTGCCTTTAGACTAGCATTCGTCTGGTACAAGGCAGCCTTTGGTCTGGCTTACCTGTGTTACACAGGTGGAGAATGAGCCAAGTTTTGCAATAAGGTTCGACAGGAGCTATTTTTCCAGTCGCATTCAACTATCGACAACGCATCAGAAACTGTTGCCGTCAGTGCGATGCGGATCACCGCAGAGTGAATACGCGTGTAGCCCAAGGCATCTCAAGCCCAGCCGACTGACAGATCCCAACAGAGCGCCTCAAATTTCATATTTCACTGCACATGTCTTTTGCTCTCCAATCGCATCGGTTGGCTTTGTAATGTTGAAAGAATGCACAACTCCTTTCCAGTGCCATAGCCCATTTGAATATACATTTTTATGAGCACCGACAGATAATAAGAAAGTCGGTAGAATTGAGGTTTAAATAGAACTTTCTATCACAAACGTAGAAATGCGCGCCTTGAAATGCAATTCTCTGAGATTGGTTCGCTTTTAACATGGCATGGATTTGTCTCGCCAAGCACTCTAAGCGTGTTGGCTTACCCATCATTTCCTGGAGAAGAACAACGTCCCTGCACCGTGATGCTGGAGCATTTCACATCCATCCCCCATTCATTGGTGATGTGTGCGAAAGCATTGGACAAATCAGGCTTCGATGCACGACCAATGCTGCCAATGGATTATTGCTTTGCTTCATTGTTGCAGATGAGGAAGTTCCGCAGAACGTGCAAATGAAGATAATCGACTGAAGCACGATGGAGATGACGTGGGACGAGACATCCAAACCCAAAGGCGATATCACCGGCTATCTTGTCGTTCAGCACCTCGACGATGTGTACCAGGGCATTTTAAACACGCACTTAACAAGAAGCTATGTATTCAGGGGATTGAAGGCAGGACAGCGAATTTCAGCCGCTGTTGCCGCACTGACTCTAGCGAAGAGTTCGGAGAAGGGTGGAGAAATTGGCAAATATAGCAAGGAAGTGAGCATCATCGTGCCACATTTTACAGAAGGTGCGTCCTCCTTATTCAATTCATCAAATGCTAGAAAATAGGAAAAGTGAAATAGATTTGGCAGCAATCAGCCTGCAAAATTAACGTGCTTGGTTCCACCCAAATGATCCCAAAGGTATATTTTCAACATTCCCTACTATTAATCGACTACAATAAATAAATGGGAGAATCGTGTTTTATGGGGCAGCACCGAGTGTTCCATCGTGCACACTTAGTAATTATTTGACATGTGGGTGATGAAGTGCAGGATATGAAGAACGTTCCTTTTTGTATAAAAGGAAGCAGTGTGACAATCACCACGGTGAAAAGCACCTCACGTGCTACAAACCCTGCAACGACAACTTCAGGAGAGTCTGCATTAGCAACCTCTACCACCACCATCCCCGAAGTCGGGAATTCATCCCACGCTTTGGATGCTGCGTTCACATTCCCTTTCATCATCCTAATGCTGTCGTCAGTCCTCTCGTAAGTCTGTACAAACTGTGCACAAGTGCACTTACTTCGAATACTACAACAAAACAGTTGTGTTTATGAGACGCGCTGTTTCTTTTCTTCCATTGCAGGCTTCACTGATCGAGCTGACAATCGTTTGTCTGCATTGAGCAGTTAACAGACCAATCCCAGTAAAACACTTTATGGTGGCAAATGCAATTTTTGCCATTTCGATTTATTCTCATTGATGCGCAATTGGCTCCACCCTAGCGCTGTAAGTTTAGCATCACCGAGAACCACAAAGGAATAAGTAGTCGATATACTGGCAATTGTTGTATGGCGAAGAAAATCTTCACCAAATGCTCAGTGTATCTTCAAATCAGGAGGGATGTACGCGGTCCAAAGTTTCCGAGTTTTTCGTTGTCGTGGCTGCACTTCGCCCCTCAGTTTTTCCTCCGTCCGTGATTGCTTGCTTATTACCTTGGCTGCACCTTAGCTGCAATAGCAGACACTTGAAAACCACGGTCAGTCACTCGTAGGCACACGTGACTTCGTCTGCCCAGTTACTAGGATGCATTCGTGAACACACTCAGTCTCAGGCATAGAACCCACATGGACTGAAGCGTAGTCTCCACTGGTCAAGAGCCAGGTGCACCCATGCGCGTTCATTAGCATCCGGGACTGCAGTCAATTTTACATCAGTCAAAGAATCTATGCCATTCTGCGTTGCACTACAAAGGATGTGCGATCGGTCACAAATGGGATGGGGTGAACAATCACGGGAGTGAAATTCATGCGTGGTGCAATTGCCATTTTTGCAGAAATGGTTGGTTCCAGTCGCACGCACTGGATACCCCGTCCAGCGCCTCTTTTTGCATGCCATACCTGCAAATACCTTGTAATAGTATTCGCATGCATTGGTTAAGCCACTACTTCAGTAGCATATCAGTGTGGCTGGAAATGTGCCCCAGCAGAGTGATAACGAACGCAATTTCTTCTACTGTTTCCGAGAAAAGGCGGAGGCTTCAATAATTGCGTGAGTTTGGGTCAAGTTTACCAGATGTGAGTTGAGTGTGGATAGTGGAGGAGGTTCTCCTCAGGAAATCGTGTCGACGTTTTTGTGCAGAAGACTAAGGCAAGAAATTGATGGTACTTTGGTGAGTGGTTTTGTGAGTATATGCATTTATAGATTAAGAATAAACTACGCGTGGTAGGAAGTTGGATGGCAGAGCTGACAAAGTAAAGGGGTTTAAGCGTCTGCAATTTTTTTTTTTTGACGTCGCTGCAGTGTCTGACTGACAAGTGCAAACGGTCAATTTAGCGATGCCTTGCCAAAAAACAACTGCAAATTATTCACTAGAGCAGAAGCAAGCGTCATGGGGGACCACCTTAGTTGCGGAGAGAGAGAGAAAGATGAAGCTTTCAGGAAATCCACGACTTCCACCATTTGCCACTTTAAAACTATCATCAAGAGAGTTGGAAAGCATTGGCTGCAGGTGTGGGTGGATGCGTCAGCCTACTAACTTCTATTAGTAGTGATGCGACTATGATTACAACGCTTTGTATTTGGAGTGGAGTAGGTGGAAAATGATACACTAGGTCACGTCAATCCCCAAACTACTACAAACGAAAGCACTAATTACGACTGACGTATGTTGTATGATCAAGCTCCATCGTACCATGGACAGTGAACTTGAAAATCTTGATACAAATTGCAAGACACTGCCATTGCTCTACTCCTCTGCTTCATGCTTCAGCCATTGAGCCAGTCCTGCAACTCCTCTCAGCACAACTGACAGATGTTCCCACCACACTCAAGTAATCACATCAAATTCAGTGCAATCCAACCCGTGGCAGTGGCATGCCATCCAAGTGGGATAAGAAATGATGCGATGCAAATCGCATGATGCTGCGTGTTGGTGGAATGGCATGAGTGGTTTGACATCATCTGTATGGAGTGGAGTCTCCGATCGGCAAAGGCGTGCTGGCAGGTGGGACAGACGAAGGGTGTCTCGCCTGTGTGTATGCGTTCGTGATTCTGAGGCAGCCATTTACGCGTGAACGCCTTTTCACAGAAGTGACACTTCCATGATCGTGAGTGGCTTTGCTTATGCCTTCGAAGAGAGGCAGTGCTCTTGTACATCTTGCCACACTCCTGGCAATTCAAGTTCGGTCGCGCGTCCTCCTCCATTTTTGCATTGTTCACCTCTTTTAAGGTTGCGAGACAGCTGATATTGGTGCTCTTCCTGTCATTGCCATTGTCATTGTCATTGTCATTGTCTGTGTCATTGGCGGCTCTTTTGGGGACCTCGGTGTTTGGAAGATTGAAGGCATTATCGATGGAATTGGCGACGATTGTGTTTGTGAATTGGGCGATGGTGTTCAATGGAGGCTGTTGGAGCAGACGATAACATAAGGCAAGGTATTCGAAGATTTGCTGCTCAGTTTGGCTGGAGAGTTGTGGAAGAGTGCATTGGGGCAGATGGGGCGCAATGAGTGCACTGAAATTGACAAGTGGGACGAAAAGCTCTGATTGGGCTTGTAGATGAGGAACCAAAGAATAAGACGAGGAGGCTGCGGATGGAGAGGAACAATGGGTGGTCAAGTCTTCCAAGAGGCTCTGAATATGATACCCGCATTGAGGCTGTGATAATGACGATGAGGTGAAGTCATCCATGGAGGAGGTGCAGGAGGGGCTATTGGAATTCACTGCCGCCGCAGTTGATGGCAGTGACAGTGTCAAACTGAAGTCAAAGGAGCTTGAGTTGCAAATGCCTTTGTCCCTGGCACTACAAGTTAATGGTTTTGTAGATGATTGCGTAGTGGGCGATAGCTTCAGAATGCAAGCAATGGAAAAGTCTAGGGAAAAGGGAAAGTGGTTTTGGGATAGATGTGGAGATATATTTAACAACTTGCAATATGAGAGCTTGAATACGTCTGCATCTGATCAAATCAAAAGCGAAGTAATTACTGATGAAGTGCAAGTGCAAACCCATCTTACCATATATCATGGCTGAAAAGGCGTCCGATGACTAGCGGTGGGACATCATCTGGCCTTATGTATCGCCAGCCCAATTCTCATTGGTTTGAAATGCTGCGACTCATTGGTCAATGATGAGTGATTTGGGTTTGTACACGCCGACAGTTGCGAGGACCGAGAAGAATTAAGCTTGAATGGAGGCAGAACCTTCTACATTTCCTCATGATGCTGATCGATTTCACCAACCATTCTACTGATGCTTCTCTTGTTGCAATTTCTACTGAGACCCATGGTATAGGTTAGGGCAATCAAAAAAATGATTTGCTTTGTTGTCCCATGCCTTATGAAGTCAGTAGGCAAGGCCAGCTATCGAATTTTCGCTCCCAAATTATGTAGAATGGCACACTTTCATGTATGTTAGCGAGGACGAATTGGGGCAATAGTGCTGTTTCGGTGCAAATCGTCACGGAGAGAGAGCGTTTGTAGGAGAAGTTGTGAGGTAGACAAAATGAACTCGCCAGCTCAACTGGATCTGAGGCACCCGTGCACAGGAATTGCTGCATGACTTGAATTCAGGAGGAGATGCACTCAAACTGTCATGTCTTGTGCTGGACACCCTGGCATTCAGGTGAGGTTGTTGGCATCGTTCTTAACTTAGGCAGAAATTTCATCCATCCAGAAGGGAAATCTCTTTCGACGTTACTGAAGGCATTGGCAGACACGAGGGCAGCGAGGCCAGTGACCAGAGAAATGGAGGAGGTGGAGGTGGAAATGGAAGTGAGGAAGAAGGTAGGTGATTGAGGATGCCAAGTGGATTGAGAAGCTGGGGCGTCAAATTTGATTTGAAACGATCTTAGCCAGATGCATATTACTCCACCTAGCGTTCGCACCTCGCCTGGCAGCATTGTAATCCTTACCACACCTGCCGCCCGAATGCAAGTAGATCTCACCAGGAGGTGGAATGGATTATTAGACTGCTGTGTACGAGGGATTTGACTTTACTCATCCAATTTGCATGACGTGACATGCCTGACTTAGAGTCTGTGCGCGTCCACGACTGCGCATTAGTGAAAGCTATCAAGAGTTTTTGCCATGCCTGCAATCGTTTGTCATTACAGAGACGTCTCCTCACTCACAAAAACCGATGGATTAGCACAGTTAGATGTCAGAACTCGACTGGAAAACTAAGCAGAACGGGAGAAAATGTGGACGCAACATTGACTGCTGTTTGGCGATAGGAAGTGAGAAGTCCACAGATGCAGCGGACGTGGGAATCGCAGTTGCACGATGTGATTGTTTAGGAATCGTGGTTGTGGAAATAAGGACTCGCCATAATAGCCCTATTTTACAATGGTAATGGCAAAAACCCACTGCTGATTTGTCTCCTCTGTCTCCTTTTGTGATATGTACCAATGCTCACCCTCTGCCACGCTTCCTAGCTTCTGCAGCAAATGACAGGCTTGGGAGCAGTGCTGAACCACTTTGGGGTGGGATTTTCACAGTCGCATTATTCATCCTCTACCAGTGCCTTCTGTAGATGGCAGGTCATACCATAGAATTCCAACTCTGATGCACATAATGATGGAGACAGTGAATTGTTTTTCCGCCTCCAGTAGCTTCATCACCGACGTCTGAAAGTGCTGCGTTGAATCGAGCTTGTTATTAAAGTACGTACGATCATGCCTACGGCGGAAGTATGTCTACAGCTCACTGCCCGAAATAACATAGCCGCCTTCCCTTGGTTTCCCGAAACATAAACACCCCGACCTCGAAACCGCGCACACGTGGAAATAGTAAGTTGCAGGTGCGAGAACACATTTTATCAGCCAAACCGAGCTTAGGAGCAATCCTTTGGCAACGACACTGGCTGACTTATACGAGGCACAGAGCAGAGGAAAGGAAAGAAACAACTTATGAGCGGTGGCAATGATGATGATGGCCGACATCAGTCAACGTCGAACTGACGTTGATTGCTAATGTGTCCATTGCTTATTCACTAGCATTGGACACATTTCTTCCCAGCTCATACCTCCTGTACTCAATCGAATTTTCCACAAATTGCACTCTTCCATTCTATTTTAATCACCACATTGTCTGTTTCTCTTTAACGCCACATTTGTCCTTCCCTCCTCTCCATTTCACTTGTTTTACTCACATTTTCAAGTGTGCTCATATGCCTTGTCTACTCAGCGCATTGTTTTTGGGCTTTTCTGCCTGTTGGCTCATTAAGCAGGAAGCGTAACAATCTTTTCACTGGTCTTCTTCAAACCTGCACCAATAGTGGCTGCAGTAGCTAATGCTTAATGATGTGCAAAGTATTCTAAGCAAACTGTTCGATTATCAGCGAGGATTCACAAAGCAGTCGCAGGACAGATTGCTTAGAGGAAGAAGTCGGTATCACCTTCCCTTTGCAAGGCAAGGAGATCATTAAAGGAGTAAGCACCGAAATGCTTGCATGCGTTGACAATCGACTGACTCATGTCAAATGGCCTTCACTCACCTACTCTTCCGCAATCTCTCTGTGCTCAGTTCAAGTACTTTGTGCGCAACTCACTGCCATTGTTACTATGGCTGTAGACGTAAATCAGAGCAAAATGCTACGTCAGCCTATAACGCAGAACAGGGACTGCTTCCCCTCCTTGCAGTCTATGCCAACCTGCATGGGATAGTTTACGATTACTTGTCCTGGTCAGCTCCGAGGCATTATAGCTAGGATCCGTTAATGCCGCAAATAAAAATCAAGCCTTTGCACTTCTGCAGGGCTCGAAGCCATTCGTCGAAGAGTCATTTTGATCACTTTTGCTCATATCCATTCACACAGCACAACTTCCATCGAATGAAAGCAGAAGCTGACTCACCTGCAATAGCCCACCTTCGCCCATTGTATCTAGCTTAACAGTTGACTACTGTCACAGCGTTAAGGAGCTTCCATAAATCGTTTGTGTTTGATGAACGCGATTTCCTCTGCGTACCCAACTCTCGTGTTTACTGAGTGTCGGGGATTGACTAGGACAGCCAGTAGTGTGGTAACTAGAGGCAGGCGAATGGCGTCAAGCGATCGAACGATGCTCCAAACTCCCATAAGTTCGCTGCGTCACGGTGAGGCAGCTACGAGTCGTTGGTCTCACCAACTATAAGTGCTCATTCTTATTGCATTTATGAATCATGTCTTGAGCCTCTCTAATGCACTTTCTGGCACAGATTTAGTAGAAGGGCGACCTTTTAAATCGTTGTGGTTGCAGCAGGAGATTTATGACATCAGCATTGCACAAAAATTGCACGCAAATCGCATTCAATGAATATCTTCTACAAGCGGAATATTTCCAATAACTTTGATTACATTTCGTTTTAGCATGCGGAAGCTGAGGGTATGGAGTTAGAGCCACTGCATTCCTCACTAAGCCAATTTAAGAGGAGAGCTCTTTTGGCCAATGTTACGAATGAATGCGGGCTTCATTCTCATTCATTGGTCACACACTATGCATGTCCAGTGATTGGAATGAACAACTTCATGTTTTCTGATCTAGAAAAGGCAAGAAGTGGTGCTGTCTCAGGAAGTGGATGATTCTCGCTCCATGCCAAACAATGGAATTTTACCATTTCAGAGCGTACTTTAAGGTCACCATTCTCAAGTCCACCGAGGGATATCGGGCCATCACTACCATGCAACAGCGTTAAATGGATAAGCAGCATTGCGTTTTTAGGCGCATGTTGCCTTTGATAGCATTTCTTCCACGACTTGAAATGCAGCTGCTTAGTTGTACACCTCAACGAGGTAGCAGATATGAGCATTCCCAGGTCACTGCCAGATAGCGAGATCTGAGCAGCTTTGACCTAGCTCGCACCGTCAGAACCACCATACTGCTTGTTTAATGAAAGCAAGTAATTATGCCATTGCCTTTCCATGTCGGAAACCATATGTCCTTGCAACAGCGCTTAGTCTGACGATTCCACTCTACTGTTGCTGCATAGCTAAACTGTCACAATAGTCTCACGCTTCACTGGCACACTGATGCAGCTTGTCTAAGCCTATGGCAATACCTTCATGAGTTCCTACCTCTTCATGTCATTCCAAAGGCGTTAAGCAATTCGGCAAAACAGCAACAACCAGATCACAACGAAAAGAAGGTCGATTCAACACATTCAGAGCACAACCTAAGCAAACTTAATCTCAACCAATCCTTCCAAAAATGCTCAGCACTTTCTAGCTGATAGGAAAATGTGGAGCAAATGCACTAGAGTGAGTGTGAAGGTGACGGAGCAGGAAGGAGGTGGTAGTAGAGAAAGTGAAATCAAAAGGACGGATGAGAAGATTTGAAGAAGGAAGAGGATTGATGACTGTGAGGCAGGTCAGTAGCATGGAGCATCGCCCTACTAACACGGATGTCGATGGTTCAAATCTCTTACTGGGCATGATAGCTTTTCCACCTCCTCCCCCTTCAGTTTGATTGACAGATTCTTTCCACCCCAGTGTCAAAATAGATAGTCTTGCCCATCTTTCTTGCTGCAATACGTCGTTAGATGGACATGATGGGACCTGAGCCAGGGAAGGAAGCCAATCACTTGCATGATCTTAACAAAGTTTCAGCTTACAATCTTTCAATTCGTAGTCCGACGTCCAATTCATCAATACACGAAATCTGCGACTACCGTGTCCCCTATTTATGCTCTATTAAGTCATGCTACACAAGATCAAAGCAAAATAACCTGAACCACTTCACTCGATCACTTTATCACACATTTCTATTTGCAGCATTCCGCTTTGAGCCTGAGATGGCCAATTTCCATCTCTCTAGCTGAATGAATGCTAAGGACTATTTGAAGGCCAAATCCCTCCACCGTGACCTTGTCTTAGCCTCGGTTACTAATTTGCCGTTTCTTCCTTCCGCTCATTATTATCGCTGCCTTGCATTGACGAAAGAGCCTAACATCCAATAAAAGCTTGATTCTGTCATGCATTGCATACTGCCTCTACTCTTGCTGCCATATCTCACTATGATGGAACAGGATACTTATAAGCGAGATGGGATTGTTTTATAGAGTCTCGGCATGTTGCTGGTAATCACGCGAGGATTTAGAAGGAGGGTGATAGAGACCAAGAGGTTGCTCCCTCTTGTGCCTCACAATCCACAAACATACACACACAGCTAATCCGACCAGTAGCTGAGGTAGCTGTGAGGAGGTGAAATCACTTGCCGACGCAATGCTGAGGCGCATAATGCCTTGAAAGCAGCAATGAAGACAAAGTATGCACGTGGTTCATCGCCAAACGCAGGACCACGTAAGGGAATGCGATGGAGAAGGCAGGGAACGAGATAGCAAGAACACTCATCAACGGGGCGTTTGTATACGCTTTCGTTCATACTCACTGGCTATCTTATTCCATCTTTCGTATCATCTCAATGAAAGGACTAAGACGTAAGCACAGACGGAGTAGAGGACTTGCTCATCTTCGTTCTCACAATTGCCGCCAATGGGCTGACATCCCAGTCACGAGTCCGGCACCGTGATCAGTGGGTGAAGTGAGATTTGCGCTGTGACGCCTTAATCGACCACGCATGATTGACGCCATGGGTCTACGCCACATAATTTGGCATGAATACATCTTGCTTTGTGAGGTGCTATGATCGAAGACTGGTGCAACTGACTGCACGCACCTTCGTGCCGACGCATCGAAAGCCGATTTCACCATTGACAAATGCTCATGATGTGCCATAAGTGACAAAGCAAATCCACCCACAAGGGCTGGCAAATCAACTCCATTCCATCAAGCAAAATGGCACACTCTGTTTAATGCGTACTTGAGGCAGTAACTCCACTGGCATCACCAACATGACATAAGCACAAAACTGTGGCACTGAAAACCAAATTACGCGCAGTCGACGTCAATTTCTATTGCAACTTGATCACACATTCCTCGACGTATCACAAATGTTTCCAAAATTATACGGTTTTGGGAAATCCTTCGTTATGCAGAAGAGTATTCCAGCACATATTCATTGAGGTAATGAGCTCTTGATCCATAAAGGGATTTTCTGTTCTCGCGGACACAAATCGGGACGCTTTTAAGGAAGAAGAATCAGGACTATGAGGTAAGCCATAGTGCCAAACCTTCGTTTGATCCGCGCAAATTGCAACGCGGTTTGATTACTTTGGGATGCACAGCAGTTGTTGGAACCACGCATAGCAACGGTCGGAGTGATTGTATGCTCGAAATCTAACTCAGATCACATTGTAACTCAAATGGTGGGTCTGGAGTTTGGACGAGTCCTTCCTGATGAGCTTAAACCAGATACTGTATGCAAATTTGAAATAAAAGCTGATCAAATTAGAGCCGTTGCTTTGAATTACCAAACTTCCATTAAAGCATGGCTGACTGGTGGATTTCGTTTGGCTTGTGCCTATTGTGATTTCCATCACGCACTTGGAGCTACCTTCCAAAATGGCCTAAGTTAAGCGCCATAGATGTTAGCCACTGTCCTTCATGCATCAGGTAGCCAAAGCAAAACCCTTTCTAGGATTGCGCCGATAAAGCTATCACATGCCACTTTGCCATTTGACTAAAGATTTTGAATTTTACACTTCTCATCAACAAATACGCATTGCACACAGCACCTCTACCAATACGGCAACCCAAAGAGTGGACCACACTGCTGACACAAACTGAACTTGACGGAAGAGCTAAGCATAAACCACAATGGATACAGCTCTCCGTAAACTCGCATAATTATTTGTGCTAGCAAATAAATCATTGTTTATCTCATTTAAGGTGGCTAATGCACATGCACAGCTTTGTTTTTGTCAAACACACGACCACATGCAAGTTTGAAGGCAGATCCGGGAGGGGATCGTGATTCCGCCTCAAATTAACAGCAAGTTCCGCTTCAGCATCTTGCCCGACTCGCCTTCCTCTTGACCAAAATGAGCTTCCATCGATGCAGACTGTGCCTTGCGTCATCGAGAAGCATCGTCTCATATCTCGCGCACTTGTGTCGCGAGCATCGCAGTAAGCGGGTTTCTGCTTTTAGATGCATATTCAATCCTGTGTATAATGATGCACACACAATGTGCCTCTGTGTATAGTTGCGTGGATTTGTGAATGAGGGTTTTGAGTCTGGTTATAAACGGAAGTGCTAAGAGTGAAACGACTCTTTTTTCATAATCCAAAACACTAGTGATCTACACAGCGAGCAGGCAAATCGGACGACTGCAGCATTGCTTTTGGCACACATTTATTTGCTTTCAGTTGAATTGGATCTGCGTTATCCGGTTTGCTCAAGCTCCGACAGAACCTTCGGAGAGGTGAGACACATTGCAGATCGTCCTCATAGCCTTCACTATATATATGCTCACATATTTTGAAAGCAACACAGACACTCGTTTAAACCTCAAAAACAGGCTGCAATCACAATGTGTACTGGCAGCGTCTCGTTCCGTTTGGGAACTTTGAGTTGCTTCTCGATCACTTCATCGCAATACACATTTGTGAGTTTGCCTCCGTTCGCGTCGAGCTAAATTTAGTCTGCGCTCTGCCTCTCGCTCGTAGCTTTGGCGACTCACGCAAACTTCTCCTGCATTTCTCATTTATTGCACCGCACTGCAGCAGTGAAAGCGGGGTATTCGGAAATACGCCTCTACTGCACAGAATGCTACGCGAAATGTGCGACACAGGAGACACTGCAGGGACACATGCAAGTTAATCATTTTCGTAGGTATTTTTTATTCATGATTCATATCTCACAATAATTGTTAACTGAACCGCCTCGAAACATTCTGCTTTACAGAAGTTTGGTCTGCCTTATTCGCATGGAATGCACTGGATTGCTATTACATCAGCGAAGCTCGCAAGTTTTGGAGATGGGTGTGTGTGTGTGTGTGTCAGCCTAATTTCCTTTCAAATGATGTTAATTAGATCATGGGTTGGATATAATTTCACAAGACAGTTGATTTTTAGGTCCACTGTTCATCAAAATACAGTCATATTGATTGCACACTTTATTTGCCTGTGTTTCAACGCACTCCAGCAGTCTGCCTTGACTTACCTTCTTGCGAAGAGATGATGCTCAGCAGTGCGACTTGCCAATTGGCATGTGCTGCTTTTTTCCCCTCCAACACCATGGTATTGTGGGGAGACCAGGAATTACTGCCAGTTAGCTATAATTGAAACGCTACTCCCTTATTAAAACGTTCCCATCCCATCCCATCCCCTCCCCTCCTCTCCCTTTCAACTAAAATTCATTGGAGTGAAATAGCACAAGAGCAAAGTGGTTTGTGTGTTGCACCCGGTGATTTACGTTAAAATATGTCAGTTGCAATCCGTCTCCATTGGCTGTTAGCTCACCAGAATGTGAGCTTTTTCTGCCTATTTGCTGCTACCAGTGCATAAGCAGCAGCGCTGACTTCAAAGAGACTAAGCAAAGGGCTCATCTGTCTCTAAGGCACTGTTGCGACGAGTAAGCATTCCAGGTAACGATTCCTTTTTAATTCGGGCACAGCTGCATTATTGTGGTTAGTAGCGTTAAAATCCACGCAAGGGGTTATTTCTGCCCTACGAAATCCGTTTCTCGGCCTTCATTCTCCGTTGCATGAACCAAGCTACCAATGGGGTGTCACCATAGAGACATGAATAAAAGCGCTGCTTTAATGGGTTGCATAGGCATTCGCTAAAGCGCGTGGTTGGCATTGGCACATGAGTATAAGGCCTTCTGTTTTCTTTGTCCAGCTTTAGGCTACTTTTGAAGCAAGAGTATGGTTTTTGTGCTGCCTCCCTCTACTGCCTGCTCACGGTGTGAGACTATGCATTGAATCGTCTGGTTTCCATTTCACTCAAAAAGATCCTGTCACGCCATTTATTAGAAGGTGGTCAACGATGGTTGTGAAGAGCGAACTAGTAGCTAATCGTTATCGCAGCCACGCATTTAAGGAAATTAGCTATGGAAAGCAGAAAGCGTGCCACTCGGCCATCACAGGTGTCATGCAAAACAACGCGACACCTTTCCAACAGCCACTTCTGCACCTTCGCAAATGAGTTATTAAAGTGCGGTGTCACTGGTCTAAGATTTCTCAGCATGACGTCCACGCTGGCTAAAATTTGACACCACTTTAGTGACAAGAATGAGTGTCGCCTTTTGCTGATCTATCGCAGAGTTAGTATACACTTAGTTAGTGCAGCTGTGATTGGCCAGCCTTGAGTTTGCGCTAAAGGTGAGGATATGGCAAAAGTTGGGAGTGAGCAACTGCAACAAGTGCATCGCTTTTGCGGCAGAAACTCTGTACTTAGAAAAGAGCATAATAACGAACAAAAGCTAAAATCTTGCATTGGCACTCCATCTGAGCGACTTGTGCAGCTGAAATTGAACTGACGCACAATGACAAGGCATTTGAATTCCCTGTCAGAGGCACGATTCACATTTCCCCTACCGAAGTGACCTTCTCTCGGTGGTGATGCTGACCCCCTCGGATGCTTGATTCGGGCACACAAATACTACATGAAATGGACGGGCTTTGCCTAGACGAATCCTTACTTCCCAACAGCATATAATGATCAGCACTTTTTAAAGTAGGAAATAGTAGGCTAACACAGTTTATGCGCTGATTTTCCAATTATACAAATAACGAACAAATAAGTGGAGAAGTCGTGTGAGGGCAGCCGATAAAGACACAAGTGCTTATCGGAACATCGGCCTTAATTAAAGCCAGCCATCAGTGGCAACCTCTAGTCCACAATTTGTGTGTGCATTTGCAGTGCTGCATTCAAGTTCAAGGTGGCAAATAGCACGAATCTCTCCTCACAAAGCCGATCAAGGCCAACTCTTATCGTGCGATAAAATTAGGTGATGGAAGATGAGTCCCGACTCGCATCTGTAAATAAGGATCATTTGTAGCTCTCGTTGGCCATTTTTTGAAATATAGGGATTTGTCTGTTAGCAGATGTTTCATAGGATTCTTTTGTTTGACTTCTTGCAAGCCCCTTAGTAGCAGAACAACTAGGTGGCGATGCAGACCGAAGCTGTTGTAAATGTAAGCAGTGTCAGATGTGAGTGCGTGCAAAGGAAATCCCATTAAGTGTCAAGGTCTAAGGTGGTGGAGCGAAAGAAGGAAAATGACGCCGCGAAGGCAAAAATGGGCAATGGATCCGTGGATGGAAGAATAAAGAAAACTCACATGAGAAAGGTAAAATAGCGAGTAATTTTGAATTGCTTGCAATAAATCTCTTTCTGACTAGCCCAGCATTTTGAAGACTATAAATGCCAAATGCCGGTGGTTTTCCACTCCCATAAAGGGATATCTTTTTAAAGAGAGTAGGCCATTATCCACACCTTTACTTGCAGCAATCTTCAAGAAATCGTTGCAAGTCTTTCTCTCAACTCCATTTCTTTCCTTCCGTTATGAAAGTTTACCTGTCGCTAACTCTCACTCATTCATGCAGGTAAAATGCCTGCTACGCGCATCTAACACGGCACTAAAATTTGCGGAAGGAAGGAGTGATGGGGTTTTGCACCTTCTACCCTCGGTCATTTGTTTGATGCCCTACCATCTGGGTCACCTGGAAAAACTGCTGGGGCCCTAGTCATCATATTACACACCGATGCACTTAGACCTATCCCACACAGGTCAGCTGTTTGCCGAGGATCTTTCGCATGTCTGTCACTTTGTCAAGTTGGTTGCTACCTTCTTCACACACATCCTCCTCCTTTCGCCTACACACCGACAGAATTGTTAGTGGATTAGGAGGAGAGGTTTTACCTGACGTGCATTGTACAGCTCCTGAGTCGGCAGTGGTGGTGGAGCGAAAGAAGGAATTTAACTTTGCGCCCATCAATTTGGCTCACGTGCCTGCAGTGGCAGTCGAATGAGACATTTCGCTTTGCACGCCTCGATTGAGGTGCTGTGACCGCAGTGGTGGTGGGTGGAGAAAGAAATTTTCTCTACAGCCATCGACTCAGCCTACGTGTCTGCTATTATGCTGACCTATAAGAAAAAGGTTATTTTCAACGCATAACGCTGGTTTATTGTTCTGATGTCTGAGAAATTGTGCTTAATAGCATGCTGCGACGTCAGAAACAAGAGATCTATGCTTTTTCTTAATGATAGTCACTAATTCTTTAGGCGTTAGATCTTATATTTATGCCAAGAAACATTTCATGCGAAGCACTGATTGGGTTCCTTGTCTACTACATAACATGTCCTCAACGGAACTGTCATATTCAAATTAGACTTAAACTGTACTTTTGAGGTGAAGATGAACATGCGCAGGAGTTCGCTTCCTCAGATGATAAAAGCAAGTGATAACAAAAGCACTGCATTTGATGACATTGCTTCCACGATTAATTTCAACGCACTCTGCCCTGCTCAATGATGATGAGTAGCTGACATTCTACGTGTCAGTGATTATTCTTCCAGACCCCTGCCATGAGATAAAGCCATCGCTTCTCGCAGTCGCATGATAGCAATGCTGCGATGCAGTTAGCCGATCCACCAGATACTCACTCAAGTTCACATCCGTCATACCTAGCGAGATCATGTGAAGCGGATTTGATTGTCTCTGCGTGTGTTTCATTCTCTCTTCTCTGCTGTGTACTCCGCTCGTATGCAGAAGCCTCAGTAAGGCCGTATTATTTTATTCCAGCAAATGGGATTCGAGCATTCCTATCTTACCTTACGTACTTCTTCAGGGAGAGTAAAGGTCCTGGAACTGTTCAATTTTTGGCCTTGAATCGGAGCAGCAATTATTTAAGCAACGATTCTAAATACAAAAAGTGCTGCCCTACTAAATAATCTTAAAAATTGGCTATGATGAAGAAGACCTGGATTAAAGTAAATAACATACACGTGTTGGAGATCCAAAGTTATCCAGCTTACCTGTGCTTCCATATTAGTAGGCATGACTAGCACCATTGGAGTGGAGTGGCATAAGATTAGTGGAATAAGGTGAGCAAGCACAGTTTCGCTCATCGGGCCTGCTTGGACACGCAGCGCTCATTTGATGGGCATCTCACTACAAAGAAGTAATCAAATGTAGCGAATTCGAGTTCTGAGCACGCAGATGCTCTAATTCCTACTCAAAACGGATAGAGATTACTAAGAGATATGCTTTTGATGAGTCAGCTTCTTTTCCATTGGGTCTGACAGTCAGAAACGGAGAGATAAACAAGCGGTCTCCTGCAAGACTGGCAGCGCTAGTAAACCAGCCCTTGCTAGGAGATCAAGTAAGCTTTAGGGATGAGCTCATAGCCACAAAGTTCACTTATCACCACTGTCCATGATGCCAAGAAATTCATACAATCCTTTGTGCACTCTACTATGAATTCATTCAGATAAATGGATTCTGGCGTCACTTAGACACTGGCTCTGCAATACCGCATTCTAGCAGATCATCGGCCATGAAGAGCAAACCAGCGCTGATAGATCCTTTTTGCTGAATGCCTTCAGTGCCTGGCAGAAGTTGTTTTTTGTAACTGGATGAATGTGCCGTGACCTTAGGGGAGTTGAATTACAAGTTGTGCTTGAGAAGCTCAGCGGTGTAAAGGTCAATGCCCACAATCAGATGGTTAGCCTTGTGACCACAAAGTACCACCAAATTCATACGCCAACGCAATGGTAAACTTAGCGTCGGAATAGCTTATTCGTTCTTGCCCTCTGCGAAATTGCTTAGGCCATTCTATCAAAGTCATTCCGCTTTGCTCCTGAACAATTGCACTCATTAACTTATGACCAGGGCAAAGTTCATGGACGTCCAAGCAGCTTTTCTCCTGATTGGGGGGGTAAATAACTCCTCATCCTTTGGCAACAATTTGCAAACAGGTGAAAATGATTAAAAAAGACTTCATTAGTGGCATAGCAACTGTTAGAAGTGCGTCGCTGAGTTCTTTGCTCCCTTAGTACATTGCTAGTTTTGCTTGCCAGTGTCGATCCAACAATTCCACTTCGTTTCCTCCTCGTACTTCAATCCGCTCTTTACTCTCCACTCTCGTCGTCTATCTCTTCACCTCTTCACCACCCCTAGTCCCTCAAGCATAACAAATGCAGGTCTTGTGAATCGTGGGTTGGTTATGCAGCCAGTGTCCCACACATACTAGCTTCTTTTGCTACGCTGCCCCATATTTGTAGGTCATTCTAGCATTTTCAATTCTGCTATCCAGTGGAAATCATGTGGTGCGGCAGGCTTTGATCTAACACAGGTATTCCCCAAACCCATTATTGTGTTCAATAACTTCTCATATTTGTTGTCATGGGCTTTTGAATTTCAGAAAGAGACTGGTTGTAGCTACTACCATAAATGCAAATATCTGTTGTATTTACGTCGATGCTGCTTAAAACAGCTCTCTATTTAAGTAGACTCCGACCTCACGCCAAAACAGAGATTGAAGCTAGTTATTTAGACTAAGTTTGCAGAGGATTGTTGCTTATTTAGTAGTTTTATTCCCCATTAGAGGCCTTTGGTTTTAGTTTCCGTGATTTCGACATTCATCTTTTATACTCGAATGGCAACAATTCATTTTGATAGACGCCCTGCCTTTTACATTGACGTCGGCCATCATCGTCATTGCCACCGCTCATAAGTTGCTTCTTTTCTTTCCTCTGCTCTGTGCCTCGTATAAGTCAGCCAGTGTCATTGCCAAAGGATTGCTCCTAAACTCGGTTTGGCTGGTTAAATGTGCCCTCGCACCTGCAAATTACTATTCCCACGTGTGCGCGGTTTAGAGAATGCACTTTCTAATGTCATGCTAGCCAGCAGATGTGCCTTTATTTTGTAACGACAAATATTTATTCCAAATGCTCCAGTTTTTCCCTTTCATACTCCATATTTTTTGCATTTTTCATATGAACCTGCCATCAGTCAAACCTTTTGCAAGACTTCGTATGCAATAAGATAATGGTGAAAGAAGAACCAGGGTTGTTGTTTGCGTAGAGTACTCTTCCAAACCAATTTTTCATAACACCACCACCACCACCACCACCCAGTCATCACATGCGCCTGCAATCCCCATGCAGAAGAACGATTTCGCATGCGTTTTGCGTTGGAACCATTGGACTCAGTGCTTGACACTTGGCCGAGCATTTGCCATTTTTATTTGCCTTTCTGAAGCCCGCCCGCAGGTAAACAACTTTAATTCCTCTCCGCGCCGTTAGTGATTTAAGGCAACACTAGGGTTGCAATTGACTGTCTGTTACCCAAGACAGAAGGATGTTTACAATCAAATTTTGGGTGGTCTGCACAGGTAACATCTGCAAATATAATAAGCAAGCCAACTGGTTAACTGGACATTCAATTGCAACGGACTGTTGGAACATGAGGTGAATTAGCGGTAGTAGTAGTAGTAGTAGTAGTAGTAGTAGCAGTTTTTCGTTTCTGCATCGTAGTACTTCCTGTCTATGATCATGCACTGATGCACCGCTCAGGCTACTATTGCGTAGGCGGTATTGGTTGGGTTGGCCCGCGCTCACATGTGTTCAGTGAATGCGGTTCTTGCCTCTGCCGCAATTCTGGTTCGAACCGGAGGCTATTGTGGAGGGGCGACTCAGGGAGAATATTCATAAAAGTTGTGTAGTTGAGCAGCCCATCACCCAAATTTCTACATATAGGATTCGAAGAGGCTCTGTGCTGCAAAACGGGCATATCGAGCTGGCGCAAGTAGTTGCATGAAGCGGTCTTCTGATTACCTTTAAGTTAGTTACTTGTTTGTCTGAAATCGACTTCTGCTAACCAAGAATGCTTCATACTCTAGGCGGGAATTTTATAAAAGCATGCAACATTCTTAACTGGACTATCCTCGTTTTGCAGCTATAATTGAAGGCCAAATTCTCCTAGAGTTATTGACAACAGGGCCTAGGAACGCGTGGGCTTAATTGGAAGCAAGACGTTACTCGGCATAGGAAGTGTATGCACGAATAAATTCAGGTACATCAGCCACGACACTGTCTTAGTCTTCAAATGCTTATTTTTCTCTCACTGTGGCCAAAATAAAAGCTTTCGCACCTTTTAATCCAATCAACAACTAATGACCATATTTTCGTAGAGTCGAAACGACATTCCTTTGTGCCTTGCAAGTTGCATTAACCTGACAAGTTCTTCATGCACATTTGTGTGAACCGAGGCTAGCCATACAGTCTCATTATGCAAAACCTTGCTTTCATTGTTAATTGCGGCATTTCAGTTTAAAAATAATGACGAGTCGTAAGTGCGCTTCCTCATAAACTTTTCGATGATTTGGTGAACAGTCCTGCAAAGTGTCCGATGTGCTCCGCTACGTTTCGCACTTGTGGTTTGGCTATGCTCTTACCTTTTCTCATGTCAGAGGCAGTATTGCACTATACTACTTGTGTGTGGCCGCAAATTGCAACATTTGCTGCCAACGTAAAACGCGATTTGATCGTTCTGAGTTCCTTCTCAATCACTTCATCGAAGAACACAATTGTAGGCATGCGCACCTGTAAACCCTACTGCGTTATATGCAAAGGATGTTTTGTTCCACATTCGATTGCACGACGCTACAGCTCAGATGACAGGACTGCTGCGTTGAATGTCCAAAGAGGGACACACTGACAGAATGCATGCGTTTACGCATTTCCCATCCATAGCTTACTTTTTATATTAAATTTCCGTGATTGAGATTCGTTTTCAGGCGTTTGGATGCATGGCGAGGCTTTTTACATGACAGCAGGCAAGACGCCATCTTCGATGTGATCGCAAGCATGTAATTAGTTTCTTCGCAACTCAGCAACCTGCAACTTCACAATCCGATAGGCTTATGATTGTTGTTGCTAAATTAAGTGTACTTATGCGCGTGTTTCCAAATGTTTCATTCCATGATATGCGTATAACGCTGTTACCTCGGACAATGAAGACAATTGCAAACCATTAGTAAATAACTACCAGTAATTTGCCTGGTTACCTAGTTTACCTAGTTACGAGTTCTGCAACTAATCACTTCCTTGTAACTGTCGAATGGTAATAAAAGCTTCAGCAAACCGCTTTATTTCAAAACGCACACAGATTGGTTGATGGTGAGCAGTCGGTTCATTCCTTTCCCAGCATTGACGATGTACGAAACGTTGTTGGCCAGGTGTCAAAGTAAGCGTTCGTCCTCTAATTTAGTGCAACCATTTTAAGCTGATGCAACGCAAGTGTCCTCACTGCCAGAATCTCCGCTGAATATCCCTGAATTAGGCTTTATCCCTACCGCTCAGCACGAAATGCTGCATTGCACACCACCGTGCATATTTCCACCCATCCGCTTGTAAACTGCATTGTTTAATGGCAATTCCTCTTTGAATAAACCCAAACACATCTACCCAAACTGTTCTTTTATCCTCAGGTAACAAATTCCCTATTTTTATGGGAGTTTTAGCCCCGCTAATCAGACGCGAATGATACCTCGGTGTTTGCGCGTTTTCTCGGATCGACTAACGCCATTCAGTAATTCAAATTCCTGAAGATCCTGCCATGGCCCGCGTGATATGCGATCCTTCCTACACTTTTCTTCTGTTGCGCGCTCAAACTCGTTGCTAAAACATTTGCATGTTTGCAAAAGTACAAGAGCAATGAAGTACAAATGGAAGCGAGGATATGCAAAGCGAGTTCAGGGAAGAGTGGATGTAGTTGTGATGGCGTTATAATTGCGGCAAAATAGGCAGTTATTAAACCAATAACGTGGAAGAGCTTTGACTTACATTTTTAGCAATGGTTGTGCTTCCCTGGGCCTCTTTCAGTAGCTCCCGCTTAATAGCTGCATTAGCATGCACTTCGCACTTGCCCTTAAACAATAGCAAAATTGCCGACAGTAGCATTGGACTGGACAGAAAGGAAGCCATACGGAAAAGAGCAATTTGGAAAGGTTTATGAAAGTGGAAACGCCAATAATGTCTTGGATGCTGCACCTATTAATGGCAGCTAGATAGTTAATAACGACGACGTAGTGCCAACATTAGTCGTAAATAAGGGAAACAGGTTTGCAGCAATGGACTCAATATCCAAGTAATGCTAATGCTTTAAACGGTTTGGGAAGGCTTTTTGTTAAAATCAGCTAATATGTTGGAGCTTCATTTATTCGCAAGTGTGTATGGGTGGGTTGAAGAAGGACTCTCAATCCAGAGGCTATCCACAATCCAAGGGAGCTCATTTGGCTGCATTTAGAGATCTGCGAGCCAAAGAGGTTTATGGTAGTTCACAAAGGTGCCAAATCTAAACAGTTCTCTGCATTCAAAAAGTGAATTACTAAACTTTGATGAAAACATCTAGGGTTGCATAGTCTTGAAAGTAGTTAATGCTGTCTAGTTGGCAACAAATGCCAATCCCGACAAATTAGCTTCGGTAAGTTGTCTGGTGCAACATTCAGTGGTGTGCCTTTTCTTTCAAGCGCATTTAGCACAGATGCATATTTATTTGTGCCTTGGAAAATCAAAAAGTCTGCAATTGTTAAGGTGAGCAGCACAGCATCAGCAGCGACTCATTTCGGGTAAATGCACACTCCATTAAAGCATGCTGACTTTACTTCCACCTTCCTTCGAAGGAAAGAGACCAAAGCCTACCCTAACTCAGCTAATTAATTTAAAGGCTGCTTATTTTAAAGTTGTGCACACAAATGGCGATCTCTTGGTTCCCTTAATACCATCCGATGATGCCTATTATGAGCAAGTTGAATACTGCAATTACTTATCTACGCCCATAGTGGAATCAGTGGGTCAGAATAGCTTACCTCATGCTCAACATATACAGCAATACCGCACGTAGATCTTTGGCACAATTGGATGCATGATTCCATCGTCAAAATGAACACTGCTGGCTGTATTCCACCAGTGTATGT
The DNA here is from genome assembly GCA_023375655.1 of Taenia crassiceps. NCBI lineage: Eukaryota > Metazoa > Platyhelminthes > Cestoda > Cyclophyllidea > Taeniidae > Taenia > Taenia crassiceps. The sequence goes on from JAKROA010000011.1 coordinate 24,811, forward strand.
GGTATTGCCTAGCATTATGAACTCAGTAAAGGCGATAGCAATTGGAGCACTGACCAAGACCAGCACTCCTAGTCTCATCTTTGGGTAAGACTTTGTTTCGCCCATAGGCCACAGTTGCATTAGTTTGATTGGCTGATCCACAGTCGGCGTGACTGGACAGTTCGCAGGTCTGATTTCTGCGTGGAGCCCATTTGTCGATGATTGAAACGACGCAATAGCAACTTCAAAGCAGCAGAAATAGTAGGTTTAGGTGATCAAATAAACCTACTGGACCAAGAGCCCTTTTTTCCTTGTTGACTGACGGTTAAGAATGCCGACTTATGCAAATATGGGGCAGCGTAGCAAAAGAAGCTAGTATGTGTGGGACACTGGCTGCATAACCAACCCACGATTCACAAGACCTGCATTTGTTATGCTTGAGGGACTAGGGGTGGTGAAGAGGTGAAGAGATAGACGACGAGAGTGGAGAGTAAAGAGCGGATTGAAGTACGAGGAGGAAACGAAGTGGAATTGTTGGATCGACACTGGCAAGCAAAACTAGCAATGTACTAAGGGAGCAAAGAACTCAGCGACGCACTTCTAACAGTTGCTATGCCACTAATGAAGTCTTTTTTAATCATTTTCACCTGTTTGCAAATTGTTGCCAAAGGATGAGGAGTTATTTACCCCCCCAATCAGGAGAAAAGCTGCTTGGACGTCCATGAACTTTGCCCTGGTCATAAGTTAATGAGTGCAATTGTTCAGGAGCAAAGCGGAATGACTTTGATAGAATGGCCTAAGCAATTTCGCAGAGGGCAAGAACGAATAAGCTATTCCGACGCTAAGTTTACCATTGCGTTGGCGTATGAATTTGGTGGTACTTTGTGGTCACAAGGCTAACCATCTGATTGTGGGCATTGACCTTTACACCGCTGAGCTTCTCAAGCACAACTTGTAATTCAACTCCCCTAAGGTCACGGCACATTCATCCAGTTACAAAAAACAACTTCTGCCAGGCACTGAAGGCATTCAGCAAAAAGGATCTATCGGCGCTGGTTTGCTCTTCATGGCCGATGATCTGCTAGAATGCGGTATTGCAGAGCCAGTGTCTAAGTGACGCCAGAATCCATTTATCTGAATGAATTCATAGTAGAGTGCACAAAGGATTGTATGAATTTCTTGGCATCATGGACAGTGGTGATAAGTGAACTTTGTGGCTATGAGCTCATCCCTAAAGCTTACTTGATCTCCTAGCAAGGGCTGGTTTACTAGCGCTGCCAGTCTTGCAGGAGACCGCTTGTTTATCTCTCCGTTTCTGACTGTCAGACCCAATGGAAAAGAAGCTGACTCATCAAAAGCATATCTCTTAGTAATCTCTATCCGTTTTGAGTAGGAATTAGAGCATCTGCGTGCTCAGAACTCGAATTCGCTACATTTGATTACTTCTTTGTAGTGAGATGCCCATCAAATGAGCGCTGCGTGTCCAAGCAGGCCCGATGAGCGAAACTGTGCTTGCTCACCTTATTCCACTAATCTTATGCCACTCCACTCCAATGGTGCTAGTCATGCCTACTAATATGGAAGCACAGGTAAGCTGGATAACTTTGGATCTCCAACACGTGTATGTTATTTACTTTAATCCAGGTCTTCTTCATCATAGCCAATTTTTTAAGATTATTTAGTAGGGCAGCACTTTTTTGTATTTAGAATCGTTGCTTAAATAATTGCTGCTCCGATTCAAGGCCAAAAATTGAACAGTTCCAGGACCTTTACTCTCCCTGAAGAAGTACGTAAGGTAAGATAGGAATGCTCGAATCCCATTTGCTGGAATAAAATAATACGGCCTTACTGAGGCTTCTGCATACGAGCGGAGTACACAGCAGAGAAGAGAGAATGAAACACACGCAGAGACAATCAAATCCGCTTCACATGATCTCGCTAGGTATGACGGATGTGAACTTGAGTGAGTATCTGGTGGATCGGCTAACTGCATCGCAGCATTGCTATCATGCGACTGCGAGAAGCGATGGCTTTATCTCATGGCAGGGGTCTGGAAGAATAATCACTGACACGTAGAATGTCAGCTACTCATCATCATTGAGCAGGGCAGAGTGCGTTGAAATTAATCGTGGAAGCAATGTCATCAAATGCAGTGCTTTTGTTATCACTTGCTTTTATCATCTGAGGAAGCGAACTCCTGCGCATGTTCATCTTCACCTCAAAAGTACAGTTTAAGTCTAATTTGAATATGACAGTTCCGTTGAGGACATGTTATGTAGTAGACAAGGAACCCAATCAGTGCTTCGCATGAAATGTTTCTTGGCATAAATATAAGATCTAACGCCTAAAGAATTAGTGACTATCATTAAGAAAAAGCATAGATCTCTTGTTTCTGACGTCGCAGCATGCTATTAAGCACAATTTCTCAGACATCAGAACAATAAACCAGCGTTATGCGTTGAAAATAACCTTTTTCTTATAGGTCAGCATAATAGCAGACACGTAGGCTGAGTCGATGGCTGTAGAGAAAATTTCTTTTCTCCACCCACCACCACTGCGGTCACAGCACCTCAATCGAGGCGTGCAAAGCGAAATGTCTCATTCGACTGCCACTGCAGGCACGTGAGCCAAATTGATGGGCGCAAAGTTAAATTCCTTCTTTCGCTCCACCACCACTGCCGACTCAGGAGCTGTACAATGCACGTCAGGTAAAACCTCTCCTCCTAATCCACTAACAATTCTGTCGGTGTGTAGGCGAAAGGAGGAGGATGTGTGTGAAGAAGGTAGCAACCAACTTGACAAAGTGACAGACATGCGAAAGATCCTCGGCAAACAGCTGACCTGTGTGGGATAGGTCTAAGTGCATCGGTGTGTAATATGATGACTAGGGCCCCAGCAGTTTTTCCAGGTGACCCAGATGGTAGGGCATCAAACAAATGACCGAGGGTAGAAGGTGCAAAACCCCATCACTCCTTCCTTCCGCAAATTTTAGTGCCGTGTTAGATGCGCGTAGCAGGCATTTTACCTGCATGAATGAGTGAGAGTTAGCGACAGGTAAACTTTCATAACGGAAGGAAAGAAATGGAGTTGAGAGAAAGACTTGCAACGATTTCTTGAAGATTGCTGCAAGTAAAGGTGTGGATAATGGCCTACTCTCTTTAAAAAGATATCCCTTTATGGGAGTGGAAAACCACCGGCATTTGGCATTTATAGTCTTCAAAATGCTGGGCTAGTCAGAAAGAGATTTATTGCAAGCAATTCAAAATTACTCGCTATTTTACCTTTCTCATGTGAGTTTTCTTTATTCTTCCATCCACGGATCCATTGCCCATTTTTGCCTTCGCGGCGTCATTTTCCTTCTTTCGCTCCACCACCTTAGACCTTGACACTTAATGGGATTTCCTTTGCACGCACTCACATCTGACACTGCTTACATTTACAACAGCTTCGGTCTGCATCGCCACCTAGTTGTTCTGCTACTAAGGGGCTTGCAAGAAGTCAAACAAAAGAATCCTATGAAACATCTGCTAACAGACAAATCCCTATATTTCAAAAAATGGCCAACGAGAGCTACAAATGATCCTTATTTACAGATGCGAGTCGGGACTCATCTTCCATCACCTAATTTTATCGCACGATAAGAGTTGGCCTTGATCGGCTTTGTGAGGAGAGATTCGTGCTATTTGCCACCTTGAACTTGAATGCAGCACTGCAAATGCACACACAAATTGTGGACTAGAGGTTGCCACTGATGGCTGGCTTTAATTAAGGCCGATGTTCCGATAAGCACTTGTGTCTTTATCGGCTGCCCTCACACGACTTCTCCACTTATTTGTTCGTTATTTGTATAATTGGAAAATCAGCGCATAAACTGTGTTAGCCTACTATTTCCTACTTTAAAAAGTGCTGATCATTATATGCTGTTGGGAAGTAAGGATTCGTCTAGGCAAAGCCCGTCCATTTCATGTAGTATTTGTGTGCCCGAATCAAGCATCCGAGGGGGTCAGCATCACCACCGAGAGAAGGTCACTTCGGTAGGGAAATGTGAATCGTGCCTCTGACAGGGAATTCAAATGCCTTGTCATTGTGCGTCAGTTCAATTTCAGCTGCACAAGTCGCTCAGATGGAGTGCCAATGCAAGATTTTAGCTTTTGTTCGTTATTATGCTCTTTTCTAAGTACAGAGTTTCTGCCGCAAAAGCGATGCACTTGTTGCAGTTGCTCACTCCCAACTTTTGCCATATCCTCACCTTTAGCGCAAACTCAAGGCTGGCCAATCACAGCTGCACTAACTAAGTGTATACTAACTCTGCGATAGATCAGCAAAAGGCGACACTCATTCTTGTCACTAAAGTGGTGTCAAATTTTAGCCAGCGTGGACGTCATGCTGAGAAATCTTAGACCAGTGACACCGCACTTTAATAACTCATTTGCGAAGGTGCAGAAGTGGCTGTTGGAAAGGTGTCGCGTTGTTTTGCATGACACCTGTGATGGCCGAGTGGCACGCTTTCTGCTTTCCATAGCTAATTTCCTTAAATGCGTGGCTGCGATAACGATTAGCTACTAGTTCGCTCTTCACAACCATCGTTGACCACCTTCTAATAAATGGCGTGACAGGATCTTTTTGAGTGAAATGGAAACCAGACGATTCAATGCATAGTCTCACACCGTGAGCAGGCAGTAGAGGAGGCAGCACAAAAACCATACTCTTGCTTCAAAAGTAGCCTAAAGCTGGACAAAGAAAACAGAAGGCCTTATACTCATGTGCCAATGCCAACCACGCGCTTTAGCGAATGCCTATGCAACCCATTAAAGCAGCGCTTTTATTCATGTCTCTATGGTGACACCCCATTGGTAGCTTGGTTCATGCAACGGAGAATGAAGGCCGAGAAACGGATTTCGTAGGGCAGAAATAACCCCTTGCGTGGATTTTAACGCTACTAACCACAATAATGCAGCTGTGCCCGAATTAAAAGGAATCGTTACCTGGAATGCTTACTCGTCGCAACAGTGCCTTAGAGACAGATGAGCCCTTTGCTTAGTCTCTTTGAAGTCAGCGCTGCTGCTTATGCACTGGTAGCAGCAAATAGGCAGAAAAAGCTCACATTCTGGTGAGCTAACAGCCAATGGAGACGGATTGCAACTGACATATTTTAACGTAAATCACCGGGTGCAACACACAAACCACTTTGCTCTTGTGCTATTTCACTCCAATGAATTTTAGTTGAAAGGGAGAGGAGGGGAGGGGATGGGATGGGATGGGAACGTTTTAATAAGGGAGTAGCGTTTCAATTATAGCTAACTGGCAGTAATTCCTGGTCTCCCCACAATACCATGGTGTTGGAGGGGAAAAAGCAGCACATGCCAATTGGCAAGTCGCACTGCTGAGCATCATCTCTTCGCAAGAAGGTAAGTCAAGGCAGACTGCTGGAGTGCGTTGAAACACAGGCAAATAAAGTGTGCAATCAATATGACTGTATTTTGATGAACAGTGGACCTAAAAATCAACTGTCTTGTGAAATTATATCCAACCCATGATCTAATTAACATCATTTGAAAGGAAATTAGGCTGACACACACACACACACACACCCATCTCCAAAACTTGCGAGCTTCGCTGATGTAATAGCAATCCAGTGCATTCCATGCGAATAAGGCAGACCAAACTTCTGTAAAGCAGAATGTTTCGAGGCGGTTCAGTTAACAATTATTGTGAGATATGAATCATGAATAAAAAATACCTACGAAAATGATTAACTTGCATGTGTCCCTGCAGTGTCTCCTGTGTCGCACATTTCGCGTAGCATTCTGTGCAGTAGAGGCGTATTTCCGAATACCCCGCTTTCACTGCTGCAGTGCGGTGCAATAAATGAGAAATGCAGGAGAAGTTTGCGTGAGTCGCCAAAGCTACGAGCGAGAGGCAGAGCGCAGACTAAATTTAGCTCGACGCGAACGGAGGCAAACTCACAAATGTGTATTGCGATGAAGTGATCGAGAAGCAACTCAAAGTTCCCAAACGGAACGAGACGCTGCCAGTACACATTGTGATTGCAGCCTGTTTTTGAGGTTTAAACGAGTGTCTGTGTTGCTTTCAAAATATGTGAGCATATATATAGTGAAGGCTATGAGGACGATCTGCAATGTGTCTCACCTCTCCGAAGGTTCTGTCGGAGCTTGAGCAAACCGGATAACGCAGATCCAATTCAACTGAAAGCAAATAAATGTGTGCCAAAAGCAATGCTGCAGTCGTCCGATTTGCCTGCTCGCTGTGTAGATCACTAGTGTTTTGGATTATGAAAAAAGAGTCGTTTCACTCTTAGCACTTCCGTTTATAACCAGACTCAAAACCCTCATTCACAAATCCACGCAACTATACACAGAGGCACATTGTGTGTGCATCATTATACACAGGATTGAATATGCATCTAAAAGCAGAAACCCGCTTACTGCGATGCTCGCGACACAAGTGCGCGAGATATGAGACGATGCTTCTCGATGACGCAAGGCACAGTCTGCATCGATGGAAGCTCATTTTGGTCAAGAGGAAGGCGAGTCGGGCAAGATGCTGAAGCGGAACTTGCTGTTAATTTGAGGCGGAATCACGATCCCCTCCCGGATCTGCCTTCAAACTTGCATGTGGTCGTGTGTTTGACAAAAACAAAGCTGTGCATGTGCATTAGCCACCTTAAATGAGATAAACAATGATTTATTTGCTAGCACAAATAATTATGCGAGTTTACGGAGAGCTGTATCCATTGTGGTTTATGCTTAGCTCTTCCGTCAAGTTCAGTTTGTGTCAGCAGTGTGGTCCACTCTTTGGGTTGCCGTATTGGTAGAGGTGCTGTGTGCAATGCGTATTTGTTGATGAGAAGTGTAAAATTCAAAATCTTTAGTCAAATGGCAAAGTGGCATGTGATAGCTTTATCGGCGCAATCCTAGAAAGGGTTTTGCTTTGGCTACCTGATGCATGAAGGACAGTGGCTAACATCTATGGCGCTTAACTTAGGCCATTTTGGAAGGTAGCTCCAAGTGCGTGATGGAAATCACAATAGGCACAAGCCAAACGAAATCCACCAGTCAGCCATGCTTTAATGGAAGTTTGGTAATTCAAAGCAACGGCTCTAATTTGATCAGCTTTTATTTCAAATTTGCATACAGTATCTGGTTTAAGCTCATCAGGAAGGACTCGTCCAAACTCCAGACCCACCATTTGAGTTACAATGTGATCTGAGTTAGATTTCGAGCATACAATCACTCCGACCGTTGCTATGCGTGGTTCCAACAACTGCTGTGCATCCCAAAGTAATCAAACCGCGTTGCAATTTGCGCGGATCAAACGAAGGTTTGGCACTATGGCTTACCTCATAGTCCTGATTCTTCTTCCTTAAAAGCGTCCCGATTTGTGTCCGCGAGAACAGAAAATCCCTTTATGGATCAAGAGCTCATTACCTCAATGAATATGTGCTGGAATACTCTTCTGCATAACGAAGGATTTCCCAAAACCGTATAATTTTGGAAACATTTGTGATACGTCGAGGAATGTGTGATCAAGTTGCAATAGAAATTGACGTCGACTGCGCGTAATTTGGTTTTCAGTGCCACAGTTTTGTGCTTATGTCATGTTGGTGATGCCAGTGGAGTTACTGCCTCAAGTACGCATTAAACAGAGTGTGCCATTTTGCTTGATGGAATGGAGTTGATTTGCCAGCCCTTGTGGGTGGATTTGCTTTGTCACTTATGGCACATCATGAGCATTTGTCAATGGTGAAATCGGCTTTCGATGCGTCGGCACGAAGGTGCGTGCAGTCAGTTGCACCAGTCTTCGATCATAGCACCTCACAAAGCAAGATGTATTCATGCCAAATTATGTGGCGTAGACCCATGGCGTCAATCATGCGTGGTCGATTAAGGCGTCACAGCGCAAATCTCACTTCACCCACTGATCACGGTGCCGGACTCGTGACTGGGATGTCAGCCCATTGGCGGCAATTGTGAGAACGAAGATGAGCAAGTCCTCTACTCCGTCTGTGCTTACGTCTTAGTCCTTTCATTGAGATGATACGAAAGATGGAATAAGATAGCCAGTGAGTATGAACGAAAGCGTATACAAACGCCCCGTTGATGAGTGTTCTTGCTATCTCGTTCCCTGCCTTCTCCATCGCATTCCCTTACGTGGTCCTGCGTTTGGCGATGAACCACGTGCATACTTTGTCTTCATTGCTGCTTTCAAGGCATTATGCGCCTCAGCATTGCGTCGGCAAGTGATTTCACCTCCTCACAGCTACCTCAGCTACTGGTCGGATTAGCTGTGTGTGTATGTTTGTGGATTGTGAGGCACAAGAGGGAGCAACCTCTTGGTCTCTATCACCCTCCTTCTAAATCCTCGCGTGATTACCAGCAACATGCCGAGACTCTATAAAACAATCCCATCTCGCTTATAAGTATCCTGTTCCATCATAGTGAGATATGGCAGCAAGAGTAGAGGCAGTATGCAATGCATGACAGAATCAAGCTTTTATTGGATGTTAGGCTCTTTCGTCAATGCAAGGCAGCGATAATAATGAGCGGAAGGAAGAAACGGCAAATTAGTAACCGAGGCTAAGACAAGGTCACGGTGGAGGGATTTGGCCTTCAAATAGTCCTTAGCATTCATTCAGCTAGAGAGATGGAAATTGGCCATCTCAGGCTCAAAGCGGAATGCTGCAAATAGAAATGTGTGATAAAGTGATCGAGTGAAGTGGTTCAGGTTATTTTGCTTTGATCTTGTGTAGCATGACTTAATAGAGCATAAATAGGGGACACGGTAGTCGCAGATTTCGTGTATTGATGAATTGGACGTCGGACTACGAATTGAAAGATTGTAAGCTGAAACTTTGTTAAGATCATGCAAGTGATTGGCTTCCTTCCCTGGCTCAGGTCCCATCATGTCCATCTAACGACGTATTGCAGCAAGAAAGATGGGCAAGACTATCTATTTTGACACTGGGGTGGAAAGAATCTGTCAATCAAACTGAAGGGGGAGGAGGTGGAAAAGCTATCATGCCCAGTAAGAGATTTGAACCATCGACATCCGTGTTAGTAGGGCGATGCTCCATGCTACTGACCTGCCTCACAGTCATCAATCCTCTTCCTTCTTCAAATCTTCTCATCCGTCCTTTTGATTTCACTTTCTCTACTACCACCTCCTTCCTGCTCCGTCACCTTCACACTCACTCTAGTGCATTTGCTCCACATTTTCCTATCAGCTAGAAAGTGCTGAGCATTTTTGGAAGGATTGGTTGAGATTAAGTTTGCTTAGGTTGTGCTCTGAATGTGTTGAATCGACCTTCTTTTCGTTGTGATCTGGTTGTTGCTGTTTTGCCGAATTGCTTAACGCCTTTGGAATGACATGAAGAGGTAGGAACTCATGAAGGTATTGCCATAGGCTTAGACAAGCTGCATCAGTGTGCCAGTGAAGCGTGAGACTATTGTGACAGTTTAGCTATGCAGCAACAGTAGAGTGGAATCGTCAGACTAAGCGCTGTTGCAAGGACATATGGTTTCCGACATGGAAAGGCAATGGCATAATTACTTGCTTTCATTAAACAAGCAGTATGGTGGTTCTGACGGTGCGAGCTAGGTCAAAGCTGCTCAGATCTCGCTATCTGGCAGTGACCTGGGAATGCTCATATCTGCTACCTCGTTGAGGTGTACAACTAAGCAGCTGCATTTCAAGTCGTGGAAGAAATGCTATCAAAGGCAACATGCGCCTAAAAACGCAATGCTGCTTATCCATTTAACGCTGTTGCATGGTAGTGATGGCCCGATATCCCTCGGTGGACTTGAGAATGGTGACCTTAAAGTACGCTCTGAAATGGTAAAATTCCATTGTTTGGCATGGAGCGAGAATCATCCACTTCCTGAGACAGCACCACTTCTTGCCTTTTCTAGATCAGAAAACATGAAGTTGTTCATTCCAATCACTGGACATGCATAGTGTGTGACCAATGAATGAGAATGAAGCCCGCATTCATTCGTAACATTGGCCAAAAGAGCTCTCCTCTTAAATTGGCTTAGTGAGGAATGCAGTGGCTCTAACTCCATACCCTCAGCTTCCGCATGCTAAAACGAAATGTAATCAAAGTTATTGGAAATATTCCGCTTGTAGAAGATATTCATTGAATGCGATTTGCGTGCAATTTTTGTGCAATGCTGATGTCATAAATCTCCTGCTGCAACCACACAACGATTTAAAAGGTCGCCCTTCTACTAAATCTGTGCCAGAAAGTGCATTAGAGAGGCTCAAGACATGATTCATAAATGCAATAAGAATGAGCACTTATAGTTGGTGAGACCAACGACTCGTAGCTGCCTCACCGTGACGCAGCGAACTTATGGGAGTTTGGAGCATCGTTCGATCGCTTGACGCCATTCGCCTGCCTCTAGTTACCACACTACTGGCTGTCCTAGTCAATCCCCGACACTCAGTAAACACGAGAGTTGGGTACGCAGAGGAAATCGCGTTCATCAAACACAAACGATTTATGGAAGCTCCTTAACGCTGTGACAGTAGTCAACTGTTAAGCTAGATACAATGGGCGAAGGTGAGCTATTGCAGGTGAGTCAGCTTCTGCTTTCATTCGATGGAAGTTGTGCTGTGTGAATGGATATGAGCGAAAGTGATCAAAATGACTCTTCGACGAATGGCTTCGAGCCCTGCAGAAGTGCAAAGGCTTGATTTTTATTTGCGGCATTAACGGATCCTAGCTATAATGCCTCGGAGCTGACCAGGACAAGTAATCGTAAACTATCCCATGCAGGTTGGCATAGACTGCAAGGAGGGGAAGCAGTCCCTGTTCTGCGTTATAGGCTGACGTAGCATTTTGCTCTGATTTACGTCTACAGCCATAGTAACAATGGCAGTGAGTTGCGCACAAAGTACTTGAACTGAGCACAGAGAGATTGCGGAAGAGTAGGTGAGTGAAGGCCATTTGACATGAGTCAGTCGATTGTCAACGCATGCAAGCATTTCGGTGCTTACTCCTTTAATGATCTCCTTGCCTTGCAAAGGGAAGGTGATACCGACTTCTTCCTCTAAGCAATCTGTCCTGCGACTGCTTTGTGAATCCTCGCTGATAATTGAACAGTTTGCTTAGAATACTTTGCACATCATTAAGCATTAGCTACTGCAGCCACTATTGGTGCAGGTTTGAAGAAGACCAGTGAAAAGATTGTTACGCTTCCTGCTTAATGAGCCAACAGGCAGAAAAGCCCAAAAACAATGCGCTGAGTAGACAAGGCATATGAGCACACTTGAAAATGTGAGTAAAACAAGTGAAATGGAGAGGAGGGAAGGACAAATGTGGCGTTAAAGAGAAACAGACAATGTGGTGATTAAAATAGAATGGAAGAGTGCAATTTGTGGAAAATTCGATTGAGTACAGGAGGTATGAGCTGGGAAGAAATGTGTCCAATGCTAGTGAATAAGCAATGGACACATTAGCAATCAACGTCAGTTCGACGTTGACTGATGTCGGCCATCATCATCATTGCCACCGCTCATAAGTTGTTTCTTTCCTTTCCTCTGCTCTGTGCCTCGTATAAGTCAGCCAGTGTCGTTGCCAAAGGATTGCTCCTAAGCTCGGTTTGGCTGATAAAATGTGTTCTCGCACCTGCAACTTACTATTTCCACGTGTGCGCGGTTTCGAGGTCGGGGTGTTTATGTTTCGGGAAACCAAGGGAAGGCGGCTATGTTATTTCGGGCAGTGAGCTGTAGACATACTTCCAAGCCGTAGGCATGATCGTACGTACTTTAATAACAAGCTCGATTCAACGCAGCACTTTCAGACGTCGGTGATGAAGCTACTGGAGGCGGAAAAACAATTCACTGTCTCCATCATTATGTGCATCAGAGTTGGAATTCTATGGTATGACCTGCCATCTACAGAAGGCACTGGTAGAGGATGAATAATGCGACTGTGAAAATCCCACCCCAAAGTGGTTCAGCACTGCTCCCAAGCCTGTCATTTGCTGCAGAAGCTAGGAAGCGTGGCAGAGGGTGAGCATTGGTACATATCACAAAAGGAGACAGAGGAGACAAATCAGCAGTGGGTTTTTGCCATTACCATTGTAAAATAGGGCTATTATGGCGAGTCCTTATTTCCACAACCACGATTCCTAAACAATCACATCGTGCAACTGCGATTCCCACGTCCGCTGCATCTGTGGACTTCTCACTTCCTATCGCCAAACAGCAGTCAATGTTGCGTCCACATTTTCTCCCGTTCTGCTTAGTTTTCCAGTCGAGTTCTGACATCTAACTGTGCTAATCCATCGGTTTTTGTGAGTGAGGAGACGTCTCTGTAATGACAAACGATTGCAGGCATGGCAAAAACTCTTGATAGCTTTCACTAATGCGCAGTCGTGGACGCGCACAGACTCTAAGTCAGGCATGTCACGTCATGCAAATTGGATGAGTAAAGTCAAATCCCTCGTACACAGCAGTCTAATAATCCATTCCACCTCCTGGTGAGATCTACTTGCATTCGGGCGGCAGGTGTGGTAAGGATTACAATGCTGCCAGGCGAGGTGCGAACGCTAGGTGGAGTAATATGCATCTGGCTAAGATCGTTTCAAATCAAATTTGACGCCCCAGCTTCTCAATCCACTTGGCATCCTCAATCACCTACCTTCTTCCTCACTTCCATTTCCACCTCCTCCTCCTCCATTTCTCTGGTCACTGGCCTCGCTGCCCTCGTGTCTGCCAATGCCTTCAGTAACGTCGAAAGAGATTTCCCTTCTGGATGGATGAAATTTCTGCCTAAGTTAAGAACGATGCCAACAACCTCACCTGAATGCCAGGGTGTCCAGCACAAGACATGACAGTTTGAGTGCATCTCCTCCTGAATTCAAGTCATGCAGCAATTCCTGTGCACGGGTGCCTCAGATCCAGTTGAGCTGGCGAGTTCATTTTGTCTACCTCACAACTTCTCCTACAAACGCTCTCTCTCCGTGACGATTTGCACCGAAACAGCACTATTGCCCCAATTCGTCCTCGCTAACATACATGAAAGTGTGCCATTCTACATAATTTGGGAGCGAAAATTCGATAGCTGGCCTTGCCTACTGACTTCATAAGGCATGGGACAACAAAGCAAATCATTTTTTTGATTGCCCTAACCTATACCATGGGTCTCAGTAGAAATTGCAACAAGAGAAGCATCAGTAGAATGGTTGGTGAAATCGATCAGCATCATGAGGAAATGTAGAAGGTTCTGCCTCCATTCAAGCTTAATTCTTCTCGGTCCTCGCAACTGTCGGCGTGTACAAACCCAAATCACTCATCATTGACCAATGAGTCGCAGCATTTCAAACCAATGAGAATTGGGCTGGCGATACATAAGGCCAGATGATGTCCCACCGCTAGTCATCGGACGCCTTTTCAGCCATGATATATGGTAAGATGGGTTTGCACTTGCACTTCATCAGTAATTACTTCGCTTTTGATTTGATCAGATGCAGACGTATTCAAGCTCTCATATTGCAAGTTGTTAAATATATCTCCACATCTATCCCAAAACCACTTTCCCTTTTCCCTAGACTTTTCCATTGCTTGCATTCTGAAGCTATCGCCCACTACGCAATCATCTACAAAACCATTAACTTGTAGTGCCAGGGACAAAGGCATTTGCAACTCAAGCTCCTTTGACTTCAGTTTGACACTGTCACTGCCATCAACTGCGGCGGCAGTGAATTCCAATAGCCCCTCCTGCACCTCCTCCATGGATGACTTCACCTCATCGTCATTATCACAGCCTCAATGCGGGTATCATATTCAGAGCCTCTTGGAAGACTTGACCACCCATTGTTCCTCTCCATCCGCAGCCTCCTCGTCTTATTCTTTGGTTCCTCATCTACAAGCCCAATCAGAGCTTTTCGTCCCACTTGTCAATTTCAGTGCACTCATTGCGCCCCATCTGCCCCAATGCACTCTTCCACAACTCTCCAGCCAAACTGAGCAGCAAATCTTCGAATACCTTGCCTTATGTTATCGTCTGCTCCAACAGCCTCCATTGAACACCATCGCCCAATTCACAAACACAATCGTCGCCAATTCCATCGATAATGCCTTCAATCTTCCAAACACCGAGGTCCCCAAAAGAGCCGCCAATGACACAGACAATGACAATGACAATGACAATGGCAATGACAGGAAGAGCACCAATATCAGCTGTCTCGCAACCTTAAAAGAGGTGAACAATGCAAAAATGGAGGAGGACGCGCGACCGAACTTGAATTGCCAGGAGTGTGGCAAGATGTACAAGAGCACTGCCTCTCTTCGAAGGCATAAGCAAAGCCACTCACGATCATGGAAGTGTCACTTCTGTGAAAAGGCGTTCACGCGTAAATGGCTGCCTCAGAATCACGAACGCATACACACAGGCGAGACACCCTTCGTCTGTCCCACCTGCCAGCACGCCTTTGCCGATCGGAGACTCCACTCCATACAGATGATGTCAAACCACTCATGCCATTCCACCAACACGCAGCATCATGCGATTTGCATCGCATCATTTCTTATCCCACTTGGATGGCATGCCACTGCCACGGGTTGGATTGCACTGAATTTGATGTGATTACTTGAGTGTGGTGGGAACATCTGTCAGTTGTGCTGAGAGGAGTTGCAGGACTGGCTCAATGGCTGAAGCATGAAGCAGAGGAGTAGAGCAATGGCAGTGTCTTGCAATTTGTATCAAGATTTTCAAGTTCACTGTCCATGGTACGATGGAGCTTGATCATACAACATACGTCAGTCGTAATTAGTGCTTTCGTTTGTAGTAGTTTGGGGGATTGACGTGACCTAGTGTATCATTTTCCACCTACTCCACTCCAAATACAAAGCGTTGTAATCATAGTCGCATCACTACTAATAGAAGTTAGTAGGCTGACGCATCCACCCACACCTGCAGCCAATGCTTTCCAACTCTCTTGATGATAGTTTTAAAGTGGCAAATGGTGGAAGTCGTGGATTTCCTGAAAGCTTCATCTTTCTCTCTCTCTCCGCAACTAAGGTGGTCCCCCATGACGCTTGCTTCTGCTCTAGTGAATAATTTGCAGTTGTTTTTTGGCAAGGCATCGCTAAATTGACCGTTTGCACTTGTCAGTCAGACACTGCAGCGACGTCAAAAAAAATTGCAGACGCTTAAACCCCTTTACTTTGTCAGCTCTGCCATCCAACTTCCTACCACGCGTAGTTTATTCTTAATCTATAAATGCATATACTCACAAAACCACTCACCAAAGTACCATCAATTTCTTGCCTTAGTCTTCTGCACAAAAACGTCGACACGATTTCCTGAGGGAGAACCTCCTCCACTATCCACACTCAACTCACATCTGGTAAACTTGACCCAAACTCACGCAATTATTGAAGCCTCCGCCTTTTCTCGGAAACAGTAGAAGAAATTGCGTTCGTTATCACTCTGCTGGGGCACATTTCCAGCCACACTGATATGCTACTGAAGTAGTGGCTTAACCAATGCATGCGAATACTATTACAAGGTATTTGCAGGTATGGCATGCAAAAAGAGGCGCTGGACGGGGTATCCAGTGCGTGCGACTGGAACCAACCATTTCTGCAAAAATGGCAATTGCACCACGCATGAATTTCACTCCCGTGATTGTTCACCCCATCCCATTTGTGACCGATCGCACATCCTTTGTAGTGCAACGCAGAATGGCATAGATTCTTTGACTGATGTAAAATTGACTGCAGTCCCGGATGCTAATGAACGCGCATGGGTGCACCTGGCTCTTGACCAGTGGAGACTACGCTTCAGTCCATGTGGGTTCTATGCCTGAGACTGAGTGTGTTCACGAATGCATCCTAGTAACTGGGCAGACGAAGTCACGTGTGCCTACGAGTGACTGACCGTGGTTTTCAAGTGTCTGCTATTGCAGCTAAGGTGCAGCCAAGGTAATAAGCAAGCAATCACGGACGGAGGAAAAACTGAGGGGCGAAGTGCAGCCACGACAACGAAAAACTCGGAAACTTTGGACCGCGTACATCCCTCCTGATTTGAAGATACACTGAGCATTTGGTGAAGATTTTCTTCGCCATACAACAATTGCCAGTATATCGACTACTTATTCCTTTGTGGTTCTCGGTGATGCTAAACTTACAGCGCTAGGGTGGAGCCAATTGCGCATCAATGAGAATAAATCGAAATGGCAAAAATTGTTTGCCACCATAAAGTGTTTTACTGGGATTGGTCTGTTAACTGCTCAATGCAGACAAACGATTGTCAGCTCGATCAGTGAAGCCTGCAATGGAAGAAAAGAAACAGCGCGTCTCATAAACACAACTGTTTTGTTGTAGTATTCGAAGTAAGTGCACTTGTGCACAGTTTGTACAGACTTACGAGAGGACTGACGACAGCATTAGGATGATGAAAGGGAATGTGAACGCAGCATCCAAAGCGTGGGATGAATTCCCGACTTCGGGGATGGTGGTGGTAGAGGTTGCTAATGCAGACTCTCCTGAAGTTGTCGTTGCAGGGTTTGTAGCACGTGAGGTGCTTTTCACCGTGGTGATTGTCACACTGCTTCCTTTTATACAAAAAAGGAACGTTCTTCATATCCTGCACTTCATCACCCACATGTCAAATAATTACTAAGTGTGCACGATGGAACACTCGGTGCTGCCCCATAAAACACGATTCTCCCATTTATTTATTGTAGTCGATTAATAGTAGGGAATGTTGAAAATATACCTTTGGGATCATTTGGGTGGAACCAAGCACGTTAATTTTGCAGGCTGATTGCTGCCAAATCTATTTCACTTTTCCTATTTTCTAGCATTTGATGAATTGAATAAGGAGGACGCACCTTCTGTAAAATGTGGCACGATGATGCTCACTTCCTTGCTATATTTGCCAATTTCTCCACCCTTCTCCGAACTCTTCGCTAGAGTCAGTGCGGCAACAGCGGCTGAAATTCGCTGTCCTGCCTTCAATCCCCTGAATACATAGCTTCTTGTTAAGTGCGTGTTTAAAATGCCCTGGTACACATCGTCGAGGTGCTGAACGACAAGATAGCCGGTGATATCGCCTTTGGGTTTGGATGTCTCGTCCCACGTCATCTCCATCGTGCTTCAGTCGATTATCTTCATTTGCACGTTCTGCGGAACTTCCTCATCTGCAACAATGAAGCAAAGCAATAATCCATTGGCAGCATTGGTCGTGCATCGAAGCCTGATTTGTCCAATGCTTTCGCACACATCACCAATGAATGGGGGATGGATGTGAAATGCTCCAGCATCACGGTGCAGGGACGTTGTTCTTCTCCAGGAAATGATGGGTAAGCCAACACGCTTAGAGTGCTTGGCGAGACAAATCCATGCCATGTTAAAAGCGAACCAATCTCAGAGAATTGCATTTCTCAAGGCGCGCATTTCTACGTTTGTGATAGAAAGTTCTATTTAAACCTCAATTCTACCGACTTTCTTATTATCTGTCGGTGCTCATAAAAATGTATATTCAAATGGGCTATGGCACTGGAAAGGGAGTTGTGCATTCTTTCAACATTACAAAGCCAACCGATGCGATTGGAGAGCAAAAGACATGTGCAGTGAAATATGAAATTTGAGGCGCTCTGTTGGGATCTGTCAGTCGGCTGGGCTTGAGATGCCTTGGGCTACACGCGTATTCACTCTGCGGTGATCCGCATCGCACTGACGGCAACAGTTTCTGATGCGTTGTCGATAGTTGAATGCGACTGGAAAAATAGCTCCTGTCGAACCTTATTGCAAAACTTGGCTCATTCTCCACCTGTGTAACACAGGTAAGCCAGACCAAAGGCTGCCTTGTACCAGACGAATGCTAGTCTAAAGGCACTACAACGATAAAGATGGACGGCAGTTGTAACACCAAAGAGTTATAAGTGTCTACTAAGCCGTGATTGGACCATCTAGATCATCTTCATAAACAACTAACTTATTTGTCAAAACTGCTAAGCAGGCAGTGATTAAAGCAGACCACCAAAAGGCATCCTACCCATCTCCAGTGCAAAATCTACATGCAAAATGGCAGTAGCCAGTAAAGTGAGACAGATTTGAAGCGGCACCCCTCCTCACACCTCACACACGTGTATTTATGGATGTTTTGCAAACCAAGCCAAGGGATTGGTCTCTGCTTGACCTAAGAAGCACTTTGTGCTTCACAGGCCAATGGGTTGATTAGGCCAATGAGGCGCTGGTTAGTGTGGTGAGGATGCCTGCCTTCGCAGAAGTGCGTGCGCCCTAAACTGTGAAATAAGCGGCAGTAATGTGACTGAGTTGTTTGCCCGCAGCTGCGATGACCATTTGTCCGCATTAAGTAAATCACTGCATGTAGATCCGTCGAATGCGGGGATTGCGAGATCGGTGGTGCGTCCACTGAACGGATACTTCTTCCTCTTTCGTTAGACTTCGAACGCACTATCACAATGCTTTAATTGCCACACGTCAAAAATCTCGTGGTGGTAAATAGTTGGGTCGGATGGGATTGAACCTGTGGCTGCTGGACACTGATCAGAGTCTACATCCACTTCAAGCGGTCCCTTTTGAACCAGCCGAGCAGACTAAACTAATTTTCTCTCTCAAAAGCTGCAACCACCCCTCGAAATGCATTAATTAAGACAAGCTCGGCAGAGCATCCCTGCAAAAGTTTTGTCCGGTTGTGCACATTAGCGACGGTAACAGCTTCACGATGCAAGGTTGCTCTTTAGCCATCAGGTTGGGGGCTGCCAGTTGCAGGTGCACACGTAGCAGAATGATGAAATGAGGCGCCTTTTGCCATAGTTGGTATCAACTCAGCACTCAGTACCGATGACTAGCTTTTCACGTGCAGACTGTAGTCTTGTCATTACTACACTGTGGTGAAATTTTGCGCATGGAAAGCCCCTTTGATGGCCCTGATTCCTCATGCCCTGACTCCTTTTCTTCTCTAAGAACCAGGACTTAGTGGTGACGCCGATAAGGCTGCATGACACTGCGTCATGGTGTTATTTAAGAAGCCTGTTTTAAGGGACCGGTGATAATTGAAGGTAAATTAATCTTACACAACAGATGGCAATTTCTACTTTGTGCCATCAAGCCGGCTGGCAGCTCTGCAACCACCTGAAAGGAAAAATACGGCTAAGACAATGAGAGAGGAGTGCGATAAACAATGGGGGTCAAAGTGAGGGCATAGAGCATAGAGGTCAAAAGGTGGGCGTGTGGACTATGCGTCACTGGCTCATCATCACCCATGCAATTTGTCAGCTCAAGTGGCTCTGTCAAACACTTCAGTGCTGAGACATGCAGCATCAGAAAATTACTCTTATTTTTTTATATCAACGGTAATGAACGCCTACAAAATGGCTTTTGGTAGCTCAACTGCCCACTTTGTTTGCTTGGCAGTAAGTTTCATGAATAGCCTTAATAAAACCATCGTCTGGATTTTACCTTGCATCTTCTTTTGCAATTCACGGCTCTCTTCATAGAGCAAAGTGAGTTTTGCAATGAGGATTTGAAGTAACCCTGCTGGTCGAAAAATGCTGATGTAGGGAGTGCCGAACTAGCACGTTATATTGGGATAAATACAACTGTTCACCTACCGTTTTGGCGCTGCATGTAGCAGAGGAAGAGTTCCAACTTTATTTGTTGTTTCCACAAGAGGCGTTGTGGATTTTTTGAAGTTGTTCGATATCATAAAATGGATGGCTATCATGGCTTGGAACAATAGCGGCAGAGGAGCGTTTGATTGACTGCCTCCCCCGCTAAGACAATTCATCCCGATGCCGCTTCACAGGTATTAGGTAGAGACTTTGGCAAATGAAGCAGTAAAGCTTACCTTGCAATTGTCAAGCTTACTCAACACTCTGTGCTACGGAGGCAGGTTTTAGGCAGGAAGACGGCGGTGGCAAATGCGAAAGACATACACAGCTAAAGGGATAGCCTTCTATGCGTGTGGGCAATGTAGTGCGAGCTTTCGGCTTTGAGCCCTTTCAAGTGATAGAGAGTCATTGTGCATCTTTATCTTTGAAATAATATAATCCAATCGACTGCTTAAAATGGAATGATAATTTCAATACTGTTAGCTACCAGTGGTCTCCTTTCCTCACTTTATTCACTTGATCCCCCTTCTCAAGCATCAGCAGAGTGGAATGGCTGCACTGCTGTAAAGACTAGGCATGCATACTGCGTTAGAAGTGAGGCTGAATGAATAAGCAGCCCAAGGCGGCGACCATACGTTCCTTGTTAGGCGAAGGAATCCGCTTTGCCTCAGTGACCGTGTAAGCAGTGGACATGGATTGCAGACACGGCAATGATAGCACTCGGTTTTAATGCGCCTGCTCATGTTGACGTTCTCATAAGGTGGGTACTCCGTAGGTATAAACTAAATGGAAACGTCTCTTACTTTCCTCATTCACCTAAATTACACTGCGTGCTACTACAATCCCATCAGTGGACACCACGAGCACTAGTGCAATTGCTAGATATGGTATGGTAGAGTATCTGGTTGCATTATTTTAGAAACACTCAAACTCCTGTAAGAGTACAAATGTTTGCTGAAAGGTTGACAAAGTTTGATCAAATAAGCTGCACCTTATGGAACTAGATGGAGCTTTCAAAGCGAAACATTAGTTGCGACTGGTGAAGTGCTTCGAGAAGTCGGAGCAAATGCATATCCGGTTCTCCGTCTGTCTGTCTGTCTGTCTGTCTGTCTGTCTGTCTGCATTTGTTGATCTACAAGCTGACGCAGAAGAAGTGATGAGTGAATCGGCATGTTGGATGCCTTTTGTTTGCGGTGAGTGGTACAAGAAAGCTATAGCTATTCCATTCCTAACGCCCAAAAAAGGTGTCAGAGGAGGAATCAGGAACGTACACTCATTTATCCTGAGCAGCCGTCTCTGTCCACGCATTTTTGCAGTTATGGACCAGGTCCGACGAAACTCAACTCACCAGAGCCATGAAGCAGGAGCCCTTTGCACACGAAGGCGAATAGAGGCGGACCAATTGGTGACTTGTGGCTCGCGCTTGACAGGAAGGAGTTGTCAACAAACTTGCAAGCAGTTTTCGTCCTTCCTTCCTTCCTTCCTGCCTGCCTGCCCTCCTCCCTTCCCACCTTGTTGTGATCCCATTTGTCAGATGCACAACACAGATAACAACAAAGGCTTGCCCATCAAATCTCTCCGCTCATAGCAGGACTAAGTCATCTGCTTCACCAAAATCACTAGTGCTTCTGCATCACGCCACTATTTTATTGGTAATTTTCCATTTTGCTGCAAGGTCATCATCAATACGGAGCTGCATAATCACTTAATTCGGTAACCTGCGGATGATTGTGTTTGGTCACGATGGCAAAACAAAGTGCGACTTTGATCTGCGAGGAAGCAACACTCAAAAATTCAGCCCGCAGAATAAAGTTTATTTGGCAAGTCGTTTGCTTAAGACGAAAACACGAAAGCGCAGAAAGTGAGGAGCTCGTCTGCTTTGCTAAAAGGAAGCGTCACATGTGATGCATTTTAGACTATCAACAAAGGTGCCATGAAAGGAATGCAGATTAATCTGCCCTGTTCCCATTGCATGCACGAGACAGGCCAGAATTGGTGGTCAATGAATCGGAATTTGTAATGTGGAATTATAAAAAGGCACGGTTTGCTTGCACACATTGTCCTCAGTTGTGTTCTTCTTGCAGAAGGCACTGTAGATGGTAGAAGTGGGAGAAAATGGACTGATGTGGCGCCGCTTAGTGAGTGACGAGGCTTCGTTAAGCATGCCGATGTCTAGAGCGGAAGTATTGTGTCCATAAAAGGAACCTACATCCGCTGGACTTGGATGTAGCTGTAAAAAGCGTACGGCGTTTATCTACTGTTCCTGTTCAAACACTCTTGCCGCACTCACACGAATGTGGTGGAGCACCTGTCGGACTGTGCGGAATGCTACGCCAATTGCCACTCCAACGCTGACGGTCGTCGGCGAGGGAAGTCAAACTCCCATCAAACCATCAACAATCGGAAGTGCACGCACGCACGCAAACACACGCGCACACGCACACGCACATACGCACTTCCTCACATCCAGAAAATCACCACCCGAAGTGTCTGGCAGTTGTGTAGTAATGGAGCCCAGGGCAGAGTTCCACCCAAGCTCAAGTTCAGACTACGCACTACTAGAAGCCTGGACGGAATCAAAGTCCTGAGTAACACACACATTGGGTGATAATAAACCAAAGGACAGGATTTGGTATCACTTAGGCACAGTGCTAATGTGGGGTCGAGGAAGAGTTTTTTGTAAAAAATACTAATTTCTTGGCTATTTCAAGGTCCCTTGGCGTTGTTTAAGAGCAAGAGACATCGAGTTAGGTTGAGGTTAAGGTGATGTGACGTTAGAATTGGGGCCAGATCAAGGTGGGCGTCTACACAAAGCAAAATGAGGCCAATGGAGTTCAAGCTGAAGGTGGTGTGAATTGAGGCCTTGTTAGAGCTGAACGAAGATTGGAAAACCAAATGAAGTCATGATACCGGAAATGGAAGAGTCCCATTGGCTGCTCCCAAGGTCATGCCCTGACTTTCAGAAAGGGACGACTGTGACCGGCCAGCCTAAGGCCACAGTGTGGCGGGAGAAGACGAGGCGATTTAGAGAATGGCATTATCTTGGAATCGGCTTTCGAGTCATATGCTACTTCGTACCTACAACAACTGGCAACGTTTCTAGTTCATTGTAACCACTACGCTGATTGAATTGTTAGCTCAGTGCATTCTCGCGATGGAGATGCACATAATCCAGGTAGTTTAACTTTCCGGAAAGGGCAGTCCCACCTCCACTGCAAAGAGCCTCCTGCCTCTATCCTACTTCAACCTAGCCATTCATCTTACCTGCTTATCCCACCTACTCTGCAATACCACCCACCTGTCCCTCTTATTCGCCTACTTAACCCCACACGCACATTCACACACTCATTCTATCTACTCATTCCTCACAACTCCTTCCATTCGCCCGCCCATTGCCTCCATTTGTCGCCAAAAACTTGTAAGGGGACAATAAACACAGAATAGAAAACAGTGCTTCCCAAGGGGAGGGGGAACTCACATGTTGACACAGTGAGTATGCTGGGAAGGCAGCACTACTGCATGCATTGTTGTGGAGAGGGAAGGGATGCCACAAACCATGCACCACGCTACGTCTACGAGAGTGTCCACAAAGACAACTTTGCACAATTCTTAACATAAAACTTTTGCCAATAGCAACTTACTGAGCCTTTACATAAAAAACGTCAAGTCTACAGTTCCACACCAGATTATGAAGCCTCATCTTGCGCGTCATCGTTGTCGACAGTCACCAAAGCAGCAACGCGGACACCAAGTCCTGCTGAAGGCATACATCCACTCCCTCCTTCTCCACCTCCTTTTCTTCTGGTACAGTTCACGCAAACCTGCTTTAATAGCAGTTTACAACACCTCGCGTCAGACGAGTCGACAATTTGGATCACCGTATTTGACAGAAGTCGAGGTCTAATACTAGGTGCACACAACAACGGCAACCTAAATGTGTGTCCTAGCAACTGCAATTTGACTTTGGAAAAGGTGTGGATGCAATACATGGGGTGTGGGCAGATTTTTAAAGTAATTTGAAAGGCGTTTCGTTAATGGAGCTTTATAACTTGGTGATATACCTTCATAGAGGCGTTTTCCATATCATCCTTTTCGGTAGTAGACACAAACGGTGTCCGCAAAATAGTTTGATGTTTTCGATTTATGCTGCTATGATTGTTGTTAATTCAAGCATTTCTATGCAAACTCAACTTTACCATTTCAGCTGCATGATTTTCATCTTTGCTTAAATTTTGCCAGTAGGTGATTTATTAGTCTGATACATCAATGGCCTCCACACAAATTGCATCGACAATGGATATTCCCTTTTTTTAAAGCGGCTCTACTTGGAGGTCGATATCCGTGTGGCAGCGATGTGGAGGCAGCGTCTGTCATTGACATGAGAAAGGTTCCAGCGACGCTCACAACCCACCCTGCAGAAGCTCAAGAGTTACGACAAAACGCCCACCATCAGCGGCACAGTCTTGACCAGATGCATGTCCTTCGCGGTCTAGGTGGAAACGTAGCTGATATGCTGCCTATGGCTGCACCCGCGTTCCTCAAACACCCCTGCAAACAACCCTAGCATCGCATAGTTCCCTCCTCTTTCTAGCGTCGTCGCCCCTGCTGTCTTCTTGGGACGTTATCGAAAGTGCTGTGGAGCAGTCTGCCCTCTTCCGCAAACACCGACGCACTCGCCTCCGCTGCGATGAGCTGCGCCGCCGTGGGGCGCAAATGATCAAATGATGGGGCCACGCTGTGACGCCAAGGAACGCGCCACACCGTCACCGACTCCCACCTGCCCCAGACACACACACACACACACACACACACGTACACGCACAAACCGTCCACCCAATCTCACTATCTTGGTGCTCATTAGTGGGGCCAATCCTCGAGGTAATGCAATACGAGGCCGACCCCGAACGGGGTTGAGCAAGCTCACAGCACCCGTCCCGGTTGGAAAAATACAGGTAATTTCATTGGTCCCAAATTAGGGACCGTTGCAGAAATTACACTGCAAAGAACAGATACTACACATGATCTTAGCTCAGAGAGCCGAGAAGCGATAGCCCCTTGGCGCCACCCCAACCACTGCCCCGCTCAGCTTCCCCTTGCCCCTCATCACTTACACCATTGCCAAACTAAAATCTTCCATTACAATTCCTCTTCAACACCGTTTCTCTATTTTTATTCCAATTCTTTCTGCACAGCATTATGCGGTCTTCTCTTACCCCTTTTCCTCTTCCCTTTCCTTGCCCTCTTTATTTGTCCTCATCTGATCGCACACATTTATGTCCACCCTACTCACCATCTGTCAGTAGAATACCGTCAGTCTCGTCACTGATCTACACACACTTCCATGTGCAACTGCCTCATCCCACTTTTGAAATGATTATTTTAGCAATAGAATTTTTGGAATTGCAAGACTTGAAGGCCTTTCCAACTTCGAGCAGCTTGATGATGTGTTATCATGCTGACCGAGTGTAGTTAACCTGTAAATAAAGGCCATTTGCCTTGCCTTATAGCTCATGCATCGATCTGACTGTGCTAAATTTCATTCCACCATCATTCGCCTAAATTTATTTAACAGACTTTGTGGATATTTATGTGTGTTTATACCGCTATGGACCTGAAGGTTGCGGCTAAGTTGTTTTCTTACGTGAGATTTTAGATGCTGTGCCTGATGGCACGTCCTGAAGCTGCAATTCCAAAAATTCTATTGCTAAAATAATCATTTCAAAAGTGGGATGAGGCAGTTGCACATGGAAGTGTGTGTAGATCAGTGACGAGACTGACGGTATTCTACTGACAGATGGTGAGTAGGGTGGACATAAATGTGTGCGATCAGATGAGGACAAATAAAGAGGGCAAGGAAAGGGAAGAGGAAAAGGGGTAAGAGAAGACCGCATAATGCTGTGCAGAAAGAATTGGAATAAAAATAGAGAAACGGTGTTGAAGAGGAATTGTAATGGAAGATTTTAGTTTGGCAATGGTGTAAGTGATGAGGGGCAAGGGGAAGCTGAGCGGGGCAGTGGTTGGGGTGGCGCCAAGGGGCTATCGCTTCTCGGCTCTCTGAGCTAAGATCATGTGTAGTATCTGTTCTTTGCAGTGTAATTTCTGCAACGGTCCCTAATTTGGGACCAATGAAATTACCTGTATTTTTCCAACCGGGACGGGTGCTGTGAGCTTGCTCAACCCCGTTCGGGGGTCGGCCTCGTATTGCATTACCTCGAGGATTGGCCCCACTAATGAGCACCAAGATAGTGAGATTGGGTGGACGGTTTGTGCGTGTACGTGTGTGTGTGTGTGTGTGTGTCTGGGGCAGGTGGGAGTCGGTGACGGTGTGGCGCGTTCCTTGGCGTCACAGCGTGGCCCCATCATTTGATCATTTGCGCCCCACGGCGGCGCAGCTCATCGCAGCGGAGGCGAGTGCGTCGGTGTTTGCGGAAGAGGGCAGACTGCTCCACAGCACTTTCGATAACGTCCCAAGAAGACAGCAGGGGCGACGACGCTAGAAAGAGGAGGGAACTATGCGATGCTAGGGTTGTTTGCAGGGGTGTTTGAGGAACGCGGGTGCAGCCATAGGCAGCATATCAGCTACGTTTCCACCTAGACCGCGAAGGACATGCATCTGGTCAAGACTGTGCCGCTGATGGTGGGCGTTTTGTCGTAACTCTTGGGCTTCTGCAGAATGGGTTGCGAGCGCTGCTGGAACTTGACTTTTCCGTTACATCTCCCACTCTCACATGCTGATAGCTGAGAAGATGCTGCTACTTGCATGGGTACGCTAAATATTTCTTCATCCATTTCGAGGCACCATATCAACTACTTCTATCTTATTACTTTCTTCCTCAACCAGCACACTTTTTGGCACCTCTTTCGTGGATATATTTTATGCCAAATAGCTCGGCTTTCAGCACTTGTTAAGCGTTCTGCCTTCCCCTCTGCATGTGGCACAGTGGTGTGAGAGTGCCCTGGCGGCTGGTGGATGCCTAAGTTGCATGCACAAGACACGGGGCCCATTCTCCGCTATTCAGTGATTGGCAAATATTAATCCGTCATAGAAAAACTGCTTTGGCGCTTGTGGGTCTGTTAGACATGACGATGTGTTTGTGCAGACCCCCTTTCAGCCTCCAACATGACAAGGTCCTGAATATCCGTTTTTGTCCAAAATAACCGCTACACCCCACGGCTCCCTCTTTATTCCCCACGTAACAGTCATTCCAGTGCACTGTAGTTTCTCTTTCATCTCAGCTTTTCAGGTTTTCCACCAGCAACCACTGATTAGCATAAAAAGCAGCTTTAAATATAGAATTCGCGTCTCATGTTGAACGCATAGCCGTGTGTGTATGTTCGTGGAGGATACGCTAAGGCGGAACACTGGTTGTACTAAAACACAGACAAACGAGCACGCAATTATTATGCCTGCATTTTAGAAGTACAGAAGGTTTGGAAAGGGTAATGTCCTGTCGATCATGCAATGTTACTGCCTCGCTGTCAAAAGCAGCCTCAGCTACGGATGCGCATCTCATCATACCAGCCAATTGACAGGCAGTTAATTTGGTGCCGTCATATCACTTGACACTAGAGTTTGCATGAAAGGCGTTCAGCGTAACTCTCACCTACTAAGTCACCAGTCCTTATCAAGCAAGAAATTTGGATGCAAATCACAAAACTTACTAATTTTGCTGACGTTACATAAACCACCGTTATTTTAAGCAAAGAATGCGAGCCAAATATCTGCAAAGTGGAAGGAGATTACGGGATGTTAGAGTAAGTACACATTGTGGAATAGGCCTGATGGACTAGGCAATGCCTACAGAAATGGTGTGAGCGTGTGTGCCCTTGCAGTTCCTCCATCGTCACAAATTCAGCGTAGCACTCGGTGCAGTAATAGCGTACTTCTGAATTCCCCGATCCCGAAACTGCAGTTTGGTACAATGAAGCATGAATTTTGGAGGAGTATACAGGAACCGCCGAAGCTGCGGCTGAGCGGCAGAGCTTAGGCTAAATTCGGTCAAAGGGTTGTGGACGCAAACTCACCAGCATGCGTTCCAATGAAGTGATGGAAGTACGAATTAAAGTTTTCAAATGGATCGAGGTACACGCAGCACACGTTGTGTTTGCAGACTATGTTTTGTGGTTTAAAAAGTGCTTAGGTTAATTTTAACATAAGTGAGGAATGCTAGGGATTTTTGCAGGTTCTTTTACCTTTTTGATGCCGTAAGAGAAATCCGAGAGTGTCGTAGAACCTCGAGCAAACCGGACAATCAGGCCTCATAGGAGCTGAAACACATCAAATGTGCGTCAAGCGATGCTGAAACCAGAAAGCAGTCTGTTTAGTTTGACCGTGTTGCCAAAGCCTCTTTCATGATTCTTAATATAGAAGCGGATATTCCACTCCATACAGCTCAACCACTCATCCTATGCGCTAGTGCGCTTATCTATGTGCAAAGCCAGACTGGTGGTGTATGCGAACATGGAAGCACGTCCTCAACTTGAAATCTGCCTACCATGATGCACACGGTCCAGGTGTGCCATGCACAAAACGATGCTGTCGAATGGCGTCCTGCATATTCTACACCTGTAGATACACATTTGGGCGAAGAAGAAGGACAGATGCGCGACTTCGCGAGTCAGAGATTGCGAGAGAGGCAGTGAGCAGACGCAGCTCCTCCTGGACCTGTCCTCAGACTTGCAAGTGATTAAAACGCGGAGAGCATTAGTTGCGCGTTTGGTTGGGACTTTGAGAGCTGCAAAACCATGTGGTCAGGACACACTTCAAGCGAAATGCTGACTCCTTCATTATGTACCTGGAAATGACAATTAGCCTTTCAAGGAAGCAATTTTACTATACTCGATAACCTGTAACCACTGCTTCATTACTTCTTTGGCCCTGAAGAGAAAACTGTGTTACTACTCAGCAAAGCTTGAATACGAAGCAAAAAATTGAAGGCTTTCGTTTCAAATAATCTGAAATTATTGTTCACAGAAGATGTCCTTGATCCCTCTCTTTGATCTGCACAAGTTAATTCTGCTCGACATTGTGGCCATTGTGATTTTGCCCGCTTACCGTCCGTTATGTCGTGCTTCCTGGCAAAGAGATCGCGCAGAGGCAAACTTTGTCTTACGGCTTCTCCGCTTATTTGACAAAACCTGAAAGACGTGGAACAGTAAAGTCTTAATTCACCTTTTCCTTGGACAATTAAAGCGTTGATGCGAGAACCCCCGAGTTGACTGCAAACACAATCCACATCCTTCTATTCCCCTGTCTTACCTACTCGGCCGCCTTAGCCATTAACCTTGATTAGTAGGCGAGGAAAGGTTGAGCATATAAGGCATTATAACTTATTTACCGCTCCGCAATGGTACAGTCACTGACAACGATAACATTACATTTGGCGGTAGAAATTGGAGACTGGGAGTAGAAAGAACTCCTATTCTTCCTCCACGCTAAAATTCTGAATTGAATCCGCTACGCATTCGGTGCATGGGATACACAAATGCGAACCTCAACTGAGATGCGGTTGTTCCGAAGCACCGACTTCATTGCTGTGTTGCCAAATTGCTGCTGAACTCAGAAATACTCGTTCTCACCTCAACCCGCTGTTGTTAGGCTTGTCCTTTTATTCTGACCAACCGCACTAGGGTTCTGATCGTTGACACTCTTTCGTCATTATTCCATGACAGCTGCTTCTTCGAACATTAACCTTCTTTATTTAACTGTTTGTCATTTATTTTATCGAATCTCTCTACTATTCTGGTTTTTAAAAGTAGCCATAACGGATGCGCCAAAGGTAAAAAGAAAACGCTGGAAAATTTTTTCTCGACTTTGCCAAAAGTTGAGACGATTTTTGTGGCAGAAAGGTGTTTGTTGAGTACTGCACAGGCGACAGGTTGAGGTCCCACAAGTGCGCATTCATCCAGGAAAACCTGTTGACCAAAATGAACTCACTGAGCGAATTTTGTGATTGAATTTCTGGTGAAAAGGGACGATGACTCGATTAATGGCCTCAAATCGCAAATTAATTGGCTTGATAATAAAAAAAAACTTTTAGCAATATAATTCTGGTGCAGATGAAAAGCACTTGAGACAGATCTGCTCACCTGAGTTCCTTCAGCTTGACTTGCCACTTCACAACAGTAATGGGAAGAGACTGTTTGTAGCACTCACAGGAACGCCTGGCAGGAAGGCGAGAGAGATGTAGAGAGAAGGAGTAGCTATGCTTTAGAAGTGGATGCAGCCACCAAGTATTGGCTGGGTAGAGTTTTTAAAGTCACGGTTATTCCAGGTTTTCTCAGAAACTACCGGTACAATTGGCTATGAGGGTGTGAAAGTGCTACCACTGGTTTTTACAAAAGCTGCATCACCAATAGCACCGTTGGCATAAATCGTTGATTAGTTGCTGTTGGTGATGCTCCTCAGCGACTACACCTTCGAAGACCTTTCTTTTATTGGTAGCAGAATTGTTCAGTTTGGATGGTGAAGTAACTTCTTGTATGTGACTATGCTACTTAGGTGAGCAAGTAGAAAGGATCTTTTTGTTCTCTACTCGATGAGGAGTGCAAGAACATTTGGCCTAAAATTAGAACTGCTGTGAGGAAAGTGAGTGTAGTCCCTTTGCAAATTTCATTTGGAAAAAGGTTTTCAGTGAGTGCGTTTGGAGGCTTGCCTTATTTGACATGTCCTGGTCTCTCCCTCCGAAGGTCCATCCCCTTTTGCTCTCCCTCCTGTCCCTCTCTCTCTCTCCATCAAAACCATCGGCAACACATACGCGCCGGCAGCATAATTTGGGGAAGATTAGTGCAAAACTCAGAGCCTGAAATGCTTTTGTTAAAAGCATATTTGTTTGATGTTTGTGCAGATGGACATGTCAACTTTGACTCGTGCTACTCTACAAGTTGTCTAATGTACTCACCCTCTTCTATTTTTGATTCCTTCCATAACTCGTAAGTATATGCGTGCGTTCCTTCAGCAGCAAGAACTGGTGACCAGTATATCGCTAATTCATCACTCCTCAAACGTCGTGATTGCTTGCTGGAATCGTGCTGACGAGGTTTCAAGAGTTTAGTTTCTATGACCTCTTCATATGAACATTAGGAGCCTCAGTACAACATTTGCCGCACTTAACTGCAGCGAACATTGATGGCATTGTGAAGCGAGAGTCATCTGTCTGTTTCGTTGGGGAACAGGCGCACTCAAAACAGGGATGGCTCTGATCACCACGTCTCTTAATGCCTGCTACGCAAATGACTTCCAACTTTTGATGGAACAGAAGTTTAGAAGGCATCCACCACGTTTCATTCTTTTGCGTTAGATGATCGTTCTACCTGCTTAAAGCTGTCGATGCGCATGAGTGATGCGAGATGGAGGCGACTAATGCAGGCATCATGCAGAAATGACACGAGCCAGGTGACATCATGGTTGCAGTTGTACCCTCAGTTTCACTGTCGTAGAAATTATGCTGCAACTCACAGAGTCTTCTCTTCATCAGCCATCCTCTTGTGTGCCAGCCATTTGTTCGGCCAGCTGGAAAGGCGAGATGCGAGTTGGCCTCCTCGATACCTTCAGTGTAGATTGCCCAAACCAGACTGCCAAGCCTCATTGGAGTCACCTTCCTCGTTGGCGAGTTAAAAGGCGATCTACAACTTGCACAGCAAGGCTGCATTTGTGTTTGCTACGTGGACCACTACATTCAATGAGGTAACCTCAGCACAATTGGGATTCGCATTAGCATAATATCAGTGACAGCAACAGTCATAGCAATCGGCCATACATAAAAAGCGCAAATTTCTCCACCTTCCGAGATTTACTCGAAACTTTGAGACTGTATGACTGTGCTGCACTGAGCAAGACTTGGTCATACACTTCATCCCGTGGTGCCACTTGCAAGACCCTTTGCTAAAATAGCATTTAGGTCCCTTTGGAGTAAGCAGTGATTGGCGATAAATGACGATGTAGTGGATGCAAAGCACAAGTGGTGAATCGCAGTGGCTATTATTTCTTGTGTCTGCTTTACCGCAATTGCAACATTGATGCCATAATCAGAGGCATGAAAATCTGGCCCAGAGAATGAATGCGTGGATGCGCTAACTGCAATGACTTCACCGCATTTGTCTCTCCATAAATGACGCATTAGATGCGTGAGGCGACGAGGAGCTTCACTACGTGCAGTGTGAGTTGACCTGACCTCAACAGGGGTCAGACATGGACACGCATCAAGCTTTTGGCCATGATAACTTTCCACAAGTGGGGCTTTAGATTGAGAGCGAGTAGCATAGTCAATAGGATATAATGGTTACTGATGCGATTTACAGGTCTTGAGAGCTTCAATTCCAGTCATGTGGTTTGGATGCAACGAGAAAGAATTTTTTGGCTGAAAAGAACAAGTCGACCTGAAGCAGGCATGCAAACGTCTCCCAGACGCTGTGACTTAGGATTTGGGTTAAGTGCAGTGGCAATGGTTAGTGGTGTATAGGCAGAGCTCAATTAAGAAGCCGCGATTTCGGCTCACTTGGTCAAATGCAAATCAAAGCTGCTGACATGTCGTTTCGGCGTCAGCATAAATTCGGCAGTTTAAAGTAGCAGGTGAACACCTGCATTGCATTAATGAGCATCGAATAGTGCCAAGGAGCTTTCTCTAACTTTACTAACTTCCCTCCTAGCCTGTTGATTAGAGTGCGATCTGGGCAGGACCTGATTGTGGCTGGATTGCTAAATAGCTGCTTGACTTGTGGCATGCACAAACGTGAACAAAGCGAGCATGGCTATACACGGATGTGATTTAACGAGCTGATTAGGAGTCAGGTGGAATGCACAGCGAGATCACACTCGACCGACTTCACGAAGCGGGCATCAAGACGTCCGGTCTTTGGTCGTGTCGACATGATGACTTTGCCTTCGCCAACAGAAGGCAAAGGATATCAAAGAAGTTGTAATCTTGTGCAACCACTAATTAGAGAGAAGTTTCGTGGAGATACATTTACTTCAGGTAGAGTGCCGTAAAATACAAACAGCTGCGTAGTGCAGGTTGATGCTCTTCTCCTCAACACCTTCACAATGTGCGCTCCTGCATGTCAACTTGGCTCTGCAAAAGTGAGGGACAAAACCAACCCACAGAGTCCTTTTGCCTGCAAAATTCTCTCTGGCTGCACACTCGGATCTCGTTGCATCCGGCTACCAGCCTTGCCGTTAGGCTGATTGTGAGAGCAAAAGGCGGCATCCAACGTATCTACCCAAGCTTAGCGGGTCAGTATGTATGCAAACAACGCAAGAGCCCAATTCGATGCAATGCGATCAAGCATTAGAGCCGCCAACATTGTACAGGTGTACACTCAACATAAAAGTCAGTCGCAAACAAACCTATCAGCAACAAATTCGTGATGCTAATCAATTGGCAAGCCGGCAATTTTCATTACTTGGCAGCTTTTCGTCCAGACACAGATAGACATGCAAAGATCTGCAAAACCTAAGTAAAGTACTTGCTAAGGGTAGTGCACTCTTGCTGTTTATTTCAACTGGCCGTCAGGGACAATAGTGGCGGATCCTGCCTTTTTCAAATTTTCCCAAAACCGTAGGCAGGGGCATGCCGGTGAATAGCGGCACTAGTGCCGACAATAGCATTCCAGCCAATCGCATTAGCTGTCACATACAACTGGGCAGAACGACATTTTTCTGATTGGAATGCAGTGTGGTGCGTATCCGCTGTGTTCCCGCTTGAAGCGCACCAGCACTACATCCTGGTAACCTGCAGAGTCACAGCAACCAGCCTCATGTCTTGCGAACAGCTTTCTTGGTGGTATGTGTGCATCAAAAAGCACTAGAGTGAGAGAACCACTCAGGTTAGTAGGGGAACCGTTTGTCGTCTGTGCTCATCTTTAGTCTGGGTTTCAATAGGAGACAAAAAACAGTCGCAATTCGCATTGTTAGTCGTTTTGACCCGATGGAAATTTTGCTTGCGTGCTAAGGCTTGTTTATGGAAAGGCTTCAAGCTCGGCAGGGAGACCCGAGTAAGAGAACAAAAATACAGCAGGTGTTTGAGGCTCCAACTCGTGCCATTACACGAAAGACACGGCAGGTGCGAGAGGTGATGGGGGCACAACCACGTGCGACTCCGTGCTTTGACCTCAATGCATGTTAGCCTCAACAAAGAGTTGGCCAGCCTTAGCACCAAATGTCTGGAAAGGATAACGTTTTCTACACGTGTGAGAGGTTAGAGCACGTGGGGCTGACGGGTTCCATAGGGCGCAGGAGAACATCGAAAATAGCCTCCATTACTCGTTAATGCTAATCGCAATTATTTGACACCCACTGTGCGAATTATGCAAATTGGGCGTACAAGGCAGAGAATGCGGGTGCAACAGCAAAATGTAAGCTGCTTTGCAGTGAATAAATGAATGACTACCGGAGGCAGTGCCTTGGGTGAAGTGCTCTGGCAATTGCGGATACAAAATTATGAACGCACAATCAAAGCCCAGGTGGTCTAGGCCCGGTTTCTACTTCTAAGCTGCGCAGACCAGTGCGCTTTGGGCAGAACCAAATTGTTATTGTCTGCGCCTGTGTGAAACTTAAACAAATGAGGTGAATGCACCAATGCTATTCTTTAATTTTGTGCAATGTTTTACCCTGCACAATTGCTCTTTCCCAGCAGGGATTGGCTGAAGATGACTGCTCACTTGCAGTTTATCTATGTATCTATATATGTATGTATGTATGTATGTATGTATGTATGTATGTATGTATGTATGTATGTATGTATGTATGTATGTATGTATGTATGTATGTATGTATGTATGTGTGCAGGTATGTCAAAACGCAACACGAAGGACCGCGTAAGATTGCTCTAAAATCAATGAGGAGACTTCTTCTTGGACAGAGTAGTCCCCAAATCTGGAGTGCGTTCCATCGCCATGGAGTCGAAACCTCATCGCAAAAACTGTTCATTGAGATGAACTGCGCGGCAGTTATAGGGCTAGCCAGGAGACAACGTTTGCAACTTAGCTTGACCTGAAAAAGCTGTTATCCTGTCGGTCGACATGCGTGGCGCTCCCCGATTCGACAGCTGCACACCATTGTCTCACACCTGGGTGTGATTTGCCTTATCCCACCCCTCCAACACCAACGCGTATTACGGGTGTGAAAACTGGCGAAAGACCATGCACTGGTCTAAACCTGCGATTAATGCCCTTTTGAAAGCATCCAAGCCATTTCACAACTCTGCGACTGGTAGCAGCGAAACTCAACTCATTAAGAGCACAGAGTTGCTTAAAGAATCAGTCCCACCAAAAGCATCCTCTAAAAGCGACGCTCATTGAATTAGTCAGTGGTGGACTGAATGCTGCAAATGCTTCAATTAGAGTGTAATGTAGGAGCTACACAGGGATAAAATAAATGTGACATCGACGCCTCCGAAGAGTCTACTGACTGATTGAATCATCGTAGCAGGGTGCGTTGGAGTTTGAGGATGTGAGCTGTCTCAATGTTACCTCAACACTACTGATCAGATGCAAGTGAAATTTGATACTGTAGGTGGTAAACGCTAACTAATACTGACAGCCACTAACGGTGGTAGGCTTTGAAACCTGAACTCGAAAGGAGTGCAAACCACTGCTCGGTTAGTGTGGCGACTTCGGACTTCCAGACGACGGTGATGGCTAGGCCATTTGCGAGTGATTACTTTAGATTCTGCACTTCACTGTATCCACGTCTGCGGGATGATGAATTTCCATTACTCTGATCATCCATCACTGCATATGAAGGAACAGTCGTAACCTCGGCAACGCCTTAGTGGTCTGACTCCAAAGTGGGAGAGGAATAACTGAGATTGAACGAAGCTATCCTGCCATGTCAGCCATCAAGTGGATACGTGCAAAACAGCAACATAGGAAGCAGTTCATAGAACTATTCGCTGCTTTGATTTCGATGGAAGGCAACTGCAGTGCATTCCTTATCTCAAGTGGTTAGATTGGTGGCACCTTCACTGCACGCTGTGTTGGCGGCGGTGGAGGCAACGAAGGTTTCATTCGTAGTAGCGGCTGTGGCAATAAGGGAGAAGAGACACTTGTCAAGGTGTCGGATGAGTAGACTTCGACGGCTGAATGATGCTGCACAGTGCAAACAGCGCCAGCCTTCACCTTCATGTGTGTCTGCATATGCGCTCGCAGATTGGACCGATCGGCAAAGGCGTGCTGACAGGTGGGACAGACGAAGGGTTTCTCGCCTGTGTGTATGCGCTCGTGATTCTGAAGCAGCCATTTGCGCGTGAACGCCTTTTCACAGAAGTGACACTTCCATGATCGTGAGTGGCTTTGCTTATGCCTTCGAAGAGAGGCAGTGCTCTTGTACATCTTGCCACACTCCTGGCAATTCAAGTTCGGTCGCGCGTCCTCCACCACTTTTACATTGTTTACCTCATCTGAGGTTGCGAGACAGCCGATACTGGTGCTCTTCCTGTCATTGCCATTGTCATTGTCATTGTCATTGTCTGTGTCATTGGCGGCTCTTTTGGGGACCTCGGTGTTTGGAAGATTGAAGGCATTATCGATGGAATTGGCGACGATTGTGTTTGTGAATTGGGCGATGGTGTTCAATGGAGGCTGTTGGAGCAGACGATAACATAAGGCAAGGTATTCGAAGATTTGCTGCTCAGTTTGGCTGGAGAGTTGTGGAAGAGTGCATTGGGGCAGATGGGGCGCAATGAGTGCACTGAAATTGACAAGTGGGACGAAAAGCTCTGATTGGGCTTGTAGATGAGGAACCAAAGAATAAGACGAGGAGGCTGCGGATGGAGAGGAACAATGGGTGGTCAAGTCTTCCAAGAGGCTCTGAATATGATACCCGCATTGAGGCTGTGATAATGACGATGAGGTGAAGTCATCCATGGAGGAGGTGCAGGAGGGGCTATTGGAATTCACTGCCGCCGCAGTTGATGGCAGTGACAGTGTCAAACTGAAGTCAAAGGAGCTTGAGTTGCAAATGCCTTTGTCCCTGGCACTACATGTTAATGGTTTTGTAGATGATTGCGTAGTGGGCGATAGCTTCAGAATGCAAGCAATGGAAAAGTCTAGGGAAAAGGGAAAGTGGTTTTGGGATAGATGTGGAGATATATTTAACAACTTGCAATATGAGAGCTTGAATACGTCTGCATCTGATCAAATCAAAAGCGAAGTAATTACTGATGAAGTGC
The DNA here is from genome assembly GCA_023375655.1 of Taenia crassiceps. NCBI lineage: Eukaryota > Metazoa > Platyhelminthes > Cestoda > Cyclophyllidea > Taeniidae > Taenia > Taenia crassiceps. The sequence continues at coordinate 61,571 of JAKROA010000011.1, forward strand.
AAGTGCAAACCCATCTTACCATATATCATGGCTGAAAAGGCGTCCGATGACTAGCGGTGGGACATCATCTGGCCTTATGTATCGCCAGCCCAATTCTCATTGGTTTGAAATGCTGCGACTCATTGGTCAATGATGAGTGATTTGGGTTTGTACACGCCGACAGTTGCGAGGACCGAGAAGAATTAAGCTTGAATGGAGGCAGAACCTTCTACATTTCCTCATGATGCTGATCGATTTCACCAACCATTCTACTGATGCTTCTCTTGTTGCAATTTCTACTGAGACCCATGGTATAGGTTAGGGCAATCAAAAAAATGATTTGCTTTGTTGTCCCATGCCTTATGAAGTCAGTAGGCAAGGCCAGCTATCGAATTTTCGCTCCCAAATTATGTAGAATGGCACACTTTCATGTATGTTAGCGAGGACGAATTGGGGCAATAGTGCTGTTTCGGTGCAAATCGTCACGGAGAGAGAGCGTTTGTAGGAGAAGTTGTGAGGTAGACAAAATGAACTCGCCAGCTCAACTGGATCTGAGGCACCCGTGCACAGGAATTGCTGCATGACTTGAATTCAGGAGGAGATGCACTCAAACTGTCAGGTCTTGTGCTGGACACCCTGGCATTCAGGTGAGGTTGTTGGCACCGTTCTTAACTTAGGCGAAAATTTTATCCATCCAGAAGGGCAATCTCTTTCGATGTTACTGAAGGCATTGGCAGACACGAGGGCAGCGAGACCAGTGACCGGAGAAATGGAGGAGGAGGAAGAGGTGGAAATGGAAGTGAGGAAGAAGATAGGTGATTGAGGATGTCAAGTGGATTGAGAAGCTGGGGTGTCAAATTTGATTTGAGACGATCTTGGCCAGATGCATGTAACTGCACCTAGCATTCGCACCTCGTCTGGCTGCATCGTAGTCCTTACCACACCTGCCGCTCGAATGCAAGTAAACCGCATTGGGAGGTGGAATGGATTATTGGACTGCTGTGCATGAGGGATTCGACTTTACTCATCCGATTTGCATGACGTGACATGCCTGACTTAGAGTCTGTGCGCGTCCACGACTGCGCATTAGTGAAAGCTATCAAGAGTTTTTGCCATGCCTGCAATCGTTTGTCATTACAGAGACGTCTCCTCACTCACAAAAACCGATGGATTAGCACAGTTAGATGTCAGAACTCGACTGGAAAACTAAGCAGAACGGGAGAAAATGTGGACGCAACATTGACTGCTGTTTGGCGATAGGAAGTGAGAAGTCCACAGATGCAGCGGACGTGGGAATCGCAGTTGCACGATGTGATTGTTTAGGAATCGTGGTTGTGGAAATAAGGACTCGCCATAATAGCCCTATTTTACAATGGTAATGGCAAAAACCCACTGCTGATTTGTCTCCTCTGTCTCCTTTTGTGATATGTACCAATGCTCACCCTCTGCCACGCTTCCTAGCTTCTGCAGCAAATGACAGGCTTGGGAGCAGTGCTGAACCACTTTGGGGTGGGATTTTCACAGTCGCATTATTCATCCTCTACCAGTGCCTTCTGTAGATGGCAGGTCATACCATAGAATTCCAACTCTGATGCACATAATGATGGAGACAGTGAATTGTTTTTCCGCCTCCAGTAGCTTCATCACCGACGTCTGAAAGTGCTGCGTTGAATCGAGCTTGTTATTAAAGTACGTACGATCATGCCTACGGCTTGGAAGTATGTCTACAGCTCACTGCCCGAAATAACATAGCCGCCTTCCCTTGGTTTCCCGAAACATAAACACCCCGACCTCAGTATCTCAGAATCGCTACGTTGCGTGATTTCTTCAATTACACGGGCAAACTAGGAGGTCGTAACCTCTCACACTGACATTTGCAGTGGTTCGAGAATGCATGTTTGGAGAAGTAAAAGAAGTGAATTCTATCCGGCTAACCGGAACGCCTTGAACGAGGTCTGTTGCTAATATAGAAGGAAATGCAAAGGTGGTACGATTCACTCCTTTTACTCTGCAACGGTAAGTGCTTATCGTAACCCGCATTTTAGTCCAAATATAATAGTTTTCTGTCGGACGATCACTTGGACAAATTGTATGATTTCTAGACTAATTTAATGCGTTTCAGTAGATCCACCGTACTATTTTGTCAGGATGTGCCCAAACCATCATCGTCACCTCTGGTAACGTTTAAGTGGCATGCAGTTACCAGAATCTGCAGCGCAATAATACAAACAGGGAGCTCCTTTGCATCGAAGACTTATAGTCTGAACAAGGCTGTGAAAACGACCCTGATGCTCGCTAGCCTTTTAACGACGCTTTTAATTGCGCTGATGTGTTGTAAATCGTGATTGTTGGATTACTGTAAACCTAACAATACTTTTGGCTATCTGTCCGAGTACAATCGCAATGCTGAGGTGTTTAATCTTGAGTCTTTGTGTCAGCGAAGAAGTTAATTCAAAACTGTAAATTATTAGCACAATAGAACGTTCTCCACCAGCCGCAGTGCTTTCCGGAGACGAGTGACCAGCGCATCTAATGTCATCAAAGGGCCACAGACCACATTTCGTGAAAGGATTCTGAATCCTTGATTGAGTGCTGCCACCCATTTTAGAGCCATTTGGACAGGGATGATGCGTTGTTAAGGCAAATTATTTCACCGTTTCGGCACAACGTTGTTCTCATAAAGTTACACACTTTCACTTATAATTAAGGCCTGCTTCCTGGTGGATAGGAACGGGTACAAAAATGTTGTACATCAAAATGAATACTGAAGACTGATTGCTTAAATGAAAAAGAATGGTAAATGCAGCAAAGGAGAAGTAGATCAAGAATCCCATAGGCAATTTGTAGCAAACTGACGTTGGGTACGCAAACCACCTAGCAGATGCAAATCGACTTGGGAATAGTTTTCCCACCAACCAGTCAATCAACCGATGGATTAGCATAGACGAAGCTGCAGCAACGGGGTATTTGGGAGAACGAATCCACTTTCTGCATGAAATCCTATAAATACTCACTGCACACATGGATGGGGATTAACGCACTTGGAGTTTCACGCCTTTCTTGAGAGTCAAGACCACAAGGTGAGTGGCACTGAAGTTAAACCTTCACTCATCAATCCTCAGTGAGCTGCTATAAGTTAAAATATGTCGCATTCGACTTTAATAAGCCGGATTGTGGGATGCCTATTTTGTGTCTAATGTTACTGCCTTTGTGGGAGAAAGTCCATGGCGAATGAATTCACACAGTTGTGTGCATCCTCTGCAGTGGCCATATGGAGTGGTGATTGCGATGCCGTCGGTCACGACAGCGTGTCTGCACGCATGAATTTATCAACTGATCAGGCAAAGACTCACTATTTCACTATTGCAAGTGGGTCCTGGCAACCGTCGAACTGACGTTGATTGCTAATGTGTCCATTGCTTATTCACTAGCATTAGACACATTTCTTCCCAGCTCATACCTCCGTACTCAATCGAATTTTCCACAAATTGCACTCTTCCATTCTACTTTAATCACCACATTGTCTGTTTCTCTTTGACGCCACATTTGTCCTTCCCTCCTCTCCATTTCACTTGTTTTACTCACATTTTTAAGTGTGCTCATATACCTTGTCTACTCAGCACATTGTTTTCGGGCTTTTCTGCCTGCTGCTTTACTCCAACTCTGACACTAATGAAAGGGCCTCGGCCTTTTCCTCCTCTTTCTTGCTGCTAACTCTGGTATGAGAAGGTTTACTGCTCTTATCAATCCTTGCTGTATGCGATGAGCCAGTCAGTCGTTAGCGTGTTAGTAGAAGTTTGAGACATCGGTCTCGACATCGGAGGAATCAATCCACCTCTCCAGAATACGTCCCTCAAACTTCTGACTTGCTGTGTCTTCATCTGTTTATCCGATTTTCACTCAATTAGCAGTGCATGCAGCTAGTTAGCTCCCTCCATTTTCGCTCTTGAATCTAGAATAACCCGAAATCGCAGTTCCGTTAGTTTAACTAAGCAGTATATCATGTGGCAACTTGTTTCAAAGCCCTGAATAAGGCAAGGAGGTGCATAGGTCGCGAACTGTATTGCTACTGCTACTTAAAAAACATGAATCGCTGATGCCCCACCCCAAGGTCTGGGCGGGGCATTGGAACCCAATTCCACGGAAAAATCGCTCAAGTTGCATGGATATGAAGAGGCTGCCTCTACCTTTGCTTGTGTTTCCTCCTTAGCATTAGTTCCAGGATCGAATTTGCCCACGATCACCTCATTCCCCCTCTGTTCGACGAGTGCTTCCAAAAGTGAGCTACCGTTGCAATACTGAATGTGCCAATGGACACAACAATTTCAAGAATAGAAATGCTAGCCTTTCGGCAATTTGGGAACGTCGATTTTCGCCATAATGTCTTCATGCCTGCCAGAATTAATCGCTGCGCACCAGCCGCATAAATTTTATCAGGGTTTATTAGCAAGCAGGACATAAAAAATGCATTCCTCCTATTCGGCCAACGTAATATTTTGTAAACTTAACGATAAAATACGCAAGTTGCATTTTCATACCACGGTCTTTGCGTAGTTATGACTGAGGCATCGAGTTGTTGTATTTGAAGCTGATGTGATTGCATATTTATCGCAAACAACCTGAATCTCATGCTCCAAAATGTCGACGCTATCCTCGCTTGATTCCTGATGGGAACAAAGGGTTAACTATTGAAAACTTTCATTTTTCTGAGGCTTTGGCAAAAAGTTGGACAGCTGGTCAGCAATATTACTCGACATCATTGTAGTTTCATGGGTTCCAAAAGAATTTCTTTGCTAAATTAACCCGAAAATGCAACAGATGCTGACAAACACCAGCGCTGTTAGGGAGAGGAAACTATAACGGAGAAGATCTTTAGTATAAGGCGAAGCAGACATCTCAACCTTCTCTTTGTCTACTCGAGATCACTGCTTAGGTGACCCGTTTTAGGAGCTAAGACTTGTCGATAAGATCCCTTAAATGAGGCGTTAGGAACTACAGTAGGTAAGGTTTGGCTCACCAAACAGAAAGCAAATGTTGAGGCAGCCACCGAGACCATCTTTTCTAGGGTCTTATTCAAACCTGCACCAATAGTGGCTGCAGTAGCTAATGCTTAATGATGTGCAAGGTATTCTAAGCAAACTGTTCAATTATCAGCGAGGATTCACAAAGCAGTCGCAGGACAGATTGCTTAGAGGAAGAAGTCGGTATCACCTTCCCTTTGCAAGGCAAGGAGATCATTAAAGGAGTAAGCACCGAAATGCTTGCATGCGTTGACAATCGACTGACTCATGTCAAATGGCCTTCACTCACCTACTCTTCCGCAATCTCTCTGTGCTCAGTTCAAGTACTTTGTGCGCAACTCACTGCCATTGTTACTATGGCTGTAGACGTAAATCAGAGCAAAATGCTACGTCAGCCTATAACGCAGAACAGGGACTGCTTCCCCTCCTTGCAGTCTATGCCAACCTGCATGGGATAGTTTACGATTACTTGTCCTGGTCAGCTCCGAGGCATTATAGCTAGGATCCGTTAATGCCGCAAATAAAAATCAAGCCTTTGCACTTCTGCAGGGCTCGAAGCCATTCGTCGAAGAGTCATTTTGATCACTTTCGCTCATATCCATTCACACAGCACAACTTCCATCGAATGAAAGCAGAAGCTGACTCACCTGCAATAGCTCACCTTCGCCCATTGTATCTAGCTTAACAGTTGACTACTGTCACAGCGTTAAGGAGCTTCCATAAATCGTTTGTGTTTGATGAACGCGATTTCCTCTGCGTACCCAACTCTCGTGTTTACTGAGTGTCGGGGATTGACTAGGACAGCCAGTAGTGTGGTAACTAGAGGCAGGCGAATGGCGTCAAGCGATCGAACGATGCTCCTAACTCCCATAAGTTCGCTGCGTCACGGTGAGGCAGCTACGAGTCGTTAGTCTCACCAACTATAAGTGCTCATTCTTATTGCATTTATGAATCATGTCTTGAGCCTCTCTAATGCACTTTCTGGCACAGATTTAGTAGAGGGGCGACCTTTTAAATCGTTGTGGTTGCAGCAGGAGATTTATGACATCAGCATTGCACAAAAATTGCACGCAAATCGCAGCCAAACCAATTTAGGAGCACATGCGTGCTTTTCATCTCGAGACCTCCCCTGATTCTTTTGGGAACTTTGAGTTCTATCGCTGAGAGTTGTTGCTATTCTCCTCTTAACTCTCGCTTTACTCTTTGTAACGCTTGGTATTTTAATCGTCTGCAGTAGTTTCCCATTCCATGGTTCATCAGTGGTACAGCGGGGCTGTAAGAAATGCATTTACGATAGAAGCTCCTGAATATCTGATCTTCTGCACAGCAAAACTGTCTAAAATAGAACAGACGTGTAGACCGTACTTAGGCATGGCAGTGTCTGCTTTACCAGCTGTATTGCAGGCCGGCGTATGTAGAAAAGAATCTTGGGCGTTCTTCTTGATGTGCAGACAAAAGAAACGCAACACACACCATTCTCTTCCAACTGTCTCACATTGGACAAGCCGTGGCAATCATCTTAACGCGCTGAATTGAAGCCATAAGACAGGCGCTTGGAAAAGGTGAAGCGTAGGGATGCAATTATAGAGATGCGGAGGAATACAAAGCGGGTCTCGATTGCGATAACCTAGTATTCCCATGTGATGCAGTAAATGATCGCAGGGTAGCAGCAGACAACAAAGAAGAGCTATTAGAATTAGAAGTTCATCTCAGCAACACTATTAGCTGTCAGCAAATCTAGCGCATAGCAAAAACATGTTGCTTTTACTTCGACGCTGTCTCCTGGGAGACAACTCGAAGTCATTTTGATGGACTGCTTTGGAAGCATAAGGGAAAAGTTAGTCAATTGCATAAAACCGCCTTCACCCATGGTGCAGCGGCGAAACTGATAAGGCAAGGATTGTTTCTAAAAAGCTTTGTCTCCTTCCTGAAGCTTGATCATTAAAGTTTTGTGCAAGAAATCGCCTAGTTTGTAAATGAAGTTGTTCAGTGCTTCCTGACAACGAGTCTGCTGGAGTCCCATTTGCATAATTAACGCAGTGATAGTCATTGCTATAGCAACTTTGAGATGCGGGCGCGGGCTTTCCAACTTTGCACTGAGACACATTGTGCATCAATCCAGCCGAGTAGAAGAGCTAACGATGTATATATTTAATGCAATAGGATGAAGCGTAGGCTGACACGTACATGAACGGTTTTGTCAGCAGCATTTATTATCTTGCAGACGTTTGCAAATCTACAATTATGCTACCACTACCACCACTTAGGTGCCTACAAATACCTCATGGCTTCAATCCAGCGTTTAGCGGTAAATGAGTGAGCAAGTCCTGCGTGAGGGCAATGCTGAAGTAAACCAGAGCACTTACAAAAGGCGTCAACTTTGATGGACAAAAGAAGGACGATTTGAACTGGATTTGCCCCAATAATCATCAGGGTGAGGACGCGGACCAAAATACGGCAAAAGATTGTCTTAAATATTAATCGAAATCCCCCAGTGACTCGAAATAATTGAAGCTACTACTCTTCGAGTGGCACAACTCAATTTCCCAGAAAGAATATTGAGCATATTGCAGTTGCTTATAAATTTAGCCAATGTATTAGTATGAGGGTTCAGTGCGGCCACAGCTATCGTTAATCGAATGGACACTCGACACACAGTGTCACACATTGACGACTTCTGACTCGTGTACGCAAGATGGAGTGCCACGCGATCGCATGTTGGTGGGGGTGGGGGTGGGGGTGGGGGTGGGGGTGTCATAATGGCATGCTACTGTGGCAGGTCTGTGTGACAACCAGTTGTCAAGTTAGTTGACCTCCAGTGTAGGCGCCATGGTAGAGGGTGCTGAACACTGACTGCTCAGTACACATGCAACTCGCCATGAATGTAGACACGCCTGACCTTCTCGTAGAACCTAAGGAACGACCACTATCCTACATGCCACAATGCTTGCGCCTTCCATGTGTCCACACATGCATCGTCACTCTGCGAAATCTGCACAAACCAGCATTGAGTGAAGTAAAATTTGGTGAGTTTAAGGCCAGCCACGTTGATATTGGATACCTCTGAGCAAAAGGACATGCTTATAGCAGCACTGCCACTCTTTTTATGCACGTAGCCACCAGGCTCGACTTTCCTTCCCATGGTCTCGCCTTTGTGCACTAACTACTCGTCTATCTACACAAGATTGTGGGTAGATGCAATAATGCAAACAAGGAGCCAATTGTCACAGAGTAGACAGCTTCACTTCTTCACAGAAAATGACATCTCGCCGATGGTTTGCCATTGCAAAGCACATGGTATTCGATGGGGTTGTCGTACTCACCCACGGTGTCCGCTTTGTTATAGTCGCAGTGTTCGAAGAATTTTGCAGGCCCAATAGCATAATCTGTTCGCGGATTGTCAATGTCAGTCAGGTCAGGAGAATGGACAGTCTGCAGCTCTCTAGCAGCATTGACAGAAGGAGAAACAACATTGACTTACATGTTGTAGATGATCTCACCCATTCAATTGGATAAAATCAGTTCCCCACCGCATTCTTCATAGCTTCGCTGCTACTGCTTTTAATAAGCTGCCTACCGATTGTTTAATATTACTTCCTCAGCAGTAACTACTGCCAAGCAGCCGTCCTGTAAAAAAGAGAACCTGGAAAGCACAGAATTTTGCAACACACTTTAGACACCCTTTTTCAAACATCCAATATTTTATCATTCGATGCAGTTATTCAATCCTAAATCTGGCGCACTGCTTCAGTGTCCAAGTGTGCATCTTTTTTTAAATAGGCCTCATTTCTAAGCATTCTCAGAGATAGCATTGAGCTACGTGATGAGAACAAATGCTTTATTAAGACTTGCTCCTTTGGAGCAAATTACTTGTAGCCGAGAAACGCTTTGATGCCAATGGGTTTCCCCCCCCCTTCAGTGTTGTCCAGCATTCCACTAATCAAAAAGTGAAAGTAGAAAGTGCCATACTAGATCCGCCGCATGAGACTCACAGGCTGGACACTGCATAAAACATCAGCTGAAGGAATTGAAATTAGGACAGCGTTGCTGGAGATAAGCCCACACAAATGCAGACCTGAAAGTTCGATGAACACGGGCGTCACGCAGAACAATTGGTAAACAGCGACCACGACGGAGGTTTTGCTTGCACCGAGTCCTGCGAATAAGCCTCCACATTACATGGAAGTGGAGGGGCTAGTTGATGGCGCACAAGCTCTCTTCAACTTCTCTCTCGCTTTAAACGTGTGACAAATGTCATTATTCCTGATTATTGCTTTCAGCTAACTTATGAATAATTCGACTTCTCTACCTTTGCCCGACTCTTGCGTTTTTCCTTGCTAGGTATGCGAACGAACCATCAACGAACCATGAACAAGTGAATTAATGCCAAACCCAGTACTTCATTGTATGCTATTTTGAAGGCCATAAGCGCAGCCTTTAGTTTGCATCACTTTTTATGATGAGCAAAATGATTCGCGCATAAGAAGATGTGCTAGCATACCAAGAGTAGCTTCAGGATTCGAATAGAGAAGATGAAAGCATTTCCATCGCCTTAATTCAGTGGTTAGCATATGAAAGGATGGTACGCAGTCGGTGAAAATGTAGGCAAAGTTTTAAAATTCAGGCAAGGCCAAACAAGTCACAGAAATCCAAAAGGCACCACGTTGCTTGGCAACACTCAAGTTCATCACTTTCCACTTCATTTTCGAAAGTGGCCTACTTTGACCTCCCTTCCTTGCCCCACCGTCATCCCACTTGTAAATATAGCGCACTTTTCGAAGTTCTGTTTAGACTTCATAGAAGGGATGAGAATTTGGCTTCCGCCTACTGGACGGTGATATGCTACTCAGCAGTGACTCCTTTAACCTGCCCGTTACCACGGGTCACTCTGTTGACACTGAGGCTGTGGCTCACATGAAAATAGTGTGTTCATCCGTCAGTCTTTTGGCGGTTCATGCAATTGCAGCCTCGCCATTGCATGTGATTTAAAGGGCTTACTACTGCAGATGGCCTTCTGTATGTGGCGTTTAGATCTTGCGGTCTCTCAGCCCTTCCATGTGTTGCATACTAATGTATCTTTTGTGCCAATTTTGTCATAAAAGTGATGAGCTGCACAGCCATTAGGCACAGTTGCGTCGACCTAAATGAAATCTTGCGATTAGGTTTCTGGAGAGTTCAAGTCAACGAACCACGTTGAGTTTTGGCATCGCTCAGAGACTACGATTCGATGCTGCGCTGATGCGTGGCATAAGTAAATACGACTAAGCACTCCATTCTACAATCACCAAAAGGGTGTTTTGGTAGCTTGATATCCCGCTGTACTGCTCACAGGCCGAAGATTTGCTGTAAAAATCGGTGTGGCGTTTGAAGCTTGGATAATTTTGGGTGCTGCTGTACCAGTTTCCAAAGCGTGAAGCCTAGCACACTTGAGAGGCCAAGGCAGCAGATATGCCAAAATTGCAAAAAACCCCAGTCGCATTTTCATACTGCATCAAAGTCTGTTCTACCTTGCATTGCCAAGGCAACACCTCTTTAGCATGCTTAAACTGCACAATATGCAAATGTCGCAGGCAGCATTTGCTAACTGGGTGTTACTAAACACCTTTTCTTCCTGCGGCGTAAATGCCATCAATAGGAGTAAATAAGCCAAAAGCCACAAACTCGCTTGGTAAGTGCATTTGGTGAAAGCTAATTGAAAATGCAAGCACATTATACTAGTAGGCTTTTGAGGTTAGCTATTTAAAGGGAATGAGCATGCAAACATCTCCGGCGCATGGAGTTAAAAAGACAACCATTCCTGAGCACAAATATGCCACGTCTGCAGCAGCACAATCACCGAAGTCCTTGGATAAATTGAAGACTTTGCAAAACCTCTTGTTTGAGTTAGTAGTGGACGTGACAGCTGTCGCCTTGATATTCGTAAGTAAGGCAACTTAGATACCTGCCTCTGACCACGAAAAGGTGAAGGTGCAGGGTAGCGCCGCTCCAATCTTTGTCCATCCACAGATTTGCATGCATCAGTTAAAGAGACTTCGATTGGCACAATGACAAGTGTGCACCTTCAGCAGAAATGCCTGTCCACTGCTGCTAATCGATGATTGCGGATGACTGTACCTTCGTCTTAAAATTTTATGTGCTCGTGCAATTTCGTCTTTGCCATACCTACATGCATTTCGAAGGTGGGCATCACACCGTCCACTTTTTGGAGAACGGTGTTTGTGACTCATTTCGCCTGCCTAAGTTATTTAGAGGCACCGTAATTGTAGAAACTTTACAACGGGTCTATTAGGTTCCTCCAAGTTGTCCCTGATCTGGAACAACGTGTGCACAGCCCACGTGGATAAAGTGCATGCGCAAGCGTGTTGGTCTATGGCATGCGAGTCTACGTTGGTTATTCACGAGCTCACCCGATGACCGCTTGGCTATCACGCTCTTCACCATTGAGCCTCCTCCTCACCAAACCTTTCAGTTTATCTTTCGATTTCAGATCTAATGCAGAGTTAGTTACTGACTTGAGTCCAGCATTAACCACCGATATGCATGGCATGAAATTGCTAACCACTCTCTTTACTCCATGGGATGTGCTTCCTTCTGCTTTCATTATCAGTCCACTCACCGAACAAGCAGAGTTGATCGCTTCCCTGTAACAAGCTCTGAAACGTGGTGACCTGCGTTCTCATTGATGTCTCTGTGGTGTGAATGTGTATGAATGGCATGTTAAGTGCAACCATGCAGAAGGTCTTGTTGGCAGTTAGCAATGTTCGAAGACCACATCGTGAATCAAAGAATTTGTCCTTCGTGTTTTCATAATGGATGAGACAATTTGCGCCCCGAAGAACGCAAAACTGCAGAATTGGGGTTTCAACTTAGTGAATTCGCTCACAATACACCACGGCTTTTTGGTAATGTAAGCAATCAACCGTAATTTTTAATGTACTTTGACCACATTAGCCCTGGTATTATAGTTCTGAGATTGACGAAAACACTTTGGAGGAGGGGTTAATCACCTCTGCCCACTAAGTCAAAGTCCGCCTTGTGATTTTAAAGCAATGATCATCGCCTTTTCCGGAAATTCACTGCTATAATCAAACATGAGCAATGAAATGGACGCCCTACTTACAGCAAAACAGGGAAGAGCATCTGCAGAGTCATTTACCATCAAGCCTCTAATTGCAGCTTTAGGCTTTTCCAGTAGTCCATTCAAGTACTGTTGTTGGCTGACCCATATTTGCGTATCCAAGCACTGCACCATGGAGACCACCTGCTTACCGCATTGCAGCTCGTCAAAGCTAAGGCCTGCTGAATTGGAGGTAAACGCTACTCGGTATCATCAGTAGGCTTTGCCACAGTCGCCAATGCAACCCACTCTACGACTTAATGGTAGGGAATCATTAGGTGTGGGTGCGATTGCACCACTTGCTTCGTGGGCCACGATCAGCTCCCTTCATTGGCTCATGAGTTTTACAGCATGTGTGAGTTGTGCACACTCTTCATGTACCCCACGTAAAGTTGGCGCAATATTGCTTAGCATTAAAAAACTGTTTGCATCCTTCTGGTGCCTGTACTCCCTATTAGACTGGCAAGCATGCTCGTGTGATCACAGTGCCCCTTATTAGTCTTTGTGTATCCTCGAATGCATCCGTCCAATAGCGAGTCTCTACACTCGCTGGTGATGACTTCCCACACAGCATCCTTTACCGCATTTGCTAAGCATCGTTTTCCTTTGATGTGACTTCTCGTAGTTGCTTGCCTTTATTTTTGCACTGGTTTGTGGGTGTATTCGTATCAATTTGAGCTGCAGCACTTCTCATATACTTCGCGTTGTGAATAAATGCAGTTAGAACGGATCACGAGGTAGAGGAGTCTGTGTATTTTCGACCCCTTTGTGATAGTTTCAATGACTCAATTAAAGCAGTGGGAATTATCATATGCTGACCATCCTGGCTTTCATCCAAAACATTTAGTCAAGTCGTGAGGCCAGGTGGGTCAGCGTTCAAACACCTTTATTATTCAGTCTTCACGGTGTATCAAACGGTTGTGATGTCTGCTATGCATCAATGCCTAAATCAGATCTGGTTAATGCCCGTTGTCAGACAGGACTGATCTTGCCTCTGGGTCGAATTTAATTGAAAGAGACTTTCAAAAGAGGCAATAACATCTTCGTTTGTCTCAACAGGCTAGCTCTTTGTGGAGCTCAGATTTTGAAGGGGTTAACCACAAGAGCAAAGGTGCGCGTAGCCAGAAAGCAAGTGCGATGTTGTCTAAGCTAATAGATTATGATAAATGGATCACTAATGTTATGCACGCCCGGTTTCTGCCTAAAGGCATTCATAAAGTTGAGGAATTCCAACAGGGTGCAAGCGTTGTCCTAATATGTTGAACTTTAACCCCATTTGTGTCACAAGCGAAGCGCACTATGCACGGTGATCGGCAATTCTAAGGCCTCAGATGGCGTGGATCAAGGAGGGAACTGCATGAGAAGGAAATGACCTACGACCGTAAGATAAGTTCCGGTTCCAAATGTTTCGCCTACTTAGGAGCTTTTAAAGCACGCCTTCAAGCGAATTTCGGTGCCCAGCCAAAATGTGAAATATAAAGATAAGTTCGTGTGCTTGAGGCACATTTCCGCAAAGAATGAATTGATGCAAAAGGATGATCCCTGGAAGCCAGATTCGGAAATGCGATTTAGTCGTCAGAGGAGGTTGGAGAGATGTCATTGTCATGACCACTGAAGAAGGACTGAGTTTCATGCTATCGTTTGTCTGCAGTAGGACTTCTGCAAATATCTTGCAAATGTTTCGTTTTGCCTTCGAAGAAATTCTCGCATTGCAAAATGCCATCTGCTCGCTACTGTGTAGCGGTTACTGCCATATCAGTACGCTGCGCATGACTTGACACGATCTCATTGCCAATGTGCATAGGATGAAGCAGCCGGTGAGCCCTACATCCTCCCACCTTCCCCTTTCCTACGTGTGTCGCACGCGTACGTAGATCTTGAACGCTAGTTGCTTAATTGCCTCTACCCGACGCAGACACCTGCCTGGCATGTAGTCACATCACCCTGTTCTGCTGGCCTCCGACCTAGATAAACTTACATTGTCGTTCTATTTTGGGCATTTTGTTAGCTCATGCAGTCGTGGCTGCCGTCGCCGTCATCACAGTTGCTGCCGGTACTAGACCTGATGCATTACCCATCTCCGAAGTCGTAATGCAGCATGTTACTTCAATGCTGCCTCCACTTGTCACCCTACAATCCCAAAGAAAGGTCTGTCTTCCACTCGCAATTCTCTGGGCTTCAGATGCGCGACTACGCATCAATGAAATATGAAGATGAAGACTACCAACAGTCAACGCTGCAAGTGAAATGATGAACGATAGAAATTGTGAGTTCTTTGATTTGACTAGAGATGAGTCGTGTTAACCAGTGACTCACGGAGGCAGCATGCGCTAAATGAGAGGGTCATTCTTCCTTCTGTCCAGTTTCAGTTCCTCCGTTCTAGTCTCTACCTGTTCCTCCAACTAACACGATTAGCCCTCATCATTATGCACATATGCTCTACCATATTCGTTTCCATTGCCATTTCATCAGGAGAAGATTAGCACTTTGTGAATACACTTTCCCTTAGTTACTGTCGAATCTGTCCATTCAGCTCCCTTAATATTGGCCCTAGATGAGGATTTTCCAGTCACGCTTGGTCAAAAGTGTTCCAATAAGCCGGTGGATGCCTGGTTTGAGAAGCGAGAAGCTATATCAGGGAAGGAAATGAAGGACACTGGGTGCTTCGTCATCGAAGTAGACATGCGGAATGACATGAGGCTGCGCAAGTGTTTGCAGGCGTTGGCAAATAGGCCTCCATGGTGTTGGCGCAGAACAATATATATATATATATATGCGTCACCTACGTCGCTCTGCTTCAAGGGTCTGGCTGGATAAATGTGTTGCATAGCTCATCGAGACTCTACGCTCAATCCCATGGACACCCAAGGCAGATTTCAGCTTACACTATCCTCAAATCTGGCACAAAGAATTCGCGGTTGCTTATCACATCTGGCCACTACGTGTGAGGGTTATAATTGACCCAGTCTACCAAAGAAAAATCACATTGCCAAGTCAACGTCGCGGCAGTTTGTGGGGAAAAAGGATCGTCACTTCTGCACAAAAGGGGGATTTCCTTAACCCACAATACACTCAAGGCTCTCTTTTATTTAATTCTGTTCGCTAGAAGACTTCGTGCATTATTATCATGCCAAATGGAAAGACATCGCCTGGTTTGGTTTCTAGCGGAGCCGCTGTTCCGTTGCTAAGCCGTTCCGGTGAGGTCCATACTTGCTCTAGCGATTGGGGGAGGTTGGAGATGTTGTTAAATGCGGCCAACAGTCTAATTTGATTCATCGTGGCCACCTGCTAGGCTGTGGCTTCTAGGGATGCCAAAAGCAGCGATTTTCAAGACCCATCGGCAACTGACAACGCAGCTGGTCGATTTCAGTCCACCGTGGGCTTTAAGGCTTGTGCTGTGGAGGTTTCGCATCGCCTTTGCAATACCAGATCAGAAATGCTTTCATGCACAGAGCAGAGATTTGTTCAAATGATGTGCAGTGGTATCTGCCTACCCAAACCAAGTCATTCATTAGAGAGAGAGACAGACAGACACACAGACAGAGTTTGAAATTCCTGTCGAATGTAGCGTTTTTGAGACCGATACCATACTACACACGGAGGTGTAGTCACATGTAAGTTATTACTAAGCTGTCGTCTACTTTTAAACAACAGATTCCCTCCGTATCAGCGACAGTTACGCTGACGAGGGAACGAAAGTGGTTTTCACGCGCATCATGAAGCATGGAATTTTTGCTATGCTCCACGGCATAATGCGTCTGTTACACGCGAATGGCATCTGTGGCTGTAGCCGGTCTGACACGTGAGCGGAGAGCAACTTGGCTACTTATTTCATGGTACATCGATGCAGATTAGCTACTAAGTGCTTCTAGTAGTGCAATTTGCAATCCATAAGCACTTCGTTTGCTACAGCCTGTGCATGAACAGTTGGGGAGCGAAAAGTTTTCCATATTAACTTCTTTTAACTTCTTTGCTTCTGTTAATAGCAAGAATTGAATAGGAGCATTTAGAAATCAGTTCAAACGCAGCTTCATTTCATCCCGAAAGGAATATTTCACGGTGAGTGTAATGTGCATGTGTGTGTGTGTGTGCGTGTGTGTGTGTGTGTGTGTGTGTGTGTGTGTGTGTGTGTGTGTGTGTGTGTGGAGAGGTAGGTGGAAGTTTCTTCAGCTTAACTGGCATTGGGTTCAGAGTGATCGACACGTCTCGACATTGCACTTGGCTGTGTTGAAGTTAGCAACTGACTCTAATAGACTTCACTGGAGTAAATGCGTCCTGTTGGTGAGAGGCCCTCAGGCGTCCCTTCCAATCAGGACCTAGTCAGTTGTCACACCTCCCTCGCCTCCTCTTCCTGCACCCAATGCTGCTGACCAAATGGCTTCTTTGAACCCACTCTATTGCCCTCTACCAAGTTGTTGTTATCAAAGCATACATGGTTGTAGTTCTCGTTCCTGTTTCCTAGTAAGCCAAATTTCTCAACAGTTATATATATCTATATATAATCCAGGTTTACTGAGTTAAACCAGTGGCCTCATGCTATGTTTTGAACATGTCTGCTTGGCAATCCGTTCTTACTTATATGAGTTGGCAATTTGAATTCGTGGATTTCCAATTGAGCTGAAAGTTTGGTCTTGCCTCGTTTTTCGATCACGCCTGTAAATGCAGTATTCAGTGTCGGTCGTCTCGTCCTTTGCCGATGATTGCACATTTCCAATTCAGCACCCCATCACCGATGAGATTCCTGTGTCTTTACTCATAAGCCATCATCCCCACCTCCCTGGGTTATTTCATTTGTCCATCTATTGCCATTGTCAGAACATGTTTAACAGCTCCATTCTCATGGTTGACGCATTATTGGTGCACCACTATCCAAAAGCGTTTTGTCCCGTTCCTTCTTCTACCTTTTGTATTGAATACTCGGAAGTGTATGGTAGAGTATCATACTACTTGATACCTGAACATCGAAAACCGGGCAGTCTTTGATGGCGCTCTCCATAGTGAGCTGTCAAAATAAAGCAGAGTGATTGGATTGATGCAGTTGTTTTATCAACTTTGGGGAGATATCAATGGTGCTGTTGCAGTTGCTGTTGCCTTTTTTTTATACCGAGTGTAGTTAGTCTTCGGGCAGAAAACCAGTACCTGTGAGGTCATAACGTTTGCACCTTGCCTGACCAGCTTAACCAGCAAATGGCATGCATTGGACGGAGCTCAGTCCAAATTAGGATTTGGATGCAGTCATCTATGCTCCCTCATTCATGCACTGCTACGCAAATGATCGCAGAAAGATAAGTGGGTACTGCCCGACAGACTAATCAGAAAGATTTCGCGAGCTCCTTTGGAAAACGACCACTTGCATGCCACTTTGTGGGAGCCCACTTTATTTTTCTGCACGAAGTAGGCGAACGCTGTCAGTGTTGTTGAGTCTCGTGAGCTCTAAAATGGAGTCATTGGCGCATCACATTGGACGAGAAGGCCTTAGTCTGGTAAAGGAGGTAGAATAGTGGGATATTTTGGATGTTAATATTGGCGAACTATGCTATTGTTTGTGCTTCAAAATGGGCTCTCTTGCAGCATTAACCAACCGAAGCATGTGCGGCGGTTCACCTTGCCACGCAATCCTGCTCAGCTTCTAACACTCCATTCTCGAGCTAAATAGTGGCCAGTCAAGTAAATCATTATTGTGTAATGCAAGCCTCTGAGATGGACGCCTTCGCTGTTAATCTCAGCACCATTTTCAGCCTTTACTCCATTTTGAGTTCACGCAGAAACTTATGCTTGGATGTCAGTTCCGTTGCAGACATCTGCGCATTCCATTGCAATACTTTTGTGTCGCACTATGGAAAGGGAGCGATCGCCTGATCGTCTCATTAACATACGTCCTTTCAACTTGTACTTTGTTGATTTGTGCAGCGCTGCTGTTTTTCTCTGTGGCAAGAGCCGTGGGCATCTCACGAGTTGATTTAACATCTCTCACTGTCACAGCATGCTTGGAAGAACAGCACATAACACTTTCAACTGGTAACTCTGCATGCGACAATCGGCAGACAGTGTGGAAGTAGCCTTGCTCAGGTCTTAGAGGCAGTGTGCTGAGACCTAGTTGTGTTGATTAGAGCCTATTCTTGGTGATCGAAACGTGACACTGCGTTCAAATGCTTCGGTGTGCATATGCACACACACACACACACACACACACACACACTTAGAATAGCCATGTTTTCTTATGTACGGAAGGCAGAGCGACTTTCGGAAGCGCGTTTTGTTGATCTTTTCTTTTAACGTTCATTGCTAGAGGTGTAAATGCTTGTACACTGCATTTACTTTAATTCCCCTTTAATTCTAAATTGGTTGTAGCAATGTTGAGGTACTCCTACACCGTGCACAATGTTGGCATGTGTGGCGACTGCAACCAAGTCCCCACGGTGCTCACCATCTCTCCGACTTTGGCGCCCTCTTCAGCAGAACGCCTTCTGACCTATTCAATCTCTCGGTCATTCACCTTAAACTCAACTTTACTTGCCCTCCCTTTGCAAACCACTGCAGCGTCTTGACGAGGAGAGGTCAAACTGTTTGCAGTTGATGCATTGGCAACAAAATTTTGTATTTATTGAACAATAGAGAGACCCATTTGCGGCTTATAATGATCCACTCACGATGGTACATTTTGCATGAGCCAGACATGTGTTTGGCACTTTTTGTTATGGGAGACATTAGGAACCAGTAAATTAAGACACGCTAAGGAGAAAATAGGAGCATGATCAGTGACCTTACCAGCGATTGTATTGGTTTCCAAATGTGATTGTTCAGGCGAGTCATTTCTGCAGAGTTGTCCAACTAAAAGTGCCTTGCTAATGCCCTTCAGGTTCCCTCAGTTTACACTCCCGTTGAAATCAAGCAAGCTCTAGCACGTCATCCTGTTGTGTCACCTTAATCATGCAGCTGTTGCTTAAACACATGTGGCAAGTCAGGACTTGTAGACAGCAGTCAGACGTGAAGTCAAAAGGCAAATCCTGCTTTCTATGGCGGTCACACAAACGCCTTCCACCGTAGCAATGCACCCTAATATTACAAATAACTTTGGCACAGTTAAAGGCTGGATGGTCAGGCACGTCGGAGGATGTATGTAGGTTCTGCTATGCATCTATTAATGAACCGAAATATCGGCTTGGTTGAATTAGCTCTGACTTGAAACGGAGGTGAATTAGAGCGCTGAATCGCGTTTGTGAATTGCGATTCCCCTTTGATACTGCTTGTCAGCGAAATTGGAGCGCATCGGGAAGTTAATTAAACATCAACGACTAAAGCATAGGTGCTCATTTCAAGCCTTGCTTTTGCCCCTCAGTTCTCTCACATTTTCATGGGAATTTAATTTCACAAGCAACACTGAGCAAAATGAACATCGGGAATAGGTGGGAAATATATCACATTTTGAGCCCATATCTACTCCTGATGCACATAGCTGAGCATACGTTTATTGGAGGGAAGTCAAGGCAGATCGTTGGAGATCTCTAAAACGCAGACATATGAGCTTGTAAGTACTGTAATTAAATAGCCAAAAGTCATGTTCGCTTGCGAAAGCCGACAGTCTATAAATGCACTCTAAACCATTCGTTATGTCATAGGATCATGCCATTTTTCTTACCGTTCGCACTTTTGACGTAATCTGCAGCTATATAATGCGATGGCATAGCACTATAACCGAACAACCCTCAATTAAGTTTGTACGATCAGAACCGACCCTAATCGGTGCTCACATGATCTCTTTTGCCATACAGCTGCACTCGTCAAGCGGTGAACGCTCTTCCTCTAATTAGTTATCTGTCTCAATGAAATAGCATAGAGTCAGCGATAAGCATCCAAGAACTTACAAATTTCGCCCATGTAATGGCTTTTAATCACCTACTAATCAAACAATACACGCCGCAGGTCTGCAAAGTGAAATTTTTATCAAGACGGAGCTGTAAGCAGTGATTGTGGAGTAAGCCTGACAAAAGGAGCGGAACCTACAGGGATGAAGTGATCTCATGTGTTCCTGCATCGCCTCCCATGCTGGATATTCGACGTAGCATTCGGTGCAGTAAAGGCGTACATGCGACTCCCCCACCCTCTGAACTACAGTATGGTATGACAAAACATAAATTAGGAGAAATTCGCGCGTGATGCCAAGACTGTCACAGAGGAATGGGAAGCATCAAGGCTAAGTAGAAGAAGAAGAAGACAGGCTCAGACTCACAAATGTGCGTCCCAACGAAGTGACTGAGAAGTAGATCGAATTCTTCGAATGACACAAAACACAGGCCGCACATATTGTGATTCCAGGCTGTTTATGGGGTGCAAATAAAAGTGCCTGTGTACCTTTAGGCACGTAGTAGGGCATAAGGCAAGAATAACAGAGGCATTTTGCAACAGTTCCTACCTTTTTGATGTCGCAAGAGCACTCCAGTGGTTTTATAGGGCACAATGCAAATCGGACAAATCGCAGGCAGAATCACTAAAAAGCACCAAACTTGAAGGAATTAATGACTTAAAAAATGATTAAACAGTTCTATTGTTATACGCAGGCATCACGCGCATGCAGCTATGGACACAATTATGTATGTGCATGGAGGAACACATCCTGAAGATTGAAAGGCACCTACTTTGGTGCTCGCGAAATAAGTGAGCCCGGTATATGGTGATAGTGGTAAATGACCTGTTGCAGGCTAAGCATCTGTAAATATCCATTCTGACGAAGAGATTGGTGATGTACGCGAGATCTCACACCAGAGCTAACTGAACTTCCAATGCGAAGGCATGAACGACTGCCAGATTGGTCCTCGGTCCTGCATGTGATCGGAGCGCAGAAGGCAAAGGAGCAAAACTCGCATGTTTGGTCGAAAACCATGAGCAAAATAGGGAATTGAGTGGTATGTAGGGGACTTCGCCTTCTTCCTCGTTACGCCCTGCATCTGTCATGCTGACCTTCACAATTTAGCTCCACGTCAAGATGATTGAAGACCATTTGTCTGGAAACCTTTTGGCGCATAAATGCTCCAAAAGACTTATCAATGTACGTGTCATACTTGTGCAACGTACTCACAATGTACTAAGTTGAACTAACGCTTATTGCATACTTGTCTTGTGACCAAGTGATGCACAAAATTCCTCCAATTAAAAAATGATCCTGATGAATTTTGATTCAAGACGCTAAAATGAAGAAGTCAAACAGCGTTTGTGGAATCACGGTCACCTAATAAAGGTAACTTATTATTTCCCTGGGGAAGCCGATTTATTCAGAAGAGTAATAATTTTGCTTCCACTGAGACGAGATCTGATGGTCTTGTAATTTGCACCAAAGGATTCAGAAACTCATTCTCTCAAATTCTTCCATAAACCTTTAGAAATCTGATAGATTTGAGTTTTGGAAACAGCAGCTTCCCTGGCCAGAGTAAAATGGTCTTCAGTAAGGCTGCCTGATAGTCTTGTTTTAGAAATTCAGTTACCGTAACGAAATGGTAATTCCAGAAGTGACACAAAAGCACTCGAGTTCCCTCGAAGTGGTCAAAGCGAAGCTTATAGCATTTCGGGTAAACATGTTTTCTATTGCTTCGGCCCCTTTGCTTCGTGTCATTGGTGTCGGATTCAGCCGTAATTTGACTAACTTGATAAAGACTTAGAATTTACAAAATTTGATTGCAAGCCTTTAATGTCATCTCCTTCTTTACCTGTTTTCTTGGCCTCCGCGTGTCCACCTTACCTTCCTGGCAGTCGAAACTCATTAGTGACCCGTTCTCAGCAGGGGTTTCATGAAATCACAGCGAAAACCAGCTCTTCAAGCCAGTCCAACGTGCCCTTCTCACCTGCACTTCGTCAGTTAGCGATCAATCATTGTCATCCTTGAGGGGTTCGTGTCTTCCCTTCCCTTCCATTACCTTCCCTCCCCTTCCCTTCCCTTCTCGTCTGACAAGGCCGCTAGTGGTGGCTCTTAGTGACCACTCAGCTATACTCAGCCTTAGCCACTTCATTTGGCTCGGAGCATGGTGTTGTTGCTGTCGACTGTGGCCAAGTAATGAAGCAAGGATATCTTTTATCCATCAAGGCCAGTCGTTTGCTAGATTTTTCTTTCTCGACAACTGCAATTGTTAAAGGTTATTACTGTACTTCCTTCCAAACTATCGTAAATTGCTGGTGGCATTTGCAGGTGGGTCAGGGGCGATCAGCACCGCTTGCCATGGCTATTCATCCATGGTGGTGCAGAAATTTAATTTCTCTTCTTCCTCTTCTCCTCATTTTGTGGTAGCTATTTGCACTACATCGTGCCATATCCAGTTGTGGGTTAGTTTTGATCTGGGGGCGATGCTTGCATCTTTTATTAGATTTTAAACAGCAGCTGAATAGGTTAGCTCGTTGGCGTTAGAGCTGGTCGCATTAGTCAGGGAATTATTCATTGCAACTTTAAAGCTTTTGCCTTTGACCAGCTGATGACCCATGGCATCACATTTAGGCCTGTCAGGAGAGTTCGGTGGTGAGGGTGGAGACTGCGAATGCCCGTGTTGCCAGCCTCAAAGACGACAGCCTTAGGACAGCTCGCACAAATGTTGGCGATACACAGGTAACACTAAGCACACTTAATCGGCGAGTCATGAAAGCCTGTTTCCTAGTTCGAAGTCCTTTTTCGATGCTAATTCTCTTTCGGTTCCTCAAGGTAGGTGTACTTTGTTGTCTTGCAGAAGCAAACTAAATCTTGCTACGATCTAGATAAATTTGGCATACTAGCTAGTTGATTCAGCTTGGCTTTACCTAGTTCATTTGCATGCATATGTACGAGCCACCGAATACTGTGACTTTAGTGGCGCCGGTTGCTTTTCCTCTTAGCTGCGTATCAGGACTCTTGGACCTAGGGTGGAAAGTACAGGCAGACTTCCCATTTTGTGTAAAATGCAGGCAATTTTAAAAATCTTTTACACTTTGTGATGAGGTTAGGCCTGACTTCTGCCCAGCCAGGAGGTTGATGCGACATGGCCGCTTACCACTTAAGAAGTGAAAAGTGTCGTATCTACTCCTGAGGAAGTACTTGACAGGCTGTTTGGCAGTGACTTGTACAGCCCCAATCGCTAAGTCATTTCCTAATCCCGCCATGTCATCATAAAGTCCTGTAGCTCAGCACTTGCTTGGTTGAGCTGCATTTGGCCAGGCAGCTGCAGACGACTCAGAGATTCTGATATGCAATGAAGCCTACCTAAAGGCTTAAACGGTCTGTGAAATGCGCATGCTGCATTGGTTTTGCAGAAGAAGCAGGATTTTAGAACACACCAGCGCATATACCAACCGTTTCGCCATTAGCGCGTCTACATTCTATTTCCAACTTTTTGGCAGAAGCCATGAACAATACCTCTCTCCCACATTCGCTTTTACTCAAATAAGTGCAGCCATTCATTTCCCCTCCCTCAACTATCTGTCAATCACACAGTTGCCAAGGTTACTGGCTGCCTTGCAATGTGCAAATGAGAGGTTGGAGTAATAATTCGTTCTTTGAAGCAGTAATTCACAAAGATCCGAATTTTTTTTCAACCCAGCTTCACTAATTGACTTGAGTGCGTGCTTTTGTTTGCACACACTTTGGCACTAGACTGACGCCCTCTCCGTCGTATTGGTTAAAAGGTTCTTCAGAAATATTCCCGCTCCTGCTCTCTTGCATACAATTACACTCAAAATAGTCCAACGGCAACGGTACTAATTAAATCGCGGCATTAGTGAGTTCTGCTAATTGTGGCAGGTAGAATGCAAGTTACTTTCCTAAAATAATGAAACGCCTTCTTTCGAGCGAATGCGAATCAAGTTGGATACAAGTATGATTAATTGGAAAAGCTTGCAGTGGAGTAGGAATGATTCTTTGCGGTGCAGGGAAAGTAATCCCGCTTAAACAAATTACAAGTAGGGCATAATAAGAGCTTTTTAAAAGAGTAAGTAAAATTGAGAGATGCGAAAAAGCAGTAGGTGTAGCGTTAAATCTCATCGAGGTCAGAGAAGGGAAGTAGGTACCGCAGACGCTGGCGCTTGCATTGGAGGAAGGGGATATGGAGTTGAGAGAGTCTAAGCGAGAGAGTGAGAAGGCGACGGAGTAGCCACATGGGCCAAAGGTCCAAGAGAGGAGCTTGACCACAGCCTAGGCTTAAGGGCTGCAGCAAGCATGCAGCCACAGAAGCACTGATGAACATCGGCCGGCATCGCGACATACCAAGGACAGCGTAGCTCTCCATCCGTGACAGCCATGCCACCCAGTTGGTGAGGAAGGCAGTAATGGCAAGAAAGCGCAGACGCGTGGGTTCAGGGTAGGCACCTTCACCTCCTTTACGCTCCTCGTTATCACTGTCTTTCTGCTGTTCTTTGGGTGGGACAGGCACATGGTAGAATGGCGAGACAGCATCGAGCGGCGTCATCCAGAGAATGCCCGTGAGCCGAGGTCTCGGTGACACATGGTGCTGCATCAGGTTGAGCAGAGGTGACAGCGGCGACAGCGTCTGTGAACATTTATAACCAAAAGCCTGCCTGCATCATCTGTACAGTTTATTCTACCTGACGCGCTCACGCCACTGACACAAGTGCTTTCACTCGGACAGCAAACTGCAGTTACTTTAGATACATCATCGACCAAACATAAGATTTCTATTTCTTTAATGCAAGCAACAAAGCATGAATCTACCACTTTAAAAGTGGCGCTGGTATATGGACCCTAACATAGCATCCTCGTGATCATATGGCTCACCATGGGATCGAGAAGAACGAGGTTAATGATGCCTTGATTCTTTGCACAAAATTGGCAAACATCCAACATCAGTCGACCTGAACTGGCTCGCCACGGCAGGGCATGGATACCCGCCATTGGGAGGTCTATGTTTTGCTGTGGAGCAAACCGAAAGGGCCATCGAGTTTGGCGAAGAATCCACTTCCACAATGGAGTTAGGCCTATGTCAAAACAATTGCTTAAGAACCAGAAATATTCTTCGCAATCCGGGCATTCTGTTATTGGTACGCAAGGTTCATAAACGTCCCTGTAAGTTGTCGAAGAGTCAGAGGAGGGTGATATTCCCCTCTCACCATCGGTTTCGTTGGGATAATCACTTTGTTCCTCTGTAAGTGAGGCCTCACTATCCCAAAACATGTTCTTCACATAGTTAAAGAACCAAACTGGAGCCGCTGCTTCTGGTACTGCGTCGTGTCTTCCGACAAACTCTTCCTGGTCCAGTGAGCACCAGTCAAATAGGCGTCTGATGCCCTGACTTCCACTATCTCCATCACTATCTTTATCCAAAAAGCATGTGAAATTGCCTCTGCTTCGGCTGTCCTCGAAAAATAAACCATCGAACAGAGCATTCATGCCTCTGCCATCCAGTGCTGACCAAGGGCAAAAGTCCGCGGTAAAGTCATGCGTGGTCGGTTTGAGGTCATCGAACACATCGCTAAGGTTCAGTGAAGGACTGTAGCTGGCTTCGGAGAAGTGAGAATATTCCGGATAACAGCTAAATGCATACCACGGGCAGCTGCTGGATGTTTGTCTCGATTCCTGGTGAGATTGACCTTCATGTAAGGCACTGCCAATGAAGAGAGTGCTATACGCCTGACCCAGATCATGTTGATGATGCTTAGTTCCCAGAAACTCAACAAAGTAGAAGACAGTGAAATTGTTTGAATTGTTGGGACTGCTAGGAGGCCAAATCAGGATGCGTTGCGATTTAAATTCTAACACTGGTAAACGCGCTTCATAAGGACCCCAGGAAATGTTCTCGTCAGGGTCGAACGAATAGCGAATTTTTGCAAAGGACGGAATAGTATCAGACGTTGTGTCAGAGGACTCATTTGAAGTCGCTATAGTGGACTTCTAAAATAGCGAATGGCGATATTGTAGCAGCGATTGGATTATTATCACCCCCTAAATTCTTTGGATTCACCAGAAACCTAACTAACCTCGTCTTTTGATGCCACAGTATGAGCGAATGCGGGT
This sequence comes from Taenia crassiceps, assembly GCA_023375655.1. Lineage (NCBI taxonomy): Eukaryota > Metazoa > Platyhelminthes > Cestoda > Cyclophyllidea > Taeniidae > Taenia > Taenia crassiceps. The sequence goes on from JAKROA010000011.1 coordinate 87,666, forward strand.
ATATCCTCACCGTTGCTTTGACCAAACTCCTCAGTTATGCCGGCTTTTACTTCTGCTCCCTCCATCTCCTCTTCCCCTTCACTGGGCAGACAACCACTAGCACGCGCCCACTCAACCCAAGCAGGGTTGGGTGGGAAGCGGCGCCCATCCACCGAGAGACCAGCAAGCAGACGCCTCGAATTCCTAGCTAGCTGAGTGGGTTCTCCAACTATTTCCAAAGCATTGTGCGGGAATTCAAAATTGGGGTGATCAATGAGGTAGAGCATTGCTTTGACCAAATCTATCAGACTGTAGCAGCTATAGAAGAGGCGAGGAAGAAGATAAATAACCGTCAAAGTAGGCAATTGCAGCCTTCTTCACGGCCCAAAGTAGTGTTTGCGACTGCTTCCAAGCTCTACATCTTCATCCTAGTATCCGAATTCTTGATTCGGACTATCGAATTTATTCTAGTTCCTCATTATAATTTGCAGATCGCATTTGCGACCTATCAATTTTATTTCACGCAAAACAATGGCAAATACCCCCAAAGGTATACTGATAGAATGCTATGAGCTAACATGATTATACTCGCCTTCGCCAATCATTGAGAATACTCAGACACACCGAACCACTTGACGCGTCTATGTTGGGGTGGAGTATGGGTGTGTTGAAGGATACAATCGGACAAGTCCTGGGATACGTGGCGCAACACTCGATCTAAAATAAAGCATTCGCTGTACCACATTAGGCGCACCATTTCTATATCAGCTTTGCTTTCATAAAAAAATTTACAAGGCATAGATTGGCTTCGATATTGCAAGCGTTCTAGATAGTCACTCAGATTACATGCATTTCAACCAAAGCACCTGAGCAAAGTTGATAACCTACTGCTTTACAAATGATGACGTCCGCATACCAGATGCGACAAAATTGCACAACTACTAGCAAAGCTGTCCACCCTAGCATTCCATTCGTACATAACTAATGGATGGAGATATGCACGGGGCGATTTGTAGACAAACAAAAATACCATGTCAAATTTTGAAGGCATTTACGGTAACTAAGAACTCTGCATGTGCGTTGCAACCGGCTTTTGGTCGCAGAGAAACCTTCACGGCCATCTCATCGATTCCATCAATGGATGCCTGGCCGTCAGTCGAGGCATCAATTGTCCTATAGAGCTGCTGTAGGTCCTTCATAAATGTTCGTCGGGCTGCTGGAGGAGTCATCTGAAAGTGAGGTGACTAAAAAGGACAGTAAAACATGACGTTCGAACTGAGCTGAGGACACATAAGTGCCATCCAATGTAGTAAGGGATGATTGCATTATAAACAATATCTGACACAAGACACTTAACTACTGCCTGAGTGAGTAATAAGCATCCAGTGAATGGCAGAGTAGCATAACAAGTGAGCTACTTGCGAGTGGTCTGTCCGGGTGACCTTGAAGAAATTGGTAGGGCGCGTACGATCCGCCAAACAGAGCAAATTAATTGATGACATGTCCATTTCGCCCATTGAACTGTGCTTGCAAGCCATACATGTCACTCTGCAGATTACCGGTCCACCCTTCCCGTGATTGCACCCACACATCAGGCGCCATCAGCTAATACCTGTTGTAACTGGTTGAGCAAGCATTCTATCGTTACCATTCATTGTCACTGTGAATGCAAGCAGCAAGCACTTCTAATTGGTAGACACAAAGCACACTCAGAAGTTTAGTAGCTTCAAAACTCCTTTTGCCTTGGCGCATGCACTCGTGTGGTTTCTTATTCAAGCGAACGCACAATTGGAAAACCACTTTGCACACTTCTTCAACAATTTGCGATCGACCAACCTAAAGCGTTTCTACTTTCTACATTCCATGGTCTGCTATTCAAGGCTCTCGTGACCCTTAATGAGCAGCTGTCCGTGCCGAATGAAGCATCGGGGCCTATTTCATACTCACAGTTAAATACGCGTCAAGGATCCGGAGAGTCAGAAGGCCTTGTATTCCAAAGCCACATGCTGTGCTTTGTATAAATGTAAAGTTACCTTAGCAATTTGAATAGGCATCATATTCATCCGTTTTGAACGCATAGAAATGGACTCCTATCACTCGCGCAACAAAGTGCGAAGCTTTTCAAATCCTATGACTCGCTGGCATACAAAAGTTGGTGGCCACTCGTGGAAGTTCAATGTCCCCTTGAAGTAAGCTTTTATTTAAAAAATGGGATGAGAAGTAACGCACCATTCGCAAGAAACAAGAACATCGACAAGGATTGCTCAAAAACTAATTTACAGTAGCATTGGAAGAACACGTGCTTGACCTTCCCAACTTCAAAATTGCTTAAACAAATAAAACCTACAGCGGTCTTGCCCGTCGACACGGTAGAGCTGCAGATGAAACCAGCCGCACAGGAATGGAACGGCACGGATTCCGGCGCATAAACTGCATGCAGCAGTGTGGTCTCAAGGTCACAGCGAGCCAATCCCCATCTTCGGTGGCATCGCTTCGCCAGATTAGGCAACTCTCCCACCAGCGCTATTCTGACACTACGCCAAGACCCTGACGGAGGTTCACCATTCCAAAGTTTTGTTCGACAGATGTAACTGCCACTTAGGTCTGCGTGAATAAATGCTGTCTTAACTGACCACCGTCAAATTGAGCAAAGCAAGCCCAGGTGTTTTTTAAGATTTTCTCCTTTCCATTTGATTTTGTTGCGATTTCTCATTTCTTGGCTTGTATTCGGTTCAACTCGCTAAATAAGCTCTTTGTTTTAGGACTGCCATTTTATGAAAGCACTTCATTCGAATAGCCACCAAAAACAGCCCTCTCGGAGTGAGCGCATTTTAAAATTGATGTCGTACGCAGACAATGTGCACAAAACGCAATAACCGTTTTCACACATACCCAATCAGCTCAATTTTAAGCAACAGAGGGTGCTTTTGAAACTTTCACAATGTATTTATAGCTGTCAATTACGCAGAGGGTTCTGTGTTGGCCTCCTTTGTTTGGTCTTAATAAAAATAAGCTTCGCACACATATCTGATACCTCATGCCTAACCATCATCACAACGAAGAAGTTGGCAACGCTGCTTTGCTGCATGCTGAAGCAATATTGCATTCTTAAATCGCCCAGCACGACTTATCGAAGGTTGTCAACCATCTACTACTTTACTACAAGATGCCGAATGGTCTGTAACACTCCTTTCGTTGCTTTGCAGTTTGCGTATCAGGCCAAATTAAACGGTGTGGAATTAAATGGACAACAAATGTGGGAGTGGAAGGGTGAGGGCTGTTTTCGTGTGCAATTCTGCTAGCAAGAAAGGTATTGTCCAGGCACACCAAATTAATTGTCGATACCTGTGCCAAAAACTTATTCGAGTTTACAAGCACTGGTTCATTTGCGATTGTTTTAAATCAATGCATACACTATCATGAAATGCTTTGCCACATCACTAGCTTTCACCTCAACATGCAAAATGGTCTGATTGTGTCGGTTTACTGGTGGAGTTAAGTAGATAATTTGCAGTGAAATTGCTTCCCTGTTCAATGCAATTTCTGCAGCAGTGACGTTGGCAGACATTGACACGAGCGCAAAGTGCCCTCTAGCTGGTTAACGAGGAGCCAAATAATAAAGGGCTTTTGTCTTCAGTTTCCTTATTTCCACATTTTCATCTTCTTTTCTTCCTGGCCTCCTTCCTTCTCTCCTCATTTCATGCTCCTTTTTTCGCTTGCATTGCATGGCTCACCGAATAAAGACGCAGTCTGAGGTGTCTCGACGGCCGAATGTCACCGCATATACCTATCGCCCAATTCTTTGTGGTGAAAAAGTCCTGATATTGCATTTAGACCATGTATTTTGACGCAACCTTCCAAATTTTGCATTTTCGGCCGCGTTCAAGACGATGCTGCAGATCTAATTAAGGTATCAACAATGATTCGGGAAACACGAGGCAAACCGGTTGGCCGTTCGAAATCCCTCTCCGCCAAACGAAAGTGATATGGGACACAAAACGCACAACGCAGTAATGTCTCATTGCACTAACCTTTATGAATTGGCGGAGGTGGTGGATGGGAGATTGAGTGTCAGCAGAGGCTCGTGACAGATCATGCTTCCGTGGCTGATTTGACAAAAGTTTGCGAATAATACAAGCCTTGACTGACATGCTCAACTGCCGCTAACATGAAGGATGTCACACTGTCCTTCTTTATGTCTAAGCCTTACTTTTGAAATTACTTTGCCTGGTCTCAAACAATTCTTCACTGTATTATCCACGCTTTTGGCCCCTCTGTAGGTGAGTTGCATGAATTTAGCAAAAAGGGTAGTACACAATTGAAAAAGTCATAGAAGGCATGAGAGATAGGCTTCATTACACCCGTAGATGTTACCGCCTAAAGGTCAGTCTAAGGAATTGCACGGAAAGGAGGCTTCAATTGAAGTAGGCTGCCTTAAACATTGATCATCACAACCCTTATCTACTAGCTTTCCAAGGGATTGTGTTTCTTTCTCATTTTTACACACGTCAGCTTCCTGAAAGCCTGCGGGTCGTGCTAATCGTTTTTCAGTGCTTTCCAGCATCAGTGAATGGTTGCTTGCCATCGCAAGGCTTTGACGGGACTTAAGATTCCATGATTTGTTAGACTTTTAAAAATATTATTTGCTATTCCATTGCTAGGCACTTCGAAGTACGCAACTCTTTTTTAGTATCAAGAAGACTGTCATAATTTCCTTTTGACAACAGCTTGAGAGGAAGCCTCATTGCACAACACTGGATTAGTCAGTTCTAATACTGCGAACATAGATTGGAAGTTTAACGCAGCTTGCCACAAATAAACGAAGGAAAAGGAGAAGGTAGGGCCAATTAATGCACGCATGAGTGCGAATAAATGAGATGTGAAAGTACCTATCGGTGTGCTCTTGTCTGTAATGCTTCAGTTTTAGCAGATGCAATTGACTCCTTTGACACATCTTGTACACAGGCAAAACCTGGCACCACTGTGGCACACAGTGATGATGCAGTTGTCTCTCACCTTGTCGGAACACACAAGTTTAGGTACTGTGCAAAGAACAAGGGACTTAGAACATCCGTTTCTCTGTGGCCGAGTCAAACACGTGATTTGGCCCGACCAAATGGCATGATATTTGAGCCGCCCAATGGGATGTCATCTCTCCTCTCCAGGTTGTCTGTTCCGATGAAAAAATTATTGAAAAGCATGCGATACCTCAGATTCGAGAGAATATTTTCATCAGATGGACAATGCCAGTCAGACGAATAAAGTAGTCTGCAAGGCAAAATCCGGCAGGCTAGGGTGTCTCATAATATCAATCGACATCGGAGGGCCGAAAGGTGAAGTGCAAGGCGTTAAATTTGGAGAAAAATCTCATTTTACCTGTTGGTGGAATGATGGATGGCAAAACGCACTTGCTTGCTCACGAAAGTGATTCTGATTGAACTCATCCGGCTTCGATTCCGCATACCACATCAAAGGATAAACTGGCAATCCTTTATATTTGGCCTGTTGTCCTTCTGTGCACGATATTTAAACCCGAGTCTAAAGAACAATGAAGGCATGAAGCAAGGGATCACTTTGTCTTGCCCTTTCCTAGTGAAAACTGATGCAATGCTCTCCATGCTTGTCGTTGTCGATCCCTTTTTTGCATATCCTTAGAAGCGTTGACAATAGGTTCTGTGTATAGGTCTAGGAGCATTTATCACCCACGTCTTTGGATCTATAAGTGCCCAATAGCAAAATGCAAGTCACCGCGGAAGCGTAGAATCAAGAGGGAATGCAAAGAGGTAGTCATAATGGCCTGTGACTACCCTCTGGCACCTCTACAGCGCTCTTCTCTGAAATATGCACACAGACACCACCGAATATGAGCTTTATATTAAACTTCGAAAAGCGATTGTATTATCATGCCACGCATTTTCAGAAGAGAGAGTCCGTGAAGCAGAGGACTGTAAGAAGCTAAATCTGGATATACGGTTGATCCCGGCCTTTAAGCAATCGCGTTTATAAGTAATATTAATTTAGAAGACCATTGTACTCTTCTCAAAGGGCATGAACAGGCATTCACAACATCAAGAAGGGGGTAAAAATCACAAAGACTGAGGCCTTTCTACAGGTGAATAGACAAGTGATAAAATCGCTGCCCTTCCACGCTAGCAGTGCGTAGAAAAGTGTTAAAGTGGATTGTCCTAATGCTATGGGATAGGAAGTGGCAAACCGGTTTTTTTCTGTTTGAATGGAATCGCAGTTTTGTATACTTTGTCCAATGTAGTCAGATAAAGTGCTGCTCACAGCTGAACGGAATCCCACATCGAGTTTACTCAGAAACCAAATCACGAAAGAAAGAGACACTTTACTTCCGTCAAATTTATCCCATTAATACATAAGTGGGGTTGGTTTTGCATTAGAGATTTATACTCGGCAAAAGCACTTACTGACAGAGCGAGGCGAGATCCCATTTAAATATGCTCGCAAAACTAGCCGATAACTGAGCTTCGGCAACTCTCACCAATCGGTTGCCTATAGCATGCCATCAATTGACAAAAATGAATAGAGAATGTATCTCAAAGACCAATGTCTCTTAATGGACACCGAGTAGTCAGCAGCCTTATTCATTGTGTTGGTACTGAGCCCTTGTAAATTAGCCATAAAACGAAGCATGTGTAGACAAAGACCTTGAGGAGAAACATCCCAAAATGCTGTAAATATGAAACCAGGTCTTTGATAGGCCATCCGAGTAAGTGACGATCATCACACAAAATATTGGCCGGTGCAAGAAGTTGCAAGTAAAAGTCCGCAAATAGGAGGAGTTCAAATAATTTGATCGCACCTCATTAATGTCATTTGATGTGATGCTCATACTGAGCGGTTAGTAGTGCCTTGCCATCGATTCTATTCAGTTCCATCAACGATTAATAGCCCATGTGTGCCTCTCAACTAGGCTGATTAAGCAATTCCTGGTAGAAAACAAACCTGCTCTCTAAACTACCTCAACCTACGAAGCAGAAGAGCAATATGCCACGTAGGACCTTCAATGCCATCCTATTTCATCAAAAACACGCGCAAACTGACACCGTACATCGGATTGCCAACATGTTAAGGTAATTTGCCTGAAAGATATTACCACACAGTTTCAGCCAACTCTCCCCCGATATCCATAGCGATGTCTGATACCACTATGCCTCTACCTCAAATTGCCGAAGCTTCGAGATCCAGCAGATCCTGTACTTTACTTAGTCGTCCTCCACAACGACGGACACCATAAAGTCAGCCTCTTTAGTGTGCTGGAAAGCACACCATTTCATCTCCAAAACAAGCCTTACATTCGGTCAGCCAAATCATCCTACATGTGTGAAATCTACATCGGGTTGAAAGTACATTCTTGGTGTGACCCTATTTCACTTGTACAAAGGGGCATTTATTAAAATGAAGAGGAAGTGGTCAATTTACCATCACAGGTGGCATGGTGGGCTTCATGTATTCTGTCATTGGAAGTGTGACTGCACTGTTTTACCCAGGACTGCACGGGAGGACATGCCCATCTACTGCTTTTACGAGGAGGTTTAAATGTATTCTCATTGCAAAGAACTTCTCCACTTCATCCCATAGTAGTATTGGTAATCAGTACGCTTGTTGACAAGTTATTCAATCAAATGCAGGAGCAGAAGACGTATTGAGGAGTGACGGGTTTGCAAATGACTCATCTTGACTTACTGGATTCTTCTTGACTTATCTCCTCTTAAAATGAGTGCTGTCTGCCGAAGGATGAAGTGTTCGAGAATGCATAGGAGTGGGGCCTACTTCACGATACCCTTCACCAGCTTTGGAGTCCAACTCCTCACTCTATCCACACCTACATCAAATGAAAATGTGGAATATAGAAGCCGCCTATAAATTAAAGCCTTTTGCACGATGGAAGCAGATACCAACAGCCATTGATGTGGTCGGCTTAAGTGGAAGGCTCAACCGATACCAAGATTCTACACCGCATTCGCATTTATTTAACGCTGATTTGCCTTGCTGAAGCGAGTTTCAAACAGGCCCTTTGTGTATTCTGGTGCACATAGCGCTTATGAGATTTATAATGGATAGCCATTTGAGCATGTCTTATGACTTAGTCAGCTGTCTTCATTCCAACTGACATCCTGCAACTAGTGACAAGTTTTTCACCTCCTCTTCACTGATTTCTCTCATTAATGGATCCTTCCTTAACAAGGGATGAGGGTGAAGGTCTAGAAACAAATAAGAGCAGCTTGTGAAGTTGGCGCAACAAAATACTTCTTGATAAGAGAGCAGCAGAATCAGAGGAAAGGCGAGGTGGAAGACGATGGATAGGAGTGTGCACATCTTAATAAACCTCGCATTTGAAAGTGAGACGTGAGTTCAATAAATGGTAGTCACCACAGCTTGAAAGTACTTTGAATTTGAAGGGGAAAATATCCATGCCATTCCCATCCCTCGCATGCGTCGCATGCCTTGTGAATGGAGTTGTGCAAAATTTAGGGAGCACGTGTCTACACTTAAGTCATATGTTTATTTGACTGTAAAAATGGTCTGAATAATAATGCGTTCCGACGACACTTGCCAGTCTAAATTCAAACGCTTGTACTTTGGTAGAATTAGAGAAACCTTGGGCACTGAAAAGATGGCCATTTATTACTTGGTGTATGGTTTCTCAAACTCCCAAACAGCACTTATGGAGAAAATGCAGTATAAGTGAAGCATTTGCGCGACACCGCCGAGCACCCACTAGGAATCAAGAAATACGAAGAAATTGGTGAAGAAGACGCTTAGACAAAATTTTGCGGTAACACTTCAGCTCTGCACTTTGCTGACGTGGCAGGCTCTTTACTCGCCTAGGCGTGGGAAAACGCAGATCTGCTCGTCGTTCCGTCAGACCGTTATTGACCTTCCGATGTGGGCAATAGGCGATCAAAATGGAGCAAGCATATCATTGCCATTTCAGTCAATAACGATCCGTTTAAAAATACTTCGCTACAGAAGTGCTTCTGTGGATACCACCAAACGATGAGAGGCGCGACCACTTATCCGTGACTTAGTTGATTTATTGAGTGGAAACCTCAGGCCAAAAAAGGAAGGGATTGCCGATCTCCTGCACGCAACCCCACACGCCGGGCGCCATCTCGTAAGTGATAGCTTTAACGCATAGGCGAGGGACCAACACAGGTATCTAAAATCCGTTAAAAACGCCATCCTCTATCCTCTCCGTCTAACCTTCTTCGCATCCGAATGGCGTTGGACAAATAAAGAAAAGGATTAAAAACAAAGATTTGTGACAGGATAGCACAGCACATGTAATCCGCTTGTCTGCATAGAGCAGCTTTGACTAAGAATCTAATGCGCAATCTACACTGCTTTCTCCCCATCTCGCTGACTGCATTACCTCGGCTATACCTAATTGCGCGGAGGCAATTTCTTCATTTTCCCTACTTCAGTTCCATTCGTTTTCACTCTCAGCTTCAAGGCTGTTAGTCGCATGTTAGCGTGAATGAAAGCTGAGAAGCCAAACAGAGTGACTGGATAATAGCAGACCTGTCAAAGCAGTGCCTCCTTCTAGGACTGATGTAAATATTTACGACGCCAAGAGCGCTCTAGTCCCTTTGCTGTCCTTAATTGTTCTTTTGGCACGCTTATTCCATGAACATCTTTTTACGCTCCAAAACTTGTACCGCCGCGCGACGTTTCTGAACAAAGTCAAGTGAACTAGCAGTTACGATGAGAATAAGGCCAACCAAAGTGCCATACACGCGTGAGGATCCAACCAAACTATCCAACTTTCTATAGCCAGTTTGCGTCCAAGTTCACGCTTCTCAAACCTCTTGATGGTTCGCATCCATCGCCAGGTAACAACACTTATCTCCCTTCGCAAAAGCTAAGTCACTCTTTCTCGACTTCTCCAACCAGGGTAGGAATTCATGCACAGAAGCATTAGCGCATGTCACTTTCATCCGAGGTGAGGTTAAAATCATCTCAGGGTGTGGCACTGCAGTAAGCGGAATAGAGAAGTAACTTGAGATCCCGTCTTACGACACACTGTCCTAAAACCGTAGGAATTAGTCCCTCTTACCATGGAGTTGCCGGTTTCAGCTGTGAGGATAAAGGCAACTGGTATCATGTGCCTTCGCTTGGCGACACCCATTTCACATCAGAAATCAATCTAATGTCTGCTTGTATGGTGAGTCAATCGTTCAGTGGGTAAGCGATTCAAAAATTTCACTTGCATTGTATGGAAAGTTAAAGAACGGGAAGATATTTATTCGCAGTTTTTCCAGCCAAAACCGTTGCAATAAACGTTGCTTTAGCCTAACTTCTAATTAATGTGGTCTGATGTCGGTTTGTAGCAATTAACGGTTCATAGATCCGGTGCAAAAGGAGGACAAGATACGCCGGGTGGCTCGACTCCAGGTGGCACGACTCGTCATCTCATTGTGCAGTCTAAACAAGAGGGCATGCTGGCATTATAGGAGGAAATACCTGTAAGAGAAGGCGTGCCATGCTCGCGTAGAATTAGTGCCGCAACTCTAACATTGACGCGATTAAAAGCATCACCAAAGTTGGATTGGTCCTAAAAGCACTCTCAACACATCACTTCAGGGACAATAAGGTAATTGCTTGTTCCTATTTCTGTCAGTTTACCCGCGATACGTTGCTCATTTCATGTACTAATATAAAAGCGACATTATTATTCATTGGAGTCATTTATTATGCCTCGGTTTTGTGTTATTGCTTGGAGAGCAAGTGTTTGTCTATTTTATCATTCATTAAAGTGCAGCTACGTTGTGCTGCATTGGTAGGGTGGAAGTAGATCTAGAGCCAGAACAACAATCCCTTAAAAAACAACATTACATAGGACTGTAAAGATTTATATCGCTCCCACCATGGCGGTAAGGTGATGTGTAGCACGCCATTCGTCATCCCATCCATGTGGTTGCGGAGGGCATCGAGAGCCTGGCAGCCGCAAACTTGCGCCACGGCTGGTCCGTTCTTCCATTCCTCTTTAATCCTACCATACCAATGAATAAATGGTTAATAGCATTAAGCTTAATTTTGGGGCAAAGGCTGTCTCCACGCGAGGCACTAAAGCATTGTCGCTTATTGAAAATGTGACCCCTAACACGAAATGATCACATTTTAAATGTAAAACCTCCTAAAACTGCTCTTCATTTACTAGTGATTCAAGTTAATTCGACTGTAAGCGGGAGCAGATAATATCCAAGTCTTTACGGTTACCTCAGAAGCCTTTTTATGCATCATTACACGATGTGTCAGTTTCCCCGGCTCGAAGGTGGCATTTTCTGCCACCGCACAGGAATCAAAGCCACACAAAAGAAAAAGGATTTCCTACCTTGTTTATCATTTGAAGCGATTATCGTGCGCGACAAATGACTAAGTGATCTGCTCTGGCTCTGCTCTTAAATTCTCATTCGGCCTCTTGGATGCAAGGCGCTGAACCAAGCAGGACTCGCTCTCTACCTTACTTACATAAGAAAACATGGCTATTCTGTGTGTGTGTGTGTGTGTGTGTGTGTGTGTGTGTGCATATGCACACCGAAGCATTTGAACGCAGTGTCACGTTTCGATCACCAAGAATAGGCTCTAATCAACACAACTAGGTCTCAGCACACTGCCTCTAAGACCTGAGCAAGGCTACTTCCACACTGTCTGCCGATTGTCGCATGCAGAGTTACCAGTTGAAAGTGTTATGTGCTGTTCTTCCAAGCATGCTGTGACAGTGAGAGATGTTAAATCAACTCGTGAGATGCCCACGGCTCTTGCCACAGAGAAAAACAGCAGCGCTGCACAAATCAACAAAGTACAAGTTGAAAGGACGTATGTTAATGAGACGATCAGGCGATCGCTCCCTTTCCATAGTGCGACACAAAAGTATTGCAATGGAATGCGCAGATGTCTGCAACGGAACTGACATCCAAGCATAAGTTTCTGCGTGAACTCAAAATGGAGTAAAGGCTGAAAATGGTGCTGAGATTAACAGCGAAGGCGTCCATCTCAGAGGCTTGCATTACACAATAATGATTTACTTGACTGGCCACTATTTAGCTCGAGAATGGAGTGTTAGAAGCTGAGCAGGATTGCGTGGCAAGGTGAACCGCCGCACATGCTTCGGTTGGTTAATGCTGCAAGAGAGCCCATTTTGAAGCACAAACAATAGCATAGTTCGCCAATATTAACATCCAAAATATCCCACTATTCTACCTCCTTTACCAGACTAAGGCCTTCTCGTCCAATGTGATGCGCCAATGACTCCATTTTAGAGCTCACGAGACTCAACAACACTGACAGCGTTCGCCTACTTCGTGCAGAAAAATAAAGTGGGCTCCCACAAAGTGGCATGCAAGTGGTCGTTTTCCAAAGGAGCTCGCGAAATCTTTCTGATTAGTCTGTCGGGCAGTACCCACTTATCTTTCTGCGATCATTTGCGTAGCAGTGCATGAATGAGGGAGCATAGATGACTGCATCCAAATCCTAATTTGGACTGAGCTCCGTCCAATGCATGCCATTTGCTGGTTAAGCTGGTCAGGCAAGGTGCAAACGTTATGACCTCACAGGTACTGGTTTTCTGCCCGAAGACTAACTACACTCGGTATAAAAAAAGGCAACAGCAACTGCAACAGCACCATTGATATCTCCCCAAAGTTGATAAAACAACTGCATCAATCCAATCACTCTGCTTTATTTTGACAGCTCACTATGGAGAGCGCCATCAAAGACTGCCCGGTTTTCGATGTTCAGGTATCAAGTAGTATGATACTCTACCATACACTTCCGAGTATTCAATACAAAAGGTAGAAGAAGGAACGGGACAAAACGCTTTTGGATAGTGGTGCACCAATAATGCGTCAACCATGAGAATGGAGCTGTTAAACATGTTCTGACAATGGCAATAGATGGACAAATGAAATAACCCAGGGAGGTGGGGATGATGGCTTATGAGTAAAGACACAGGAATCTCATCGGTGATGGGGTGCTGAATTGGAAATGTGCAATCATCGGCAAAGGACGAGACGACCGACACTGAATACTGCATTTACAGGCGTGATCGAAAAACGAGGCAAGACCAAACTTTCAGCTCAATTGGAAATCCACGAATTCAAATTCCCAACTCATATAAGTAAGAACGGATTGCCAAGCAGACATGTTCAAAACATAGCATGAGGCCACTGGTTTAACTCAGTAAACCTGGATTATATATAGATATATATAACTGTTGAGAAATTTGGCTTACTAGGAAACAGGAACGAGAACTACAACCATGTATGCTTTGATAACAACAACTTGGTAGAGGGCAATAGAGTGGGTTCAAAGAAGCCATTTGGTCAGCAGCATTGGGTGCAGGAAGAGGAGGCGAGGGAGGTGTGACAACTGACTAGGTCCTGATTGGAAGGGACGCCTGAGGGCCTCTCACCAACAGGACGCATTTACTCCAGTGAAGTCTATTAGAGTCAGTTGCTAACTTCAACACAGCCAAGTGCAATGTCGAGACGTGTCGATCACTCTGAACCCAATGCCAGTTAAGCTGAAGAAACTTCCACCTACCTCTCCACACACACACACACACACACATGCACATTACACTCACCGTGAAATATTCCTTTCGGGATGAAATGAAGCTGCGTTTGAACTGATTTCTAAATGCTCCTATTCAATTCTTGCTATTAACAGAAGCAAAGAAGTTAAAAAGAAGTTAATATGGAAAACTTTTCGCTCCCCAACTGTTCATGCACAGGCTGTAGCAAACGAAGTGCTTATGGATTGCAAATTGCACTACTAGAAGCACTTAGTAGCTAATCTGCATCGATGTACCATGAAATAAGTAGCCAAGTTGCTCTCCGCTCACGTGTCAGACCGGCTACAGCCACAGATGCCATTCGCGTGTAACAGACGCATTATGCCGTGGAGCATAGCAAAAATTCCATGCTTCATGATGCGCGTGAAAACCACTTTCGTTCCCTCGTCAGCGTAACTGTCGCTGATACGGAGGGAATCTGTTGTTTAAAAGTAGACGACAGCTTAGTAATAACTTACATGTGACTACACCTCCGTGTGTAGTATGGTATCGGTCTCAAAAGCGCTACATTCGACAGGAATTTCAAACTCTGTCTGTGTGTCTGTCTGTCTCTCTCTAATGAATGACTTGGTTTGGGTAGGCAGATACCACTGCACATCATTTGAACAAATCTCTGCTCTGTGCATGAAAGCATTTCTGATCTGGTATTGCAAAGGCGATGCGAAACCTCCACAGCACAAGCCTTAAAGCCCACGGTGGACTGAAATCGACCAGCTGCGTTGTCAGTTGCCGATGGGTCTTGAAAATCGCTGCTTTTGGCATCCCTAGAAGCCACAGCCTAGCAGGTGGCCACGATGAATCAAATTAGACTGTTGGCCGCATTTAACAACATCTCCAACCTCCCCAATCGCTAGAGCAAGTATGGACCTCACCGGAACGGCTTAGCAACGGAACAGCGGCTCCGCTAGAAACCAAACCAGGCGATGTCTTTCCATTTGGCATGATAATAATGCACGAAGTCTTCTAGCGAACAGAATTAAATAAAAGAGAGCCTTGAGTGTATTGTGGGTTAAGGAAATCCCCTTTTGTGCAGAAGTGACGATCCTTTTTCCCCACAAACTGCCGCGACGTTGACTTGGCAATGTGATTTTTCTTTGGTAGACTGGGTCAATTATAACCCTCACACGTAGTGGCCAGATGTGATAAGCAACCGCGAATTCTTTGTGCCAGATTTGAGGATAGTGTAAGCTGAAATCTGCCTTGGGTGTCCATGGGATTGAGCGTAGAGTCTCGATGAGCTATACAACACATTTATCCAGCCAGACCCTTGAAGCAGAGCGACGTAGGTGACGCATATATATATATATATATATTGTTCTGCGCCAACACCATGGAGGCCTATTTGCCAACGCCTGCAAACACTTGCGCAGCCTCATGTCATTCCGCATGTCTACTTCGATGACGAAGCACCCAGTGTCCTTCATTTCCTTCCCTGATATAGCTTCTCGCTTCTCAAACCAGGCATCCACCGGCTTATTGGAACACTTTTGACCAAGCGTGACTGGAAAATCCTCATCTAGGGCCAATATTAAGGGAGCTGAATGGACAGATTCGACAGTAACTAAGGGAAAGTGTATTCACAAAGTGCTAATCTTCTCCTGATGAAATGGCAATGGAAACGAATATGGTAGAGCATATGTGCATAATGATGAGGGCTAATCGTGTTAGTTGGAGGAACAGGTAGAGACTAGAACGGAGGAACTGAAACTGGACAGAAGGAAGAATGACCCTCTCATTTAGCGCATGCTGCCTCCGTGAGTCACTGGTTAACACGACTCATCTCTAGTCAAATCAAAGAACTCACAATTTCTATCGTTCATCATTTCACTTGCAGCGTTGACTGTTGGTAGTCTTCATCTTCATATTTCATTGATGCGTAGTCGCGCATCTGAAGCCCAGAGAATTGCGAGTGGAAGACAGACCTTTCTTTGGGATTGTAGGGTGACAAGTGGAGGCAGCATTGAAGTAACATGCTGCATTACGACTTCGGAGATGGGTAATGCATCAGGTCTAGTACCGGCAGCAACTGTGATGACGGCGACGGCAGCCACGACTGCATGAGCTAACAAAATGCCCAAAATAGAACGACAATGTAAGTTTATCTAGGTCGGAGGCCAGCAGAACAGGGTGATGTGACTACATGCCAGGCAGGTGTCTGCGTCGGGTAGAGGCAATTAAGCAACTAGCGTTCAAGATCTACGTACGCGTGCGACACACGTAGGAAAGGGGAAGGTGGGAGGATGTAGGGCTCACCGGCTGCTTCATCCTATGCACATCGGCAATGAGATCGTGTCAAGTCATGCGCAGCGTACTGATATGGCAGTAACCGCTACACAGTAGCGAGCAGATGGCATTTTGCAATGCGAGAATTTCTTCGAAGGCAAAACGAAACATTTGCAAGATATTTGCAGAAGTCCTACTGCAGACAAACGATAGCATGAAACTCAGTCCTTCTTCAGTGGTCATGACAATGACATCTCTCCAACCTCCTCTGACGACTAAATCGCATTTCCGAATCTGGCTTCCAGGGATCATCCTTTTGCATCAATTCATTCTTTGCGGAAATGTGCCTCAAGCACACGAACTTATCTTTATATTTCACATTTTGGCTGGGCACCGAAATTCGCTTGAAGGCGTGCTTTAAAAGCTCCTAAGTAGGCGAAACATTTGGAACCGGAACTTATCTTACGGTCGTAGGTCATTTCCTTCTCATGCAGTTCCCTCCTTGATCCACGCCATCTGAGGCCTTAGAATTGCCGATCACCGTGCATAGTGCGCTTCGCTTGTGACACAAATGGGGTTAAAGTTCAACATATTAGGACAACGCTTGCACCCTGTTGGAATTCCTCAACTTTATGAATGCCTTTAGGCAGAAACCGGGCGTGCATAACATTAGTGATCCATTTATCATAATCTATTAGCTTAGACAACATCGCACTTGCTTTCTGGCTACGCGCACCTTTGCTCTTGTGGTTAACCCTTCAAAATCTGAGCTCCACAAAGAGCTAGCCTGTTGAGACAAACGAAGATGTTATTGCCTCTTTTGAAAGTCTCTTTCAATTAAATTCGACCCAGAGGCAAGATCAGTCCTGTCTGACAACGGGCATTAACCAGATCTGATTTAGGCATTGATGCATAGCAGACATCACAACCGTTTGATACACCGTGAAGACTGAATAATAAAGGTGTTTGAACGCTGACCCACCTGGCCTCACGACTTGACTAAATGTTTTGGATGAAAGCCAGGATGGTCAGCATATGATAATTCCCACTGCTTTAATTGAGTCATTGAAACTATCACAAAGGGGTCGAAAATACACAGACTCCTCTACCTCGTGATCCGTTCTAACTGCATTTATTCACAACGCGAAGTATATGAGAAGTGCTGCAGCTCAAATTGATACGAATACACCCACAAACCAGTGCAAAAATAAAGGCAAGCAACTACGAGAAGTCACATCAAAGGAAAACGATGCTTAGCAAATGCGGTAAAGGATGCTGTGTGGGAAGTCATCACCAGCGAGTGTAGAGACTCGCTATTGGACGGATGCATTCGAGGATACACAAAGACTAATAAGGGGCACTGTGATCACACGAGCATGCTTGCCAGTCTAATAGGGAGTACAGGCACCAGAAGGATGCAAACAGTTTTTTAATGCTAAGCAATATTGCACCAACTTTACGTGGGGTACATGAAGAGTGTGCACAACTCACACATGCTGTAAAACTCATGAGCCAATGAAGGGAGCTGATCGTGGCCCACGAAGCAAGTGGTGCAATCGCACCCACACCTAATGATTCCCTACCATTAAGTCGTAGAGTGGGTTGCATTGGCGACTGTGGCAAAGCCTACTGATGATACCGAGTAGCGTTTACCTCCAATTCAGCAGGCCTTAGCTTTGACGAGCTGCAATGCGGTAAGCAGGTGGTCTCCATGGTGCAGTGCTTGGATACGCAAATATGGGTCAGCCAACAACAGTACTTGAATGGACTACTGGAAAAGCCTAAAGCTGCAATTAGAGGTGTGACTAGGTATAAAAGGGACCTGTTGGTGGGGCAATAAGGAACAACCAAGTACCCAGTTAGAGTAGTGAAAAGTCCTCCTCATCTTTAGCACCTCGTCAGTCTTAGTCAAAATTCATCATTCGTAAGGCGAGGGAAACATCTACCAACTACCAGCTGTTTAGAGGGGAGGAGGGGCAAAATTGTGCAGCACACAAAATAAACGCCAGTATCAAAACTAAGCACACGTCTTAACGGCCACCTCCTCATTTAGCTTCGGTGCTTACTTTGGTAAAAACACTGAATGAAAGGAAAGGAACTCCAACGCTAGAACTCTTTTAAGTGAACTAGGCAACGTTAGTCGAAAATCGACACTGTTAAGATGACAAGCCATTTAACAGATTGCCAAGAGCAAAAACTCCACATCACCAACACCCCGCACCATACCGCTGTTGGTGTTAGTGTTGTTGGGAGCCACAGAACCTCACAACACACCTATATTAAGCAAGGAAGAAAATGCGTAAAGAGAGCAAGTGAATGCAATAACTGTAAGCCTATGATAAGGTCTCCCTCATCTTGCATAGCACACACTGCACTGTATCACAGGGGAGAACCACTTACCAAGATGCCACCCTCCTCCCCCTTTGCTCTCGCCTACAGTACAGTGAGAACACACATCTAATTCATAGCTGCACAGGAAAGACAACAACGACGACAAGGCACTCAACTCCTCACCGAGGAACGTGTTAAGCCATAGCAGAGGCGAGAGCCACACTCTTTGCAACCAGACTACGTCTCGATCCTTCGCATAACAAACACATCTTGGCAGAACCTCATTCCACTCCTTCAATGTTCAATCTAAAAGATAATGGAATGTTGTGAATAGGCAATGAGGTATATAGTGAAAACTTGTTAATAAGGTAATGATGAGTGGGTGCCAAGCCCCTGCCCCTGAAGCATTAACCAAACTCCATCGGAACTAAAAAGCAATCTCTTTGCTCCATTACCATGGCAATCTTAACTTGCCACTTCGAGTATAGTACAGCAAGCAATCGACGTGGGTAGGCATTGCAATTGGGAAAAAAGCGTCCTACCAGTCGCATTATAAAGGCTTTGTGCTTACTCCAGTAAGTGGATGCATAAAAGAAACTGATTGAGATATAAAGGACGTACTCACCACCGATAAACATAATTAATCAGACGGCACCAAGTACTTACTCACCATTCAGACTTCATGCAGCGAACGAAGGACCATTGACAGAAACTGAAACCAATCGAAATGCACACGGCTTGCGCACTACGCGCACAAAACTTGCCAATCACATCGAAGTTTGTCTGATAAGGAAAATATACTCTTGAGTTTGTGTACTTATGAAAGGTCAGGAGTTACCACTATTATTATGCTAGTTGCTTTTTCTGGTAAATTTGATAAGCATTCCTGCTAGAATGATAATAAATGAGTACTAAATAATTAATTGGGACAATTGCATTTGGACTGCACTATTTATACGACGGCGTGGCAATTATACAGAAGGTAGACACATTGCGCAGCTGATGCGATATTGTCGAATCATTTCTGTTCGGCATTACAAACAACGGGTTGTATACTGAATAGCGCCTCCTTTTGCCTTACTAGGTTACCACCAATGGCATCATTACCATCTTTCGCCTTATTTGACCACCGCCTTCGCCAGCACAGAAACCCAATCAAAGCCTACACTCTGATGTTGCTAATGAATGACAACTTGCAGACAACTTGGCACTTCAAACAGGTATGGTGAGGCCTGTTTCGAAGGGACCATACACATGGCAGGGTTAAAGTTAAACACTTTCTCTAAATCAACCTTCAGGCCACATGTTTCAGAACAGTTGTCAAAATAGATGAGGTGAGTCTTGAGACGCTGCAGCCACACCAAAGCGTTAAAGGAAGTATGCCAGAAGAGGACTTGCAAACCAGCTATGTTGCAGCATACAACTTAAGACGAACATGGCACCACGTAGGGGCATATAAATTACACATAATTTATGCTAAACATTTTAGCAGCATTATCGCTAAGTCTTTTAAGTTGTTACTACTTACAGCGATTGTGGGGAGGAGGATGCCACATCAAATTATCGCTTGGACGGACCTGTCCACAACTCCTTAATGACCGTGTCTCCCAACACAACTCCTCACTACGAATTGGCACCACCACCGCACTGACCAAGTGACAAGGCGCTATGATGAAGGAATGGAAAGATATGTATTCTAACCAACTATGCTACTAATAGCAGGTAGGTAGACAGGTTGCCAAAGAGGCCAAAGATCTGCCACAAGGCAGTTCAGGCAGGTGTTCAAGGGAAAGAAAAAGATGGAGTGAGTAAGGGGTGGAGGAACTCGGCGGGTATATCCGATTTGAAGCCCATCGGATTGCATCAACTACTGGAAGTCGTCGTCATCGTGGCTCCTAGTAGTGCGACAGACGAAGAAGTGAAAGGAGCCGGAGGAGCAGCAGTCGACGCAATAGTCGAGGGTGCAGATGAACGCGAAGGGGAGGGAGTGGAAGGATGAGATGTGAGTAGGAAAAGAGAGGGGTGAAAGGCAGGGAGCTACTGGGAGAAGAAGAAGAAGCAGGTAGGTCGGAGGAGAGGAGAGGGTGGTGGAATGGAGAAAGAAGTAAAGAAGGAGGAGGAGAAAAACCCGTGGCGAACGACGGCGGTAGCGATGGTGATGGCAGGGGCGGTGTTGACGACTGTGGTGGACAGACATTGTAGGACGCATGCACCAGTACTTCTGAACCAAGTGCTAGATGAAGGAAAGGAGAAAAAAGGCGAAATGGAGGGGCGGGATGGAGGTCCTTCGTCTCTTCCAGCCTGCAGGTGGGTAGGTCACTATCACGTGCTGTAGGAAGCAAAGATCGTTACCCACCTCTTTCTTCTCATCCCTTAACCGCTACCTGTGCAAGTAGGTGGGTGGATGAAGAGCGGTAACAGCCAAAGTGCCCCTAGTATCCTGCCCCATCATCATGAAGATGCTGCGCATTAACCAGAAAAACTGTCTTGCAAACTGGCTGGCGATGACGTAGAATGCAAGCACTGCCGCCATCTCAATGCCTGATGGAGTGGGTAATTCTGTGCTGGTGAGGCCGTTGACCACCTTTGTGGTGCCATGCAAGCCCGCCTCCAATGGTGTTGGTGAAGAGCTATCTCCACATGCCACGCGTCTTCTTTGGTGGGCCGTCATCAACTTGGCAGTTGCTATTCACTTTGTATGCCTCTTCTCTCTTCATCTTCTTCGCCATCCTTCCCTTCCCCTTCTTCCTCCTCCTTCTGCTCCTTCTTCTTGGGACGGCCCTTTGTCTACCTGCCTCTAAAATTTTCGGCGCTAATGTCCTCTGTGCTATTTTCACTACTTTCCCCCATCCACACTCACCGGGAAGCTCGGCTATTCCATAGCTCGTGGCTGCAGTGGTGGCTGCATCCATTTCCATGGAGTGCAGCCTCCATGTGGGACGACTTCTAGGCGAGGCGACGAAATTGAGCAATTGCTGCAGTCTATTGGACTTTGCATCGGACTTTCCTTTCTAGTTCTCCTTCTCTTCATTGTCTTCTTCCACATGCTCACCTGTCTGCACTGCCTTGTGACAGATGCTACTTCTTTGGCAACTTGAGAGTAATTGATGTTAACTATTAAAGGATGGTGTAAAAGTGGGCACCCAATTTTTCCCAACACAATGCGTTTAACGTCCAGCACTGCTCACGTGACAAAGGAAATGCGAGAATGAAAGCCGAAAATGCAATCGAAGAGGGCAATAAGGAGGTAGACGAAGGCAACTTGAGCACCGAACTGCTGTAGACTAGCAGTCACGTCGGCAGAAAGTAGCTTGAGGAAGTGGCGTGCGCAAGTGATTGCTTCACTGATTGCCTCCTCACGGTTTGAAAGTCGGCTGGCTGGTGACTACTGGCACTACTGTCACGATGCATGCGCAAATGCTGCGGCCTCATAATGGCAATGATCCTGAATCGTTAGTGGAGTCGCATTGTTGGTTAAATGACCTCAATAAGAAGTTGATGCTGTGAGGTGTGATAGGAAGGGATGGGTGTGATTTGTGGCCTGAGTACTCTAGACAAACCTGAATTGGGAGATTTTGGCTGCCTCTAAGTTGCTGCAGCTGCTGCTGTTGTTTTGGCGTGCTGCACGTTGGAAATACTCCCAATTAATTCATTCGGCATGCTTAATTGTGAAGAAAAAGTCGGTGGCTTCCTTATTCGTCGCATGATTGCAGCTACTGCCTAAGTGGGTGCAGTGATTGGAGGCACAAGGGACCTGGTCGAGGCTCTGCCACTGTGGCTTTCCTAAGCGGCCTGACTTTGAAGCTATGCCAATTGTCTGCAGGCCGTTTTGCTCGTCAATGACGTGCATTCCACCCGAGCATAGCATCGCATCTTTGTTAGTCTAGTTTTACTCACCTAGCGTACTCATCTCAAAATTTGTTCACATCGTCTCCGAAAGTCCTTACTAGCAGACCTCTTATAGTCACAAACAGAGGTGGATGAAAATTGTATATTTCGCTTACTATGGTCGAGTAAAGGGAGCAGTGGTGACAGCGGGATGGGACAACATACTCTAATGCAATTCATAGAAGTGGTGACTAATGTAGTGCAGTCCGGGCTTGTAAGGATGGTTCATTTGCCTAGCGAGAGTGGAGTGCGGTTCCTTGACTCTAATAGGGTGTCAGAGTCATTCGTCAGTTGCATGACATGGCCGTATTGCCATTGCCTGTGTGATCTATGCTTTAAAGTGTGGCAGAAAGTAGGACTCCCGAAATTGGGTCATTTTAGGTTCTACGCGGTACGCGGAGGAAGCACTTTCTCACAGTGCTAATGCCCAAGAAGCCATTTGACTAAACGCCACAAAATGAAGTTTTGCTGATACTCTTCGAAGGAGAGCTTGAATTAACAGCACTGGACTGTGCAGACTCTCTTGACAGTCAATTAACTTCCACAGATCTGGCATTACTGCAGAATTCACGCTAAAAGGCATGAAAAATTGCCTAAAAATTGAATGATTTGGGGAGTTTGCCTAAACTTCTCATTCAGTCTTGTAATCAGGCTGCATCTGCAGCCTTTCTCCACCTCCCATCAAGCCATGTCGATAATAATGCATGGCTGGAGCGAGGTTCAAGCAGGACCAGGTGAGTATTCTGGTGCGCAGAGCGCTTATCAGATATTTATGCTGGTTAGCCATTTGAGCATGCTTTATGACCTGGTCACTTATCTTTCTTTCAGCTAGCATTCTTCAGTTGGTGTCAGGATCAGCACCTCCTCTGCAGCAGCGGCTTTCACTGATGGGTTCTTCCATGGGAAAGGATGAAAACGAAGACCTAGAAACGAGCAAAAGCATACTTCACATTCAAAGCGTGTGCTGGATTTCTTATTCTCTCAATGACCTAGCAACTGGAATCCATGTGGAAATATGCTAGTTGTTGGCAAACCTATTTATGCAAGAGGCGAACAGTATGCGCCTCACAAGTGCTGATTTTCTTCAGTTAACGGAAGCAACTGCATCAGTCACTGCCCTTTGTTTTGACAGCTTACTAAGTGGAGCACCATCAAAGACCGCAAGCACTTCGAAGTCCCAGTATCGCATAGTACGACACTCCTCCGTATAGTCTAGAGTACTCAATGTAAGGACAGAAGAGGGGGGTGGGGCGGCAAACCGCTTTTGGAAAGTCACCTACTGATGATGCGTCAACCATGAGAACAAACGGAAATGCCTCAAGGAAGTGGAGGTGATGGAGTGTGTATAACGACACAGGAATCCCATCGACATCGGGATGCTGAGTTGGGAATGCGTAATAATCGGCAAAGGACGGGGCGACCGACTCTAAAATACTGCATTCATAGTCATGATGGGGGAACGAGGCAAGACTGAACCTTCAGTTTAATCAGAAATCCACGAATTCAAATCGCCAGTGCATATGCTCGAGAACGAAATGCCGGGCAGAAATGCTCAAAGCAAGACAAAGCAAAGCAAAGGAAAACAAAACAAAACAAAGGACCATTGCCTTAACCCAATAAACCTGGAGTGAAATTATTTATGTCTGAGCAACATTGTTGATGGCTTTGACTTATTGGGAAAGTAGAACGACTGCTGCGACCACGTAGGATTTAATATCACAAGTTGGTGGAGAGCAATGGAGTGAATTCAAAGAACTCATTTGGTCAGCAACATTGAGTGGAGGAGGAGGAGGAGGCGAGGGAAGTGGGGCAAATGACGAGGCCTTGATTGAAGGGGACGCCTGAGTGCTTTCCATTGGCAAAGTTTATACGCCTAGACGAAGTCTATTGGGGTCTGTTGCAAGCCTCAACGCAGCGCCAGTTAAGGGGCATGAACTTCCATCCGCACCACATTCGCTGATATGCCGATATGCACACTTTGGTGTTGGTAGGAGCAGGCGAGTTAATGCAGAAGTCTTACTCCTCTCAACCTGGCTTGAACTACGAGTAAGAGCCAGACATCAATGTCAGATAGACAAACGATGTTGACCTCTTAGTTTGCATGCAACTGGAACGCCTGTGACCAAAATAACACACAAACACGTGGTTTCAAGGCCCCATTGCAGCGTCTCTGCGCCTTTCTGCCACCTTCGCGTTCCAGGGAGCATTGGTGCACACAGGTGCAATCTCATCTCTGCTAGAACGGACAGAGTCCCAATGAGGACTCAAACTACAAATAGGGCTGGTGTTTCAAAAAACAAATTGAAGTTGGAGTGACTGGGTTTGAAACGTCTGCAAAAA
Organism: Taenia crassiceps; assembly: GCA_023375655.1. Lineage (NCBI taxonomy): Eukaryota > Metazoa > Platyhelminthes > Cestoda > Cyclophyllidea > Taeniidae > Taenia > Taenia crassiceps. The sequence goes on from JAKROA010000011.1 coordinate 112,030, forward strand.
GTGGTTCCTGTGATGCCGAACCCCACTAGGATTTGCATTGTTGCATGCACCATAGTTCCTCCATGGCATTCTGACAATTCCTAATGGCACGCGTCGTGGAAATGATGTTGGAGATAAAAGGGGATGCAAGAAGCAATGAAGTTATCGTGAGTCGTTGCTGTTTCAATGCCCATGTTCTGCAGCTGAATGGTCAGGAATGCCATATTTCGTGTGGGGCACCTTATTTCTACCGAAAACGCACTGGTTATTTAAAGCTTGAAGTTCTTAACTCACCACGCGATGGTGTGCTTCTTCTCAATTCGTCTATCAAACACCTGATCCTCAGCTTCACCTGTTTTCTGCCTGAAGTCGTCTCAAAAATAGAATGTTTAAGTGAATACACTGCACCACCTTAGAGTCATTTCCATTTCAAACAATCTGCTTCCATTACGTCTCTTCTGTGTTCACTAATGAACTGTGGTTAAAACACAACAACTGAATCTCGAGAGGAAGCGATGCGCACTTCAGAGATCTGAAATGCTTCTTAGATCACGTAGAAGAAACGGAAACAGCCCCTTACAATTCGTATCCACTGCCTTGCTTAAACTCTCCCTGCATTCAAATAAGCAGCTTTCCTTGACACTGCCACTCATTGCAGCCGTTGAGCACGACTGCGATTTGAAGCTTTCGCTTTGCACTCGATGCGTCGCAGTATGGAATGGAGTTAGAGGTTGCATTGTTGGCTTTGCCTTCAAGTGGTCTATTCCATAAGTGCCAGATGAATTCCACCCGCATTGACCGTTATCACTCGAATCAATGTGATTTTACCCCCAACATGCATAGCGGTGGCAGCGTCTTCAAAGGGACCAGGCAAAGGTGTCAGTAGTGGCTCTAAGACTGATGCAATATGAAACCGATTTGTCCCAAACGTACTTGGAAATCCGTGTGCATCTGCGTTGTTATTTGCCGAAATGGTAAATTCGAAACCTGCGTTTCATTGCTCTTTCACCTGGATTCGATTCAACTGCCTCAAAGCACATGCTAGCTTGATGAGGAGAGGATTAGGATGACTGGCAGCCCATTCATGCAAACGTCGTTTTTCGTGCACAGCCATGCGCACACACCCAACAATGGCGATTTTTCCATCAAATGCATTATTTGACGGAGAGAAGTTTTTGCCAAAATTAAAGAAAAACACAAGTTCGACAGTACGGCATTTTGAAGTTGCTGCGATTGGGTGAGGATTAAAAGGTTACAATCAAAAACCTTAAGGAAAGTCAGGTCGAAGCGTCATCCAACAGATTCGTCTTAACTTCTTGCGTTTCTTGTCAATGTGATGGGGGATGTCGAATTGAATGAACTACTGCTAATAACCCAGAGCCACGAAGTGATCGCAGTGTGAGTCTGGCATTCACTAATGGTAGCTTTATGGTACGGAAAAAGAAAGTCAGGAATGATGTTTCCTAATTGCTACATCTTGCCTCATTAAGTTGAAGAACTGTCAGGTGCCAAATTCTTGTCAATACTCCCCTTCATATGCCTGCAGCTGCGGTAACCCTCACTAAATGCGTGAGAACTGGCTCTTGAATTTACGCCATTCTTAGCAGTGTGGACTCGGCTTCTCCTCAAAAATAAATCCAACTGCGCATCGCACATTAAAAAGATTGGTCCAACCCAAGCAGTCGTTTACTGAAATTGTTGTCATGTGATGCTACGCTTTACGGAGTACTCAATTTCACGTGCAGCTGTTGGGAATCCACGTAACACTGTGCAGAAGGCAAATGGGCATTGCCTCTTCGTTGATCTTGACCTCGCGCATTTCCGAAAGCGTCTCTTGCGAGAATCAATAGCTAAAAAAAGCTCCTTGCATACAAATTCAGCAGAAGGACTGGATATTACTGCCTGATTATGAATAGGTAGTAGGCGACGTAGTATCCATTAATGTATTTCAAAGCTCAGCGTGAGTGAAATGAGGCCTACGCGCATTTAGAGGGTAGGTTTCAAACAAAGCAATAAAATCTGACGCTGTCTACTTGGTTGTAGATATTAGGGATGTCAAATGCGACGATTTTTAAGACCCGTCGCCAACTGACAACGCAACTGGACTGTGAGGCTTGTGCTGTAGAGGTTTCGCATCGCCTTTGCAACACCCGATCAGAAATGCTTCCATGCACAGATCAGAGATTTGTTCCAATGATTTGCAGTGATATCTGCCTACCCGAACCAAGCCAGTCATGGCAGAGGAAATTTGAGATTTTCGAGTCGAATGTAGTGCTTATGATGTTGATAGCATCCTACACACGGAAGTGTAGTTACTATAAGTTACTATAGGGCTTTTATGCAGAGTGAGAGACTGCAGCCACCTCTATACAAGGAGTTCTAGCTTCATAGGGAAATAAAAGCCATCTCCACTTGCATCATACAGCATAGACTTTGTGGTGTGTGCCACGGTACAATGTGTCTATTGCACGTGGACGGACTACGTGGCTACAGCTGGTCTGCTGTGTGAGCAGAGAACAACTTGGTTATGGAGTTTCAACTGTGTAGGTCATTGCTAAGTCTGTTCTGCAGCAGTTGGATAAGCTGTGAAAGTATCCCGAATTGACTACAGCAGTTCAGCTCGATTATTTTGGTCCCGAAACGATGCTGCACCACTTTGGTTTCTTTTTGCATCCTCGATGGCGACGCAAAGCACTCCGTGTTTACTTATACTAACTTGGAAACACAGTGACAAGATCAGTCCATTCAGTAGGGTAGGTGCAAAGCAGACCTGCTTATGAGAAAAAGCCACAGCAATCAGTGGTTTTGCACAGATGCTGCATTCATTAATGGTGGTGTTGCAGCACAGCATTACAAGCGTCTTGGCAACGTTTTTATTATCGCTAAAGTTTAGGTCGGAGTGGCAGGAGTCGCCGCATCGTTGATATTACACAACCGTGGCAAAGTGTTAAGGATCATGGTTAAAAACACCATTTAGACCAGGAAATCTGTTACTGGGACAATTTTGCTGCTTAGTTTTGCTCTCGTCAAAGTTCTTATGTCCTGGCGATCGTTGTTTGTGCTACCAATGGAATTCCGGTACTCAACCTCATTCGAAAAGCCTCAGATGACGACACCGGTTTGCTGCTGATCTGCTACCTGAGGCTTCATCTTCTTAGCGTTTAATACCCTAGAACTAACCCAAATCCTGCGCTATGGCAGTTTCCCTCCTTATTTATGGCTTATTTAAACTTTCCAGTGATGCAGTGAATTACACTGCAAGCATTACCAGACGATTGGTCAGGAGCATGATGTTCTGAAAGGTTATAGCTAGCTAGAATGAGGCTGTTCTGCGATCTAAGCGACTTTGTCCCAAACCAGTTAATCAGGACTTAACAATTAATTGCTGTAAAGGATGCAGAATGAGAGCTGGAGGTTATTGTTGCTGCTTAGAGCATTCCAACTCGTGCCTCTTCAGCCGCAGGATGAAAAGTCTATCTTTCCGTTTCATCCTTGACAATATGCTTCCTTTCCCTGACAAGTAAAATGTCCTCACAACCGGAATGAGTAATGCTGAAGGAACCAAAGAGCAAATTTTCGGAGCGTGATTGCTTGCCCTACCTCAGGATGTCATTGCCTGAGGAGAGCAACAGACAGGGTGTTTGCGATGCGCATGCACAGGCTCGCAGCATCATTGTGGACAACAAGGCTTGGTTTCTTGACTTGACACGCTTAAACGGGTATTGTGCGATGGGATGCAAAACGCGACTGCTACAGTGTTCATTTTCTCCATGCCCCTTCCCAAATTACTTGAAGTAATGTATTTCGTGCTTTCATCACCTCCACGAAAGACTCTCGCTGTCAGTAATACCCTTGTAAGGAGTAAGGAGAGCGTCTCCCCATGCTGAATATTCATCGGCTTTCGAGTGGATCTGCACTTCTCTGTTCATTTGACGGCTTGCTTTGCAATTGGCATCCCTATAGGACCTACCGAGGGGCGAATCACTGGCAACAACCATGCGCCTGAAGGTAAATGTCCGAGAAGTTGCCTTGGTGGGATTGCGGAAATGGCGGAATCAGTCCCTTCACTGCTGAACCCTTCACTTCACCATGCGTGCATTTAGTGTCTTGGTGATTCTGTCGTGTAGTAGATGTTGCAGTAAACATTCAACACCCACTAGTGACGACCCTCGCATTTGCTGTCCTGAGACTCGGCAAAAAGGCGAGCATATAATTTTCCAAAGGTCATTTCTTACTGCTATCCTGTAGTCGGCTGATTAATGATTGGCAAGCATTTTGACTGAGCGAAAACAACGGTCAACATGTACGCTGGCGTTCAAAAAAACTCATTACTCACCTCGATTGTCCGAGTTTCCAGCATAACAAAGCAGCACAGTGTCTAGGCTGTGGCACATTTGTTGGTATTTGGATGCGCGAAGCCATCACTCGCAAGACAGTTGTCATTTGTGTGGCATACTACATGAATCGATCCTTGAAATGCCTACGAGGACGGGTGCGTCCTACGTTGAGCGGACGTGTCATGACCACGTAAGCCGCATCTCTGGGCGTGTCTTTGAAGGTGCTTAAGAATATGCTTGGGGTGTTTCGAGCGCAGTCATCCTCAACGCCGTTACGTACGCTTAGCACTCGATGCTCAAAGCCCTCATCGCTGGACTCTGAAATATAACCTCAAGCATTAGAGTATTATCCCCATACTCATTGCACACAGCCAAAGTGGGCGGCTGTTTGAGTCATGCGTTTGTTGTTGTGGGTGGGATAAATGAAGTTGCATGCAGGAAATGGAACATTTTTGCATGACAGCACCAGCAACACCAGTAGCTGTGCAGTCGTCAACTGAAGAGGTAACCATTGCCGCAGCATTATTATATTGGAGGAAACATGACAAGAGTGAATTGAACGCGATGGAGGCGTTTTTTTGCAACCGCAGAGTTCATCACTATGAGATAGCCTATTGTCGTCGGGCAAACACGAACAAATGGCAGTTCACGTATGTTGTGCATCGAAGCAGCCCGTAGTGAAAAGGATTTTGTCGGTAATCGCAGGTCGTGGGTCGCGATAATTTGCGCAGATAAAACATTCGAACCACCGCTCCAACTTACGTGACTGTTGTGGTAGGTGCGCGAGTTCTGTGTTTGCTTTCTAAGGACATGGCGAAATCCATGAATGTAAAGCAAATAAAGAGTGAGATGCAGCAAACATTAGCAGCTGCCCTATGACAATGAAGTAATCATTCGCCTTGGTGTTTTAATGCAGAATGTGCCCCCAAGAAGTGGAAGATAGAGGTATGCAATAGATTTGAGCACACAAGGCTACCACCTAGCATTGTTGTAATCACATCGTTGTAATTGCGATTGAGGCTAATGGCGCAGCAATACCACAGTCACATTGTAGGTTGAGTTAAGTCTAAGTCCGCGATGAGTGAGGCTTCCGTCAGGAAGGAGAAGGTATGTTTCATTGCGCAGAAGTAAGAAGTTCCCACCACAGTTCGGCTAATTACGTCTGCGTACTCTTAAACCAACTTGCTGACAACCCAACTCAGTGTAATGTAGTCAGGGCCAATACGGCTCCAATTGAAGAAGGGCGGAGGGCAGAGCATTTGCGCCGTTGGATCCTCTGTCGTGGACATTTTATGAAAAGTAGGGATGAGGCATTTATATCCGAGCATTGCATTTCATTTGTTCACGAAAGTATCGCACATTTCGCCCAACATTGTAAAAAGACCGTCAGTGTGCGGAAACAGCATACCACTTAACCCAACCCAACTTAGGCAGTGCATGCCGCGTAGATTGAACGTTGGTAGACATGATTCACTGATACGCTATCTAATGCCAGAGTTAGAAATTCGCAGATGCATTGCTTCTAGAATGTCAACCTTCTATGCAACTCAAAGGGTTAGTGGAAAGTGAGTGTAGAACTATCGTAAAGTGGGTGAATGCCCATGGTCTGCTTTCGATGCTACATGAAGTCAGGAAAGAAAGCTGATAAGATGAAGCAAGTGACTCATGCCATTGTTGAAGACCTATTCGCTTATGCTCCTCAGAGTCAAGTGGCTGCGAGTGACATACCTCTCACTACACTGTTTCACAAAACCCAAATGGCGTGTTGTCCGCACCAAGCATGTGTAAATAATTCCACCTCAAATGGGAAGCGACAATGGGAACTTTGCAAGAACCGCATTTACTCTCCAGCGCCAACCAAACGCCTGCTTTGTTTCCAGATTCACTGGGTGAGCGAATGGCGAAATCAGGCATTTGCCGTAACACCGTGTGCATGCAGCAGCATAAGAAGTAAAACAACACTTCTGTGCACGTGAGCCAATGATGGCGAAAATTTGAAGATCCACTCTGACACTTCTTGAAGAAACCTTAGGACTGCCCAACAATGCGGTGCATCCAGCTAACCCTTTATTTTGAGCGTACGCGGTTAAAATGTTCTTCTGTGACAAATCCCAACATAGTTGATCCAATTTACTCCCTTCATTGCACCTGCACTGCTTTAATGACTTACTGTCATTATTTAGCATGGCATGGTTTTACTCTGTGCACCTCTCATTACAGTTCTTCAAAAGCCTAACATTGTGCAATTTTTCCATGTTATCAAGTATCAAACCTTCAGTTTAAAGCTTGCACAGGATAATTCATTTCAGCCCTTAAATAACTTTGCCAGTTCAGGTTTTGCTGACCATACTTGGTTAAGTTGCGTCTCCCCCATACTGCGTTTGTAAAATGCCTTCATCTCCTGATGACTGCTTATCCCCACTAATGTCAATTTATAAAAATAACTCCAAGCCAGACGCATTGGTGTCGATCCCGCAAGCGTTGACATTGATGACTGGAACAAATAGTCTATGGTATGATTTTGTTTTCATCGTAGCATTCTTTAAAAGGGTGTCGAAACCCATCACATGAGATGTCGCAGTGTTAAGAGGCGATTCGTCCTCCCGAGAAATACCTTCTGTTTCCTAAAACACAGGACGTCCTCAGGTTCTCGAAAGAAGTGGCTTTGATTCAAATCAAAAAGCAGAGAGCATTAGGATGTGCATGAAGTGACAAAGTGGTAAATGACACTCACAGCACTGTTACCTCCTGTGTAAATTTTCTTTCTCTTTCCCTTGCCACCACTTCGTACAGATATGAGGTGCTCGTTGGCATGTACTCAATGCTTCAAAAAAGGCCAAACATTGCAACAATGCTAAATCACATGAGCTCGTCAGCCAACTGTAAGGACTAAATGGAGAGACACGCGACCGGGTGATGCTGTTTTAGCAATAGAATAGATTCTCGGACAGTATGTCATGCACTACCGCATTCTTCTAGGCTTCATTTCGTTTCCACCAGCATCAGGCGATTCAAATACATGCAGTCCGCGTCGTCATGTCCCGACCTCAAGTCTACTGAGATTCCTTGAGGAAAGAGATCACAAAGTGCCTACCTACAAGTCCTCATGGAGTGATGGCCTACAAGCAGTTTCTCTCAATGCCATTCGCGCCTACAGATCTTGCTAGAGATTTCGCTTCTCTTCAGCCTGCATCCGGTGATGCACTCCATTTTCGTCACCCATGCGTTCCTAACAATTTTTGCAGCTTCTCATACCTAGACCACGCTTTAGTGGGTCTTCTCCCCCAAAATAATATTTAATAGGCTTTTTCTCTGCAAATGCTGCAATTGCCGAGTGGACTTCATACACACCCGTTGGTGGTGTAGGCTTGTTTTACTGTGACATTTCCTGAAACCTCTCCGAGTCGATTCACAATTTCTTTCACTTCACCTCACTTTCCTAGGTCTTTCACAATGACTCACCTGCCACTCGCTTGAGCAAGAGAACAGAGCAAGTTGTTGTGTGGAGACCACAGACAATTTTATGCAAATTAACTTCACACCGGCAATCGTCTGAAATATGAGGGAGATTTTGGAGACAAGTTGGAGACTGGATGGACTGCTGAACAGCTGTCTGCACTTCGAAGTCACCTTAAGTGAGTTGAGACAATTCAGGGTTAGCTAAAGTCAACAAGCAATCAGGATTTCCTGTTATCGCTAGCCTAGTAACGCCACAACTATGGAACGCGTAATCGTTCTACATGCCAATTTCAGCAATTTAGCCGCTAAGATGCAGGCAGTGCAAGAGGGTCAGGTTGGCCTCCTGTCTTAGCGTATTATGCCTCAAAGTCTCTTGCATAAGCTATCCAATTTCTCGGTGTTGCCTGGTTACACCTACACTTGTTTCAGCCTCTTCTGCGCCACTATATGTAAAGAGTGATGGCGATGTGCGCCAAAGGGAGAGTAAATGGGTCCTCCAGGGGTGGTGGTAAGAATGAATGATCCGGACTACCCGTTGACTCAATCAAAGGCTTTTTGCCTCCATTCATAGGAGCTCTGCTCAATTATAAAATGCAGGCACTTGGTCAGTGGCCCGCCTAGTCTCTCCTATTTTCCTTACAATTTTAATTCCTACTTTATCAAGATCCTTAGGATGAAGCCAATGCACAGCAGTCAGTACTACAGTGCTTAATTTGGTGCTGGTGGATTGGCACAGTGAGACGAAGGGCCCGTGAATGGGAGGGGAGATGAAGCTCACAAACGATGCAGTGACTTTCACACAGCAGTTTTCCAATGCTTCTGCAGAAATGGGCGACAGATGAGCTAAGGGTAATCAAATGATGCACTCAGCTGGTTTTGTAAAAATGTCGCAATGAAGCGACTACCATGTGGTTGAGTTAACAGTTTCAGCATCTGTAGGGACAAACGCTGCCATGGAATATTGGGCTGATATAGAGAAGTGGTCATCCGCAGGGGTTTGCAGTTGACAGGAGTGAAAAACTTTGTCAATTATGGAATGCGCAGATATGCAATAAGTGACGCTTACCATTTTATGAGTACTTTTGAAATTTGGAATTTAGGACTGTGTCAATTCTCGAAGGCTGATGTAGGATTTATCGCTTGCTGAAACGTCGTACCAATCAGGAATGAGGCACTGCAAGAAGGAGATGTGGGAGAGAGGATATGTTTGAAGCAATCCTTCCGTCTTATTTTGTCGCATACTGCTCCTCTTCAACCTACCAGAAGCACCATTAGTGACCGCAGTGAGAAAAACAGTTCCTTGGTAGCTTGAATGAAGGCACTGCTGCTGCGAGTACATGGAAATCCAATCGCTGGTCACTGTGCTCCTCTTAAACCAGATACAGAGCCAACATGGTAGCCTCGTGCTTTCTAGCTTCCATCCCATATCAGGGCCAGTGCACAAGCATGCTGTATGAGGTGCTGCTGCCTAGCTTTCGAGTTCACATTAAGAACTTAAAGTCCACCAACTCGGGATTGCCACTAAGTTAGGTGCCATAAAAGCGAGAGGGAGATGAGGAAGACCAGCAAACGCCATCGTACATACCCTACGCTCTCTCGTCTAGGAATTGGCAGTGACGATAGTGGTCATCGCTCGCAATCAGGACGTTGAAATGCAGACGGTAGGAAGAGCTGAGAATGAACGGAGCAGTGAAACAGGCTTGCACCACTAATTACTGCGTGTGTGTGTGTGTGTGTGTGTGTGTGTGGTTTTGTAATCAAGTAAAGCATTCGCAGAGAAAAATGCATAAGGAAATCATTGGAGGAGCATAAATCCGCGAGCATTGTTAGGGCCGTGCGTTTTGATAAGAAGTGAGTGTATTATCAGCAGTAGATTGGAGAGAACCTCAAAATGCCTTATTGCAGTCCACCTACATATCGCAGTTATGCATTTGTATTGCTAAAGCCTTATGAAGATTGACTGGCAAATCCACAGTCAACGGGTGCAGAATCATTTGCCTTGGTCATGCCTGGCGCTAAATTCAGTCTCATTCTCATGCGACACGCACGAATACATACTTTCGAGTGCATTACGAAATGACGCTCATCACCTTGACCATTTATGCTAAAGTGGTTCTGGTACAATTGGGTTGAAATTCAGACCTATTACCCCTTAATACTAGTGCGCATCCAATTACCGCACGAATGCGGTTGTCTAGAACGATTTGCATGATTTGGCATTCGCCATCGGGCTTGATGCCAAACGCCATTGGGACAGCACAAATGCAGTGCATCTTTGCGCAGGTAGATTAACAAGGCTTCCCACATACCTATTTACAGCATTGCACAAGTCAACATCTATGTGCAGAAGGCTTTTTAACTGTTCAACCTGCCATGCATGCTATTGAGTCAGAAACGGCATTCTTATGGCAGCAGGTCAAATGAAGACCGTGGTCGACAACTTTGCTTTGTGTTCATTGATGCTACGAGCGCAGCACAGTAAGCGTAGATTTGACCAGCAGTGAGAAAAAAGACAAGTCCCGATGCTAAGTATTTCAACACTTAATTAATTGCGTCGAGAGAATTAATTTTTGAGAACTACTGCACCACTTTCATGCATGGAATTCAGTGCACACGGACAAATCCATCCAGTTCCGCCCTTAACCATACGCATTAGCCTAACTGGGAGGGTTTATCTTCTCGCTACACAAGCTTATGTGTTTGCGGTCGCACTTGCACACCTCGGAACTATCACAATCGATGGAATCTCTAAAAGATGGACAAACTTATTTGAGTTAGCTACATGGGTGGAAATTGCAATGTTGCGTCCTCCTTGCTTAGACTTTAAGGCTTCTGCAGCGCATGAAAGTGATGGGTGCAGATTTCGTTCCGCAAATTAGCGTGCATGGGGATTATGGAGGCGATAAGAACAGTGACCCACGATTTGCCCATAAAATGCGACATTCGGTTGAGCAGGCAAACAAGTCGCACTGTGGGATCGGTGTATTCATGCACAAGAGACGGAAGTGGGGCTGTTGACTGGATGAGCATTCATGAGTACACAAGTAAAGAAACCGAGTAGCTTTACTTTGCGCATAACTTTTGTGAAGTCAAACAGGAATGCAGTTGCATCCGGATTCAAGTCTTTGACGAAAAGTAGACCAACTTCCATCTACTGGTAATTTACTGTAAGTGAATGCCTTTCAACATCATTGGAATGTAAATTTTAGCTCCATAGAACGGTACAAGGCATAACACACCTCCTCGAAGCAAGTTGCGTCAATTGGGCTTCATGACGAAATCCATTAGGAAATGGGTTTCGTTAAGTCAAGGACAAAGCACCTGCATACATATTCTTTGCTCATTTGAAGGTAGTCATGACAAACCCGCATATTCCATTGTTAGGCTTCTTGAGCATTCAATATTATGTTATTTGTCATGAGACTATTAATACTTTCCAGATAACAAGTGGAGTCTCAAAGGTGCTGCGTAGTTACTGAGCGAGGAGCCGAAGGTAAGTCGCTTGGTTGTTATGGCACAAGGTGTGAAATAAGGAAGGAAGGTGACCTTGTGCAACCAATGCACCGATGGCCTCATACCAGATTAAGAAAGAAGTGCTGACAGTGCAGTTATGCTAAGCAGTATGAGATAGGCTACGGCGTAAACTGTGATGGACTTCTTAGAAAACTAATTCGCTCCACACATTTAGGGCATTACTCGGACTTTCTACAATTGCCACTTTTAACTCAAGCTTTACTTCATTCTGTCGATCTTGAATTGAGGTATTTTTGCCGCCTGCATCCTACTCCGGGCATCTATCCGCTTTAATTGTCATTGCTGTGAGTGCCTAATTCCACAAAATATGTCACGCATTGTGCAGCCATCAAAAGAACAAAGACATAAATGAGGTGCTTCTTTGCTGGTCCTCTTGATTCATGGCAAAGTAGAGGCTTAAAAGAAGCAACTGAGAAGTTGTGCAGCTACAAAGACATGAGCATTTTCACACCCGTTCTCTGATGGTGACGCGTATGGTATGCTAATGATGCTGATAGCGGAGTAGCGAAAGATCAAGGAGAATGCACGAGCATCACTTATTGCTTCCAATGCCTGCATTATATAAGGAACCTTCTCACTGTCGCCGATTTGATCTATCCCCTGTAATCATGAGCGATCAAAGAAAATGTGAGAAAATATGACACCTTGTTCTGGTGACAGAGTTGCCCATTCAGCAACAATTATGGGGGAACTTAATCAATTGCGCAATAAGAGTTCCGCTTAAAATCAAACTAAAAAGGCACAGGAAATGTCAATTTAAGTAGGACGGTAGCAATGCGTGCAGCCAAACCAATTTAGGAGCACATGCGTGCTTTTCATCTCGAGACCTCCCCTGATTCTTTTGGGAACTTTGAGTTCTATCGCTGAGAGTTGTTGCTATTCTCCTCTTAACTCTCGCTTTACTCTTTGTAACGCTTGGTATTTTAATCGTCTGCAGTAGTTTCCCATTCCATGGTTCATCAGTGGTACAGCGGGGCTGTAAGAAATGCATTTACGATAGAAGCTCCTGAATATCTGATCTTCTGCACAGCAAAACTGTCTAAAATAGAACAGACGTGTAGACCGTACTTAGGCATGGCAGTGTCTGCTTTACCAGCTGTATTGCAGGCCGGCGTATGTAGAAAAGAATCTTGGGCGTTCTTCTTGATGTGCAGACAAAAGAAACGCAACACACACCATTCTCTTCCAACTGTCTCACATTGGACAAGCCGTGGCAATCATCTTAACGCGCTGAATTGAAGCCATAAGACAGGCGCTTGGAAAAGGTGAAGCGTAGGGATGCAATTATAGAGATGCGGAGGAATACAAAGCGGGTCTCGATTGCGATAACCTAGTATTCCCATGTGATGCAGTAAATGATCGCAGGGTAGCAGCAGACAACAAAGAAGAGCTATTAGAATTAGAAGTTCATCTCAGCAACACTATTAGCTGTCAGCAAATCTAGCGCATAGCAAAAACATGTTGCTTTTACTTCGACGCTGTCTCCTGGGAGACAACTCGAAGTCATTTTGATGGACTGCTTTGGAAGCATAAGGGAAAAGTTAGTCAATTGCATAAAACCGCCTTCACCCATGGTGCAGCGGCGAAACTGATAAGGCAAGGATTGTTTCTAAAAAGCTTTGTCTCCTTCCTGAAGCTTGATCATTAAAGTTTTGTGCAAGAAATCGCCTAGTTTGTAAATGAAGTTGTTCAGTGCTTCCTGACAACGAGTCTGCTGGAGTCCCATTTGCATAATTAACGCAGTGATAGTCATTGCTATAGCAACTTTGAGATGCGGGCGCGGGCTTTCCAACTTTGCACTGAGACACATTGTGCATCAATCCAGCCGAGTAGAAGAGCTAACGATGTATATATTTAATGCAATAGGATGAAGCGTAGGCTGACACGTACATGAACGGTTTTGTCAGCAGCATTTATTATCTTGCAGACGTTTGCAAATCTACAATTATGCTACCACTACCACCACTTAGGTGCCTACAAATACCTCATGGCTTCAATCCAGCGTTTAGCGGTAAATGAGTGAGCAAGTCCTGCGTGAGGGCAATGCTGAAGTAAACCAGAGCACTTACAAAAGGCGTCAACTTTGATGGACAAAAGAAGGACGATTTGAACTGGATTTGCCCCAATAATCATCAGGGTGAGGACGCGGACCAAAATACGGCAAAAGATTGTCTTAAATATTAATCGAAATCCCCCAGTGACTCGAAATAATTGAAGCTACTACTCTTCGAGTGGCACAACTCAATTTCCCAGAAAGAATATTGAGCATATTGCAGTTGCTTATAAATTTAGCCAATGTATTAGTATGAGGGTTCAGTGCGGCCACAGCTATCGTTAATCGAATGGACACTCGACACACAGTGTCACACATTGACGACTTCTGACTCGTGTACGCAAGATGGAGTGCCACGCGATCGCATGTTGGTGGGGGTGGGGGTGGGGGTGGGGGTGGGGGTGTCATAATGGCATGCTACTGTGGCAGGTCTGTGTGACAACCAGTTGTCAAGTTAGTTGACCTCCAGTGTAGGCGCCATGGTAGAGGGTGCTGAACACTGACTGCTCAGTACACATGCAACTCGCCATGAATGTAGACACGCCTGACCTTCTCGTAGAACCTAAGGAACGACCACTATCCTACATGCCACAATGCTTGCGCCTTCCATGTGTCCACACATGCATCGTCACTCTGCGAAATCTGCACAAACCAGCATTGAGTGAAGTAAAATTTGGTGAGTTTAAGGCCAGCCACGTTGATATTGGATACCTCTGAGCAAAAGGACATGCTTATAGCAGCACTGCCACTCTTTTTATGCACGTAGCCACCAGGCTCGACTTTCCTTCCCATGGTCTCGCCTTTGTGCACTAACTACTCGTCTATCTACACAAGATTGTGGGTAGATGCAATAATGCAAACAAGGAGCCAATTGTCACAGAGTAGACAGCTTCACTTCTTCACAGAAAATGACATCTCGCCGATGGTTTGCCATTGCAAAGCACATGGTATTCGATGGGGTTGTCGTACTCACCCACGGTGTCCGCTTTGTTATAGTCGCAGTGTTCGAAGAATTTTGCAGGCCCAATAGCATAATCTGTTCGCGGATTGTCAATGTCAGTCAGGTCAGGAGAATGGACAGTCTGCAGCTCTCTAGCAGCATTGACAGAAGGAGAAACAACATTGACTTACATGTTGTAGATGATCTCACCCATTCAATTGGATAAAATCAGTTCCCCACCGCATTCTTCATAGCTTCGCTGCTACTGCTTTTAATAAGCTGCCTACCGATTGTTTAATATTACTTCCTCAGCAGTAACTACTGCCAAGCAGCCGTCCTGTAAAAAAGAGAACCTGGAAAGCACAGAATTTTGCAACACACTTTAGACACCCTTTTTCAAACATCCAATATTTTATCATTCGATGCAGTTATTCAATCCTAAATCTGGCGCACTGCTTCAGTGTCCAAGTGTGCATCTTTTTTTAAATAGGCCTCATTTCTAAGCATTCTCAGAGATAGCATTGAGCTACGTGATGAGAACAAATGCTTTATTAAGACTTGCTCCTTTGGAGCAAATTACTTGTAGCCGAGAAACGCTTTGATGCCAATGGGTTTCCCCCTTCAGTGTTGTCCAGCATTCCACTAATCAAAAAGTGAAAGTAGAAAGTGCCATACTAGATCCGCCGCATGAGACTCACAGGCTGGACACTGCATAAAACATCAGCTGAAGGAATTGAAATTAGGACAGCGTTGCTGGAGATAAGCCCACACAAATGCAGACCTGAAAGTTCGATGAACACGGGCGTCACGCAGAACAATTGGTAAACAGCGACCACGACGGAGGTTTTGCTTGCACCGAGTCCTGCGAATAAGCCTCCACATTACATGGAAGTGGAGGGGCTAGTTGATGGCGCACAAGCTCTCTTCAACTTCTCTCTCGCTTTAAACGTGTGACAAATGTCATTATTCCTGATTATTGCTTTCAGCTAACTTATGAATAATTCGACTTCTCTACCTTTGCCCGACTCTTGCGTTTTTCCTTGCTAGGTATGCGAACGAACCATCAACGAACCATGAACAAGTGAATTAATGCCAAACCCAGTACTTCATTGTATGCTATTTTGAAGGCCATAAGCGCAGCCTTTAGTTTGCATCACTTTTTATGATGAGCAAAATGATTCGCGCATAAGAAGATGTGCTAGCATACCAAGAGTAGCTTCAGGATTCGAATAGAGAAGATGAAAGCATTTCCATCGCCTTAATTCAGTGGTTAGCATATGAAAGGATGGTACGCAGTCGGTGAAAATGTAGGCAAAGTTTTAAAATTCAGGCAAGGCCAAACAAGTCACAGAAATCCAAAAGGCACCACGTTGCTTGGCAACACTCAAGTTCATCACTTTCCACTTCATTTTCGAAAGTGGCCTACTTTGACCTCCCTTCCTTGCCCCACCGTCATCCCACTTGTAAATATAGCGCACTTTTCGAAGTTCTGTTTAGACTTCATAGAAGGGATGAGAATTTGGCTTCCGCCTACTGGACGGTGATATGCTACTCAGCAGTGACTCCTTTAACCTGCCCGTTACCACGGGTCACTCTGTTGACACTGAGGCTGTGGCTCACATGAAAATAGTGTGTTCATCCGTCAGTCTTTTGGCGGTTCATGCAATTGCAGCCTCGCCATTGCATGTGATTTAAAGGGCTTACTACTGCAGATGGCCTTCTGTATGTGGCGTTTAGATCTTGCGGTCTCTCAGCCCTTCCATGTGTTGCATACTAATGTATCTTTTGTGCCAATTTTGTCATAAAAGTGATGAGCTGCACAGCCATTAGGCACAGTTGCGTCGACCTAAATGAAATCTTGCGATTAGGTTTCTGGAGAGTTCAAGTCAACGAACCACGTTGAGTTTTGGCATCGCTCAGAGACTACGATTCGATGCTGCGCTGATGCGTGGCATAAGTAAATACGACTAAGCACTCCATTCTACAATCACCAAAAGGGTGTTTTGGTAGCTTGATATCCCGCTGTACTGCTCACAGGCCGAAGATTTGCTGTAAAAATCGGTGTGGCGTTTGAAGCTTGGATAATTTTGGGTGCTGCTGTACCAGTTTCCAAAGCGTGAAGCCTAGCACACTTGAGAGGCCAAGGCAGCAGATATGCCAAAATTGCAAAAACCCCAGTCGCATTTTCATACTGCATCAAAGTCTGTTCTACCTTGCATTGCCAAGGCAACACCTCTTTAGCATGCTTAAACTGCACAATATGCAAATGTCGCAGGCAGCATTTGCTAACTGGGTGTTACTAAACACCTTTTCTTCCTGCGGCGTAAATGCCATCAATAGGAGTAAATAAGCCAAAAGCCACAAACTCGCTTGGTAAGTGCATTTGGTGAAAGCTAATTGAAAATGCAAGCACATTATACTAGTAGGCTTTTGAGGTTAGCTATTTAAAGGGAATGAGCATGCAAACATCTCCGGCGCATGGAGTTAAAAAGACAACCATTCCTGAGCACAAATATGCCACGTCTGCAGCAGCACAATCACCGAAGTCCTTGGATAAATTGAAGACTTTGCAAAACCTCTTGTTTGAGTTAGTAGTGGACGTGACAGCTGTCGCCTTGATATTCGTAAGTAAGGCAACTTAGATACCTGCCTCTGACCACGAAAAGGTGAAGGTGCAGGGTAGCGCCGCTCCAATCTTTGTCCATCCACAGATTTGCATGCATCAGTTAAAGAGACTTCGATTGGCACAATGACAAGTGTGCACCTTCAGCAGAAATGCCTGTCCACTGCTGCTAATCGATGATTGCGGATGACTGTACCTTCGTCTTAAAATTTTATGTGCTCGTGCAATTTCGTCTTTGCCATACCTACATGCATTTCGAAGGTGGGCATCACACCGTCCACTTTTTGGAGAACGGTGTTTGTGACTCATTTCGCCTGCCTAAGTTATTTAGAGGCACCGTAATTGTAGAAACTTTACAACGGGTCTATTAGGTTCCTCCAAGTTGTCCCTGATCTGGAACAACGTGTGCACAGCCCACGTGGATAAAGTGCATGCGCAAGCGTGTTGGTCTATGGCATGCGAGTCTACGTTGGTTATTCACGAGCTCACCCGATGACCGCTTGGCTATCACGCTCTTCACCATTGAGCCTCCTCCTCACCAAACCTTTCAGTTTATCTTTCGATTTCAGATCTAATGCAGAGTTAGTTACTGACTTGAGTCCAGCATTAACCACCGATATGCATGGCATGAAATTGCTAACCACTCTCTTTACTCCATGGGATGTGCTTCCTTCTGCTTTCATTATCAGTCCACTCACCGAACAAGCAGAGTTGATCGCTTCCCTGTAACAAGCTCTGAAACGTGGTGACCTGCGTTCTCATTGATGTCTCTGTGGTGTGAATGTGTATGAATGGCATGTTAAGTGCAACCATGCAGAAGGTCTTGTTGGCAGTTAGCAATGTTCGAAGACCACATCGTGAATCAAAGAATTTGTCCTTCGTGTTTTCATAATGGATGAGACAATTTGCGCCCCGAAGAACGCAAAACTGCAGAATTGGGGTTTCAACTTAGTGAATTCGCTCACAATACACCACGGCTTTTTTGGTAATGTAAGCAATCAACCGTAATTTTTAATGTACTTTGACCACATTAGCCCTGGTATTATAGTTCTGAGATTGACGAAAACACTTTGGAGGAGGGGTTAATCACCTCTGCCCACTAAGTCAAAGTCCGCCTTGTGATTTTAAAGCAATGATCATCGCCTTTTCCGGAAATTCACTGCTATAATCAACCATGAGCAATGAAATGGACGCCCTACTTACAGCAAAACAGGGAAGAGCATCTGCAGAGGCATTTACCATCAAGCCTCTAATTGCAGCTTTAGGCTTTTCCAGTAGTCCATTCAAGTACTGTTGTTGGCTGACCCATATTTGCGTATCCAAGCACTGCACCATGGAGACCACCTGCTTACCGCATTGCAGCTCGTCAAAGCTAAGGCCTGCTGAATTGGAGGTAAACGCTACTCGGTATCATCAGTAGGCTTTGCCACAGTCGCCAATGCAACCCACTCTACGACTTAATGGTAGGGAATCATTAGGTGTGGGTGCGATTGCACCACTTGCTTCGTGGGCCACGATCAGCTCCCTTCATTGGCTCATGAGTTTTACAGCATGTGTGAGTTGTGCACACTCTTCATGTACCCCACGTAAAGTTGGTGCAATATTGCTTAGCATTAAAAAACTGTTTGCATCCTTCTGGTGCCTGTACTCCCTATTAGACTGGCAAGCATGCTCGTGTGATCACAGTGCCCCTTATTAGTCTTTGTGTATCCTCGAATGCATCCGTCCAATAGCGAGTCTCTACACTCGCTGGTGATGACTTCCCACACAGCATCCTTTACCGCATTTGCTAAGCATCGTTTTCCTTTGATGTGACTTCTCGTAGTTGCTTGCCTTTATTTTTGCACTGGTTTGTGGGTGTATTCGTATCAATTTGAGCTGCAGCACTTCTCATATACTTCGCGTTGTGAATAAATGCAGTTAGAACGGATCACGAGGTAGAGGAGTCTGTGTATTTTCGACCCCTTTGTGATAGTTTCAATGACTCAATTAAAGCAGTGGGAATTATCATATGCTGACCATCCTGGCTTTCATCCAAAACATTTAGTCAAGTCGTGAGGCCAGGTGGGTCAGCGTTCAAACACCTTTATTATTCAGTCTTCACGGTGTATCAAACGGTTGTGATGTCTGCTATGCATCAATGCCTAAATCAGATCTGGTTAATGCCCGTTGTCAGACAGGACTGATCTTGCCTCTGGGTCGAATTTAATTGAAAGAGACTTTCAAAAGAGGCAATAACATCTTCGTTTGTCTCAACAGGCTAGCTCTTTGTGGAGCTCAGATTTTGAAGGGGTTAACCACAAGAGCAAAGGTGCGCGTAGCCAGAAAGCAAGTGCGATGTTGTCTAAGCTAATAGATTATGATAAATGGATCACTAATGTTATGCACGCCCGGTTTCTGCCTAAAGGCATTCATAAAGTTGAGGAATTCCAACAGGGTGCAAGCGTTGTCCTAATATGTTGAACTTTAACCCCATTTGTGTCACAAGCGAAGCGCACTATGCACGGTGATCGGCAATTCTAAGGCCTCAGATGGCGTGGATCAAGGAGGGAACTGCATGAGAAGGAAATGACCTACGACCGTAAGATAAGTTCCGGTTCCAAATGTTTCGCCTACTTAGGAGCTTTTAAAGCACGCCTTCAAGCGAATTTCGGTGCCCAGCCAAAATGTGAAATATAAAGATAAGTTCGTGTGCTTGAGGCACATTTCCGCAAAGAATGAATTGATGCAAAAGGATGATCCCTGGAAGCCAGATTCGGAAATGCGATTTAGTCGTCAGAGGAGGTTGGAGAGATGTCATTGTCATGACCACTGAAGAAGGACTGAGTTTCATGCTATCGTTTGTCTGCAGTAGGACTTCTGCAAATATCTTGCAAATGTTTCGTTTTGCCTTCGAAGAAATTCTCGCATTGCAAAATGCCATCTGCTCGCTACTGTGTAGCGGTTACTGCCATATCAGTACGCTGCGCATGACTTGACACGATCTCATTGCCGATGTGCATAGGATGAAGCAGCCGGTGAGCCCTACATCCTCCCACCTTCCCCTTTCCTACGTGTGTCGCACGCGTACGTAGATCTTGAACGCTAGTTGCTTAATTGCCTCTACCCGACGCAGACACCTGCCTGGCATGTAGTCACATCACCCTGTTCTGCTGGCCTCCGACCTAGATAAACTTACATTGTCGTTCTATTTTGGGCATTTTGTTAGCTCATGCAGTCGTGGCTGCCGTCGCCGTCATCACAGTTGCTGCCGGTACTAGACCTGATGCATTACCCATCTCCGAAGTCGTAATGCAGCATGTTACTTCAATGCTGCCTCCACTTGTCACCCTACAATCCCAAAGAAAGGTCTGTCTTCCACTCGCAATTCTCTGGGCTTCAGATGCGCGACTACGCATCAATGAAATATGAAGATGAAGACTACCAACAGTCAACGCTGCAAGTGAAATGATGAACGATAGAAATTGTGAGTTCTTTGATTTGACTAGAGATGAGTCGTGTTAACCAGTGACTCACGGAGGCAGCATGCGCTAAATGAGAGGGTCATTCTTCCTTCTGTCCAGTTTCAGTTCCTCCGTTCTAGTCTCTACCTGTTCCTCCAACTAACACGATTAGCCCTCATCATTATGCACATATGCTCTACCATATTCGTTTCCATTGCCATTTCATCAGGAGAAGATTAGCACTTTGTGAATACACTTTCCCTTAGTTACTGTCGAATCTGTCCATTCAGCTCCCTTAATATTGGCCCTAGATGAGGATTTTCCAGTCACGCTTGGTCAAAAGTGTTCCAATAAGCCGGTGGATGCCTGGTTTGAGAAGCGAGAAGCTATATCAGGGAAGGAAATGAAGGACACTGGGTGCTTCGTCATCGAAGTAGACATGCGGAATGACATGAGGCTGCGCAAGTGTTTGCAGGCGTTGGCAAATAGGCCTCCATGGTGTTGGCGCAGAACAATATATATTTATATATATATGCGTCACCTACGTCGCTCTGCTTCAAGGGTCTGGCTGGATAAATGTGTTGTATAGCTCATCGAGACTCTACGCTCAATCCCATGGACACCCAAGGCAGATTTCAGCTTACACTATCCTCAAATCTGGCACAAAGAATTCGCGGTTGCTTATCACATCTGGCCACTACGTGTGAGGGTTATAATTGACCCAGTCTACCAAAGAAAAATCACATTGCCAAGTCAACGTCGCGGCAGTTTGTGGGGAAAAAGGATCGTCACTTCTGCACAAAAGGGGATTTCCTTAACCCACAATACACTCAAGGCTCTCTTTTATTTAATTCTGTTCGCTAGAAGACTTCGTGCATTATTATCATGCCAAATGGAAAGACATCGCCTGGTTTGGTTTCTAGCGGAGCCGCTGTTCCGTTGCTAAGCCGTTCCGGTGAGGTCCATACTTGCTCTAGCGATTGGGGGAGGTTGGAGATGTTGTTAAATGCGGCCAACAGTCTAATTTGATTCATCGTGGCCACCTGCTAGGCTGTGGCTTCTAGGGATGCCAAAAGCAGCGATTTTCAAGACCCATCGGCAACTGACAACGCAGCTGGTCGATTTCAGTCCACCGTGGGCTTTAAGGCTTGTGCTGTGGAGGTTTCGCATCGCCTTTGCAATACCAGATCAGAAATGCTTTCATGCACAGAGCAGAGATTTGTTCAAATGATGTGCAGTGGTATCTGCCTACCCAAACCAAGTCATTCATTAGAGAGAGAGACAGACAGACACACAGACAGAGTTTGAAATTCCTGTCGAATGTAGCGCTTTTGAGACCGATACCATACTACACACGGAGGTGTAGTCACATGTAAGTTATTACTAAGCTGTCGTCTACTTTTAAACAACAGATTCCCTCCGTATCAGCGACAGTTACGCTGACGAGGGAACGAAAGTGGTTTTCACGCGCATCATGAAGCATGGAATTTTTGCTATGCTCCACGGCATAATGCGTCTGTTACACGCGAATGGCATCTGTGGCTGTAGCCGGTCTGACACGTGAGCGGAGAGCAACTTGGCTACTTATTTCATGGTACATCAATGCAGATTAGCTACTAAGTGCTTCTAGTAGTGCAATTTGCAATCCATAAGCACTTCGTTTGCTACAGCCTGTGCATGAACAGTTGGGGAGCGAAAAGTTTTCCATATTAACTTCTTTTTAACTTCTTTGCTTCTGTTAATAGCAAGAATTGAATAGGAGCATTTAGAAATCAGTTCAAACGCAGCTTCATTTCATCCCGAAAGGAATATTTCACGGTGAGTGTAATGTGCATGTGTGTGTGTGTGTGTGTGTGGAGAGGTAGGTGGAAGTTTCTTCAGCTTAACTGGCATTGGGTTCAGAGTGATCGACACGTCTCGACATTGCACTTGGCTGTGTTGAAGTTAGCAACTGACTCTAATAGACTTCACTGGAGTAAATGCGTCCTGTTGGTGAGAGGCCCTCAGGCGTCCCTTCCAATCAGGACCTAGTCAGTTGTCACACCTCCCTCGCCTCCTCTTCCTGCACCCAATGCTGCTGACCAAATGGCTTCTTTGAACCCACTCTATTGCCCTCTACCAAGTTGTTGTTATCAAAGCATACATGGTTGTAGTTCTCGTTCCTGTTTCCTAGTAAGCCAAATTTCTCAACAGTTATATATATCTATATATAATCCAGGTTTACTGAGTTAAACCAGTGGCCTCATGCTATGTTTTGAACATGTCTGCTTGGCAATCCGTTCTTACTTATATGAGTTGGCAATTTGAATTCGTGGATTTCCAATTGAGCTGAAAGTTTGGTCTTGCCTCGTTTTTCGATCACGCCTGTAAATGCAGTATTCAGTGTCGATCGTCTCGTCCTTTGCCGATGATTGCACATTTCCAATTCAGCACCCCATCACCGATGAGATTCCTGTGTCTTTACTCATAAGCCATCATCCCCACCTCCCTGGGTTATTTCATTTGTCCATCTATTGCCATTGTCAGAACATGTTTAACAGCTCCATTCTCATGGTTGACGCATTATTGGTGCACCACTATCCAAAAGCGTTTTGTCCCGTTCCTTCTTCTACCTTTTGTATTGAATACTCGGAAGTGTATGGTAGAGTATCATACTACTTGATACCTGAACATCGAAAACCGGGCAGTCTTTGATGGCGCTCTCCATAGTGAGCTGTCAAAATAAAGCAGAGTGATTGGATTGATGCAGTTGTTTTATCAACTTTGGGGAGATATCAATGGTGCTGTTGCAGTTGCTGTTGCCTTTTTTTTATACCGAGTGTAGTTAGTCTTCGGGCAGAAAACCAGTACCTGTGAGGTCATAACGTTTGCACCTTGCCTGACCAGCTTAACCAGCAAATGGCATGCATTGGACGGAGCTCAGTCCAAATTAGGATTTGGATGCAGTCATCTATGCTCCCTCATTCATGCACTGCTACGCAAATGATCGCAGAAAGATAAGTGGGTACTGCCCGACAGACTAATCAGAAAGATTTCGCGAGCTCCTTTGGAAAACGACCACTTGCATGCCACTTTGTGGGAGCCCACTTTATTTTTCTGCACGAAGTAGGCGAACGCTGTCAGTGTTGTTGAGTCTCGTGAGCTCTAAAATGGAGTCATTGGCGCATCACATTGGACGAGAAGGCCTTAGTCTGGTAAAGGAGGTAGAATAGTGGGATATTTTGGATGTTAATATTGGCGAACTATGCTATTGTTTGTGCTTCAAAATGGGCTCTCTTGCAGCATTAACCAACCGAAGCATGTGCGGCGGTTCACCTTGCCACGCAATCCTGCTCAGCTTCTAACACTCCATTCTCGAGCTAAATAGTGGCCAGTCAAGTAAATCATTATTGTGTAATGCAAGCCTCTGAGATGGACGCCTTCGCTGTTAATCTCAGCACCATTTTCAGCCTTTACTCCATTTTGAGTTCACGCAGAAACTTATGCTTGGATGTCAGTTCCGTTGCAGACATCTGCGCATTCCATTGCAATACTTTTGTGTCGCACTATGGAAAGGGAGCGATCGCCTGATCGTCTCATTAACATACGTCCTTTCAACTTGTACTTTGTTGATTTGTGCAGCGCTGCTGTTTTTCTCTGTGGCAAGAGCCGTGGGCATCTCACGAGTTGATTTAACATCTCTCACTGTCACAGCATGCTTGGAAGAACAGCACATAACACTTTCAACTGGTAACTCTGCATGCGACAATCGGCAGACAGTGTGGAAGTAGCCTTGCTCAGGTCTTAGAGGCAGTGTGCTGAGACCTAGTTGTGTTGATTAGAGCCTATTCTTGGTGATCGAAACGTGACACTGCGTTCAAATGCTTCGGTGTGCATATGCACACACACACACACACACACACACACACACTTAGAATAGCCATGTTTTCTTATGTACGGAAGGCAGAGCGACTTTCGGAAGCGCGTTTTGTTGATCTTTTCTTTTAACGTTCATTGCTAGAGGTGTAAATGCTTGTACACTGCATTTACTTTAATTCCCCTTTAATTCTAAATTGGTTGTAGCAATGTTGAGGTACTCCTACACCGTGCACAATGTTGGCATGTGTGGCGACTGCAACCAAGTCCCCACGGTGCTCACCATCTCTCCGACTTTGGCGCCCTCTTCAGCAGAACGCCTTCTGACCTATTCAATCTCTCGGTCATTCACCTTAAACTCAACTTTACTTGCCCTCCCTTTGCAAACCACTGCAGCGTCTTGACGAGGAGAGGTCAAACTGTTTGCAGTTGATGCATTGGCAACAAAATTTTGTATTTATTGAACAATAGAGAGACCCATTTGCGGCTTATAATGATCCACTCACGATGGTACATTTTGCATGAGCCAGACATGTGTTTGGCACTTTTTGTTATGGGAGACATTAGGAACCAGTAAATTAAGACACGCTAAGGAGAAAATAGGAGCATGATCAGTGACCTTACCAGCGATTGTATTGGTTTCCAAATGTGATTGTTCAGGCGAGTCATTTCTGCAGAGTTGTCCAACTAAAAGTGCCTTGCTAATGCCCTTCAGGTTCCCTCAGTTTACACTCCCGTTGAAATCAAGCAAGCTCTAGCACGTCATCCTGTTGTGTCACCTTAATCATGCAGCTGTTGCTTAAACACATGTGGCAAGTCAGGACTTGTAGACAGCAGTCAGACGTGAAGTCAAAAGGCAAATCCTGCTTTCTATGGCGGTCACACAAACGCCTTCCACCGTAGCAATGCACCCTAATATTACAAATAACTTTGGCACAGTTAAAGGCTGGATGGTCAGGCACGTCGGAGGATGTATGTAGGTTCTGCTATGCATCTATTAATGAACCGAAATATCGGCTTGGTTGAATTAGCTCTGACTTGAAACGGAGGTGAATTAGAGCGCTGAATCGCGTTTGTGAATTGCGATTCCCCTTTGATACTGCTTGTCAGCGAAATTGGAGCGCATCGGGAAGTTAATTAAACATCAACGACTAAAGCATAGGTGCTCATTTGAAGAGGAGACGCTACCAATATGGTCTGGCAAGGGGCTCTTTTCGACAGCATTTTTCGTACCAAATTGTGTTTTCAAGAAGACGGAGTTAGGTGGTTAGGTAAAATTGGAGAAGACTGTGTATAATTGTGCACTAACGACTAATTGACTGAATGCTGCACCTAGGTGTGGTGCGACACGAGTGGCGGCATTCAATGAGCACTTATTGTTTGCGCTACTTACGTTCCCTCGAATTAAGTAGCAACTCTCCCTCCTGCAGATGCTATATTTAGAGGGATAGGCAAGTGGATTGTTAGTTTCAACATGGTTTTCTTTAGATTGGGCTATCACAAAGCAACACATTTTTTAACTTTAGTACAGAATGGTGTTATTCCATGTCAAAACCATCCTTTTGACCTCCCAAACTTGTCCAACTGATTTACGGCAGTCTAAATGATGCCTTGACATGTCTTTCAGTAGTAGACTAAAATAGAAATGGCTACACTTCCCTAATCAAGCATGCCGTGTTTTTGTTGCATTGTCGTGTGGAATGTATCAGCGGACTAATTAGTTTACGTCAGTAAACTACGAAGTGCGTGCCCAAAACAAACAGAAAGCAAAATGCGCATCAGGACGAAGCACGCATTAAACGCAAATAATCAAATGCAATAATTGTAGTGTTGGGAGCATCTAGGCAGTACTTCTACTGCATCAAAACCGACTTCCTCATTAGGAACCAGGTTCCCGCTGCTCCGTTGTCCTTTATGACGCCGGTTTGCGAGTCGCCAATCTACTGTACGAATGCGTGTTGGACTACACAGAGGCTCAAGTATGCGCCCACTCCACGTTGGCCTACCACCACTTCAAGGAGGGCATGCTGCACCAAGATGGTGTCAGGCAGAGGCGAACTGCATGCAAATGTACAGCTATCGCACTGCCTGTGGCTGAATGCTGCACCTAGGTGTGGTGTGGCAGGAGTGGTGGCATTCAAGGCTGCTAGGCGAATGACGTGCACGCCGACAACCACTATGCTCACGTGGTCCGCATAGTTGGTACTAGCAACAGGAACTAGAATACACTCGAAAAAATTAAAAGCATATTTTCCAGGGCGGTGGACGGTGCCGACCGTGCCTACACGAAGACGCTGGTTACGTGAATGTGTCACACTGCCTTTCACACCCCACTAGCTGATTCCCGCGTTGGACAGCACTGAATTGAGCGCTAAGTGGTTGGACGAGGGTGACGGAAACATTGAACAGTCAAAAGAATATCGAAACATGTCATTTATTAAGTGGCTCTGCTATACTAGAAAATTAGTGGTACAAAAGGATAGTAGCATGAGAATCAGTCTAGATGAAGTGCGTTGAAGAGCCTGCTACGGGATTCAAACGATGCCATTTAACACAGCATTCCAGTTTTGATAGAGCATTTTTGCAAAGAGGTGACAAAACTGCCTTAACTGTTGATTTCCACAGGACTGCAATGCGCCTTACTCAGTCCATTCTTACAATGTCTGATTGGGGAGTGTTTGGCCACAGAAGGAACACCTCTGATTGCGCCAACCAAACAAGTAGAATAGGATCCGTATTAGCTTTGACATATCGTACTGCTCCAATGTGTTTTCTTCTAGCACGGTCCCTTCCAGTCCTTCCAACTCGCTGTCAAACCTTAGATTTTCGGTGTTAAATTGTCCTCTGTTGTACAACCACCTCAGTATGTACATTATCAATCTAATAATGTCATTTCTGGACCATTGGTAGTTGTTGTACGTATTGTTTGAGCATGAGCTGCAATTTCCCCCTCCTTCCATGACGCCAATTGTTGTGGTGGAGATAGTTTGGTGCTCTCCGACGTTTCGCATAACCCTTTTATACTGCTTTGAATCCACCTGACCCTCATTCATGGTGACATCTGATCGTACTTTAGTCCTCCATGTGATCATCTTTGTCGGAACTTTCAGTCATGAACCCATATGTTCTAGTGTTCTCCGGCTCCCGCTGCTGATAGCAACTGTGCGGTCCACGTGAGTGTGGCGGCTGTCGGCATGCACGTCATTCGCCCAGCAGCCTTAAATGCCACCACTCGTGTCACACCACACCTGGGTGCAGCATTCAGTCAATTAGTCGTTAGTGCACAATTATACACAGTCTTCTCCAATTTCACCTACCCACCTATCTCCGGCTTCTTGAAAGCACAATTTGGTACGAAAAATGCTGTCGAAAAGAGTCCCTTGCCAGACATGTCCGGCACAGTGATGTTGGCACATTCGAAAATTGCATACAAAAGCTTCAGCAGATTATCATAAATAGATTGGGGCACCAACGGACAGATCTATAATAGTATCGCATTTGGTGCTGCATTAAAAACTTGGCCCTACTAAAAACAACCTTAAGAAAAAGGTTGAACCACTCCAGGCTACTGAAGTAAGTGCGGGAAACCTTTAAAACGTTTGCCCATTCCATGTTAGTGATGATTCAAATTCAAGGGAGATGTAAAATTAATCTGTTTCTGATTTGAATCAGACGAGTCTTAGTGGTGATAGGAGGAAGCAAGGTTTGAGACTGAACTGCTCCACTGCTCCGTGCTCAGTGAGGGATAGCTTTCGATTTGTGTGTGGCTGGCTGGCTTTGATCTTTTTGGTACCTAGCATTTCCTACATACATGGTGAAGGAGGGGAGCCACCACTTCCGTTCTCATGTCTTTTCGTAAATAATTCATGACAAATGTGTCTTACAAGCAGTTTCACCATCCATTTTAGATAGAATCTATCATATCGATGAGCTTTATTATTGATACAGTTGTAACAGATTTTCCGAAAAGGCACTTAATTACGCTCTTCTTTACCAATGGACTGAATCGCCTCTTCAGCAACACCAGCAAGTACAAACCGAGATAGCAACAATTTTTCCACCAACGGACGTCGATGTGCAGCCCCCATCACCCTCAAACTTGGCGTCAATCTGTTGTTTTGATTAATGAGTCTATCGCAAAACTTCTCCATATTGGGGATAGCTTCTTTGCTTATCATCTCCGCTTCTGCAAACATGGTGGTATTTATCGGTGCAGAATCTCTTAGCAAAGATGATAGATGAGCCAGGACTTCAAAATTATCCGCTATAAATGTGAACAAATGCTTACCTGCCGCAGTATACTAGCTAAATGCTCTTTTCGGTGAAATTGTTGCAAGTCGCCTAAATGCGTTGCAATGCGATGTGATGTGGATGGAGACCCACAGTAGTCAGCGCGAGTTAAGAATGCAGGTATACGGAAAGAGGGGCACGCTGAATCGTAAGTGTGCATAGTTATGCATATATCTGTCATCGGTGCATTGGAACTGCCATACCGGAAGCAAAACGGCCCATTAAATAACCTTCTAATTGCTTAGGTTCGGAGTAATCGTATAAAAGATCACAAATAAATTTATTCCTAATTCATCAACTAAAAACGGTCATCTTTGAAAATGGACACAAAAAACCTGTGTACATCTTTACTAAGCTTTGAAGACAACTAAAGAACAAATCGAACACTGCAAGAGTTTAACAATATTTAATTTAAACAAAGTTATGCTCAAACAATGCAATGCATTTGAGATTCAAATCGAGCAGCCTGCCTGACACAAAACGGATCAAAGAGTGGCAAGAATGCGCGGACTTACGGATCAGGCTAGTGATGCTGTCGCTGAGGATTCCGTCATCAAGTCCACTGATCATTGTGCTCCCAATTCTATGGTCAGACTTGTTGTAGCACATCAGTAACTTGTAAAAGCTGTCAATGTTGCCTATAAGAAGAGCAAAATTAAGCGGGGAAATTATGCTTTGACAATGATGGCATTTTTTTTCTTGCCGTTTTGGATTAAGGTGTTTATGAGTTAATTTACGACTTTATAATGCATCAAAACAATCAGTAATGACGGGGACCAATTGCTTTCAAGTTGAAGTCTTCTACTTTAGGCTTTAGGCGTAGTTACTTTCCATTTGCAAGATTTTCTTCGTAAGACCGACTTGATTATTTCGTTTTGCTGTCTTTTGTGAATAATCGCCAACCTGATGCTGGGTGTGCGTTCTGTGTGGTACCTTAGGAGTGACCAAACCGTACAGGTAGGCAAGTAGATAATTTGTGTTGCTTTTAGCCACTCAAGTTTTAAAAGTGGCAAAGTGATTTAGAGCGATTAATCTTCACTGAGCATTTTTTGTCATAAGAGTCTATTTGCCGCAGATGCATTAAAATTAAAAAAAATTTGTATTCTACTCACGAGGATCTGCATGTTTAGCTGGGCACGTGGGGTTCTAGCAAATTAGCAGACTTGTGAACCGCACCAAATGTCTCATTCCTAACTTATCAGTATTTTTTTAAAAAAGTGCCGCGTATCATGAGGACAACAACTGCTATGCTGCACACGATCTCTATAGTTACTTCCATGATGGTGTCTGCAGTGCTGTGCTTCATGTCCTGTAAAGTATTTAGATCACTTCACCCTAAAATCCAATTGAAGTTGGCCCAGATGCAACTGACAAGAGTAGAATTCTGTACTATTTGTCTGATGGGTCCCAGCTTGCTTTACCTTTATTTGTTTTGCCTTCCTTTGTCCATTGCACCAACTGAACCCTATCATTGTAAATCTTCTTAACCAGCATTGCTAAGGTACCGATGATCTTCAGATTGCAACTGCCTATAGCAATTTAAAGCAGCCAAACCTCACCTGTTTTGGGGATAACATAGCAGCAAATGTCATGGAGGGGACATATTTAGTGCTGGGGAGGTAGGTACATTCAACACAATGAATATGAGAACGGCACAAGCGAGGAGGATGTGAGCTTTGATAGTGTAGAGGATGAGACCGTAGCTCCGGCGCTGCGCCACCACCAACAGGGCGCCAACTAGAATAAGAACTATCGATGCGATGGCGGCCTCGCCCACTTTCCTAGTTACGGCATTCAAAACCATTGATCCTTCTGCAGAGAGAAGAATGAGCACCACTGCAAACATTTCTGCGCCGCCACTTTGTTTCGCACTTTAATAGCAAAATCCACAAATATGTTGTGGTTTTGTAAACTACTTCTAAAGGCAGCTAAACTTTCAATGCCCACAGGTCCAAAAAAATCCGTTCCTGTCTGTGTTTTCATAACAGATTTACATCTTTTTAAAATCCAATAATGCTACAATCGGTGTTATGGGTTGCCGTAAACAACAATAAGGCATGCTCGGTATTTGACATTATCGCACATGGCATTTCGTCGCCTCTACACACCGTTGTGCACCGAAGTTTGACTCAGAATTATGCTATTCCGCTAAAACAGATTATTCCTACGCTGATTCTTATAAATCATGTGCTCTGCCCTCGTCTCTTTAACAAGTACATCACTAACTTGAGCAATCCGTCAAGACAGACCTCGAATAGAAGGGAAACCAACTAATTAACTCTGCAATTTGACATCTGCTGATTCTCGGTACCAACACTTCCTTATCACATTGCAACCGCTCAATACATTCTCATCCTCCCCCTACATTCACAATGCTTTAACGATTGGACTGCGTAGTTTGACCAGGCAGACATGGAGCTCTTCCAGCCACCCTTCAAATTGCAGTGGACGCTGCCAGCAACAAAGGAAAGCAAGCAAACGGAACTGGTGTGCCAATAACCTTACTGCGAAGTGAAGTAATGGCAACTAATGAAGGATATAGGAACTCTTCACAAAACGAGGATTGATAAAATAGCTAAATCTTTTTGGCGAGGAAGACCTCGTTCACGCGTTTTACAGGGAACACCCAGTCGAAGGGCTCAAAAACCCGCACACAGATACCGCAAGAGTGTGAGCAGCAGTAGCGCATGTGAACAGAGTTTATCTCATGCTTCGTAGCCGACGCGAAGGAAGAGGTGCGTTCACATTACAAACCTGATGCTATTCGTGGCAGTATCACAGCACCAGCAAACGTTCTGTACTAAATACAAAATGTTTTTTTAGCAGAACTCGTCGTTATTTGTACTGCGCAAACATTGAGCTTTGAAGGCTAAGCATTACTTCCTAATCATGAGTGGATTAATGAGCTCACATAACAAATTAGAAGTCACAAAAGTATCTGCCATACTTCTGGCTGTGTGGCTTTCTTTTAACGTAGAAATTAGCTATGAACTTCTCTAAAAGGCATACTTATGCCTTTACGAACGTTTAACGTAGTTGATCAGAGCAAACAGCAAAGACTAGGTTGAGAACTTCCAGTTTGCATTGTAACCACACTCATCGCCATCAAAGAATCGATCTCATTTCCGCACCTGCTCAGCAGCTTTGCTAATACCCAAAAGAACATTTTATTATTCATTCTCTTCGGTCAATGCATTCGGACAGTTAATAATCAAATGGGGGGGAGAGTAGGCCACTTTGCCTCTAGGTGAAGTTTGGAAAATTCGTTCAGTGGGAGCAAAATCCCTGGCGATTTAATGATGCAGAACTGTAGAGTACGAACGTTGACATAAGCATTAAGCAAGCCTTGACCACGGTTTGGGTTGTTTGCAGGTAGAAGTTGATATGCTTTAAGCGTGTGAAGATCTAGCTACGTCTTGTTTAACTTGGGTTTAATTAAATGCGCAGCATGTCACTAGGTTTGATTGCGCAACCCTTAATGAGAATTAATGCACAATCTATTGGTGCATGTGTGGAATTTTGATCCGCAACTAATCACCTTATTTTGCATGAAAAATGCAGACATGTGCTCTCACTGTCCGCATTGCTGCCGATTTTATCTATGTGAGTCCATAGACCAAACAATCAATCAACTGATTGATAAGAACAGTCATTTTAGGAACGTTACGCATTGGTAAATTGGTTACGAGATAGGCGCAAGGTAGGGCACCTTCCCACACAGCGTCAATTTGCAGCTTTTCATCACCAGTACTAGCGACTGCAAGTGATTGGAGCTAAAAGGAGTCGTCTCTCCTACCGCATCCTCTGCAAATGTCTCCAATGGCAAAACTCTTCTCTTGGACAGTCAGTGGAGAAGCCACAGCACGCCCGTTTCTTTGCTGAGGTTCGACTCTGCCATACACAAAGCTTCTCCAAAACATGCTTTTTTGCTAAGCAAAACTAACTCCATTCTGATAGACGCCAATGCGCAATCGCAGACTTTGTCAGTCTCAAATTAATGCATGATTCTTTAAATCTCCCAACACACAGTTAAATGACAATCTAGATCGTCAAAAGTAGAGCTGACATTGTTATTTTGCAGCCACAGTTGAAACTGCTTAATCAACTTTCCCATCCTTGGAGGTTTGTAGGACCACGGCTTTGATTTGCTAGACACAAACGAAAGAGAGCGACGGTATGTCTCTCTTTGGGCTCATGGTGAAAGATGTATTCGTTATTACTCTTTAGCAAACACTTTCGTGTCGCACCAGCAGACTGGCGACAATAGACCCTGCGCCTGATTTCTTTGTACTCCTTTCTTTCCTCTTTGTGGTCAAATAGGCTTTTCACCTCCATCCTCTTTGATTGCAGCCTCTGAAATGCTCATGAAAACAGCACTGGGACTTCCAAGTGCGAGGGTAGCCCTTCGTTATGCATCCTTAAATCACATTTTATAAAGCCACGTACCTTCATTCCTATTATCATTGTTTTATTCAGTTTCTATCAGCAGGCACAGCTGTGCTTCCCTAAGTTTTTGTAAAACCCATCTCTCAAGCATCCACACATCGCAGAAATCTGCAATGATCTGAAGCACAAGACCAGAGTGAGGAATTACAATAAATACAGACAGTAACTCAAGCAAGATTTAATGAAGTAATCGCTAAATTTTTGCGGTTTTTGTCAGTTTTAATCAGATTGCACCTTTTTAAAGTTCTGTAAGTTTGACAATTATGGATGCAGGTGGTGGCACATCATACTTGCCACCCGTTCATAACTTTACCACACATAAATCTATCCTCTCTCATCGCAATACCTAGGCTTCAAAGGATGCCTTGTAAATGTCAATTGACTGTTAAAGCATTAAGTATAGGCATTATTGCATGTTGCATCAACTGTAAAAGTGCAGATTCGCCAATAAAAGTAGACCAAAATCGTCTGGTTTCATTTGCACCGATTTTAAATGCCCTGATGATACATTCAATTTTCCAGTGGAATATCCAAATACAGACACGCACATAGAACGCGCAATGTTAGCGATCGCAGAATGTGCTGCAAGGTGGTCAGAATAAGTCCACTTAAGCGCTCTAGAGTCGCACAAGTGGAAAATTAACAAAATGCTGAGGTGTTCAAGGCACAGAGCTTCGATGCAGATGGATTCATCTCCAGGCGCCTATGAGCCAACTGGAAATGTGCGATGAACGTTTGAGCGTGCCTAGGAGAGGTGAGTAGATAATAAGGATTGCCCATGGCAATGAGTGTATTCAGTCGCGCATGCATTGTCCCGATGGATCTTGGCCCCCTAATGGGTTGCATTGCGCCTACAGTATGGTTGTGCATAATCCAAACACATTGCAACAAGACGAGCAAATGAGTGATGCCTTCAGAGTTTCTATATTAAGTAGCCTCGGGAATGGATCCTTCTGGTGATGATTGCATTCTCAGAAGGCATCACCTTTGCTGGCTTCTTACTTGCGAGTAGCAACCTTTCGATATCTCTCCATGACAAGTGTCATTGACTGCACCACGAGTTCACAAGTCATTCACCAGGAATTTCTCCTGCTGTTTGCCAATAGATAGATGACAGAGTAGGAGACGAAGTTGCGCTATCAGCCCCTTGGTGATGAAAACTATCCAAGTGGCTATTTGTGCGAGGTTAAAAGGACTCAAGCCGCCGATACCATCTTCTTCTACCTTGGACTTTGTTTTTATCAGCCTTCAACTCACCCTTCACCTCCCCCTCCACTTCCAACACTATCTTCCCTTCATTGTTCCTCTTATTCTAACAATCATTGACCTTCTTTACCTCCTGAGTATCCCCCCCGCCACATGCTTCACTTTTACCGACCTCTTAATTCCCTCTTCTCCTTCTTCTCCTCCTTCCCCCTCCTCCGCCTCTTCATTGCACTTCTCCTTCCCCTTATCTGTTCCATTTCTATTACCATTCGCTCCCTCACCTTCAATTCTACCAGTCCTTGACTTTCTTCTATTGTTCACCAACAACCCTTGCAGCACACCAGTTCCGAATTTGTCCCCAAACACGCACAATCCAGATAGATGCACACTTTTGGGCACTTCTACGGAGCGATTACCTACTTCAGCAGATTAAGTATCTGCTCAACTTCACGTCACTTTTGGCTGCCCAGAAGGCATCTCATTTTTACATTCACCATGCCGATTTGATTAGGAAATATTTTCTCATTCAAAACATTTCACCACCTGGCCAGGAAATGTCCCTGATGGCACCAAAAGTGAGGAGGCCTGCGAACATTTTAACCGTGAGGCTAAAATACGGGTTAATTGAAGGAAATAATAGAAATCTAAGGATACGTAGGTTGACACTTGATCTAAGAGTTTGTTTGCTCTAGTCAACATCGTCATTTACTTGTGGATTTATTAGGAGTTTGTATTTTTACCTGAACACTGTAACATTGCGCAAGTTCCAAGAAATCTGAGAAAACGCTGTTACGAATCTGCTCAACTTTCATCCAACTTGATCCAAAGGTGATCAAAATAGCGTCCCACAGTCTATTTACTTCTGTAGCTGCTTAAGATCTGCCTTTGTGAAATGCACACAATTTAGGTCTAACTCGTGTCTAGGGTATATTATGTTGAATAGTTCCAAGATTGCAGGTTTGTGGAATTTATTCAAATCACATTGCGCTCCTCTTAAGCGACATAATCAATGTACACCACTCCAACTTCTCTCACTTTGGATGCAGTGCAAAAGCTTCTGGAGGCTTCGCTGAGGCAAGAGAAGGCCACTAAGCCCCAGAAAATGGCACATCATTTCCTTGCTAATACTGTTCTAATAGTATACTCAATCATTGAGAATTTTACTGCTTCGTTTTATTCTAACAGCATTTTCTACTCCACGACACAGTTAAAGGTTTCCTGTTTGAAGTTCAAGTGTCAAAAAAATAATGCCACCTTTTGCATACCTTTGAGTGCGACACGTGAAAAATAGCAAAATGCCCACGACTAGCTGTGACAGCGAAGATGTCTACTGCTACTGAGTCAGTCATGGAGCGTGCAGCGTGCAAACATAATTGATACCCGCAATCATTAAAGGACAATAGGAAGATCTCTGATAGGAGTGAACGATGCAATGCTCCTGTCGAGACATGCATTTCCTCAACAATGCTTAGGGCAAACTGTGGGCCGTGCAGCCGAGATGCTGACCGAGATGACTGACCTCCCGACAGGGTTGAAACTCCGGAACTCAACTCAGCAACGTGAATCCTGAGGAATGCAAAACCGAACCAACGCGCCTGAAAAGTTGCAGCAGTCTTCAATGTCTAAGGAAAAAATGAATGGCATGATTGCAAAATATGGAATGATTCTTTAATCGGTAAAAAGTGAAGTAAATCCCGCTTTATTCTCAGGAAATTCAAGATAGGATGGAAGCCTTATCTGAAAAGAAACAAAAAGTAGTTCTGCTGAAATTGATGGAGGCACTTTACTTGCTTAATTTAGAGCAGCCCACCGTCAATTTGGATCAGCCCGGGGATCGCTAAAAGACATCTTTGCATGATTCTAGCACAACATGCAATAAAGCAGTTTGCGCTTACATGAAGTTTGTGGTAGATTTGACTTTGGCTTTGGCCTTTTGACTGCTCCTTTAAGCGGCATCTTTACCAACAGTCCCGTCCAGTGGGTTCAATCTCCATTTGGGAGCGCATTTCGACTACTCGCCTAAAGAAGCCCCAAGAACTAGGCATGGACATGTTTTGCATCTCAGACTACATTTCGACGCTGGGTCGCTCTGAGGTGCTGAATGCTGTGCATGTACATCTTACCTTCTTCTCCGTCCTGTAGTTCATGTTTCCCCACGGGGAGGCTAACCTAACAAAAAGGCCCGAGGCGATTCACAAACCACCCTTGCCTAAGTCTTTGCTTCACTGCATTATACGATGTGCCCATAGCCTTTATCTTTTCCGCTTTTCACTTTCCAACTCCTCTCCATCGCCAGCTTTACTCGGCGTGCTTTGCAAAATATGCTTGCCTTGACTCTAGCGAACAGCACCGAGGGAGCTTCTTTAGTTTCGGCATCATTATCAACACAAACTGAGTAATTAAGCATTGTTGACTTTAAAGCTTCTCCTACATTTTTGTTGCTCTATGTGAATTTTGTTAGTTCATGGGGTCATTGCTGCCGTTGCCGTCGTCACAGTTGCTGCCGCTACTGATCCTGATGCATTACTCATCTGGGAAGCCTCAATGCAGCACCTTGCTTCATTGCTTCCCCTTTCTGCTACGTGATGTCTTTTTGGGTGCTTAGCTCAGTTTCGGAGGTTGATAAGTGAGTGACTTTCAAAGCAGTGTCCGCTTCCTGTTTTGTGCAGTTCAATGAAGTCTGTGTATTTACCAACCTGATCAAGTGTTTTGTTGCAAATTTATGGCAACTAACTGTCATTGCATACGTTTTTCTAACTTGTGAAGATTGAACATATGTGGCAGGTTATTGACATGCAGGGTAGATATCACCAGAAACAGCGACACTTAGAAAGTAATGCTTAGATGGTGTGTTTTGTTAATGCTGTGGCTTTATAATACGGTCGACAGACTCAACAGACTGGAAATATATTCTCATCTGATCATGTAGTGCCTTCCGATATTCTTCACTACTTTGCTCAGAGAAACACAACAGGAAAGATGGCCTGGCATCAAGAGCTGATTTTGGCGTAACGATTGGCCTGTAATTGTTTTTAGTAGTGCGGGATACCAATTTGCAGCTGTTAAGAGTATCCGATGTAATGTCTCAAAGTGTGCAGAAAAATGAGCGCTCGGTTATTGCTATGGCCTGCTGTGATCAATTTGTGAATCTGAGCTTAGTGTAAGGAGTGGACATATATGCGTGGATTGAAGTGGCTTTGCCACATTGCAGAAATGAGTGAAAAACCACCTGTAACCAAAAAAGTAACTTCGTCATTATGAACATAGCTATTTACTTGGTGCGCTTATTGAATAGTAGCAAGTAGTGTGAACGATTGGGAACAATCAATGCTAAGAAAGTTCTGAGCTCAGATGCGCATGTATCTTTTAGCAAGTGACTTGAGGACAGGTAGTTTTTCCGTCAAACGCATTTCAGTAAAGTCGCAGCCATACCTTATTTATTCCTTTGCTTATTTTTCAACGAGGAGAAAAGAGCTTGCTTAACCAACTGCAAGGTCAGAAGTACATTGATCTAAGTTGTGCCCTCAGTCACTCTTATTTGACGTGGACATTAAAATGTTAAGTAGAACGTGCCATAAACCCGAAGGTGCGTTGTTTTCGCTGAGCATGACCTTTGAGAGTGGCAAGGAAACTGCTGGGCAGAACGGCTGGAAACACCGACTAAGGGAAGAGCGCAGAAATTCACAACAGAGCGCTTTGAAAAAATTTTGTGCGTTGGTGAGCTTATACAGCTAAACTCTCGGATCCTGCTTTTCCCCATATAGAAGGAGTCCCAGCACTAACATAATCTTCTTGTTTACTCCTAGCACCTTGCAGCCTAGTGTGAAATGCGCTGCAACGACATCATTTGAATAGACGCTTTGCTGCAGACGCCTTCCGCCTTTACATATTGAGTTTCACACCTCCAGAGTCCAGTTTCCTGCTTGTAGAGCTGCATATAAAAAAACTCACTGATCGCCGTTCTGATCATTCAATACGAATTTAGTCTTCTGACATGTAATTAGGTCTTCATAAGCTTTCAAAACGAGTGCCAATATGCAACTCAGTAAACACGCTTTCCAGGCGAAAAGATGCCAAGCGACCCTCCAGAATGTGCCCTTTACCACCTTCCATGAGCCCAAGCCAATTCGTTATTAAGTGTGCTAATACCGGTGGCATCACCTGGCAGTGGGGAATAGCCAAGTTAGTCAGTAAGAAACGCACTATATTGTACTATAATTTAGCGACCAAACTCAGTTCCTCTTAATGTAGTAATCTGTTCGAAGCTTAAGTATTACGAAGTAAAAGACTTCATCACAGATCTCGGCGTATGTAATGTGATAAATAGAAGAATGCACAAGGTAAGCTATGCAAGGATAGTCACTTGTTGGTATGGAGTTGGTGAAGACGAAGAAGCTGCGTGACATAAGTCGGCAGGTGAAATTGAGGAAAAGGTGATAGAATTCTGCGAAGTGAGGATGAAGAAATACTGCCGAAGACAGTAGGATGTTTTGCTCACTCAGATGTTCATAGGTGATTGTGCAAGTTCCACCGAATTGTTGGGCAAGTTGCGTTGTGTACGGCATTAGCAGGAGTGAATGGGCAGATTACTAGTGACTAAACACTCGTTAGACTAAGGCACGCGCCAAATGAAACCATCGGAATAAATACTCGAGAATGTGGTGTTCATCTGAACAATTGGAGCAAAATCTCAACTAATTTTATAACTTGGCGACTGCAGGAAAATGCGAAAATTAAAATGGTGGAGGTGTGAATGCTGTGGTAAATGTGGAAAAAGGAGGAGCTGTCTGATGGCGGATAACTGTGCGGTATGGCGCGTTATTTATTTAAAAGTGAAATGTTCTGAATGACTTTAAAAAGTTGATATTTAAAAGCCAGATCTTCCTTACAAGGCTTAAGAAAGGCGCTAGAGTTATTGCTTTCAACAACACCTCTGCAGCAATATTCAAACATTTACTCTAGCAAAACACCGAAGACCTCCAACTAAAACACAGCATGAGGAACCACTCGCAATCAGTGCTTTATCATGTTTGCTGTGTCCACATCGAAACAGGCCTTTCACTTAAAAACAATCTGACAAAATCGAAGTTTAAAGTCATTTAAGGAAAGTCTTCTAAATGTGACCGTACTTAATAACCCATCCTGTGCTGCAGATGCTGCGTAACATTAACAATGAGGACTTAAGAGTTGCAAACCACGATAAACGGCTCATTAGCACGACTGATTAGATGCATCCAAATTGAAAGACTTGTAATGTGGCCCACAACGCATATGAGCAGTAACTTAGACAACTCTCGCTATTCTCAACCAGACATTGCGGAACAGACCCTGCAGTGACAACAGGCTTTCAACGACAAATTAACCACTTTATAGCGCAACATCGAAAGCAAGCTGCCCCTCACAGTAAAAAGCTGCACAAATAGGAATTGCAACCAAAGGTATGGGAGTTGTTTCGAGTATGGAGGGGAATTTTGCAACGCCAAATGGTGCATAAATGTTGAGTTAACATAATGAACGAAAGCAGAGGTTGAGGAGCTACCTTTACAAGTACGGAGTGGAGTTTTGAGACAGACAGTTCCAAGAATTTTGGTATTGAAGGGCCTTAGAACTAAAGCTAAGCCCTCTAAGCTTCTTAATTAGTGAGGAAACAAAGACGACAATAATACCGCTGAACTGCTGAAAGATGGAACTATTTAAGGCAATCTTTTCTAGCGCAATGTTTTTCTCATTAAAACATGCAGCAAATAAATCAATCTGCCGACCGCGTTTAATTCTCACGTATCCCTGCGTACGGGCTTAGACTCCCAATTTATTACCAAAAAACACTTATTGTGTTAAAGTTCTCTCACATAAGTTTCTGTTTCGTGCTGATATGATACAGTATTTGCTATTATTTAACTGCCACGGATTCAAATGCGCTTAACGTTTAGTTGTAGAATGTTGGGTTTGGTTTTTGCCTTAACTATTTTGGTTTTATATTGCATGAAGGAGTATTTTCGATGGCAGTTCGCATAGCAATTACTCTCGGTCATTTGCCCTTTCTTTAAAACTCACGCAGTTAACATTTACACAAAATATGCAACTGTCTGCTTTTACGTTCCGGTAGCTTTTATGATACCACGCACAACGCAACTAAGGAGCAGGTTAATGCTTGTTTACAAATGGAGGCAAAACGGAATAATCAAGTCGGCTTTGCGAAAAAATCTTGCGAAGGGAAAGTAACTAATCGGAAAGCCTAGAGTAGGAGACTCCAACTTAAAAGCAATTGGTCATCGTCACTACCAGTTGCTTTGATACATTATGAAGTCGCGAATGACCTCATATGCACCCAATCCAAAACGACACTAAAAAAGGTGTCATCTGATTAAGTGGCGATCTCCGTACTTAGCTTTGAGCTTCTTATAGGCAACATTGACAGCTTTTACAAGTTATTGATGTGCTACAACAAGTCTGACCATAGAATTGGGAGCACAATGATCGGTGGACTTGATGACGGAATCCTCAGCGACAGCATCACTAGCCTGATCCGTAAGTCCGCGCATTCTTGCCACTCTTTGATCCATTTTGTGTGTCAGGCATCATTTTTACCAACTGCCTTTGCGTAAGGCATAGAAATCACTGCACTCATTGCTTTTATGCAGATCATGTAGTGCGAGTGCTGCTTGATCAGGCGCTATGGCAGGCGTCAATCAATCTGTCGCCAAACCACGCAGTGTTGGGTCTTCTTTTGGCCAGCATCATGGCCGTTTGCGTTCCGTTCGCACTCAGTGTCGTCTGTGGCTTAGGTTTTCGGGCACTGGAATCAGCCTTTTCCAATGCGGCTCTGCTTAACGAAACGCAAAGGACATATGGTAGGCTCTCATTCCCATAGTCCCACTCATCGCACTTTTCCATTCTCAAAACAACTTGACAGTTGACATGAATTTAAAACTTTAAAAGCGTACAAAACATACACGCAGAAATTTAGCTTCTACTTTGAGAAGAAGTCAACTAGTG
Organism: Taenia crassiceps; assembly: GCA_023375655.1. Classification (NCBI taxonomy): domain Eukaryota; kingdom Metazoa; phylum Platyhelminthes; class Cestoda; order Cyclophyllidea; family Taeniidae; genus Taenia; species Taenia crassiceps. Next base: position 153,191 of record JAKROA010000011.1, read on the forward strand.
CTCTAAGGTGTACTTCATGTTAGGGGATTGTAAGTTCTACCACAGAAATGAAAGGGCCTTGTGATATTTTACCCCAAATATTAGGCAATTAAATTAATTGCCTGCTGCGAATCGAACCGGCTTATCCAATCCTTGTTGCTGATAATCAACGAGGAAGATTAGAATTTTTAGTGTTCTTCGAGGACATTCCAATGTGTCAGAATGCCAGGCAGCAGATTAACTCTTCTCCAATAGATGAATTACAAGATTTGGGCTGAATAAATGCTCCAGCTTAGGTGGATGACCCTTGGTTGTGGTATACGCCCCGTAGAAACCGGACTAACTGAAAAACTGCCAGGTGAGCGCTGCAGTAGTCAATTACAAGTCACACATTCTTCCTTAACGTTTGCAAATCTATCAGTTATGCCTAGGATGCAATAAGTGGAAATATCAGTGTCTGACTGCTTGGCACTAACAGTCAGGGACCATCATTCATGAACCCGCCTGGAGTTAAGACGCAAGCATTTCTATAACTGGTAAAATCGCTGTATTTGGTTGTGTGGAATGCTGCATTGTTTGCATGGCATAAATGATTGGGAATCCTGCTTACACAGGGGAGAAAGGAAAATCTCTAACCCCTAGCGTGCTTGACTTTACTCTCGTTGGTAAGCAAGGAAAATTCTGGGACTGGAACACCTGCATGTTAGACGCTTGTTGGGCAATGCGTAGCAGGTTTGCGGGGCTATCCACAAGTCAGTTGACATGAAAAGCATTATGAGCCCTGGAAATTTCAACTCCTCATTATTGTACTAGCTGTGTTTACTTGAGTCCTAAAACTGGCAAAACGGGGTTTCTCTACAAGCAGGTGCCAGAACTGTGAAAGTCAAATCCCTGTATCGAATTTCGCCTAGTTCAATGCTCAAATCTATGGAAGCTAGGTACGATGCATCATCTTTGGCGTCACCTTACAACCTACAATCAATCATCGTGGCCGATACTCACTCGTTCCTTTTCCCACCTTTTGTTTCACATTCAAAACACTTCCCGAAACATCCTTCCGACACCTAGGATAAGCATTTTTTGCGTTTTCGCCTCACCAACAACCTCTTTGTGGTTTATTCGCATTGATTTGAAGGGTGGTGAGAGAGCTCAATGATTTGGGGGATAAAAAACGTTTCCAGAAACGTAGAAGAAAGTCAACATGCATTAACAGAGGAGACGTATGCATATCAGGCATTTCGTTAGCGTTGTAATAAGACCGTCTGCAGTTTCCACATGTTAAATTGCATAGGCAGCATAGATCGAGTTTTATGCTTCTCTCTCAACAAAAGCTTCCTTTGTTTAAGTCACCTCTAAATTGCCTCCCAGACTGTCCATGCAGAGCTTCTGCACATTAATAATAAAGCGGCATTTAGAAGCCATAATAAGAAAGTCGCATGAAATGCACTAAGCAGCTCTTCAAAGCACGCAATTTCCGCCATTTTGTACAAGGGAATTCGCGTGCATCACTGCAAATAAACGCCATCGCATGCACAATGGCAACGCGGTGGTTTTGCCGCCTTGTGCTGTACAGCGGGAAGTTAGATAAAACACCGGTTTTCAACTTTGATTTCACTTAAGAACAGAGGCAAATCGATGGATTCATTTTAGCCCAGTTTGATTTGAAAGGAAGAGCAAGTAAATTGTACTGCATCCATTAATATAAATTAAACTCAGTTTCACCCGGTGAAAGCATTTCTTCTCCTAGGGTCTCGTGCTAGTCTTCGTACCCGCAGTTAGAATTCGCGCATCTCTATTCAGTGGCAGAATTGGCGATTTTCCATTGCCATCCACCAAACTTGCAAGCGCAAGCTACGCCCATCTTAAAACTCAGGCCAATCATGCAGCGAGCTGAGAACAATGAGACCTGCAATGCATTTAAAACGACTGCATAAGTCCGCATTCCTAACCGTCGGTCAAAGAGGAAAAAAGGGCTCATGGCCCAGTACGACTATTTGATTTGCAGAACCAACTATTTCTGCTGCTTCGGAGCTGCTATTGCGTAGTTTCAATCATCGACAAATGGGCTCCACGCAGAAATCAGACCTGCGAACTGTCCAGTCACGCCGACTGTGGATCAGCCAATCAAACTAATGCAACTGTGACCTATGCGCGAAACAAAGTCTTGCCCAAAGATGAGACTAGGAGTGCTGGTTTTGGTCAGTGCTCCAATTGCTATCGCCTTTACTGAGTTCATAATGCTAGGCAATACCACATACACTGGTGGAATACAGCCAGCAGTGTTCATTTTGACGATGGAATCATGCATCCAATTGTGCCAAAGATCTACGTGCGGTATTGCTGTATATGTTGAGCATGAGGTAAGCTATTCTGACCCACTGATTCCACTATGGGCGTAGATAAGTAATTGCAGTATTCAACTTGCTCATAATAGGCATCATCGGATGGTATTAAGGGAACCAAGAGATCGCCATTTGTGTGCACAACTTTAAAATAAGCAGCCTTTAAATTAATTAGCTGAGTTAGGGTAGGCTTTGGTCTCTTTCCTTCGAAGGAAGGTGGAAGCAAAGTTAACATACTTGAATTAAATGCGATTTTTTAATATTCGAGGCAGTTTTAGACGAGCAACCTACTGCGTAAGGGACTTTTACATCGAAAAAGGAAGTCTTGTGCTTCAGTGTATCGGATACTTTTGAGTAAATGACGTGATCTTTTGGAAGATGATGCTCATTCATGCTGAAGCACAGCTTGTCTTCCATCGCTGAAAAGTGACCAAGTCACACGTTTAGTCGACAAGATCTTTAAGACGTAAAGTATTAGTTTTAATTCGCCCAACATCATGATGCAATGAAGCAAAACTTGAACAAGTAGTGTTCGCTACCACAACCATAATGCAGAGGTATTAAGAGAACAATTAGCAGGTTGAGCATAAATGCATTCGTCTACTTCCATTTGTTCTAATCTCTTGCTGTCAAGCAATCATCCTCCTCCTTTCATTTCCCGCAAACAGCACGCAGCGAAGATGGCGTGCGAAAGACTATATGGGTGTCTACTGCTTCGCACTGACTCAGTCGCTGTCGATGACGGCCTCTGATTCAGCAGTGAAAGTTGGATACCAAGGGTAGGGAGGATTCCCCTTCCTTTTCTTAAGAAAGCATTGCTCCCATCCGCATACTACATAAATGTCCAAGCTGGTCGTTGTATTGCTTCCACAATGTTGCCGACACATTATGTGAGCGAATGAAGACTTTGGCTGCTATCAGGCCATGCAAAAGCAAAAGCCTCATTCCTGTGCATTAGTCGCAGAAACATTCAAAAATAAAAATGATTTATTTGCGGACCCATATGTTTCCACGTAACCTGGCATTGAAGATAAGCATTTGTCTACACGTAGCATGACATTTTGAAGCTGCGTCGATTTAAGGTACCTTATAGAAAATACAGCGCTTTTGTCCAGACCCATTGAAAGTGCGGCATATGTGGATTTGGAGGTGCGGAAGCGCCCATTTGCGAAAAAAAGGCTTGTTTTATTTTCATAAATACTATCAGTAAGTACGCCTCTGGCTCCACATAAGTCTGTCCCCAAATTTCAAGGACTTTACAAAAACAAGTTGCATTATTCAATATGTGATCTTAATGCAGATGAAAATGACACTTGCAATTTTGCAACGTTTATTTGCAAGCAGAATTGCTGCCCTTCTTGTCCATACAAGTAACACAAATGGCTGCTGCTTTTTAGCTGCGTCCACGTGCTCACCTGTGGGCGGCATTCTAATCACTAGCTGCTGTTGCTGTAAATGTGCATTTAAGGCCTTTCTGCTCCACTGCGCAGGGCTCGATGTAATGTTCCTTTATTTGCGGGAGGATAGCACTTGACAGGGTTCCATTGAGACGCGACGAAAAAGTGGGTGGAGTTGTTTATAGCATATCTGAATTTTCAAGGGAGCGTTTTACAGCATTCCAACATTGTCAAAGTAATGGCAAGTCGCACTTATGATTATAACTGAGCTTCAACAGTTTATTAAACATTTTAATTCGATTTGTCATCGCGTTTTTCAAGCAGCGATTTTGACCATCCAATCTTGATAATTTAAAAAGGAGGAAAGAATAGTCAGAATCTTGCACTTATAACAAATGCGCTCCATTTGGACACCGAGACATCCAGATAGCTTTCCAGACAGGCATCCGTCCAGCCCCTCAGCAGCAACCCTGTTTAGCAATATGGAGAGCTTTCTCTCTCGAACAGCAAGCCAGCAGACATCCATTCAGCCATTCATCAAAATGGTCAAAATGATGGGTAAAAAGCATAACAAACAGCTATTCTGGGAGCTATTTGGCCAATTTGGTGCGCATCTGGAGGAATGGCGATGCGGCCGGAGCAATACATAGGCGAAAACTTAGCTGGACTTCAAGCCACCCACAAGGCTTGCCAGCTTGTAAGATAGTAGATGATATAGCCAGCCGGGAAGACAGATGGAAAGTGAGTGAGCCGTGCAGAGAGTCTTGCAGTCGAAAGAGCAGACCGACAAATGTCCCGGCAAAACTGATACAAAGCTAGGTAATGAATAAAATAGGCAGAAAAATAAGGGAAAACTACTTAGGCACTGTTTTTCCCACATTGCATATGCCAGCGCACAACAGAACTAATTACCTCGGTACGGCATCAATGTTGATCAACTTTGTAGGCAAATGCTTAGGCGAAGCTGGTGAGCCCAGGAAATGCAAACGCTAGCTGCCGGCCCTAAATGTACGTGTGCGTTTTGACGCACACTCCCATGCATTAGCCGCAAAAACATTCGAAAATCGAAAATGAATTATTTGCGGACGCATATGTTTGCACCAGTTAGACAGAAGCGGTTAACACTGCAAATTTGTGTTCAGATCTTCCGCTCTGTAAAGCAATGGGTTGCTAATGGGTTGTAGGGTTGCACGTCTTATTAATATAAAGTGGACATAATGTGCTAGTAAAGTTAAGGAAAAAGCAACGCCAACTAATTTGTGAAAGGGATAAGCACCAATCTATAAAGAGATGTAAAACACATGCTTGTTTTCAGTAGCAAGCTAAAATGGCGGAGCAAATGCAAACCACTAGTTGGTGGGTTTCATGAGCCTCGCAAAATTTCTCAGTGCATCTTATTGAAATGGCGCAGCAATTTTCAAAATTGTAGCAATTACGCGAATATTAAAAGAAAGAAATGCTGTTCTGCCAATGGTGTCTCATCCAGTTAAAGCGCAACAAGAACTTCGACTGGTTTAAAGTTATCCGCTCAGTCTGCGTAACAATAAGTGGGTGCGTTTATAGAGAAGAATGCATTTATTACTGTGTGACTAGACACAGGTGAGGCTTACCTGGATTCCGAAACCTAACTCTGAATGTCATTAAACCTTCCTCACAACGGACTTTGTTGACTGCTTTAATAACGAAGTGAGAAGATGCTATTTAGCAGTTCACATAGTGACAAAAATTGGCTCCCGTTAGTAAACATGACTAGGCACAAGCGAAAGCATGATTTCATGCACGCACGTCATTGATCTGATTGCTTCTGCTGTCAGATGCAAATCACAGCCTAATCCAACCGCAGCGGTCACTTACCTGGTCGACAATGTGTGCGTTGTTGACACAGGTGATGTGTTTACTTAATCATGCCAATCGATTACCACTCATGACTATAAAGCTTAAGACATTTGTCCTAGTTGTCTAAAGCACTTATTTGGCCACGCAGATACCCGAATCGCAGATTTGGATTAATTACATGAAATTTCCTTGTTTGGTTTGCCAATAGTTGCGATTTGTTAAATGTCTAGGAATAAAATTGCGCAACCTAAAGTTGTGAGGCACTTAGCAGCCTACCGTTGAATCTGAATCGAATGACGCACTCTAACAATAAACAGCTTTTGAGCAGATGCAGCAGTTAAATTCAGGTTTTAGCAGGTACTTAAGCTGGGCACCATAGCTTAAATTTTAATCTGCTTCCTGCTGCAATGAAAGGTCGTCGTTTATGATTATCCTGTACAGAAATAAAATAACGAAACGCAAATTCACTTTGCTTGATCCTGAAGCGTGCCGGTCGAAATACCTTACAGGCATAAGCAGCTAGCATTAAAAACAAAGTTTCGCGCTTAGAGAAGGAACAAGGTGTAAGTTAGGTTGGACTTATAGTGCAACGCAAAGTTATTACACCACCAGCCTTTTCTAACCGAAGCGTGTTGTCCAGGCAGTTTACAACGGAATTGCCCGCGCCAGAATTACACTTCCTTATCACGCCAGTTAGGAATCATCCATGATAGTTTGCCAGCATGAAGAGACATAGAGAGCCATGACAATTACAAGTGGCACTATGGCTTACCTCATGGTCCTGATTCTTCTTCCTTAAAAGCGCCCCGATTTGAGTCCGCAAGAGCAGAAAATCCCTTTATGGATCAAGAGCTCATTACCTCAATGAATATGTGCTGGAATACTCTTCTGCATAACGAATGTTTTCTCAAAACCGTCAAATTTTGGAAACATTTGTGATCCGTTGAAGAATGTGTGATTAAGTTGCAATAGAAATTGACGTCAACTGCGCGTGATTTGATTTTCAGTGCCACATTCTTGTGCTTATGTCATGTTAGTGATGCCAGTGGAGTTACTGTTAAAAGTGAAAATTTTATCGCCTCAAGTACGCATTAAACAGAGTGTGCCATTTTGCTTGATGGAATGGAGTTGATTTGCCAGCCCTTGTGGGTGGATTTGCTTTGTCACTTATGGCACATCATGAGCATTTGTCAATGGTGAAATCGGCTTTCGATGCGTCGGCACGAAGGTGCGTGCAGTCAGTTGCACCAGTCTTCGATCATAGCACCTCACAAAGCAAGATGTATTCATGCCAAATTATGTGGCGTAGACCCATGGCGTCAATCATGCGTGGTCGATTAAGGCGTCACAGCGCAAATCTCACTTCACCCACTGATCACGGTGCCGGACTCGTGACTGGGATGTCAGCCCATTGGCGGCAATTGTGAGAACGAAGATGAGCAAGTCCTCTACTCCGTCTGTGCTTACGTCTTAGTCCTTTCATTGAGATGATACGAAAGATGGAATAAGATAGCCAGTGAGTATGAACGAAAGCGTATACAAACGCCCCGTTGATGAGTGTTCTTGCTATCTCGTTCCCTGCCTTCTCCATCGCATTCCCTTACGTGGTCCTGCGTTTGGCGATGAACCACGTGCATACTTTGTCTTCATTGCTGCTTTCAAGGCATTATGCGCCTCAGCATTGCGTCGGCAAGTGATTTCACCTCCTCACAGCTACCTCGGCTACTGGTCGGGTCAGCTTAAGAGCGTAACGATATTGTTAGGATACCGCCTCAGATTTTGCGTCTATGTATTGCTTCGTTTCAGTTCATTGTCAGCTTTTATTTATTCGTGGTTTACTTATACTTTTAACTGGGATCGCATATCGTGTTTTGTACCTTCCATTATTTTTGTCTCAATGCACATTTGTGAATGCGTCCAGACTCGAGATGATCGACTAAAATTAATTCTTCTGCTTTATCGGTAATTCAAGAGTCCTGCAGGGACGGTAGGTAGCAGTTAAGAAAGGATATATTTACGGTGGTGAATGTCCACTACGATTGAATAATTCGGTAACTACTCAGTTAATATAAAGGTGCATTCTCTACTAAAGCCATCTACCATTCCAATCACTTTGCAATCTTATCTTCATCGCGGCTTTCCACCACTCCTAATCTGCTTCTCCACTAAACAACCCGCACATCTGTTTTTAGTTACTGTACGACTGCAGATTTTGGGTAGGCAGAAGGAAAAGTGCTCCATCATCAAATGGTGTTGATTACCCAAAGCAAGCACAACGCCCTTTTGGGTTTGCGTCTGCTCTGGTCTCCGACTTCTCCATGCCGAATTATAGTGGGAATTAGTCATTATGGGATGAGTGCGGCACGAGCTCACCTCATCGGCAAACATGTGCAGGCTGCAATATCATCTACTATCGATGCAACCAAGGAAATACCATAAAAAGCCTTTCTCACGATTTCAATACGATCGCATGCTTTTATCCGTTGTGTAAGAGAGAGTTTAGTACTTCTACTTCTGATGCCATTGGAAACAAAGTAGCGCGTTCTTCTGGCGTTTTTCCATGAAAAACATGGCATCCAAATGGAGGCGCATCTGCTGCTTGGATAAGTATCCAAACTCGAGAGATTCTGCTGCCTAGTGCAGCGCAGCTGTTACGGACTGCTGGTTCCATAACTGCCTTGCTGCACTTTCAACACGCTAAAAAGCTCTGGCCTACAGCTCTGAAACACCTTCCCTACTTCAGCTTCCAGAGAAAATCGCTTCCCTGACATCAAAACTCCTGGTTAAAGATCCGGATATACTTTCAATCCATTTGAAAATTTATCGTCCAGTACATTCAAAACACGAGTAGCGCGCATGCATCTGATTATGGCATCAATGTGACAATTGCGGTAAATCAGACACAAGAAATAATATCCATTGCAATTCACTGCTTATGCATTAAATTCACTCTATCCTTATTTATCCACGACCACTGTTTACTGAAAAGGGGCCTAAATGCTAATATGGCGAAGGCTCTACCCAAAGAGTGCCACGGGATGAAGTGTGCGACCAAGTCATGTTTAATGCGTTATATTGATACCAGCTCAAAATAAGCGCTACATCCTCCCACCTTCCTCTTTCCTACGTGTGTCGCACGCGTACGTAGATCTTGAACGCTAGTTGCTTAATTGCCTCTACCCGACGCAGACACCTGCCTGGCATGTAGTCACATCACCCTGTTCGGCTGGCCTCCGACCTAGATAAACTTACATTGTCGTTCTATTTTGGGCATTTTGTTAGCTCATGCAGTCGTGGCTGCCGTCGCCGTCATCACAGTTGCTGCCGGTACTAGACCTGATGCATTACCCATCTTCGAAGTCGTAATGCAGCATGTTACTTCAATGCTGCCTCCACTTGTCACCCTACAATCCCAAAGAAAGGTCTGTCTTCCACTCGCAATTCTCTGGGCTTCAGATGCGCGACTACGCATCAATGAAATATGAAGATGAAGACTACCAACAGTCAACGCTGCAAGTGAAATGATGAACGATAGAAATTGTGAGTTCTTTGATTTGACTAGAGATGAGTCGTGTTAACCAGTGACTCACGGAGGCAGCATGCGCTAAATGAGAGGGTCATTCTTCCTTCTGTCCAGTTTCAGTTCCTCCGTTCTAGTCTCTACCTGTTCCTCCAACTAACACGATTAGCCCTCATCATTATGCACATATGCTCTACCATATTCGTTTCCATTGCCATCTCATCAGGAGAAGATTAGCACTTTGTGAATACACTTTCCCTTAGTTACTGTCGAATCTGTCCATTCAGCTCCCTTAATATTGGCCCTAGATGAGGATTTTCCAGTCACGCTTGGTCAAAAGTGTTCCAATAAGCCGGTGGATGCCTGGTTTGAGAAGCGAGAAGCTATATCAGGGAAGGAAATGAAGGACACTGGGTGCTTCGTCATCGAAGTAGACATGCGGAATGACATGAGGCTGCGCAAGTGTTTGCAGGCGTTGGCAAATAGGCCTCCATGGTGTTGGCGCAGAACAATATATATATATATATATATGCGTCACCTACGTCGCTCTGCTTCAAGGGTCTGGCTGGATAAATGTGTTGCATAGCTCATCGAGACTCTACGCTCAATCCCATGGACACAGAAGGCAGATTTCAGCTTACACCATCCTCAAATCTGGCACAAAGAATTCGCGGTTGCTTATCACATCTGGCCACTACGTGTGAGGGTTATAATTGACCCAGTCTACCAAAGAAAAATCACATTGCCAAGTCAACGTCGCGGCAGTTTGTGGGGAAAAAGGATCGTCACTTCTGCACAAAAGGGGGATTTCCTTAACCCACAATACACTCAAGGCTCTCTTTTATTTAATTCTGTTCGCTAGAAGACTTCGTGCATTATTATCATGCCAAATGGAAAGACATCGCCTGGTTTGGTTTCTAGCGGAGCCGCTGTTCCGTTGCTAAGCCGTTCCGGTGAGGTCCATACTTGCTCTAGCGATTGGGGAGGTTGGAGATGTTATTAAATGCGGCCAACAGTCTAATTTGATTCATCGTGGCCACCTGCTAGGCTGTGGCTTCTAGGGATGCCAAAAGCAGCGATTTTCAAGACCCATCGGCAACTGACAACGCAGCTGGTCGATTTCAGTCCACCGTGGGCTTTAAGGCTTGTGCTGTGGAGGTTTCGCATCGCCTTTGCAATACCAGATCAGAAATGCTTTCATGCACAGAGCAGAGATTTGTTCAAATGATGTGCAGTGGTATCTGCCTACCCAAACCAAGTCATTCATTAGAGAGAGAGACAGACAGACACACAGACAGAGTTTGAAATTCCTGTCGAATGTAGCGCTTTTGAGACCGATACCATACTACACACGGAGGTGTAGTCACATGTAAGTTATTACTAAGCTGTCGTCTACTTTTAAACAACAGATTCCCTCCGTATCAGCGACAGTTACGCTGACGAGGGAACGAAAGTGGTTTTCACGCGCATCATGAAGCATGGAATTTTTGCTATGCTCCACGGCATAATGCGTCTGTTACACGCGAATGGCATCTGTGGCTGTAGCCGGTCTGACACGTGAGCGGAGAGCAACTTGGCTACTTATTTCATGGTACATCAATGCAGATTAGCTACTAAGTGCTTCTAGTAGTGCAATTTGCAATCCATAAGCACTTCGTTTGCTACAGCCTGTGCATGAACAGTTGGGGAGCGAAAAGTTTTCCATATTAACTTCTTTTTAACTTCTTTGCTTCTGTTAATAGCAAGAATTGAATAGGAGCATTTAGAAATCAGTTCAAACGCAGCTTCATTTCATCCCGAAAGGAATATTTCACGGTGAGTGTAATGTGCATGTGTGTGTGTGTGTGTGTGTGGAGAGGTAGGTGGAAGTTTCTTCAGCTTAACTGGCATTGGGTTCAGAGTGATCGACACGTCTCGACATTGCACTTGGCTGTGTTGAAGTTAGCAACTGACTCTAATAGACTTCACTGGAGTAAATGCGTCCTGTTGGTGAGAGGCCCTCAGGCGTCCCTTCCAATCAGGACCTAGTCAGTTGTCACACCTCCCTCGCCTCCTCTTCCTGCACCCAATGCTGCTGACCAAATGGCTTCTTTGAACCCACTCTATTGCCCTCTACCAAGTTGTTGTTATCAAAGCATACATGGTTGTAGTTCTCGTTCCTGTTTCCTAGTAAGCCAAATTTCTCAACAGTTATATATATCTATATATAATCCAGGTTTACTGAGTTAAACCAGTGGCCTCATGCTATGTTTTGAACATGTCTGCTTGGCAATCCGTTCTTACTTATATGAGTTGGCAATTTGAATTCGTGGATTTCCAATTGAGCTGAAAGTTTGGTCTTGCCTCGTTTTTCGATCACGCCTGTAAATGCAGTATTCAGTGTCGATCGTCTCGTCCTTTGCCGATGATTGCACATTTCCAATTCAGCACCCCATCACCGATGAGATTCCTGTGTCTTTACTCATAAGCCATCATCCCCACCTCCCTGGGTTATTTCATTTGTCCATCTATTGCCATTGTCAGAACATGTTTAACAGCTCCATTCTCATGGTTGACGCATTATTGGTGCACCACTATCCAAAAGCGTTTTGTCCCGTTCCTTCTTCTACCTTTTGTATTGAATACTCGGAAGTGTATGGTAGAGTATCATACTACTTGATACCTGAACATCGAAAACCGGGCAGTCTTTGATGGCGCTCTCCATAGTGAGCTGTCAAAATAAAGCAGAGTGATTGGATTGATGCAGTTGTTTTATCAACTTTGGGGAGATATCGATGGTGCTGTTGCAGTTGCTGTTGCCTTTTTTTTATACCGAGTGTAGTTAGTCTTCGGGCAGAAAACCAGTACCTGTGAGGTCATAACGTTTGCACCTTGCCTGACCAGCTTAACCAGCAAATGGCATGCATTGGACGGAGCTCAGTCCAAATTAGGATTTGGATGCAGTCATCTATGCTCCCTCATTCATGCACTGCTACGCAAATGATCGCAGAAAGATAAGTGGGTACTGCCCGACAGACTAATTAGAAAGATTTCGCGAGCTCCTTTGGAAAACGACCACTTGCATGCCACTTTGTGGGAGCCCACTTTATTTTTCTGCACGAAGTAGGCGAACGCTGTCAGTGTTGTTGAGTCTCGTGAGCTCTAAAATGGAGTCATTGGCGCATCACATTGGACGAGAAGGCCTTAGTCTGGTAAAGGAGGTAGAATAGTGGGATATTTTGGATGTTAATATTGGCGAACTATGCTATTGTTTGTGCTTCAAAATGGGCTCTCTTGCAGCATTAACCAACCGAAGCATGTGCGGCGGTTCACCTTGCCACGCAATCCTGCTCAGCTTCTAACACTCCATTCTCGAGCTAAATAGTGGCCAGTCAAGTAAATCATTATTGTGTAATGCAAGCCTCTGAGATGGACGCCTTCGCTGTTAATCTCAGCACCATTTTCAGCCTTTACTCCATTTTGAGTTCACGCAGAAACTTATGCTTGGATGTCAGTTCCGTTGCAGACATCTGCGCATTCCATTGCAATACTTTTGTGTCGCACTATGGAAAGGGAGCGATCGCCTGATCGTCTCATTAACATACGTCCTTTCAACTTGTACTTTGTTGATTTGTGCAGCGCTGCTGTTTTTCTCTGTGGCAAGAGCCGTGGGCATCTCACGAGTTGATTTAACATCTCTCACTGTCACAGCATGCTTGGAAGAACAGCACATAACACTTTCAACTGGTAACTCTGCATGCGACAATCGGCAGACAGTGTGGAAGTAGCCTTGCTCAGGTCTTAGAGGCAGTGTGCTGAGACCTAGTTGTGTTGATTAGAGCCTATTCTTGGTGATCGAAACGTGACACTGCGTTCAAATGCTTCGGTGTGCATATGCACACACACACACACACACACACACACTTAGAATAGCCATGTTTTCTTATGTAAGTAAGGTAGAGAGCGAGTCCTGCTTGGTTCAGCGCCTTGCATCCAAGAGGCCGAATGAGAATTTAAGAGCAGAGCCAGAGCAGATCACTTAGTCATTTGTCGCGCACGATAATCGCTTCAAATGATAAACAAGGTAGGAAATCCTTTTTCTTTTTGTGTGGCTTTGATTCCTGTGCGGTGGCAGAAAATGCCACCTTCGAGCCGGGGAAACTGACACATCGTGTAATGATGCATAAAAAGGCTTCTGAGGTAACCGTAAAGACTTGGATATTATCTGCTCCCGCTTACAGTCGAATTAACTTGAATCACTAGTAAATGAAGAGCAGTTTTAGGAGGTTTTACATTTAAAATGTGATCATTTCGTGTTAGGGTCACATTTTCAATAAGCGACAATGCTTTAGTGCCTCGCGTGGAGACAGCCTTTGCCCCAAAATTAAGCTTAATGCTATTAACCATTTATTCATTGGTATGGTAGGATTAAAGAGGAATGGAAGAACGGACCAGCCGTGGCGCAAGTTTGCGGCTGCCAGGCTCTCGATGCCCTCCGCAACCACATGGATGGGATGACGAATGGCGTGCTACACATCACCTTACCGCCATGGTGGGAGCGATATAAATCTTTACAGTCCTATGTAATGTTGTTTTTTAAGGGATTGTTGTTCTGGCTCTAGATCTACTTCCACCCTACCAATGCAGCACAACGTAGCTGCACTTTAATGAATGATAAAATAGACAAACACTTGCTCTCCAAGCAATAACACAAAACCGAGGCATAATAAATGACTCCAATGAATAATAATGTCGCTTTTATATTAGTACATGAAATGAGCAACGTATCGCGGGTAAACTGACAGAAATAGGAACAAGCAATTACCTTATTGTCCCTGAAGTGATGTGTTGAGAGTGCTTTTAGGACCAATCCAACTTTGGTGATGCTTTTAATCGCGTCAATGTTAGAGTTGCGGCACTAATTCTACGCGAGCATGGCACGCCTTCTCTTACAGGTATTTCCTCCTATAATGCCAGCATGCCCTCTTGTTTAGACTGCACAATGAGATGACGAGTCGTGCCACCTGGAGTCGAGCCACCCGGCGTATCTTGTCCTCCTTTTGCACCGGATCTATGAACCGTTAATTGCTACAAACCGACATCAGACCACATTAATTAGAAGTTAGGCTAAAGCAACGTTTATTGCAACGGTTTTGGCTGGAAAAACTGCGAATAAATATCTTCCCGTTCTTTAACTTTCCATACAATGCAAGTGAAATTTTTGAATCGCTTACCCACTGAACGATTGACTCACCATACAAGCAGACATTAGATTGATTTCTGATGTGAAATGGGTGTCGCCAAGCGAAGGCACATGATACCAGTTGCCTTTATCCTCACAGCTGAAACCGGCAACTCCATGGTAAGAGGGACTAATTCCTACGGTTTTAGGACAGTGTGTCGTAAGACGGGATCTCAAGTTACTTCTCTATTCCGCTTACTGCAGTGCCACACCCTGAGATGATTTTAACCTCACCTCGGATGAAAGTGACATGCGCTAATGCTTCTGTGCATGAATTCCTACCCTGGTTGGAGAAGTCGAGAAAGAGTGACTTAGCTTTTGCGAAGGGAGATAAGTGTTGTTACCTGGCGATGGATGCGAACCATCAAGAGGTTTGAGAAGCGTGAACTTGGACGCAAACTGGCTATAGAAAGTTGGATAGTTTGGTTGGATCCTCACGCGTGTATGGCACTTTGGTTGGCCTTATTCTCATCGTAACTGCTAGTTCACTTGACTTTGTTCAGAAACGTCGCACGGCGGTACAAGTTTTGGAGCGTAAAAGATGTTCATGGAATAAGCGTGCCAAAAGAACAATTAAGGACAGCAAAGGGACTAGAGCGCTCTTGGCGTCGTAAATATTTACATCAGTCCTAGAAGGAGGCACTGCTTTGACAGGTCTGCTATTATCCAGTCACTCTGTTTGGCTTCTCAGCTTTCATTCACGCTAACATGCGACTAACAGCCTTGAAGCTGAGAGTGAAAACGAATGGAACTGAAGTAGGGAAAATGAAGAAATTGCCTCCGCGCAATTAGGTATAGCCGAGGTAATGCAGTCAGCGAGATGGGGAGAAAGCAGTGTAGATTGCGCATTAGATTCTTAGTCAAAGCTGCTCTATGCAGACAAGCGGATTACATGTGCTGTGCTATCCTGTCACAAATCTTTGTTTTTAATCCTTTTCTTTATTTGTCCAACGCCATTCGGATGCGAAGAAGGTTAGACGGAGAGGATAGAGGATGGCGTTTTTAACGGATTTTAGATACCTGTGCTGGTCCCTCGCCTATGCGTTAAAGCTATCACTTACGAGATGGCGCCCGGCGTGTGGGGTTGCGTGCAGGAGATCGGCAATCCCTTCCTTTTTTGGCCTGAGGTTTCCACTCAATAAATCAACTAAGTCACGGATAAGTGGTCGCGCCTCTCATCGTTTGGTGGTATCCACAGAAGCACTTCTGTAGCGAAGTATTTTTAAACGGATCGTTATTGACTGAAATGGCAATGATATGCTTGCTCCATTTTGATCGCCTATTGCCCACATCGGAAGGTCAATAACGGTCTGACGGAACGACGAGCAGATCTGCGTTTCCCACGCCTAGGCGAGTAAAGAGCCTGCCACGTCAGCAAAGTGCAGAGCTGAAGTGTTACCGCAAAATTTTGTCTAAGCGTCTTCTTCACCAATTTCTTCGTATTTCTTGATTCCTAGTGGGTGCTCGGCGGTGTCGCGCAAATGCTTCACTTATACTGCATTTTCTCCATAAGTGCTGTTTGGGAGTTTGAGAAACCATACACCAAGTAATAAATGGCCATCTTTTCAGTGCCCAAGGTTTCTCTAATTCTACCAAAGTACAAGCGTTTGAATTTAGACTGGCAAGTGTCGTCGGAACGCATTATTATTCAGACCATTTTTACAGTCAAATAAACATATGACTTAAGTGTAGACACGTGCTCCCTAAATTTTGCACAACTCCATTCACAAGGCATGCGACGCATGCGAGGGATGGGAATGGCATGGATATTTTCCCCTTCAAATTCAAAGTACTTTCAAGCTGTGGTGACTACCATTTATTGAACTCACGTCTCACTTTCAAATGCGAGGTTTATTAAGATGTGCACACTCCTATCCATCGTCTTCCACCTCGCCTTTCCTCTGATTCTGCTGCTCTCTTATCAAGAAGTATTTTGTTGCGCCAACTTCACAAGCTGCTCTTATTTGTTTCTAGACCTTCACCCTCATCCCTTGTTAAGGAAGGATCCATTAATGAGAGAAATCAGTGAAGAGGAGGTGAAAAACTTGTCACTAGTTGCAGGATGTCAGTTGGAATGAAGACAGCTGACTAAGTCATAAGACATGCTCAAATGGCTATCCATTATAAATCTCATAAGCGCTATGTGCACCAGAATACACAAAAGGGCCTGTTTGAAACTCGCTTCAGCAAGGCAAATCAGCGTTAAATAAATGCGAATGCGGTGTAGAATCTTGGTATCGGTTGAGCCTTCCACTTAAGCCGACCACATCAATGGCTGTTGGTATCTGCTTCCATCGTGCAAAAGGCTTTAATTTATAGGCGGCTTCTATATTCCACATTTTCATTTGATGTAGGTGTGGATAGAGTGAGGAGTTGGACTCCAAAGCTGGTGAAGGGTATCGTGAAGTAGGCCCCACTCCTATGCATTCTCGAACACTTCATCCTTCGGCAGACAGCACTCATTTTAAGAGGAGATAAGTCAAGAAGAATCCAGTAAGTCAAGATGAGTCATTTGCAAACCCGTCACTCCTCAATACGTCTTCTGCTCCTGCATTTGATTGAATAACTTGTCAACAAGCGTACTGATTACCAATACTACTATGGGATGAAGTGGAGAAGTTCTTTGCAATGAGAATACATTTAAACCTCCTCGTAAAAGCAGTAGATGGGCATGTCCTCCCGTGCAGTCCTGGGTAAAACAGTGCAGTCACACTTCCAATGACAGAATACATGAAGCCCACCATGCCACCTGTGATGGTAAATTGACCACTTCCTCTTCATTTTAATAAATGCCCCTTTGTACAAGTGAAATAGGGTCACACCAAGAATGTACTTTCAACCCGATGTAGATTTCACACATGTAGGATGATTTGGCTGACCGAATGTAAGGCTTGTTTTGGAGATGAAATGGTGTGCTTTCCAGCACACTAAAGAGGCTGACTTTATGGTGTCCGTCGTTGTGGAGGACGACTAAGTAAAGTACAGGATCTGCTGGATCTCGAAGCTTCGGCAATTTGAGGTAGAGGCATAGTGGTATCAGACATCGCTATGGATATCGGGGGAGAGTTGGCTGAAACTGTGTGGTAATATCTTTCAGGCAAATTACCTTAACATGTTGGCAATCCGATGTACGGTGTCAGTTTGCGCGTGTTTTTGATGAAATAGGATGGCATTGAAGGTCCTACGTGGCATATTGCTCTTCTGCTTCGTAGGTTGAGGTAGTTTAGAGAGCAGGTTTGTTTTCTACCAGGAATTGCTTAATCAGCCTAGTTGAGAGGCACACATGGGCTATTAATCGTTGATGGAACTGAATAGAATCGATGGCAAGGCACTACTAACCGCTCAGTATGAGCATCACATCAAATGACATTAATGAGGTGCGATCAAATTATTTGAACTCCTCCTATTTGCGGACTTTTACTTGCAACTTCTTGCACCGGCCAATATTTTGTGTGATGATCGTCACTTACTCGGATGGCCTATCAAAGACCTGGTTTCATATTTACAGCATTTTGGGATGTTTCTCCTCAAGGTCTTTGTCTACACATGCTTCGTTTTATGGCTAATTTACAAGGGCTCAGTACCAACACAATGAATAAGGCTGCTGACTACTCGGTGTCCATTAAGAGACATTGGTCTTTGAGATACATTCTCTATTCATTTTTGTCAATTGATGGCATGCTATAGGCAACCGATTGGTGAGAGTTGCCGAAGCTCAGTTATCGGCTAGTTTTGCGAGCATATTTAAATGGGATCTCGCCTCGCTCTGTCAGTAAGTGCTTTTGCCGAGTATAAATCTCTAATGCAAAACCAACCCCACTTATGTATTAATGGGATAAATTTGACGGAAGTAAAGTGTCTCTTTCTTTCGTGATTTGGTTTCTGAGTAAACTCGATGTGGGATTCCGTTCAGCTGTGAGCAGCACTTTATCTGACTACATTGGACAAAGTATACAAAACTGCGATTCCATTCAAACAGAAAAAAACCGGTTTGCCACTTCCTATCCCATAGCATTAGGACAATCCACTTTAACACTTTTCTACGCACTGCTAGCGTGGAAGGGCAGCGATTTTATCACTTGTCTATTCACCTGTAGAAAGGCCTCAGTCTTTGTGATTTTTACCCCCTTCTTGATGTTGTGAATGCCTGTTCATGCCCTTTGAGAAGAGTACAATGGTCTTCTAAATTAATATTACTTATAAACGCGATTGCTTAAAGGCCGGGATCAACCGTATATCCAGATTTAGCTTCTTACAGTCTTCTGCTTCACGGACTCTCTCTTCTGAAAATGCGTGGCATGATAATACAATCGCTTTTCGAAGTTTAATATAAAGCTCATATTCGGTGGTGTCTGTGTGCATATTTCAGAGAAGAGCGCTGTAGAGGTGCCAGAGGGTAGTCACAGGCCATTATGACTACCTCTTTGCATTCCCTCTTGATTCTACGCTTCCGCGGTGACTTGCATTTTGCTATTGGGCACTTATAGATCCAAAGACGTGGGTGATAAATGCTCCTAGACCTATACACAGAACCTATTGTCAACGCTTCTAAGGATATGCAAAAAAGGGATCGACAACGACAAGCATGGAGAGCATTGCATCAGTTTTCACTAGGAAAGGGCAAGACAAAGTGATCCCTTGCTTCATGCCTTCATTGTTCTTTAGACTCGGGTTTAAATATCGTGCACAGAAGGACAACAGGCCAAATATAAAGGATTGCCAGTTTATCCTTTGATGTGGTATGCGGAATCGAAGCCGGATGAGTTCAATCAGAATCACTTTCGTGAGCAAGCAAGTGCGTTTTGCCATCCATCATTCCACCAACAGGTAAAATGAGATTTTTCTCCAAATTTAACGCCTTGCACTTCACCTTTCGGCCCTCCGATGTCGATTGATATTATGAGACACCCTAGCCTGCCGGATTTTGCCTTGCAGACTACTTTATTCGTCTGACTGGCATTGTCCATCTGATGAAAATATTCTCTCGAATCTGAGGTATCGCATGCTTTTCAATAATTTTTTCATCGGAACAGACAACCTGGAGAGGAGAGATGACATCCCATTGGGCGGCTCAAATATCATGCCATTTGGTCGGGCCAAATCACGTGTTTGACTCGGCCACAGAGAAACGGATGTTCTAAGTCCCTTGTTCTTTGCACAGTACCTAAACTTGTGTGTTCCGACAAGGTGAGAGACAACTGCATCATCACTGTGTGCCACAGTGGTGCCAGGTTTTGCCTGTGTACAAGATGTGTCAAAGGAGTCAATTGCATCTGCTAAAACTGAAGCATTACAGACAAGAGCACACCGATAGGTACTTTCACATCTCATTTATTCGCACTCATGCGTGCATTAATTGGCCCTACCTTCTCCTTTTCCTTCGTTTATTTGTGGCAAGCTGCGTTAAACTTCCAATCTATGTTCGCAGTATTAGAACTGACTAATCCAGTGTTGTGCAATGAGGCTTCCTCTCAAGCTGTTGTCAAAAGGAAATTATGACAGTCTTCTTGATACTAAAAAAGAGTTGCGTACTTCGAAGTGCCTAGCAATGGAATAGCAAATAATATTTTTAAAAGTCTAACAAATCATGGAATCTTAAGTCCCGTCAAAGCCTTGCGATGGCAAGCAACCATTCACTGATGCTGGAAAGCACTGAAAAACGATTAGCACGACCCGCAGGCTTTCAGGAAGCTGACGTGTGTAAAAATGAGAAAGAAACACAATCCCTTGGAAAGCTAGTAGATAAGGGTTGTGATGATCAATGTTTAAGGCAGCCTACTTCAATTGAAGCCTCCTTTCCGTGCAATTCCTTAGACTGACCTTTAGGCGGTAACATCTACGGGTGTAATGAAGCCTATCTCTCATGCCTTCTATGACTTTTTCAATTGTGTACTACCCTTTTTGCTAAATTCATGCAACTCACCTACAGAGGGGCCAAAAGCGTGGATAATACAGTGAAGAATTGTTTGAGACCAGGCAAAGTAATTTCAAAAGTAAGGCTTAGACATAAAGAAGGACAGTGTGACATCCTTCATGTTAGCGGCAGTTGAGCATGTCAGTCAAGGCTTGTATTATTCGCAAACTTTTGTCAAATCAGCCACGGAAGCATGATCTGTCACGAGCCTCTGCTGACACTCAATCTCCCATCCACCACCTCCGCCAATTCATAAAGGTTAGTGCAATGAGACATTACTGCGTTGTGCGTTTTGTGTCCCATATCACTTTTGTTTGGCGGAGAGGGATTTCGAACGGCCAACCGGTTTGCCTCGTGTTTCCCGAATCATTGTTGATACCTTAATTAGATCTGCAGCATCGTCTTGAACGCGGCCGAAAATGCAAAATTTGGAAGGTTGCGTCAAAATACATGGTCTAAATGCAATATCAGGACTTTTTTCACCACAAAGAATTGGGCGATAGGTATATGCGGTGACATTCGGCCGTCGAGACACCTCAGACTGCGTCTTTATTCGGTGAGCCATGCAATGCAAGCGAAAAAAGGAGCATGAAATGAGGAGAGAAGGAAGGAGGCCAGGAAGAAAAGAAGATGAAAATGTGGAAATAAGGAAACTGAAGACAAAAGCCCTTTATTATTTGGCTCCTCGTTAACCAGCTAGAGGGCACTTTGCGCTCGTGTCAATGTCTGCCAACGTCACTGCTGCAGAAATTGCATTGAACAGGGAAGCAATTTCACTGCAAATTATCTACTTAACTCCACCAGTAAACCGACACAATCAGACCATTTTGCATGTTGAGGTGAAAGCTAGTGATGTGGCAAAGCATTTCATGATAGTGTATGCATTGATTTAAAACAATCGCAAATGAACCAGTGCTTGTAAACTCGAATAAGTTTTTGGCACAGGTATCGACAATTAATTTGGTGTGCCTGGACAATACCTTTCTTGCTAGCAGAATTGCACACGAAAACAGCCCTCACCCTTCCACTCCCACATTTGTTGTCCATTTAATTCCACACCGTTTAATTTGGCCTGATACGCAAACTGCAAAGCAACGAAAGGAGTGTTACAGACCATTCGACATCTTGTAGTAAAGTAGTAGATGGTTGACAACCTTCGATAAGTCGTGCTGGGCGATTTAAGAATGCAATATTGCTTCAGCATGCAGCAAAGCAGCGTTGCCAACTTCTTCGTTGTGATGATGGTTAGGCATGAGGTATCAGATATGTGTGCGAAGCTTATTTTTATTAAGACCAAACAAAGGAGGCCAACACAGAACCCTCTGCGTAATTGACAGCTATAAATACATTGTGAAAGTTTCAAAAGCACCCTCTGTTGCTTAAAATTGAGCTGATTGGGTATGTGTGAAAACGGTTATTGCGTTTTGTGCACATTGTCTGCGTACGACATCAATTTTAAAATGCGCTCACTCCGAGAGGGCTGTTTTTGGTGGCTATTCGAATGAAGTGCTTTCATAAAATGGCAGTCCTAAAACAAAGAGCTTATTTAGCGAGTTGAACCGAATACAAGCCAAGAAATGAGAAATCGCAACAAAATCAAATGGAAAGGAGAAAATCTTAAAAAACACCTGGGCTTGCTTTGCTCAATTTGACGGTGGTCAGTTAAGACAGCATTTATTCACGCAGACCTAAGTGGCAGTTACATCTGTCGAACAAAACTTTGGAATGGTGAACCTCCGTCAGGGTCTTGGCGTAGTGTCAGAATAGCGCTGGTGGGAGAGTTGCCTAATCTGGCGAAGCGATGCCACCGAAGATGGGGATTGGCTCGCTGTGACCTTGAGACCACACTGCTGCATGCAGTTTATGCGCCGGAATCCGTGCCGTTCCATTCCTGTGCGGCTGGTTTCATCTGCAGCTCTACCGTGTCGACGGGCAAGACCGCTGTAGGTTTTATTTGTTTAAGCAATTTTGAAGTTGGGAAGGTCAAGCACGTGTTCTTCCAATGCTACTGTAAATTAGTTTTTGAGCAATCCTTGTCGATGTTCTTGTTTCTTGCGAATGGTGCGTTACTTCTCATCCCATTTTTTAAATAAAAGCTTACTTCAAGGGGACATTGAACTTCCACGAGTGGCCACCAACTTTTGTATGCCAGCGAGTCATAGGATTTGAAAAGCTTCGCACTTTGTTGCGCGAGTGATAGGAGTCCATTTCTATGCGTTCAAAACGGATGAATATGATGCCTATTCAAATTGCTAAGGTAACTTTACATTTATACAAAGCACAGCATGTGGCTTTGGAATACAAGGCCTTCTGACTCTCCGGATCCTTGACGCGTATTTAACTGTGAGTATGAAATAGGCCCCGATGCTTCATTCGGCACGGACAGCTGCTCATTAAGGGTCACGAGAGCCTTGAATAGCAGACCATGGAATGTAGAAAGTAGAAACGCTTTAGGTTGGTCGATCGCAAATTGTTGAAGAAGTGTGCAAAGTGGTTTTCCAATTGTGCGTTCGCTTGAATAAGAAACCACACGAGTGCATGCGCCAAGGCAAAAGGAGTTTTGAAGCTACTAAACTTCTGAGTGTGCTTTGTGTCTACCAATTAGAAGTGCTTGCTGCTTGCATTCACAGTGACAATGAATGGTAACGATAGAATGCTTGCTCAACCAGTTACAACAGGTATTAGCTGATGGCGCCTGATGTGTGGGTGCAATCACGGGAAGGGTGGACCGGTAATCTGCAGAGTGACATGTATGGCTTGCAAGCACAGTTCAATGGGCGAAATGGACATGTCATCAATTAATTTGCTCTGTTTGGCGGATCGTACGCGCCCTACCAATTTCTTCAAGGTCACCCGGACAGACCACTCGCAAGTAGCTCACTTGTTATGCTACTCTGCCATTCACTGGATGCTTATTACTCACTCAGGCAGTAGTTAAGTGTCTTGTGTCAGATATTGTTTATAATGCAATCATCCCTTACTACATTGGATGGCACTTATGTGTCCTCAGCTCAGTTCGAACGTCATGTTTTACTGTCCTTTTTAGTCACCTCACTTTCAGATGACTCCTCCAGCAGCCCGACGAACATTTATGAAGGACCTACAGCAGCTCTATAGGACAATTGATGCCTCGACTGACGGCCAGGCATCCATTGATGGAATCGATGAGATGGCCGTGAAGGTTTCTCTGCGACCAAAAGCCGGTTGCAACGCACATGCAGAGTTCTTAGTTACCGTAAATGCCTTCAAAATTTGACATGGTATTTTTGTTTGTCTACAAATCGCCCCGTGCATATCTCCATCCATTAGTTATGTACGAATGGAATGCTAGGGTGGACAGCTTTGCTAGTAGTTGTGCAATTTTGTCGCATCTGGTATGCGGACGTCATCATTTGTAAAGCAGTAGGTTATCAACTTTGCTCAGGTGCTTTGGTTGAAATGCATGTAATCTGAGTGACTATCTAGAACGCTTGCAATATCGAAGCCAATCTATGCCTTGTAAATTTTTTTATGAAAGCAAAGCTGATATAGAAATGGTGCGCCTAATGTGGTACAGCGAATGCTTTATTTTAGATCGAGTGTTGCGCCACGTATCCCAGGACTTGTCCGATTGTATCCTTCAACACACCCATACTCCACCCCAACATAGACGCGTCAAGTGGTTCGGTGTGTCTGAGTATTCTCAATGATTGGCGAAGGCGAGTATAATCATGTTAGCTCATAGCATTCTATCAGTATACCTTTGGGGGTATTTGCCATTGTTTTGCGTGAAATAAAATTGATAGGTCGCAAATGCGATCTGCAAATTATAATGAGGAACTAGAATAAATTCGATAGTCCGAATCAAGAATTCGGATACTAGGATGAAGATGTAGAGCTTGGAAGCAGTCGCAAACACTACTTTGGGCCGTGAAGAAGGCTGCAATTGCCTACTTTGACGGTTATTTATCTTCTTCCTCGCCTCTTCTATAGCTGCTACAGTCTGATAGATTTGGTCAAAGCAATGCTCTACCTCATTGATCACCCCAATTTTGAATTCCCGCACAATGCTTTGGAAATAGTTGGAGAACCCACTCAGCTAGCTAGGAATTCGAGGCGTCTGCTTGCTGGTCTCTCGGTGGATGGGCGCCGCTTCCCACCCAACCCTGCTTGGGTTGAGTGGGCGCGTGCTAGTGGTTGTCTGCCCAGTGAAGGGGAAGAGGAGATGGAGGGAGCAGAAGTAAAAGCCGGCATAACTGAGGAGTTTGGTCAAAGCAACGGTGAGGATATACCCGCATTCGCTCATACTGTGGCATCAAAAGACGAGGTTAGTTAGGTTTCTGGTGAATCCAAAGAATTTAGGGGGTGATAATAATCCAATCGCTGCTACAATATCGCCATTCGCTATTTTAGAAGTCCACTATAGCGACTTCAAATGAGTCCTCTGACACAACGTCTGATACTATTCCGTCCTTTGCAAAAATTCGCTATTCGTTCGACCCTGACGAGAACATTTCCTGGGGTCCTTATGAAGCGCGTTTACCAGTGTTAGAATTTAAATCGCAACGCATCCTGATTTGGCCTCCTAGCAGTCCCAACAATTCAAACAATTTCACTGTCTTCTACTTTGTTGAGTTTCTGGGAACTAAGCATCATCAACATGATCTGGGTCAGGCGTATAGCACTCTCTTCATTGGCAGTGCCTTACATGAAGGTCAATCTCACCAGGAATCGAGACAAACATCCAGCAGCTGCCCGTGGTATGCATTTAGCTGTTATCCGGAATATTCTCACTTCTCCGAAGCCAGCTACAGTCCTTCACTGAACCTTAGCGATGTGTTCGATGACCTCAAACCGACCACGCATGACTTTACCGCGGACTTTTGCCCTTGGTCAGCACTGGATGGCAGAGGCATGAATGCTCTGTTCGATGGTTTATTTTTCGAGGACAGCCGAAGCAGAGGCAATTTCACATGCTTTTTGGATAAAGATAGTGATGGAGATAGTGGAAGTCAGGGCATCAGACGCCTATTTGACTGGTGCTCACTGGACCAGGAAGAGTTTGTCGGAAGACACGACGCAGTACCAGAAGCAGCGGCTCCAGTTTGGTTCTTTAACTATGTGAAGAACATGTTTTGGGATAGTGAGGCCTCACTTACAGAGGAACAAAGTGATTATCCCAACGAAACCGATGGTGAGAGGGGAATATCACCCTCCTCTGACTCTTCGACAACTTACAGGGACGTTTATGAACCTTGCGTACCAATAACAGAATGCCCGGATTGCGAAGAATATTTCTGGTTCTTAAGCAATTGTTTTGACATAGGCCTAACTCCATTGTGGAAGTGGATTCTTCGCCAAACTCGATGGCCCTTTCGGTTTGCTCCACAGCAAAACATAGACCTCCCAATGGCGGGTATCCATGCCCTGCCGTGGCGAGCCAGTTCAGGTCGACTGATGTTGGATGTTTGCCAATTTTGTGCAAAGAATCAAGGCATCATTAACCTCGTTCTTCTCGATCCCATGGTGAGCCATATGATCACGAGGATGCTATGTTAGGGTCCATATACCAGCGCCACTTTTAAAGTGGTAGATTCATGCTTTGTTGCTTGCATTAAAGAAATAGAAATCTTATGTTTGGTCGATGATGTATCTAAAGTAACTGCAGTTTGCTGTCCGAGTGAAAGCACTTGTGTCAGTGGCGTGAGCGCGTCAGGTAGAATAAACTGTACAGATGATGCAGGCAGGCTTTTGGTTATAAATGTTCACAGACGCTGTCGCCGCTGTCACCTCTGCTCAACCTGATGCAGCACCATGTGTCACCGAGACCTCGGCTCACGGGCATTCTCTGGATGACGCCGCTCGATGCTGTCTCGCCATTCTACCATGTGCCTGTCCCACCCAAAGAACAGCAGAAAGACAGTGATAACGAGGAGCGTAAAGGAGGTGAAGGTGCCTACCCTGAACCCACGCGTCTGCGCTTTCTTGCCATTACTGCCTTCCTCACCAACTGGGTGGCATGGCTGTCACGGATGGAGAGCTACGCTGTCCTTGGTATGTCGCGATGCCGGCCGATGTTCATCAGTGCTTCTGTGGCTGCATGCTTGCTGCAGCCCTTAAGCCTAGGCTGTGGTCAAGCTCCTCTCTTGGACCTTTGGCCCATGTGGCTACTCCGTCGCCTTCTCACTCTCTCGCTTAGACTCTCTCAACTCCATATCCCCTTCCTCCAATGCAAGCGCCAGCGTCTGCGGTACCTACTTCCCTTCTCTGACCTCGATGAGATTTAACGCTACACCTACTGCTTTTTCGCATCTCTCAATTTTACTTACTCTTTTAAAAAGCTCTTATTATGCCCTACTTGTAATTTGTTTAAGCGGGATTACTTTCCCTGCACCGCAAAGAATCATTCCTACTCCACTGCAAGCTTTTCCAATTAATCATACTTGTATCCAACTTGATTCGCATTCGCTCGAAAGAAGGCGTTTCATTATTTTAGGAAAGTAACTTGCATTCTACCTGCCACAATTAGCAGAACTCACTAATGCCGCGATTTAATTAGTACCGTTGCCGTTGGACTATTTTGAGTGTAATTGTATGCAAGAGAGCAGGAGCGGGAATATTTCTGAAGAACCTTTTAACCAATACGACGGAGAGGGCGTCAGTCTAGTGCCAAAGTGTGTGCAAACAAAAGCACGCACTCAAGTCAATTAGTGAAGCTGGGTTGAAAAAAAATTCGGATCTTTGTGAATTACTGCTTCAAAGAACGAATTATTACTCCAACCTCTCATTTGCACATTGCAAGGCAGCCAGTAACCTTGGCAACTGTGTGATTGACAGATAGTTGAGGGAGGGGAAATGAATGGCTGCACTTATTTGAGTAAAAGCGAATGTGGGAGAGAGGTATTGTTCATGGCTTCTGCCAAAAAGTTGGAAATAGAATGTAGACGCGCTAATGGCGAAACGGTTGGTATATGCGCTGGTGTGTTCTAAAATCCTGCTTCTTCTGCAAAACCAATGCAGCATGCGCATTTCACAGACCGTTTAAGCCTTTAGGTAGGCTTCATTGCATATCAGAATCTCTGAGTCGTCTGCAGCTGCCTGGCCAAATGCAGCTCAACCAAGCAAGTGCTGAGCTACAGGACTTTATGATGACATGGCGGGATTAGGAAATGACTTAGCGATTGGGGCTGTACAAGTCACTGCCAAACAGCCTGTCAAGTACTTCCTCAGGAGTAGATACGACACTTTTCACTTCTTAAGTGGTAAGCGGCCATGTCGCATCAACCTCCTGGCTGGGCAGAAGTCAGGCCTAACCTCATCACAAAGTGTAAAAGATTTTTAAAATTGCCTGCATTTTACACAAAATGGGAAGTCTGCCTGTACTTTCCACCCTAGGTCCAAGAGTCCTGATACGCAGCTAAGAGGAAAAGCAACCGGCGCCACTAAAGTCACAGTATTCGGTGGCTCGTACATATGCATGCAAATGAACTAGGTAAAGCCAAGCTGAATCAACTAGCTAGTATGCCAAATTTATCTAGATCGTAGCAAGATTTAGTTTGCTTCTGCAAGACAACAAAGTACACCTACCTTGAGGAACCGAAAGAGAATTAGCATCGAAAAAGGACTTCGAACTAGGAAACAGGCTTTCATGACTCGCCGATTAAGTGTGCTTAGTGTTACCTGTGTATCGCCAACATTTGTGCGAGCTGTCCTAAGGCTGTCGTCTTTGAGGCTGGCAACACGGGCATTCGCAGTCTCCACCCTCACCACCGAACTCTCCTGACAGGCCTAAATGTGATGCCATGGGTCATCAGCTGGTCAAAGGCAAAAGCTTTAAAGTTGCAATGAATAATTCCCTGACTAATGCGACCAGCTCTAACGCCAACGAGCTAACCTATTCAGCTGCTGTTTAAAATCTAATAAAAGATGCAAGCATCGCCCCCAGATCAAAACTAACCCACAACTGGATATGGCACGATGTAGTGCAAATAGCTACCACAAAATGAGGAGAAGAGGAAGAAGAGAAATTAAATTTCTGCACCACCATGGATGAATAGCCATGGCAAGCGGTGCTGATCGCCCCTGACCCACCTGCAAATGCCACCAGCAATTTACGATAGTTTGGAAGGAAGTACAGTAATAACCTTTAACAATTGCAGTTGTCGAGAAAGAAAAAATCTAGCAAACGACTGGCCTTGATGGATAAAAGATATCCTTGCTTCATTACTTGGCCACAGTCGACAGCAACAACACCATGCTCCGAGCCAAATGAAGTGGCTAAGGCTGAGTATAGCTGAGTGGTCACTAAGAGCCACCACTAGCGGCCTTGTCAGACGAGAAGGGAAGGGAAGGGGAGGGAAGGTAATGGAAGGGAAGGGAAGACACGAACCCCTCAAGGATGACAATGATTGATCGCTAACTGACGAAGTGCAGGTGAGAAGGGCACGTTGGACTGGCTTGAAGAGCTGGTTTTCGCTGTGATTTCATGAAACCCCTGCTGAGAACGGGTCACTAATGAGTTTCGACTGCCAGGAAGGTAAGGTGGACACGCGGAGGCCAAGAAAACAGGTAAAGAAGGAGATGACATTAAAGGCTTGCAATCAAATTTTGTAAATTCTAAGTCTTTATCAAGTTAGTCAAATTACGGCTGAATCCGACACCAATGACACGAAGCAAAGGGGCCGAAGCAATAGAAAACATGTTTACCCGAAATGCTATAAGCTTCGCTTTGACCACTTCGAGGGAACTCGAGTGCTTTTGTGTCACTTCTGGAATTACCATTTCGTTACGGTAACTGAATTTCTAAAACAAGACTATCAGGCAGCCTTACTGAAGACCATTTTACTCTGGCCAGGGAAGCTGCTGTTTCCAAAACTCAAATCTATCAGATTTCTAAAGGTTTATGGAAGAATTTGAGAGAATGAGTTTCTGAATCCTTTGGTGCAAATTACAAGACCATCAGATCTCGTCTCAGTGGAAGCAAAATTATTACTCTTCTGAATAAATCGGCTTCCCCAGGGAAATAATAAGTTACCTTTATTAGGTGACCGTGATTCCACAAACGCTGTTTGACTTCTTCATTTTAGCGTCTTGAATCAAAATTCATCAGGATCATTTTTTAATTGGAGGAATTTTGTGCATCACTTGGTCACAAGACAAGTATGCAATAAGCGTTAGTTCAACTTAGTACATTGTGAGTACGTTGCACAAGTATGACACGTACATTGATAAGTCTTTTGGAGCATTTATGCGCCAAAAGGTTTCCAGACAAATGGTCTTCAATCATCTTGACGTGGAGCTAAATTGTGAAGGTCAGCATGACAGATGCAGGGCGTAACGAGGAAGAAGGCGAAGTCCCCCTACATACCACTCAATTCCCTATTTTGCTCATGGTTTTCGACCAAACATGCGAGTTTTGCTCCTTTGCCTTCTGCGCTCCGATCACATGCAGGACCGAGGACCAATCTGGCAGTCGTTCATGCCTTCGCATTGGAAGTTCAGTTAGCTCTGGTGTGAGATCTCGCGTACATCACCAATCTCTTCGTCAGAATGGATATTTACAGATGTTTAGCCTGCAACAGGTCATTTACCACTATCACCATATACCGGGCTCACTTATTTCGCGAGCACCAAAGTAGGTGCCTTTCAATCTTCAGGATGTGTTCCTCCATGCACATACATAATTGTGTCCATAGCTGCATGCGCGTGATGCCTGCGTATAACAATAGAACTGTTTAATCATTTTTTAAGTCATTAATTCCTTCAAGTTTGGTGCTTTTTAGTGATTCTGCCTGCGATTTGTCCGATTTGCATTGTGCCCTATAAAACCACTGGAGTGCTCTTGCGACATCAAAAAGGTAGGAACTGTTGCAAAATGCCTCTGTTATTCTTGCCTTATGCCCTACTACGTGCCTAAAGGTACACAGGCACTTTTATTTGCACCCCATAAACAGCCTGGAATCACAATATGTGCGGCCTGTGTTTTGTGTCATTCGAAGAATTCGATCTACTTCTCAGTCACTTCGTTGGGACGCACATTTGTGAGTCTGAGCCTGTCTTCTTCTTCTTCTACTTAGCCTTGATGCTTCCCATTCCTCTGTGACAGTCTTGGCATCACGCGCGAATTTCTCCTAATTTATGTTTTGTCATACCATACTGTAGTTCAGAGGGTGGGGGAGTCGCATGTACGCCTTTACTGCACCGAATGCTACGTCGAATATCCAGCATGGGAGGCGATGCAGGAACACATGAGATCACTTCATCCCTGTAGGTTCCGCTCCTTTTGTCAGGCTTACTCCACAATCACTGCTTACAGCTCCGTCTTGATAAAAATTTCACTTTGCAGACCTGCGGCGTGTATTGTTTGATTAGTAGGTGATTAAAAGCCATTACATGGGCGAAATTTGTAAGTTCTTGGATGCTTATCGCTGACTCTATGCTATTTCATTGAGACAGATAACTAATTAGAGGAAGAGCGTTCACCGCTTGACGAGTGCAGCTGTATGGCAAAAGAGATCATGTGAGCACCGATTAGGGTCGGTTCTGATCGTACAAACTTAATTGAGGGTTGTTCGGTTATAGTGCTATGCCATCGCATTATATAGCTGCAGATTACGTCAAAAGTGCGAACGGTAAGAAAAATGGCATGATCCTATGACATAACGAATGGTTTAGAGTGCATTTATAGACTGTCGGCTTTCGCAAGCGAACATGACTTTTGGCTATTTAATTACAGTACTTACAAGCTCATATGTCTGCGTTTTAGAGATCTCCAACGATCTGCCTTGACTTCCCTCCAATAAACGTATGCTCAGCTATGTGCATCAGGAGTAGATATGGGCTCAAAATGTGATATATTTCCCACCTATTCCCGATGTTCATTTTGCTCAGTGTTGCTTGTAAAATTAAATTCCCATGAAAATGTGAGAGAACTGAGGGGCAAAAGCAAGGCTTGAAATGAGCACCTATGCTTTAGTCGTTGATGTTTAATTAACTTCCCGATGCGCTCCAATTTCGCTGACAAGCAGTATCAAAGGGGAATCGCAATTCACAAACGCGATTCAGCGCTCTAATTCACCTCCGTTTCAAGTCAGAGCTAATTCAACCAAGCCGATATTTCGGTTCATTAATAGATGCATAGCAGAACCTACATACATCCTCCGACGTGCCTGACCATCCAGCCTTTAACTGTGCCAAAGTTATTTGTAATATTAGGGTGCATTGCTACGGTGGAAGGCGTTTGTGTGACCGCCATAGAAAGCAGGATTTGCCTTTTGACTTCACGTCTGACTGCTGTCTACAAGTCCTGACTTGCCACATGTGTTTAAGCAACAGCTGCATGATTAAGGTGACACAACAGGATGACGTGCTAGAGCTTGCTTGATTTCAACGGGAGTGTAAACTGAGGGAACCTGAAGGGCATTAGCAAGGCACTTTTAGTTGGACAACTCTGCAGAAATGACTCGCCTGAACAATCACATTTGGAAACCAATACAATCGCTGGTAAGGTCACTGATCATGCTCCTATTTTCTCCTTAGCGTGTCTTAATTTACTGGTTCCTAATGTCTCCCATAACAAAAAGTGCCAAACACATGTCTGGCTCAT
Organism: Taenia crassiceps; assembly: GCA_023375655.1. Classification (NCBI taxonomy): domain Eukaryota; kingdom Metazoa; phylum Platyhelminthes; class Cestoda; order Cyclophyllidea; family Taeniidae; genus Taenia; species Taenia crassiceps. Next base: position 184,984 of record JAKROA010000011.1, read on the forward strand.
GCAAAATGTACCATCGTGAGTGGATCATTATAAGCCGCAAATGGGTCTCTCTATTGTTCAATAAATACAAAATTTTGTTGCCAATGCATCAACTGCAAACAGTTTGACCTCTCCTCGTCAAGACGCTGCAGTGGTTTGCAAAGGGAGGGCAAGTAAAGTTGAGTTTAAGGTGAATGACCGAGAGATTGAATAGGTCAGAAGGCGTTCTGCTGAAGAGGGCGCCAAAGTCGGAGAGATGGTGAGCACCGTGGGGACTTGGTTGCAGTCGCCACACATGCCAACATTGTGCACGGTGTAGGAGTACCTCAACATTGCTACAACCAATTTAGAATTAAAGGGAATTAAAGTAAATGCAGTGTACAAGCATTTACACCTCTAGCAATGAACGTTAAAAGAAAAGATCAACAAAACGCGCTTCCGAAAGTCGCTCTGCCTTCCGTACATAAGAAAACATGGCTATTCTAAGTGTGTGTGTGTGTGTGTGTGTGTGTGCATATGCACACCGAAGCATTTGAACGCAGTGTCACGTTTCGATCACCAAGAATAGGCTCTAATCAACACAACTAGGTCTCAGCACACTGCCTCTAAGACCTGAGCAAGGCTACTTCCACACTGTCTGCCGATTGTCGCATGCAGAGTTACCAGTTGAAAGTGTTATGTGCTGTTCTTCCAAGCATGCTGTGACAGTGAGAGATGTTAAATCAACTCGTGAGATGCCCACGGCTCTTGCCACAGAGAAAAACAGCAGCGCTGCACAAATCAACAAAGTACAAGTTGAAAGGACGTATGTTAATGAGACGATCAGGCGATCGCTCCCTTTCCATAGTGCGACACAAAAGTATTGCAATGGAATGCGCAGATGTCTGCAACGGAACTGACATCCAAGCATAAGTTTCTGCGTGAACTCAAAATGGAGTAAAGGCTGAAAATGGTGCTGAGATTAACAGCGAAGGCGTCCATTTCAGAGGCTTGCATTACACAATAATGATTTACTTGACTGGCCACTATTTAGCTCGAGAATGGAGTGTTAGAAGCTGAGCAGGATTGCGTGGCAAGGTGAACCGCCGCACATGCTTCGGTTGGTTAATGCTGCAAGAGAGCCCATTTTGAAGCACAAACAATAGCATAGTTCGCCAATATTAACATCCAAAATATCCCACTATTCTACCTCCTTTACCAGACTAAGGCCTTCTCGTCCAATGTGATGCGCCAATGACTCCATTTTAGAGCTCACGAGACTCAACAACACTGACAGCGTTCGCCTACTTCGTGCAGAAAAATAAAGTGGGCTCCCACAAAGTGGCATGCAAGTGGTCGTTTTCCAAAGGAGCTCGCGAAATCTTTCTGATTAGTCTGTCGGGCAGTACCCACTTATCTTTCTGCGATCATTTGCGTAGCAGTGCATGAATGAGGGAGCATAGATGACTGCATCCAAATCCTAATTTGGACTGAGCTCCGTCCAATGCATGCCATTTGCTGGTTAAGCTGGTCAGGCAAGGTGCAAACGTTATGACCTCACAGGTACTGGTTTTCTGCCCGAAGACTAACTACACTCGGTATAAAAAAAGGCAACAGCAACTGCAACAGCACCATTGATATCTCCCCAAAGTTGATAAAACAACTGCATCAATCCAATCACTCTGCTTTATTTTGACAGCTCACTATGGAGAGCGCCATCAAAGACTGCCCGGTTTTCGATGTTCAGGTATCAAGTAGTATGATACTCTACCATACACTTCCGAGTATTCAATACAAAAGGTAGAAGAAGGAACGGGACAAAACGCTTTTGGATAGTGGTGCACCAATAATGCGTCAACCATGAGAATGGAGCTGTTAAACATGTTCTGACAATGGCAATAGATGGACAAATGAAATAACCCAGGGAGGTGGGGATGATGGCTTATGAGTAAAGACACAGGAATCTCATCGGTGATGGGGTGCTGAATTGGAAATGTGCAATCATCGGCAAAGGACGAGACGACCGACACTGAATACTGCATTTACAGGCGTGATCGAAAAACGAGGCAAGACCAAACTTTCAGCTCAATTGGAAATCCACGAATTCAAATTGCCAACTCATATAAGTAAGAACGGATTGCCAAGCAGACATGTTCAAAACATAGCATGAGGCCACTGGTTTAACTCAGTAAACCTGGATTATATATAGATATATATAACTGTTGAGAAATTTGGCTTACTAGGAAACAGGAACGAGAACTACAACCATGTATGCTTTGATAACAACAACTTGGTAGAGGGCAATAGAGTGGGTTCAAAGAAGCCATTTGGTCAGCAGCATTGGGTGCAGGAAGAGGAGGCGAGGGAGGTGTGACAACTGACTAGGTCCTGATTGGAAGGGACGCCTGAGGGCCTCTCACCAACAGGACGCATTTACTCCAGTGAAGTCTATTAGAGTCAGTTGCTAACTTCAACACAGCCAAGTGCAATGTCGAGACGTGTCGATCACTCTGAACCCAATGCCAGTTAAGCTGAAGAAACTTCCACCTACCTCTCACACACACACACACATGCACATTACACTCACCGTGAAATATTCCTTTCGGGATGAAATGAAGCTGCGTTTGAACTGATTTCTAAATGCTCCTATTCAATTCTTGCTATTAACAGAAGCAAAGAAGTTAAAAAGAAGTTAATATGGAAAACTTTTCGCTCCCCAACTGTTCATGCACAGGCTGTAGCAAACGAAGTGCTTATGGATTGCAAATTGCACTACTAGAAGCACTTAGTAGCTAATCTGCATTGATGTACCATGAAATAAGTAGCCAAGTTGCTCTCCGCTCACGTGTCAGACCGGCTACAGCCACAGATGCCATTCGCGTGTAACAGACGCATTATGCCGTGGAGCATAGCAAAAATTCCATGCTTCATGATGCGCGTGAAAACCACTTTCGTTCCCTCGTCAGCGTAACTGTCGCTGATACGGAGGGAATCTGTTGTTTAAAAGTAGACGACAGCTTAGTAATAACTTACATGTGACTACACCTCCGTGTGTAGTATGGTATCGGTCTCAAAAGCGCTACATTCGACAGGAATTTCAAACTCTGTCTGTGTGTCTGTCTGTCTCTCTCTCTAATGAATGACTTGGTTTGGGTAGGCAGATACCACTGCACATCATTTGAACAAATCTCTGCTCTGTGCATGAAAGCATTTCTGATCTGGTATTGCAAAGGCGATGCGAAACCTCCACAGCACAAGCCTTAAAGCCCACGGTGGACTGAAATCGACCAGCTGCGTTGTCAGTTGCCGATGGGTCTTGAAAATCGCTGCTTTTGGCATCCCTAGAAGCCACAGCCTAGCAGGTGGCCACGATGAATCAAATTAGACTGTTGGCCGCATTTAACAACATCTCCAACCTCCCCCAATCGCTAGAGCAAGTATGGACCTCACCGGAACGGCTTAGCAACGGAACAGCGGCTCCGCTAGAAACCAAACCAGGCGATGTCTTTCCATTTGGCATGATAATAATGCACGAAGTCTTCTAGCGAACAGAATTAAATAAAAGAGAGCCTTGAGTGTATTGTGGGTTAAGGAAATCCCCCTTTTGTGCAGAAGTGACGATCCTTTTTCCCCACAAACTGCCGCGACGTTGACTTGGCAATGTGATTTTTCTTTGGTAGACTGGGTCAATTATAACCCTCACACGTAGTGGCCAGATGTGATAAGCAACCGCGAATTCTTTGTGCCAGATTTGAGGATGGTGTAAGCTGAAATCTGCCTTCTGTGTCCATGGGATTGAGCGTAGAGTCTCGATGAGCTATGCAACACATTTATCCAGCCAGACCCTTGAAGCAGAGCGACGTAGGTGACGCATATATATATATATATATATTGTTCTGCGCCAACACCATGGAGGCCTATTTGCCAACGCCTGCAAACACTTGCGCAGCCTCATGTCATTCCGCATGTCTACTTCGATGACGAAGCACCCAGTGTCCTTCATTTCCTTCCCTGATATAGCTTCTCGCTTCTCAAACCAGGCATCCACCGGCTTATTGGAACACTTTTGACCAAGCGTGACTGGAAAATCCTCATCTAGGGCCAATATTAAGGGAGCTGAATGGACAGATTCGACAGTAACTAAGGGAAAGTGTATTCACAAAGTGCTAATCTTCTCCTGATGAAATGGCAATGGAAACGAATATGGTAGAGCATATGTGCATAATGATGAGGGCTAATCGTGTTAGTTGGAGGAACAGGTAGAGACTAGAACGGAGGAACTGAAACTGGACAGAAGGAAGAATGACCCTCTCATTTAGCGCATGCTGCCTCCGTGAGTCACTGGTTAACACGACTCATCTCTAGTCAAATCAAAGAACTCACAATTTCTATCGTTCATCATTTCACTTGCAGCGTTGACTGTTGGTAGTCTTCATCTTCATATTTCATTGATGCGTAGTCGCGCATCTGAAGCCCAGAGAATTGCGAGTGGAAGACAGACCTTTCTTTGGGATTGTAGGGTGACAAGTGGAGGCAGCATTGAAGTAACATGCTGCATTACGACTTCGGAGATGGGTAATGCATCAGGTCTAGTACCGGCAGCAACTGTGATGACGGCGACGGCAGCCACGACTGCATGAGCTAACAAAATGCCCAAAATAGAACGACAATGTAAGTTTATCTAGGTCGGAGGCCAGCAGAACAGGGTGATGTGACTACATGCCAGGCAGGTGTCTGCGTCGGGTAGAGGCAATTAAGCAACTAGCGTTCAAGATCTACGTACGCGTGCGACACACGTAGGAAAGGGGAAGGTGGGAGGATGTAGGGCTCACCGGCTGCTTCATCCTATGCACATCGGCAATGAGATCGTGTCAAGTCATGCGCAGCGTACTGATATGGCAGTAACCGCTACACAGTAGCGAGCAGATGGCATTTTGCAATGCGAGAATTTCTTCGAAGGCAAAACGAAACATTTGCAAGATATTTGCAGAAGTCCTACTGCAGACAAACGATAGCATGAAACTCAGTCCTTCTTCAGTGGTCATGACAATGACATCTCTCCAACCTCCTCTGACGACTAAATCGCATTTCCGAATCTGGCTTCCAGGGATCATCCTTTTGCATCAATTCATTCTTTGCGGAAATGTGCCTCAAGCACACGAACTTATCTTTATATTTCACATTTTGGCTGGGCACCGAAATTCGCTTGAAGGCGTGCTTTAAAAGCTCCTAAGTAGGCGAAACATTTGGAACCGGAACTTATCTTACGGTCGTAGGTCATTTCCTTCTCATGCAGTTCCCTCCTTGATCCACGCCATCTGAGGCCTTAGAATTGCCGATCACCGTGCATAGTGCGCTTCGCTTGTGACACAAATGGGGTTAAAGTTCAACATATTAGGACAACGCTTGCACCCTGTTGGAATTCCTCAACTTTATGAATGCCTTTAGGCAGAAACCGGGCGTGCATAACATTAGTGATCCATTTATCATAATCTATTAGCTTAGACAACATCGCACTTGCTTTCTGGCTACGCGCACCTTTGCTCTTGTGGTTAACCCCTTCAAAATCTGAGCTCCACAAAGAGCTAGCCTGTTGAGACAAACGAAGATGTTATTGCCTCTTTTGAAAGTCTCTTTCAATTAAATTCGACCCAGAGGCAAGATCAGTCCTGTCTGACAACGGGCATTAACCAGATCTGATTTAGGCATTGATGCATAGCAGACATCACAACCGTTTGATACACCGTGAAGACTGAATAATAAAGGTGTTTGAACGCTGACCCACCTGGCCTCACGACTTGACTAAATGTTTTGGATGAAAGCCAGGATGGTCAGCATATGATAATTCCCACTGCTTTAATTGAGTCATTGAAACTATCACAAAGGGGTCGAAAATACACAGACTCCTCTACCTCGTGATCCGTTCTAACTGCATTTATTCACAACGCGAAGTATATGAGAAGTGCTGCAGCTCAAATTGATACGAATACACCCACAAACCAGTGCAAAAATAAAGGCAAGCAACTACGAGAAGTCACATCAAAGGAAAACGATGCTTAGCAAATGCGGTAAAGGATGCTGTGTGGGAAGTCATCACCAGCGAGTGTAGAGACTCGCTATTGGACGGATGCATTCGAGGATACACAAAGACTAATAAGGGGCACTGTGATCACACGAGCATGCTTGCCAGTCTAATAGGGAGTACAGGCACCAGAAGGATGCAAACAGTTTTTTAATGCTAAGCAATATTGCACCAACTTTACGTGGGGTACATGAAGAGTGTGCACAACTCACACATGCTGTAAAACTCATGAGCCAATGAAGGGAGCTGATCGTGGCCCACGAAGCAAGTGGTGCAATCGCACCCACACCTAATGATTCCCTACCATTAAGTCGTAGAGTGGGTTGCATTGGCGACTGTGGCAAAGCCTACTGATGATACCGAGTAGCGTTTACCTCCAATTCAGCAGGCCTTAGCTTTGACGAGCTGCAATGCGGTAAGCAGGTGGTCTCTATGGTGCAGTGCTTGGATACGCAAATATGGGCCAGCCAACAACAGTACTTGAATGGACTACTGGAAAAGCCTAAAGCTGCAATTAGAGGCTTGATGGTAAATGACTCTGCAGATGCTCTTCCCTGTTTTGCTGTAAGTAGGGCGTCCATTTCATTGCTCATGGTTGATTATAGCAGTGAATTTCCGGAAAAGGCGATGATCATTGCTTTAAAATCACAAGGCGGACTTTGACTTAGTGGGCAGAGGTGATTAACCCCTCCTCCAAAGTGTTTTCGTCAATCTCAGAACTATAATACCAGGGCTAATGTGGTCGAAGTACATTGAAAATTACGGTTGATTGCTCACATTACCAAAGAAGCAGTAATGTATTTCGAGCGAATTCGCAGATTGACGTCTGTATGACCACAGCGGTGAGAGAGCACAAAGTACGCGATGAGATTTTACCCACTTTGCAGTGATGCATTAATCCCTTTCTCGATTGGCTTTCCTCAATTCGGATGATGACCATCACCCAGCCGCCTGAAGCCTCGCTCTTAAGGAGGATTTTACTCCCTTTTTTTTGATTTCCGCGCCACCTTTTGGTAAGTATAGGTAACCCATTACAGCACAACGTTTTAACGCCGCATGCTGTTATCCTTTATCGCGCCTTCTTTGTTTGTCAAGACGACTCTACTGCAAAAATGCCGTTCAGCTTTTGCTGGGATATATTATTAGTAAAAATTGTGGATGATTTTGAAGAGGATGAGGCTTCTTCACTTGAGTCGCATCTTGGGTTAAAAAAATAGAAGTGCTATTCAGAGACCATAATGGTAGTGTGACCTCCTGGTCCAGATTATTCTTGGACCGTTGCTACTGTGCAGATGGAGGCGCATCAGGCAGACGCACAGCCGAAATGCCAAGGTAAAAATGCGTCTAACGCCAGCGTGTGTTGCTATTAATGATGATGACGATGGTAGACACGGTGTGTGTAGACCGAAGCAGCTAGTCAACGGAGAAGAGGCGGAACATAACGAAAGTAAGAATGGAGGCATGATAAGGCACAAAAATGAGGGCAGAAGAGGCGAGGAGGTAAAGGAGGAGGAATAGAAAGAAGAGGAAGAAGAGGAAGAAGCAAAGGCAGAAATGGCGAGTGAGAAGGAGAAAAAGTGGAGGATGTTGGAAATGGCGGATGGGATAGAGGTGGAGATGAGTGTGAATACGTAGGTGGTTAATGTGGCAGAACGAAATTTGAGGTGGAAGCAGAGGAAGCAAGCATTAAAGGAAAAGAAAAGAGAAGAGGCCTTGAGTGCATAGAGCGCCTCCCTCGATTCCATGAACGTGGTGAAGTGGGAAAGGAGGTCTTGTAGTGAGGAGGTGAAGAACACGATTGCATCACATAGCTCACATCATCGTTAGCCTTTGAGAGGCTAACAAATTGCACCAAGTCGTCTGCTCATCCCGAATTACGAAGTTGGGCAAGTCTGCTTAGGAGCGACACACAGTTGATGTTTTGTGCGTCGTCAGGGATTTTGAATAGTTATGACAACACAACCCGGACAAATAACATGCGATGGGTTGTGTGAGGTCCTTCAGCAGCGCCTCTGGTGGCACTTGCTTTGCAGAGAAACCCGTCCTTAGGCTACGGAGCTTAAAGGATTTCTTCAAAATCGCATAATGTGCATTGGTGACTGAGTGCACTCTCGAATGCGGCTGTCTGTTTAAAGCCTGTTGAGTGACTTGGGAAAGAGAAATTTTCAAACTGCCAAAAACTGGTGTTCCTTTACCCTCTAAACCTGGGTGGCGAAAGAGGATAGGAATGAACTTCTAACGGCACTATAAAGCTTGCCTCCACCAGCAAATTCACCTAATTGCTTTGCAATTTTTCGTGTCGTTGGATGGTGCGTGCCATTTTGACGCGTGTCTACATTGAGGATGGTGATTCGCATGTACTCAGCATACCAGTGGTGCAGTTTCGCCTTCTAACGAGAAGTTGAATTGTATGCCTGTGTACCAGGATTTGGGAGTGCAGGTGGCAAAACTATTATTCATGTCATGCACTATGCATTATTGTGCATTAAGCCTGCTCACGAAGCCTCCCGCATCGTGCGGCCAGGTGTCCAAGGCTGATTCGAAGCAGCAAGGAAGGATACCGCATGGTTTACGAGTTTCTGTCCAATGCGTTCCTCAAGCATCGCAACGTTTCCGCAAGTATTGGTTTTTAGACACGTAATGCTGCGACAGCCACAAGGTCCAAGGCTTAACGCAATCATCACCTGAAGTTGACCCGCTTGCATTCCCTTCCTTTAATATTAACTTGCAGCTATCAGTAGCACTTCCATATCTTCAACACTAAATTACTCCTGTTGAGAATGCAATGATGCACAGCTACAAATGCCTGCATCCGCTCAATCTACCAACTAAGTTACGACCAATAAGTTGTGGTTAGGATGTGACACGACTGGATTTTAAACATACAAAGCCATACTTTGATGAGCGATTATTGCGTAAAAGCTGCCGAGGCGTCCATAAACGAATTTATCTAAGAAAACGCTTAGAAGTACTAGTTGGAAAAACAGAACTTGCAGTGAAGTTGAGCATCCTCAATGCTATCACTCAATGGAACAAAAATCCTCCACAACACGGGAATGCGACTCATGGATAAGGGAATGGATTTAATGATGATGTTGCTGTTGGTGGTGGTGATGGCAAGGAGCCAAAAACTTGCTAAAGGTGAAGGCGTGCAGGTGTGGAGAAGGATTTGCGTGACTGCCGTGGTTGCTACACACAACTGCTGCATCCAGCATGTGATTATGCAGGCATAACCACGGTTGAACGCCATTGGCTCTAATGAAAAGTATCGGATGGCGACAAAGGTATTGGCAACCCCACACCATGTGCTGTCACTACCGCTGCCACCATTGCAACCGCCAATACCACCGTATTCACCTACCAAGGCATGGAAGCCAGAGTGCGAGACGATAGATCTCGTGAACCTGCTTGATTGTCCCAGCAGGTTATTGTACTACTGTAACTGACTACGACGTTGAATTTTTACCATTTACATTAAAAAACATCACATTGCTATGCTGCAATCCACTGAGTATACCAATCCGCTAGCCGAATGCACGTACAAAGGATTTGGGATGCAGGATGTTTCCTGGATTGGTAAACTAGTTGAGGTGAAGAGGATGAAGACCATGCCCAGAAGACTGTAAAAGCTGCGTGTGGTTGTGTGTTGGGGCCTACGGAAGGGTGTATTGAGTTGGTGAAATGGTGCAATGAAACCACTGTTCGGGCAAGACGTGGGCAAGGGGAGTAGATTCCCAGTTGGAAGTAGTTAGAAGTGGCCAAGCAGTAAGGAAAAGATCTCATCCGCGCTTTTACAAGATGCCACGCTGTCTCTCGACCAGCGCAAATATTCATTCATTAAAGTGGCAATAAAAGAGATGGCGTTTTATCCCTCCCCTCCTTATTTCGCTTAATGCTGGTCTATCAACTACAACAACATTTTGCCAACCAGTGTGAAACTGCAATGTTCTCGAGTTCTGCACTACTTAATTCGAAATCACAGACAGTGCATAAGCCGTTCCTGCGCTTTCCCACAATGATGGAAGTTAACTTAAGGTGATTGCGTACCGCAAACTAAGCAAATGAGTACAAGGCGGTAGAATGCATGCGAACTTTGCTAAATGACATGTCTCCACTACTTCTTGTCATTACTTACCACTTCATTGCCTTTACAGGGATTACTTTAGGTACCCTGACAAAGTCGGTGTCTGAGTGACGGATAAAGGGGATTCATGCTCCTCAGCTCATCAAAGACCATGATCAAGGACCTGGTACTATACGATATGAGGTTCGTAGGTTGTCTAAAAAGAAGTCAAACCAAAGGATGACTCCCTCTAATCGTAATTTATTGCGCTCCCACGAGGACTGACATCCGCCCCATCTAACTGCTTTCGGCTGAAGCAATTTTCCATGCAGGACCGGATACGGAGGTTCAGACAGTGGCCAGGGTGTGGTCTAAACAAATCCACCTGCCACCAAAATCACGCTCAGTCATCCACACCAGCAGATGTGATTTACGCGCATACTGTCGCCCATCGTTTACAAAAATTAAGCATCGGTGCACAACCTTGTGTAAAATGTCAGGCTCGAGGAGGTAAATGTATTTAGCGGTTGAGGAAAGGTTGCTCATCGAAAGTTTAGGCAAAGTAGTTACTTGCCCCAGAAATATGGGTCCATACGTGCAGGCGTGGTTCTTCAAAGCGCCGTTAGTCCATGCTGATGAAAGAAAAAGAGGTGCTTAAGGTGCGAAACCAAACTAGGATTTGTGACAGTGTAGTGTTTGGTGCAGTCTGAAATCTACTGGACTCTTGGGCCATAATGCATGATTACCACCGGTGCATTGTGTGCAGCGGTAGCTTATCTGGGGACACATGCTAACCACTTTCGTTCCGACCAGTGGTTGCAGGGCTGCTGCGTGCGATAGGTAGGTGCGTGAGAGTGCCTCTCACTTCTACCAAATAACCTTCCTAAGCAATGCTACTTCATGCCATTCATTTCCTAACGCGACACCATGTCTGCCATTAACCGCAACGTCAACCAGCCTGAATTCAAACCGCCTAAAGGGTGCGCAAACGTAGTCACAATTGAAAGTGTTCTAGTATTTCTTCCTCCGCACCACAATATTCGCCACCGAGGTAAGGAAGAGAGGGAAAGGCTTTGCTAATCACTACACCTCGCAGGCGCAGCACCACTGATCAAGTGTGTTCATCAAATAACAAAAGAAGCAAATTCCAAAGATTACGCGGCGGGAGAATAATAATCAAAATACTATAACCGTACAGCAAATGCCAGTGATTCTTTGTATTGCGCTCTTCGAACAACAGGACTCTCACCAATACCAGCCAATGTCGTCCATCTAAATATCGCTAGGAGCGTTAGCGTGGCGTTCTACACTGACGTGGGAGTAGAATCCAATAGAAACAAAGATGAGCCACTGTGACCAATGGAGGGGCAGCAGTGTACTACGAGGATGTTTATAGACGTGGACAAAATGTTGGAAGAATATTCGCGTCGACATGAATGGGCTGACGTGGCAGCTGCTAGCATTGCTGTTGACGCTGACATCGGGCTGCTTTGTGAAAAGACAATGGCATCACGAGCCTCCCCACGAGCCTCAATTCCCTGACAACGATGTCATAATCTCCTTACCTCAAGCATTCTTCATTGACACGCCCAACCAAATCGTCATTAATTCAGAAAAACCTCTGGAAAAAGTTGTCATTTCCATGATACTGCAGCATGTTGGAGTGATCGACACAGATGTGGCAGCTTTTAACAAACCGGTTGGCAAACAATCCAAGGCTGACAAAAGATACACATATGACTTCAAGTTCTACGTACCGATTGAGCTGAAACCTGGTCAATACTTTATAATGAAAATTACTTACTCATACCGTCGAATGGACAACAGTTTAGTGCAGAAGAATGCTTACGCAACCGTTCGAATGGTGCGGAAATTTGTTGTGCTCATGGGTGAGACAGACAAACCACTCTATCGACCTGGTGAGCGAGTTAGATTCCGTTTCGTTGCTCTCACAAGTCGCCACTTACTACCACACTCTAAGTCTCCCACCTGGCCCAAATATCAATCAGTTGGCGAGTCCTGGCAAACAAGGACATTCAGGCTCATTAACACAGGAGAGCGTGAGAGACGTCTGCAAGCACCGCACTTCGACTACATTGTGATGAGAGATCCGCTCAATAACATCGTGCATCAGTGGAAGGGCGTACAACCACTCCATGCTCTCCACCTCGTCCACAACCTCATCAGTGATGCAAAGGAGGGCGAATGGAAGATAGAAGCAAGTGTGAGGGATCATAACGAAACAATAACTTTCAACGTGAGGCACTACATCGTGCCACGATTCCAAGCACGCGTGGAACTGCCAAAGTCTATTCAGCCGACCACTCCAAATGTGACTTTCAGTGTGTGTGCTGCATACACTAATGGTCCATTCATGCGCGGCACCTTTGACGCTCAGATATGTATTTGTGATAAGCATGCTCTGGAGCTGCAGCAGAAAGCGAAGCGCATGTTTGCAGGCAATATGTGCAACGGCAGTGATTATTCAGTTCCTCGCCAGTGCAAGCGAATCAGCGGCAACTTAAATGGTGCAGGCTGCACTAAAATTACGGTGCAAATGTTCCAAAAGGCAGTATACGAAGCGTTTGGAATGGAGGATGCGTTAGGCGTATTTGTGGATGTTTTGGAGGAGGACACAAGTGTCTCAACTTTTGCGACTGGCGTAGCCGAGTTTCAAGCCATAGCTCAACCGCAAATTAGACTGAAATTTCCCGACGCTTACAAAGTTGGTTTGCCAATTATTGGTCAGGTTGAGTGCAGAAATTTAGTGGATGGCGGTCAGGAATTAATGGTAGTTATGAGGACTCAACTTCAAAAGTGTGACGATGATGGACTTATTCGTTATGAAGATGTAACCCTTCTTACCAAAACTATTTTTGTCAAAGATGAGGTAGAAGTATATGATCTTGTTATTCCACCGGTGGTACTTCAAGATCCAGCATTTGTGACATCTCGGAGTGTTTTCATAATGCATTTAGATGTACAGAAATCACTAAAACTGTGGGATGACAACGAAGGCTTTGCGATACAGGTCGTGGTGATGAATAATACTAGCATCACTTGTCCTGGAAGAGTGAATTTGCAAGTGCAGTCAAATAAAGTCCTCCCAGACAACGCAACTCTGACGCTCCAATTTCTCGCCCGCGGTCAACTTACAACTCGAACAATCAATTTAGACCCAGGCTATGCATGCGTTCCACGCAACGACGAATTCGGTCACTACGAATGTGGTGATGGAGACGAGATTCTTTGTCTCAAGGGCTGGAAGGGAAGCAATTGTCTGACACCCCTTTGCGACGATGGTAGGTGTGATTGTGATGATGCATGCACGACACCAGGCAACCATTTTGGTGGGTTTGTTGAAGGAGGCGGTGCTCTCGAATTGCCAACCGATTTTATACGTAGAAAAGAGCGCAGAACATTCTTCCAGCATAAAGGTGAGCTTGAACTCGATGGTGAGTTTGGACCTGAGTTGCGCGCTGTCGCCTACACCTTTGATAGTGATGGTAAAATGGCTTCCGATTTCGTGAAAATTGATGGACTTCAAGCTTGCTCTTCACCGGCGATGGCTGAGACTGAGCGCGGAGGCGGTTTGCAGTTTGATAAGCAACTAGTTCTTCCTGGTGAAAACGTTAGCATTTCCTTGGCAGTGCCGAACGGTAAGAAGAGTAATGAGGATTTTGCAAACACGTGTCTCCTAAGCATAGGAGATGTCTCCTTAAAACAATTGGACTCTGTAAACTTTAGCATAATAGATGTAAACGCGTTTGTGAGTTTGCTGACAAGCGAACAAACGTACATACAAGCGGATGCAATTGGAGGTACTGAGGATGCTTACCGTGCAGCGGGGATACAACCCATTCTGACTCTGCCGAAAAGCAGTCATGATAGAAGAATGCATTGCCAAAGAAAACATGAAGAACAAGAGCCAGATGTGATTGTGCAAAATACGGCATGCGTTATAAGGGGCGATTTCGTGCAATCGGACATGAGCATGGAAAGCACATGGGAAAATGGAGAGTTAGACAAACAATTATCACGCGAATTAGACCGATTAGGATATTTGCAATTAATCGACATGGATAGAAGGGAGGAAGCGGCTATAGACATGAAGCCACGTCTGCGCGATTACTTCCCTGAAGTGTGGTTATTTGAAACAGTAAGACTGAGCAATGCGGGTTTTAGCAAATCCCTTACAGTGCCCGATGCTCTCACTACATGGGAGGCCAACGCTGTGTGCTTCACGGCAGAAAAAGGACTATGGATGCCTGTGAAGAAGCCAAAATTGACAGTTCAGATGCCCTTCTTCGTGGAATTCACACCACCTTTAGTGGCACGACGAGGAGAGGTACTGCATCTACCAATCAGCGTTTTCGCGTACCCCGAGGCCACCACAAACCCGCACATGGCGACGATGCCGACCACAGCGAAGGCTGTGCACCACTCGTGGACTGGAAATGGCAACAGTACTGATGTCCCACAGACTTGCTACGAGGTGGGCGTGGGCGTGGACAAGGATTCGCGCGATTGGCGCGTGGTCGGTGTCGCCGCCTTCACCACCTGCCTATGTGTGAGTGATGCAAAGAAAACATTCAACTTACCTCTCCGTCCACTACGCATTGGCCTTCTCAATGTCACTGCCACGGCTTTCGCCAAACGCAACACTCCAAGTTGTAGTGGCGCTGATGGTGACGCCATTGGCAGGAGGCAGTCGGATGAGGCTGTTACGGTATTGGACGCAGTCCGACGCTCGGTGAGAGTGATTGCTGAGGGTGTTGAGAAACGAGTCACCATTGGCGACGTTATCTGCACGTCTGGAGGTGAGTCTCGCTCTCCTCTCTCCTCCCGATTCCCTTCTTTTTACTATTCTTCGCGATTTCCCCTCTCATTAACTCCTTCTCTTTGACATCGCACCTCTAACTACTGTCTCGTATACCCCCACCTACAGCCTCCAATCTAGGCCTGCATACGCGCGAGAAGTAGAAGTAGGATTAATGTGGGGAAGCAATGCCTTTGTATGTAGTTGGTAATAGCCATATGCTTACTTTCATTTCCTCATAGCATGTTACATTTTGGATAGAGCGATTTAAAGTCGCCATCCTTTAATGTAAGACCAAAATTTCTGCCCCGCACTCACCCACCTACCCAAGCAGGCTACTCTAAGGTACAGTGCAGAACGTAGTTAAAACTATTCCCCTGAAGAAGGTCTTCCATTCCTACTTTCACTTCTACTGCCTATTTCACAGTGAAGTGCGCGTGCCAACTACATCATGTATTCTTCCCAAAGGATCTACGCCAGCGTGTTTGAAAAGGTAGTTTGCATTTATCGTCTTGGCGGAAGAATCACTCTATGAGCCACTAATAATAGCAAACTCATAAATGGAAGAACTGAGTTGTAGATGCCCAGCTTTTAAATATTAAAGGCATTGGTGAGCAAAGATAAAAAATGAGTTAAGCCGGAGTGATAGAAAAAGGATGGAGGCAAATATGACTTAGCATTCAGAAAAATTGAAGGACTGTGACAGAAAAGATGCAAATTATCACGAGGCCCACACCAACACCAGTTGTACCTGCAAACACTTGTGGGCGGTAAGGGAAGCTTTGCACGTGGATTCCATTCGACCTCATCAAATGCATGTGTGCTACAGCATATGTGGACAGCAGAGGAAGTGTATGGAAACCCAACAACTGAATTGGGCTCAAACCACCAATGCCGCAAAATAGCTTGATCTTACGAGGACTATTTCCTCTTCTTCATAATTGCGCAACAGTGAGCACAGCAGAGATGTACCAGAGAAATGCACGCAAATATGCAGAGAAGGAAAGGAGGAAAGTAGCAGCCTGAAAAATTTGCTTTTAGAGGAACGATAAAAGGGATGAACAGGTGGAAATTGGTAGCAACAACGAGTAAGGTAGACGCGCTGACGGGCACCATTTCAATAGAAAGCTAGGGTAGGGCAAACAAATTGGTTTTGCTCCCAATGGCATGTGAATTGCAGGGTCTTCTGCAGAGGAGCAGGAAATGACGGTCAGACTACCGGACAAGGAGATCGTTGGAGGTTCATTGCGCAGCTACGTCGCAGTCAGTGGCAATGTGGTTGGTCGTGCCCTCGCCAATCTCGACAGTCTCATTCAAATGCCCACTGGATGTGGAGAACAGAATCTGGTGAAGGTTGCACCTAGTGTCTACGTACTTCGCTACTTCCTCCTCAACAGGCACCACCACAACACTACCACCACCGCCAACACCACTGAGGCTGACAACTCGCGTTACGACTCTGTGATCAAAAAGGCTGCCAGCTACGTTCTAAGCGGATTCGACAACCAACAAAATTACCGTCATCCTAACAATGGCGCCTTCTCAATATGGGGTCCACGCAACGGTGCGAAAGGAAGCGTCTGGCTCACCGCCTATGTTTTGGAGGTTTTCAGTGAGGCTGACAAATTGCCCATTGCTTCCATCTCTGGACAGCCACTGGATGTGCACACCACCCTCGTCAGTGCATTCAATTTCCTGCGTAGTCAACAGCGCTATTTCAAGGACGGGTGCTTTGAGGAGGAGACAAGCCACGGCCTCCCCCCAAGCATACATAGCCTCAATAGGGTTGAAAATCGACTCCACCTCACCGCGCATGTCCTCGCCGCACTCGGCTCCGCCAGTACCGCACTGAGGAAAGATAAAGGCTACGTGTTTGGTAACTGTGTGCGTTCATCCATCAGATGCATTGAGTCGACAGCAAGGCAGCTGCCCTTCACTCAGTGGTCCACTCTCCTCTTGGCCAAGGTTGTCCACGCCACCAAAGCATTCCCACACGAAGCCAACACACCGATGCGCGAAGCGATGGTTACTGAACTAATGCGACGATCACAGCTTCAGTCATCCATTAGTGGGTCTTTGCGCTGGTGGTCGGATTCTGTATCCAACATCACCACATCCAGCTATTACACCAAGGTGCTCAATCTGGAGACCACTGCGTATGCGTTGCTCGCACTCACTCCCACACATCTCTCCCAGCATGACCAGCTTGCTACTATGCAGTGGATTTCGCGACAGCAGAATGAGAATGGTGGCTTCTACTCCACTCATGACACGGTTGTTGCAGTGCGTGCACTCACACACACCGCCACCTCCTTCCCCTCTCCCACACAACCCACACCTATTCGCATTTACTCCACGCCGGTGTCCCTGCTGGATGCACAAGTGGAGGTGAGTGAGGACAATCAACTGGTTTCACACACACTCGAAGTCGGTTCACACAATGTGAGCGACATCTCCAGTCTCCGAGTAGGCATCCAGTCATCAAGTCGAGTCTGCGTGTCTGCACACTTCACGGCAATTTACAATGTACCACAACCACAAAGGCAGGAGGATGTGTTCCATCTGGAGATCTCCGTTGATCAGGGTGGTAGCACTGCCACTGTCGCATGCACCTCTGCTTTCACTACAGTGTGTCTGCGACCCACACGTGCAAAATCTACTGGTATGCTTCTCGTGACTGTGCAGTTGCCCAGTGGATGGATAGTGACAAAGAGCGAGTTGGTAAAGGTGCCCCACAACGCAGATGTGATGAAAGTGGAGCCTGATGCTCACAAGCAGGAGGTGAGTGTCTACTTCAACGGATTCCAAGAAGAGGATGGTGACGCTGAGAGGTGTTTTACAGTGCCTTTACATCAACGCATTTTGGTGCAGGAGGCGCAGCCCGGTCTGGTCACTGCACACGACTACTACAACCCACAGGAGATTGTGCAGGCACTACTCCACCTCAACTCCTGTCAACTCTACTGGGATTCAATGCATGAAATCAACGCATAATGATTTGCTAGCACTACTAATGCTTTGAGCGTTGGCCTAGCGTACACTCTATCAATCATTCCCCTTCTTTTCTGTTAATCACCGAAGTTTCTTCTTTACAGCTATAAAAGTCACTGTTTGGATTGATGCCTCGCATCTGAGCGTATGCGGATGCAAGCTTTTCCAAGTGCAGCACAGAAATCATATGTGGAAGGGTTGACTACTAATGTGTTGGCTCTGTAATTATAGCTTGCGCCACTTCCCATGATTTCGTTTCGCTCAATACCTACGTCTCTTCGGAGAATGCTGCTTACACTCTCCATCATCGTGAGGCGTTCATCCTGAGGATTGCTTTTATTGCGTGTTCTTGACACTACCCTTTACTCAGTTCCGTATGCAGTGATGTCCGATTTCGTTCTATTCTCTGTTTACCATCTTTCCGACTCTAATGCATTGGCCACTGGTTTATGGGCCTCAGGAATCACCCAGCTTAAACGTCATGAAATCACTGCCACTGCTTTATGGCAAAGATTCAACCCCTATGTCGAGCAGAAGGAATGTTTGAACTGTCAACATTAGATTTGGCCAGATTCCACAACAAGAGGTAATTCAAGAGAAAGTAAAAGTAGTGCTGTGTCCATAGACTAGCGGGTGCTGAAGCTTTAGAGTAAGTAAACTGGGCTTCACTACTCTAATCAAGTAGGCACTGGTCGTTGCAATGAGACAAACTAACTCTTACTGTAGTGATATGCCAAACACAATGTCAGGAAGTGTCACGTGCTACCTCGATAAAAAATGGCCCCTTTTAAGCAAATGAAATATCAAATGATTTTAAGCACCCAAGTTATCTTCAAGGTGCTTAGACTGGTTAAAAAAGCCTTGCAGAGGAATGCCTCACGTGTGATAAGTGCTCTCCTCTTTTAATATTCCATCAGCATCTCTGACCGTCTCAACAATCGCTGCGCTGTTATGGAACAACTTTTGCCACACTATGCCAACTTTCTTTATGTGTTCAAGAAGTGCATGAGCTGTTGCTGTTGACTTTGGATTGAAGTGAGGAGAATACCTGAAGTGCAGCCCATGAAGAGAACAAACGAATATGAATGTCAAGCACAGTCCTTGAACTGTCTGATTAAAAATCCAATCAGATTAGCAATTACGCGAAAAATATAGCAGCGCCTCAACTTGCAATGCCTTATCCGATAAACTGCTCCGATGTTAGTCTTATCAGAGTTACAGGCGACTATGGAAGCAAACGATTATCTTCATCTCTTATCGTTCAGACCTGTTCTGGAGTTTTTGTCTGCAGCCCCAATTATCCTACTACAGTTGCTCCAACTTTACGGATGGTGAACACTTCGCTGCCCATACATTATGTGGTCAAAGGCAGCTCTATTCCTAAGAAGTCAAGAGCGGCAACTGTGCTGTAATTTGTCCCTGCTCCTCCTGTCTAGGCATGCAGCAATTGTTTGCTTTCCTCCTCTAGGCATGCCTTTGTGATTATATCGGAATGAACAAGTTTTCCATGACCTGCTTGACACCTGTCTGCCTGCGAGATGAACAGGAACTTCTTTCTCTTTACAAATGGGAAGATGCTCCAGCAAGACCTCGTTTGCCCAATGCGAAAAATAGTAATGGTGAGAATATTTACACCTTGGGGTTGGAGTGGAAGCGCTTCGTTTCCACCTTCCCATTGCATTCGTCAGATGCAACCAACATCCCGAAATTGAACGCGTGATGGAAATGCAGGTTGTTGGGGCCAATCATCACATCAGCCGAGGTCCTTGAAGCATCACCTGCGTTAGTTTATTTTACCGTGAAGATAACCAAAGCTTTAGAAAGTCTATGGTCGCATCCTTTGGCCATTTAATGAAAAATAGCTTCTTTGCATAAAAGGTAATCAAAAGGCTTAAAATACTCAAGATTTTGCTCTGCTTGAAAGAGTGACTGGCAATCAAAGCTGATGGACGTCCTATTACAGTTTGAGATATTCTCTAAATTCCACTAGGCAATAAGTGAACTTCAGAAAAGTTGGAATGCACAAGGTACTTGTGCGGGCGTTGGAACGTTCAAGCCAACTCTATTCAAGGTGTCTCACTTTTACCTCGATATTATCAATGCGTCCTAGGACGACGTCGTCTTCCACCGCATCTCCTAGGTAAAGAGGTGAGAGCGATAGCCTAACAATGGACATCAACACAACATTTCATCGAGTAACTCGAGAACATTCGCTACGCTGCTGGAACTTCTCAACGCCTTGTCCCACTGAAGTATTCACTACAGTTCTTTGACAAACAGAGCCTAGATGCAATCAATAAAATGACAGCAATATGACAGCCATACATCTACTTAAGATTACTTCTATTCTTCCTACTACTCTGCAGAGCCAGCTCAATGGCTTAGGACCAAGTCAGTGAACACGAACTGATGGCACAGTATTACCAAACCGCAGTGACCTTCTTTCCTACAATTTATTCGGCTTCTCTAAGTCTGTACTCACCAGATGCTTGCCAGCAGTACTGTTGTAATAATGGTTCCTTGTGCCGCTTTCACTAGAAGGGCGAAAAGTGTGTTATTGAATTTGTTGCTGATAAAGTAGAGAAGCATCGAAGTCCAGCGACAAGGCATTGAGAGCACCTACTTGCACGGAGGTGTGCCTTTCAACTATTTACTCCTATACTGGATGACTGATGGTGCTTTAAGAGGGTTTCAAAATCCGCCTACTGCAGCCATTTACGGCTGAATAACTTGGTCGCAAAGGGTTGACACGAATGCCTGAGCCGTGGCTGTGTAATGTCCTGAGCAAAGTCAGTTGCCAATCTTCCAATTTTTAATCATCACATGATTCTGTAATGTTTAGACGAAAAGGGCAAGTCTTGTGCACATAACCACGCGAGACAAAAGAGTTGGGAGGTGCTAACTCACAGGTAGCGCAACAATGAAGCCACTCTAAGGCAAAGGCACGTTCACGCAAAGGTGGGAACAATAAATTAAGTGAGTGCTTAGATGCTTTTGTGCCTTTTGTGAAAGACAAGTGAATGACTGCCAGTTCGACTGCGTGAACTTTGAAATGCACTTAGTCACAACGAATGGACACACACCTTGTGGATGTATCGTCAGTACCTATGCATGGAGGAAATGCATTTCACGAAGTGTGTCAGCCCCCTCCTTCCAGCTAATAACCAAATCTGTGATGACCGTGTAGTTGAAAATAGCGCATCATGTTTTCACTGAGATCTAGGCAGCATTCTCGACCAAAGCTAACTCTGTACTCTGAAGCAGAGCCAATATTGTCAGTTATTTCAATACCCTTGTCGATTTTTTCCATAAGTGATGTGCTCCTGAGAAGGTCAAATGGATTCGTTGTAGGACTTGCCTGACTGCAAACAGCTCTGTTGCAGCAACGCATATTAGTGCAGGTGGTGCAGCCCGGTCTGGTCACTGCACGCGGCTACTACAACCCACGGGAGTTTGTGCAGGCACCACTCTACTTCAACTCCTGTCAACTCTATTGGAATTTGACGCATGATGTGGTTACCACCAAAGCCATTGTTACTCCACGCACGCAGTCGAAGTCGGCGTGTTCAATACGTGAGAGCATGGACACTGCCGATTCACTCCATCTTCTCAATAAATCAGTGTGTCTTCATTAACATTTACTGCACGTGTTTAAGTCCTGCCGCGTGGAATGCCACGTTGCACATTTTCAAGAATCTTGATTGTGGCGCAGCCACAAGGAACGTTTTTGGACTCTTTGATGGGTACGTCCAGCCAGGTTCTTTAAATACCAATCTCGCGATTCGTGAGGTAATAAAATTTGACAGTCTGGTCAAAGCTGCCCCTCGCTATGAGGGAATGCTACAGTTTAGGCTGTGGTGGGCCTGTAGAAAACCATTTCCACCTTTCTTCAGAAATTTACGAGGTAAAAGGTGAGAAATGTGTGGCAAAGGCCATCACACATTATGCGTCTCTGTCAATTAGGCAAAACCAATTATGCATGTTTGCATCAATTTCCCTTGAATGTTATTTCAATCTTTCCTTTCATATCTCTTACATTCAATTACCAAGTAGTCTTCTGTCATTAGTTCCTGCAAGTTAATCTATCATTTACTTTTGCTAAACTCCGCACGACTAGTCGCTGCAGTCCAGATAAGAATGGCGACAAAGTGGCGCGCCGTTTAGTCGGGCACTAAATCTCCACCTAATAAAAATAGCAGACGTATCAAACAAACCTATAGGCGAATAAGTAGCTCCGATTTAATTAAAGTTTTTAGTTCTGCTGAATGCGAAGAACCAATTAATAATTGCTTGACATTCCAGTTTTTTTATCCATGACAAAGACATTAGCAATCGTTGCTAAGGGAATTAAATGCAATCATAGTTTTGTCAAGCACGGGAACCTCCTCACACATGGCACTTCAGAAAACGAAAATGCAAAGGAATGTTGCTATTCTAGTATGATCTACTTTGTCAATGACTCATACCTTTGCCATTCTTAGATCTAGAGGAAGGAAAAAATAAAGCTTTGCATTTAACACGGGAATGGAAAATAACAAATGTTATCAAACCACAATATTATCTCGCGTTTTGGGCTGGCAGCTTATTCCTCCCATTTTATGGCATGCCTTTAGGGATTGAACTTGAGGTGGAGAAAGCATACAACTCCCAAGCCTTAGCGAATGCTTGTTTTTGGTAACCAGGAGCAATGTCAGATAGAGCGGGAGGGTGTCAGTAGTTGGATTGAATGGCTGCTTAAACGACTGCAAACTCTTTTCTCACTTGCGTTTCCAATTTAGAGGAAAAATTTTTTTCTACGGAGCATCCTAGTATTTACGTTGAAACAATGTGAGGAGCACCGCTGTCTCAGACATTAAACCTCCGGCTGAACCGCGCACATCAATGCTTTACTCGGTTTCGTTGTATTCCGAGACAAAGTGAGCCGCACTGTTCCCCATCCTGCCTACCCTCAAATGACCCTCATTTTATTTTTGCGAATCTCTGACAAGCTAAAGGGAACCTCCTGTAGTTTTCTCATTGTTTGGAGTGCAGCCAAGTTAATGGCAAACCCTTAAGCATTCCCAAACCTGCGTAGCAAGTTTTGTGTCATTCCCTCACTACAAATCCACTCTCAGCAGAGGGAAGAAAGATGCAGGTGGAAAATAAGGCATCGGTCAAAGTCTCAATAAGGTTAGAACAGAAATATGGCGTTGATTTTCTTCATAGCATCAAAGCAGTTCCAAAAATTTCTTGGAACGTATATTTTTGGCACAGCAATGCACCGAAAGCGGACGCAGTTAAGAATCTGTAGTGCTCTCTTTGAGGTTGTGGACATCCCCAGTAACAATCTAGTCGCACTTTGCAAACGGTTGATGCATATCATTGACTGCGAAGGAAGGGATTGAGCTCAGTGCCGAGTAGGCACTTGGACAGATTTGCACAGCAAGGGGCAAAGCTCGGAAGAACAAGCATCGTCAAGCTTACTGAGGACACCAGCAATGACAAATCCGTTTGGCAGGATAATCAACAGAGAGAAGACGTTTCCTTGGTATTATGTAGGTTTTGTGAATTTCAGACAACGCCTTTTGGATTGTGATGCTGCAGTCACCATCTTACGTCTGATGCAGACACTGATAAATGAGCTCTTTCCAAAACATAGCATAGTTCACCCCGACGACATCCTCGTTGTTGGTGAATAACTTTGTGAACACAATTTTAATCCCAAACTAGCACAGAATCATCATCGAGATGTAGAATGAACCCGAAATCCAAGCAAATGTTATTTTCTTCAATGTTTCGTCAATCGCCTTGGGCATATCATCCAATCTGATGGGATGGTGGTCGCTGAAGGCCGCGCAAAACAAGTAAGAATTTGCTCAAAATTAACTGACTGGACGGAGCTCTCCAGTTTCCAAGGTTTAACAAACTACCATAGGCGTTGCGTAAAAGGCTTTGCCAAGGTAGCCAATTCGCTGCACAAGCAAACCGAGAAGCAGGCGAAATAGAACATCAGGTGAGGGGACCGTGCATGACGAGGCCTTTGAGAAATCAAGCCCATCTTCGTGAACAACGCATCACCCTTTTTTCCAGACATAGATGCCACTGACGCAGACTTGGGTGACTTACTTTCACAAAGAGACGGAAAAGGCGGAGAACACTTTGTCGCCTACTCCAGTATCGGTCCTAAGAAAGTCGATAAAATTTCTTAAAGAAATACAGTGATGTTACTAAAGAGAAGACTATAACTGCGTGATCAGATTAAATTCCTATTTGAAATGCTTTAACTCTGACACATTGCAGTCTCCTCAACATAATTTTTTATTGGATGATGACTGCGCTTCTGCTTTGCCTCTCCTCACTAATTTTATTCCCTGA
This sequence comes from Taenia crassiceps, assembly GCA_023375655.1. NCBI lineage: Eukaryota > Metazoa > Platyhelminthes > Cestoda > Cyclophyllidea > Taeniidae > Taenia > Taenia crassiceps. The sequence goes on from JAKROA010000011.1 coordinate 209,251, forward strand.
CACTTTGCCACTCTAAGCACCAATCAGCTCGCAATATCCCATCCCGCCATTGCCTTCGCATTCCACTTACTCCCGCTTCGCTTTACAGGAGTCAATTCAACTCGCTTCAGCAAATGGCAGGAATGGTACAGTCCTTGCTGTGGAAGGCTTGTCTCCTTCACCTTGGCCAAATCGCAATAACAAATTTCCTGCTGAAGGGAGAATCTTCCTGGAAATCACAAACCGTTATCATTTATCGCCTGGAATGGTTCATCAGCCCCCAGTCAAGTCTTCTACCACCATCAACCGTGCCTTTGCCAAAATTGGTTTAATTCATTTCGCGACAAGCGTTCCTTCCTTGATTATTCCTCGTAGTAGAGCAAAAGTGCTCAAACGGCAAATGGCACTACATTCCATGTGCATTTTATGAGGTCCCAAGGTGAACAGTACAACTGAGCATGCAATTTACGTTATTCTGCCTGCATATTTGTGCGCACTTTTGCTTCAAGCTAGCAGCAAACGTTCACAGGGAGAATTACCCAAAGTGGCATGAGCATTTAAGAAAAGTCAAAAATAACAACCAGATTGCAGCACCTTACTATGCGTTTTGAAAGAAGACCTTGGAGCCTCCCATACCATTCCCTCCTTGCAATAGTTTTGAGAATTCCTGTTTTTAAAATAACATTTCTTGCAGACTTGAACAATTAAGTCATCGCAGGGTATATTCAATCAACCCAATCTACTCCATCGTCCTCTCTTGGTGATATGCCATGCTACCACCGTGGGAGGCACTCAAGCCACGACAACATCATGTCAATGCCAGCGGTTGTAAACGGATAAGTGATGATGAGTGTGAGACGGCTCTGGTGCACAACCACTTAGTGATATTTTTTCCCCTTCTGAAAGCTGATATTATTAGCCTAATATACTGTCACAGTAAAGAGGTCGTGACTCTCTAAGAAAGTCGCTGGATACTAGAATGAGGGAATCAATAATGTGTAAAGGTTACTGCTTTTCAGGCAATAATGTGTCACTTCTAAAAGATGGAATTTAGCCCTAATAACAGGTACGTTAAGTACTGGATAAGGGTTCCATGAAAGGATGATATTTTATTGCCAAAAGGCAGTCGCGACAGCGAAGGGAATACTAAAAATGGACTACTTTGATTTTGAGTCCTGCCTCGGTAGGCCTCGTGACTTTGGCTGGACGATGTGGGACTTCATTGATGGTGTCTTTAAAGGCAACGATTGCTGAGAAGTCACTGTGGGTATTTCTGGCTATCCGTTTACCATTTTATTCATCTAACAGGAAGTTCTGCTTTACTCGGCCTAGCATGTGCACACACGGCATCTCTGTCAGTAGTGAATACCGGGAGTGGATAACCTCTTGCATCAATGTTTGCTAACTTTTGGGCGGCTGCCTATCCAGTGATGAGAAATCCATCCCCCCTCGTGTAGTTTATGAAGTTAACAGTGTACCATCCATAACCCCAAATGGACAATCAGTGCAAGCTATATGTGCGTTTGTGTGACACATCAAACTACGAAATAAGAGAGGGAAGAGAGCGGAACTTAATTGTACATGTGCAGAAAGTGTCGCCAATGGTGACGCGTTTCTCAACACCCTTAGCAATCACTGGCACCTAGCGTTAGATCGCGTCTTCTGCTTTGACAGCATCACAAGCCTGTCTTCTGTCACCAGTGCCATTATCACAAACGGGGCTGTTATGGTGGGCGACAGCTTTCGCGGTGATAATCAGATGTCCAATACGTAGTTGACGAAGAGGAAGGTACAAATATTTCCTTTACGTCTAATGCGTGGATTCGGGCAGTGAAGGCTGTAACACTGACCACTCGCCAGTCCCACGAATTCGTCTCCACGCTCGCCTCCACTTTATAGCATGTGCGTGGAGTTACACTACCGCCGTAACCACCTTCGTCGTGGTGGTGATGGCAGTCTTAGGGTGCACGAAGACACTGATTGGTAGGTTCAGCACCTCTCCTCGTTGTGCCATTAAGGGTGGAACGAGTTCCACGAAGAAGGGTATCTAAACTATTAGTTTGTGCTTCTTCACGTGTATCCACTTTCCTTTGTCTTCTGTGAAGCACACAGTGTAAGAGGACTTTCGAACCCGTATTACACAGTTTCACTTTTTCAAACAACCATAACTCTAGAAAGAAATTCGGATTTGTACAGTTTTGCTTGACACCCTTTTTCAATGAGGACAAACAGTACACCTGGGTCAGCATTTGAATCCGTAATGTCTATTTGAAGAGCTCCTTCATATGCTTACTTTTACTCCTCGCATCATTAATCTTGCTTTATTGTGATGCATGGATATATGTCAATCCTGCGACTACGCAGACATCTTTAGTTCCTTTCATCTTATCACCTGTTTTGTGTGTTTGATCGCTTTTCAACAGATCAGTATAAGTGGCAAGGTCAATAATACAAGAATTTGAAGAAACAAACTGCGTTGACGAGACATTTCTCATGCTCAAAAGACATTTTTGTGATGTCTTCATTACTCTCCCTTCTAGTTGATATTCATAAGAACATGATAGCATCCTCGCTATGAAGAGCTGGTTTCTGTCTCAGTCTCAGGCATCATTGGCGAAGAGCAAGCTTGAAGGTCATCAATTTCCACGAAGCTGGAAGCCATTTTGCGATCATCATCAAAGATGCATGCTCGAAGAAAGTGTGGCGTGGATTGTTCGTGTTATGACTTGACCACCGGAGAGAAACTACAACGTCACAGTTGTGCGATCCACTAGGACTTTGTTCGATAGTACCTGCGAACTTGCGCTCTCGGGATGGTCGATACCGGATATGTCCACCACACTGACTTGTACTTCAAAAGCTGCCTTGACATCCAGCAAATCCAGTCACTTGAATACACTTAACCCCCTGTAAAGGAGGAGGTTCTGCAACTGCCATTCACTGTTATTGGTGTAGATCCTACAGTTCCTCATAATGCGACATTGAGAGCAAGCCGAGTTGAGGCGCTAACACTGAAGCCCATGACTTTCCCACTTTTACGTCATTCAAATGCAGAGAAAGCAGTCGCCATGCCCGGATTGTAATGCTGCCGACGATGTAGGTAGTGTGCCCCAAGTCCAGCGAGTAAGGTAGCGTAAAAATCGTCACAGCATTCGACGATTTTGTTCATGACAAAGACTATCAACCAAACCTGTACTTATTTCACAACCTTGTAGGAGTAAAACTCTGGTCCTACTGGAATACCAATTACTACAAAAACAAACTGTCATTGGCGAAGTCCTGCGTTATTGGCGGCACTGAGAAGCGCTTGGTGGATGGGGGTTAGTTGGAGAATGCGTTCATAACTAACCATTGCTTATTAGGAGGCACTATTACGCTGTGCGAAATTGTTAAGCATGCTGGACGTGCATTACTAAAGCAAACCCATTTGTGGTGCATTAAGGAGAATAGATTGATGCCGCGGTAGCTTTGTTTGTCATTATGAAGTAGTTTACTAAGGTTCGTCTTTCAACTGTTCAATAAAGACGAACGGTTGTCACTTCGACCAGTTGCTGAGTCGGTAAAGTCTACAATGGGAAAAAAACAGGGCGTGTAACGAACAACTGGTAAACTTGACCCAAAACCCCGCACTTGTTGAAGCCTCCGCCTTTTCTCGAAAACAGTAGAAGAAATTACGCTCGTTATCACTCTGCTGGGGCACATTTCCAGCCACACTGATATGCTACTGAAGTAGTGGCTTAACCAACGTATGCAAATACCATTACAAGGTATTGGCAGGTATGGGATGCAAAAAGAGTCACTGGACGAGGTGCTCGGTGCGTGCTACTGGAACCAACCATTTCTGCAAAAATGGCAATTGCATCACGCATGAATTTTACTCCCACGATTGTTCACCCCATCCCATTTGTGACCGATCGCAAAAATAATCATTTCAAAAGTGGGATGAGGCAGCCGCACATGGAAGTTTGTTCAGTGCAGTGACGTGACTGACGGTATTCTACTGACAGAAGGTGAGTAGAGTAGACAGAAATGTGTGCGATCAGATGAGGATAAATGGAGGGTGGCGAGGAAAAGGGAGAGGCAAAGGAAGAAGAGAAAATCACATAATGCTGTGCAGAAAGAATTGGAATAAAAATAGAGAAACGGTGTTGAAGAGGAATTGTAATGGAAGATTTTAGTTTGGCAATGGTGTAAGTGATGAGGGGCAAGGGAAGCTGAGCGGGGCAGTGGTTGGGGTGGCGCCAAGGAGCTATCGCTTCTCGGCTCTCTGAGCTAAGATCATGTGTAGTATCTGTTCTTTGCAGTGTAATTTCTGCAACGGTCCCTAATTTGGGACCAATGAAATTACCTGTATTTTTCCAACCGGGACGGGTGCTGTGAGCTTGCTCAACCCCGTTCGGGGTCGGCCTCGTATTGCATTACCTCGAGGATTGGCCCCACTAATGAGCACCAAGATAGTGAGATTGGGTGGACGGTTTGTGCGTGTACGTGTGTGTGTGTGTGTGTGTGTCTGGGGCAGGTGGGAGTCGGTGACGGTGTGGCGCGTTCCTTGGCGTCACAGCGTGGCCCCATCATTTGATCATTTGCGCCCCACGGCGGCGCAGCTCATCGCAGCGGAGGCGAGTGCGTCGGTGTTTGCGGAAGAGGGCAGACTGCTCCACAGCACTTTCGATAACGTCCCAAGAAGACAGCAGGGGCGACGACGCTAGAAAGAGGAGGGAACTATGCGATGCTAAGGTTGTTTGCAGGGGTGTTTGAGGAACGCAGATGCAGCCATCGGCAGCATATTAGCTACGTTTCCACCTAGACTGCGAAGGACATGCATCTGGTCAAGACTGTGCCGCTAATGGTGGGCGTTTTGTCGTAACTCTTGGGCTTCTGCAGAATGGGTTGCGAGCGCTGCTGGAACTTGACTCTTCCGTTACATCTCCCACTCTCACATGCTGATAGCTGAGAAGATGCTGCTACTTGCATGGGTACGCTAAATATTTCTTCATCCATTTCGAGGCACCATATCAACTACTTCTATCTTATTACTTTCTTCCTCAACCAGCACACTTTTTGGCACCTCTTTCGTGGATATATTTTATGCCAAATAGCTCGGCTTTCAGCACTTGTTAAGCGTTCTGCCTTCCCCTCTGCATGTGGCACAGTGGTGTGAGAGTGCCCTGGCGGCTGGTGGATGCCTAAGTTGCATGCACAAGACACGGGGCCCATTCTCCGCTATTCAGTGATTGGCAAATATTAATCCGTCATAGAAAAACTGCTTTGGCGCTTGTGGGTCTGTTAGACATGACGATGTGTTTGTGCAGACCCCTTTCAGCCTCCAACATGACAAGGTCCTGAATATCCGTTTTTGTCCAAAATAACCGCTACACCCCACGGCTCCCTCTTTATTCCCCACGTAACAGTCATTCCAGTGCACTGTAGTTTCTCTTTCATCTCAGCTTTTCAGGTTTTCCACCAGCAACCACTGATTAGCATAAAAAGCAGCTTTAAATATAGAATTCGCGTCTCATGTTGAACGCATAGCCGTGTGTGTATGTTCGTGGAGGATACGCTAAGGCGGAACACTGGTTGTACTAAAACACAGACAAACGAGCACGCAATTATTATGCCTGCATTTTAGAAGTACAGAAGGTTTGGAAAGGGTAATGTCCTGTCGATCATGCAATGTTACTGCCTCGCTGTCAAAAGCAGCCTCAGCTACGGATGCGCATCTCATCATACCAGCCAATTGACAGGCAGTTAATTTGGTGCCGTCATATCACTTGACACTAGAGTTTGCATGAAAGGCGTTCAGCGTAACTCTCACCTACTAAGTCACCAGTCCTTATCAAGCAAGAAATTTGGATGCAAATCACAAAACTTACTAATTTTGCTGACGTTACATAAACCACCGTTATTTTAAGCAAAGAATGCGAGCCAAATATCTGCAAAGTGGAAGGAGATTACGGGATGTTAGAGTAAGTACACATTGTGGAATAGGCCTGATGGACTAGGCAATGCCTACAGAAATGGTGTGAGCGTGTGTGCCCTTGCAGTTCCTCCATCGTCACAAATTCAGCGTAGCACTCGGTGCAGTAATAGCGTACTTCTGAATTCCCCGATCCCGAAACTGCAGTTTGGTACAATGAAGCATGAATTTTGGAGGAGTATACAGGAACCGCCGAAGCTGCGGCTGAGCGGCAGAGCTTAGGCTAAATTCGGTCAAAGGGTTGTGGACGCAAACTCACCAGCATGCGTTCCAATGAAGTGATGGAAGTACGAATTAAAGTTTTCAAATGGATCGAGACACACGCAGCACACGTTATGTTTCCAGACTATGTTTTGTGGTTTAAAAAGTGCTTAGGTTAATTTTAACATAAGTGAGGAATGCTAGGGATTTTTGCAGGTTCTTTTACCTTTTTGATGCCGTAAGAGAAATCCGAGAGTGTCGTAGAACCTCGAGCAAACCGGACAATCAGGCCTCATAGGAGCTGAAACACATCAAATGTGCGTCAAGCGATGCTGAAACCAGAAAGCAGTCTGTTTAGTTTGACCGTGTTGCCAAAGCCTCTTTCATGATTCTTAATATAGAAGCGGATATTCCACTCCATACAGCTCAACCACTCATCCTATGCGCTAGTGCGCTTATCTCTGTGCAAAGCCAGACTGGTGGTGTATGCGAACATGGAAGCACGTCCTCAACTTGAAATCTGCCTACCATGATGCACACGGTCCAGGTGTGCCATGCACAAAACGATGCTGTCGAATGGCGTCCTGCATATTCTACACCTGTAGATACACATTTGGGCGAAGAAGAAGGACAGATGCGCGACTTCGCGAGTCAGAGATTGCGAGAGAGGCAGTGAGCAGACGCAGCTCCTCCTGGACCTGTCCTCAGACTTGCAAGTGATTAAAACGCGGAGAGCATTAGTTGCGCGTTTGGTTGGGACTTTGAGAGCTGCAAAACCATGTGGTCAGGACACACTTCAAGCGAAATGCTGACTCCTTCATTATGTACCTGGAAATGACAATTAGCCTTTCAAGGAAGCAATTTTACTATACTCGATAACCTGTAACCACTGCTTCATTACTTCTTTGGCCCTGAAGAGAAAACTGTGTTACTACTCAGCAAAGCTTGAATACGAAGCAAAAAATTGAAGGCTTTCGTTTCAAATAATCTGAAATTATTGTTCACAGAAGATGTCCTTGATCCCTCTCTTTGATCTGCACAAGTTAATTCTGCTCGACATTGTGGCCATTGTGATTTTGCCCGCTTACCGTCCGTTATGTCGTGCTTCCTGGCAAAGAGATCGCGCAGAGGCAAACTTTGTCTTACGGCTTCTCCGCTTATTTGACAAAACCTGAAAGACGTGGAACAGTAAAGTCTTAATTCACCTTTTCCTTGGACAATTAAAGTGTTGATTCGAGAACCCCCGAGTTGACTGCAAACACAATCCACATCCTTCTATTCCCCTGTCTTACCTACTCGGCCGCCTTAGCCATTAACCTTGATTAGTAGGCGAGGAAAGGTTGAGCATATAAGGCATTATAACTTATTTACCGCTCCGCAATGGTACAGTCACTGACAACGATAACATTACATTTGGCGGTAGAAATTGGAGACTGGGAGTAGAAAGAACTCCTATTCTTCCTCCACGCTAAAATTCTGAATTGAATCCGCTACGCATTCGGTGCATGGGATACACAAATGCGAACCTCAACTGAGATGCGGTTGTTCCGAAGCACCGACTTCATTGCTGTGTTGCCAAATTGCTGCTGAACTCAGAAATACTCGTTCTCACCTCAACCCGCTGTTGTTAGGCTTGTCCTTTTATTCTGACCAACCGCACTAGGGTTCTGATCGTTGACACTCTTTCGTCATTATTCCATGACAGCTGCTTCTTCGAACATTAACCTTCTTTATTTAACTGTTTGTCATTTATTTTATCGAATCTCTCTACTATTCTGGTTTTTAAAAGTAGCCATAACGGATGCGCCAAAGGTAAAAAAGAAAACGCTGGAAAATTTTTTCTCGACTTTGCCAAAAGTTGAGACGATTTTTGTGGCAGAAAGGTGTTTGTTGAGTACTGCACAGGCGACAGGTTGAGGTCCCACAAGTGCGCATTCATCCAGGAAAACCTGTTGACCAAAATGAACTCACTGAGCGAATTTTGTGATTGAATTTCTGGTGAAAAGGGACGATGACTCGATTAATGGCCTCAAATCGCAAATTAATTGGCTTGATAATAAAAAAACTTTTAGCAATATAATTCTGGTGCAGATGAAAAGCACTTGAGACAGATCTGCTCACCTGAGTTCCTTCAGCTTGACTTGCCACTTCACAACAGTAATGGGAAGAGACTGTTTGTAGCACTCACAGGAACGCCTGGCAGGAAGGCGAGAGAGATGTAGAGAGAAGGAGTAGCTATGCTTTAGAAGTGGATGCAGCCACCAAGTATTGGCTGGGTAGAGTTTTTAAAGTCACGGTTATTCCAGGTTTTCTCAGAAACTACCGGTACAATTGGCTATGAGGGTGTGAAAGTGCTACCACTGGTTTTTACAAAAGCTGCATCACCAATAGCACCGTTGGCATAAATCGTTGATTAGTTGCTGTTGGTGATGCTCCTCAGCGACTACACCTTCGAAGACCTTTCTTTTATTGGTAGCAGAATTGTTCAGTTTGGATGGTGAAGTAACTTCTTGTATGTGACTATGCTACTTAGGTGAGCAAGTAGAAAGGATCTTTTGTTCTCTACTCGATGAGGAGTGCAAGAACATTTGGCCTAAAATTAGAACTGCTGTGAGGAAAGTGAGTGTAGTCCCTTTGCAAATTTCATTTGGAAAAAGGTTTTCAGTGAGTGCGTTTGGAGGCTTGCCTTATTTGACATGTCCTGGTCTCTCCCTCCGAAGGTCCATCCCCCTTTTGCTCTCCCTCCTGTCCCTCTCTCTCTCTCCATCAAAACCATCGGCAACACATACGCGCCGGCAGCATAATTTGGGGAAGATTAGTGCAAAACTCAGAGCCTGAAATGCTTTTGTTAAAAGCATATTTGTTTGATGTTTGTGCAGATGGACATGTCAACTTTGACTCGTGCTACTCTACAAGTTGTCTAATGTACTCACCCTCTTCTATTTTTGATTCCTTCCATAACTCGTAAGTATATGCGTGCGTTCCTTCAGCAGCAAGAACTGGTGACCAGTATATCGCTAATTCATCACTCCTCAAACGTCGTGATTGCTTGCTGGAATCGTGCTGACGAGGTTTCAAGAGTTTAGTTTCTATGACCTCTTCATATGAACATTAGGAGCCTCAGTACAACATTTGCCGCACTTAACTGCAGCGATCATTGATGGCATTGTGAAGCGAGAGTCATCTGTCTGTTTCGTTGGGGAACAGGCGCACTCAAAACAGGGATGGCTCTGATCACCACGTCTCTTAATGCCTGCTACGCAAATGACTTCCAACTTTTGATGGAACAGAAGTTTAGAAGGCATCCACCACGTTTCATTCTTTTGCGTTAGATGATCGTTCTACCTTCTTAAAGCTGTCGATGCGCATGAGTGATGCGAGATGGAGGCGACTAATGCAGGCATCATGCAGAAATGACACGAGCCAGGTGACATCATGGTTGCAGTTGTACCCTCAGTTTCACTGTCGTAGAAATTATGCTGCAACTCACAGAGTCTTCTCTTCATCAGCCATCCTCTTGTGTGCCAGCCATTTGTTCGGCCAGCTGGAAAGGCGAGATGCGAGTTGGCCTCCTCGATACCTTCAGTGTAGATTGCCCAAACCAGACTGCCAAGCCTCATTGGAGTCACCTTCCTCGTTGGCGAGTTAAAAGGCGATCTACAACTTGCACAGCTAGGCTGTGTTTGTGTTTGCTACGTCGACCACTACATTCAATGAGGTAAGCTCAGCACAATTGGGATTCGCATTAGCATAATATCAGTGACAGCAACAGTCATAGCAATCGGCCATACATAAAAAGCGCAAATTTCTCCACCTTCCGAGATTTACTCGAAACTTTGAGACTGTATGACTGTGCTGCACTGAGCAAGACTTGGTCATACACTTCATCCCGTGGTGCCACTTGCAAGACCCTTTGCTAAAATAGCATTTAGGTCCCTTTGGAGTAAGCAGTGATTGGCGATAAATGACGATGTAGTGGATGCAAAGCACAAGTGGTGAATCGCAGTGGCTATTATTTCTTGTGTCTGCTTTACCGCAATCGCCACATTGATGCCATAATCAGAGGCATGAAAATCTGGCCCAGAGAATGAATGCGTGGATGCGCTAACTGCAATGACTTCACCGCATTTGTCTCTCCATAAATGACGCATTAGATGCGTGAGGCGACGAGGAGCTTCACTACGTGCAGTGTGAGTTGACCTGACCTCAACAAGGGGTCAGACATGGACACGCATCAAGCTTTTGGCCATGATAACTTTCCACAAGTGGGGCTTTAGATTGAGAGCGAGTAGCATAGTCAATAGGATATAATGGTTACTGATGCGAATTACAGTTCTTGAAAGCTTCAATTCTAGTTATGTGGTTCGGATGCAACGAGAAGGAATTTTTGGCTGAAAAGGAACAAGTCGACCTGAAATAGGCATGCAAACGTCTGCTGGGCGCTGTGACTTAGGATTTGAGTGAAGTGCAGTGGCAATGGTTGGTGGTGTATAGGCAGAGCTCAATTAAGAAGCCGCGATTTCGGCTCACTTGGTCAAATGCAAATCAAAGCTGCTGACATGTCTTTTCGGCGTCAGCATAAATTCGGCAGTTTAAAGTAGCAGGTGAACACCTGCATTGCATTAATGAGCATCGAATAGTGCCAAGGAGCTTTCTCCAGCTTCGCCAGCTTCCCTCCTAGCCTGTTGATTAGAGTGCGATCTGGGCAGGACCTGATTGTGGCTGGATTGCTAAATAGCTGCTCGACTTGTGGCATGCACAAACGTGAACAAAGCGAGCATGGCTATATACGGATGTGATTTAACGAGCTGATTAGGAGTCAGGTGGAATGCACAGCGAGATCACACTCGACCGACTTCACGAAGCGGGCATCAAGACGTCCGGTCTTTGGTCGTGTCGACATGATGACTTTGCCTTCGCCAACAGAAGGCAAAGGATATCAAAGAAGTTGTAATCTTGTGCAACCACTAATTAGAGAGAAGTTTCGTGGAGATACATTTACTTTAGGTAGAGTGCCGTAAAATACAAACAGCTGCGTAGTGCAGGTTGATGCTCTTCTCCTCAACACCTTCACAATGTGCGCTCCTGCATGTCAACTTGGCTCTGCAAAAGTGAGGGACAAAACCAACCCACAGAGTCCTTTTGCCTGCAAAATCCTCTCTGGCTGCACACTCAGATCTCGTTGCATCCGGCTACCAGCCTTGCCGTTAGGCTGATTGTGAGAGCAAAAGGCGGCATCCAACGTATCTACCCAAGCTTAGCGGGTCAGTATGTATGCAAACAACGCAAGAGCCCAATTCGATGCAATGCTATCAATCATTAGAGCCTCAAACATCGCACAGGTGTACACTCAACATAAAAGTCAGTCGCAAACAAACCTATCAGCAACAAATTTGTGATGCTAATCAATTGGCAAGCCGGCAATTTTTATTACTTGGCAGCATTTCGTCCGGACGCACATAGACATGCAAAGATCTGCTTAGATATCTGCAAAACCTAAGTAAAGTACTTGCTAAGGGTTGTGCACTTTTGCTGTTCCTTTTGCTGGTCTTCAGGCACAATGGTGGCGGATCCTGTCTTTTTCAAATTTACCCAAAATCGTAGGCAGGGGCATGTTGGTGAACAGCGGGACTAGTGCCGACAGCAACATTCCAGCCAATCGCATTGGCTGTCGCAGACAACTGGACAGAACCACATTTTTCTGATTGGATTGCAGTGTGGTGCGTAACCGCTGTGTTCCCGCTTGAAGCGCACCAGCACTACATCATGGTAACCTGCAGAGTCACAGCAACCAGCCTCATGTCTTGCGAACAGCTTTCTTGGTGGTATCTGAGCATCAAAAAGCACTAGAGTAAGAGAACCGCTCAGGTTAGTAGGGGAACCGTTTGTCGTCTGTGCTCATCTTTAGTCTGGGTTTCAATTGGAGACAAAAACAGTCTCAATTTGCACTATTAGTCATTTTGACCCGATGGAAATTTTGCTTGCGTGCTAAGGCTTGTTTATGGAAAGGCTTCAAGCTCGGCAGGGAGACCCGAGTAAGAGAACAAAAATACAGCAGGTGTTTGAGGCTCCAACTCGTGCCGTTACACGAAAGACACGGCAGGTGCGAGAGGTGATGGGGGCACAACCACGTGCGACTCCGTGCTTTGACCTCAATGCATGTTAGCCTCAACAAAGAGTTGGCCAGCCTCAGCACCAAATGTCTGGTAAGGATAACGTTTTCTACACGCGTGAGAGGTTAGAGCACGTGGGGCTGACGGGTTCCATAGGGCGCAGGAGAACATCGAAAATAGCCTCCATTACTCGTTAATGCGAATCGCAATTATTTGACACCCACTGTGCGAATTATGCAAATTGGGCGTACAAGGCAGAGAATGCGGGTGCAACAGCAAAACGTAAGCTGCTTTGCAGTGAATAAATGAATGACTACCGGAGGCAGTGCCTTGGGTGAAGTGCTCTGGCAATTGCGGATACAAAATTATGAACGCACAATCAAAGCCCCAGTGAACTAGGCCCGATTTCTATTTCTAGGCTGCGCAGACCAGTGCGCTTCGGGCAAAACCAAATTGTTATTGTCTGCACCTGTGTGAAACTTAAACAAATGAGGTGAATGCACCAATGCTTTTCTTTAATATTGTGCAATCTTTTACCCTGCACAATTACTCTTTCCCAGCAGGGATTGGCTGAAGATGACTGCTCACTTGCAGTTTATCTATCTATGTATGTATGTATGTATGTATGTATGTATGTATGTATGTATGTATGTATGTATGTATGTATGTATGTATGTATGTATGTATGTATGTATGTATGTGTGTATGTATGTATGTATGTATGTATGTATGTATGTATGTATGTATGTATGTATGTGCGTGTGTGTGTGTGTGTGCATGTATGTCAAAGCGCAACATGAGGGACAGAGTAGTCCCCAAATCTGGAGTGCGTTCCATCGCCATGGAATCGGAACCTCATTGCAAAAACTGTTCATTGAGATGAACTACGCGGCAGTTATAGGGCTAGCCAGGAGACAACGTTTGCAACTTAGCTTGACCTGAAAAAGCTGTTAGCGTGTCGGTCGACATGCGTGGCGCTCCCCGATTCGACAGCTGCACACCATTGTCTCACACCTGGGTGTGATTTGCCTTATCCCACCCCCTCCAACACCAACGCGTATTACGGGTGTGAAAACTGGCGAAAGACCATGCACTGGTCTAAACCTGCGATTAATGCCCTTTTGAAAGCATCCAAGCCATTTCACAACTCTGCGACTGGTAGCAGCGAAACTCAACTCATTAAGAGCACAGAGTTGCTTAAAGAATCAGTCCCACCAAAAGCATCCTCTAAAAGCGACGCTCATTGAATTAGTCAGTGGTGGACTGAATGCTGCAAATGCTTCAATTAGAGTGTAATGTAGGAGCTACACAGGGATAAAATAAATGTGACATCGACGCCTCCGAAGAGTCTACTGACTGATTGAATCATCGTAGCAGGGTGCGTTGGAGTTTGAGGATGTGAGCTGTCTCAATGTTACCTCAACACTACTGATCAGATGCAAGTGAAATTTGATACTGTAGGTGGTAAACGCTAACTAATACTGACAGCCACTAACGGTGGTAGGCTTTTAAGCCTGAACTCGAAAGGAGTGCAAACTACTGCTCGGTTGGTGTGGCGACTTCGGACTTCCAGACGACGGTGATGGCTAGGCCATTTGCGAGTGATTACTTTAGATTCTGCACTTCACTGTATCCACGTCTGCGGGATGATGAATTTCCATTACTCTGATCATCCATCACTGCATATGAAGGAACAGTCGTAACCTCGGCAACGCCTTAGTGGTCTGACTCCAAAGTGGGAGAGGAATAACTGAGATTGAACGAAGCTATCCTGCCATGTCAGCCATTTTGTCCAGTCGCACTCTTCGTGGCCATTCGATTGAACACTGAACATTAATTCAGGAAAAAAGCAGTAAAATAGGCTGCATGAAGCGTGCGCGTATTTACTCACTGATTACTGCCATCAAGTGGACACGTGCAAAACAGCAACATAGGAAGCAGTTCATAGAACTATTCGCTGCTTTGATTTCGATGGAAGGCAACTGCAGTGCATTCCTTATCTCAAGTGGTTAGATTGGTGGCACCTTCACTACATGCTGTGTTGGCGGCGGTGGAGGCAACGAAGGTTTCATTCGTAGTAGCGGCTGTGGCAATAAGGGAGAAGAGACACTTGTCAAGGTGTCGGATGAGTAGACTTCGACGGCTGAATGATGCTGCACAGTGCAAACAGCGCCAGCGCTTCACCTTCATGTGTGTCTGCATATGCGCTCGCAGATTGGACCGATCGGCAAAGGCGTGCTGACAGGTGGGACAGACGAAGGGTTTCTCGCCTGTGTGTATGCGCTCGTGATTCTGAAGCAGCCATTTGCGCGTGAACGCCTTTTCACAGAAGTGACACTTCCATGATCGTGAGTGGCTTTGCTTATGCCTTCGAAGAGAGGCAGTGCTCTTGTACATCCTGCCACACTCCTGGCAATTCAAGTTCGGTCGCGCGTCCTCCTCCACTTTTACATTGTTCACCTCTTTTGAGGTTGCGAGACAGCCGATACTGGTGCTCTTCCTGTCATTGCCATTGTCATTGTCATTGTCTATGTCACTGGCGGCTCTTTTGGGGACCTCGGTGTTTGGAAGATTGGAGACATTATCGATGCAATTGGCAACGCTTGTGTTTGTGATTTGGGCAATGGTGTTCAATGGAGGCTGTTGGAGTAGACGATAACATAAGGCAAGGTAATCGAAGGTTTGCTGATCGGTTTGGCTGGAGAGTTGTGGAAGAGTGCATTGGGGCAGATGGGGCGCTATGAGTGCACTGTAATTGACAAGTGGGACGAAAAGCTCTGATTGGGCTTGTAGATGAGGAATCAAAGAAGAAGACAATGAGCCTGCGGATGGAGAGGAACAATGGGCGGTCAAGTCCTCCAGGAGGCTCTGAATATGATACCCGCATTGAGGCTGTGATAATGACGATGAGGTAAAGTTATCCATGGAAGAGGTGGAGGAGAGGCTATTGGAATTCACTGCCGCCGCAGTTGATGGCAGTGACAGTGTCAAACTGAAGTCAAAGGGGCTTGAGTTGCAAATGCCTTTGTCCCTGGCACTACAAGTTAATGGCTTTGTAGATGATTGCGTAGTGGGCGATAGCTCCAGAATGCTGGCAATGGAAAAGTCTAAGGAAAAGAGAAAGCGTTTTCGGGAGAGATGAGGAGATATAATTAACAACTCGCAATGTGAGAGCTTGAATACGTCTGCATCAGATCAAATCAAACGCGAAGTAATTACTGATGAGGTGCAAGTGCAAATCCATCTTACCATATTTCATGGCCGAAAAGGCGTCCGATGACTAGCGGTGGGACATCATCTGGCCTTATGTATCGCCAGCCCAATTCTCATTGGTTTGACATGCTGCGACTCATTGGTCAATGATGAGTGATTTGGGCTTGTACACGCTGACAGTTGCGAGGACCGAGAAGAACTATGCTTGAATGGAGGCTGAACCTTCTACATTTCCTCATACTGCTGGTCGATTCCACCGACCATTCCACTGATGCTTCTCTTGTTGCAATTTCTGCTGAGACCCATGCTATACGTTAGAGTAATAAAAAAAAATGATTTGCTTTGTTGTACCATGCCTTATGGAGTCAGTAGGCAAAGCCAGCTATCGAATTTTCGCTCCCAAATTATGTAGAATGGCACACTTTCATGTATGTTAGCGAGGGCGAATTGGGGCAATAGTGCTGCTTCGGTGCAAATCGCCACGGAGAGAGAGCGTTTGCAGGAGAGGTTGTGAGGTAGACAAAGGGAACTCGCCAGCTCAACTGGACCTGAGGCGCCCATGTACAGGAATTGCTCCATGACTTGAATTCAGGAGGAGAGTTCGAAACAGCAGTAACTTTTCGATGCACTCAAACTGTCAGGTCTTGTGCTGGACACCCTGGCATTCAGGTGAGGTTGTTGGCACCGTTCTTAACTTAGGCGAAAATTTTATCCATCCAGAAGGGCAATCTCTTTCGATGTTACTGAAGGCATTGGCAGACACGAGGGCAGCGAGACCAGTGACCGGAGAAATGGAGGAGGAGGAAGAGGTGGAAATGGAAGTGAGGAAGAAGATAGGTGATTGAGGATGTCAAGTGGATTGAGAAGCTGGGGTGTCAAATTTGATTTGAAACGATCTTGGCCAGATGCATGTTACTGCACCTAGCATTCGCACCTCGTCTGGCTGCTTCGTAGTCCTTACCACACCTGCCGCTCGAATGCAAGTAAACCGCATTGGGAGGTGGAATGGATTATTGGACTGCTGTGCATGAGGGATTCGACTTTACTCATCCGATTTGCATGACGTGACATGCCTGACTTAGAGTCCGTGCGCGTCCACGACTGCGCATTAGTGAAAGCTTTCAAGAGTCTTTGCCATGCCTGCAATCGTTAGTCATCACAGAGACGTCTCCTCACTCACAAAAACCGATGGATCAGCACAGCTAAATGTCAGAGCTCGACTGGATAACTGAGCAGAACAGGAGAAAATGTGGACGCCACATTGACTGCTGTTTGGCGATAGGAAGTGAGAAGTCCACAGATGCAGCGGACGTGGGAATCGCAGTTGCACGATGTGATTGTTTAGGAATCGTGGTTGTGGAAATAAGGACTCGCCATAATAGCCCTATTTTACAATGGTAATGGCAAAAACCCACTGCTGATTTGTCTCCTCTCTCTCCTTTTGTGATATGTACCAATGCTCACCCTCTGCCACGCTTCCTAGCTTCTGCAGCAAATGACAGGCTTAGGAGCAGTGCTGAACAACTTTGAGGTGGGATTTTCACAGTCGCATTTTTCATCCTCTACCAGTGCCTTCTGGTGATGGCAGGTCATACCATAGAATTCCAACTCTGATGCACATAATGATGGAGACAGTGAATTGTTTTTCCGCCTCCAGTAGCTTCATCACCGACGTCTGAAAGTGCTACGTTGAATCGAGCTTGCCATTAAAGTACGCACGATCATGCCTACGGCTTGGAAGTATGTCTACAGCTCACTGCCCGAAATAACATAGCCGCCTTCCTTTGGTTTCCCGAAACATAAACACCCCGACCTCAGTATCTCAGAATCGCTACGTTGCGTGATTTCGTCAATTACACGGGCAAACTAGGAGGTCGTAACCTCTCACACTGACATTTGCAGTGGTTCGAGGATGCATGTTTGGAGAAGTAAAAGAAGTGAATTCTATCCAGCTGACCGGATAGCCTTGAACGAGGTCTGTTGCTAATATAGAAGGAGATGCAAAGGTGGTACGATTCACTCCTTTTACTCTGCAATGGTAAGTGCTTATCGTAACCCGCATTTTAGTCCAAATATAATAGTTTTCTGTCGGACGATCACTTGGACAAATTGTATGATTTCTAGACTAATTTAATGCGTTTCAGTAGATCCACCGTACTATTTTGTCAGGATGTGCCCAAACCATCATCGTCACCTCTGGTAACGTTTAAGTGGCATGCAGTTATCAGAATCTGCAGCGCAATAATACAAACAGGGAGCTCCTTTGCATCGAAGACTTATAGTCTGAACAAGGCTGTGAAAACGACCCTGATGCTCGCTAGCCTTTTAACGACGCTTTTAATTGCGCTGATGTGTTGTAAATCGTGATTGTTGGATTACTGTAAACCTAACAATACTTTTGGCTATCTGTCCGAGTACAATCGCAATGCTGAGGTGTTTAATCGTTAGTCTTGGTGTCAGCGAAGAGCTTAATTCAAAACTGTAAATTATTAGCACAATAGATCCGGAGACGAGTGACCAGCGCATCCAATGTCATTAAAGGTCCTCAGACCACATTTCGTGAAAGGAATCTGAATCCTTGATTGAGTGCCACCACACATCTCTAAAGCCATTTGGACAGGGATGATGCGTTGTTAAGGTAGATTATTTCACCGCTTCGACGCAACGTTGTTCTCATAATTTGCACACTTTCACTTATTGTTAAGGCGAGATTTGTGAAGATGGTCTGCCTCCTGGCGGATAGGAACAGGTTCAAACATGCTATGGATTAAAATGAAAAGCTCTGACAGATATTCGTTGACGAACTCCTTGTCTGTGTGTGTGTGTGTGTGTGTGTGTGTGCGAACGTTTGTGGATTGCGAGTCACAAGAGGAAGCAACCTCTTGGTCTCTATCTCTCGCTTTTCAAATCCTCGCGTGATTACCAGCAGCATGCCGAGACGCTAAAAAACAATCCAATCTCGCTGATAAAGCTGTGGATAACACACGATCCTCCCCATGCATCAATTTGTACTGCGCTATGTTGGGATAGACTGAGCTTACACGACCAGTTCACTCCTTAATTGAATAGGGAAGGTACCTACTCCCTGATTTGTAGGGAATAATAAGCAACGAGCGTCGACCATCTCTACCACGGCTCAGGACGAAAGTTGCACACTTGCAAGTGAGCAAGCTTGACAGTGGGCACTTAGGATGTGCCAAATAAGGCACTATCTCCAAGCAATTGATTACCCACACATGCATAGCCTAACTATTATTTGACATCTGCCAAACACCCTCCAGTGTTACCTCATGGTTGCTGTTGGTCATGGCGACAGTTGTGGTGAAAGAAGTTTGTTTACTGTACTCTCCCTAGCGTTATTGAGGCCACCGACGTTACCTGTGCAAGAATGTGCATTTGTAGATTTCGGTGACAAGACCGCCTATCTCCAATTCTGGAGTGAGTGTATGTGTGAGCGAATTATATGTGGTGGGAAAGTTTAAAGCAAACTCACGTCCCGGCTAGCAGCTGACATCACCTTTCGAAAACTGCGTTTTCCCGGGTTATGCCAAGGGCAATCAGTACCAACTTGAACATTATCGCAGCACCATGGAACGCACTAGTGTGAGTAGATGCGCTTATAGGCCGGTGACTAAGTGCTTAAGTAAATGTGGAGGAGCACTCAACTCTTTCGTTGAGTTGGCATAACCAAAATCAGAGGTCAGACGCGGTCGTCGACCCAATGCAACAAGATTAATGCGAGAGACAGCGGCAGGAATTGCTGGCTAAGGAGAGCCAATGGGGAGGGATTTGGCCTTTAAATAGTCCTTAGCATTCATTCAGCTAGAGAGATGGAAAATGGCCACCTCAGCCTCAAAGCGGAATGCTGCAAATAGAAATGTGTGATAAAGTGATCGAGCGTAGTGATTCAGGTTATTTTGCTTTGATCTAGTGTAGCATGACTTAATAGAGCATAAATAGGGGACACGGTAGTCGCAGATTTTGTGTATTGATGAATTGGACGTCGGACTACGAATCGAAAGATTGTAAGCTGAAACTTTGTTAAGATCATGCAAGTGATTGGCTTCCTTCCCTGGCTCAGGTCCCATCATGTCCATCTAACGACGTATTGCAGCAAGAAAGATGGGCAAGACTATCTATTTTGACACTGGGGTGGAAAGAATCTGTCAATCAAACTGAAGGGGGAGGAGGCGGAAAACCTATCATGCCCAGTAAGAGATTTGAACCATCGACATCCGTGTTAGTAGGGCGATGCTCCATGCTACTGACCTGCCTCACAGTCATCAATCCTCTTCCTTCTTCAAATCTTCTCATCCGTCCTTTTGATTTCACTTTCTCTACTACCACCTCCTTCCTGCTCCGTCACCTTCACACTCACTCTAGTGCATTTGCTCCACATTTTCCTATCAGCTAGAAAGTGCTGAGCATTTTTGGAAGGATTGGTTGAGATTAAGTTTGCTTAGGTTGTGCTCTGAATGTGTTGAATCGACCTTCTTTTCGTTGTGATCTGGTTGTTGCTGTTTTGCCGAATTGCTTAACGCCTTTGGAATGACATGAAGAGGTAGGAACTCATGAAGGTATTGCCATAGGCTTAGACAAGCTGCATCAGTGTGCCAGTGAAGCGTGAGACTATTGTGACAGTTTAGCTATGCAGCAACAGTAGAGTGGAATCGTCAGACTAAGCGCTGTTGCAAGGACATATGGTTTCCGACATGGAAAGGCAATGGCATAATTACTTGCTTTCATTAAACAAGCAGTATGGTGGTTCTGACGGTGCGAGCTAGGTCAAAGCTGCTCAGATCTCGCTATCTGGCAGTGACCTGGGAATGCTCATATCTGCTACCTCGTTGAGGTGTACAACTAAGCAGCTGCATTTCAAGCCGTGGAAGAAATGCTATCAAAGGCAACATGCGCCTAAAAACGCAATGCTGCTTATCCATTTAACGCTGTTGCATGGTAGTGATGGCCCGATATCCCTCGGTGGACTTGAGAATGGTGACCTTAAAGTACGCTCTGAAATGGTAAAATTCCATTGTTTGGCATGGAGCGAGAATCATCCACTTCCTGAGACAGCACCACTTCTTGCCTTTTCTAGATCAGAAAACATGAAGTTGTTCATTCCAATCACTGGACATGCATAGTGTGTGACCAATGAATGAGAATGAAGCCCGCATTCATTCGTAACATTGGCCAAAAGAGCTCTCCTCTTAAATTGGCTTAGTGAGGAATGCAGTGGCTCTAACTCCATACCCTCAGCTTCCGCATGCTAAAACGAAATGTAATCAAAGTTATTGGAAATATTCCGCTTGTAGAAGATATTCATTGAATGCGATTTGCGTGCAATTTTTGTGCAATGCTGATGTCATAAATCTCCTGCTGCAACCACAACGATTTAAAAGGTCGCCCTTCTACTAAATCTGTGCCAGAAAGTGCATTAGAGAGGCTCAAGACATGATTCATAAATGCAATAAGAATGAGCACTTATAGTTGGTGAGACCAACGACTCGTAGCTGCCTCACCGTGACGCAGCGAACTTATGGGAGTTTGGAGCATCGTTCGATCGCTTGACGCCATTCGCCTGCCTCTAGTTACCACACTACTGGCTGTCCTAGTCAATCCCCGACACTCAGTAAACACGAGAGTTGGGTACGCAGAGGAAATCGCGTTCATCAAACACAAACGATTTATGGAAGCTCCTTAACGCTGTGACAGTAGTCAACTGTTAAGCTAGATACAATGGGCGAAGGTGGGCTATTGCAGGTGAGTCAGCTTCTGCTTTCATTCGATGGAAGTTGTGCTGTGTGAATGGATATGAGCGAAAGTGATCAAAATGACTCTTCGATGAATGGCTTCGAGCCCTGCAGAAGTGCAAAGACTTGATTTTTATTTGCGGCATTAACGGATCCTAGCTATAATGCCTCGGAGCTGACCAGGACAAGTAATCGTAAACTATCCCATGCAGGTTGGCATAGACTGCAAGGAGGGGAAGCAGTCCCTGTTCTGCGTTATAGGCTGACGTAGCATTTTGCTCTGATTTACGTCTACAGCCATAGTAACAATGGCAGTGAGTTGCGCACAAAGTACTTGAACTGAGCACAGAGAGATTGCGGAAGAGTAGGTGAGTGAAGGCCATTTGACATGAGTCAGTCGATTGTCAACGCATGCAAGCATTTCGGTGCTTACTCCTTTAATGATCTCCTTGCCTTGCAAAGGGAAGGTGATACCGACTTCTTCCTCTAAGCAATCTGTCCTGAGACTGCTTTGTGAATCCTCGCTGATAATCGAACAGTTTGCTTAGAATACTTTGCACATCATTAAGCATTAGCTACTGCAGCCACTATTGGTGCAGGTTTGAAGAAGACCAGTGAAAAGATTGTTACGCTTCCTGCTTAATGAGCCAACAGGCAGAAAAGCCCAAAAACAATGCGCTGAGTAGACAAGGCATATGAGCACACTTGAAAATGTGAGTAAAACAAGTGAAATGGAGAGGAGGGAAGGACAAATGTGGCGTTAAAGAGAAACAGACAATGTGGTGATTAAAGTAGAATGGAAGAGTGCAATTTGTGGAAAATTCGATTGAGTACGGAGGTATGAGCTGGGAAGAAATGTGTCCAATGCTAGTGAATAAGCAATGGACACGTTAGCAGTCAACGTCAGTTCGACGGTTGCCAGGACCCACTCGCAATAGTGAAATAGTGAGTCTTTGCCTGATCAGTTGATAAATTCATGCGTGCAGACACGCTGTCGTGACCGACGGCATCGCAATCACCACTCCATTTGGCCACTGCAGAGGATGCACACAACTGTGTGAATTCATTTGCTATGGACTTTCTCTCACAAAGGAATTAACACTAGAAACAGAATGGGCCTCCGACAATCCGGCTTATTAAAGTCGAATGCGACATATTTTAACTTATAGCAGCTCACTGAGGATTGATGAGTGAAGGTTTAACTTCAGTGCCACTCACCTTGTGGTCTTGACTCTCAAGAAAGGCGTGAAACTCCAAGTGCGTTAATCCCCATCCATGTGTGCAGTGAGTATTTATAGGATTTCATGCAGAAAGTGGATTCGTTCTCCCAAATACCCCGTTGCTGCAGCTTCGTCTATGCTAATCCATCGGTTGATTGACTGGTTGGTGGGAAAAGTATTCCCAAGTCGATTTGCATCGGCTAGGTGTTTGCATACCCAACGTCAGTTTGCTACAAATTGCCTATGGGATTCCTAATCTACTTCTCCTTCGCTGCATTTACCATTCCTCCTCATTTTAGCAATCAGTCTTCAGCATTCATTTTCATGTACAACATTTTTGTACCCGTTCCTATCCACCAGGAAGCAGGCCTTAATAATAAGTGAAAGTGTGCAAATTATGAGAACAACGTTGCGTCGAAGCGGTGAAATAATCTACCTTAACAACGCATCATCCCTGTCCAAATGGCTTTAGAGATGTGTGGTGGCACTCAATCAAGGATTCAGATTCCTTTCACGAAATGTGGTCTGAGGACCTTTAATGACATTGGATGCGCTGGTCACTCGTCTCCGGATCTATTGTGCTAATAATTTACAGTTTTGAATTAAGCTCTTCGCTGACACCAAGACTAACGATTAAACACCTCAGCATTGCGATTGTACTCGGACAGATAGCCAAAAGTATTGTTAGGTTTACAGTAATCCAACAATCACGATTTACAACACATCAGCGCAATTAAAAGCGTCGTTAAAAGGCTAGCGAGCATCAGGGTCGTTTTCACAGCCTTGTTCAGACTATAAGTCTTCGATGCAAAGGAGCTCCCTGTTTGTATTATTGCGCTGCAGATTCTGATAACTGCATGCCACTTAAACGTTACCAGAGGTGACGATGATGGTTTGGGCACATCCTGACAAAATAGTACGGTGGATCTACTGAAACGCATTAAATTAGTCTAGAAATCATACAATTTGTCCAAGTGATCGTCCGACAGAAAACTATTATATTTGGACTAAAATGCGGGTTACGATAAGCACTTACCATTGCAGAGTAAAAGGAGTGAATCGTACCACCTTTGCATCTCCTTCTATATTAGCAACAGACCTCGTTCAAGGCTATCCGGTCAGCTGGATAGAATTCACTTCTTTTACTTCTCCAAACATGCATCCTCGAACCACTGCAAATGTCAGTGTGAGAGGTTACGACCTCCTAGTTTGCCCGTGTAATTGACGAAATCACGCAACGTAGCGATTCTGAGATACTGAGGTCGGGGTGTTTATGTTTCGGGAAACCAAAGGAAGGCGGCTATGTTATTTCGGGCAGTGAGCTGTAGACATACTTCCAAGCCGTAGGCATGATCGTGCGTACTTTAATGGCAAGCTCGATTCAACGTAGCACTTTCAGACGTCGGTGATGAAGCTACTGGAGGCGGAAAAACAATTCACTGTCTCCATCATTATGTGCATCAGAGTTGGAATTCTATGGTATGACCTGCCATCACCAGAAGGCACTGGTAGAGGATGAAAAATGCGACTGTGAAAATCCCACCTCAAAGTTGTTCAGCACTGCTCCTAAGCCTGTCATTTGCTGCAGAAGCTAGGAAGCGTGGCAGAGGGTGAGCATTGGTACATATCACAAAAGGAGAGAGAGGAGACAAATCAGCAGTGGGTTTTTGCCATTACCATTGTAAAATAGGGCTATTATGGCGAGTCCTTATTTCCACAACCACGATTCCTAAACAATCACATCGTGCAACTGCGATTCCCACGTCCGCTGCATCTGTGGACTTCTCACTTCCTATCGCCAAACAGCAGTCAATGTGGCGTCCACATTTTCTCCTGTTCTGCTCAGTTATCCAGTCGAGCTCTGACATTTAGCTGTGCTGATCCATCGGTTTTTGTGAGTGAGGAGACGTCTCTGTGATGACTAACGATTGCAGGCATGGCAAAGACTCTTGAAAGCTTTCACTAATGCGCAGTCGTGGACGCGCACGGACTCTAAGTCAGGCATGTCACGTCATGCAAATCGGATGAGTAAAGTCGAATCCCTCATGCACAGCAGTCCAATAATCCATTCCACCTCCCAATGCGGTTTACTTGCATTCGAGCGGCAGGTGTGGTAAGGACTACGAAGCAGCCAGACGAGGTGCGAATGCTAGGTGCAGTAACATGCATCTGGCCAAGATCGTTTCAAATCAAATTTGACACCCCAGCTTCTCAATCCACTTGACATCCTCAATCACCTATCTTCTTCCTCACTTCCATTTCCACCTCTTCCTCCTCCTCCATTTCTCCGGTCACTGGTCTCGCTGCCCTCGTGTCTGCCAATGCCTTCAGTAACATCGAAAGAGATTGCCCTTCTGGATGGATAAAATTTTCGCCTAAGTTAAGAACGGTGCCAACAACCTCACCTGAATGCCAGGGTGTCCAGCACAAGACCTGACAGTTTGAGTGCATCGAAAAGTTACTGCTGTTTCGAACTCTCCTCCTGAATTCAAGTCATGGAGCAATTCCTGTACATGGGCGCCTCAGGTCCAGTTGAGCTGGCGAGTTCCCTTTGTCTACCTCACAACCTCTCCTGCAAACGCTCTCTCTCCGTGGCGATTTGCACCGAAGCAGCACTATTGCCCCAATTCGCCCTCGCTAACATACATGAAAGTGTGCCATTCTACATAATTTGGGAGCGAAAATTCGATAGCTGGCTTTGCCTACTGACTCCATAAGGCATGGTACAACAAAGCAAATCATTTTTTTTATTACTCTAACGTATAGCATGGGTCTCAGCAGAAATTGCAACAAGAGAAGCATCAGTGGAATGGTCGGTGGAATCGACCAGCAGTATGAGGAAATGTAGAAGGTTCAGCCTCCATTCAAGCATAGTTCTTCTCGGTCCTCGCAACTGTCAGCGTGTACAAGCCCAAATCACTCATCATTGACCAATGAGTCGCAGCATGTCAAACCAATGAGAATTGGGCTGGCGATACATAAGGCCAGATGATGTCCCACCGCTAGTCATCGGACGCCTTTTCGGCCATGAAATATGGTAAGATGGATTTGCACTTGCACCTCATCAGTAATTACTTCGCGTTTGATTTGATCTGATGCAGACGTATTCAAGCTCTCACATTGCGAGTTGTTAATTATATCTCCTCATCTCTCCCGAAAACGCTTTCTCTTTTCCTTAGACTTTTCCATTGCCAGCATTCTGGAGCTATCGCCCACTACGCAATCATCTACAAAGCCATTAACTTGTAGTGCCAGGGACAAAGGCATTTGCAACTCAAGCCCCTTTGACTTCAGTTTGACACTGTCACTGCCATCAACTGCGGCGGCAGTGAATTCCAATAGCCTCTCCTCCACCTCTTCCATGGATAACTTTACCTCATCGTCATTATCACAGCCTCAATGCGGGTATCATATTCAGAGCCTCCTGGAGGACTTGACCGCCCATTGTTCCTCTCCATCCGCAGGCTCATTGTCTTCTTCTTTGATTCCTCATCTACAAGCCCAATCAGAGCTTTTCGTCCCACTTGTCAATTACAGTGCACTCATAGCGCCCCATCTGCCCCAATGCACTCTTCCACAACTCTCCAGCCAAACCGATCAGCAAACCTTCGATTACCTTGCCTTATGTTATCGTCTACTCCAACAGCCTCCATTGAACACCATTGCCCAAATCACAAACACAAGCGTTGCCAATTGCATCGATAATGTCTCCAATCTTCCAAACACCGAGGTCCCCAAAAGAGCCGCCAGTGACATAGACAATGACAATGACAATGGCAATGACAGGAAGAGCACCAGTATCGGCTGTCTCGCAACCTCAAAAGAGGTGAACAATGTAAAAGTGGAGGAGGACGCGCGACCGAACTTGAATTGCCAGGAGTGTGGCAGGATGTACAAGAGCACTGCCTCTCTTCGAAGGCATAAGCAAAGCCACTCACGATCATGGAAGTGTCACTTCTGTGAAAAGGCGTTCACGCGCAAATGGCTGCTTCAGAATCACGAGCGCATACACACAGGCGAGAAACCCTTCGTCTGTCCCACCTGTCAGCACGCCTTTGCCGATCGGTCCAATCTGCGAGCGCATATGCAGACACACATGAAGGTGAAGCGCTGGCGCTGTTTGCACTGTGCAGCATCATTCAGCCGTCGAAGTCTACTCATCCGACACCTTGACAAGTGTCTCTTCTCCCTTATTGCCACAGCCGCTACTACGAATGAAACCTTCGTTGCCTCCACCGCCGCCAACACAGCATGTAGTGAAGGTGCCACCAATCTAACCACTTGAGATAAGGAATGCACTGCAGTTGCCTTCCATCGAAATCAAAGCAGCGAATAGTTCTATGAACTGCTTCCTATGTTGCTGTTTTGCACGTGTCCACTTGATGGCAGTAATCAGTGAGTAAATACGCGCACGCTTCATGCAGCCTATTTTACTGCTTTTTCCTGAATTAATGTTCAGTGTTCAATCGAATGGCCACGAAGAGTGCGACTGGACAAAATGGCTGACATGGCAGGATAGCTTCGTTCAATCTCAGTTATTCCTCTCCCACTTTGGAGTCAGACCACTAAGGCGTTGCCGAGGTTACGACTGTTCCTTCATATGCAGTGATGGATGATCAGAGTAATGGAAATTCATCATCCCGCAGACGTGGATACAGTGAAGTGCAGAATCTAAAGTAATCACTCGCAAATGGCCTAGCCATCACCGTCGTCTGGAAGTCCGAAGTCGCCACACCAACCGAGCAGTAGTTTGCACTCCTTTCGAGTTCAGGCTTAAAAGCCTACCACCGTTAGTGGCTGTCAGTATTAGTTAGCGTTTACCACCTACAGTATCAAATTTCACTTGCATCTGATCAGTAGTGTTGAGGTAACATTGAGACAGCTCACATCCTCAAACTCCAACGCACCCTGCTACGATGATTCAATCAGTCAGTAGACTCTTCGGAGGCGTCGATGTCACATTTATTTTATCCCTGTGTAGCTCCTACATTACACTCTAATTGAAGCATTTGCAGCATTCAGTCCACCACTGACTAATTCAATGAGCGTCGCTTTTAGAGGATGCTTTTGGTGGGACTGATTCTTTAAGCAACTCTGTGCTCTTAATGAGTTGAGTTTCGCTGCTACCAGTCGCAGAGTTGTGAAATGGCTTGGATGCTTTCAAAAGGGCATTAATCGCAGGTTTAGACCAGTGCATGGTCTTTCGCCAGTTTTCACACCCGTAATACGCGTTGGTGTTGGAGGGGTGGGATAAGGCAAATCACACCCAGGTGTGAGACAATGGTGTGCAGCTGTCGAATCGGGGAGCGCCACGCATGTCGACCGACACGCTAACAGCTTTTTCAGGTCAAGCTAAGTTGCAAACGTTGTCTCCTGGCTAGCCCTATAACTGCCGCGTAGTTCATCTCAATGAACAGTTTTTGCAATGAGGTTCCGATTCCATGGCGATGGAACGCACTCCAGATTTGGGGACTACTCTGTCCCTCATGTTGCGCTTTGACATACATGCACACACACACACACACACGCACATACATACATACATACATACATACATACACACATACATACATACATACATACATACATACATACATACATACATACATACATACATACATACATACATACATACATACATACATACATACATACATACATACATAGATAAACTGCAAGTGAGCAGTCATCTTCAGCCAATCCCTGCTGGGAAAGAGTAATTGTGCAGGGTAAAAGATTGCACAATATTAAAGAAAAGCATTGGTGCATTCACCTCATTTGTTTAAGTTTCACACAGGTGCAGACAATAACAATTTGGTTTTGCCCGAAGCGCACTGGTCTGCGCAGCCTAGAAATAGAAATCGGGCCTAGTTCACTGGGGCTTTGATTGTGCGTTCATAATTTTGTATCCGCAATTGCCAGAGCACTTCACCCAAGGCACTGCCTCCGGTAGTCATTCATTTATTCACTGCAAAGCAGCTTACGTTTTGCTGTTGCACCCGCATTCTCTGCCTTGTACGCCCAATTTGCATAATTCGCACAGTGGGTGTCAAATAATTGCGATTCGCATTAACGAGTAATGGAGGCTATTTTCGATGTTCTCCTGCGCCCTATGGAACCCGTCAGCCCCACGTGCTCTAACCTCTCACGCGTGTAGAAAACGTTATCCTTACCAGACATTTGGTGCTGAGGCTGGCCAACTCTTTGTTGAGGCTAACATGCATTGAGGTCAAAGCACGGAGTCGCACGTGGTTGTGCCCCCATCACCTCTCGCACCTGCCGTGTCTTTCGTGTAACGGCACGAGTTGGAGCCTCAAACACCTGCTGTATTTTTGTTCTCTTACTCGGGTCTCCCTGCCGAGCTTGAAGCCTTTCCATAAACAAGCCTTAGCACGCAAGCAAAATTTCCATCGGGTCAAAATGACTAATAGTGCAAATTGAGACTGTTTTTGTCTCCAATTGAAACCCAGACTAAAGATGAGCACAGACGACAAACGGTTCCCCTACTAACCTGAGCGGTTCTCTTACTCTAGTGCTTTTTGATGCTCAGATACCACCAAGAAAGCTGTTCGCAAGACATGAGGCTGGTTGCTGTGACTCTGCAGGTTACCATGATGTAGTGCTGGTGCGCTTCAAGCGGGAACACAGCGGTTACGCACCACACTGCAATCCAATCAGAAAAATGTGGTTCTGTCCAGTTGTCTGCGACAGCCAATGCGATTGGCTGGAATGTTGCTGTCGGCACTAGTCCCGCTGTTCACCAACATGCCCCTGCCTACGATTTTGGGTAAATTTGAAAAGACAGGATCCGCCACCATTGTGCCTGAAGACCAGCAAAAAGGAACAGCAAAAGTGCACAACCCTTAGCAAGTACTTTACTTAGGTTTTGCAGATATCTAAGCAGATCTTTGCATGTCTATGTGCGTCCGGACGAAATGCTGCCAAGTAATAAAAATTGCCGGCTTGCCAATTGATTAGCATCACAAATTTGTTGCTGATAGGTTTGTTTGCGACTGACTTTTATGTTGAGTGTACACCTGTGCGATGTTTGAGGCTCTAATGATTGATAGCATTGCATCGAATTGGGCTCTTGCGTTGTTTGCATACATACTGACCCGCTAAGCTTGGGTAGATACGTTGGATGCCGCCTTTTGCTCTCACAATCAGCCTAACGGCAAGGCTGGTAGCCGGATGCAACGAGATCTGAGTGTGCAGCCAGAGAGGATTTTGCAGGCAAAAGGACTCTGTGGGTTGGTTTTGTCCCTCACTTTTGCAGAGCCAAGTTGACATGCAGGAGCGCACATTGTGAAGGTGTTGAGGAGAAGAGCATCAACCTGCACTACGCAGCTGTTTGTATTTTACGGCACTCTACCTAAAGTAAATGTATCTCCACGAAACTTCTCTCTAATTAGTGGTTGCACAAGATTACAACTTCTTTGATATCCTTTGCCTTCTGTTGGCGAAGGCAAAGTCATCATGTCGACACGACCAAAGACCGGACGTCTTGATGCCCGCTTCGTGAAGTCGGTCGAGTGTGATCTCGCTGTGCATTCCACCTGACTCCTAATCAGCTCGTTAAATCACATCCGTATATAGCCATGCTCGCTTTGTTCACGTTTGTGCATGCCACAAGTCGAGCAGCTATTTAGCAATCCAGCCACAATCAGGTCCTGCCCAGATCGCACTCTAATCAACAGGCTAGGAGGGAAGCTGGCGAAGCTGGAGAAAGCTCCTTGGCACTATTCGATGCTCATTAATGCAATGCAGGTGTTCACCTGCTACTTTAAACTGCCGAATTTATGCTGACGCCGAAAAGACATGTCAGCAGCTTTGATTTGCATTTGACCAAGTGAGCCGAAATCGCGGCTTCTTAATTGAGCTCTGCCTATACACCATCAACCATTGCCAGTGCACTTCACTCAAATCCTAAGTCACAGCGCCCAGCAGACGTTTGCATGCCTATTTCAGGTCGACTTGTTCCTTTTCAGCCAAAAATTCCTTCTCGTTGCATCCGAACCACATAACTAGAATTGAAGCTTTCAAGAACTGTAATTCGCATCAGTAACCATTACATCCTATTGACAATGCTACTCGCTCTCAATCTAAAGCCCCACTTGTGGAAAGTTATCATGGCCAAAAGCTAGATGCGTGTTCATGTCTGACCCCCTGTTGAGGTCAGGTCAACACACACTGCACGTGGTGTAGCTCCTCGTCGCCTCACGCATCTAATGCGTCATTTATGGAGAGACAAATGCGGTGAAGTCATTGCAGTTAGCGCATCCACGCATTCATTCTCTGGGCCAGATTTTCATGCCTCTGATTATGGCATCAATGTGGCGATTGCGGTAAAGCAGACACAAGAAATAATAGCCACTGCGATTCACCACTTGTGCTTTGCATCCACTACATCGTCATTTATCGCCAATCACTGCTTACTCCAAAGGGACCTAAATGCTATTTTAGCAAAGGGTCTTGCAAGTGGCACCACGGGATGAAGTGTATGACCAAGTCTTGCTCAGTGCAGCACAGTCATACAGTCTCAAAGTTTCGAGTAAATCTCGGAAGGTGGAGAAATTTGCGCTTTTTATGTATGGCCGATTGCTATGACTGTTGCTGTCACTGATATTATGCTAATGCGAATCCCAATTGTGCTGAGCTTACCTCATTGAATGTAGTGGTCGACGTAGCAAACACAAACACAGCCTAGCTGTGCAAGTTGTAGATCGCCTTTTAACTCGCCAACGAGGAAGGTGACTCCAATGAGGCTTGGCAGTCTGGTTTGGGCAATCTACACTGAAGGTATCGAGGAGGCCAACTCGCATCTCGCCTTTCCAGCTGGCCGAACAAATGGCTGGCACACAAGAGGATGGCTGATGAAGAGAAGACTCTGTGAGTTGCAGCATAATTTCTACGACAGTGAAACTGAGGGTACAACTGCAACCATGATGTCACCTGGCTCGTGTCATTTCTGCATGATGCCTGCATTAGTCGCCTCCATCTCGCATCACTCATGCGCATCGACAGCTTTAAGAAGGTAGAACGATCATCTAACGCAAAAGAATGAAACGTGGTGGATGCCTTCTAAACTTCTGTTCCATCAAAAGTTGGAAGTCATTTGCGTAGCAGGCATTAAGAGACGTGGTGATCAGAGCCATCCCTGTTTTGAGTGCGCCTGTTCCCCAACGAAACAGACAGATGACTCTCGCTTCACAATGCCATCAATGATCGCTGCAGTTAAGTGCGGCAAATGTTGTACTGAGGCTCCTAATGTTCATATGAAGAGGTCATAGAAACTAAACTCTTGAAACCTCGTCAGCACGATTCCAGCAAGCAATCACGACGTTTGAGGAGTGATGAATTAGCGATATACTGGTCACCAGTTCTTGCTGCTGAAGGAACGCACGCATATACTTACGAGTTATGGAAGGAATCAAAAATAGAAGAGGGTGAGTACATTAGACAACTTGTAGAGTAGCACGAGTCAAAGTTGACATGTCCATCTGCACAAACATCAAACAAATATGCTTTTAACAAAAGCATTTCAGGCTCTGAGTTTTGCACTAATCTTCCCCAAATTATGCTGCCGGCGCGTATGTGTTGCCGATGGTTTTGATGGAGAGAGAGAGGGACAGGAGGGAGAGCAAAAGGGGATGGACCTTCGGAGGGAGAGACCAGGACATGTCAAATAAGGCAAGCCTCCAAACGCACTCACTGAAAACCTTTTTCCAAATGAAATTTGCAAAGGGACTACACTCACTTTCCTCACAGCAGTTCTAATTTTAGGCCAAATGTTCTTGCACTCCTCATCGAGTAGAGAACAAAAAGATCCTTTCTACTTGCTCACCTAAGTAGCATAGTCACATACAAGAAGTTACTTCACCATCCAAACTGAACAATTCTGCTACCAATAAAAGAAAGGTCTTCGAAGGTGTAGTCGCTGAGGAGCATCACCAACAGCAACTAATCAACGATTTATGCCAACGGTGCTATTGGTGATGCAGCTTTTGTAAAAACCAGTGGTAGCACTTTCACACCCTCATAGCCAATTGTACCGGTAGTTTCTGAGAAAACCTGGAATAACCGTGACTTTAAAAACTCTACCCAGCCAATACTTGGTGGCTGCATCCACTTCTAAAGCATAGCTACTCCTTCTCTCTACATCTCTCTCGCCTTCCTGCCAGGCGTTCCTGTGAGTGCTACAAACAGTCTCTTCCCATTACTGTTGTGAAGTGGCAAGTCAAGCTGAAGGAACTCAGGTGAGCAGATCTGTCTCAAGTGCTTTTCATCTGCACCAGAATTATATTGCTAAAAGTTTTTTTATTATCAAGCCAATTAATTTGCGATTTGAGGCCATTAATCGAGTCATCGTCCCTTTTCACCAGAAATTCAATCACAAAATTCGCTCAGTGAGTTCATTTTGGTCAACAGGTTTTCCTGGATGAATGCGCACTTGTGGGACCTCAACCTGTCGCCTGTGCAGTACTCAACAAACACCTTTCTGCCACAAAAATCGTCTCAACTTTTGGCAAAGTCGAGAAAAAATTTTCCAGCGTTTTCTTTTTACCTTTGGCGCATCCGTTATGGCTACTTTTAAAAACCAGAATAGTAGAGAGATTCGATAAAATAAATGACAAACAGTTAAATAAAGAAGGTTAATGTTCGAAGAAGCAGCTGTCATGGAATAATGACGA
The DNA here is from genome assembly GCA_023375655.1 of Taenia crassiceps. Taxonomy (NCBI): domain Eukaryota; kingdom Metazoa; phylum Platyhelminthes; class Cestoda; order Cyclophyllidea; family Taeniidae; genus Taenia; species Taenia crassiceps. The sequence goes on from JAKROA010000011.1 coordinate 242,395, forward strand.
AAGAGTGTCAACGATCAGAACCCTAGTGCGGTTGGTCAGAATAAAAGGACAAGCCTAACAACAGCGGGTTGAGGTGAGAACGAGTATTTCTGAGTTCAGCAGCAATTTGGCAACACAGCAATGAAGTCGGTGCTTCGGAACAACCGCATCTCAGTTGAGGTTCGCATTTGTGTATCCCATGCACCGAATGCGTAGCGGATTCAATTCAGAATTTTAGCGTGGAGGAAGAATAGGAGTTCTTTCTACTCCCAGTCTCCAATTTCTACCGCCAAATGTAATGTTATCGTTGTCAGTGACTGTACCATTGCGGAGCGGTAAATAAGTTATAATGCCTTATATGCTCAACCTTTCCTCGCCTACTAATCAAGGTTAATGGCTAAGGCGGCCGAGTAGGTAAGACAGGGGAATAGAAGGATGTGGATTGTGTTTGCAGTCAACTCGGGGGTTCTCGAATCAACACTTTAATTGTCCAAGGAAAAGGTGAATTAAGACTTTACTGTTCCACGTCTTTCAGGTTTTGTCAAATAAGCGGAGAAGCCGTAAGACAAAGTTTGCCTCTGCGCGATCTCTTTGCCAGGAAGCACGACATAACGGACGGTAAGCGGGCAAAATCACAATGGCCACAATGTCGAGCAGAATTAACTTGTGCAGATCAAAGAGAGGGATCAAGGACATCTTCTGTGAACAATAATTTCAGATTATTTGAAACGAAAGCCTTCAATTTTTTGCTTCGTATTCAAGCTTTGCTGAGTAGTAACACAGTTTTCTCTTCAGGGCCAAAGAAGTAATGAAGCAGTGGTTACAGGTTATCGAGTATAGTAAAATTGCTTCCTTGAAAGGCTAATTGTCATTTCCAGGTACATAATGAAGGAGTCAGCATTTCGCTTGAAGTGTGTCCTGACCACATGGTTTTGCAGCTCTCAAAGTCCCAACCAAACGCGCAACTAATGCTCTCCGCGTTTTAATCACTTGCAAGTCTGAGGACAGGTCCAGGAGGAGCTGCGTCTGCTCACTGCCTCTCTCGCAATCTCTGACTCGCGAAGTCGCGCATCTGTCCTTCTTCTTCGCCCAAATGTGTATCTACAGGTGTAGAATATGCAGGACGCCATTCGACAGCATCGTTTTGTGCATGGCACACCTGGACCGTGTGCATCATGGTAGGCAGATTTCAAGTTGAGGACGTGCTTCCATGTTCGCATACACCACCAGTCTGGCTTTGCACAGAGATAAGCGCACTAGCGCATAGGATGAGTGGTTGAGCTGTATGGAGTGGAATATCCGCTTCTATATTAAGAATCATGAAAGAGGCTTTGGCAACACGGTCAAACTAAACAGACTGCTTTCTGGTTTCAGCATCGCTTGACGCACATTTGATGTGTTTCAGCTCCTATGAGGCCTGATTGTCCGGTTTGCTCGAGGTTCTACGACACTCTCGGATTTCTCTTACGGCATCAAAAAGGTAAAAGAACCTGCAAAAATCCCTAGCATTCCTCACTTATGTTAAAATTAACCTAAGCACTTTTTAAACCACAAAACATAGTCTGGAAACATAACGTGTGCTGCGTGTGTCTCGATCCATTTGAAAACTTTAATTCGTACTTCCATCACTTCATTGGAACGCATGCTGGTGAGTTTGCGTCCACAACCCTTTGACCGAATTTAGCCTAAGCTCTGCCGCTCAGCCGCAGCTTCGGCGGTTCCTGTATACTCCTCCAAAATTCATGCTTCATTGTACCAAACTGCAGTTTCGGGATCGGGGAATTCAGAAGTACGCTATTACTGCACCGAGTGCTACGCTGAATTTGTGACGATGGAGGAACTGCAAGGGCACACACGCTCACACCATTTCTGTAGGCATTGCCTAGTCCATCAGGCCTATTCCACAATGTGTACTTACTCTAACATCCCGTAATCTCCTTCCACTTTGCAGATATTTGGCTCGCATTCTTTGCTTAAAATAACGGTGGTTTATGTAACGTCAGCAAAATTAGTAAGTTTTGTGATTTGCATCCAAATTTCTTGCTTGATAAGGACTGGTGACTTAGTAGGTGAGAGTTACGCTGAACGCCTTTCATGCAAACTCTAGTGTCAAGTGATATGACGGCACCAAATTAACTGCCTGTCAATTGGCTGGTATGATGAGATGCGCATCCGTAGCTGAGGCTGCTTTTGACAGCGAGGCAGTAACATTGCATGATCGACAGGACATTACCCTTTCCAAACCTTCTGTACTTCTAAAATGCAGGCATAATAATTGCGTGCTCGTTTGTCTGTGTTTTAGTACAACCAGTGTTCCGCCTTAGCGTATCCTCCACGAACATACACACACGGCTATGCGTTCAACATGAGACGCGAATTCTATATTTAAAGCTGCTTTTTATGCTAATCAGTGGTTGCTGGTGGAAAACCTGAAAAGCTGAGATGAAAGAGAAACTACAGTGCACTGGAATGACTGTTACGTGGGGAATAAAGAGGGAGCCGTGGGGTGTAGCGGTTATTTTGGACAAAAACGGATATTCAGGACCTTGTCATGTTGGAGGCTGAAAGGGGTCTGCACAAACACATCGTCATGTCTAACAGACCCACAAGCGCCAAAGCAGTTTTTCTATGACGGATTAATATTTGCCAATCACTGAATAGCGGAGAATGGGCCCCGTGTCTTGTGCATGCAACTTAGGCATCCACCAGCCGCCAGGGCACTCTCACACCACTGTGCCACATGCAGAGGGGAAGGCAGAACGCTTAACAAGTGCTGAAAGCCGAGCTATTTGGCATAAAATATATCCACGAAAGAGGTGCCAAAAAGTGTGCTGGTTGAGGAAGAAAGTAATAAGATAGAAGTAGTTGATATGGTGCCTCGAAATGGATGAAGAAATATTTAGCGTACCCATGCAAGTAGCAGCATCTTCTCAGCTATCAGCATGTGAGAGTGGGAGATGTAACGGAAGAGTCAAGTTCCAGCAGCGCTCGCAACCCATTCTGCAGAAGCCCAAGAGTTACGACAAAACGCCCACCATTAGCGGCACAGTCTTGACCAGATGCATGTCCTTCGCAGTCTAGGTGGAAACGTAGCTAATATGCTGCCGATGGCTGCATCTGCGTTCCTCAAACACCCCTGCAAACAACCTTAGCATCGCATAGTTCCCTCCTCTTTCTAGCGTCGTCGCCCCTGCTGTCTTCTTGGGACGTTATCGAAAGTGCTGTGGAGCAGTCTGCCCTCTTCCGCAAACACCGACGCACTCGCCTCCGCTGCGATGAGCTGCGCCGCCGTGGGGCGCAAATGATCAAATGATGGGGCCACGCTGTGACGCCAAGGAACGCGCCACACCGTCACCGACTCCCACCTGCCCCAGACACACACACACACACACACACGTACACGCACAAACCGTCCACCCAATCTCACTATCTTGGTGCTCATTAGTGGGGCCAATCCTCGAGGTAATGCAATACGAGGCCGACCCCGAACGGGGTTGAGCAAGCTCACAGCACCCGTCCCGGTTGGAAAAATACAGGTAATTTCATTGGTCCCAAATTAGGGACCGTTGCAGAAATTACACTGCAAAGAACAGATACTACACATGATCTTAGCTCAGAGAGCCGAGAAGCGATAGCTCCTTGGCGCCACCCCAACCACTGCCCCGCTCAGCTTCCCCTTGCCCCTCATCACTTACACCATTGCCAAACTAAAATCTTCCATTACAATTCCTCTTCAACACCGTTTCTCTATTTTTATTCCAATTCTTTCTGCACAGCATTATGTGATTTTCTCTTCTTCCTTTGCCTCTCCCTTTTCCTCGCCACCCTCCATTTATCCTCATCTGATCGCACACATTTCTGTCTACTCTACTCACCTTCTGTCAGTAGAATACCGTCAGTCACGTCACTGCACTGAACAAACTTCCATGTGCGGCTGCCTCATCCCACTTTTGAAATGATTATTTTTGCGATCGGTCACAAATGGGATGGGGTGAACAATCGTGGGAGTAAAATTCATGCGTGATGCAATTGCCATTTTTGCAGAAATGGTTGGTTCCAGTAGCACGCACCGAGCACCTCGTCCAGTGACTCTTTTTGCATCCCATACCTGCCAATACCTTGTAATGGTATTTGCATACGTTGGTTAAGCCACTACTTCAGTAGCATATCAGTGTGGCTGGAAATGTGCCCCAGCAGAGTGATAACGAGCGTAATTTCTTCTACTGTTTTCGAGAAAAGGCGGAGGCTTCAACAAGTGCGGGGTTTTGGGTCAAGTTTACCAGTTGTTCGTTACACGCCCTGTTTTTTTCCCATTGTAGACTTTACCGACTCAGCAACTGGTCGAAGTGACAACCGTTCGTCTTTATTGAACAGTTGAAAGACGAACCTTAGTAAACTACTTCATAATGACAAACAAAGCTACCGCGGCATCAATCTATTCTCCTTAATGCACCACAAATGGGTTTGCTTTAGTAATGCACGTCCAGCATGCTTAACAATTTCGCACAGCGTAATAGTGCCTCCTAATAAGCAATGGTTAGTTATGAACGCATTCTCCAACTAACCCCCCCCATCCACCAAGCGCTTCTCAGTGCCGCCAATAACGCAGGACTTCGCCAATGACAGTTTGTTTTTGTAGTAATTGGTATTCCAGTAGGACCAGAGTTTTACTCCTACAAGGTTGTGAAATAAGTACAGGTTTGGTTGATAGTCTTTGTCATGAACAAAATCGTCGAATGCTGTGACGATTTTTACGCTACCTTACTCGCTGGACTTGGGGCACACTACCTACATCGTCGGCAGCATTACAATCCGGGCATGGCGACTGCTTTCTCTGCATTTGAATGACGTAAAAGTGGGAAAGTCATGGGCTTCAGTGTTAGCGCCTCAACTCGGCTTGCTCTCAATGTCGCATTATGAGGAACTGTAGGATCTACACCAATAACAGTGAATGGCAGTTGCAGAACCTCCTCCTTTACAGGGGGTTAAGTGTATTCAAGTGACTGGATTTGCTGGATGTCAAGGCAGCTTTTGAAGTACAAGTCAGTGTGGTGGACATATCCGGTATCGACCATCCCGAGAGCGCAAGTTCGCAGGTACTATCGAACAAAGTCCTAGTGGATCGCACAACTGTGACGTTGTAGTTTCTCTCCGGTGGTCAAGTCATAACACGAACAATCCACGCCACACTTTCTTCGAGCATGCATCTTTGATGATGATCGCAAAATGGCTTCCAGCTTCGTGGAAATTGATGACCTTCAAGCTTGCTCTTCGCCAATGATGCCTGAGACTGAGACAGAAACCAGCTCTTCATAGCGAGGATGCTATCATGTTCTTATGAATATCAACTAGAAGGGAGAGTAATGAAGACATCACAAAAATGTCTTTTGAGCATGAGAAATGTCTCGTCAACGCAGTTTGTTTCTTCAAATTCTTGTATTATTGACCTTGCCACTTATACTGATCTGTTGAAAAGCGATCAAACACACAAAACAGGTGATAAGATGAAAGGAACTAAAGATGTCTGCGTAGTCGCAGGATTGACATATATCCATGCATCACAATAAAGCAAGATTAATGATGCGAGGAGTAAAAGTAAGCATATGAAGGAGCTCTTCAAATAGACATTACGGATTCAAATGCTGACCCAGGTGTACTGTTTGTCCTCATTGAAAAAGGGTGTCAAGCAAAACTGTACAAATCCGAATTTCTTTCTAGAGTTATGGTTGTTTGAAAAAGTGAAACTGTGTAATACGGGTTCGAAAGTCCTCTTACACTGTGTGCTTCACAGAAGACAAAGGAAAGTGGATACACGTGAAGAAGCACAAACTAATAGTTTAGATACCCTTCTTCGTGGAACTCGTTCCACCCTTAATGGCACAACGAGGAGAGGTGCTGAACCTACCAATCAGTGTCTTCGTGCACCCTAAGACTGCCATCACCACCACGACGAAGGTGGTTACGGCGGTAGTGTAACTCCACGCACATGCTATAAAGTGGAGGCGAGCGTGGAGACGAATTCGTGGGACTGGCGAGTGGTCAGTGTTACAGCCTTCACTGCCCGAATCCACGCATTAGACGTAAAGGAAATATTTGTACCTTCCTCTTCGTCAACTACGTATTGGACATCTGATTATCACCGCGAAAGCTGTCGCCCACCATAACAGCCCCGTTTGTGATAATGGCACTGGTGACAGAAGACAGGCTTGTGATGCTGTCAAAGCAGAAGACGCGATCTAACGCTAGGTGCCAGTGATTGCTAAGGGTGTTGAGAAACGCGTCACCATTGGCGACACTTTCTGCACATGTACAATTAAGTTCCGCTCTCTTCCCTCTCTTATTTCGTAGTTTGATGTGTCACACAAACGCACATATAGCTTGCACTGATTGTCCATTTGGGGTTATGGATGGTACACTGTTAACTTCATAAACTACACGAGGGGGGATGGATTTCTCATCACTGGATAGGCAGCCGCCCAAAAGTTAGCAAACATTGATGCAAGAGGTTATCCACTCCCGGTATTCACTACTGACAGAGATGCCGTGTGTGCACATGCTAGGCCGAGTAAAGCAGAACTTCCTGTTAGATGAATAAAATGGTAAACGGATAGCCAGAAATACCCACAGTGACTTCTCAGCAATCGTTGCCTTTAAAGACACCATCAATGAAGTCCCACATCGTCCAGCCAAAGTCACGAGGCCTACCGAGGCAGGACTCAAAATCAAAGTAGTCCATTTTTAGTATTCCCTTCGCTGTCGCGACTGCCTTTTGGCAATAAAATATCATCCTTTCATGGAACCCTTATCCAGTACTTAACGTACCTGTTATTAGGGCTAAATTCCATCTTTTAGAAGTGACACATTATTGCCTGAAAAGCAGTAACCTTTACACATTATTGATTCCCTCATTCTAGTATCCAGCGACTTTCTTAGAGAGTCACGACCTCTTTACTGTGACAGTATATTAGGCTAATAATATCAGCTTTCAGAAGGGGAAAAAATATCACTAAGTGGTTGTGCACCAGAGCCGTCTCACACTCATCATCACTTATCCGTTTACAACCGCTGGCATTGACATGATGTTGTCGTGGCTTGAGTGCCTCCCACGGTGGTAGCATGGCATATCACCAAGAGAGGACGATGGAGTAGATTGGGTTGATTGAATATACCCTGCGATGACTTAATTGTTCAAGTCTGCAAGAAATGTTATTTTAAAAACAGGAATTCTCAAAACTATTGCAAGGAGGGAATGGTATGGGAGGCTCCAAGGTCTTCTTTCAAAACGCATAGTAAGGTGCTGCAATCTGGTTGTTATTTTTGACTTTTCTTAAATGCTCATGCCACTTTGGGTAATTCTCCCTGTGAACGTTTGCTGCTAGCTTGAAGCAAAAGTGCGCACAAATATGCAGGCAGAATAACGTAAATTGCATGCTCAGTTGTACTGTTCACCTTGGGACCTCATAAAATGCACATGGAATGTAGTGCCATTTGCCGTTTGAGCACTTTTGCTCTACTACGAGGAATAATCAAGGAAGGAACGCTTGTCGCGAAATGAATTAAACCAATTTTGGCAAAGGCACGGTTGATGGTGGTAGAAGACTTGACTGGGGGCTGATGAACCATTCCAGGCGATAAATGATAACGGTTTGTGATTTCCAGGAAGATTCTCCCTTCAGCAGGAAATTTGTTATTGCGATTTGGCCAAGGTGAAGGAGACAAGCCTTCCACAGCAAGGACTGTACCATTCCTGCCATTTGCTGAAGCGAGTTGAATTGACTCCTGTAAAGCGAAGCGGGAGTAAGTGGAATGCGAAGGCAATGGCGGGATGGGATATTGCGAGCTGATTGGTGCTTAGAGTGGCAAAGTGTCAGGGAATAAAATTAGTGAGGAGAGGCAAAGCAGAAGCGCAGTCATCATCCAATAAAAATTATGTTGAGGAGACTGCAATGTGTCAGAGTTAAAGCATTTCAAATAGGAATTTAATCTGATCACGCAGTTATAGTCTTCTCTTTAGTAACATCACTGTATTTCTTTAAGAAATTTTATCGACTTTCTTAGGACCGATACTGGAGTAGGCGACAAAGTGTTCTCCGCCTTTTCCGTCTCTTTGTGAAAGTAAGTCACCCAAGTCTGCGTCAGTGGCATCTATGTCTGGAAAAAAGGGTGATGCGTTGTTCACGAAGATGGGCTTGATTTCTCAAAGGCCTCGTCATGCACGGTCCCCTCACCTGATGTTCTATTTCGCCTGCTTCTCGGTTTGCTTGTGCAGCGAATTGGCTACCTTGGCAAAGCCTTTTACGCAACGCCTATGGTAGTTTGTTAAACCTTGGAAACTGGAGAGCTCCGTCCAGTCAGTTAATTTTGAGCAAATTCTTACTTGTTTTGCGCGGCCTTCAGCGACCACCATCCCATCAGATTGGATGATATGCCCAAGGCGATTGACGAAACATTGAAGAAAATAACATTTGCTTGGATTTCGGGTTCATTCTACATCTCGATGATGATTCTGTGCTAGTTTGGGATTAAAATTGTGTTCACAAAGTTATTCACCAACAACGAGGATGTCGTCGGGGTGAACTATGCTATGTTTTGGAAAGAGCTCATTTATCAGTGTCTGCATCAGACGTAAGATGGTGACTGCAGCATCACAATCCAAAAGGCGTTGTCTGAAATTCACAAAACCTACATAATACCAAGGAAACGTCTTCTCTCTGTTGATTATCCTGCCAAACGGATTTGTCATTGCTGGTGTCCTCAGTAAGCTTGACGATGCTTGTTCTTCCGAGCTTTGCCCCTTGCTGTGCAAATCTGTCCAAGTGCCTACTCGGCACTGAGCTCAATCCCTTCCTTCGCAGTCAATGATATGCATCAACCGTTTGCAAAGTGCGACTAGATTGTTACTGGGGATGTCCACAACCTCAAAGAGAGCACTACAGATTCTTAACTGCGTCCGCTTTCGGTGCATTGCTGTGCCAAAAATATACGTTCCAAGAAATTTTTGGAACTGCTTTGATGCTATGAAGAAAATCAACGCCATATTTCTGTTCTAACCTTATTGAGACTTTGACCGATGCCTTATTTTCCACCTGCATCTTTCTTCCCTCTGCTGAGAGTGGATTTGTAGTGAGGGAATGACACAAAACTTGCTACGCAGGTTTGGGAATGCTTAAGGGTTTGCCATTAACTTGGCTGCACTCCAAACAATGAGAAAACTACAGGAGGTTCCCTTTAGCTTGTCAGAGATTCGCAAAAATAAAATGAGGGTCATTTGAGGGTAGGCAGGATGGGGAACAGTGCGGCTCACTTTGTCTCGGAATACAACGAAACCGAGTAAAGCATTGATGTGCGCGGTTCAGCCGGAGGTTTAATGTCTGAGACAGCGGTGCTCCTCACATTGTTTCAACGTAAATACTAGGATGCTCCGTAGAAAAAAATTTTTCCTCTAAATTGGAAACGCAAGTGAGAAAAGAGTTTGCAGTCGTTTAAGCAGCCATTCAATCCAACTACTGACACCCTCCCGCTCTATCTGACATTGCTCCTGGTTACCAAAAACAAGCATTCGCTAAGGCTTGGGAGTTGTATGCTTTCTCCACCTCAAGTTCAATCCCTAAAGGCATGCCATAAAATGGGAGGAATAAGCTGCCAGCCCAAAACGCGAGATAATATTGTGGTTTGATAACATTTGTTATTTTCCATTCCCGTGTTAAATGCAAAGCTTTATTTTTTCCTTCCTCTAGATCTAAGAATGGCAAAGGTATGAGTCATTGACAAAGTAGATCATACTAGAATAGCAACATTCCTTTGCATTTTCGTTTTCTGAAGTGCCATGTGTGAGGAGGTTCCCGTGCTTGACAAAACTATGATTGCATTTAATTCCCTTAGCAACGATTGCTAATGTCTTTGTCATGGATAAAAAAACTGGAATGTCAAGCAATTATTAATTGGTTCTTCGCATTCAGCAGAACTAAAAACTTTAATTAAATCGGAGCTACTTATTCGCCTATAGGTTTGTTTGATACGTCTGCTATTTTTATTAGGTGGAGATTTAGTGCCCGACTAAACGGCGCGCCACTTTGTCGCCATTCTTATCTGGACTGCAGCGACTAGTCGTGCGGAGTTTAGCAAAAGTAAATGATAGATTAACTTGCAGGAACTAATGACAGAAGACTACTTGGTAATTGAATGTAAGAGATATGAAAGGAAAGATTGAAATAACATTCAAGGGAAATTGATGCAAACATGCATAATTGGTTTTGCCTAATTGACAGAGACGCATAATGTGTGATGGCCTTTGCCACACATTTCTCACCTTTACCTCGTAAATTTCTGAAGAAAGGTGGAAATGGTTTTCTACAGGCCCACCACAGCCTAAACTGTAGCATTCCCTCATAGCGAGGGGCAGCTTTGACCAGACTGTCAAATTTTATTACCTCACGAATCGCGAGATTGGTATTTAAAGAACCTGGCTGGACGTACCCATCAAAGAGTCCAAAAACGTTCCTTGTGGCTGCGCCACAATCAAGATTCTTGAAAATGTGCAACGTGGCATTCCACGCGGCAGGACTTAAACACGTGCAGTAAATGTTAATGAAGACACACTGATTTATTGAGAAGATGGAGTGAATCGGCAGTGTCCATGCTCTCACGTATTGAACACGCCGACTTCGACTGCGTGCGTGGAGTAACAATGGCTTTGGTGGTAACCACATCATGCGTCAAATTCCAATAGAGTTGACAGGAGTTGAAGTAGAGTGGTGCCTGCACAAACTCCCGTGGGTTGTAGTAGCCGCGTGCAGTGACCAGACCGGGCTGCACCACCTGCACTAATATGCGTTGCTGCAACAGAGCTGTTTGCAGTCAGGCAAGTCCTACAACGAATCCATTTGACCTTCTCAGGAGCACATCACTTATGGAAAAAATCGACAAGGGTATTGAAATAACTGACAATATTGGCTCTGCTTCAGAGTACAGAGTTAGCTTTGGTCGAGAATGCTGCCTAGATCTCAGTGAAAACATGATGCGCTATTTTCAACTACACGGTCATCACAGATTTGGTTATTAGCTGGAAGGAGGGGGCTGACACACTTCGTGAAATGCATTTCCTCCATGCATAGGTACTGACGATACATCCACAAGGTGTGTGTCCATTCGTTGTGACTAAGTGCATTTCAAAGTTCACGCAGTCGAACTGGCAGTCATTCACTTGTCTTTCACAAAAGGCACAAAAGCATCTAAGCACTCACTTAATTTATTGTTCCCACCTTTGCGTGAACGTGCCTTTGCCTTAGAGTGGCTTCATTGTTGCGCTACCTGTGAGTTAGCACCTCCCAACTCTTTTGTCTCGCGTGGTTATGTGCACAAGACTTGCCCTTTTCGTCTAAACATTACAGAATCATGTGATGATTAAAAATTGGAAGATTGGCAACTGACTTTGCTCAGGACATTACACAGCCACGGCTCAGGCATTCGTGTCAACCCTTTGCGACCAAGTTATTCAGCCGTAAATGGCTGCAGTAGGCGGATTTTGAAACCCTCTTAAAGCACCATCAGTCATCCAGTATAGGAGTAAATAGTTGAAAGGCACACCTCCGTGCAAGTAGGTGCTCTCAATGCCTTGTCGCTGGACTTCGATGCTTCTCTACTTTATCAGCAACAAATTCAATAACACACTTTTCGCCCTTCTAGTGAAAGCGGCACAAGGAACCATTATTACAACAGTACTGCTGGCAAGCATCTGGTGAGTACAGACTTAGAGAAGCCGAATAAATTGTAGGAAAGAAGGTCACTGCGGTTTGGTAATACTGTGCCATCAGTTCGTGTTCACTGACTTGGTCCTAAGCCATTGAGCTGGCTCTGCAGAGTAGTAGGAAGAATAGAAGTAATCTTAAGTAGATGTATGGCTGTCATATTGCTGTCATTTTATTGATTGCATCTAGGCTCTGTTTGTCAAAGAACTGTAGTGAATACTTCAGTGGGACAAGGCGTTGAGAAGTTCCAGCAGCGTAGCGAATGTTCTCGAGTTACTCGATGAAATGTTGTGTTGATGTCCATTGTTAGGCTATCGCTCTCACCTCTTTACCTAGGAGATGCGGTGGAAGACGACGTCGTCCTAGGACGCATTGATAATATCGAGGTAAAAGTGAGACACCTTGAATAGAGTTGGCTTGAACGTTCCAACGCCCGCACAAGTACCTTGTGCATTCCAACTTTTCTGAAGTTCACTTATTGCCTAGTGGAATTTAGAGAATATCTCAAACTGTAATAGGACGTCCATCAGCTTTGATTGCCAGTCACTCTTTCAAGCAGAGCAAAATCTTGAGTATTTTAAGCCTTTTGATTACCTTTTATGCAAAGAAGCTATTTTTCATTAAATGGCCAAAGGATGCGACCATAGACTTTCTAAAGCTTTGGTTATCTTCACGGTAAAATAAACTAACGCAGGTGATGCTTCAAGGACCTCGGCTGATGTGATGATTGGCCCCAACAACCTGCATTTCCATCACGCGTTCAATTTCGGGATGTTGGTTGCATCTGACGAATGCAATGGGAAGGTGGAAACGAAGCGCTTCCACTCCAACCCCAAGGTGTAAATATTCTCACCATTACTATTTTTCGCATTGGGCAAACGAGGTCTTGCTGGAGCATCTTCCCATTTGTAAAGAGAAAGAAGTTCCTGTTCATCTCGCAGGCAGACAGGTGTCAAGCAGGTCATGGAAAACTTGTTCATTCCGATATAATCACAAAGGCATGCCTAGAGGAGGAAAGCAAACAATTGCTGCATGCCTAGACAGGAGGAGCAGGGACAAATTACAGCACAGTTGCCGCTCTTGACTTCTTAGGAATAGAGCTGCCTTTGACCACATAATGTATGGGCAGCGAAGTGTTCACCATCCGTAAAGTTGGAGCAACTGTAGTAGGATAATTGGGGCTGCAGACAAAAACTCCAGAACAGGTCTGAACGATAAGAGATGAAGATAATCGTTTGCTTCCATAGTCGCCTGTAACTCTGATAAGACTAACATCGGAGCAGTTTATCGGATAAGGCATTGCAAGTTGAGGCGCTGCTATATTTTTCGCGTAATTGCTAATCTGATTGGATTTTTAATCAGACAGTTCAAGGACTGTGCTTGACATTCATATTCGTTTGTTCTCTTCATGGGCTGCACTTCAGGTATTCTCCTCACTTCAATCCAAAGTCAACAGCAACAGCTCATGCACTTCTTGAACACATAAAGAAAGTTGGCATAGTGTGGCAAAAGTTGTTCCATAACAGCGCAGCGATTGTTGAGACGGTCAGAGATGCTGATGGAATATTAAAAGAGGAGAGCACTTATCACACGTGAGGCATTCCTCTGCAAGGCTTTTTTAACCAGTCTAAGCACCTTGAAGATAACTTGGGTGCTTAAAATCATTTGATATTTCATTTGCTTAAAAGGGGCCATTTTTTATCGAGGTAGCACGTGACACTTCCTGACATTGTGTTTGGCATATCACTACAGTAAGAGTTAGTTTGTCTCATTGCAACGACCAGTGCCTACTTGATTAGAGTAGTGAAGCCCAGTTTACTTACTCTAAAGCTTCAGCACCCGCTAGTCTATGGACACAGCACTACTTTTACTTTCTCTTGAATTACCTCTTGTTGTGGAATCTGGCCAAATCTAATGTTGACAGTTCAAACATTCCTTCTGCTCGACATAGGGGTTGAATCTTTGCCATAAAGCAGTGGCAGTGATTTCATGACGTTTAAGCTGGGTGATTCCTGAGGCCCATAAACCAGTGGCCAATGCATTAGAGTCGGAAAGATGGTAAACAGAGAATAGAACGAAATCGGACATCACTGCATACGGAACTGAGTAAAGGGTAGTGTCAAGAACACGCAATAAAAGCAATCCTCAGGATGAACGCCTCACGATGATGGAGAGTGTAAGCAGCATTCTCCGAAGAGACGTAGGTATTGAGCGAAACGAAATCATGGGAAGTGGCGCAAGCTATAATTACAGAGCCAACACATTAGTAGTCAACCCTTCCACATATGATTTCTGTGCTGCACTTGGAAAAGCTTGCATCCGCATACGCTCAGATGCGAGGCATCAATCCAAACAGTGACTTTTATAGCTGTAAAGAAGAAACTTCGGTGATTAACAGAAAAGAAGGGGAATGATTGATAGAGTGTACGCTAGGCCAACGCTCAAAGCATTAGTAGTGCTAGCAAATCATTATGCGTTGATTTCATGCATTGAATCCCAGTAGAGTTGACAGGAGTTGAGGTGGAGTAGTGCCTGCACAATCTCCTGTGGGTTGTAGTAGTCGTGTGCAGTGACCAGACCGGGCTGCGCCTCCTGCACCAAAATGCGTTGATGTAAAGGCACTGTAAAACACCTCTCAGCGTCACCATCCTCTTCTTGGAATCCGTTGAAGTAGACACTCACCTCCTGCTTGTGAGCATCAGGCTCCACTTTCATCACATCTGCGTTGTGGGGCACCTTTACCAACTCGCTCTTTGTCACTATCCATCCACTGGGCAACTGCACAGTCACGAGAAGCATACCAGTAGATTTTGCACGTGTAGGTCGCTGTAGCCGATGTACAGACGGAGTGGGAACATGCTGGCATTGCTGATAGTCCAGTTTTTCCACCAAGGATACAATGGTGGGGCACCCAGACAGCTTCACTACCAAAACCGGCAAATAAGCAAACATACAACGCGCCGCGTGTCTCCTATCATCTTATTTTGAGCCTTGTCACCAGCGCTGCCCTCGGTCAGCCTTTCATTGTGAGGAAAATGCTCACAAGTTGGCAGTCCAAGCACTTTAATACCCATCCGCTAGACCTGCAGTTTCGTCTACAATAGAACTGAATTTTGGAATGATGATATGTGCTGTTCATCGTGCGTTGGTTTGAAATGAAAGCGATCAGGCTGTTGTGAATGCAGCAGCCCCAAGACCACGTTATCGACAACCGAAAATCCACTGCTGCACCCATCTACCACCTTCATTGCACGTATTCATCAGCATTCTCACCATGGCAAAGCATTCTTTACCGCCCACCCGCAGATGGTCATTAAGACACCGACACCCAAAACCCAAAGTCTCAGAAGTGAAAATGCAAGAATTTAGAGAATCAAGTGGAGTGGAGTATGCATGGATTTATAAGTTCTAAGTGTTCGATCGGGCCAAAACATCTGGTGACTCTTCAACCGATGCTCAAATGCCACCACTGGCATTGCACATTACAATTGCATCAAAATAAGCTTACATTAAGTTGCTGCCTCGGGTTCGCTTGACTTTCTTGGTCAGCGTGAATGTTGGCCACGGCCTCCACGAGATGCCGTGCCTTTGCCTCTGGATCAGTCTCACATGCCAACTCATGTGAAAACTGAATTTCCAACTAAGATGTTAGAGGTTGCATTGAGAAACGGGAGAAACAAACGAGGAATAACACACTAACTGGTAGTACAGAAGGCCATAAATGCCTGGATTAGAAAGACTTTTCATTTCAACAAACAAACCTTTCTCTCTCTCCCTCTGTCTGTCTGTCTGTTTGTCTGTCTGTCTATCTGGATCGTACCTCGGCCCAGAAAAAGAAGTCGGTGACACTACGAAGGAATTGGCCCCTACTTTAGAACGCTTCCAAAGTAAGTAAAAGAGTTATTTCCCAGTGCCTAAGCAGTAAACTAAGTCTCCTGAGAAAGTGCTGACTACGAATATGAAACATAAGGAAAGCAGTTAAGTCCGCCCCCATCCCCACCCCTAACCCTAACCCTAACCCTAACCCTAACGCTAACCTTAGGCACTTCACCTTGCATCTGCCCTTTCATTCTTTGCTGCATCAGTTAGTTGTGGCAAATGATTAACAAAGGGAATTGCGGTGCTCTGTCTAGTTTCAGCACACACAGGCTCGCATATTTCGCTGAGCAATACGGACTAAATGCAAGTGATTGAAGCACAATTAATCCCAGTGAACTTAGCGATGGGCATGGCACGACGCCACTTTGCAGCGTATTTTGGCCAACTGCATTGCAAGGTATACCCACAATCGGTTGATCTCAGCGCAACCCTCACTTTCAACTGCGATGCTGTTAGCACTGCGTGCTCCGTCGCAGTTTGTATGCATAAATACTGGCAAACGAGTTCAAACGCATTTGAACTTCTTCAACCGGGAGTCAAGGTGATGCCATGAGATCATGTGCCTTTCCCCGTTTCTGAATAAACACCAACTCAATGGTCTGATTGCAATTCATACTAATCAGCGGTGAATTGCATCAATTGTTGCCTGGCTTTTCCACTGCAATGCACAAGCATATTACTGATGGGTTCGACTGTCGCCTTTTTGGTTGCATGATTCGTGAAGAGGGACATGGTCTAACTAACAAACAAACTAACTAACTAACTAACTCCAACTGCTAGAATAAAGGCTGCTTGCGTGGAAAGTCATGGAGCTGCGCATGCCATATGCCGTCGTCTGCATGATTTTGTTTTGCAGCGAAAGCGGTCATTTCGGAGTTGTTGCTTTGACTTACATTGATGCAATGCAAATTGCAACTGAGCTCAAAGTGACTGAAGGTCGGCCAGGAGGAAAATTAAAAGAAAACTGAGCAGGCCCTGTGCCCTTACATCTGCATTGAACCGTAAATTGGTGTTGACCATAGCAAAGAGGCAAACTTTTATGCCTTGTGCGACTGTGCCTTGTACTCTCAGAATTACCTCTCAACCGTTGTTTGCATATTAGAGCTACAATGCACAGACGTATTGGTCGGCGCGCTAGTAAACTGACGGAACAACTGCAAAACAATGCAAAACAACTGTGAAATCAATGCCCTACATCTTTTTTCTCTCTAGCCGAACTTAGGACTAATGATTTGTGAATAGTGAAAAGCACCGGAAGACTTCATACCTCAGTGTCCTCTCATTGGTTTGCTGATGCGACTTCGATAGGGAAGGAGGGGTTAAGAGAGGAGGTGCTTCGAGAAGCAGATGTTAGAGTGCACGAGCTGAGGCCTACGAGGATGTGTAGGAGGCGAAGGAAGTCATGAAGTTGTCAGCCATGCACACGAATCAGAGCGCGGTTGCTGGGAGAGCATTGCGCGGCTTAACATGATGCATGCTAAGGTCAGCAGCGGACACTAAAGCGTGCGATATATTAGTGTGTTGCGTTGAGCATGGATGACCGAATGCGTCTTCAGGCTGACCTGTGAGTCTTCATTGACACTGTCTTTTAAGGAACTGTAGAGCTGCATTGTAGGAGTGCCTAGCGTATAAATGTCTGCTTGTTTGCGCTCCTCACTTGCTCTATATAACAGGTAGGACCTCAACCTTCCAGCGAGAGATGCGTAAAATTTCGCATTAGGAGGAACAGTGCCCTCATACTGTGCGAATGCTGAGCTGACGACGTACTTGGCTCCACGGAGAGATCCAATTGCTTACCTCTGACTCCTCCATGCACATCAAGCCTTTGTAGGCCAACACAACGTCTGCCCAAAGAAAAGTCCTTAATCGGTACTTTGGTTCGCGGTGAGCAGTGTCCTGCATCTGCTCTGTAATTCGCACATTTTGGACTCGAGTGGGGGGCGTGAAAGGGCAAAGCCCAGCAATCTTGGCTTACAGCCTGCCTAGATGGGAAGCACTGACAAGAGTTGACCTACTCTTGCCGGAATTTTGCAGTTTCGCGAATGTTTCGAGGAAAAGCTGATGAGGACTTTTGGAATTTGAGCTGAAGGGGAAGCGTCTCTCCGCCCAGGTTCATTAGCAGATTTGTTGATGGGTGGATGAATGGATGAATGTTTGGATGGATGGATGGATGGCGTGGAAAAGTGCGGCGCTGAAAGTATTCAGCCTCAAACCGAGATGCCTATGCACAGAATGATGAAGCCCGGAGCATCAGTGAATGTGCACATAGTCATGCCATTTGGTGGGGATGCAGGCCAGCTATGCTATGCTCTGGACTACTTTACGCCTAACCTGTGAAGGCATCTTGCCATCTTTGGTGACGTAAAAGTTGAAGAGGGGAACAAGCGAGTGTGATGACACAATCAGAAAGTTGACTGCTTAAAAAGAAGCGATTGTAGTGTTTTCCTCGTCGTCTTTGTTGTCAGCCTTAACTATCAGATGATTGATCATTCGAATTGCATAACATGCCTGCAGAAGCTTGTGGTTTCGACAGCAGCGGAATAGCAGCAGATGGCTTTCAATTTTCAAAACAGGGGCATAATGAATGCCATAAATGCGTCTTACTGCCATTAGCGATATTCGCTTACCCAATTCAAAATGAATGAAACCTAACACCTCACACAATCTTTGTCAGTTCATGTCGTCGGTGTGGTTCTGACACTCCCATGGTAGCTCAACATCGATGCAGCGATAAAGCCTTCGGTCCAATAATGCAGTTGACAATCTGCATACGATTCACAGAGAGTAAAGCAACTACGTATGTTTGTCTAGGTAGCAGGCTCACCCATGATTTGCACCGGCCCTTAGAACTAGTAGGCTGGAAAAAACCCACCCATTCCCACCTCAGACTCCTATGGTATGACATATCTCATGAAGCCAAGTCGTGTGGTCTGACAACTACTAGGAGCCCGCTAACTTCCATTAACCTTCAAACCTACGGTGAGAAACGCCTTTGTTAGTAATAATTGACAGCTTGGAGAAGAATAGCAGGGATATCGGAAATGCTGTCGAAAGCCATGCTTGGACAAGTCCCAAGGTAGGGTTGTAAACTATCAAACCCGAGTAATACTGTGTGCACACAAAGCACTTTTAAGAAACAGCGTGCCTCCACAGGTAAAGAACTCACATCGACAAGCACGCGCTTTCCTCCTCTAACTATGGCATTCTTTACAAGGCAGCAATTTTCCATTTCGTGCTCAGTTCCGACCGGTACTATCCTTCGCAAGCGCTTCTTCTAACTCGAAGATAAAGTCAGTCGCAGTCCTGTTTGATTATCGGCATCTGCACTGCTCCACCGCCGATCTCATTCTACGAACGCGATTATGTTCTGCCATATGCAGTAATGTAAGTGGCACCTTGGTGGTGCTGCTTAACACAAAAAATGTAATACAGTTTAGCGCATTAATTGGAAGAGTAAAGTCTACATTAGGCGAACACTAGTGAACTCTTGTGGAACCGATTTCTACTGCAAACGCAATTCCAGCTTGCTGTGGGATCCCATCAAATCCTCCTTAAGGGTGATAGTGATTCAAACCATCTACACTAAGGCACATAGATCACAGGCTTCGTGTCAGGTTGAAGGAGAGCTCTCTCATTTTATAAACTTCTTTTCAGTAATATCAAACAATAAGTTGGAGTGAGGCTGTGCAAAGATAAATAGAGAAATGGAACTGTGGGTCCAAAGGGTCAGCAACATCACTGCGACTGTGTGTGATTGCTAGAAGGGACTAGTCACTACTTGTGGAGGCGTGTGCGTTGTCATCAGTGGTTACAAGACAGATTGGTTGGCGTTAATTAGGACGGGATCGCAGTGCTTCCAAGGGTCGATGAAGCTGGTAGGGTGTGACCTAACTGCGTGAAAAGCTTGTTTTGTGATGGGGAAAGTTGTTTTAAGCAAGTTACTATGAATGAGGAAGTGACTGGCTTAAAAGCAGGTGCAACAAGTTATCATGCGCTGCAATCACGTCTTCAGCACTACGGCCAGGCGCTCCTTGGCTGAAAATCTGGCCGTTGTTGATTTCACAGGCGCTACTGGATAACCTAATAACTGCATTGGGTTAGGAATACTGAGGTGCATTTGCCAATTAGCATTGATATGGCCTATTTTGAGACTCTTGCACGCACTCTCACCACCATCTGGCACGGATGAAAGGAATAGTTTGGGAGAAAATGCACTTTGCCGTTTAAACTGGTATCAAGATGCTTATTTAAGGAGAACTAAAGCGGCGATTGGCTAGTACAAAGGCATTACAGATGCAAAGGTAGAAAAACCAAACAGACGGCTTCTACGCCCTCCTTTCATTTTCTGCCTACTAAGGAAAGACGCCTGATCCTGTAGTGATGCCTGTGATTGGCTGACGCCTGCAGCATCGAAAATGCTAACATTGCAAGTGGTAGCGAAGGAATGGTTGTGAGTTAATTCATATAGAAATGGCGATCCTGTGTGGGCTTGTGCTAAACATGCTGACGAGGAGAGGCCGTCATGACCTTTGAGGCAGTAGCGAGCAGGGATGCAAAGGAAGCGTCAACGATGAGGTGCAGAAGGTGCATAGAGGCCCTTTGCTTCGTGTGGCTGGTGTCGGATTGTGCCATTGTTTAGCTAACTTGATGAAGACATAAAGTGTACACAATTTGATTGCAAACCTTTAATGTCATCTCCTTCTCTACATGTTTTCTTTGCCTCCGTGTGTCCACCTTACCTTTATGGCCGTCAAATCTCATTAGTGACCTCTTCTCAGTAGGGGTTTTATGAAGTTATAGGTAAAACCGGCTCTTCAAGCCAATCCAACATGCCCTTCTCACCTGCACTTCATCATTGTGAGCCTTGAGGTGTCCGAGCCTCTCCCTCCCTTCCATTACCTTCCCTCCCTTTCTCTTCCCTTCTCTTCTGACAGGGCCGCCAGTTGTGGCTCTTAGTGACCACTCAGCAATACCCAGACTTAACCACTTCATTTGGCTCGCAGCATGGTGTTGTTGCTGTCGACTGTGGCTAAGTAATGAAGCAAGGATATCTTCTATCCATCGGGGTCAGTCGATTGCCTTCCAAACTATCTTAAATTGCTGGTGGCATTTGCAGGTGGGTCAGGGGCGATCAGCACCGCTTGCCATGGATATTCATCCATGATGGTGCAGATATTTAATTTCTCTTCTTCCTCTTCTCCTCATTTTGTGGTAGCTATCTGCACTAAACCGTGCCAAATCCAGTTGTTGGTTATTTTTGATCTAGGTGCGATACTTGCATCTTTTCTTTTAGATTTTAAGCAGCACCTGAATAGGTGAGCTCGTTGGCGTTAGAGTTGGTTGCATTAATGAGGGAATTATTCATTGCAACTTAAGGCTTTTGCCTTTGACCAGCTGATGACCCATGGCATCACATTCAGGCCTGTCAGGAGAGTTCGGTGATGAGGGTGGAGACTGCGAATGCCCGTGTTGCCAGCCTCAAAGACGAAAGCCTTGGGACACCTCGCATTAATGCTGGCGATACACAGGTAACACTAAACACACTTGACCGGCGAGTCATGAAAGCCTGTTTCCTAGTTCGAAGTCCTTTTTCGATGCTAATTCTCTTTCGGTCATTCAAGGTAAGTGCACTTTGCTATGTCACGCAGAAGCAAACCGAATCTTGCCACGACTTGATCACTTTGACATACTACTCTTTAAAAATTTAGTGAGTGCGTCTCTACTTACGCTTTTGCCCCTCCACTTCTGCCTCGTCGTCGACCCGTCCGATCGGTTTCGTTTGACTGTTCCTTCACATCTAGCTAAACATTCAGATCTTCCACACTGTAGAGAATTGCACACAGCCTTCCCATTTCCTGTGCTGCATCCGTCATCAGCTGGCCTTTCTGTGAAGGCAGTGACAGCACAATCTTGGCTGCACCCTCTCCTCGTCGCTTAGTCGCATCAACCATCTCATTTTGCAACGATTTATATTTTGGCATCGGCACGCATTCATTCATGCACGCGACTTCCCTAGCAGTTCTTGTTTTCCTTCGGTTTCTTTCTCTTCATGACTTACAGTCACCAACACTGATGGCGTGAACTGTTGAAGCCTCACTTTGCTTCACAACACAGCGCATCAAAACTATGCTAAGGCAAGCGATGTCTCCGATGTCTTGGGCCACAGTCGAGAAGTGCCAGTAAGAAAAGCAAGTTGGCTGTGATTGAATCCCTTCCATCCCTCCCTCTTAACTTCAAACATCGTCCAGGGGATTGCAGATCGACGGAAGGAGATCCACATATTTAGTTAACCCACTTCCAAAACGATTCGCCTCAGTTGAAACCAACTGCACCTGCGCCTAATTCATTGATTACGCAAAGCACTAGGCAGCCTTAAGTAGTGTTTTAGCCAAGTTTCGTGCTCACACACTTCTATTTAGGCTACAGTTTGTGGTAGTCGGATTGCCTGTGCTTCTTTAATTGTGAATTCACTAAGCGGCTGAGCCCCTTGACCAGTTTTGCAGCTCCCTAGCTCTTCACTTCCGCAAAGTCGACACAGGTACCTCGAAGCATGCCTCCTTCAAAGAATTCTCGGCGAGGTGTAATAGCACAGCGAGTCGAATTCTGTCCATTTACGGAAGTGCACGAAGAAGTTTAGTGGTGGTAACCGCCTCAGTAAACGTTGTAGCGAACTCCCCTCTCTCAGAAGGAAAATCAGGCTTTGTAGGTGTTGCTAATAATGGGCGTAGATGTAGCGGGGCTTATGATTGAGGAACACAACTAAATTAGAGGTTGTGAGGGTTTGAAGAAAATGTCTTCACACAATGCTCTAACATCATCTCGTGGTCCACTGCGTGTCTCCCTTCATAGGCAATCGACATGGCCGTCTCCACCCCTTCTATCTGATCTCGGATTTGCTCACGCAAAAGGCAGTACGCCTTCCTCATTCAAAGTGATAAAGGATATCAGCAAAACCTACCTGTTGTTAGACAGTGCGAAATCAAGGCACGCTCCTGATAAAAATTTCGCAAAAATCGCATGCTGTTGATGCAGTGCATTTCACAATCGCAAATTGTCAAACGATGCTGAGTGTGTCTTGATTGTTGCACATGTAGACGTGGAGCGAAACAAACTGCGTAAGGGCAGCCAACAGAGCAGTGACCATTTCTGCTTGATCGGTCCAAGCAGCTTGCATAAGTGGCGTGCAACCCTGTTTGTCGTACTATTCGGGGTTCGCCAATTCGGTTAAAAGAAGTTTTAGCATAGTCACATCACCCAACTCGATGGCTAAGGTGGTGCCATCAGTGTGACTGACGTCGGCTCTGTGGTTGAGCAGGCATGGCACCGCCTCTGCGTGACCCGAGGAAGTAGCCTGATGGAGTGCAGTGTTCAGCTCTTCTAGAAGGTATGCACTGCCAGACACATGCTTCAAGAGCAGCTCCACTGTTTCTAAATTGCCCCCGGAAGCAAAGGAAAGTTAGGCGAAATAGGACCTGTGAAGGGAAGCGGAAAACCCATGCCATAAGTTTAGATGCATAACATGGGCAGCTTTGCATGGTGGGTGAGAGCTAATTACTGGTTCGCACAGGACGATCGTCTCACCGATTTGCTCGTAAGCGTCAGAGCGGATTCTTCATTTTCGTTTAGTTGAGAGGTTAATGCGACACCTCTGTCGATCAGACATTGATCGGTCCATGTGTGATCCGCCGTAGCAGCACATATCAGCGGAGCGTGCTCACCTCCATTGACCACTTCTGAGTAATTGTAGTGCTGCAGAAGAAGCATCAAGCAATACTGACCTCCTTGAGCAGCTGCATAATGGCTGACTGATGCTTTGTGTTCCGAAATGCACTCATGGCTTTATAGCACCCCTCTGCTATAAAGCCATGTCATGACAACAAACTCTCCTGCCATTGGAGACCACGGCTCCTCATTACAAGCGATGGAAAGCTGCAGACGATATATAAGAGCTGGTGTAGCAACATTGTCACAAACCTAGGCAGCCACGTTGCCACCCTGAGGTCAGTAGTTGAGCTATCGTCCTATCCAAACGTGTCTGCCGTAGTTGCAAAGGACTGCACCTTATCCTCATCTCTCCGATAGTTGAGTCAAGACGGACATAAAATTAGACACAAGACTACGAAGTCTCCAAAAGTGGTTCTCGCATGATGGTCAAGAAATTGCAGGAGATGAGTGTGAATGTGGCTTGCAAATCTTCCCAAAGGAGTTGCTCAGTGGTGACACAGCATTCTCCATCGTCAACTTCATGAAATCCGTTCTCCAGCATTAGGTTAAATGACGTTGAGTGGTTGCTTTTGCTTTCATGATGTGCTGTTCTGTGCTGTGCTGCAGCTTGGGAAAGGGAAGAGGATTAATGCTGCACCGATCGTAAAATAGAAGGTTTTGGATACCATTCACATGCTAACTAGTGCATCAATAGAGTCTCGTCGACTATGGCAGATCGCTTCAATTCACGACCTACGCACTTTCCTATTTCACTCCGAATATCCAACCAGCATATGTGAATTCGCATCTCCATTCCACGTCCTTGCTACAGTTGAAGCGCATATGGAATGGATTGAATTGGATTGGATTGGATTGGATTGGATTGGGAGGGCAGATTCTACGCTGCCCAGCTACTTCCTCTCCTGCTTTGCGAAAGAACTGGCGAGTTTGATGCGCAAAAGTGAGTGTCACTTTCAGTTTGCTATTCTTGAGACGACATGCGATTGATTTGTGCAATTCCGAGCCTTCCCTACGGGTGGGATAAGCCGAATTAGCGTGGGTTAGTGGGAGGCTCATGGCATGACCAAATTCATAGGCTGCAACATTGCAGCCTAGTCGGCAGGTTAGTGAGTGACTGAGAAGTTGAGCAAATGCTTGGGCACGTCTTCAAGCGACCCCGCCTTCGAAGGAGTCAATTACTTACCCTACTCTGTTCTCTCAATTGAAAGTTGGGCTTGTTAGACTTATGGCTCAGTTGCGAATGACCAATAAGACCTTATCCACGCATTGTCCTCAGCCTCTGTGTGTCAAGACTCCGCAGCGTAACAAAATGTGACTTTTCGTTGCATACGAACGCAGCTGTGGCTATTGTGTGGGAAGCTAGTGATGTCTGCGTAGGCATCTCTTATCTCTTATTCTCAGAGATAGTCTGCTATTCGATTTGCAGTGCGCCAGTCCTTCAGTTTAGTTTAGTTGGCCCAACTTGCACTAGCGGTTTCTTTGCGTTCCTCTGAAGCAGGGCCCTCTGCTAGTCTACAAAGTAGAATATATCGAGACAAAACTGTGCGCAATAATCGTGTAGGGATGATAAGTGGGCATTGAGTGAAGAGGAGTGGATGGGACAATGGATTGTGGTGGTGGTGGTGGTGATCGCTTGTGCACTTGTCAGTCTAATGACAACGAGGGCAGATGGCTGAGCAGCAGTCAGTGAAGATGCGCAAATCACCATGAGACGTGATGAAAGCAGGAAGCATTTTGTGCAAAGAATGCACAAATTGCATCGTAGTAACTAAGGGTGGAAATTTTGACAAAATCGTCATGTGAGGCAAGATGAGCTGTCGGAGATCGTGTAGGTGGCGTACTTGCCTTTGGCGTAACATTGGACCTCACCGTGGCTACCGCTCTTGAATTAGGTTCTTCCTTCACTCTGTTAAAGCCACCTGTAGCTTGCTCCAGGTTCCCACCCAATTTGATTGCCCGTGCTGCTAGAGTCCGTTTCTATATAGCAATGCGCAGTGCATGTAGTTATTGGACAAACGAGGAAGTGAATGAAGCGCCTGTATACGGCACTTAATCTGTTCTGATTTGCTGAACGTAGCCAAATTTCAAACATGACAGGCTTGTGATTTGTAAGTTGTCTTAAAATCAATGGCCAAGAGGATAGAGTTTCGCATCATACGCATAAGGCGAACTTTTAAAGACAGTGAATTGGGTTAAGACTAAAAGATTTTACATTGAAGGAGAGAGCGAGTGAAGCCAATAAAGTCATTAATGAGTAACTAAGAAGGCAACGCAAAAAAGACAACGTGAGGCAGAGCAAAGGAAAGCAAGGCGGCCATCAAATATGCGCAGGCACTCAATTTTGAAGTGAATATGAGTCCAGTGAATATCCTCCTGACGGGATGCAGATCGCATTCATCTGCCTGCTCTCAACTTCACTTCTCACTTAATCTCCGCTTTGTTAGCGTAGTTCTGCATACCACCAACAAGATAATTATTGAAAGAATGCTAGTAGTAGTTAACAGGGAAGAAGGCGTTTACACGTATTGGAGCAGTGCAAAATAGTCGAAGAATGTGTCGGCTTCACCGATTCACCGATTCACCGATGCAAAAGCATCATCGCCAATCCTGCATAGGAATACATTTGGTGGGCTATAGAGGAGCATTCTAGTTGCATGTCATGCTGCAGGACTTGCAAAATCACCACTCGCCAATCCAATGAACACCTGACTGCACACAATGCCCAAGTTATTTGTTAGAGAGTAAGGTGCAAAGTCGTCAGCACCTTTTGTTAATTTGACCGCTCCGAGGGTAGCCGAGGATGCTGCTAAAATGCACCACATAAGCAAAATTACTAAGGTTCTGTGGATGCTTAAATACAGCTTGCAGATGAGCACCTTGCAGTCCTCCCAAGTCCATAAAAGCGTGGCAATTGTGTATCCATCTTATTACTTGCAGTCCTTTGACTCCACCCAAAACACCGAGTAAACGCATTAGTCCATTTTCAAGAAATACACTCTCTAGCTCAGTTTTGTCAGTTGCTGTCCTTTAGAAATCTGGATCTGCTGGCTAGAGCTTGTGCCACACCACTACCCCCATATCAAATAACCACTAAGTATATCCAGAACGATGTATACAAATGTAGAGCATGCTTTATCCAAGTCGACCTCTGTTTCTTGGTGTGGCCAGCACTGAGGACGTGGAAGATAAGTCGACTCATAGACGATAAGTTTTCACTGACTTCTCTCAAACCGAACCAGATGCTATCGATTTGTCAAAGAATGTCGAAAGGTACCAGTCGCTATTGGAAGCCGTAAAATGCTAAACGATTGATATGCAAAGCACATCAATTGGCGAAAGCTAGTGCGATTCTCTGATAACAACATTAACTGCCTTCCGTATTCTCCATTAGCATTTATGTCAATTTCGCCGACTTGCAGCCCACTTTCCTGCCATTAAAGCATAAAAGAAGAAGTCTACCGACATCTGCCTCATGGTTTAGCAGCCTTGCTTATTAACCGCCCCGTCGAGCTCCCATGCGCTTGCGTGTGCAAGCATCACGAAGCTACCTCATAACGGTCGAGTGGTGGTATGTAAAAGCTCGTATACTATTGCATAACGAGGAAAGTAAAGTAAGCAGCCATGCCATTAATGCCGCAGGTATATACGTTCTGCAGTCCAATCTAATTGGTTTGGTTCCCTCCCGGCCTTTAAACAAAAGGAGGGAAATGTAGGTACGAAGTTGCAAGCAGCATATTGCGTCCCTTATTGCCAGCATAATACTGGACAGAAGTAATGTGTACAGCTATTGGGAGAGTCAAAAATACCTTTCATAGGCACAAATTTTTTGGTTGCTTGAGACCATAGATCCACAGTTCTTTTGCTTTCCGTCTTGTTCGCGAAATTGTAGTGAGGTATTAGTTCGGGCACGCCAAAATTAAGCATTCTGCAATTACTCCCTACTTTAAGTCATTGGCATGCTATTTCTTGTCCTCTACAGAGCAAGCTAAATTTAATAGCTTCTTGGGTTCTTACTTAGAGGCAGGGAAGTGCAGCGACTTTAATTGGCATGTTTGCACTGTTTGGCGACGGCCCAAATACGTGACTATTGCTGCAATGCGTAGCAATCGCATGCAGGGCTAAGAACAGATTTGGTGTTCCCTCTGAATTTGTCGTAGGCTCAGTGGATGGATTTCGTCTAATTCGTCTCTTATCCTCTGAATTTCATAAAACAACAGTTCAAACAGGCATTAGAGCCAGAGACCAACAAAGGCTTTATGTAGTGTAGCAGTGGGTATTGGCAACCAAAGAATGGTTATCCATCTGGCAGCATGCTTTGGGTAAAATTCAATTTTCTTTCCAACGCACAAAGTATCTGATGAAATGTATTGCAGAACATCAACTGTCCTCCTCGCGACATGCAATCAGAAAGGAGGGAGAATTTTCCTGCATCTGCATTGCTAGCGTCTATCTGTGATGCGCCCCTCCGCAGGAAGTCTGAGGATCGAGTGTCTAAAGCATGATTGAAAAGCCGCTGGCTTTTGACTGAAAGGCATCATTTTCGCAAATAAGCTCTGCTTAAAGAAGCCCGCACGCAGACCGCGAAGGACGCAGAGTGCCGAGGCTTCCATGCTGATATTCGTCCGCATAAATTAATGCCTAAAGGGAACAGCCACTTCGACTCACTTGTCAAAGTGACTTACATTAATTGAAGGTGCCAGCAGATAAAGCACAACACTACCTCATGAGCGTTCGGAGCCTATGAAGTCGGCACTCCTTGTAGGCGCTGTGTTGGGAGATTAGCAGAAGCAGAGGGAAAGTGAGGCAGAAGGCGATGGATAGGTACGTCCAGATTTCAACTGATCCCACCTTGTACAAAGAGTCGTGTATGCAGCAATGAACGCAGTCGCCTTCGCAACCAAAATATAAGGAGAAAATCGAAAACGAAAAGCCTACGCGAATCCCACCTCTCACTTCCTTCGAGTGCTTTGTAGGCTATGCTACATAAGGTTTTAAAAAACCACGCCTTTACATTAGGCCAGTTCTGAATTAACAGAGTAACTGGGACAAATTAGTGACGCATTCTGTTCAGAAGGTAAGAGTCACTGCTTTGACAACTCTTAAATGAATGAGCACTGAGGGAAGCAGCATTCAGTAGTGGACATGCAAACTCTCAAATCACAAAACCACACGTACAAGGAAGAAGAAGCGATCAAAATTGAACGTCCATATGAAGTTGGGAAGTATCTGCCATAAGCCAAGAAATACGATGAAGTTGAAAATCACGATACTATAGGTCAGGCGACGCAGTGGCGCCAAAGCTCTGCGCACCTCCAATAAGGGTGGCTTATTCTCGCTTAGGCGAAGAGAAAACCGCAGATCTGTCTCTCTGGCAGTTGGGCCGATTTCAAGAGTCCCAGGTGGGTATGGGATGATCGGAAAGAAAGACAAGCCATTGTCATGTTAGTCGAAAACTTCCTTTTGGAATAAAACTAAGCCATACGAGCGTTGGGTATGTCGCGAAAGTTTGTCCTCTCGCAAACGCTACCAGACTAATGAATGCTCGGCAATAAAGCAGTGTGCGTGATTGACTCACCGAGTCAAAACCTCAGGCCAGGGAACGAGAGGATTGTCGATCTCCTGCACGCAGCGCCACACGCTAGATGCCACCTTGGATGAGAGAGGTTCGGTAAGGGCAAGAGTGATCAGTGCAGGTAGCAGGAAGCCACCCAACAGTGCCACCCCCAACCCCACAACATGGATCTGCTTGGCGTCTAGTGGTTGATGTTTTCGTTAAAAAATAAATGCAAGGTGTTGAGAACAGGCATTGCAACAGGATGATTGCAGAATTCACTAGGCATAAATTATTTCCTCCGCCTTCCTCTCATTGAGATAGGGAGACCTATTATCTGTGTCACCCAAGTGCAGACGGTCAAGAACACTTTCTCAGTACCAGTTAAGCTTACTCCTTGTCGAACTTTCGGCACCTATAGCGACTGATGTTACTGTGACTGATTCCATAGGGAATCAGTGAGACACCGGCGCACCACCTTTTGTGTAATCACCACAGCCTTCTCAACAAACTGTTGAGTGAGTGAATTGGCCTATGGTCATTTGGACAGAAGGGATATA
Organism: Taenia crassiceps; assembly: GCA_023375655.1. Classification (NCBI taxonomy): domain Eukaryota; kingdom Metazoa; phylum Platyhelminthes; class Cestoda; order Cyclophyllidea; family Taeniidae; genus Taenia; species Taenia crassiceps. The sequence continues at coordinate 271,836 of JAKROA010000011.1, forward strand.
CTAAGTGTTCATTCTGAGTAAATCATAAAGATTGTAGAACACACCTAAAGATGATGCTTTAGCCAGCACAAACCAGAGGGCGAGTGAAGCTCCCGCACTAGCGAAGTAGCCAATCAGGAGTGCGCCCTTTGAAAGACGATGCCAGACAATACTGAGGCAAAGGCACCCCACAAAGGGTGTGCACAGTCCGTAGAATGGGAAATTTGACATCTACAAAATTGGCTACAGTTAACTGTGCCGGAGTAGGTAGCTACACAAAATGCAAGCAAAAGTGAAGCAACCCTGCTTGGATGGAATAGCTTCATTCCGCCCACTTTTGACCGAAATTATAGTAGTGATTTTCATATTTCACTGCCAAGGAAATGGATTTACTGTTGTTTGAGGTAAACCTATCACCAAGCAGAGAGTTAGACTGGAATGGTGATGCAGTGCCTTTTTTGGCCTAGTAAGACCTGTCACCTCCTCTAAATGAGCTCACTTTGTTATTATTAGAACACTGCTTTACATCGCTTCGAAACCGAAGCTGTCGTCCTGTTTTCGTGACTAAACTCAAGTTCACCAGCATGCGCTGTAAAGCTAAGATCAATCGAAATACTTTGACCAGGAGACAGCGAACGTGAACTATTTACTTTTATAACAGACAAATAGACAGTCAGTCAGTGAGTCAGTCAGTCTCCAGCCAAGCCGACTCGTCTCACAACACCAGATGGCCCGCCCACATCGACAAATGTGCATGTCTGCCTCAGCCACAGCTAGGAAGCCGGGTAATGATTACTATGACAGGGTTCATCTTTACATGATGCTAACCCATACACTTGCAAACTCCTGTTTCTACCGCCTCCTGGCGAAGGGTTGCAGCGATTCGTGTGATGAATGACCTTCATGTTGTTGCGTTGGCATGAGTGGTCCTAGAAGAGTAGTGGGTGAAGTGGATGCAACTAGCATCAAGTGCCTGTGTTAACCAAAGTCAGTTGCAAACCAAACAGCAGTCAGATGGATAGACGATCAGCTAACCGGATAATGTTGCAAAAGTGTCAACACTGACCGCGGAATGCAACTCAACTCTACTGCATTGTACACATCAGCAATGCATGCATTTGGCGAGCTCTCACAGCGCACAACGAGACATTGCAGCTAGCCGAATGGGAAAGTGTGCAATCGCTTTTTACTTACTCGATAAACTAAAGAGCGTATTGGATATGTGGAGACACCGTTTCCTTACAACGAAATCATTTCTGACATTGTGATTGCTCCTCATTTGGTGACTTCAATGAGGGCGGTTGTTTGCATTACAGGTGGAAATGACGATGCGTTAAGCCAAAGGTCTTAATAAAATGGAATATGGGAAGAAGATATGCGCAATATTGACGCAGTTTGGTCCAAAACTGACAACATCAATGTTGGCTGAAAGTTCAGCTGAAGGTGAGACACCCAAGTGTAGCCCTCTCGATTACGCCCAAGCACAGCCCATTAGGTGCACTCCAATTACTTTTACTTTACACATTCTTCTCGTCTAGGCTCTGCTTTGCTACGCCTGTCTGTCTTTCCATCTATCCGCCCTTTTATGCAAAGCATCATTCCACATAATAGGATCACTTAGCGTGCGTCATATGAATTATTGAAGGTTATGGACTGGAGTGAGCATATTTGGCTGTCCTACCAACGGTTGAATGGCAGCCACATTTAGCTGCGCCTGCAGGGTATCAGCCAATCTGGTGCCAGTGCCATAGAGGCAGGAGGAATGGCGCTATGAACATACCGCTGTATCAGAGAAGAGTATGAATAGTGGCATCATGCATGCCGCCACAGTAAAGGCGATCGGTAGCAGGCCTCTCGACATCTCGTCCAGGTAGGCACGGTATGCACCATGCGTCTGGCAGGAGTACACCAGCGTGGCGCCTGATCTGCTTCCACACTGCTCCTTGGTCCTGTCAAAAGAACGGACTGAGAGAAGAGACGCATTGCTATGCTGTGAAAACCACTTGTCAATAACGCCAAGTCTGTGGATCAGGGTGTGTTGTCAACAAGAAAAACAGGCATTTTAACTTACACTGGGAAGGTGTCATCAGGTCTGTCATGTGAAGTGAGTGGAAAAACAAATCGGCACACAGGTGGTCCATGCATTTCAAAAAGGCAAAGGTGAGCCTTGCAGAAAATTCCTCTAGAAGTACTGTTTAGTTTCACTTTGTAATTTGGCTAGTCGTTACAGATCGGACAGTTTGCAAGTGCACATTATTTTGATTTGCCAGGTCGCATGGCTTGCGTTTCTCGTTAACTTGCAGGTGACAATACTTGGCCAGCAATTTGATTAATGCACTTAGCACAAGAGCTGAATCAGTGATCTGCCTTAGCATTATTCTCATTTCACATTCCATAAGGTGGACACTGCTCTTTTTCATTGCTCCACACTTAGCGACATTGATTATGCATTGAATATGAACGCGAGCAAACAGCAGAACACGGCTACAGCATCTGCTCTAGAAGCCAACTCTAGGCTCTGCTCAACTCATCTGCGATTTAGCAATTTGCGTCTATCCTATCGACAAAGTCACTTTGCTATTGTGACCAACCGCCACATGCATTCGTACCACGTGTCAGTGCCGCACGCTGCGCATTCGAGCATGCTGCGACAGCGACAGACGCTGCGTCGGCTTGCAAGATGACCACGTCGCTTCCCGCAGAGTAGACACGCTGTCTTGTCTGCCTGCTTCTTGAAGGGGTGCAGAGGGAACACACGAAATGCACAAATCGGTGAATAGTGCACAGTGCTTTAGTGCTAGAGCATTGCCAAAAAGCCATTGCACTGCAAAATGCTTTTGTATTTTTACTTATGCAGACGCTGGAAACGATTTCTCTTCAGTCTGCCTAGTAGAGCATACTGCGCTCAGCGTATACTTTGGTAGCAGTGCCTAAGATCGCCAAACAGGTTATTTGACTTAGGCTTACTCGAATGTACGTCAGGAGAACATCGTGATACAGGACAGATGAAGCGCCGACGATGCTGAACGCGCAAGAGGTCACGAGGAGCAGAAGAATCACAATGAAAATAACCCAAATACCAGTCTTTCCCATCAGGTGCATAGGAGTGGCGAACATCACAAGTCCTATGAATAACACATTTTTGATTAGGCCAAAGCACGGCTCATTCAACTGGTCCAACAAAACAAATGCCAGTGCGATTGCAATTTTGACAGCTGAGGGTAATTGCTTTCCATTCTCGCATGCTTAGCCACACAAGGATTGCCCTAAATTGTGACCTTGGGCCTGAGTAAACTGCTAGTGAATGAAGCATGTGTATGTTTTGTACGCTTTTAAAGTTTTAAATTCATGCCAACTGTCAAGTTGTTTTGAGGATGGAAAAGGGCGATGAGTGGGACTATGGGAATGAGAGCCTACCATATGTCCTTTGCGTTTCGTTAAGCAGAGCCGCATTGGAAAAGGCTGATTCCAGTGCCCGAAAACCTAAGCCACAGACGACACTGAGTGCGAACGGAACGCAAACGGCCATGATGCTGGCCAAAAGAAGACCCAACACTGCGTGGTTTGGCGACAGATTGATTGACACCTGCCATAGCGCCTGATCAAGCAGCACTCGCACTACATGATCTGCATAAAAGCATTGAGTGCAGTGATTTCTATGCCTTACGCAAAGGCAGTTGGTAAAAATGATGCCTGACACACAAAATGGATCAAAGAGTGGCAAGAATGCGCGGACTTACGGATCAGGCTAGTGATGCTGTCGCTGAGGATTCCGTCATCAAGTCCACCGATCATTGTGCTCCCAATTCTATGGTCAGACTTGTTGTAGCACATCAATAACTTGTAAAAGCTGTCAATGTTGCCTATAAGAAGCTCAAAGCTAAGTACGGAGATCGCCACTTAATCAGATGACACCTTTTTTAGTGTCGTTTTGCATTGGGTGTTTATGAGGTCATTCTAGCCTTCATAGTGTATTAAAACAATTGTTAGTGACAGTGACCAATTGCTTTCAAGTTGGAGTCTTCTACTTTAGGCTTTCGGCTTAGTTACTTTCCCCTTGGCAAGATTTTTTCGCAATGTCGCCTTGATTATTCTGTTTTGCCTCCATTTGTAAACAAGCATTAACCTGCTCCTTAGCTGCGTTGTGCGTGGTATCATAAAAGCTACCGAAACGTGAAAGCAGACAGTTGGACATTTGTGTAGCTGTTGGCTACTCGAGTTGTAAAGAAAGAGCAAAGTGACTGAGAGTGATCGCTATGAAAGTCTCTTCATCACAAGTGCTCTGAGGCAGCCAAAACTCTGGTGCCCTAACCTCGAAGATCTCCATGTGTAGTTGGACACGTGGAGTTGGAGCAAATTAGCAGACTTGTAAACTGCCATAAACATCTCATTCATGGCTTGTCAATATTTTCCAACATGAGTGCTGCATGTCGAGAGGATAACCACTGCCATGCCACAAACAGTCTCTTTTGTTACTTCCATAGCCGTGTCTGCGGCACTGTGCTTCATTACCTGTAAGGTATTTAGCTCCCTCTCCTTTAACATCCGGTTGACCATTACATGGGAGTTGGCCCAGACGTGACTAACAAGCGTGGACTACTGTGCCTTTAGACTGGTTGAGTTTAGTTTGCCTCATCTTGAATCGCTTTGTCTTCCTTTTCTATTGCACTACCTGAACTCTGTCATTGTAAATCTACTTAACCGGCACTACTAGGGTACCGGGGATCTTTCTCCGAATTGTAACCGCCTAGGGCAGTTCAGCGCAGCCAAACTGCACCTGTATTAGAGACAGCATAGCAGGAAATATCGTGAAGAGAACATACCAAGGGCTGGGGAGGTGGACACATTGAGCAAAGTGAATACGAGAATGGCACAAACGAGGAGGATATGAGCGTTAATGATGTAGAGAATGAGACCGTAGCTGCGGCGTCGCGCCACCACCAACAGAGCAACAACTAGAATAAGGACTACCGATACGATGGCGGCCTCGCCCACGTTCCTAGTCACAGCATTCAAAACCATCGACCCTTCTGCAGAGAGAAGAAAGAGTGCCACTGGAGACATTTCTGTGCCGCTACTTTGTCTTGCATTTTTGTGACAAAAGCAGCAACAATGTGCTTTTGCGTTCTACTTCTACAGGCGATCAAATTTCCAATGCACACGGGCCCATACAATCTGTCTCTGCCTGTGTTCTTGCAGCTGATTTGCATTTACTCGAAATACAATGGTGCCACAACTGGTGTTGTGAGGTAGGGCAAACAACGACAAGGCATGTTTGATAGTTAGCCTTAAAACTATGGCATTTCGTCACATATACACGCCATTGTGCACCGAGGTTTGGCCCAGAGTTAGAGACTTCATGTCTTCCCACTAAAACGGATTATTTCTGCACTGATTCCTATGGATCATGTGCTCTACTCTCGTCTGCCTGACAAGTACATCACTGACTTGAACAATCCTTCAGGAGTGAACGTGAATAAAAAAAGCCTACTTATTTGCTCTGCAGTTTGCTATTTGATAAACCCATCTCAACTGCTCAGCACACATTCTCATCTTCTCCCCTGCATTCGCAACGCTGTAAAGCTAAGACTGCACAGTTTGGTCAAGCGGATATCGAGCCCTGCCGACAACTCTCCAAATTGCAGTGGACGATGATAACAAGCCGTAAGAAGCAGGACAGGAATGACTTGCCAGTGATGTTGACAGTGAGGGTGTAGAGAACGGTGAGGAGACTGATGGTGGTGGTGAGAATGTGAGCAACCAGGCCGAAGCGATGTCCCACAAATTGGGCAATGGTTTGGGCTCCCGGTGCTTTGGTGCGGAATTCCAGGAGCAGCAGCACGAAGATGCTGTGTATGAGAGCACTGTTTGCCGGCACGAATTTGTTACCAGCGATGCCGTACTAAATGCACAAGTGTCAGGTTACACAATCACGCCGCCCATGCATGTCGTGCCCACACATGGTCAGCAGATGTTAACGGACTGTACCAAATCAAGCGACATGAAGCCTTAATTTTAGGCCCGACTTCATCTATTAAGGTGGATTTCTAGTGGCATTTGCCTAAAAGGTCTATTGCTCTTGTCCCTGCAGACCTGTGAAGGGACTAGAATACTGAGGCAGCTGCATTTTATATTCGCAGTCATTTGTTGCGAAGCAGTGTGGCAATGCAAAGTGATCAGATCGGTTGTCCAGAACTCCACTTTTCCTGTCGATTCAAGTAATAGCAGTCGTTTTTACCATCAATTCTCTCCGTGGCTATGCATTGCTTGTTAACAACTAGGCTTTGGCATAAACTTTCCGATGTTGCGCCTTCAAGGTGGAGATATGGTACGCGACTGCCAGCCACAACCAGCGAAACCAGCTGCGGTGGTAAAAAGTATCCCAATGTCATGAATTTTATGCCCATGCAGCTTGACCTTTCAGTTGACCAACTCCCTTGAAGTCGAATTTCCGGTACAGTCCTGTGAGTAAAATGACTGAAATGGCTAAAATGGCCAACCACGCGTATTCACACTCGTCATGAGCGGCGAGCACGCTTGATGTGGCCACACGATGGCCATTCGTTTATTGACAATCACTGCATGCTGATGAATGCCTTCGTCGTGCGAATTTCACCAGAACGGCTTATTTAACTGTGCATGGTGGGTTAAGCTTAATGCTTCGTGTCTTGTCAATGTAGTCTCCCAGTGTCATTTAAATGTTTAGCGATTGTCGCTTATCCTCAAATACAAAGTGAAGCAAAGAGCTACGCAATGCACAAAATATAATTCCTTCCTACCAATTCTGCGTTTCTCACAGCCTCCAAAACTGACGTCGGCCATGTTATTTGCACCATGTAGGAAGCGATGACACCAGTGAGATCGTGCGACCTGTTCCAAATGCTTGAATAACGCCTTTGTTCCTTCGTCTAGAAAAGAATGAAAGCAGTACCGAGGAGTAAGCGCAGCAGTGCTGGAAGAACGCTTCTTACATAAGCCTTTTTGCCAATTACATTTTCAAACTCATAGTTTTAAGAAGGAGGCAGTCCATTCCAACGCAGAACATTTAGTCGGTGTTTTTACATGCCCGATGGCAGATCTACAAGGCGCCAATCATCGTGCTTACATCACTTTCAATGATTTGCAATATAGACAAGAAAGCAGTGAATGCATGCCAAGGCCAGTTGCAGCGGACTAGTTGCATGATCAAAGCACTACACAGCAATTACTGGTGCATTTCAAAGCAAATATTTATGGAGCACACCACGAATGTGTCAAGGATTTTGGTCCATGAATTCTTGTTGGGCTGAAGGACTGGCGCACTGCAAATCGAATAGCAGACTATCTCTGAGAATAAGAGATATAGAAAGACCAGCTTGAAAATAATGCTCAATAACCGCCTTCGAGTGTAGTAAAATGAACTGTTGCTTAAGGCAGTGGCAGTTGGAAGCAGAATAAATTAAGAGAATAAATTGACTGAGTGCTTTCTCCTGTTGCATAAGGATTTGTGCATAAGTGCAATTGCAATTCTTCCGAGCCCTACATGTTTGCGCTTTTCCAAGCAAAGCGTGCAGACGATGTCAGCAGATATGACCACGAGAAGAACGACGCCGGTTAGCTCCACCACATCCGTGGAGCTCAAGGCTTTACCCCTTCTTCTGTGAAGCACCTTCTGCAGGTAGTGACACGCCTGGTTGGCCGGCGAAGGTACCTGCCGACTGACGTTCAGCAAGCTGCCAGGTTTTGGTCGTACACACAGGAATTCCTCAAATTCGTTGCCTTTCATGCTCAGCAAGTTAGGCCCACCGAGGTGTTGTTGGGGAAATTAAAGCGACTGCTAATGAAACTCACAGGTTCTCGTCATTGCACTAATGGAATCGGGCGTTACCAACTTGGGATTGACTTGCACGACTCAAACAAGTCAGTGGATAGGACAATACTGCTCCTATCATCACTCAGCACTTATTGTTATTGCCACCTGCAACAAACCATCAACGATGCTACTGCCTTACTTCGTACTAGGTGTGATTTAGGATGTCGGAACAAACGAGGTCATAAAGGTGAAACCATGGAATCAATCTAATTGCTTTGGCAAACTTGAGCTGATTCTCAACCCTTTTGACTTCCCGAATGCGGCGTTTGATGGTATAACCAAAGCTTTGCATCCGCTCAATGGTTCGATGCATAAAAAGCTGCCTCAGATAATTCCACAGACTAGGAAATATGACGCAGTACACAGCGAAATTCCTACACTCCACTGACAGCCTCAATTGCACTCGGCAACAGTGAAACACACAATTAGCCATGGCTACTCTATCTCCTCCCAAATACCCGTCTTTGCCTTCAGTTATGAGCCAGCAAATTGGTAGAATCTGCTATGCACTTTCGGTTGGAATTACCTGGCAGGGTGTGTTATGAGTGGCAAATCTGGTGCTAGCAGTGACTGTTTGCCACTTAGACTGATGCGAAAACTGCAGAGGCTACTGGAATGGTCACGCCTGCCACTGTCTTAACATCTGTCCTGTGTTTCATAATGTTTGTCCACTCAAAGAACGAATAAATTGATTTGCTAGCTACGAGGATACCTTCCGATGACACACTTTGCAAGACTCAAACCTAATTGAATCACTCGTGATGAGCTGTGCGCACGTAGTCAGGAGCACCTATTTCGCCTCGATTGAACATTCACAACCTACTAGCATTCATTGGCTGTACAAGAGTCTTGACTTTATCGTGCCTCTTGCTTGGCGCCGCTTCTTGAAGTCTCTTGAGCATTCTATTCAGCATCCTCATGCGACGGAAATCGTCCTGCATTCGCGAATGCATACAGACGCCATTAGGCTAGTAACCCGTTGAGTAGAGGTGGTACATGAACGAAATCCTTAAAATCAGTGTCTTTCGTACTCCACGCTCCTACCCCAGCTAACGTGCTGCCCCGACAGATGGAGCAAGCGGTGGAGAACTTTATGGGTATTAATTATCCAGCCAATGATATCTGGGCATTAGAATCTTGGAATTGAATGACACAACCTAAGCTAGTCAATGAATAGGGTAATAGTGCATTTACTACATGAAAATGACACTCAGTCTCTCAGGTTCCCTTTAAAAACTGCGCGATTCCCCTGTGGCACTTGAGAGAACACACGGTCGGTTGCAAACAGCAACTCACAAACCAGTTGGCTGCCTTTGATGAGTGAAGTGGGGTCTGAGAATTAGGCCCAGGTACAGATCAGTTGATGGGGCGTTCTGTTCCGAGTTGGGAAGGATAAAGCAGAGTCGCTCCTAGTGTGGTGTGCATGCAAATAGACTGCAAATGAGAAAACACTCATAGTGACACACACTGCTCTTGTGAGCCGATGTATGTACGCATGCGAGCTTAACATGGGTGAGATGGAGACCTTATGACTTTGCAAGCGTTTTGTACCAGTGGAATCGGTTGCATATGCACGCATGCGACACAAACGTCGCATCTACATAACACAACTGTAACAAACACTGTTTGCCTACCTCATCGTTCGCAGTCTTTTCGATGCACACCACCGCAAGTTTAGCCTTGATTTATCCTTCCAAGTTTAGAGTGAGCCTGTCCAAACCATCAGCTGCGCCCAAGCCTATTATCACGGCAGTTGCTGTTTGCGGTCTTCTGCATACTGCATCAAGTTTTGAAGTTCATGTGAGGAAATTGTGTGAAGCGTACACAAATCGCTAAGAAGCCTACCAACTGCGGTGTCATGGTTGCCAAGTCGATGCACTATTGCCCTATCCACTGACTTGTTTAAGTCGTGCAACTCAACCCCAATTTGTTAACGCCCGATTCCATTAGTGCAACGACGCGAACCTGTAGGTTTCATTAGCAATCGCTTTAATTTCCTCAGCAGCACTTCATTTGACTTGACTTGCGGCGATGTGCTCTAGTCATTTGCTAAAGCTTTGGCGTCTCACGCAAACTCCTCCAAATCTGGCGCTTTATTGTAACGCTAAAGTTTAAGGAAGGGGAGGTTCCAAATCGCGTCTCTCCTGCTTCGTAGTCACTTTTTATTTCTCAAGTCACTGCGTTTATTCTTTGCATGGAGTTGTAATTCCATAGCACCGTTACACCATGCCCTCATCTGCAGCACTTGCTCTCACGCTATCTACAGTCCTTCGAGTGAGCCCCTTCTCTCATCTTTTACATAGTCCCACTCGCTTATTTACTTGCTTTCGCTCAGTGGTGCAGTATGGCGTCATGCCAGCTCCGCACTCCTACCTTTCTTTGTCACACTCAGCCTTATACGTTAAGATGTGACTTAAACACTTCGCATACCAGCAGTTCCTACCTCAAAATCAACCAGAGGATTAATGAGCATGAGAAGGGCACGGTTTGCGGACACATCCTCGCTTGCAAAAACAAAGATGCTGTGAACTGGACCTCCTCCAATCTCGCACATATCGAGCAGCAATGCGCAAGTGGCTTTAATGCCATAAGTTGAGTTAGTACGCAAGCCTGGAAGTGAAGGTCTACGAGCGTGCAGGCGAATGCAGATTATTGGGTTGTGCGTGGTTGGGAGCGTGAGCAGTAAAGAGGCAATAGTTTCTATGTGACCGTTAGAAGTGACTGGTGTTGAGATGGAGCTGCAAAGTTGAGCACAAATAATAATAGTAATAATAATAATATATGCGCACAGCACAATCACCATAATCCGGCCTATGAATGCACGGCATTGCTACTCATTTAGGCTTGTGGTGAAATTCAGTCTCTGCGGCAAACCTTTCCCCGGATTGGCTTATATAAAAGCAGTCATTTAGATTCCACCATCACGATTTCCAACAGCATCTGCATATGCTGACAATGCTGTGTGCCACCGCTGACATCGGCTGCGCATTCCACCCTAAACGGCAGCAGCCACCCTAGCAATCAATCACTCACCCGACCAACCCTCCACATTATTGCCTTCCACGCTCCTACCACCGATGCTAGAGTCAATGCGCCGACCTCATCCTTTGCACGATAATATGACGCGCATTGATGAAATGACACAATTTGTGAAGTCGGTGGGAAAGATGAGGAGTGGAGAGGAGCGTCAAAAGCTAGCTGATGCATGCATGGCACCAGTGCGATTATTCGCATATGCAGCTGTGCTGCACAGTCCGGCATTACTGCCTCACGTACTCACAGCCTTCCCTCAACTTTCCATATTCCCTCACTGACCTCACAGATGAACTGGACGAAGTATAGTTGAAATGGCCATTGGAGCGTTCATGCTGCAACTGCCGCAGCTGCCGGTGACAATAATCTATTCCTAGGCTACAATTCGACGTGGCCAATGAGACCGCAAAGCATACGGTGGTGGTGTAGAGTAGAGATTGGTGGCATTGACAGCGTTCATGGCAGTGATTGCTGTGTGCTCCACGTGCTCGCTTCACGTGGTGGAGTAGTGAATGACTTCCTCCAAAGCATACTGCGAAGTTGTTAGTAGGTGAGCTCAGACATCAGGTCTACGCCAATATTGCATGCAGGGTGGAGGATGAGAGGATTGAGACGTCCCATGTGCTGTCGCGTAACACCTCCCTTTGACCGCTGTCGCCTCCTTTGCTCAGACCTCGGCTTCTGCCATTCGCTTCTCCTGATTCACAACCTCCACGCCAAATGGGCATGAGAGGCAGCAGAAACAAAGTTCTGCTAATGCAGCAGTTTTGCCGACCACCAATGCCATACACATCATTGCGCATAAAAAGGCTGCTCTTGTTTCGTTCCGGTTTGTAGCTGTTAATTTCACCAGCGCTCCTTCCATTCATGTGTTTGTGTGGGAGGATGAAAATTAGACGTCTGGCTACCGTACCTTGCTCAGTAGCACACGTTGGCGATGAGTCAGCGAGCACAATGAATGGACAGCTGACATCGATGGTGCAGAATGCAACTTTGGTAATAACGTCTGTTCGTCATTGGCTATGCATCGACGTGGTACTTCTGTGGCCGAGTCCTGTAGAGTTCACATTCGTGCCAAAATTAAAGTTAATCGATTCCTCACTCCCTCACTCCCTCCCTCCCTCCCTTCCTCCCTTCCTCCCTTCCGCCTTCCCTCCTTCATTCCACGTCACACTTTATTTGATGGCTAAGATTGCCACGGAATAGGACACCCGGCTTCGTTGCAGCGCTTTAGTTGCAGTCGAACGCCTGCTCAACTCCTCGACACTCAGGATGGAGTGGCGAGTAGCATACTGATTTGTCTTACTAAATTGTAGCATCACCAGTCATTTATTGGCCTCGTTTTTTCTGCTCCTAAGCCTTAACGTATATAGGTTTCACAAAAGTGTCTGCACTTTCCTTTTCTCAACGTTTGTTGGTAGTAGGGTGAGTTCAAGCCGTCTGTTTAGAGGAGAGAGAGCGCGATCTTTCACGATTGCAATATCCTTTGTGTTTCTCGTCCCGTTCAGACTCTGTGATCATAGCAAACGGTATTGTAATTGAATTGGGTGATTGGGACAAAGTTGATTAGTTGCTGTTGGTGATGCTCCTCAGCGACTACACCTTCGAGGATCTTTCTTTTATTGGTAGCAAAAATTGTTCAGTTTGGATGGTGAAGTAACTTCTTGTATGTGACTATGCTACTTAGGTGAGCAAGTAGAAAGGATCTTTTTGTTCTCTACTCGATGAGGAGTGCAAGAACATTTGGCCTATAATTAGAACTGCCGAGAGGCAAGTGTGTGTAGTCCCTTTGCAAATTTCATTTCGGAAAAAGGTTTTCAGTGAGTGCGTTAGGAGGCTTGCCTTATTAGACATGTCCTGGTCTCTCCCTCCCACGGTCCATTCCCCTCTTGCCCTCCCATCTCTTTCTCTCTTTCTCGCCATCAAAAGCATCTGCAACGCATACGTGCAGAGAGTATAAGTTTGGGAAGAATAGTGCAAAACTCAGAGCCTGGAATGCTTTTGGTGAAAGCATATGTGTTTGATTTTTGTGCAGATGGACAAGTCAACTTTGCCTCGTGCTACTCTACACGCTGTCTAATGTATTCACCTTTTTCTATTTTAATTCCTTTCATAGCTCGTGAGTGTATGCGTCCGTTCCTAACGACCAGCTTCGAGCCGGTGGCAAAGAATGCCTTGCTTAATACAACGCAAGCTTTGCTTGTCCTACACTCGTTTGACGGCAGAAGCGTGTACCAAGCAGCGAAGGACTGGTTGGTGATTCCATAAACTACATGCAATGCACAGCCGGGTATTCGAAAAGCCATGCACAGGCCGCGCACAAAGCTGTATGGAAACACCTCCCACCTAAGCGTATTGCTGGCAGCGTCATGTCATTTACCAGATCCACAGTTTTATTCACTGCTTCGTAATCACTTCTTTATTTCTCATGCCACTGCATTTCATCTTTGCATGTAGTTGTAATTCCATAGCACCGTTACACCATGCCCTCCTCTGCAGCACTTGCTCTCACGCTATCTACAGTCCTTCGAGTGAACACCTTCTCTCCGCTTTTTATATAGTCCCACTCGCTTATTTACTTGCTTTCGCTCTGTAGTGCAGTATGGCGTCATGCCGGCTCCGCACTCCAAATTTGCTTTGTCACAATCACCCCTCTTGCCCTCCCTCCTGTCTCTCTCGCTCGCCATCGAAACCGTTGGCAACGCATACGTGCCGACAGCATAGGATTGGGAAGAATAGTGCAAAACTCAGAGCCTGGAATGCTTTTCGTGAAAGCATATGTGTATGATGTTTGTGCAGATGGACATGTCAACTTTGACTCGTGCTACTCTACAAGCCGTCTAATGTACTCACCCTTTTCTATTTTTGATTCCTTTCATAACTCCTGGGTTTATGCGTGCGATCCATCAGCAGCTAGAGCTGGTGACCAGTATATCGCTAATTCATCACTCCTCAAACGTCGTGATTGCTTGCTGGAATCGTGCTGACGAGGTTTCAAGAGTTTAGTTTCTATGACCTCTTCATAAGAACATTAGGAGCCTCAGTACGACATTTGCCGCACTTAACTGCAGCGAACATTGATGGCATTGTGAAGCGAGAGTCATCTGTCTGTTTCGTTGGGGAACAGGCGCACTCAAAACAGGGATGGCTCTGATCACCACGTCTCTTAATGCCTGCTACGCAAATGACTTCCAACTTTTGATGGAACAGAAGTTTAGAAGGCATCCACCACGTTTCATTCTTTTGCGTTAGATGATCGTTCTACCTGCTTAAAGCTGTCGATGCGCATGAGTGATGCGAGATGGAGGCGACTAATGCAGGCATCATGCAGAAATGACACGAGCCAGGTGACATCATGGTTGCAGTTGTACCCTCAGTTTCACTGTCGTAGAAATTATGCTGCAACTCACAGAGTCTTCTCTTCATCAGCCATCCTCTTGTGTGCCAGCCATTTGTTCGGCCAGCTGGAAAGGCGAGATGCGAGTTGGCCTCCTCGATACCTTCAGTGTAGATTGCCCAAACCAGACTGCCAAGCCTCATTGGAGTCACCTTCCTCGTCGGCGAGTTAAAAGGCGATCTCCAACTTGCACAGCTAGGCTGTGTTTGTGTTTGCTACGTGGACCACTACATTCAATGAGGTAAGCTCAGCACAATTGGGATTCGCATTAGCATAATATCAGTGACAGCAACAGTCATAGCAATCGGCCATACATAAAAAGCGCAAATTTCTCCACCTTCCGAGATTTACTCGAAACTTTGAGACTGTATGACTGTGCTGCACTGAGCAAGACTTGGTCATACACTTCATCCCGTGGTGCCACTTGCAAGACCCTTTGCTAAAATAGCATTTAGGCCCCTTTGGAGTAAGCAGTGATTGGCGATAAATGACGGTGTAGTGGATGCAAAGCACAAGTGGTGAATCGCAGTGGCTATTATTTCTTGTGTCTTGTCTACCGCAATTGCAACATTGATGCCATAATCAGAGGCATGAAAATCTGGCCCAGAGAATGGATGCGTGGATGCGCTAACTGCAATGACTTCACCGCATTTGTCTCTCCATAAATGACGCATTAGATGCGTGAGGCGACGAGGAGCTACACTACGTGCAGTGTGAGTTGACCTGACCTCAACAAGGGGTCAGACATAACACGCATCTAGCTTTTGGCCATGATAACTTTCCACAAGTGAGGCTTTAGATTGAGAGCGAGTAGCATAGTCAATAGGATATAATGGTTACTGATGCGAATTACAGGTCTTGAGAGCTTCAATTCCTGTTATGTGGTTTGCATGCAACGAGAAAGAATTTTTTGGCGGAAAAAGAACAAGTCGACCTAAAGCAGGCATGCAAACATCTCCCAGACGCTGTGACTTAGGATTTGGGTTAAGTGCAGTGGCAATGGTTGATGGTGTATAGGCAGAGCTCAATTAAGAAGCCGCGATTTCGGCTCACTTGGTCAAATGCAAATCAAAGCTGCTGACATGTCGTTTCGGCGTCAGCATAAATTCGGCAGTTTAAAGTAGCAGGTGAACACCTGCATTGCATTAATGAGCATCGAATAGTGCCAAGGAGCTTTCTCCAGCTTCGCCAGCTTCCCTCCTAGCCTGTCGATTAGAGCACGATCTGGGCAGGACCTGATTGTGGCTGGATTGCTAAATAGCTGCTCGACTTGTGGCATGCACAAACGTGAACAAAGCGAGCATGGCTATACACGGATGTGATTTAACGAGCTGAATAGGAGTCAGGTGGAATGCACAGCGAGATCACACTCGACCGACTTCACGAAGCGGGCATCAAGACGTCCGGTCTTTGGTCGTGTCGACATGATGACTTTGCCTTCGCCAACAGAAGGCGAAGGATATCAAAGAAGTTGTAATACTGCGCAAACACTAATTAAAGAGAAGTTGCGTGGAAATGCATTTGCTTCCAAGGGAGTGCCGTAAGCTACAAACAGCTGCGTAGTGCAGGTTGATGCCCTTCTCCTCAACACTCTGAGATTGTGCACTCATGCATGTCAACCAACCCACAGAGTCCTTTTGTCTGCAAAATCCTCTCTGGCTGCACACTCGGATCTCGTTGCATCCGGCTACCAGCCTTACCGTTAGACTGATTGTGCGAGCAAAAGGCGGCATCCAACGTATCTACCCAAGCTTAGCGGGCCAGTATGTATGCAAACAACGCAAGAGCCCAATTCGGTGCAATGCGATCAAGCATTTGTGCCTCAAACATCGTATATGTGTGCACTCAACATAAAAATCAGTCGCAAAGAAATCTATCAGCAACAAATTCGTGATGCTAATCAATTGGCAAGCCGGCAATTTTTATTACTTGGCAGCATTTCGTCCGGACGCACATAGACATGCAAAGATCTGCTTAGATATCTGCAAAACCTAAGTAAAGTACTTGCTAAGGGTTGTGCACTTTTGCTGTTCCTTTTTGCTGGTCTTCAGGCACAATGGTGGCGGATCCTGTCTTTTCCAAATTTACCCAAAATCGTAGGCAGGGGCATGTTGGTGAACAGCGGGACTAGTGCCGACAGCAACATTCCAGCCAATCGCATTGGCTGTCGCAGACAACTGGACAGAACCACATTTTTCTGATTGGATTGCAGTGTGGTGCGTAACCGCTGTGTTCCCGCTTGAAGCGCACCAGCACTACATCCTGGTAACCTGCAGAGTCACAGCAACCAGCCTCATGTCTTGCGAACAGCTTTCTTGGTGGTATCTGAGCATCAAAAAGCACTAGAGTAAGAGAACCGCTCAGGTTAGTAGGGGAACCGTTTGTCGTCTGTGCTCATCTTTAGTCTGGGTTTTAATAGGAGACAAAAACAGTCTCAATTTGCACTGTTAGTTTTTTTACTCGATGGGAACTTTGTTTGCGTGCAAAGGCTTGTTTAAGCTAAGGCTTCTAGCCCGGTGGGAAGACCTGAGTAAGAGAACAAAAATACAGCAGGAGTTTGAGGCTCCAACTCGTGCCGTTACACGAAAGACACGGCAGGTGCGAGAGGTGATGGGGGCACAACCACGTGCGACTCCGTGCTTTGACCTCAATGCGTGTTAGCCCCAACAAAGAGTTGGCCAGCCTCAGCACCAAATGTCTGGTAAGGATAACGTATTCTACACGTGTGAGAGGTTAGAGCACGTGGGGCTGACGGGTTCCATAGGGCGCAGGAGAACATCGAAAATAGCCTCCATTACTCGTTAATGCGAATCGCAATTATTTGACACCCACTGTGCGAATTATGCAAATTGGGCGTACATGGCAGAGAATGCGGGTGCAACAGCAAAACGTAAGCTGTTTTGCAGTGAGAAAATGAATGACTACCGGAGGCAGTGCCTTGGGTGAAGTGCTCTGGCAATTGCGGATACAAAATTATGAACGCACAATCAAAGCCCCAGTGAACTAGGCCCGATTTCTATTTCTAAGCTGCGCAGACCAGTGCGCTTTGGGCGAAACCAAATTGTTATTGTCTGCACCTGTGCGAAACGTAAACAAATGAGGTGATTGCACCAATGCTTTTCTTTAATATTGTGCAATCATTTACCCTGCACAATTGCTCTTTCCCAGCAGGGATTGGCTGAAGATGACTGCTCACTTGCAGTTTATCTATGTATGTATGTATGTATGTATGTATGTATGTATGTATGTATGTATGTATGTATGTATGTATGTATGTATGTATGTATGTATGTATGTATGTATGTATGTATGTATGTATGTGCGTGTGTGTGTGTGTGTGTGCATGTATGTCAAAGCGCAAAATGAGGGACAGAGTAGTCCCCAAATCTGGAGTGCGTTCCATCGCCATGGAATTGAAACCTCATTGCAAAAACTGTTCATTGAGATGAACTGCGCGGCAGTTATAGGGCTAGCCAGGAGACAACGTTTGCGACTTAGCTTGACCTGAAAAAGCTGTTAGCGTGTCGGTCGACATGCGTGGCGCTCCCCGATTCGACAGCTGCACACCATTGTCTCACACCTGGGTGTGATTTGCCTTATCCCACCCCTCCAACACCAACGCGTATTACGGGTGTGAAAACTGGCGAAAGACCATGCACTGGTCTAAACCTGCGATTAATGCCCTTTTGAAAGCATCCAAGCCATTTCACAACTCTGCGACTGGTAGCAGCGAAACTCAACTCATTAAGAGCACAGAGTTGCTTAAAGAATCAGTCCCACCAAAAGCATCCTCTAAAAGCGACGCTCATTGAATTAGTCAGTGGTGGACTGAATGCTGCAAATGCTTCAATTAGAGTGTAAGGTAGGAGCTACCCAGGGACAAAATAAATGTGACATCGACGCCTCCGAAGAGTCTACTGACTGATTGAATCATCGTAGCAGGGTGCGTTGGAGTTTGAGGATGTGAGCTGTCTCAATGTTACCTCAACACTACCGATCAGATGCAATTGAAATTTGATACTGTAGGTGGTAAACGCTAACTAATACTGACAGCTACTAACGGTGGTAGGCTTTTAAGCCTGAACTCGAAAGGAGTGCAAACTACTGCTCGGTTGGTGTGGCGACTTCGGACTTCCAGACGACGGTGATGGCTAGGCCATTTGCGAGTGATTACTTTAGATTCTGCACTTCACTGTATCCACGTCTGCGGGATGATGAATTTCCATTACTCTGATCATCCATCACTGCACATGAAGGGACAGTCGTAACCTCGGCAACGCCTTAGTGGTCTGACTCCAAAGTGGGAGAGGAATAACTGAGATTGAATGAAGCTATCCTGCCATGTCAGCCATTTTGTCCAGTCGCACTCTTCGTGGCCATTCGATTGAACACTGAACATTAATTCAGGAAAAAAGCAATAAAATAGGCTGCATGAAGCGTGCGCGTATTTACTCACTGATTACTGCCATCAAGTGGACACGTGCAAAACAGCAACATAGGAAGCAGTTCATAGAACTATTCGCTGCTTTGATTTCGATGGAAGGCAACTGCAGTGCATTCCTTATCTCAAGTGGTTAGATTGGTGGCACCTTCACTACATGCTGTGTTGGCGGCGGTGGAGGCAACGAAGGTTTCATTCGTAGTAGCGGCTGTGGCAATAAGGGAGAAGAGACACTTGTCAAGGTGTCGGATGAGTAGACTTCGACGGCTGAATGATGCTGCACAGTGCAAACAGCGCCAGCGCTTCACCTTCATGTGTGTCTGCATATGCGCTCGCAGATTGGACCGATCGGCAAAGGCGTGCTGACAGGTGGGACAGACGAAGGGTTTCTCGCCTGTGTGTATGCGCTCGTGATTCTGAAGCAGCCATTTGCGCGTGAACGCCTTTTCACAGAAGTGACACTTCCATGATCGTGAGTGGCTTTGCTTATGCCTTCGAAGAGAGGCAGTGCTCTTGTACATCCTGCCACACTCCTGGCAATTCAAGTTCGGTCGCGCGTCCTCCTCCACTTTTACATTGTTCACCTCTTTTGAGGTTGCGAGACAGCCGATACTGGTGCTCTTCCTGTCATTGCCATTGTCATTGTCATTGTCTATGTCACTGGCGGCTCTTTTGGGGACCTCGGTGTTTGGAAGATTGGAGACATTATCGATGCAATTGGCAACGCTTGTGTTTGTGATTTGGGCAATGGTGTTCAATGGAGGCTGTTGGAGTAGACGATAACATAAGGCAAGGTAATCGAAGGTTTGCTGATCGGTTTGGCTGGAGAGTTGTGGAAGAGTGCATTGGGGCAGATGGGGCGCTATGAGTGCACTGTAATTGACAAGTGGGACGAAAAGCTCTGATTGGGCTTGTAGATGAGGAATCAAAGAAGAAGACAATGAGCCTGCGGATGGAGAGGAACAATGGGCGGTCAAGTCCTCCAGGAGGCTCTGAATATGATACCCGCATTGAGGCTGTGATAATGACGATGAGGTAAAGTTATCCATGGAAGAGGTGGAGGAGAGGCTATTGGAATTCACTGCCGCCGCAGTTGATGGCAGTGACAGTGTCAAACTGAAGTCAAAGGGGCTTGAGTTGCAAATGCCTTTGTCCCTGGCACTACAAGTTAATGGCTTTGTAGATGATTGCGTAGTGGGCGATAGCTCCAGAATGCTGGCAATGGAAAAGTCTAAGGAAAAGAGAAAGCGTTTTCGGGAGAGATGAGGAGATATAATTAACAACTCGCAATGTGAGAGCTTGAATACGTCTGCATCAGATCAAATCAAACGCGAAGTAATTACTGATGAGGTGCAAGTGCAAATCCATCTTACCATATTTCATGGCCGAAAAGGCGTCCGATGACTAGCGGTGGGACATCATCTGGCCTTATGTATCGCCAGCCCAATTCTCATTGGTTTGACATGCTGCGACTCATTGGTCAATGATGAGTGATTTGGGCTTGTACACGCTGACAGTTGCGAGGACCGAGAAGAACTATGCTTGAATGGAGGCTGAACCTTCTACATTTCCTCATACTGCTGGTCGATTCCACCGACCATTCCACTGATGCTTCTCTTGTTGCAATTTCTGCTGAGACCCATGCTATACGTTAGAGTAATAAAAAAAAATGATTTGCTTTGTTGTACCATGCCTTATGGAGTCAGTAGGCAAAGCCAGCTATCGAATTTTCGCTCCCAAATTATGTAGAATGGCACACTTTCATGTATGTTAGCGAGGGCGAATTGGGGCAATAGTGCTGCTTCGGTGCAAATCGCCACGGAGAGAGAGCGTTTGCAGGAGAGGTTGTGAGGTAGACAAAGGGAACTCGCCAGCTCAACTGGACCTGAGGCGCCCATGTACAGGAATTGCTGCATGACTTGAATTCAGGAGGAGAGTTCGAAACAGCATTAACTTTTCGATGCACTCAAACTGTCAGGTCTTGTGCTGGACACCCTGGCATTCAGGTGAGGTTGTTGGCACCGTTCTTAACTTAGGCGAAAATTTTATCCATCCAGAAGGGCAATCTCTTTCGATGTTACTGAAGGCATTGGCAGACACGAGGGCAGCGAGACCAGTGACCGGAGAAATGGAGGAGGAGGAAGAGGTGGAAATGGAAGTGAGGAAGAAGATAGGTGATTGAGGATGTCAAGTGGATTGAGAAGCTGGGGTGTCAAATTTGATTTGAAACGATCTTGGCCAGATGCATGTTACTGCACCTAGCATTCGCACCTCGTCTGGCTGCTTCGTAGTCCTTACCACACCTGCCGCTCGAATGCAAGTAAACCGCATTGGGAGGTGGAATGGATTATTGGACTGCTGTGCATGAGGGATTCGACTTTACTCATCCGATTTGCATGACGTGACATGCCTGACTTAGAGTCCGTGCGCGTCCACGACTGCGCATTAGTGAAAGCTTTCAAGAGTCTTTGCCATGCCTGCAATCGTTAGTCATCACAGAGACGTCTCCTCACTCACAAAAACCGATGGATCAGCACAGCTAAATGTCAGAGCTCGACTGGATAACTGAGCAGAACAGGAGAAAATGTGGACGCAACATTGACTGCTGTTTGGCGATAGGAAGTGAGAAGTCCACAGATGCAGCGGACGTGGGAATCGCAGTTGCACGATGTGATTGTTTAGGAATCGTGGTTGTGGAAATAAGGACTCGCCATAATAGCCCTATTTTACAATGGTAATGGCAAAAACCCACTGCTGATTTGTCTCCTCTGTCTCCTTTTGTGATATGTACCAATGCTCACCCTCTGCCACGCTTCCTAGCTTCTGCAGCAAATGACAGGCTTAGGAGCAGTGCTGAACCACTTTGGGGTGGGATTTTCACAGTCGCATTTTTCATCCTCTACCAGTGCCTTCTGGTGATGGCAGGTCATACCATAGAATTCCAACTTTGATGCACATAATGATGGAGACAGTGAATTGTTTTTCCGCCTCCAGTAGCTTCATCACCGACGTCTGAAAGTGCTACGTTGAATCGAGCTTGCCATTAAAGTACGCACGATCATGCCTACGGCTTGGAAGTATGTCTACAGCTCACTGCCCGAAATAACATAGCCGCCTTCCTTTGGTTTCCCGAAACATAAACACCCCGACCTCAGTATCTCAGAATCGCTACGTTGCGTGATTTCGTCAATTACACGGGCAAACTAGGAGGTCGTAACCTCTCACACTGACATTTGCAGTGGTTCGAGGATGCATGTTTGGAGAACTAAAAGAAGTGAATTCTATCCAGCTAACCGCATAGCCTTGAACGAGGTCTGTTGCTATTATAGAAGGAGATGCAAAGGTGGTACGATTCACTCCTTTTACTCTGCAATGGTAAGTGCTTATCGTAACCCGCATTTTAGTCCAAATATAATAGTTTTCTGTCGGACGATCACTTGGACAAATTGTATGATTTCTAGACTAATTTAATGCGTTTCAGTAGATCCACCGTACTATTTTGTCAGGATGTGCCCAAACCATCATCGTCACCTCTGGTAACGTTTAAGTGGCATGCAGTTATCAGAATCTGCAGCGCAATAATACAAACAGGGAGCTCCTTTGCATCGAAGACTTATAGTCTGAACAAGGCTGTGAAAACGACCCTGATGCTCGCTAGCCTTTTAACGACGCTTTTAATTGCGCTGATGTGTTGTAAATCGTGATTGTTGGATTACTGTAAACCTAACAATACTTTTGGCTATCTGTCCGAGTACAATCGCAATGCTGAGGTGTTTAATCGTTAGTCTTGGTGTCAGCGAAGAGCTTAATTCAAAACTGTAAATTATTAGCACAATAGATCCGGAGACGAGTGACCAGCGCATCCAATGTCATTAAAGGTCCTCAGACCACATTTCGTGAAAGGAATCTGAATCCTTGATTGAGTGCCACCACACATCTCTAAAGCCATTTGGACAGGGATGATGCGTTGTTAAGGTAGATTATTTCACCGCTTCGACGCAACGTTGTTCTCATAATTTGCACACTTTCACTTATTATTAAGGCCTGCTTCCTGGTGGATAGGAACGGGTACAAAAATGTTGTACATCAAAATGAATGCTGAAGACTGATTGCTAAAATGAGGAGGAATGGTAAATGCAGCGAAGGAGAAGTAGATTAGGAATCCCATAGGCAATTTGTAGCAAACTGACGTTGGGTATGCAAACACCTAGCCGATGCAAATCGACTTGGGAATACTTTTCCCACCAACCAGTCAATCAACCGATGGATTAGCATAGACGAAGCTGCAGCAACGGGGTATTTGGGAGAACGAATCCACTTTCTGCATGAAATCCTATAAATACTCACTGCACACATGGATGGGGATTAACGCACTTGGAGTTTCACGCCTTTCTTGAGAGTCAAGACCACAAGGTGAGTGGCACTGAAGTTAAACCTTCACTCATCAATCCTCAGTGAGCTGCTATAAGTTAAAATATGTCGCATTCGACTTTAATAAGCCGGATTGTCGGAGGCCCATTCTGTTTCTAGTGTTAATTCCTTTGTGAGAGAAAGTCCATAGCAAATGAATTCACACAGTTGTGTGCATCCTCTGCAGTGGCCAAATGGAGTGGTGATTGCGATGCCGTCGGTCACGACAGCGTGTCTGCACGCATGAATTTATCAACTGATCAGGCAAAGACTCACTATTTCACTATTGCGAGTGGGTCCTGGCAACCGTCGAACTGACGTTGACTGCTAACGTGTCCATTGCTTATTCACTAGCATTGGACACATTTCTTCCCAGCTCATACCTCCGTACTCAATCGAATTTTCCACAAATTGCACTCTTCCATTCTACTTTAATCACCACATTGTCTGTTTCTCTTTAACGCCACATTTGTCCTTCCCTCCTCTCCATTTCACTTGTTTTACTCACATTTTCAAGTGTGCTCATATGCCTTGTCTACTCAGCGCATTGTTTTTGGGCTTTTCTGCCTGTTGGCTCATTAAGCAGGAAGCGTAACAATCTTTTCACTGGTCTTCTTCAAACCTGCACCAATAGTGGCTGCAGTAGCTAATGCTTAATGATGTGCAAAGTATTCTAAGCAAACTGTTCGATTATCAGCGAGGATTCACAAAGCAGTCTCAGGACAGATTGCTTAGAGGAAGAAGTCGGTATCACCTTCCCTTTGCAAGGCAAGGAGATCATTAAAGGAGTAAGCACCGAAATGCTTGCATGCGTTGACAATCGACTGACTCATGTCAAATGGCCTTCACTCACCTACTCTTCCGCAATCTCTCTGTGCTCAGTTCAAGTACTTTGTGCGCAACTCACTGCCATTGTTACTATGGCTGTAGACGTAAATCAGAGCAAAATGCTACGTCAGCCTATAACGCAGAACAGGGACTGCTTCCCCTCCTTGCAGTCTATGCCAACCTGCATGGGATAGTTTACGATTACTTGTCCTGGTCAGCTCCGAGGCATTATAGCTAGGATCCGTTAATGCCGCAAATAAAAATCAAGTCTTTGCACTTCTGCAGGGCTCGAAGCCATTCATCGAAGAGTCATTTTGATCACTTTCGCTCATATCCATTCACACAGCACAACTTCCATCGAATGAAAGCAGAAGCTGACTCACCTGCAATAGCCCACCTTCGCCCATTGTATCTAGCTTAACAGTTGACTACTGTCACAGCGTTAAGGAGCTTCCATAAATCGTTTGTGTTTGATGAACGCGATTTCCTCTGCGTACCCAACTCTCGTGTTTACTGAGTGTCGGGGATTGACTAGGACAGCCAGTAGTGTGGTAACTAGAGGCAGGCGAATGGCGTCAAGCGATCGAACGATGCTCCAAACTCCCATAAGTTCGCTGCGTCACGGTGAGGCAGCTACGAGTCGTTGGTCTCACCAACTATAAGTGCTCATTCTTATTGCATTTATGAATCATGTCTTGAGCCTCTCTAATGCACTTTCTGGCACAGATTTAGTAGAAGGGCGACCTTTTAAATCGTTGTGGTTGCAGCAGGAGATTTATGACATCAGCATTGCACAAAAATTGCACGCAAATCGCATTCAATGAATATCTTCTACAAGCGGAATATTTCCAATAACTTTGATTACATTTCGTTTTAGCATGCGGAAGCTGAGGGTATGGAGTTAGAGCCACTGCATTCCTCACTAAGCCAATTTAAGAGGAGAGCTCTTTTGGCCAATGTTACGAATGAATGCGGGCTTCATTCTCATTCATTGGTCACACACTATGCATGTCCAGTGATTGGAATGAACAACTTCATGTTTTCTGATCTAGAAAAGGCAAGAAGTGGTGCTGTCTCAGGAAGTGGATGATTCTCGCTCCATGCCAAACAATGGAATTTTACCATTTCAGAGCGTACTTTAAGGTCACCATTCTCAAGTCCACCGAGGGATATCGGGCCATCACTACCATGCAACAGCGTTAAATGGATAAGCAGCATTGCGTTTTTAGGCGCATGTTGCCTTTGATAGCATTTCTTCCACGACTTGAAATGCAGCTGCTTAGTTGTACACCTCAACGAGGTAGCAGATATGAGCATTCCCAGGTCACTGCCAGATAGCGAGATCTGAGCAGCTTTGACCTAGCTCGCACCGTCAGAACCACCATACTGCTTGTTTAATGAAAGCAAGTAATTATGCCATTGCCTTTCCATGTCGGAAACCATATGTCCTTGCAACAGCGCTTAGTCTGACGATTCCACTCTACTGTTGCTGCATAGCTAAACTGTCACAATAGTCTCACGCTTCACTGGCACACTGATGCAGCTTGTCTAAGCCTATGGCAATACCTTCATGAGTTCCTACCTCTTCATGTCATTCCAAAGGCGTTAAGCAATTCGACAAAACAGCAACAACCAGATCACAACGAAAAGAAGGTCGATTCAACACATTCAGAGCACAACCTAAGCAAACTTAATCTCAACCAATCCTTCCAAAAATGCTCAGCACTTTCTAGCTGATAGGAAAATGTGGAGCAAATGCACTAGAGTGAGTGTGAAGGTGACGGAGCAGGAAGGAGGTGGTAGTAGAGAAAGTGAAATCAAAAGGACGGATGAGAAGATTTGAAGAAGGAAGAGGATTGATGACTGTGAGGCAGGTCAGTAGCATGGAGCATCGCCCTACTAACACGGATGTCGATGGTTCAAATCTCTTACTGGGCATGATAGCTTTTCCACCTCCTCCCCCTTCAGTTTGATTGACAGATTCTTTCCACCCCAGTGTCAAAATAGATAGTCTTGCCCATCTTTCTTGCTGCAATACGTCGTTAGATGGACATGATGGGACCTGAGCCAGGAAGGAAGCCAATCACTTGCATGATCTTAACAAAGTTTCAGCTTACAATCTTTCAATTCGTAGTCCGACGTCCAATTCATCAATACACAAAATCTGCGACTACCGTGTCCCCTATTTGTGCTCTATTAAGTCATGCTACACTAGATCAAAGCAAAATAACCTGAATCACTACGCTCGATCACTTTATCACACATTTCTATTTGCAGCATTCCGCTTTGAGGCTGAGGTGGCCATTTTCCATCTCTCTAGCTGAATGAATGCTAAGGACTATTTAAAGGCCAAATCCCTCCCCATTGGCTCTCCTTAGCCAGCAATTCCTGCCGCTGTCTCTCGCATTAATCTTGTTGCATTGGGTCGACGACCGCGTCTGACCTCTGATTTTGGTTATGCCAACTCAACGAAAGAGTTGAGTGCTCCTCCACATTTACTTAAGCACTTAGTCACCGGCCTATAAGCGCATCTACTCACACTAGTGCGTTCCATGGTGCTGCGATAATGTTCAAGTTGGTACTGATTGCCCTTGGCATAACCCGGGAAAACGCAGTTTTCGAAAGGTGATGTCAGCTGCTAGCCGGGACGTGAGTTTGCTTTAAACTTTCCCACCACATATAATTCGCTCACACATACACTCACTCCAGAATTGGAGATAGGCGGTCTTGTCACCGAAATCTACAAATGCACATTCTTGCACAGGTAACGTCGGTGGCCTCAATAACGCTAGGGAGAGTACAGTAAACAAACTTCTTTCACCACAACTGTCGCCATGACCAACAGCAACCATGAGGTAACACTGGAGGGTGTTTGGCAGATGTCAAATAATAGTTAGGCTATGCATGTGTGGGTAATCAATTGCTTGGAGATAGTGCCTTATTTGGCACATCCTAAGTGCCCACTGTCAAGCTTGCTCACTTGCAAGTGTGCAACTTTCGTCCTGAGCCGTGGTAGAGATGGTCGACGCTCGTTGCTTATTATTCCCTACAAATCAGGGAGTAGGTACCTTCCCTATTCAATTAAGGAGTGAACTGGTCGTGTAAGCTCAGTCTATCCCAACATAGCGCAGTACAAATTGATGCATGGGGAGGATCGTGTGTTATCCACAGCTTTATCAGCGAGATTGGATTGTTTTTTTAGCGTCTCGGCATGCTGCTGGTAATCACGCGAGGATTTGAAAAGCGAGAGATAGAGACCAAGAGGTTGCTTCCTCTTGTGACTCGCAATCCACAAACGTTCGCACACACACACACACACACACACACACACAGACAAGGAGTTCGTCAACGAATATCTGTCAGAGCTTTTCATTTTAATCCATAGCATGTTTGAACCTGTTCCTATCCGCCAGGAGGCAGACCATCTTCACAAATCTCGCCTTAACAATAAGTGAAAGTGTGCAAATTATGAGAACAACGTTGCGTCGAAGCGGTGAAATAATCTACCTTAACAACGCATCATCCCTGTCCAAATGGCTTTAGAGATGTGTGGTGGCACTCAATCAAGGATTCAGATTCCTTTCACGAAATGTGGTCTGAGGACCTTTAATGACATTGGATGCGCTGGTCACTCGTCTCCGGATCTATTGTGCTAATAATTTACAGTTTTGAATTAAGCTCTTCGCTGACACCAAGACTAACGATTAAACACCTCAGCATTGCGATTGTACTCGGACAGATAGCCAAAAGTATTGTTAGGTTTACAGTAATCCAACAATCACGATTTACAACACATCAGCGCAATTAAAAGCGTCGTTAAAAGGCTAGCGAGCATCAGGGTCGTTTTCACAGCCTTGTTCAGACTATAAGTCTTCGATGCAAAGGAGCTCCCTGTTTGTATTATTGCGCTGCAGATTCTGGTAACTGCATGCCACTTAAACGTTACCAGAGGTGACGATGATGGTTTGGGCACATCCTGACAAAATAGTACGGTGGATCTACTGAAACGCATTAAATTAGTCTAGAAATCATACAATTTGTCCAAGTGATCGTCCGACAGAAAACTATTATATTTGGACTAAAATGCGGGTTACGATAAGCACTTACCATTGCAGAGTAAAAGGAGTGAATCGTACCACCTTTGCATCTCCTTCTATAATAGCAACAGACCTCGTTCAAGGCTATGCGGTTAGCTGGATAGAATTCACTTCTTTTAGTTCTCCAAACATGCATTCTCGAACCACTGCAAATGTCAGTGTGAGAGGTTACGACCTCCTAGTTTACCCGTGTAATTGACGAAATCACGCAACGTAGCGATTCTGAGATACTGAGGTCGGGGTGTTTATGTTTATGTTTCACTTGTTTTACTCACATTTTTAAGTGTGCTCATATACCTTGTCTACTCAGCACATTGTTTTCGGGCTTTTCTGCCTGCTGCTTTACTCCAACTCTGACACTAATGTAAGGGCCTCGGCCTTTTCCTCCTCTTTCTTGCTGCTAACTCTGGTATGAGAAGGTTTACTGCTCTTATCAATCCTTGCTGTATGCGATGAGCCAGTCAGTCGTTAGCGTGTTAGTAGAAGTTTGAGGCATCGGTCTCGACATCGGAGGAATCAATCCACCTCTCCAGAATACGTCCCTCAAACTTCTGACTTGCTGTATCTTCATCTGTTTATCCGATTTTCGCTCAATTAGCAGTGCATGCAGCTAGTTAGCTCCCTCCATTTTCGCTCTTGAATCTAGAATAACCCGAAATCGCAGTTCCGTTAGTTTAACTAATCAGTATATCATGTGGCAACTTGTTTCAAGGCCCTGAATAAGGCAAGGAGGTGCATAGGTCGCGAACTGTATTGCTACTGCTACTTGAATAACATGAATTGCTGATGCCCCACCCAAAGGTCTGGGCGGGGCATTGAAACCCAATTCCACGGAAAATTCGCTCAAGTCGCATGGATATGAAGCGGCTGCCTGTACCTTTGCTTGTGTTTCCTCCTTAGCATTGGTTCCAGGATCAAATTTGCCCACAATCACCTCATTCTCCCTCTCTTCGACGAGTGCTTCCAAAAGTGAGCTACCGTTGTAATGCTGAATGTGCCACTGGACACAACAATTCCAAGAATAGAACTGCTAGCCTTTTGGCAATTTGGGAACGTCGATTTTCGCAACAATGTCTTCATGCTTGCCAGAATTAATCGCTGCGCACCAGCCGCATAAATTTTATCAGGGTTTATTAGCGAGCAAGTCATAAATGATACATTTCTCCTAGTCAACCGACTTACTATTTTGTTAACTTAACGATAGAACACGCAAGTTGCATTTTTATACCACATACTTGAATGGTCTCTATGACTTTTGCGATAGCTTTGCATAAATGGTTTCCTCATTTTTACAGCCAGAACAAATGTTTGAGGCTTTCGCAGTGAAAGAGTTACCTACGGGTGGATGTAATTAATATGGAAATGGAATGGCAGCAAAGGCCATTTGACAGAAAGGTGCGCTCATTTCGTTTGCACCTAGAAAACATGCCACTTGTCAATCGCTAACCTACCTTCTTGATTTTGGCGTTCGAGTTGACCAGTGTACATTTTCAAGTCTATTAATCGTGGAAGCAACTAACGATAGCGTAAAGCAGTTCTCCTCTAACAGAAGTAATAATGACGTGATGACGAGGCGAGAGAAGGTTACACCACCGCTGCATTTTGGTGAAGAGTGCATCACAAACAGACCATACTAGGCCTACGAAATGGTATTGGGCTTTTTATTTGCGAAATCCTAGACATGCGACTTTGCAAATTGGGCAGGCTCTGCTCAGTCAGCAGGACCTAATGCAGCTGCGACATTGAAGTCCACCTGAAAAATGCACATTGCTTCATCCCTCTTTACGCCTTTCCTCAAGCGCACTCAAAAACTACTTCCGATCCCAAAACCGTGGACGATGTGCAATGAGTTGCCACCGAGTAGACAGTGCAAACACCAAGTCCTGCTAAAGTGGGATGCGTTCTGCAGCAGCACAATGTCGCCTGTTTGAGCTAGGCAAGTTCACTTCCCATAAGCAGATGCGAAGACATTACAACACCGTAATCTCTAAAATCTGTCTAATTTGCCACTTGAGGTTTATAAAAGCAACCACAAATTTCCCAAAGCCTGCAAGCACATGAGATTTATATAGGGTGACCACAAAATCCCACCTCGCTTTTAAATTTAGAAGCCTTGCAGTTTATCGCACCCCAAACATCATATTACTGATGATGGTGGCATGCAAAATGATGCCCGATTTTGCCTTGCTTGGTGTATCAGATTTCGGAAAGTAGGTCATAAATCATGCAAATAACATGCACTGCGTTTTACTTAGCATTATGAAACCTTGTTCAGAATCGTGATTGCCTATTTTTCGTTCCAACTTTGCCTAGTGAGGAAGCGCATTCACTCATGACTGCTCATCTGCTCTATTTGCGGGGTCGCAGCACTACGATGCTTTGGTAAATATACAGAGCAATGCGATGTAACCATGGAGATGCTCTTTTGCATTTCAAAGGCAAGACTGGCCACTTCTCCTCGTGAATACCGGGATTACCGTTGTCTGTGGGAGTTCTGACCACTGAAACCGTGCCCGAATTTCATTTGAAGAAGCTCCAGTTGGATAGCGACAGGATGCTCTAGTGAATGTTAAAACTCCATTCGGCATGATTGGCGTTTTAAGCATTTGATTTGCCAGGTCATTGCAGACATTGTGAAACCACGACCGCAACATAGCTGGATTGCACCAGTGCAATTTTCAGCCATGGGCGAGGTGAATGCTCGGCAGAGGCCACCAAGCTCAATTGTCATTCGTGTTTATTCCCTTCACTGGATGTTCGAAGATCATTAGCCTTGCGCTAAGGAAAGAAGTTGGGGAATACTTTAGCGTGGCAACTGCTATCTTGCAATGCCGTGCATCCTTCAGCAACCACCACTTTACTACTGCCGAGCTTTGTGCTGCATTGCAAAATTTACTAAAATTGTGCCAATTAGACATTGCTTCGCGAGATCAGTGGAGGCGTTACACCAAAGCGGAAGAAGAGGCATTCCTCTGAAAGTGGCAACGAAACATTACAGACGTTTGCCTTTGATACAAAACGACAGGCCGGATGTCATATGCGTAATATCGGAAGGATCGCAACAAGCATTGTCACATCTTTTGTTCGTGTCTTCGTCACCGGCATTCTTTCCACGGAAGCCACATCGCATGCATTTTGCAACCGTTTATTACTGATAGCAGGGGCTACTCACCTCGACGGTGGCAGCCCGTATGCGTCGACTGGAAGTGGTGTTCTCGGTAAAAAATAATAGAGTTCAAAGTGTGCAAATCAGCTTGACATTTGAATTCCCCACTACTCTCTTTCAGACCGATTTGGCCGAAGTTATTCAGTGGAGAAAAGTGATACCATATTACTGCTGGGTGAGTAATCATTTGAATCATATGCAGTTGATAGTGTTAAGGAAAAAACTACTTCGCGATGATAAGTGGCTGAATTAAAGGCACCATTTCATTATGCAATGACTGGAACCAGATTTGCTTGATCTACCAGAAGTCTCCCCTGTGAGATCTTTCGATGATCTAAACTTCAAAAAGAACGTGTTTTGGGATTTTGTTCGATTGCTGAAGGAGATTATAAAGCGCACTTTTTACAGCCGTGGATGACAGCTTTCATGTTACACTATGTAATGTAGGCAAGTTCTTAAAGCGGTCGTCATCGAAGCGCTGCTGATGCTTAATTGCGAGAGGAGAAGGAGTACGTAGTGCTAATGAACTGGAACACCTGCATGTTAGTCGCTTGTTGAGCATTGAGCAGCAGGTTCGCTTCAAACTATCGCTGCCCTATTTCTCCTTCATTTTGGCAGGTCTAGAATAAGAATAATAATAATAATAACTATATACAAGTCAGTTAACATGAAAAGCATCATGAGTCCTGCAAAGTTCGACTCACCATTATTGTACTAACTGCGTGTACTTGAGTCCTAGAACTGGCAAAACGGGGTTTCTCTACGAGCGGGTGGCAGTAGAACTGTGAAAGTCAAATCCCCTGTATCGAATTTCGCCTAGTTCAATGCTCAAATCTATGGAAGCAAGGTATGATGCATCATCTTTGGCGTCACCTTACAGCCTACAACCTATCAACGTGGCCGATACTCACTCGTTCCTATTCCCACCTTTTGTTTCACATTCAAAACACTTTCCAGCACATCCTTCTGGCACCTGCTGTCCTCATACGCAGCAACTGTGTCTCCTGTGTCTGCTATACCACCCTCTTTTGCACTGCCTGCCTTGTGGCCTTCTGTCCAATCTCTACCGCTTGCAGCAGCCTTGGAAGACCTCTCCTTACAGCGATCGTACTGGACTAGAATGGGCAGCGTATGCTTGATTCCCGCAGTATAGAGCAGTTATCTGGCAACGTCATAGTGGGCAGTCAGCACAATGCGCGCCTTCATTGATCACTAAGGTCAACTTTTTGGCGACATCATCGATAGCGTCGTTAAGGCTGCTCAGCGACATCTCTCCAGGTTTCATTCCTACTGCACTCACCACAGCGTACATGACGGAGCTATTCCAGCAAAAAGCTTGCTTCTACTAGGATAAGCATTTTTTGCGTTTTCGCTTCGCCAACAACTTCTTTTTGGTTTATTCGCATTGGTTTGAAGGGTGGTGAGAGAGCCTAATGACTTAGGGGATAGAAAATGTTTTCAGAAACGTAGGAGAAAGTCAACATACACTCAACGAGGAGACGTATGCATATCAGGCCTTTTGTTAGCGTTGTAATAAGACTGTTTCCAGGTCCCACATGTTGAGTTGCATGGGCAGCATAGATCGAGTTTTATGCTTCTCTCTCAACAAAAGCTTCCTTTGTTTAAGTCACCTCCAAATTGCCTCCCAGACTGTCCATGCAGAGCTTCTGCACATTAATAATAAAGCGGCATTTAGAAGCCATAATAAGAAAGTCGCATGAAATACACTAAGCAGCTCTTCAAAGCACGCAATTTCCGCCATTTTGTACAAGGGAATTCGCGTGCATTACTGCAAATAAACGCCATCGCATGCACAATGGCAACGCGGTGGTTTTGCCGCCTTGTGCTGTACAGCGGGAAGTTAGATAAAACACCGGTTGTCAACTTCGAATTCACCTAAGAACAGAGGCAAATCGATGGATTCATTTTAGCCCAGTTTGATTTGAAAGGAAGAGCAAGTAAATTGTACTGCATCCATTAATATAAATTAAACTCAGTTTCACCCGGTGAAAGCATTTCTTCTCCTAGGGTCTAGTGCTAGTCTTCCTACCCGCAGTTAGAATTCGCGCATCTCTATTCAATGGCAGAATTGGCGATTTTCCGTGGCCATCCACCAAACGTGCGAGCGCAAGCTAAGCCCACCTTAAAACTCGGGCCCATCATGCAGCGAGCTATTTAGCTTTCCAAGGTAAATACGTGAACGCAATCCTGCTGAGAACAATGAGACCTGCAATGCATTTAAAACGACTGCATAAGTCCGCATTCCTAACCGTCGGTCAAAGAGGAAAAAAGGGCTCATGGCCCAGTACGACTATTTGATTTGCAGAACCAACTATTTCTGCTGCTTCGAAGCTGCTATTGCGTAGTTTCAATCATCGACAAATGGGCTCCACGCAGAAATCAGACCTGCGAACTGTCCAGTCACGCCGACTGTGGATCAGCCAATCAAACTAATGCAACTGTGACCCATGCGCGAAACAAAGTCTTGCCCAAAGATGAGACTAGGAGTGCTGGTTTTGGTCAGTGCTCCAATTGCTATCGCCTTTACTGAGTTCATAATGCTAGGCAATACCACATACACTGGTGGAATACAGCCAGCAGTGTTCATTTCGACGATGGAATCATGCATCCAATTGTGCCAAAGATCTACGTGCGGTATTGCTATATATGTTGAGTATGAGGTAAGCTATTCTGACCCACTGATTCCACTATGGGCGTAGATAAGTAATTGCAGTATTCAACTTGCTCATAATAGGCATCATCGGATGGTATTAAGGGAACCAAGAGATCGCCATTTGTGTGCACAACTTTAAAATAAGCAGCCTTTAAATTAATTAGCTGAGTTAGGGTAGGCTTTGGTCTCTTTCCTTCGAAGGAAGGTGGAAGTAAAGTCAGCATGCTTTAATGGAGTGTGCATTTACGCGAAATGAGTCGCTGCTGATGCTGTGCTGCTCACCTTAACAATTGCAGACTTTTTGATTTTCCAGGGCACAAATAAATATGCATCTGTGCTAAATGCGCTTGAAAGAAAAGGCACACCACTGAATGTTGCACCAGACAACTTACCGAAGCTAATTTGTCGGGATTGGCATTTGTTGCCAACTAGACATCATTAACTACTTTCAAGACTATGCAACCCTAGAAGTTTTTATCAAAATTTAGTAATTCACTTTTTGAATGCAGAGAACTGTTTAGATTTGGCACCTTTGTGAACTACCATAAACCTCTTCGGCTCGCAGATCTCTAAATGCAGCCAAATGAGCTCCCTTGGATTGTGGATAGCCTCTGCATTGAGAGTCCTTCTTCAACCCACCCATACACACTTGTGAATAAATGAAGCTCCAACATATTAGCTGATTTTAACAAAAAGCCTTGCCAAACCGTTTAAAGCATTAGCACTACTTGGATATTGAGTCCATTGCTGCAAACCTGTTTCCCTTATTTACGACAAATGTTGGCACTACGTCGTCGTTATCAACTATCTAGCTGCCATTAATAGGTGCAGCATCCAAGACATTATTGGCGTTTCCACTTTCATAAACCTTTCCAAATTGCTCTTTTCTGTATGGCTTCCTTTCTGTCCAGTCCAATGCTACTGTCGGCAATTTTGCTATTGTTTAAGGGCAAGTGCGAAGTGCATGCTAATGCAGCTATTAAGCGGGAGCTACTGAAAGAGGCCCAGGGAAGCACAACTATTGCTAAAAATGTAAGTCAAAGCTCTTCCACGTTATTGGTTTAATAACTGCCTATTTTGCCGCAATTATAACGCCATCACAACTACATCCACTCTTCCCTGAACTCGCTTTGCATATCCTCGCTTCCATTTGTACTTCATTGCTCTTGTACTTTTGCAAACATGCAAATGTTTTAGCAACGAGTTTGAGCGCGCAACAGAAGAAAAGTGTAGGAAGGATCGCATATCACGCGGGCCATGGCAGGATCTTCAGGAATTTGAATTACTGAATGGCGTTAGTCGATCCGAGAAAACGCGCAAACACCGAGGTATCATTCGCGTCTGATTAGCGGGGCTAAAACTCCCATAAAAATAGGGAATTTGTTACCTGAGGATAAAAGCACAGTTTGGGTAGATGTGTTTGGGTTTATTCAAAGAGGAATTGCCATTAAACAATGCAGTTTACAAGCGGATGGGTGGAAATATGCACGGCGGTGTGCAATGCAGCATTTCGTGCTGAGCGGTAGGGATA
Source organism: Taenia crassiceps (assembly GCA_023375655.1). Classification (NCBI taxonomy): domain Eukaryota; kingdom Metazoa; phylum Platyhelminthes; class Cestoda; order Cyclophyllidea; family Taeniidae; genus Taenia; species Taenia crassiceps. The sequence goes on from JAKROA010000011.1 coordinate 307,244, forward strand.
AAGCCTAATTCAGGGATATTCAGCGGAGATTCTGGCAGTGAGGACACTTGCGTTGCATCAGCTTAAAATGGTTGCACTAAATTAGAGGACGAACGCTTACTTTGACACCTGGTCAACAACGTTTCGTACATCGTCAATGCTGGGAAAGGAATGAACCGACTGCTCACCATCAACCAATCTGTGTGCGTTTTGAAATAAAGCGGTTTGCTGAAGCTTTTACTACCATTCGACAGTTACAAGGAAGTGATTAGTTCCGGAACTCGTAACTAGGTAAACTAGGTAACCAGGCAAATTGCTGGTAGTTATTTACCAATGGTTTGCAATTGTCTTCATTGTCCAAGGTAACAGCGTTATACGCATATCATGGAATGAAACATTTGGAAACACGCGCATAAGTACACTTAATTTAGCAACAACAATCATAAGCCTATCGGATTGTGAAGTTGCAGGTTGCTGAGTTGCGAAGAAACTAATTACATGCTTGCGATCACATCGAAGATGGCGTCTTGCCTGCTGTCATGTAAAAAGCCTCGCCATGCATCCAAACGCCTGAAAACGAATCCCAATCACGGAAATTTAATATAAAAAGTAAGCTATGGATGGGAAATGCGTAAACGCATGCATTCTGTCAGTGTGCCCGTCTTTGGACATTCAATGCAGCAGGAACGACCACTAGTTAACCACACAAGCAGTATAGTGCAATACTGCCTCTGACATGAGAAAAGGTAAGAGCATAGCCAAACCACAAGTGCGAAACGTAGCGGAGCACATCGGACACTTTGCAGGACTGTTCACCAAATCATCGAAAAGTTTATGAGGAAGCGCACTTACGACTCGTCATTATTTTTAAACTGAAATGCCGCAATTAACAATGAAAGCAAGGTTTTGCATAATGAGACTGTATGGCTAGCCTCGGTTCACACAAATGTGCATGAAGAACTTGTCAGGTTAATGCAACTTGCAAGGCACAAAGGAATGTCGTTTCGACTCTACGAAAATATGGTCATTAGTTGTTGATTGGATTAAAAGGTGCGAAAGCTTTTATTTTGGCCACAGTGAGAGAAAAATAAGCATTTGAAGACTAAGACAGTGTCGTGGCTGATGTACCTGAATTTATTCGTGCATACACTTCCTATGCCGAGTTACGTCTTGCTTCCAATTAAGCCCACGCGTTCCTAGGCCCTGTTGTCAATAACTCTAGGAGAATTTGGCCTTCAATTATAGCTGCAAAACGAGGATAGTCCAGTTAAGAATGTTGCATGCTTTTATAAAATTCCCACCTAGAGTATGAAGCATTCTTGGTTAGCAGAAGTCGATTTCAGACAAACAAGTAACTAACTTAAAGGTAATCAGAAGACCGCTTCATGCAACTACTTGCGCCAGCTCGATATGCCCGTTTTGCAGCACAGAGCCTCTTCGAATCCTATATGTAGAAATTTGGGTGATGGGCTGCTCAACTACACAACTTTTATGAATATTCTCCTGAGTCGCCCCTCCACAATAGCCTCCGGTTCGAACCAGAATTGCGGCAGAGGCAAGAACCGCATTCACTGAACACATGTGAGCGCGGGCCAACCCAACCAATACCGCCTACGCAATAGTAGCCTGAGCGGTGCATCAATGCATGATCATAGACAGGAAGTACTACGATGCAGAAACGAAAAACTGCTACTACTACTACTACTACTACTACTACTACCGCTAATTCACCTCATGTTCCAACAGTCCGTTGCAATTGAATGTCCAGTTAACCAGTTGGCTTGCTTATTATATTTGCAGATGTTACCTGTGCAGACCACCCAAAATTTGATTGTAAACATCCTTCTGTCTTGGGTAACAGACAGTCAATTGCAACCCTAGTGTTGCCTTAAATCACTAACGGCGCGGAGAGGAATTAAAGTTGTTTACCTGCGGGCGGGCTTCAGAACGGCAAATGAAAATGGCAAATGCTTGACCAATTGTCAAGCACTGAGTTTAATGATTCCAACACAAAACGCATGCGAAATCGTTATCCTGCATGGGGATTGCAGGCGCATGTGATGACTGGGTGGTGGTGGTGGTGGTGGTGGTGGTATGAAAAATTGGTTTGGAAGAGTACTCTATGCAAACTACAACCCTGGTTCTTCTTTCACCATTATCTTGTTGCATACGAAGTCTTGCAAAAGTAAACGGCTCCAGGACCTGTACTCTCCCTGAAGAAGCACGTAAGGCAAGATAGGAATGCTCGAATCCCATTTGCTGGAATAAAATAATACGGCCTTACTGAGGCTTCTGCATACGAGCGGAGTACACAGCAGAGAAGAGAGAATGAAACACACGCAGAGACAATCAAATCCGCTTCACATGATCTCGCTAGGTATGACGGATGTGAACTTGAGTGAGTATCTGGTGGATCGGCTAACTGCATCGCAGCATTGCTATCATGCGACTGCGAGAAGCGATGGCTTTATCTCATGGCAGGGGTCTGGAAGAATAATCACTGACACGTAGAATGTCAGCTACTCATCATCATTGAGCAGGGCAGAGTGCGTTGAAATTAATCGTGGAAGCAATGTCATCAAATGCAGTGCTTTTGTTATCACTTGCTTTTATCATCTGAGGAAGCGAACTCCTGCGCATGTTCATCTTCACCTCAAAAGCACAGTTTAAGTCTAATTTGAATATGACAGTCCCGTTGAGGACATGTTATGTAGTAGACAAGGAACCCAATCAGTGCTTCGCATGAAATGTTTCTTGGCATAAATATAAGATCTAACGCCTAAAGAATTAGTGCCTATCATTAAGAAAAAGCATAGATCTCTTGTTTCTGACGTCGCAGCATGCTATTAAGCACAATTTCTCAGACATCAGAACAATAAACCAGCGTTATGCGTTGAAAATAACCTTTTTCTTATAGGTCAGCATAACAGCAGACACGTAGGCTGAGTCGATGGCTGTAGAGAAAATTTCTTTTCTCCACCCACCACCACTGCGGTCACAGCACCTCAATCGAGGCGTGCAAAGCGAAATGTCTCATTCGACTGCCACTGCAGGCACGTGAGCCAAATTGATGGGCGCAAAGTTAAATTCCTTCTTCCGCTCCACCACCACTGCCGACTCAGGAGCTGTACAATGCACGTCAGGTAAAACCTCTCCTCCTAATCCACTAACAATTCTGTCGGTGTGTAGGCGAAAGGAGGAGGATGTGTGTGAAGAAGGTAGCAACCAACTTGACAAAGTGACAGACATGCGAAAGATCCTCGGCAAACAGCTGACCTGTGTGGGATAGGTCTAAGTGCATCGGTGTGTAATATGATGACTAGGGCCCCAGCAGTTTTTCCAGGTGACCCAGATGGTAGGGCATCAAACAAATGACCGAGGGTAGAAGGTGCAAAACCCCATCACTCCTTCCTTCCGCAAATTTTAGTGCCGTGTTAGATGCGCGTAGCAGGCATTTTATCTGCATGAATGAGTGAGAGTTAGCGACAGGTAAACTTTCATAACGGAAGGAAAGAAATGGAGTTGAGAGAAAGACTTGCAACGATTTCTTGAAGATTGCTGCAAGTAAAGGTGTGGATAATGGCCTACTCTCTTTAAAAAGATATCCCTTTATGGGAGTGGAAAACCACCGGCATTTGGCATTTATAGTCTTCAAAATGCTGGGCTAGTCAGAAAGAGATTTATTGCAAGCAATTCAAAATTACTCGCTATTTTACCTTTCTCATGTGAGTTTTCTTTATTCTTCCATCCACGGATCCATTGCCCATTTTTGCCTTCGCGGCGTCATTTTCCTTCTTTCGCTCCACCACCTTAGACCTTGACACTTAATGGGATTTCCTTTGCACGCACTCACATCTGACACTGCTTACATTTACAACAGCTTCGGTCTGCATCGCCACCTAGTTGTTCTGCTACTAAGGGGCTTGCAAGAAGTCAAACAAAAGAATCCTATGAAACATCTGCTAACAGACAAATCCCTATATTTCAAAAAATGGCCAACGAGAGCTACAAATGATCCTTATTTACAGATGCGAGTCGGGACTCATCTTCCATCACCTAATTTTATCGCACGATAAGAGTTGGCCTTGATCGGCTTTGTGAGGAGAGATTCGTGCTATTTGCCACCTTGAACTTGAATGCAGCACTGCAAATGCACACACAAATTGTGGACTAGAGGTTGCCACTGATGGCTGGCTTTAATTAAGGCCGATGTTCCGATAAGCACTTGTGTCTTTATCGGCTGCCCTCACACGACTTCTCCACTTATTTGTTCGTTATTTGTATAATTGGAAAATCAGCGCATAAACTATGTGTTAGCCTACTATTTCCTACTTTAAAAAGTGCTGATCATTATATGCTGTTGGGAAGTAAGGATTCGTCTAGGCAAAGCCCGTCCATTTCATGTAATGTTGGTGTGCCCAAATCAAGCATCCGAGGGGGTCAGCATCACCACCGAGAGAAGGTCACTTCGGTAGGGGAAATGTGAATCGTGCCTCTGACAGGGAATTCAAATGCCTTGTCATTGTGCGTCAGTTCAATTTCAGCTGCACAAGTCGCTCAGATGGAGTGCCAATGCAAGATTTTAGCTTTTGTTCGTTATTATGCTCTTTTCTAAGTACAGAGTTTCTGCCGCAAAAGCGATGCACTTGTTGCAGTTGCTCACTCCCAACTTTTGCCATATCCTCACCTTTAGCGCAAACTCAAGGCTGGCCAATCACAGCTGCACTAACTAAGTGTATACTAACTCTGCGATAGATCAGCAAAAGGCGACACTCATTCTTGTCACTAAAGTGGTGTCAAATTTTAGCCAGCGTGGACGTCATGCTGAGAAATCTTAGACCAGTGACACCGCACTTTAATAACTCATTTGCGAAGGTGCAGAAGTGGCTGTTGGAAAGGTGTCGCGTTGTTTTGCATGACACCTGTGATGGCCGAGTGGCACGCTTTCTGCTTTCCATAGCTAATTTCCTTAAATGCGTGGCTGCGATAACGATTAGCTACTAGTTCGCTCTTCACAACCATCGTTGACCACCTTCTAATAAATGGCGTGACAGGATCTTTTTGAGTGAAATGGAAACCAGACGATTCAATGCATAGTCTCACACCGTGAGCAGGCAGTAGAGGGAGGCAGCACAAAAACCATACTCTTGCTTCAAAAGTAGCCTAAAGCTGGACAAAGAAAACAGAAGGCCTTATACTCATGTGCCAATGCCAACCACGCGCTTTAGCGAATGCCTATGCAACCCATTAAAGCAGCGCTTTTATTCATGTCTCTATGGTGACACCCCATTGGTAGCTTGGTTCATGCAATGGAGAATGAAGGCCGAGAAACGGATTTCGTAGGGCAGAAATAACCCCTTGCGTGGATTTTAACGCTACTAACCACAATAATGCAGCTGTGCCCGAATTAAAAGGAATCGTTACCTGGAATGCTTACTCGTCGCAAAAGTGCCTTAGAGACAGATGAGCCCTTTGCTTAGTCTCTTTGAAGTCAGCGCTGCTGCTTATGCACTGGTAGCAGCAAATAGGCAGAAAAAGCTCACATTCTGGTGAGCTAACAGCCAATGGAGACGGATTGCAACTGACATATTTTAACGTAAACCACCGGGTGCAACACACAAACCACTTTGCTCTTGTGCTATTTCACTCCAATGAATTTTAGTTGAAAGGGAGAGGAGGGGAGGGGATGGGATGGGATAAGATGGGATGGGAACGTTTTAATAAGGGAGTAGCGTTTCAATTATAGCTAACTGGCAGTAATTCCTGGTCTCCCCACAATACCATGGTGTTGGAGGGGAAAAAAGCAGCACATGCCAATTGGCAAGTCGCACTGCTGAGCATCATCTCTTCGCAAGAAGGTAAGTCAAGGCAGACTGCTGGAGTGCGTTGAAACACAGGCAAATAAAGTGTGCAATCAATATGACTGTATTTTGATGAACAGTGGACCTAAAAATCAACTGTCTTGTGAAATTATATCCAACCCATGATCTAATTAACATCATTTGAAAGGAAATTAGGCTGACACACACACACACACACACCCATCTCCAAAACTTGCGAGCTTCGCTGATGTAATAGCAATCCAGTGCATTCCATGCGAATAAGGCAGACCAAACTTCTGTAAAGCAGAATGTTTCGAGGCGGTTCAGTTAACAATTGTTGTGAGATATGAATCATGAATAAAAATACCTACAAAAATGATTTACTTGCATGTGTCCCTGCAGTGTCTCCTGTGTCGCACATTCCGCGTAGCATTCTGTGCAGTAGAGGCGTATTTCCGAATACCCCGCTTTCACTGCTGCAGTGCGGTGCAATAAATGAGAAATGCAGGAGAAGTTTGCGTGAGTCGCCAAAGCTACGAGCGAGAGGCAGAGCGCAGACTACATTTAGCTCGACGCGAACGGAGGCAAACTCACAAATGTGTATTGCGATGAAGTGATCGAGAAGCAACTCAAAGTTCCCAAACGGAACGAGACGCTGCCAGTACACATTGTGATTGCAGCCTGTTTTTGAGGTGTAAAAGAGTGTCTGTGTTGCTTTCAAAATATGTGAGCATATATATAGTGAAGGCTATGAGGACGATCTGCAATGTGTCCCACCTCTCCGAAGGTTCTGCCAGAGCTTGAGCAAACCGGACAACGCAGATCCAATTCAACTGAAAGCAAATAAATGTGTGCCAAAAGCAATGCTGCAGTCGTCCGATTTGCCTGCTTGCTGTGTAGATCACTAGTGTTTTGGATTATGAAAAAAGAGTTGTTTCACTCTTAGCATTTCCATTTATAACCAGACTCAAGACCCTCATTCACAAATCCACGCAACTATACACAGAGGCACATTGTGTGTGCATCATTATACACAGGATTGAATATGCATCTAAAAGCAGAAACCCGCTTACTGCGATGCTCGCGACACAAGTGCGCGAGATATGAGACGATGCTTCTCGATGACGCAAGGCACAGTCTGCATCGATGGAAGCTCATTTTGGTCAAGAGGAAGGCGAGTCGGGCAAGATGCTGAAGCGGAACTTGCTGTTAATTTGAGGCGGAATCACGATCCCCTCCCGGATCTGCCTTCAAACTTGCATGTGGTCGTGTGTTTGACAAAAACAAAGCTGTGCATGTGCATTAGCCACCTTAAATGAGATAAACAATGATTTATTTGCTAGCACAAATAATTATGCGAGTTTACGGAGAGCTGTATCCATTGTGGTTTATGCTTAGCTCTTCCGTCACGTTCAGTTTGTGTCAGCAGTGTGGTCCACTCTTTGGGTTGCCGTATTGGTAGAGGTGCTGTGTGCAATGCGTATTTGTTGATGAGAAGTGTAAAATTCAAAATCTTTAGTCAAATGGCAAAGTGGCATGTGATAGCTTTATCGGCGCAATCCTAGAAAGGGTTTTGCTTTGGCTACCTGATGCATGAAGGACAGTGGCTAACATCTATGGCGCTTAACTTAGGCCATTTTGGAAGGTAGCTCCAAGTGCGTGATGGAAATCACAATAGGCACAAGCCAAACGAAATCCACCAGTCAGCCATGCTTTAATGGAAGTTTGGTAATTCAAAGCAACGGCTCTGATTTGATCAGCTTCCATCTCAACTTTGCATACGGCATCTGGTTTAAGCTCATCAAGAGGGACTTGTCTAAACTCCAGACCCACCATTTGAGTTACAATGTGATCTGAGTTAGATTTCCAGCATACAATCACTCCGACCTTTGCTATGCATGGTTCCAACAACTGCTGTACATCCCAAAGTAATCAAACCGCGTTGCAATTTGCGCGGATCAAACGAAGGTTTGGCACAAACGCATTATCTCCACGCACGAGCTGACTGAGATGGACATTACTTGATGAGCAAGTAGCAAGTACTAGATTTCACCTGGCCCGAGGAATGAAGACAAGAATAGCAGTGCTTCGCTTTGTCTGCCCTCAAGAGGTAAAAGCCAACTTGTCCATTCTGGAAGCGATCAGAACTAAAGTGTAGCATCATTGGCAATGGAGCAAACAGTTGGATTACAGAAGATGGTAATGGAATCATCGTACTTGTGTGGAAATATTGACACATGGTAGAAATGCAAATCGCTAGATGCTGAGCTTCATGGTCCTAGTGGAACTTCTCAGCTCATCTTACTTAGTTGACGCAGCAGTATTCAAAATTGCAGCAATTACGCGAATATGAGAAAGAAGAATTTCTGTCTTGCCAATGATGCCTCATCCACTTAAAGTGCAACAAGAACTTCTGCTGATTTAAAATGACTCACCTAGTTCGCGTGAAAATGATGAAACGCAAATTTACTTTGCTTGACCCTGAAGTGCGCCAGTCGAAATACCTTACAGGCATAAGCAGCTAGCATCAAAAACAAAGTTATGCGCTCAGACAAGGAACAAGGTGTAAGTTAGGTTGGACTTATAGTGCAACGCATAGTCATTACACCACCAGCCTGTTCTAACCGGAGCGTATTGTCCAGGCAGTTTATAACCGAATTGCCCGCGCCAGAATTGCACTTCCTTATCACGCCAGTCAGGAATCATCCATGATAGTTTGCCAGCATGAAGAGACATAGAGAGCCATGACAATTACAAGTGGCACTATGGCTTACCTCATGGTCCTGATTCTTCTTCCTTAAAAGCGTCCCCATTTGTGTCCGCGAGAACAGAAAATCCCTTTATGGATCAAGAGCTCATTACCTCAATGAATATGTGCTGGAATACTCTTCTGCATAACAAAGGATTTCCCAAAACCGTATAATTTTGGAAACATTTGTGATACGTCGAGGAATGTGTGATCAAGTTGCAATAGAAATTGACGTCGACTGCGCGTAATTTGGTTTTCAGTGCCACAGTTTTGTGCTTATGTCATGTTGGTGATGCCAGTGGAGTTACTGCCTCAAGTACGCATTAAACACAGTGTGCCATTTTGCTTGATGGAATGGAATTGATTTGCCAGCCCTTGTGGGTGGATTTGCTTTGTCACTTATGGCACATCATGAGCATTTGTCAATGGTGAAATCGGCTTTCGATGCGTCGGCACGAAGGTGCGTGCAGTCAGCTGCACCAGCCTTCGATCATAGCACCTCACAAAGCAAGATGTATTCATGCCGAATTATGTGGCGTAGACCCATGGCGTCAATCATGCGTGGTCGATTAAGGCGTCACAGCGCAAATCTCACTTCACCCACTGATCACGGTGCCGGACTCGTGACTGGGATGTCAGCCCATTGGCGGCAATTGTGAGAACGAAGATGAGCAAGTCCTCTATTCCGTCTGTGCTTACGTCTTAGTCCTTTCATTGAGATGATAAGAAAGATGGAATAAGATAGCCAGTGAGTATGAACGAATGCGTATACAAACGCCCCGTTGATGAGTGTTCTTGCTATCTCGTTCCCTGCCTTCTCCATCGCATTCCCTTACGTGGTCCTGCGTCTGGCAATGAACCACGTGCATACTTTGTCTTCATTGCTGCTTTCAAGGCATTACGCGCCTCGGCATTGCGTCAGCAAGTAATTTCACCTCCTCACAGCTACCTCAGCTACTGGTCGAGTCAGCTGAAGAGTGTGACGTCGTTGCCTCCGAATTTGCGCCAATATACTGCTTCGTTTCAGTTCATTGTCAGCTTTCATTTGTTCGTGGTTTCCTTCTACTTTTGACCGCGATCGCGCATCGTGTCGGGTTAATCATCGGTTTCTCGAGAGACGGTAAAGCATGCGTTGCTTCACTTGCTTTTCATTATTTTTTCCGACAGCGCTATTGAAGAGAGGAGAGAAAATTTGCAATAATCCTTTTGCCAGACCCTGTGGTGCTAGTTGTCTGTGCCAGACGTTGTTTGGAGGCGATCTGCTAATTTTGCTAGGGAGCACAACCTTGAGGAGGCCAAAAGGTTACCGTACTTCCCACGAAATACGGGACGGTGCTCAGTACACTTGGCCTCGCCTCTCCGATTTACAAGTGTGGCGACTGGCTTGGTTATAAAGACTTCGCCATTAAACTATACAACAACTTTGCTTAGTCAAAATCCAGTGAAATAGTTGTCTCCATTATATATCGCTATCTCGCTTAATTTAGGCTTAAATACTTGCTTGGGATCCACTGATTGCTATATAGACGCGCAATCTGATCCCCGTGTAGAGGAAGCTGTGATTTAGCCTTTCCAACGCCAGGTATATTCGTCACTACTTCACCAACTTGTGAGGGCGATGAGAGCAGGCAGTCAAACACGTATTCATGAAGAGATGCACGTTGCAGTAGGAGTGGGACGAGGGTCTGCCACCTCCATTTGACTTGATCAGATTGTCTTTTGAAAGTCTTTTACACCACCCCATTAATTTCGTCTCAGCGTACATGTGTGAATGCGTCCAGACTCGAGGTGATCAACTGAAATTAATTCTTCTGATTTATTGTTAATTCAAGATTCCTGCATGGACGCTAAGTAGCAGTAAAGAAGGGATATATTTACGGTGGTGTATGTCCACTACGACTGAAGAATTCGGTAACTACTCAGTTAATATTTAGGTGCATTCTGTACTGAAGCCAACTACCATTCCAATCACACTGCAATCTTGTCTTCATCGCGGCCTTCCACCAGTCCTAATCTGCTTCTCCACTAAACAACCCGCACATCTGTTTTTAGTTACTGTACGACTGCAGATTTTGGATATGCAGAAGGAAAAGTGCTCCATCATCGAATGGTGTTGATTACCTAAAGCAAGCACAACGCCCTTTTGGGTTTGCGTCTGCTCTGGTCTCCGACTTCTCCATGCCGAATTATAGTGGGAATTAGTCATTGCGGGGTGAGTGCTGCACGAGCTCACCTCATCGGCAAACATATGCAGGCTGCAATATCATCTACTATCGATGCAACCAAGGAAATACCATAGAAAGCCTTTCTCGCGATTTCAATACGATCGCATGCTTTTATCCGTTGTGTGAGAGAGAATGTAGTAGTTCTACTTCTGATGCCATTGCAAACAATGTAGCGCGTTCTTCTGGCGTTTTTCCATGAAAACGTGTCATCCAAATGGAGGCGCATCTGCTGCTTGGATAAGTATCCACACTCGAGAGATTCTGCTGCCTAGTGCAGCGCAACCGTTGCGGACTGCTGGTTTCATAACTGCCTTGCTGCACTTTCAACACTCTAAAAGCTCTGGTCTACAGCTCTGAAACACCTTCCTACTTCAGTTTCCAGAGAAAATGGCTTCCCTGACATCAAAACTCCTGGTTAAAGATCCCGATATACTTCCAATCCATTTGTTAATTTATCGTCAAGTACATTCAAAACACGAGTAGTGTACATGTGATCCTTACGAAAGGCAAATTTCATTACACGGCTGTTTAGCAATCGAAAAGCAACACCAAAGCAGCCTCAGAACCACTTAAATTTCCTTAAATTTCTCAAATGCGTATCAAATGGCATACCAAAAGCCACCGGCAGCCCTGCGGAGTGACAACTTGCTGGCTTTACGCCCCACGCAAATGCAGCACGTTAGCAAATCATCACTAAAATGCACCTTTTTTGAACCAACTGTTAAAACAGTTCTCTAAGTTTAACAAGAGATGCGGTCAGATTCCTCCTACGCCAAGGCCTAACCACCGACGAAAAGCGCTGACAGATTTTCGTTGACGAACTCCTTGTCTGTGTGTGTGTGTGTGTGTGTGTGTGTGTGTGTGTGCGAACGTTTGTGGATTGCGAGTCACAGGAGGAAGCAACCTCTTAGTCTCTATCTCTCGCTTTTCAAATCCTCGCGTGATTACCAGCAGCATGCCGAGACGCTAAAAAAGCAATCCAATCTCGATGATAAAGCTGCGGATAAAACACGATCCTCCTCATGCATTAATTTGTACTGCGCTATGTTGTAATAGACTGAGCTTACACGACCAGTTCACTCCTTAATTGAATGGGGAAGGTACCTACTCCCTGATTTGTAGGGAATAATAAGCAATGAGCGTCGACCATCTCTACCACGGCTCAGGACGAAAGTTGCACACTTGCAAGTGAGCAAGCTTGACAGTGGGCACTTAGGATGTGCCAAATAAGGCACTATCTCCTGTGTCGCACATTCCGCGTAGTCATTCATTTTCTCACTGCAAATCTGCTTAATTTTTGCTGTTGCACCCGCATTCTCTGCCATGTACGCCCAATTTGCATAATTCGCACAGTAGGTGTCAAATAACTGCGATTCGCATTAACGAGTAATGCATGTTATGTTTGATGCTCTCCTGTGCCCTATGGAACCCGTCAGCCCCACGTGCTCTAACCTCTCACACGTGTAGAATACGTTATCCTTACCAGACATTTGGTGCTGAGGCTGGCCAACTCTTTGTTGGGGCTAACACGCATTGAGGTCAAAGCACGGAGTCGCACGTGGTTGTGCCCCATCACCTCTCGCACCTGCCGTGTCTTTCGTGTAACGGCACGAGTTGGAGCCTCAAACTCCTGCTGTATTTTTGTTCTCTTACTCAGGTCTTCCCACCGGGCTAGAAGCCTTAGCTTAAACAAGCCTTTGCACGCAAACAAAGTTCCCATCGAGTAAAAAAACTAACAGTGCAAATTGAGACTGTTTTTGTCTCCTATTAAAACCCAGACTAAAGAAGAGCACAGACAACAAACGGTTCCCAAACTGATCTGAGCGGTTCTTCACTCTAGTGCTTTTTGATGCACACATACCACCAAGAAAGCTGTTTGTAAGACATGAGGCTGGTTGCTGTGACTCTGCAAGTTACCAGGATGTAGTGCTGGTGCGCTTCAAGCGGGAACACAGCGGTTACGCACCACACTGCAATCCAATCAGAAAAATGTGGTTCTGTCCAGTTGTCTGCGACAGCCAATGCGATTGGCTGGAATGTTGCTGTCGGCACTAGTCCCGCTGTTCACCAACATGCCCCTGCCTACGATTTTGGGTAAATTTGGAAAAGACAGGATCCGCCACCATTGTGCCTGAAGACCAGCAAAAAGGAACAGCAAAAGTGCACAACCCTTAGCAAGTACTTTACTTAGGTTTTGCAGATATCTAAGCAGATCTTTGCATGTCTACGTGCGTCCGGACGAAATGCTGCCAAGTAATAAAAATGCCGGCTTGCCAATTGATTAGCATCACGAATTTGTTGCTGATAGGTTTGTTTGCGACTGATTTTTATGTTGAGTGCACACATATACGATGTTCAAGGCTCTAATGCTTGATCACATTGCACCGAATTGGGCTCTTGCGTTGTTTGCATACATACTGGCCCGCTAAGCTTGGGTAGATACGTTGGATGCCGCCTTTGCTCGCACAATCAGCCTAACGGCAAGGCTGGTAGCCGGATGCAACGAGATCCGAGTGTGCAGCCAGAGAGGATTTTGCAGACGAAAGGACTCTGTGGGTTGGTTGACATGCATGAGTGCACAATCTCAGAGTGTTGAGGAGAAGGGCATCAACCTGCACTACGCAGCTGTTTGTAGCTTACGGCACTCCCTTGGAAGCAAATGCATTTCCACGCAACTTCTCTTTAATTAGTGTTTGCGCAGTATTACAACTTCTTTGATATCCTTCGCCTTCTGTTGGCGAAGGCAAAGTCATCATGTCGACACGACCAAAGACCGGACGTCTTGATGCCCGCTTCGTGAAGTCGGTCGAGCGTGATCTCGCTGTGCATTCCACCTGACTCCTAATCAGCTCGTTAAATCACATCCGTGTATAGCCATGCTCGCTTTGTTCACGTTTGTGCATGCCACAAGTCAAGCAGCTATTCGGCCATCCAGCTTCAATCAGGTCCTGCCCAGATCGTGCTCTAATCGACAGGCTAGCAGGAAAGCTGGCGAAGTTGGAGAAAGCTCCTTGCCCCTATTCGATGCTCATTAATGCAATGCAGGTGTTCACCTGCTACTTTAAACTGCCGAATTTATGCTGACGCCGAAAAGACATGTCAGCAGCTTTGATTTGCATTTGACCAAGTGAGCCGAAATCGCGGCTTCTTAATTGAGCTCTGCCTATACACCATCAACCATTGCCAGTGCACTTAACCCAAATCCTAAGTCACAGCGTCTGGGAGACGTTTGCATGCCTGCTTCAGGTCGACTTGTTCTTTCAGCCAAAAAATTCTTTCTCGTTGCATCCAAACCACATAACAGGAATTGAAGCTCTCAAGACCTGTAAATCGCATCAGTAACCATTACATCCTATTGACAATGCTACTCGCTCTCAATCTAAAGCCCCACTTGTGGAAAGTTATCATGGCCAAAAGCTTGATGCGTGTCCATGTCTGACCCCTTGTTGAGGTCAGGTCAACACACACTGCACGTGGTGTAGCTCCTCGTCGCCTCACGCATCTAATGCGTCATTTATGGAGAGACAAATGCGGTGAAGTCATTGCAGTTAGCGCATCCACGCATTCATTCTCTGGGCCAGATTTTCATGCCTCTGATTATGGCATCAATGTGGCGATTGCGGTAAAGCAGACACAAGAAATAATAGCCACTGCGATTCACCACTTGTGCTTTGCATCCACTACACCGTCATTTATCGCCAATCACTGCTTACTCCAAAGGGGCCTAAATGCTATTTTAGCAAAGGGTCTTGCAAGTGGCACCACGGGATGAAGTGTATGACCAAGTCTTGCTCAGTGCAGCACAGTCATACAGTCTCAAAGTTTCGAGTAAATCTCGGAAGGTGGAGAAATTTGCGCTTTTTATGTATGGCCGATTGCTATGACTGTTGCTGTCACTGATATTATGCTAATGCGAATCCCAATTGTGCTGAGGTTACCTCATTGAATGTAGTGGTCCACGTAGCAAACACAAATGCAGCCTTGCTGTGCAAGTTGTAGATCGCCTTTTAACTCGCCAACGAGGAAGGTGACTCCAATGAGGCTTGGCAGTCTGGTTTGGGCAATCTACACTGAAGGTATCGAGGAGGCCAACTCGCATCTCGCCTTCCAGCTGGCCGAACAAATGGCTGGCACACAAGAGGATGGCTGATGAAGAGAAGACTCTGTGAGTTGCAGCATAATTTCTACGACAGTGAAACTGAGGGTACAACTGCAACCATGATGTCACCTGGCTCGTGTCATTTCTGCATGATGCCTGCATTAGTCGCCTCCGTCTCGCATCACTCATGCGCATCGACAGCTTTAAGCAGGTAGAACGATCATCTAACGCAAAAGAATGAAACGTGGTGGATGCCTTCTAAACTTCTGTTCCATCAAAAGTTGGAAGTCATTTGCGTAGCAGGCATTAAGAGACGTGGTGATCAGAGCCATCCCTGTTTTGAGTGCGCCTGTTCCCCAACGAAACAGACAGATGACTCTCGCTTCACAATGCCATCAATGTTCGCTGCAGTTAAGTGCGGCAAATGTTCTACTGAGGCTCCCAATGTTCTTATGAAGAGGTCATAGAAGCTGAACTCTTGAAACATCATCAGCACGATTCCAGCAAGCAATCACGACGTTTGAGGAGTAATGAATTAGCGATATACTGGTCACCAGCTCTAGCTGCTGATGGATCGCACGCATAAACCCAGGAGTTATGGAAGGAATCAAAAATAGAAAAAGGTGAGTACATTAGACGGCTTGTAGAGTAGCACGAGTCAAAGTTGACATGTCCATCTGCACAAACATCATACACATATGCTTTCACCAAAAGCATTCCAGGCTCTGAGTTTTGCACTATTCTTCCCAATCCTATGCTGTCGGCACGTATGCGTTGCCGATGGTTTCGATGGAGAGAGAGAGAGGGACAGGAGGGAGAGCAAATGGGGGATGGACCGTCGGAGGGAGAGACCAGGACATGTCTAATAAGGCAAGCCTCCTAACGCACTCACTGAAAACCTTTTTCCGAAATGAAATTTGCAAAGGGACTACACACACTTGCCTCTCGGCAGTTCTAATTATAGGCCAAATGTTCTTGCACTCCTCATCGAGTAGAGAACAAAAAGATCCTTTCTACTTGCTCACCTAAGTAGCATAGTCACATACAAGAAGTTACTTCACCATCCAAACTGAACAATTTTTGCTACCAATAAAAGAAAGATCCTCGAAGGTGTAGTCGCTGAGGAGCATCACCAACAGCAACTAATCAACTTTGTCCCAATCACCCAATTCAATTACAATACCGTTTGCTATGATCACAGAGTCTGAACGGGACGAGAAACACAAAGGATATTGCAATCGTGAAAGATCGCGCTCTCTCTCCTCTAAACAGACGGCTTGAACTCACCCTACTACCAACAAACGTTGAGAAAAGGAAAGTGCAGACACTTTTGTGAAACCTATATACGTTAAGGCTTAGGAGCAGAAAAACGAGGCCAATAAATGACTGGTGATGCTACAATTTAGTAAGACAAATCAGTATGCTACTCGCCACTCCATCCTGAGTGTCGAGGAGTTGAGCAGGCGTTCGACTGCAACTAAAGCGCTGCAACGAAGCCGGGTGTCCTATTCCGTGGCAATCTTAGCCATCAAATAAAGTGTGACGTGGAATGAAGGAGGGAAGGCGGAAGGGAGGAAGGGAGGAAGGGAGGGAGGGAGGGAGTGAGGGAGTGAGGAATCGATTAACTTTAATTTTGGCACGAATGTGAACTCTACAGGACTCGGCCACAGAAGTACCACGTCGATGCATAGCCAATGACGAACAGACGTTATTACCAAAGTTGCATTCTGCACCATCGATGTCAGCTGTCCATTCATTGTGCTCGCTGACTCATCGACAACGTGTGCTACTGAGCAAGGTACGGTAGCCAGACGTCTAATTTTCATCCTCCCACACAAACACATGAATGGAAGGAGCGCTGGTGAAATTAACAGCTACAAACCGGAACGAAACAAGAGCAGCCTTTTTATGCGCAATGATGTGTATGGCATTGGTGGTCGGCAAAACTGCTGCATTAGCAGAACTTTGTTTCTGCTGCCTCTCATGCCCATTTGGCGTGGAGGTTGTGAATCAGGAGAAGCGAATGGCAGAAGCCGAGGTCTCAGCAAAGGAGGCGACAGGGGTCGAAGGGAGGTGTTACGCGACAGCACATGGGACGTCTCAATCCTCTCATCCTCCACCCTGCATGCAATATTGGCGTAGACCTGATGTCTGAGCTCACCTACTAACAACTTCGCAGTATGTTTTGGAGGAAGTCATTCACTACTCCACCACGTGAAGCGAGCACGTGGAGTACACAGCAATCACTGCCATGAACGCTGTCAATGCCACCAATCTCTACTCTACACCACCACCGTATGCTTTGCGGTCTCATTGGCCACGTCGAATTGTAGCCTAGGAATAGGTTATTGTCAACGGCAGCTGCGGCGGTTGCAGCATGAACGCTCCAATGGCCATTTCAACTATACTTCGTCCAGTTCATCTGTGAGGTCAGTGAGGGAATATGGAAAGTTGAGGGAAGGCTGTGAGTACGTGAGGCAGTAATGCCGGACTGTGCAGCACGGCTGCATATGCGATTAATCGCACTGGTGCCACGCATGCGTCAGCTAGCTTCTGATGCTCCTCTCCACTCCTCATCTTTCCCACCGACTTCACAAATTGTGTCATTTCATCAATGCGCGTCATATTATCGTGCAAAGGATGAGGTCGGCGCATTGACTCTAGCATCGGTGGTAGGAGCGTGGAAGGCAATAATGTGGAGGGTTGGTCGGGTGAGTGATTGATTGCTAGGTGGCTGCTGCCGTTTAGGGTGGAATGCGCAGCCGATGTCAGCGGTGGCACACAGCATTGTCAGCATATGCAGATGCTGTTGGAAATCGTGATGGTGGAATCTAAATGACTGCTTTTATATAAGCCAATCCGGGGAAAGGTTTGCCGCAGAGACTGAATTTCACCACAAGCCTAAATGAGTAGCAATGCCGTGCATTCATAGGCCGGATTATGGTGATTGTGCTGTGCGCATATATTATTATTATTACTATTATTATTTGTGCTCAACTTTGCAGCTCCATCTCAACACCAGTCACTTCTAACGGTCACATAGAAACTATTGCCTCTTTACTGCTCACGCTCCCAACCACGCACAACCCAATAATCTGCATTCGCTTGCACGCTCGTAGACCTTCACTTCCAGGCTTGCGTACTAACTCAACTTATGGCATTAAAGCCACTTGCGCATTGCTGCTCGATATGTGCGAGATTGGAGGAGGTCCAGTTCACAGCATCTTTGTTTTTGCAAGCGAGGATGTGTCCGCAAACCGTGCCCTTCTCATGCTCATTAATCCTCTGGTTGATTTTGAGGTAGGAACTGCTGGTATGCGAAGTGTTTAAGTCACATCTTAACGCATAAGGCTGAGTGTGACAAAGAAAGGTAGGAGTGCGGAGCTGGCATGACGCCATACTGCACTACTGAGCGAAAGCAAGTAAATAAGCGAGTGGGACTATGTAAAAAGCTGAGAGAAGGGGCTCACTCGAAGGACTGTAGATAGCGTGAGAGCAAGTGCTGCAGATGAGGGCATGGTGTAACGGTGCTATGGAATTACAACTACATGCAAAGATGAAATGCAGTGGCATGAGAAATAAAGAAGGGATTACGAAGCAGTGAATAAAACTGTGGATCTGGTAAATGACATGACGCTGAACGCATTACGCTTAGGTGGGAAGTGTTTCCATACACCTTTGTGCGCGGCCTGTGCATGGCTTTTCGAATACCCGGCTGTGCATTGCATGTAGTTTATGGAATCACCAACCAGTCCTTCGCTGCTTGGTACACGCGTCGGCAGTCAAACGAGTGTAGGACAAGCAAAGCTTGCGTCGCATTAAGCAAGGCATTCTTTGCCACCGGCTCGAAGCTGGTCGTTAGGAAATTGACATGCCAAAGTCCAAGTGGCAGTAGTGAAAATGCAAGAATTTAGGGAGTCCAGTGGAGTGGAGTATGAAGGTACTAGGCACCTCCGATTAGCTTACATATGAACCACAAGGAGGCAATAAGCAATCCTACTCACCCTCTCACACTCATGCAGGCTTTGCACGCGGTTGTAATTTCTAAGTGGTCGATCGTGGCAAAACATCTTGTGACTCTTCTACCGATGCTCAATTGCCACCATTAGCATTGCACATCACAAGTGCATCAAAATAAGCCCGCATTAAGTTGCTGCCTCGGGTTCGCATGACTTCCTTGGGCAGCGTGAATGTCGGCCACGGCCTCCGCGAGATGCCGTGCCTTTGCCCCTAGGTCAGTCTCAAACACCAACTCATGTGGAAGCTGAACTTCTAACTAAAATGTTAGACGTTGCATTGAGAAACGGGAGGAACAAACGAGGAATAACACACTAACTGGTGGTACAGAAGGCCATAAATACCCACAATGCGAGGAGGATGCAAGCAGCGCGGAAATATGTCACCGACACGGGCCACAGAGTTACTCGAATATGACAACTCATATCATGCGTTTACCATTGAGTGAGTAGAGAGCTTAAGGCAAAGACGAATGACAACTCCAAAGACGTGACAGCTCGTAAAATGCAGTGCAGCTTCTTCGTTCGGCAATAGTGCCATGCAAATCAGACGATGCACCACCTCATATAGACACATCCTTGCCAGATTTGACTTCCACAACATCTGCAGTGACACTATTGCAGATCCGATCTCTTATAATTTGCCTCTTTTGCACAACTAGAGCTCCTCTAGCCAAAATCACGGCGTCCGTAAAACAGTAGAGAAGCCGATATGCCAACGGGGCGAAATGCAACAGACACCAACCCTGCAAGTGACACAGTTGAATGATTTAACTTGAGGAAGTGTTTGGCCCTACAAACGCACGCTAAAATGGCCAAACTATTGCCTTTAGACAGATGGCGCACCGAAGTTGACATTTTTGTGCGACTAAGGAAACAAGCACATGATTATAGCACTTCAACTGCTCTGTGGTGATTGCAGAGGATTCGCCCAATTTTTTGCAACCCTTTTCGTCACACTCTACTTCTAGTTTCTTAAAGAGGAGTTTATGCAGACACTTTCAAGTTATGTGCAGCTGATGTTATTGCCCAGCTTCCTCAACAAGGCAAATTGTTCATCTGTATAAGACTGCCGTTTTGAATTTGGCTGCAGCATTTAGGAAATGTGGAATGAGTTTTCTCAAACTAGGGATTGGCTTAGCATTGCATTGCACGAATTGACACTACCAAGATTAGGCAAATGCTTGAGGAGCGAAAGAAAACCTGCATGATTGGGCGTGTTTGAGTGATTGTAGGGCAAAGTGGACTTTTCTGCTTAGAGCAACTGCATTAACCCGAAAGGGTCGTTACCGCGAATTCAGAGTGTACCTTTTTTATTTGGACTGCGTTTTGTAACGCTGGCGTGACTAATCATTTTGTGCATCCAACAGTGTTCGACTGGTGCGACTCATCGAAGCTGGAAGAGTCGGTTTCACGACCAACACCTCGGACACTCAGGTGTGTGAATATTGCAAAAACTTCATGCTAACATGACCAGAGTAGCATGTCGCAGCATCAATTATGCGACAGGGCAAACGTGGACCGCTTGCATGCACAGTTAAAACCGAGTTTCGCTTTTGGCTTCCTGCTTACCCATTGTACATGATGGAGTCCTGGGCAGCCGGACGTTGAGAGCTAATGCATTTTGTTCAGTGCTTCGAAAACGCAGGCAGTAAGATTGGCAGAACATTCCCACTTGTCTATGAAATGCATTGCACTCATTAGGTGGAATTCATTTCATAAAGCACTTAGAAACGCCAAGGTTGTATGAATTGCAGGTTGAGGGGGTCAGTAGCACTCCTCCTACGATACTCAGACGAGACAGGTGCTAGGCCTCGAGACAATCGCCCTAGCTGAAGCAGGCCGTACAAAAGGCTTAAGGGCACATCATTAGTGGTTGGGCTATTTGAAGACGATCGGCTGCTCAGGGAGGGCCGCCATTCAGACGCTGGAAGATGACTGCCTGGATTAGGGTGCCTGCTTATTTCATCAAACAAACCTCTCTCTCTCTCTCCCTCTGTCTGTCTGTCTGTCTATCTGGATCGTACCTCGGCCCAGAAAAAGAAGTCGGTGACACTACGAAGGAATTGGCCCCTACTTTAGAACGCTTCCAAAGTAAGTAAAAGAGTTATTTCCCAGTGCCTAAGCAGTAAACTAAGTCTCCTGAGAAAGTGCTGACTACGAATATGAAACATAAGGAAAGCAGTTAAGTCCGCCCCCATCCCCACCCCTAACCCCAACCCTAACCCTAACCCTAACGCTAACCTTAGGCACTTCACCTTGCATCTGCCCTTTCATTCTTTGCTGCATCAGTTAGTTGTGGCAAATGATTAACAAAGGGAATTGCGGTGCTCTGTCTAGTTTCAGCACACACAGGCTCGCATATTTCGCTGAGCAATACGGACTAAATGCAAGTGATTGAAGCACAATTAATCCCAGTGAACTTAGCGATGGGCATGGCACGACGCCACTTTGCAGCGTATTTTGGCCAACTGCATTGCAAGGTATACCCACAATCGGTTGATCTCAGCGCAACCCTCACTTTCAACTGCGATGCTGTTAGCACTGCGTGCTCCGTCGCAGTTTGTATGCATAAATACTGGCAAACGAGTTCAAACGCATTTGAACTTCTTCAACCGGGAGTCAAGGTGATGCCATGAGATCATGTGCCTTTCTCCCGTTTCTGAATAAACACCAACTCAATGGTCTGATTGCAATTCATACTAATCAGCGGTGAATTGCATCAATTGTTGCCTGGCTTTTCCACTGCAATGCACAAGCATATTACTGATGGGTTTGACTGTCGCCTTTTTGGTTGCATGATTCGTGAAGAGGGACATGGTCTAACCAACTAACCAACTAACTAACCAACTCCAACTGCTAGAATAAAGGCTGCTTGCATGGAAAGTCATGGAGCTGCGCATGCTATATGCCGCCGTCTGCAAGGTTTTGTTTCGCAGCGGAAGCGGTCATTTCGGAGTTGTTGCTTTGACTTACATTGTTGCAATGCAAATTGCAACTGAGCTCAAAGTGACTGAAGGTCGGCCAGGAGGAAAATTAAAAGAAAACTGAGCAGGCCGTGTGCCCTTACATCTGCAGTGAACCGTAAATTGGTGTTGACCATAGCAAAGAGGCAAACTTTTATGCCTTGTGCGACTGTGCCTTGTACTTTTAGAATTACCTCTCAACCGTTGTTTGCATATTAGAGCTGCAATGCACAGACGTATTGGTCGGCGCGCTAGTAAACTGACGGAACAACTGCAAAACAATGCAAACCACTGTGAAATCAATGCCCCACATTTTTTTCTCTCTAGCCAAACCTAGGACTGAGGATGTGTGAATAGTGAATAGTGTTGCTGTCGACTGTGGCTAAGTAATGAAGCAAGGATATCTTCTATCCATCGGGGTCAGTCGATTGCCTTCCAAACTATCTTAAATTGCTGGTGGCATTTGCAGGTGGGTCAGGGGCGATCAGCACCGCTTGCCATGGATATTCATCCATGATGGTGCAGATATTTAATTTCTCTTCTTCCTCTTCTCCTCATTTTGTGGTAGCTATCTGCACTAAACCATGCCAAATCCCGTTGTTGGTCATTTTTAATCTGGGTGCGATACTTGCATCTTTTCTTTTAGATTTTAAGCAGCACCTGAATAGGTGAGCTCGTTGGCGTTAGAGTTGGTTGCATTAATGAGGGAATTATTCATTGCAACTTAAGGCTTTTGCCTTTGACCAGCTGATGACCCATGGCATCACATTCAGGCCTGTCAGGAGAGTTCGGTGATGAGGGTGGAGACTGCAAATGCCCGTGTTGCCAGCCTCAAAGACGAAAGCCTTGGGACACCTCGCATTAATGCTGGCGATACACAGGTAACACTAAACACACTTGACCGGCGAGTCATGAAAGCCTGTTTCCTAGTCCGAAGTCCTTTTTCGATGCTAATTCTCTTTCGGCCCTTCAAGGTAAGTGCACTTTGCTATGTCACGCAGAAGCAAACCGAATCTTGCCACGACTTGATCACTTTGACATACTACTCTTTAAAAATTTAGTGAGTGCGTCTCTACTTACGCTTTTGCCTCTCCACTTCTGTCCTCGTCGTCGACCCGTCCGATCGGTTTCATTTGACTGTTCCTTCACATCTAGCTAAACATTCAGATCTTCCACACTGTAGAGAATTGCACACAGCCTTCCCATTTCCTGTGCTGCATCCGTCATCAGCTGGCCTTTCTGTGAAGGCAGTGACAGCACGTTGCCAGCTTGAGGTCAGTAGTTGTGCTATCAGCCTATCCACCAAAGATGAGCCGTAAAATTTTGCTGAGTGGGTTTACTTTGGCCAGGAAATTTGCCCGTTATAGCACAGGTTGATGCTGACTAACCCAGTTGCATGCATTCATGATTAATGAGCGCTTTTCTGCTGTTGGAAAGCAATCTCGGCCTAATCGGCATAAACACGTCAAATAATCATCGTGTGTGTCAAGTGTAGGAGGTCGGCTTCATTAGAATAAAAACCAGTAAAATTCAACATTCGAGAATTAGTCGACTCCGACAGTAGGGAATGGAGAAGTGCCAAACTCGAGCAAACCAAGACAGAGCTAGACGGAGTTTCCTCCGTTTATGAACCAGAAAAGAGTCTCATCGATGCCTACCCATTGTAGTCGCTGTCGGGACAGGACATGTCTGAATGTGACTTAGATTCACCGTGATGTAAGGTAATACTTCACGTCTATAAGGTTTTGTCAATTATTTAGAGGGTTTGATATTCTCAAATGATGTGAGATATCTATGCAGAGGCGACTGCATGACCCGTTCCTTCAAAGAGCATCTCATTTGTTCAAAAGCATCCCAAGCATTAAGGTACGGAAGCTACGTCCATGGTGCAGACGCCTCCTTTGCGAACAACCGATGGGTCCACTGCTGTGGCTTGCACGTGTGAATCCGCGTCTGGACGCTACAAAACAGGGCTAGCAGTCAAATCCTTCACTTCCACCATCCACAGCGGAAGCTGTAAATGCAGAACCATGTGGCTACAATTATTTGAGAGTGCGAAATATGCACCTGTCGCGTTGTCCCTCCTTCCCGATAAGAAGTGGTGCCGAGCAAAAACAGCTGGTGCTAATGAAGTAGTGCGATCAAAGGCATCCTTGGCAATCGTAAGTCTTGAGCTACATGAAACGCCAGAGCATAACCTAATGCTTTAACCGCCATGTGCTATGGATTACTGAGCAGTTCTTCCTCTCTGTCAGCAAGTATGATAAGGCTTGTTTGGGACGAGCCAAAAAATGGCCTTCCTTGCCAAGCAAACTCGCATCTCTTACGTCGAAAACGAAGTTCCCAACCGGAGCACATAAGGCAGAAGCAAGCATTCCAAATATGCCGAACTTTAAACACGTGACCTCATTGCCGCAAAGCTGCACTTAAATGAGGCAAAAATGTTCAGTGGAACGAATATTTCATCACACAACTGCCGATGTTTGAACTGTCTGAGAGAAAATCGCTTCCTCCAAACGTGTCTGCCGTAGTTGCAAAGGACTGCACCTTATCCTCATCTCTCCGATAGTTGAGTCAAGACGGACATAAAATTAGACACAAGACTACGAAGTCTCCAAAAGTGGTTCTCGCATGATGGTCAAGAAATTGCAGGAGATGAGTGTGAATGTGGCTTGCAAATCTTCCCAAAGGAGTTGCTCAGTGGTGACACAGCATTCTCCATCGTCAACTTCATGAAATCCGTTCTCCAGCATTAGGTTAAATGACGTTGAGTGGTTGCTTTTGCTTTCATGATGTGCTGTTCTGTGCTGTGCTGCAGCTTGGGAAAGGGAAGAGGATTAATGCTGCACCGATCGTAAAATAGAAGGTTTTGGATACCATTCACATGCTAACTAGTGCATCAATAGAGTCTCGTCGACTATGGCAGATCGCTTCAATTCACGACCTACGCACTTTCCTATTTCACTCCGAATATCCAACCAGCATATGTGAATTCGCATCTCCATTCCACGTCCTTGCTACAGTTGAAGCGCATATGGAATGGATTGAATTGATTGGATTGGATTGGATTGGATTGGATTGATTGGATTGGGAGGGCAGATTCTACGCTGCCCAGCTACTTCCTCTCCTGCTTTGCGAAAGAACTGGCGAGTTTGATGCGCAAAAGTGAGTGTCACTTTCAGTTTGCTATTCTTGAGACGACATGCGATTGATTTGTGCAATTCCGAGCCTTCCCTACGGGTGGGATAAGCCGAATTAGCGTGGGTTAGTGGGAGGCTCATGGCATGACCAAATTCATAGGCTGCAACATTGCAGCCTAGTCGGCAGGTTAGTGAGTGACTGAGAAGTTGAGCAAATGCTTGGGCACGTCTTCAAGCGACCCCGCCTTCGAAGGAGTCAATTACTTACCCTACTCTGTTCTCTCAATTGAAAGTTGGGCTTGTTAGACTTATGGCTCAGTTGCGAATGACCAATAAGACCTTATCCACGCATTGTCCTCAGCCTCTGTGTGTCAAGACTCCGCAGCGTAACAAAATGTGACTTTTCGTTGCATGCGAACGCAGCTGTGGCTATTGTGTGGGAAGCTAGTGATGACTGCGTAGGCATCTCTTAATTCCCATGGATTAGCGTCGAATGCTATGCCCTTGAGTGAAGCATGAAGACGGCATAACATCGGAAATCAACCTCGATGCCTCAGTGGGTGTCAGATCAGTGAGGACTACAGAGCATCTTATTTCCGAGCCTACAAAACAAAACCTGGCAGTGGAGACAACATCGAAATCACGGCCAGTGGCATGCACATGGCAAAACAACCAAAGCTTAAAGTGGCTGATTTCAGCTTTGTGAATAGACATGCACTTAGTTATAATGAGTCTGTTTGTTTCAGTGAGCAGTTGCTCCTTCTCTCATCGCGCCATATTGGAGAAAATGGACATCTCTATACTTGTAACATTCTTTCGCAAAATACTTCCTTGTTTTACCAGCCTTTACAGTAGGCAAGTATATTAGCGTGTATTATTATAGCTTGTTGCTTTTTCCTTAGGGTTTAACCGAAATTTCTTTTACAAGGGAAAGCACTGGCGAGCACCAGGACAGCAGCAGTTGGTGGATAATAAAGCAGCTGTGTTGGGAAGATGTGCGCTCATAATGCACATAGCTGGCGATTTCCGTCGGAGGCAATTTAAAGCAGCTCACTAGATGGCACCGAAAGTCAAGCAAACATTCGTTCTACTGTTGCGCTTGTATTTTAGCGCACAGTGCATTCAAAGCAGCCGAATGTGGAGCCGCACCCAACTGTTGATGATGCAGGTCTACTTTGTGCCGTTCAAACAATCCAGACTGCCAATCCCATATGATGTGTAACTGTGCATATTGGAAAAGCAACGCTGATTTGATTCTGCGCGCTAAAAGCCGTCCCTCGTCAGGATTGCATGACTTCTTCAGCCGTACGAATAAAACAACTTCACGGTAAAAATGCCCTGTTTCTACAAAGTCCCCGGCTCTGCTTTACCGCATTAGGCTGCCAATAGCGTTTTCTTTGCGTTCCGCTGAAGCAAAGTACTCTGCAAGTCTAGGAAGTAGAATACTGCAAGACACAACTGTGCGCAATAATCGTGAGTTATGCCTAACAAGTGAAAACCTGCGTACGGAGATGGTGCGAACTCGTGTACACTTGTAACGATGCGAATGTGCGGCATTCTGCACAGCATTCTGTACAGGAGAGACGCGATCCGGAACCTCCCCTTCCTTAAACTTTAGCGTTACAACAAAGCGCAAGATTTGGAGGAGTTTGCGTGAGACGCCAAAGCTTTAGCAAATGACTAGAGCACATCGCCGCAAGTCAAGTCAAATGAAGTGCTGCTGAGGAAATTAAAGCGATTGCTAATGAAACCTACAGGTTCGCGTCGTTGCACTAATGGAATCGGGCGTTAACAAATTGGGGTTGAGTTGCACGACTTAAACAAGTCAGTGGATAGGGCAATAGTGCATCGACTTGGCAACCATGACACCGCAGTTGGTAGGCTTCTTAGCGATTTGTGTACGCTTCACACAATTTCCTCACATGAACTTCAAAACTTGATGCAGTATGCAGAAGACCGCAAACAGCAACTGCCGTGATAATAGGCTTGGGCGCAGCTGATGGTTTGGACAGGCTCACTCTAAACTTGGAAGGATAAATCAAGGCTAAACTTGCGGTGGTGTGCATCGAAAAGACTGCGAACGATGAGGTAGGCAAACAGTGTTTGTTACAGTTGTGTTATGTAGATGCGACGTTTGTGTCGCATGCGTGCATATGCAACCGATTCCACTGGTACAAAACGCTTGCAAAGTCATAAGGTCTCCATCTCACCCATGTTAAGCTCGCATGCGTACATACATCGGCTCACAAGAGCAGTGTGTGTCACTATGAGTGTTTTCTCATTTGCAGTCTATTTGCATGCACACCACACTAGGAGCGACTCTGCTTTATCCTTCCCAACTCGGAACAGAACGCCCCATCAACTGATCTGTACCTGGGCCTAATTCTCAGACCCCACTTCACTCATCAAAGGCAGCCAACTGGTTTGTGAGTTGCTGTTTGCAACCGACCGTGTGTTCTCTCAAGTGCCACAGGGGAATCGCGCAGTTTTTAAAGGGAACCTGAGAGACTGAGTGTCATTTTCATGTAGTAAATGCACTATTACCCTATTCATTGACTAGCTTAGGTTGTGTCATTCAATTCCAAGATTCTAATGCCCAGATATCATTGGCTGGATAATTAATACCCATAAAGTTCTCCACCGCTTGCTCCATCTGTCGGGGCAGCACGTTAGCTGGGGTAGGAGCGTGGAGTACGAAAGACACTGATTTTAAGGATTTCGTTCATGTACCACCTCTACTCAACGGGTTACTAGCCTAATGGCGTCTGTATGCATTCGCGAATGCAGGACGATTTCCGTCGCATGAGGATGCTGAATAGAATGCTCAAGAGACTTCAAGAAGCGGCGCCAAGCAAGAGGCACGATAAAGTCAAGACTCTTGTACAGCCAATGAATGCTAGTAGGTTGTGAATGTTCAATCGAGGCGAAATAGGTGCTCCTGACTACGTGCGCACAGCTCATCACGAGTGATTCAATTAGGTTTGAGTCTTGCAAAGTGTGTCATCGGAAGGTATCCTCGTAGCTAGCAAATCAATTTATTCGTTCTTTGAGTGGACAAACATTATGAAACACAGGACAGATGTTAAGACAGTGGCAGGCGTGACCATTCCAGTAGCCTCTGCAGTTTTCGCATCAGTCTAAGTGGCAAACAGTCACTGCTAGCACCAGATTTGCCACTCATAACACACCCTGCCAGGTAATTCCAACCGAAAGTGCATAGCAGATTCTACCAATTTGCTGGCTCATAACTGAAGGCAAAGACGGGTATTTGGGAGGAGATAGAGTAGCCATGGCTAATTGTGTGTTTCACTGTTGCCGAGTGCAATTGAGGCTGTCAGTGGAGTGTAGGAATTTCGCTGTGTACTGCGTCATATTTCCTAGTCTGTGGAATTATCTGAGGCAGCTTTTTTATGCATCGAACCATTGAGCGGATGCAAAGCTTTGGTTATACCATCAAACGCCGCATTCGGGAAGTCAAAAGGGTTGAGAATCAGCTCAAGTTTGCCAAAGCAATTAGATTGATTCCATGGTTTCACCTTTTATGACCTCGTTTGTTCCGACATCCTAAATCACACCTAGTACGAAGTAAGGCAGTAGCATCGTTGATGGTTTGTTGCAGGTGGCAATAACAATAAGTGCTGAGTGATGATAGGAGCAGTATTGTCCTATCCACTGACTTGTTTGAGTCGTGCAAGTCAATCCCAAGTTGGTAACGCCCGATTCCATTAGTGCAATGACGAGAACCTGTGAGTTTCATTAGCAGTCGCTTTAATTTCCCCAACAACACCTCGGTGGGCCTAACTTGCTGAGCATGAAAGGCAACGAATTTGAGGAATTCCTGTGTGTACGACCAAAACCTGGCAGCTTGCTGAACGTCAGTCGGCAGGTACCTTCGCCGGCCAACCAGGCGTGTCACTACCTGCAGAAGGTGCTTCACAGAAGAAGGGGTAAAGCCTTGAGCTCCACGGATGTGGTGGAGCTAACCGGCGTCGTTCTTCTCGTGGTCATATCTGCTGACATCGTCTGCACGCTTTGCTTGGAAAAGCGCAAACATGTAGGGCTCGGAAGAATTGCAATTGTACTTATGCACAAATCCTTATGCAACAGGAGAAAGCACTCAGTCAATTTATTCTCTTAATTTATTCTGCTTCCAACTGCCACTGCCTTAAGCAACAGTTCATTTTACTACACTCGAAGGCGGTTATTGAGCATTATTTTCAAGCTGGTCTTTCTATATCTCTTATTCTCAGAGATAGTCTGCTATTCGATTTGCAGTGCGCCAGTCCTTCAGCCCAACAAGAATTCATGGACCAAAATCCTTGACACATTCGTGGTGTGCTCCATAAATATTTGCTTTGAAATGCACCAGTAATTGCTGTGTAGTGCTTTGATCATGCAACTAGTCCGCTGCAACTGGCCTTGGCATGCATTCACTGCTTTCTTGTCTATATTGCAAATCATTGAAAGTGATGTAAGCACGATGATTGGCGCCTTGTAGATCTGCCATCGGGCATGTAAAAACACCGACTAAATGTTCTGCGTTGGAATGGACTGCCTCCTTCTTAAAACTATGAGTTTGAAAATGTAATTGGCAAAAAGGCTTATGTAAGAAGCGTTCTTCCAGCACTGCTGCGCTTACTCCTCGGTACTGCTTTCATTCTTTTCTAGACGAAGGAACAAAGGCGTTATTCAAGCATTTGGAACAGGTCGCACGATCTCACTGGTGTCATCGCTTCCTACATGGTGCAAATAACATGGCCGACGTCAGTTTTGGAGGCTGTGAGAAACGCAGAATTGGTAGGAAGGAATTATATTTTGTGCATTGCGTAGCTCTTTGCTTCACTTTGTATTTGAGGATAAGCGACAATCGCTAAACATTTAAATGACACTGGGAGACTACATTGACAAGACACGAAGCATTAAGCTTAACCCACCATGCACAGTTAAATAAGCCGTTCTGGTGAAATTCGCACGACGAAGGCATTCATCAGCATGCAGTGATTGTCAATAAACGAATGGCCATCGTGTGGCCACATCAAGCGTGCTCGCCGCTCATGACGAGTGTGAATACGCGTGGTTGGCCATTTTAGCCATTTCAGTCATTTTACTCACAGGACTGTACCGGAAATTCGACTTCAAGGGAGTTGGTCAACTGAAAGGTCAAGCTGCATGGGCATAAAATTCATGACATTGGGATACTTTTTACCACCGCAGCTGGTTTCGCTGGTTGTGGCTGGCAGTCGCGTACCATATCTCCACCTTGAAGGCGCAACATCGGAAAGTTTATGCCAAAGCCTAGTTGTTAACAAGCAATGCATAGCCACGGAGAGAATTGATGGTAAAAACGACTGCTATTACTTGAATCGACAGGAAAAGTGGAGTTCTGGACAACCGATCTGATCACTTTGCATTGCCACACTGCTTCGCAACAAATGACTGCGAATATAAAATGCAGCTGCCTCAGTATTCTAGTCCCTTCACAGGTCTGCAGGGACAAGAGCAATAGACCTTTTAGGCAAATGCCACTAGAAATCCACCTTAATAGATGAAGTCGGGCCTAAAATTAAGGCTTCATGTCGCTTGATTTGGTACAGTCCGTTAACATCTGCTGACCATGTGTGGGCACGACATGCATGGGCGGCGTGATTGTGTAACCTGACACTTGTGCATTTAGTACGGCATCGCTGGTAACAAATTCGTGCCGGCAAACAGTGCTCTCATACACAGCATCTTCGTGCTGCTGCTCCTGGAATTCCGCACCAAAGCACCGGGAGCCCAAACCATTGCCCAATTTGTGGGACATCGCTTCGGCCTGGTTGCTCACATTCTCACCACCACCATCAGTCTCCTCACCGTTCTCTACACCCTCACTGTCAACATCACAGGCAAGTCATTCCTGTCCTGCTTCTTACGGCTTGTTAGCATCGTCCACTGCAATTTGGAGAGTTGTCGGCAGGGCTCGATATCCGCTTGACCAAACTGTGCAGTCTTAGCTTTACAGCGTTGCGAATGCAGGGGAGAAGATGAGAATGTGTGCTGAGCAGTTGAGATGGGTTTATCAAATAGCAAACTGCAGAGCAAATAAGTAGGCTTTTTTTATTCACGTTCACTCCTGAAGGATTGTTCAAGTCAGTGATGTACTTGTTAGGCAGACGAGAGTAGAGCACATGATCCATAGGAATCAGTGCAGAAATAATCCGTTTTAGTGGGAAGACATGAAGTCTCTAACTCTGGGCCAAACCTCGGTGCACAATGGCGTGTATATGTGACGAAATGCCATAGTTTTAAGGCTAACTATCAAACATGCCTTGTCGTTGTTTGCCCTACCTCACAACACCAGTTGTGGCACCATTGTATTTCGAGTAAATGCAAATCAGCTGCAAGAACACAGGCAGAGACAGATTGTATGGGCCCGTGTGCATTGGAAATTTGATCGCCTGTAGAAGTAGAACGCAAAAGCACATTGTTGCTGCTTTTGTCACAAAAATGCAAGACAAAGTAGCGGCACAGAAATGTCTCCAGTGGCACTCTTTCTTCTCTCTGCAGAAGGGTCGATGGTTTTGAATGCTGTGACTAGGAACGTGGGCGAGGCCGCCATCGTATCGGTAGTCCTTATTCTAGTTGTTGCTCTGTTGGTGGTGGCGCGACGCCGCAGCTACGGTCTCATTCTCTACATCATTAACGCTCATATCCTCCTCGTTTGTGCCATTCTCGTATTCACTTTGCTCAATGTGTCCACCTCCCCAGCCCTTGGTATGTTCTCTTCACGATATTTCCTGCTATGCTGTCTCTAATACAGGTGCAGTTTGGCTGCGCTGAACTGCCCTAGGCGGTTACAATTCGGAGAAAGATCCCCGGTACCCTAGTAGTGCCGGTTAAGTAGATTTACAATGACAGAGTTCAGGTAGTGCAATAGAAAAGGAAGACAAAGCGATTCAAGATGAGGCAAACTAAACTCAACCAGTCTAAAGGCACAGTAGTCCACGCTTGTTAGTCACGTCTGGGCCAACTCCCATGTAATGGTCAACCGGATGTTAAAGGAGAGGGAGCTAAATACCTTACAGGTAATGAAGCACAGTGCCGCAGACACGGCTATGGAAGTAACAAAAGAGACTGTTTGTGGCATGGCAGTGGTTATCCTCTCGACATGCAGCACTCATGTTGGAAAATATTGACAAGCCATGAATGAGATGTTTATGGCAGTTTACAAGTCTGCTAATTTGCTCCAACTCCACGTGTCCAACTACACATGGAGATCTTCGAGGTTAGGGCACCAGAGTTTTGGCTGCCTCAGAGCACTTGTGATGAAGAGACTTTCATAGCGATCACTCTCAGTCACTTTGCTCTTTCTTTACAACTCGAGTAGCCAACAGCTACACAAATGTCCAACTGTCTGCTTTCACGTTTCGGTAGCTTTTATGATACCACGCACAACGCAGCTAAGGAGCAGGTTAATGCTTGTTTACAAATGGAGGCAAAACAGAATAATCAAGGCGACATTGCGAAAAATCTTGCCAAGGGGAAAGTAACTAAGCCGAAAGCCTAAAGTAGAAGACTCCAACTTGAAAGCAATTGGTCACTGTCACTAACAATTGTTTTAATACACTATGAAGGCTAGAATGACCTCATAAACACCCAATGCAAAACGACACTAAAAAAGGTGTCATCTGATTAAGTGGCGATCTCCGTACTTAGCTTTGAGCTTCTTATAGGCAACATTGACAGCTTTTACAAGTTATTGATGTGCTACAACAAGTCTGACCATAGAATTGGGAGCACAATGATCGGTGGACTTGATGACGGAATCCTCAGCGACAGCATCACTAGCCTGATCCGTAAGTCCGCGCATTCTTGCCACTCTTTGATCCATTTTGTGTGTCAGGCATCATTTTTACCAACTGCCTTTGCGTAAGGCATAGAAATCACTGCACTCAATGCTTTTATGCAGATCATGTAGTGCGAGTGCTGCTTGATCAGGCGCTATGGCAGGTGTCAATCAATCTGTCGCCAAACCACGCAGTGTTGGGTCTTCTTTTGGCCAGCATCATGGCCGTTTGCGTTCCGTTCGCACTCAGTGTCGTCTGTGGCTTAGGTTTTCGGGCACTGGAATCAGCCTTTTCCAATGCGGCTCTGCTTAACGAAACGCAAAGGACATATGGTAGGCTCTCATTCCCATAGTCCCACTCATCGCCCTTTTCCATCCTCAAAACAACTTGACAGTTGGCATGAATTTAAAACTTTAAAAGCGTACAAAACATACACATGCTTCATTCACTAGCAGTTTACTCAGGCCCAAGGTCACAATTTAGGGCAATCCTTGTGTGGCTAAGCATGCGAGAATGGAAAGCAATTACCCTCAGCTGTCAAAATTGCAATCGCACTGGCATTTGTTTTGTTGGACCAGTTGAATGAGCCGTGCTTTGGCCTAATCAAAAATGTGTTATTCATAGGACTTGTGATGTTCGCCACTCCTATGCACCTGATGGGAAAGACTGGTATTTGGGTTATTTTCATTGTGATTCTTCTGCTCCTCGTGACCTCTTGCGCGTTCAGCATCGTCGGCGCTTCATCTGTCCTGTATCACGATGTTCTCCTGACGTACATTCGAGTAAGCCTAAGTCAAATAACCTGTTTGGCGATCTTAGGCACTGCTACCAAAGTATACGCTGAGCGCAGTATGCTCTACTAGGCAGACTGAAGAGAAATCGTTTCCAGCGTCTGCATAAGTAAAAATACAAAAGCATTTTGCAGTGCAATGGCTTTTTGGCAATGCTCTAGCACTAAAGCACTGTGCACTATTCACCGATTTGTGCATTTCGTGTGTTCCCTCTGCACCCCTTCAAGAAGCAGGCAGACAAGACAGCGTGTCTACTCTGCGGGAAGCGACGTGGTCATCTTGCAAGCCGACGCAGCGTCTGTCGCTGTCGCAGCATGCTCGAATGCGCAGCGTGCGGCACTGACACGTGGTACGAATGCATGTGGCGGTTGGTCACAATAGCAAAGTGACTTTGTCGATAGGATAGACGCAAATTGCTAAATCGCAGATGAGTTGAGCAGAGCCTAGAGTTGGCTTCTAGAGCAGATGCTGTAGCCGTGTTCTGCTGTTTGCTCGCGTTCATATTCAATGCATAATCAATGTCGCTAAGTGTGGAGCAATGAAAAAGAGCAGTGTCCACCTTATGGAATGTGAAATGAGAATAATGCTAAGGCAGATCACTGATTCAGCTCTTGTGCTAAGTGCATTAATCAAATTGCTGGCCAAGTATTGTCACCTGCAAGTTAACGAGAAACGCAAGCCATGCGACCTGGCAAATCAAAATAATGTGCACTTGCAAACTGTCCGATCTGTAACGACTAGCCAAATTACAAAGTGAAACTAAACAGTACTTCTAGAGGAATTTTCTGCAAGGCTCACCTTTGCCTTTTGAAATGCATGGACCACCTGTGTGCCGATTTGTTTTTCCACTCACTTCACATGACAGACCTGATGACACCTTCCCAGTGTAAGTTAAAATGCCTGTTTTTCTTGTTGACAACACACCCTGATCCACAGACTTGGCGTTATTGACAAGTGGTTTTCACAGCATAGCAATGCGTCTCTTCTCTCAGTCCGTTCTTTTGACAGGACCAAGGAGCAGTGTGGAAGCAGATCAGGCGCCACGCTGGTGTACTCCTGCCAGACGCATGGTGCATACCGTGCCTACCTGGACGAGATGTCGAGAGGCCTGCTACCGATCGCCTTTACTGTGGCGGCATGCATGATGCCACTATTCATACTCTTCTCTGATACAGCGGTATGTTCATAGCGCCATTCCTCCTGCCTCTATGGCACTGGCACCAGATTGGCTGATACCCTGCAGGCGCAGCTAAATGTGGCTGCCATTCAACCGTTGGTAGGACAGCCAAATATGCTCACTCCAGTCCATAACCTTCAATAATTCATATGACGCACGCTAAGTGATCCTATTATGTGGAATGATGCTTTGCATAAAAGGGCGGATAGATGGAAAGACAGACAGGCGTAGCAAAGCAGAGCCTAGACGAGAAGAATGTGTAAAGTAAAAGTAATTGGAGTGCACCTAATGGGCTGTGCTTGGGCGTAATCGAGAGGGCTACACTTGGGTGTCTCACCTTCAGCTGAACTTTCAGCCAACATTGATGTTGTCAGTTTTGGACCAAACTGCGTCAATATTGCGCATATCTTCTTCCCATATTCCATTTTATTAAGACCTTTGGCTTAACGCATCGTCATTTCCACCTGTAATGCAAACAACCGCCCTCATTGAAGTCACCAAATGAGGAGCAATCACAATGTCAGAAATGATTTCGTTGTAAGGAAACGGTGTCTCCACATATCCAATACGCTCTTTAGTTTATCGAGTAAGTAAAAAGCGATTGCACACTTTCCCATTCGGCTAGCTGCAATGTCTCGTTGTGCGCTGTGAGAGCTCGCCAAATGCATGCATTGCTGATGTGTACAATGCAGTAGAGTTGAGTTGCATTCCGCGGTCAGTGTTGACACTTTTGCAACATTATCCGGTTAGCTGATCGTCTATCCATCTGACTGCTGTTTGGTTTGCAACTGACTTTGGTTAACACAGGCACTTGATGCTAGTTGCATCCACTTCACCCACTACTCTTCTAGGACCACTCATGCCAACGCAACAACATGAAGGTCATTCATCACACGAATCGCTGCAACCCTTCGCCAGGAGGCGGTAGAAACAGGAGTTTGCAAGTGTATGGGTTAGCATCATGTAAAGATGAACCCTGTCATAGTAATCATTACCCGGCTTCCTAGCTGTGGCTGAGGCAGACATGCACATTTGTCGATGTGGGCGGGCCATCTGGTGTTGTGAGACGAGTCGGCTTGGCTGGAGACTGACTGACTCACTGACTGACTGTCTATTTGTCTGTTATAAAAGTAAATAGTTCACGTTCGCTGTCTCCTGGTCAAAGTATTTCGATTGATCTTAGCTTTACAGCGCATGCTGGTGAACTTGAGTTTAGTCACGAAAACAGGACGACAGCTTCGGTTTCGAAGCGATGTAAAGCAGTGTTCTAATAATAACAAAGTGAGCTCATTTAGAGGAGGTGACAGGTCTTACTAGGCCAAAAAAGGCACTGCATCACCATTCCAGTCTAACTCTCTGCTTGGTGATAGGTTTACCTCAAACAACAGTAAATCCATTTCCTTGGCAGTGAAATATGAAAATCACTACTATAATTTCGGTCAAAAGTGGGCGGAATGAAGCTATTCCATCCAAGCAGGGTTGCTTCACTTTTGCTTGCATTTTGTGTAGCTACCTACTCCGGCACAGTTAACTGTAGCCAATTTTGTAGATGTCAAATTTCCCATTCTACGGACTGTGCACACCCTTTGTGGGGTGCCTTTGCCTCAGTATTGTCTGGCATCGTCTTTCAAAGGGCGCACTCCTGATTGGCTACTTCGCTAGTGCGGGAGCTTCACTCGCCCTCTGGTTTGTGCTGGCTAAAGCATCATCTTTAGGTGTGTTCTACAATCTTTATGATTTACTCAGAATGAACACTTAGTATATCCCTTCTGTCCAAATGACCATAGGCCAATTCACTCACTCAACAGTTTGTTGAGAAGGCTGTGGTGATTACACAAAAGGTGGTGCGCCGGTGTCTCACTGATTCCCTATGGAATCAGTCACAGTAACATCAGTCGCTATAGGTGCCGAAAGTTCGACAAGGAGTAAGCTTAACTGGTACTGAGAAAGTGTTCTTGACCGTCTGCACTTGGGTGACACAGATAATAGGTCTCCTATCTCAATGAGAGGAAGGCGGAGGAAATAATTTATGCCTAGTGAATTCTGCAATCATCCTGTTGCAATGCCTGTTCTCAACACCTTGCATTTATTTTTTTAACGAAAACATCAACCACTAGACGCCAAGCAGATCCATGTTGTGGGGTTGGGGGTGGCACTGTTGGGTGGCTTCCTGCTACCTGCACTGATCACTCTTGCCCTTACCGAACCTCTCTCATCCAAGGTGGCATCTAGCGTGTGGCGCTGCGTGCAGGAGATCGACAATCCTCTCGTTCCCTGGCCTGAGGTTTTGACTCGGTGAGTCAATCACGCACACTGCTTTATTGCCGAGCATTCATTAGTCTGGTAGCGTTTGCGAGAGGACAAACTTTCGCGACATACCCAACGCTCGTATGGCTTAGTTTTATTCCAAAAGGAAGTTTTCGACTAACATGACAATGGCTTGTCTTTCTTTCCGATCATCCCATACCCACCTGGGACTCTTGAAATCGGCCCAACTGCCAGAGAGACAGATCTGCGGTTTTCTCTTCGCCTAAGCGAGAATAAGCCACCCTTATTGGAGGTGCGCAGAGCTTTGGCGCCACTGCGTCGCCTGACCTATAGTATCGTGATTTTCAACTTCATCGTATTTCTTGGCTTATGGCAGATACTTCCCAACTTCATATGGACGTTCAATTTTGATCGCTTCTTCTTCCTTGTACGTGTGGTTTTGTGATTTGAGAGTTTGCATGTCCACTACTGAATGCTGCTTCCCTCAGTGCTCATTCATTTAAGAGTTGTCAAAGCAGTGACTCTTACCTTCTGAACAGAATGCGTCACTAATTTGTCCCAGTTACTCTGTTAATTCAGAACTGGCCTAATGTAAAGGTGTGGTTTTTTAAAACCTTATGTAGCATAGCCTACAAAGCACTCGAAGGAAGTGAGAGGTGGGATTCGCGTAGGCTTTTCGTTTTCGATTTTCTCCTTATATTTTGGTTGCGAAGGCGACTGCGTTCATTGCTGCATACACGACTCTTTGTACAAGGTGGGATCAGTTGAAATCTGGACGTACCTATCCATCGCCTTCTGCCTCACTTTCCCTCTGCTTCTGCTAATCTCCCAACACAGCGCCTACAAGGAGTGCCGACTTCATAGGCTCCGAACGCTCATGAGGTAGTGTTGTGCTTTATCTGCTGGCACCTTCAATTAATGTAAGTCACTTTGACAAGTGAGTCGAAGTGGCTGTTCCCTTTAGGCATTAATTTATGCGGACGAATATCAGCATGGAAGCCTCGGCACTCTGCGTCCTTCGCGGTCTGCGTGCGGGCTTCTTTAAGCAGAGCTTATTTGCGAAAATGATGCCTTTCAGTCAAAAGCCAGCGGCTTTTCAATCATGCTTTAGACACTCGATCCTCAGACTTCCTGCGGAGGGGCGCATCACAGATAGACGCTAGCAATGCAGATGCAGGAAAATTCTCCCTCCTTTCTGATTGCATGTCGCGAGGAGGACAGTTGATGTTCTGCAATACATTTCATCAGATACTTTGTGCGTTGGAAAGAAAATTGAATTTTACCCAAAGCATGCTGCCAGATGGATAACCATTCTTTGGTTGCCAATACCCACTGCTACACTACATAAAGCCTTTGTTGGTCTCTGGCTCTAATGCCTGTTTGAACTGTTGTTTTATGAAATTCAGAGGATAAGAGACGAATTAGACGAAATCCATCCACTGAGCCTACGACAAATTCAGAGGGAACACCAAATCTGTTCTTAGCCCTGCATGCGATTGCTACGCATTGCAGCAATAGTCACGTATTTGGGCCGTCGCCAAACAGTGCAAACATGCCAATTAAAGTCGCTGCACTTCCCTGCCTCTAAGTAAGAACCCAAGAAGCTATTAAATTTAGCTTGCTCTGTAGAGGACAAGAAATAGCATGCCAATGACTTAAAGTAGGGAGTAATTGCAGAATGCTTAATTTTGGCGTGCCCGAACTAATACCTCACTACAATTTCGCGAACAAGACGGAAAGCAAAAGAACTGTGGATCTATGGTCTCAAGCAACCAAAAAATTTGTGCCTATGAAAGGTATTTTTGACTCTCCCAATAGCTGTACACATTACTTCTGTCCAGTATTATGCTGGCAATAAGGGACGCAATATGCTGCTTGCAACTTCGTACCTACATTTCCCTCCTTTTGTTTAAAGGCCGGGAGGGAACCAAACCAATTAGATTGGACTGCAGAACGTATATACCTGCGGCATTAATGGCATGGCTGCTTACTTTACTTTCCTCGTTATGCAATAGTATACGAGCTTTTACATACCACCACTCGACCGTTATGAGGTAGCTTCGTGATGCTTGCACACGCAAGCGCATGGGAGCTCGACGGGGCGGTTAATAAGCAAGGCTGCTAAACCATGAGGCAGATGTCGGTAGACTTCTTCTTTTATGCTTTAATGGCAGGAAAGTGGGCTGCAAGTCGGCGAAATTGACATAAATGCTAATGGAGAATACGGAAGGCAGTTAATGTTGTTATCAGAGAATCGCACTAGCTTTCGCCAATTGATGTGCTTTGCATATCAATCGTTTAGCATTTTACGGCTTCCAATAGCGACTGGTACCTTTCGACATTCTTTGACAAATCGATAGCATCTGGTTCGGTTTGAGAGAAGTCAGTGAAAACTTATCGTCTATGAGTCGACTTATCTTCCACGTCCTCAGTGCTGGCCACACCAAGAAACAGAGGTCGACTTGGATAAAGCATGCTCTACATTTGTATACATCGTTCTGGATATACTTAGTGGTTATTTGATATGGGGGTAGTGGTGTGGCACAAGCTCTAGCCAGCAGATCCAGATTTCTAAAGGACAGCAACTGACAAAACTGAGCTAGAGAGTGTATTTCTTGAAAATGGACTAATGCGTTTACTCGGTGTTTTGGGTGGAGTCAAAGGACTGCAAGTAATAAGATGGATACACAATTGCCACGCTTTTATGGACTTGGGAGGACTGCAAGGTGCTCATCTGCAAGCTGTATTTAAGCATCCACAGAACCTTAGTAATTTTGCTTATGTGGTGCATTTTAGCAGCATCCTCGGCTACCCTCGGAGCGGTCAAATTAACAAAAGGTGCTGACGACTTTGCACCTTACTCTCTAACAAATAACTTGGGCATTGTGTGCAGTCAGGTGTTCATTGGATTGGCGAGTGGTGATTTTGCAAGTCCTGCAGCATGACATGCAACTAGAATGCTCCTCTATAGCCCACCAAATGTATTCCTATGCAGGATTGGCGATGATGCTTTTGCATCGGTGAATCGGTGAATCGGTGAAGCCGACACATTCTTCGACTATTTTGCACTGCTCCAATACGTGTAAACGCCTTCTTCCCTGTTAACTACTACTAGCATTCTTTCAATAATTATCTTGTTGGTGGTATGCAGAACTACGCTAACAAAGCGGAGATTAAGTGAGAAGTGAAGTTGAGAGCAGGCAGATGAATGCGATCTGCATCCCGTCAGGAGGATATTCACTGGACTCATATTCACTTCAAAATTGAGTGCCTGCGCATATTTGATGGCCGCCTTGCTTTCCTTTGCTCTGCCTCACGTTGTCTTTTTTGCGTTGCCTTCTTAGTTACTCATTAATGACTTTATTGGCTTCACTCGCTCTCTCCTTCAATGTAAAATCTTTTAGTCTTAACCCAATTCACTGTCTTTAAAAGTTCGCCTTATGCGTATGATGCGAAACTCTATCCTCTTGGCCATTGATTTTAAGACAACTTACAAATCACAAGCCTGTCATGTTTGAAATTTGGCTACGTTCAGCAAATCAGAACAGATTAAGTGCCGTATACAGGCGCTTCATTCACTTCCTCGTTTGTCCAATAACTACATGCACTGCGCATTGCTATATAGAAACGGACTCTAGCAGCACGGGCAATCAAATTGGGTGGGAACCTGGAGCAAGCTACAGGTGGCTTTAACAGAGTGAAGGAAGAACCTAATTCAAGAGCGGTAGCCACGGTGAGGTCCAATGTTACGCCAAAGGCAAGTACGCCACCTACACGATCTCCGACAGCTCATCTTGCCTCACATGACGATTTTGTCAAAATTTCCACCCTTAGTTACTACGATGCAATTTGTGCATTCTTTGCACAAAATGCTTCCTGCTTTCATCACGTCTCATGGTGATTTGCGCATCTTCACTGACTGCTGCTCAGCCATCTGCCCTCGTTGTCATTAGACTGACAAGTGCACAAGCGATCACCTCCACCACCACCACAATCCATTGTCCCATCCACTCCTCTTCACTCAATGCCCACTTATCATCCCTACACGATTATTGCGCACAGTTTTGTCTCGATATATTCTACTTTGTAGACTAGCAGAGGGCCCTGCTTCAGAGGAACGCAAAGAAACCGCTAGTGCAAGTTGGGCCAACTAAACTAAACTGAAGGACTGGCGCACTGCAAATCGAATAGCAGACTATCTCTGAGAATAAGAGATATAGAAAGACCAGCTTGAAAATAATGCTCAATAACCGCCTTCGAGTGTAGTAAAATGAACTGTTGCTTAAGGCAGTGGCAGTTGGAAGCAGAATAAATTAAGAGAATAAATTGACTGAGTGCTTTCTCCTGTTGCATAAGGATTTGTGCATAAGTACAATTGCAATTCTTCCGAGCCCTACATGTTTGCGCTTTTCCAAGCAAAGCGTGCAGACGATGTCAGCAGATATGACCACGAGAAGAACGACGCCGGTTAGCTCCACCACATCCGTGGAGCTCAAGGCTTTACCCCTTCTTCTGTGAAGCACCTTCTGCAGGTAGTGACACGCCTGGTTGGCCGGCGAAGGTACCTGCCGACTGACGTTCAGCAAGCTGCCAGGTTTTGGTCGTACACACAGGAATTCCTCAAATTCGTTGCCTTTCATGCTCAGCAAGTTAGGCCCACCGAGGTGTTGTTGGGGAAATTAAAGCGACTGCTAATGAAACTCACAGGTTCTCGTCATTGCACTAATGGAATCGGGCGTTACCAACTTGGGATTGACTTGCACGACTCAAACAAGTCAGTGGATAGGACAATACTGCTCCTATCATCACTCAGCACTTATTGTTATTGCCACCTGCAACAAACCATCAACGATGCTACTGCCTTACTTCGTACTAGGTGTGATTTAGGATGTCGGAACAAACGAGGTCATAAAAGGTGAAACCATGGAATCAATCTAATTGCTTTGGCAAACTTGAGCTGATTCTCAACCCTTTTGACTTCCCGAATGCGGCGTTTGATGGTATAACCAAAGCTTTGCATCCGCTCAATGGTTCGATGCATAAAAAAGCTGCCTCAGATAATTCCACAGACTAGGAAATATGACGCAGTACACAGCGAAATTCCTACACTCCACTGACAGCCTCCATTGCACTCGGCAACAGTGAAACACACAATTAGCCATGGCTACTCTATCTCCTCCCAAATACCCGTCTTTGCCTTCAGTTATGAGCCAGCAAATTGGTAGAATCTGCTATGCACTTTCGGTTGGAATTACCTGGCAGGGTGTGTTATGAGTGGCAAATCTGGTGCTAGCAGTGACTGTTTGCCACTTAGACTGATGCGAAAACTGCAGAGGCTACTGGAATGGTCACGCCTGCCACTGTCTTAACATCTGTCCTGTGTTTCATAATGTTTGTCCACTCAAAGAACGAATAAATTGATTTGCTAGCTACGAGGATACCT
The DNA here is from genome assembly GCA_023375655.1 of Taenia crassiceps. Lineage (NCBI taxonomy): Eukaryota > Metazoa > Platyhelminthes > Cestoda > Cyclophyllidea > Taeniidae > Taenia > Taenia crassiceps. The sequence continues at coordinate 349,745 of JAKROA010000011.1, forward strand.
TCCGATGACACACTTTGCAAGACTCAAACCTAATTGAATCACTCGTGATGAGCTGTGCGCACGTAGTCAGGAGCACCTATTTCGCCTCGATTGAACATTCACAACCTACTAGCATTCATTGGCTGTACAAGAGTCTTGACTTTATCGTGCCTCTTGCTTGGCGCCGCTTCTTGAAGTCTCTTGAGCATTCTATTCAGCATCCTCATGCGACGGAAATCGTCCTGCATTCGCGAATGCATACAGACGCCATTAGGCTAGTAACCCGTTGAGTAGAGGTGGTACATGAACGAAATCCTTAAAATCAGTGTCTTTCGTACTCCACGCTCCTACCCCAGCTAACGTGCTGCCCCGACAGATGGAGCAAGCGGTGGAGAACTTTATGGGTATTAATTATCCAGCCAATGATATCTGGGCATTAGAATCTTGGAATTGAATGACACAACCTAAGCTAGTCAATGAATAGGGTAATAGTGCATTTACTACATGAAAATGACACTCAGTCTCTCAGGTTCCCTTTAAAAACTGCGCGATTCCCCTGTGGCACTTGAGAGAACACACGGTCGGTTGCAAACAGCAACTCACAAACCAGTTGGCTGCCTTTGATGAGTGAAGTGGGGTCTGAGAATTAGGCCCAGGTACAGATCAGTTGATGGGGCGTTCTGTTCCGAGTTGGGAAGGATAAAGCAGAGTCGCTCCTAGTGTGGTGTGCATGCAAATAGACTGCAAATGAGAAAACACTCATAGTGACACACACTGCTCTTGTGAGCCGATGTATGTACGCATGCGAGCTTAACATGGGTGAGATGGAGACCTTATGACTTTGCAAGCGTTTTGTACCAGTGGAATCGGTTGCATATGCACGCATGCGACACAAACGTCGCATCTACATAACACAACTGTAACAAACACTGTTTGCCTACCTCATCGTTCGCAGTCTTTTCGATGCACACCACCGCAAGTTTAGCCTTGATTTATCCTTCCAAGTTTAGAGTGAGCCTGTCCAAACCATCAGCTGCGCCCAAGCCTATTATCACGGCAGTTGCTGTTTGCGGTCTTCTGCATACTGCATCAAGTTTTGAAGTTCATGTGAGGAAATTGTGTGAAGCGTACACAAATCGCTAAGAAGCCTACCAACTGCGGTGTCATGGTTGCCAAGTCGATGCACTATTGCCCTATCCACTGACTTGTTTAAGTCGTGCAACTCAACCCCAATTTGTTAACGCCCGATTCCATTAGTGCAACGACGCGAACCTGTAGGTTTCATTAGCAATCGCTTTAATTTCCTCAGCAGCACTTCATTTGACTTGACTTGCGGCGATGTGCTCTAGTCATTTGCTAAAGCTTTGGCGTCTCACGCAAACTCCTCCAAATCTTGCGCTTTGTTGTAACGCTAAAGTTTAAGGAAGGGGAGGTTCCGGATCGCGTCTCTCCTGTACAGAATGCTGTGCAGAATGCCGCACATTCGCATCGTTACAAGTGTACACGAGTTCGCACCATCTCCGTACGCAGGTTTTCACTTGTTAGGCATAACTCACGATTATTGCGCACAGTTGTGTCTTGCAGTATTCTACTTCCTAGACTTGCAGAGTACTTTGCTTCAGCGGAACGCAAAGAAAACGCTATTGGCAGCCTAATGCGGTAAAGCAGAGCCGGGGACTTTGTAGAAACAGGGCATTTTTACCGTGAAGTTGTTTTATTCGTACGGCTGAAGAAGTCATGCAATCCTGACGAGGGACGGCTTTTAGCGCGCAGAATCAAATCAGCGTTGCTTTTCCAATATGCACAGTTACACATCATATGGGATTGGCAGTCTGGATTGTTTGAACGGCACAAAGTAGACCTGCATCATCAACAGTTGGGTGCGGCTCCACATTCGGCTGCTTTGAATGCACTGTGCGCTAAAATACAAGCGCAACAGTAGAACGAATGTTTGCTTGACTTTCGGTGCCATCTAGTGAGCTGCTTTAAATTGCCTCCGACGGAAATCGCCAGCTATGTGCATTATGAGCGCACATCTTCCCAACACAGCTGCTTTATTATCCACCAACTGCTGCTGTCCTGGTGCTCGCCAGTGCTTTCCCTTGTAAAAGAAATTTCGGTTAAACCCTAAGGAAAAAGCAACAAGCTATAATAATACACGCTAATATACTTGCCTACTGTAAAGGCTGGTAAAACAAGGAAGTATTTTGCGAAAGAATGTTACAAGTATAGAGATGTCCATTTTCTCCAATATGGCGCGATGAGAGAAGGAGCAACTGCTCACTGAAACAAACAGACTCATTATAACTAAGTGCATGTCTATTCACAAAGCTGAAATCAGCCACTTTAAGCTTTGGTTGTTTTGCCATGTGCATGCCACTGGCCGTGATTTCGATGTTGTCTCCACTGCCAGGTTTTGTTTTGTAGGCTCGGAAATAAGATGCTCTGTAGTCCTCACTGATCTGACACCCACTGAGGCATCGAGGTTGATTTCCGATGTTATGCCGTCTTCATGCTTCACTCAAGGGCATAGCATTCGACGCTAATCCATGGGAATTAAGAGATGCCTACGCAGTCATCACTAGCTTCCCACACAATAGCCACAGCTGCGTTCGCATGCAACGAAAAGTCACATTTTGTTACGCTGCGGAGTCTTGACACACAGAGGCTGAGGACAATGCGTGGATAAGGTCTTATTGGTCATTCGCAACTGAGCCATAAGTCTAACAAGCCCAACTTTCAATTGAGAGAACAGAGTAGGGTAAGTAATTGACTCCTTCGAAGGCGGGGTCGCTTGAAGACGTGCCCAAGCATTTGCTCAACTTCTCAGTCACTCACTAACCTGCCGACTAGGCTGCAATGTTGCAGCCTATGAATTTGGTCATGCCATGAGCCTCCCACTAACCCACGCTAATTCGGCTTATCCCACCCGTAGGGAAGGCTCGGAATTGCACAAATCAATCGCATGTCGTCTCAAGAATAGCAAACTGAAAGTGACACTCACTTTTGCGCATCAAACTCGCCAGTTCTTTCGCAAAGCAGGAGAGGAAGTAGCTGGGCAGCGTAGAATCTGCCCTCCCAATCCAATCCAATCCAATCCAATCCAATCCAATCCAATCCAATTCAATCCATTCCATATGCGCTTCAACTGTAGCAAGGACGTGGAATGGAGATGCGAATTCACATATGCTGGTTGGATATTCGGAGTGAAATAGGAAAGTGCGTAGGTCGTGAATTGAAGCGATCTGCCATAGTCGACGAGACTCTATTGATGCACTAGTTAGCATGTGAATGGTATCCAAAACCTTCTATTTTACGATCGGTGCAGCATTAATCCTCTTCCCTTTCCCAAGCTGCAGCACAGCACAGAACAGCACATCATGAAAGCAAAAGCAACCACTCAACGTCATTTAACCTAATGCTGGAGAACGGATTTCATGAAGTTGACGATGGAGAATGCTGTGTCACCACTGAGCAACTCCTTTGGGAAGATTTGCAAGCCACATTCACACTCATCTCCTGCAATTTCTTGACCATCATGCGAGAACCACTTTTGGAGACTTCGTAGTCTTGTGTCTAATTTTATGTCCGTCTTGACTCAACTATCGGAGAGATGAGGATAAGGTGCAGTCCTTTGCAACTACGGCAGACACGTTTGGAGGAAGCGATTTTCTCTCAGACAGTTCAAACATCGGCAGTTGTGTGATGAAATATTCGTTCCACTGAACATTTTTGCCTCATTTAAGTGCAGCTTTGCGGCAATGAGGTCACGTGTTTAAAGTTCGGCATATTTGGAATGCTTGCTTCTGCCTTATGTGCTCCGGTTGGGAACTTCGTTTTCGACGTAAGAGATGCGAGTTTGCTTGGCAAGGAAGGCCATTTTTTGGCTCGTCCCAAACAAGCCTTATCATACTTGCTGACAGAGAGGAAGAACTGCTCAGTAATCCATAGCACATGGCGGTTAAAGCATTAGGTTATGCTCTGGCGTTTCATGTAGCTCAAGACTTACGATTGCCAAGGATGCCTTTGATCGCACTACTTCATTAGCACCAGCTGTTTTTGCTCGGCACCACTTCTTATCGGGAAGGAGGGACAACGCGACAGGTGCATATTTCGCACTCTCAAATAATTGTAGCCACATGGTTCTGCATTTACAGCTTCCGCTGTGGATGGTGGAAGTGAAGGATTTGACTGCTAGCCCTGTTTTGTAGCGTCCAGACGCGGATTCACACGTGCAAGCCACAGCAGTGGACCCATCGGTTGTTCGCAAAGGAGGCGTCTGCACCATGGACGTAGCTTCCGTACCTTAATGCTTGGGATGCTTTTGAACAAATGAGATGCTCTTTGAAGGAACGGGTCATGCAGTCGCCTCTGCATAGATATCTCACATCATTTGAGAATATCAAACCCTCTAAATAATTGACAAAACCTTATAGACGTGAAGTATTACCTTACATCACGGTGAATCTAAGTCACATTCAGACATGTCCTGTCCCGACAGCGACTACAATGGGTAGGCATCGATGAGACTCTTTTCTGGTTCATAAACGGAGGAAACTCCGTCTAGCTCTGTCTTGGTTTGCTCGAGTTTGGCACTTCTCCATTCCCTACTGTCGGAGTCGACTAATTCTCGAATGTTGAATTTTACTGGTTTTTATTCTAATGAAGCCGACCTCCTACACTTGACACACACGATGATTATTTGACGTGTTTATGCCGATTAGGCCGAGATTGCTTTCCAACAGCAGAAAAGCGCTCATTAATCATGAATGCATGCAACTGGGTTAGTCAGCATCAACCTGTGCTATAACGGGCAAATTTCCTGGCCAAAGTAAACCCACTCAGCAAAATTTTACGGCTCATCTTTGGTGGATAGGCTGATAGCACAACTACTGACCTCAAGCTGGCAACGTGCTGTCACTGCCTTCACAGAAAGGCCAGCTGATGACGGATGCAGCACAGGAAATGGGAAGGCTGTGTGCAATTCTCTACAGTGTGGAAGATCTGAATGTTTAGCTAGATGTGAAGGAACAGTCAAATGAAACCGATCGGACGGGTCGACGACGAGGACAGAAGTGGAGAGGCAAAAGCGTAAGTAGAGACGCACTCACTAAATTTTTAAAGAGTAGTATGTCAAAGTGATCAAGTCGTGGCAAGATTCGGTTTGCTTCTGCGTGACATAGCAAAGTGCACTTACCTTGAAGGGCCGAAAGAGAATTAGCATCGAAAAAGGACTTCGGACTAGGAAACAGGCTTTCATGACTCGCCGGTCAAGTGTGTTTAGTGTTACCTGTGTATCGCCAGCATTAATGCGAGGTGTCCCAAGGCTTTCGTCTTTGAGGCTGGCAACACGGGCATTTGCAGTCTCCACCCTCATCACCGAACTCTCCTGACAGGCCTGAATGTGATGCCATGGGTCATCAGCTGGTCAAAGGCAAAAGCCTTAAGTTGCAATGAATAATTCCCTCATTAATGCAACCAACTCTAACGCCAACGAGCTCACCTATTCAGGTGCTGCTTAAAATCTAAAAGAAAAGATGCAAGTATCGCACCCAGATTAAAAATGACCAACAACGGGATTTGGCATGGTTTAGTGCAGATAGCTACCACAAAATGAGGAGAAGAGGAAGAAGAGAAATTAAATATCTGCACCATCATGGATGAATATCCATGGCAAGCGGTGCTGATCGCCCCTGACCCACCTGCAAATGCCACCAGCAATTTAAGATAGTTTGGAAGGCAATCGACTGACCCCGATGGATAGAAGATATCCTTGCTTCATTACTTAGCCACAGTCGACAGCAACACTATTCACTATTCACACATCCTCAGTCCTAGGTTTGGCTAGAGAGAAAAAATGTGGGGCATTGATTTCACAGTGGTTTGCATTGTTTTGCAGTTGTTCCGTCAGTTTACTAGCGCGCCGACCAATACGTCTGTGCATTGCAGCTCTAATATGCAAACAACGGTTGAGAGGTAATTCTAAAAGTACAAGGCACAGTCGCACAAGGCATAAAAGTTTGCCTCTTTGCTATGGTCAACACCAATTTACGGTTCACTGCAGATGTAAGGGCACACGGCCTGCTCAGTTTTCTTTTAATTTTCCTCCTGGCCGACCTTCAGTCACTTTGAGCTCAGTTGCAATTTGCATTGCAACAATGTAAGTCAAAGCAACAACTCCGAAATGACCGCTTCCGCTGCGAAACAAAACCTTGCAGACGGCGGCATATAGCATGCGCAGCTCCATGACTTTCCATGCAAGCAGCCTTTATTCTAGCAGTTGGAGTTGGTTAGTTAGTTGGTTAGTTGGTTAGACCATGTCCCTCTTCACGAATCATGCAACCAAAAAGGCGACAGTCAAACCCATCAGTAATATGCTTGTGCATTGCAGTGGAAAAGCCAGGCAACAATTGATGCAATTCACCGCTGATTAGTATGAATTGCAATCAGACCATTGAGTTGGTGTTTATTCAGAAACGGGAGAAAGGCACATGATCTCATGGCATCACCTTGACTCCCGGTTGAAGAAGTTCAAATGCGTTTGAACTCGTTTGCCAGTATTTATGCATACAAACTGCGACGGAGCACGCAGTGCTAACAGCATCGCAGTTGAAAGTGAGGGTTGCGCTGAGATCAACCGATTGTGGGTATACCTTGCAATGCAGTTGGCCAAAATACGCTGCAAAGTGGCGTCGTGCCATGCCCATCGCTAAGTTCACTGGGATTAATTGTGCTTCAATCACTTGCATTTAGTCCGTATTGCTCAGCGAAATATGCGAGCCTGTGTGTGCTGAAACTAGACAGAGCACCGCAATTCCCTTTGTTAATCATTTGCCACAACTAACTGATGCAGCAAAGAATGAAAGGGCAGATGCAAGGTGAAGTGCCTAAGGTTAGCGTTAGGGTTAGGGTTAGGGTTGGGGTTAGGGGTGGGGATGGGGGCGGACTTAACTGCTTTCCTTATGTTTCATATTCGTAGTCAGCACTTTCTCAGGAGACTTAGTTTACTGCTTAGGCACTGGGAAATAACTCTTTTACTTACTTTGGAAGCGTTCTAAAGTAGGGGCCAATTCCTTCGTAGTGTCACCGACTTCTTTTTCTGGGCCGAGGTACGATCCAGATAGACAGACAGACAGACAGAGGGAGAGAGAGAGAGAGGTTTGTTTGATGAAATAAGCAGGCACCCTAATCCAGGCAGTCATCTTCCAGCGTCTGAATGGCGGCCCTCCCTGAGCAGCCGATCGTCTTCAAATAGCCCAACCACTAATGATGTGCCCTTAAGCCTTTTGTACGGCCTGCTTCAGCTAGGGCGATTGTCTCGAGGCCTAGCACCTGTCTCGTCTGAGTATCGTAGGAGGAGTGCTACTGACCCCCTCAACCTGCAATTCATACAACCTTGGCGTTTCTAAGTGCTTTATGAAATGAATTCCACCTAATGAGTGCAATGCATTTCATAGACAAGTGGGAATGTTCTGCCAATCTTACTGCCTGCGTTTTCGAAGCACTGAACAAAATGCATTAGCTCTCAACGTCCGGCTGCCCAGGACTCCATCATGTACAATGGGTAAGCAGGAAGCCAAAAGCGAAACTCGGTTTTAACTGTGCATGCAAGCGGTCCACGTTTGCCCTGTCGCATAATTGATGCTGCGACATGCTACTCTGGTCATGTTAGCATGAAGTTTTTGCAATATTCACACACCTGAGTGTCCGAGGTGTTGGTCGTGAAACCGACTCTTCCAGCTTCGATGAGTCGCACCAGTCGAACACTGTTGGATGCACAAAATGATTAGTCACGCCAGCGTTACAAAACGCAGTCCAAATAAAAAAGGTACACTCTGAATTCGCGGTAACGACCCTTTCGGGTTAATGCAGTTGCTCTAAGCAGAAAAGTCCACTTTGCCCTACAATCACTCAAACACGCCCAATCATGCAGGTTTTCTTTCGCTCCTCAAGCATTTGCCTAATCTTGGTAGTGTCAATTCGTGCAATGCAATGCTAAGCCAATCCCTAGTTTGAGAAAACTCATTCCACATTTCCTAAATGCTGCAGCCAAATTCAAAACGGCAGTCTTATACAGATGAACAATTTGCCTTGTTGAGGAAGCTGGGCAATAACATCAGCTGCACATAACTTGAAAGTGTCTGCATAAACTCCTCTTTAAGAAACTAGAAGTAGAGTGTGACGAAAAGGGTTGCAAAAAATTGGGCGAATCCTCTGCAATCACCACAGAGCAGTTGAAGTGCTATAATCATGTGCTTGTTTCCTTAGTCGCACAAAAATGTCAACTTCGGTGCGCCATCTGTCTAAAGGCAATAGTTTGGCCATTTTAGCGTGCGTTTGTAGGGCCAAACACTTCCTCAAGTTAAATCATTCAACTGTGTCACTTGCAGGGTTGGTGTCTGTTGCATTTCGCCCCGTTGGCATATCGGCTTCTCTACTGTTTTACGGACGCCGTGATTTTGGCTAGAGGAGCTCTAGTTGTGCAAAAGAGGCAAATTATAAGAGATCGGATCTGCAATAGTGTCACTGCAGATGTTGTGGAAGTCAAATCTGGCAAGGATGTGTCTATATGAGGTGGTGCATCGTCTGATTTGCATGGCACTATTGCCGAACGAAGAAGCTGCACTGCATTTTACGAGCTGTCACGTCTTTGGAGTTGTCATTCGTCTTTGCCTTAAGCTCTCTACTCACTCAATGGTAAACGCATGATATGAGTTGTCATATTCGAGTAACTCTGTGGCCCGTGTCGGTGACATATTTCCGCGCTGCTTGCATCCTCCTCGCATTGTGGGTATTTATGGCCTTCTGTACCACCAGTTAGTGTGTTATTCCTCGTTTGTTCCTCCCGTTTCTCAATGCAACGTCTAACATTTTAGTTAGAAGTTCAGCTTCCACATGAGTTGGTGTTTGAGACTGACCTAGGGGCAAAGGCACGGCATCTCGCGGAGGCCGTGGCCGACATTCACGCTGCCCAAGGAAGTCATGCGAACCCGAGGCAGCAACTTAATGCGGGCTTATTTTGATGCACTTGTGATGTGCAATGCTAATGGTGGCAATTGAGCATCGGTAGAAGAGTCACAAGATGTTTTGCCACGATCGACCACTTAGAAATTACAACCGCGTGCAAAGCCTGCATGAGTGTGAGAGGGTGAGTAGGATTGCTTATTGCCTCCTTGTGGTTCATATGTAAGCTAATCGGAGGTGCCTAGTACCTTCATACTCCACTCCACTGGACTCCCTAAATTCTTGCATTTTCACTACTGCCACTTGGACTTTGGCATGTCAATTTCCTAACGACCAGCTTCGAGCCGGTGGCAAAGAATGCCTTGCTTAATGCGACGCAAGCTTTGCTTGTCCTACACTCGTTTGACTGCCGACGCGTGTACCAAGCAGCGAAGGACTGGTTGGTGATTCCATAAACTACATGCAATGCACAGCCGGGTATTCGAAAAGCCATGCACAGGCCGCGCACAAAGGTGTATGGAAACACTTCCCACCTAAGCGTAATGCGTTCAGCGTCATGTCATTTACCAGATCCACAGTTTTATTCACTGCTTCGTAATCCCTTCTTTATTTCTCATGCCACTGCATTTCATCTTTGCATGTAGTTGTAATTCCATAGCACCGTTACACCATGCCCTCATCTGCAGCACTTGCTCTCACGCTATCTACAGTCCTTCGAGTGAGCCCCTTCTCTCAGCTTTTTACATAGTCCCACTCGCTTATTTACTTGCTTTCGCTCAGTAGTGCAGTATGGCGTCATGCCAGCTCCGCACTCCTACCTTTCTTTGTCACACTCAGCCTTATGCGTTAAGATGTGACTTAAACACTTCGCATACCAGCAGTTCCTACCTCAAAATCAACCAGAGGATTAATGAGCATGAGAAGGGCACGGTTTGCGGACACATCCTCGCTTGCAAAAACAAAGATGCTGTGAACTGGACCTCCTCCAATCTCGCACATATCGAGCAGCAATGCGCAAGTGGCTTTAATGCCATAAGTTGAGTTAGTACGCAAGCCTGGAAGTGAAGGTCTACGAGCGTGCAAGCGAATGCAGATTATTGGGTTGTGCGTGGTTGGGAGCGTGAGCAGTAAAGAGGCAATAGTTTCTATGTGACCGTTAGAAGTGACTGGTGTTGAGATGGAGCTGCAAAGTTGAGCACAAATAATAATAGTAATAATAATAATATATGCGCACAGCACAATCACCATAATCCGGCCTATGAATGCACGGCATTGCTACTCATTTAGGCTTGTGGTGAAATTCAGTCTCTGCGGCAAACCTTTCCCCGGATTGGCTTATATAAAAGCAGTCATTTAGATTCCACCATCACGATTTCCAACAGCATCTGCATATGCTGACAATGCTGTGTGCCACCGCTGACATCGGCTGCGCATTCCACCCTAAACGGCAGCAGCCACCCTAGCAATCAATCACTCACCCGACCAACCCTCCACATTATTGCCTTCCACGCTCCTACCACCGATGCTAGAGTCAATGCGCCGACCTCATCCTTTGCACGATAATATGACGCGCATTGATGAAATGACACAATTTGTGAAGTCGGTGGGAAAGATGAGGAGTGGAGAGGAGCATCAGAAGCTAGCTGACGCATGCGTGGCACCAGTGCGATTAATCGCATATGCAGCCGTGCTGCACAGTCCGGCATTACTGCCTCACGTACTCACAGCCTTCCCTCAACTTTCCATATTCCCTCACTGACCTCACAGATGAACTGGACGAAGTATAGTTGAAATGGCCATTGGAGCGTTCATGCTGCAACCGCCGCAGCTGCCGTTGACAATAACCTATTCCTAGGCTACAATTCGACGTGGCCAATGAGACCGCAAAGCATACGGTGGTGGTGTAGAGTAGAGATTGGTGGCATTGACAGCGTTCATGGCAGTGATTGCTGTGTACTCCACGTGCTCGCTTCACGTGGTGGAGTAGTGAATGACTTCCTCCAAAACATACTGCGAAGTTGTTAGTAGGTGAGCTCAGACATCAGGTCTACGCCAATATTGCATGCAGGGTGGAGGATGAGAGGATTGAGACGTCCCATGTGCTGTCGCGTAACACCTCCCTTCGACCCCTGTCGCCTCCTTTGCTGAGACCTCGGCTTCTGCCATTCGCTTCTCCTGATTCACAACCTCCACGCCAAATGGGCATGAGAGGCAGCAGAAACAAAGTTCTGCTAATGCAGCAGTTTTGCCGACCACCAATGCCATACACATCATTGCGCATAAAAAGGCTGCTCTTGTTTCGTTCCGGTTTGTAGCTGTTAATTTCACCAGCGCTCCTTCCATTCATGTGTTTGTGTGGGAGGATGAAAATTAGACGTCTGGCTACCGTACCTTGCTCAGTAGCACACGTTGTCGATGAGTCAGCGAGCACAATGAATGGACAGCTGACATCGATGGTGCAGAATGCAACTTTGGTAATAACGTCTGTTCGTCATTGGCTATGCATCGACGTGGTACTTCTGTGGCCGAGTCCTGTAGAGTTCACATTCGTGCCAAAATTAAAGTTAATCGATTCCTCACTCCCTCACTCCCTCCCTCCCTCCCTTCCTCCCTTCCTCCCTTCCGCCTTCCCTCCTTCATTCCACGTCACACTTTATTTGATGGCTAAGATTGCCACGGAATAGGACACCCGGCTTCGTTGCAGCGCTTTAGTTGCAGTCGAACGCCTGCTCAACTCCTCGACACTCAGGATGGAGTGGCGAGTAGCATACTGATTTGTCTTACTAAATTGTAGCATCACCAGTCATTTATTGGCCTCGTTTTTTCTGCTCCTAAGCCTTAACGTATATAGGTTTCACAAAAGTGTCTGCACTTTCCTTTTCTCAACGTTTGTTGGTAGTAGGGTGAGTTCAAGCCGTCTGTTTAGAGGAGAGAGAGCGCGATCTTTCACGATTGCAATATCCTTTGTGTTTCTCGTCCCGTTCAGACTCTGTGATCATAGCAAACGGTATTGTAATTGAATTGGGTGATTGGGACAAAGTTGATTAGTTGCTGTTGGTGATGCTCCTCAGCGACTACACCTTCGAGGATCTTTCTTTTATTGGTAGCAAAAATTGTTCAGTTTGGATGGTGAAGTAACTTCTTGTATGTGACTATGCTACTTAGGTGAGCAAGTAGAAAGGATCTTTTTGTTCTCTACTCGATGAGGAGTGCAAGAACATTTGGCCTATAATTAGAACTGCCGAGAGGCAAGTGTGTGTAGTCCCTTTGCAAATTTCATTTCGGAAAAAGGTTTTCAGTGAGTGCGTTAGGAGGCTTGCCTTATTAGACATGTCCTGGTCTCTCCCTCCGACGGTCCATCCCCCATTTGCTCTCCCTCCTGTCCCTCTCTCTCTCTCCATCGAAACCATCGGCAACGCATACGTGCCGACAGCATAGGATTGGGAAGAATAGTGCAAAACTCAGAGCCTGGAATGCTTTTGGTGAAAGCATATGTGTATGATGTTTGTGCAGATGGACATGTCAACTTTGACTCGTGCTACTCTACAAGCCGTCTAATGTACTCACCTTTTTCTATTTTTGATTCCTTCCATAACTCCTGGGTTTATGCGTGCGATCCATCAGCAGCTAGAGCTGGTGACCAGTATATCGCTAATTCATTACTCCTCAAACGTCGTGATTGCTTGCTGGAATCGTGCTGATGATGTTTCAAGAGTTTAGCTTCTATGACCTCTTCATAAGAACATTAGGAGCCTCAGTACGACATTTGCCGCACTTAGCTGCAGCGAACATTGATGGCATTGTGAAGCGAGAGTCATCTGTCTGTTTCGTTGGGGAACAGGCGCACTCAAAACAGGGATGGCTCTGATCACCACGTCTCTTAATGCCTGCTACGCAAATGACTTCCAACTTTTGATGGAACAGAAGTTTAGAAGGCATCCACCACGTTTCATTCTTTTGCGTTAGATGATCGTTCTACCTGCTTAAAGCTGTCGATGCGCATGAGTGATGCGAGACGGAGGCGACTAATGCAGGCATCATGCAGAAATGACACGAGCCAGGTGACATCATGGTTGCAGTTGTACCCTCAGTTTCACTGTCGTAGAAATTATGCTGCAACTCACAGAGTCTTCTCTTCATCAGCCATCCTCTTGTGTGCCAGCCATTTGTTCGGCCAGCTGGAAAGGCGAGATGCGAGTTGGCCTCCTCGATACCTTCAGTGTAGATTGCCCAAACCAGACTGCCAAGCCTCATTGGAGTCACCTTCCTCGTTGGCGAGTTAAAAGGCGATCTACAACTTGCACAGCAAGGCTGCATTTGTGTTTGCTACGTGGACCACTACATTCAATGAGGTAACCTCAGCACAATTGGGATTCGCATTAGCATAATATCAGTGACAGCAACAGTCATAGCAATCGGCCATACATAAAAAGCGCAAATTTCTCCACCTTCCGAGATTTACTCGAAACTTTGAGACTGTATGACTGTGCTGCACTGAGCAAGACTTGGTCATACACTTCATCCCGTGGTGCCACTTGCAAGACCCTTTGCTAAAATAGCATTTAGGTCCCTTTGGAGTAAGCAGTGATTGGCGATAAATGACGATGTAGTGGATGCAAAGCACAAGTGGTGAATCGCAGTGGCTATTATTTCTTGTGTCTGCTTTACCGCAATTGCAACATTGATGCCATAATCAGAGGCATGAAAATCTGGCCCAGAGAATGAATGCGTGGATGCGCTAACTGCAATGACTTCACCGCATTTGTCTCTCCATAAATGACGCATTAGATGCGTGAGGCGACGAGGAGCTTCACTACGTGCAGTGTGAGTTGACCTGACCTCAACAGGGGGTCAGACATGGACACGCATCAAGCTTTTGGCCATGATAACTTTCCACAAGTGGGGCTTTAGATTGAGAGCGAGTAGCATTGTCAATAGGATGTAATGGTTACTGATGCGATTTACAGGTCTTGAGAGCTTCAATTCCTGTTATGTGGTTTGGATGCAACGAGAAAGAATTTTTTGGCTGAAAAGAACAAGTCGACCTGAAGCAGGCATGCAAACGTCTCCCAGACGCTGTGACTTAGGATTTGGGTTAAGTGCACTGGCAATGGTTGATGGTGTATAGGCAGAGCTCAATTAAGAAGCCGCGATTTCGGCTCACTTGGTCAAATGCAAATCAAAGCTGCTGACATGTCTTTTCGGCGTCAGCATAAATTCGGCAGTTTAAAGTAGCAGGTGAACACCTGCATTGCATTAATGAGCATCGAATAGGGGCAAGGAGCTTTCTCCAACTTCGCCAGCTTTCCTGCTAGCCTGTCGATTAGAGCACGATCTGGGCAGGACCTGATTGAAGCTGGATGGCCGAATAGCTGCTTGACTTGTGGCATGCACAAACGTGAACAAAGCGAGCATGGCTATACACGGATGTGATTTAACGAGCTGATTAGGAGTCAGGTGGAATGCACAGCGAGATCACGCTCGACCGACTTCACGAAGCGGGCATCAAGACGTCCGGTCTTTGGTCGTGTCGACATGATGACTTTGCCTTCGCCAACAGAAGGCGAAGGATATCAAAGAAGTTGTAATACTGCGCAAACACTAATTAAAGAGAAGTTGCGTGGAAATGCATTTGCTTCCAAGGGAGTGCCGTAAGCTACAAACAGCTGCGTAGTGCAGGTTGATGCCCTTCTCCTCAACACTCTGAGATTGTGCACTCATGCATGTCAACCAACCCACAGAGTCCTTTCGTCTGCAAAATCCTCTCTGGCTGCACACTCGGATCTCGTTGCATCCGGCTACCAGCCTTGCCGTTAGGCTGATTGTGCGAGCAAAAGGCGGCATCCAACGTATCTACCCAAGCTTAGCGGGCCAGTATGTATGCAAACAACGCAAGAGCCCAATTCGGTGCAATGTGATCAAGCATTAGAGCCTTGAACATCGTATATGTGTGCACTCAACATAAAAATCAGTCGCAAACAAACCTATCAGCAACAAATTCGTGATGCTAATCAATTGGCAAGCCGGCATTTTTTATTACTTGGCAGCATTTCGTCCGGACGCACGTAGACATGCAAAGATCTGCTTAGATATCTGCAAAACCTAAGTAAAGTACTTGCTAAGGGTTGTGCACTTTTGCTGTTCCTTTTGCTGGTCTTCAGGCACAATGGTGGCGGATCCTGTCTTTTCCAAATTTACCCAAAATCGTAGGCAGGGGCATGTTGGTGAACAGCGGGACTAGTGCCGACAGCAACATTCCAGCCAATCGCATTGGCTGTCGCAGACAACTGGACAGAACCACATTTTTCTGATTGGATTGCAGTGTGGTGCGTAACCGCTGTGTTCCCGCTTGAAGCGCACCAGCACTACATCCTGGTAACTTGCAGAGTCACAGCAACCAGCCTCATGTCTTACAAACAGCTTTCTTGGTGGTATGTGTGCATCAAAAAGCACTAGAGTGAGAGAACCGCTCAGATCAGTTTGGGAACCGTTTGTTGTCTGTGCTCTTCTTTAGTCTGGGTTTTAATAGGAGACAAAAACAGTCTCAATTTGCACTGTTAGTTTTTTTACTCGATGGGAACTTTGTTTGCGTGCAAAGGCTTGTTTAAGCTAAGGCTTCTAGCCCGGTGGGAAGACCTGAGTAAGAGAACAAAAATACAGCAGGAGTTTGAGGCTCCAACTCGTGCCGTTACACGAAAGACACGGCAGGTGCGAGAGGTGATGGGGGCACAACCACGTGCGACTCCGTGCTTTGACCTCAATGCGTGTTAGCCCCAACAAAGAGTTGGCCAGCCTCAGCACCAAATGTCTGGTAAGGATAACGTATTCTACACGTGTGAGAGGTTAGAGCACGTGGGGCTGACGGGTTCCATAGGGCACAGGAGAGCATCAAACATAACATGCATTACTCGTTAATGCGAATCGCAGTTATTTGACACCTACTGTGCGAATTATGCAAATTGGGCGTACATGGCAGAGAATGCGGGTGCAACAGCAAAAATTAAGCAGATTTGCAGTGAGAAAATGAATGACTACGCGGAATGTGCGACACAGGAGATAGTGCCTTATTTGGCACATCCTAAGTGCCCACTGTCAAGCTTGCTCACTTGCAAGTGTGCAACTTTCGTCCTGAGCCGTGGTAGAGATGGTCGACGCTCATTGCTTATTATTCCCTACAAATCAGGGAGTAGGTACCTTCCCCATTCAATTAAGGAGTGAACTGGTCGTGTAAGCTCAGTCTATTACAACATAGCGCAGTACAAATTAATGCATGAGGAGGATCGTGTTTTATCCGCAGCTTTATCATCGAGATTGGATTGCTTTTTTAGCGTCTCGGCATGCTGCTGGTAATCACGCGAGGATTTGAAAAGCGAGAGATAGAGACTAAGAGGTTGCTTCCTCCTGTGACTCGCAATCCACAAACGTTCGCACACACACACACACACACACACACACACACACACAGACAAGGAGTTCGTCAACGAAAATCTGTCAGCGCTTTTCGTCGGTGGTTAGGCCTTGGCGTAGGAGGAATCTGACCGCATCTCTTGTTAAACTTAGAGAACTGTTTTAACAGTTGGTTCAAAAAAGGTGCATTTTAGTGATGATTTGCTAACGTGCTGCATTTGCGTGGGGCGTAAAGCCAGCAAGTTGTCACTCCGCAGGGCTGCCGGTGGCTTTTGGTATGCCATTTGATACGCATTTGAGAAATTTAAGGAAATTTAAGTGGTTCTGAGGCTGCTTTGGTGTTGCTTTTCGATTGCTAAACAGCCGTGTAATGAAATTTGCCTTTCGTAAGGATCACATGTACACTACTCGTGTTTTGAATGTACTTGACGATAAATTAACAAATGGATTGGAAGTATATCGGGATCTTTAACCAGGAGTTTTGATGTCAGGGAAGCCATTTTCTCTGGAAACTGAAGTAGGGAAGGTGTTTCAGAGCTGTAGACCAGAGCTTTTTAGAGTGTTGAAAGTGCAGCAAGGCAGTTATGAAACCAGCAGTCCGCAACGGTTGCGCTGCACTAGGCAGCAGAATCTCTCGAGTGTGGATACTTATCCAAGCAGCAGATGCGCCTCCATTTGGATGACACGTTTTTCATGGAAAAACGCCAGAAGAACGCGCTACATTGTTTGCAATGGCATCAGAAGTAGAACTACTACATTCTCTCTCACACAACGGATAAAAGCATGCGATCGTATTGAAATCGCGAGAAAGGCTTTCTATGGTATTTCCTTGGTTGCATCGATAGTAGATGATATTGCAGCCTGCATATGTTTGCCGATGAGGTGAGCTCGTGCAGCACTCACCCCGCAATGACTAATTCCCACTATAATTCGGCATGGAGAAGTCGGAGACCAGAGCAGACGCAAACCCAAAAGGGCGTTGTGCTTGCTTTAGGTAATCAACACCATTCGATGATGGAGCACTTTTCCTTCTGCATATCCAAAATCTGCAGTCGTACAGTAACTAAAAACAGATGTGCGGGTTGTTTAGTGGAGAAGCAGATTAGGACTGGTGGAAGGCCGCGATGAAGACAAGATTGCAGTGTGATTGGAATGGTAGTTGGCTTCAGTACAGAATGCACCTAAATATTAACTGAGTAGTTACCGAATTCTTCAGTCGTAGTGGACATACACCACCGTAAATATATCCCTTCTTTACTGCTACTTAGCGTCCATGCAGGAATCTTGAATTAACAATAAATCAGAAGAATTAATTTCAGTTGATCACCTCGAGTCTGGACGCATTCACACATGTACGCTGAGACGAAATTAATGGGGTGGTGTAAAAGACTTTCAAAAGACAATCTGATCAAGTCAAATGGAGGTGGCAGACCCTCGTCCCACTCCTACTGCAACGTGCATCTCTTCATGAATACGTGTTTGACTGCCTGCTCTCATCGCCCTCACAAGTTGGTGAAGTAGTGACGAATATACCTGGCGTTGGAAAGGCTAAATCACAGCTTCCTCTACACGGGGATCAGATTGCGCGTCTATATAGCAATCAGTGGATCCCAAGCAAGTATTTAAGCCTAAATTAAGCGAGATAGCGATATATAATGGAGACAACTATTTCACTGGATTTTGACTAAGCAAAGTTGTTGTATAGTTTAATGGCGAAGTCTTTATAACCAAGCCAGTCGCCACACTTGTAAATCGGAGAGGCGAGGCCAAGTGTACTGAGCACCGTCCCGTATTTCGTGGGAAGTACGGTAACCTTTTGGCCTCCTCAAGGTTGTGCTCCCTAGCAAAATTAGCAGATCGCCTCCAAACAACGTCTGGCACAGACAACTAGCACCACAGGGTCTGGCAAAAGGATTATTGCAAATTTTCTCTCCTCTCTTCAATAGCGCTGTCGGAAAAAATAATGAAAAGCAAGTGAAGCAACGCATGCTTTACCGTCTCTCGAGAAACCGATGATTAACCCGACACGATGCGCGATCGCGGTCAAAAGTAGAAGGAAACCACGAACAAATGAAAGCTGACAATGAACTGAAACGAAGCAGTATATTGGCGCAAATTCGGAGGCAACGACGTCACACTCTTCAGCTGACTCGACCAGTAGCTGAGGTAGCTGTGAGGAGGTGAAATTACTTGCTGACGCAATGCCGAGGCGCGTAATGCCTTGAAAGCAGCAATGAAGACAAAGTATGCACGTGGTTCATTGCCAGACGCAGGACCACGTAAGGGAATGCGATGGAGAAGGCAGGGAACGAGATAGCAAGAACACTCATCAACGGGGCGTTTGTATACGCATTCGTTCATACTCACTGGCTATCTTATTCCATCTTTCTTATCATCTCAATGAAAGGACTAAGACGTAAGCACAGACGGAATAGAGGACTTGCTCATCTTCGTTCTCACAATTGCCGCCAATGGGCTGACATCCCAGTCACGAGTCCGGCACCGTGATCAGTGGGTGAAGTGAGATTTGCGCTGTGACGCCTTAATCGACCACGCATGATTGACGCCATGGGTCTACGCCACATAATTCGGCATGAATACATCTTGCTTTGTGAGGTGCTATGATCGAAGGCTGGTGCAGCTGACTGCACGCACCTTCGTGCCGACGCATCGAAAGCCGATTTCACCATTGACAAATGCTCATGATGTGCCATAAGTGACAAAGCAAATCCACCCACAAGGGCTGGCAAATCAATTCCATTCCATCAAGCAAAATGGCACACTGTGTTTAATGCGTACTTGAGGCAGTAACTCCACTGGCATCACCAACATGACATAAGCACAAAACTGTGGCACTGAAAACCAAATTACGCGCAGTCGACGTCAATTTCTATTGCAACTTGATCACACATTCCTCGACGTATCACAAATGTTTCCAAAATTATACGGTTTTGGGAAATCCTTTGTTATGCAGAAGAGTATTCCAGCACATATTCATTGAGGTAATGAGCTCTTGATCCATAAAGGGATTTTCTGTTCTCGCGGACACAAATGGGGACGCTTTTAAGGAAGAAGAATCAGGACCATGAGGTAAGCCATAGTGCCACTTGTAATTGTCATGGCTCTCTATGTCTCTTCATGCTGGCAAACTATCATGGATGATTCCTGACTGGCGTGATAAGGAAGTGCAATTCTGGCGCGGGCAATTCGGTTATAAACTGCCTGGACAATACGCTCCGGTTAGAACAGGCTGGTGGTGTAATGACTATGCGTTGCACTATAAGTCCAACCTAACTTACACCTTGTTCCTTGTCTGAGCGCATAACTTTGTTTTTGATGCTAGCTGCTTATGCCTGTAAGGTATTTCGACTGGCGCACTTCAGGGTCAAGCAAAGTAAATTTGCGTTTCATCATTTTCACGCGAACTAGGTGAGTCATTTTAAATCAGCAGAAGTTCTTGTTGCACTTTAAGTGGATGAGGCATCATTGGCAAGACAGAAATTCTTCTTTCTCATATTCGCGTAATTGCTGCAATTTTGAATACTGCTGCGTCAACTAAGTAAGATGAGCTGAGAAGTTCCACTAGGACCATGAAGCTCAGCATCTAGCGATTTGCATTTCTACCATGTGTCAATATTTCCACACAAGTACGATGATTCCATTACCATCTTCTGTAATCCAACTGTTTGCTCCATTGCCAATGATGCTACACTTTAGTTCTGATCGCTTCCAGAATGGACAAGTTGGCTTTTACCTCTTGAGGGCAGACAAAGCGAAGCACTGCTATTCTTGTCTTCATTCCTCGGGCCAGGTGAAATCTAGTACTTGCTACTTGCTCATCAAGTAATGTCCATCTCAGTCAGCTCGTGCGTGGAGATAATGCGTTTGTGCCAAACCTTCGTTTGATCCGCGCAAATTGCAACGCGGTTTGATTACTTTGGGATGTACAGCAGTTGTTGGAACCATGCATAGCAAAGGTCGGAGTGATTGTATGCTGGAAATCTAACTCAGATCACATTGTAACTCAAATGGTGGGTCTGGAGTTTAGACAAGTCCCTCTTGATGAGCTTAAACCAGATGCCGTATGCAAAGTTGAGATGGAAGCTGATCAAATCAGAGCCGTTGCTTTGAATTACCAAACTTCCATTAAAGCATGGCTGACTGGTGGATTTCGTTTGGCTTGTGCCTATTGTGATTTCCATCACGCACTTGGAGCTACCTTCCAAAATGGCCTAAGTTAAGCGCCATAGATGTTAGCCACTGTCCTTCATGCATCAGGTAGCCAAAGCAAAACCCTTTCTAGGATTGCGCCGATAAAGCTATCACATGCCACTTTGCCATTTGACTAAAGATTTTGAATTTTACACTTCTCATCAACAAATACGCATTGCACACAGCACCTCTACCAATACGGCAACCCAAAGAGTGGACCACACTGCTGACACAAACTGAACGTGACGGAAGAGCTAAGCATAAACCACAATGGATACAGCTCTCCGTAAACTCGCATAATTATTTGTGCTAGCAAATAAATCATTGTTTATCTCATTTAAGGTGGCTAATGCACATGCACAGCTTTGTTTTTGTCAAACACACGACCACATGCAAGTTTGAAGGCAGATCCGGGAGGGGATCGTGATTCCGCCTCAAATTAACAGCAAGTTCCGCTTCAGCATCTTGCCCGACTCGCCTTCCTCTTGACCAAAATGAGCTTCCATCGATGCAGACTGTGCCTTGCGTCATCGAGAAGCATCGTCTCATATCTCGCGCACTTGTGTCGCGAGCATCGCAGTAAGCGGGTTTCTGCTTTTAGATGCATATTCAATCCTGTGTATAATGATGCACACACAATGTGCCTCTGTGTATAGTTGCGTGGATTTGTGAATGAGGGTTTTGAGTCTGGTTATAAACGGAAGTGCTAAGAGTGAAACGACTCTTTTTTCATAATCCAAAACACTAGTGATCTACACAGCGAGCAGGCAAATCGGACGACTGCAGCATTGCTTTTGGCACACATTTATTTGCTTTCAGTTGAATTGGATCTGCGTTGTCCGGTTTGCTCAAGCTCTGGCAGAACCTTCGGAGAGGTGAGACACATTGCAGATCGTCCTCATAGCCTTCACTATATATATGCTCACATATTTTGAAAGCAACACAGACACTCTTTTACACCTCAAAAACAGGCTGCAATCACAATGTGTACTGGCAGCGTCTCGTTCCGTTTGGGAACTTTGAGTTGCTTCTCGATCATTTCATCGCAATACACATTTGTGAGTTTGCCTCCGTTCGCGTCGAGCTAAATTTAGTCTGCGCTCTGCCTCTCGCTCGTAGCTTTGGCGACTCACGCAAACTTCTCCTGCATTTCTCATTTATTGCACCGCACTGCAGCAGTGAAAGCGGGGTATTCGGAAATACGCCTCTACTGCACAGAATGCTACGCGGAATGTGCGACACAGGAGACACTGCAGGGACACATGCAAGTAAATCATTTTTGTAGGTATTTTTATTCATGATTCATATCTCACAACAATTGTTAACTGAACCGCCTCGAAACATTCTGCTTTACAGAAGTTTGGTCTGCCTTATTCGCATGGAATGCACTGGATTGCTATTACATCAGCGAAGCTCGCAAGTTTTGGAGATGGGTGTGTGTGTGTGTGTGTGTCAGCCTAATTTCCTTTCAAATGATGTTAATTAGATCATGGGTTGGATATAATTTCACAAGACAGTTGATTTTTAGGTCCACTGTTCATCAAAATACAGTCATATTGATTGCACACTTTATTTGCCTGTGTTTCAACGCACTCCAGCAGTCTGCCTTGACTTACCTTCTTGCGAAGAGATGATGCTCAGCAGTGCGACTTGCCAATTGGCATGTGCTGCTTTTTTCCCCTCCAACACCATGGTATTGTGGGGAGACCAGGAATTACTGCCAGTTAGCTATAATTGAAACGCTACTCCCTTATTAAAACGTTCCCATCCCATCTTATCCCATCCCATCCCCTCCCCTCCTCTCCCTTTCAACTAAAATTCATTGGAGTGAAATAGCACAAGAGCAAAGTGGTTTGTGTGTTGCACCCGGTGGTTTACGTTAAAATATGTCAGTTGCAATCCGTCTCCATTGGCTGTTAGCTCACCAGAATGTGAGCTTTTTCTGCCTATTTGCTGCTACCAGTGCATAAGCAGCAGCGCTGACTTCAAAGAGACTAAGCAAAGGGCTCATCTGTCTCTAAGGCACTTTTGCGACGAGTAAGCATTCCAGGTAACGATTCCTTTTTAATTCGGGCACAGCTGCATTATTGTGGTTAGTAGCGTTAAAATCCACGCAAGGGGTTATTTCTGCCCTACGAAATCCGTTTCTCGGCCTTCATTCTCCATTGCATGAACCAAGCTACCAATGGGGTGTCACCATAGAGACATGAATAAAAGCGCTGCTTTAATGGGTTGCATAGGCATTCGCTAAAGCGCGTGGTTGGCATTGGCACATGAGTATAAGGCCTTCTGTTTTCTTTGTCCAGCTTTAGGCTACTTTTGAAGCAAGAGTATGGTTTTTGTGCTGCCTCCCTCTACTGCCTGCTCACGGTGTGAGACTATGCATTGAATCGTCTGGTTTCCATTTCACTCAAAAAGATCCTGTCACGCCATTTATTAGAAGGTGGTCAACGATGGTTGTGAAGAGCGAACTAGTAGCTAATCGTTATCGCAGCCACGCATTTAAGGAAATTAGCTATGGAAAGCAGAAAGCGTGCCACTCGGCCATCACAGGTGTCATGCAAAACAACGCGACACCTTTCCAACAGCCACTTCTGCACCTTCGCAAATGAGTTATTAAAGTGCGGTGTCACTGGTCTAAGATTTCTCAGCATGACGTCCACGCTGGCTAAAATTTGACACCACTTTAGTGACAAGAATGAGTGTCGCCTTTTGCTGATCTATCGCAGAGTTAGTATACACTTAGTTAGTGCAGCTGTGATTGGCCAGCCTTGAGTTTGCGCTAAAGGTGAGGATATGGCAAAAGTTGGGAGTGAGCAACTGCAACAAGTGCATCGCTTTTGCGGCAGAAACTCTGTACTTAGAAAAGAGCATAATAACGAACAAAAGCTAAAATCTTGCATTGGCACTCCATCTGAGCGACTTGTGCAGCTGAAATTGAACTGACGCACAATGACAAGGCATTTGAATTCCCTGTCAGAGGCACGATTCACATTTCCCCTACCGAAGTGACCTTCTCTCGGTGGTGATGCTGACCCCCTCGGATGCTTGATTCGGGCACACAAACACTACATGAAATGGACGGGCTTTGCCTAGACGAATCCTTACTTCCCAACAACAGATAATGATCAGCACTTTTTAAAGTAGGAAATAGTAGGCTAACACATAGTTTATGCGCTGATTTTCCAATTATACAAATAACGAACAAATAAGTGGAGAAGTCGTGTGAGGGCAGCCGATAAAGACACAAGTGCTTATCGGAACATCGGCCTTAATTAAAGCCAGCCATCAGTGGCAACCTCTAGTCCACAATTTGTGTGTGCATTTGCAGTGCTGCATTCAAGTTCAAGGTGGCAAATAGCACGAATCTCTCCTCACAAAGCCGATCAAGGCCAACTCTTATCGTGCGATAAAATTAGGTGATGGAAGATGAGTCCCGACTCGCATCTGTAAATAAGGATCATTTGTAGCTCTCGTTGGCCATTTTTTGAAATATAGGGATTTGTCTGTTAGCAGATGTTTCATAGGATTCTTTTGTTTGACTTCTTGCAAGCCCCTTAGTAGCAGAACAACTAGGTGGCGATGCAGACCGAAGCTGTTGTAAATGTAAGCAGTGTCAGATGTGAGTGCGTGCAAAGGAAATCCCATTAAGTGTCAAGGTCTAAGGTGGTGGAGCGAAAGAAGGAAAATGACGCCGCGAAGGCAAAAATGGGCAATGGATCCGTGGATGGAAGAATAAAGAAAACTCACATGAGAAAGGTAAAATAGCGAGTAATTTTGAATTGCTTGCAATAAATCTCTTTCTGACTAGCCCAGCATTTTGAAGACTATAAATGCCAAATGCCGGTGGTTTTCCACTCCCATAAAGGGATATCTTTTAAAGAGAGTAGGCCATTATCCACACCTTTACTTGCAGCAATCTTCAAGAAATCGTTGCAAGTCTTTCTCTCAACTCCATTTCTTTCCTTCCGTTATGAAAGTTTACCTGTCGCTAACTCTCACTCATTCATGCAGATAAAATGCCTGCTACGCGCATCTAACACGGCACTAAAATTTGCGGAAGGAAGGAGTGATGGGGTTTTGCACCTTCTACCCTCGGTCATTTGTTTGATGCCCTACCATCTGGGTCACCTGGAAAAACTGCTGGGGCCCTAGTCATCATATTACACACCGATGCACTTAGACCTATCCCACACAGGTCAGCTGTTTGCCGAGGATCTTTCGCATGTCTGTCACTTTGTCAAGTTGGTTGCTACCTTCTTCACACACATCCTCCTCCTTTCGCCTACACACCGACAGAATTGTTAGTGGATTAGGAGGAGAGGTTTTACCTGACGTGCATTGTACAGCTCCTGAGTCGGCAGTGGTGGTGGAGCGGAAGAAGGAATTTAACTTTGCGCCCATCAATTTGGCTCACGTGCCTGCAGTGGCAGTCGAATGAGACATTTCGCTTTGCACGCCTCGATTGAGGTGCTGTGACCGCAGTGGTGGTGGGTGGAGAAAAGAAATTTTCTCTACAGCCATCGACTCAGCCTACGTGTCTGCTGTTATGCTGACCTATAAGAAAAAGGTTATTTTCAACGCATAACGCTGGTTTATTGTTCTGATGTCTGAGAAATTGTGCTTAATAGCATGCTGCGACGTCAGAAACAAGAGATCTATGCTTTTTCTTAATGATAGGCACTAATTCTTTAGGCGTTAGATCTTATATTTATGCCAAGAAACATTTCATGCGAAGCACTGATTGGGTTCCTTGTCTACTACATAACATGTCCTCAACGGGACTGTCATATTCAAATTAGACTTAAACTGTGCTTTTGAGGTGAAGATGAACATGCGCAGGAGTTCGCTTCCTCAGATGATAAAAGCAAGTGATAACAAAAGCACTGCATTTGATGACATTGCTTCCACGATTAATTTCAACGCACTCTGCCCTGCTCAATGATGATGAGTAGCTGACATTCTACGTGTCAGTGATTATTCTTCCAGACCCCTGCCATGAGATAAAGCCATCGCTTCTCGCAGTCGCATGATAGCAATGCTGCGATGCAGTTAGCCGATCCACCAGATACTCACTCAAGTTCACATCCGTCATACCTAGCGAGATCATGTGAAGCGGATTTGATTGTCTCTGCGTGTGTTTCATTCTCTCTTCTCTGCTGTGTACTCCGCTCGTATGCAGAAGCCTCAGTAAGGCCGTATTATTTTATTCCAGCAAATGGGATTCGAGCATTCCTATCTTGCCTTACGTGCTTCTTCAGGGAGAGTACAGGTCCTGGAGCCGTTTACTTTTTGCAAGACTTCGTATGCAACAAGATAATGGTGAAAGAAGAACCAGGGTTGTAGTTTGCATAGAGTACTCTTCCAAACCAATTTTTCATACCACCACCACCACCACCACCACCACCCAGTCATCACATGCGCCTGCAATCCCCATGCAGGATAACGATTTCGCATGCGTTTTGTGTTGGAATCATTAAACTCAGTGCTTGACAATTGGTCAAGCATTTGCCATTTTCATTTGCCGTTCTGAAGCCCGCCCGCAGGTAAACAACTTTAATTCCTCTCCGCGCCGTTAGTGATTTAAGGCAACACTAGGGTTGCAATTGACTGTCTGTTACCCAAGACAGAAGGATGTTTACAATCAAATTTTGGGTGGTCTGCACAGGTAACATCTGCAAATATAATAAGCAAGCCAACTGGTTAACTGGACATTCAATTGCAACGGACTGTTGGAACATGAGGTGAATTAGCGGTAGTAGTAGTAGTAGTAGTAGTAGTAGTAGCAGTTTTTCGTTTCTGCATCGTAGTACTTCCTGTCTATGATCATGCATTGATGCACCGCTCAGGCTACTATTGCGTAGGCGGTATTGGTTGGGTTGGCCCGCGCTCACATGTGTTCAGTGAATGCGGTTCTTGCCTCTGCCGCAATTCTGGTTCGAACCGGAGGCTATTGTGGAGGGGCGACTCAGGGAGAATATTCATAAAAGTTGTGTAGTTGAGCAGCCCATCACCCAAATTTCTACATATAGGATTCGAAGAGGCTCTGTGCTGCAAAACGGGCATATCGAGCTGGCGCAAGTAGTTGCATGAAGCGGTCTTCTGATTACCTTTAAGTTAGTTACTTGTTTGTCTGAAATCGACTTCTGCTAACCAAGAATGCTTCATACTCTAGGTGGGAATTTTATAAAAGCATGCAACATTCTTAACTGGACTATCCTCGTTTTGCAGCTATAATTGAAGGCCAAATTCTCCTAGAGTTATTGACAACAGGGCCTAGGAACGCGTGGGCTTAATTGGAAGCAAGACGTAACTCGGCATAGGAAGTGTATGCACGAATAAATTCAGGTACATCAGCCACGACACTGTCTTAGTCTTCAAATGCTTATTTTTCTCTCACTGTGGCCAAAATAAAAGCTTTCGCACCTTTTAATCCAATCAACAACTAATGACCATATTTTCGTAGAGTCGAAACGACATTCCTTTGTGCCTTGCAAGTTGCATTAACCTGACAAGTTCTTCATGCACATTTGTGTGAACCGAGGCTAGCCATACAGTCTCATTATGCAAAACCTTGCTTTCATTGTTAATTGCGGCATTTCAGTTTAAAAATAATGACGAGTCGTAAGTGCGCTTCCTCATAAACTTTTCGATGATTTGGTGAACAGTCCTGCAAAGTGTCCGATGTGCTCCGCTACGTTTCGCACTTGTGGTTTGGCTATGCTCTTACCTTTTCTCATGTCAGAGGCAGTATTGCACTATACTGCTTGTGTGGTTAACTAGTGGTCGTTCCTGCTGCATTGAATGTCCAAAGACGGGCACACTGACAGAATGCATGCGTTTACGCATTTCCCATCCATAGCTTACTTTTTA
Organism: Taenia crassiceps; assembly: GCA_023375655.1. Lineage (NCBI taxonomy): Eukaryota > Metazoa > Platyhelminthes > Cestoda > Cyclophyllidea > Taeniidae > Taenia > Taenia crassiceps. The sequence continues at coordinate 377,180 of JAKROA010000011.1, forward strand.
TATTAAATTTCCGTGATTGGGATTCGTTTTCAGGCGTTTGGATGCATGGCGAGGCTTTTTTACATGACAGCAGGCAAGACGCCATCTTCGATGTGATCGCAAGCATGTAATTAGTTTCTTCGCAACTCAGCAACCTGCAACTTCACAATCCGATAGGCTTATGATTGTTGTTGCTAAATTAAGTGTACTTATGCGCGTGTTTCCAAATGTTTCATTCCATGATATGCGTATAACGCTGTTACCTCGGACAATGAAGACAATTGCAAACCATTGGTAAATAACTACCAGCAATTTGCCTGGTTACCTAGTTTACCTAGTTACGAGTTCCGGAACTAATCACTTCCTTGTAACTGTCGAATGGTAGTAAAAGCTTCAGCAAACCGCTTTATTTCAAAACGCACACAGATTGGTTGATGGTGAGCAGTCGGTTCATTCCTTTCCCAGCATTGACGATGTACGAAACGTTGTTGACCAGGTGTCAAAGTAAGCGTTCGTCCTCTAATTTAGTGCAACCATTTTAAGCTGATGCAACGCAAGTGTCCTCACTGCCAGAATCTCCGCTGAATATCCCTGAATTAGGCTTTATCCCTACCGCTCAGCACGAAATGCTGCATTGCACACCGCCGTGCATATTTCCACCCATCCGCTTGTAAACTGCATTGTTTAATGGCAATTCCTCTTTGAATAAACCCAAACACATCTACCCAAACTGTGCTTTTATCCTCAGGTAACAAATTCCCTATTTTTATGGGAGTTTTAGCCCCGCTAATCAGACGCGAATGATACCTCGGTGTTTGCGCGTTTTCTCGGATCGACTAACGCCATTCAGTAATTCAAATTCCTGAAGATCCTGCCATGGCCCGCGTGATATGCGATCCTTCCTACACTTTTCTTCTGTTGCGCGCTCAAACTCGTTGCTAAAACATTTGCATGTTTGCAAAAGTACAAGAGCAATGAAGTACAAATGGAAGCGAGGATATGCAAAGCGAGTTCAGGGAAGAGTGGATGTAGTTGTGATGGCGTTATAATTGCGGCAAAATAGGCAGTTATTAAACCAATAACGTGGAAGAGCTTTGACTTACATTTTTTAGCAATAGTTGTGCTTCCCTGGGCCTCTTTCAGTAGCTCCCGCTTAATAGCTGCATTAGCATGCACTTCGCACTTGCCCTTAAACAATAGCAAAATTGCCGACAGTAGCATTGGACTGGACAGAAAGGAAGCCATACAGAAAAGAGCAATTTGGAAAGGTTTATGAAAGTGGAAACGCCAATAATGTCTTGGATGCTGCACCTATTAATGGCAGCTAGATAGTTGATAACGACGACGTAGTGCCAACATTTGTCGTAAATAAGGGAAACAGGTTTGCAGCAATGGACTCAATATCCAAGTAGTGCTAATGCTTTAAACGGTTTGGCAAGGCTTTTTGTTAAAATCAGCTAATATGTTGGAGCTTCATTTATTCACAAGTGTGTATGGGTGGGTTGAAGAAGGACTCTCAATGCAGAGGCTATCCACAATCCAAGGGAGCTCATTTGGCTGCATTTAGAGATCTGCGAGCCGAAGAGGTTTATGGTAGTTCACAAAGGTGCCAAATCTAAACAGTTCTCTGCATTCAAAAAGTGAATTACTAAATTTTGATAAAAACTTCTAGGGTTGCATAGTCTTGAAAGTAGTTAATGATGTCTAGTTGGCAACAAATGCCAATCCCGACAAATTAGCTTCGGTAAGTTGTCTGGTGCAACATTCAGTGGTGTGCCTTTTCTTTCAAGCGCATTTAGCACAGATGCATATTTATTTGTGCCCTGGAAAATCAAAAAGTCTGCAATTGTTAAGGTGAGCAGCACAGCATCAGCAGCGACTCATTTCGCGTAAATGCACACTCCATTAAAGCATGCTGACTTTACTTCCACCTTCCTTCGAAGGAAAGAGACCAAAGCCTACCCTAACTCAGCTAATTAATTTAAAGGCTGCTTATTTTAAAGTTGTGCACACAAATGGCGATCTCTTGGTTCCCTTAATACCATCCGATGATGCCTATTATGAGCAAGTTGAATACTGCAATTACTTATCTACGCCCATAGTGGAATCAGTGGGTCAGAATAGCTTACCTCATACTCAACATATATAGCAATACCGCACGTAGATCTTTGGCACAATTGGATGCATGATTCCATCGTCGAAATGAACACTGCTGGCTGTATTCCACCAGTGTATGTGGTATTGCCTAGCATTATGAACTCAGTAAAGGCGATAGCAATTGGAGCACTGACCAAAACCAGCACTCCTAGTCTCATCTTTGGGCAAGACTTTGTTTCGCGCATGGGTCACAGTTGCATTAGTTTGATTGGCTGATCCACAGTCGGCGTGACTGGACAGTTCGCAGGTCTGATTTCTGCGTGGAGCCCATTTGTCGATGATTGAAACTACGCAATAGCAGCTTCGAAGCAGCAGAAATAGTTGGTTCTGCAAATCAAATAGTCGTACTGGGCCATGAGCCCTTTTTTCCTCTTTGACCGACGGTTAGGAATGCGGACTTATGCAGTCGTTTTAAATGCATTGCAGGTCTCATTGTTCTCAGCAGGATTGCGTTCACGTATTTACCTTGGAAAGCTAAATAGCTCGCTGCATGATGGGCCCGAGTTTTAAGGTGGGCTTAGCTTGCGCTCGCACGTTTGGTGGATGGCCACGGAAAATCGCCAATTCTGCCATTGAATAGAGATGCGCGAATTCTAACTGCGGGTAGGAAGACTAGCACGAGACCCTAGGAGAAGAAATGCTTTCACCGGGTGAAACTGAGTTTAATTTATATTAATGGATGCAGTACAATTTACTTGCTCTTCCTTTCAAATCAAACTGGGCTAAAATGAATCCATCGATTTGCCTCTGTTCTTAGGTGAATTCGAAGTTGACAACCGGTGTTTTATCTAACTTCCCGCTGTACAGCACAAGGCGGCAAAACCACCGCGTTGCCATTGTGCATGCGATGGCGTTTATTTGCAGTAATGCACGCGAATTCCCTTGTACAAAATGGCGGAAATTGCGTGCTTTGAAGAGCTGCTTAGTGTATTTCATGCGACTTTCTTATTATGGCTTCTAAATGCCGCTTTATTATTAATGTGCAGAAGCTCTGCATGGACAGTCTGGGAGGCAATTTGGAGGTGACTTAAACAAAGGAAGCTTTTGTTGAGAGAGAAGCATAAAACTAGATCTATGCTGCCCATGCAACTCAACATGTGGGACCTGGAAACAGTCTTATTACAACGCTAACAAAAGGCCTGATATGCATACGTCTCCTCGTTGAGTGTATGTTGACTTTCTCCTACGTTTCTGAAAACATTTTCTATCCCCTAAGTCATTAGGCTCTCTCACCACCCTTCAAACCAATGCGAATAAACCAAAAAGAAGTTGTTGGCGAAGCGAAAACGCAAAAATGCTTATCCTAGTAGAAGCAAGCTTTTTGCTGGAATAGCTCCGTCATGTACGCTGTGGTGAGTGCAGTAGGAATGAAACCTGGAGAGATGTCGCTGAGCAGCCTTAACGACGCTATCGATGATGTCGCCAAAAAGTTGACCTTAGTGATCAATGAAGGCGCGCATTGTGCTGACTGCCCACTATGACGTTGCCAGATAACTGCTCTATACTGCGGGAATCAAGCATACGCTGCCCATTCTAGTCCAGTACGATCGCTGTAAGGAGAGGTCTTCCAAGGCTGCTGCAAGCGGTAGAGATTGGACAGAAGGCCACAAGGCAGGCAGTGCAAAAAGAGGGTGGTATAGCAGACACAGGAGACACAGTTGCTGCGTATGAGGACAGCAGGTGCCAGAAGGATGTGCTGGAAAGTGTTTTGAATGTGAAACAAAAGGTGGGAATAGGAACGAGTGAGTATCGGCCACGTTGATAGGTTGTAGGCTGTAAGGTGACGCCAAAGATGATGCATCATACCTTGCTTCCATAGATTTGAGCATTGAACTAGGCGAAATTCGATACAGGGGATTTGACTTTCACAGTTCTACTGCCACCCGCTCGTAGAGAAACCCCGTTTTGCCAGTTCTAGGACTCAAGTACACGCAGTTAGTACAATAATGGTGAGTCGAACTTTGCAGGACTCATGATGCTTTTCATGTTAACTGACTTGTATATAGTTATTATTATTATTATTCTTATTCTAGACCTGCCAAAATGAAGGAGAAATAGGGCAGCGATAGTTTGAAGCGAACCTGCTGCTCAATGCTCAACAAGCGACTAACATGCAGGTGTTCCAGTTCATTAGCACTACGTACTCCTTCTCCTCTCGCAATTAAGCATCAGCAGCGCTTCGATGACGACCGCTTTAAGAACTTGCCTACATTACATAGTGTAACATGAAAGCTGTCATCCACGGCTGTAAAAAGTGCGCTTTATAATCTCCTTCAGCAATCGAACAAAATCCCAAAACACGTTCTTTTTGAAGTTTAGATCATCGAAAGATCTCACAGGGGAGACTTCTGGTAGATCAAGCAAATCTGGTTCCAGTCATTGCATAATGAAATGGTGCCTTTAATTCAGCCACTTATCATCGCGAAGTAGTTTTTTTCCTTAACACTATCAACTGCATATGATTCAAATGATTACTCACCCAGCAGTAATATGGTATCACTTTTCTCCACTGAATAACTTCGGCCAAATCGGTCTGAAAGAGAGTAGTGGGGAATTCAAATGTCAAGCTGATTTGCACACTTTGAACTCTATTATTTTTTACCGAGAACACCACTTCCAGTCGACGCATACGGGCTGCCACCGTCGAGGTGAGTAGCCCCTGCTATCAGTAATAAACGGTTGCAAAATGCATGCGATGTGGCTTCCGTGGAAAGAATGCCGGTGACGAAGACACGAACAAAAGATGTGACAATGCTTGTTGCGATCCTTCCGATATTACGCATATGACATCCGGCCTGTCGTTTTGTATCAAAGGCAAACGTCTGTAATGTTTCGTTGCCACTTTCAGAGGAATGCCTCTTCTTCCGCTTTGGTGTAACGCCTCCACTGATCTCGCGAAGCAATGTCTAATTGGCACAATTTTAGTAAATTTTGCAATGCAGCACAAAGCTCGGCAGTAGTAAAGTGGTGGTTGCTGAAGGGATGCACGGCATTGCAAGATAGCAGTTGCCACGCTAAAGTATTCCCCAACTTCTTTCCTTAGCGCAAGGCTAATGATCTTCGAACATCCAGTGAAGGGAATAAACACGAATGACAATTGAGCTTGGTGGCCTCTGCCGAGCATTCACCTCGCCCATGGCTGAAAATTGCACTGGTGCAATCCAGCTATGTTGCGGTCGTGGTTTCACAATGTCTGCAATGACCTGGCAAATCAAATGCTTAAAACGCCAATCATGCCGAATGGAGTTTTAACATTCACTAGAGCATCCTGTCGCTATCCAACTGGAGCTTCTTCAAATGAAATTCGGGCACGGTTTCAGTGGTCAGAACTCCCACAGACAACGGTAATCCCGGTATTCACGAGGAGAAGTGGCCAGTCTTGCCTTTGAAATGCAAAAGAGCATCTCCATGGTTACATCGCATTGCTCTGTATATTTACCAAAGCATCGTAGTGCTGCGACCCCGCAAATAGAGCAGATGAGCAGTCATGAGTGAATGCGCTTCCTCACTAGGCAAAGTTGGAACGAAAAATAGGCAATCACGATTCTGAACAAGGTTTCATAATGCTAAGTAAAACGCAGTGCATGTTATTTGCATGATTTATGACCTACTTTCCGAAATCTGATACACCAAGCAAGGCAAAATCGGGCATCATTTTGCATGCCACCATCATCAGTAATATGATGTTTGGGGTGCGATAAACTGCAAGGCTTCTAAATTTAAAAGCGAGGTGGGATTTTGTGGTCACCCTATATAAATCTCATGTGCTTGCAGGCTTTGGGAAATTTGTGGTTGCTTTTATAAACCTCAAGTGGCAAATTAGACAGATTTTAGAGATTACGGTGTTGTAATGTCTTCGCATCTGCTTATGGGAAGTGAACTTGCCTAGCTCAAACAGGCGACATTGTGCTGCTGCAGAACGCATCCCACTTTAGCAGGACTTGGTGTTTGCACTGTCTACTCGGTGGCAACTCATTGCACATCGTCCACGGTTTTGGGATCGGAAGTAGTTTTTGAGTGCGCTTGAGGAAAGGCGTAAAGAGGGATGAAGCAATGTGCATTTTTCAGGTGGACTTCAATGTCGCAGCTGCATTAGGTCCTGCTGACTGAGCAGAGCCTGCCCAATTTGCAAAGTCGCATGTCTAGGATTTCGCAAATAAAAAGCCCAATACCATTTCGTAGGCCTAGTATGGTCTGTTTGTGATGCACTCTTCACCAAAATGCAGCGGTGGTGTAACCTTCTCTCGCCTCGTCATCACGTCATTATTACTTCTGTTAGAGGAGAACTGCTTTACGCTATCGTTAGTTGCTTCCACGATTAATAGACTTGAAAATGTACACTGGTCAACTCGAACGCCAAAATCAAGAAGGTAGGTTAGCGATTGACAAGTGGCATGTTTTCTAGGTGCAAACGAAATGAGCGCACCTTTCTGTCAAATGGCCTTTGCTGCCATTCCATTTCCATATTAATTACATCCACCCGTAGGTAACTCTTTCACTGCGAAAGCCTCAAACATTTGTTCTGGCTGTAAAAATGAGGAAACCATTTATGCAAAGCTATCGCAAAAGTCATAGAGACCATTCAAGTATGTGGTATAAAAATGCAACTTGCGTGTTCTATCGTTAAGTTAACAAAATAGTAAGTCGGTTGACTAGGAGAAATGTATCATTTATGACTTGCTCGCTAATAAACCCTGATAAAATTTATGCGGCTGGTGCGCAGCGATTAATTCTGGCAAGCATGAAGACATTGTTGCGAAAATCGACGTTCCCAAATTGCCAAAAGGCTAGCAGTTCTATTCTTGGAATTGTTGTGTCCAGTGGCACATTCAGCATTACAACGGTAGCTCACTTTTGGAAGCACTCGTCGAAGAGAGGGAGAATGAGGTGATTGTGGGCAAATTTGATCCTGGAACCAATGCTAAGGAGGAAACACAAGCAAAGGTACAGGCAGCCGCTTCATATCCATGCGACTTGAGCGAATTTTCCGTGGAATTGGGTTTCAATGCCCCGCCCAGACCTTTGGGTGGGGCATCAGCAATTCATGTTATTCAAGTAGCAGTAGCAATACAGTTCGCGACCTATGCACCTCCTTGCCTTATTCAGGGCCTTGAAACAAGTTGCCACATGATATACTGATTAGTTAAACTAACGGAACTGCGATTTCGGGTTATTCTAGATTCAAGAGCGAAAATGGAGGGAGCTAACTAGCTGCATGCACTGCTAATTGAGCGAAAATCGGATAAACAGATGAAGATACAGCAAGTCAGAAGTTTGAGGGACGTATTCTGGAGAGGTGGATTGATTCCTCCGATGTCAAGACCGATGCCTCAAACTTCTACTAACACGCTAACGACTGACTGGCTCATCGCATACAGCAAGGATTGATAAGAGCAGTAAACCTTCTCATACCAGAGTTAGCAGCAGGAAAGAGGAGGAAAAGGCCGAGGCCCTTACATTAGTGTCAGAGTTGGAGTAAAGCAGCAGGCAGAAAAGCCCGAAAACAATGTGCTGACTAGACAAGGCATATGAGCACACTTGAAAATGTGAGTAAAACAAGTGAAATGGAGAGGAGGGAAGGACAAATGTGGCGTCAAAGGGGAACAGACAATGTGACGATTAAAGTGGAATGAAGGAGTGCAATTTGTGCAAAATTCGATTGAGTACGGAGGTATGAGCTGGGAAGAAATGTGTCCAATGCTAGTGAATAAGCAATGGACACGTTAGCAGTCAACGTCAGTTCGACGGTTGCCAGGACCCATTTGCAATAGTGAAATAGTGAGTCTTTGCCTGATCAGTTGATAAATTCATGCGTGCGGACACGCTGTCGTGACCAACGGCATCGCAATCACCACTCCATTTGGCCACTGCAGAGGATGCACACAACTGTGTGAATTCATTTGCTATGGACTTTCTCTCACAAAGGAATTAACACTAGAAACAGAATGGGCCTCCGACAATCCGGCTTATTAAAGTCGAATGCGACATATTTTAACTTATAGCAGCTCACTGAGGATTGATGAGTGAAGGTTTAACTTCGGTGCCACTCACCTTGTGGTCTTGACTCTCAAGAAAGGCGTGAAACTCCAAGTGCGTTAATCCCCATCCATGTGTGCAGTGAGTATTTACAGGATTTCATGCAGAAAGTGGATTCGTTCTCCCAAATCCCCCACTGCTGCAGCTTCGTCTATGCTAATCCATCGGTTGATTGACTGGTTGGTGGGAAAACTATTCTTACGTTAAGTTGCAGTAACATGCATCTGGCCAAGATCGTTTCAAATCAAATTTGACACCCCAGCTTCTCAATCCACTTGACATCCTCAATCACCTATCTTCTTCCTCACTTCCATTTCCACCTCTTCCTCCTCCTCCATTTCTCCGGTCACTGGCCTTGCTGCCCTCGTGTCTGCCAATGCCTTCAGTAACATCGAAAGAGATTGCCCTTCTGGATGGATGAAATTTCTGCCTAAGTTAAGAACGGTGCCAACAACCTCACCTGAATGCCAGGGTGTCCAGCACAAGACCTGACAGTTTGAGTGCATCAAAAAGTTACTGCTGTTTCGAACTCTCCTCCTGAATTCAAATCATGCAGCAATTCCTGTACACGGGCGCCTCAGGTCCAGTTGAGCTGGCGAGTTCCCTTTTTCTACCTTACAACCTCTCCTGCAAACGCTCTCTCTCCGTGGCGATTTGCACCGAAGCAGCACTATTGCCCCAATTCACCCTCGCTAACATACATGAAAGTATGCCATTCTACATAATTTGGGAGCGAAAATTCGATAGCTGGCCTTGCCTACTGACTTCATGAGGCATGGGACAACAAAGCAAATCATTTTTTTGATTGCTCTAACGTATAGCACGGGTCTCAGCAGAAATTGCAACAAGAGAAGCATCAGTGGAATGGTCGGTGGAATCGACCAGCAGTATGAGGAAATGTAGAAGGTTCAGCCTCCATTCAAGCATAGTTCTTCTCGGTCCTCGCAACTGTCAGCGTGTACAAGCCCAAATCACTCATCATTGACCAATGAGTCGCAGCATGTCAAACCAATGAGAATTGGGCTGGCGATACATAAGGCCAGATGATGTCCCACCGCTAGTCATCGGACGCCTTTTCGGCCATGAAATATGGTAAGATGGATTTGCACTTGCACTTCATCAGTAATTACTTCGCGTTTGATTTGATCTGATGCAGACGTATTCAAGCTCTCACATTGCGAGTTGTTAATTATATCTCCTCATCTCTCCCGAAAACGCTTTCTCTTTTCCTTAGACTTTTCCATTGCCAGCATTCTGGAGCTATCGCCCACTACGCAATCATCTACAAAGCCATTAACTTGTAGTGCCAGGGACAAAGGCATTTGCAACTCAAGCCCCTTTGACTTCAGTTTGACACTGTCACTGCCATCATCTGCGGCAGCAGTGAATTCCAATAGCCTCTCCTCCACCTCTTCCATGGATAACTTTACCTCATCGTCATTATCACAGCCTCAATGCGGGTATCATATTCAGAGCCTCCTGGAGGACTTGACCGCCCATTGTTCCTCTCCATCCGCAGCCTCATTGTCTTCTTCTTTGATTCCCCATCTACAAGCCCAATCAGAGCTTTTCGTCCCACTTGTCAATTACAGTGCACTCATAGCGCCCCATCTGCCCCAATGCACTCTTCCACAACTCTCCAGCCAAACCGATCAGCAAACCTTCGATTACCTTGCCTTATGTTATCGTCTACTCCAACAGCCTCCATTGAACACCATTGCCCAAATCACAAACACAAGCGTTGCCAATTGCATCGATAATGTCTCCAATCTTCCAAACACCGAGGTCCCCAAAAGAGCCGCCAGTGACATAGACAATGACAATGACAATGGCAATGACAGGAAGAGCACCAGTATCGGCTGTCTCGCAACCTCAAAAGAGGTGAACAACGCAAAAATGGAGGAGGACGCGCGACCGAACTTGAATTGCCAGGAGTGTGGCAGGATGTACAAGAGCACTGCCTCTCTTCGAAGGCATAAGCAAAGCCACTCACGATCATGGAAGTGTCACTTCTGTGAAAAGGCGTTCACGCGCAAATGGCTGCTTCAGAATCACGAGCGCATACACACAGGCGAGAAACCCTTCGTCTGTCCCACCTGTCAGCACGCCTTTGCCGATCGGTCCAATCTGCGAGCGCATATGCAGACACACATGAAGGTGAAGCGCTGGCGCTGTTTGCACTGTGCAGCATCATTCAGCCGTCGAAGTCTACTCATCCGACACCTTGACAAGTGTCTCTTCTCCCTTATTGCCACAGCCGCTACTACGAATGAAACCTTCGTTGCCTCCACCGCCGCCAACACAGCATGTAGTGAAGGTGCCACCAATCTAACCACTTGAGATAAGGAATGCACTGCAGTTGCCTTCCATCGAAATCAAAGCAGCGAATAGTTCTATGAACTGCTTCCTATGTTGCTGTTTTGCACGTGTCCACTTGATGGCAGTAATCAGTGAGTAAATACGCGCACGCTTCATGCAGCCTATTTTATTGCTTTTTTCCTGAATTAATGTTCAGTGTTCAATCGAATGGCCACGAAGAGTGCGACTGGACAAAATGGCTGACATGGCAGGATAGCTTCATTCAATCTCAGTTATTCCTCTCCCACTTTGGAGTCAGACCACTAAGGCGTTGCCGAGGTTACGACTGTCCCTTCATGTGCAGTGATGGATGATCAGAGTAATGGAAATTCATCATCCCGCAGACGTGGATACAGTGAAGTGCAGAATCTAAAGTAATCACTGGCAAATGGTCTAGCCATCACCGTCGTCTGGAAGTCCGAAGTCGCCACACCAACCGAGCAGTGGTTTGCACTCCTTTCGAGTTCAGGTTTCAAAGCCTACCACCGTTAGTGGCTGTCAGTATTAGTTAGCGTTTACCACCTACAGTATCAAATTTCAATTGCATCTGATCAGTAGTGTTGAGGTAACATTGAGACAGCTCACATCCTCAAACTCCAACGCACCCTGCTACGATGATTCAATCAGTCAGTAGACTCTTCGGAGGCGTCGATGTCACATTTATTTTGTCCCTGGGTAGCTCCTACCTTACACTCTAATTGAAGCATTTGCAGCATTCAGTCCACCACTGACTAATTCAATGAGCGTCGCTTTTAGAGGATGCTTTTGGTGGGACTGATTCTTTAAGCAACTCTGTGCTCTTAATGAGTTGAGTTTCGCTGCCACCGGTGGCAGAGTTGTGAAATGGCTTGGATGCTTCCAAAAGGGCATTAATCGGGGGTTTAGACCAGTGCATGGTCTTTCGCCAGTTTTCACACCCGTAATACGCGTTGGTGTTGGATGGGGTGGGATAAGGCAAATCACACCCAGGTGTGAGACAATGGTGTGCAGCTGTCGAATCGGGGAGCGCCACGCATGTCGACCGACACGCTAACAGCTTTTTCAGGTCAAGCTAAGTTGCAAACGTTGTCTCCTGGCTAGCCCTATAACTGCCGCGTAGTTCATCTCAATGAACAGTTTTTGCAATGAGGTTTCAATTCCATGGCGATGGAACGCACTCCAGATTTGGGGACTACTCTGTCCCTCATTTTGCGCTTTGACATACATGCACACACACACACACACACACGCACATACATACATACATACATACATACATACATACATACATACATACATACATACATACATACATACATACATACATACATAGATAAACTGCAAGTGAGCAGTCATCTTCAGCCAATCCCTGCTGGGAAAGAGCAATTGTGCAGGGTAAATGATTGCACAATATTAAAGAAAAGCATTGGTGCAATCACCTCATTTGTTTACGTTTCGCACAGGTGCAGACAATAACAATTTGGTTTCGCCCAAAGCGCACTGGTCTGCGCAGCTTAGAAATAGAAATCGGGCCTAGTTCACTGGGGCTTTGATTGTGCGTTCATAATTTTGTATCCGCAATTGCCAGAGCACTTCACCCAAGGCACTGCCTCCGGTAGTCATTCATTTTCTCACTGCAAAACAGCTTACGTTTTGCTGTTGCACCCGCATTCTCTGCCATGTACGCCCAATTTGCATAATTCGCACAGTGGGTGTCAAATAACTGCGATTCGCATTAACGAGTAATGCATGTTATGTTTGATGCTCTCCTGTGCCCTATGGAATCCGTCAGCCCCACGTGCTCTAACCTCTCACACGTGTAGAATACGTTATCCTTACCAGACATTTGGTGCTGAGGCTGGCCAACTCTTTGTTGGGGCTAACACGCATTGAGGTCAAAGCACGGAGTCGCACGTGATTGTGCCCCCATCACCTCTCGCACCTGCCGTGTCTTTCGTGTAACGGCACGAGTTGGAGCCTCAAACTCCTGCTGTATTTTTGTTCTCTTACTCAGGTCTTCCCACCAGGCTAGAAGCCTTAGCTTAAACAAGCCTTTGCACGCAAACAAAGTTCCCATCGAGTAAAAAAACTAACAGTGCAAATTGAGACTGTTTTTGTCTCCTATTAAAACCCAGACTAAAGAAGAGCACAGACAACAAACGGTTCCCAAACTGATCTGAGCGGTTCTCTCACTCTAGTGCTTTTTGATGCACACATACCACCAAGAAAGCTGTTTGTAAGACATGAGGCTGGTTGCTGTGACTCTGCAGGTTACCAGGATGTAGTGCTGGTGCGCTTCAAGCGGGAACACAGCGGTTACGCACCACACTGCAATCCAATCAGAAAAATGTGGTTCTGTCCAGTTGTCTGCGACAGCCAATGCGATTGGCTGGAATGTTGCTGTCGGCACTAGTCCCGCTGTTCACCAACATGCCCCTGCCTACGATTTTGGGTAAATTTGGAAAAGACAGGATCCGCCACCATTGTGCCTGAAGACCAGCAAAAAGGAACAGCAAAAGTGCACAACCCTTAGCAAGTACTTTACTTAGGTTTTGCAGATATCTAAGCAGATCTTTGCATGTCTACGTGCGTCCGGACGAAATGCTGCCAAGTAATAAAAATTGCCGGCTTGCCAATTGATTAGCATCACGAATTTGTTGCTGATAGATTTCTTTGCGACTGATTTTTATGTTGAGTGCACACATATACGATGTTTGAGGCACTAATGCTTGATCGCATTGCACCGAATTGGGCTCTTGCGTTGTTTGCATACATACTGACCCGCTAAGCTTGGGTAGATACGTTGGACGCCGCCTTTTGCTCGCACAATCAGCCTAACGGCAAGGCTGGTAGCCGGATGCAACGAGATCCGAGTGTGCAGCCAGAGAGGATTTTGCAGACAAAAGGACTCTGTGGGTTGGTTGACATGCATGAGTGCACAATCTCAGAGTGTTGAGGAGAAGGGCATCAACCTGCACTACGCAGCTGTTTGTAGCTTACGGCACTCCCTTGGAAGCAAATGCATTTCCACGCAACTTCTCTTTAATTAGTGTTTGCGCAGTATTACAACTTCTTTGATATCCTTCGCCTTCTGTTGGCGGAGGCAAAGTCATCATGTCGACACGACCAAAGACCGGACGTCTTGATGCCCGCTTCGTGAAGTCGGTCGAGTGTGATCTCGCTGTGCATTCCACCTGACTCCTAATCAGCTCGTTAAATCACATCCGTGTATTGCCATGCTCGCTTTGTTCACGTTTGTGCATGCCACAAGTCAAGCAGCTATTCGGCCATGCAGCCACAATCAGGTCCTGCCCAGATCGTGCTCTAATCAACAGGCTAGCAGGGAAGCTGGCGAAGCTGGAGAAAGCTCCTTGCCCTTATTCGATGCTCATTAATGCAATGCAGGTGTTCACCTGCTACTTTAAACTGCCGAATTTATGCTGACGCCGAAACGACATGTCAGCAGCTTTGATTTGCATTTGACCAAGTGAGCCGAAATCGCGGCTTCTTAATTGAGCTCTGCCTATACACCACCAACCATTGCCACTGCACTTAACCAAAATCCTAAGTCACAGCGTCTGGGAGACGTTTGCATGCCTGCTTCAGGTCGACTTGTTCTTTTCAGCCAAAAAATTCTTTCTCGTTGCATCCAAACCACATAACAGGAATTGAAGCTCTCAAGACCTGTAAATCGCATCAGTAACCATTACATCCTATTGACAATGCTACTCGCTCTCAATCTAAAGCCCCACTTGTGGAAAGTTATCATGGCCAAAAGCTTGATGCGTGTCCATGTCTGACCCCTTGTTGAGGTCAGGTCAACACACACTGCACGTAGTGAAGCTCCTCGTCGCCTCACGCATCTAATGCGTCATTTATGGAGAGACAAATGCGGTGAAGTCATAGCAGTTAGCGCATCCACGCATCCATTCTCTGGGCCAGATTTTCATGCCTCTGATTATGGCATCAATGTGGCAATTGCGGTAAAGCAGACACAAGAAATAATAGCCACTGCGATTCACCACTTGTGCTTTGCATCCACTACACCGTCATTTATCGCCAATCACTGCTTACTCCAAAGGGGCCTAAATGCTATTTTAGCAAAGGGTCTTGCAAGTGGCACCACGGGATGAAGTGTATGACCAAGTCTTGCTCAGTGCAGCACAGTCATACAGTCTCAAAGTTTCGAGTAAATCTCGGAAGGTGGAGAAATTTGCGCTTTTTATGTATGGCCGATTGCTATGACTGTTGCTGTCACCGATATTATGCTAATGCGAATCCCAATTGTGCTGAGCTTACCTCATTGAATGTAGTGGTCGACGTAGCAAACACAAACACAGCCTAGCTGTGCAAGTTGGAGATCGCCTTTTAACTCGCCGACGAGGAAGGTGACTCCAATGAGGCTTGGCAGTCTGGTTTGGGCAATCTACACTGAAGGTATCGAGGAGGCCAACTCGCATCTCGCCTTTCCAGCTGGCCGAACAAATGGCTGGCACACAAGAGGATGGCTGATGAAGAGAAGACTCTGTGAGTTGCAGCATAATTTCTACGACAGTGAAACTGAGGGTACAACTGCAACCATGATGTCACCTGGCTCGTGTCATTTCTGCATGATGCCTGCATTAGTCGCCTCCATCTCGCATCACTCATGCGCATCGACAGCTTTAAGCAGGTAGAACGATCATCTAACGCAAAAGAATGAAACGTGGTGGATGCCTTCTAAACTTCTGTTCCATCAAAAGTTGGAAGTCATTTGCGTAGCAGGCATTAAGAGACGTGGTGATCAGAGCCATCCCTGTTTTGAGTGCGCCTGTTCCCCAACGAAACAGACAGATGACTCTCGCTCTACAATGCCATCAATGTTCGCTGCAGCTAAGTGCGGCAAATGTCGTACTGAGGCTCCTAATGTTCTTATGAAGAGGTCATAGAAGCTAAACTCTTGAAACATCATCAGCACGATTCCAGCAAGCAATCACGACGTTTGAGGAGTAATGAATTAGCGATATACTGGTCACCAGCTCTAGCTGCTGATGGATCGCACGCATAAACCCAGGAGTTATGGAAGGAATCAAAAATAGAAAAAGGTGAGTACATTAGACGGCTTGTAGAGTAGCACGAGTCAAAGTTGACATGTCCATCTGCACAAACATCATACACATATGCTTTCACGAAAAGCATTCCAGGCTCTGAGTTTTGCACTATTCTTCCCAATCCTATGCTGTCGGCACGTATGCGTTGCCAACGGTTTCGATGGCGAGCGAGAGAGACAGGAGGGAGGGCAAGAGGGGTGATTGTGACAAAGCAAATTTGGAGTGCGGAGCCGGCATGACGCCATACTGCACTACAGAGCGAAAGCAAGTAAATAAGCGAGTGGGACTATATAAAAAGCGGAGAGAAGGTGTTCACTCGAAGGACTGTAGATAGCGTGAGAGCAAGTGCTGCAGAGGAGGGCATGGTGTAAGGGTGCTATGGAATTACAACTACATGCAAAGATGAAATGCAGTGGCATGAGAAATAAAGAAGGGATTACGAAGCAGTGAATAAAACTGTGGATCTGGTAAATGACATGACGCTGAACGCATTACGCTTAGGTGGGAAGTGTTTCCATACACCTTTGTGCGCGGCCTGTGCATGGCTTTTCGAATACCCGGCTGTGCATTGCATGAAGTTTATGGAATCACCAACCAGTCCTTCGCTGCTTGGTACACGCTTCTGCCGTCAAACGAGTGTAGGACAAGCAAAGCTTGCGTTGTATTAAGCAAGGCATTCTTTGCCACCGGCTCGAAGCTGGTCGTTAGGAACGGACGCATACACTCACGAGCTATGAAAGGAATTAAAATAGAAAAAGGTGAATACATTAGACAGCGTGTAGAGTAGCACGAGGCAAAGTTGACTTGTCCATCTGCACAAAAATCAAACACATATGCTTTCACCAAAAGCATTCCAGGCTCTGAGTTTTGCACTATTCTTCCCAAACTTATACTCTCGGCACGTATGCGTTGCCGATGGTTTCGATGGAGAGAGAGAGAGGGACAGGAGGTAGAGCAAATGAGGGATGGACCGTCGGAGGGAGAGACCAGGACATGTCTAATAAGGCAAGCCTCCTAACGCACTCACTGAAAACCTTTTTCCGAAATGAAATTTGCAAAGGGACTACACACACTTGCCTCTCGGCAGTTCTAATTATAGGCCAAATGTTCTTGCACTCCTCATCGAGTAGAGAACAAAAAGATCCTTTCTACTTGCTCACCTAAGTAGCATAGTCACATACAAGAAGTTACTTCACCATCCAAACTGAACAATTTTTGCTACCAATAAAAGAAAGATCCTCGAAGGTGTAGTCGCTGAGGAGCATCACCAACAGCAACTAATCAACTTTGTCCCAATCACCCAATTCAATTACAATACCGTTTGCTATGATCACAGAGTCTGAACGGGACGAGAAACACAAAGGATATTGCAATCGTGAAAGATCGCGCTCTCTCTCCTCTAAACAGACGGCTTGAACTCACCCTACTACCAACAAACGTTGAGAAAAGGAAAGTGCAGACACTTTTGTGAAACCTATATACGTTAAGGCTTAGGAGCAGAAAAAACGAGGCCAATAAATGACTGGTGATGCTACAATTTAGTAAGACAAATCAGTATGCTACTCGCCACTCCATCCTGAGTGTCGAGGAGTTGAGCAGGCGTTCGACTGCAACTAAAGCGCTGCAACGAAGCCGGGTGTCCTATTCCGTGGCAATCTTAGCCATCAAATAAAGTGTGACGTGGAATGAAGGAGGGAAGGCGGAAGGGAGGAAGGGAGGGAGGGAGGGAGTGAGGGAGTGAGGAATCGATTAACTTTAATTTTGGCACGAATGTGAACTCTACAGGACTCGGCCACAGAAGTACCACGTCGATGCATAGCCAATGACGAACAGACGTTATTACCAAAGTTGCATTCTGCACCATCGATGTCAGCTGTCCATTCATTGTGCTCGCTGACTCATCGACAACGTGTGCTACTGAGCAAGGTACGGTAGCCAGACGTCTAATTTTCATCCTCCCACACAAACACATGAATGGAAGGAGCGCTGGTGAAATTAACAGCTACAAACCGGAACGAAACAAGAGCAGCCTTTTTATGCGCAATGATGTGTATGGCATTGGTGGTCGGCAAAACTGCTGCATTAGCAGAACTTTGTTTCTGCTGCCTCTCATGCCCATTTGGCGTGGAGGTTGTGAATCAGGAGAAGCGAATGGCAGAAGCCGAGGTCTCAGCAAAGGAGGCGACAGGGGTCAAAGGGAGGTGTTACGCGACAGCACATGGGACGTCTCAATCCTCTCATCCTCCACTCTGCATGCAATATTGGCGTAGACCTGATGTCTGAGCTCACCTACTAACAACTTCGCAGTATGTTTTGGAGGAAGTCATTCACTACTCCACCACGTGAAGCGAGCACGTGGAGCACACAGCAATCACTGCCATGAACGCTGTCAATGCCACCAATCTCTACTCTACACCACCACCGTATGCTTTGCGGTCTCATTGGCCACGTCGAATTGTAGCCTAGGAATAGATTATTGTCACCGGCAGCTGCGGCAGTTGCAGCATGAACGCTCCAATGGCCATTTCAACTATACTTCGTCCAGTTCATCTGTGAGGTCAGTGAGGGAATATGGAAAGTTGAGGGAAGGCTGTGAGTACGTGAGGCAGTAATGCCGGACTGTGCAGCACGGCTGCATATGCGATTAATCGCACTGGTGCCACGCATGCGTCAGCTAGCTTCTGATGCTCCTCTCCACTCCTCATCTTTCCCACCGACTTCACAAATTGTGTCATTTCATCAATGCGCGTCATATTATCGTGCAAAGGATGAGGTCGGCGCATTGACTCTAGCATCGGTGGTAGGAGCGTGGAAGGCAATAATGTGGAGGGTTGGTCGGGTGAGTGATTGATTGCTAGGGTGGCTGCTGCCGTTTAGGGTGGAATGCGCAGCCGATGTCAGCGGTGGCACACAGCATTGTCAGCATATGCAGATGCTGTTGGAAATCGTGATGGTGGAATCTAAATGACTGCTTTTATATAAGCCAATCCGGTGAAAGGTTTGCCGCAGAGACTGAATTTCACCACAAGCCTAAATGAGTAGCAATGCCGTGCATTCATAGGCCGGATTATGGTGATTGTGCTGTGCGCATATATTATTATTATTACTATTATTATTTGTGCTCAACTTTGCAGCTCCATCTCAACACCAGTCACTTCTAACGGTCACATAGAAACTATTGCCTCTTTACTGCTCACGCTCCCAACCACGCACAACCCAATAATCTGCATTCGCCTGCACGCTCGTAGACCTTCACTTCCAGGCTTGCGTACTAACTCAACTTATGGCATTAAAGCCACTTGCGCATTGCTGCTCGATATGTGCGAGATTGGAGGAGGTCCAGTTCACAGCATCTTCGTTTTTGCAAGCGAGGATGTGTCCGCAAACCGTGCCCTTCCCATGCTCATTAATCCTCTGGTTGATTTTGAGGTAGGAACTGCTGGTATGCGAAGTGTTTAAGTCACATCTTAACGCATAAGGCTGAGTGTGACAAAGAAAGGTAGGAGTGCGGAGCTGGCATGACGCCATACTGCACTACTGAGCGAAAGCAAGTAAATAAGCGAGTGGGACTATGTAAAAAGCTGAGAGAAGGGGCTCACTCGAAGGACTGTAGATAGCGTGAGAGCAAGTGCTGCAGATGAGGGCATGGTGTAACGGTGCTATGGAATTACAACTCCATGCAAAGAATAAACGCAGTGACTTGAGAAATAAAAAGTGACTACGAAGCAGGAGAGACGCGATTTGGAACCTCCCCTTCCTTAAACTTTAGCGTTACAATAAAGCGCCAGATTTGGAGGAGTTTGCGTGAGACGCCAAAGCTTTAGCAAATGACTAGAGCACATCGCCGCAAGTCAAGTCAAATGAAGTGCTGTTGAGGAAATTAAAGCGATTGCTAATGAAACCTACAGGTTCGCGTCGTTGCACTAATGGAATCGGGCGTTAACAAATTGGGGTTGAGTTGCACGACTTAAACAAGTCAGTGGATAGGGCAATAGTGCATCGACTTGGCAACCATGACACCGCAGTTGGTAGGCTTCTTAGCGATTTGTGTACGCTTCACACAATTTCCTCACATGAACTTCAAAACTTGATGCAGTATGCAGAAGACCGCAAACAGCAACTGCCGTGATAATAGGCTTGGGCGCAGCTGATGGTTTGGACAGGTTCACGCTAAACTTGGAAGGATAAATCAAGGCTAAACTTGCCGTGGTGTGCATCGAAAAGACTGCGAACGATGAGGTAGGCAAACAGTGTTTGTTACAGTTGTGTTATGTAGATGCGAAGTTTGTGTCGCATGCGTGCATATGCAACCGATTCCACTGGTACAAAACGCTTGCAAAGTCATAAGGTCTCCATCTCACCCATGTTAAGCTCGCATGCGTACATACATCGGCTCACAAGAGCAGTGTGTGTCACTATGAGTGTTTTCTCATTTGCAGTCTATTTGCATGCACACCACACTAGGAGCGACTCTGCTTTATCCTTCCCAACTCGGAACAGAACGCCCCATCAACTGATCTGTACCTGGGCCTAATTCTCAGACCCCACTTCACTCATCAAAGGCAGCCAACTGGTTTGTGAGTTGCTGTTTGCAACCGACCGTGTGTTCTCTCAAGTGCCACAGGGGAATCGCGCAGTTTTTAAAGGGAACCTGAGAGACTGAGTGTCATTTTCATGTAGTAAATGCACTATTACCCTATTCATTGACTAGCTTAGGTTGTGTCATTCAATTCCAAGATTCTAATGCCCAGATATCATTGGCTGGATAATTAATACCCATAAAGTTCTCCACCGCTTGCTCCATCTGTCGGGGCAGCACGTTAGCTGGGGTAGGAGCGTGGAGTACGAAAGACACTGATTTTAAGGATTTCGTTCATGTACCACCTCTACTCAACGGGTTACTAGCCTAATGGCGTCTGTATGCATTCGCGAATGCAGGACGATTTCCGTCGCATGAGGATGCTGAATAGAATACTCAAGAGACTTCAAGAAGCGGCGCCAAGCAAGAGGCACGATAAAGTCAAGACTCTTGTACAGCCAATGAATGCTAGTAGGTTGTGAATGTTCAATCGAGGCGAAATAGGTGCTCCTGACTACGTGCGCACAGCTCATCACGAGTGATTCAATTAGGTTTGAGTCTTGCAAAGTGTGTCATCGGAAGGTATCCTCGTAGCTAGCAAATCAATTTATTCGTTCTTTGAGTGGACAAACATTATGAAACACAGGACAGATGTTAAGACAGTGGCAGGCGTGACCATTCCAGTAGCCTCTGCAGTTTTCGCATCAGTCTAAGTGGCAAACAGTCACTGCTAGCACCAGATTTGCCACTCATAACACACCCTGCCAGGTAATTCCAACCGAAAGTGCATAGCAGATTCTACCAATTTGCTGGCTCATAACTGAAGGCAAAGACGGGTATTTGGGAGGAGATAGAGTAGCCATGGCTAATTGTGTGTTTCACTGTTGCCGAGTGCAATTGAGGCTGTCAGTGGAGTGTAGGAATTTCGCTGTGTACTGCGTCATATTTCCTAGTCTGTGGAATTATCTGAGGCAGCTTTTTATGCATCGAACCATTGAGCGGATGCAAAGCTTTGGTTATACCATCAAACGCCGCATTCGGGAAGTCAAAAGGGTTGAGAATCAGCTCAAGTTTGCCAAAGCAATTAGATTGATTCCATGGTTTCACCTTTTATGACCTCGTTTGTTCCGACATCCTAAATCACACCTAGTACGAAGTAAGGCAGTAGCATCGTTGATGGTTTGTTGCAGGTGGCAATAACAATAAGTGCTGAGTGATGATAGGAGCAGTATTGTCCTATCCACTGACTTGTTTGAGTCGTGCAAGTCAATCCCAAGTTGGTAACGCCCGATTCCATTAGTGCAATGACGAGAACCTGTGAGTTTCATTAGCAGTCGCTTTAATTTCCCCAACAACACCTCGGTGGGCCTAACTTGCTGAGCATGAAAGGCAACGAATTTGAGGAATTCCTGTGTGTACGACCAAAACCTGGCAGCTTGCTGAACGTCAGTCGGCAGGTACCTTCGCCGGCCAACCAGGCGTGTCACTACCTGCAGAAGGTGCTTCACAGAAGAAGGGGTAAAGCCTTGAGCTCCACGGATGTGGTGGAGCTAACCGGCGTCGTTCTTCTCGTGGTCATATCTGCTGACATCGTCTGCACGCTTTGCTTGGAAAAGCGCAAACATGTAGGGCTCGGAAGAATTGCAATTGTACTTATGCACAAATCCTTATGCAACAGGAGAAAGCACTCAGTCAATTTATTCTCTTAATTTATTCTGCTTCCAACTGCCACTGCCTTAAGCAACAGTTCATTTTACTACACTCGAAGGCGGTTATTGAGCATTATTTTCAAGCTGGTCTTTCTATATCTCTTATTCTCAGAGATAGTCTGCTATTCGATTTGCAGTGCGCCAGTCCTTCAGCCCAACAAGAATTCATGGACCAAAATCCTTGACACATTCGTGGTGTGCTCCATAAATATTTGCTTTGAAATGCACCAGTAATTGCTGTGTAGTGCTTTGATCATGCAACTAGTCCGCTGCAACTGGCCTTGGCATGCATTCACTGCTTTCTTGTCTATATTGCAAATCATTGAAAGTGATGTAAGCACGATGATTGGCGCCTTGTAGATCTGCCATCGGGCATGTAAAAACACCGACTAAATGTTCTGCGTTGGAATGGACTGCCTCCTTCTTAAAACTATGAGTTTGAAAATGTAATTGGCAAAAAGGCTTATGTAAGAAGCGTTCTTCCAGCACTGCTGCGCTTACTCCTCGGTACTGCTTTCATTCTTTTCTAGACGAAGGAACAAAGGCGTTATTCAAGCATTTGGAACAGGTCGCACGATCTCACTGGTGTCATCGCTTCCTACATGGTGCAAATAACATGGCCGACGTCAGTTTTGGAGGCTGTGAGAAACGCAGAATTGGTAGGAAGGAATTATATTTTGTGCATTGCGTAGCTCTTTGCTTCACTTTGTATTTGAGGATAAGCGACAATCGCTAAACATTTAAATGACACTGGGAGACTACATTGACAAGACACGAAGCATTAAGCTTAACCCACCATGCACAGTTAAATAAGCCGTTCTGGTGAAATTCGCACGACGAAGGCATTCATCAGCATGCAGTGATTGTCAATAAACGAATGGCCATCGTGTGGCCACATCAAGCGTGCTCGCCGCTCATGACGAGTGTGAATACGCGTGGTTGGCCATTTTAGCCATTTCAGTCATTTTACTCACAGGACTGTACCGGAAATTCGACTTCAAGGGAGTTGGTCAACTGAAAGGTCAAGCTGCATGGGCATAAAATTCATGACATTGGGATACTTTTTACCACCGCAGCTGGTTTCGCTGGTTGTGGCTGGCAGTCGCGTACCATATCTCCACCTTGAAGGCGCAACATCGGAAAGTTTATGCCAAAGCCTAGTTGTTAACAAGCAATGCATAGCCACGGAGAGAATTGATGGTAAAAACGACTGCTATTACTTGAATCGACAGGAAAAGTGGAGTTCTGGACAACCGATCTGATCACTTTGCATTGCCACACTGCTTCGCAACAAATGACTGCGAATATAAAATGCAGCTGCCTCAGTATTCTAGTCCCTTCACAGGTCTGCAGGGACAAGAGCAATAGACCTTTTAGGCAAATGCCACTAGAAATCCACCTTAATAGATGAAGTCGGGCCTAAAATTAAGGCTTCATGTCGCTTGATTTGGTACAGTCCGTTAACATCTGCTGACCATGTGTGGGCACGACATGCATGGGCGGCGTGATTGTGTAACCTGACACTTGTGCATTTAGTACGGCATCGCTGGTAACAAATTCGTGCCGGCAAACAGTGCTCTCATACACAGCATCTTCGTGCTGCTGCTCCTGGAATTCCGCACCAAAGCACCGGGAGCCCAAACCATTGCCCAATTTGTGGGACATCGCTTCGGCCTGGTTGCTCACATTCTCACCACCACCATCAGTCTCCTCACCGTTCTCTACACCCTCACTGTCAACATCACTGGCAAGTCATTCCTGTCCTGCTTCTTACGGCTTGTTATCATCGTCCACTGCAATTTGGAGAGTTGTCGGCAGGGCTCGATATCCGCTTGACCAAACTGTGCAGTCTTAGCTTTACAGCGTTGCGAATGCAGGGGAGAAGATGAGAATGTGTGCTGAGCAGTTGAGATGGGTTTATCAAATAGCAAACTGCAGAGCAAATAAGTAGGCTTTTTTTATTCACGTTCACTCCTGAAGGATTGTTCAAGTCAGTGATGTACTTGTTAGGCAGACGAGAGTAGAGCACATGATCCATAGGAATCAGTGCAGAAATAATCCGTTTTAGTGGGAAGACATGAAGTCTCTAACTCTGGGCCAAACCTCGGTGCACAATGGCGTGTATATGTGACGAAATGCCATAGTTTTAAGGCTAACTATCAAACATGCCTTGTCGTTGTTTGCCCTACCTCACAACACCAGTTGTGGCACCATTGTATTTCGAGTAAATGCAAATCAGCTGCAAGAACACAGGCAGAGACAGATTGTATGGGCCCGTGTGCATTGGAAATTTGATCGCCTGTAGAAGTAGAACGCAAAAGCACATTGTTGCTGCTTTTGTCACAAAAATGCAAGACAAAGTAGCGGCACAGAAATGTCTCCAGTGGCACTCTTTCTTCTCTCTGCAGAAGGGTCGATGGTTTTGAATGCTGTGACTAGGAACGTGGGCGAGGCCGCCATCGTATCGGTAGTCCTTATTCTAGTTGTTGCTCTGTTGGTGGTGGCGCGACGCCGCAGCTACGGTCTCATTCTCTACATCATTAACGCTCATATCCTCCTCGTTTGTGCCATTCTCGTATTCACTTTGCTCAATGTGTCCACCTCCCCAGCCCTTGGTATGTTCTCTTCACGATATTTCCTGCTATGCTGTCTCTAATACAGGTGCAGTTTGGCTGCGCTGAACTGCCCTAGGCGGTTACAATTCGGAGAAAGATCCCCGGTACCCTAGTAGTGCCGGTTAAGTAGATTTACAATGACAGAGTTCAGGTAGTGCAATAGAAAAGGAAGACAAAGCGATTCAAGATGAGGCAAACTAAACTCAACCAGTCTAAAGGCACAGTAGTCCACGCTTGTTAGTCACGTCTGGGCCAACTCCCATGTAATGGTCAACCGGATGTTAAAGGAGAGGGAGCTAAATACCTTACAGGTAATGAAGCACAGTGCCGCAGACACGGCTATGGAAGTAACAAAAGAGACTGTTTGTGGCATGGCAGTGGTTATCCTCTCGACATGCAGCACTCATGTTGGAAAATATTGACAAGCCATGAATGAGATGTTTATGGCAGTTTACAAGTCTGCTAATTTGCTCCAACTCCACGTGTCCAACTACACATGGAGATCTTCGAGGTTAGGGCACCAGAGTTTTGGCTGCCTCAGAGCACTTGTGATGAAGAGACTTTCATAGCGATCACTCTCAGTCACTTTGCTCTTTCTTTACAACTCGAGTAGCCAACAGCTACACAAATGTCCAACTGTCTGCTTTCACGTTTCGGTAGCTTTTATGATACCACGCACAACGCAGCTAAGGAGCAGGTTAATGCTTGTTTACAAATGGAGGCAAAACAGAATAATCAAGGCGACATTGCGAAAAAATCTTGCCAAGGGGAAAGTAACTAAGCCGAAAGCCTAAAGTAGAAGACTCCAACTTGAAAGCAATTGGTCACTGTCACTAACAATTGTTTTAATACACTATGAAGGCTAGAATGACCTCATAAACACC
Source organism: Taenia crassiceps (assembly GCA_023375655.1). Taxonomy (NCBI): domain Eukaryota; kingdom Metazoa; phylum Platyhelminthes; class Cestoda; order Cyclophyllidea; family Taeniidae; genus Taenia; species Taenia crassiceps. The sequence continues at coordinate 402,566 of JAKROA010000011.1, forward strand.
CAATGCAAAACGACACTAAAAAAGGTGTCATCTGATTAAGTCGCGATCTCCGTACTTAGCTTTGAGCTTCTTATAGGCAACATTGACAGCTTTTACAAGTTATTGATGTGCTACAACAAGTCTGACCATAGAATTGGGAGCACAATGATCGGTGGACTTGATGACGGAATCCTCAGCGACAGCATCACTAGCCTGATCCGTAAGTCCGCGCATTCTTGCCACTCTTTGATCCATTTTGTGTGTCAGGCATCATTTTTACCAACTGCCTTTGCGTAAGGCATAGAAATCACTGCACTCAATGCTTTTATGCAGATCATGTAGTGCGAGTGCTGCTTGATCAGGCGCTATGGCAGGTGTCAATCAATCTGTCGCCAAACCACGCAGTGTTGGGTCTTCTTTTGGCCAGCATCATGGCCGTTTGCGTTCCGTTCGCACTCAGTGTCGTCTGTGGCTTAGGTTTTCGGGCACTGGAATCAGCCTTTTCCAATGCGGCTCTGCTTAACGAAACGCAAAAGACATATGGTAGGCTCTCATTCCCATAGTCCCACTCATCGCCCTTTTCCATCCTCAAAACAACTTGACAGTTGGCATGAATTTAAAACTTTAAAAGCGTACAAAACATACACATGCTTCATTCACTAGCAGTTTACTCAGGCCCAAGGTCACAATTTAGGGCAATCCTTGTGTGGCTAAGCATGCGAGAATGGAAAGCAATTACCCTCAGCTGTCAAAATTGCAATCGCACTGGCATTTGTTTTGTTGGACCAGTTGAATGAGCCGTGCTTTGGCCTAATCAAAAATGTGTTATTCATAGGACTTGTGATGTTCGCCACTCCTATGCACCTGATGGGAAAGACTGGTATTTGGGTTATTTTCATTGTGATTCTTCTGCTCCTCGTGACCTCTTGCGCGTTCAGCATCGTCGGCGCTTCATCTGTCCTGTATCACGATGTTCTCCTGACGTACATTCGAGTAAGCCTAAGTCAAATAACCTGTTTGGCGATCTTAGGCACTGCTACCAAAGTATACGCCGAGCGCAGTATGCTCTACTAGGCAGACTGAAGAGAAATCGTTTCCAGCGTCTGCATAAGTAAAAATACAAAAGCATTTTGCAGTGCAATGGCTTTCTGGCAATGCTCTAGCACTAAAGCACTGTGCACTATTCACCGATTTGTGCATTTCGTGTGTTCCCTCTGCAGCCCTTCAAGAAGCAGGCAGACAAGACAGCGTGTCTACTCTGCGGGAAGCGACGTGGTCATCTTGCAAGCCGACGCAGCGTCTGTCGCTGTCGCAGCATGCTCGAATGCGCAGCGTGCGGCACTGACACGTGGTACGAATGCATGTGGCGGTTGGTCACAATAGCAAAGTGACTTTGTCGATAGGATAGACGCAAATTGCTAAATCGCAGATGAGTTGAGCAGAGCCTAGAGTTGGCTTCTAGAGCAGATGCTGTAGCCGTGTTCTGCTGTTTGCTCGCGTTCATATTCAATGCATAATCAATGTCGCTAAGTGTGGAGCAATGAAAAAGAGCAGTGTCCACCTTATGGAATGTGAAATGAGAATAATGCTAAGGCAGATCACTGATTCAGCTCTTGTGCTAAGTGCATTAATCAAATTGCTGGCCAAGTATTGTCACCTGCAAGTTAACGAGAAACGCAAGCCATGCGACCTGGCAAATCAAAATAATGTGCACTTGCAAACTGTCCGATCTGTAACGACTAGCCAAATTACAAAGTGAAACTAAACAGTACTTCTAGAGGAATTTTCTGCAAGGCTCACCTTTGCCTTTTTGAAATGCATGGACCACCTGTGTGCCGATTTGTTTTTCCACTCACTTCACATGACAGACCTGATGACACCTTCCCAGTGTAAGTTAAAATGCCTGTTTTTCTTGTTGACAACACACCCTGATCCACAGACTTGGCGTTATTGACAAGTGGTTTTCACAGCATAGCAATGCGTCTCTTCTCTCAGTCCGTTCTTTTGACAGGACCAAGGAGCAGTGTGGAAGCAGATCAGGCGCCACGCTGGTGTACTCCTGCCAGACGCATGGTGCATACCGTGCCTACCTGGACGAGATGTCGAGAGGCCTGCTACCGATCGCCTTTACTGTGGCGGCATGCATGATGCCACTATTCATACTCTTCTCTGATACAGCGGTATGTTCATAGCGCCATTCCTCCTGCCTCTATGGCACTGGCACCAGATTGGCTGATACCCTGCAGGCGCAGCTAAATGTGGCTGCCATTCAACCGTTGGTAGGACAGCCAAATATGCTCACTCCAGTCCATAACCTTCAATAATTCATATGACGCACGCTAAGTGATCCTATTATGTGGAATGATGCTTTGCATAAAAGGGCGGATAGATGGAAAGACAGACAGGCGTAGCAAAGCAGAGCCTAGACGAGAAGAATGTGTAAAGTAAAAGTAATTGGAGTGCACCTAATGGGCTGTGCTTGGGCGTAATCGAGAGGGCTACACTTGGGTGTCTCACCTTCAGCTGAACTTTCAGCCAACATTGATGTTGTCAGTTTTGGACCAAACTGCGTCAATATTGCGCATATCTTCTTCCCATATTCCATTTTATTAAGACCTTTGGCTTAACGCATCGTCATTTCCACCTGTAATGCAAACAACCGCCCTCATTGAAGTCACCAAATGAGGAGCAATCACAATGTCAGAAATGATTTCGTTGTAAGGAAACGGTGTCTCCACATATCCAATACGCTCTTTAGTTTATCGAGTAAGTAAAAAGCGATTGCACACTTTCCCATTCGGCTAGCTGCAATGTCTCGTTGTGCGCTGTGAGAGCTCGCCAAATGCATGCATTGCTGATGTGTACAATGCAGTAGAGTTGAGTTGCATTCCGCGGTCAGTGTTGACACTTTTGCAACATTATCCGGTTAGCTGATCGTCTATCCATCTGACTGCTGTTTGGTTTGCAACTGACTTTGGTTAACACAGGCACTTGATGCTAGTTGCATCCACTTCACCCACTACTCTTCTAGGACCACTCATGCCAACGCAACAACATGAAGGTCATTCATCACACGAATCGCTGCAACCCTTCGCCAGGAGGCGGTAGAAACAGGAGTTTGCAAGTGTATGGGTTAGCATCATGTAAAGATGAACCCTGTCATAGTAATCATTACCCGGCTTCCTAGCTGTGGCTGAGGCAGACATGCACATTTGTCGATGTGGGCGGGCCATCTGGTGTTGTGAGACGAGTCGGCTTGGCTGGAGACTGACTGACTCACTGACTGACTGTCTATTTGTCTGTTATAAAAGTAAATAGTTCACGTTCGCTGTCTCCTGGTCAAAGTATTTCGATTGATCTTAGCTTTACAGCGCATGCTGGTGAACTTGAGTTTAGTCACGAAAACAGGACGACAGCTTCGGTTTCGAAGCGATGTAAAGCAATGTTCTAATAATAACAAAGTGAGCTCATTTAGAGGAGGTGACAGGTCTTACTAGGCCAAAAAGGCACTGCATCACCATTCCAGTCTAACTCTCTGCTTGGTGATAGGTTTACCTCAAACAACAGTAAATCCATTTCCTTGGCAGTGAAATATGAAAATCACTACTATAATTTCGGTCAAAAGTGGGCGGAATGAAGCTATTCCATCCAAGCAGGGTTGCTTCACTTTTGCTTGCATTTTGTGTAGCTACCTACTCCGGCACAGTTAACTGTAGCCAATTTTGTAGATGTCAAATTTCCCATTCTACGGACTGTGCACACCCTTTGTGGGGTGCCTTTGCCTCAGTATTGTCTGGCATCGTCTTTCAAAGGGCGCACTCCTGATTGGCTACTTCGCTAGTGCGGGAGCTTCACTCGCCCTCTGGTTTGTGCTGGCTAAAGCATCATCTTTAGGTGTGTTCTACAATCTTTATGATTTACTCAGAATGAACACTTAGTATATCCCTTCTGTCCAAATGACCATAGGCCAATTCACTCACTCAACAGTTTGTTGAGAAGGCTGTGGTGATTACACAAAAGGTGGTGCGCCGGTGTCTCACTGATTCCCTATGGAATCAGTCACAGTAACATCAGTCGCTATAGGTGCCGAAAGTTCGACAAGGAGTAAGCTTAACTGGTACTGAGAAAGTGTTCTTGACCGTCTGCACTTGGGTGACACAGATAATAGGTCTCCCTATCTCAATGAGAGGAAGGCGGAGGAAATAATTTATGCCTAGTGAATTCTGCAATCATCCTGTTGCAATGCCTGTTCTCAACACCTTGCATTTATTTTTTTAACGAAAACATCAACCACTAGACGCCAAGCAGATCCATGTTGTGGGGTTGGGGGTGGCACTGTTGGGTGGCTTCCTGCTACCTGCACTGATCACTCTTGCCCTTACCGAACCTCTCTCATCCAAGGTGGCATCTAGCGTGTGGCGCTGCGTGCAGGAGATCGACAATCCTCTCGTTCCCTGGCCTGAGGTTTTGACTCGGTGAGTCAATCACGCACACTGCTTTATTGCCGCGCATTCATTAGTCTGGTAGCGTTTGCGAGAGGACAAACTTTCGCGACATACCCAACGCTCGTATGGCTTAGTTTTATTCCAAAAGGAAGTTTTCGACTAACATGACAATGGCTTGTCTTTCTTTCCGATCATCCCATACCCACCTGGGACTCTTGAAATCGGCCCAACTGCCAGAGAGACAGATCTGCGGTTTTCTCTTCGCCTAAGCGAGAATAAGCCACCCTTATTGGAGGTGCGCAGAGCTTTGGCGCCACTGCGTCGCCTGACCTATAGTATCGTGATTTTCAACTTCATCGTATTTCTTGGCTTATGGCAGATACTTCCCAACTTCATATGGACGTTCAATTTTGATCGCTTCTTCTTCCTTGTACGTGTGGTTTTGTGATTTGAGAGTTTGCATGTCCACTACTGAATGCTGCTTCCCTCAGTGCTCATTCATTTAAGAGTTGTCAAAGCAGTGACTCTTACCTTCTGAACAGAATGCGTCACTAATTTGTCCCAGTTACTCTGTTAATTCAGAACTGGCCTAATGTAAAGGCGTGGTTTTTTAAAACCTTATGTAGCATAGCCTACAAAGCACTCGAAGGAAGTGAGAGGTGGGATTTGCGTAGGCTTTTCGTTTTCGATTTTCTCCTTATATTTTGGTTGCGAAGGCGACTGCGTTCATTGCTGCATACACGACTCTTTGTACAAGGTGGGATCAGTTGAAATCTGGACGTACCTATCCATCGCCTTCTGCCTCACTTTCCCTCTGCTTCTGCTAATCTCCCAACACAGCGCCTACAAGGAGTGCCGACTTCATAGGCTCCGAACGCTCATGAGGTAGTGTTGTGCTTTATCTGCTGGCACCTTCAATTAATGTAAGTCACTTTGACAAGTGAGTCGAAGTGGCTGTTCCCTTTAGGCATTAATTTATGCGGACGAATATCAGCATGGAAGCCTCGGCACTCTGCGTCCTTCGCGGTCTGCGTGCGGGCTTCTTTAAGCAGAGCTTATTTGCGAAAATGATGCCTTTCAGTCAAAAGCCAGCGGCTTTTCAATCATGCTTTAGACACTCGATCCTCAGACTTCCTGCGGAGGGGCGCATCACAGATAGACGCTAGCAATGCAGATGCAGGAAAATTCTCCCTCCTTTCTGATTGCATGTCGCGAGGAGGACAGTTGATGTTCTGCAATACATTTCATCAGATACTTTGTGCGTTGGAAAGAAAATTGAATTTTACCCAAAGCATGCTGCCAGATGGATAACCATTCTTTGGTTGCCAATACCCACTGCTACACTACATAAAGCCTTTGTTGGTCTCTGGCTCTAATGCCTGTTTGAACTGTTGTTTTATGAAATTCAGAGGATAAGAGACGAATTAGACGAAATCCATCCACTGAGCCTACGACAAATTCAGAGGGAACACCAAATCTGTTCTTAGCCCTGCATGCGATTGCTACGCATTGCAGCAATAGTCACGTATTTGGGCCGTCGCCAAACAGTGCAAACATGCCAATTAAAGTCGCTGCACTTCCCTGCCTCTAAGTAAGAACCCAAGAAGCTATTAAATTTAGCTTGCTCTGTAGAGGACAAGAAATAGCATGCCAATGACTTAAAGTAGGGAGTAATTGCAGAATGCTTAATTTTGGCGTGCCCGAACTAATACCTCACTACAATTTCGCGAACAAGACGGAAAGCAAAAGAACTGTGGATCTATGGTCTCAAGCAACCAAAAAATTTGTGCCTATGAAAGGTATTTTTGACTCTCCCAATAGCTGTACACATTACTTCTGTCCAGTATTATGCTGGCAATAAGGGACGCAATATGCTGCTTGCAACTTCGTACCTACATTTCCCTCCTTTTGTTTAAAGGCCGGGAGGGAACCAAACCAATTAGATTGGACTGCAGAACGTATATACCTGCGGCATTAATGGCATGGCTGCTTACTTTACTTTCCTCGTTATGCAATAGTATACGAGCTTTTACATACCACCACTCGACCGTTATGAGGTAGCTTCGTGATGCTTGCACACGCAAGCGCATGGGAGCTCGACGGGGCGGTTAATAAGCAAGGCTGCTAAACCATGAGGCAGATGTCGGTAGACTTCTTCTTTTATGCTTTAATGGCAGGAAAGTGGGCTGCAAGTCGGCGAAATTGACATAAATGCTAATGGGGAATACGGAAGGCAGTTAATGTTGTTATCAGAGAATCGCACTAGCTTTCGCCAATTGATGTGCTTTGCATATCAATCGTTTAGCATTTTGCGGCTTCCAATAGCGACTGGTACCTTTCGACATTCTTTGACAAATCGATAGCATCTGGTTCGGTTTGAGAGAAGTCAGTGAAAACTTATCGTCTATGAGTCGACTTATCTTCCACGTCCTCAGTGCTGGCCACACCAAGAAACAGAGGTCGACTTGGATAAAGCATGCTCTACATTTGTATACATCGTTCTGGATATACTTAGTGGTTATTTGATATGGGGGGTAGTGGTGTGACACAAGCTCTAGCCAGCAGATCCAGATTTCTAAAGGACAGCAACTGACAAAACTGAGCTAGAGAGTGTATTTCTTGAAAATGGACTAATGCGTTTACTCGGTGTTTTGGGTGGAGTCAAAGGACTGCAAGTAATAAGATGGATACACAATTGCCACGCTTTTATGGACTTGGGAGGACTGCAAGGTGCTCATCTGCAAGCTGTATTTAAGCATCCACAGAACCTTAGTAATTTTGCTTATGTGGTGCATTTTAGCAGCATCCTCGGCTACCCTCGGAGCGGTCAAATTAACAAAAGGTGCTGACGACTTTGCACCTTACTCTCTAACAAATAACTTGGGCATTGTGTGCAGTCAGGTGTTCATTGGATTGGCGAGTGGTGATTTTGCAAGTCCTGCAGCATGACATGCAACTAGAATGCTCCTCTATAGCCCACCAAATGTATTCCTATGCAGGATTGGCGATGATGCTTTTGCATCGGTGAATCGGTGAATCGGTGAAGCCGACACATTCTTCGACTATTTTGCACTGCTCCAATACGTGTAAACGCCTTCTTCCCTGTTAACTACTACTAGCATTCTTTCAATAATTATCTTGTTGGTGGTATGCATGGTATTAGCCTCCACCGCCTAACACGCAGAACTACGCTAACAAAGCGGAGATTAAGTGAGAAGTGAAGTTGAGAGCAGACAGATGAATGCGATCTGCATCCCGTCAGGAGGATATTCACTGGACTCATATTCACTTCAAAATTGAGTGCCTGCGCATATTTGATGGCCGCCTTGCTTTCCTTTGCTCTGCCTCACGTTGTCTTTTTTGTGTTGCCTTCTTAGTTACTCATTAATGACTTTATTGGCTTCACTCGCTTCTCTCCTTCAAAGTAAAATCTTTTGGTCTTAACCCAATTCACTGTCTTTAAAAGTTCGCCTTATGCGTATGATGCGAAACTCTATCCTCTTGGCCATTGATTTTAAGACAACTTACAAATCACAAGCCTGTCATGTTTGAAATTTGGCTACGTTCAGCAAATCAGAACAGATTAAGTGCCGTATACAGGCGCTTCATTCACTTCCTCGTTTGTCCAATAACTACATGCACTGCGCATTGCTATATAGAAACGGACTCTAGCAGCACGGGCAATCAAATTGGGTGGGAACCTGGAGCAAGCTACAGGTGGCTTTAACAGAGTGAAGGAAGAACCTAATTCAAGAGCGGTAGCCACGGTGAGGTCCAATGTTACGCCAAAGGCAAGTACGCCACCTACACGATCTCCGACAGCTCATCTTGCCTCACATGACGATTTTGTCAAAATTTCCACCCTTAGTTACTACGATGCAATTTGTGCATTCTTTGCACAAAAGGCTTCCTGCTTTCATCACGTCTCATGGTGATTTGCGCATCTTTACTGACTGCTGCTCAGCCATCTGCCCTCGTTGTCATTAGACTGACAAGTGCACAAGCGATCAACACCACCACCACCACAATCCATTGTCCCATCCACTCCTCTTCACTCAATGCTTACTTATCATCCTTACACGATTATTGCGCGCAGTTTTGCTCGATATATTCTACTTTGTAGACTAGCAGAGGGCCTTGCTTCAGAGAAACGCAAAGAAACCGCTAGTGCAAGTTGGGCCAACTAAACTAAACTGAAGGACTGGCGCACTGCAAATCGAATAGCAGACTATCTCTGAGAATAAGAGATAAGAGATGCCTACGCAGACATCACTAGCTTCCCACACAATAGCCACAGCTGCGTTCGTATGCAACGAAAAGTCACATTTTGTTACGCTGCGGAGTCTTGACACACAGAGGCTGAGGACAATGCGTGGATAAGGTCTTATTGGTCATTCGCAACTGAGCCATAAGTCTAACAAGCCCAACTTTCAATTGAGAGAACAGAGTAGGGTAAGTAATTGACTCCTTCGAAGGCGGGGTCGCTTGAAGACGTGCCCAAGCATTTGCTCAACTTCTCAGTCACTCACTAACCTGCCGACTAGGCTGCAATGTTGCAGCCTATGAATTTGGTCATGCCATGAGCCTCCCACTAACCCACGCTAATTCGGCTTATCCCACCCGTAGGGAAGGCTCGGAATTGCACAAATCAATCGCATGTCGTCTCAAGAATAGCAAACTGAAAGTGACACTCACTTTTGCGCATCAAACTCGCCAGTTCTTTCGCAAAGCAGGAGAGGAAGTAGCTGGGCAGCGTAGAATCTGCCCTCCCAATCCAATCCAATCCAATCCAATCCAATCCAATTCAATCCATTCCATATGCGCTTCAACTGTAGCAAGGACGTGGAATGGAGATGCGAATTCACATATGCTGGTTGGATATTCGGAGTGAAATAGGAAAGTGCGTAGGTCGTGAATTGAAGCGATCTGCCATAGTCGACGAGACTCTATTGATGCACTAGTTAGCATGTGAATGGTATCCAAAACCTTCTATTTTACGATCGGTGCAGCATTAATCCTCTTCCCTTTCCCAAGCTGCAGCACAGCACAGAACAGCACATCATAAAAGCAAAAGCAACCACTCAACGTCATTTAACCTAATGCTGGAGAACGGATTTCATGAAGTTGACGATGGAGAATGCTGTGTCACCACTGAGCAACTCCTTTGGGAAGATTTGCAAGCCACATTCACACTCATCTCCTGCAATTTCTTGACCATCATGCGAGAACCACTTTTGGAGACTTCGTAGTCTTGTGTCTAATTTTATGTCCGTCTTGACTCAACTATCGGAGAGATGAGGATAAGGTGCAGTCCTTTGCAACTACGGCAGACACGTTTGGATAGGACGATAGCTCAACTACTGACCTCAGGGTGGCAACGTGGCTGCCTAGGTTTGTGACAATGTTGCTACACCAGCTCTTATATATCGTCTGCAGCTTTCCATCGCTTGTAATGAGGAGCCGTGGTCTCCAATGGCAGGAGAGTTTGTTGTCATGACATGGCTTTATAGCAGAGGGGGTGCTATAAAGCCATGAGTGCATTTCGGAACACAAAGCATCAGTCAGCCATTATGCAGCTGCTCAAGGAGGTCAGTATTGCTTGATGCTTCTTCTGCAGCACTACAATTACTCAGAAGTGGTCAATGGAGGTGAGCACGCTCCGCTGATATGTGCTGCTACGGCGGATCACACATGGACCGATCAATGTCTGATCGACAGAGGTGTCGCATTAACCTCTCAACTAAACGAAAATGAAGAATGCGCTCTGACGCTTACGAGCAAATCGGTGAGACGATCGTCCTGTGCGAACCAGTAATTAGCTCTCACCCACCATGCAAAGCTGCCCATGTTATGCATCTAAACTTATGGCATGGGTTTTCCGCTTCCCTTCACAGGTCCTATTTCGCCTAACTTTCCTTTGCTTCCGGGGGGGGGCAATTTAGAAACGGTGGAGCTGCTCTTGAAGCATGTGTCTGGCAGTGCATACCTTCTAGAAGAGCTGAACACTGCACTCCATCAGGCTACTTCCTCGGGTCACGCAGAGGCGGTGCCATGCCTGCTCAACCACAGAGCCGACGTCAGTCACACTGATGGCACCACCTTAGCCATCGAGTTGGGTGATGTGACTATGCTAAAACTTCTTTTAACCGAATTGGCGAACCCCGAATAGTACGACAAACAGGGTTGCACGCCACTTATGCAAGCTGCTTGGACCGATCAAGCAGAAATGGTCACTGCTCTGTTGGCTGCCCTTACGCAGTTTGTTTCGCTCCACGTCTACATGTGCAACAATCAAGACACACTCAGCATCGTTTGACAATTTGCGATTGTGAAATGCACTGCATCAACAGCATGCGATTTTTGCGAAATTTTTATCAGGAGCGTGCCTTGATTTCGCACTGTCTAACAACAGGTAGGTTTTGCTGATATCCTTTATCACTTTGAATGAGGAAGGCGTACTGCCTTTTGCGTGAGCAAATCCGAGATCAGATAGAAGGGGTGGAGACGGCCATGTCGATTGCCTATGAAGGGAGACACGCAGTGGACCACGAGATGATGTTAGAGCATTGTGTGAAGACATTTTCTTCAAACCCTCACAACCTCTAATTTAGTTGTGTTCCTCAATCATAAGCCCCGCTACATCTACGCCCATTATTAGCAACACCTACAAAGCCTGATTTTCCTTCTGAGAGAGGGGAGTTCGCTACAACGTTTACTGAGGCGGTTACCACCACTAAACTTCTTCGTGCACTTCCGTAAATGGACAGAATTCGACTCGCTGTGCTATTACACCTCGCCGAGAATTCTTTGAAGGAGGCATGCTTCGAGGTACCTGTGTCGACTTTGCGGAAGTGAAGAGCTAGGGAGCTGCAAAACTGGTCAAGGGGCTCAGCCGCTTAGTGAATTCACAATTAAAAGAAGCACAGGCAATCCGACTACCACAAACTGTAGCCTAAATAGAAGTGTGTGAGCACGAAACTTGGCTAAAACACTACTTAAGGCTGCCTAGTGCTTTGCGTAATCAATGAATTAGGCGCAGGTGCAGTTGGTTTCAACTGAGGCGAATCGTTTTGGAAGTGGGTTAACTAAATATGTGGATCTCCTTCCGTCGATCTGCAATCCCCTGGACGATGTTTGAAGTTAAGAGGGAGGGATGGAAGGGATTCAATCACAGCCAACTTGCTTTTCTTACTGGCACTTCTCGACTGTGGCCCAAGACATCGGAGACATCGCTTGCCTTAGCATAGTTTTGATGCGCTGTGTTGTGAAGCAAAGTGAGGCTTCAACAGTTCACGCCATCAGTGTTGGTGACTGTAAGTCATGAAGAGAAAGAAACCGAAGGAAAACAAGAACTGCTAGGGAAGTCGCGTGCATGAATGAATGCGTGCCGATGCCAAAATATAAATCGTTGCAAAATGAGATGGTTGATGCGACTAAGCGACGAGGAGAGGGTGCAGCCAAGATTGTGCTGTCACTGCCTTCACAGAAAGGCCAGCTGATGACGGATGCAGCACAGGAAATGGGAAGGCTGTGTGCAATTCTCTACAGTGTGGAAGATCTGAATGTTTAGCTAGATGTGAAGGAACAGTCAAACGAAACCGATCGGACGGGTCGACGACGAGGCAGAAGTGGAGGGGCAAAAGCGTAAGTAGAGACGCACTCACTAAATTTTTAAAGAGTAGTATGTCAAAGTGATCAAGTCGTGGCAAGATTCGGTTTGCTTCTGCGTGACATAGCAAAGTGCACTTACCTTGAATGACCGAAAGAGAATTAGCATCGAAAAAGGACTTCGAACTAGGAAACAGGCTTTCATGGCTCGCCGGTCAAGTGTGTTTAGTGTTACCTGTGTATCGCCAGCATTAATGCGAGGTGTCCCAAGGCTTTCTTCTTTGAGGTTGGCAACACGGGCATTCGCAGTCTCCACCCTCATCACCGAACTCTCCTGACAGGCCTGAATGTGATGCCATGGGTCATCAGCTGGTCAAAGGCAAAAGCCTTAAGTTGCAATGAATAATTCCCTCATTAATGCAACCAACTCTAACGCCAACGAGCTCACCTATTCAGGTGCTGCTTAAAATCTAAAAGAAAAGATGCAAGTATCGCACCCAGATTAAAAATGACCAACAACGGGATTTGGCATGGTTTAGTGCAGATAGCTACCACAAAATGAGGAGAAGAGGAAGAAGAGAAATTAAATATCTGCACCATCATGGATGAATAGCCATGGCAAGCGGTGCTGATCGCCCCTGACCCACCTGCAAATGCCACCAGCAATTTAAGATAGTTTGGAAGGCAATCGACTGACCCCGATGGATAGAAGATATCCTTGCTTCATTACTTAGCCACAGTCGACAGCAACAACACCATGCTGCGAGCCAAATGAAGTGGTTAAGTCTGAGTATTGCTGAGTGGTCACTAAGAGCCACAACTGGCGGCCCTGTCAGAAGAGAAGGGAAGAGAAAGGGAGGGAGAGGCTCGGACACCTCAAGGCTCACAATGACGAAGTGCAGGTGAGAAGGGCATGTTGGATTGGCTTGAAGAGCCGGTTTTACCTATAACTTCATAAAACCCCTACTGAGAAGAGGTCACTAATGAGATTTGACGGCCATAAAGGTAAGGTGGACACACGGAGGCAAAGAAAACAGGTAGAGAAGGAGATGACATTAAAGGTTTGCAATCAAATTGTGTACACTTTATATCTTCATCAAGTTAGCTAAACAATGGCACAATCCGACACCAGCCACACGAAGCAAAGGGCCTCTATGCACCTTCTGCACCTCATCGTTGACGCTTCCTTTGCATCCCTGCTCGCTACTGCCTCAAAGGTCATGACGGCCTCTCCTCATCAGCATGTTTAGCACGAGCCCACACAGGATCGCCAATCCCATATGAATTAACTCACAACCATTCCTTCGCTACCACTTGCAATGTTAGCATTTTCGATGCTGCAGGCGTCAGCCAATCACAGGCATCACTACAGGATCAGGCGTCTTTCCTTAGTAGGCAGAAAATGAAAGGAGGGCGTAGAAGCCGTCTGTTTGGTTTTTCTACCTTTGCATCTGTAATGCCTTTGTACTAGCCAATCGCCGCTTTAGTTCTCCTTAAATAAGCATCTTGATACCAGTTTAAACGGCAAAGTGCATTTTCTCCCAAACTATTCCTTTCATCCGTGCCAGATGGTGGTGAGAGTGCGTGCAAGAGTCTCAAAATAGGCCATATCAATGCTAATTGGCAAATGCACCTCAGTATTCCTAACCCAATGCAGTTATTAGGTTATCCAGTAGCGCCTGTGAAATCAACAACGGCCAGATTTTCAGCCAAGGAGCGCCTGGCCGTAGTGCTGAAGACGTGATTGCAGCGCATGATAACTTGTTGCACCTGCTTTTAAGCCAGTCACTTCCTCATTCATAGTAACTTGCTTAAAACAACTTTCCCCCATCACAAAACAAGCTTTTCACGCAGTTAGGTCACACCCTACCAGCTTCATCGACCCTTGGAAGCACTGCGATCCCGTCCTAATTAACGCCAACCAATCTGTCTTGTAACCACTGATGACAACGCACACGCCTCCACAAGTAGTGACTAGTCCCTTCTAGCAATCACACACAGTCGCAGTGATGTTGCTGACCCTTTGGACCCACAGTTCCATTTCTCTATTTATCTTTGCACAGCCTCACTCCAACTTATTGTTTGATATTACTGAAAAGAAGTTTATAAAATGAGAGAGCTCTCCTTCAACCTGACACGAAGCCTGTGATCTATGTGCCTTAGTGTAGATGGTTTGAATCACTATCACCCTTAAGGAGGATTTGATGGGATCCCACAGCAAGCTGGAATTGCGTTTGCAGTAGAAATCGGTTCCACAAGAGTTCACTAGTGTTCGCCTAATGTAGACTTTACTCTTCCAATTAATGCGCTAAACTGTATTACATTTTTTGTGTTAAGCAGCACCACCAAGGTGCCACTTACATTACTGCATATGGCAGAACATAATCGCGTTCGTAGAATGAGATTGGCGGTGGAGCAGTGCAGATGCCGATAATCAAACAGGACTGCGACTGACTTTATCTTCGAGTTAGAAGAAGCGCTTGCGAAGGATAGTACCGGTCGGAACTGAGCACGAAATGGAAAATTGCTGCCTTGTAAAGAATGCCATAGTTAGAGGAGGAAAGCGCGTGCTTGTCGATGTGAGTTCTTTACCTGTGGAGGCACGCTGTTTCTTAAAAGTGCTTTGTGTGCACACAGTATTACTCGGGTTTGATAGTTTACAACCCTACCTTGGGACTTGTCTAAGCATGGCTTTCGACAGCATTTCCGATATCCCTGCTATTCTTCTCCAAGCTGTCAATTATTACTAACAAAGGCGTTTCTCACCGTAGGTTTGAAGGTTAATGGAAGTTAGCGGGCTCCTAGTAGTTGTCAGACCACACGACTTGGCTTCATGAGATATGTCATACCATAGGAGTCTGAGGTGGGAATGGGTGGGTTTTTTCCAGCCTACTAGTTCTAAGGGCCAGTGCAAATCATGGGTGAGCCTGCTACCTAGACAAACATACGTAGTTGCTTTACTCTCTGTGAATCGTATGCAGATTGTCAACTGCATTATTGGACCGAAGGCTTTATCGCTGCATCGATGTTGAGCTACCATGGGAGTGTCAGAACCACACCGACGACATGAACTGACAAAGATTGTGTGAGGTGTTAGGTTTCATTCATTTTGAATTGGGTAAGCGAATATCGCTAATGGCAGTAAGACGCATTTATGGCATTCATTATGCCCCTGTTTTGAAAATTGAAAGCCATCTGCTGCTATTCCGCTGCTGTCGAAACCACAAGCTTCTGCAGGCATGTTATGCAATTCGAATGATCAATCATCTGATAGTTAAGGCTGACAACAAAGACGACGAGGAAAACACTACAATCGCTTCTTTTTAAGCAGTCAACTTTCTGATTGTGTCATCACACTCGCTTGTTCCCCTCTTCAACTTTTACGTCACCAAAGATGGCAAGATGCCTTCACAGGTTAGGCGTAAAGTAGTCCAGAGCATAGCATAGCTGGCCTGCATCCCCACCAAATGGCATGACTATGTGCACATTCACTGATGCTCCGGGCTTCATCATTCTGTGCATAGGCATCTCGGTTTGAGGCTGAATACTTTCAGCGCCGCACTTTTCCACGCCATCCACCCATCCATCCAAACATTCATCCATTCATCCACCCATCAACAAATCTGCCAATGAACCTGGGCGGAGAGCCGCTTCCCCTTTAGCTCAAATTCCAAAAGTCCTCATCAGCTTTTCCTCGAAACATTCGCGAAACTGCAAAATTCCGGCAAGAGTAGGTCAACTCTTGTCAGTGCTTCCCATCTAGGCAGGCTGTAAGCCAAGATTGCTGGGCTTTGCCCTTTCACGCCCCCCCCCACTCGAGTCCAAAATGTGCGAATTACAGAGCAGATGCAGGACACTGCTCACCGCGAACCAAAGTACCGATTAAGGACTTTTCTTTGGGCAGACGTTGTGTTGGCCTACAAAGGCTTGATGTGCATGGAGGAGTCAGAGGTAAGCAATTGGATCTCTCCGTGGAGCCAAGTACGTCGTCAGCTCAGCATTCGCACAGTATGAGGGCACTGTTCCTCCTAATGCGAAATTTTACGCATCTCTCGCTGGAAGGTTGAGGTCCTACCTGTTATATAGAGCAAGTGAGGAGCGCAAACAAGCAGACATTTATACGCTAGGCACTCCTACAATGCAGCTCTACAGTTCCTTAAAAGACAGTGTCAATGAAGACTCACGGGTCAGCCTGAAGACGCATTCGGTCATCCATGCTCAACGCAACACACTAATATATCGCACGCTTTAGTGTCCGCTGCTGACCTTAGCATGCATCATGTTAAGCCGCGCAATGCTCTCCCAGCAACCGCGCTCTGATTCGTGTGCATGGCTGACAACTTCATGACTTCCTTCGCCTCCTACACATCCTCGTAGGCCTCAGCTCGTGCACTCTAACATCTGCTTCTCGAAGCACCTCCTCTCTTAACCCCTCCTTCCCTATCGAAGTCGCATCAGCAAACCAATGAGAGGACACTGAGGTATGAAGTCTTCCGGTGCTTTTCACTATTCACACATCCTCAGTCCTAGGTTTGGCTAGAGAGAAAAAAATGTGGGGCATTGATTTCACAGTGGTTTGCATTGTTTTGCAGTTGTTCCGTCAGTTTACTAGCGCGCCGACCAATACGTCTGTGCATTGCAGCTCTAATATGCAAACAACGGTTGAGAGGTAATTCTAAAAGTACAAGGCACAGTCGCACAAGGCATAAAAGTTTGCCTCTTTGCTATGGTCAACACCAATTTACGGTTCACTGCAGATGTAAGGGCACACGGCCTGCTCAGTTTTCTTTTAATTTTCCTCCTGGCCGACCTTCAGTCACTTTGAGCTCAGTTGCAATTTGCATTGCAACAATGTAAGTCAAAGCAACAACTCCGAAATGACCGCTTCCGCTGCGAAACAAAACCTTGCAGACGGCGGCATATAGCATGCGCAGCTCCATGACTTTCCATGCAAGCAGCCTTTATTCTAGCAGTTGGAGTTGGTTAGTTAGTTGGTTAGTTGGTTAGACCATGTCCCTCTTCACGAATCATGCAACCAAAAAGGCGACAGTCAAACCCATCAGTAATATGCTTGTGCATTGCAGTGGAAAAGCCAGGCAACAATTGATGCAATTCACCGCTGATTAGTATGAATTGCAATCAGACCATTGAGTTGGTGTTTATTCAGAAACGGGAGAAAGGCACATGATCTCATGGCATCACCTTGACTCCCGGTTGAAGAAGTTCAAATGCGTTTGAACTCGTTTGCCAGTATTTATGCATACAAACTGCGACGGAGCACGCAGTGCTAACAGCATCGCAGTTGAAAGTGAGGGTTGCGCTGAGATCAACCGATTGTGGGTATACCTTGCAATGCAGTTGGCCAAAATACGCTGCAAAGTGGCGTCGTGCCATGCCCATCGCTAAGTTCACTGGGATTAATTGTGCTTCAATCACTTGCATTTAGTCCGTATTGCTCAGCGAAATATGCGAGCCTGTGTGTGCTGAAACTAGACAGAGCACCGCAATTCCCTTTGTTAATCATTTGCCACAACTAACTGATGCAGCAAAGAATGAAAGGGCAGATGCAAGGTGAAGTGCCTAAGGTTAGCGTTAGGGTTAGGGTTAGGGTTGGGGTTAGGGGTGGGGATGGGGGCGGACTTAACTGCTTTCCTTATGTTTCATATTCGTAGTCAGCACTTTCTCAGGAGACTTAGTTTACTGCTTAGGCACTGGGAAATAACTCTTTTACTTACTTTGGAAGCGTTCTAAAGTAGGGGCCAATTCCTTCGTAGTGTCACCGACTTCTTTTTCTGGGCCGAGGTACGATCCAGATAGACAGACAGACAGACAGAGAGAGAGAGAGAGGTTTGTTTGATGAAATAAGCAGGCACCCTAATCCAGGCAGTCATCTTCCAGCGTCTGAATGGCGGCCCTCCCTGAGCAGCCGATCGTCTTCAAATAGCCCAACCACTAATGATGTGCCCTTAAGCCTTTTGTACGGCCTGCTTCAGCTAGGGCGATTGTCTCGAGGCCTAGCACCTGTCTCGTCTGAGTATCGTAGGAGGAGTGCTACTGACCCCCTCAACCTGCAATTCATACAACCTTGGCGTTTCTAAGTGCTTTATGAAATGAATTCCACCTAATGAGTGCAATGCATTTCATAGACAAGTGGGAATGTTCTGCCAATCTTACTGCCTGCGTTTTCGAAGCACTGAACAAAATGCATTAGCTCTCAACGTCCGGCTGCCCAGGACTCCATCATGTACAATGGGTAAGCAGGAAGCCAAAAGCGAAACTCGGTTTTAACTGTGCATGCAAGCGGTCCACGTTTGCCCTGTCGCATAATTGATGCTGCGACATGCTACTCTGGTCATGTTAGCATGAAGTTTTTGCAATATTCACACACCTGAGTGTCCGAGGTGTTGGTCGTGAAACCGACTCTTCCAGCTTCGATGAGTCGCACCAGTCGAACACTGTTGGATGCACAAAATGATTAGTCACGCCAGCGTTACAAAACGCAGTCCAAATAAAAAAGGTACACTCTGAATTCGCGGTAACGACCCTTTCGGGTTAATGCAGTTGCTCTAAGCAGAAAAGTCCACTTTGCCCTACAATCACTCAAACACGCCCAATCATGCAGGTTTTCTTTCGCTCCTCAAGCATTTGCCTAATCTTGGTAGTGTCAATTCGTGCAATGCAATGCTAAGCCAATCCCTAGTTTGAGAAAACTCATTCCACATTTCCTAAATGCTGCAGCCAAATTCAAAACGGCAGTCTTATACAGATGAACAATTTGCCTTGTTGAGGAAGCTGGGCAATAACATCAGCTGCACATAACTTGAAAGTGTCTGCATAAACTCCTCTTTAAGAAACTAGAAGTAGAGTGTGACGAAAAGGGTTGCAAAAAATTGGGCGAATCCTCTGCAATCACCACAGAGCAGTTGAAGTGCTATAATCATGTGCTTGTTTCCTTAGTCGCACAAAAATGTCAACTTCGGTGCGCCATCTGTCTAAAGGCAATAGTTTGGCCATTTTAGCGTGCGTTTGTAGGGCCAAACACTTCCTCAAGTTAAATCATTCAACTGTGTCACTTGCAGGGTTGGTGTCTGTTGCATTTCGCCCCGTTGGCATATCGGCTTCTCTACTGTTTTACGGACGCCGTGATTTTGGCTAGAGGAGCTCTAGTTGTGCAAAAGAGGCAAATTATAAGAGATCGGATCTGCAATAGTGTCACTGCAGATGTTGTGGAAGTCAAATCTGGCAAGGATGTGTCTATATGAGGTGGTGCATCGTCTGATTTGCATGGCACTATTGCCGAACGAAGAAGCTGCACTGCATTTTACGAGCTGTCACGTCTTTGGAGTTGTCATTCGTCTTTGCCTTAAGCTCTCTACTCACTCAATGGTAAACGCATGATATGAGTTGTCATATTCGAGTAACTCTGTGGCCCGTGTCGGTGACATATTTCCGCGCTGCTTGCATCCTCCTCGCATTGTGGGTATTTATGGCCTTCTGTACCACCAGTTAGTGTGTTATTCCTCGTTTGTTCCTCCCGTTTCTCAATGCAACGTCTAACATTTTAGTTAGAAGTTCAGCTTCCACATGAGTTGGTGTTTGAGACTGACCTAGGGGCAAAGGCACGGCATCTCGCGGAGGCCGTGGCCGACATTCACGCTGCCCAAGGAAGTCATGCGAACCCGAGGCAGCAACTTAATGCGGGCTTATTTTGATGCACTTGTGATGTGCAATGCTAATGGTGGCAATTGAGCATCGGTAGAAGAGTCACAAGATGTTTTGCCACGATCGACCACTTAGAAATTACAACCGCGTGCAAAGCCTGCATGAGTGTGAGAGGGTGAGTAGGATTGCTTATTGCCTCCTTGTGGTTCATATGTAAGCTAATCGGAGGTGCCTAGTACCTTCATACTCCACTCCACTGGACTCCCTAAATTCTTGCATTTTCACTACTGCCACTTGGACTTTGGCATGTCAATTTCCTAACGACCAGCTTCGAGCCGGTGGCAAAAGAATGCCTTGCTTAATGCGACGCAAGCTTTGCTTGTCCTACACTCGTTTGACTGCCGACGCGTGTACCAAGCAGCGAAGGACTGGTTGGTGATTCCATAAACTACATGCAATGCACAGCCGGGTATTCGAAAAGCCATGCACAGGCCGCGCACAAAGGTGTATGGAAACACTTCCCACCTAAGCGTAATGCGTTCAGCGTCATGTCATTTACCAGATCCACAGTTTTATTCACTGCTTCGTAATCCCTTCTTTATTTCTCATGCCACTGCATTTCATCTTTGCATGTAGTTGTAATTCCATAGCACCGTTACACCATGCCCTCATCTGCAGCACTTGCTCTCACGCTATCTACAGTCCTTCGAGTGAGCCCCTTCTCTCATCTTTTTACATAGTCCCACTCGCTTATTTACTTGCTTTCGCTCAGTGGTGCAGTATGGCGTCATGCCAGCTCCGCACTCCTACCTTTCTTTGTCACACTCAGCCTTATGCGTTAAGATGTGACTTAAACACTTCGCATACCAGCAGTTCCTACCTCAAAATCAACCAGAGGATTAATGAGCATGAGAAGGGCACGGTTTGCGGACACATCCTCGCTTGCAAAAACGAAGATGCTGTGAACTGGACCTCCTCCAATCTCGCACATATCGAGCAGCAATGCGCAAGTGGCTTTAATGCCATAAGTTGAGTTAGTACGCAAGCCTGGAAGTGAAGGTCTACGAGCGTGCAAGCGAATGCAGATTATTGGGTTGTGCGTGGTTGGGAGCGTGAGCAGTAAAGAGGCAATAGTTTCTATGTGACCGTTAGAAGTGACTGGTGTTGAGATGGAGCTGCAAAGTTGAGCACAAATAATAATAGTAATAATAATAATATATGCGCACAGCACAATCACCATAATCCGGCCTATGAATGCACGGCATTGCTACTCATTTAGGCTTGTGGTGAAATTCAGTCTCTGCGGCAAACCTTTCCCCGGATTGGCTTATATAAAAGCAGTCATTTAGATTCCACCATCACGATTTCCAACAGCATCTGCATATGCTGACAATGCTGTGTGCCACCGCTGACATCGGCTGCGCATTCCACCCTAAACGGCAGCAGCCACCCTAGCAATCAATCACTCACCCGACCAACCCTCCACATTATTGCCTTCCACGCTCCTACCACCGATGCTAGAGTCAATGCGCCGACCTCATCCTTTGCACGATAATATGACGCGCATTGATGAAATGACACAATTTGTGAAGTCGGTGGGAAAGATGAGGAGTGGAGAGGAGCATCAGAAGCTAGCTGATGCATGCATGGCACCAGTGCGATTATTCGCATATGCAGCTGTGCTGCACAGTCCGGCATTACTGCCTCACGTACTCACAGCCTTCCCTCAACTTTCCATATTCCCTCACTGACCTCACAGATGAACTGGACGAAGTATAGTTGAAATGGCCATTGGAGCGTTCATGCTGCAACTGCCGCAGCTGCCGGTGACAATAATCTATTCCTAGGCTACAATTCGACGTGGCCAATGAGACCGCAAAGCATACGGTGGTGGTGTAGAGTAGAGATTGGTGGCATTGACAGCGTTCATGGCAGTGATTGCTGTGTGCTCCACGTGCTCGCTTCACGTGGTGGAGTAGTGAATGACTTCCTCCAAAACATACTGCGAAGTTGTTAGTAGGTGAGCTCAGACATCAGGTCTACGCCAATATTGCATGCAGAGTGGAGGATGAGAGGATTGAGACGTCCCATGTGCTGTCGCGTAACACCTCCCTTTGACCCCTGTCGCCTCCTTTGCTGAGACCTCGGCTTCTGCCATTCGCTTCTCCTGATTCACAACCTCCACGCCAAATGGGCATGAGAGGCAGCAGAAACAAAGTTCTGCTAATGCAGCAGTTTTGCCGACCACCAATGCCATACACATCATTGCGCATAAAAAGGCTGCTCTTGTTTCGTTCCGGTTTGTAGCTGTTAATTTCACCAGCGCTCCTTCCATTCATGTGTTTGTGTGGGAGGATGAAAATTAGACGTCTGGCTACCGTACCTTGCTCAGTAGCACACGTTGTCGATGAGTCAGCGAGCACAATGAATGGACAGCTGACATCGATGGTGCAGAATGCAACTTTGGTAATAACGTCTGTTCGTCATTGGCTATGCATCGACGTGGTACTTCTGTGGCCGAGTCCTGTAGAGTTCACATTCGTGCCAAAATTAAAGTTAATCGATTCCTCACTCCCTCACTCCCTCCCTCCCTCCCTTCCTCCCTTCCGCCTTCCCTCCTTCATTCCACGTCACACTTTATTTGATGGCTAAGATTGCCACGGAATAGGACACCCGGCTTCGTTGCAGCGCTTTAGTTGCAGTCGAACGCCTGCTCAACTCCTCGACACTCAGGATGGAGTGGCGAGTAGCATACTGATTTGTCTTACTAAATTGTAGCATCACCAGTCATTTATTGGCCTCGTTTTTCTGCTCCTAAGCCTTAACGTATATAGGTTTCACAAAAGTGTCTGCACTTTCCTTTTCTTAACGTTTGTTGGTAGTGAGGTGGGTTCAAGCCGTCTGTTTAGAGGAGAGAGAGCGCGATCTTTCACGATTGCAATATCCTTTGTGTTTCTCGTCCCGTTCAGACTCTGTGATCATAGCAAACGGTATTGTAATTGAATTGGGTGATTGGGACAAAGTTGATTAGTTGCTGTTGGTGATGCTCCTCAGCGACTACACCTTCGAGGATCTTTCTTTTATTGGTAGCAAAAATTGTTCAGTTTGGATGGTGAAGTAACTTCTTGTATGTGACTATGCTACTTAGGTGAGCAAGTAGAAAGGATCTTTTTGTTCTCTACTCGATGAGGAGTGCAAGAACATTTGGCCTATAATTAGAACTGCCGAGAGGCAAGTGTGTGTAGTCCCTTTGCAAATTTCATTTCGGAAAAAGGTTTTCAGTGAGTGCGTTAGGAGGCTTGCCTTATTAGACATGTCCTGGTCTCTCCCTCCGACGGTCCATCCCTCATTTGCTCTCCCTCCTGTCCCTCTCTCTCTCTCCATCGAAACCATCGGCAACGCATACGTGCCGACAGCATAGGATTGGGAAGAATAGTGCAAAACTCAGAGCCTGGAATGCTTTTGGTGAAAGCATATGTGTATGATGTTTGTGCAGATGGACATGTCAACTTTGACTCGTGCTACTCTACAAGCCGTCTAATGTACTCACCCTTTTCTATTTTTGATTCCTTCCATAACTCCTGGGTTTATGCGTGCGATCCATCAGCAGCTAGAGCTGGTGACCAGTATATCGCTAATTCATTACTCCTCAAACGTCGTGATTGCTTGCTGGAATCGTGCTGATGATGTTTCAAGAGTTTAGCTTCTATGACCTCTTCATAAGAACATTAGGAGCCTCAGTACGACATTTGCCGCACTTAGCTGCAGCGAACATTGATGGCATTGTAGAGCGAGAGTCATCTGTCTGTTTCGTTGGGGAACAGGCGCACTCAAAACAGGGATGGCTCTGATCACCACGTCTCTTAATGCCTGCTACGCAAATGACTTCCAACTTTTGATGGAACAGAAGTTTAGAAGGCATCCACCACGTTTCATTCTTTTGCGTTAGATGATCGTTCTACCTGCTTAAAGCTGTCGATGCGCATGAGTGATGCGAGATGGAGGCGACTAATGCAGGCATCATGCAGAAATGACACGAGCCAGGTGACATCATGGTTGCAGTTGTACCCTCAGTTTCACTGTCGTAGAAATTATGCTGCAACTCACAGAGTCTTCTCTTCATCAGCCATCCTCTTGTGTGCCAGCCATTTGTTCGGCCAGCTGGAAAGGCGAGATGCGAGTTGGCCTCCTCGATACCTTCAGTGTAGATTGCCCAAACCAGACTGCCAAGCCTCATTGGAGTCACCTTCCTCGTTGGCGAGTGAAAAGATGATCTCCAACTTGCACAGCTAGGCTGCATTTGTGTTTGCTACGTGGACCACTACATTCAATGAGGTAAGCTCAGCACAATTGGGATTCGCATTAGCATAATATCGGTGACAGCAACAGTCATAGCAATCGGCCATACATAAAAAGCGCAAATTTCTCCACCTTCCGAGATTTACTCGAAACTTTGAGACTGTATGACTGTGCTGCACTGAGCAAGACTTGGTCATACACTTCATCCCGTGGTGCCACTTGCAAGACCCTTTGCTAAAATAGCATTTAGGCCCCTTTGGAGTAAGCAGTGATTGGCGATAAATGACGGTGTAGTGGATGCAAAGCACAAGTGGTGAATCGCAGTGGCTATTATTTCTTGTGTCTGCTTTACCGCAATCGCCACATTGATGCCATAATCAGAGGCATGAAAATCTGGCCCAGAGAATGGATGCGTGGATGCGCTAACTGCTATGACTTCACCGCATTTGTCTCTCCATAAATGACGCATTAGATGCGTGAGGCGACGAGGAGCTACACCACGTGCAGTGTGTGTTGACCTGACCTCAACAGGGGGTCAGACATGGACACGCATCTAGCTTTTGGCCATGATAACTTTCCACAAGTGGGGCTTTAGATTGAGAGCGAGTAGCATTGTCAATAGGATGTAATGGTTACTGATGCGATTTACAGGTCTTGAGAGCTTCAATTCCTGTTATGTGGTTTGGATGCAACGAGAAAGAATTTTTTGGCTGAAAAGAACAAGTCGACCTGAAGCAGGCATGCAAACGTCTCCCAGACGCTGTGACTTAGGATTTTGGTTAAGTGCAGTGGCAATGGTTGGTGGTGTATAGGCAGAGCTCAATTAAGAAGCCGCGATTTCGGCTCACTTGGTCAAATGCAAATCAAAGCTGCTGACATGTCGTTTCGGCGTCAGCATAAATTTGGCAGTTTAAAGTAGCAGGTGACCACCTGCATTGCATTAATGAGCATCGAATAAGGGCAAGGAGCTTTCTCCAGCTTCGCCAGCTTCCCTGCTAGCCTGTCGATTGGAGCACGATCTGGGCAGGACCTGATTGAGGCTGGATGGCCGAATAGCTGCTTGACTTGTGGCATGCACAAACGTGAACAAAGCGAGCATGGCAATACACGGATGTGATTTAACGAGATGAATAGGAGTCAGGTGGAATGCACAGCGAGATCACACTCGACCGACTTCACGAAGCGGGCATCAAGACGTCCGGTCTTTGGTCGTGTCGACATGATGACTTTGCCTTCGCCAACAGAAGGCGAAGGATATCAAAGAAGTTGTAATACTGCGCAAACACTAATTAAAGAGAAGTTGCGTGGAAATGCATTTGCTTCCAAGGGAGTGCCGTAAGCTACAAACAGCTGCGTAGTGCAGGTTGATGCCCTTCTCCTCAACACTCTGAGATTGTGCACTCATGCATGTCAACCAACCCACAGAGTCCTTTCGTCTGCAAAATCCTCTCTGGCTGCACACTCGGATCTCGTTGCATCCGGCTACCAGCCTTGCCGTTAGGCTGATTGTGCGAGCAAAAGGCGGCGTCCAACGTATCTACCCAAGCTTAGCGGGTCAGTATGTATGCAAACAACGCAAGAGCCCAATTCGATGCAATGCGATCAAGCATTAGAGCCGCCAACATCGTACAGGTGTACGCTCAACATAAAAGTCAGTCGCAAAGAAATCTATCAGCAACAAATTCGTGATGCTAATCAATTGGCAAGCCGGCAATTTTTATTACTTGGCAGCATTTCGTCCGGACGCACGTAGACATGCAAAGATCTGCTTAGATATCTGCAAAACCTAAGTAAAGTACTTGCTAAGGGTTGTGCACTTTTGCTGTTCCTTTTTGCTGGTCTTCA
The DNA here is from genome assembly GCA_023375655.1 of Taenia crassiceps. NCBI lineage: Eukaryota > Metazoa > Platyhelminthes > Cestoda > Cyclophyllidea > Taeniidae > Taenia > Taenia crassiceps. The sequence continues at coordinate 428,404 of JAKROA010000011.1, forward strand.
GGCACAATGGTGGCGGATCCTGTCTTTTCCAAATTTACCCAAAATCGTAGGCAGGGGCATGTTGGTGAACAGCGGGACTAGTGCCGACAGCAACATTCCAGCCAATCGCATTGGCTGTCGCAGACAACTGGACAGAACCACATTTTTCTGATTGGATTGCAGTGTGGTGCGTAACCGCTGTGTTCCCGCTTGAAGCGCACCAGCACTACATCCTGGTAACCTGCAGAGTCACAGCAACCAGCCTCATGTCTTACAAACAGCTTTCTTGGTGGTATGTGTGCATCAAAAAGCACTAGAGTGAGAGAACCGCTCAGATCAGTTTGGGAACCGTTTGTTGTCTGTGCTCTTCTTTAGTCTGGGTTTTAATAGGAGACAAAAACAGTCTCAATTTGCACTGTTAGTTTTTTTACTCGATGGGAACTTTGTTTGCGTGCAAAGGCTTGTTTAAGCTAAGGCTTCTAGCCTGGTGGGAAGACCTGAGTAAGAGAACAAAAATACAGCAGGAGTTTGAGGCTCCAACTCGTGCCGTTACACGAAAGACACGGCAGGTGCGAGAGGTGATGGGGGCACAACCACGTGCGACTCCGTGCTTTGACCTCAATGCGTGTTAGCCCCAACAAAGAGTTGGCCAGCCTCAGCACCAAATGTCTGGTAAGGATAACGTATTCTACACGTGTGAGAGGTTAGAGCACGTGGGGCTGACGGGTTCCATAGGGCGCAGGAGAACATCGAAAATAGCCTCCATTACTCGTTAATGCGAATCGCAATTATTTGACACCCACTGTGCGAATTATGCAAATTGGGCGTACATGGCAGAGAATGCGGGTGCAACAGCAAAACGTAAGCTGTTTTGCAGTGAGAAAATGAATGACTACCGGAGGCAGTGCCTTGGGTGAAGTGCTCTGGCAATTGCGGATACAAAATTATGAACGCACAATTAAAGCCCCAGTGAACTAGGCCCGATTTCTATTTCTAAGCTGCGCAGACCAGTGCGCTTTGGGCAAAACCAAATTGTTATTGTCTGCGCCTGTGTGAAACTTAAACAAATGAGGTGATTGCACCAATGCTTTTCTTTAATTTTGTGCAATCATTTACCCTGCACAATTGCTCTTTCCCAGCAGGGATTGGCTGAAGATGACTGCTCACTTGCAGTTTATCTATGTATGTATGTATGTATGTATGTATGTATGTATGTATGTATGTATGTATGTATGTATGTATGTATGTATGTATGTATGTATGTATGTATGTATGTGCGTGTGTGTGTGTGTGTGTGTGTGCATGTATGTCAAAGCGCAAAATGAGGGACAGAGTAGTCCCCAAATCTGGAGTGCGTTCCATCGCCATGGAATTGAAACCTCATTGCAAAAACTGTTCATTGAGATGAACTGCGCGGCAGTTATAGGGCTAGCCAGGAGACAACGTTTGCAACTTAGCTTGACCTGAAAAAGCTGTTAGCGTGTCGGTCGACATGCGTGGCGCTCCCCGATTCGACAGCTGCACACCATTGTCTCACACCTGGGTGTGATTTGCCTTATCCCACCCCATCCAACACCAACGCGTATTACGGGTGTGAAAACTGGCGAAAGACCATGCACTGGTCTAAACCCCCGATTAATGCCCTTTTGGAAGCATCCAAGCCATTTCACAACTCTGCCACCGGTGGCAGCGAAACTCAACTCATTAAGAGCACAGAGTTGCTTAAAGAATCAGTCCCACCAAAAGCATCCTCTAAAAGCGACGCTCATTGAATTAGTCAGTGGTGGACTGAATGCTGCAAATGCTTCAATTAGAGTGTAAGGTAGGAGCTACCCAGGGACAAAATAAATGTGACATCGACGCCTCCGAAGAGTCTACTGACTGATTGAATCATCGTAGCAGGGTGCGTTGGAGTTTGAGGATGTGAGCTGTCTCAATGTTACCTCAACACTACTGATCAGATGCAATTGAAATTTGATACTGTAGGTGGTAAACGCTAACTAATACTGACAGCCACTAACGGTGGTAGGCTTTGAAACCTGAACTCGAAAGGAGTGCAAACCACTGCTCGGTTGGTGTGGCGACTTCGGACTTCCAGACGACGGTGATGGCTAGACCATTTGCCAGTGATTACTTTAGATTCTGCACTTCACTGTATCCACGTCTGCGGGATGATGAATTTCCATTACTCTGATCATCCATCACTGCACATGAAGGGACAGTCGTAACCTCGGCAACGCCTTAGTGGTCTGACTCCAAAGTGGGAGAGGAATAACTGAGATTGAATGAAGCTATCCTGCCATGTCAGCCATTTTGTCCAGTCGCACTCTTCGTGGCCATTCGATTGAACACTGAACATTAATTCAGGAAAAAAGCAATAAAATAGGCTGCATGAAGCGTGCGCGTATTTACTCACTGATTACTGCCATCAAGTGGACACGTGCAAAACAGCAACATAGGAAGCAGTTCATAGAACTATTCGCTGCTTTGATTTCGATGGAAGGCAACTGCAGTGCATTCCTTATCTCAAGTGGTTAGATTGGTGGCACCTTCACTACATGCTGTGTTGGCGGCGGTGGAGGCAACGAAGGTTTCATTCGTAGTAGCGGCTGTGGCAATAAGGGAGAAGAGACACTTGTCAAGGTGTCGGATGAGTAGACTTCGACGGCTGAATGATGCTGCACAGTGCAAACAGCGCCAACGCTTCACCTTCATGTGTGTCTGCATATGCGCTCGCAGATTGGACCGATCGGCAAAGGCGTGCTGACAGGTGGGACAGACGAAGGGTTTCTCGCCTGTGTGTATGCGCTCGTGATTCTGAAGCAGCCATTTGCGCGTGAACGCCTTTTCACAGAAGTGACACTTCCATGATCGTGAGTGGCTTTGCTTATGCCTTCGAAGAGAGGCAGTGCTCTTGTACATCCTGCCACACTCCTGGCAATTCAAGTTCGGTCGCGCGTCCTCCTCCACTTTTACATTGTTCACCTCTTTTGAGGTTGCGAGACAGCCGATACTGGTGCTCTTCCTGTCATTGCCATTGTCATTGTCATTGTCTATGTCACTGGCGGCTCTTTTGGGGACCTCGGTGTTTGGAAGATTGGAGACATTATCGATGCAATTGGCAACGCTTGTGTTTGTGATTTGGGCAATGGTGTTCAATGGAGGCTGTTGGAGTAGACGATAACATAAGGCAAGGTAATCGAAGGTTTGCTGATCGGTTTGGCTGGAGAGTTGTGGAAGAGTGCATTGGGGCAGATGGGGCGCTATGAGTGCACTGTAATTGACAAGTGGGACGAAAAGCTCTGATTGGGCTTGTAGATGAGGAATCAAAGAAGAAGACAATGAGCCTGCGGATGGAGAGGAACAATGGGCGGTCAAGTCCTCCAGGAGGCTCTGAATATGATACCCGCATTGAGGCTGTGATAATGACGATGAGGTAAAGTTATCCATGGAAGAGGTGGAGGAGAGGCTATTGGAATTCACTGCTGCCGCAGATGATGGCAGTGACAGTGTCAAACTGAAGTCAAAGGGGCTTGAGTTGCAAATGCCTTTGTCCCTGGCACTACAAGTTAATGGCTTTGTAGATGATTGCGTAGTGGGCGATAGCTCCAGAATGCTGGCAATGGAAAAGTCTAAGGAAAAGAGAAAGCGTTTTCGGGAGAGATGAGGAGATATAATTAACAACTCGCAATGTGAGAGCTTGAATACGTCTGCATCAGATCAAATCAAACGCGAAGTAATTACTGATGAAGTGCAAGTGCAAATCCATCTTACCATATTTCATGGCCGAAAAGGCGTCCGATGACTAGCGGTGGGACATCATCTGGCCTTATGTATCGCCAGCCCAATTCTCATTGGTTTGACATGCTGCGACTCATTGGTCAATGATGAGTGATTTGGGCTTGTACACGCTGACAGTTGCGAGGACCGAGAAGAACTATGCTTGAATGGAGGCTGAACCTTCTACATTTCCTCATACTGCTGGTCGATTCCACCGACCATTCCACTGATGCTTCTCTTGTTGCAATTTCTGCTGAGACCCGTGCTATACGTTAGAGCAATCAAAAAAATGATTTGCTTTGTTGTCCCATGCCTCATGAAGTCAGTAGGCAAGGCCAGCTATCGAATTTTCGCTCCCAAATTATGTAGAATGGCATACTTTCATGTATGTTAGCGAGGGTGAATTGGGGCAATAGTGCTGCTTCGGTGCAAATCGCCACGGAGAGAGAGCGTTTGCAGGAGAGGTTGTAAGGTAGAAAAAGGGAACTCGCCAGCTCAACTGGACCTGAGGCGCCCGTGTACAGGAATTGCTGCATGATTTGAATTCAGGAGGAGAGTTCGAAACAGCAGTAACTTTTTGATGCACTCAAACTGTCAGGTCTTGTGCTGGACACCCTGGCATTCAGGTGAGGTTGTTGGCACCGTTCTTAACTTAGGCAGAAATTTCATCCATCCAGAAGGGCAATCTCTTTCGATGTTACTGAAGGCATTGGCAGACACGAGGGCAGCAAGGCCAGTGACCGGAGAAATGGAGGAGGAGGAAGAGGTGGAAATGGAAGTGAGGAAGAAGATAGGTGATTGAGGATGTCAAGTGGATTGAGAAGCTGGGGTGTCAAATTTGATTTGAAACGATCTTGGCCAGATGCATGTTACTGCAACTTAACGTAAGAATAGTTTTCCCACCAACCAGTCAATCAACCGATGGATTAGCATAGACGAAGCTGCAGCAGTGGGGGATTTGGGAGAACGAATCCACTTTCTGCATGAAATCCTGTAAATACTCACTGCACACATGGATGGGGATTAACGCACTTGGAGTTTCACGCCTTTCTTGAGAGTCAAGACCACAAGGTGAGTGGCACCGAAGTTAAACCTTCACTCATCAATCCTCAGTGAGCTGCTATAAGTTAAAATATGTCGCATTCGACTTTAATAAGCCGGATTGTCGGAGGCCCATTCTGTTTCTAGTGTTAATTCCTTTGTGAGAGAAAGTCCATAGCAAATGAATTCACACAGTTGTGTGCATCCTCTGCAGTGGCCAAATGGAGTGGTGATTGCGATGCCGTTGGTCACGACAGCGTGTCCGCACGCATGAATTTATCAACTGATCAGGCAAAGACTCACTATTTCACTATTGCAAATGGGTCCTGGCAACCGTCGAACTGACGTTGACTGCTAACGTGTCCATTGCTTATTCACTAGCATTGGACACATTTCTTCCCAGCTCATACCTCCGTACTCAATCGAATTTTGCACAAATTGCACTCCTTCATTCCACTTTAATCACCACATTGTCTGTTCCCCTTTGACGCCACATTTGTCCTTCCCTCCTCTCCATTTCACTTGTTTTACTCACATTTTCAAGTGTGCTCATATGCCTTGTCTACTCAGCGCATTGTTTTTGGGCTTTTCTGCCTGTTGGCTCATTAAGCAGGAAGCGTAACAATCTTTTCACTGGTCTTCTTCAAACCTGCACCAATAGTGGCTGCAGTAGCTAATGCTTAATGATGTGCAAGGTATTCTAAGCAAACTGTTCAATTATCAGCGAGGATTCACAAAGCAGTCGCAGGACAGATTGCTTAGAGGAAGAAGTCGGTATCACCTTCCCTTTGCAAGGCAAGGAGATCATTAAAGGAGTGAGCACCGAAATGCTTGCATGCGTTGACAATCGACTGACTCATGTCAAATGGCCTTCACTCACCTACTCTTCCGCAATCTCTCTGTGCTCAGTTCAAGTACTTTGTGCGCAACTCACTGCCATTGTTACTATGGCTGTAGACGTAAATCAGAGCAAAATGCTACGTCAGCCTATAACGCAGAACAGGGACTGCTTCCCCTCCTTGCAGTCTATGCCAACCTGCATGGGATAGTTTACGATTACTTGTCCTGGTCAGCTCCGAGGCATTATAGCTAGGATCCGTTAATGCCGCAAATAAAAATCAAGCCTTTGCACTTCTGCAGGGCTCGAAGCCATTCGTCGAAGAGTCATTTTGATCACTTTTGCTCATATCCATTCACACAGCACAACTTCCATCGAATGAAAGCAGAAGCTGACTCACCTGCAATAGCCCACCTTCGCCCATTGTATCTAGCTTAACAGTTGACTACTGTCACAGCGTTAAGGAGCTTCCATAAATCGTTTGTGTTTGATGAACGCGATTTCCTCTGCGTACCCAACTCTCGTGTTTACTGAGTGTCGGGGATTGACTAGGACAGCCAGTAGTGTGGTAACTAGAGGCAGGCGAATGGCGTCAAGCGATCGAACGATGCTCCAAACTCCCATAAGTTCGCTGCGTCACGGTGAGGCAGCTACGAGTCGTTGGTCTCACCAACTATAAGTGCTCATTCTTATTGCATTTATGAATCATGTCTTGAGCCTCTCTAATGCACTTTCTGGCACAGATTTAGTAGAAGGGCGACCTTTTAAATCGTTGTGGTTGCAGCAGGAGATTTATGACATCAGCATTGCACAAAAATTGCACGCAAATCGCATTCAATGAATATCTTCTACAAGCGGAATATTTCCAATAACTTTGATTACATTTCGTTTTAGCATGCGGAAGCTGAGGGTATGGAGTTAGAGCCACTGCATTCCTCACTAAGCCAATTTAAGAGGAGAGCTCTTTTGGCCAATGTTACGAATGAATGCGGGCTTCATTCTCATTCATTGGTCACACACTATGCATGTCCAGTATGCTACAACTGCAGCCACTTAAATTTAAAGAGGCAGATCATGTAACTTTTAAGCGCTTTGCACCATGCCTCGCACTCCTCCAGTTTAGCATAGTTCCTGCCATCCGATTCTCAGTCACTGTATCACCCTCGCTTTGTTTGCTCCTCGCCTTCGATCTTATTCCTATCCTCAACGTTCACCACTGCCTCCCTCTTAGTTCCTCTGTCAACTTCAGCCTATCACTGTGCCAGCCTGAAGACGTCAAAAGATCAAAAAGGAAAAGAATCGCGCTAGTTAGAGTGAGTAATGCAACCATCCTTTCCTTCTCCTTTGTTACAGCTTAGTGTCATTCTTTGCGTGCCCAAAATACTTCCACCTCGTCATACAATCCTGCATCAGCATTTCTACTGCGCTCTTGACCGCGCATCCTCTTACTAGTGACACATGCACTGTCACACGTCCCGTAATTGCCGCAGTCATTGGTAGTAGCAAAGTCATGCAGAAATCGTTCAAATTATGGCATCATTGTTAGTCAACCCAGTTGAAATTCTGGTCGGCATGCATTGGGAAGGGGAAGAGGAAGAAGAAGAAGGAGCAAAGCAGCGACGACGGTGAGAGTGCTTTGCTGTTGTACGTTAAAGGCCAGTTAGCTAATCCCCAGGGTGGGAATTGCATCCAAGGAATTTAAAATGCTACGCGATTGCAGGAGTGTTACATTTGGGGGATTTGGTTTAAATATAAGTTGATTAAAATATAAGGAAGTTTGATAAACAGATGGAATACGAGCATGGGGAAAGGGAAGAGGTACACAATGGACCAATGTAAAAGTTAGTTTCTGAGGAAATAAAAATGCCCTGGACAAATGGGACGAAATTGAAGGATTTGTGGTGGAAGGAAGAAGAGAAGGAGGATGATGAAGCCTAGCAGCAATAAGAATACACCGAAAATGGAATCAAATTATGAGATGAGGATTAAACAGGATAGGTAAAGAAGGGAAAGTGATTGCAATACACAATGTGCAGGAACCGAAGCATTAGGACAGGCAACAAAAAGAAGCTGCAGAGAAGCAAAGAATACTTGCATGCGGAAGTGCAGACTTTGCGACCAAAAGAAGAGAAATGGGCGAGAGGTGTTAAGAGATGGTGAATGGAACTGTAAGGAGGCTTATAATAATCACGAACATTGCCCAAATTCTCAAAACGTGGTCAAATTTGGCCTTTTGTATCTTATGTAGGATTTCCGATGGCGTGTCTTGGAAGCATTGTTAAGTTACCGTTCGCCCGTTCGTTTGCATCCTCAGCCACCGCTGTCATCGTTGTTGACCGGCCAAGGCATTTAACTGCGCTGGTAATCGCTACATGGGCAGAAGTAACCGAGGTACCATAAATGTGCCATACCCTAACTTTGCAAATCAGACAAAAAAATACTGTGGGAATCGAAGTGGGTCTGAGAGACAATGTAAGATGGTTAGGATTTCTGTCTAAAATGCTGCGTCTTTCTCAGTGTAATATACCTTGCCTTAGACCTAAAATAAATCTCTATGTGCCACATTCCTTCATTTACATTCCATATCTGTTGATTCAAGTGTCTTTTGTTTAATCGTTCATCGTTCCATCGGTGTACCAAATCGGTGCGCATTCATTTTGCCATTCTTCATGGCAAACCCGTACCAGCTGCTTTGCGCATAGCCGCCTCTACAGGAGACGCAGATTTGATTATCATGCGGCTGGGACTGAAAGACCAAGTTGAGTTTTCATAGCCGTCCAGATGAAAAATATCATCAAATACAATGAGCTGTTTCACACAAAAATAACATAAGGTTATTTTTTTTACCATGAAACTGTCTATTTTACTACTTATTCTCTGTAATGCTTCACCCAAGTAATAAGATCTCGGCGACTGTTCACAACAAGGCCTTTGGACCGCATAATTTTAGCCAGTACCCGGATTCTCTTCACACAGGCTGTGCAGCCAATAATTTAGTGCTGCCCCGTCGCCCTACGTCTTGCTACTCTATTAGATTAGTAGTATGTGATACAGAGACAGCAATTGCTTCATCTCGCGGGAAATTATGGATTACTGCAAAGTCAATCAGCTCAGTCATAAGGCTAAGTAAGTCTCCTCGGCTAGTATAGCCCTCAGTCTAAATTAATTTCCCACGGTTCAAGCAGGCGTGAAACATAAGAATTAGCAAATCAGCAGACATTTTGACTTGCATGTTGACAGATGGGAAAGCGCTTTTTGGAGGGGCGTAAATCATTTTTTCCTAAGCAACCCACAAGAACACTCTACCAAAAAGCAGAAAACACAGCAATATAATTATTGCGTGATCTAATTTAAGTTTAACAAACCAACTGCATGCTTGAGACTTGTGTGAATATTGCATTGAACTGTCGGAAAATGTTAGAGCCCTACACCTTCCCTTGAGTGCTCAAAGCCTCTCATCCAAAGTCACTCTGACCATCTGCTTATGCTGAAACGCATCATTTGCTCACCTCATTGTTCTGCATCCTGGCAGTGTCACAATGGGGAAAATAATGCTCACGCAACCTATCACTTCTCCGCCAAATCACTCAGGCAGTCCGTAACAGGTTAATCTGGGACCTCATCATATCCTAAGTCGAATTATTTTGATGGCAGTCATGTTTGTTGCCTTGATTAATACACTTTTGTGGTGGTGGTGGTGTCAATCTGCATTAGGCTTTATTACATACTAGGTAACATTTGACTTCCCAATCTTGCCTCCGCATGGTACAAACTAAAGCTTAATCATTTAGGTCTGATGCTTATTTTCTCCTTTTAAATGTATTAGAGGCCAACACACCCCTTCCGTTAAGCGAAAGCACTACCAAAATTGAAACAAATGACAGAATAAGAATGGTCCTCACTTCCTTCCTGCCAGCTACGGTTGCTATTCCCTTGTCGTAGTGCAGCGCATTTTGAGCCCACGGACTGTTCAACTGCACAAAAACCGCAGAGGCTGAACATTAGTGTAAGGATAAAAACTGACTCCGCTTATCTTAAATTCCCATACGAAACTGATGACTAGACCTGCACTTTTTATGGCATCCTAAAGGTTAATCATCATGTTGGTTATAAAAACATGCTCTCTAAGGTGCGATCGAGAATCTGATGGAACTCAGCTGCAAGACGCGCATGTTTCAGGTGTTTGGTGGACGGGACTGCCTCCACAGAAGCGTCGTCATTTACCCACTGCGAAAGATGTGCAGGCAGAAAAGGCCATGACACCGTAGTTGCTGTACCCTTCTCATAATAGAAACAAGAGGATGGTATCACCTTCAAAGTGAGTCTATTAGTTCTAAGTAAGTGAAAGCCAAGTTAAAAAGTGAACACCAAACAAACTACAGCGGTCAGTATAAGGCCACGGAATTTCTCAGACGAGTCTTCTGGGAGAAGTTTTAAAAGGCAAATGAACCCAAAACACATGATAATAATAATAATAATATAATAAAGTAGGCGTTTTGTTTGTTTGACTGCCGGTTTAGGGTCACATGAGTGGCAACTATGTCCCGTCAGGCTGAGGCTGACCTTCAGGCCATGTCAGCTGCCCCGGTCTCCCTGTTGCTTGAATATGTACGCATTCTGCCCTAATGTACTGTTGCCTTTTGCCTTCAGGGAAGTCTCAGGTCGCTACAGTAGTAACAAACAATCGCCTAGGATCCACAACCAATGTAAAAATTTAAAGGAAATTATGATAATCAACAACCTGCAACTCATTTTATCGGCATGTTTTAGAGTATCGTTGCAAGTTTTAAAATCGTCTTAAGACCTGACTCCAGACAAGTTGCTTATAACATCATTGTGGGAATTCAGGTATTTCCTACATTATTGAAGAGCGCAATGCAATTTACCGGAGGAGTAGCCGCAGCCTGACAACGGATCTTACCAGTGTCCAGCCACCATGCACTTATTCAGTGAAGTAAACTGTAGCAGTTGTTTGTTTATATACCCAAAAATAAGAAATTGTGAATTTTCAACGCATCATGCTTAAGGCGAACACCGAGGCAGTCGAGCGAACTTTTTAATGGCAACTAGTGGGCACCGCTAATCCACCTCCTTGGCAAGTTGGCGATCAGAATCCTGCGGTTTTACTTGACAAATTTAAAACTTTGTACACTTGTTGGGGTGTCTGTGATAATCGGTGGTTGTTGTGTTTTGGAAGTGTTAGGGACAGGTTTTGGGCAATGGCTGTAAGAATTCTTGCGGTAGTAGTGTTGGTGTTACTCCTAGCAAGGATACCCGAGGCGGAGCAGTCGAGAGTATGGAAAGAGAGGATGGAGATTAGAATGACGAGTAGAATCAAAAGCCAGGCGCATGCTTCATCTACTTCTTCGGTGTTGCAGTGTAAGCGTGTCTAATGAGAGAGCAGGGCATTGCTTGAACCAAAATTACTGCTAAAGGGGACCAAGCTTCGGTCGAACAGATGTCCAGGTTGTGGAGTATTAAACCTTAGATTTGTGTCCCTTTCGATAAAAGAAATGATCTGCGCTGACTTGGTGGTATAAAATTGAAAGGCTCTATCGCTGGTCTTGACACTAGCTGGATTGGTGTGAGGTCAACTGCCCTAGCCTTCGGCTGTACAAAAGCAGTTGTTATGTTCTATGGGTTGTAAAGCCATGTGGCGACGAAGACGAAGAGGGGAGAGAGGAATAATTAATTATTGTTTGAGGCTAGTGAATCAGTAAAATAATTATGGCTGTGATAAATGAAGTTGTGGCCGTTCTCTTCTCCATTCGCATGTATTTTGGAGATCTTCTGATTGATCAAGTAATTTATAGGTTTACAGTCTCTATGTTGTGGACTAAAGAAGCTACATGTCAAGTTTCCGAAGCACGAATTTTAAGGCAAACGCAAATTAGATGATGCGATGCCAGCAGTGGTGCTGGTGACAAACAATCTCACTTGTACATAAGAATGCATTAATCGCAAGACCACTACGAGGTGTATTTCTTTTATCTGACGTACGGCACAGATTCATCCGCCTCCGAAGATGTTCTTTCCCCCTTTTCATCAAAGGCAAGCAGAACGTGCAAAACTGAATGATATGGATGGAGACTACTGATGATTGCAACGTCAAACGCACAGTCTCTTCATAATTTGAGGACGTGTTCTCTTGCTGCCTCTTTACCATTATAAGAAGCTCGGGAAGGCTCGTGAACAGAAGCTCACGAGCTTATGAAACCGAAAAGGTGATTCGCAAGGATGCAGAAGTAGGTCTAGCACAAAACAAAGAGGTTAAATCTGAAAGGGCGAAACGTTGACTTGGCGTTCTTGCTTGAATGAAAGCATTCATTCTAGGAGTTTACGTCAAGACCAGTCAGCCCCATTTCCAGCCATTTACTCGACTGCGGGTTCAGCTCTTCTAAGAAGGCTTCCCCTCCAGCAGATTTAAAAGCATGGATACAAAGCACTTGGATGAAGTCCGTAGACTCACAAACCATTGTCCGTCGTGCCGTAGCTTCACTGTGACTGGCTTCATGTCCGCCAGTGTGTGCGAGACTGCAATCCACTCTACGTACGACAAAGAAGTCGCACACTTGAAATACTGTAGCTAATTTTTCACTGCCACAGCGGCAAAAAATTCGGCTTAGCTCTCAGAAATCTTCACAGATTGCGAGCTTGTCCTCCAGTTACGCCCTTACACAGGAGTACACATCCAAAAAGCGTCCATAAGGAAAGTGGTTGGTACTGCGAGGAAAAACAAATCAAGGGCGCAATGCATTTGCTTTGGTGACCGTCGGTGCAGACAATATCTCACGTGGACAAGTCAAGTCCTAATGCATTCATGTTTATCGCACTTTATTGGCATGAGAACAGACCCTTCTGGGGAATCGTCTATCCCGTAAAAGGCCTCCTTATTAGCTGACACTGTCTGTGAACACTAACCAGCCAATCACAGTTGTTTTTCTTTGATGCCAGCAACCGGATTCAAGCTCGTCGTTGGGAGGATTTGACGGAATCCGGGTGTACGAGGTCGCTAAGGGCCAAATGCACCAAACCTGAATGGCTGACAGCCATTGCAGAGCAGGAGGCACTGCGGTGGTGAATGATCACGTTGCGTATGATTTTGGCTCGCAGCAAAGGAACATCAACCTTTCCGTCCTGGCTAGGCACTCCGCATGTGTTATAACTCAGGGAATACACAACACTGGACCATTACGAATCGCCACAAGCAGGTTCACTTCAGTCCTTCAGAAGGCTAAAGATGCGCGAATCGGATAGTCACGGATCGCTGGGTTTGGATGTCTGCAACTTTATCAGATTGATGACATTCTGATGCGGCAGCCTGGTTGGAGCATAGTGGCAATTGTGAAGAGAAGGCGATGAAGGCGGCTAATGGTGCACGTGGTTTTGGCTCTTCCTCGGGGACGCCCATGCTTGACGCGACTAGTCGACAGTGCTTGTCGGCTCCGTCTTGATCGAGAATGCTGCGAAAAGAGGGGAAAAATGCGCGCAGAAACAGCCTTAGCAATCTGCCGACTGTGAACGGGCAAACTCTCGGTCGAGTAGAATGGATCAGCTTCAAAGCTAGTTGAGATGATGCATCATCGTAATGGATGAGCGTAATGACCACCGGCTGTCCTCGCAGTGCCGTGATTATGTGTTCAACACCTCGTTTTGGATTTACTACCACTGAAGACTTTGCTCGCGATTCGGTCGGATGGTGGCATGGCTCGTAAAAGTGGTGCCAACAGCCCCTCCGGATGTAGCTCTGAACCACGGAATGCGTTTGTAGACTGGAATGTGAGCTACAAGAAGGCACTATTTTACTTAACGCTTCGATTCAATTGGACCACCGGAGCCCTCACTACTTCTCCACTTGACAGCATTCGCCACAATGCGTAGCAAACAGGTTGCTTTACTGGCGAAACTGAAGTGGGAAGAGCCCATGTGTCTCCAATAGCCATGAGGCCTGTTTCTGCCATCGCTGCATCAAAAGAAAGACCACTCTTATGATGCATTGGTGGAACTGGTCTTTCCGAAAGTGCAGGTGTGTTAGCAACAGGAGACAGCAATTACAAGTAGTCAGTGTGCTGGCTGCTTCCCAATTAACACGACTTGCATTAGGCGCAGCGGTGTGACTGCATGGATTTGGACACCACCTCACCTCTCCACTTCCCTAGGCACTCCTACCTACGCGTAACCAAATGGAGCCGCAAACGAAGTGCTACTGGATGCAATTCATCCGCTCTCGATGTTGTGATAGGCAGCTGAGAGGCGAGGAATACGATGAGAGTGCCCTTCGTCGGCGCAGTCCCTGAAGGTGACACTCACTAAGAAGCTCGCTAAGTGTTGGACCTCAGGGACCAGAGGAAGTGCCGCCGTTGTCGTCATCGCCGCCCTCTTGCAAGCCTCTACAGAGCTACTCCATTATGCATGTCTGCTTTATTGCCTCACATTTCTGTGCCTGCACGGGGCTGTCCTGAAGCACCCGGGTGGAGTGGGGTTGAGGAATGTGCCCTTTCGCCATCACAGTGATCTCCCCTTGTGTCATGGTCGTCAGCTCTGCGTCAGTTGTGCTCGCACTAATCTTCTCACTGTCCTCGCATCACATTCCTCATCCTCCCTTCCGCGTGCAACTAATCCCATGGGGACTAGCAACAGGCACGCCTTAAAGCTGAGTGAGGGTGCGTAACAGAAGTTATTCTCCAAGGTATGTCCCAACTACTGCTAGACAATGCTCACACAGTGCAGTAAAGTACATTTGTTGGTTTTTTCTCCTTTTTTCGGTTTCAGACACGACTCCTGTGTGTGTCACCGAGGTTCTTGTTGTGGGCTCGAGCTACAGCACGTTGTGCCCGCACAGATGCTCTTTGCGATTGCACAAATGGCCACAGGTTTCGTTGCAGCCACCTGCGTTGAACCCAAGCCAGAATTCAAAATAAACTCCAACAAAACTTTACTCTACTCTACTCGACTTTGCTTTACTTTGCTTTGCTTTGCTTTACTTTACTTTGCTTTACTTTTGAATTGCAAAACAATTAAGAGACACATGTAGAAAGTGGCGAGGATAGGCGAAGGAAGTTGCAGTGTGCTAGCGTAGCCTTTGGGCCTTTCTCGTGTCCACTGCTTCCAGCAGTTGTCTTCACAAAATCGCCGGCATCAACAGCGATGCCACGAGGCCTAAAACGGGAACAAAGTATATCGAACAAGTGGGACGAAGTAACCTGCAGGCCTGAATGCGTTGCTGGCCTCTTGCATCTCCTAGTCGTGTTAGATTGTGCATGCCAAAGAACTGCTGTCGAAGTGGTTAGCAGTGAGGAGCTAGTCCACTGGCATAAAGTAGGGGGAGCAAATGCCTTCTGAGGAGCATTTGGTGTGGAAGCGACCATTGTCCACTCCTCATGCTGGACAGGCCTCAACAAGGCGAAGGAGAAGTGCATTACCTCCGAAGGCGTGAATCAGCGCAGCGCCTATGTGATGCAAGCATACAGAAGTGTTGGCTCAGTTGATTGTCTCTTCCACTATTCCATCCACGAATGTGGACAAGCAAATGCCAAACGAAATTTCAGCTTACCGGAAGTAGTCTTTGCTGTTGAATGACACCAGAGAGAAAGTAGAGATAGATTCGTGGCAGGTCAAGTGTGTGCAATGTTGAGTTAATCAAGTTAAGAGATCCTGTCCACTGGACAGCTATGCTCTAAGTAGCCAGGACGGCTTTCTCCCCATGCACCGAATCAGCTGGCATGGGAGTGAGAAGAGGAGGCGCTTACCCTTAGTCCTCTCCTTGGGCGAAATGGCTGTCAGCGTTGACAAATCTAGGTGCGACAAAGTGGTCCATTCGGCGACGGAAACAATTTGGCAAGAGAGTGTCACTACTGCTCAGGTTAACCTGAAGCCAAATTGGCCCTTTCCATCCATCCATCCATGCATCCGTCCATCCATCCATCCATCCATCCATCCATCCGTCCATCCATCGGGTAAAGCTTTTGTGCCACAACAGTGATCGTTTAGAGTACACATTTTAAAAGCCAGTGAGAAACGGCCATACGATGCTCTTAAAGTTGGCGCTTTTGCTTGTGCTGCCAAGCAAACATGAATCAATGCTAACCGAATCCTCCCGAGGAGGCTCAGACACTGCAAAGTATAATCCTACCAGCGTACACCAGGTAAGGTTGCACAACACCAACGATGGCGACATCAGTGCACACAATTCGCATGCTTTCGGGTTAAAACCGCAAACTCACTTACCCTTCACTTTCCCATACTCTGAAAGTCGAAACATGTGGCGAGAATTACCAGGGTGTTGGCGAAGCCCGTTGAGCATTGAACAAGCGCATGACTATGATGCAAGAACTCGGCATCGCTGCTTCGGTGCTTCACTGCTGCGATGCCTCGCTAAGGCTGCTAGTGTATACTATACGGAGAGAAGAGGGGAGCAGGTCACCCAGACTTACGCATGCAGTCCGCCACCTCCGGCGATATTCCTAAAGATAGCAGCATTACTTAAGGTGATGCGTGGAAACGTCCTCGCCACAGCCCTACACCATGTGTGAGGACACAATGTAAATGGGAATGAAAGGGGAGGAAGCGAAACAGGTGCATCGGCAAAGGACTAGTTAGGAATGCATACCGCTTTGTGAGTAGTCGATGGACACAGCCAAAGTGGTCGAGGTGCCAGCGAATACGAAGGTCTCACGAGATACGTCAGTTTTCCTTCGAAATACTCCATGAAACACCCTCATATTTGCCCTATAGTCCTTCACCATGTCAGCTGAAATGGGAGGACAGTGAAATGGATGGGAGCATTGGCAATGGCAAACGGAGGGGCAGAACAGAAGTGTCAGGGGCAAACGTTAGGGCACTTTGTGCTTTACGAGGTGTTGGGATGGTTTGGGTGGTTAGTGTGGAAATAATGGTTCCATGGAAGGAAAGCTTGACAGAACAAGGCTTCCATTAGTCAATTAGTGCTCCAACTCACAGCAAAAGCTGGCGTTTTTGTGCCACAGTACGGTTCCGCGCCAATGGCAAAAGTTAGTACCGTTGATGCTAAAGCTCGCCTATTTATGGCATACAAGGATAAATAAAACCCATTAGCACAGTGACACCATCGTGGCGACGTAAGTCCACAATGAAGGACAAGGCCTCCCTTATAGAGGACAGTAAAACAAATGTTGCACTAGACGACAGACGTGCCTTTCACTCGAGATAACAAGTTAGATTTGACGAAGAAAATAAATAAATGCGCCTTTACCCAAGTGTCGGCGTCTGCGCCTTGAACAGCGAAGTCGACGGTAAACCAAGGAATGCCTTTGACAAAGCGGGAGAGAGGAAACGACGCCCACACGTCAACCCCACCTGTCACAAACAAGAGTGCGATGAATGAAGCCTCGGCTTAGTTTTGCCAAACATGCACCAATGCTGAGCGCACTGAGGGGATCGCTGAAGTGCGCTGAGGCCGTGTGTCACACAGCACTCAAAGCTGCCTACTATGCACTATTATTTTAGATACTTTTGCTTTGTTTATCACAGTGATGGCAAATAAGCAGCAGAGGTTACCCTTAGCGGGCGGCGCAAACTTGCAACGAGGCGCAAAGAAGGTTGAGGAGACCGGTAAGAGACGAGTTTTGGTGTCCTCATAGATCTCCATCATCTTCAGTGCTGTCACGTTGTTCAGCGTGATGTTGACATAACCTGCAAGGAACACAAGTCCTGTTAAGAAGCTGTGTTGCACATTCTCCTTCTCACTGCACTCCCACTTTCATATATCACTAAGCCTGCGCATGCGAGACTGATCGTAGTAACTTCTTTGCAAGGAACAGTCGGTCGTGGAATGCTCGAATGCAGCGGATTTCACAAAGCGAAGTAGACTCGACCTGATTGCAAAGGCTCAATTGTGGGATGGCAATCTCTCATCTCAAGTGCTTACAGTACAGTGAAGCAGTGACGTGTTCTGGCATCACAACTGATGGCAGTCCACCTCGTCTGGGTTGTGATGAATCGGGATGGACGCATGCTAGGAGTGAGTGACTTACCTGGACCTTTGTTACAGGGCTTGCCAACCTCTTTTTCTCCGAACATGCACTTGTTGCCTTTAATTCCCATTAGACCCATGACTGACTGGTTTGTGAGATACGTTACCTAAATGCAAAAGTGGAACAAATAAGTGTGCTATGTTGCCAATCTGAATCAAGCGCTTTGCTATGCAATGAAGGCATTTTGAAGCTGGCGTTGCAATAGACGCCTGCAAGTGTGCGCATTCTACCACGCCACAGAGCGTACGTATTTCGTCTTGTACTCGTAGGACATTATGCCCGTGGATCCCGATGGCCTTCCAATCACCCGTGATCCCCACATCTTCGGAGTCGTCCCACCTTAAGAGAAGAAGAATGGCCGTTGACTGTACTGCATGCTGTCAGTATTATGGCGGTGCAGCATCCACAAGCAGGACAATAGTCGAGCTGTCATTCGAGGTCCGCGAATTGGCATGGGTGCTCAACAAATGTGAGGTTAATCCACGGAGTCATCATTGACAAGGAGGAGTTTCGACTTCCCAGTGCCGCACTCCAACGCAGTCTCGTCACTTCACTCCACTTCGTCTCACTTTTACTCAAGCATCTCCCGCGCTTCCCTTGTTTTCATCTCCTACACGTGCTCGTGGTTGTAGGCCTAAGTATTGTTCCAATCCACTCAGAGCTACTCGACTGCTTCATTTAGTTTGCTAGAGACCTCACACTGCAAGGCGCATTGAATGCTATGCGCTGTGTAAAATGGTCTGCATTTTGAAAGTTGCATTTTAAAGGGAAGGGGAAAAAGTGATAAAAGGAAATGAAATCGTACTCGAGGTAGAGGCGACGAAGAAGAGTAGAGTAGCGAGTGCCAGCATTGCGTCCTCCCGTATCTGCTGAAGCGTGTTGTGTGTGCGCTTAAATCCTGCTTCCCTTGAAACTCACCAATAGAATTGGCTGGCTCTGTGCAGTGTCAGCCTCAGCTGCGAATAGGAGGACCCGCGGCGTCAATCATACATCCATTCACACTGCTGACTCAACAACTGAAAAGGGTAGGGCTCGACGATGCTGGCGAAGTTGCACAAGATTTCGCGACTTCATTCTGGCTCTGCATGCGCGCATTTGGTGCCTACGAGACATAATTATCTCTCCACTCTGATGCAACCAAGCGCACATCAATTTTTGCAACTCTAAACAAATTGTGCTGCAATGCGAAGAAGGAGACCGACAAACCTCAAGACAGTCACACAGCTTTGCTGACATTTTCCTTGAACCCGACGAGCGAATCAGTGCATCGCTCTTGCAATGCAAAAATAAGCCGCCGTAGAGGCATTCACGTGGCCATCGTTTGGTTCCATACCGAACAAGGCGCTTTGACAATGGATGCCATGTGACGGGGTCGTCCTCGCCATTCCTTGCATTTTTATGCAAAACACCTCGGGGAACACTGCGCCACCGTTTAAGAGGCAGAAGTTGTGCCTACACGATACCAGTAGGGACTTGGCAGTGCCGCACATCGAACTCGGTGGTGGTTGCCCTGCTTCCTTTTTGTGTGCGGTTATGCGGTGTTGTTGTCGGTCTGCCTCATTCCGTGTCAAACACTCGTGCATACGTGGCAATTGCATTGCAGTTCCTTGCAGCCAAATCAGGTTTTGTGCAGAGTAGGCGGACTGCTGTAGGTGGGATCACTGCCACGGCCGCGCACAATCGCTGTGGGTTGTCAGTTCGTCTAGCACTGAAGTTTGCTCAGACGAAAGGGCAGAAGGTGAAGGGCTTCACACTGTTGTCTGCGTGATGCTTGGTGTGGCGAAAATAACCTGCAGGTGAAGGTGGGGAGACGGTGAAGGGACTTGGGAGGGTAGAAAGCTCCGTGACACACGGTGATGAGGAAGAGCCTGCCTCATTTCCTCATCCTCACGATGGAAGTGCCGACACAGGGATGTCACTAGCTTCTATTTCTTAATTTCGATATGTCCGCGTCCATGCAACTTGATGAAAATCACTAATGTCACTAGGAAGGCCATTTAAACTCGTCACTTCTAATTGTCATTTTGTTCCTGTAATTTTTCATCACCAAGAGATTGCCACGCACTTGCTCAAGAACTGCTCTCACGCACAACAAGTCCACCGGGTGGGAGATGCAACACACGTCTCGCTTCGCCCACATCAGATCACGTCAATGCGATCGCTCTCGAAGCACCCGCGGAGCTTCATTGCGTCCCACAAAGGATCACCCACAACATGCAACTCGACGTAGTGTAACTGCTCGTTAAATTGGCCAACTGAGGTGAGAGAGAGTATGGCAAAGCTAGCGAAACTGGTACTTTTCGCTAAGCCAGCAGATTCCGTCATTTCCATCTCAGCGCAGCATCGTTCAGTCACCAGCTACGCATTCATCTTGGCGTATTCGCAAACAGAAGGAGGCATTTCATGTGCAGAAAGCACTGTTGTTCTAGGGCTGGGAAGAGCATCAAATGCTTTGCATCCAATCACAATATCAGTATTCACTGGGTAGAGGGAAATAGTCTATGACGACCCTGTCTTCACCTCGAGAATTCCATGCAGCAGCGAACTTCACAATTGGTTGCTGCCCAGCGATGCGGTCGACTCGTCGAAAAGCACCAATTCCACCCATGGGATGGTGCTGCCCACAAAATCGGTGACGATTGTGGGTTTGATGCAGTTCAGATCTCCAGCCTTCTTCTCGTGCCCCTTTGTGCTCGCCTCAATCGCTCTCTCTCGTCAACTCATTAACAGACACCACGTCTCAGTAAAGTCACCACATGATGCTGTTGTGCAAGACCATTGCACCAGCAACTTCAGTTCACCCCACACAATGGGCATCAGACTACTAATGCAAATCCGCCAATCTCTCGTGCAGGCAAGATTCGATGACGCTTCACGTGAAATCACCAGCCTTGTGAAGTGCTTTTGACTGTAAACGAGTGCTGATGGAATGGGGGATTACAAAGTTGCCAAATTGCCTTCTTAGATGTCGACACAGCGTGTGCAATTAGCATTCGGTAGACGCGTGAGCGCATGCGTTCGCCTGCCGAATAGCTGGATCACGAATGAATGAATGAATGAATGAATGAATGAATGAATGAATGAATGAATGAATGAATGAATGAATGGCAGGACTTAGGTCGTCCACACGGGTGTTAGCAGTGTGTTGATTGCCAATGTTTCAGCACTGCTGTCCTCATTCGTCCAGTTCACGTCAGTCTACTCGCCTACTTGCTCGCCGTTCAGGAGTGACCCAAGGCGAACACCACCTTAGTCATTTGCAGTGGGTCCAGGTAAAGAAACTGTCAGGTCGTTTAATGGATATGCAAAAGGAGGAGCCACTTCTATGACTTCAGGTACTGGCATGACTTCTTAGCTGGCATGTAGCTGCGTGCTTCGCATCCACTAAAGTGTGACTGGCCTCTCCAACAGCCCGAGGTGGCTGTGCATTTGTCACAGCATTGGCGGCAACGTAACTTTGGTGAACATCTCATTTGTGTTAAGCACTGACTTAACCTTATTGTCAACTCCTGTACCCTCCTGCCAATACGGCTATCCATGCAACGCACCATAAAGGAGTCAGGAGACGCCATGTTTTTTGTAGCGAATTTAAAGGCAGTGTGTACGTTTAAAGTAGTAGTTTTTGATGAAATGCTCTCATGTGACACTGTGGCATTGGAGAGGCATAAACGCCGTTTCAAAGCTGCGATGGTGGATTCTGCAACGCGGAGGCAGCAAGCGCAAAACTGTCTGCCTGTTGTGTTTAGTGGAGCATGACTTGCATTTGTGCATTTGTGAATGGCCACCCAACCAAAGTTCAGGTGCTTTGTGTACCTTAAATTCCGCCGCCTCACGAGTGCGCGCTGTGCATTCCCGACTTCCCCAACGTGTTTGGCAAGCGTTTGGAGGCACCTCTGAAGTCAGGAAGCTACTGCGTCGCGCACTTGTGCCAAGTAACTCACCACTCACTGTCAGGACCAAACACCTCATAACTGCGCCCACGAACCGGCCTATTGTGAGCAATCGAATCCCATTCAGCAGACTGCAGTGCCCAATTGCGGCAAAACGTGATAAGGTGAAGTGCAACCGAGTTATCCTTATTAAAGTTAGCAGAGGTGAGTGAAGGATCAGTCGACACCGTTTCCAGACTAACGCATTTGCTACTCCGTTGCTGTATCTCAATCTTCACTAGCTGGTGCTTCACACCAGTCATTGTGCTCTGCCCTCAGCGTGGTGCCATTGGCGCAACATCTGTCACTGCCCAAAAACCAATCATCTTTGTGTCACCTTGAGAAGCGAATGGGTGTTTCTGTGAGGCAAAACGAGAACGTTATGAAACTTCACCAAGGGAACTAAACATGCCCACTTGAAGGCGCAAGAAAGCTTAACAAACTCTATTGCCGACATGCAGTAAAGCCACAGCATCGAAAGCATGTTCTTCCGACTAATCGGCGCAGAATGTGGCAGAACACTTGAAGGTGGAGGAGGAGATGTAATGGTAATGGAGCTCGGAGAGGACAGCTTTACATGGAGTAGCAGTTGGAGCGGCACACACGTGCACGAGACACGACAGCGTATGGGTGGGTGCGAGTTGTCGCGTTTGTTTAACGCACCTCTACGCTTTGGGTTTTTCTTGTTTCACTAAAGAGGTGAAAGAGGTTAGAGGCACTTGTTAGTTTTAGTTCTTATCTACTTACTCCGAATGCTCTTTGATTGGCAAAAATGCCGCACTTACTCTCCTCCACATCTCACAAATTCTCTCACATCACTATGCATGGCGCCTGTGTTCCGAGCCACGCAAGGCATTTAATTCACGTCTTGCACATCGTCGTGAGTTTGCATCTCCTCGTCCCCGACAGAACCCATCCACCCTCAATCTGTCTTCACTCAGCCGTAGCTTTGACGGTGCTCGAATGCACCTCCTAACTGTGTGCCTTCAAGTTCCATACTGTGCAGCGAAGCGAGGGAGAAGTTCACAAGCATTCACTATAATAAATGCTTGTTATGATATTTTTCTATCAGAAACAATTTTAGAGCTACTAGGGGCTAATTCTTGCCGTGGAAGACGTAGTTGAGAGAAAGAGAGTTGATATGAAGCACTTCTGTCTTACTTGCTTCGTCCTGACCCGTACTAGATAGAAGTAATGAGTTTGAAAGGCTCACTTTCTCTCGCTCCAATCATGGTGGTGGACAAATGCTAAAGTTTTGCCATGACTGTCTCTCACTTGTTCTTCTTGCTTACAACCTGGTTCATATGCGGTGAGATAAGTATTGGACAAGACAAAGACCTAGGGCGTCAAAATGTTCTTTGTGTAGATTCGTTCAGTGCTTGCACTTTAATGGTTGCATTGAAAGTATTCCTTTACTTGTCGTTGCCTTTGCAGGAAATCGTGGCTATATAAACCTGACTATCAGGCGCTATTGTACTTAGTCTTGACCATTTAAAATATCGAAACGTAGTAATAGCTATTCCGTCCTCTACTGATTATTTATAAGTAGACATTTACAATTCATCATTTACATTAATTTTTACGCGATTTCTTCAATCAGCAGCGTGGGTTCTAATGCGACGAATTTGTGCATTAAGCTGTCGGTCAGACATACACTTTCACCAAAGTGCCAATGATGACCCGGCTTTATTGAAAATAAGCTGTAATTTTGCAGTCCTCAAAGGTGCTTGAAGCGGATGAGACGAAGTGGATAGCATGAACCAAGCAAGATCTTATATTGAGATCAGATTTCTTGAATCCAGAAGCCTTTCCTCTCATATCTTTCACAAATATTAGCGATTGACGCAAATGAAGAAAAACGTAAGGCCAACTAAGATAACAAGCCGTAGCCTTTATTCCACAGTTGTGCAAGTAACAAGTGATATTATTTATTAACGGCTACAAAATACTGGCTGTTGGTGCATCCCTTCTCCGGGAAGACCTGCGAAAGAGGCGATTGTTGAGCCAACTTCATGATATGAGCAGAGAGATTAACACTTTGCACTCCAGTGCGACTTACGTGGGGATCGAAGCGAAAGCTACTGGGATGCATGTAGCAGAGGTGCAGGAATTACCAGTGTTGAGGCCGATCCGCATCTACACAAATGGAAACATTCCGGCAATGACAGCACGAGCATCCCATTATGTTACGCTGAAAGTGTAGTTCTACGTTTTGACGAGTGAACGTTCGCAAGTAGGATCCACGAAATCAGCCTGCACAGCTTCCATTTCATGCAATAGTTTACCGATGGGCAGTGGTTCAGTGAATCTAGCTTCAACACACGCACTGACTGTACCTCCATTTGCCTTCGATTCGTCTAAGCAAACGCCTCTAAGTGCCAAATCCACCGCACCATTAGTTTGGTTCGTTTAACGTGGCGTTTGATTGCCTCCTCCGTTTTACTCAGATGCCCCTATTCGCTGAGCTGCCGACATGGATACACGAAGTGGGTGGCAAGATTGAGCCTCTAATTGAGAAGAGTGGATTCACGCCACTGCATCTCGCTTAGTTTCCTCGACAAGTCACACCACACGGAGACGTACAAGCATGCGATGGAATTTTGGGTGACGCAAAACGACTTGCGAAACCGAAGTCCTCAGTGCACAGCTTGATGGGTCGTAGCTTTGAAATCGCATCACTATCTATGCTCACCAGCTGGAGTCATCCTGTCGAGGTTAGCCATCACATTTGAGCAACGAGAGGCAAGAAATAAGGGACGCACTGAACCTACCGGATTTCCATGTTTTGGCGTGAATTGTAGATACGAAGATGGGGCCAAACCTGCCCAGTGCCTGCGTGGTCAGCACGTAATCTGTGTCGGGCAGCAATGCCGGAAGAATGACGTGCCCAGTTGAGACGTCCACGGTTTGATGCTGGAGGTGCTGAGGTTTGGAAACTGGACTCGCGAATACCGAAACATACATGACGCCCTTCTTGGCCACATCTTTGCCAATCCAACTAAGCAGAAGGGTGTTGTGGCTCTCGTAACTCCAATGGAAGTATCGCCTGAGCGAGGTATCCCCTGAATGCGTGCTCTCTGAAAAAGGCACAGTCAGCATGGTTCAGACATCTCTTTTCATCCAGCCCATGAAAGGTAAAGCATTCGATTGCGGGGGTATTTCTTGCCTTTGAGATGAAATTTTTGAAGTGGTTGTTCCACTAGGAACAGGAATTAATGCCCAATGACTCGCACTGCCTATCCATGATAAACCACTTTCTACGTCTGAGGTGGCATTTGCCATCTGATTTCCCTCCCGTGTCACAGCAGGTGGTGTTATGGACGCACGCACAATGAGGTGCATTATCAACGAGTCGGTGTCTACTTAAGCCACTTTCAGTAGTGTCTTGTGGATTAGGTGGTGAGTTACTACTAAGCGCAGTGGACTATCACACCAAAATGAGCAGCTTCTCAAGCACCTGCAATTGCACAGGCACATACTTGGTCATCGGTTGAAGGGCATCTTTAAAATTAATAAGAAAAATGCCAATATTACGGACCCAATGGTTCTACTCAATGATAATGATGCGATGTAACTAATGGCTTCAAACATTATGAATATCATAAGCGATGTGCACTATAGGAAGGTGGAAATGCCAACAGCGCAGCTCAAATGCGACATGATGAAGGGGAAGGAGTTGACTAACAAAACAAATGGCCGCGATAATAAAGTAACTTACCTCCAAACCCACCGAATCTTTCGGAAAAAGCAGAAGTCGCCAGCAAAATAAGGCACACGTGCAGCATCATGTTGAGCGCAGAAATTCATTGAATTCACTTCTCATGGAGTACTTATAGGAGTGATCCACCTTTGCGTCAGGCCATGGGCTACCTCGACCTTGACCCACTAGTCCACTTCTGCATGTGTGCCTCGTGGGCCGCGTGGAATATTCCACCACCAGGGACGCAAATGCAACAAGATGCTTAGGTCATGAAACCTCAAGCTGACGTGCATTTCGCCTTCACATTAACTATTGCATGAGAGGTGGGCATTAAGTAACTGACACGACAGCTATTACAATCGCATCACACCATGCAGCCGCGGGCTGACGTCCGTGACACCTAGTCGTCAGTCCTTTGCTCCAAGTAGTCCTTCGATGTTGACCCAAGCGTGAATGCATTCTTTCCTTCTTCAAGACATGATCGTCTTTGAAGAAAGCCCACGTCTGTATTTGTGGCCCCTACATGGTCTGGAAAATTAAGCTAAGCTCTCAGGAATCAGTTTTTAGGAGACCGAATTTCTCGCTACGTTTAGGCAATGCATTCCGTCTCACATTTAGCCAGCCAATTCACCACCAGATTTCTGATGTGGTATATTTTTGCCTAACTTGGTGTGAAGTCAAAAGAGTGGAAAGAAAGGGTGCTGAATTCGATCCCAGTGTTAACTCTCTTGCATTGGCAATCTCCTGAACAAGTCGGCTTTAGCGCCACAGAGTGACAAACTGCACAGCGTCTGCATCGCCGCAGTTCCAAGGTCTTCTGCGGTGTTCTCCGATGCAACGCAGTGTAATGGGACAGTCAAAAGTTAATATAACACAACGCATTGAGCTTCGTGTATCTCCATGCACACGACAGCTGTCATGTGAGGCGTTGATCTGGCAGTTGACAATCCAATATTAGGAATTTGCAGTCCATCATTTCAGGTGGAAGTCCAACCACCTTAGATAAAATTGTCCGTCAACAAACAGATGCATTACGCAGCGTTTTAAAATTGCCTGCAATTGCCGAGTCCACCTGCAGTTTGGCTTGCGAGGAGCATGTAGCATTTCACCACAACTATTCCTACCATAACGCACCTGAGGTTGACATTCTTATTCATTGCACTGCTTCAAGTCGCAGAGAAAGGCGACTTTGTCTGCCTGCATTTGGCTCGCACTACAGGCGACACTTTACGTGGTTCACCCGACGCCAGCAAACAGCAGCGCAAAAGATAGAAAAAAGGACTTTTATTTTATTCTGAGGGAGAATTAATAGTGCATTATTTTGTACTAAGTTGACAATTTGCGCACGAGTGGCACAACAACTCAGTCATGGCGGCAGAGAAGAGGTCGAAAACGTGTTGCTAATTTGCTGAGGTCACTGACCCTGTTTACATCGGCTCTACGCAAGACAACAACTTTGCAATTAAGCCCTTTATTAATCTCTATCTCGGTGTCCATCACCTATCAGCAAGGGTGCGACGCCTCTACAATTAAGAGGATGGAATGCCTTAAGACAGAAAACATTTGAATTAGATTGAAAGAAAAGAGCAGAAGATGTTACTGCATCTATGGAATGGAGTTAGGATACTAAAGACACTGGTATATTCCCGGACCAAGCGCTTCCACAGACCGAAACACAACCAGCACTGTCCAACAGCGTCTTCCACTGCACACACTTGCAGAAGTGGACTAGTGGGTCAAGGTCGAGGTAGCCCATGGCCTGACGCAAAGGAGGATCACTGCTATAAGTACTCCATGAGAGGTGAATTCAATGAATTTCGGCGCTAAAGCCGACTTGTTCAGGAGATTGCCAATGCAAGAGAGTTAACACTGGGATCGAATTCAGCACCCTTTCTTTCCACTCTTTTGACTTCACACCAAGTTAGGCAAAAATATACCACATCAGAAATCTGGTGGTGAATTGGCTGGCCAAATGTGAGACGGAATGCATTGCCTAAACGTAGCGAGAAATTCGGTCTCCTAAAAAACTGATTCCTGAGAGCTTAGCTTAATTTTCCAGACCATGTAGGGGCCACAAATACAGACGTGGGCTTTCTTCAAAGACGATCATGTCTTGAAGAAGGAAAGAATGCATTCACGCTTGGGTCAACATCGAAGGACTACTTGGAGCAAAGGACTGACGACTAGGTGTCACGGACGTCAGCCCGCGGCTGCATGGTGTGATGCGATTGTAATAGCTGTCGTGTCAGTTACTTAATGCCCACCTCTCATGCAATAGTTAATGTGAAGGCGAAATGCACGTCAGCTTGAGGTTTCATGACCTAAGCATCTTGTTGCATTTGCGTCCCTGGTGGTGGAATATTCCACGCGGCCCACGAGGCACACATGCAGAAGTGGACTAGTGGGTCAAGGTCGAGGTAGCCCATGGCCTGACGCAAAGGTGGATCACTCCTATAAGTACTCCATGAGAAGTGAATTCAATGAATTTCTGCGCTCAACATGATGCTGCACGTGTGCCTTATTTTGCTGGCGACTTCTGCTTTTTCCGAAAGATTCGGTGGGTTTGGAGGTAAGTTACTTTATTATCGCGGCCATTTGTTTTGTTAGTCAACTCCCTTCCCCTTCATCATGTCGCATTTGAGCTGCGCTGTTGGCATTTCCACCTTCCTATAGTGCACATCGCTTATGATATTCATAATGTTTGAAGCCATTAGTTACATCGCATCATTATCATTGAGTAGAACCATTGGGTCCGTAATATTGGCATTTTTCTTATTAATTTTAAAGATGCCCTTCAACCGATGACCAAGTATGTGCCTGTGCAATTGCAGGTGCTTGAGAAGCTGCTCATTTTGGTGTGATAGTCCACTGCGCTTAGTAGTAACTCACCACCTAATCCACAAGACACTACTGAAAGTGGCTTAAGTAGACACCGACTCGTTGATAATGCACCTCATTGTGCGTGCGTCCATAACACCACCTGCTGTGACACGGGAGGGAAATCAGATGGCAAATGCCACCTCAGACGTAGAAAGTGGTTTATCATGGATAGGCAGTGCGAGTCATTGGGCATTAATTCCTGTTCCTAGTGGAACAACCACTTCAAAAATTTCATCTCAAAGGCAAGAAATACCCCCGCAATCGAATGCTTTACCTTTCATGGGCTGGATGAAAAGAGATGTCTGAACCATGCTGACTGTGCCTTTTTCAGAGAGCACGCATTCAGGGGATACCTCGCTCAGGCGATACTTCCATTGGAGTTACGAGAGCCACAACACCCTTCTGCTTAGTTGGATTGGCAAAGATGTGGCCAAGAAGGGCGTCATGTATGTTTCGGTATTCGCGAGTCCAGTTTCCAAACCTCAGCACCTCCAGCATCAAACCGTGGACGTCTCAACTGGGCACGTCATTCTTCCGGCATTGCTGCCCGACACAGATTACGTGCTGACCACGCAGGCACTGGGCAGGTTTGGCCCCATCTTCGTATCTACAATTCACGCCAAAACATGGAAATCCGGTAGGTTCAGTGCGTCCCTTATTTCTTGCCTCTCGTTGCTCAAATGTGATGGCTAACCTCGACAGGATGACTCCAGCTGGTGAGCATAGATAGTGATGCGATTTCAAAGCTACGACCCATCAAGCTGTGCACTGAGGACTTCGGTTTCGCAAGTCGTTTTGCGTCACCCAAAATTCCATCGCATGCTTGTACGTCTCCGTGTGGTGTGACTTGTCGAGGAAACTAAGCGAGATGCAGTGGCGTGAATCCACTCTTCTCAATTAGAGGCTCAATCTTGCCACCCACTTCGTGTATCCATGTCGGCAGCTCAGCGAATAGGGGCATCTGAGTAAAACGGAGGAGGCAATCAAACGCCACGTTAAACGAACCAAACTAATGGTGCGGTGGATTTGGCACTTAGAGGCGTTTGCTTAGACGAATCGAAGGCAAATGGAGGTACAGTCAGTGCGTGTGTTGAAGCTAGATTCACTGAACCACTGCCCATCGGTAAACTATTGCATGAAATGGAAGCTGTGCAGGCTGATTTCGTGGATCCTACTTGCGAACGTTCACTCGTCAAAACGTAGAACTACACTTTCAGCGTAACATAATGGGATGCTCGTGCTGTCATTGCCGGAATGTTTCCATTTGTGTAGATGCGGATCGGCCTCAACACTGGTAATTCCTGCACCTCTGCTACATGCATCCCAGTAGCTTTCGCTTCGATCCCCACGTAAGTCGCACTGGAGTGCAAAGTGTTAATCTCTCTGCTCATATCATGAAGTTGGCTCAACAATCGCCTCTTTCGCAGGTCTTCCCGGAGAAGGGATGCACCAACAGCCAGTATTTTGTAGCCGTTAATAAATAATATCACTTGTTACTTGCACAACTGTGGAATAAAGGCTACGGCTTGTTATCTTAGTTGGCCTTACGTTTTTCTTCATTTGCGTCAATCGCTAATATTTGTGAAAGATATGAGAGGAAAGGCTTCTGGATTCAAGAAATCTGATCTCAATATAAGATCTTGCTTGGTTCATGCTATCCACTTCGTCTCATCCGCTTCAAGCACCTTTGAGGACTGCAAAATTACAGCTTATTTTCAATAAAGCCGGGTCATCATTGGCACTTTGGTGAAAGTGTATGTCTGACCGACAGCTTAATGCACAAATTCGTCGCATTAGAACCCACGCTGCTGATTGAAGAAATCGCGTAAAAATTAATGTAAATGATGAATTGTAAATGTCTACTTATAAATAATCAGTAGAGGACGGAATAGCTATTACTACGTTTCGATATTTTAAATGGTCAAGACTAAGTACAATAGCGCCTGATAGTCAGGTTTATATAGCCACGATTTCCTGCAAAGGCAACGACAAGTAAAGGAATACTTTCAATGCAACCATTAAAGTGCAAGCACTGAACGAATCTACACAAAGAACATTTTGACGCCCTAGGTCTTTGTCTTGTCCAATACTTATCTCACCGCATATGAACCAGGTTGTAAGCAAGAAGAACAAGTGAGAGACAGTCATGGCAAAACTTTAGCATTTGTCCACCACCATGATTGGAGCGAGAGAAAGTGAGCCTTTCAAACTCATTACTTCTATCTAGTACGGGTCAGGACGAAGCAAGTAAGACAGAAGTGCTTCATATCAACTCTCTTTCTCTCAACTACGTCTTCCACGGCAAGAATTAGCCCCTAGTAGCTCTAAAATTGTTTCTGATAGAAAAATATCATAACAAGCATTTATTATAGTGAATGCTTGTGAACTTCTCCTCGCTTCGCTGCACAGTATGGAACTTGAAGGCACACAGTTAGGAGGTGCATTCGAGCACCGTCAAAGCTACGGCTGAGTGAAGACAGATTGAGGGTGGATGGGTTCTGTCGGGGACGAGGAGATGCAAACTCACGACGATGTGCAAGACGTGAATTAAATGCCTTGCGTGGCTCGGAACACAGGCGCCATGCATAGTGATGTGAGAGAATTTGTGAGATGTGGAGGAGAGTAAGTGCGGCATTTTTGCCAATCAAAGAGCATTCGGAGTAAGTAGATAAGAACTAAAACTAACAAGTGCCTCTAACCTCTTTCACCTCTTTAGTGAAACAAGAAAAAACCCAAAGCGTAGAGGTGCGTTAAACAAACGCGACAACTCGCACCCACCCATACGCTGTCGTGTCTCGTGCACGTGTGTGCCGCTCCAACTGCTACTCCATGTAAAGCTGTCCTCTCCGAGCTCCATTACCATTACATCTCCTCCTCCACCTTCAAGTGTTCTGCCACATTCTGCGCCGATTAGTCGGAAGAACATGCTTTCGATGCTGTGGCTTTACTGCATGTCGGCAATAGAGTTTGTTAAGCTTTCTTGCGCCTTCAAGTGGGCATGTTTAGTTCCCTTGGTGAAGTTTCATAACGTTCTCGTTTTGCCTCACAGAAACACCCATTCGCTTCTCAAGGTGACACAAAGATGATTGGTTTTTGGGCAGTGACAGATGTTGCGCCAATGGCACCACGCTGAGGGCAGAGCACAATGACTGGTGTGAAGCACCAGCTAGTGAAGATTGAGATACAGCAACGGAGTAGCAAATGCGTTAGTCTGGAAACGGTGTCGACTGATCCTTCACTCACCTCTGCTAACTTTAATAAGGATAACTCGGTTGCACTTCACCTTATCACGTTTTGCCGCAATTGGGCACTGCAGTCTGCTGAATGGGATTCGATTGCTCACAATAGGCCGGTTCGTGGGCGCAGTTATGAGGTGTTTGGTCCTGACAGTGAGTGGTGAGTTACTTGGCACAAGTGCGCGACGCAGTAGCTTCCTGACTTCAGAGGTGCCTCCAAACGCTTGCCAAACACGTTGGGGAAGTCGGGAATGCACAGCGCGCACTCGTGAGGCGGCGGAATTTAAGGTACACAAAGCACCTGAACTTTGGTTGGGTGGCCATTCACAAATGCACAAATGCAAGTCATGCTCCACTAAACACAACAGGCAGACAGTTTTGCGCTTGCTGCCTCCGCGTTGCAGAATCCACCATCGCAGCTTTGAAACGGCGTTTATGCCTCTCCAATGCCACAGTGTCACATGAGAGCATTTCATCAAAAACTACTACTTTAAACGTACACACTGCCTTTAAATTCGCTACAAAAAACATGGCGTCTCCTGACTCCTTTATGGTGCGTTGCATGGATAGCCGTATTGGCAGGAGGGTACAGGAGTTGACAATAAGGTTAAGTCAGTGCTTAACACAAATGAGATGTTCACCAAAGTTACGTTGCCGCCAATGCTGTGACAAATGCACAGCCACCTCGGGCTGTTGGAGAGGCCAGTCACACTTTAGTGGATGCGAAGCACGCAGCTACATGCCAGCTAAGAAGTCATGCCAGTACCTGAAGTCATAGAAGTGGCTCCTCCTTTTGCATATCCATTAAACGACCTGACAGTTTCTTTACCTGGACCCACTGCAAATGACTAAGGTGGTGTTCGCCTTGGGTCACTCCTGAACGGCGAGCAAGTAGGCGAGTAGACTGACGTGAACTGGACGAATGAGGACAGCAGTGCTGAAACATTGACAATCAACACACTGCTAACACCCGTGTGGACGACCTAAGTCCTGCCATTCATTCATTCATTCATTCATTCATTCATTCATTCATTCATTCATTCGTGATCCAGCTATTCGGCAGGCGAACGCATGCGCTCACGCGTCTACCGAATGCTAATTGCACACGCTGTGTCGACATCTAAGAAGGCAATTTGGCAACTTTGTAATCCCCCATTCCATCAGCACTCGTTTACAGTCAAAAGCACTTCACAAGGCTGGTGATTTCACGTGAAGCGTCATCGAATCTTGCCTGCACGAGAGATTGGCGGATTTGCATTAGTAGTCTGATGCCCATTGTGTGGGGTGAACTGAAGTTGCTGGTGCAATGGTCTTGCACAACAGCATCATGTGGTGACTTTACTGAGACGTGGTGTCTGTTAATGAGTTGACGAGAGAGAGCGATTGAGGCGAGCACAAAGGGGCACGAGAAGAAGGCTGGAGATCTGAACTGCATCAAACCCACAATCGTCACCGATTTTGTGGGCAGCACCATCCCATGGGTGGAATTGGTGCTTTTCGACGAGTCGACCGCATCGCTGGGCAGCAACCAATTGTGAAGTTCGCTGCTGCATGGAATTCTCGAGGTGAAGACAGGGTCGTCATAGACTATTTCCCTCTACCCAGTGAATACTGATATTGTGATTGGATGCAAAGCATTTGATGCTCTTCCCAGCCCTAGAACAACAGTGCTTTCTGCACATGAAATGCCTCCTTCTGTTTGCGAATACGCCAAGATGAATGCGTAGCTGGTGACTGAACGATGCTGCGCTGAGATGGAAATGACGGAATCTGCTGGCTTAGCGAAAAGTACCAGTTTCGCTAGCTTTGCCATACTCTCTCTCACCTCAGTTGGCCAATTTAACGAGCAGTTACACTACGTCGAGTTGCATGTTGTGGGTGATCCTTTGTGGGACGCAATGAAGCTCCGCGGGTGCTTCGAGAGCGATCGCATTGACGTGATCTGATGTGGGCGAAGCGAGACGTGTGTTGCATCTCCCACCCGGTGGACTTGTTGTGCGTGAGAGCAGTTCTTGAGCAAGTGCGTGGCAATCTCTTGGTGATGAAAAATTACAGGAACAAAATGACAATTAGAAGTGACGAGTTTAAATGGCCTTCCTAGTGACATTAGTGATTTTCATCAAGTTGCATGGACGCGGACATATCGAAATTAAGAAATAGAAGCTAGTGACATCCCTGTGTCGGCACTTCCATCGTGAGGATGAGGAAATGAGGCAGGCTCTTCCTCATCACCGTGTGTCACGGAGCTTTCTACCCTCCCAAGTCCCTTCACCGTCTCCCCACCTTCACCTGCAGGTTATTTTCGCCACACCAAGCATCACGCAGACAACAGTGTGAAGCCCTTCACCTTCTGCCCTTTCGTCTGAGCAAACTTCAGTGCTAGACGAACTGACAACCCACAGCGATTGTGCGCGGCCGTGGCAGTGATCCCACCTACAGCAGTCCGCCTACTCTGCACAAAACCTGATTTGGCTGCAAGGAACTGCAATGCAATTGCCACGTATGCACGAGTGTTTGACACGGAATGAGGCAGACCGACAACAACACCGCATAACCGCACACAAAAGGAAGCAGGGCAACCACCACCGAGTTCGATGTGCGGCACTGCCAAGTCCCTACTGGTATCGTGTAGGCACAACTTCTGCCTCTTAAACGGTGGCGCAGTGTTCCCCGAGGTGTTTTGCATAAAAATGCAAGGAATGGCGAGGACGACCCCGTCACATGGCATCCATTGTCAAAGCGCCTTGTTCGGTATGGAACCAAACGATGGCCACGTGAATGCCTCTACGGCGGCTTATTTTTGCATTGCAAGAGCGATGCACTGATTCGCTCGTCGGGTTCAAGGAAAATGTCAGCAAAGCTGTGTGACTGTCTTGAGGTTTGTCGGTCTCCCTTCTTCGCATTGCAGCACAATTTGTTTAGAGTTGCAAAAATTGATGTGCGCTTGGTTGCATCAGAGTGGAGAGATAATTATGTCTCGTAGGCACCAAATGCGCGCATGCAGAGCCAGAATGAAGTCGCGAAATCTTGTGCAACTTCGCCAGCATCGTCGAGCCCTACCCTTTTCAGTTGTTGAGTCAGCAGTGTGAATGGATGTATGATTGACGCCGCGGGTCCTCCTATTCGCAGCTGAGGCTGACACTGCACAGAGCCAGCCAATTCTATTGGTGAGTTTCAAGGAAGCAGGATTTAAGCGCACACACAACACGCTTCAGCAGATACGGGAGGACGCAATGCTGGCACTCGCTACTCTACTCTTCTTCGTCGCCTCTACCTCGAGTACGATTTCATTTCCTTTTATCACTTTTTCCCTTCCCTTTAAAATGCAACTTTCAAAATGCAGACCATTTTACACAGCGCATAGCATTCAATGCGCCTTGCAGTGTGAGGTCTCTAGCAAACTAAATGAAGCAGTCGAGTAGCTCTGAGTGGATTGGAACAATACTTAGGCCTACAACCACGAGCACGTGTAGGAGATGAAAACAAGGGAAGCGCGGGAGATGCTTGAGTAAAAGTGAGACGAAGTGGAGTGAAGTGACGAGACTGCGTTGGAGTGCGGCACTGGGAAGTCGAAACTCCTCCTTGTCAATGATGACTCCGTGGATTAACCTCACATTTGTTGAGCACCCATGCCAATTCGCGGACCTCGAATGACAGCTCGACTATTGTCCTGCTTGTGGATGCTGCACCGCCATAATACTGACAGCATGCAGTACAGTCAACGGCCATTCTTCTTCTCTTAAGGTGGGACGACTCCGAAGATGTGGGGATCACGGGTGATTGGAAGGCCATCGGGATCCACGGGCATAATGTCCTACGAGTACAAGACGAAATACGTACGCTCTGTGGCGTGGTAGAATGCGCACACTTGCAGGCGTCTATTGCAACGCCAGCTTCAAAATGCCTTCATTGCATAGCAAAGCGCTTGATTCAGATTGGCAACATAGCACACTTATTTGTTCCACTTTTGCATTTAGGTAACGTATCTCACAAACCAGTCAGTCATGGGTCTAATGGGAATTAAAGGCAACAAGTGCATGTTCGGAGAAAAAGAGGTTGGCAAGCCCTGTAACAAAGGTCCAGGTAAGTCACTCACTCCTAGCATGCGTCCATCCCGATTCATCACAACCCAGACGAGGTGGACTGCCATCAGTTGTGATGCCAGAACACGTCACTGCTTCACTGTACTGTAAGCACTTGAGATGAGAGATTGCCATCCCACAATTGAGCCTTTGCAATCAGGTCGAGTCTACTTCGCTTTGTGAAATCCGCTGCATTCGAGCATTCCACGACCGACTGTTCCTTGCAAAGAAGTTACTACGATCAGTCTCGCATGCGCAGGCTTAGTGATATATGAAAGTGGGAGTGCAGTGAGAAGGAGAATGTGCAACACAGCTTCTTAACAGGAC
Organism: Taenia crassiceps; assembly: GCA_023375655.1. Lineage (NCBI taxonomy): Eukaryota > Metazoa > Platyhelminthes > Cestoda > Cyclophyllidea > Taeniidae > Taenia > Taenia crassiceps. Next base: position 464,207 of record JAKROA010000011.1, read on the forward strand.
TTGTGTTCCTTGCAGGTTATGTCAACATCACGCTGAACAACGTGACAGCACTGAAGATGATGGAGATCTATGAGGACACCAAAACTCGTCTCTTACCGGTCTCCTCAACCTTCTTTGCGCCTCGTTGCAAGTTTGCGCCGCCCGCTAAGGGTAACCTCTGCTGCTTATTTGCCATCACTGTGATAAACAAAGCAAAAGTATCTAAAATAATAGTGCATAGTAGGCAGCTTTGAGTGCTGTGTGACACACGGCCTCAGCGCACTTCAGCGATCCCCTCAGTGCGCTCAGCATTGGTGCATGTTTGGCAAAACTAAGCCGAGGCTTCATTCATCGCACTCTTGTTTGTGACAGGTGGGGTTGACGTGTGGGCGTCGTTTCCTCTCTCCCGCTTTGTCAAAGGCATTCCTTGGTTTACCGTCGACTTCGCTGTTCAAGGCGCAGACGCCGACACTTGGGTAAAGGCGCATTTATTTATTTTCTTCGTCAAATCTAACTTGTTATCTCGAGTGAAAGGCACGTCTGTCGTCTAGTGCAACATTTGTTTTACTGTCCTCTATAAGGGAGGCCTTGTCCTTCATTGTGGACTTACGTCGCCACGATGGTGTCACTGTGCTAATGGGTTTTATTTATCCTTGTATGCCATAAATAGGCGAGCTTTAGCATCAACGGTACTAACTTTTGCCATTGGCGCGGAACCGTACTGTGGCACAAAAACGCCAGCTTTTGCTGTGAGTTGGAGCACTAATTGACTAATGGAAGCCTTGTTCTGTCAAGCTTTCCTTCCATGGAACCATTATTTCCACACTAACCACCCAAACCATCCCAACACCTCGTAAAGCACAAAGTGCCCTAACGTTTGCCCCTGACACTTCTGTTCTGCCCTCCGTTTGCCATTGCCAATGCTCCCATCCATTTCACTGTCCTCCCATTTCAGCTGACATGGTGAAGGACTATAGGGCAAATATGAGGGTGTTTCATGGAGTATTTCGAAGGAAAACTGACGTATCTCGTGAGACCTTCGTATTCGCTGGCACCTCGACCACTTTGGCTGTGTCCATCGACTACTCACAAAGCGGTATGCATTCCTAACTAGTCCTTTGCCGATGCACCTGTTTCGCTTCCTCCCCTTTCATTCCCATTTACATTGTGTCCTCACACATGGTGTAGGGCTGTGGCGAGGACGTTTCCACGCATCACCTTAAGTAATGCTGCTATCTTTAGGAATATCGCCGGAGGTGGCGGACTGCATGCGTAAGTCTGGGTGACCTGCTCCCCTCTTCTCTCCGTATAGTATACACTAGCAGCCTTAGCGAGGCATCGCAGCAGTGAAGCACCGAAGCAGCGATGCCGAGTTCTTGCATCATAGTCATGCGCTTGTTCAATGCTCAACGGGCTTCGCCAACACCCTGGTAATTCTCGCCACATGTTTCGACTTTCAGAGTATGGGAAAGTGAAGGGTAAGTGAGTTTGCGGTTTTAACCCGAAAGCATGCGAATTGTGTGCACTGATGTCGCCATCGTTGGTGTTGTGCAACCTTACCTGGTGTACGCTGGTAGGATTATACTTTGCAGTGTCTGAGCCTCCTCGGGAGGATTCGGTTAGCATTGATTCATGTTTGCTTGGCAGCACAAGCAAAAGCGCCAACTTTAAGAGCATCGTATGGCCGTTTCTCACTGGCTTTTAAAATGTGTACTCTAAACGATCACTGTTGTGGCACAAAAGCTTTACCCGATGGATGGACGGATGGATGGATGGATGGATGGATGGATGGACGGATGCATGGATGGATGGATGGAAAGGGCCAATTTGGCTTCAGGTTAACCTGAGCAGTAGTGACACTCTCTTGCCAAATTGTTTCCGTCGCCGAATGGACCACTTTGTCGCACCTAGATTTGTCAACGCTGACAGCCATTTCGCCCAAGGAGAGGACTAAGGGTAAGCGCCTCCTCTTCTCACTCCCATGCCAGCTGATTCGGTGCATGGGGAGAAAGCCGTCCTGGCTACTTAGAGCATAGCTGTCCAGTGGACAGGATCTCTTAACTTGATTAACTCAACATTGCACACACTTGACCTGCCACGAATCTATCTCTACTTTCTCTCTGGTGTCATTCAACAGCAAAGACTACTTCCGGTAAGCTGAAATTTCGTTTGGCATTTGCTTGTCCACATTCGTGGATGGAATAGTGGAAGAGACAATCAACTGAGCCAACACTTCTGTATGCTTGCATCACATAGGCGCTGCGCTGATTCACGCCTTCGGAGGTAATGCACTTCTCCTTCGCCTTGTTGAGGCCTGTCCAGCATGAGGAGTGGACAATGGTCGCTTCCACACCGAATGCTCCTCAGAAGGCATTTGCTCCCCCTACTTTATGCCAGTGGACTAGCTCCTCACTGCTAACCACTTCGACAGCAGTTCTTTGGCATGCACAATCTAACACGACTAGGAGATGCAAGAGGCCAGCAACGCATTCAGGCCTGCAGGTTACTTCGTCCCACTTGTTCGATATACTTTGTTCCCGTTTTAGGCCTCGTGGCATCGCTGTTGATGCCGGCGATTTTGTGAAGACAACTGCTGGAAGCAGTGGACACGAGAAAGGCCCAAAGGCTACGCTAGCACACTGCAACTTCCTTCGCCTATCCTCGCCACTTTCTACATGTGTCTCTTAATTGTTTTGCAATTCAAAAGTAAAGCAAAGTAAAGTAAAGCAAAGCAAAGCAAAGTAAAGCAAAGTCGAGTAGAGTAGAGTAAAGTTTTGTTGGAGTTTATTTTGAATTCTGGCTTGGGTTCAACGCAGGTGGCTGCAACGAAACCTGTGGCCATTTGTGCAATCGCAAAGAGCATCTGTGCGGGCACAACGTGCTGTAGCTCGAGCCCACAACAAGAACCTCGGTGACACACACAGGAGTCGTGTCTGAAACCGAAAAAAAGGAGAAAAAACCAACAAATGTACTTTACTGCACTGTGTGAGCATTGTCTAGCAGTAGTTGGGACATACCTTGGAGAATAACTTCTGTTACGCACCCTCACTCAGCTTTAAGGCGTGCCTGTTGCTAGTCCCCATGGGATTAGTTGCACGCGGAAGGGAGGATGAGGAATGTGATGCGAGGACAGTGAGAAGATTAGTGCGAGCACAACTGACGCAGAGCTGACGACCATGACACAAGGGGAGATCACTGTGATGGCGAAAGGGCACATTCCTCAACCCCACTCCACCCGGGTGCTTCAGGACAGCCCCGTGCAGGCACAGAAATGTGAGGCAATAAAGCAGACATGCATAATGGAGTAGCTCTGTAGAGGCTTGCAAGAGGGCGGCGATGACGACAACGGCGGCACTTCCTCTGGTCCCTGAGGTCCAACACTTAGCGAGCTTCTTAGTGAGTGTCACCTTCAGGGACTGCGCCGACGAAGGGCACTCTCATCGTATTCCTCGCCTCTCAGCTGCCTATCACAACATCGAGAGCGGATGAATTGCATCCAGTAGCACTTCGTTTGCGGCTCCATTTGGTTACGCGTAGGTAGGAGTGCCTAGGGAAGTGGAGAGGTGAGGTGGTGTCCAAATCCATGCAGTCACACCGCTGCGCCTAATGCAAGTCGTGTTAATTGGGAAGCAGCCAGCACACTGACTACTTGTAATTGCTGTCTCCTGTTGCTAACACACCTGCACTTTCGGAAAGACCAGTTCCACCAATGCATCATAAGAGTGGTCTTTCTTTTGATGCAGCGATGGCAGAAACAGGCCTCATGGCTATTGGAGACACATGGGCTCTTCCCACTTCAGTTTCGCCAGTAAAGCAACCTGTTTGCTACGCATTGTGGCGAATGCTGTCAAGTGGAGAAGTAGTGAGGGCTCCGGTGGTCCAATTGAATCGAAGCGTTAAGTAAAATAGTGCCTTCTTGTAGCTCACATTCCAGTCTACAAACGCATTCCGTGGTTCAGAGCTACATCCGGAGGGGCTGTTGGCACCACTTTTACGAGCCATGCCACCATCCGACCGAATCGCGAGCAAAGTCTTCAGTGGTAGTAAATCCAAAACGAGGTGTTGAACACATAATCACGGCACTGCGAGGACAGCCGGTGGTCATTACGCTCATCCATTACGATGATGCATCATCTCAACTAGCTTTGAAGCTGATCCATTCTACTCGACCGAGAGTTTGCCCGTTCACAGTCGGCAGATTGCTAAGGCTGTTTCTGCGCGCATTTTCCCCTCTTTTCGCAGCATTCTCGATCAAGACGGAGCCGACAAGCACTGTCGACTAGTCGCGTCAAGCATGGGCGTCCCCGAGGAAGAGCCAAAACCACGTGCACCATTAGCCGCCTTCATCGCCTTCTCTTCACAATTGCCACTATGCTCCAACCAGGCTGCCGCATCAGAATGTCATCAATCTGATAAAGTTGCAGACATCCAAACCCAGCGATCCGTGACTATCCGATTCGCGCATCTTTAGCCTTCTGAAGGACTGAAGTGAACCTGCTTGTGGCGATTCGTAATGGTCCAGTGTTGTGTATTCCCTGAGTTATAACACATGCGGAGTGCCTAGCCAGGACGGAAAGGTTGATGTTCCTTTGCTGCGAGCCAAAATCATACGCAACGTGATCATTCACCACCGCAGTGCCTCCTGCTCTGCAATGGCTGTCAGCCATTCAGGTTTGGTGCATTTGGCCCTTAGCGACCTCGTACACCCGGATTCCGTCAAATCCTCCCAACGACGAGCTTGAATCCGGTTGCTGGCATCAAAGAAAAACAACTGTGATTGGCTGGTTAGTGTTCACAGACAGTGTCAGCTAATAAGGAGGCCTTTTACGGGATAGACGATTCCCCAGAAGGGTCTGTTCTCATGCCAATAAAGTGCGATAAACATGAATGCATTAGGACTTGACTTGTCCACGTGAGATATTGTCTGCACCGACGGTCACCAAAGCAAATGCATTGCGCCCTTGATTTGTTTTTCCTCGCAGTACCAACCACTTTCCTTATGGACGCTTTTTGGATGTGTACTCCTGTGTAAGGGCGTAACTGGAGGACAAGCTCGCAATCTGTGAAGATTTCTGAGAGCTAAGCCGAATTTTTTGCCGCTGTGGCAGTGAAAAATTAGCTACAGTCTTTCAAGTGTGCGACTTCTTTGTCGTACGTAGAGTGGATTGCAGTCTCGCACACACTGACGGACATGAAGCCAGTCACAGTGAAGCTACGGCACGACGGACAATGGTTTGTGAGTCTACGGACTTCATCCAAGTGCTTTGTATCCATGCTTTTAAATCTGCTGGAGGGGAAGCCTTCTTAGAAGAGCTGAACCCGCAGTCGAGTAAATGGCTGGAAATGGGGCTGACTGGTCTTGACGTAAACTCCTAGAATGAATGCTTTCATTCAAGCAAGAACGCCAAGTCAACGTTTCGCCCTTTCAGATTTAACTCCTAAAATCCGAGTGTGGGTTATTTAGGAAAAAATGTTGGAACTATGGCATGCAAATGATTCCTTGCTGTGCTCAAGTGCATGTCCTTAATTGCCTGCTTTTTTTTGCCTTCTTGTGGTTTACGTATAAGGGAGTGATTTTCAGGAATCCGCAAAGATGCCCGTTGCTTACTGGTTTAATGGAATGCATCGCAGCTGCACGTTCACGGAGATTTAGCAAATTGATCTCTTGAAATATGGCATATAATTTGACAATAAAAACCTGCACATTTGGCAGTATATTCTATCGAGATATTTGCATTTATTGACTTGCACTCTTTAATTGGCATTCGCGAACACGATCGAGTTAATGTTGTCCTTTAATTGATTAGTAAAATGTGGCGATTGTCTGAGTTGCCCTGCTTTGCACATGGCAGAGATTTACTTGCTTTTTTACTAACGAAGTTGGACTGATTCGCTTCGGCTGTAAAGATTGATATTTTTTGCTAAATTTATGATAAAGCCCCTTAAATTCTGGTGTCAATAGATAAAATGACAGGCAGAATGCACGGTTTACATGAGGAGCTTCTTTCCATTTCGTTTTATGCGACATGCCTGCTTAAAGATCCTTTGACTGGTCCTCAGTTGGTGATGTTTTTTTGTGTAGGTAATGGCGAAGAATCAGACAGTGGTGAAGAACCACAGGTTCTCCTCAGACGAACCTGACATCCCACCGAAACGACACAAGATATCCAAATTTTCTCAACTGACATCTGATCCAACCAGTAAATACTTGGCTATTCTCCAGCTTTCCTCTAGGTCTAGCATTTTTCCTTAAAAAGGTCGAGACGGAGGAGGAGGATATAATTAAGGAGTACTTATCGGAGTCAAACGGCGAGGAGTTACTATCACTACTCGAAACCGGCTACGAACGCAAATCCAACGAGGTGGGTACCGGAATTTTCCAGTCTGACAGATTGCTTTCTCTTTTAAATAGCTGGCTGTGATTCTCAAGGTTCTGGCCACGATAATCGTTCGAACCCGGACGGACCTCGCTGATCTGTTTGCAGACACTGGGCGGCGATTATCAGAAGGCGTGTTGGAAGATGCTCCACTAACAGCCTGTTTCCGCGCCCTCAAACCTCAAAGCAGTGCTGAAGCCGCCAAGGCTTCGCTGCAACTGCTTGCAGCTGTAGTCTCAACAGATCCCGTTTTCTTGGAACGCAGTCTTCTTCGAAGTGTCGACTTTGAACATCCCGATTGGGTGCAGGTTTCGCGTCGTCGCAACACTAAAGATACCACTGATGTTCGTACTTGCTTTATCAACTTTATCGCATCCTTCCTAGTTTCCGACAACAATCTTCTGATTCGTGAATTACTGGAATCAAGAAGTACGTCATGTGCCGAGAATTTAGAGGCACCTTCCTTTCGTTCCTTAGATTTTGTGACTTTATTGCAATCTTATTGGCTGCTTTCCGTCTAACTAAATGCTTTTACCCTAGATTCGATCGCACTGCTGATATCGGAGTGCTTCACAGACAAACCGCAAAACGTGTTGTTAATCCTGACTCTTCTCCGTACAAGCATCTGCGAAAATGCGACGGTGAGCAAGACCATAAAAATGCGAATATTTACAAGGGCAGCACTAAAACAGTTAGCCTATCTCTATGCATATCGGGGTGAGGCTCTGTCACCGAAAGTGGCCTTATCTCGTACTGATGCGGAGGTGGATGCCCAGTCTGTGGAACTTGTCCGACAAGCGCTCCATAGCCTCCTTCTCCCTCTCACATCTTCGCCCTTCACTGGTCTTGTATTTCGCGAGCGCGCCTACCTTGAAGGCGGGTTAGTTTTCTAGCAACTATGATGCTCGCAGCTACTGGTCCCCACTTAAAGTTCCCATTTTTTATTACAGAAAACAGAATGAGCACCTGCTCTCATTGCTCTTCTCACCTCCAATGGACAGCGCGTTCGCGGATGATATGAGACGGGAACTGGTTGTCGACTGTCTGTTAGCTTGTCCAGCTCTTTTACCCACGTATTTGGCTCATTGGACGGCCTCCATGCTACCGCGCGATTCGGAAAATTGGCACAATCTTATGGCATTCGTTGATCAGGTGGGTTCTGACACTTCAAATTGTTGAATGGCCATCGTCCCCGGTTGGAGTGATGACATTTACCCCATGTATGTTCGCCGTTTTTGGTAGTGTCGTGACTTTGAAGGCCTAATAAATCGTGAAATTCCCCAAATAAATAATGGCAAACCTACCAATACTTTGCTTTTATGGTTGCCACCGCTGACGATGGTAGCTATGCTTAAGCATACTGGGTATCGGGAATCGGGAAGGCCGTATGATGAGCTTCCGCTGTTGTGTTAACGTTCCATATTTTAAAACGAGTTGACTGGTGACGTTTTTGGCCAAATGCTTTATTCTGGCTTCCTGCACAGAGAATTAAAACAGGGCCACATGCTCAAATATCAACCCTTTCGATTGATGATGATGTCATAGTTGATTTTCATACGCTTTAGCTCTTCTCTATGTTCCAAAATCACATGGTTAGTCGCGCCTCCCAACTGCTGGAATTGTCTCAAGACATGGCTCAGTTTGTTCAAGGCATCTCTGACATCTGTCTACCTCCGTTGTGCATCTCTGAAATACTGCATTCTGCCTTTCAGGTTGGTATTCACAGTCCCCTCTTCTCTTTGTCTAAGGGATTGTATTTCTATGGTGCATTATTTTCTCTTTCCATCAGCATGAAAGTAAAGCGGTTATTAAGGCAGCTAACACTGTCTACAGAACCCTTCGACAAAACATGGTTATCTTTCTGACTTGGCTTCACACAACCGAGGAGCTGAAAACCAAGGGTGCCACACCCGAGCCCATTATCCAATCCATCTCCAAGATCCTTTTAGAACGCGTTCTTGTCGACAAGTGGTTACGAAGGTTTTCCAAAACCCTACAAAAGAGCACACCGACGTGTCTCTTTTGAAGGATCAGATTCATCAATCCATTGAGGAGCAGGAAGAAGTGAAGGAAGGAGATGAAGAATCTGAAGGTTTGTAATAGGCAATCCTCTCTCTCTGTTATTCATAGACTCCAAAAAGCACCGAGTCCGGAGGAGGTAATAGCTTCCCTACCAAAAAGTAGGCTCATTCTTTCAGCCTCCAAAACCCATTGTTGCTAGAGTTTCGATCACGACTTTTGATGTTACACAAGTTGTCTCAGGATCCCGGAACAGAAGTGCCGGAGAGAGAGCTTACGAAGCTACTCAAAATTTGGCCTCATTTAGCCCCACTTGTCTTAAGTAAGCGGTGTCGTTATTGCGTTCTATGGATAAACTTTCTCCAGTACCCATTGGCAACACGCCGTTGTCTTAAATTGCATGGCAGCTGCTGTTCGTTTCCTCGTCCGCAGCGACTCCAAAAGCGGTTGGGCGAGGGATGAAAGCAAGGAGTGTGTCAGCGAAAAACTCTCTCCATGCAGCAAGGAGCTCCTCAAGCTCATTTCTACCAATCGTGTGTTCAAAGTGATTCTTCTTGAAAAGCCGACAAGTGAGGAGTTTGCCGCAATCCCACTGACCCCACTCAAAAGTAGGTCGCAAAATTACCTGCCTTAATTGTTTCGCTCACTTATAGCTGCGTTGGTTAATCTGCTTCTTGCTCTTGCTGAGGTTGATCCAAAGACCACGGCGAAGAAAATACCTCTAGCATGTATTTTAGCTGCCTACCAGAGCAGTTTGTCTATCTGCGGTAAGTAGATCTCGCCCAGATCTCTTCATATCCTTTATCAGACCGATTTTTGTTGCAGTTAATCTACGTACTTGATCTCAGTGGATACTCAGTGTCAAGCGTTTGGTAAACTAGTTAAATGGATTGAAGGATGTTTTTCACTAGGGGAATGTCAAGTCGGAGTGTGATCTGGGGTGATCGTCTCGCCGATCACTATCGATTCGGTGGGACACTGGCCGAGACACCGCAGTTATGGCGCGAGTTGAATCCAGGCGCTTTTTTGAATATTCTGGACAAGGATCGACTGCTAAGCAGTGCTCTCGCGTTTCCTGTTACTCGTTGGTGTTTGGTAGGCTTTGTTATTGTATTGCAAGGAGTTGAATTCTTTCCGGCAACTCTCCAAAGTGCTTGCACTTGGGGGGATTTCCGTTAGTGAGGGGATAAAGGAATCGGTGGAGTGTTAACAGTCCAGGCCATCAGGATAGTGGTCGTAACTTGCGAGGAAGGGAAAGTGTGAGTGTTTAAATGCACAATGAGAACATCTCATTGCTTTTGAAATCATAAGTAGATTTTCTATTAAGAGCAGAATGTAATGCCAATTACATCTCGTTGAGTGTTCTCACTGCACCACTCAAAGCTGGTCGTGATTGGGGTTGAGGGTTGGTTTCATCAGTGCGATGGTAACTTGGAAGGATGGAGGGGTTGACTTAAGTCGATTTTCATAATTAAAAGCATCAATCAATTTCAGTGCCGTCAGACTCACTTTCCACCTTCCATAGGCTCGATCTATGACTACGAAAGGTGCGGACCTGGATCCCAATCAATACGATCCATGCTTCCTTCTTCCGTTGTTTCTTCAGTATCTTTCCTCTGGTAAGTTCACCTTTGCTTTCTTGCGTCAGACAGTAAAAGACTGCATGATTGAGTGAGCAAATGAGGGAGTGGCTGATATGGTGAGCGAGTGGAGGAAGGAATTGGCGATTAAGTAAGTGAATGACCAGTTGACTGGCTTGGTAGGATAAGATAGCGGGTAGCTAGAGTGTCTAGTGAAGCAAGACTTCAACATTCATTTGGTTTCGGTTTCGCCTTCCATTTGTAGATGACGCAGAGGAAGAATTGCATCCCAGTCGGGTAGACATACGCGGCTTTTACATCCGCAACTGCCTCGCCTTTGCAGTGGGCGCTCTCTCTAGCTACTCACGAAACATTCGTGGACTTGCAAAGTCCGTTATCGCGCGGTTTCGGCTTCTTTCAGAGGCCTGGGAACCCACCAAAATCCCCTCAACACCGACGGCTCTCGCTGCCATGAAACAGTTTCCGGAGCGTGTTCAAGTAAGTTCTTATGCATTGCCATCGTACGGATCAACCGGGAATTCAGAGCATCTTTTGGTCTGAGCTCTTCCTGAGGTTGTCAAAAGGTTGCATATCCATGAGCATATTCATTACGAATTGATGGAATGATCAGAGGACTACTGTCCGATTTGGGGGAGAGGAGGGCTGAAGAACCTCCATTATTTTGGACAACCGTTATCTTCCTGCATGCCTCCAACTTGAGCGAGCTTTCTGGTGCGCTGTTCTGGCATGTGCTGGTGATGTTGGGCCTCCGCTAGTCGAATAGCGTTGAAGCATCCAAGTAGAACCGAACCACGTTCTGTACTGAACACCTTTCATCGACCAAGCGCTTTAGTTCCGGGAGAAGGGTACCCTGCCGTCAGTGAAATTATTTCAATGCAATCAGTTTTGCTGACGGCTTTCTTTTGGGAGTCGTTATTGTCCAGCCATGGAAATCAGAAGTGTTGTCACTAATGCAGCCTGTGAGCTCTAAATGGCATGAAATGGACTCTTAATTTACTAACTACCTGCCATTCCGTAGTTTAAAGCCTCAAGAGCTGTCGCTTGTTCCTTCTTTGGATAGTTGAACTTCATGTTGGATACCCTGCGGAATAGTTTGAGCACCAAGGCGGCCGAGTTGGGCGGAGGGGCACGGAGTGCGGCGCTTTTCGGCTCACGCGCAGACACCTCCTTTCGATTGTCGCGAGTCCACGCCAACTTCTTCATCCACGCGCTGGGAATGCTCACTAAACCTGGTGCGTCCATCCTGGCCTTGTCATCAGCCGAGGCTTCTTTACTCGTCTCGCTCTTGTGCCTCATACATCCAGCTGCTTTTTGTTAGTTTTTTTTGTTCCATTTTATTTCGTGTTTCAAATGCCATGAAGTGGTAGTCTCGAACTCATCCTACTTTCACTGTTCTGTGGATTTTATTCAAGTTAATTCGACCAAATGCCTTAGGGCCCTTCCTGTGATCCGATTTTCTGCACTTTTTTCTTTCAGAGCACAGAATGTACGAGGTGTTCTGGAACACCTTCATGGCGAAACCGGCCATTGATTTGGGCACGGTTCCGGATTTCATGCGAATCATGTACTCGGTTCACAAAGATGTAAGCAAATCAACTTCCCTTAACCGCGCTCCCCGTTGCTTTTTGTTGTTGTTTTTTCTCTAAATAGAAATAATGAATCGCACCAGTAAGGGGTGGACATTTCTGTATCCCAGTTCTGTGCTCATACACCCACCTATTCGGCATCCATCCACCTTGCCGGATCCTCTTAAAAATGAAGCGTGATTGCTTTTGCCTTCTCGTCATTATTTTTGTAAAATCACCACAAAATCGCGGTAGTAGCGCATTTTCTTAAGTCTCGGTCGTCAAGTTAGGTTCAAGGTGGCTCGTGGCTCGGATCGTAGGGTTGGAGTGGTTGGGAGAAAGTTGATGCAGCCCTCCTGAGCCCTCTTTTCTTTTAATTCTCACATTTGAGTGTCCAGACAAGGATTTTCTTTCGAGAGCAAGCAGGAGATCCCTTAGCAGGGTGCTGGAAAGTTGACTGAGACTCCAAGTTAACTCCACAAGGGTGGATGTAAACGCTCTGGACGCGATGGAGAAATGGGGAATGGCTGAGGTGTGTGCAGTACGGCGAGATTGAAGATGAAAAGGGTTGTTTTTTTGCTTTCTCGGGTAATGATGTGGCGCCCACTTGCTGCCAACTCCTGGTCGATGTTGTTGGTGTGCGGACCAACTATCGCGTCATTCGTACCAGGTGTAACCTAAGGTAGGTAGTTCCTGGGATTCTCCCTCTCAAAACTTCTAGGGAATAAATGCGAAATGCGATGTCCATTGCTTTGGTAATGGTATAAACTCGGCTTGCATGAGAGGGCGCCTGAACCACGTCCCGGAGGGTCGGAATGGCAAGAAGAGGGAAATGGCTATCGGATGAACAATCCTTTAGGACGGTTTGTCTACCTCTGGCCACATTGACATGCCATACGAGTAATCCACTGCTGATACAACCTCTTTACCACTGGAAAAGACTGACAAGCAGTTCATTCAAATATCGCAGTGATTGTGGACAGTCAGTGTGGATGATGGCCTCTGTCATTCCCTTCTCTTCCTTGTCTCGGCAGTTTCGTGTGGAACGGCAGTGGATGGTGAAGCTTTGTGCTGACAGTCTCAATGATACCTCAGACTATCTGTTGTTGGAGAAATCTCGAGTCTACAAGTACTGCCTTCTCTTGTATGCTGATCCGGGAGTCGACACAACCACTCAGGTTAGAGACCGTCCACTTGCGTTCAATCCAAGTGCACATTTGCCTTATTGCATTGCCATTTGCGCTTCGTGTCAAGCCTAATGAAATGTCATAACCTAGTGAGCACTCAGGGGTCGCGTGCGTGTAATTACTGATAACTAGTGTGCCAGTGGGAAGTTGATACATTAACTAATTCCACAATCTGTCCTCAGCTTTTCTCTGTTTTGAGTTCGCCTTTGTTTTTTGTTATTTGGAAAGCAGAGTTCTCTTGTCATGCGGATATTTCAAGCTTTATGCAAGACGAGTTGCTATGCCTACGTGTAAATCCGACATCCTCACTATTCTTCCACTTTTAGCTCTTTAGGTACAATACAATCATTCGCTTTTCGACCGTCCTCCAGATCTCATGCGCTTTTTCCATCTTTTTATGACATCATGTCACTGAATTCATTTCAGTAGCATTTCTTGAAAGCGTTCACTTTTGCAACATGATCCCTGGAGCATGAGCATTGGTTAAATCCGGTCTAGCCAAATTGAATGCGCGATTTGAGGAAGTCGAGCACACAGCAGATCGTGATCCACCATCTTTTCTCACCTTTAGATACAAATTCTCCGTCTCCTGACAGCCACCACAAGGATTCCCCGGGCGTGCCACGCTCTAACTCGCTTTCACGCTTTTCCGCTGTGGTTGTTCAGACATGCTCTCTCGACTACGTAAATACCCACTTTCTCCTTTCTCTCTTCAATTTCTTTCATTTCAGCACGTTTTCTATTTGTTTTTTAGTCACGCACCGTCCCTGTGCTACTTCTTCACTATCATTTCACAGATGCTAGCAGCATTCGAGGAGGCAAAGGAGGACTCACCGTGTCTTTCTATGCTCCGACTTCTTGATACGACCTTCAGGTTAGCCTATTGCCGTCGGTTTATGGGTTTACTTATGTACATTCACTGAAGGCTTGCGAGGCCTCTGAGCGAAGGTGCACTTTATTTTGCTACTGTATTTAACTTTTTCTTTGCAGAAAAACGCACGACGAATCTACGTTTAGTAAACGAAGGATAAAACGTAGTACTGCTTGAGGGGAGGGCTTTTGTATGCGGAAATGTACATTTGAAATACAATTTTGATGAAGTGCAATGCTCTCATGCAAGACCTAAGGGTTGGATCAAGTTCCGGGATAAGTAGTTTAGAGAAAAAATGCTGTGCGATTGGGGGATTATTGACTGTTCAGTTGGGACGGTGACGTCACGACGTCGTGGAAGGACGAAGCAGTGCTTTATCCTTGCCTCCAGCAAAGCCTTTGAAGTACTCTTTTGCAAATTGTGCAAACTGTTGGAAGGTTGAAGTGTGTTTCCGTGATCCGTGGTTGATGCATTGAGGCTAGTGGGGTAAGTTATCGAGGTAAGGGATAATTGCCCTTTTTTACCGTAGTTCAATTCCACATTTGTGGCCATGTCTCAGCCTTGGACGGTGCTTCCTTACGTAGAGTACGAAGGCAACAATTTGTAACGCCCTAGGTTGGGTGTGGTGACTGGTGGAATGGGTAAGACAAGCTTTTCATGCGCCATGAAAATACAACTGTTATGAGCTGGTTAACGCAACGTCTACGGAGTGGGAGATCTGGTGCACTTGCTATGCAGGTCGATCCTGCCGCGTGGACCGCAAAGCAAGTTCTATCACCTGTGGACCAAATGGGAGTTTCAGGCGCCGCCTCACCAACAGTATACAACTTTGTGCACCACCTGTTGGATGTGGCGATAAAGTTTACAAATTTAATGGACGATAGAAATCCATCCACGATGTCGCGCATGCAGAAATGGTCGGGGACGATGCTCAACACGACGATGGAATGCATCTATTGGGTGACAAGCGTCTAGAGAACGCAGGCTTTGTGACAAAACGAGCGCTTTCTATCTTCAAGTAGGAACGCCCACAATCTCGGTCTCTGCGGCGTTCTCAGTCCCTTTCGCTGGTAGTAGGTTATTTGACGTTGGAGAGGCTTGGGTCCTCTGAGAAAGAGAACTGAAAGACTTGACATTGACTACCGATTCGGCTCTACCACAGTCGAACAGGAGGTGGAATATACAGGAGGCTAAGAGAATGAAGTGGACTAGTGTGAAAGCATGCACGAGAGGTGAAGCAAAGGCTCACGTACGCTTGCAGACAGTCTCAGCTGATGGTGAACATGACATACGTCACACACGTCTGCCTGTTCCCAACCTGTTGGAGGCTGGCAGTGCGAGCAGAGATTTGCCGCTCACCGCTCATTCTATTCACAGCCGAGTTGAGGATTGTTGTCCAAATTGTCACGTGGAAATATCCACCCTTCAAGTGGATCAAAAAGCCATTTTACAGAAGCGCGCTACTAACCCGTTGGGTTCGTCAAGCTTATTTTGAATGCAAATGTAAGGTTCTCCTTCCCCCACTTCACGATCAGTGAAGATGCTTTACACGCATCTCCCTTTGGTCTGTGGCTGAGAAGCCTGGTTCCTTGCAGTGGATGGTGAAGTTGGAGATGACACCGGTTTCACCGCCGTTCATCCACTTAACTCAAAGCAAATCTTGAGCGCCTAAAATGTGCTTGACGTGAGCATAGTGCGTTGAAGCGGTCTCATTATCCCGAGACCGGCCATACCGTTGTTGAGCGTTGCAGCTCCTCCTGATCTTGCGGAGACTGGTTGCAACACTTTCATCAACCATACCTGCCACATGAACTCTCCACTGGCAACCATTCAGTCGAAATTGCGACACTCACTTCTTTGCCGATATGCACAACATTGACAGGACTTGTTTCCTCGGCTGATCACTTCAATGCTCCCGCTTTGGCTAATAATCAAAAGTAATGCCATTTCTCCAACACCAACGCACTAGACGATGAATAACCATAGTGCTGAATACAATTTTCACGTCTGCATCGGAAATGGGCTTAGGTCGCTACTGTAGGGATGCTTCGTCGTCGCTTTACGGTCTAGATAGAACGAGCAGACTATTCCAGAGTCTACAGTTCCGTTCACCTTCACTGCCAACACGCCTGCCCACAGCTGGGTGCGTGTTTGAAATCGGTCGATTGCGCGGAGGGAGTGGGTGGAGTTGTGAGCGATTTGCGTCCAGACAAGATGCATTGATAGTCTTTTAATCAACTAGTCAGTCAATCGGGCAGTTGGCTTAATGCCCATTGTCATGACTAGTGTGTGGAATGGACACTGATTGGGCGGAGGCGTGTCATTCTTCCTTCCAATCACATCACCAGGAAGAAGTGTGTGCAACAAATGTCGTAAAGTTGGACTGGCGAAGGCGTTTGATAAAAGCTGTGCAATTGTTCTCCCCATACTCAGTTGCCTACTTGAGAGCAAGTTGTTTACCAATGGTACGACTGAGTCCCACCCAAAGCAGCCTAACGATAAGAGCACTTCACTCTGCGTCTTCTTCATGTGCCAGGTGGAGGGGCCTCTTCAAGCTCTTCCAAGGCGGTGCGATTGTTCCACCTCCCCTTCGTCGGCCAACTTCCAACCTCCAACTTCAACCATAGCGGTGGGCAAAGTATCTGCGATTTCTTCCCAATCAAAGTTTGCACAGAGCGTATTTGAGCGTGTCCGTAGTGCAAACGCAAATAGAGTGCAACCGATGTGATTAAAAGTGAAATGAGCTTAAAGAAGGCACCTCAGAGCAGGATCCGGTCCCACCGCTACTGGGTGCTTAGTCTGGCGTACACAATCCGGCGCCAGCTGATGATGCTGAGACCGATTTCAACACTTCCTTTGCCGACGCAACTTCACGACGCTGGCTACACGCTTCTCTTCCACTCGCAAGCTGTTTGCCAATCGGAATGTGATTTCCAAGTCGTCATATCGACAGACACATCCACAAATTGGATTAAGTGATTGCACAACAGAGACCCTGAAAAAGACTCTCCACTTGACACTTGAGAATGCTGTGAATGACAAGAATGGCGTGTGCTGCACAGCTTTGCTGGGTGCGACCATATCCCACCATTGACGTGTGCAAAATGTGGCGCAATTTTGCAACGCGGCTCCCCACTCGCCACTTGAGTTTTGACGGGAGCCAAAGAATACGCGATATTGTGTCAGCTGGTTTTCATGAAACAGATCGAACTTCACACCATTCACTGCACGCATTTCTGGATGACACCCAAGGATTCCAGAGCTATCGAATGATTGCCCGTTTATCACCCTATTCATGGCGATGTGCAAAGAGCTGGTTGACTGACAGCATGATCAGGCCTAGCGCGGACCAACCTCGGAGCCGACTCGTACCCAGACAAGCTCCTGGCGATAGGCACTCTTCAGAGATTTCACTCACATCATTGGCAAGCGTCAAGCCTCGTTTGGAGGTCTTCAGCGGGATTTTGTGTGATAAAATTGTCCACCACATGACTCTGATCTGCAAGACGCTCCAAACCACATTCAAAGGAAGCGGACTGAAGTTCGTAGCATCGCGTCGGAAAGAGCAGTAGATTCCTAAATAAGCACATGGGAGCGCGGCCTCTCTGGTTTCCAGTCCCGTAGACCGAGGCCAGATACGTGTGACACGCTCCAAAGCGAAGATTGACAAATGAGCCAACGCTATGGTGGTGTGAGCAAAATAGTCCAACGGAAGAAAATGGACTTGAGACCACTGGTGGCTAAGAAAGATAGCAGCGAAAGCGTTGCAATTCTCCCTTCACAGTGGATATTTGAGTCACAAATACATCTTAGTAGAGTCCACTCCATTCACCAAAGTGGATACTTTGAGTCAAAAGAGGGCACTCAGCATTAGGGCTAAAAAAAGCCAAGTGAAGTATGCTAAACAATCCAGGTTGGGATAATTCATCTGCACAAAGCAGAGCGTCAAAACGCCTCTCCCAAAATCGGCGATAAAAAAGGCAAACAAAGAGGTGGACCAATATTACAGTGATATCTTGTCGCGAATACAAATCGGTAAAAATCAAAATTAGAAAAGATGAAATATAAGTTAAAAAACTGTCAAGCCAATTCCATCCTCTCAATCCGTTCGCTCAATCGACTAGCGTAGCTTCCTCCCTTCTTTGGTGCATTGCGCGCCCGAGGGAGCTGCCATGACGACATTTGGCTACTGTTTCGCATCGGCCTAGTCACACCACTGCCGCGTGGCTTCGACGCAAATACAGTGCCACATGCATAACTACAGCGCTTCGGTGACGATCGCTCCTCCTTCGGTAAAAAGCAAGGCGGCAGATCAGTCACCTCCACCTTCGGCGCAGTGAACTTCAACTTCACAGTCGACACCAACTTCTGCAGAGCGCAAAACACAGTCACAACGTTGCTCAGTCTCGCCGCATCGTCGGCATCGTTAGCGGTGCGGAGGATCGCATTCGCCAGCCACAGTCGCATCGCCACAACGGACGGCGTCGCCTCACACCTCAGATGAACAGTCATGTGGACCAACAAGGCAAGCGAAGGAAACATCACACAGTTTGGCGGATAACGATTGTAAGCAGCAGACGAGAAATCCGGCACTCTACCACCATCCTGCAGCGCCGTGAGAAGTCGATAGAGGGACACATAGTGCTCGTACACTAACATCAACTCCAACACACCGTGAATCAACTCCTTCTCCTCTGCCGGACTTGGCCGAATACCGCTCTCCTCCATTCTCCTCAAAACCAACCCCTTCAAGCCATCATAGTGGTCCGCCACAGCTGACACACCACACCCCACGTTGAAATGCGTGGCCACCGCCACAACCAGCACCGACAATATCAACGGACACTCGCCTATCTCACAGCTCCCGTGCCCCTCCTTTTGCCCATGCCACAGAACGCACGAAAGCACCAGGGCGACGCTCCAGTCGGGCACGTCTAGCGTACAATCCAATCCGACGAAAGCGTAGATAAAGTCATCTGCCGAGCAGTTGCGTGGCACCCCCACCGACTTCACCTCTATCATGTAGGTTCTGAAACGAAAATCCCCCTCATAGCATATTTCCCTCGCACAGGGTCGCAGTCCCACCAACTTGGAGGTAAGGCCATTTGCTTCTTCTACTCCCCTTATCAGACAGTAATGCGCATAGCGTAGCACTCTGCTCGGCCCGTAAGCGCAGGGCAGTTCAATCAGGTACTCGTTTGCGTAAGTTAATATAACCCCAAATTTACTGTAAACAGCCGCAATAAATGTCCTATCCAGCAAATTGGAGCGATATAAATAGACTAGCGCAACCGGCCATCTATAGAGGAAATCAACTTCATGGCTTAATGGAGAAGTACCCCTCAAAATTTCCGACGCGGAATGGATAAAGGAAGTAGACGAAAGCTTCTGCGTCGTTTCGTCGTTCTCGCCAACAACACTCCCGGCCCGTGCTTTCACTGCTAGAATACCATCTCCCAAATTAAGTATTTCTATCACTTGAGAAGCCTCCACGAAGTTTGGACAAAAGTCTCCGAGGTACTTCAATACATTGCACGAAATATAGCCCATGTATTTAGAATCTGTGACTGACTCTATTATTGCTTGCAGAACATGAATCGGGTTGGTTTCCGCAACCCAGTCAATCACTGCCCGTAGTTTCGCTAGAGTATAAGACTCCGAATCCGACGGTTCGACTTTAATCGAAGCAGGCAGTGTGGGGAGCAAATCTGAGTTCATTAGAAGCGCAATTAGGGGTCGTGACGTTGCGGGCACTCGGTGTAATACCGACAACTCGGGATGGAACACTTTCAGTTTGAAAACGTCCTTACCTCCCTCCTCATCTACACGGTAGAAGTCGGTGTTGAGATCTACAAGTTTCACCTCATTTCTGGCCAGTGGTTGAGTTTCTCCAGATAAAATGGATGGATGACTTAGAAGGTAGTAAGATGATGACATACTCGCGACAGGGCAACCGAGGTAACAGGAAATCCCCAGGTTCACAGACATAGAATCATAAGTTGACTGCGCACAACGCAGGCCCAAATCCCGAAGACAGTCCGCCACAAAGTGACGCACACAAGGAAAAAATATTCCAATTGAACGATACTCCACAGGCGCAACATCAAGATCAGCCTTTCTGTAATGCTTCTTCATTTTTATACAACGACTTCCAGCAGATTTGAGGCCTAGGGACTAAAACCTAATTAAGGAACTCCAGCTTACGCTCTTATCTGATATTCCAGCAAAAACAAAAATAGGCTTCACATGACATCTGAGAATGTCTTTTAAGACTTTCTCAAATACAACCTTAGCACGTGATAGATCCAGACCATAAGCGCCGGCATTGTTAAATGCTTGGGATCTCCTCAAACAATTATAGAAAAGGCCAACGGGACTAACGATTAGGTATCGAGATGATTGGAGCTCCCAAACGTGCGGCGAATCAGCGCTTACAAGGCCGAGCAAACCTGCAACCATCATCAAATTTGGGTGTCGCACCCCCACACTCTTCAGTTTTACTGATACAATAAAACTAACAAAGGCGAGTTTAATCAAGAGGTCGTTAACCTTCAATTCTTTGGCACTTTATTATGCAGCCATGTTAGCGTTTGTGTCTGAAATCTTGTGTTGAATAATCACTTGAGATAGTTATTTGCGTCATCGAAATAGAAGAAACAACTGAAATAATTAGCCGGCCCTACAGACTTCTTCATAGACTTGGAGAGACACAATACTCAAGCACAATGCACGTGATTCTGCATGCACAATTTTGTGCAGATGGAAGGTAGGTCTTTGACATGTTTTTTAAGTTGGCCACTTAGATGAAGCAATTGTCTATCCTTCAACAAAGAGAACCGGACAACCTGTCTCACTTAGCAGTTCCTAAAACGTGTTTTTGAGATGGGAGTAAGAATTGCTGAAACTACTACACGAGGACCCTGCCTTAGCAACTGATTTTATGCGAGGTAGATAGCAGAGGCGAGCTAATGCACGCTAATAGCGTTACCGAGGTTTGGTTGCCGATGCTAAAACCCCCTTTATTCTCCAGCTAGCCTTGCCAGTGCTTCTATTGATGCAGAGCTTCATTTCAAACTAAGTAACCTGAGGTGAATGAAGCCTTTGAGCATCAGGACAAATGCTCATAGATGCGTCGATTTGTTGTTCAACATTCAATTATCAACAGAGGATCTATGATGAATTTCATTACTACCTGAATTAATTGATTAGGTGATTATTGAGATTAAATTCAGTACTGTCCGTACTTTTGCTAGAGCACAAGACTTCGATTCCGATGATTTAACACTGATCGCAGGTGAAGTTCCAGAGGAAAAGTTAAATTTCACTGCAATTCAAATACGAGCTTCTGACGTTGAAGGCAACTCACAATGTAGGTAGCTCAGAACGATGCCCCTTTGGCTTAAGGACGGCGTTGCATTTTCTTTGTCCAAAAAGAAATAAAACTTCGCATTAATGTCAACACACGCAAGGTCATTCACATTTAGTAACGGAATTTTTGAGCAGAGCAGAAAGACGAGATATGCTGACATGCTTGCAAGTACCCAGCCAGGACAATAAGCAGTTCTCGGCTACACAGACGTGGCGTCATAGCGCGATTGTGCTTAACACAGTTGCAGCCCTCGAAGACGGACTAAAGTAGAAGATTCGTCCTTTACGCTTCTAAAATTCAGGTGTAGCTTCCTCAATTCCCAGCATTGTGAAGTATGTTTCTAAAGTCACAACCCCTTATTGCGATGCCATTGAGTATGGATTTGCTTCTTCCGCCTGTGATCGGAGTCGGGCCGTTGGGCCGTCGAGCCGTCGGGCCGTCGGGCTCAGCTCTGCATTATTCGCCAAATAACCAGCCGTTGTTCCCACTAATTAGGTGGTTATGGAGTCGCTGGCGAATCGCATATTCTTAAAGTGCATTCCACGTGGCATGCTGTTATGCCCCGGAGATTTCTGGCCTAACTTAGCTGAGGCCTCCCAAGTGCTCAAGACAACCCACCGTTGAAGAGGGTTGAGAAGGAGGCGAAGCGGCAGCAATGCCGAATCCCATTCGTACCTACACCCTTCTTTGTAATGGTAGGTGGAATGTTGAGGGACCCTGTTGTCATGCATTGCCTTGAGTCTCTACTCTATTCTGCTTTTTCACTGAAGTGTGGAACAGTGCTTCAAGTTGTTATGTCCTTTTCTGTTTTGGCAATATGTCAGGTATCAAGGTGGGAAGCTTCTGCAATACTGCCTCCATTAAGGCATTTTTGTTGCTGCCCACTTTCGCTACTGGCTTGAAGCGAATGAAATCGGGGCGTTGGGGTACCCAACCCATATAGGTCTACCTTGGGAAACTTTACTGGCACACTGCAATTCCCCTGTTCTCCTCGACTTGTAGAAATTCCTCTGTGAGAAGCACGGTTTGTCACTTATTGGACATTCGCTTCGGTTGCCTCCTCGTCCTTCCCCATCTACTTGCCACGATGGAAGGTGCCCTTCAATTGCCTCAGTTCTTCTTGTGAAAACTAGGAATCAATGCTCTGACTCCTGCTGCACGATTGCCAAAGGCGAAGGGACAGAGTGCAGCCTCTTTTCTTCATTGTCTTCACCGCAATCAACGCTCAATGGTATTTATTGTGGATCGGACATTTTTTTTACACAAAGCAGTCTTTGTGCCTACGAGTACTCCTTACTTGAATGGGTGAGACGATGAGCTATACAAGGAGACCTCTGATCTGCCCCAATAAAAGCGATCGAGGTGGAGCATCTACCATGATTAACGACGGGGGTGCTGGTACGAATGACAACACAGTTCTCAGTGGCAACCCACGGCGCCAAGAGTGATTGCATGGTGGAGGGACTTCTCGGCGCCGAAAAATGTTGGTGTATTGGGTCACAATTTTTGCCCAAAGAGAAGTCATTTGCTTATTTTCCCAGTCATTCTTTTTTTGCAAGTTCGGCAGTTCGGCAGTTCGGCGCCTTCATGTCGGTGTAGTAATCAAAGTCTTTGACTGTAGAACGGAGGAAGTGGTCTGAAATCGACGCAGCAAGACGCGAGGTGGGCTGACATGCCAGTAACACCGATATCGCCCCCAAAACTGTATTCGAGAGCACTGAGGGTGGGAAATCCAATGTGAGACTGACTCGACACTGCAGTTATGTTAAAGTCGGCTCCAAGTCCCAAGACAGTCGAGGATGGCCGTAATGCGCCAGACATTTCACCACTTGTTATCTTCCACTTACCGAGAGAACTATGAACATTGCATTGACACGATGTTCTCTCATTCATCATTCCACTTCACACCACCAGCAGCAGAACTTGTTAGCTGACGAAGCGGGTGAATTGGCTCCTACTCACCATTCCAACTCTCCTGTTCAATATGCCATCCTAATCAGTGCTGGTCGAAGGCACATTTACAGTCATTCCTGTTCATTAGTAGTTAGCAGAGCATTGTGTGATTTGAGGGCTGCATGGACCACGATTTCCCGCCTCGCTAGCCCAACAGCGCATCACTCCTCGTGACACATTATCTGTGGCTTTGTGGCAACACGAAAACTCGGAGTTCGGGTTTCATTCAGCGTGTGGCAGGCAAATCAGTGCCCTCAACCAACTATCGCCTTCTCAGATTTTTTGCTTCAGTTGAAGGAGAGAACGAAGAAGACTGTACTGCCAAGAAGCAGCGTCCGCTTTGCGCACTTTCCAAGAGGCATGCAGACTTTCCTTCGACGCCCGTTTCCCTCGAGCGCTCTGAGGGTGTGTCCTGGTTCGCCTCCATTTTGGACGAGTGTTTTCGCAGGGCAAGGAGATGGCAATGCGATTCATCGTCTTCTGACGCTGGCAAAGCGGTCATTTTATTCAGCCGGTCAGCAAGTCCAGACGGACGTCCACGAGGCAGTCACGGAATCGCCGACCGATGTGTAACTTTGCTAGCCCTATTATACATGTAGGCGAAGACCGTACTGTGATTACGATCGCTGAAGCTGTTGTATATGTTTTCGGTGCCGCATTCCCCAATTACTAGAATTAATTTCCACCCAGACGACCCCACAGAGCGCACGCTGTTCCTGTTTCCCACTTGAGAGCCAAGCTCTAAATCTCAATGAAACACATAGAACCTACGCTCTCTTCTGCTATTCCAGCGAAAATAGGGATGGGCTTTAGATCAGCCCTGAGGATATCCTTTATGACGCCTTCAAAAAGGACTTTTGCGCGCAGTAGATCAACGCCATATGCACCGACGCTGTCAGCTTTCTTAAATTGCCTCAAAGTATTAAATAACAGCTCAACGGGATTGAAAAATAATACATTGCGAAGGTGGAGCCTCAAAAGCATACGGCCAATCACCACCCACCAGGCCGAGCAAGCCCGCAACCATCAACAAAGCTGCACTTTGTAGGTGGCGGATGTGCGAGCACTCTCGCAAAACCAGCCTCTAGCATTACAGCTACCACCTCTAGCGCAAAGGCACAACAAAGTTGTACAAAGCAAGTGTCTTTTGTGGTTAGTCGGCAAAGCCTCAGCGTTTACTCAGCTGGATAAGAGGTCAAGAGACGAGGAAACCCGAAATCAATTTGTTAAGGCGCCAGTGCAGTTGTTTTCTTCACACAAGAATCCGACAGTGGTTGCCATATTTGCCCATTGCAGATGGTTAGGACTCTCGGCTCTGCCCCAACTTGAGTGGCAGTTTCGAAGGACATTCTGACGCACAAGAGCGCTTGCGTAACTACAGTGTGGGCAATAATCCCTCTGCATGTTGCTACTGCTGTGGTCAGAAGGGAGTAGCTCTCGTAAAAGTGCGGGAGGGTGGAACAAAAATTCAGCGGTTAGGTGGTGGTGGTGGTGGTGGTGGTGAGGAAGAGCTGTATGCAACAGGGAGAGAATTGGGTGATGCAGCTACGGTGGCAGTAAATTCTTTTTCTGGATTGCAAAGCTGTATTGTTGACAAATAACTTGTTGCATTAGAAAACTCCGTGACTGTCCACGATTTCAATTGCTTCGGGTCCTTATTTGGCTTTTACTCCACCGCAGTACAGTATGTTCCGTTACACGGGCGTCGATTTAGTCCGACACCGGTTTGCCAGCCCCTTTGTTCGCCTTGTATTCTGAGCCGTCTTATTAGGAAACGCTAAGATTAATTAGAAATAAGTTGATTAGTTACAAGACCTTCAGGCCGTCTTGCCTACGGAGCATGAGGCAAGCAAGAGACAATTGAAAAGCACCATATACGGGATGAAGCTTCCCGAGATTTCCTTGAAGGCAAAAGACGTCATAACACTAATTCAGAAAAGATTGATCAGGGCAGGTGACAGGGTGCGAAGGCCAGCCCCAGTCGGGCAGGACAATGTGACCACCTAGGTGCTTAGCCAATTAATGCACAATTTGTATGACATTTTCCGCAAAGTTTTATCAGCCCCAACGCAAATCCACAATGATCACAGTGTGACAAAGGCGACTTTAAACTGCAACGGATGTATTCCTCTATACAGCTCCATTCGAAGCTGTGCTGATCGCATGCAACGAAATCGCAAGGAGTTTAAAAGCCTGTGCGCAATAAAGCATCCACCCGGAAGTGATTCCGTCACCAGCTCTGAAGGCACCACATACCGAACCCAAGGTTTGGATGCAGATACGTGGACAGAAAACAGGATCTTTGGGGAGAAAGGAGGCAGCATGGAGGAAAGGGAAAATGGGGCCTTTTTTCTCGAAGGCGAAGAGACGAGTTGGAATAGAACGATGCACAACATTGTCCACCACTTTAATGCACTTATCCACTTAAGGTGTAAAAATATCTGCCTGTCACGTTTGTGCAGTGCCAAATTGTTAGCCAGAAATCACAGGAGAAGGTTGCATTTCTCTCCATGAACCTCTCTTAATGCAGTATATGCTGTGCTCCGATTCGGGTCGTTGATAACACGAGCCACTTCCATAGGGTCAAACACCTCTTGCGCATTGCACAAGCAGGATTGTCCAGTGATCATCGAGAGGCCTCGCAGTCCTGCCAGAGGCGAGGCCTTGTGCCCACTCAAAGAAGTTGCCTTTATCCCCTAAACAGAAGACAGCTGCAGGCCAATTCGCCGGCAGGAAGTTCACCCATCCATGCATTTTGGGCTAATTGACAGTCAGGAGGCGTCAAGCCATTTGCCCACATTAAATCACCCAATTGGCTACGCAGCCTCCCATTCCGGTAGTCACACTTCTGCATTGTGTGGCTTCCTGTTTGCCACTGAGGCTAAGTCAAGTTGCCATTGTCAGGTCGGTTCGAACCTGCCGTCAGACTTGCCAAATAGAGCAAAGAAGCAGTAACGGTAGACAGTGATCGCCGCCACCGCACTCTCACACTGTCTGCCGTCTAAACCTTCAAGCTGGCCACTAATTACGAATGCCGTTTCCTCAAGCACCCCAAATTTATCCATTACATTGCTTCCCTTATTCCGACAACTCGGACAAAGCCTTCTACTATCCCAATCGCCGGTAGGCAAAGGTCTTCCTCACTCGGACGGACCCTGCGGTGTGCCCCTTTGCAATGCACAAATCACCCATCGTGGACCACCCAGAAGTGTAAATGGGGACGACACTTGGTAAGGAAAAGCAGACTCGCGATGAGATAAGAGGAGTGGCAGTAGCTGCGAGACACAGGAGGCACTTCATCCCCAGCCCCTCCTCCACTAGGAGTCCACTCACAAAGTCATAATAATGTCCGCTTGTGTTGAAACGAGGTACTGATGCTTGCATTCGTGTCAATTCTATAGCCTCAACTGCGCCACAACACGCACGAGAACACGCGCGACGAAAGGAGGTGGGACACATTGTGTAGGGATGGCAACCAAAACTACCGCAGCCATCCTTCTACCTAGTAGTGGTCAAAAACCCTCCCCAAAGCAACAATATCAGCGAAACGATGTTGAGTCACGTCAGCATCATGTTAGCAACAGGCATTGTAATGCTTTGGCGTCTAGCGAAACCTACCTTGTTGAGAGGAACTGAGAGGAGACAATTCTTGAGGCCCATTCTTGCCTATTTACAATTGTGCCCATCAACCATAGTGAGGGGACTTCACCACACCAACTAATGGATGCGCACCTGCTTCTGCGCAACTCCCTTGAAGACTAGACTAAAGAAGACACTATGCTACGCCACGCTACGCTATGCTATGCTATGCTGTGCTGTGCTGTGCTGTGCTGTGCTGTGCTGTGCTAGGGTGGAATGCACGATTTCGATGAGCAGAAGGGCTTGCAGACGACTAGCATAGTTTCAAAGTGAGACCGCTTAGTGAAGGCACAGTGACGGAGCCTCCATCAGGCCCTTTCTGCCTCCACGCTCGCGACCACGCAGGCAATAACTGCAATCATAACACAACTGCCAAAGTCGCCGAATTTCGCTTTTTAATTAGGCATGTCATTTGAAATAATCGGGAGTACTTCTCACGTGCAACACGCCAACTGAGCGGCAGCAGCAGCAGCAGCAGCTGTAGCAACGTAGACGCAGCTGAAATCTCCAAATGCAGGTTTGTCTAGAGCACTCGGGCCACAAATCACACCTCACAGCATCAACTTCTTACTGAGATCATTTAACCAACAATGCCATTTCACTCGCGATTCAAGGCAATTGCCATCACATGGCCGCGACATCTGCACGTGCATCGTGACAGTGGTACCAGCAGTCACCAGGCAGCCGACTTTCAAACCATGAGGAGGCAATCAGTGAAGCAATCAATTGCGTACGCCACTTCTTCAAGCTACTTTCTGCAGACATGACTGCTAGTCTACAGCGGTTCGGTGCTCAAGTCACCTTCGTCTACCTCCTTATTGTCCTCTTCGGTTGCACTTCCGGCTTTCATTTTCGCTTCTTCTTTATCGCCTGGGCAGTGGCGGATGTTGTTTGCATTGCGCTGACGAAAAGTAGGCGCCCGCCTTTACAACCTCCTCTAATCACTAACCTCCATGGCTTCTAGGTTGCCAAAGAGGTGGCATCTGCCACAAGGCAGTGCAGACAGATGAGCATGTGCAAGCAGAGGACGAGGAGGAAGACTCGACAGGAGCGTTGAATGCGAAGTTCAATAGACTGCAGCAATTACTCAACTTCGTCGCCTCGCTCAGAAGTCATCCTACACGGAGGCTGCACTCGATGAAAATGGAAGCAGCCACCACCGCAGCCACGAGCTATGGAATAGCCGAGCTTCCCGATGAGTGCAGATGGGGGAAAGAGGGTGGTGAGAATAGCGCAGAGGACATTTGCGTCGAAAAGACCAGAGGCAGGAAGACAAAGGGCCGTTCCAAGAAGAAGGCGAAGGTGGAGGAGGAGAGGGGGGAGGAAGAGGAAGAGGAGGAGGAAGAAGGCAAAGGGAGGAATGGCGAGGGGGATGAAGAGAGAGGAAGAAGCACACAAAGTGAATAGCGGCTACCAAGTTGATGACGACCCACCAAAGAAGAAGACGTGTGGCACGTGGAGACAACTCTTCACCAACACCATCGGTGGCGGGCTCGCATGCCACCACAAAGGTGGTCAACAGCCTCACCGGCACATATTTACCCACTCCATCAGACATTGATGGCAGCAGTGCTTGCATTCCACGTCATCGCAAGCCGCGCTGCGCACCACCTTCATCACGATGACGATGACGAGGCAGGCAGGGTACTAGAGGCACTTTCGTTGTTATTGCTCTTCAGGCACCCACTTAGCTGTAGAGCCAACGTTTATTGCAGCAGGAGATGGATAATGCTCTCTACTTCCTACAGCAAGTGCTATTTACTCACCTTCCAACCTGCGCGCGGGCGGGTGAATGAGGCACGTCCGTTCCGCCCCTCCACCTTGCCTTTTCTCTCCTTTCCCCTTCCTTCATCTAGTGCTCGGTTCAGAGGTACTGCTGCATGTGTCCTACCACGTCTGTCCGCTGCAGTCGTCAACACCACCCCTACCATCACCGTCGTCGCCACTGCCACCGCCACCGCCACCGTCGTTCACTGCAGGTGTCTTCTCCCCCTTCTTTACTCCCTTCTCTGTTCCACCGCCCCCTTCTTTCCTTCCTTCCTTCCTCCCTCCCCCCTCCCCCCCATCTGCTCTCTCTTCTTCTTCTTCTCCCGGTAGCCCTCTGCCTTCCTCCTCCTCTCGCTTCCCATCCTCATCTTATCCTTCCCCTCCCTCCCACTCGCACTCATCTGTACCCTCGGCTATTGCATTGACTGCTGCTCTGGTGGCTCCTTCCACTCCTTCGTCCGCTGCGCTTCTAGCCACCACGACGACGACGACCTCCAGTAGTCGTTGCAGTCCGATGACCTTCACATCACACCTTCCTGGTGAGCTCCTCCACCCCTTCCTCACTTCGTCTTCTTCCTCTCCTTCTTCCACTTCAACACCTGCCCAATCTGCCCTGTGACAGATTCAACTCCCTTAGTCATCTACCTCTTACTAGTATTGTTCTTGCTTAGATTACATTCCTTTCCATTTTCTCTGTTACGGCGCCTTGCCAATTGGCCACTGGGATGGTGGTGCTAGTTCGTGGTGAGCACTATTGGTGGCAGACACGGTCATTGAGGAGTTGTGAGCAGTTCAGTCTAAGCCATAGCTCCATGAGTCAATCTCCTCCCCACCATTGCCAAATTCCACCTTCGTCGGCTTTAACTCCTCCTACATCCCCAAAAGTTGGCGGTGAAGGAGGATGCGCAGGCAAAGCAGTTATGAGCCATTCCACCCGCCAATAAGGAAGCTCATGATTTGTGCGCCAGTCAACATGCCTACTACAATGGTGCATTCATCCAACAATCACTGCATCTACCACCACTTCTCCCTCCTTCCCTCCCTCCCTTCCTCCCTTCCTCCCTTCCTCCCTTCCTCCCTTCCTCCCGCACAATCCTTCTTCGCGATTCTGCTTGGCACAATTCACAATCCACCATTTATGCACTACTCATCGCTCACCTCTGTCACCAACTTTCATTAACTCTGATCCAACAAAGCAAAAGAACAGAAGAAATACTCCCACATCTGTAGGGACAAAATGGCCCCAATGGAACATCGTCGCCACCATCACAACCACAACCACCACCACCATCATCAACAACATCAACAGCAACAGCAGCAGCAGCAACAGCAACATCTCCCGCATCAACTTATACATGCCCACTGCAGTGCCCCCACTCACTCACCCACGCATCCACCACCCTGTCGAGGGGACGCAAGGAAGAAGACATAGCACTAGCAGTAGGGCATAATACATATCTATTGCAAATACCAACATCAGGCACTCAACCAACCAACCACCCACCCATGCATCGCATGATTCCCTCACCTCCAGTCGCTGCCTCTGCATCCTTGCTTAGAGGGGGGAGGGAGAGAGGGAAGGAGGAATGGAGAGCAACAGAGTTACTGGGTTGATGCAAACACAAATGTCGTTACAGATGACAAAGAAAAGAAGAGGTGGGCAGGAAGTCATGGAGAACCCACTTCATTCCTCTCACGCATCCCGGATCAGTACGAACACCAACACACACACACACACACACACACACACACACACACACACACACACACACACACACACACACACACACACACACACACACACATTGTCCTGAATTATAAGGAAGCATGAAAGGCGGTAAAGTGGTATTTTCTCTCGCTTTCCATGGTTTTAGCACGCATGGGTGCGATGGTGCACTATTGACAAGTGGATTGAGGTATAACCGGAATTCGAGAACTGCGACGACTGGATTGTTCAGAGGCAGACCATTCTGTCAGCGTCTTCGTGGAGCGTTCTTGTAAAACCCTACTGTCTGAGGCAGCAATTTTATGCCTAATCCTTTCGTCAATACTTCTTCCTCCAAAACAAGTGTCTCGAAACCGGCATCGCAAGGAGACCTTGCACCGTACCCCGCACTGTATCCACCTCCCATTGCTCCTCTTGCCTTCAACTACTCTCAAGACGCGCCAAGTTCGAATACGCTCTCAAAGTCTTCAGTCGAAGATTGAGTTAATGCCTCTCAGTAAGGCACATGGTGGACTATAAATCCATGCAAGGTAAGGAAAATATGGCGCTTCAGTGGGCACCAAGACGCTGACTACAGCGTATTAGTGGCTTAGGGTATTGCACTCAAGCCTTGGTTGTGTGACATTACTGTGTCACCCTCTGTCTCCATAGCACAGACTACTTCGACTCACCTCAACACAACCTGATCTAACGCAACGTGGCGTCTTGTGGCATGAAGCAGGAAAGAGAGGAGTGGAAGGAGAATGAAGGTTTGACTTTCGCGTGGTCTTTTGGTCATTGCGCAACACAAGAGACAACATCCTGCTTCTGATGCTTCTTTGCTTACATTTGTAAATTAGCACCAAAACCTCATGCATCCGCTGACGCCTTGTCACCGCAACGACACACTTCACTGCACTCCATCACCACCACCATCGTTCCCACCGACACGATTGACAGCATTCAGCGTCACTAGCCAAACTGCTCACCACCCTCCCTCCCTCCCTCCTGCATGTGCTATCCTCTCCGCGCTTCGGTCAACGGTCATTCATTCGCACCTTCGAGCACCCAGTCACTTGCAGTCACCCGCAGTCATCCTGGTGACTTAATGAAGCACTCATTCTTCCATCTCTTACTACACCTCCTTCCCACCACCGCTGTTCGCTCAACAGACAGACAAGCATACACATTCATGCACACAAAAAGGAGCGAAGAGCCAAACACAGTAGAACTGCTCACTCAAGTGATGGAGGTGCGGCACAAGGACAACTGCCCACCTACGCATGCCAAGAACACACGCAACCACTCACACTACTCGCCTGAATGCAGCACTCTGTGACCCTTGCCGATGCAGTGGAAAAGATTAATGCAATCGACAATGCACTGCTACACTGACCCTGACCGGATCTGTCGCAGTGTTCACACAATACCATCAACCTTTGCGTCTCCTCCTCTCCGCCTCCACAGCCCTGCTTCCATCGCAAAAAAGGCACAGTCATGCCACCAAAGCCGTAGAAGAGAGCACGACCTTGCGCCACGCGCATTCAATGAAAGCCACATGCCACAACAACACCCGCAAATGAGCCCATCCAACTCCGACACTTATCAGCAAAGCATACGCATATCACAACGCATTCGAAGCTTACCTCTGCAACAATTAGCGCCTTGGAGGCAGTGCAAGGGGCGCATGATCCATTGCTACTGTCTGTCCACCACCTCGAGCAATCTAGGAGTGCACGCTCATAAATAGGAAAACGTCAAAATGAACTGCAGGCGAGGCGACTGCGTCGAAGTGCAGAAAGACTGACTTCTGTTAGGTGAACAATGACAAGCATCAGGCACGGATTCTGTAAGGAAAGCAACGACTGATGCTCAACTGCGACAGCATATGTGAAAATGACAGAAAGCAGCACGAACGCGTCTGGAGATAACATGCACGCGGACGCTTGCCGCTTCAGTGGTGCACGTGTCAAACCCACAGACAGTCCTGACCGAGGTAACCTCAGAGCAGCCAACTAGCGCACGGCCATTGCCAGAACCTTTCACAAACGTCTCCGAACGGCCTCCAAACGGCCTCCAAACGTCTGCGTCACAGGGAGCAGTGAAGGGCTGTGAGCATGGGCAATACAACAACTGTTAGCTTGGTGTCTCGATTCGGAGTCAGTGTCCAAATGAATAATAAGTGAACGTAGCACAGTGTGCGGAGAAGCACAACTGGACGGATGCGGGATAGATGGACATTTGGTATGCTGAGCAAGTAGACAGGAGAGCGAAAGGGAAAAAGCACATTGCAGAGGGGCAAAGGAGGGCAGTTTATGCCTCCAGCCCAGTCACTCTGCTCTCCACGTCCACATCCACCTCCTCCTCCTCCTCCTCCACGGCGTTAATCGCCGTGCCTTCACACTCTGCTCCATCTGTACCAGTTCACTCCGTTGGTACCTCCTTCAACACTCGCGCTCACCCACTTAACCACTTACTCACTTACTCACCCACCTTCCTGACCTACGTTAGTCAACACAAACTACTCATAAGGCAGGGTGGTGTGCAAGGCTCATGCGACCGCCGTTTTGTGATCCTCCAGTCGCACCCTCAATGCAGGTGAAGACAAATGCGCCTCCACCGCAGCTATCGCTGATGGTAATTCCTCTTCTCTACAATTGCACCTGTCACTAATCAAACCCGCCTCACGCCCTCCCTTCCTGCCCTCGTAATCTTTCACCAAATTTCTGCAAATTTTACTCCCATCACCACACTCCTTCGTATGCAGACATCTCAGCGGATAAAGCTTCAGGTTTCACGCCAGTAAATCCTCACCCAACGCACCAACCAAAGCACCAATCAGCCGATTGGAATTAGTAGTAGACAGACGAATAGTTACACCACACCAGGTAATTCGGTTTCACCCTTTCGTCAACTTCACAATCCCTTCTCATGCCTTCATTTTGCGACACTAACCACAATCCCGTACACGTCTTCCTCAGCAGAGTAGAATATTTCCAAGCACCAAATGAACACCGAAAAAGCCATCTTGTCTGGAAAGGCAAACTGAGGATAGAATGGATGAACTGACGGAGGGCGTTTGTCCATCCCAGCATTCGTTCCTCAAATGTACCATCTGCCTTGCGGCCTGTTCAAAAGTGGAATTAACTTAACCAAGGGAGGCTTCCAGGAAGCCATGGCACAGGGAGATCCGGACAATACAAATGCGCTGCCGATGGTCCACAAGGTGCAAAGGCCACAATTGTTGCAGTCTACACTGAACTCACGCAAGGTAGCTAACCTGCCACCCTACCACCCTCTCACTGCCCTTGCCGCGGTGAAGGCATCCGGGTAAGCTGAAACAGTGCCTACCTCACCCATTATTCACCACACATCACACAACCTGGCAAAGTCGTGTGATGTGTGAGGAAGCACTAGTGTCTTCACGCTACAGGCAAACTTACCTCGAGGGGAGGAGCAGAGAGGTCTGCCGACGCCGCAGCCTCCAACTGTGCCAAGTCTTCGCCGATTTGGTGCCCATGCGCGCCCACCTCGGAGTCACCGGCGAATGACTGACATCAGAAACAAGCAATACAACCAAATCGACGAGACCATCAAGCAGGAAAGAAGACGTTTGTGTGGCAGGATTTGCCCTTTCCAACGCACACATAACTACCCCAACCATCCCATTGAATGAACCCAATGTGATTCCTACACACCGCCAGCAACGCCACTGCCACTTCATAACTCATCAGTATTGCCAAGGTAATGGCAAAGCAGACAAGTTTGCACAACCTCCTCCACCACAGACAATGAAGCAACCACAATGAGAGCTCCCTCAATCTATTCGCTGAAGCAATGAGCACTGCCCTCCACAATTCAGGTTTTTTCAATGACACGCAGGTTTGGCATCAACTTCACCGCCGCTGTCTTCCGAAAGGAGCAGAGCACTGCAGTCCTCACACCATCGCCAGCTCATGCCTCTGCCGTCTGTGGGACACCAGAAACTGGCATTGCTTACTCAGAACTACAACAAACATTTACACACGCATAGGAAGGATGGGAGTGAGGAGCAGTGCATTCCCTCAGCGCGCTATGCTGAGCCTTCTCATGCAACAATAGCCATCATGGAGAGTGCACACCTCCACTTACTTCTGAGCCCACCACCTCCCTCTGACCGATGCGTGAGACCCTGGCAATTGAAAGAACACCACAAGCGCCCCCTATCCGTAAGGAAATCCATCGCGTCCACAGACCTCGCCCATCATCCACGCTCGATCTTGCCGAAGCCGACAATGTTACCTTCACCAACTGCCCTCACTGCCATGGAGCGCGAAGCACAGCAAAGTGATGCGAAGCTACAGCATTTCACTAAATCATTAGCTTCACCCGCGTCACGGTGTCGGATACTGCAGACTTGGACAGGAGTCGCAGTACTTTGACGTCTTAGCAAACAGTCAGCACCACTGCCATGTTGCATCAGGTCTCCTTGCATGCACAGCAGTGGCAAAGGAGACTGCAAAAGCACATTCAAGTGGTGGCCAACTGGTAGGCACTTGGCACAATCTCCGGCTAAGTTGATAATCGGGAGAAAAGATGTATTTGGGCTAAAATCAAGCTGCTTGCCGCATCAAAGCAACGCGAGGCTAATCTACCCTGCTTGTGCAAATGCTCTATACTTCAGGAAGTGCATGTTATCACCGAACACACACACACACACACACACGTTGCTTCAATCAAAACGCAAGAAGCGTGACAACAACCCATGCATCACAATCCATCCATACCTCAACAACATGTGAAGCACCAGCATAGCCGAGACAAACGTACTCGGCGTTCAATTCTGTCGCCAGCCACACCTGATAAGACACACTGACATGCATATGACCCTAACGACCGGCGATAAAACGTCAGCAAGACCCCGTGCAGCCTAGCACCTTAGTGACATCTTCCTTACAACGAAGGAAGTCCTTCCAGGCAAAGCCTAACATGTTGCTCACGCTAACAAAGGAGGCGCCATACAAACAGTATTGGCATTGGCAAGGTAAATTGGCCCACTTATCAAACCTGACATTACGAAAGTGCAAAGATGACTAAGTTTGGAGGAAGTAGCAGCCAGAGCTTCGCCCATTGGTTTGCAGTTGACTCAGCGGACTAGGCTTTAACGCCGCTGCGCACACACGCGTGCATACAGATGTGCATGCGCACACAGAGACGTAGTGAAATGGAGGCGAGGTCCTGACAATGCAAAGGACTAGTTCTCCTAACATTTGTGCTTTCTGGTAGCAGCAAACACGTGTAATGCTGTAGTGATGCATGCATAAATTGTGCGTGTTTTTGAGCCAAAGCAGCAGCAGCAGCAGCAGCAGCAGCAGCAGCAGCAGCAGCCAACCGCGAATGCGTGGAGTTTCAGTCTCAAGGTCACTGGTGGTGTGCCTGAGCGGCGTGTCTGCACGCCCTTCTGGTTGTGCAGCTGTGGCTGTCTACAGTGCCAGTGTGTGAGCGCCAGTGGCGACGATGGGTACTCCAATTGGTGGGAGCTGATTGTTAGTTTGTCTGCGCACTTCCACGAGTGTGTGCATAGTAGTCGCGGACGAATGTGTCGAGGACATCGGACTTCAACATTTTGGCAATGCGCAAATGAAAGGCATTCGGATTTAGCAGCACGTCGTGGCTGGTCCTTGCGTGTGTGCTCTTCCAGCACACGTGTCTGGTGATGTTTAATGCGATTGGGGACTACGCCAGTTAGCTTATTGGGATTACGGTGTTTGTCAATTCGTTTACAGCCTTGAGAGGCGAGTGAACGCGAGTAACACGAGTGGCTGGCAGTTAGTGGACCAGGTGGCCTTGAACTGCTTCATGGCATGCACAACAGGAGGGAGAGTTGGTTTGCGTCATCGTCCTGGTAACGCCTTGCCGCACATTGCTCGCCCATGGGAGGAAGGACTCCGTGATTGCCACCACACCACATGCGGAGGGTCTCGGGCTCCTCCCTCACCAAAATGGCGACCTCTGTCAATAGTGCCTGGCGAGGGAGAGTGAAGTTGAAGTGGTTTGGGCTTCGGGACAGGGGAGGGGAGGTGGGGGCATGGGCCCTACGAGATTAGCATTTTGAAGCCGGAAATGTGGGAGTAGATGGTCGTGAGTTGTCGATGGCCTGCATCGTGAGTGCCAAGGACTCGTGACAACGCTGCTCGTGGAGGTGGGCGACGATGGTGATGGGTGAGTGATGCCTTGCCTTCTGATAGTTTGTGTAGGTGAGGTGTGAATTTAGAAAGCCTTGCGTAGCGTTGCATAGTGTAGTCGTTGTCGTGAACTCGAAGCGAGAGGGCGGCATGGTGGTATGGGAGGATGCGTGGAAGTGGAGTCCTACTTACTTCGATGTGGGAGGCGGGGTGCGAGCCTCCGCGCATGCGAAGATGCGAGTGGAGCTGATACCCTCACTGACAATAAGTGCAGCCTCAACAACTTTTGTGGGTGTGACAGCCATGACAGTGGTGGTTCGGATGCCCACCACTACATCATGCAACTGACCGATCGACAATTCCTTTTGATCTGTCAATTGATGTGTCAGTCGTTCTGATCGCACATGCGGAGGAAGATAGCTTGAGGAGGAGGGTTTCAAGTAATGCCTCCTTCAATGCCGGTGGATCGGTGCTTGACTGGACTCGTTAGTGGACTGCGTTTCTCTTTCTGGAGACTGAATTTTAAGGACGGTTATTTGAGAATGCGTTTACTGGAAATGGAAGAGGATGGTTGAGGTAACTCTAGAAATGGGGAAGCGTGGAGCTAGCCACCAAAGAGTGGGAGGCTGGGAGGTGGTAGTAACTGCGCCACGATCGCGGTGTAGCGATTGATGCACGCATACGCACAACATCGAAATGACGCATGACGAAATTCGCGTGATGGCACATCAATCAGGAAGGGAGGTGTGCTGATCTCCTCCTGCTTGGCACAGTGCGACCACCCTCCTCATGCACGCGCATCAAGCGCGAAGGCTTTAGGGCTTCGTGGTACAATCGATGGCGATTGACAACATGCTGCAGAAGTGACAGACCTACTTGAGGCCACCATAAGGGGCAAGATGATACCGATCGCTCGACATTCGATAGTGCCACCTTTGCCGATTCGCTCACAACCTTTGAGCAACTGCCACCAACCGATGCTGCCTGCACGCTCGACTGACAACGCACTCCCACTGCATTTTCTGACAAATGCCTTCCAACACGCATTTCTTCATTACCTTCTAGGACACCCTCACACACGCACACACGAATTGCATGCTCATTGATTTCAAGTGGATGCCTTGTTACGACTTCCACTTTATTGCCTCACCTCGCTGACGTGGTCCATATCACAGTGGAGGGGCCATGCGCAAGCATAGATGGAGGCCTATTCCGAGTGTGTCGATGTTGCTCGTTGTCGTGCCTCCGTCTTAGGCACCTCTGCCATGCACACTTCCACACACAACACACTCTGCAGCTCCATATGTCGCCTCTCGACTGGCGACAGGCTCACACCAGAGCATGCATTGTGCGTCATTGCCTTCATGCGTGCAGTCGTTAGCTGATAGGACAAAGCACAAAAGATTAGCAGTTTTGTGGTTGGTCGAAGCTCCACCTAGCCTTCAGCGAGCACCGTGATAATGCTCGTGAGGATTGCTTGTGTGTGTGTGTGATAAGAAAGTATCGTAGAAATGAGGGCGGGAGTCATTATCACCTCCACGCGTCAGCATGTGTGCATCCAGCGCAAGTGCGTCGACAGATGCAGCCATTGGTATCGATCTGGGCACAACCTTCTCCTGTGTGGGAGTCTTCCAACAAGGCAAGGTGGAGATCATTGCCAACGATCAGGGCTTCCGCACCACGCCCAGCTATGTCGCCTTCACTGATAAGGAACGGCTCATCGGTGACGCCGCCAAGAATCAGGCAGCCCTCAATCCTAAGAACACGGTTTTCGATGCAAAACGCCTGATCGGACGCCGCTTCAACGATGAGGCCGTGCAAGCCTGCATGAAGCATTGGCCCTTCAAAGTCATAAATTCGCAAGGCAAGCCGAAATTTGAGGTGGAGTATCGCGGAGAGACGAAAGTGTTTGGTGCAGAGGCGATTTCCTCCATGGTGCTGCTGAAGATGAAGGAGACAGCGGAGGCGTATTTGGGCAGGAGGGTGAGAGATGCCGTGATCACAGTGCCAGCATACTTCAACGATAGCCAGCGACAGGCGACGATAGATGCGGGAAGAATAGCAGGCTTGAATGTGCTGCGCATCATCAATGAGCCCACGGCAGCCGCCATTGCATATGGTCTGAACAGCAGCTCTGGCACGCAGAGCAACGTGCTCGTCTACGACTTGGGTGGTGGAACCTTCGATGTGTCCATCTTGTCCATTCAGAATGGGACATTTGACGTGAAGTCCACTGACGGTGACACGCACCTGGGTGGCGAGGACTTCGACTCCCGAATGGTCAGTCACTGTGTGGAGGTGTTCAGTCAAAGGCACGAGGGCAAGGACTTGACTACTAGCAGGAAAGCCCTCGGTCGTCTGCGAAAGGCATGTGAGATGGCGAAGAGGATGCTGAGTTCTTCTGAGTACACAAACATTGACTTGGAGGTGCTGCTCGATGGCATCGACTTCAGCACCACCATCACACGATCGCGCTTTGAAAACATGTGCTCCGACCTCTTCGTGAAGACGCTGGGTCCGGTTAGGCAGGCACTGGCTGATGCCAACTTGACGAAGGATGATGTGCACGAGGTGCTGCTGGTGGGCGGATCGACGCGCATTCCGAAGGTGCAAGAGTTGCTGCGGCACTTCTTCAATGGCAAGGTGCTGAACAAGTCCATCAATCCCGATGAGGCAGTGGCATACGGTGCGGCGATGCTGGCATCCAGGGTGTCCAACTTGGTCCTGCTGGAGGTGGCGCCACTCTCACTGGGTGTGGAGACGACAGGTGGCATGATGACGACGTTGATAGAGCGCAACAGCAAAATCCCCGTGAGGAAGACAAAGACCTTCTCCACGTGTTTCGACAACCAACCGAGTGTGCTGGTGCAGGTGTACGAGGGTGAGTGCGGACTGACGAGCGAGAACAGGTTGTTGGGCAAATTCGAGTTGTTGGACATTCCACCTGCACCGCGTAGGGTGCCTCACATTGACGTCACCTTCGACATTGACGCTAATGGCA
Organism: Taenia crassiceps; assembly: GCA_023375655.1. Taxonomy (NCBI): domain Eukaryota; kingdom Metazoa; phylum Platyhelminthes; class Cestoda; order Cyclophyllidea; family Taeniidae; genus Taenia; species Taenia crassiceps. Next base: position 503,404 of record JAKROA010000011.1, read on the forward strand.
TTCTGAACGTGACGGCGGTGGACACGTCGTCAGGCAGGCGAAGTAGCATCACCATCACCAAAGACAAGGGCCTTCTCTCAGAGGTGGAGATACAGCAATTGCTGCGTGATGAAGAAACATTCCATCTGGAGGATGAGGAGAAGAGGCGTAGAATGTCAGCGAGAAATGCTCTGCAGAGCTACGTCGACAGCATCAAATGGAGGATGAATGACGACAAAACGAAGGAGAGAGTGGCGAAAGAGCTCCAGCAAAGCGTACTTACGATGTGCAAGACGATCGATGAGTGGATGGAGGCCGACCAACAGGCCACAAGGGAGGACTACGAGCTGAAGTATAGGGAGCTGGAGGCCCTGTGCAACTCCACCATGCCAACGAAGAGTCACCAGTCGTGATCCCAGAGGCTCGCTAACTTGCCTGAGCAGCTATGCACATTGCATTGATTCGGACAAATCGCTCACAGGGGAACTAGGAAATGTGATTAGCTCGACAGGACTCTTTTAACCCTGATCCATTGCAAATTGTACATCATGTTGCATCATGTGCTGACAACTTGTATAGGCATTCACTAAAGCCTTTCTGCAATCACCCAACTGACTATCGCTTTACCTCTCCATCTATTCGCACTCCTTTTATCTTACGTCTTCTCGACTTGCACAGCTTGGTCTTGGCTTGTGGGCGCCTGTGCGAGGAGCCTCCCTGCCAGGGAGCAGCTGTCCACGCATTCTGTACCATCGAGGAAGGAGAGTGGCTCCACTACACACTCTGGAAGTGAAATACACATGGACACTGCAATCCCTTGCACAAATGCTCAGCACTTTGCCACACCTTTTCCAAAAAGAGGGAGGCAGGGAGGTGGAGGGAGGAAAAGTAGTTTCGTCAAAAAGCCGCTCGCCTCGCGGAGGTAAAGTGATTGGTCGTGTGCGTAGATTTACCCTAGGGAAGGCATCGCACCATGTTTGGAGCTGTGAGGGGAGATTGTGCCCCATTACTACACTCGAGCACGGTGCGGAAAAGGGTTGAGTGGAGAGAGGGAGGCCAGTTTTGGTGCCTCACTCACTTCAATGTCAGCTATCCACTCAAGCGATACCTCTGCTTCTCTTGCGATAATGCAACAGTCAGGCCAGAGGAGAAGATGCTGCAACCTGCACTGCGGTCTGCACCGCAGTCTGCACTGCAGCCAGTCCACGACTGCCAGTGCCGCATTTCACTTGCAGCACAGCAGGGAGACACCCATGCCACAACAAACTCTGTGTTCATCCACCAAAGTAGCAACCACTCCTGCCACCGTCACAAACTGAGCAATAGACGAGGTGGACCTGAGGTGGGCTAGCAAAGCCAACAAATGCAAATGCCGGCTTCCATTCACAACTTGTGCATTGACAGTGCGACAGAGATTGGTGAGGTGCATTGTAGGGTTGGTTAGTTGCACACTCGCCTACCGAGTGAGGCCTGTGCACAGTTGAGGCTCTCTTTTATTGATGAACAACTCATCCACCTAATTGGTTCACTTGGTCTGCTTTGCCACTCCCATCCGCCTCCTCCCCGTCCTTGCACACCGTCTCTGCTCCTCTTCTTGCTTCCCTCTTCTTCCATCTCCTGTCGTCAAATAGTGCGCACCTTAGTAAAAGAAGATGGCGTGCACATCTCGCTGCCTGCTTTCTGGCTTCTTCTCCCACCCACCGTATCTTCCCAGACCCATACGGCTCCGATGGTGATTACAGTCATCGCGATTATAAGGCCTGTAGACGGGGAGGATGAGGACCTGTCTTAGAGGCATGTGAAAGCAAAACGCATTCATGCACCACAAACCTCGCGCATTCATTTTACGCTTCTTTGCCACACTCACCTCAAATGACTCCACCCAGCATCCAACGAGACACTGAAGTGCTTATCATGGGAATCACAGGCAGACTTGCAAAACGAAGCTTCTCTATCAAATTCCTTTCCTTCAGCCACCGTCACCTCAATTCGCAAACGAGTTTGATTGGTCACGCGGAGCGGTGTGCACGGAGGACTCTGCTCAGAATGCGCAAGAGTAAGAATGCTCGGTGCTAATGCCCAGAGACTGAAGTCAAAAGAGGAAATATGGGAAATGCGTGTGAAGAATGGTGTGGTTGTGTGGACTGAGGGCGGACGGAGGCATAGATGATGATTCCGAGCAGTAATGAACAGCTCGTTTTGTAAAGGTTTGCGAAGTCGAGACGCCTGAACCAGTCAATAAGCCCACCTCCTCAAAGGCTCAGCGGATGTTCGCCTTCTTTACACACGAATGCAAGCGTCTAATGCTCGGTTGTGTTGGCACCTGTCTCACCAGATTGACTGCTGACGAGTAGACAGTAGTGCGTAATTTGAAGGTTTTCATTGCGGAGTCCATTTTGAGATGATGGTTTTGAGGCTTCTCACTTACCGTTCCATAAACCAACACCAAAATGCTTGATGCCGCAATGGTGGCGCGCTTCTTTGTGGCAAGGACGTGTGCACCTCAGCATGGCCAAACTGCTTTGGAAATGGAGTGAATCTATTGGAAACCACGAATTATGTTGATGGAGTGGGCAACTGCATAAACCAGAGGAAAATATCTGAAGTCCAAAGTGGCGTCTCGACACACTGCGGTCAGACTTCATTTGGTCTGTGAGATTTTTCCTCCGCAACCTACGGTTCATCATTACTAGCAAAGTATTCCACGAGAAGGACTTCCTCCATACCAAGGTTGATATCATAGGCGGGGAAAGGAAGCATGATTAGGGTGACCAACACCAGCCTGCTTGAGTCCAGCTCCAATGCTTGGAACGGATCGAGGTTAGTCCCACACACAAGTCATGCTGAACGCGTATGAGGGAAGTGCTCAGAGTTGGCAAATTTTGTGCCGCAACGGTGACAAAGGCAAATCAATGCTAATGCGGGTCATCCATGGTGGTGGTCTTAGCGGCGGAATGGCAGCACGCGAAGAATTGCATGATCTTGCGACTCAACACTACACCACGTGCTGATTGGCTCGTCGTGACCTCCAAATCACCTAGCTACCTGCATTTATACAAAGGCTGCCTCGCGTTGTAGCTCCATTGTAGGACTGAAGAGAGCGCTGTAAGTTTTCACGCAGTGCCATTTTATGATGCAATGCTGGAAGGTCGACTGATTCTTTCTGCAAGCCCTGTTTCTTGTTGCCTCTTAGTATTAAGCAACTTAGCTCCGTGTACGCAAAATCCTAACTGATGACACCTGTGCATGGAAAGGGCATTGAGCTCACACACGCCTCAACCGGATTCTGCGAGGAGCGCTTGCAAACGCTAGACATTTTGCACGCCCTTTTGGTTTGCGGGTTGTCAAACCGGTGCTTATGATAGCCTTATCGAATCGCTTCCGACAATCTTCAGGTTTGCACCATCCACAACACTCGGTGCCAAGATGTGACCCTTTGTGCGGCCACAATCGGAAGACTTAGGCGTTGGTAGATTCATACACGCATAAGCGACACGTGCGCTTCATTCATTCCCTCGTGCAAAACTTGGCAAGCGCAAATGGCTTTGAAGCATTCACTTGTCAGCACTTACGAGGGACGTCGTGTCGCCGTCCGCGAAGGCGGAGGGTTTTCACACGTCATTGTTGCACTCAGTGGAGGAGTGGTGAGGAGTAGCTGGTGACTGTGTGTGTGTGTGTGTGTGTGTGTGTGTGGCTGCACGAGCACATTTAACAAAAGCCACAGGTGTGAACAAGCAGCCCTCCTCGAGACTGTGTAGCCCAGCAATTGGCATTGTGCGGTGCCAACATTCGACGTGGAGTGGGTAGTAACCGTAGGATAAATACCTGACACCCACTCCCACAGGCGCTCGATGATGCAGCCTCATGCATGAGTGAATGCAGTGGCAAGGTGGATGGTCTTCCAAGGTGTGGCGATGCGCCACACCTAAAAAAGCACCTTCTACTCACGACATCTCTTCATGGTCGTTTCATGCAATGGCATTGGCCGATCGCACACTCTTCTGTTGTCGGTAAAGTCCGCACCGTGCCAACGGATTGCAGATCCAAATCACCTCGACCTAGCATGCTCACCAAATCATGTCGTCTTGACATCGACAGATACATTATTTCTGGACAGATCAGCACACAGAAATCCTGTTAATGTGCCACCGTGCGATGGTGGCGTCAGGGAGGGAGACTGACGGGTCGATGTGGTGCACGACCTAACGCAGTCTTAGTCCACCTTAATCCTCTTCTTTCCTTCACCTCGTAGACCTCCACGTGTGCGGATGACTTGTCCAGCAACGCAGCGCACCTTCATAAGGGATGTGCAGCAGCTGTATAGGACAATTGACGCCTCCACCGATGGCCAGGCACCCATCGTCGGAGTTGATGAGATGACAGTCAAAGTTTGCCTGCATCCCAAATCCGTCCTTAACGCGCATGCGGATTTCCTGCTCACCGTAAGTTCCCTCCAACGGCCTCTTTGTGAAAAACACCTTTCGATTTAGTTGGTCAAAAGGAGCTGCGGTCACCGTACTTACTTCACCTTTCCTCCACCTCAATGAATCTGCTTGTGTTGAATTGGCAGTCGAAATTGGGCAATAGCCAGGTCTCTTGATGAATTGCTGAGAACCACAGTTGACTGTCTAGAACACCCATGGCACTTGAATCAGGCCCCTCATTGTCGTCAACTTGCACAGCACCGAGGCGAATTTCACAAATTTGCCAAGTACTTTTGCATGCTTACCTTCAGATCAAGTGCTGTCCCACGTATCCAACGGTCAATCCTGACGTGTCCTTCGACTCACCCATATTTCACCCCAACATCAATCCATTCGATGGTTCAATATGCTTGAGCCTTCTCGACGAATGGCGGAGGTGAGGAGAATAGAATTCCTCTAAAAAGCCTAGTAATTTTACAATTTGGTGCGGACGCCAACCCATTTAATTACAAGACTAGCCAATTCGCTAATGAGGCTTACAAATGTGCTTCATTTTCCCTCTCTATGGGCCTTCGAAGCACAGTTTTACAGACACTGCTTTAGCTAAAAGCGAGGGCCCGACTTGAGGGCCCGCCTTGAGTCTGTCTTCTCTTTTCGTCATGTCCGATATGCAGCTGCTACAACCTGCTGGATTTGGTGAAGGCGGTGCTCTACCTCATCGAACATCCCGCCTTTGACTCGCCGAACAATTCCTTCGTCGCAGCCGGAGATGCTGCACAGCTGCCCATGATGACGGCACGAGTGCTTGCTGGTGTTGCGATCAAGGATACCGCTTCCCACCAAACACCGCGTGGTTCAAGTGGGCTAGCGACAACGGTTATCTGCCCACGTCAGAGGAGCACTTGGAGGAGGTGGGGCACGTGGATGGGACGGGCGACAAAGCTGACCAGGAAGGCGATGAAGCGATTGACGCTTGCGCCGATATCGCGGTTTCAGAATATAAGGCAAGTGAAGATGACAATAATGGCGATGAGCATCGCTAAATGGAATTTGCCAATGGTTCCATCCTACTGCTCTAGGAGTCCACCATTGAGACAGTTTGTACACCTTCAGTCGCCGTGTCGGATACCGTGCCGTCCTTTGCAAAAATCCGCTACCCCTTCGATCCCAGCGATGAAAGCACTTGGTGGGGTTCCTACTTAAGACGGTGGACGCCATTCGAAGTCGAATCACATCGAGTTCTTATTTGGCATCCTGACAGTGTCAACAGCACACACGCCTACACTGTTTTCTACTTTATTGAACTTTTGGGCACCGATCACCACCACAACGAACTGGGCGAATATTACAACACTCTCTTCATCGGCGATGTCCTACATGAGGATCAGTCGCATCCCGAATCACAGCAAACATCCAGCAGCTGTTCATGGTACGCATATTCCGAGTATTCCTGCAATTCTAGCCATTCTCGTGCTAGCTACAGCTCCCCTCTGAACCTCAGCACCATATTTGAAGCCAAAGACTCACCTAGACAGCCGTTGACTGCGGACTTTTGCCCGTGGTCAGCGCTGGATGGCAAGGGTATGAATGCTCTCTTTGGTGGCTTATTTTTGAGACCAATCGACAAAGAGGCAACTTCACATGCTTTTTGGATGAACAGAGTGATGATGGCAGTGAAAGTCAATGCGTTGAACGCCTCTTTGCTTCCAACTCTTTCGAGGAAGAAGAAGTTGTCGCAGCAACCAACGAAGCATCTGACATTGAGTCACCTGAATCGGCTGCTCAATGTAACTTATCGGAGCATGTAGACAACTTCAATTGGGATGTTGAAGTCTCAGCCAGGAGTGAGCGTGGCGACACTGTCAGTGAGGCCGATAAGGAGAGCCGAAAATCATCCTCATCTGCCTCATCTGCCTCATCCGCCTCATCCGCCTCATCTGCCTCATCTACAACTTACGCGAAAGGTCGCACGCCATTTCCACTGATTACGGAGTGCGTGCGCTGCAGAAACGGATTCGATTATGTGAGGGAGTCTATCAACACAAACCTACCTTCGGTGTGGAAGTGGTTATTCCGCAAAACCCGATGGTCCATTCGGTTTGCTCCGCAGCAAAATGTGAACCTCTCAATGACGGGCATTCGGATCCCACCATGGCGAGCCAGTTCAGGTCGAATGATGTCGGACATCTGCCTCTCTTGTGCAAAACACAAAGACTTGACAAATCTCGTTCTCCTCGACCCTATGGTAAGTCAGTCGACTGATCACGATGCTTCTATTTTACAGTCTGTGTGTTAGTTCTGAGCTTTGATGAGCAGAGCAGGTTTGCATATTTACGTGAAATAAGTGACACCACGATGCATGCTCGATGCTTTATCTGAGAGTTGCTTTGAGAGCCCGATGCGAATCAAGCGCTCATCTTATTCCACTGCTGGGTGTGCTTCAATGTCCACCCAAATGCATGCAAGGCTAGGCGGCATGACCAGGTGAAGTGCAGTCCACCTATCTATGCAGGTGATGAGGACAGTTTTCTGCTTGTGTTTGCATAGGCGTTGTCGCCACTATCGCCATTGCTCAACCTGATGCGTTACCGTGCGGCACCAAGACATCGACTTACCGGCGTTCTCTGGATGACGCCGCTCGAAGCTCTCTCACCCTTCTATCATGTGCCCATCCCTGTCAGTGAAGAGCAGCAGGAGGGTGTGCATCATCGGTACGAGGAAGGAGACGATGCCTACCCCACACCTCTTTGTCTGCGCTTCCTTACCATCATGGCGCTGGTCACCAACTGGGTGGCATGGTTGTCACGCATGGAGAGCTATGCAGCCCTCGGTATGTCGCGGTTTCATGCGACCATTATCAGTGCCCCCATGGCTGCATGCTTGCTACAGCCCTTGAGTCTGGGCTGTGGCCAAGCTTCTCTCATAGACCTCTGGCCCCTGTGGTTGCTCCGCCGACTTCTCACCCTCTCACTCCGACCCTTCCAACTCCGACTTCCCTTTCGTCGCCACAGCCGCTATCATCTGCGATATCTCTTCCCATTCTCTGACCTTGACGAGATTTAAAGTTCCACCCTCACTTTGTCCGTTTAGGACCTCGCTTTTATTTCCTCTTCATAATAGGTCGACATGGTCCCCCGAAGTCTCTTTCGCCTCGGCAACCCCAACATGTGATGTGAGAAGTGCTAGAAAACTGATTGGCTTAATCGGCAGCACACGGGTAGGATGTGAAGTTTCGGACTGTTGTCACAAATGCACACCGGTCTGCTTGACTATGCAAATACTTTAGCAAATGGAGGCGACTGTTGGTGAGGGAGAAATGCAACGGAGAATTTAACGGAGGGAAACACACATTGATATGACGAGACTTGTTTAAAGTTTGAATAAGACAGCAGACTGGAATTGCCGCAAATTTAAAACCTGCTCTCGGGCAGCCTGCCTACGTCTACGTATCAATACGCTTGACTGCTAGCACCATTTTCCATCCCTGGTCACAATTCCTATTTAAACTAGACTTCAGATGCAGTCAATTTGTGCAGATGCTTGCTGAAAATGCAGTTAAGTATCTTTTCACTTGCTTAGAAATTCAGTGACTGGTCTGGGTGAACGACGGGTGTTCAATTTCCAGCGCTATTTGTGTTGTGGTGGCTGAAACGGGAGGCTGACTGAGGGCAGCAACGAGAAGGACGATTGGAAGAGAGGAATTTTGTAATGCTCTCGTTGTTTGCTTGGTCCTCGGTTATGGTTGCGTGGACTTGGTTGTTCGCTTTGTCGTAGTCGGCAGGGCTGGCCAATTGTACCAAGCCTCTTTACCAGCGCTGCATACACGCATTCTGCTCAGTTAGCAAATCTCGTCCCGCCCAAAGGCAAGTTTCACAGCACTACAACCAGCGCAAAAGAGGCTATGTTTAAGTAGCTTAGCGGGATTCCTTCAACCTTCATTTCCACTTTGGTCGGAAGTTAAGTTTGTTTTTCTCAGCGTCTGCTTCGTGTTAGTAAGCGACCTCGAGTGCCAATCTCCTCTGTGGCAAAGGGTTAAAGCGGAAAACGGAAAGACAGTTTAGTGGAAGAATAACTGACATAGGGAGGCAGAGGTAGAAGCATGAATATTGCCAATTCAAAGTAGGGGACACAAATGGGAAGATGGCTTACTTGGGTTTGCAGACCTCTTCAATCACCTCGGTCAAAGTGTCGAATTGATAGGATCCTGCAAAGTGGAAACCGGAAGTTATTTCCTCTCTCTATTTAGAGTGACAGAAGTAAATGCACCTCTTTCTGCCACCAACTCTAGTGTTGTGTCCTTTTAGGCAAAATGAAGGAAGAGATGAAGGCAATAGCAATAACGTACCTCAAACCAACACTTAAATGACGTTCACTGAGTAACTCACTTATGGGTGAGGCAGCAGTGCACAGCGTCATCGCATTTCCACACGAACCTTTCCATGCGTTGTGCTGGTCAAAAAGGATTTTTGACCAGTCCTACGCATTGCCGGGTGTGTGTGTGTGTGCACTCTGCCTCACGACGTAAGTGAGCCTCTAGACGAGGGCTGCCGTCATTTAAGTGTTGGTTTGAGGTACGTTATTGCTATTGCCTTCATCTCTTCCTTCATTTTGCCTAAAAGGACACAACACTAGAGTTGGTGGCAGAAAGAGGTGCATTTACTTCTGTCACTCTAAATAGAGAGAGGAAATAACTTCCGGTTTCCACTTTGCAGGATCCTATCAATTCGACACTTTGACCGAGGTGATTGAAGAGGTCTGCAAACCCAAGTAAGCCATCTTCCCATTTGTGTCCCCTACTTTGAATTGGCAATATTCATGCTTCTACCTCTGCCTCCCTATGTCAGTTATTCTTCCACTAAACTGTCTTTCCGTTTTCCGCTTTAACCCTTTGCCACAGAGGAGATTGGCACTCGAGGTCGCTTACTAACACGAAGCAGACGCTGAGAAAAACAAACTTAACTTCCGACCAAAGTGGAAATGAAGGTTGAAGGAATCCCGCTAAGCTACTTAAACATAGCCTCTTTTGCGCTGGTTGTAGTGCTGTGAAACTTGCCTTTGGGCGGGACGAGATTTGCTAACTGAGCAGAATGCGTGTATGCAGCGCTGGTAAAGAGGCTTGGTACAATTGGCCAGCCCTGCCGACTACGACAAAGCGAACAACCAAGTCCACGCAACCATAACCGAGGACCAAGCAAACAACGAGAGCATTACAAAATTCCTCTCTTCCAATCGTCCTTCTCGTTGCTGCCCTCAGTCAGCCTCCCGTTTCAGCCACCACAACACAAATAGCGCTGGAAATTGAACACCCGTCGTTCACCCAGACCAGTCACTGAATTTCTAAGCAAGTGAAAAGATACTTAACTGCATTTTCAGCAAGCATCTGCACAAATTGACTGCATCTGAAGTCTAGTTTAAATAGGAATTGTGACCAGGGATGGAAAATGGTGCTAGCAGTCAAGCGTATTGATACGTAGACGTAGGCAGGCTGCCCGAGAGCAGGTTTTAAATTTGCGGCAATTCCAGTCTGCTGTCTTATTCAAACTTTAAACAAGTCTCGTCATATCAATGTGTGTTTCCCTCCGTTAAATTCTCCGTTGCATTTCTCCCCTCACCAACAGTCGCCTCCATTTGCTAAAGTATTTGCATAGTCAAGCAGACCGGTGTGCATTTGTGACAACAGTCCGAAACTTCACATCCTACCCGTGTGCTGCCGATTAAGCCAATCAGTTTTCTAGCACTTCTCACATCACATGTTGGGGTTGCCGAGGCGAAAGAGACTTCGGGGGACCATGTCGACCTATTATGAAGAGGAAATAAAAAGCGAGGTCCTAAACGGACAAAGTGAGGGTGGAACTTTAAATCTCGTCAAGGTCAGAGAATGGGAAGAGATATCGCAGATGATAGCGGCTGTGGCGACGAAAGGGAAGTCGGAGTTGGAAGGGTCGGAGTGAGAGGGTGAGAAGTCGGCGGAGCAACCACAGGGGCCAGAGGTCTATGAGAGAAGCTTGGCCACAGCCCAGACTCAAGGGCTGTAGCAAGCATGCAGCCATGGGGGCACTGATAATGGTCGCATGAAACCGCGACATACCGAGGGCTGCATAGCTCTCCATGCGTGACAACCATGCCACCCAGTTGGTGACCAGCGCCATGATGGTAAGGAAGCGCAGACAAAGAGGTGTGGGGTAGGCATCGTCTCCTTCCTCGTACCGATGATGCACACCCTCCTGCTGCTCTTCACTGACAGGGATGGGCACATGATAGAAGGGTGAGAGAGCTTCGAGCGGCGTCATCCAGAGAACGCCGGTAAGTCGATGTCTTGGTGCCGCACGGTAACGCATCAGGTTGAGCAATGGCGATAGTGGCGACAACGCCTATGCAAACACAAGCAGAAAACTGTCCTCATCACCTGCATAGATAGGTGGACTGCACTTCACCTGGTCATGCCGCCTAGCCTTGCATGCATTTGGGTGGACATTGAAGCACACCCAGCAGTGGAATAAGATGAGCGCTTGATTCGCATCGGGCTCTCAAAGCAACTCTCAGATAAAGCATCGAGCATGCATCGTGGTGTCACTTATTTCACGTAAATATGCAAACCTGCTCTGCTCATCAAAGCTCAGAACTAACACACAGACTGTAAAATAGAAGCATCGTGATCAGTCGACTGACTTACCATAGGGTCGAGGAGAACGAGATTTGTCAAGTCTTTGTGTTTTGCACAAGAGAGGCAGATGTCCGACATCATTCGACCTGAACTGGCTCGCCATGGTGGGATCCGAATGCCCGTCATTGAGAGGTTCACATTTTGCTGCGGAGCAAACCGAATGGACCATCGGGTTTTGCGGAATAACCACTTCCACACCGAAGGTAGGTTTGTGTTGATAGACTCCCTCACATAATCGAATCCGTTTCTGCAGCGCACGCACTCCGTAATCAGTGGAAATGGCGTGCGACCTTTCGCGTAAGTTGTAGATGAGGCAGATGAGGCGGATGAGGCGGATGAGGCAGATGAGGCAGATGAGGATGATTTTCGGCTCTCCTTATCGGCCTCACTGACAGTGTCGCCACGCTCACTCCTGGCTGAGACTTCAACATCCCAATTGAAGTTGTCTACATGCTCCGATAAGTTACATTGAGCAGCCGATTCAGGTGACTCAATGTCAGATGCTTCGTTGGTTGCTGCGACAACTTCTTCTTCCTCGAAAGAGTTGGAAGCAAAGAGGCGTTCAACGCATTGACTTTCACTGCCATCATCACTCTGTTCATCCAAAAAGCATGTGAAGTTGCCTCTTTGTCGATTGGTCTCAAAAAATAAGCCACCAAAGAGAGCATTCATACCCTTGCCATCCAGCGCTGACCACGGGCAAAAGTCCGCAGTCAACGGCTGTCTAGGTGAGTCTTTGGCTTCAAATATGGTGCTGAGGTTCAGAGGGGAGCTGTAGCTAGCACGAGAATGGCTAGAATTGCAGGAATACTCGGAATATGCGTACCATGAACAGCTGCTGGATGTTTGCTGTGATTCGGGATGCGACTGATCCTCATGTAGGACATCGCCGATGAAGAGAGTGTTGTAATATTCGCCCAGTTCGTTGTGGTGGTGATCGGTGCCCAAAAGTTCAATAAAGTAGAAAACAGTGTAGGCGTGTGTGCTGTTGACACTGTCAGGATGCCAAATAAGAACTCGATGTGATTCGACTTCGAATGGCGTCCACCGTCTTAAGTAGGAACCCCACCAAGTGCTTTCATCGCTGGGATCGAAGGGGTAGCGGATTTTTGCAAAGGACGGCACGGTATCCGACACGGCGACTGAAGGTGTACAAACTGTCTCAATGGTGGACTCCTAGAGCAGTAGGATGGAACCATTGGCAAATTCCATTTAGCGATGCTCATCGCCATTATTGTCATCTTCACTTGCCTTATATTCTGAAACCGCGATATCGGCGCAAGCGTCAATCGCTTCATCGCCTTCCTGGTCAGCTTTGTCGCCCGTCCCATCCACGTGCCCCACCTCCTCCAAGTGCTCCTCTGACGTGGGCAGATAACCGTTGTCGCTAGCCCACTTGAACCACGCGGTGTTTGGTGGGAAGCGGTATCCTTTGATCGCAACACCAGCAAGCACTCGTGCCGTCATCATGGGCAGCTGTGCAGCATCTCCGGCTGCGACGAAGGAATTGTTCGGCGAGTCAAAGGCGGGATGTTCGATGAGGTAGAGCACCGCCTTCACCAAATCCAGCAGGTTGTAGCAGCTGCATATCGGACATGACGAAAAGAGAAGACAGACTCAAGGCGGGCCCTCAAGTCGGGCCCTCGCTTTTAGCTAAAGCAGTGTCTGTAAAACTGTGCTTCGAAGGCCCATAGAGAGGGAAAATGAAGCACATTTGTAAGCCTCATTAGCGAATTGGCTAGTCTTGTAATTAAATGGGTTGGCGTCCGCACCAAATTGTAAAATTACTAGGCTTTTTAGAGGAATTCTATTCTCTCACCTCCGCCATTCGTCGAGAAGGCTCAAGCATATTGAACCATCGAATGGATTGATGTTGGGGTGAAATATGGGTGAGTCGAAGGACACGTCAGGATTGACCGTTGGATACGTGGGACAGCACTTGATCTGAAGGTAAGCATGCAAAAGTACTTGGCAAATTTGTGAAATTCGCCTCGGTGCTGTGCAAGTTGACGACAATGAGGGGCCTGATTCAAGTGCCATGGGTGTTCTAGACAGTCAACTGTGGTTCTCAGCAATTCATCAAGAGACCTGGCTATTGCCCAATTTCGACTGCCAATTCAACACAAGCAGATTCATTGAGGTGGAGGAAAGGTGAAGTAAGTACGGTGACCGCAGCTCCTTTTGACCAACTAAATCGAAAGGTGTTTTTCACAAAGAGGCCGTTGGAGGGAACTTACGGTGAGCAGGAAATCCGCATGCGCGTTAAGGACGGATTTGGGATGCAGGCAAACTTTGACTGTCATCTCATCAACTCCGACGATGGGTGCCTGGCCATCGGTGGAGGCGTCAATTGTCCTATACAGCTGCTGCACATCCCTTATGAAGGTGCGCTGCGTTGCTGGACAAGTCATCCGCACACGTGGAGGTCTACGAGGTGAAGGAAAGAAGAGGATTAAGGTGGACTAAGACTGCGTTAGGTCGTGCACCACATCGACCCGTCAGTCTCCCTCCCTGACGCCACCATCGCACGGTGGCACATTAACAGGATTTCTGTGTGCTGATCTGTCCAGAAATAATGTATCTGTCGATGTCAAGACGACATGATTTGGTGAGCATGCTAGGTCGAGGTGATTTGGATCTGCAATCCGTTGGCACGGTGCGGACTTTACCGACAACAGAAGAGTGTGCGATCGGCCAATGCCATTGCATGAAACGACCATGAAGAGATGTCGTGAGTAGAAGGTGCTTTTTTAGGTGTGGCGCATCGCCACACCTTGGAAGACCATCCACCTTGCCACTGCATTCACTCATGCATGAGGCTGCATCATCGAGCGCCTGTGGGAGTGGGTGTCAGGTATTTATCCTACGGTTACTACCCACTCCACGTCGAATGTTGGCACCGCACAATGCCAATTGCTGGGCTACACAGTCTCGAGGAGGGCTGCTTGTTCACACCTGTGGCTTTTGTTAAATGTGCTCGTGCAGCCACACACACACACACACACACACACACAGTCACCAGCTACTCCTCACCACTCCTCCACTGAGTGCAACAATGACGTGTGAAAACCCTCCGCCTTCGCGGACGGCGACACGACGTCCCTCGTAAGTGCTGACAAGTGAATGCTTCAAAGCCATTTGCGCTTGCCAAGTTTTGCACGAGGGAATGAATGAAGCGCACGTGTCGCTTATGCGTGTATGAATCTACCAACGCCTAAGTCTTCCGATTGTGGCCGCACAAAGGGTCACATCTTGGCACCGAGTGTTGTGGATGGTGCAAACCTGAAGATTGTCGGAAGCGATTCGATAAGGCTATCATAAGCACCGGTTTGACAACCCGCAAACCAAAAGGGCGTGCAAAATGTCTAGCGTTTGCAAGCGCTCCTCGCAGAATCCGGTTGAGGCGTGTGTGAGCTCAATGCCCTTTCCATGCACAGGTGTCATCAGTTAGGATTTTGCGTACACGGAGCTAAGTTGCTTAATACTAAGAGGCAACAAGAAACAGGGCTTGCAGAAAGAATCAGTCGACCTTCCAGCATTGCATCATAAAATGGCACTGCGTGAAAACTTACAGCGCTCTCTTCAGTCCTACAATGGAGCTACAACGCGAGGCAGCCTTTGTATAAATGCAGGTAGCTAGGTGATTTGGAGGTCACGACGAGCCAATCAGCACGTGGTGTAGTGTTGAGTCGCAAGATCATGCAATTCTTCGCGTGCTGCCATTCCGCCGCTAAGACCACCACCATGGATGACCCGCATTAGCATTGATTTGCCTTTGTCACCGTTGCGGCACAAAATTTGCCAACTCTGAGCACTTCCTCATACGCGTTCAGCATGACTTGTGTGTGGGACTAACCTCGATCCGTTCCAAGCATTGGAGCTGGACTCAAGCAGGCTGGTGTTGGTCACCCTAATCATGCTTCCTTTCCCCGCCTATGATATCAACCTTGGTATGGAGGAAGTCCTTCTCGTGGAATACTTTGCTAGTAATGATGAACCGTAGGTTGCGGAGGAAAAATCTCACAGACCAAATGAAGTCTGACCGCAGTGTGTCGAGACGCCACTTTGGACTTCAGATATTTTCCTCTGGTTTATGCAGTTGCCCACTCCATCAACATAATTCGTGGTTTCCAATAGATTCACTCCATTTCCAAAGCAGTTTGGCCATGCTGAGGTGCACACGTCCTTGCCACAAAGAAGCGCGCCACCATTGCGGCATCAAGCATTTTGGTGTTGGTTTATGGAACGGTAAGTGAGAAGCCTCAAAACCATCATCTCAAAATGGACTCCGCAATGAAAACCTTCAAATTACGCACTACTGTCTACTCGTCAGCAGTCAATCTGGTGAGACAGGTGCCAACACAACCGAGCATTAGACGCTTGCATTCGTGTGTAAAGAAGGCGAACATCCGCTGAGCCTTTGAGGAGGTGGGCTTATTGACCGGTTCAGGCGTCTCGACTTCGCAAACCTTTACAAAACGAGCTGTTCATTACTGCTCGGAATCATCATCTATGCCTCCGTCCGCCCTCAGTCCACACAACCACACCATTCTTCACACGCATTTCCCATATTTCCTCTTTTGACTTCAGTCTCTGGGCATTAGCACCGAGCATTCTTACTCTTGCGCATTCTGAGCAGAGTCCTCCGTGCACACCGCTCCGCGTGACCAATCAAACTCGTTTGCGAATTGAGGTGACGGTGGCTGAAGGAAAGGAATTTGATAGAGAAGCTTCGTTTTGCAAGTCTGCCTGTGATTCCCATGATAAGCACTTCAGTGTCTCGTTGGATGCTGGGTGGAGTCATTTGAGGTGAGTGTGGCAAAGAAGCGTAAAATGAATGCGCGAGGTTTGTGGTGCATGAATGCGTTTTGCTTTCACATGCCTCTAAGACAGGTCCTCATCCTCCCCGTCTACAGGCCTTATAATCGCGATGACTGTAATCACCATCGGAGCCGTATGGGTCTGGGAAGATACGGTGGGTGGGAGAAGAAGCCAGAAAGCAGGCAGCGAGATGTGCACGCCATCTTCTTTTACTAAGGTGCGCACTATTTGACGACAGGAGATGGAAGAAGAGGGAAGCAAGAAGAGGAGCAGAGACGGTGTGCAAGGACGGGGAGGAGGCGGATGGGAGTGGCAAAGCAGACCAAGTGAACCAATTAGGTGGATGAGTTGTTCATCAATAAAAGAGAGCCTCAACTGTGCACAGGCCTCACTCGGTAGGCGAGTGTGCAACTAACCAACCCTACAATGCACCTCACCAATCTCTGTCGCACTGTCAATGCACAAGTTGTGAATGGAAGCCGGCATTTGCATTTGTTGGCTTTGCTAGCCCACCTCAGGTCCACCTCGTCTATTGCTCAGTTTGTGACGGTGGCAGGAGTGGTTGCTACTTTGGTGGATGAACACAGAGTTTGTTGTGGCATGGGTGTCTCCCTGCTGTGCTGCAAGTGAAATGCGGCACTGGCAGTCGTGGACTGGCTGCAGTGCAGACTGCGGTGCAGACCGCAGTGCAGGTTGCAGCATCTTCTCCTCTGGCCTGACTGTTGCATTATCGCAAGAGAAGCAGAGGTATCGCTTGAGTGGATAGCTGACATTGAAGTGAGTGAGGCACCAAAACTGGCCTCCTCTCTCCACTCAACCCTTTTCCGCACCGTGCTCGAGTGTAGTAATGGGGCACAATCTCCCCTCACAGCTCCAAACATGGTGCGATGCCTTCCCTAGGGTAAATCTACGCACACGACCAATCACTTTACCTCCGCGAGGCGAGCGGCTTTTTGACGAAACTACTTTTCCTCCCTCCACCTCCCTGCCTCCCTCTTTTTGGAAAAGGTGTGGCAAAGTGCTGAGCATTTGTGCAAGGGATTGCAGTGTCCATGTGTATTTCACTTCCAGAGTGTGTAGTGGAGCCACTCTCCTTCCTCGATGGTACAGAATGCGTGGACAGCTGCTCCCTGGCAGGGAGGCTCCTCGCACAGGCGCCCACAAGCCAAGACCAAGCTGTGCAAGTCGAGAAGACGTAAGATAAAAGGAGTGCGAATAGATGGAGAGGTAAAGCGATAGTCAGTTGGGTGATTGCAGAAAGGCTTTAGTGAATGCCTATACAAGTTGTCAGCACATGATGCAACATGATGTACAATTTGCAATGGATCAGGGTTAAAAGAGTCCTGTCGAGCTAATCACATTTCCTAGTTCCCCTGTGAGCGATTTGTCCGAATCAATGCAATGTGCATAGCTGCTCAGGCAAGTTAGCGAGCCTCTGGGATCACGACTGGTGACTCTTCGTTGGCATGGTGGAGTTGCACAGGGCCTCCAGCTCCCTATACTTCAGCTCGTAGTCCTCCCTTGTGGCCTGTTGGTCGGCCTCCATCCACTCATCGATCGTCTTGCACATCGTAAGTACGCTTTGCTGGAGCTCTTTCGCCACTCTCTCCTTCGTTTTGTCGTCATTCATCCTCCATTTGATGCTGTCGACGTAGCTCTGCAGAGCATTTCTCGCTGACATTCTACGCCTCTTCTCCTCATCCTCCAGATGGAATGTTTCTTCATCACGCAGCAATTGCTGTATCTCCACCTCTGAGAGAAGGCCCTTGTCTTTGGTGATGGTGATGCTACTTCGCCTGCCTGACGACGTGTCCACCGCCGTCACGTTCAGAATGCCATTAGCGTCAATGTCGAAGGTGACGTCAATGTGAGGCACCCTACGCGGTGCAGGTGGAATGTCCAACAACTCGAATTTGCCCAACAACCTGTTCTCGCTCGTCAGTCCGCACTCACCCTCGTACACCTGCACCAGCACACTCGGTTGGTTGTCGAAACACGTGGAGAAGGTCTTTGTCTTCCTCACGGGGATTTTGCTGTTGCGCTCTATCAACGTCGTCATCATGCCACCTGTCGTCTCCACACCCAGTGAGAGTGGCGCCACCTCCAGCAGGACCAAGTTGGACACCCTGGATGCCAGCATCGCCGCACCGTATGCCACTGCCTCATCGGGATTGATGGACTTGTTCAGCACCTTGCCATTGAAGAAGTGCCGCAGCAACTCTTGCACCTTCGGAATGCGCGTCGATCCGCCCACCAGCAGCACCTCGTGCACATCATCCTTCGTCAAGTTGGCATCAGCCAGTGCCTGCCTAACCGGACCCAGCGTCTTCACGAAGAGGTCGGAGCACATGTTTTCAAAGCGCGATCGTGTGATGGTGGTGCTGAAGTCGATGCCATCGAGCAGCACCTCCAAGTCAATGTTTGTGTACTCAGAAGAACTCAGCATCCTCTTCGCCATCTCACATGCCTTTCGCAGACGACCGAGGGCTTTCCTGCTAGTAGTCAAGTCCTTGCCCTCGTGCCTTTGACTGAACACCTCCACACAGTGACTGACCATTCGGGAGTCGAAGTCCTCGCCACCCAGGTGCGTGTCACCGTCAGTGGACTTCACGTCAAATGTCCCATTCTGAATGGACAAGATGGACACATCGAAGGTTCCACCACCCAAGTCGTAGACGAGCACGTTGCTCTGCGTGCCAGAGCTGCTGTTCAGACCATATGCAATGGCGGCTGCCGTGGGCTCATTGATGATGCGCAGCACATTCAAGCCTGCTATTCTTCCCGCATCTATCGTCGCCTGTCGCTGGCTATCGTTGAAGTATGCTGGCACTGTGATCACGGCATCTCTCACCCTCCTGCCCAAATACGCCTCCGCTGTCTCCTTCATCTTCAGCAGCACCATGGAGGAAATCGCCTCTGCACCAAACACTTTCGTCTCTCCGCGATACTCCACCTCAAATTTCGGCTTGCCTTGCGAATTTATGACTTTGAAGGGCCAATGCTTCATGCAGGCTTGCACGGCCTCATCGTTGAAGCGGCGTCCGATCAGGCGTTTTGCATCGAAAACCGTGTTCTTAGGATTGAGGGCTGCCTGATTCTTGGCGGCGTCACCGATGAGCCGTTCCTTATCAGTGAAGGCGACATAGCTGGGCGTGGTGCGGAAGCCCTGATCGTTGGCAATGATCTCCACCTTGCCTTGTTGGAAGACTCCCACACAGGAGAAGGTTGTGCCCAGATCGATACCAATGGCTGCATCTGTCGACGCACTTGCGCTGGATGCACACATGCTGACGCGTGGAGGTGATAATGACTCCCGCCCTCATTTCTACGATACTTTCTTATCACACACACACACAAGCAATCCTCACGAGCATTATCACGGTGCTCGCTGAAGGCTAGGTGGAGCTTCGACCAACCACAAAACTGCTAATCTTTTGTGCTTTGTCCTATCAGCTAACGACTGCACGCATGAAGGCAATGACGCACAATGCATGCTCTGGTGTGAGCCTGTCGCCAGTCGAGAGGCGACATATGGAGCTGCAGAGTGTGTTGTGTGTGGAAGTGTGCATGGCAGAGGTGCCTAAGACGGAGGCACGACAACGAGCAACATCGACACACTCGGAATAGGCCTCCATCTATGCTTGCGCATGGCCCCTCCACTGTGATATGGACCACGTCAGCGAGGTGAGGCAATAAAGTGGAAGTCGTAACAAGGCATCCACTTGAAATCAATGAGCATGCAATTCGTGTGTGCGTGTGTGAGGGTGTCCTAGAAGGTAATGAAGAAATGCGTGTTGGAAGGCATTTGTCAGAAAATGCAGTGGGAGTGCGTTGTCAGTCGAGCGTGCAGGCAGCATCGGTTGGTGGCAGTTGCTCAAAGGTTGTGAGCGAATCGGCAAAGGTGGCACTATCGAATGTCGAGCGATCGGTATCATCTTGCCCCTTATGGTGGCCTCAAGTAGGTCTGTCACTTCTGCAGCATGTTGTCAATCGCCATCGATTGTACCACGAAGCCCTAAAAGCCTTCGCGCTTGATGCGCGTGCATGAGGAGGGTGGTCGCACTGTGCCAAGCAGGAGGAGATCAGCACACCTCCCCTTCCTGATTGATGTGCCATCACGCGAATTTCGTCATGCGTCATTTCGATGTTGTGCGTATGCGTGCATCAATCGCTACACCGCGATCGTGGCGCAGTTACTACCACCTCCCAGCCTCCCACTCTTTGGTGGCTAGCTCCACGCTTCCCCATTTCTAGAGTTACCTCAACCATCCTCTTCCATTTCCAGTAAACGCATTCTCAAATAACCGTCCTTAAAATTCAGTCTCCAGAAAGAGAAACGCAGTCCACTAACGAGTCCAGTCAAGCACCGATCCACCGGCATTGAAGGAGGCATTACTTGAAACCCTCCTCCTCAAGCTATCTTCCTCCGCATGTGCGATCAGAACGACTGACACATCAATTGACAGATCAAAAGGAATTGTCGATCGGTCAGTTGCATGATGTAGTGGTGGGCATCCGAACCACCACTGTCATGGCTGTCACACCCACAAAAGTTGTTGAGGCTGCACTTATTGTCAGTGAGGGTATCAGCTCCACTCGCATCTTCGCATGCGCGGAGGCTCGCACCCCGCCTCCCACATCGAAGTAAGTAGGACTCCACTTCCACGCATCCTCCCATACCACCATGCCGCCCTCTCGCTTCGAGTTCACGACAACGACTACACTATGCAACGCTACGCAAGGCTTTCTAAATTCACACCTCACCTACACAAACTATCAGAAGGCAAGGCATCACTCACCCATCACCATCGTCGCCCACCTCCACGAGCAGCGTTGTCACGAGTCCTTGGCACTCACGATGCAGGCCATCGACAACTCACGACCATCTACTCCCACATTTCCGGCTTCAAAATGCTAATCTCGTAGGGCCCATGCCCCCACCTCCCCTCCCCTGTCCCGAAGCCCAAACCACTTCAACTTCACTCTCCCTCGCCAGGCACTATTGACAGAGGTCGCCATTTTGGTGAGGGAGGAGCCCGAGACCCTCCGCATGTGGTGTGGTGGCAATCACGGAGTCCTTCCTCCCATGGGCGAGCAATGTGCGGCAAGGCGTTACCAGGACGATGACGCAAACCAACTCTCCCTCCTGTTGTGCATGCCATGAAGCAGTTCAAGGCCACCTGGTCCACTAACTGCCAGCCACTCGTGTTACTCGCGTTCACTCGCCTCTCAAGGCTGTAAACGAATTGACAAACACCGTAATCCCAATAAGCTAACTGGCGTAGTCCCCAATCGCATTAAACATCACCAGACACGTGTGCTGGAAGAGCACACACGCAAGGACCAGCCACGACGTGCTGCTAAATCCGAATGCCTTTCATTTGCGCATTGCCAAAATGTTGAAGTCCGATGTCCTCGACACATTCGTCCGCGACTACTATGCACACACTCGTGGAAGTGCGCAGACAAACTAACAATCAGCTCCCACCAATTGGAGTACCCATCGTCGCCACTGGCGCTCACACACTGGCACTGTAGACAGCCACAGCTGCACAACCAGAAGGGCGTGCAGACACGCCGCTCAGGCACACCACCAGTGACCTTGAGACTGAAACTCCACGCATTCGCGGTTGGCTGCTGCTGCTGCTGCTGCTGCTGCTGCTGCTGCTGCTGCTTTGGCTCAAAAAACACGCACAATTTATGCATGCATCACTACAGCATTACACGTGTTTGCTGCTACCAGAAAGCACAAATGTTAGGAGAACTAGTCCTTTGCATTGTCAGGACCTCGCCTCCATTTCACTACGTCTCTGTGTGCGCATGCACATCTGTATGCACGCGTGTGTGCGCAGCGGCGTTAAAGCCTAGTCCGCTGAGTCAACTGCAAACCAATGGGCGAAGCTCTGGCTGCTACTTCCTCCAAACTTAGTCATCTTTGCACTTTCGTAATGTCAGGTTTGATAAGTGGGCCAATTTACCTTGCCAATGCCAATACTGTTTGTATGGCGCCTCCTTTGTTAGCGTGAGCAACATGTTAGGCTTTGCCTGGAAGGACTTCCTTCGTTGTAAGGAAGATGTCACTAAGGTGCTAGGCTGCACGGGGTCTTGCTGACGTTTTATCGCCGGTCGTTAGGGTCATATGCATGTCAGTGTGTCTTATCAGGTGTGGCTGGCGACAGAATTGAACGCCGAGTACGTTTGTCTCGGCTATGCTGGTGCTTCACATGTTGTTGAGGTATGGATGGATTGTGATGCATGGGTTGTTGTCACGCTTCTTGCGTTTTGATTGAAGCAACGTGTGTGTGTGTGTGTGTGTGTTCGGTGATAACATGCACTTCCTGAAGTATAGAGCATTTGCACAAGCAGGGTAGATTAGCCTCGCGTTGCTTTGATGCGGCAAGCAGCTTGATTTTAGCCCAAATACATCTTTTCTCCCGATTATCAACTTAGCCGGAGATTGTGCCAAGTGCCTACCAGTTGGCCACCACTTGAATGTGCTTTTGCAGTCTCCTTTGCCACTGCTGTGCATGCAAGGAGACCTGATGCAACATGGCAGTGGTGCTGACTGTTTGCTAAGACGTCAAAGTACTGCGACTCCTGTCCAAGTCTGCAGTATCCGACACCGTGACGCGGGTGAAGCTAATGATTTAGTGAAATGCTGTAGCTTCGCATCACTTTGCTGTGCTTCGCGCTCCATGGCAGTGAGGGCAGTTGGTGAAGGTAACATTGTCGGCTTCGGCAAGATCGAGCGTGGATGATGGGCGAGGTCTGTGGACGCGATGGATTTCCTTACGGATAGGGGGCGCTTGTGGTGTTCTTTCAATTGCCAGGGTCTCACGCATCGGTCAGAGGGAGGTGGTGGGCTCAGAAGTAAGTGGAGGTGTGCACTCTCCATGATGGCTATTGTTGCATGAGAAGGCTCAGCATAGCGCGCTGAGGGAATGCACTGCTCCTCACTCCCATCCTTCCTATGCGTGTGTAAATGTTTGTTGTAGTTCTGAGTAAGCAATGCCAGTTTCTGGTGTCCCACAGACGGCAGAGGCATGAGCTGGCGATGGTGTGAGGACTGCAGTGCTCTGCTCCTTTCGGAAGACAGCGGCGGTGAAGTTGATGCCAAACCTGCGTGTCATTGAAAAACCTGAATTGTGGAGGGCAGTGCTCATTGCTTCAGCGAATAGATTGAGGGAGCTCTCATTGTGGTTGCTTCATTGTCTGTGGTGGAGGAGGTTGTGCAAACTTGTCTGCTTTGCCATTACCTTGGCAATACTGATGAGTTATGAAGTGGCAGTGGCGTTGCTGGCGGTGTGTAGGAATCACATTGGGTTCATTCAATGGGATGGTTGGGGTAGTTATGTGTGCGTTGGAAAGGGCAAATCCTGCCACACAAACGTCTTCTTTCCTGCTTGATGGTCTCGTCGATTTGGTTGTATTGCTTGTTTCTGATGTCAGTCATTCGCCGGTGACTCCGAGGTGGGCGCGCATGGGCACCAAATCGGCGAAGACTTGGCACAGTTGGAGGCTGCGGCGTCGGCAGACCTCTCTGCTCCTCCCCTCGAGGTAAGTTTGCCTGTAGCGTGAAGACACTAGTGCTTCCTCACACATCACACGACTTTGCCAGGTTGTGTGATGTGTGGTGAATAATGGGTGAGGTAGGCACTGTTTCAGCTTACCCGGATGCCTTCACCGCGGCAAGGGCAGTGAGAGGGTGGTAGGGTGGCAGGTTAGCTACCTTGCGTGAGTTCAGTGTAGACTGCAACAATTGTGGCCTTTGCACCTTGTGGACCATCGGCAGCGCATTTGTATTGTCCGGATCTCCCTGTGCCATGGCTTCCTGGAAGCCTCCCTTGGTTAAGTTAATTCCACTTTTGAACAGGCCGCAAGGCAGATGGTACATTTGAGGAACGAATGCTGGGATGGACAAACGCCCTCCGTCAGTTCATCCATTCTATCCTCAGTTTGCCTTTCCAGACAAGATGGCTTTTTCGGTGTTCATTTGGTGCTTGGAAATATTCTACTCTGCTGAGGAAGACGTGTACGGGATTGTGGTTAGTGTCGCAAAATGAAGGCATGAGAAGGGATTGTGAAGTTGACGAAAGGGTGAAACCGAATTACCTGGTGTGGTGTAACTATTCGTCTGTCTACTACTAATTCCAATCGGCTGATTGGTGCTTTGGTTGGTGCGTTGGGTGAGGATTTACTGGCGTGAAACCTGAAGCTTTATCCGCTGAGATGTCTGCATACGAAGGAGTGTGGTGATGGGAGTAAAATTTGCAGAAATTTGGTGAAAGATTACGAGGGCAGGAAGGGAGGGCGTGAGGCGGGTTTGATTAGTGACAGGTGCAATTGTAGAGAAGAGGAATTACCATCAGCGATAGCTGCGGTGGAGGCGCATTTGTCTTCACCTGCATTGAGGGTGCGACTGGAGGATCACAAAACGGCGGTCGCATGAGCCTTGCACACCACCCTGCCTTATGAGTAGTTTGTGTTGACTAACGTAGGTCAGGAAGGTGGGTGAGTAAGTGAGTAAGTGGTTAAGTGGGTGAGCGCGAGTGTTGAAGGAGGTACCAACGGAGTGAACTGGTACAGATGGAGCAGAGTGTAGGAAGGCACGGCGATTAACGCCGTGGAGGAGGAGGAGGAGGAGGTGGATGTGGACGTGGAGAGCAGAGTGACTGGGCTGGAGGCATAAACTGCCCTCCTTTGCCCCTCTGCAATGTGCTTTTTCCCTTTCGC
Source organism: Taenia crassiceps (assembly GCA_023375655.1). Lineage (NCBI taxonomy): Eukaryota > Metazoa > Platyhelminthes > Cestoda > Cyclophyllidea > Taeniidae > Taenia > Taenia crassiceps. The sequence continues at coordinate 528,025 of JAKROA010000011.1, forward strand.
TCTCCTGTCTACTTGCTCAGCATACCAAATGTCCATCTATCCCGCATCCGTCCAGTTGTGCTTCTCCGCACACTGTGCTACGTTCACTTATTATTCATTTGGACACTGACTCCGAATCGAGACACCAAGCTAACAGTTGTTGTATTGCCCATGCTCACAGCCCTTCACTGCTCCCTGTGACGCAGACGTTTGGAGGCCGTTTGGAGGCCGTTCGGAGACGTTTGTGAAAGGTTCTGGCAATGGCCGTGCGCTAGTTGGCTGCTCTGAGGTTACCTCGGTCAGGACTGTCTGTGGGTTTGACACGTGCACCACTGAAGCGGCAAGCGTCCGCGTGCATGTTATCTCCAGACGCGTTCGTGCTGCTTTCTGTCATTTTCACATATGCTGTCGCAGTTGAGCATCAGTCGTTGCTTTCCTTACAGAATCCGTGCCTGATGCTTGTCATTGTTCACCTAACAGAAGTCAGTCTTTCTGCACTTCGACGCAGTCGCCTCGCCTGCAGTTCATTTTGACGTTTTCCTATTTATGAGCGTGCACTCCTAGATTGCTCGAGGTGGTGGACAGACAGTAGCAATGGATCATGCGCCCCTTGCACTGCCTCCAAGGCGCTAATTGTTGCAGAGGTAAGCTTCGAATGCGTTGTGATATGCGTATGCTTTGCTGATAAGTGTCGGAGTTGGATGGGCTCATTTGCGGGTGTTGTTGTGGCATGTGGCTTTCATTGAATGCGCGTGGCGCAAGGTCGTGCTCTCTTCTACGGCTTTGGTGGCATGACTGTGCCTTTTTGCGATGGAAGCAGGGCTGTGGAGGCGGAGAGGAGGAGACGCAAAGGTTGATGGTATTGTGTGAACACTGCGACAGATCCGGTCAGGGTCAGTGTAGCAGTGCATTGTCGATTGCATTAATCTTTTCCACTGCATCGGCAAGGGTCACAGAGTGCTGCATTCAGGCGAGTAGTGTGAGTGGTTGCGTGTGTTCTTGGCATGCGTAGGTGGGCAGTTGTCCTTGTGCCGCACCTCCATCACTTGAGTGAGCAGTTCTACTGTGTTTGGCTCTTCGCTCCTTTTTGTGTGCATGAATGTGTATGCTTGTCTGTCTGTTGAGCGAACAGCGGTGGTGGGAAGGAGGTGTAGTAAGAGATGGAAGAATGAGTGCTTCATTAAGTCACCAGGATGACTGCGGGTGACTGCAAGTGACTGGGTGCTCGAAGGTGCGAATGAATGACCGTTGACCGAAGCGCGGAGAGGATAGCACATGCAGGAGGGAGGGAGGGAGGGTGGTGAGCAGTTTGGCTAGTGACGCTGAATGCTGTCAATCGTGTCGGTGGGAACGATGGTGGTGGTGATGGAGTGCAGTGAAGTGTGTCGTTGCGGTGACAAGGCGTCAGCGGATGCATGAGGTTTTGGTGCTAATTTACAAATGTAAGCAAAGAAGCATCAGAAGCAGGATGTTGTCTCTTGTGTTGCGCAATGACCAAAAGACCACGCGAAAGTCAAACCTTCATTCTCCTTCCACTCCTCTCTTTCCTGCTTCATGCCACAAGACGCCACGTTGCGTTAGATCAGGTTGTGTTGAGGTGAGTCGAAGTAGTCTGTGCTATGGAGACAGAGGGTGACACAGTAATGTCACACAACCAAGGCTTGAGTGCAATACCCTAAGCCACTAATACGCTGTAGTCAGCGTCTTGGTGCCCACTGAAGCGCCATATTTTCCTTACCTTGCATGGATTTATAGTCCACCATGTGCCTTACTGAGAGGCATTAACTCAATCTTCGACTGAAGACTTTGAGAGCGTATTCGAACTTGGCGCGTCTTGAGAGTAGTTGAAGGCAAGAGGAGCAATGGGAGGTGGATACAGTGTGGGGTACGGTGCAAGGTCTCCTTGCGATGCCGGTTTCGAGACACTTGTTTTGGAGGAAGAAGTATTGACGAAAGGATTAGGCATAAAATTGCTGCCTCAGACAGTAGGGTTTTACAAGAACGCTCCACGAAGACGCTGACAGAATGGTCTGCCTCTGAACAATCCAGTCGTCGCAGTTCTCGAATTCCGGTTATACCTCAATCCACTTGTCAATAGTGCACCATCGCACCCATGCGTGCTAAAACCATGGAAAGCGAGAGAAAATACCACTTTACCGCCTTTCATGCTTCCTTATAATTCAGGACAATGTGTGTGTGTGTGTGTGTGTGTGTGTGTGTGTGTGTGTGTGTGTGTGTGTGTGTGTGTGTGTGTGTGTGTGTGTGTGTGTGTGTGTTGGTGTTCGTACTGATCCGGGATGCGTGAGAGGAATGAAGTGGGTTCTCCATGACTTCCTGCCCACCTCTTCTTTTCTTTGTCATCTGTAACGACATTTGTGTTTGCATCAACCCAGTAACTCTGTTGCTCTCCATTCCTCCTTCCCTCTCTCCCTCCCCCTCTAAGCAAGGATGCAGAGGCAGCGACTGGAGGTGAGGGGAATCATGCGATGCATGGGTGGGTGGTTGGTTGGTTGAGTGCCTGATGTTGGTATTTGCAATAGATATGTATTATGCCCTACTGCTAGTGCTATGTCTTCTTCCTTGCGTCCCCTCGACAGGGTGGTGGATGCGTGGGTGAGTGAGTGGGGGCACTGCAGTGGGCATGTATAAGTTGATGCGGGAGATGTTGCTGTTGCTGCTGCTGCTGTTGCTGTTGATGTTGTTGATGATGGTGGTGGTGGTTGTGGTTGTGATGGTGGCGACGATGTTCCATTGGGGCCATTTTGTCCCTACAGATGTGGGAGTATTTCTTCTGTTCTTTTGCTTTGTTGGATCAGAGTTAATGAAAGTTGGTGACAGAGGTGAGCGATGAGTAGTGCATAAATGGTGGATTGTGAATTGTGCCAAGCAGAATCGCGAAGAAGGATTGTGCGGGAGGAAGGGAGGAAGGGAGGAAGGGAGGAAGGGAGGAAGGGAGGGAGGGAAGGAGGGAGGAAGGGAGGAAGGGAGGAAGGGAGGGAGGGAAGGAGGGAGAAGTGGTGGTAGATGCAGTGATTGTTGGATGAATGCACCATTGTAGTAGGCATGTTGACTGGCGCACAAATCATGAGCTTCCTTATTGGCGGGTGGAATGGCTCATAACTGCTTTGCCTGCGCATCCTCCTTCACCGCCAACTTTTGGGGATGTAGGAGGAGTTAAAGCCGACGAAGGTGGAATTTGGCAATGGTGGGGAGGAGATTGACTCATGGAGCTATGGCTTAGACTGAACTGCTCACAACTCCTCAATGACCGTGTCTGCCACCAATAGTGCTCACCACGAACTAGCACCACCATCCCAGTGGCCAATTGGCAAGGCGCCGTAACAGAGAAAATGGAAAGGAATGTAATCTAAGCAAGAACAATACTAGTAAGAGGTAGATGACTAAGGGAGTTGAATCTGTCACAGGGCAGATTGGGCAGGTGTTGAAGTGGAAGAAGGAGAGGAAGAAGACGAAGTGAGGAAGGGGTGGAGGAGCTCACCAGGAAGGTGTGATGTGAAGGTCATCGGACTGCAACGACTACTGGAGGTCGTCGTCGTCGTGGTGGCTAGAAGCGCAGCGGACGAAGGAGTGGAAGGAGCCACCAGAGCAGCAGTCAATGCAATAGCCGAGGGTACAGATGAGTGCGAGTGGGAGGGAGGGGAAGGATAAGATGAGGATGGGAAGCGAGAGGAGGAGGAAGGCAGAGGGCTACCGGGGAGAAGAAGAAGAAGAGAGAGCAGATGGGGGGAGGGGGGAGGGAGGAAGGAAGGAAGGAAAGAAGGGGCGGTGGAACAGAGAAGGAGTAAAGAAGGGGGAGAAGACACCTGCAGTGAACGACGGTGGCGGTGGCGGTGGCAGTGGCGACGACGGTGATGGTAGGGGTGGTGTTGACGACTGCAGCGGACAGACGTGGTAGGACACATGCAGCAGTACCTCTGAACCGAGCACTAGATGAAGGAAGGGGAAAGGAGAGAAAAGGCAAGGTGGAGGGGCGGAACGGACGTGCCTCATTCACCCGCCCGCGCGCAGGTTGGAAGGTGAGTAAATAGCACTTGCTGTAGGAAGTAGAGAGCATTATCCATCTCCTGCTGCAATAAACGTTGGCTCTACAGCTAAGTGGGTGCCTGAAGAGCAATAACAACGAAAGTGCCTCTAGTACCCTGCCTGCCTCGTCATCGTCATCGTGATGAAGGTGGTGCGCAGCGCGGCTTGCGATGACGTGGAATGCAAGCACTGCTGCCATCAATGTCTGATGGAGTGGGTAAATATGTGCCGGTGAGGCTGTTGACCACCTTTGTGGTGGCATGCGAGCCCGCCACCGATGGTGTTGGTGAAGAGTTGTCTCCACGTGCCACACGTCTTCTTCTTTGGTGGGTCGTCATCAACTTGGTAGCCGCTATTCACTTTGTGTGCTTCTTCCTCTCTCTTCATCCCCTCGCCATTCCTCCCTTTGCCTTCTTCCTCCTCCTCTTCCTCTTCCTCCCCCCTCTCCTCCTCCACCTTCGCCTTCTTCTTGGAACGGCCCTTTGTCTTCCTGCCTCTGGTCTTTTCGACGCAAATGTCCTCTGCGCTATTCTCACCACCCTCTTTCCCCCATCTGCACTCATCGGGAAGCTCGGCTATTCCATAGCTCGTGGCTGCGGTGGTGGCTGCTTCCATTTTCATCGAGTGCAGCCTCCGTGTAGGATGACTTCTGAGCGAGGCGACGAAGTTGAGTAATTGCTGCAGTCTATTGAACTTCGCATTCAACGCTCCTGTCGAGTCTTCCTCCTCGTCCTCTGCTTGCACATGCTCATCTGTCTGCACTGCCTTGTGGCAGATGCCACCTCTTTGGCAACCTAGAAGCCATGGAGGTTAGTGATTAGAGGAGGTTGTAAAGGCGGGCGCCTACTTTTCGTCAGCGCAATGCAAACAACATCCGCCACTGCCCAGGCGATAAAGAAGAAGCGAAAATGAAAGCCGGAAGTGCAACCGAAGAGGACAATAAGGAGGTAGACGAAGGTGACTTGAGCACCGAACCGCTGTAGACTAGCAGTCATGTCTGCAGAAAGTAGCTTGAAGAAGTGGCGTACGCAATTGATTGCTTCACTGATTGCCTCCTCATGGTTTGAAAGTCGGCTGCCTGGTGACTGCTGGTACCACTGTCACGATGCACGTGCAGATGTCGCGGCCATGTGATGGCAATTGCCTTGAATCGCGAGTGAAATGGCATTGTTGGTTAAATGATCTCAGTAAGAAGTTGATGCTGTGAGGTGTGATTTGTGGCCCGGAGTGCTCTAGACAAACCTGCATTTGGAGATTTCAGCTGCGTCTACGTTGCTACAGCTGCTGCTGCTGCTGCTGCCGCTCAGTTGGCGTGTTGCACGTGAGAAGTACTCCCGATTATTTCAAATGACATGCCTAATTAAAAAGCGAAATTCGGCGACTTTGGCAGTTGTGTTATGATTGCAGTTATTGCCTGCGTGGTCGCGAGCGTGGAGGCAGAAAGGGCCTGATGGAGGCTCCGTCACTGTGCCTTCACTAAGCGGTCTCACTTTGAAACTATGCTAGTCGTCTGCAAGCCCTTCTGCTCATCGAAATCGTGCATTCCACCCTAGCACAGCACAGCATAGCATAGCATAGCGTAGCGTGGCGTAGCATAGTGTCTTCTTTAGTCTAGTCTTCAAGGGAGTTGCGCAGAAGCAGGTGCGCATCCATTAGTTGGTGTGGTGAAGTCCCCTCACTATGGTTGATGGGCACAATTGTAAATAGGCAAGAATGGGCCTCAAGAATTGTCTCCTCTCAGTTCCTCTCAACAAGGTAGGTTTCGCTAGACGCCAAAGCATTACAATGCCTGTTGCTAACATGATGCTGACGTGACTCAACATCGTTTCGCTGATATTGTTGCTTTGGGGAGGGTTTTTGACCACTACTAGGTAGAAGGATGGCTGCGGTAGTTTTGGTTGCCATCCCTACACAATGTGTCCCACCTCCTTTCGTCGCGCGTGTTCTCGTGCGTGTTGTGGCGCAGTTGAGGCTATAGAATTGACACGAATGCAAGCATCAGTACCTCGTTTCAACACAAGCGGACATTATTATGACTTTGTGAGTGGACTCCTAGTGGAGGAGGGGCTGGGGATGAAGTGCCTCCTGTGTCTCGCAGCTACTGCCACTCCTCTTATCTCATCGCGAGTCTGCTTTTCCTTACCAAGTGTCGTCCCCATTTACACTTCTGGGTGGTCCACGATGGGTGATTTGTGCATTGCAAAGGGGCACACCGCAGGGTCCGTCCGAGTGAGGAAGACCTTTGCCTACCGGCGATTGGGATAGTAGAAGGCTTTGTCCGAGTTGTCGGAATAAGGGAAGCAATGTAATGGATAAATTTGGGGTGCTTGAGGAAACGGCATTCGTAATTAGTGGCCAGCTTGAAGGTTTAGACGGCAGACAGTGTGAGAGTGCGGTGGCGGCGATCACTGTCTACCGTTACTGCTTCTTTGCTCTATTTGGCAAGTCTGACGGCAGGTTCGAACCGACCTGACAATGGCAACTTGACTTAGCCTCAGTGGCAAACAGGAAGCCACACAATGCAGAAGTGTGACTACCGGAATGGGAGGCTGCGTAGCCAATTGGGTGATTTAATGTGGGCAAATGGCTTGACGCCTCCTGACTGTCAATTAGCCCAAAATGCATGGATGGGTGAACTTCCTGCCGGCGAATTGGCCTGCAGCTGTCTTCTGTTTAGGGGATAAAGGCAACTTCTTTGAGTGGGCACAAGGCCTCGCCTCTGGCAGGACTGCGAGGCCTCTCGATGATCACTGGACAATCCTGCTTGTGCAATGCGCAAGAGGTGTTTGACCCTATGGAAGTGGCTCGTGTTATCAACGACCCGAATCGGAGCACAGCATATACTGCATTAAGAGAGGTTCATGGAGAGAAATGCAACCTTCTCCTGTGATTTCTGGCTAACAATTTGGCACTGCACAAACGTGACAGGCAGATATTTTTACACCTTAAGTGGATAAGTGCATTAAAGTGGTGGACAATGTTGTGCATCGTTCTATTCCAACTCGTCTCTTCGCCTTCGAGAAAAAAGGCCCCATTTTCCCTTTCCTCCATGCTGCCTCCTTTCTCCCCAAAGATCCTGTTTTCTGTCCACGTATCTGCATCCAAACCTTGGGTTCGGTATGTGGTGCCTTCAGAGCTGGTGACGGAATCACTTCCGGGTGGATGCTTTATTGCGCACAGGCTTTTAAACTCCTTGCGATTTCGTTGCATGCGATCAGCACAGCTTCGAATGGAGCTGTATAGAGGAATACATCCGTTGCAGTTTAAAGTCGCCTTTGTCACACTGTGATCATTGTGGATTTGCGTTGGGGCTGATAAAACTTGCGGAAAATGTCATACAAATTGTGCATTAATTGGCTAAGCACCTAGGTGGTCACATTGTCCTGCCCGACTGGGGCTGGCCTTCGCACCCTGTCACCTGCCCCGATCCCTCTTTTCTGAATTAGTGTTATGACGTCTTTTGCCTTCAAGGAAATCTCGGGAAGCTTCATCCCGTATATGGTGCTTTTCAATTGTCTCTTGCTTGCCTCATGCTCCGTAGGCAAGACGGCCTGAAGGTCTTGTAACTAATCAACTTATTTCTAATTAATCTTAGCGTTTCCTAATAAGACGGCTCAGAATACAAGGCGAACAAAGGGGCTGGCAAACCGGTGTCGGACTAAATCGACGCCCGTGTAACGGAACATACTGTACTGCGGTGGAGTAAAAGCCAAATAAGGACCCGAAGCAATTGAAATCGTGGACAGTCACGGAGTTTTCTAATGCAACAAGTTATTTGTCAACAATACAGCTTTGCAATCCAGAAAAGAATTTACTGCCACCGTAGCTGCATCACCCAATTCTCTCCCTGTTGCATACAGCTCTTCCTCACCACCACCACCACCACCACCACCTAACCGCTGAATTTTTGTTCCACCCTCCCGCACTTTTACGAGAGCTACTCCCTTCTGACCACAGCAGTAGCAACATGCAGAGGGATTATTGCCCACACTGTAGTTACGCAAGCGCTCTTGTGCGTCAGAATGTCCTTCGAAACTGCCACTCAAGTTGGGGCAGAGCCGAGAGTCCTAACCATCTGCAATGGGCAAATATGGCAACCACTGTCGGATTCTTGTGTGAAGAAAACAACTGCACTGGCGCCTTAACAAATTGATTTCGGGTTTCCTCGTCTCTTGACCTCTTATCCAGCTGAGTAAACGCTGAGGCTTTGCCGACTAACCACAAAAGACACTTGCTTTGTACAACTTTGTTGTGCCTTTGCGCTAGAGGTGGTAGCTGTAATGCTAGAGGCTGGTTTTGCGAGAGTGCTCGCACATCCGCCACCTACAAAGTGCAGCTTTGTTGATGGTTGCGGGCTTGCTCGGCCTGGTGGGTGGTGATTGGCCGTATGCTTTTGAGGCTCCACCTTCGCAATGTATTATTTTTCAATCCCGTTGAGCTGTTATTTAATACTTTGAGGCAATTTAAGAAAGCTGACAGCGTCGGTGCATATGGCGTTGATCTACTGCGCGCAAAAGTCCTTTTTGAAGGCGTCATAAAGGATATCCTCAGGGCTGATCTAAAGCCCATCCCTATTTTCGCTGGAATAGCAGAAGAGAGCGTAGGTTCTATGTGTTTCATTGAGATTTAGAGCTTGGCTCTCAAGTGGGAAACAGGAACAGCGTGCGCTCTGTGGGGTCGTCTGGGTGGAAATTAATTCTAGTAATTGGGGAATGCGGCACCGAAAACATATACAACAGCTTCAGCGATCGTAATCACAGTACGGTCTTCGCCTACATGTATAATAGGGCTAGCAAAGTTACACATCGGTCGGCGATTCCGTGACTGCCTCGTGGACGTCCGTCTGGACTTGCTGACCGGCTGAATAAAATGACCGCTTTGCCAGCGTCAGAAGACGATGAATCGCATTGCCATCTCCTTGCCCTGCGAAAACACTCGTCCAAAATGGAGGCGAACCAGGACACACCCTCAGAGCGCTCGAGGGAAACGGGCGTCGAAGGAAAGTCTGCATGCCTCTTGGAAAGTGCGCAAAGCGGACGCTGCTTCTTGGCAGTACAGTCTTCTTCGTTCTCTCCTTCAACTGAAGCAAAAATCTGAGAAGGCGATAGTTGGTTGAGGGCACTGATTTGCCTGCCACACGCTGAATGAAACCCGAACTCCGAGTTTTCGTGTTGCCACAAAGCCACAGATAATGTGTCACGAGGAGTGATGCGCTGTTGGGCTAGCGAGGCGGGAAATCGTGGTCCATGCAGCCCTCAAATCACACAATGCTCTGCTAACTACTAATGAACAGGAATGACTGTAAATGTGCCTTCGACCAGCACTGATTAGGATGGCATATTGAACAGGAGAGTTGGAATGGTGAGTAGGAGCCAATTCACCCGCTTCGTCAGCTAACAAGTTCTGCTGCTGGTGGTGTGAAGTGGAATGATGAATGAGAGAACATCGTGTCAATGCAATGTTCATAGTTCTCTCGGTAAGTGGAAGATAACAAGTGGTGAAATGTCTGGCGCATTACGGCCATCCTCGACTGTCTTGGGACTTGGAGCCGACTTTAACATAACTGCAGTGTCGAGTCAGTCTCACATTGGATTTCCCACCCTCAGTGCTCTCGAATACAGTTTTGGGGGCGATATCGGTGTTACTGGCATGTCAGCCCACCTCGCGTCTTGCTGCGTCGATTTCAGACCACTTCCTCCGTTCTACAGTCAAAGACTTTGATTACTACACCGACATGAAGGCGCCGAACTGCCGAACTGCCGAACTTGCAAAAAAAGAATGACTGGGAAAATAAGCAAATGACTTCTCTTTGGGCAAAAATTGTGACCCAATACACCAACATTTTTCGGCGCCGAGAAGTCCCTCCACCATGCAATCACTCTTGGCGCCGTGGGTTGCCACTGAGAACTGTGTTGTCATTCGTACCAGCACCCCGTCGTTAATCATGGTAGATGCTCCACCTCGATCGCTTTTATTGGGGCAGATCAGAGGTCTCCTTGTATAGCTCATCGTCTCACCCATTCAAGTAAGGAGTACTCGTAGGCACAAAGACTGCTTTGTGTAAAAAAAATGTCCGATCCACAATAAATACCATTGAGCGTTGATTGCGGTGAAGACAATGAAGAAAAGAGGCTGCACTCTGTCCCTTCGCCTTTGGCAATCGTGCAGCAGGAGTCAGAGCATTGATTCCTAGTTTTCACAAGAAGAACTGAGGCAATTGAAGGGCACCTTCCATCGTGGCAAGTAGATGGGGAAGGACGAGGAGGCAACCGAAGCGAATGTCCAATAAGTGACAAACCGTGCTTCTCACAGAGGAATTTCTACAAGTCGAGGAGAACAGGGGAATTGCAGTGTGCCAGTAAAGTTTCCCAAGGTAGACCTATATGGGTTGGGTACCCCAACGCCCTGATTTCATTCGCTTCAAGCCAGTAGCGAAAGTGGGCAGCAACAAAAATGCCTTAATGGAGGCAGTATTGCAGAAGCTTCCCACCTTGATACCTGACATATTGCCAAAACAGAAAAGGACATAACAACTTGAAGCACTGTTCCACACTTCAGTGAAAAAGCAGAATAGAGTAGAGACTCAAGGCAATGCATGACAACAGGGTCCCTCAACATTCCACCTACCATTACAAAGAAGGGTGTAGGTACGAATGGGATTCGGCATTGCTGCCGCTTCGCCTCCTTCTCAACCCTCTTCAACGGTGGGTTGTCTTGAGCACTTGGGAGGCCTCAGCTAAGTTAGGCCAGAAATCTCCGGGGCATAACAGCATGCCACGTGGAATGCACTTTAAGAATATGCGATTCGCCAGCGACTCCATAACCACCTAATTAGTGGGAACAACGGCTGGTTATTTGGCGAATAATGCAGAGCTGAGCCCGACGGCCCGACGGCTCGACGGCCCAACGGCCCGACTCCGATCACAGGCGGAAGAAGCAAATCCATACTCAATGGCATCGCAATAAGGGGTTGTGACTTTAGAAACATACTTCACAATGCTGGGAATTGAGGAAGCTACACCTGAATTTTAGAAGCGTAAAGGACGAATCTTCTACTTTAGTCCGTCTTCGAGGGCTGCAACTGTGTTAAGCACAATCGCGCTATGACGCCACGTCTGTGTAGCCGAGAACTGCTTATTGTCCTGGCTGGGTACTTGCAAGCATGTCAGCATATCTCGTCTTTCTGCTCTGCTCAAAATTCCGTTACTAAATGTGAATGACCTTGCGTGTGTTGACATTAATGCGAAGTTTTATTTTTTTTGGACAAAGAAAATGCAACGCCGTCCTTAAGCCAAAGGGGCATCGTTCTGAGCTACCTACATTGTGAGTTGCCTTCAACGTCAGAAGCTCGTATTTGAATTGCAGTGAAATTTAACTTTTCCTCTGGAACTTCACCTGCGATCAGTGTTAAATCATCGGAATCGAAGTCTTGTGCTCTAGCAAAAGTACGGACAGTACTGAATTTAATCTCAATAATCACCTAATCAATTAATTCAGGTAGTAATGAAATTCATCATAGATCCTCTGTTGATAATTGAATGTTGAACAACAAATCGACGCATCTATGAGCATTTGTCCTGATGCTCAAAGGCTTCATTCACCTCAGGTTACTTAGTTTGAAATGAAGCTCTGCATCAATAGAAGCACTGGCAAGGCTAGCTGGAGAATAAAGGGGGTTTTAGCATCGGCAACCAAACCTCGGTAACGCTATTAGCGTGCATTAGCTCGCCTCTGCTATCTACCTCGCATAAAATCAGTTGCTAAGGCAGGGTCCTCGTGTAGTAGTTTCAGCAATTCTTACTCCCATCTCAAAAACACGTTTTAGGAACTGCTAAGTGAGACAGGTTGTCCGGTTCTCTTTGTTGAAGGATAGACAATTGCTTCATCTAAGTGGCCAACTTAAAAACATGTCAAAGACCTACCTTCCATCTGCACAAAATTGTGCATGCAGAATCACGTGCATTGTGCTTGAGTATTGTGTCTCTCCAAGTCTATGAAGAAGTCTGTAGGGCCGGCTAATTATTTCAGTTGTTTCTTCTATTTCGATGACGCAAATAACTATCTCAAGTGATTATTCAACACAAGATTTCAGACACAAACGCTAACATGGCTGCATAATAAAGTGCCAAAGAATTGAAGGTTAACGACCTCTTGATTAAACTCGCCTTTGTTAGTTTTATTGTATCAGTAAAACTGAAGAGTGTGGGGGTGCGACACCCAAATTTGATGATGGTTGCAGGTTTGCTCGGCCTTGTAAGCGCTGATTCGCCGCACGTTTGGGAGCTCCAATCATCTCGATACCTAATCGTTAGTCCCGTTGGCCTTTTCTATAATTGTTTGAGGAGATCCCAAGCATTTAACAATGCCGGCGCTTATGGTCTGGATCTATCACGTGCTAAGGTTGTATTTGAGAAAGTCTTAAAAGACATTCTCAGATGTCATGTGAAGCCTATTTTTGTTTTTGCTGGAATATCAGATAAGAGCGTAAGCTGGAGTTCCTTAATTAGGTTTTAGTCCCTAGGCCTCAAATCTGCTGGAAGTCGTTGTATAAAAATGAAGAAGCATTACAGAAAGGCTGATCTTGATGTTGCGCCTGTGGAGTATCGTTCAATTGGAATATTTTTTCCTTGTGTGCGTCACTTTGTGGCGGACTGTCTTCGGGATTTGGGCCTGCGTTGTGCGCAGTCAACTTATGATTCTATGTCTGTGAACCTGGGGATTTCCTGTTACCTCGGTTGCCCTGTCGCGAGTATGTCATCATCTTACTACCTTCTAAGTCATCCATCCATTTTATCTGGAGAAACTCAACCACTGGCCAGAAATGAGGTGAAACTTGTAGATCTCAACACCGACTTCTACCGTGTAGATGAGGAGGGAGGTAAGGACGTTTTCAAACTGAAAGTGTTCCATCCCGAGTTGTCGGTATTACACCGAGTGCCCGCAACGTCACGACCCCTAATTGCGCTTCTAATGAACTCAGATTTGCTCCCCACACTGCCTGCTTCGATTAAAGTCGAACCGTCGGATTCGGAGTCTTATACTCTAGCGAAACTACGGGCAGTGATTGACTGGGTTGCGGAAACCAACCCGATTCATGTTCTGCAAGCAATAATAGAGTCAGTCACAGATTCTAAATACATGGGCTATATTTCGTGCAATGTATTGAAGTACCTCGGAGACTTTTGTCCAAACTTCGTGGAGGCTTCTCAAGTGATAGAAATACTTAATTTGGGAGATGGTATTCTAGCAGTGAAAGCACGGGCCGGGAGTGTTGTTGGCGAGAACGACGAAACGACGCAGAAGCTTTCGTCTACTTCCTTTATCCATTCCGCGTCGGAAATTTTGAGGGGTACTTCTCCATTAAGCCATGAAGTTGATTTCCTCTATAGATGGCCGGTTGCGCTAGTCTATTTATATCGCTCCAATTTGCTGGATAGGACATTTATTGCGGCTGTTTACAGTAAATTTGGGGTTATATTAACTTACGCAAACGAGTACCTGATTGAACTGCCCTGCGCTTACGGGCCGAGCAGAGTGCTACGCTATGCGCATTACTGTCTGATAAGGGGAGTAGAAGAAGCAAATGGCCTTACCTCCAAGTTGGTGGGACTGCGACCCTGTGCGAGGGAAATATGCTATGAGGGGGATTTTCGTTTCAGAACCTACATGATAGAGGTGAAGTCGGTGGGGGTGCCACGCAACTGCTCGGCAGATGACTTTATCTACGCTTTCGTCGGATTGGATTGTACGCTAGACGTGCCCGACTGGAGCGTCGCCCTGGTGCTTTCGTGCGTTCTGTGGCATGGGCAAAAGGAGGGGCACGGGAGCTGTGAGATAGGCGAGTGTCCGTTGATATTGTCGGTGCTGGTTGTGGCGGTGGCCACGCATTTCAACGTGGGGTGTGGTGTGTCAGCTGTGGCGGACCACTATGATGGCTTGAAGGGGTTGGTTTTGAGGAGAATGGAGGAGAGCGGTATTCGGCCAAGTCCGGCAGAGGAGAAGGAGTTGATTCACGGTGTGTTGGAGTTGATGTTAGTGTACGAGCACTATGTGTCCCTCTATCGACTTCTCACGGCGCTGCAGGATGGTGGTAGAGTGCCGGATTTCTCGTCTGCTGCTTACAATCGTTATCCGCCAAACTGTGTGATGTTTCCTTCGCTTGCCTTGTTGGTCCACATGACTGTTCATCTGAGGTGTGAGGCGACGCCGTCCGTTGTGGCGATGCGACTGTGGCTGGCGAATGCGATCCTCCGCACCGCTAACGATGCCGACGATGCGGCGAGACTGAGCAACGTTGTGACTGTGTTTTGCGCTCTGCAGAAGTTGGTGTCGACTGTGAAGTTGAAGTTCACTGCGCCGAAGGTGGAGGTGACTGATCCGCCGCCTTGCTTTTTACCGAAGGAGGAGCGATCGTCACCGAAGCGCTGTAGTTATGCATGTGGCACTGTATTTGCGTCGAAGCCACGCGGCAGTGGTGTGACTAGGCCGATGCGAAACAGTAGCCAAATGTCGTCATGGCAGCTCCCTCGGGCGCGCAATGCACCAAAGAAGGGAGGAAGCTACGCTAGTCGATTGAGCGAACGGATTGAGAGGATGGAATTGGCTTGACAGTTTTAACTTATATTTCATCTTTTCTAATTTTGATTTTTACCGATTTGTATTCGCGACAAGATATCACTGTAATATTGGTCCACCTCTTTGTTTGCCTTTTTTATCGCCGATTTTGGGAGAGGCGTTTTGACGCTCTGCTTTGTGCAGATGAATTATCCCAACCTGGATTGTTTAGCATACTTCACTTGGCTTTTTTAGCCCTAATGCTGAGTGCCCTCTTTGACTCAAAGTATCCACTTTGGTGAATGGAGTGGACTCTACTAAGATGTATTTGTGACTCAAATATCCACTGTGAAGGAGAATTGCAACGCTTTCGCTGCTATCTTTCTTAGCCACCAGTGGTCTCAAGTCCATTTTCTTCCGTTGGACTATTTTGCTCACACCACCATAGCGTTGGCTCATTTGTCAATCTTCGCTTTGGAGCGTGTCACACGTATCTGGCCTCGGTCTACGGGACTGGAAACCAGAGAGGCCGCGCTCCCATGTGCTTATTTAGGAATCTACTGCTCTTTCCGACGCGATGCTACGAACTTCAGTCCGCTTCCTTTGAATGTGGTTTGGAGCGTCTTGCAGATCAGAGTCATGTGGTGGACAATTTTATCACACAAAATCCCGCTGAAGACCTCCAAACGAGGCTTGACGCTTGCCAATGATGTGAGTGAAATCTCTGAAGAGTGCCTATCGCCAGGAGCTTGTCTGGGTACGAGTCGGCTCCGAGGTTGGTCCGCGCTAGGCCTGATCATGCTGTCAGTCAACCAGCTCTTTGCACATCGCCATGAATAGGGTGATAAACGGGCAATCATTCGATAGCTCTGGAATCCTTGGGTGTCATCCAGAAATGCGTGCAGTGAATGGTGTGAAGTTCGATCTGTTTCATGAAAACCAGCTGACACAATATCGCGTATTCTTTGGCTCCCGTCAAAACTCAAGTGGCGAGTGGGGAGCCGCGTTGCAAAATTGCGCCACATTTTGCACACGTCAATGGTGGGATATGGTCGCACCCAGCAAAGCTGTGCAGCACACGCCATTCTTGTCATTCACAGCATTCTCAAGTGTCAAGTGGAGAGTCTTTTTCAGGGTCTCTGTTGTGCAATCACTTAATCCAATTTGTGGATGTGTCTGTCGATATGACGACTTGGAAATCACATTCCGATTGGCAAACAGCTTGCGAGTGGAAGAGAAGCGTGTAGCCAGCGTCGTGAAGTTGCGTCGGCAAAGGAAGTGTTGAAATCGGTCTCAGCATCATCAGCTGGCGCCGGATTGTGTACGCCAGACTAAGCACCCAGTAGCGGTGGGACCGGATCCTGCTCTGAGGTGCCTTCTTTAAGCTCATTTCACTTTTAATCACATCGGTTGCACTCTATTTGCGTTTGCACTACGGACACGCTCAAATACGCTCTGTGCAAACTTTGATTGGGAAGAAATCGCAGATACTTTGCCCACCGCTATGGTTGAAGTTGGAGGTTGGAAGTTGGCCGACGAAGGGGAGGTGGAACAATCGCACCGCCTTGGAAGAGCTTGAAGAGGCCCCTCCACCTGGCACATGAAGAAGACGCAGAGTGAAGTGCTCTTATCGTTAGGCTGCTTTGGGTGGGACTCAGTCGTACCGTTGGTAAACAACTTGCTCTCAAGTAGGCAACTGAGTATGGGGAGAACAATTGCACAGCTTTTATCAAACGCCTTCGCCAGTCCAACTTTACGACATTTGTTGCACACACTTCTTCCTGGTGATGTGATTGGAAGGAAGAATGACACGCCTCCGCCCAATCAGTGTCCATTCCACACACTAGTCATGACAATGGGCATTAAGCCAACTGCCCGATTGACTGACTAGTTGATTAAAAGACTATCAATGCATCTTGTCTGGACGCAAATCGCTCACAACTCCACCCACTCCCTCCGCGCAATCGACCGATTTCAAACACGCACCCAGCTGTGGGCAGGCGTGTTGGCAGTGAAGGTGAACGGAACTGTAGACTCTGGAATAGTCTGCTCGTTCTATCTAGACCGTAAAGCGACGACGAAGCATCCCTACAGTAGCGACCTAAGCCCATTTCCGATGCAGACGTGAAAATTGTATTCAGCACTATGGTTATTCATCGTCTAGTGCGTTGGTGTTGGAGAAATGGCATTACTTTTGATTATTAGCCAAAGCGGGAGCATTGAAGTGATCAGCCGAGGAAACAAGTCCTGTCAATGTTGTGCATATCGGCAAAGAAGTGAGTGTCGCAATTTCGACTGAATGGTTGCCAGTGGAGAGTTCATGTGGCAGGTATGGTTGATGAAAGTGTTGCAACCAGTCTCCGCAAGATCAGGAGGAGCTGCAACGCTCAACAACGGTATGGCCGGTCTCGGGATAATGAGACCGCTTCAACGCACTATGCTCACGTCAAGCACATTTTAGGCGCTCAAGATTTGCTTTGAGTTAAGTGGATGAACGGCGGTGAAACCGGTGTCATCTCCAACTTCACCATCCACTGCAAGGAACCAGGCTTCTCAGCCACAGACCAAAGGGAGATGCGTAAAGCATCTTCACTGATCGTGAAGTGGGGAAGGAGAACCTTACATTTGCATTCAAAATAAGCTTGACGAACCCAACGGGTTAGTAGCGCGCTTCTGTAAAATGGCTTTTGATCCACTTGAAGGGTGGATATTTCCACGTGACAATTTGGACAACAATCCTCAACTCGGCTGTGAATAGAATGAGCGGTGAGCGGCAAATCTCTGCTCGCACTGCCAGCCTCCAACAGGTTGGGAACAGGCAGACGTGTGTGACGTATGTCATGTTCACCATCAGCTGAGACTGTCTGCAAGCGTACGTGAGCCTTTGCTTCACCTCTCGTGCATGCTTTCACACTAGTCCACTTCATTCTCTTAGCCTCCCTGTATATTCCACCTCCTGTTCGACTGTGGTAGAGCCGAATCGGTAGTCAATGTCAAGTCTTTCAGTTCTCTTTCTCAGAGGACCCAAGCCTCTCCAACGTCAAATAACCTACTACCAGCGAAAGGGACTGAGAACGCCGCAGAGACCGAGATTGTGGGCGTTCCTACTTGAAGATAGAAAGCGCTCGTTTTGTCACAAAGCCTGCGTTCTCTAGACGCTTGTCACCCAATAGATGCATTCCATCGTCGTGTTGAGCATCGTCCCCGACCATTTCTGCATGCGCGACATCGTGGATGGATTTCTATCGTCCATTAAATTTGTAAACTTTATCGCCACATCCAACAGGTGGTGCACAAAGTTGTATACTGTTGGTGAGGCGGCGCCTGAAACTCCCATTTGGTCCACAGGTGATAGAACTTGCTTTGCGGTCCACGCGGCAGGATCGACCTGCATAGCAAGTGCACCAGATCTCCCACTCCGTAGACGTTGCGTTAACCAGCTCATAACAGTTGTATTTTCATGGCGCATGAAAAGCTTGTCTTACCCATTCCACCAGTCACCACACCCAACCTAGGGCGTTACAAATTGTTGCCTTCGTACTCTACGTAAGGAAGCACCGTCCAAGGCTGAGACATGGCCACAAATGTGGAATTGAACTACGGTAAAAAGGGCAATTATCCCTTACCTCGATAACTTACCCCACTAGCCTCAATGCATCAACCACGGATCACGGAAACACACTTCAACCTTCCAACAGTTTGCACAATTTGCAAAAGAGTACTTCAAAGGCTTTGCTGGAGGCAAGGATAAAGCACTGCTTCGTCCTTCCACGACGTCGTGACGTCACCGTCCCAACTGAACAGTCAATAATCCCCCAATCGCACAGCATTTTTTTCTCTAAACTACTTATCCCGGAACTTGATCCAACCCTTAGGTCTTGCATGAGAGCATTGCACTTCATCAAAATTGTATTTCAAATGTACATTTCCGCATACAAAAGCCCTCCCCTCAAGCAGTACTACGTTTTATCCTTCGTTTACTAAACGTAGATTCGTCGTGCGTTTTTCTGCAAAGAAAAAGTTAAATACAGTAGCAAAATAAAGTGCACCTTCGCTCAGAGGCCTCGCAAGCCTTCAGTGAATGTACATAAGTAAACCCATAAACCGACGGCAATAGGCTAACCTGAAGGTCGTATCAGAAGTCGGAGCATAGAAAGACACGGTGAGTCCTCCTTTGCCTCCTCGAATGCTGCTAGCATCTGTGAAATGATAGTGAAGAAGTAGCACAGGGACGGTGCGTGACTAAAAAACAAATAGAAAACGTGCTGAAATGAAAGAAATTGAAGAGAGAAAGGAGAAAGTGGGTATTTACGTAGTCGAGAGAGCATGTCTGAACAACCACAGCGGAAAAGCGTGAAAGCGAGTTAGAGCGTGGCACGCCCGGGGAATCCTTGTGGTGGCTGTCAGGAGACGGAGAATTTGTATCTAAAGGTGAGAAAAGATGGTGGATCACGATCTGCTGTGTGCTCGACTTCCTCAAATCGCGCATTCAATTTGGCTAGACCGGATTTAACCAATGCTCATGCTCCAGGGATCATGTTGCAAAAGTGAACGCTTTCAAGAAATGCTACTGAAATGAATTCAGTGACATGATGTCATAAAAGATGGAAAAAGCGCATGAGATCTGGAGGACGGTCGAAAAGCGAATGATTGTATTGTACCTAAAGAGCTAAAAGTGGAAGAATAGTGAGGATGTCGGATTTACACGTAGGCATAGCAACTCGTCTTGCATAAAGCTTGAAATATCCGCATGACAAGAGAACTCTGCTTTCCAAATAACAAAAACAAAGGCGAACTCAAAACAGAGAAAAGCTGAGGACAGATTGTGGAATTAGTTAATGTATCAACTTCCCACTGGCACACTAGTTATCAGTAATTACACGCACGCGACCCCTGAGTGCTCACTAGGTTATGACATTTCATTAGGCTTGACACGAAGCGCAAATGGCAATGCAATAAGGCAAATGTGCACTTGGATTGAACGCAAGTGGACGGTCTCTAACCTGAGTGGTTGTGTCGACTCCCGGATCAGCATACAAGAGAAGGCAGTACTTGTAGACTCGAGATTTCTCCAACAACAGATAGTCTGAGGTATCATTGAGACTGTCAGCACAAAGCTTCACCATCCACTGCCGTTCCACACGAAACTGCCGAGACAAGGAAGAGAAGGGAATGACAGAGGCCATCATCCACACTGACTGTCCACAATCACTGCGATATTTGAATGAACTGCTTGTCAGTCTTTTCCAGTGGTAAAGAGGTTGTATCAGCAGTGGATTACTCGTATGGCATGTCAATGTGGCCAGAGGTAGACAAACCGTCCTAAAGGATTGTTCATCCGATAGCCATTTCCTCTTCTTGCCATTCCGACCCTCCGGGACGTGGTTCAGGCGCCCTCTCATGCAAGCCGAGTTTATACCATTACCAAAGCAATGGACATCGCATTTCGCATTTATTCCCTAGAAGTTTTGAGAGGGAGAATCCCAGGAACTACCTACCTTAGGTTACACCTGGTACGAATGACGCGATATTTGGTCCGCACACCAACAACATCGACCAGGAGTTGGCAGCAAGTGGGCGCCACATCATTACCCGAGAAAGCAAAAAAACAACCCTTTTCATCTTCAATCTCGCCGTACTGCACACACCTCAGCCATTCCCCATTTCTCCATCGCGTCCAGAGCGTTTACATCCACCCTTGTGGAGTTAACTTGGAGTCTCAGTCAACTTTCCAGCACCCTGCTAAGGGATCTCCTGCTTGCTCTCGAAAGAAAATCCTTGTCTGGACACTCAAATGTGAGAATTAAAAGAAAAGAGGGCTCAGGAGGGCTGCATCAACTTTCTCCCAACCACTCCAACCCTACGATCCGAGCCACGAGCCACCTTGAACCTAACTTGACGACCGAGACTTAAGAAAATGCGCTACTACCGCGATTTTGTGGTGATTTTACAAAAATAATGACGAGAAGGCAAAAGCAATCACGCTTCATTTTTAAGAGGATCCGGCAAGGTGGATGGATGCCGAATAGGTGGGTGTATGAGCACAGAACTGGGATACAGAAATGTCCACCCCTTACTGGTGCGATTCATTATTTCTATTTAGAGAAAAACAACAACAAAAAGCAACGGGGAGCGCGGTTAAGGGAAGTTGATTTGCTTACATCTTTGTGAACCGAGTACATGATTCGCATGAAATCCGGAACCGTGCCCAAATCAATGGCCGGTTTCGCCATGAAGGTGTTCCAGAACACCTCGTACATTCTGTGCTCTGAAAGAAAAAAAGTGCAGAAAATCGGATCACAGGAAGGGCCCTAAGGCATTTGGTCGAATTAACTTGAATAAAATCCACAGAACAGTGAAAGTAGGATGAGTTCGAGACTACCACTTCATGGCATTTGAAACACGAAATAAAATGGAACAAAAAAAACTAACAAAAAGCAGCTGGATGTATGAGGCACAAGAGCGAGACGAGTAAAGAAGCCTCGGCTGATGACAAGGCCAGGATGGACGCACCAGGTTTAGTGAGCATTCCCAGCGCGTGGATGAAGAAGTTGGCGTGGACTCGCGACAATCGAAAGGAGGTGTCTGCGCGTGAGCCGAAAAGCGCCGCACTCCGTGCCCCTCCGCCCAACTCGGCCGCCTTGGTGCTCAAACTATTCCGCAGGGTATCCAACATGAAGTTCAACTATCCAAAGAAGGAACAAGCGACAGCTCTTGAGGCTTTAAACTACGGAATGGCAGGTAGTTAGTAAATTAAGAGTCCATTTCATGCCATTTAGAGCTCACAGGCTGCATTAGTGACAACACTTCTGATTTCCATGGCTGGACAATAACGACTCCCAAAAGAAAGCCGTCAGCAAAACTGATTGCATTGAAATAATTTCACTGACGGCAGGGTACCCTTCTCCCGGAACTAAAGCGCTTGGTCGATGAAAGGTGTTCAGTACAGAACGTGGTTCGGTTCTACTTGGATGCTTCAACGCTATTCGACTAGCGGAGGCCCAACATCACCAGCACATGCCAGAACAGCGCACCAGAAAGCTCGCTCAAGTTGGAGGCATGCAGGAAGATAACGGTTGTCCAAAATAATGGAGGTTCTTCAGCCCTCCTCTCCCCCAAATCGGACAGTAGTCCTCTGATCATTCCATCAATTCGTAATGAATATGCTCATGGATATGCAACCTTTTGACAACCTCAGGAAGAGCTCAGACCAAAAGATGCTCTGAATTCCCGGTTGATCCGTACGATGGCAATGCATAAGAACTTACTTGAACACGCTCCGGAAACTGTTTCATGGCAGCGAGAGCCGTCGGTGTTGAGGGGATTTTGGTGGGTTCCCAGGCCTCTGAAAGAAGCCGAAACCGCGCGATAACGGACTTTGCAAGTCCACGAATGTTTCGTGAGTAGCTAGAGAGAGCGCCCACTGCAAAGGCGAGGCAGTTGCGGATGTAAAAGCCGCGTATGTCTACCCGACTGGGATGCAATTCTTCCTCTGCGTCATCTACAAATGGAAGGCGAAACCGAAACCAAATGAATGTTGAAGTCTTGCTTCACTAGACACTCTAGCTACCCGCTATCTTATCCTACCAAGCCAGTCAACTGGTCATTCACTTACTTAATCGCCAATTCCTTCCTCCACTCGCTCACCATATCAGCCACTCCCTCATTTGCTCACTCAATCATGCAGTCTTTTACTGTCTGACGCAAGAAAGCAAAGGTGAACTTACCAGAGGAAAGATACTGAAGAAACAACGGAAGAAGGAAGCATGGATCGTATTGATTGGGATCCAGGTCCGCACCTTTCGTAGTCATAGATCGAGCCTATGGAAGGTGGAAAGTGAGTCTGACGGCACTGAAATTGATTGATGCTTTTAATTATGAAAATCGACTTAAGTCAACCCCTCCATCCTTCCAAGTTACCATCGCACTGATGAAACCAACCCTCAACCCCAATCACGACCAGCTTTGAGTGGTGCAGTGAGAACACTCAACGAGATGTAATTGGCATTACATTCTGCTCTTAATAGAAAATCTACTTATGATTTCAAAAGCAATGAGATGTTCTCATTGTGCATTTAAACACTCACACTTTCCCTTCCTCGCAAGTTACGACCACTATCCTGATGGCCTGGACTGTTAACACTCCACCGATTCCTTTATCCCCTCACTAACGGAAATCCCCCCAAGTGCAAGCACTTTGGAGAGTTGCCGGAAAGAATTCAACTCCTTGCAATACAATAACAAGGCCTACCAAACACCAACGAGTAACAGGAAACGCGAGAGCACTGCTTAGCAGTCGATCCTTGTCCAGAATATTCAAAAAGCGCCTGGATTCAACTCGCGCCATAACTGCGGTGTCTCGGCCAGTGTCCCACCGAATCGATAGTGATCGGCGAGACGATCACCCCAGATCACACTCCGACTTGACATTCCCTAGTGAAAAACATCCTTCAATCCATTTAACTAGTTTACCAAACGCTTGACACTGAGTATCCACTGAGATCAAGTACGTAGATTAACTGCAACAAAAATCGGTCTGATAAAGGATATGAAGAGATCTGGGCGAGATCTACTTACCGCAGATAGACAAACTGCTCTGGTAGGCAGCTAAAATACATGCTAGAGGTATTTTCTTCGCCGTGGTCTTTGGATCAACCTCAGCAAGAGCAAGAAGCAGATTAACCAACGCAGCTATAAGTGAGCGAAACAATTAAGGCAGGTAATTTTGCGACCTACTTTTGAGTGGGGTCAGTGGGATTGCGGCAAACTCCTCACTTGTCGGCTTTTCAAGAAGAATCACTTTGAACACACGATTGGTAGAAATGAGCTTGAGGAGCTCCTTGCTGCATGGAGAGAGTTTTTCGCTGACACACTCCTTGCTTTCATCCCTCGCCCAACCGCTTTTGGAGTCGCTGCGGACGAGGAAACGAACAGCAGCTGCCATGCAATTTAAGACAACGGCGTGTTGCCAATGGGTACTGGAGAAAGTTTATCCATAGAACGCAATAACGACACCGCTTACTTAAGACAAGTGGGGGCTAAATGAGGCCAAATTTTGAGTAGCTTCGTAAGCTCTCTCTCCGGCACTTCTGTTCCGGGATCCTGAGACAACTTGTGTAACATCAAAAGTCGTGATTGAAACTCTAGCAACAATGGGTTTTGGAGGCTGAAAGAATGAGCCTACTTTTTGGTAGGGAAGCTATTACCTCCTCCGGACTCGGTGCTTTTTTGGAGTCTATGAATAACAGAGAGAGAGAGGATTGCCTATTACAAACCTTCAGATTCTTCATCTCCTTCCTTCACTTCTTCCTGCTCCTCAATGGATTGATGAATCTGATCCTTCAAAAGAGACACGTCGGTGTGCTCTTTTTGTAGGGTTTTGGAAAACCTTCGTAACCATTTGTCGACAAGAACGCGTTCTAAAAGGATCTTGGAGATGGATTGGATAATGGGCTCGGGTGTGGCACCCTTGGTTTTCAGCTCCTCGGTTGTGTGAAGCCAAGTCAGAAAGATAACCATGTTTTGTCGAAGGGTTCTGTAGACAGTGTTAGCTGCCTTAATAACCGCTTTACTTTCATGCTGATGGAAAGAGAAAAATAATGCACCATAGAAATACAATCCCTTAGACAAAGAGAAGAGGGGACTGTGAATACCAACCTGAAAGGCAGAATGCAGTATTTCAGAGATGCACAACGGAGGTAGACAGATGTCAGAGATGCCTTGAACAAACTGAGCCATGTCTTGAGACAATTCCAGCAGTTGGGAGGCGCGACTAACCATGTGATTTTGGAACATAGAGAAGAGCTAAAGCGTATGAAAATCAACTATGACATCATCATCAATCGAAAGGGTTGATATTTGAGCATGTGGCCCTGTTTTAATTCTCTGTGCAGGAAGCCAGAATAAAGCATTTGGCCAAAAACGTCACCAGTCAACTCGTTTTAAAATATGGAACGTTAACACAACAGCGGAAGCTCATCATACGGCCTTCCCGATTCCCGATACCCAGTATGCTTAAGCATAGCTACCATCGTCAGCGGTGGCAACCATAAAAGCAAAGTATTGGTAGGTTTGCCATTATTTATTTGGGGAATTTCACGATTTATTAGGCCTTCAAAGTCACGACACTACCAAAAACGGCGAACATACATGGGGTAAATGTCATCACTCCAACCGGGGACGATGGCCATTCAACAATTTGAAGTGTCAGAACCCACCTGATCAACGAATGCCATAAGATTGTGCCAATTTTCCGAATCGCGCGGTAGCATGGAGGCCGTCCAATGAGCCAAATACGTGGGTAAAAGAGCTGGACAAGCTAACAGACAGTCGACAACCAGTTCCCGTCTCATATCATCCGCGAACGCGCTGTCCATTGGAGGTGAGAAGAGCAATGAGAGCAGGTGCTCATTCTGTTTTCTGTAATAAAAATGGGAACTTTAAGTGGGGACCAGTAGCTGCGAGCATCATAGTTGCTAGAAAACTAACCCGCCTTCAAGGTAGGCGCGCTCGCGAAATACAAGACCAGTGAAGGGCGAAGATGTGAGAGGGAGAAGGAGGCTATGGAGCGCTTGTCGGACAAGTTCCACAGACTGGGCATCCACCTCCGCATCAGTACGAGATAAGGCCACTTTCGGTGACAGAGCCTCACCCCGATATGCATAGAGATAGGCTAACTGTTTTAGTGCTGCCCTTGTAAATATTCGCATTTTTATGGTCTTGCTCACCGTCGCATTTTCGCAGATGCTTGTACGGAGAAGAGTCAGGATTAACAACACGTTTTGCGGTTTGTCTGTGAAGCACTCCGATATCAGCAGTGCGATCGAATCTAGGGTAAAAGCATTTAGTTAGACGGAAAGCAGCCAATAAGATTGCAATAAAGTCACAAAATCTAAGGAACGAAAGGAAGGTGCCTCTAAATTCTCGGCACATGACGTACTTCTTGATTCCAGTAATTCACGAATCAGAAGATTGTTGTCGGAAACTAGGAAGGATGCGATAAAGTTGATAAAGCAAGTACGAACATCAGTGGTATCTTTAGTGTTGCGACGACGCGAAACCTGCACCCAATCGGGATGTTCAAAGTCGACACTTCGAAGAAGACTGCGTCCCAAGAAAACGGGATCTGTTGAGACTACAGCTGCAAGCAGTTGCAGCGAAGCCTTGGCGGCTTCAGCACTGCTTTGAGGTTTGAGGGCGCGGAAACAGGCTGTTAGTGGAGCATCTTCCAACACGCCTTCTGATAATCGCCGCCCAGTGTCTGCAAACAGATCAGCGAGGTCCGTCCGGGTTCGAACGATTATCGTGGCCAGAACCTTGAGAATCACAGCCAGCTATTTAAAAGAGAAAGCAATCTGTCAGACTGGAAAATTCCGGTACCCACCTCGTTGGATTTGCGTTCGTAGCCGGTTTCGAGTAGTGATAGTAACTCCTCGCCGTTTGACTCCGATAAGTACTCCTTAATTATATCCTCCTCCTCCGTCTCGACCTTTTTAAGGAAAAATGCTAGACCTAGAGGAAAGCTGGAGAATAGCCAAGTATTTACTGGTTGGATCAGATGTCAGTTGAGAAAATTTGGATATCTTGTGTCGTTTCGGTGGGATGTCAGGTTCGTCTGAGGAGAACCTGTGGTTCTTCACCACTGTCTGATTCTTCGCCATTACCTACACAAAAAAACATCACCAACTGAGGACCAGTCAAAGGATCTTTAAGCAGGCATGTCGCATAAAACGAAATGGAAAGAAACTCCTCATGTAAACCGTGCATTCTGCCTGTCATTTTATCTATTGACACCAGAATTTAAGGGGCTTTATCATAAATTTAGCAAAAAATATCAATCTTTACAGCCGAAGCGAATCAGTCCAACTTCGTTAGTAAAAAAGCAAGTAAATCTCTGCCATGTGCAAAGCAGGGCAACTCAGACAATCGCCACATTTTACTAATCAATTAAAGGACAACATTAACTCGATCGTGTTCGCGAATGCCAATTAAAGAGTGCAAGTCAATAAATGCAAATATCTCGATAGAATATACTGCCAAATGTGCAGGTTTTTATTGTCAAATTATATGCCATATTTCAAGAGATCAATTTGCTAAATCTCCGTGAACGTGCAGCTGCGATGCATTCCATTAAACCAGTAAGCAACGGGCATCTTTGCGGATTCCTGAAAATCACTCCCTTATACGTAAACCACAAGAAGGCAAAAAAAAGCAGGCAATTAAGGACATGCACTTGAGCACAGCAAGGAATCATTTGCATGCCATAGTTCCAACATTTTTTCCTAAATAACCCACACTCGGATTTTAGGAGTTAAATAATGTCTACCTAAGTAAAGCGCCAAGGAAATGCGTAACAGATCGCTTAGCTCAACGCCGAATCGCTTAGGCACCCACGGGCGCGGATCCCTGTAAGTAGCCATATCCCAACCGTATGATAGGAACATATTTTCTATGGCGTCCCGAGATTTCCATAAAAGAAGAAGCAGGCTCGATCAGCGAAAAATTGTGGGTTACTGGTATAACTAGGTGCTAATATACTTACCCAAGTAACTCTCTTCGCGTCTAACGGACAAACAAAAATAATGTTACCCCTTCTGTTATGTTATCAAGACAATGTTTTACATTAAAAAAAGCACAATTCTGGGACAAAAAACAAAATTTAGAAGACAGAAGATGAATGGGTCTTCTGGCATAGCCCACTTAGTGGAAGCCGGTGTGAACACCCAAGTTACCGTAACCGTAGCAGACAGTCAAACAACCAAGGTACTTCAACTGCATCTTCTTTGAGACTGCCAGTTATCATAGGTGTGGCAAAACTAGCCAAATTTACAGACTGCTATAAGATCCTGAGGCTTCCCTGAATTCAAAAAATGCATAGCGCCAGAGCGTGTGTGTATTTAGCAAAGGGATCAGAACAGGCGGCATGGCTCGAAGGACTGTTGCAGTCAGGCAGAACAATATGGACATTCAAGTGACCGCAATCGAAATCGACTTTTATTCGAGCGAAGTATTGCCGCGTAAGTTATAAACAATGCACCCATGGAAAGTTGAATTATTTGCGTTTTGCTCCTAGACTAATTAAAGCTAAAAATCACAACTGATTTTCCCCCAGATTAAAGCACGAATGTTGCAGTTTAACAAGAAAACAAGTATTTGAAAATCGATCAGTCGCAAACAATATTTCAAGTCTCAAATTATTTCCTACCTTTGCACTCGGTGATCCATAAAAGAAATTTTACCTGAATTTTGCTTCTTCCTAGCTCTCGTTTCAAAGAATATCTCGTCTACACCTTCCCAAGTCTGCTTTAAAATAACATGAACTTCTAATTTAATCAAACACCATTATGATATCCTTACTGCGCTTTCAAGGTCGCCTACTCTTTAATAAGCCTTATGACATCGTTTTCGCACGATTTTGCAAAATGGTGGGTTTCCGGATGTGTTTTTTTTACGGTGACACTTTTAACCATGCTCACAATGGATCTTCCTGCTTTTTTCGTAAGAATTGTTTTTATTCAAATGCCCTTTCTAATATTGACTTGTAATCGTAATATTTTAACAGGCTTCAAACGAGGCTAAATTCTATACATTCGAGGCATTGGATATCGATGGGAACAACGTATCTATGGAGAAATATAGGTATGTTTATTATACTTGCCTTCTCTACAGTCACTTTTTTCCGTCTCTTAGAGGCAACGTGGTAATTGTTGTCAACGTTGCCACTCTATGAGGTTTGACTGATAAAAACTATGCCCAGCTGCAAGACCTGTATACCCAATATAGCAGCCAGGGCCTTAGAATTCTCGCCTTCCCCTGTAATCAATTTCGCAATCAGGTATGTTAATACATTCTTGGATTTTGGGATTTGTCTAATTGTCCACTGCAACTAAATTGTGCTTCTAGGAGCCGGGAACCAATGCTGAAATCAAGGAAGCCGCGCGAAATAAATATGGACTTACGTTCGACTTCTTCAGCAAGGTTGATGTCAATGGTTCCGATGCCTTACCACTCTTTAATTACCTCAAAAGTACTCTTAAGGGGACGATCACCAAGTAAGCTGGGACGTGTATCGACGTGTCCGCTAGCGCGTTTGCTTAAAAATTTAATGTTTTTTAGGCTCGTGGTAAATAATGGCACCGGATCCTGTTTCATCATGCTACGATAGCATTTTCACAAATTAGTTTCAGCCATCGTTGTACTGGAATGGTCAAAGATTTAGGCTAGGGTAACTGAGTTTACTCTGATCATCGAATAGCTAGCATGAGTTAGTTTGTCATTGTCAACCTTAGCAGTTATTTGACGTGGTTACAAATCCCGCCTCTGGTAGTCGTGGGTGTTTTAATTTTTCACTTGTAGTAGTATCAAATGGAACTTCACGAAGTTCCTCATCGACAGAGATGGTGTCCCCTACAAGCGCTACTCCCCGACAACCGATCCTAAGGTAATCAAATGCGTTCTTAATTGTCTTCCGACTTTCTGGTATTCATGCTTATTTGGCGTCGCTGCCATCTTTCAACAGCGTTCACTTCTCATCAACTGTCCTCATTTATACGGAGTTTTTGCTCTCACTCTGAGGAACTGTAAATTGCCACCTAGAATAAACGATTGCCTCCGTTTTATTTAAACTTGCAAGCAACGTAACCACCTCCTTAAGCCTGTTTTGGCCAAATTCGTATTAAAGCTCCGCTTGTCTCCATCATTTTGTTTGAGTGGCCTGATTGTCGTCTGGATTACATTAGCTAATTGATATATCGACTATTCCCTGAGCATCAAGTCGATTTACTGATTGCTTGTGCAGGTATTTTAAGTTTCAGCGAATCTCTGCATCGAATGGTTGCCTAAAACAACCGAAAAAATAAGGGTATTCTCTAGTCAGAAACTGTGGGCTTACAAAATCGTACTTTGGTACTTAACGCATTTGTCATCGGGGTAACTGAGAGTAAGTGATCACAGGACAGATGCTTATCGTTTTCACACTTGATTAGTCCGATCAGAGAACAAATAATGTAGAACTTTTTTTGCAATAGTATTTGATGGCTCCAGTGCCTGACTTGGTTGTGATCAGTTGGTGTGTCTAATTCCTCACTCTTTTCCTCTTTCTTTTGAAGGACATGACGAAGGACATCGAGGGGCTATTGGCTAAATCCTAGATGTCTACTAAGATAGTCAGTCCTCTTCCTACTCTCCATTCCCCTAAGACAAGTGGTGATGTGTGTGCATTAGTGTCTCCTATGACGAAGTTGATGGAAAGCCCATTGGCCACATTGACTTTCGATGTTCTCTGCAAACTGGTATACTTTGTAGAGATGACACCGCCCGTATCCCCTCTTCTCTCCCATTCGCTCTTCTCCCCCTTGTTGGAGGACTGGCATTTTCATTAAAAATGGACAGTTCGTTTCCCTTTATCGCTACATGCATTATAATCGTGCTTATTGGATAATAAACTGGCCTTCTTCCGTCTAACGACAAGTCTTCTGAAAGTTGTGCTACGCAATTGCCGAATTTTGGATGCTGTTATTGTTACACTGTTGCGATAGTTAATTGGGGGGCTATTTGGGTAATAAATTCTTCCCCAAACTTTCGACTTTGTGTAAAGTTGGGAAGTAGTGACGAGGGTTTTCTTGTTTAATGTCGAGCGACGATCAAGTTATCTCCGCGTGGGCATTCCGCATCGCCGTTGGCTATGCGATGTGGCTTATTTGATGTTCATTTGTCAGTGGATTGCTGATGTTCCACAGCGTGCAAATTTTACATGTCAGTGACTTCAAGAAGTGACATCTATCTAAGCAAATTTCTCGGAATCTAATCCTTGTCATGTCTGTTGCATGCGGATGTCTCTCTTGGTTCCTTCAACACAAAAGAGGAGCCTAATCTTTATAGTTTAACCGAACTCACACTTTCATCATTTCAATGCGTGATCCTGTCTGAATTAATCCGAGCCTGGTCTCGACAATGGCCGTGACGCGGCACCCAGAGGTTGGATTGATGGTGACCAGTTGAAATATTTGCTTTGCTGACCGCTGCGTAGGTTCAGTCGCTTCGACGGCGTCCACTTGGCCATTTATAAACATGTTATAAACACGCATTTTTACACCCACCGCAATGCCACGAACTGAGTGCCAAACGAGTGTATCTGCTCGCTGGACACCTTCTGATGGTCACTTGAACCTTCTCGCTCCAGATTCCGTGGGAGAAAGGAATTTTGCGGTACATCCTAACTTCTCAGAAGGAAATCGCCCATTGCAGGCCGCGCAGTCTAATAGGACAGTAGTTACTTCCATAGCGTTCTCCTATATCATACTCTTTTGTCTAGTTTTGATTGCATTTTCATAGGTATGCGATGTACACGATCAAATGGAAGTCCGTGCGTCACACATGTGTGACACTGGTAATCAAGACCTACTCCAAAGGCTCTAGTACGTTAATGTGAATTTTAGCTGAATTCAGATACAACTTTCTTGTGGGCTGCATAGACTTTAACTTAATTATTCTGTGTCACTGGGTCTTGTGCTTTGGTGGATGCAAAATTTCACTACATGCTTTTCGCAATTTTATGCTATCAGACATCAAAAAAATGCGTTCTTTCCTTTTGCAAGGTGTCACATGCCACGCACTTAATTAGAAACTGTCGCTTCCACAGACTACGCCCTTGTCTTGTGCAAGCGTCTTGGTAGATGGGGCAAGCGATGCTCAAACCGCTCTCTCTCCCTCTCTCCGTGATGTGATGGTGGACGATGCCGGCGCCACCATTGTCCACATGGACCTGCATTGTGGGGGCACGACGCTGAGTTTGCAGCATTCCTCCTACTAGCTCATCAATCCACTTTCTCTTGCCATTTTAGCATGCGATCCGTTGAAGTTAGTCAATGCGTCCTTAAATTGGCCTCATGACCTCAAAAGCCCAGGTTCTAGGGCAAACTATAGGATTTTGCGGAGGTATTTACACTTAGCTTCATGCAAATCTTTGTTGTTTGCATATCAAACCTATCCTCCAATGTTTCTGAAGACAGTAACTTTTGTGTATTTTAAGGTGTGAACTTCAATGACCTCTCCATTTCCTTTCTACTCGTTCATGTGTCGGTGATAGCAGTCCCACGATTGTTGGTCCTCCCATTTCCATTGGTTCACTTCTGCATTAACTACCTTCACTGGTTTCACTGAGGTCACCAAGACAATTATCCAAGCGTGTTAAGCTCTAAGTTGCACACAATAGCTACGCCAACGAGGAATAATGGCCTAATTTGCATTTGCATTGAGCGTTGAATGCTGTTTTGTTGCTATGCCCAGTAGCCAGAGATCATTTCTATTGCCTAGAATTTCCAAGTGAGATGCTACAAAGGTGGGTGGCACTTGTGGATGGCCAGGCGCCTTGACAATGTGCGAGGACAGAAAGTGCCTGAGTATGCTTTAGTGCCTTTCAAGCTGAGTTTGTTTTTCCGCCCCAAAGTGCTTGGACTTGTCACACTCAAGGTCATGGTAGATTAGCGATCTTCTTCGGCTTCTAGAAGAGATCAGGTCACATCCAGTCACTTTGCCACATCCAGGACAGCTGTAGAATTCGCAGGGACGTCAGCCACCTAGAGTAGCCGAAATCCCTGACCCACGGAGGTGCAATCGCCTTGACGACCTTGATACCATTACGTTGCCGTTAAGTGGAGTGCTTTTGAAGTGTCAGTCAGATGTTTATGGAGTCGGTTTGCCACACCTGGAGTGAACACGGTCTATAACGCGAAATGTGCACCAACTAGTACTGGTGAAACAGGTTTGTGTTTACAGCGCTTGTTGAAAAGTCACTGTGGCACCACATTTTGTAGCTTCCTTCCTTTCCTCAAATTGACCATGAAGTGATGACACTCTGCATTTAGGAGCGGGTAAAAATTATTTAAAACAATTTACTAAATTTCTTATAAAGTCTTATGGTGTTAGTGTGGTAAGTGTTGCAGCTCGTATAACCCCCAAAAAGAGAGAATCCACGCCCGCCGGGCGTACCACTGGCTTTCTGCTGCATCTTCGACATTGTGGAACCGCAGACCCTCTCTAACACAGTCTTTTTGTGATCATATTCCCCCTTGTCGCTCTGCTATGCATTTGCTCACCTCGTACACCGCTGCGCTCTCTGCTGTGCTCCTGGTCCTGTCTTCACGTTCCTTTACTTCATTAATAGCTACTGAAAATTATTTTAGTAGTAACTTAACCCTCATTGAATTTTGCCGTGTTGTTCAGCCTGTGCTCGCCTCTTTCCTCCTCCTCAGACCCTGGTATTAGTAACTAGAAGTATGTTCATTTTTTTTCTGTTGACATTTACAGCGCTGTGAGATTGAGAATCCCACCTGTGTTGATTTCGAAGGTAAATGGAATTTGCAGCGCATTGCGGAGCACCGGCAGGACACAGTTCAGTTCAAACAAGTCCGTGTCATTTCATGCTCATCTTTGGATATAGAGATCGGTTAACGAAGGACGTGGTAAAACTCTGTATCTTCTCCTTATTGACCCTGTCATCACCTCCTCTTCAATCTCGCTGACGATGGAGTGCAACTAACAATAGGAGGGAAGGAGACGCACAGTGAGAAAAGGTGAAGGGAGGCAAGGTGCAGATAAAAGAACTGAAATGAATTGTAGTTGAGAGGCGATTGGAGAGGTGGTATATAAGGGCAGGATGAGAAGTGGCGCCCCAACTTACCTGAGCGTGGATCTCAGAATGATTTCCATGCCAAGAAACATAGCAATCTTATCTTTTTAACACTCAAGACCAGTTTGCTTTAGCCAAAAATTTACTTACCTTCCGGTGCGCATGGCCAGTACATATAAATTCGTATTCGAAGCCATAACTCGGTTGACGGCATTGTTGGTATGCCAAGCAGAGCTTCCCTTCGTAAAACTCGACAATTTTTGGGATGGCAGCCTAGTTCCAGAGCAGAAGCCCACGTACTGACATCCGCACCTGGGCAGAAAAGACTGTCACCTTTTGCCTTCCACCCACATGTCACACCTCCCTTCGTCTCTCTCCACTTCTTTGAACTTCTTCACGACCACGCAACACGAGCGTGACGCGTTAGACTCTTACGATCGCGATCAGACTGTGGCGGACACACGTAAAGTGGGGAAGAAGCAGGAACTGCAGAATAGCAGCGCCGAAGTGTCACTGTCACTGACCAGCATTTAACAGTGCAGCCGACAGCAGCAGAAGGGTCGTAAAGTATAACGCGCAGCTAAGGTGGACCTGAACCACCGATCTAGAAGCTGCTGATCACATCAACAGGCTTTCGGTCTACCAACTAAGCCTTTGTCGGACAACGCGCTTCTTCGCACCTTAGCAAGTCCATCTTTGCTTCCTAGCGTTTGGGCTTTATGGGGAAGCTCCATTCGGACACTGTTAGTGACCAGATCGGCATGGCATTACAAAGAATGTAAGTCATGGTTCGTCAGCGAGAAACAATCCAATTGTGCGCAAAAAAAACCCTTCCAACTTTGAGGAATTGGTTCATGCGTACCGTTTAAAGTCGGGATATGAAGTTCACGTTTGCTTTTTTCTACTCCCTAGCCATGAATTTAAAGTGGGCGTTAATTTTAGCCTCCATCCTGACAAGTTCGAGTAGGCTGGAGGCATAGTGGTGTCCCCATTGCTTGATTCCTTCATTGAGATCAGCTTACTCAGTGTCAATACGCAATACCGCCCGAGTGGAAGGGAATTGGCGAGGGTGCCTACTTATGCAATGCTTCCACTGCATTCCAGGACAAAGAACTTGTTGAATGCTGAGCAGACATCCGTAGCATCATCAGTCCAATCAAATGAATGTCACCAGTGCAGAATGACAAGAGGTAACAAGCTCCAGGCACTACTTATCTGTCATTCCTTTCATGGTTGTAACTTCCTGCTTAACTTTTGATGAACAGTGTGCTCTATATAATAAGGCTCTCTAAGGGTAAAAAAGTAACATTCGGAATCTCTAATTCATGAACTCACCACCTCCCCACTTCTAAGGCAGCTCCACTTTCTCCCCAAATTGGGATGCTTTGCTCGTGACAAATTACAACCAGGATCTTTCACTTTAAACGGAATATTCGGTGGAGCCATGAATGACAAACCAAAGACAAGTGTCGCCCGCTTGAGCTTCAAATCCTCTCAAGCTTCGAACGGAAACACAAATTGACTAAGCATCGTTGATGTTGCCTTGAGTGCCGGAGTAGGCTTAAGCATTAGTCACGTGACCCTATTGGTTATCGACCGGCCTTGACCTTGGTGTTATAGCCAATCGGGGAGGAGGGAGGAAGAGGAACGATTTTTAGAATGTTTAGGAGTTATCCGCAGCATGGAAGTTCCAGAGCGCTTCATCTTCTTAGATAATCTGAATGCGTTTGGTGACTAGCTGCCTAAATTGAAGCAAGTGTAAAGAGTTATACCCTCAGTTCGTTTGTCATAAGTAGCATGGAAAAAGGGACTGCAAACGAACTAATAATATCATCAGAATAAACCAAGAATAGGGTGATTTTGATTACAGTTGCTAGCATTTGGCTTGCTTCTATCGGCTCTTTGCCTCCCAGGTCTAATTAAGTCCCCTCTGCAGATGTAGCACACTGACTCTTCCAATGAGGCTTATATCATTGAATTTTTTATTCACTTGAAAATCTCGTACATGTCATCTACACACTGTCATCCTGTCCATACTCACAGTCACTCTCTAAAGCTATATCGGCGTTGTCTTCAATTGACTCCATACACTCCTCACCTATTGTCAAGCCTCTATCACTGTCCGAACTCCCTTTGGAATCCAGCTGTGCAGGTGTCGGTATATCAAGGGCCCGAAATATCGTATTTTGCACTTCCTTGTCTAAATATCGTGCCACAGCTTCATAATCGCCTAGTTTTTCATTCATTTCTTGGAGACAGGCGTAGGCCTGAAAAGAAATGCAAAACATGCATGGAGGAATTGAAGAGGATCATTTCGGATTCATTCAAGTCAGAACGGCATGCAGTGGAACTTCGTGGAGTAGAAAGTGCTAAGTGTGTTGCCCTGTTTATTGTTCAGTCAAATGCGGTCTAGAGAAGTTGCATATGTTGCAAAGCCTAAACTCACTCTTCGATGATGTGACAGTTAGGCGCAGTGCGAAAACTGTCAGCGGTAATTGCAGTTAGGCTGACTCCTAACTCATCAACAAAGCCACACATCGACATAAAGTTTCACGGTAGATGAACCACTTATAATTAAAAAAATCTGCGATTTTAAAATAATAGCACAGGATTCTAACTAAAATAGTGCAGCACCGACTTTTCGAGCCCATGCCACACTCCAAGTGCTTATTACTTCGTGCTTAAACCTCTACGATGGAGCCTTGGAATCAGACTACTCTTGCCTATACCAAGAAATGGGCTGGTTCATCTAGTAAGCTTATTTCCTGTCTCTGACTAGGAAAGTAAAGTGGTTATTTCTAACGGTTCGACGTGGTGACAGGACGTACAGCACGATATTGCCCATGTGCGATTAAGCCCTTGACCATTACTGCATAGACATGACCTGGACGAATGATTGCAGCAGTTTTGGGTTCGTTCACTATCACTTGGCACTGACTTAACGCATCCACTGGATCATCCTCGAATAGTCTAAAAGGAAACAAGCATTCACATCTCCATCACCTCCGCATTCCTGTCACCAGAAGGGTCTTACTAGAGGGGGGGCCAGTGTCGAACTTACAGTTGTGCATCCACAAACTTCTTGCATAGCATTATTTGCGATTTAATGCTGCATAGACGCTCCTCCAATTTCTGTCCAGTTGCTTCCTCGGAGGTGGCAGCAGTATCGGCAAGACCTCTTGACAGTGCCTTGTAGGCCTCTGTTAAAGCACCCATTGCCTTCTCATAGCTCTGGTATTCGTCTATTTCCATCTACACATAAAAGTGAGGCAACATCACCCTTGCACAAGGAAGGACAATAAACAGGCTGTGCTAAGGACCTCGCCAGTCTTGACCGACAATTCATGAGCACAGCGTACAAGTGGCGATGATGCAAGGAGTTCAAGAAGAAAGGGCTTATTGGCAAGCCTCAAGGATATTTTGACCATGATTTCTAATGCCGCTTCCAGACAGGTATTGTCAGTGGAAGTAAGTAAAGACAAAGGGAACGTGTGTCTCCGTTTAAATCATGCTGCAGTATTAGTCGCATGGATTACCTGGGCGCAGGCTTCATAAAACGATGAGAGTGAGCTGAAAGATTTGGCTCGAGTATAGAATTGGACAATGAGTTTGACCACGGCGGTGTCATTGCGCCAGGTACCGAGGGTTTGAAGGTAATTCGCAGCCATGTTGTAGATGTCGCGTTGCTTGCTCACATTGGCGAAGAAGATGATTTTGTCGGTGTCACCGGAGCGTAATAAAGCCTTCATAGCACTGACACGATCACCAGCTTGAGTGAGTTTCTTACAAGCGAGGTGGTAGAGACCTTGAGAGAGGCACGCGTAGCCCAGACGAGTGAGCACATCGCGTCTCTCCGCTTCCGACGTCTCAACTTCCGGCGGTGGCGTCAACTGCTCCGCTAGATCCTCACTTAGCGCCACATCATATTCCGTGCACAACTTCACTGCTTCCAACCACTGCTCAGAGGAGACAAAAGAGCAAAGGTCAACTAACGTGCACAATCACTTATCAGACGTCTTGACAGGGTTTAGGGTAAAATGGAACTTCTTAGTTTAAAAAAGTGCAAAGGCATTTTAATTACTTTATGGATCATTGATACACAAATGGGGGTTTAACTTCAGCCAATCAACCTTCCTGAAATGATAAAACGAATCTCAGGAAGGCTTTTTATTACCTGTTTACCTCTAGCGAGAACTTCAACAGCCTTGGAAAACTGACTGTTCTGCAGAAAGAAATTGGAGCACTTGCGTATCAGCTCTGGATCACAATCAGCGCCAAAGTCGTCACAAGTAATGCTGACCAAGGCACCGAATTGTCGCTTCTCAAAGGCTAAATTAATGGCGGTGTTTAGGTGACCTGCTCTGTGGTAGAGTAGTATGGCTTTCTCCACAAAATCCTCTCGCTGTTCCAAGTGACGAGCGGCGTCTAGCATATCCTCCAGACTGCCCAACTGAGCCAGACTATAGAGGTGCTCATTTCTGTTGTGCGCCTACAGGAAAGGCAGGAAAGCTGGGTTTGCAGTGACTAGCATCAACTACGCATGCGTTTATCATACGTTTGTTCGACCGAAGTGCAACCGATATCTGCTCTTCACTTTGCTAGTAGTGAAAAAAAATACATGATACTCACTGCCAGTGTACCAGTTCAATGTAGCGTATGCAGACATGTCGAGTACTGCTGTTGTGGTGAGTAGGGGAGAAACTCAACCGTTGATAGTTGGTAGATTTCATTCTAGCACTAGAGGGGGCGGGAAACCTAAGCAAATCCGCAATTTATTATGGTGTTACAGTCTACTTAATACTTACTAAGTAGATGGCTTTCAGTTTCTCCAAACTAGACACTAACAACGAGGATGTGAGGTCTCGTAACTCACCCCCAGCTTTGTCTCTATGTTTACAATGTGGATTTCACATACTTTAGTCCAATTGTAAACTCGATGGTGCCTCGAGTTACTCACCTTGGCGAGTCGTACAGCACAAGAGAAAGCGCGAGCTCGAGTGAATAGTTGAATAGCTCGATCTACGTCTCCTTTGGCTTCCATTTGTCGTGCCAAATGATAGCATGCGGCTGGATCACCAGTCTCGTTGCACAACTCCAGAGCTATTTCT
The DNA here is from genome assembly GCA_023375655.1 of Taenia crassiceps. Lineage (NCBI taxonomy): Eukaryota > Metazoa > Platyhelminthes > Cestoda > Cyclophyllidea > Taeniidae > Taenia > Taenia crassiceps. The sequence continues at coordinate 566,338 of JAKROA010000011.1, forward strand.
TCCTTCCCCTCACAACAGTAAACACGGACCAAAGAAATATAGTCTTTTACCCGACTGTAATAAAGTTCCGCTTCTTTCAGCAGCCCTTTCACTTCCAAGCTCTGCGCCCACCAGTGGTGCAGTTCTCTATAGCATTTAATAAGGCCAAAGAAGTGATACCTGCATGGATGTGAGTTTACGAACTCTTCCAGCTTTTCAGGAGAGTCCTTCAACATGCGTGGAACCTCCACACAGTGTGTATTTGATTGTATAAAACTATAAGGTGATCTTAGAAGCTCATTCTCAGTGCCACATACTGATGCACTGCATCTTCAATGTTTCCCTGGTTCTTCAGCTCCAGTGCATAGGCGTAATGCGTATTTTTTAGTTGAACTCGATTGTGTTTTTCAACAACACTCAGAGCCTCGTCCCAATGTCCCAGGGCACGATGCATTCTGGTCACTAAATCCCACCTTCCACATTCAATAAACAAACGCTCTGCTTCAGCCTTTGAATAGAAGGTGATGCGTTAAGCAAAGGCACAAATCTACCGTCATGCCCAACTGCAGAGCCAATTCCCCTATTTGAGCAGTGAGACAATTATCTCCACCTCGAGCATCACGGAGCATTGATGCTCCAAATGCGTTACCAATTTTGCCAAGACACAAGAACCCAACGTCGAGTCGTCGAGTGATGACACACATTTTCGCCATATTCTAAAAACCAAAGGTAAGAGGAAATCGACCTTTCTCACCTCCCATACAGCCGTGCTTCGAATCAGTCGCATGGACTTGAACGCGGCATCAATTTCGCCATGGGCAAGGAAGAAACTGAAGTTGAGAATGGCGTCTCGTATCGGTGGATCCGCAGTCTCCAAGCCACTGAACTCTCGCATTACTCGACGATCTAGGTATTGCGATTTTGTCTGCGTGGGCTGGGATCCGGTCTGTAAGTTTATGGCAGCCTTCGAAACGAGATCAGGCTGGAAGATGAGCAGGCAGATGCATGTGAAATTGGACAGAGTGTAGCAAAATGGGGAGTACTGAACCGAACTCGACCTTCCAACATCAACAGCGGAGGCACTGGTTGTGTAGTCTATGTCGATAGTCACACTCAACCTATTCATGAACCAAAAGTGGCTGACTTAGCGGCTTTTTGCAGCGGTGGACGAGCCCAATCATCTAATTGGACATCATCTCTAGATTTCACAAAAAGAAGCTTGATACCAACCATAGAAGATTTTTTGGATGAATGGACTTCCATGGAGATCTCTCATGTCGCAGTTACACAATTAAAGCCATTATTAACACTCACGACACCGAGAATGGGTAGCCAGCTTTGACATCACTGGCAATGCCTTCCAAACGACCTCAGTGGCCGCCGAATGGAATCGCACAGACTCATTACACCCAAACCAAAGTGGTAACTGCTATCGAGCAACACCTTTGGAAACCGGAAACGCTCGTATGAAGCGGTTACTTGGTCAACAAAACCAATGAGCTCACTTTGAGAATAAAGTAAAAGTAAGGCACTTCAACTCCGATCAGTCCATTGTAGCCCGATTGAAGGTGAAACACTTCCTGTGCAATCATACTGTTGTGTTCTGGATTCACGAAGAATGCCACCACAATATTTTGCAACTAAAGTAACAAGATTAGGTTTGAATGCAGGTTTTTTCAAGCTGCTTACCTCTAAGTCAAATGTGCTCCAACTCCTGGAAGGCTGAAGCCGAGGTGGTCCAAGCGATCCATTGGTTGTGTCCATTACCCCATCGGAGGTTTCGCCAGTGCCACCCGAGTCAAGCGATGTGGATGTGTTTACCGTTTCAGAGGTGGAATGACTGGCATCGGAGGCCAGTTTTGCAGCCTCAACGACTAGTAAACGGGAGTCGTAGAGGTCCCAGTAGTGTCTCAGAGGATAATGTCCACGCACAAACTCTGAGGTCATTTGAGCAACACTGGAGAGGGCTTTACTTTTGCATGCTACAATTTATTTCCACAAAGAAACATCAATACACTTTATTAACCCTTCAACGATTGAACTGTTAGTTGGTTTGAACTATTCACCGACACTTAGTGGGTCAAGTTAAGGGACTACAGGCATCCCTTAACCCGTTGTGGTTGCAATGTTTCGTTAAAAACCATTGAATGATGCCTCGGATCTGAAAGATTGGCACCTCCTTAGGCCACAGTGAACTGAAACTCCTTAAATTCAAAGCTAGACGAAACGAATGGACCCTACCTTGGGCAAACCTTAGGGCAACAAATGCTCCGAATGAATAATTGACGAAGGATAAGCAGCTCAGTAGCGTCGGGCTACTGAAGCCGAATAAATGCTTATTATTAAATGAATTTTTAAGAATCACCCTCTTATCCATCCTTAACACAGTGAAGTAGGGCCTCACTCCTACTCTCTATTCAAGTCGAAGCTTCCAAGTAATCAACGAAAATGGCAGGTTTTAGATGGACCCAGAATCCTCAATTGCAATTTCCTCGGAGCAGAGGAGGCATGAGACTCAGACTAGAGGTCTACAGTCTCACACAAAGCGGGATGGGTATAAAGCGCAGAGTGGTTTAATCGGCTGGAAAACAGCCTGATTCCTGTCAAGACCAGTCCTGGACTACGATGGTTTCCACTTTATGCCACCACCTCCATCTCAGCCTGTAAATCGCCTAGTTTTTTACCCTCAACTTTCTTAAGCTTCTGCACTTACTTAAAGGGAGTTAGAAGGCCAATTTGCCACTCGAGTAATTTAAATCACCTTGAGCCTCCAGATGCTCCTTGGTTAGGGCCTCGGCAGCCGTATCGTCCAGGGATTTAGTCTCACCAGTTGCAAGATCAAACACCTGAACTCTGTCAGACGCCAATTGCCATACAAAAATCCTCGTATCAGGCTGTGAATCCGAGGCAGCATTCAAGATAAAGGCAACAGCGCTAGCATTGCTGTTTACGGAGAGCCAGGCAACACGCATTCCTGCCTGCCTTGCATCACAGACGCCCACAATAGTTGGCAGGTTGTTAGTGAGAGTTTTCGATAAGTACATCTGTTTTGCTTCTCTAAAACAAACAAATTACTGCTTTCCATTGTTGAATGGACAACTAACTTTTTTGTCAAATCAAACACTTTCAAGACTCCTGCTTCACTAAGACAGGCCATAAAGCCGTTGCAGATGGACGTCAGGGCAATTGTACCATCAGCTTCCGCAAAGTTGATTAGCTGTTTGACAGTTCCCTACACACCAAATGATAGGACAAGTGTGAAAAAAAACCAACCTGAAGATTGCGTATGTGAAGTTGTCGCGCCTCTTGTGTCACTATGCTCTGCTCATGCATTCCTACCAATTCAAATTCACAGGCAAATGTAGCTAGAATGCAAAGTACAGAGTGATTGGAAATGAATAAGTACGTTTTGCCTCCTTTTCTTTCTTTCATAGAGAATATTCAAAGGGACAAATTAAAAAAAAATTGAACCGATGCCTTCGAGTTGGAGGAAGTGCAAGGGAAAGAATGACTTACAAAAGGGAGCAAGAGGCTGAGAGTAGCCGTGCTTGTAGACCTGCAATTGCCGACCGTTCCACACAGCAACATGTTCCTTAATTCACAAGCATAGGACGGAGTTAAGCAAAATGCAAAAAAAACTGACTATAGCCGAGGTGTCTTGCAGATCAGGTCTAATCACGTCGGTTGTGGAGGTGGTGACAAGCGCAACGTCGGAGACGGGAGTAGATGATGCGGATGATGTTGCATGGACAGTTAGTTCCAAATCAAATGAGCGCCAATTGCAACTTTTTATGTTAGATAAGTTTTGCTTTTAGTTATTGTGAACCGATATGAGTGGATGCCAGTGTATGCATTAAGGGAGATCCGTTGAGCCCCTCAACGACAACATTGCAACCGCATGAGATTATCATGCCCAAAGAGAGTGAAAAAAAAGTTTTGAGTACCCTCCCACCCAAGACTGGATATGGAAAATGCCAAAGGTGAGGAAGCATTTTGTACGTCATTAATTATCGAGATCTCTGCAGTAGCAGCAAAAGTCGCTGAAGCAAAATTACTACTGCATTTGTCCCAGCAGTATTTACCGACGATCAGGGAGGAGAAGGGATAGGAGACCGGCGGTAGTGGGTGTGTGGGGATGAAGAGAATCCCTTGTAAAGAGAGCGTATTCCATTTGAGTGGCGCAGACGTCTGTTAGGCCACACAAGATCGCCTGTCAGTGACGTCCCCACAAATGGTGGTTCCCAGCCCACATACACAGTGGCCAATCATGTAAAATATTCCTATTAAGTGAGGCAAATTCAGGATTTGCCAATGCCCAATTAACACCCAACCTTCCATGCCTCAAAAGTCCACCTTTATCTCAAACACCGCCATTTTGTAGCCTCTTAATGGTCAACAATTAAGTTAAATGTCAAACTAACTCATGCAGGCACCGACCTGGGTACAAAATGCCCTCCGTAATTGTTCCTCTACACAAATCACGCTTTCGGTGAACTTGATTGACTTCGCGGAGCTCGAGGATGTCGTAGCATTGGAGGACAGTGCAGTTCGTACCGGGGCGAGATCCGGTGTTTCCGATTTAACAAAGTGGGAGGGATTCGATGAGATTACAGCAAGGCGCTGGGAGGAGGTCTGAACCAAGGCACTACCTCCACCGCCAACATTGACGCACAAGGGTTGCTGGCACAAAATGAAGGCCGAATAGACTGATGCCTTATTTTCCTCCTCTTCAAAGTCCTCTAGTGAAGTAGAAGGACTTTCACCACAAACACCTGCATATGTACATCATCTTATTGCTCTGAGAGGAAATATCTAGGCCTCTGCAGTTGAACCTTCCACAGAATCAGGTTTTGCTTGCTTTTCTAAAAATTTACAGAACCCGGCAGCTAACCCTTCACTACATCTCCTCGAGCCCTCAAAAATATAGTTAGAACAGTAGCCTTGGAGTTCAAATGAACAAAGCCTCATTCAATGCCTAGATGACGGTATGGCAGTTGGGACCTTGCCAAGCTTCAGCAGTAAAGTTTTTAAAAAATAATTAGCCTAGGAGGTCTCACGGGCTCCGAAGTTTTGAAAAAAACATACTATCTTTACTCCTTACTTATCCTGTCTCCCTCGTTAAGCATTTGCATTTTAAGGCAATGAGACAAAGTCACTTCAAGTAATTCCTTCGGTCTATTTTTTGGTTTTATAGCAATTATTTTTCACATACAATCCAAAAGCGTTTCAGAGTATTTTTCGTGCCATTTTATCGCAAGTAAATTAGTACATTATTAAAATGTATCCAGTGAGGTAAGAGACCATAAACTCACCTGTGGAAGGATCAGTGGAACCGCCATAAGTAGCAGCCAACATGCCTGTTGCAGAATCCCATACAAGTACATTGATGGCCGTATTTGTGCAGGAATCCCGAAGATGTTCTTCGGCGTGATTCACGAATAAATCGACGATTGGTTGTGAAAGCCAACAGGACTCCGGTTCAAAGGTGCTGGAAATGGGCTTGATCGCCTTAGAATAGTGACTTTGGCGATCCATTTCAACGGTGGAAATGTTTAGAGGAGGCCTTGTATCCGTGTGTTTCCATATCGCGATTCGTCCGTCACTCATACCAGCTGCTAGAAGCTCTGAAGGACAAAAAAAAGTTGGATGAAAATCGCAAACCTACTATGTTTCGGGCAATACGCCAGTCTTCCCATTACAGTGGAGCTTCTATTGCGCAAAGTGCCATTGGAAGTTGGTGATAATGTGTAATTGTCCGCTTTTTTTATGTCCCACACTCGGATCACACTTTCACCAAGTGCCATAGCGAGTACCATTTCACCAGCCCAAGTGAAACTTGGGCAGTCGTTTAATTGAGAGGCTAGTTTGAGCTAAAACGTTAAAAAAAGTATATAGACAACAAATTTTTCAAAGTTCTAGCACAATTTTAGCAAGAACTAACAAAAATGTCAAGAGAGAATGAAGAATAAGTCAAAATATTTATTTGAAATTCGGTAGGCATAAAGGCTTCACTGACTGACCGTGAGTAGTTCCGTCACACCACGATAGTATTCGTCATTAAATTTGTATTCGATTAGCATATTTTCCTCAGTTATCACAAGAAGAATTCTGTTCCCATAGTCAGCTAGGATTTTAACGATGGGGGCGTTGCACTGTGCCAGTACTGAGAGGCGTTCAGTTGTTGTTTCGAGATTATGGCCCATTAGAGCAACCTCTCCGGCAACACGAATGACACGACCTAGGTGCGAAATTAAAATCTCCAGTTCTCTAAACTATACCATCGCAGCATCCGCCAAGAAAAATAGCCGAATCGAGAAACTGTCTCGTTGGCACTGGATTTCGTGGATGACCGCTTGACATACTAGAGGTGGCATCTTTTGAACTAAAAATTAACACCATTTTGACCCATCAAACCTCAACTTTTCGATCATTTCAACCGATGATATTTTTTTCTCAGCAGAAGACAAATGAATTCGTTGTGGCTCAGAGGTCATGGAGGTATGAATCCAAAGACTTAATTGCCCACATTCACTAGCGCCAAACAATATGTATCCACGTGATGACCAAATAATAGTGGATATGCAGTAGGCCACGTTGTCGATATTTGTTGTTGTGTAAGTATTAGTATCGAGAATAGATATGCCATCTCTTTTCCATCCGATAGCAAGTTTTGGCTCAACTGGGTGCCACGACAAAAGACATACGTCCTTGTCGTACGTTAGCTTTGTATTTGTATTGAAATTCTAGTTATAAAATTATAAATATAAGTTACGTTTTTATTTGATATTAATAAGCCAGATATGCTTGGTCTCAAGCTACACGCAACAGCCAGCAAAGATTCGGAAAAGTGCCATGCAATGCACGTCACAGGGCCGCCTATATTTTGTATTTTGTGACTATAAAAGATCGACATTTATCGAATCGCGTATCTAAGTTCAAGTATACAATTTTAATTCCAGAGGGCTAATTAAGGTCATACGAAGGGTGACCTAAACAGCATAAAAGAATTCGTTCTTTTTTTAGTTTCACAAATAATTTTACCTGTGACGGCAACGTATGTGGTAATTTCAAAGATTGAATTATTTCGTTGTTGTAAAATTAGCGTGATCGTATCCTTGCTAATTTTTAACAGCCCAAAATTTGTATAAATGCGGGACCTAAGGTCTGATACGCGACGGCACATTCGTTCTCTGACAACAAAACGTTTTTGTCAATCCATGCTACTCACCCAAGCCTTTAAAATTAGGCCGAAGTGAGTTTCATATAAGTTTATTTGAACCGCCATACATATTTTACTTTCTTCCAAACATTTAAGTGCTGATCCAACGTATAACTTTAAGCTGTTCACCCATCCACGGGTGTATGACATTGTTGTATGTCGTACCAAATCGAAGAAAGAGTTAGGCAGCTGTAAGCTACACCGCGGAACAAAGTACATTCCCTGTTTGAGCTTGGCAGGCCATTTTAGACCGTGGAATTCCAAGGCAGTGCTCACTCTCTGGGTTGAGAATTTCTTCACCTTAAGGCCCAAATGATGCCCGTTTGCGATAGTCAGTGACAATGCCTCACCCAAAACGCGACAACCAGCCGCGCTAGCTCATTCGCCTGGAAAGCAAATCATCCATCACCTCCACGATCCCGCTCAAGCTTTACATCTTCCCTAAATTTCCAAATAAACACGAACAAGGGAGTACAACCTTTAATTTACCAATTATAAAACTTTAAAGCATTACACAAAGTTGTCAAGACATCATCACAGCTTGGCGAGGGAGATTCAGTGAGCAGGAATGGAAAGGGTGGGAAAGTTAGACAGTCTTGCGCTGTTCTTCATGAGACCGCTGCCAGAAGACAAAACTGATCATTCCAGTGTCCCACGTCCCCTTCAGCACATAGTCCTCGAGACTCTTGCGATGGTAGCAGTGATGCCACACCGACAGATCGCAATTACAGTCCGCTTCGAGTGGCGGGCCCCGTGTTTGCACCCGATTCACGCACCGCCGACATTTGAACCTGCAAAGGCAAGAAAAGCGTGTGTACAGTAGAGCCCTGCTAAATACAAAAGCTACCACATGGCGTACATGGAGTACGTCTTATCAGGCCTCGTCTGTCAGGAATGGCAAAGATCAAAACTAACGTGTGTACAACAACGTGCGGTGGTGGGCAAAGTTCTTTGTGAAAGAAGGCGCCTATACTCGAGAATACTCGTGTCTGAGGCGGCTCCAAACCATGAAAAAGTACGAGGCAGTCTGTCAGCAGCGACCTCACAAATTCTGACTCAAGTCTTTATTAGGTAAGGAGAATTTTTGCGTCCGAGCTCTCAGTAAAATTATACAAATGACGAATGTAGCTGTAGCAACGGTCTTAACCAGCCAAGTGCAAAAACTTTGCTTAACTTGAAAGGCAGGAAAGGAAGGGAAGGGAGAGGAGCATTTACCCTTCTTTATGACTCACCTGTCATGTGTATCAGAATCTGTCTCTGAGTAATAGGTAAAGAGCTCCCTCAGCTCACCCAGGCTGAAATGTCTCTCCACCTCCTCCATTTGATCCACCACACAACTACTCAGCGCCTTCTTGTGAGCTTGCCTCTGGAGCATCTTCTCCTCGATTGTGCCCGTCTTGAAGGGGAAAAAGTTACCACCAGAACGCTCAACGTACCGAGATAAGACGGTAGATATAGCATTGCTTCTTCTGTCCATCACGCCACACACGTGCCATGGCCTGCTCGTCGTTGGCTGGATTCCAATCGGGATCAAACATCACCAGACGGTTCGCCCCAATGAGATTTAGGCCGCAACCGCCCGCCTTGCTGCTCAGCATGAATACCAACTCTGACGACTGTGGAATGAACACAGGTGGTGTGACAAACAGTACATATTACACAGCATTATCAGTTAAGACTAAAGAGAACATCACTGCTTAAAAGGAAGGAAAAGAATAGTATGAGAGAGGATGCTTCACATCGAGAGCTCAACGAGGCAGCAGGAAATAAAACATTAAAAATGAAACGCACAAGGCCTAATCTGCACTCTATTGCCCCCAAAATAGTGATAGGTAGCCGTTTCTTCCGTTGAAACAGCAAGGAAAGGAAGAACCGACAACAGTGCGAGGGGTTGGATCAGAAGATGCGCTAGTAAAATATAAACCCTAGGGCAGGGATGCCGGAATTTCGTTTCAACACAGTGCTGATGTGGTGATTGCAGAGCGTCAAAAAGGCAGAACTTCACACGAATGGGGATAAGAATGTTGAGCGCTCGCGGAACACCTCAAAAAGACGGTACAATGGAATTGGCGCAAAGAAATAATCTTGAGGCAGGGGTTACCGTGAAAGTATTGCGAGGGGTGGGGAAGAGGCAACACCTTCCCCCTTACTCCTAAGGCATAAATCTTTTCACGTGAGACTTACAAAGATATGCGGACCTTGACTCGTTGACGCAGGTGAAAAGGATTGCATTGCTATGAAAAAGTTGTTCAGGGTCAAATAGTTTTGAATACTTTCCACCAAAATGTAATAAAAACACCACCATCGAGTTGTTTAGGCCGTTTGAGCCCAAGTGGCAAGTTTTGCCACTGGATATCCGCAATTCTGGTCCCAAATGATGCAAGTCATTTCAAGCAGTCAAGCCTAAACCACGTCTGACTGGCATTCTGCGACCCAATGATGCAAAAGGACGGAGAGAAAGCAGGGAGAACAAAGGAGGGATGGAATGATACAAGTCCACGCCATAAAGCTCTTTATGACTTGCAAGTTATGTTGGAAATTGCGAAAACTTGAGGCGCACCCAAAGGTTGACCGGATCTTTGCGTTACTGTTGCAGCAAAAGGGAGCACTGAACACATAAATTCTGGCAATAGTTTGGTGGACAAGAACAACGCAAGCAAAAAGCTTTGCATAAAGTCCGTTTTCTTGCATCGCCTTTCAGAAATGCCCAGGCCGAGGAGCAGAGGAAGGGCTTTTTGTGGTTTGGATGAAAAGCACACTGGGATGTGATAGAGGTGATTGGTCAACTAGATTAACAAGGATTTTCAGTAAACACTTATTTGTTTTATCAAGAATAACGACAATCACACCTAAATAAGGGAAGTTACGGATCAGTTTATCCCTCGACATTGAGGTTGCGGTCACTTAGAACTTGAAAGAGAAGGGAGAATCCAAAACTGTGAGAGCTTGCAAGATTGATAGCGATAAGGCGATAGAGAACGATCAAAATCGTTGCTAAATACGAGTGCAGAAGTCCCTACTCCTTCAACGAGAAAAAAATTGGAGCCACAAAGGGACTGGTAACACGACCTGTTTTTCAACTTAAGAGTGGGTCGTTGTGTTGGTGAAGAAAAAAAAGGAACAATGTGCCTTAAAGTTGCCAAAGTAGGTAAAATGTATTAAAGAACAAAGAGTTGAATGACGCAGAGTCGTAATGAGCCAAAGCAATATGGAAGGACATACCACCACACCTACCATTGTGCAGAGGAATTGGGCTATCGGCATGACCCAAAGGCCATCCTGTAGGGCGGAAGAGCACTCTGCAGAGACTGAAGGCCCCGGCGGTTAAACAAAGTAACAACTCACTATGGCAATGAATTGAGGGCTTTTTTAACGAACTCATGTAGCAAATTTCCTTCTGAGAAGACGAATTAACCTGCTTGAACTCACAGTGAGAAGTGAACGCTCTGCCGAGGCTTACGGAAATAAGAGGCCTCACTGCCCTAAGTAGTAGATTTGCCATAAAAATTAATAGAATTAATGAAATCACAAAAAACCAAAGAATCGCACGAATAGTGGAAACACCTCACACCTGGAGAAGGACTCCTCAACATCGTTGATGCCATCCTTAGTCGCAGGGCTTGAGCAATGGACATTTGGCGCTTTAAATTGTGCGAAAAAAAGCAGGAGCTTCCAACCCACTTGTTCATTAAAAGATAAATGCCGGGTGGACAAATGAAGAAAACAGCACAATGGACTCGTCACACACTTTGATGGCAATAATAAGGCCTCCCAAGCGAAACGGGTGAATAGTCGGACCGAAATGGAAAATGATGCAAAAAGAGAACAGAAGCCATCCCTAGAGATGATCAACCCAACTTAAACAGGATTGTTTGAAAAGAGCAGTATGGTCCTTGCTTAAGATACAAATTCGAAAATCAGATTAAAAAGGAAGACAGTAAGAAAATTGATAGATACTTTTGTAAGAAAGGAGGACTGTGCAAAGCAACAACTTTTTTGGTAATTAGAGGAACCGAGGAAAAAACTTGGATCGTTGGCGGACCAGGATTCAATGCAGTGTGTTATTATAGGGAGAAAACAAGTGACTACTAAAAATAAACCAAAATAAACTTAGGGGACCCTAAGGAAGGGGAAACGTACACTTGGATCGTTGAATTTTTCAACAATCTTTGCCCTCTTCTTAATTGACATCGTTCCATCGAGCCGAAAATATCCATACCTTTTTGAGAAAGAGGCAAAAAAGGTAGTTACTTGCATCATTGACAAAGAAAATGGTAGTAAAGGTGAGAAACGCACTTTCTATGCTTACAGAGGCCTTCAAACAGATCCAACGTCTGAGTGTAGTTCGAAATGAGCACGACCTTGTCGTTTGAAGTGGCTCGAATGATTGCCAACAGACAATCGAGTACCTGGAACTTGCCTTGAGGGGGAGAGGGAGAGGGGAAATTGAGGCACCATTTGGACAAAACCACGTACCTGACATTTCCGGCTGAGCTGGCCGACCGGATTCGGAACAACTGGTGTAGCCACTGGGGAAGAAGCTCAGCATGCCCTGAAAACCGTCTGAACCAGAGCGTATCTTGTCAAATACTAGATCAGGATCTGGGGAAATCGGAACAAATAATTGAATTGCAAGTAAAAATGTACAGCCTACGTGGCTAGTTTTTGGTGAAGGACTACCCACCCATCCCTCAGACTACTTCACATTTGTTTCGTTTTTTTTCCGTTCTCACGGCAAGCATTTGTAATTTCATACCAAGTAAAGTCCATCTGACTTTCAAAACTTCTGTACTTTTCCACTGACTGGGAACAAAATTAATCGACTTAATTACCGTATCCTACCATTTGACCGCCGCAAAACCAAACAACTTTCCAGCCTACTGAGGACTTCAGGCAATTGAAACTAGGAAAAAGGGTCTTGCCCTCTGACAATTGAGTTCCGCGGCAAACGTAAGCTTCACACAACGCCCATTGCAAACGAATCAGGCACGTCCTTCAAGAACTGTCAAGAACATCACTGATTGACAGATCCGGCTTGTCACCTTGAAGCCAAACTCGTCCACGAACAATGATTAACATACAAAGTGTACTCGTTGCAGAATATGGCTCGACTTTCGCCGCCACTGCTTAGATAGGGGGAATAGAGAGAAGAAGAAGACAAGACTAGAGGTACTATTAAAAATCACAATTAAATCTCACCTCGTGAGGTACAATCTTAGCAACATATCCCTCCTTCGTCTCGAGATTAATCGCAATTCATTAAGAGACTTGTGAACAAATAAAGCTAATTGGCTTACATTTGCTTCTACTTCAAACCCTGCTGTACGGACACCCGAATCCAGCAATTTAACCGTCCCACTGGTGGTATTAAAAAACACTGCTAGTCCCACAAAACCCCGTACACTCACTATAAAACTCCCTTCAGATTTGTACGTTTTATAGGCTTCATTGCAAATTAAGATGTCACTTTTGGTGACGCTAAACGTTTCTGGAATTTAATAAATCGTAAAAAGAGGTGTAAAAAGTTGCCCCAGTCTTTGAAAACCTTAAGCGTCTTACGTGACGCAATTCATATCAGCAGTAGTTCGGGCTGCCACATACTGTGACAGCACCTTAAGGTCTCTCCCTATTCGATGGACCCAGACAGCGACTTAACTAGCGGACAAATAAACTGTTAAGAAATCGAACTGGAGACGAGCATCTCGGTAGAAACATCAAATACAACCGAGAGGGTTCAAAGAAGCTAGAGCAAACTGGATACCAAACAAGGCAGATCCTGCCAAACAGTTTGACGGAAAGCAAGTGCCACATATCAAAGCTGCCTACACGATTTTAGCGAAATGCTAGGACAGATGCCATTTCTCCCACAAACTGCTTTTGTCTTGTAGCTTCAAGTCGCAAATTGACTAAAATATGGTTTGTATCGATGACTTGCAGCAATACAAACTATAGCGAAGCAGCAGCTTTTAATAATCAAGACTAGGCAAGTCAAATCTCAATGAAACTAGACAAGCAAAGAATTTTTCTTAAAAACTCACGGTTACACAGTTTCTTGAGATGCGTAATTGAGGCAAGACTGGAGATAGAGAGCTTCTTTTCTCCTCCTCCACTCCCGCCCAACTGTCTTGAAACCTCGCGAGCCATTCGCTTAACAAATTCCGCGTAGATAAGAGCCTGAATGGGCGCCAATCGACAACACACCACCTGCTCGACTGGCAAAAAAGCGTCAACTCAAAAGGGAGTTTACTTTTAACGGGGAGATATTGAGTCAGCAGAGCCTGAGTTCGTCGTATAATGCAGCGGCTGACGATACCAAGGAGCTAAAGGTTTAGACGTTAGGCAAAATCAATGCGATAAAACCTCTCGTAGCTTCTCTTCTCCGACCTTTTGGTCAGCATCAGTCGCATCCGCATCCCTGCCACGCAGAATAGGCGTCTCAAATCTTTTCCGAAACTCCGCTGCAGTCCCCAGAAGACCGACGTTAACAAAGTGCACCAAACTGAAGTACTCCAGAAGGTCATTTTGAATAGGAGTACCCGACAGGAGAACCCTTCTCTGACAGTTTAGCTGAACCAGTGCCTGGTAGGTCTGATTTTCTGAGTTCTTCAACCTGTGACCCTTGGAAAAAACCAAGATATAAAATAATATATGATCCTACCTCATCACAGATAACTAGTCCCACAGTACCCTTGTGCAACTCTCCCACATGCAGCCGAAACGTCTCGTAGGAGATTATTAAAATAGGCGTGGCTATCCTTGGGCTCCTCTGCGACATGAACACAGCTAAAACATCTCAATTAGTGTTTTAATGCCTACCCAATCTTCGGTCTATGTCATCTTTGGAGCCGGAATCAATGGCCAGTGGATTCACTCTACCTTGCAGCCACTTGCTCAATTCATTAGCCCAGTTTTTTACCAAACTACTTGGCGTGACAATGACGGCCTTTTCGATCATTGGCTTTGCCTCTGGACTTTGTTTCTAAATCACAAAACAATCGCGATCCTCTCTCGATAATGAAACCTTCAGAGCTGCGGATTCACAACATACCAGAAGAGTCCACACAAGAGTGATGCATTGCAACGTCTTCCCTAGACCCATTTCATCAGCCATAATGCATCCATAGTTATCAGCGATTTGCACACCAGTAACGCAATCATACATGAATTTAACTCCCTTTATAAATGTTTAGTCGAAGTTTAACAACTCACTTCTCTCTGATGAGGTCGGAGAAATTTTGAAAGGATTGGGTCCACAACAACATGAACCAACCTTTTATCTCTAAAAATGGTAAGACCAGCGAGAACAAAATTACGAATCAGATCTTAGGCTTTCATGGGCATTTAATTCCGGTGGTTCATAGAGAATAAGTGCATTCTCTTCAAAGGGATCATGAAGGGCAACTTTTGCTAAAGAGCGCTTTAAGCCCAGACACTTGGACTCATATCCACCGGCTAAATATTATTTCCATATATCCAAGGTACCTTGATAGTTTGGGATTGGGATCTTAAAGGGTTTTGTAAGAATTGACCTAATTAGTGCCTCCTAAAGCAAGTAACGCATAAGTAGATGAAGTACATGAACACCATCTTCGCAATGAGTACCACCGAAACGGTTAACTTCATTAAGGGGTCTTCTGTATTCGGAGATGAAAGTGCTTGGCGTGTAGGAAAAGTCTACGTTGGACTTCGCAGTATTTCTTCTCTTGACAAGTGGCTAGAAGGCAAGTAAAAGCTATAACCAAAATTACTTCCTCTTCAAGAGTACACCCCAAAGGTCGCACCGTAACCTGACTGGGTGCATGACTTCTCCTCTAAAAAAAACCAATCAAACAAATACCAACCGCATACCATCTCTCGAACTGAACAATCTTGCCGCGGAATCACTTCATCTCATCATGGATGCAAATTAACGACAATCTTACTTGTGGATAGGCGATAGCATTGAAAAGCATAGAACTTAGAAATAGCATTACTGTGGAGTATGTGATTTTAAATAATTGAAGTTGGTGGGTTTAGAATGAAAATATAAGAACAAAGTTAACTAGTCATTATTAGGACTTTTTTATGCTTGAATTGTATCCATAACTGCAATTATTCCACTGCTTTAAACAACTCACAAATTAGTTATGCCTATTGCAACTCAGAGGGATAATTCATAATGGTGATACAACTCTTTATTTGGCCTTTTTTTTGACTGGATTCATTCGCAGCCATTGGAGTGGACTGACCTCTGGGTCATGCCAGCTTACTCGACCTCTTTCTGTTTACTATATACATGTGTTTTGCACAGATATCACGCTGTCTTTTGTCTTAAAGGAAGTGTCATGACAGAGCTTCCCCGGCTATCTTGAATAGCTTAAGGTAGATCCCTCACATGATGCCCCATGTATAGTTCTTAATGACTGTAAGTGTAGTGGTTTCCATGCCTTTAAATATAGACCCCGAAAGAAAAGGTAGAAGCTTTGGAGAATAACCAAGAATGCGTCAGCATGCCTTTTTTAAGCATAAATAGGTTGGAAATGTTACAATGCCAATAAGGCCAGTAACTGGAAGAAGCTATTTCACAGCAAAAAAGGGCAGTACAGTGCTCATTTAATCCTCGTCGATGGGAATGTGAGGCAATAAACATTAACCTACTAGGCAAATTTTATCGACATACACCTCAGGGACTGATCTACAAAAGACAATAAATCTGTATTTGAGTTAATTATTTCAGCTGGAATGATCAGCAAAGGCATCACACCGTAATGGAGGGTTGGGATTATCTTGTCCCTCAGTTTCCCACCTGATGATATCGCCTTAGTCCCATTGGGGCTACAGCCACTTCTGCATCTGGGTACAACCCTACCGACCTCTAATCCCCTTATCCATTCTAGGCTTCGTATGGGAATCGGTTTCTCAAACCTTAACTGCCCTCTGTCCCGTCTTATCCCTCCCTGCTAGTACTCGAACAATCTCTGTAGACACTCGTTGGAATTGATTCCAACTTGCTTTTGATAGCTGACATGATTTAAGTAATGCAACAGTCCCCTCTGTTATTACTTGTACGATTTTGCGCAAGAACGGTAAACATGATTTGGCAGGAAATCCCAGAGGCAGTCCCGCGGGGGATCAAAACAACAGCAGAAAAAGAGATATTGGAAAGGGCCAAGAATGCCATGCAAAAATGGACACTAAAGACTGACTTTTGCCTAGAAAGGCTGCCAAATGCATTGGGTTGAGCTTAATGCCTTCTTTTAAGCTGCTTCATAACCGCGGCTTCCTTCTTAAACCCAAAAAAAATTATTTAACTTTTTACACAAAAACATTCTTTTTATTCATTTATAAAAGGATTTGGAGCTTCAACAAGTTAGCGAACATTTCCTGTGTTCCAGAAATTGGATTTGTCTTAACACTTAATTCTAATATGCATGAATTAATTTGGTACAACTTCAGAAATGAAATTTTAATTGTAGGTAAGGCATTTACCATTTTTCTGTCCCATCTTGGCTTGGGTGGTTGTGAGCGTCGTTTGTTCGGCAAGTGTCGACAGTGTGTATAGCGGGTCAAGCCTACAGAGTTTCAGATCTCAAATCCTCCTCCTCCTCCTCCCCTCCTCCTCCTTCTCCTCCTCCTCCTCCTCCTCCTCCTCCTCCCCCTCCTCCTCCTCCTCCTCCTCCTCCTTCTTCTTCTTCTTCTTCTTCTCCTCCTGCTTAGGCGTCAGTGGCATGCGCGCATTCACGAGGCTGTCGTATACTTGCTACCTCCTGTGCAGAGGGTGTATGCGACCATAAGCATAAAATATTTTTGCAGTTGCGTGCTAATTATGTGAGGGTCCACTTTGTCAGCCTTACAAAAGCAATTCATTGTTGGTTCCCCCTCAATTTCGAGTCAACCTCCCTAGTTAGTACAGTTTGGTACTGTGGTCTAAGGCCCGTGATTGCAGCCCGTCAGCTCTTCGCTAAGTTACTGGTGTAACAAACTACGACCGATGAAATGAAACACTAAAGTCGATTCAAAGAAAGACCTGGTGCGCACGCTGCAATGGATACACGTGGGCTGTGAACAGCATAATGCCCTCCTCCAGGCCCTGCTGTTGGATCAAAATGCCGCAGTCAAATACGATTTGCGAACAGACTGTGTGTCGTGTCAGAATCAGCCAAATGGCGTTCCCGCCTGACAAAAATTTCGCTTCCCAAAGCAGACAATGCTCTGCCATCCTGGCCAACCTCAAAGTCTGCCTCCCGGCACTAAAGTGTAGCAGACCTGATAAAGGCTGATCCCATAAAATAGCGGCCTTTGGTGGCCTAGTTAACTCTCTTAGGGCAAAGGCAATGCCTCTCTATTGACTCCGGTTAGTCTCTTCAACCTAACAGGAGGTCGTCGAAGAAGGTTAAAGCAAGAAAATTGATGTGGTTGGAGCTGAAGGGTGCTCACGGCTAGCCCCGAAGAAGGACTTCCAACAGACGTGCAGTACCGGCGCGGAGGACACCAAGTGTTTGCTTGTTTTTGTCCTCTTCTCACCTTGCAATAGCATTAAGTAAGTCAGGCAGGTAGCAAACGCGCTTTATCAATCATTTTTTTGCTTTAAATAGTAAATAACATATAAAATCACACACCCATAGCCAGTCAGTCGATTGTGTCGTCTTTGATTAGCACAAGTGATTGTTAAATCAAACGACTCATCAAGTTGCCAGTCGTCCTGTTCTGATTGCACGCGCCAATGATATTCCCCGCGGTAGGCAAACGATGGGAATTGGATCATCATCTTCTTCGTCCTCCTCAAAGGCGTTCTGATTGCTATTATTGCGACGCCTTGACAACTCTTTCAACGCACCTAATACAATCCTATTCACGATGTACGTCGCTCTCTTCTTTACACCGAGGTCAGAAGAATGAAAGGCTGGTGGAATGCCAGAATAGGATAGGGCTTTCCTAGTTATACTGATGGCTCGTCTCGTAACCGATTCGTTCTTCTCCAACGTCTCACCATTTCTAGTCGATGCGGCTGACATTTGAAAGGCTAAGTTAGATACGACGCGTTGTACAACATAGAGCGCTCGCCTATTTATTTCCTCCTCCTTAGATTCTGCACTTGGCTGTGCATTCCAAATTGCCTCCAATTGGGCAGAAAGTTGTTCGGCCACATTTGTAAACACCTGATTCAGCACTTCACACGACGACGATTCAAGTTTGTGGCTGTCCCTTCCTCTGCTCTTGCTCGCATTGAAGGCAACTTGATCCTTTGGGACGCACAATTGGAAAGTGCTCCTCTTCTTGCTGCCGTCTGGAGGAATTGAGGTGGTCGACTTCAACACCCCAACCAAAGTTGGAAGCATCGGCTTCTGGACACTTGTTTCACTGTCTTCCAACGACTGACCTCCACGGGCTTCTTCCATAGGCCGAGTGTTTTTCCCACCACTTTGGACCGTCTGTATTTCTTGACGATCCTCCAGGGCTCTTTTCGCCCCAGGCTGAGAGGCAACTCCACCTTTGAAGGAGCTACTCACTTTAAACTTCTCCTTCTCCATTGAGTTTACCTCCAATTCTCTGATTACTTTCTCTTCGTCAGCCACTTGGATTGTTTTCCGGAAACACAAAACGGGTAGAGGTTGTGTGTTCTCCGAGGGCCCTGTGATTCTTCTTTCTCCCAATTGTGAAAATTTTATTTTCGGTAGTTTACTTCGTTTGCGTTCCTCCTCTTCATGGCGCAAACTCTGATAAATAGCCTGTCTAATTTCGTCTTCAACTGTCCGATCTAATGATGGAGGTGCATTTGGATCGGTAAGACATGACAACACCTTGTCAACTATGGCTTCTGCTAGACTGTCAAGAGAATACCTGGAATAGCCGTTCTTAACACAGAAGTCTTGACATAATTTGGCTACCTCACCTTCTATGTCAGGCACAGGCTTTTCCAGTATTCCAAACAACGCTTTTCGGACTATCATTTTGGCCAAATCGTCGACTGTTCGGATGGACGCTCGATTCAAATAAAGGGTATAGCTCTCAACCGAATTAATGAAACTCGCGTCTAAGGTGTCCCTCGGCACCTCTGCATCGGAGCATAGCGAATTCGGCTTTTGTGACGTCCTCGATTTTGAAAAATCATCATCGCAATTCGCCTCCTCCTCGCCTTCAGACGGTTCGACCCCTTCGTCAGCCCCGAACGGCGGCCAAGCGAGGCACATGTCAAAAATTTTGCCGAATTCAACCCCATAGGCCGAATTAATATCACTAATTCGAAGGTTTATATTAGCCTTTCCCATAATATTTTGGTCACTTTCACTCTCTTCACTGTTTTTTTGTGGAATCTTGGGAGGCTTGAATTTCATAATTTTTAGAGCCGTGTCCTCCAACTTACCGGTGGGATCCGCCAACTTCCTGACGGACGGAAAGAAGAGCGGATTCTTATTTATGAGAGCTACAATGGACGGCGGGGTGTGTGACAACGTATGAGCTGCTGCCAAGCGGTTTGTGTCATCCAGTTGTTGGCAAAACTTCAGTTGAGGCACATCGAGCTCTTCCTGTGGCGGTGGTTCTAGTGTAATACACTTGATCGAATCGAAACAACTTGTCGCCACTTCGGGAGCTTTGGGCTTCTCATCGGTCACTTTAAAGATGTTTATTTCATCCAACTCTTCAGCTTCATCCCCTTGTTTTGTATTATCGTCGTCCAAATTGAAGTATGCTTTGAGGAGAGGAACGATTTCCACGGGTGTGGCCAAACACTCCTGGCGAACAAAATCCACTCGTGGACCAAACACTAAATCAGCTTTTCTTAATGGAACCTTCAATTTCAAGTCGTTAATAGTTTTGTGGAAGGGATCGAGATGTTTATTTGCTAGGAACACCTTCTTTAGGTGCGTTGGAGTTGAGTCAGGCGCTGTGTGAATCCCGATTTCCAGAGTTCTTAGGTACTCGGAGAAGAGGGCAACATCGTGGATTGGACGTGATCGTTGCGAATCACTCCCTTCCTTCAGCCTACTCTGGCGGCGGCGTTTGCTTAAATCGGGGAATTCAGACCGCTCCCCGCGTGGAATAAACTCTCTTTTTAGATCCATAAACCCGTGGCTACGTTGGAAATGTGCAAACGACCTTTTAACAGGCCTTAAGAGCATGTCCCAGTAACGGAGGAGGTAAATCCTCACATCAATACTGACAGAGAGTAGGCCCTCCAGAATGTCCAGTGCCATTCCAAATGTTGCCTGCCCTCGATTTTGGAGATGGCAACTGTTGATTAGATTCCTCAGAGCTACCAATCCCCCATTCTGTAGAAATACAAGCAACCTCACACTGGAAGAGGATCGAATTACATCCATTGCGGCAAAATAGGCAGTCCTGACCTCATTATCATTTCCATAGGTCATCTCTTTAAAAATTTCTTCCAAAATGTGCTTATTGGTGATGCTGTTGACAGGACGGAACCATTGAACACCGTCGTGCGTAAAAACACGTTTAAACGGCAGCTGATGGCGCATGTCAGCTTGATCTGCAGTAGGTCTGTACCTCCTTGACCGCCGACCATGCAATCAGTCAATCGATAGTTTGAACCAAATTTGACGCTTTATTTCGTCCTTCTTTGCACGGCTGACAGTAGCGCACTGTGACTCCTGTCATGATCGGGTTTTTTAGCGAAGTAAAGGGTACAACTGAATTTTTGACGCCTTTAAACTTTTCTGGGCATTCTTAAAGCTACATAAAACTATTAAACCATGAAGTTATTGCTGCTATATAATAAGAGTTTTCGACAGAGGTGCAAAGTTTTAATTGGCTCATAGGTACTTACAACTTATAAGTAGCATCGAATGACCCTAAAACGACTGGTTATGGATGTAGATTCGCCAGTCTCTTGTCGGGAAGTTCTTTATTGTACCCTTTATTAGACCCTACAAGGGTGATTTAGGCCTCCTGAGTATTATGAATCGAAGTCAACTCAATACACAGGCAAGACTGATGTGTAATTGTAGAAGAAGGTGTGGTATGCAGCAACTGAGCAACAACCAATGGTGGAATAGCACATAACCCGTGTTTCTGATGATGCATTCCTATCAGGGAAAACCTCTGAACTCGAGGATTTGAGAGAAAAACTGTGACCAGTGGAAGGAAAATGATAGGAGGAGGAGGACACTGCCTCAGCTCAGCCTAGTTTTTTGTACTCTCGCAAAGCGCCTATCCTCACACGCAGGTGCTCATAGCTGACCACTTAAGTTCTCAGTCGGGAGGCAGAGGCTTCAATTTTAGACATACTTTCGTAAGGTAAGGTTAGGGCCGATGGCAAAAAGTGGTTCCACTTAAAGTTTGTCTACATGTGACACGAGCACTCAACGTTCTCCAATCCGTTCGGATTATCAACTAGAAAGTAACTTATTAAAAGCGCCAAACAGTGACCCTAATCTGAAGTTAAATTAGCTCTTTTGTAAATCAGAAGGTAGGTGCAAGTCATTGTAGTAAAACAGTCAACCAATCAGCCAGAACTAACTTGGTGGTGCCAAGCCTCTTGAGGCCATGTTGGCACCCTTAATTAGGTTGAAACAAGCTTTGTCGTGAGGAAATAGACGGGATCGAAAAGCATTTCCCTCAAGAGGCAAAGATTTTCGACTGCGTTGCGTTTTAGGCGAAAGGGGCGGTCATGTTTAATTATCAAGAGTGTCTTTCCATTATGACAACGCATGTGTCCATGCTACTTACCTCATAGAGCTTGTTGCCATTACCTCATTTCAAATAATTTCCATCACTACTTAGTTTTAAGTAAAAAGAGCTCAAATTTTTGCCCTACAAAGGGCTATTTAACATATAAAATGATGTAAAAAGTGATCACGAGTTGATCCACGCGGCCAAGTGTCCATTAAGGGTTTTTGAAACACCGCCTTGTCCCGATCACTTCAAGCCGCCTTCAAGCTCCGCTTCAGTTTGTTCACCTCGCCTATTCAATCTCCTCTGTTCGTTCAACAAACGCAATTGGCACGACTGTTCCCATTCTGGTTTGGGTCTGAATAACTGGGGAAAAAATGAAACAACTTCTTTATTCACATGTGACAGTACAGTCCTTTTTCTACAACTATTCTACCAGCTCTTTGTTTCAGTCGACAAGCCCTCCTCCCCCCCCCCCTCCCCTCAGTAAGGCATGTCTGTACACTTATAATTGATCTACAGAAGGATATGAAATGGGTCCATAATACGTACTCACATTGCTTAAATTGTGCCGGTTTCGGTATATTTCTATAGCAGCCATTAGGGGAATTGGAATAATTGAAATGGAGGTGAGACACCATCCCATGATGGCGGTCCAAGACGGAAAGGGTTGTCCATTGTTGAACTTTGGTGGCGTGTAGTCCATTATCATTGTGACGAAGATAAAGAAGGTGAAGCATGGTGTCACAACGTACCATATAGCTACCCAAATGACGCGTGTCACTCCGGTCCGAGGTCCCAACATTGTTTCTGCATTTTTGAAAAGTTTCTTTGCATCTAATTATGGAAACAATTAAAGGAAATGCTGAGAATTGTTATTTAGAAGCAAAACCTCGGACTGATAATACCAAAGTGTCCGAATTTTCAGCAAGCCTTAATGTTTTGGCGATGCCCGTCTTTAAAAATTAGAACTTAAAAATGAATATTTGACAGACACTTTTCATCGCTTCAAAATATTCTATGAGCTTGCTGAAGCAGAAAATTAAAGCAGATGAAAGAAGTTCTTAAAATGCCACAGATATTTTGCGCTCTGTTTGAAAAGCGACATATCGATAAGGTGTTAGTTACATCAATCTCCATCTGCTTGTATTAATAAAACACAGAAGCTCAAGGACCTCATCAGAATAGTTTAGTTTGGAAAAAAAACAGTACAATACGTACCGTAAAGATAGGATAATGCAATGACCTCTAGAGAAGCGATGATGACGATGCTTATGGGGGTGGCATACCAATCGAAAACTTGGAAATAGAACCCACCGGCCTAAAAAAGTTGCAGGGGAAATGTGTCGGATTTTGCCCATAAGTTACCGAATAGTAAATTTCGCGGCCAATAAAGGTTGAAGTGAAGATAATTATGCGGTAGATGATAAATGATTTCTCCAGCTGCAAGAATTATTGAGCTGGTATTTTAATCTTCCCCATTTGCTGCCTCGGGAGGAGAAAATTATTAGGCCCAACAATTTAACTTAAAAATTTTTTCCTTTAATCAAGGCATTCGAATTAATCGCACATTCTGCAACTGAGAAATTCCATTTTTTTGGGGGTGAAATGAGAAGTATTAAGTTTTCGTCTTTGATAAATCATGAAATGTCGTCGTCGAGACAAACAAATCCGAAGGTCATATGTGAATGGAAATAAGCAGGGAACACGACTTAAGATTTGCTTTTCCTTATGTTAACTCATTTTAATCGCAACAAATAGCAATCCTGGAATCCTCAAGTAAACCAGTCAAAATTTAAAGTTTTGGGTAGGTCACCAAATCCCAACCGATCAGATGTGTGTGATTACACACAAAAATTCAATAAAAGACAACATGAGACCTTAGAATGGCTTATTTTTTCAATTAACCAACTCACCGACACCTTGACAGCCCAGATGCATCTACACCCAACGCCTTGTCTCCACAAGCAAACAAGCCAGTAGCAGCTCTCTTCATTAGCACCTCAGCCTACTTCCTATTCTGTTTTCTTTCCCCGCAGATCTCACTAAGGGATCGTTAAAAACAAAGACTAGCGACACCTGTCGCTAGCAGTGACATTAAACGCCAGTGGTTCGAAGAACGCGGTAACATCCCCCTCGCACACTCTCACGTTCCTAAGGTAGCAGTGGATGTACTCGCACGCCTTTCGGATGGAATGCTATATTTTCACCCTCGGCACTTAAGTGTGTGTGCAAGTCACTCCTCGCATCACGTGTCAAGTCATCTGGTTTGGGGTAGTGCATAACTCATCAGCGTGGCATCCCTTTTGCTTAGGTAGTTGGCTCGTTTCGCATTGTTTGCCCATTAGTTTGCATGTCCATCTCTCTGTCAGCCAGTAGGCCGACCAGCAGTTAGTGTGCAAACAGAATACAATGGTGAGGCGAAGGATGGGGCACATCTCCCCCTTTTTGACGCAAAACTTGTGACCCTAATGATGTTCTCCTGGCAAGCAATGTGGATGTTGACAGACTGCCTCACTTATCGTGGCACATCCATATCGAATTGCTTACACAAGGGCGACACTCACGTTTTTTTTATTTAAGAGTTATTTCTTACCCCAGGTGTGCTTTTTTTGAATGTACAAAAACCTTCTTCAGGTGCTGGACAACGATTTTGACGAAGTGCTGGCATCCATCAGCGACTGGTCCGGATCACACCTGTGCCCTTTGATAACGCAACGAAGGTCACCATTCCGATTGACAGGCACAAATACATTCACCACGAGGTGCCAAAGCATCCACACCCAGTTCATGCCATCGCAAATCACACAAACACCCCTTTTTGTCATCTAATGTAAACTTTGCAAAAAACAAGGGCAAAAATGTAGCATTGGAAATTTTTTGTCTTAAATGCACAGCACATGCGCGCTGCGAGGCGATGCAACTAACGCATTTTTGACACACTTTGTTCCATTCAAAGTGTATGCTAGTTAAAGGGGAAAAATAATTTTTAGGGCCTTGGATTTGTTTTATTGTTTTAAGGTCAGGCAGCCCACCGGTGACAGCTTATTGCCACCAGCAGGCAAAACAGCGTGAAGAACACGTGGTTCGTTTGTGTGTGATTTTGGAGGCGACTTTGCGATTTTGCCACAATTTTGTTGTCATCCAAAGGCAATTATTATGATCTGTTCGGGGGAAAAAAGGAGACTTGTGACTTACCCGTGTGACTAGAATAAAACCAAGGCCAAATTGAGCACAGCAGACGAGGAGGGTGAAGAGAGTTTTGTGCTTTCCCAGGGTGTTGGGAAATCGGTCTATAAAGCCACTTGTCATCGTCTCGAGTGTGGCAAACTGAAGGAAGGATGAAGAGGCAATAAGAGGCAACTGGGAAAAGAAACTTAACCCTAACTGAAAAGGCCTAGGTTGGTAGAGAATTTGCTTTTCTTGATGGTCACTTTTACCTGGGTGTCAAGACCAAGAGTAAAGAGCATGGCGAAGAAGAGGACCGTCCAAACAGCCGCCCCGGGAATTTGTCCAAGCGCCTCCGGGTAGGCGATGAAGGCGAGACCAGGACCGGTTAGCATTAATGCTGTAACATTCTTGCTGTTCATTTGGTAGGCCATGTGGCCAGTGATGGAGAAGACTGCCAAGCCGCCAAATATACTCGTTCCACCACACACCACTGGGAGAATAACCGCGTCTCTGTAGTAGGCAGTAGTCTTTGTTACCTCCCATCCGAGCAAAGTGGTGTGCAAGGCTTGGTTGGCGTACTACTTTGGCGATGTGTGGATATCAGCGCGACTTCAAGCAAGGAATGTTAATGGTCCAACTACATTGTGGGCGACTAGACCGCAATCCCAGTGACCCCCGCCTCACATCCCACAGCCAAAGTCAACCATTCTCATGATACTTCGCCTCTGGAAACGTAAGACGTCATTTTTCACGAACACAGCCTCCGATTGGGCGGGAAGAATTGGATGATTGAGTGAGCCAAGAAATTCTATGGATGATATCATTGTACACTGTCTTGGGACAGTTTGGTCATGCCAACAGGAAACTTTGGTGAAGCGTGTTGATTTACACCTGCCTACTGCGATGGATGCCATTTTTTAATGGGAAAGGCGGGATGGAGAGGCTGAGGATTCACCCTAACGTGCTATCATGGATCAAAGTCCGCAACCATCGTTAATTTTTTGTTCGAAGGTGAAAAATACTGTTACAGGAAGTATAAACTGACCTATTAAACTTCCGCCTGTAATTATTGTAAGAAGACATTGTGATGAGGCCTCCCCAGGCCGGACCAAGGGAGTAGAATACCTGCACAGCTGCACTAGTCCAGATCTACGAGAAGAATATGGACGGTTGAAAGCCAAAATAACACCGCTCCAAGGATAGACGGAGTTGTACCTGGAAAGACTTTAACTTTTCCCAGTCAGGTTTAAGATAGAACTCCAAACCAATGAAGGCTCCGGGGAGGGTAGCACCACGAATGACGAGAAGGGCCAAGAAGAGGTAGGGGAGAAGAGCGGTAACGTAGACAACCTGCAAGACATTTCGCTTCCTCTTATCCAACAAGCGGAAGGTAGCGACTACCACCAAGTCTTTACACCAACCCAACAAAAGGGCCGTGACAACAGCCTCGAAATTCCAATAAAAATTTTGAAACAATGAGCATATGCCAATCGCATCAAATGGGATGAGAATTTGTCTGACAGCCAAACAGCTGCTTACCTTGCCACTAGACTTGATGCCCTTAAAGAGGCACAGGAATGTAATCACCCAAGCGGCAACCATGCAACCGAAGAGGTTCCAATTCACTCCACCGATCTGGTCAATGCTTGCCGACGTTTCCAGTACTCGGTGGCTGGAATGGACAAAAAGGATCTCAAACTACCTCCTTTCCTCTCAACAAACCTACACCAAGAGAACTAAGTTCTAGACTTGCAGACAATGCTAAAATTTAATTAGTAAAGAATTAAGTTTTGTAGAAATCGTGCCTAAACTGTTTCGACAGGCAGAAGCCCTGGAAGCTGGTGGTGTTGATGCGGTAACATTGACGCTGTGTGAGTAAACAGCGAAAATCACGATTTTTTGTCAAAAAAAACAATCTACTTGGTGGATTTACGCCAGATAGTCACGTACGTTGGGGCTGCATCACGTGACTTACTTCCAAAATTCCATAGTCGAGCTCGTTCCATTGTCACGGATGACTGAAAGGTTTGTCTAAAAAGCGCATCCATGGGCAGTAATAAACAGTTTTTTTTCCACCTTAAAAAAGGAGTGTTACCTACCATTTGCATATAGGAGAAGCAGGTTGGTGTGTTCCATGAATTATTGCAGGATTTCCATGGCAAGTACCATTGGAATGATTGCGTGAAGTAGAAGACAACCCAAGCCATCACAATGTTGTAGTAGACACAGAGCATACCAGAAACAAGCAACATCGACCAACCCAGACCTATTAAAATGCTTTATTCATTACACACTGATGGCAGTAAAGTTGCAGTTTGCTTTCCGAAGCTCAGTACCTTTTAACAGGGGTATAAATTCAAACGATTTCACCGGACTCAAGCCAGTGAATTGGCCCAAAGTGAACTCCATATAGCAGAAAGGGATACCACAAAACAGTATGAAGATGATGTAGGGCACGAGAAATGCGCCTAAAGACAATAAAATCAGAAAATGCTATTATTCACGTCTTCATGGTCCGTCGAACAACCAAAAACGAAGCTTCTTAGATCACTGTATCATAAGATTTGACGTCTGTGTGCGCCATTAGAGGCGTGTTTTTGTCACACACAGCCCTAATCAAATAGGCGCAGCAAGGAACGTAAACAGAGACCCATTGGAGTTAAGGTAACTACGCATTATAGTAAATGATACTGAGGAGTGTATACGTGTATGCTTATCAGCGAAAAGAAAACACTTTGCAGTGACACTACTTAGGTATTCAGAAGGAGATTACTTACCACCGCCGTTGACCATAACAATATAAGGAAAACGCCATATGCTGCCCAAACCAACAGCATAGCCGATGAGTGAAAGAATGAACTGGACTGGTCGATCCCATTCACTCCGTTCCACCATGTTTGGTGATTCAGTGGAAGTCGCTGATGCGATCTCCAACCCTTTGTCACATTTCTGAATAGGGGTATTACCGAGCCAGCCCCTGATTCGACCCATTCCACCTTCATTATGACTAGTCCGACAAGACGAGTTTAAAGTAAATACCGCTGACCAATCACGTGAATGCTGGCGAGTGGGGGAGGTTGTGCCTTCAATTCAATTGGTTGTGCATCAGCCAATGGCAAACTAGGCAAATAGCACAATGCCAAGATTAAAAACGACTCCCATTTCTGCAAAACTCATTGGCAATGATTCATTAATTTTATTAATTTATCTAAAGACTTTCTCAGAGAAGGAAGGTCTCTTAGCAAAGACTACATAAATTTCCTGTCACTTAGAAATGGCTTAGCTTTTGTCAAACCGCTCCCTACGAAAGAAACAGTTGTCCTTATTTTTAGAATCACAGTACTTCTCCGCGCTAAGTATAAGTTAATGCACCAAACTACATCTAACCTTCTATAAAAAATTGAAAAAATATATTTCGGACCAAAAAGATTTTTATGAAATCGACGCAACCATTAAACAAAAACGGGACCAAGGAAAGCAGTTTTGCTTAAATCAACAGCTTAAAATGTACTTAATTATGAGTTACATCAATACTGCACAACAAAGGACACATTTAAGCTTCACCTTGAGCTAAGATGGCTACCTTTAATGCGAATAAATAGAGCACATGCGTTGCATACTTTCCAAAAGCAGATTGTAAAGGGATTTGACTAATGCCTAAGGCAAACTCATGCACCCTTCCAAAACATACGGTGCAAATAAAGCGGCAGAAGCCCAAGTTACTGACTTTTCAACCCATAATGCCAACGAATGCACTAAAATTAGTAATAAAAGAGTAGCAGTGTATTGAATGAAATTGGAATTAAACAACAAAAATTAGCCAACTTTTCTTTCTCTAATTAGAAGCAAAAGAGGATCTAAACCACAGTTAAAACAATTTATGAGGTAATAACCAGGGTAAAAAATATTCAACAAACCGCAAATGTTTACATCCCAGACACATCTACATCCCATGCTAAGTCTCCACAAGCAAACAAGCCAGTCGCTGCTCTCCTCAGTTCCACTTCAACCTCATTCCTATTCCCATTTCCTCCTCCACAGTTCACACGAAGAGATCGCTGAAAGCGAAGACTACGCGCCACCTCTCGCTGGTAGTGACAGTGAGTGCCAGCGGTTGAGAGAACGAGGCGACATCCGCCTCACCCAGTCTCACGCTACTGAGGCAGCAGTGGGTGTACTCGCACGCATTTCACATGAACTGCCATTGGTTGAGCCTCGCCACTTGTGTGTGTGCGTGTGTGTGTGTGTGTGTGTGTGTGTGTGTGTGTCTGCCACCACGGACACAGAAAACCAGTGTACAAGAAGAACGCCATTGTAAGGCGTAGGGCGTGTAGAAGATCCTCGCGGTTACCGAATCGCATTCCCCTGTGTTGCTTAAACGTCCTCACGACAGCATCTTGGGAATCAATGAGGGTGTCAGTGTATTCACACAGGACTCGCACTCCATCCCCTGTTCTCAAAACCCAAGCTACTCTCTTAACCAGACTATAGCCATACCCTACTTCGGTCCAACTTTCCCTAATACAGATTCTGTTCAATATACCTCTTCACCTCCTCCTCCTCCTCCTCCTCCTTCTACTTCTTCTTCTTCTTCTCCTTCTTCTTCCATGTATTGCCGGTTCTTCTCCAGATTACATCCACTTGCATGGATGAACGAGGCGCTACCCTCAACCATCAGGAAACAGAATCGAGGTGCGCACGTTACTTAAACTACTTAAGTAAATAACACTCGCAGCACAGGCAGCAGACACAGCATCACCTTCCCGCTCCTCCTCCTCCTCCCCCTTCATTTAACTCAGTCTTCACTGCACTCAGTTATTATTCTGCTCAACTCTATCACTCCTTCCCTCTCCTTCCCCATCTTTCCCTCCCTCTTTCAACCCCACTGACCGACTAACTGACTGTCCGGCTGGATGGACAGCAGCAGATCTTGTGTTGGTCTGCGTGCAAGGTTTGTGCAAATGCCAGTCATCTATCAGGGTGCTCTACGATAAATTATTTCTTATCCTCTTGCTCTCACAATGTCTCCAATGCATCTACACACTACTCCTCCTCCTCCTCCTCCTCCTCCTTCTCCTCCAGCTCCTGCTCCTCCCCAGCACTCACCTCCACTTTCACTTCCATGCAAGCACATCGCATGTCTGCTACCTGACAAAGATCAAGACTTCCTTACACAACACTCCAACGCATCAGCATGTCCACGTGGACAGAGTGCTTCTCAAGTGCCGTACCGAGGGTCTGCTACCCAATTGAAGTCTACCAATGCACTTTCCATTGTCATCGTAAGACATCACTTGCATTTCATCTACTGCGCTCCTTTGTCAATGCTATGCCTCGACATCAAGCACAGCACCAAAGCAGCAGCATTTGCACAGTTCTTCCTGTAGTGCAGACACTGTTCTTCCTTCGCCAAACCACTTTGAAGGAACTGATGTGAGGCCGAACCAAGCAACTTCAACCGCCTACTAAGCCAACAGCACTATTCAGTTGACGCGATGCTTGCCTCCACATGTAAGTGTCGCCATGCCGTCACACTCCTTGTCACCGCCACCGCCACCGGCAGCCAATCCACCCAGCCACCATCAACCAGCCGCCTCTCGTCACCTCTCCCCCGCCCTACACTGCAAGCCTCACTCATTCCCACTTCGACAACTCCTCTGCTCCATTTAATCATCAACATCCTTGCTCGAGAAGTGAAGGACAGTCTCTTACCTTCGTTACCTGCATACCACTCGTGGGTCTTTTGATTTCCTCCCATGATCACCTACAACCGCCCCCACAGAGAGCTTTGCAGCCGCATTGTGCATCGATTGATCGAGGCTTGCCGATCTCAACCAAAGATGCTCTTGTCCATCGTACCTATAAACCCAAAGCCAAAAAACGCCTCCAATTTATTGCTGTGAAGGCGTAGTACCATAGCACGCAGTGCCATAGTCGACTTCTCAATTACCTGACAGTGCATTTTGTGCTAAAGCTGTGGTGCGGTTGTTCTCACTGATGGATGTCATGTTGGGACAAAATCCGTCCAGACCAAGGTCAGTCAAGGCATCACAACTGCACCAGGCTACTATCGCTACTCAATGCTCACGCCAAACCCCATCTTCATCCTTCCTCTCCTTCCTCCGACTGTCCCTCATTCACTCACTCAATCACATCATTCCTTCCCTCCTTCCTTCCTTCCTTCCTTCCTTCCTTCCTTCCTTCCTTCCTTTCCCCTTCCTCTCCTCCTCTCATGCCCAGTGGTAGACATAGACGCACACAGAGAATGAGATGTTACCAGCTGCACAACAATGTATCAACTCGGCTGACGTGACATCGTCTTCGCCTTCCATCATGGGCGTGCATCCAACCCTCATGACTCACCCAGCTGTGTGTTTGAGGCCAACGCAACATTCCACCCACGACCCTGTCAGCCAAGTCAGCGCAGCCAATTTCCTTCACCCCCCGTGCTACTCACATGCCATCCTGCTGACCGCTCCGTCATTGCTCAATCCTCGTCCACCTTCGTCGTTGCAGCACCGACTCGAGGGATGCGTGGTGAGGTTCTGGAGCAGAGGAGACGCTTTCTCGCCTTCAATGGGGTTAATGTGTCGCCCACACACCCGAACAAAACAAACACAACAACCCAAAACACCAGAATTGGCCTGATTTGCAGCCTAGTTTTGGGAGTTCATGGACAGTTCGGCTATGCACACCTGCGAGATACACCTGGAGATGCGAGGCATGATTGAAGTGAGGTGCCGCAGCAACCGCAGCATGGGTGCGAGGCCAAAGTGGTAGGGACCCATGCGATGTTAGAGGACTAGCAGATGATGCGAGTAGATGGTGGAGACCGCCACGCCGTGTTAACTCACTTTGAGTGCACACGCAGACAGGTGGAGTTGGAGGACTGTGCTGCCCTAGTCATCAGATGCCCACGAACCTCGTGATCTGTGGGTGTTGAAGGAAACATCCGAGTCGCACTGCACCTCAACGTGTTGCCTCAGTGGCTCCGACACAGTCGTCTTGACGCTCCATTTTCCACTCTCTGCCACCGAATCACCAAGACAAGTGGAGTAGTGAGTGGAAGAGTGCAGAAGTGCATGCACATTCACGAAATCAGGAGATGCAGATCAACAGGTCCCAGGCTCCTGCTTGTGCTACACCACTCCACTCATCCTCCACTTGGAGCTGCACCACTGCAATTCATTCCTCTAGCCTCTAAAATCTTCTCCACCACCACCACCACCACGACAGAGAATATGGCACCACTGCATTTGCTGCATGTTGCAGTCTCCATTGTCATCAGGTACAAGGTCCTCGTCTGTGTGCAGAAGGAAGGTGCTCGCCACAAGATAATACAGAGGCCTCATCAAGCGCTAGCTTTGGCGTGTGGAGAAGGCGTTGCACTAGTGATAAGTCACCCCCAAATACGAACATCCAGCCAAAGATGAGAGCTTGCACAAGCTACAGGCACAAGCACAAGCACAAGCAATGCTCTCAGCACTGCTAGGAGGAAGAACTGGGTGGGTTGGTATGGACTTCTCTTCTCCCAAAGTGAACTTGGTGCACCACCAGTGAATGACCAGTGAATGCGTGTCATGTGTTTGGCCCCCCGCAGCCCATAAGCACCGGCTTCCTGCTACCATCGAGCCCAGTCGAGCGAATTGGCTGCCTTCGCATCACTGCTCAACACACCACAATGCAGTCCATAGGCGGTGATGCACGCTGGGTTTGCAACCCAAGTCTTTGCAACCCACTGACCCACCTACTGCAGTCGACCGAGACAAGGTCTCCATCTCCTCTTCTTGCATTCTACACCTCAATCGGCAGATGCATTGCTTGTCTCAGCAGTGCCAAGAAATACCCTGCATGACCGCCTTTGAGGCAACGAATCACACTTCCCTTCGCACCACCTTCACCTCTCCATTCATCCAGCCTAGGACGAAGTCATCTTCACATCGTCGATGGACAGACCAAGAGAACTCAACACTCGCAAGTGCACCTCCTCTTTCAGGCACCTCGCGAGTCAACACCAAATGCACACAGACTTAACAAGTCATTCTGCATTCCAGCTTGCGACAGGTCTCTCACATAACCATCTCCCTCAAATCATCGCCAAGTCAGGCGCGTCCATCAAGCATGCCACACACACACTGATCGGGTGGAGAATGACACGACACAACCACTTCCATTCCACTTCCCCACCTCACCCATTCTCGCTGACGATGGTCGTGGAAGCAGACAGCACTAGGCACGCCTCACCAGTACTCTCTGCTTTCCATTCACTGAGGTCTCTTGCCTCAGTGGATAAATCACATCTTCCAAAGCCTCACCTGAAACCTCTCGCTTGCATGCACCGTGGCCCTCCAACCAACTGACGCAGGCAGTAACTCGAAGTCCACATCGACACTGGATGCAGTACGAATGCAACTATGCGATTGAGAAGGGGAAGTGACGACCCAATCACTAACTTGCTGTCACTACCACTCGCTACTAATGGCTCGACATGCAGCCGCGTTACCCCAAGTCGCAATCTCGAGCAACCCTAGAGAAGACCCTCGGTGAGGGAATCAGAATGCTTCAATGCCAACCATCCATTGACAGTCGTGTCACAATGCCTGTATGGGGTAACAGGAGAAGGCGGTACGGTTCATGCGATTGTCAGGATCGTGAGCATCTGTCATTCGAGCACTGGTAGCTCGCGCAGTCCCACATTGGCTTTATCACACCGTGGTGAATGCAAGTAAGTAGGAGGCAGCAGTTGACACGAGAAGTGGAGCCACATCACACCATTCCACATCACGGCTCCTGAGACCTTCTTCGCTCAATCCACCAGTTCCATCTGCTGCATGCAGAACAATGACGAGTTGCTCCGGTCAAAGAATCGAAAGCACGGTAGTCTGGGAGCAGTAAGCAGGTGACCAAATCTGCTCCACTTTCTCCACCAAACACTCTCGCACTTGAAACAACCCACCATTGAGCCCTCGTTCCTTTCATGCAGCACTCGCCATCCCCCGCC
Organism: Taenia crassiceps; assembly: GCA_023375655.1. Lineage (NCBI taxonomy): Eukaryota > Metazoa > Platyhelminthes > Cestoda > Cyclophyllidea > Taeniidae > Taenia > Taenia crassiceps. The sequence goes on from JAKROA010000011.1 coordinate 600,321, forward strand.
CTCTCAAAGGGGAGGAGACAGCACCAACCCCACACCAAACACTCCTACACCCACCAACTCGTCAGCATCGCCGATGGGAGGCTCATTTCATTTCATTACTCTGCATCTCGTGTGAAGGCCAATGTGGACGAAAGCTGTGTCTTTGCTCCCTTCAATTACCCTCCCAAGTGGTAGCTTCAACTCACACCCACTGCCTTTCCACCTGGTCAATTGCAACTCGCGTCACCACTACAACCCTCCTTCTCCTCCCCACCGCCCATCCATCACGCCACGATCTTGCCAGCTTGCGCCAATTGCCATCACTGTGGCTATGATGACTGCTGTTGCAACCAGCGACCGCGAGTAGACGAAAGGCAATGGCTGTGCCAGTGCTGAGGCTGCGCGACAATGGAGGTATAAATCCTCCGATCGAGTGACTGCCGATGATGTCCAACTGGGCTTTGCTGCTTGCACTGTCACGAGATCCACCTTCAATGCGGGAGTTGAAGACGAAATAGCTGCAATGCTAGCATATTGATATTAACGCAAAAAAGGGAAGTAAGAGCAACAATTAGACAGGGTTGGGGATGGGGGACGGAGGCTAGAGAGCGGAGGGAGGCAGATAGCACATGTGACAGGCGCTCTTCTTACTAATACTCTGCATCCTCCTTCTCCTTCTCCTCCTCCTCCTCCTCCTCCACCTCCCTCCTAAAAACATACTGCTGATTGTCATAAACAAACTGCTGAGAATAGAATGACGGATCCCCCAACATCGGATCATTGGCTGACTGATCGCTGCGACCACACTTGCGTCGTCTTCTCCTTCGTCGAGGCAAAGGTCTGCAATGCTCGTCCGTAGCATTCGAGGAGGCGGCGTTCACTTCATTGGCGGTGGAGGCAGCAGCGATTGCGACGGATATGGCTGTGTTGGGATTCACGTCATTAAAGCGCATATATTTTTGGTAGCAAGGAATAACCTGCTCCCAACTAGGTCTTTCTCCACACTCACTAGCATGAGGAGGCGGCAGAGAAGACAGTTTCGGTTGTAGTGGCCGATACCGATTCTGATGCTGACGTTGTTGCTGATGGGGAGGAGGATGAGGTGGAGGAGGGAAGAAATGCGGCGGAATCTTCACTATTCTTACGATTCTAACATGGACTGGAGGCACACTGACGTTGTCCACGTTACTGCTCGTGGATGCGGCCTCGCAGAATGTTGTCTGTACTGCAGTGTTGTCGGTTATTTCAACCGGTGTCGAGTCCACAGGTTCGACCGTGGAAGAAAGAGTTGGTGGTACCGGCTGAGAAAGAGGAGCTGAATAAATTTCATCTGCTGCAGCAGATATACATTCCTTTAAGAGTAAGTATAAGCCGACGCGACTTGAGGATACCAACATTGCCTTAGGATCGGCCCACCTGGTATAAGTAGCGTTGTGAGGCTGCTGCAGCAGATGAATTTTATTCAGCTCCTCTTTCTCAGCCTAATTGCTTGTGTAGGGTCGACAACAACTCTGATGCAGAACTTTGTTTGTTTGACTGTCGGTTTCGGTTGTGGTCACTTGGGGTTGGCCATTTTGTACTGCCCGGCCGGGGCAGACCTTCAGGCCGTGCCAGCTGCTCCGATTCCTTAGCTGGCTGTATATATGCGTTCTGCTCCGGTGTTATGCCTTCTTTTCCCTTCCAGGAAGTCTAGGATGCCTGCATTTAAAAGTACTCTTCACCACGACTGGTTGGTCTTTATGGCATTGGAATTTCGCCTTTAGAACTATCTTATTTCAACCCATATGCAGATAGTAAGTGCAAATTTCTCCTACATAATTGTGGCTCTTGTGCACCTTCAGGGAGGACTTATTGAGAGGAAAGGGAAGGAAAGGATAGGAAAGGAAAGGAGTTGGTTTCGAGAACAGGGGATGGAGTGCGAGTCCTGTGTGAATACACTGACACCCTCATTGATTCCCAAGATGCTGTCGTGAGGACGTTTAAGCAACACAGGGGAATGCGATTCGGTAACCGCGAGGATCTTCTACACGCCCCACGCCTTACAATGGCGTTCTTCTTGTACACTGGTTTTCTGTGTCCGTGGTGGCAGACACACACACACACACACACACACACACACACGCACACACACAAGTGGCGAGGCTCAACCAATGGCAGTTCATGTGAAATGCGTGCGAGTACACCCACTGCTGCCTCAGTAGCGTGAGACTGGGTGAGGCGGATGTCGCCTCGTTCTCTCAACCGCTGGCACTCACTGTCACTACCAGCGAGAGGTGGCGCGTAGTCTTCGCTTTCAGCGATCTCTTCGTGTGAACTGTGGAGGAGGAAATGGGAATAGGAATGAGGTTGAAGTGGAACTGAGGAGAGCAGCGACTGGCTTGTTTGCTTGTGGAGCCTAAGCATGGGATGTAAGAGTAGGATATAGCCGTGTCCAAGATGCAAAGAGAACTAGAACCGATTTCTTGCCCCATTTATCCGCTGTGGAAACCTCCTTACCTGGAGGCAACGAAAAAAGGGCTTTGTGTCGAAAGGTAGCTAGGCATAAAGAAAGAACGCAGCTCTAATGTAGAAGACGACTTCATCGAAAATGTGTTTGAACAGTGCCACTGTGTGTGCAGTTTGCTAAAATAGGAGACAATCACCAAACGGCGGCCTTTCAGACGCCATGTAAGTGAGCCATTCCATCTCCCAATCTGCTCACGAGAGAGACGACACATTGAAGGAGAGTTGCAGACACTGCCGAGGGAGAAAAGCCTGGTAGGCTTTGGCTTAGGTGACATCAGTCTCCTCCGCCTCCGAGACTAGAGTAGTTAGTTCCCTCAAACTACGTACCTTTCGCTTCTTGCAGTGCCATTCCACTCACTTGCAGACGACCAAGGCAGTGCCGCGTATCCCACTACTACCCCAGTTGGACCAAATTGGTGCTCTCCTCTCCGGCATTCGCCAGTGTCATTTGGTAACAGGCACTTCAATACGCTTTGCCCAAAACCTCTCCCTGTCACCTCTAGTCACGCTTATCAGGCGTGACTATGCTGTCATCAATTGCAAGTGCCATTGGGCGCTGCAGCTTTCTTCACTAGGACATGACTTGTGATGCTTCCGTCCTCATTCCACCGATTTGTGTTGCGCCAATTCAAATCTGCATAACCGCACGAATGGTAAGCGGATGTTTGTTTGCCGGTGGCAAGAAGTCGTTTCTCCTTGCGTCTTTAATACGAGTCCAGCCTACGGCGAAATGTTCGGCTCAGCGTCAACTGTAAAGGTGTAACATTTGCGATGCAGTCAGTCGTGCGAGGTGTGTGAACAGTGTAGCCTGTTGCGGAGGTGTGATTTTCTGATTGCGAGCAAGCGGATGTCTGTGTGTTGGTGGCAGTTTTTAGCACTTGAAGACAAAGAAGACGGTGAGCAAAGAGCGTCATGAAGCTCGAAGGCTTCATTCCTCCATTTCACTCTTCGCTCATTCCTTCCTCCTTCCTCCCTTCCTTCCCTCCTTCCCTTCTTCCCTCCTACCTTCCTTCCTTGCTGCGTTTCCTCCCTTATGCCAATGCTGTGCATTTCGGCCCCTTTTCCCCAAATCCCATCAGAAGAAAACATGACGCTCTGGCAGACACACATCGCTCCAAACATCAACCAGTTGAATTTAAGACGTTTTGCGTGATTGTTTGAGGCCTACTGAGCGTAAGAACTCACGGACAGCAAGACTCCACAACACTACGCTGTGCTGCAATGCGGCATAACGAAGCGTTGATGGAGATGGTGCTGGTTTTGCTGGAGATGCCCACCACCCAACACTCATTCACACAAGGTAATAGAGAAGCAGAGCAACAAACAGGGTAAACAGAGAAGCAAGCAAGCGAGCAAACACTTTCCTATTGCATTAGTCTGCGGACTGTTAATATGCACCACACAAATGACTGAGTGTCAATGTGAGGCAGGGAGCCGTTGCGATCTCTGTGATGTGGCCTTGACTATGCATCGGAGATGACGAATGAGTTGTGGCCTTCATTGACTGAGTTGATGTCAATGTGGAAATGAGGCAGGCAGAATGGAGAGGTGAGAGTGCAGGAGGAGTTTGGAATTGGCGAGGATGTGAGGCCATGTTGGGTTGTGTGCAACGAAGGGTGAATGTGGTGGCAGTCACAAAGGCATCGTCGTGGCAATCTTGTGTAAAATAAAAATAAATTAAGGCGAGGCGGCTTTGGCGGTGGGGGGGGAAGAGGGGGTGTAGCGGTGAAGGGGTGGTGAGGTGCGCGCGTGTCAATGAAGGAATGCGTGATCAACGCTCAGCTCCGCTGCGATGACACGAAGTTGAGCTGTCTGCACGGCCTATGACATTCGACCTCACATTGACCAACCACCTTTTAGAATGTGGCTGGCTCAGCCAATGCGTCACGATGACACTAGTTTTTTCGTTCGATTAGTTGCATACCAGACGTCAGTCTCAAACGCATCGTATCTCCGTCTCCAACTACCACTTTGCAATTAAAAGAGATTGTGCGACTGTGTGGAAGCTATGAATCCAACTACCACATTCGAGTCAGATGCTGAGAGTCTTGAGGGGGAAGAGGGCACACAGTGTGCACCAGTAGGGGGCACAGCAGCACAGCCTCCTGCCACATCCTCCGAAGGCTCAGCCGATGGAGATAGTAGTAATGTCCACAACGGCGAGAACAACGTCGGTGATGCTATTATATCGGAGGCTCTTCTGTGTGCAGGGGTCACACCCATAGTGCCGGTACCACCAACTCTTTCTTCCACGGTCGAACCTGTGGACTCGACACCGGTTGAAATAACCGACAACACTGCAGTACAGACAACATTCTGCGAGGCCGCATCCACGAGCAGTAACGTGGACAACGTCAGTGTGCCTCCAGTCCATGTTAGAATCGTAAGAATAGTGAAGATTCCGCCGCATTTCTTCCCTCCTCCACCTCATCCTCCTCCCCATCAGCAACAACGTCAGCATCAGAATCGGTATCGGCCACTACAACCGAAACTGTCTTCTCTGCCGCCTCCTCATGCTAGTGAGTGTGGAGAAAGACCTAGTTGGGAGCAGGTTATTCCTTGCTACCAAAAATATATGCGCTTTAATGACGTGAATCCCAACACAGCCATATCCGTCGCAATCGCTGCTGCCTCCACCGCCAATGAAGTGAACGCCGCCTCCTCGAATGCTACGGACGAGCATTGCAGACCTTTGCCTCGACGAAGGAGAAGACGACGCAAGTGTGGTCGCAGCGATCAGTCAGCCAATGATCCGATGTTGGGGGATCCGTCATTCTATTCTCAGCAGTTTGTTTATGACAATCAGCAGTATGTTTTTAGGAGGGAGGTGGAGGAGGAGGAGGAGGAGGAGAAGGAGAAGGAGGATGCAGAGTATTAGTAAGAAGAGCGCCTGTCACATGTGCTATCTGCCTCCCTCCGCTCTCTAGCCTCCGTCCCCCATCCCCAACCCTGTCTAATTGTTGCTCTTACTTCCCTTTTTTGCGTTAATATCAATATGCTAGCATTGCAGCTATTTCGTCTTCAACTCCCGCATTGAAGGTGGATCTCGTGACAGTGCAAGCAGCAAAGCCCAGTTGGACATCATCGGCAGTCACTCGATCGGAGGATTTATACCTCCATTGTCGCGCAGCCTCAGCACTGGCACAGCCATTGCCTTTCGTCTACTCGCGGTCGCTGGTTGCAACAGCAGTCATCATAGCCACAGTGATGGCAATTGGCGCAAGCTGGCAAGATCGTGGCGTGATGGATGGGCGGTGGGGAGGAGAAGGAGGGTTGTAGTGGTGACGCGAGTTGCAATTGACCAGGTGGAAAGGCAGTGGGTGTGAGTTGAAGCTACCACTTGGGAGGGTAATTGAAGGGAGCAAAGACACAGCTTTCGTCCACATTGGCCTTCACACGAGATGCAGAGTAATGAAATGAAATGAGCCTCCCATCGGCGATGCTGACGAGTTGGTGGGTGTAGGAGTGTTTGGTGTGGGGTTGGTGCTGTCTCCTCCCCTTTGAGAGGGCGGGGATGGCGAGTGCTGCATGAAAGGAACGAGGGCTCAATGGTGGGTTGTTTCAAGTGCGAGAGTGTTTGGTGGAGAAAGTGGAGCAGATTTGGTCACCTGCTTACTGCTCCCAGACTACCGTGCTTTCGATTCTTTGACCGGAGCAACTCGTCATTGTTCTGCATGCAGCAGATGGAACTGGTGGATTGAGCGAAGAAGGTCTCAGGAGCCGTGATGTGGAATGGTGTGATGTGGCTCCACTTCTCGTGTCAACTGCTGCCTCCTACTTACTTGCATTCACCACGGTGTGATAAAGCCAATGTGGGACTGCGCGAGCTACCAGTGCTCGAATGACAGATGCTCACGATCCTGACAATCGCATGAACCGTACCGCCTTCTCCTGTTACCCCATACAGGCATTGTGACACGACTGTCAATGGATGGTTGGCATTGAAGCATTCTGATTCCTCACCGAGGGTCTTCTCTAGGGTTGCTCGAGATTGCGACTTGGGGTAACGCGGCTGCATGTCGAGCCATTAGTAGCGAGTGGTAGTGACAGCAAGTTAGTGATTGGGTCGTCACTTCCCCTTCTCAATCGCATAGTTGCATTCGTACTGCATCCAGTGTCGATGTGGACTTCGAGTTACTGCCTGCGTCAGTTGGTTGGAGGGCCACGGTGCATGCAAGCGAGAGGTTTCAGGTGAGGCTTTGGAAGATGTGATTTATCCACTGAGGCAAGAGACCTCAGTGAATGGAAAGCAGAGAGTACTGGTGAGGCGTGCCTAGTGCTGTCTGCTTCCACGACCATCGTCAGCGAGAATGGGTGAGGTGGGGAAGTGGAATGGAAGTGGTTGTGTCGTGTCATTCTCCACCCGATCAGTGTGTGTGTGGCATGCTTGATGGACGCGCCTGACTTGGCGATGATTTGAGGGAGATGGTTATGTGAGAGACCTGTCGCAAGCTGGAATGCAGAATGACTTGTTAAGTCTGTGTGCATTTGGTGTTGACTCGCGAGGTGCCTGAAAGAGGAGGTGCACTTGCGAGTGTTGAGTTCTCTTGGTCTGTCCATCGACGATGTGAAGATGACTTCGTCCTAGGCTGGATGAATGGAGAGGTGAAGGTGGTGCGAAGGGAAGTGTGATTCGTTGCCTCAAAGGCGGTCATGCAGGGTATTTCTTGGCACTGCTGAGACAAGCAATGCATCTGCCGATTGAGGTGTAGAATGCAAGAAGAGGAGATGGAGACCTTGTCTCGGTCGACTGCAGTAGGTGGGTCAGTGGGTTGCAAAGACTTGGGTTGCAAACCCAGCGTGCATCACCGCCTATGGACTGCATTGTGGTGTGTTGAGCAGTGATGCGAAGGCAGCCAATTCGCTCGACTGGGCTCGATGGTAGCAGGAAGCCGGTGCTTATGGGCTGCGGGGGGCCAAACACATGACACGCATTCACTGGTCATTCACTGGTGGTGCACCAAGTTCACTTTGGGAGAAGAGAAGTCCATACCAACCCACCCAGTTCTTCCTCCTAGCAGTGCTGAGAGCATTGCTTGTGCTTGTGCTTGTGCCTGTAGCTTGTGCAAGCTCTCATCTTTGGCTGGATGTTCGTATTTGGGGGTGACTTATCACTAGTGCAACGCCTTCTCCACACGCCAAAGCTAGCGCTTGATGAGGCCTCTGTATTATCTTGTGGCGAGCACCTTCCTTCTGCACACAGACGAGGACCTTGTACCTGATGACAATGGAGACTGCAACATGCAGCAAATGCAGTGGTGCCATATTCTCTGTCGTGGTGGTGGTGGTGGTGGAGAAGATTTTAGAGGCTAGAGGAATGAATTGCAGTGGTGCAGCTCCAAGTGGAGGATGAGTGGAGTGGTGTAGCACAAGCAGGAGCCTGGGACCTGTTGATCTGCATCTCCTGATTTCGTGAATGTGCATGCACTTCTGCACTCTTCCACTCACTACTCCACTTGTCTTGGTGATTCGGTGGCAGAGAGTGGAAAATGGAGCGTCAAGACGACTGTGTCGGAGCCACTGAGGCAACACGTTGAGGTGCAGTGCGACTCGGATGTTTCCTTCAACACCCACAGATCACGAGGTTCGTGGGCATCTGATGACTAGGGCAGCACAGTCCTCCAACTCCACCTGTCTGCGTGTGCACTCAAAGTGAGTTAACACGGCGTGGCGGTCTCCACCATCTACTCGCATCATCTGCTAGTCCTCTAACATCGCATGGGTCCCTACCACTTTGGCCTCGCACCCATGCTGCGGTTGCTGCGGCACCTCACTTCAATCATGCCTCGCATCTCCAGGTGTATCTCGCAGGTGTGCATAGCCGAACTGTCCATGAACTCCCAAAACTAGGCTGCAAATCAGGCCAATTCTGGTGTTTTGGGTTGTTGTGTTTGTTTTGTTCGGGTGTGTGGGCGACACATTAACCCCATTGAAGGCGAGAAAGCGTCTCCTCTGCTCCAGAACCTCACCACGCATCCCTCGAGTCGGTGCTGCAACGACGAAGGTGGACGAGGATTGAGCAATGACGGAGCGGTCAGCAGGATGGCATGTGAGTAGCACGGGGGGTGAAGGAAATTGGCTGCGCTGACTTGGCTGACAGGGTCGTGGGTGGAATGTTGCGTTGGCCTCAAACACACAGCTGGGTGAGTCATGAGGGTTGGATGCACGCCCATGATGGAAGGCGAAGACGATGTCACGTCAGCCGAGTTGATACATTGTTGTGCAGCTGGTAACATCTCATTCTCTGTGTGCGTCTATGTCTACCACTGGGCATGAGAGGAGGAGAGGAAGGGGAAAGGAAGGAAGGAAGGAAGGAAGGAAGGAAGGAAGGAAGGAGGGAAGGAATGATGTGATTGAGTGAGTGAATGAGGGACAGTCGGAGGAAGGAGAGGAAGGATGAAGATGGGGTTTGGCGTGAGCATTGAGTAGCGATAGTAGCCTGGTGCAGTTGTGATGCCTTGACTGACCTTGGTCTGGACGGATTTTGTCCCAACATGACATCCATCAGTGAGAACAACCGCACCACAGCTTTAGCACAAAATGCACTGTCAGGTAATTGAGAAGTCGACTATGGCACTGCGTGCTATGGTACTACGCCTTCACAGCAATAAATTGGAGGCGTTTTTTGGCTTTGGGTTTATAGGTACGATGGACAAGAGCATCTTTGGTTGAGATCGGCAAGCCTCGATCAATCGATGCACAATGCGGCTGCAAAGCTCTCTGTGGGGGCGGTTGTAGGTGATCATGGGAGGAAATCAAAAGACCCACGAGTGGTATGCAGGTAACGAAGGTAAGAGACTGTCCTTCACTTCTCGAGCAAGGATGTTGATGATTAAATGGAGCAGAGGAGTTGTCGAAGTGGGAATGAGTGAGGCTTGCAGTGTAGGGCGGGGAGAGGTGACGAGAGGCGGCTGGTTGATGGTGGCTGGGTGGATTGGCTGCCGGTGGCGGTGGCGGTGACAAGGAGTGTGACGGCATGGCGACACTTACATGTGGAGGCAAGCATCGCGTCAACTGAATAGTGCTGTTGGCTTAGTAGGCGGTTGAAGTTGCTTGGTTCGGCCTCACATCAGTTCCTTCAAAGTGGTTTGGCGAAGGAAGAACAGTGTCTGCACCACAGGAAGAACTGTGCAAATGCTGCTGCTTTGGTGCTGTGCTTGATGTCGAGGCATAGCATTGACAAAGGAGCGCAGTAGATGAAATGCAAGTGATGTCTTACGATGACAATGGAAAGTGCATTGGTAGACTTCAATTGGGTAGCAGACCCTCGGTACGGCACTTGAGAAGCACTCTGTCCACGTGGACATGCTGATGCGTTGGAGTGTTGTGTAAGGAAGTCTTGATCTTTGTCAGGTAGCAGACATGCGATGTGCTTGCATGGAAGTGAAAGTGGAGGTGAGTGCTGGGGAGGAGCAGGAGCTGGAGGAGAAGGAGGAGGAGGAGGAGGAGGAGGAGGAGTAGTGTGTAGATGCATTGGAGACATTGTGAGAGCAAGAGGATAAGAAATAATTTATCGTAGAGCACCCTGATAGATGACTGGCATTTGCACAAACCTTGCACGCAGACCAACACAAGATCTGCTGCTGTCCATCCAGCCGGACAGTCAGTTAGTCGGTCAGTGGGGTTGAAAGAGGGAGGGAAAGATGGGGAAGGAGAGGGAAGGAGTGATAGAGTTGAGCAGAATAATAACTGAGTGCAGTGAAGACTGAGTTAAATGAAGGGGGAGGAGGAGGAGGAGCGGGAAGGTGATGCTGTGTCTGCTGCCTGTGCTGCGAGTGTTATTTACTTAAGTAGTTTAAGTAACGTGCGCACCTCGATTCTGTTTCCTGATGGTTGAGGGTAGCGCCTCGTTCATCCATGCAAGTGGATGTAATCTGGAGAAGAACCGGCAATACATGGAAGAAGAAGGAGAAGAAGAAGAAGAAGTAGAAGGAGGAGGAGGAGGAGGAGGAGGTGAAGAGGTATATTGAACAGAATCTGTATTAGGGAAAGTTGGACCGAAGTAGGGTATGGCTATAGTCTGGTTAAGAGAGTAGCTTGGGTTTTGAGAACAGGGGATGGAGTGCGAGTCCTGTGTGAATACACTGACACCCTCATTGATTCCCAAGATGCTGTCGTGAGGACGTTTAAGCAACACAGGTGCATGAAGTCTCACATCTACAAAGGAAAATGCAATTTGGTAAATGTGACGATCTTCTACGCGCTTTTCGCCTCACGGTTTTATTGGATTGTATGTTTGTGTATAAATGTTTAAGTAACAGAGAGACGAGGATTCGTCCGCTTTCTCGTAAGTCTTCTACCTTTGGTAATTAGTTTGCATTTTTTTCGTTTTCTTTCTCTTCTCTACATTTTTAAATTCCTTTATACTCACACGAATCTTACTGATTCACCTCTTTCCCTTTTTACTGTTTTAATCGACTGAAGAGGCATCGGCACTATTTATTTCTTTCTTTTTTTATTCTGCTGCAAATGCTTCTGTCTTTGTTTACTGCTCAAGGCTTACTGACCCATTTGTCCACAACTGCTTCCATCATTTGCCTGATTAATTGGTTAACTTTTGACAAGTTGATTGATCCAATGGGAGTAAGAAGCATGACCACGGAAGTGATACTCGATTGTGCTCTACTTTCACGCCCTTTTTTGGTCCAGTCGTTAAGACATCCGACTGCACAGCATCTCAGTCAGGGACGTTGTACTCATGCACCTCAGTAGCATTAATTGCTGCGATTTCTTAGCATTTGTATATGGTGAATCCGCGCCACAGCAGACCTGGTTCCAGATCCAGCAGAACTACTCGGAGGGCTCACTGACTTTTTACTAGCCACTTTGGGCTGATCTCGGGGTTCTGACCACTTCCTAGTCCTTCTGCTCCACTTTGTTACAATTCGCACTTAAACATTTATCAGACTGTGACTCCTTGATTATAGCGAAATTACAATTTGGTGAGGAAAGGAAGAAGGGTACGTTGTCTTCTGAGGTTGATGCCGAGCGGTGGAGCCTGACTCTATTCTCCTGCAATTGCAAAAACCTCCATGCAGTTGCACTTGCAAAGGTGTTACAATGAATGAGGATGAGATACAACCTGCGGCCTCAAACAGGTTCTTTGAATGTTGATTTATGACTCACTCATTGATGCATGCATTTTAAGGTAGGTAAGCAAATCCCTTGCAGCCTAATTTAAGCAACTTTTCTGTTAGCATTGGAAGTGCTTGTAAGACGATCGAAAAGTGACATACGATGACTTGGTGGAGATGGCCACTTGACCACGCGTCACAGGCAAAGAAGAAGGTCTGCAACTTATGCATGAGGCCAATTTTGGTCTTCACAGCCTCACAGGGTTGTCGTTATACATAGTTTGGCTATGCCAGTGTCTGTTTTTGGTCCAATGTCGGTCTAATCCCCAGATCAAGGAGTTGGACGGGCAGTGGTCCAACTAACTCAGTGCCACTCAAGTGGTTGGTGAGTGCTGTACTGCCTGCAGATCTCCTACCTGTAGGCAAGGGCTTTCACCAACAATTGTTTTTACCTATTTCTCGGCTAACGTGTATTGTGTAAAGAAGAAAGAAAGAGATGGAGCAGGTGGAAAAGGATAAGGATAGGAGAAACTGAACAAGAAATGCCATAATTTACACTTGAATTACGTTTAGCTCCGCGTAGAAGGCGCTTTTGAGGCGTCTCGATTGCAGCAGAAGATCAATAGAGACGCCTCCCTTTGGCTTCCTTCTCTTGTACTCTTTGCCGGATACGACAGTTGCGAAAGGCCACTGACCTCCGCCTCCCAGCGCCCTTTGCACCGCCTTCGTGCAGGATTACCGAGTCCGACAATTTTGGTTCATTTTAGCCATTTAATAATTTTTTATGAAGCCAAATAGTTATTATCACCTCGTCTGGCGGCAAAAGCCTTTTAAACCTCCTAAAGAAGGTGTTTTTTAGTGCAGTGATTGTCGTGATGATCACTATAACTTGAAGCAGTGAATAACGAGTCCGTCCATCACAGAGGAGTGGACAGATGCTTGCTAAGATGAATAGAATCGTAATCACATTTTGAACAGTCCTGTCACGTCATGAAATGGGTGACAACAAGTTCACCTATTACTAAATCTTGGCCAACTTCCATCGCCTTGGTCAGCAGGATTGAATCGTGAGATGTGAAGGTGGGAAGGAGGCCGCCAGTCAGCTTCTCCATGGCAAACATCGGGAATCAGGCTTCCTTGCTGCTTGCAGTTCAGAACTGCTGTGGAATGGCCTGGGCCCGCCGGCCACGATGACTTCAACACAATCTCTGATATTTTTGTGCTACAATTTAAGAATGCAAGCAAGTTATCTTAGACTGCCTAGTCAGTTGGCGAGTCGCTGATGGGTAGTGGAGATCCGTGTCTCATGAGACACCTCCAAGAGTGACCCACGGAGGAGGGCCAAAATCCGATTGGATGGAAACTTTGTGAATGGTTCGGCATTATTTGCGTAAGTGGGATGAGCGCTGCCACTACAGGTGGCAAACGGAGAGGGAGAGAGGACGCCTTGTTCATCGTCCTTAATTCGGTGCGAATGCGACCCCCCAACATCCATCCTCCCACCTCCGCCCAAGTGCGCGCACATGACGGTGCCAGTATTCACGCGGCGTTTTTAATGTTTATCTGTGCCGGAGAGAGGATACACGCGTCGACTCCGGTAACGAGGTCATCACGAAGGGGCACCAGGCGATGAGGAAGGAAGTCAACTGGAAAACTACGAAATCAAATCTAAGAATTGAGGTATTTTTGTCATGGACACCTATAAAGCATCGATGAGGAGCGGTTTTGTATGTTCATTTTAGAGCTCGATTCTTGCCTTAAAGTAAGCGGATATAAACCGTTGCAGTTAAAGAAGAACGCATAAAATGATGAAGAGTTGGTTCGTGTAGTACTTTGTGATTGGAGGCATGGAAAGTTAGCTCGTATCGGGAGACACGCTGTAAATGTACTCTTGAATGCGTGTCGTCCTAGAACTGGCAGTATTCTAACTGTAAAATGTCCTAACCACTGGCCTTGGGTCGTTCCCTTCCAACACGGCGATGACAACCACGATCCCAACCATGGAGTGGTTGGCGGTGTTCTTCTACGCCTGTGATGGCGCACCTGCAGCGAAGTTACCTTGGGGAGCAGATGCCTGCTCCACACGCCACCGCCACAGATCTGTCCATCATCTATCCACCAGAGACACCGCGCGAGGTCTGTGCCACTCCGCGGAGGCTGGATGAGCGTTGCCACCACACCTTGTGAGTGGATGTGGAGTGGCAAGCGTTACACCTCGTCTCTTAGGCGGTATCAACATGAACACCTCATATTTCCTGCACCACCTTGAAGACACAAGATGAACGTCCTTGCCGGGCTCGTCCACACTTCAGAGGATGTGTACAAGCAGACTTCAAGTCATGGCTTTCACTTTCCCCGAAGCGGAGCTTTACAGCCGCTGTTGGTGGTGAACTCGGCTGGAGTCAGGTTGTCTGAATGAGGATGCGCTGTTTCGTGCTACAAATCTTGCGGTCGACTAAGGGCGCACGAAATGGTGAAGAGTTGGTTGGCGGCGTCCTTTGTGACTGGGGGCCCGTCATTGCCCCCTCTCGCCTCAAGCGCCTCCTCAGTGATTCCCGTGACCAATCTCTTCCACCCAAACACGAAAGTCATCGGCGAGCATTCGTTCGGTGAGAATTTTTTCATCTCGGCAAAATACGCCTGCGGTGTGTGGATACCTGCTTTGGAAATATCGTTTCGGGCTAATCGTAACCATCCTCCGTACCACTTCTCATTGCGCTGTCACCTCAGCAACCCTCCTGACGCTTGCCCCTTCAACTTCTTGTGAGATGGAAGTCAATTTACGCTTCCAATTTGGTGATGGTCTCCAGCCATGACGATAATGCAGTCGGGTCGCCCACTGGAGAGAGGCCGTTATCATCGCCCCGCGATAGACTGACTCGGAGCCTCGGTCTCCAAACCATCGGGGAAAGCGGACGGTTTCTTTGCCGCATTGCATTGTCACTGTTATAGCCATTGAAGTCAAACTAGGCGTAATTATCACCACAAAAAGGGCAGGAGACGAGAAACATTATTGTTCATGGTTGAACCTTACATTACTGGTATCCAGATGGACGCATGTAACATTCAATGCAGTTTTATTAAAACTGCTGATGTTGGTCTCGTAAGCACAACAAGAACCAGACATTTGTTGGTAATCATAGTGACAACAAACGTCCCGTCAGTGATTGCTTTAATTTCAGATCATCCAGCCAAGCAACCAAAACTCCGCAGTGGATGGAACTGATGTCTCCTCTGCAAAATTGGACGAAAACACGGAGACTATTTTCTCCTGACTTTACACTACGCGGTAGCGTTCAATCCAGAGAACTTTAAAGCAGTGACCTGCTGAAGCAAAATTTTAGACTTGAAATATGTTGTAAGGTTGGGGATTTTGGTCTCTTTGGGTTCATCTAATTTGTTATGCGAAAACCAACCTCTGTGGATGAATGAGTTCCCCAAAATACCCCTCAACAGGCAGCCAACTGGCCTCCTCTGGCATTCTCTTTCACACATTTTAATTGGTCTTCAAGCATTCCCGACCTGATTTAGAGCGACACTGTACAGAGCAACTTACTGTCAAAAAATGGAAGGCAACTAAGCATCCCGTTACGGCAATCATTTGTCCTTTGTGATTTTACGGATTAATGGGACACTTTGTAACCGCAAGGGGTGCCATGGTTGCGATACACAACCCGAAAACTCAGATTAGACAAATGGCATGGCTCCATATTACTGATCGCGGTCCTTGCACCTTCCCTCCTCGGAGCCTTTAGATGGGTGCTTTTCTGTTTCCTCATTTTCCAAGTGCTAGGCGGTGCCAAGATCTCCAACAAGGCACATTTTATCTCACCAAAGTAGACAAGTGCCATAATCATACAACTTTTCCCAATCCCAGAAAAGAACTTGTTAAGCCAAAAAAATGTCACTGTAAAATTATGATGAGGATGATGCTGCAGCAGTGGTGGATTGACAATAAGATCCGCCATCCGCTCTGGAGGGGACGATGGCAAACGTGTCAACAAAATAGTCAATTGCAGGCATACGTGAGTTCTTCTTCCCTCACTGAATGACATATTGACATGATCAAATCCGTAATTGAATTCATTTTCTTCATTTTACTTCCTTAAGACCTTTTTTGACTGCTACTAGACTTTACTTTCTTCCCTTCAACGACGGGGTCGGTAATCAGGAGTTGGAAGCGTTCTAGCCACAAGCAGCTACTTTCAGATGGGTATTTTTGCCATTGTCAAGGCTGGCAATCAAAAATTTGTCATCAAAACACCTGGCAAGGAAAGCTCATGAGCTCGGGTGAGATCGCATGCGCAGTTCCTTTCTGTGCATTAAATGGGCAACTACTCAGAGGTGGAAAAGTAAAATCATCTGAAAGACGGGGCCACATGTCGTTGTAAAGTAGATGAAGTACTGCAAGTCTACCGGGACACTCTCATAAACGCCAGGAATGGAGGAGGAGGGGGTAAGAAGTGTATCAGTTAATAATTAAGGCTTCCCAAATGTCGCAAGAGCTGCCATTTCGTGCGATGCCCACGTTATGACCCCATACAGGTGCAGCCTAGGTGAAAGGTCAGTAGGGTGCTATTTGACCAAGAATCCCAATTAAAACGACGACACCTGCTGCACACTGCCAGTACGTGCCTGGGGCACTCCAATCAGAATGATTAGCGAAAAATACATCGCCGTAATAGTAATGAGGATCGCGATTTTATTGGTTCATTAATGTTGGTGGCATAATCTGCGAGAATGAAGCCATTTCGGCTAGCATTACAGTTTCCTCCTTTCGACAGCTCCGTTTTCGTGCATCATCAGCGCTCAATACTTGATTTTTTGCCTGGTAGACCAATTAATGCCAATATAAGTCCTCACTACGGCCCAAAATAGTAGTATATTGTGTAAAATGCTTAGAGAAGCTACAAATTATCTGTATAATTTACAAAATATGATGCTAAAGTGATTGTTAAACTAAGTATTGCATCACGAGGGCACTTTACTCAATGTAGGCTCTACTTCTGCTCTGGGTGGCCTCCTGGACAATTGCATGTTATCAGTTTGTGTCATTCAAGACTACAGTGAATTGCTGCGACTTTAGCAAGGAAATGGGAAGAAATAAAAAAGTAAAATATATCTTTAATCCCATGTTTAACGCCTTGTGTCTTCTCTGGAGGCAAAAAGGCATTGCTTGGACAAAGCACGCATGGTATGCGTGCAGAAGGGATGGAAGTTACTGGCATAGCCCCAAAGGCCAGAACATCCGGCAAAGGTACAATTGCTGACCAAATGGACCCTTACCGACACTAAGAGTTAAGTTAACAATAAAAGTATTACATGGCACCTCATCTTTTGAACATCATCCTTGGCATTCGCTCTGGTTGCCATCCCGCGTCAGCTATCGCACCAAATCAACCTCGCCAGTCATCAATTCTCTGGGCAACTGAGGAAATACTTGGCTGCAACGCAACTGTTTCCTCTTAGCAATTCCGCTGGTAGAGAGACTGAATTTAGTACCATAAAATTTTGCTGACTATCACACATGTTCAGAGCCAGACTTTGGTCAACGAAGAGGAGAGCAAGATATGACACATTTCATTTTGTTGACATCCCTACGTGGTTATGGAAATTCCGCATAGTTGACGACTAGTGCCGCTTCTGCTGTTAATAGTTTTGCTGCAAAACGCGAGGCTGTTGTAATTGCTCAAGGTCGACGTCATTTCCAGTCCTGTTTTGGGTCGTCAGCATCCTAGCAATAGACATCAGGATGGAGGATTTTTTAGATAAGTTTTCTTTGCCATCGCGACCAATGCAAGGCTTTAAATCCTCTCTGACTGACGACTGACGATATTTAACCCAAGCAGAATATATGCATTTCAGGTGCACAGAGAAGACTGGAGCTACTGAAGTGGTCAAGAGGGCAGTTTACCCGGTGACCGAGCGGCTCTTGGGAAATCCCAAAAGTTACTTAAGCACCATGCATATCATACTACATTTTAAAGAAGATAAAGCGATTGTCACCCTCGCCTTAGCCATTTCAAAGTAACATAGCTCTGACCTTTGATGCTGTTGCTATTGATGATGATGATAATGATGTCCAAGAGCATATCCAGCGCAATATATTAAAATGATGTTTTCATTGATAAGAACGTTCTTTGTTGTAGCGGTCTGGAAACTTTCCAACAGATGTACACTTTGCGGTAATTGTCCAACACCTCAAAAATGCCCTTCAGACAGCCGAATTAGCAACACATGGCCTAACCAGGTGGTTGCATGTGTGAAGATGATTCAGAGGGGCAACATGTGAGCCCTTTTGTAGGCTACGTATAATTTGTTGATATGAAACATATTTTTATTTTTATTTCCTTATTGATAAGGGGTATTTGCATGGCTGTTATCTCACTCCGTCGTTGCAAGCATGAAACATGTAATCTTTTGCAATCTCTAATGGTACAATACAACAAGCCATGCCAAAAAGAGTTGGTTAAGCTTTAAACGATAAAGTAGGTGCAAAACGTTCTCTATAAGGAGGAATTTGCATTTATTTTTTCACTTTTTGGGTAGCCCAACTTTTAGTAGATCAGTCAAACATCTGAATTTTACGGCTGGTTTTCCGCTAGGGAACTTGGTGGCATACAGTTCAAAAAGGTCATTTTATGCATATAAATTTTCATAGAGCGCTTTTTGCACGGCCTGCTGCCGTTTAAATCCTACAAATTTGCTAGCCAATCGCAACACTTGTCGTCCCAGCTCGCTATTGGTCACTCGTGGGACGCGACATTTGCCCAACGCTAGTTGGTTTGTGCGGATGTATGAAAGCCATAAAACATAAACTTGCTTCATATTGGGGCGACAGCGAGTAAAATACAAACCGTAAGCGTATTCACTATAAAATATTTACTTATTAAAATCAATGCGAAGTTGTACCATGAAATCCATTACATTAATGCATTTAGGGAAAAAAATATTTAATTTTTTAGTGTTTTTATCAATTCTTTAAGAAAACTTTACTTATGATGCTGGGTCACAACGTATTATTAATTATGCGTTTCAGTGCTTGAAGAATGTATCCCCTTCCGGCAGTCTTTATCCGCAGATGCTTTGGATGCAAAAGACCAATTGAATTCACTGGAGGAGACGAAACACAGTGCCACCGTCTCCAAACTAACGATGGTCGTGCATGGCATGCTGAGTGCCTGAATTGTTCGTGGTGCAAGTGCCCTCTATTCAACGCCAAAATTGGACTTACCTCCCGGTGTTACAGCAGAGGTGGACTGATTTATTGTCCCAATGATTATTTTCGGTAATTTATTTACCCTTTTATTATCAAAGCGGTTCTCTTAAAAAGCAAAGACTATCTTTTCATTTCAAATGACTATAAAGTGCTATAAGACCAAACAACCATAACAGTGGTTGGATTGCTGGAAGGTACAGAAGAAAACCTGTTTCCAAAAATACAAAACTTGTCCCACCACATGAGAGGCGCTAATGCAGAATTGAGAAGTTAAGTATCATTTTATGATAGAACAAAATTCGGATCGGATTTTGACACATTTTGCAATTTTATTTGTACACAATTCTGTAACATTTTAATAACGGCCACGTAGGCATTTCAGTAAAGGTAGCTTAGCTTAGAGCTTTGCTTGAAGCTCAATAATAAAACTCCTTTGATGATTTCCCGGTGATTATCCAGCAATAATGGCTTAGATATTGCCCAAAATTGGCCTTTTATGCATCGGAAGTGTGCAGGTGTCGCTGCCACAACGGCGGATTGGTAACCACAGCAAAACAAATCACCTGTGGCACGCAGAAAAGCAGAGGTCCTCAGATCGTTAATATTTATTTATATATCTTAATGCAGCGGACCTCTAAGTCAGCCCCAGTTCTTCCACAGATGCTTGCAGGATCACTGTCGCCCGTTGCTTCATAAATGTGTTTTAGAAAACCTCAACCATCAACTGTCAAACTGAATTAACCGCCTTGCATTTTACAAAATGCTTAAAGTTCCTGGTTGATATAAACGTCTTCTGATTTCACCAAGATAGTGGCACCAAGCTGCTTTGCTTGGAGCGGCAAGTAACAGAAACCGAGGTATAAAATGGATGCGAATCCGCACAAACCTATTTGCATACCTGGAGGAAAATCAGTAGGCTTAGGCACGGCAGCCCGGATGCGGGTTCCGCGCAAAGTCCATCCTTGCTTGGATGATATTGTCATCTTAAGATCTTGCTGATAGCTTATCTTTGACTTCGGTTCCATGCAATTCCTTCTTTATACAATGTTTAAAACTACACGATTAATGTAAATCACAAGTAGAGGGTAATTGTAAGCTAGCTTTGCTTCTAAGAGGCAAACTGACTGTCCACCATGAGTGTATAGACACGGGACTCGAAGATTTCCCGACTCAAGTAATCAGCAAGCAAGCTCTCACTGGCCTGTGTGGGGAAGCCGGGTGCACGGTGCAAATGCGTGACCCCTAAGTGAGTGCTGGGGAGTCCAGGGACCCCATCCGTATGCATTCATTCTATTTTGATTGGCCTTGATCCCGAAGTAATTATTTTCACATCTAAAGAACGAGCGAGAGTGATTTTTCTAAGCCTTCCTAGACACGAAAAAGTAAACATTCGCAGAGTAAATAAGTAGTATCTTCTGATAGCGTGGATATTTTCATTAAATTGTATTAATATTTTTGCAATTAGTAGAAACAGCACTAGCGACTTACTGCCTTTCCTCTTCATTGCCTTCTTGACAATTTGGAAAAAATTGAATGCGAGCCTTCTTAAAGGCTTCGTACACTTTGACTTTATAGCATGGCAAGTTTGGAAAGATCACATCGGATTTACGACAGCAATTACTTGCATAATCGTCTGCGAAGAGTGTGACAAAAGGTGAACCACCTTCTCTTTTCTTCTTACAACAGGTTTTCTCCACTGATTAATGAAATTAAGGCAACACCAAAATGTCTGAGTTGTCAACAGCCAATCACACCGGGCGAACAGGTTATCCACAGTCCCTTTCACACCTTCCATACTTACTGTTTCTCCTGTGATGTTTGTGGAAAAGATCTCCTACCAGGACAGCCCTACACCCTCCACGAGAATTATCCAGTTTGTCTGGAAGATGACCTTCGAATTAGACGGGCCAATCAAATGGAACCCTGTCTTAAGCTCTCCTATTCGCCTCCGCATGCCTTCACAAGACGGAAGCGTGTTCGGACCTCGTTCAATGAACAACAGCAGCACTCTATGCAAGCATTCTTCGCTCAAAATCAGAATCCCAATGCTAACGATCTTATGAGTCTTTCCGAGGAGACCGGTCTCGCCAAACGTGTTCTTCAGGTGTGTTTAACTGGTCAATTAGTTACCGGAACGTAAATGCGTGAATGATGCAAGTTTTTTGTTGCAATTTTTGCCAGGTGTGGTTTCAGAATGCGCGTGCTAAGTTTCGACGAATCGGAGGAGGCTCCGACCGAAACGCAACGAATTCATCTGTGGAGGAGTGCGATTAATTGCCCAACTCCCAACCTCGCTGCATTGTCATGCAAACAGACTATCACTTGGCAACCTTTTGTGATACATTTGTAAATGTGGATAGTTTTAAGGGAACATGTCGTATTCCCTCTCCATAGTGGTTCACTTCAGGTAATGTGGAAAACGGCTGTAAACGCTTTTGGTGGATTTTCTTCGACTGTGTGGCATTAGTCTTTCTCAATTTGTTTAAAATGACGTGCAACCATCTGCGGGTAGTTTGCATCGTCTCGGCGAATTGACGTCGCCAATCCGAACGCAACGTCACACGTCAGTCCTGGGTCACACACCTCCGTGGCGACGCAGACCACCGCAATTACGCGCTTGGACACCAATTAAATGCATGTTTTACGAAACTAAAGAAAAAGAAACAGTATTTTGGATGGGAGTACGGCGGGACCCAATGCCTCCGCTTCACTGCTCGGCGACACTATCAACCGCTAGCCTCCACACCACAACTGTCTCCATTCATTTACTCCCGATATGATATGGGTGATGCGATGCACTACCTCGATTGATCGCAGCTTCCAAAAATGTGAAATACAAGAAGTGGGCTGTAATCTCCTCTGGGATATTTCCTTCCTCTGGATGAAAGCAAGTTGCTGAGCTCCAAAAGTGGAGCTCTGCCGAATCAGGACCCGTACAGTCCACCAAACTTTGCCATTACGCACAATAGAAGTTGTTATTAGGAGTTATTTTAGGTAAAAAAAAATTGAAAAATGTGCTCCTTTTTAGCATAACCTACTCAAAGTTTTGTTGTATAGGCGGGTGATTGCTTCAAAACAAAAATCACTTTGCCCGAGGCAATTGGTGAGAAGCGCACGTGTCTTGAGACGTGACTAGGTTCCACGATTTGAAAGTGGAAAATAGAAAAAGCGAATTCCTCCGCATCATTGAAAGGATTTTATTCGCGTAATGAGTATTTCCCGGGACAGAAAAGTCCAACGTTTGAACAAAATGTGTGCTGTTGTGGAAAAAGGCGACCAGAGGCCAGCAGAGCTACAATGGTGGAGCGCCCCTACGTTGTCCCTTACCAAAACCGGGTGTTAAACACACAATCAGGTCATGGAATTTCAATGAGCACAGTAAACTTCCACAGCACATTTTTGTTGGCAAAAAATGTTCTTTTAATACGACTTTCATGAGATTATCAAGAAGCCTGCCACCATCCACGGCAGTATGTCGATTGATCGTGTTTTTTTACTTTAATGACAAAAATATCCTTATTATGATTGAATAGGGCGTATCCATCAATTAAAAGGAAGTTGACATGATACCAAGGCGGATCAGCTGGCTAGGTCACAGGTCCACAGGATGACGGCGGAGGCCCCCGCAGGAGTCACGGCTTACTAAACGGTGAAGACGAAATCAAATGCTTCTACAGAGGTCGAGTCATTCACATTAGCAGTCATCTGAAAAGTCAGAGATGCGTACGGAGTGGATGTGTAAAAACTGAGCGCAATCATGGCGACAGCAACTCAGTCAGCAGTCTCAAGCTACTAACTTGTAAATTAGTAGCAGATCCACACCAAATGCTGCATTACAAAAATAAAAAAAATCGCTTGACTTGAATCTCACGCGGCATAAATCCACTTACACTGATGCATCTATAGCCAATTAGATGATCTTCTTGACAACTTTGAACTTGCCTCCTTTTCGTAATCGCAGATCAGACCATGTGAAGGGAAGAAAACAAGCTCGGACTTTAAGGAACCGGCGCTCATGGCCCCGGCGCTTTCAAATCGCCAGACGACTAGGACTTCCGATTTATAGTATCTCAATCATTTTTCCCCAGGGTTCCTATGGGCACGTGTTGGACGGGTGCCAGTTGATACAACTTCCAAAGCATGGCCTCGCACGTGACCCAGTTGCTCACAATGGCAGGCACTGCGGACCATTCAGGATCTGCCAAGTCACCTCAGTGTATATCAACAATTTACGTCAGCATTCCTTCATGCTCTGATCCAAATCGTCAAATTCGCCCAGACTATAGCCAACATCGCCCATTAGATAGTTGTAATACTCGGTTACTAGCACCTTAGGCACAGACCAACAGTATCTCCAACGATTGCTTCCTCGCCCCTCTTAACAGCAGAAACAAGAAAGGCATTTGGTTCAGGTGCATATTGAAAGATATTGGTGACTACAATCGGGGCGACAGCATCTTACAAGCCGGTGACTTTTCGCCTGATGCTGCTACTGCGGGTTGCATTTGCGCGGAGGAAGTGCAGCACGTAGCGCATCATGCCATTGGAGATGAGCACCAGAGAGAACGAAGGCGAGAGCTTGGAAGACGTGCAAGAGAGCAAGCACCCGCCGACCCTCCACCTTCACACCTGCACGTTCTAGCGGAAGTCGCGCCGTCCGATGGCCACGCAGTAACGCCTTCTCGGAAAAGTGGTACACACTCGCATCACTCCTACACCTTCAGCACTCGCTACTGTTCGCCTCAATGGCCTTTGCACCACTTGTCCTGCTGCCACGTACACTACTGCATGTCAATGCATACACCCGACTCTTTACAGCATTGGAAGTAATTCAAGACGTTGGAGGAGCACGTAACGGCCTCCATTTAGAATTGAGTTGGAACAATATCAAAATGCATGAAATGCAATGATATGACAAAGTGGTGAACTCACCTGCTGATAACAGAGGCCCTGGTGATGGTTATGATCCACAAGACCACCGATTACGTAGACATCGTCGGTGGTGAAGACGGGGACGGTCGCGTCGGTAGTGCTAGAAGTGTTCTCAACGAGGGTGGCTGCACTATTGTTGGTTGGAGCACCCACTGCGGCGTCAGTGCATGTGGATGCGGGCAGGAAAGTGTCCGGCAGCTCGTATTCCGACTCCGCACAAAGGTAGACGATTGAAGAGGCAGGAAACAGTTCTCTGTAGTCCTCCTTCACGAAAAATAACATTCGAATAATAAGCGCGCCTCACCATAACTTGAGTAAACTGTCAAATTTCGGTGCATAAAAGTTTACATTAGTTTTCTAAGATTTCACATTAATCATTTTGGGCTTTCCATCTGCCTTTTTTTTAACGCATTCAATTGCGTTCGCGGTCTCAGCAATGCTATAGACACACTGGGGATTATTGAGGTTTGACGTGAATTCCTTCGGAGACGAGCCATCGAATGGAAGTAGGTGCAAATGTCAACTAACTCCGCGATTGCATGGGAATGGGTTTGGATAAATGAAAGCAATGCACTGAGCCCGCTCATCTCTGGACGAGCACACAACTGCGTAGCCCCTTCCACAACACCTTAAGGCAAAGTGTAGTGGAAACGAGAAATAGGGTAATTGAAATTGGCTCATTCAATAAATTCGACTGTATGGAGGTCGGGTGACTGAATGAAATACAAAAACTGTGAATATAGTACGTGTGAAATTGATCGGTCCATAAGGGGAATCACACATGTTACCATTTTCAAATAAACGTCCCAGTTTTGAGCATCGGCCTTACGCAGTCTGGCCAGTGTGCTCTCCTCCAGCGGTTCACGCAGCTCCGTGGACAGCTCCGCCCCTTCTTGGGTCTTGAATGCGCTCCCAAGACCAGTGATGTAGAGCTGCACCGGCGCCGGCAAATGTCGATTCGTTGAGTAACAATGAGCTATCTAGATAAGAATGGATTCTCGCTACTGACGGATTAGTAGGGAATGGCATGGTACTTCATAGCCAGCAAACGAAAGGAAAGAAGCTCACCTGATGTGCGAGTTTGCAGGTGTCTTTGAGGGACATGAGATGATCGTAGGCGCAGTCCAGCACGACGCACGTCCTACACTTTGATTCAGCCATGGAGACTCGAGGTGGTTGTGGCGGGACCCTCGGTAGAGCCTCTCCGACCGCCGCTGCTGCATCACGTCTCGCTCGTCTCCGCGCCTTCAGCGCCTTCCTTTTGTCACGTCGTTGCTGAACGTAAAAATGCAACTAACAACGTTATCAGCATCAAAACCGTTTCATTCCTCTGCTCACTGAAAAGTCCTCTCCTTATTCATACGAACAAGAAGCCAAATGAAATTACTACGATATTCAAACACTCTTCACCCCTACCTGTTCAGAGGCCTCAACATTCGAGAGCCACCATACCACAGCACTAAAATTATTTGCAGATGTTTACTCCCAACGTTCATCAGAGAAAAGTCGACCATTGGCTGATAACGGCCTCAATCAACCAAGCCAAAATTAGAAGCCCATTAGTACAGTTTTTACCGTACATCTGCCTACCTCCTTCCGCTGGAGGTATCGCTCTTTTTTGGAGAGTTTCCTCTTCTTTTGGGGCGGTTCAACACCTTCGCAGGTGTTGCTTTCGATCACTTCGAACGAAGGCAATTTCACCGGCTTAAAAGAAACAAGAAATTAAGACGCTCCCTTTCGGTATGTCTCAGTTCGAGCAAGGGTGTAAGCAGAGTGAAGGCAACTATCCAAAAAAACCTCAATAAGCACAAATTGAAACCACAGCTAAGAATAGCTCGGCTGAAATAACCACGAGATGTCCAGTATCACAATGATGGATGAAACGCGGCATAGTCAGTTGGTACAATCTACGAGTGACAATCCCACCACTAGTCACTCTAGTGATCAGCCTCAATTGTCTGCCACCTATTTCATCCAACCCCTTATACCGCAATCCGCTGCTGTGATCGGTTAAACGTGCGACACGATGTGTAGCGCGAAATTAGAAAACTGAAACTCTAAACGAAAAAAAAGAACTAACATCATTTGCAGAAAAAATCAGTGCAATTCAAATGGTATAAGCGGCATTCCACTAACCAATCTTAGCCTAAACTATATCCTTTCACGAGGAAAAAACCTCTCCCAGATGCTTAGCTCTGCGGAGCTTTGAAAGATCAAAAAGTCTGCTCTCTAACCAAAGCCGTGACTGACAGTTCGTAGAAAATGACGTTTGAAAGGAGAATGACACAAAACAACGACAACTCACTTTGTCCACTTTATTTACTTCCTCTGGCAAAGTACCACTGGATGGAATTTCACCAGCGACCCCTGTTTGCTCATTCATCTAAAAGAAGTTGATTTTGAATAGATGCTAGGGTCTGGAATCACAAGGCACACCACAAGTAGTTAAAAAGCAGGCACAATGATCAAAAAATCTGTGTATTTACAAGTGGATAAACTGGGACGCTGCCACTTATTTTCGACGTTTAAAGCAAGCCACAAAGAAGCCGATAGTGAGGTCATTTTCAGTAGACGATCGCAAACACCTCGCCATCATTTTCGAGGTATCATCGCTGTCATCTTCAACAAAACCCCGCATCTTCCAAGGACCTAATGGGGTGAAAGGATTGGGTACGGCAGTAGTCCCTTTCCCTGTTTCCTTCTTCCCTTTACTTTTGCTTTTGTCCCAGATTGCCACTAATTCAAAATCTGACGCTGCACCAGATTCCACTAGTTCACGAACCACTGCTTCATTCTCCTAAAAACAAAAAAACCCCAGTAAACTAGCAGACGAACGTCGCTAACGAATGGCAGTGTTCTACAGCGAGTTCACTCAGCAGATTAGTGCTCTATAAGGTATCTGAAGGACTAGGATGTATGGAATAGTATGCATGACAAGCGAAGACTACACGACTCCACCTGTTGGTAAACCGAGCAAGTCGAGTAGATGACCACCTCTACGGAGGGAAAGGAGAGAGCGTGTCGAAGAATTTTTGCCTGAAGGCTGGCCAATTTCTCTACACGCCTCGTCTCGTTCTCTTGCTCCTGAGCTGCCAGCTCCGGCCGCTTACAACGCAGACCCGAGGCTGAGCACGTAGGGTCAACGAGAATTGCCGTGACACCTGCAAACTTCTCCTCATTCACAGGGTCGACGGTAAGGAAATCACGAGAGAAGGCTTCACAAATGACCCCCTCGGAGGCTTTTGTGCCGACTTTCCTGCCCTCTATTACACCATTCACCTTCAAAACACCATCGTGCATCCGGCGGAGATTGTCACAAAGCTGCTGGAATCTATGGATTGCAAAAGACAGGTTCCATTTGCCCTTTGGCGTTACCAAAATAAGCAGATGTGGAATTCTACACAGATTACACCTGCTATTCCCATTCCTATAAACGGAAACAGACACAAATTTGTGAGGACAGCAAATACATCCATTTTCATGATCAGCCAATTCGGAATGCCGATTCACCGAGTATTAACGCATTTATCAATATTTAACAGCTACAAAGCCGGACGCTGCTCTGAACAAGGAAAGTGGTCTAGCAAGGGAAGCCAATATTTCTGAGTTGTGTTATTAGATACGATCAAGTGCGGCTACCTCATTTCAAGCCAAAATCAAGCACCAAAACAGTGGCAGGTTTCAAGAAGGTACGCACTAAAATATGTACAAAAATTTAGCAGGAGATTATGCGGAAAAAATGACGATTCATTACAATTGATTGTTTACCTAGATCCCAAAAGTTCCCAATTGAGTTGACTTAACTAGTGAGAAATAAAAATGCTTCCACCGACAATAAGTAACAGCATTCGACAACTACCTGCCTTCTTTTATCCCAGTCAAGAGCCATAAGACAACCCTTCTGAGACAGCTGTTTAAGACCGGACAAAATGAGAGTGGTTTTGTTTCCAGGAGCGGCGCAAGCATCCAATATTTTAAGTGGCTGAGATCGAGGTAACTCAAGGACGTCGAGAAGAACTAAGGGTGGTATGCAACTTGCCTGAAAAGAGAACACATGAAAGTTAGACAAGAAGAGGCTTGCATTACCTTATCTTGAATGACAGCCATGTCAGAGGTAATAACTGGCGAGAGGTGCAGATCCGTGCCAGGTGGGAGAAGTAGAATAAAGCTGGGAAAGTGATAATCCTGCACAAATTGGTGCATCTTAAGATTCCGCGCCAGTTTAATGTATCTAAGTGAGTTAACCCAAAGTGGAGCGCGCGTACTTCTTGTAAGATGTTTTTTCCCGGTCGTAGGAAACCTGAAAAAAACTGGTACCACTCGAAGAACCCAACGTTTCTATAACCTTGTCCATTGGCTCAATAGCACGCAAAAAGACAGGAACGCGTGGGACGCAGTCCCCCCCTGATCTCACTAAGTTAGGGCCAGTCATAACAATGACTAAATAACCTTTCTCAATTCGGCTTTTTATTAGTCTGCGAAGATCAGAGGCAATCCTGTCAGATGAACTATATTTTCTAAGGATTTTTAAAGCATCACTCCGTCGCCCAAATGGCCTACGCGGACAGCAGAGGTCAAATGAGATCACAGTCAAGAGGCATGCGATGCAGGCCGATGAAGTAGAGCAGGTAATGTGGGAGCAATGGTCCTCTAAAACATCCAGTTCCGCCAGCGTATTAACAATGACCGACTGTAAGCCCAAGGATTTAGCCACAAGAGCATAGATAGCCTTATTGTTCTAAAAAAACTAATAATCTGGTTATTTTCAGTGTACTGGTCCCTGCTGATCGTAAAAAGCATTCTTTAGGCTTGTCGTCCTAGAGGAGACAACACACAAGAGTCGAGCCGCATCGTGATAGAAACGCGACGAGCCCACCATAATACTAAGACCCGTGTGTAGGAAATTTGGCTGCAGGCTACTTCGCACACGTGCAATAACCAATCATTAACTGAATGATTTCGCTAAGATTTAATTCATAAAATAGAGATATTATTAAAATAATTTAACGTATTACGTGGTTATGAAGAATGCTGAGTTCATCGCTAACTATCAAAACTAACATTCGCCTCAGCACCTAAACTAAATAGTGATGCAAGTTTTTTTAATGGAAACAGAGTTAAAGATAAAAACGAAAAAGAAAAATGCCTTTAACAGGGCTAACGCTTATGCTTTTTGAATGCGTTCTTAGGCAAGGGGCGAGGAAACTATCTTCAAACCTGTCGTGAAAGATATATTTCGCAGTCAAGGCTTAAAAGTGTGCGTGCTGAAGTACTTCTGATTCGTAATGGATATCTTGAAGGCATCCAACACCCTCATGACAGAAGCGACAGAAATGATAGGAGTAAAAAAGTTGTTCGCAGCTTAATTTACCAAACTGAATAAGCATGGCAGGTAACAAGTCGCAATGGTCTGTAATCCGTGTCGAGAAAAACCTCACTTTACTAAAGGATTGTGTACGGTGTCTTTGGCCAAAGATAAATTAGAGAATAGCTAAAGGGGTTGAAATTGTAGGTCACATAAAGCTTGCTCACATATGTACACAGAGCATGTACTACTTAGACCAAAAAATCCGCTGATAGATTGCTAACACACGAATTTGAAATAATCGTAATACCAGTTTGTGTGAACGTGAATGTCCTCCTGTTTCAGCACTTAAGTTTTTTACTGGTATTTGTTTTAATATACCATTTAGCTTGGTGTGCATTGTATGTCGCTTGCACTAATACGTGTTTTAGCCAGGTTCCCTGTTCGGTTTCGACATTCTTCGTTTCGATCCATGGTACGGAGGCACCACCTTGATTGTTCTTTTGTTTCGTTTGAGTTTGTTTATCATGGAGAGTAGACAGTTCTCCCTCCCTTTATTCTTGATAATTACACCTGTATGAGCCTACCAATATTTTGTACACTTTAGGCTTCTGGCGTTTGTGGCCTCTCTCAAGCTATTTCTGAGGTTTCCTCTCCGCCTCCACCTGAATTCATCGCCCACCGTGAGCGTCTATGGCAAAAGTTGAAGAAGAAGTACGAACATTTTGTTGCCTCACAGCCTCGTTCACCAATTGAAATTACCCTCTCGGATGGGGTGACGATGCCGGGCAAGGCTTGGGAAACTCGTCCCATTGATATTGCTAAGTCCTTAAAGTATGCACAGTTTCTTAAGTTTTACGCCTATGTTTTTGTCTCAGTTCATCATCCGCTCCCATTTAGCAAGAGTAATGCAGATAAATACGTCATCTCGAAAGTAAACGGCAAGCTGTGGGATCTTGAGCGACCGCTTGAGGGCAATTCAACGGTTGAATTTCTGGATTTCAGTGACAAGGATGGTGTGTAAAGTTAATTGTTTTAGAGTTTATTCCGTCCTCTGTTTATTGAAACCATGTGTCGACTTTAAGTTTGGCTGAATTTTCGGGAATTTTTGTTCCATGTGGTGAGATAATTCATTCGTATTTATTATTATGGAATGTATTCTTGTGTCAGAGGACTCATTTCTACGCACTTTTAGGGTTCGTGCGTTAGTATCGTTTTCCTTCATAACACTGCAGTGGGAGTGATTGTTTCATTCAACAGATTTTTGATCGTTTTTGGACAAAAGGGTATCAGTTTTTTGGCGGAAATCTGCTCATGATTCTCGGTCTCACTTGTTTTCACAAATACCCAGGTCAGTACGTATTCTGGCACTCGTCTGCGCACATAATGGGAGAGGCCATGGAGCGCCTTTACGGTGGCCACCTCTGCTATGGTCCACCCATTGAGGAAGGGTTCTACTATGATATGTGGATGGAGGGAAGGTCAGTTTTCTTTATGTTTTTTTCGAAATGTGGCTTCATTACCTACCATGCAGTGAAAAATAAAGCGTATATGCTACTGCTGTCATTTAGTAATGCAATGCTCCTCAACGTATTCTTCCGCTCATTTTACCTCTTATGGTGCACTATTCCATTTGATATTGCCTTAGTTATTGGTTTCTACCCGGTCAGTTGTGAATTGGTTTGATTGCTTCACGGGGAAGTTGCTTATTCCCCTGTGTTTAAATGATATGTGCTCCCGCGTAGTCCTCAACCTTTTGCGCGGTACTGACTCGGCCAGCTGATCGGCGTCACAAAGATTTTCAAAGTTTGGGCAATTTTGCTGGCCATGCGCTGGCAATCGCTGTGCAAGTGTGGCGTTCGTTGTCATTAATGCTTGGCAGCTTGATCTTTAATGTCGAATTATTTGTTTATTCAGGTTGTTCAACCGCGGTTGTAATTGAAATTTTCTCAAAGTTTAAAACGTTATTGCTCTCAGGCTCTTGACATCTGCACGATCGTGGGATGCCACTAGGGCAAAAATCCTTTCCGAATCTCCAATGCTATCATCGACAAAGGTTTCCACTTACTGTGGATGATTGTTTTTTAGTGCGTTTGTCTGCTCTTGATATGAGTTATGTCCGCATCATTCGTTGCTACCTCGATTCACTGGTTAGTCGTTAAGTTTTTCAGCAATAAGGTAGAGCAGGAAATTTGTCTTGAGAAAGTTTTGCATGTTTTGAGTCAACTTTGATGTTGTTAGACTATGCAAAAGAATTCCACCCATTGTTGAGCTGCCTGATAAGTGTGATAGCATCGGAACGCAGCACCTGGCGCAAATCTTAATCGATTTTGCGACAAGGCTAGTTATATCAGTTGTCATTCTTGTGACTGGCGTTCGGAATAACTGCAATTGGATTTTAATCCTATAGTTCAGTAACTGAACGTTTGGCAGTAGGATCACGTTTGGAGCCTTGCCTTAAATCTTCATGCTTTTTCACTCCTTAAGGCAAGTTCGTCCTGAAGAATACCCGCAACTTAACAAGCTCTGTAACTCCATCATTGGCGAGAAACAGCCTTTTGAACGGCTGCTTTTGTCAAAGGCGGATCTACTCAAGATGTTCGACTACAACAGCTTTAAAGTGCGCCTTCTCAAGGAGCGCGTCACGGAACCCAAAACTACCGTCTACAAATGTGGTACACTTATAGATCTCTGTGTGGGTCCCCATGTTCGCCACACCGGTATGTTCCACTTTTGTGAAGGCATAGACACATGATCTCGCCCATTTGGATAGGGTGTTTTACGTCATGGTGTGTTCCAAAAGGTTTGCATTCCGTAACGGTTTACTCAAGCATTTTAAAACTGTCGTTGAGGTGGTCAGACATTCTGCAGGACAGCTGGACTCGGGAAGGATGCTAGGTTTTCCGATTTAGCACTAGTTCCGCTGTGAAATGCCTGGAACGATGCTACCTCTGTTATGGTTTCTTTTTTCAGCAGGTGCCTTTATTGACTAGGTGTGGTAGTCAGTACTTGAGTTGCGTCGTTCTTGATAGTTGTAAGGTGCCGCGCCCTTTCAAAATGCCGTCTTTGGGAGGCGGATAGCGTCTTACCTTGAGTCGCAACAGGGAATGTGTGAGATTGGAATCTCAGAAGTGATAAGCGATGCAGCGGTTAAATTGCCAACCACTCGTCATCTCTAGCTGTTGGTTTTCTCTGCCTTACGTTAGGTTGCATTAAAGCCATCACTGTTACGAAAAGTAGCTCATCATATTGGGAAGGCCGCTCTGATGCCGAGTCTCTTCAACGAGTCTACGGCATCTCTTTCCCTTCTCAGCAGGCCTTGAAAGACTGGAAACACATCCAGGTAAGTTACTGGTCTATTTTTTTCGCATTGAGCGCACTGTAGCATTGACGGCTGTTGCACTACTCCTGGTTGCTAAACATGGGTGGTGAATCCACCTCCAAACCGTGCGTGTCTTAGGCGTGGCCTATTTGTTGTGTCTTATCTGTCTGCAGGTAGGCAAAGTCAGGTCATTTATGAGGGCTAGGGGGATCCCACAGCTTTTACCGTCCATCGTGCCTCTTGCGGAAAG
Source organism: Taenia crassiceps (assembly GCA_023375655.1). Classification (NCBI taxonomy): domain Eukaryota; kingdom Metazoa; phylum Platyhelminthes; class Cestoda; order Cyclophyllidea; family Taeniidae; genus Taenia; species Taenia crassiceps. The sequence goes on from JAKROA010000011.1 coordinate 632,907, forward strand.
GTAGTGAATGCTGTGGGAGTGATATTTCATCACGTGATCTGGAAGGGCAACCATGAAGCTATTTACCGCATAGTATATTTTAAGACGAGTTAAGTCCATCTTGTAAGCCATGGCAAGAATACAATTTCCTTTCTATCAATTGTACAGGAGGAGGCTGCAAAGCGGGACCACCGGAAACTGGGTCTCGAGCAGAAGCTCTTCTTTTTTAACGAGCTCTCTCCTGGCAGTTGCTTCTTCCTCCCTGCCGGTGCACACATATACAATAAATTAGTGGAACTGATGCGGAGCGAGTATTGGAAACGCGGCTTCCAAGAAGTCATCACACCGAACATTTACGACTCCAAACTGTGGGAGATAAGCGGTCATTGGAAGCACTACGCGGTGTGTTGAACCTCTCGTCTGCCTGAATGTCTCACTTCCACTGTGAATAATTTCTTCCTTTCATTCATTTTTAGGACAATATGTTCAAGATAGACATAGAAAAGAAGCTGTTTGGCCTCAAGCCTATGAACTGTCCCGGTCACTGCCTCATGTTTGCTCACGAGTTGCGCTCCCATCGCGATCTGCCGCTTAGACTAGCTGATTTCGGAGTGCTTCATCGTAATGAGTTTTCCGGTGCACTAAGTGGGCTGACACGAGTCCGTCGATTCCAACAGGATGATGCCCACATCTTCTGTCGTGAAGATCAGGTGGGTTTGGAATACCTTCAAATGACCGTTTTAAAGCTGTCTGGTGCTTTTTTACACCCATTCCATTTGCAGTTCTCCCTTGTACCCTTCTTCTACTCTGGTAGTCGTTGTACTCCCTACCATCTTCCCTTATTTCCGAAATTTTAATGTTTGAAGCAGCGAAACAGATGCTCCCACAGGGTCTGCATCAAAATATCTTGAGCAATATTCTTTTTTCGGTGATATGGACGCTGTCATTTTTTGAAAGGCTTACTTAGTCAGTCACTTCTTTCACCTCTTAGATTGAAACTGAGATTATCAGTGCAATCAAATTTGTGCAACACACATACGGCATCTTCGGTTTCACCTTTGAATTCTTCCTTTCTACGCGTCCCGAGGACTTTATGGGGGCTGTCGAACTGTGGGATCGTGCGGAGAAGGTTAGCTCTGATGATAACTTTTCGCCAGCACAACTTTTCTTCGCCCCTCTTACTCCTCTCTCGCATGTCTCCAGCAATTGGAGAACAGCTTGAACGCTAGTGGTGTGAAGTGGACTCTCAACGAGGGTGATGGTGCCTTTTACGGCCCCAAGATCGATATCGTTCTCTTCGATGCGCTTCGAAGACGTCACCAATGCGCGACCATCCAGTTGGACTTCCAACTGCCCGAGCGCTTTGATCTCACCTACCAGACGTAGGCTCAATTGCCTCGATTTACCCTTCTGCCTTGAGCTCACTTCCATCCTAAATGCACACTTTTCACGCAGAGGTGATGCGCCTACGGCTGATGGTGAAGGTTCAACTGTTCTAAAGCGTCCGGTTATCATCCACCGTGCCATCCTCGGCTCCGTTGAACGTTTCATGGCTATTCTTACGGAGAATTTTGCCGGTGCGTTAATGGGATTCTATTTCATTTGCGAATTGTTGACGTCGTGCTGCGGGGCACTTTGTATCAGTAGGCTGTCTTTCCTCCCCTAGGCAAGTGGCCATTCTGGCTGAATCCGCGTCAGGTGTTGGTGGTACCAGTAGTCTCTGCGCTGGACGAGTACGGTCACAAAGTACGCAACCAGCTTCATGAGGCGGGCTTCATGGTGAATATTGACACGGATCCCGGTCGAACACTGAACAAGAAGGTTCGCAACGGACAACTAGCCCAGTACAACTTCATTCTCGGTGTGTGATAGTCTCTTACTGTGTGTAGTCATGCTATTCAATCCAAAAACCTTGGCGTGGTGGTGCTAACGCGATGGTTTTGACATTGTGACCCAGGTGGACACTTTTGTTGGTTTTGTGTGTCACAGCAAGCAAAGTGAGTTGAGAACCCAACCACAGTCGGAGCTTTTGAATTCGGTTTGCCACAATGTCCTGCTTACCTCTTCATTGTTGCCGGTCTCTTTTAGTGGTGGGAGAGAAGGAGCTGAACAACGGGACGGTGAATGTGAGATCGCGCGAGAACAAGGTCTTGGGTGAGCACAAAGTTGAGCACCTAATTGAACGCTTCAAGGAGTTTTGTGCCACCAAGACGGTCTCGGCAGAAACGGAGTTGTAATCTCGGTGTTCCCCTCTTCGTTACCCCCCACAATGCGTTCTTGGGTGTTCTCCTGCTTTTGTCTCCCTGTTGACCTTCCTCTTCCAGTGAAGTGGAGGAAGAGAATGGCTTTTTTGAAAAGGTTGCGAAATGTTCTGGTTTTCGAGCTTTTTGTGCGTATCTGCATGAGGGCGGGACTTATTGTTAGCCTTTGCAGGCTGAACTGCGGGTTACACGAGGGTCATTTAGTTGCGGTCGAGGCCTTTTAAGCTCACAAGAAGCTCAGTGATTTGGTTCTTCTGTTCGTCCGACGTGCACTCGGCGGCAGCGAAGTGACGCCGTGGCGTGTAGGGTGAGTCAACCAGGAAGTCGTTTGGACGGTGCGCTGTTTATGTGGCGTGCGTGAAATAAGTCAGTCTTGGAGGTCTGTCATTCGTGGGTGGGAATCGTTTTCTTAGTGCCTTCCGCTACGACTTACTCGTTGTCGGAATTTTCTTTCCTTACCACGATGTCTCAATGGACAGGCTTGAATTAGCTCCTTGACCTTCGAATGACAATTTGTGAAGTGTGGATTCAGAATTGGAGGGAGAGGGACTGGACCGACAGCCGTATGCCCAGGCGAGACCCTCGAAGTTGATAGAAGGCACTGGGGCGCGCCTAGATCCGATGCCTAGTGGGATGGGGGCGAGGGAGCTGAGGCCGGTGGCATCTCGCTCTCTCAGTACACCGTTGCTGTAAGCAAAACGATAAGTCAAATGCGTTTTGCTTGTCAAAAAAGTCATTGGAGCTGCAGGGCTGCGCAGCACTCCGCCCACGCCAAATGCGCGCGTCAGTCAGTCGACTGCGCTGTTTTACCCACCGAGGTGTCACGTGACCAGACGGTGGAGGGTGATGAAATCGGTTTCAGGGAGGCAAACGCCAATTATTAAGGTGGCCTGTGACTCCCTTCCGCATTCTCGCACACAACGTGGTGCTTGGACCTGGCGTTGATGGAGCGCTGATTGTCACTTAGCTGTCAGTCGATGTTGACGCGTCAAGACATCGGTCAACGCTGTCTCGACATCCAGCGCTGCTACACTTCGTTGAAGTTAACTGATACTTTAATGAATCACCAAAATGAGGCTGGAAGGTTCTTTTTTTCCTTTAATCACAGGAATACTTTCGATAAAACTTACACGCCGGGTTTTTCAATGCTTTCACAGAGGCCTAACACCGACAGCGCAAAACGGGGCCACGATGGTGATGACCTTATCCTCTTTCTCCCTCCCGCCGCCCCCACGACCAGGTGCCCTGGTCTCTGCCACCACTGGAGGTACAGTAGAACATGTTTCCATACGAGCTGTTGAAAGTCCGTAAGGCCAGGTAGCAGTGTAAAAGCGTTGCGTTCTCCATCCTTCCTGAGGGGATTTTTAAGCGAAGCCATATGAAATGAAGCTTCTCTCGGATTTCCTAAAAATGAAAGTATTAAACCTTGTCTTGCTTATTTAGCACACAACTGAGCGATTGGTCACTTTACAAAGCGCTAATGTCAATGGAAGAGGAGATGAAGTGGGCGTTGATCTTCTATTTTGGTCCTGATGCATCTAGGAGGGTGATTTATACGCAAACTGCTTTTCCACCGAAACCTAATGTAAACATTTAGGTGGCAATTAAAATTGCGGAAGGTTTTCTTATTCAGGTTGCTACTTTCGTCGCATTCACTCCACTAACATCGACTAAGGTACCTCCCAGTACCACCAAGGCAAGTGAGATTCAAGTTGAATAAGGAAGTGGTGATGCTACTGACGGCGATTTCAGTAGCACAGATGTTATCCGCGAACAAAACATGGTTTTATGGCTTGTTGAGTGAAACCTGATGATTTGAATAGACTCCCACGCAACCTACCAGAGAAACCAATGGGCGCAGTTTCTAATTGACTTGCCAGATGGAAAAGAAATGACATTTGATGGGATTGTGCATCAGTTTGTTGCTGTACACAGTTACCAACTACCAAATAAACACAGTCAAGCGGATTTGAGGATACTTAGGCATAACTTGGAAGGAAAACAAAACAAACACTACCAATAAGAGTTCATTCAGCTGCTAGTACTCAAAGAAAAGCCAATTTGTAGGGGAGTTGGCAAAAATGCAATAGTATGCCAAATATCCAGTTGTTTATGGGGAAGATTTGCCTCGTGCCGCTAGTTCCTTTGTCTAAATGGGCACAGCAAGCACCCACCCAAGGAGATCGATTGACCAGATTAGGTCACGTCACCGTAAAGGTTGCTGCCGGTACAGCAACGAGCCACTGCAGCATTTCTGTCGCCTGTTTGCGATTCTATGTCAATTAAGGCGCAAGTAGACAGCCGAAAGGACTGCCTACAGCTTCAAAAAACGCTCCCCTTTGCGTTTTTAAGGTTTTTTTACTTGCTGCCTCCAATATCAGAATACTACAGATTGTCTCGTATGTCTCGCCCTCATTCATTCCTCTTGAATGTGTACTGCTGCTTTCTAGAGGGCAATAAAATACAAATTTCCATCTTCCACTAACCTCTCCTGCATAATAGGCGAGATTGCAAAAAGAGCCAACTCCACGGCCTAAATTCACATCTATATTTAGGAAAATAAAGACACAAAGAAAGAAGGAAGGAAAGAAAGCGTGGAAAACAGAAAATAAATGAGGGATGAACTCAACCGAGAAATAACAGGAGAAGAGAAAAAAAGCATGAATGGAATGAAATGTCATTAAGAAGCCGAGGCAGCCTAACAGGCCTGTGAGGCGGGATGCCCGCCGGAAAAGGGTCTACGGCCAATAGCACTGGAAGATCTACTTCCCCGCACAGAGGCTGTCGCCGTATTTCGCTGCTCTTCAAGAGCCTGCACGAAAGTTTTACCATTGGAGAGGACAAAAGGTTGACCCTTCTCCGCTTCATATTCACTAATCGCAGCAAATGCCTCTTTCTCTAATTTCTCCACCTCCTTCAACAATCGCTTCTTCTCCTTCTCCGTCTTCAGCAAAATTCCACCTCGATTGCTCAAGATGGAGGGGTCTTTGAGCCTTTGTTCTACCTGCTGAAGAGCACTGAAAGAGGTCTGAAATGCTGCTATGGCCTCGTAGACTCGTCGATGCTGTTGATATACAACCTTTAACTCCTCAATTCGACGTTCCAAGTAGTCCAGTAACTCGACACCGCCATCTTGACGTTCTTTTGCCTCAATCTTGGTCAAATTGGAAGTTTCCTGATTTTCGAGGCAGCAGATCCTTGCGAGGTCAAGCAGTTCAGCCTTCACACTTGGCAAGTATGTTGCTATAGTTTGAAGACGTTCCACTCGACATGCATCAGCTTCCGTCTAAAAAAGTGCTAATTATGAAATCCAATCATGCACGCTCGCAGTAAACACCGTCCATTGCAGCTTTCTTCCCTTTTGATCTAAGCTTCGGCATTTCAGGAATTCTGAAAGTTAATGGCCTAATTAGTCTTTGAAATCATCTTTTGTGCTCTATGAAGGCCGAAGAGCAAACGTGCCTCTCGGTCAGGGGAACAGATCCGTCGACCTTGGGAGAAAATAGCATGTCTATTCAGGGCATAAATTCAACCTTTACCAGGCAATTTTTGATGCTTAAGAAACAAATGCAACTGTTTGTCAAGGTTTTTGATCAGTTTTTTCTTAACATCCAAAGCTCTAAATGCTGGGATACAAGCATTGCTTGAGCCAATCAAAAGCCAAATATTTTAGAGGAGTTTCATTGGTTAGTTAATGATCCACAACAAATTGAGCTTACTTGAAGTGATTGAAGGGATTGAGGTGTGAAGGATTCGCAGGTTTTGAGGAAGGCTTCACATTCTTCCATCGGTTTCTGAAGACGTTTCCACATGCTTGCCAGGTAGGCCTTCAACTCCTCACACGTTCCCACCAATCGAGCCTTCTCCTTCACCAGGCCCAATCGCATCGTCTTCAACTCCTTAAAGCAAGCAATATTAAGGTTGTCAGGGCACATTTCAATCACTGTTACAACATGCCAGAGAAATTGCATTAAACCCTTCATCCAGCCTCCACGGTCATACTTACTCTTATAAGGAAATCATTCCTAAGAAAGCGTAACTTCGGCATCGCTTAAAATGCTTTCTTTTAGCGAAATGGCAGTAAAAAATAATTTATTCAATTTTTAATCAGTATGGGTCATTCTTTAATGCCAAATGGACGAGTTTCATTTTCTTTTATTAATAAAGTAGATTCATTAAATAACGTGTCATCGATTTCAATGGCATTTAAAGGCTCAGGGCGCATGCCTTTAATCGCTATCTTAGGTCGCATGAACTTGAATGTGCATTTTAAATTTCAAAAAAAAAATATATTTGATGTTCGTTGGCTAAATTAAGAGAAAGCATTTGTTGCTATGGCATTGCGTCGGCTGGCTGCACAGGGCGTTATCATCCAATCGTCTGGACAAGAGAAAGCGCTGCTATCTAAAAAAGGGCCATCCAGGAAGCCTTAGTCGGTCTAAAAGTGAAGGGATAAGTCTTTATTAGCATTACTGCAATCAAGGCAGACGAAAACGTTTGGCGCCTCGACGAGGAACAACCAAATTCCCTAGAACCGCAGTCCACCTGGCCTCACATGTACTTAACAAGTCAGCCGAACGTACCACTAGCAATGGCCACCAAAGTTGCATCTCTACGGTAAGAAATTGAGGTTTAATCTTCTTTTCTGTCTTTACCGTCTCATTGCAAAGCCATTGTTAGAAGGCGGAGGGCTTTTGGGGATGTTTAGAGCTCCAGTACACCGGAGCCAAGTGTTTGGTTTCGTAGCGTGTTTAGCTGCGCCCCAGATTATGTATCCGCCAAGGGCGTAGCAGAGGGCGTGACTCATTGCGATTCTGGAGAGCTCAAAGCTGTGAAAAAAAGTCTGCCTAGCTCAAAAACTTGTTAAGGTTTAGGCTCTACCACTTTAAACTGTATTCTTGCATTCCAAACGGGAGGTAACTGATTGAACACAATAAATTATGGAATAATTAGAAGGTCAAAAAGTCGCCTTTACGTGCCTCTAGATCTGCTTCATTGGGGAGGGCTCCTTGCAACCTTTCAGTCGTTCTTTTAATTTCCTCATCCACATTGAAAACCTCTTCATGTCCATTAAGCACTTGATTGGGAGCAGGCTCTCTTCCATTCGATCCTAAATGCAACAAGGACTTCTCCCTTTCGGTCTTTGGCACATAGGCGATTTCAGTCGCTATGCGCTGAATGTCTGCTTGAAGGGCATTTAATTGAGCGACAAGTGGTCCCAGCGTTGCGTTATTTTCATCCAAAATCAACCTCAGACCTGCAATATCCTCGTTTGAAGGCACATCCACAGCTGATAAAAAATGTAGGGAGAAAAAGTACAAAGTAAAGGTAAAGTAGGAGTAAAAGTAGGCACGAGGGCTGTGTCTGACCAACTTAACTACTCTTCAATTTCACAGCCAATCAGAGTCGAGGTTTATTTTAATTGGCTCCTCGTGAGCAACGGGAGGAGAGACAATAAACCAACCTTTTGACAACTTCTTTTTAATAACATCAGATGAGTGGCCCAGTTGTAGACTGGATGTGATAATTTCGCGGCACAATCGTTGGAACTCCTCCTTCCGATTAAGTTTTTCTTGTTCCAGTTCTGACACCTTATCAGTGAGATCCTATATTTTGAAACATAATTATACATTTCCCAAATCCAAGGAATACATGAAAGTGTGTATGCTTAAGTGATTAAACAGTGTTGTAATTTTTTTTGGAAAGCAGTGCCAATTAGTGTCAACTAATTAAAACTCACTTGAAGGAGTTGACAAGTTGTTAGACCATGAGGAGGGAAGTAGGGAGGGAGGCAAAGAAGACTACAGAACTCGGCAACATTTTGACGCTGCGACTCAATCTTTGCGTTCAATTCCTTCAATAAATCATTCTCTGACCTTATGAATGCATCAACGTTTGCTTTAAGCGACTTCAGCAGCATGCAAATTTTCTGATCCGTCTCTGTCTTGCTGTAACCTATGGAGCACAGAGGATAGAATACTCATTTAATCATCCTCCTTTAACCATTCAGAAACAAGCTGGTTTTTGACTCCGCCCAGTTGACGTACGTTTCAACAAACAATAGAGGTGTCTTTGAGGCCTTCAAAAATACCTTACGTGTTGTAGCTCATCCAGAATTTATCAACTGTGGGAACTCAGCACTCACCGACTGGGCACGAATCCGACGCCTTCCTTGGCATGTTTTACACACCCTCAATGTAAGCAAAAGCCGCTTCAGTTAATCAACAGTCCAACACCGTGGCGTAAACGGCCAAATAAAAATACATTTTCGTCTCAATCCAGCAGCGTTGGCATGTGCACAAACTGGGTAGCTATGGCTACCGAAAAGCCCTACCATTACATATCGGACTCGAACAAATATAACAGGGTAGAGAAGTAAAAATGCCGGCTTTAAGTCAAGGCCTCCACCTGTCACAAGGTTATCTTAAGCCTAAGACAAGTCCATCAGCGACATTCTTCTTTGAAACAAAGTGCCCAAACTACTCACTTGAGGCGACTACAGAGCTGAGCGACCGAAAGGCTGTAAAATCATCACACCCAATGACAGAAGTGCAATTGTTTGCGCAAGCAAGTCGGTTCCCGTCATCGTCAAAACTGCCTCACAGTAACAGGTTTTTGTAACAAACAGTCCAGCTGACAGGCAGAAGTGGTTTTCAATAAATACACAAAGAGCCTGTCCCAAGCTCTTTTTTTCACGACTTACAGTAAAGCTGTAATAGAGCAAGGACACTTAAATTGGCCTCGTCCTCGTTTATAACAAGTATGCTCAAAGGAGGGCTCAATGTCGATGGCCTAAGGCTTTGGTCACGTTTAAGCAAGTCTAAGGAGGTCCTGTTGGTGAGCACGACATGGTTACACTAGAATCACCTCGCATATCCGAGACTCGCTGAGGTCACTTACAGCCAAGCGCAAAAATAACTGGGTAAAAGGGATGACAATTAGCAAAAATGGTGAGTGTGATAGCGTAAAAAGTGCCTTATCAAGAAGTAATCAGTAATGTGGGGTCTCATGTTCAAACTGACCAGCGTAAATCCAAATTTTCATCAAATCATCCACACGTTGGGCAAGTCCATTCGATATTTGTAAACATATTGAATCGGTGTCCATCACCGAGCACAAATTCCTTGCGTTTGCGATTGCAAGGTCGGAAGAGAGGAAGAGATAGCGCGCAGGCGAGCCTGGTGTTGGCAACGACTGGCCATCAGCCTCGCTGCAATTTGATTGGCAAATGTGGGGACCAATAGACAAACACTTGGAGATATCAAGGCTACCGCGTGCTGATTGGTTGTCCACAGAATGGATACAATCTTGTACTTCAAAATTCCTGCATTCACGTCAGGCTCAATCGCCCACCAAATGGGTGCACTCACATCTACAAAGGAAAAATCCTTTGAAAATTATAGAAATCTACACGATATAGTTTTTGCATCATTAGTACGTTCTTCAAGGAAATTATTTGGTATGTAAAAGATCCAAACTAAAAGACTTGGTTTGTAGGCTCTTTCTGACTGCAGACATATAATCTTTTCTTCTATGTAAGGCAGTGATGTCGTTCAAATTGTTTAGCACACCCATAGCAAGTGTGATATATTCGCGTTTTTTCTTTATCAGGCCTTAATGTCCATTTTTTTGAATTTAAGAATAGCCAAATATGTTAAGGGTTCTTTAGATTCTGAACATAGTAGATTTAATTGGAACGGGTTCTTAGTGTGTACAGTCTGCCTATTTGCTTGAGCAGTGTAAACTAAACTCTGACAAGGACACGCCAACCAACTGCAATATCGTTGTCTCACTAATTACTTTTAGTTTGACAATAAATTGCTGCAGTATTTAAATAAATTGCTGCTTATGTGCGCAAAAAGAGCTAATATCAGTATTTTGACTAAAATAAGCAAGAAGCAGTGGTTTGAGCACAGGTGTCTGTACCACTGATGGAATGCGTGGTGTGTACATAATTAGACGGTTCTGGATGATCCCGAGTGGCTCAGTTCCTGCCTATTTACAGAATTTTGAGTGACCGTGGTTTATCAGTGATCTTCAATCAGGAGAATAAAAGGAGAGCAGGGTTTTGACACCTTCCCGAGTGTTGGAATCTACACCCAAAAAGGAAACCTCTGAAAAAAAATGGAAATTGGTGTATTGTAGTTGGTGGCATTCCTAATATTTGTAACCGCCAGTTTTCTGTCCAGTCAAAGACCTCATCCAAAATTATGCCCCTCCGGGTGCCGATCGAATAATTTTAAAATATTAACACCATAAGTTTCTACTCCACAAAATTTAGGCTATTTAAATTTTTTAAGTACAACTTTTTTATTAAAAGGAGGAGGAATTCGCATTCTGCGCCTATTGGGATCAGTAACAAGAGCAAACTGTAACTTCAGTCGATGCTATGCCTTATTATAATCATTGTCAGCGATCACTTAATATACATTTTTATACCTTGGCATAATCTCTAAATGAAGGTAGAGCAGGTGGAGATGTTTTAAGGTAATTGGGGCATCCACTCAACCAGGACTCGCCGTATTAGCAGACCAGGTTGTAGCCCCTGTCCATTTTGGCCATCTAGGCATTCAAGGGATGTTTAGCTTTAGGAGCATGAGGTCTTTACTACTGAAAACCTCTGCACCTCATAATACGGTATCGTCCATCGTGCGTCTGTTTGCAGGCGTTGGATCAATCTATTATATTTTGCAATATTCTGGCCAGACATTGTCTTCTCACTAATTTTGGTTCATTTTTAAGCTCCTCCATGTAATTGCACAAATTGGAGGTAACTTAACACCGCACTAGCTTTTATTTTTTTTAGGATTTGGCGATGGGGCTAAGTGTGCTCAAAGTTGACTTCCGCAATCCTATGGAGATGGGGCAAAGCCGTTTAGAGTCCTCCCGCCTTCATTGCGTGCTCCCAGAAAACTCGAATCCTGAACCAGCCCGGCTCGTTTGCCTTGCTGGTCAGTTATTGTGCATTAGCCAGCCGGCACGTCACATGCCTAATCACCCAAATAACATGAGGTCTTTTACATGCCAAGTTATCAGCACGCTTCAAGGACTTGGAGAACCCGTGGTTCAGCCTTGCAATAACATGTCCACAATGAGACCAACGGAGTTACTGCTGCCTTCGGCTTGCTGCAGTCTGTAGGAACTGGAAGGGCCATAGGGGTGACGCATGAGAGAGAGTAAGTTTTTAAGGATTTTCATTTTGTTGAGCTTTTCTTTGTGCAGTTTGGCTCATCTATTTACTAACTGGTTTGTAATGCAAAATGGTCCTTTAAGGTCTGAGACTGATCAAACAACACCTCACTACGGTGGAAGCGCCAGTTGGCTCACACTCGTCTCCATAATAAGTAAACTTTAGAAACTTAAAAATAGGAGAAACCCGTTGTGCAGGCGTGGTTCTCAACTGCAACCAGTGGTGGTCGAAGCGAGCCGCGATAGAGCATCTGCGGCCACGAGATACGGAGGCAATCGAACAGGTAAGCATGACATAGCACCGATTACTTGAATAAAAGGGACAAAGTGGAACTTGGCTCTGCCTTCAATGGTCCTGCCTTGGAGCGCGTGTTCCCACGACTTTGTAACTGGAGTGAAGCAGCTCCCAGCTCCGCTGCACAAGCCATTTCCCATGGCTGATGATGGGAGATTAATGTGTGACCTTCCCTCCTGTCCCAAAATCCCACTGAACTGAGGAATGGCCACGAAAGGCAGTTTTTATCACTCTTCAGTAGGCATACTGTGCGTCCTTGTCATTCCTGTCAATAACCCCACTTGTCCCACGTCTTGGTCAACATGCGTGCTATGCTTTGCTCCACCAAAGCACCATTTTTTGTGAGGCAGACTGAAGTATATTTGGCAGAAGGAAACAAGAAGTCAGGTGGAACAAGGCGTCTGCTGGCGCTCCACGTGAACCCTTCACGCGCCTTCAAGTACCGCTGATTTTGTGGTCTGTAATTAAGTGTCTATAAATATCTTTGAGTGTTATAACTTGTGAGTGTTAAGCATATGCCATTTTGATGGCGGTCAACTCAGAATTAAACGAGGAGTCTCTCTTTGCGCATAACTAGTAAGTGAAGTTGATTGGTGCTTCCTTTTGTCCATACCCTTTATGGCTTGCCTTCCTAACAGTCAGTTTCACTCAGCCAAACGGACTCTTAGCAAATACCCACCATGACATGCTGGAGAGTGTGATGGGGAGACAAATTCTCTTCCCCACCCTCTCTCTCTCTCTCTCTCTCTCTCTCTCTCTCTCTCTCTCGCTCTCTCTTTTGCATTTACTTACTCTCTTTCTCCGCTGACTGACGTGCACAGATGTGATTAGTGGACCGGTCCGGCATGCTTGAATGACACCCGAGTGAGGTTTGTTTGTTGCCTCTCAGTTTACGCAAGCGTCACGGTTGTCCGCCCCTCGAATATGATGAGGAATTGGCCAAATCATCGCAAGCCTTCGCAGATAAACTGGCCCATTCGCCGAGGCTTAAGTACTACTATCCCACTGACTACGGAGAAAACGTCGCCTACCGTGTGAGGAATCGAGATGCTAACTTAACGGGTAGGTTGCCAGCATTGTAGCCTACTGAGAGACTGCGATTGTGAAGAGAGGCGATACTGAGACACCGCCTAAAACTTGACAACTTGTTATTGTGGCGCCCTAAGACGCCTTGGAGGGCGAGAGGAGAACACACTCTGCCCAGACGGAGTATGCATTTGCGACATAGACGAGGGACTGAGGCTGATGGCATGGCCTAGAGGCCGGGCCGCCCTGTGGAGGTTGCGATAGTGGAACCCCCAAGTGGCATGTCGCCAAAACTGAGAATCAGGCAAACAATTAGCGCATTACAAATCGCAACTCAGACAAGTGATTGACAATTAATGACATGTGGCCACAAATGCATCATCTAATTAACTTTAAGTGATAAGGAGTTGTTTTTTTTTTTTTGCTTCTTTTTTGTTTTAAGGCATCGAAGCTACTCTGCGCTGGTACAGGGAGATCCTCAATTTCATATCTGGTCGTGAAAATCAAGCAAAATGTGGTAAATTTGTGGTTTTATTAAAATTTTTATGCGAATTATGACTGCTTATATAGCCTTAGATATATTATTCCGCAGATCTTCTTAGCACCGCTGTTGTGTTTGTAAAGCAGCGCATGCGGATGCCTTCACTTGATGTCTCTACACAGTACTCCAGCGTCTAGTCATTAAAAACTTGACTGTTTAATGCAGGCAAGGCATTGTTACGTGTGGTATGCATTTTGTTCATCTCTGTCCACTTGTGCTGGGAGTGTCTACTACACCAAAAAGTGCTCCCACTTGAGCTTGGGGAAGTTTCCGGTTCGTACGTCCAGTTACTCTCCTCTGATTGGTCGGTAAGGGGCACAAATGCATTTCGTCCACTTTAACCCTCACTGCAAAGCCTAGTTAAGTCAGACACTGCAAACAGGCGAGAGTGGGAGAGCCTCTCTCTTGTCAGCATTCTCCCACGATCGCGTGGCCGACCTACTTCAAAACTCTGGATAGTGAAGACGTCTGCTTCATTGCCTCGTCCATTGGTTACATCCGCCTCGAAACGGCGAACTCAAACACAGTTGGAACGTCTCGAAATTACCGGTGCAAAGTGAGGAAGAGCACAATATGACCACAACTTTGATAAACTTGTCGAGTCCCTAACGAGAATAGCCATTTGTCTACGGGTTCACGCCACGGCTTTGTTTGTCGAAGTGCAACAGCAAGTAAGTTGAGAAACACGCAAAATGCAACTTTCAAAGCGCTGGAGGATTTTTTTGCCGTATTTGCCTTATAATGACTGTTAAAACGCACCCAAAATCCTGCTACTCGCTCTATCAGCCAATCAGGAGGAAGCTAGCTGGGGGCGCTGAGCACTTGGAGGTCCTGGGAGGAGGCATGAAAGTGATCTCTTCTAGAAGATCGAGCAGTTGCGTTTCCTGAGAGTCTCAACATGTCCTAAGCGTATTCTCATCATCCTGTGGTGCCTACGCTAAAGCCAATCTAACTTTAGAGATTGGAAAGCACATTTATTTCGCCACAAATATCTCGGCTTCCGAAGTCCACTTACCTCGGTGTCAAGTCAATGGTCGAAAGGCTTTTCACACCAAGGCTGCTTACCGAAGCCGAACGCATTCGGAAAAGCCTGCAAACTTTGGCTACTGCTGCTGAAGTACTGATTTGATGACACTGTGAAGGTGTGGACAAAATGAGTCAACGCGGAGTGCTGATTTTGTGCAAACAAAAAGATGGTTTCTTGCAATTTCTTTACATTTTCGGAGCATTTTTCTGACACCTTTCACAGAGGGACTTTTATTTCGGGTGCGTCACTTCGGTGTCCACTGCAGTGGTAGTAGAGGCAAGGCGCCACCACGAGTCAGTCCATCAATGGCATGAAGACGCATAGCCGTCCTCGAAGAGTCATTACACCATTCACCTGACTAACTTAACACCTGAGCGTTTGATTAACGCACCGTGCAACGCTTAAAGTCTTCTCCACGAGTGTGCACCTGCGATTTCGTCTTTTTCACTCACAACTTCTCTATAATTGCGTGCTGTCGAGGCTGAGCCGACTGGCCACACTTACCAAATGCCGCTGCAGCAGCGTGTTTGGTGGACAAAGAGAGCTTTGCTAGCCAAATGCGGCCCGCGCCCTGTTCTTTGCAATCCTATGGATTGAGGGACAAAGTAGGGTTGCATTTGGGCTTTTGCACACACACGCCCTGCCTTTAGCCAGTTTGAATGTCGGCCTAAATCGGGATTTCAGGCCATTTTGCCCAAGTCATTTGGAAGAAGACGAAACACGCGGGATTCGGGATGGCCAAATCGGTGGATGGCAAAAGGGCCTTCGTGGTGGGACGTTACAAACCCCGAGGCAGTAGGCGATCGTATTGGCAGGAGCACGTACCGCCTCCCACGGACAACCAAGTCTATGTGCCCACATCGGAGGAGATGGGCGAGTTACTTATATTTGGCCTCTTAAGTTAGATCAGAGGTGGATGTTTTGACATGATACATGGTGTTCAGGAATGCTCCCATGCTACTTAAAGAGCGTCGTCTAAAGCAGTGCTGGAATGCAGCACACGTTGGACATGACGACTGCATTTAATTCAGCCAATGAGACTAACCAAAGTATCACCACTTTATTTTTCTACTACAGCGGAACTTTACAAAGAGGCAATGGCTGAAAAATCTGGCGAGAAGAAGGTAAGGCCTCGTCTTTATCCAAATCATTCGGATAATTTCCACTCGGCAGCAGACAATTTGCGTAGAGGACCAAGATAGCGTCTAGTAAATATAAACTGAGAGCAGCGAGTTTGGTGATTAGACCCTTTGTCTCTTCTAGAGCTACGAGGACTATGTGAAGAGCATATTATATGCACTGAATACCATCAGGGTGGAAAAGAAGTTACCACCTCTCCTGTTCAATCCTGTAAGTTCATTTTATCATTAAAAACTAAAGCCACAAAGGTCAAAGGTCGTGCCAGAGGTTGAACTGCTTGAGGTACATTGCCATACAAATGCATGATTTAACACTCTCCAGACGTCTAGCTACCCGTCTTATCAGCTCCAAAACCTTCAAAGCCTCAAAAGTGCGCATAAACGCCTAGAAAAATTCTTTTCTTTTTGTCTTTCTAGACGTTAATTAAGAAAACTAGGAGCGATCTGTCCGAAAAACAAGAGCTGGACGAAGGCGATCAGAGTTCGAAGGATGATGACGAACAAAAGAAGATTCTAACATCCAAGTTAATTGATCGTGAGCTTTTTCCGTTATCACCTTTAAAAGGACCGCCTTTCGCCTCCAAAAGCATTACTACTCTTTTGATTTCAGCGACGAGGATAGCTAATCTAATGCTAAGAAATGGACAAGGTAGGCATCGCACAATTTTCA
This sequence comes from Taenia crassiceps, assembly GCA_023375655.1. Taxonomy (NCBI): domain Eukaryota; kingdom Metazoa; phylum Platyhelminthes; class Cestoda; order Cyclophyllidea; family Taeniidae; genus Taenia; species Taenia crassiceps. The sequence goes on from JAKROA010000011.1 coordinate 649,034, forward strand.
CGTCTTATTTCTACCCCCCTAAGAGTCAATTTGCAGTATTATTTGGGATATTTTTTTAGTCATTCGCAAGGATATCACGATGGCTGGAATCACTCTCGTCCTGATGCCTCAAGCATCGACTGTTGTCGTCGTTTTTAAATAAACAAGAGGTAGCTTACCCCTTCCCAGAAGCTACTTGCATCATATTAGACCATTAAAACCTCAAGCTTCAAGGATACAGTTTTATATTCCTCTTTCTTTAGCGTCAGCCACCGAAGCTACCTCTCGGGAAAGGTGTGAATAAAGTTTAAAAGTAATTTGTTATAGTCTAATTAAGTAAAATAGCAGGTTTATGTTGGAAGGAGTAGAGGGAGGACCGTTAGTAATCTTGGCCTTCTTTCACTCTCAAGTAATGATGCATCTTCAACTGTAATTTGGCATTATTATTAAGCGAAGAGAAGCACAACCGAGGACCGCTCGAAGGGTGGATTGAATTCGCATCCGATTGTCACGTACTAGCAATTCGAATCGGCAGCTGCCAAGCCAAGACGGATGTGAGTGTCGGTAGCGTCAAAAGTATGAAGCAAAGGTAAAAGTATTACCTGACATTCGTAGTTTTGTAAAATAACGCCTTTGAATAAACTTTACTGCTGAAAAGGGCGGAAAGTTGTTTGTGAGTGGTTTGAGTACGCCGAAGCCCAGGATGTCTCCCACCACAACTCACCAGTTCTGTGCAATAAGCATGGGCTTTCGGAGTAGTGTCGAGTCCTTCTACCCTCCCAATTGCCTTCTGGAGCGCCACGAGTGTCTCCACTTTGACAGTCAAAGTCCTGTGCTCTCAAGGAAGCATCAAAGATGATTCGGTAGTCACCTCGTGCGGTAGAAGTGGCGATGCGTCGTTAATTCAACGCTATGAAGACCTCCAATTCATCAATCGCGTGTGAGCTCCTCCTTCTCCTCGTTATTCGCCGTTACTGATGCGAAATCGGCTGAATTCGAGTGCAAGGAGGAGAGAACTTGATGTGTCTCACTAACATCATCCTACGACTGTTTTAAAAGTTGACAAGGAAAGAGAAAACCCTTCGACAAGTAGGTCACCCAAACAGCCAACTCACTTGCAGTCGCCTCTGTCTCCGACGTTTGTTTGGTCTACACCCAAAACAAAACGTGTTTGAAAGGAAGTGAACTCAGCGAGCTGTGTCGGGAGCTTGGGCAGCTGACAGTCACCTCCATCTTGGGTTGAACGCTTGAGAGGTCTTGGTGCAACCCTTTTTCTCTCCTCTCAGACCTGGGATCCGCGTTCATCATGGCCTCTTAGTTTGGATTGTTTTAACACCTTTTTGTTTTGGTAGGTGGAAGCTATTAAGGCGAAATAGGGTGGCTATTTGAGTATCCTTTCCCCACCACCGCAATCGACTGTTCCCTCAATTTCTGCAGACCTGTCTACTTCTTCCTCCTTGTCCTTTCCCATTTTAGTAGGAGATTGCCTTTGCATTGCTTTTTGCCTCCATCTCCTTCCTGTTTCTCTGCTTTCTATATTTTCTTTGCATCCTTCGACCACCTGCACCCTTCACCGCTATCAAGAAAGCCCACTTCTCCTCATTGTGGACCTCAGCGATTTGTCATGAGGTGAGGACAATCGGAAATGCAAGAATCTGGAGAATTCGTACCGCAAAGTATTGGCGTTTTTATGGATGGTCGAAGGGATGCACAAAATAATCAGCCAGTGAGAGCGACAAATAAAATTGAGGACTGAAGTTGCTCAATTCTTCAAGAGAGCGGTGAATCAAAAGAGACTCTTTAGCACTCCACTGACCGGCGCGATTTCCCCACGGTCGGTAATGAGCAACGACAATCGCCGCTCTCCTGTCCGCCGACTCGACCATTTCCATGCCCACTGCAACTGTGCTCCAAGGAGGTGGCAATTTACTTTATTAGTGCGGTTTAAAGGCAAAGCATCACCAACCACAGCGAGTTGAATCTTCTACGGCAAAGGGATAATTCTTCATGCCATTTTATCACGACAAGGCTAAAAGAAGTGGACATGGCGAACCGTTCAGTTTCGCTTATCCATGGAGGCGAGTGGAGAATCTTAATCGCAGTCTAAGGGATTGTGGGTAGAAATGAAATAGAAATGAGCAGTCTACAGCTCTGATCGGCTTCAACATGATCGTCTGTTGCCAAGGTGATGCTCCGTGCTAAAACCTGTTAACAGGCGGTTTAATGCATGAGGAAGAGGCTACAGCACTTTGAGCCTTAAAGACGTGGAGGCAGTTCACCAGAAAGTTCATTTACTAGACTCGAACAGGGTGGTTTGACCAAATCTCTCCAACATCAGAAATTCCACTGTTTCGGAGGCCAGTGCCGCGGGCCGAAACCTCGGCGAAGGTTTGCGCGAACTTCGAGAGCGCCAGGGACATGACAAACGGAGTGCAACCACGGGGTCGTCTTAGACTAGTCGAGAGAGTGTACCGAAACAGAGTTTAATGGGGCAAACAATAAGTGATGGCATGAAATCGTTGCAGTACTCCATTGTCAAAAATATTTTCAGTAATATAAAGCAATTTAGGGAATAAATTTTAGGGGAATAGGGGAGCACTCTGTTACCTAATAAGAGTTCGCCTGTGCTAACGCTTTGCTTTGTAATAACGCAGACCTTTGGGGAGGAGGAGGTCAACTTATCGGTTGCGCGTCTCGACGTCCTCCCTGTTGAATGCGATGTCGACTTTCATGGGAAGAGGTGTGACACGCTGGAGAACGAGGCGATCCTTCTTGTGTGCTCACTGGCAGTCAATCAAAATGAAGGGCTAAAAATGATTAACGGTGTCAGTTTTACCAGGCAGCATAACTCTTAACGCAGAAACGTCAAAAATTTTCCCTTCAAGTTGTCTGTTAGCTGGTAGGCTTGTTGGAAACAAAAAGAGAGGTATTTTGACATTCAATGCAGTGCGAAAAGGTGCAATTTAAGGCGAGGAGGAATGCACCTTAGAGTGCCTTAGAATTGTGCACATCAAGCATTCTTCTATAGAGTTGTTTCTTTTTGCAAACAAAGCCTCTTAACCATCAAAGGTAGCCGAGTCGGTTTCCATTTTCAGGTACAATGGGTCCGCCACGACTCTGAGGTCAACACGAAGCTGGTTTTGTTATGTCTCCATCGGACTAATTGTGTCCGTCAAGCCAGAAAAAAGTGCCTGAAAGTTGAAGTAATGATGCTTTTGTACGTAACTAGACCTTCAAAAACAATTAATCGCTTCAGTCTCCGGCATTGGTGCACATTTTTCACAAAGGAAGATTATAAAGTGGCCTAAACGGGGTTTCTGCAATTCAGAAAGTGGGAACTGTCCCAAATAAAGCCCTCACAGAAGGTGATTTTATTCGCTGTGCAATGAAATTCCACTGCTCTTTCCTGACAATTCTTTTGTTTTTTTCCCACACGTTTTGTTCATCAGACTTTCCAAGCTATACTATAATTAATATCAGTAGTATATACATCTTGTCTTAATTATTTTGTTGGTATTTGACCAGGGAAATTACAGACTGTAAACACCGCACCTTCTTCACTTCCTGCTCTTATCAAAAACACAATGCATGCATGTAACTGCTTCAAACACGAGTGCTTAATCCAAAGACTCTCTAGTCTCTTTACCTCGATTGCGAAACCGCTTGGATCGTCAGTGCTCTTTTTGAATTGCTGCTACATGTGCTCGAAATATGTGGGCGCGATAGACAAAGCCGATTGACCTAATATTCCATCGTGATCATCTCACTTGAGCAAAGGTGGCAGTAGAGTGAGAACGTATCTACGCGACTTCACTTTCTTATGAGTAAATCGAAGCTACAAATTCAACTGGAATATTGCATTTGATGGCCTTGAAGCGCTCAGAGGTGCCAGTGTACGAGGTCAGAATAATTGTGGTCGGTGGCAGAGGCGGCAGATAACAAACCAGACACGACATGTTTTCCTTAGCCCCAAGCAATCCGCTTTGAGGTGACCTTCAAGATGTCGGTACAGATTTCTGTCACTGACACAAAACACTTTCATCCCTTAGCCTCGTCTGTTGAAGGTAGCCAACTCAACGTTCTGTTTCACGTCTGAATCCCAACTGATCTGGAACGTCTTGACTCCATCTGGCGCTACAGCAGAATGCCTAGTATTGGGCGAAATGCTTCTACCCCCTTTGAAGCAGATTGGAATTGAGGTGTGGCGATTGTTGGAGTGGGGCAAATTGTGCATAGGTGAAGGCAAATAAATTTTTGCATACAAGTTGATGACTCTTCTTTCGAGGCAGATGGTCCCTTGGGCAGCGACTCTCACTACGCTGAGCGTTGCGTGGTGTCTTGCAAATTGCCAAACAATGGATTCCATCAATGCAAATAAAAAAAAATACTGATCCATCGACATTTGCTGGATGCGGATTTGATGTTGAGATCGAAAGTATTCCTCGCACACCGCCCCCTGGCAAACTGACGTACGACCCTCGTTCCCACTTCACAAGTGGAGAAGACTGACCTCATAGAGCGTCAAGAGATAGATTTTGTGCGTTTACTCGGTTTGTTTCTCCTCAATTTAACCGGTAGTTGCCTTGGTAGTGGAATTTTGTCCATTTGACAGTAAAATCAAAACAGCCTAAAACAAAGATCTACTGTAGCTGCCTGAGTCTTCCCTGGAGACGCAATACTCTGGTAGAACATGTACTCTGGACATAAGGGAGAAGTTGAGGACAGCTGGAGTCCCTACTAAGGGAACCGTTACTGAATTCGAGGTTTAATCATGCAATTAATGCCTTCTACGATCCTCGAGGAATGGCAGCAATAAAATTCGCTTCCAATGGGATTAAGGTGAAAGGAGGAAAATTCATTGAAATAATGATAGCTCGGGATTGTAGTAGCAGAAGTTGTGCAATTTGGAACTTTGCTATCGGTAGAGGTGGAGTGCTGCTCTACAATAACTGACGATGAATGGAAGACTTTGAGCATTGTCCTATGGTTTGGCTTTGAATGAAAACAGAGGCAAAAGTTCTGCGTAGACTGTATCAGCAGTTCTGCGGCACTCAGCATTCATCACCGCAGACGCAACACTTTACTTACGTCCGAGTGTCTGAGTGGAACACCACCTTCACTGTGTTGGTGGGTGGTGTGCGCACAGACAGTGTTGTGGGAATAAATCCGGCTCCAGTCTTAGCCTGTTCATCTATGGCTTGAGAAAGTATTTAAAACAGCGGTTACAATGGCATGACTTTGAGCTGTCGCCGACGGTCGCTCTGAGCCTGATGAGCCAAAGCATTTGGAGCTGTAACTGACATCTTTTAAGTAGGTTCTTCCTCAACTTGACCGCATCAACGTGGCAGACACCATCTCCTTTCTTATGGGGTAAGTTAAATGACATGTGTGGCATGTGGCACTCCTTAATTACGAACACTTGTAAATTAAATACGTAATGAGACAGTTTTGTGCTCTTTGGTTCCCAAGGAGGTGGAATTCAGAAAACACACTGAATCTGGTATTTGCTAGTTGCTATGAAACAACTGACATAAAGTTAACACACTCGAATAGGCCAGGTGTACTTAATAATTGCTATTTAATGGTTCGTCCATTACCTTTTTGGATGATTGGTGAGAACGAGCCTGTGATTCCGCTCACACTGTTCGACTTCAACAAAGCGCAAGCCCCATTGTTTGACCCACGTCTTGTAAACTCCATAGCGATTCCGCTACAGCATCTACAGACTAAACTTCTCAAGCAGGATTTATGTAGGTGAGGCAGAAGCAGCGAGCATGTGCCTGCGAATAGGGATGAATTGCTAATTATGTATAGTTTTAGACAAAATAGGAATATTGGTCAAATAGCAGATAGCAAGATAGCAAGCAGCCCCTCGGCAATACACTCTCCATCAAGATATTTAGAGTTCCTTCGACTCCAGTAAAAGCTATGAATGAATAGTAATGATTCTGACTATATACTACAATGTTTCCAAAGTAAACATAACTTCACTGGCTTAAGTAAAGAGCTTTACTGGAATTTTTAACACTAAAGTCATGTATTTTTATTTTCCTAATTCTCTTTGGATTCTCGGGGTAGGATTGTAATACTTATGTTGCGGGAAGGCAATCTAAGCGTAATGGCAGATAGTCGAGTGATCCTTGGACACCCAGGCACCCTCATAGTGATCGACTTCCTCCGCTTCTGTCAGTCTTGCCTACTCCCTAGAGAGGTCAGGAAGAGTGCAGCCTTCTCATGGTAAGGGAAGTAGGCCAGAGGAAGATGAATGGGAGAAGCCCACTAAAGTAATCCTAAATGACATTCAGTTTGCATTAGTAAAAGTAAACCGCTACTAGATTTAAGGTAAATTTGACGCATATATCACCAAGTGTGAATCTACAATGTATTTTAAGCATTAAAATTTGCATTAATAGATTTGTCAGTCTGAAATTAAAGCTTGGTTAGAGGCTCACATTTTGGTATTGATGAGTAGCTAGAATTATTTTAACACATACTGTTTCAAAATTCCCGTTCATCTTCAAGGACGATATTTTGTTATAATTTGTCATCACATAGACCGCATCAACTAGGTGACAGCTGCTTTGTGTTCATCGGTCTTCATCCCAGCATCCTTTTCTTTTAGTTGACATTGAAGAGCTGGTCAAATACTGGTACTGTGCGCCATGCCTTGTTTATTTTACACCTTACTACTATTTGATCTCGATATGGTTGCTTCATAGACTTCATCACCTGTAATTTTTACACTGTGGTAGGGACTGTCTTCATTTTAAATAGCGAGTAGTTATTTTAGGAATGCAGTTAATCCATGCTATAATGCGAATTCTTAACTGTTTTTTCTTGTTGGTGGAGTAGTAGCGCGTTGAGTACATCCTCTTCGAACTTGGTCATACGGAAAAAATGCCGAGGGAAGCGCCGCCAATCATGCGAAAGCTTCTGATCGGTCAGCTAAACAGACTTCAGTACGGTGTAGCCACCTCAAGCGAGGGAGCTAAAATTCACAGTGTTCCGTTTCTAGCACGCCGCCAACTCCTATTCTCGTTAGTTTGGCTTCAGGGGTATGCTTTTGAAGCTTCGATGCCGCAGTCTCCCGTTTCCCTTTTCTTACTGGATGATGGTACTGGCTCAATTTTGGTCACAATCCGTCCAGATATGGAGCTGCCTTCTCTTGGTGCTTATGTTTTGGTCGTTGGAGAGCTCGAACAAGCACCCATCAGCTCTCAAGATCCCCCTGTTGGGCACTCGCCCTCCTTAACCGCGTACCGTTTGGTCGCTCGTACCATCATGTGTCTCTCATCTGCGGACAAGTACTTCTCCACCTACAAAGATTCCACCCAAAAGCGCGCTCCCTCCTCGGCTTATGCTGAGCTTTCCTGGCCAATGGAAGTTATGGACATGAGCCAGACGTTTTTTACTCCTGCTTAGCCTACTTTTGCCGAAAATTTTCTATCTTTATGCATATGGTGTATCTTCTCCTGGTCTGGCCGAGTGGTTCCCGTAGAGTGGCCTTGAAGGCTGATTCCTCTAAAAAAACTTTGCGGAACGATTACTTAGTTGCGTGTGCAATGCGTGAGAGGAACCTGTTACGCATTGAAGATATCGTTGAGCAATTGCAATTCCGGCTTGTAGGGAGGTAAAGAACGAATCTACCATCTGCTGCAAACAGTGCTCTTATAAAGAGGAGCGAATGGAATGGAATCAATCCCCCGTGTCATGGCGCCCAATCTCGTTGCTTGAGGTGGGGAGTCTAAAACCAACTTATGCAATGCTTCCATGGACGACAGCATAAGTAGATTCTGTGATGTGTGCTTTGTGGAAGACACTTTGGAAGTGATGAACGTGTGTCTTGTGTATTGCCTGCTGGGTGATTGCCGAATCCCGTTTTACGAAGGAGAATTTGAACGCCACATCAAAAAGTTCGAGTTTTCCCTGGTAAGGCAGCTCTGGAATGCATAGGAGTATTCATTCATGTATTCTTGAGCCTCAAGAATTTAAGCGAATACATAGAATCTCACAAGGCAATGCGCAGCTAGTGACCGGAGTTAGCAACCAAGGCAAATTAATAGCCCCACAAGGATGGAGCAAACAAACCCTTAGAGAAAGTTCAAACAGAATTTGCGTTTCTGCCAGATCATATGTCAATAACAAAGCAAGTTTGGCTCTTTCTGCACCAGCAGTTCTTCTCTTAGCACAAATACTAGAATACAGGAGTCAGTCAATCAGGCGGTTAGCAGGTGACGTCAGTAGGACGTTCAATTTGGGTCGCAGAATTCTCGTGTTGAAGCAAGAGAGAGGAAGTTAATGTCGAGCATGGGCGTGTTGACCGCAGGTCAAGTGGAGAGGGCGACGAGCCGTCTAAAGGCCTCCTAGACCGCCGGCGCTGCATCCGCGATTTTGCAACGAGGCGTCCGTCTGTTCACTTGCCGCCACTGTTCTTGGACAAATGGCTGAGGCTACGCTGGTTGGAGGCTCTCCTAGGCCCTGTTAAGCAGCACTGTTCGTGAGATACTGCCAGTCCGCCTAATGCTCATCCCTTAAGACGAAGTCTGTTGCAGCTTAAGCAATTGGTAAATTTCAGGCAATTCAAGAATTTAAAGCCTAAATCAACCAGTTTTTTCCTTGCGAAGTTTCATAGTAGTGATTAAGACTGCTAAGATTTGGGCGCTACATTGAACTCCCTTAGTTCGATTGGTTCAATTTCAGAGGAAGTTCCCCTTTTTCCCATTTTCTGTGATTAATGTGAGTGCGTTGCTATGATTTTGGGTATCACTGTTGCCTATTAAAACAAGAAACTGCCTGTTTTCAAGCAGATAATGCTGTTCCAGACCTTTGACAGTACGTTTAGAGTTGCGGTCTTTGACCTCCTCGGCAAGGATGTTTTCTAAACACTAACCGTCTTATGGTTATTATAAATTCATAAATAAGGAAATTGCAAATTCTATGCGCAAGCCTTAAACCTAAAACTTGGCTCTGTCAATAACCTTGGTATGCAAATAATCCGTTGCCTCATGCACGGCTCGCAGCATTTGTCCAGAGAGGTGACGCGTCAGGATTCGCTCGAAATCGGGGCTCTGCTGCAGAGTAGCAAGAATGCGACGGCCGTAGTACCTGAAGGTGATAAGGAGTTAAATGAGCTTGATGTAGGATTCTCAGAGGTGGCGCCGCTGCCTTAATGCTGCCTGAACTTCCCATTCATTACTACTGACAATGTAAAAGTAGCATCGACTGGTCGCTACGGTAGGTAGCGCTATGACTTCCCAAGCCTGTATCTCTCTCAAATTCGTCATGATGGCGCATGCACCCCAGAATTTCCAAATGGGCTTAGGAATTGCAGTGGAGATTAATGGGTGGAAAGGGGAAAAAAGGTATGAATACGTTGTAAACAACTTTAAAGCCCACTGGATCAAACCGAGTTCGGCTCTCTATTACAGTGGCAGAACTGGTTAACGCCTACCAATCAACGCCAGGACTGAATCCAGTCAAAAGCAGTAGCTGGAATAAGGGCAGTTGATAATGACTTGCAGCGGAATGGTAACACCTCTATCGATTGTTTCAGGCGGCACCTGGACGCGTTTACCCGCTGTTCGAATTCTATTACCATACCAGCCAATCGAGTCCAAGCTCATGTCCCCCTTAGCAAACGCCTATTTTGTTGCTAAGTTACAACATTGATGTGGCTGAGGGATCGTCTCCAGTCGTTCAGAATGGGCGATGTTATGAGTTTGTAGATTACCGAGTCTCCTGGTTGCTGTCCAGAAGGAACTTTCCCAATGCCACAATCACCCGCTCAGTAATGGCCTGAGAAGAGGCGCTGGTGATTGCAGTGACGGGGGCACTGACATTCTGAGTTGAGCCTGCGCCGCTGCATACTGTGCTCATTGAGCCCCAGGAGGAGAGGTTACCGCGCTGATTGGCGGTTTGCAGAACCCGACTGGGGCCGAGGCTTTCAATCAGGTAACTTGCTTGGATGGCGCACTGCCTTCGCACTGCTGCGTTCTTGTGGCTGTTTCGGGACAAAGTTAAGCAAAAAGTTTTTGTCTTCCCATTCCTGTAATCAGTGTTGGGATAAATGAGTGGTTTGGTATGGCTTCAAGTAAAGGCTGTGCTTTGTAAAGCTTTTCAGAGTTCACGCATTGCATAAGGTCCAAGTAAAAGTGACTTCACTGCCGGAATTACCGGTTCTTGTGTCGTATTTCCTGGAACAAAGAGTGTATTAAACCTCAAGTATCAACAAAGCATTCTACTAAACACAAAGACTGTTAAGCAAGGGGTATCCAGTTTTTTGAAAGGACTGCAATAACAACATAAATGTGATAACCAGGGCCTGGCGAATTCCCAATTGACAATTCACAATTCCCTTCATCGGTTTAGGTTAGAATAAAGAGCCAACTAGTCTCCACGTCAAACAGGCTTGGGGGCGGGGGGGGGGTAGGTTTCTGAGCCTGAAGGGTTGCATTTCGACTTCCCATCCTGGTGAGTTGGTTGAACCAAAAGGAGGCATGCCTTCAGAACAAGCTACTAGTTTGTTGAGTGGTGGTTGTATTCTATCACCGCATAGTATTTTCTAACAATGCGACTTACACGTAGGATTTGAGACTACCTCCATTCCAGACCACCGATCCCCTTTTGCTAGTTTCTCAAGCACTCAACTGATGCCTCGTATTGCTTGTGACGCCATGGACTGGGAGCACGGGTAGATTTAGCATTCACGTCCACCTTTCCTGCTAGCATGATACAGTTAGCCACCTGCGTTAGCAGTCATAGCCACCTCCTGGTTGGGCAGATCGAGAACTTTGTAGACATGCAGGGTGGCTTATGGGGAACGAGTTTGCGCTCTCGAGGCACCGCAATGCAAATTTAGCACGCTTCGCAAACGCAAACGTAGATTAAGTAACCAATTCAATGGGCATGCGCTAAGAAACACTTGGATATCAGAAACGCTGCCTGGATTCTTTCCAAGTTATAGAAATTGTTTATTTAAAGTCCTCTATAAAAACGCACCGAATTGCAGCATTGACAAATAAAATGCAACAAAAAGCTGCCTTGCTCCGTGTTTATGGTTAAAGTTTTCTGCAATTTATTGGAAATATCTTTCTGCAGGATGTTTCTGAAGCGTTCTAGTGTACTTCAAAACGGAGGACATACCCCAGTCCATGCTGGAAGAGAGCGACAAGAGCTCTGTTGGGATTGACAGATCGGACGAGATCGCTAAGTGCAATTGCGACCTCCCCACGCAGAAAGGCTGCCGAGGCCTCACCGGTCTTGACAAGAAGTACACGCACGCAAGTGTCCACATGGGCGTCGAGGAGGCGACCCAAACCACGGAAGAGGTCAGCTATCGTCTTCACTGCTTGTCTGGATACCTACAGGAGTTGGAATACTTCAATGCTTCTTTTTATTTTGAATAGGCATTAGCACTATGTGGATTTCTCATTGTCTTCAGACGCGATGTTGTTGCAAGAAATCATTATTACTGGAGGAAATGCATACCAAGTCATCCCATTCGGTGTCGCAGGCTAACAGTCATTTGATTGGAAAGCGCTACGTGAATTCGATGGACTCTGGTCACTAGCAAAAAAATGCCAAAACTGTTGGCTAGAAAAAAACCAATTTTGGAAATTGGGGATCGCCCCTGATGTGGGAGAGAGTTCACATAATGGCTGAATGAAGTTGTCACAGCAACTCCGAATAATCTATGGATGTGATTAACGTGATTTTCCCAATCGTTGGCTGACGTCTTGTGGGTTCGTTAAAAAATTCATCTAATGAGTATAGCGGGCCAAAATTCAAAGTCAATTTGAACTTACATTCTGTCTCCTCATGAGCGCAACCCACTTTATTTCAGGGATCATTAACTCACCCAACAATTAGGAAAATTACTGTGCAGACCAGAGAAATAATAGGAACGTCATTGTCCTACACTACCATGGAGCGTGTTGGGAAAGTACCTGGGAACGGAGATTTCTGCATTCAGAGGTGACAGCATGAATGACCGCCGAGTGGGTATCATGGGAATCAGCAAAGGCAGTTGGATGCCTTAGGGCCAGTGCAGAGAGGCTCAGAAGACCGTCCACTTTATCCTCCCATTCAGTTGACGCGATCCGATTGAGGGCTGAGGCGACATCTCGGCATTTGCCTGAGTCAATTGTGGAGGGGTGATTTTGGGAAAGGCGTGCGAGACCGACTTCTTTGGAGGCGCTGTCTGAACTCTGCTGGCGGACAGTCCTGAAAAATTAGAGTACAAGCGTCAGTAGGCAAGACGTAAGACCCTAACTTTAATCCAACAGTAAGATGTCCAAATTATGGCTTAATGAGAGGTGACAGAACATAGTAAATGGGACGTTAGAACCAAATTTCTTGTTACCGTGGTACGAAAGGCAGATGCTAACTAATAGCAAAGAAAACACTGACCGCCAACAGGGTTTGGAAATGTTAAAATCAACAATTAGCAAGAGATTGCGTCAAAAAGCCGTACTTGCGATGAATGCTTCCATCACGAGGAATGGAGGGCGGCCGTCTGGTTGGCAATCCATGGGGTGGTCTTTGCAATGATCCAGTCCGAGAGTGTGTCTGGGGGCCGCTTCCTGTTGATTCAGGATCTTCCAAATCTCCCTTTCTCCCCCGTCGAGAAGCTGCAGGGCAAATGTCAAAATGGTGACTTTATTAAGGAACAAATGCTCATTGTTGGGTCGTCCAATCGTATAAAACCATCATTCTTCTTAACAGAACAGTAAGTGTTACACATTTTTATGCTTGTGGAAGAAAAAAACACTCTTAAGTAAATACTCTCAGCGTTGCAAGTCAGTGAATAGGGGATTCATCGTAACAATTCTCAAACACAAGGAAAGTTTGCTCAATGAGTTGTTTACGCTTTCCTGCTATTTATAGCTTAGGGCGGACGAAGGAAGGTCGAAGTATATGGCGTATCCGACTGTAAAAGTTTGACTAATGCTGTCTGGAGCAATGGCCCAGTGGTAGGAACGACTGCAAAGAGAGGAGGATTGCTCTCGTGCATCAAATGTATAAAAATGCAGCTGGGAATCCAAAGTTCATTTCTGTCACCCCTCGGCTCCCCTTTAAAGTAACTTTACATCGAACGAGCACCGAAAGGTTGTGTAAACGGTCCTGCTGATGCGACAGACACGGGAGGCCTTAATTGCCATTGTTGCAATCAAGTTAGAAGAAAAAGTTGGGAAAAGGAACTAAACTATTTGTGAAGAGTATTTTATCTATCGCATCCTATGCAGCATAAACAGGCACACACAAACGCTTCTTCTGGTTGCTTACAGGCATAGTATCCTCCATCAGAAAACTGGTAGTGCTGAGAGAAAGAAGTTTCGACAAAAGATGAGGGAAGTAAGAGATTGCACACAATCCATTTTGCTACATTCACAACATCAAAGTATTTCAAGGCATAACTGCATCTAAATACCAATGTTTGGGAAAAGATTTGACACCATGGAAAGGCTTTTTTCCAGCGCGGCTAAAAGAACGGCAAATGAATCAGCTGGCACACATCAGAAGTCTTGGCAGAAGTGGAACGATACAATAAAAGCAACTCACTTAAAATCCAATTTAACAACGATAGCAAAGAATGTACTTTTATGTGCTTAAAAATTTTACGGAATCCTTTCAAGCGCATTCTGCTCCTACCCAATTGTCTACTCTTCCCTGACAGAGAATCAGAGGAATTTCAGTGATCGAGTATTATTCCTGCCAAAGAAAGACATCTTGACAACTCGTTGGAATTGTTCAGTTGATAGCCAACCAATCAAACAATCAGTCAGTCTTTTCACTTACAGGCGCATTTCATATAGTCAGTTGGCCCTGAGCGAACCGACCTCCGACCAAATCCACGCGACGCGTGGCCCTCAACGCCCGCCCTCAGAGTGTCTTCATCGTCCTGGAATTTCGCGAAGGAAAAAAAATTATGCATTGCATATGTGTAAAACGCTACATACACAAATCTGGTTGGCAATCCCTGCTACTCGGATAATTTAATCGTCCAACTTATGTAAGTGAGGATTTGGGTTTGCGCTGCAACAATAAGTGGTCGAAAACACCCAGGATAGGAATTTCTCCCCACCCGGACTAGCCTTACTGAAGCAAATTTGGAAGTGAATTGGATCGTACATCACGTTCCGGTGGTGCAGACGGCGCTCCTTTTCGTTCAGATTTATTAGTCGAGACACAATCCTCACCGTTGTCACTTCGACCATCAGTTTCGTGTCCATCATGCTTGATAGAAGCTCTCCTGCATTCGCCTAAGGGTGCGCAATAAGTACCTTGTAAGAACTCGCGAATTGGAATATGAAGTGTGCGGGTAGTGAAGGACGTACCAACCGGATGCATACTTCTGCCAACAACGTCAACGCAAGGATATTGGAAATCATAATTTGGACTAGAGAGCATCATATTCTTGGCTAATTCATGCTGACCTGCAATAGACAACAGCCAAAGCGTCACCGCATTTATTTGCGTTACGATCGTCACGCCGACCTTTGCATTTGCAACCCTTGTTTTCTGTTATGAATATACAGACGAGATTAGTTTTAAAAGTAAGGTTCGAGATTGGTTAAATCTGTTAAATTTTGCTTTAAGCACTAAGAATTGAAGGCCTTCACAGAGGCCCTAGTGGAACACTAAAAACACGCTTCTACAAGGTAAAGAGATTAGGCGAATGTTAACATCTAATGAGCCAAGATTAATGCATTGGAAATCGCTTCCTTTAGACTCATGGTCTTTCTTGGCTGACAAATGTTCAACAAATCTCAGTAATTTTACAGTTTTTTTGACACAACTATTGGATGAGTCTTGACAAAGCTATTTTGTAAAAGGTTGGACGCATCTCTTAGAGGTCAACACCCGACTTTTACACACTTTAACATCAAAAGACTTCAGTCTTTGAGAGTTGGCGTCTGCAAGTAGCGAGAGGTGTACTTGACAACTCCCGCCATTTACAACACGAGAACCACTACACCTCCTACTGAATGGATCATCGTACCTTCTTCACCCAAAGATTACTCCCTGTCACGTGTGCAGTCGGTTTAACCCAACCGCCCAAGCCGCGAAAATATTCCTTTTTCTGCGAGTCTATTGTACTAAGCACTAAACACCACATATTCTGCCACGTTTCATTGTTTTGTGTTTAAGTCAATATTTGCCGACATAAAAAGCTGAAAGTGGCGTCCTAGTAGCGTCCAAAGCGTAACCTATTCAAACCGTTCAAGTAAGTTTCGTAGATGCAGTAAAAGAAGGAAAATTACTTCGCCCAAAAGCCAGCCTTTGCTTGATGGAGCGCATAAAATTGAACGGTACAGGCTCACCGCCTTACTGTCTAGCATGATAACAAAATTGGACTATTATCACCACCCTTTGGAGGATGAAGGAGACGCTACGGTGTAATGTCTGAAGGCAAATATTGGGGAGAAACCGCTGCCGCTTAAATGGCAAACTGCGCCGCACCGAAAATGAAAAGATGTACTATCATCCTGTGACAAGGCAGGAGGAAATAGTTCGCCGACCCCTTCTATCCTTAGCCTGCTATGGTGACAAAGATAGCTAGGCCAACAACCAAAGAGACTCGATTGCTCATGGCTCTTCTGATGCGCGGGATAGTAGTTTCTTCTTCGTATTTTAGAGTGTGTAATGAGTACTTGCTCTTAGGCGGCATATAAGGTAGTGTGATGCTAATTCAATGGCACTCACCTCTCAACGGTCCTGAATGCGAATTATGAAAGTCGGTGGGTGAGTTGGATTTCTTGCTACAACTGGGGGATAGATCAAATTTGGAACCCTGATGGTGCTGAGATAAGTTGGCTCGGCTTGTGGAAAGGCAGGAGGGTATACTGGGCGGTGTGAGAAGGAATGGATTGCTTCCATGGTTGAATCTGAAGAGGATTTTAGGAAAGCTTCATGGACAACCCAGAAATAGCATAAAAACATTTACATAATATTCTTAACTCCCTCAACAGATAAGTCATAATCGAAATACCCATGACGCATTTGACAGAAACCTCCAGGTTTATCGAAGTTTGCCGTAAAGCGGTACTTTTCATCTTTCATTACATTGAGCGAAACCCCAAGCATATGAAGGTCAAAAGTTACTAAGACGTGAAAGAACTATTGGGTTGTCATGGTTACAGTTATTTCTTCTGAGTGTCATTCGTGGCTGTAGGCCTCAGTTTTATGACCTTTTACAAGCCCAATTGTCTCCAACCAGCCGTTTGAGAGTCTCAAACTACAGAAGGGTAATCAGATCATGCTTTATCACAGAAAATTTTTGTGACCTACTTTTCATAAAAAACAAGGTCGATTCACAAGGTTTAATAAATGCAGTGCTTTTAATGAAATAAGTGATGTTTTGAAGCGGGAATATCATACCGATTGAATGATCGGTAGGTATTTGGGGAGGTAGCATCAAATTGATCACTGAGATGCAAATTTGCTAATTCAAGGTCTGTGTCCACCTGAAGGGATCGCCTTTGAGAAGCCTTTCTGCGAATTTGGGAGACCTGTTCGGATTAATTGAACACAATCCAGGTGAACAGTGAAAGGAATCTGAAATAATGTTTTTTTTAGTGGTTCAATGACAACCGGTTTCAAAAAAGGGCATTTGCCTTAAACATAATTTTAGTGATAGTATTGAAGGAGGTTAGGCGTGGGATTAATAACTGTTTACAAGCACAAGCCATTAGCCTTCTCACTATTCGATGCTTAGGCGACAAATGAAATATTCCTGGTGTGTAGAAGACGGACGGATTTAAAAAGCCAGGTAATAAACTGAGCAGAAGGAATTCTTCATTATTCACCTCAGGGGGATCAATGGTATTTATCAACTTGCGATTTCTGACTATGCAGTTATCGGGTGTCGATGGAGGAATCGCGAGAGATTTCGAGATTATCCTCACCGATCCCACACCACCGTCTCCATGGGCGACTCCCACTCGTGACTCAACAGCTGCAATAGCAAGAACGTTCGAATGGGTTGGACAAGGATCCTCACATCTGCAGAGGTGATCAGTGAATGGTGAAAATGCGATCGGATGGTTTCAGAAAGGCAAAATTTTGCCTCAGACCTGCTTATAGAAAAGACACTGCTGTAGCGCTTCTTTAAGGGTTAGTAAGTGCTAAGTATGCCCCATTGCTAATAGGTGGTTCATACTTCGTGGATCAGTCCTGTCCGGTCAATGCCAACCGAGACGGTAAGCAGGAGTGGTGCTGTGTGAATGGGTTCACATGTATTAATGAAGCTGCCCATGGACAGAAACAGTATGGTGCTACAGCACTCCTCCACTCAGCCGTAAGAAGGTTGAATGGTGATCGGCGTTTTTTGAGTTCTAGCAAACAAACAGGTTTTGCTGATTCCAATCCACAGTTTTGGCACCTGTTGCTGATATGTGATACGCAGGTCATTGTAAAAAATGGACGGTGAGTGCAATTTTTACTCAAGAATGTTTTGGCTTTGGAACTTTAATTGTACCGAAAGAAAAATCTTCTCCAATTACTATTCAGACGTTAGCAGCTCTACTGAACCACATTTTTCAAGCTTATTTTCCGCGTCTTTAAAATTCAAGCTTCTGACTACCTTGGACCCTCCTTTTGTTCTTAACGATAGCAATTAAAAGTGAGCAACCAGAATGTAATCCTTTGGGAGTCAAAGTTGTCTTGTCAAAAAATAAAAGGCATCTCGGAGTGTTTCAATGCAAATTGTATCGAGTGTAAGTCTCGATACTTCAGCAATGCTAATTACGCCCACCAGTTGGTAACTTATGCGTCCAATTTTAACCACGACCCGAAGAAGCAGGCAAATAAGCACAGAAATGATCACAGGCTGCAAACATTCCTTATCTAGTTTACTACTTTAAGCCTAGCTGATGTGCTGGTGATGAGATTTGTCACAAGCAGTATCGTTGAAGCTTTTCATGTTGTGTGGATCACTCATAGCTGCCAAATTAGCCTGATCCAAAAGCTCAAAGAACCAAGGCATAGTGTAGTTATTACCGATGTATTAACCATTGCCTAGTAGGAGGTAAGCGGATGATAAGCTTACCTTGATTGTCTTCACAATAGGAAGTACGAGAAGGATTTTGACTGCGCCGTATTTCTGCACGACTGCTAAGCTCGAGAGACTGCTTACCGGGATTTTGTTTGTCGATTGAGCGTCGTGGGGACTGAAAGAGCATTATTTTTGTGGACAATTATGCATTTTCAATTCTCCGATTTTGTTGTCATGATATTCCATTGGAAGCTACGTCCCGTCCCCAACACTCAGGTAAAGTTATCAACACTCACCCGACCACTTGATCTGGATCCATCAAAATTACTGCCCAGGATGTCATTTTCCGACTGGGAAAGATTAGGCAAAGAAAGTGGGCAACTTCTAGATGGCCCACTGGCAGAACCGACCACTACGACACTGTCCCTGGGATCCCAAGGCAGTCGCAAGTTTCCATGCATCCGTCCTGCACTCGGCTTACGACGTTCTGTTTGGTATAAAAACCGGGCAAAATTTAAAACACTAGGCTATTGGATGACATCTTGAGAACTAGGATCTAGAACGTCAAAACACTACAACTATTGTCACATAAATGTTCAATCCGTAATCTACAGCCAGATTTAGTGTCCGTACGCCTAAATGGCTTTACTGTAGGGTTGACATGATAAAAACACAATTGTTTGTAATCAATGTCCCATCTAGTACCAGCAGGTATTAATGGTTTAAGGACTTACCGTAGGCGTTCCAATAATTATGGAGCTGACTTGAGTTTCATAAGTAAGTGTCAACTCTGGCGTTACCAAGCAATTCGCCATCGACTTGCATATGATACTAAACTTTCATAAAACTGACCACAAGCAGCCGGTGCAAATATGCTTAAAGCATCTCAACAATGTTCCCGTTTAAGCTTCTAAAAGGTTCCACCTACGATGATAGCGATTACGCTCTGTCTAACTCTCATCTAATTGGATGGGAGCATGTTGAGACGCATTTTGAGTGCACTCAGGACCGCTCAGAGCCCAAGGTGAGTCAGTTGCTCACGTCGATAAGCTGAGCTCTGCTCTGAAGATCCCATTTATTGATTGTTGCGTTGGGAGCTCAGCAGGACCCATCTTATTGGCTCGCGAACCTTAGTTTACGAAACCTCGAGACGAGGTGACTTGACAACCTTGGAACCTAGTAGTGTACACTCGAGTGTCAGCGAATGGAACCACCCAAGTGATCAGACACTTAAGCAGGAAGAAATTTAACAGATGTGTGTGTGTGTGTGTGTGTAATGGAGTTTTCAAATTGGCATTCTTATCGTTAGATAAAAATTATGACAGTCGAGTGAATATTCGGCACAAAAAGGGAACCGGAGGGAATTGGTTCCCTTAATTAGTACAGGCTTTAGTGACAATGCTGAGTCTAAAGTTGGATTTAGCACTAAGTCTTAATCATTACTCCCTCGTTAGGAATGTACCTCTAAACTATTTATTCCCATTTATGAGTTATGAATAGTTATAGTTATCTATTACGTAGACTAAAGGTATCCACCATCTGGAGGAAGTTTAGCTGCTTTCAGCCTCCATAAGCTGAATTTAAAATCCAATTTAAAAATAAACCCATGATGTGCGCGAATGAGACGGTTAAAAGGCGTCCCGATGAAGGTGACTACCATGGACAGAAATCGGTATGATACTAAATAAAAAGGACTTTCAGGCAAGTGAGTACATACCACCAATGGACGATGCTGATTCGTAGTTGACCTGTCCTACAGTCGACATTTCGACGGTCGAGTCCAATCGAGATGGACGGACAAGGCGAAATTGGCTATTGATAGAGGGTAAGTGGCGTTGAAAGACAACAGAACGCAAAGAGACCGTATTCTGGTGATTGGAAAGCTCCCCTTGGCCTCCCTTTTTCTCCTCACTTTTGGCGTTGTTATTACGATTAAGGCGAGGCAATTGCGATTCCACTCGAGAAATTAGAGCATCACTATCTAGCTTTACTGCCACCGCCAGGCAATCAAGAGCTGAACTACGCACCTAAAAGAGAAAATTGAGACGATCAAATAAAATGATGTGAAATGTGAAAAAATGTGATTAGCTCGGTTGCCTTGTTGTGATTTGAGCATAATTTTCTTTCCTGTTTCTCCATTCGCACTCCAATCTTCCATGTATAGCATGGCGGTAAAACATGACAGAGGTGATCAAGGTAAACTTGGCTCCAAAATTGAAGGTGAAGTCTCTTCCTCCACACATTTACCGGATGATATTCACAGAATGCGTAGTGTGAGCTAGCGGAACGCATCGTCGCGTACCACGTACCACTGCGTGCATATGACTGTCGAAGAGACTCTTTGGTCAGGAATTTCCTACTAAAAGCTGGGCAAGTTTTGATGGCGTTCGCTTAATCAGCGCTTAACGAATGGAATAGGTACAGCGAGAATCATAAAAGTATTCAGGTATAATCAGTCCTTGTTGGACAAAGGGAGACCTATTAGCATCAGCGTGGGGAGGAGGAGTGAAAGAAAAGGGGTAATACTCCCTTATGATTGTCATTTTATTTTGAGTAAAGATGTTCTGCAAACCGGAAGCGATTATTGCATCATCCCGAGGTTAGCGTTGGATAATCACGCAGTAACAAAGAGAATAGACAGTACGCTTCCGTCTGATTACGAAAAGAGTGTAGTTTGTTCTAGTGATTAATTTGATTGAAAAGAAATGCTATTTCAAGATAACTAAATACCCCACTCTTTGAAGAAAAATATTAAACATGCAAACTTATGCAACTCAAAAATTGATTTAAACTATAAATTCTAGTGGAAGTTTTCAGCTGCAGAAGCAGTGCTAAATCTCTTACCAGAAACGGCTGTGATGTGGATGAAACACGCCTCAACGGGCTGAATGAACCCGGAGCAGGGCCGAACAATAGGCACCCGAGCCTATGCCCTTTTTGGCACCTGATTGGTCAGCAAGGGTGTGTATCTGAGGTGCACCCACATGCTAACTCTGGCCGCATCACTTACACGTCGGTGGAAATGTCACGTAGAGGTAAGTCACTTTGGTGAATTACCTTGCCTTAGATGTTGGCTAATTACTCCAACATCCTCTTTACCTGTGACTTGAATGGCTAAAGAAGCATAAACTGTTGCCACAGCAACATTGTTTGACTTGAGTTAGCATTGTTATTATAAAAAGCAGGAGAGGCTAGGCGACCGCATACTGCTTAGGAGGTTCATTAAAATTCTCGATTTAAGCCTTAATCCTCAGCCTCTTCTGCTAGACTCATTAGCAGTTGGATCCCAATTTTACTACACATAAAATCGAGATGTTTAAAGTGAGGGGCAAACATTCGGGATGCATTACAATGTGACACCAGCATTTTTCAATGTCTGATTGCGTTTTCTTTACTCTCTATTCCTGCGTAATTCGCTGTGAGCGGATCTGAGCATTCTGTCTACAAAGCTACAGTCAATCCAACGAAGAGATTCTAGTGAACACTCCAAAACTGACTCTCAGGCGATGGATAGCAACAACGGGCGAATTCTTACAGTGCATTTCCTCTCTAGCTGAAAATTTTCAACTTAAGGGCCTGAGCAGGGAAATTTAGAATACTGCTACGGAGGTTTTGGTCACTTCTGCCGGTAGTCTACGAAAACATTCACCGTCTTTAATCCAATTATTAAAAGGAAAGCTTGTGTCGTTAGTGCACTTTGCATAATCACCCACAAAGGTTAAAAGTGCCTTCGAAAAAGGGCAATAATAAATACAGGCTCTCTTTAAGTACATCTTTGACATCGGTACCACTTTAGCACTTAAATCATGTTCAGCAACCTTTAAGCCAAATCAAATCTTGCCTAAAAAGCATTAGTGGTAACTCTATGATTACATCAGCCTCTTTTGGCAATCTTTCTCCATCACGAACGCTCAGACACTGGGTGCAAGTCAGAGGTAATCCTATATGATCATCTACTTATGCGTATTCAGTAGGACGCTTGTTCTTTCATCATTTTCTGCTAACACAAATTCAAGCCGCTCTATTTGGGCTGCCTCCTAGTCCTTTTATGCTTCTTTACACTTAACATTTTGAGGGTCAGTAACGAATTTTCTTTAGGATTAAGCTATTTTGTGTAGCTTCTGTCCTTTGTGGCAGCCCAACTCTTCTTATTAATTGCAGTATGTAATGTTGCCTTAATTAATAGCATTCTGTGATATGTACTTTGTGGGAGCGGAGGTCATTTATCCCCAATGGCGTCTGTGCTTTATGTAGGGTAGCAGCTCTTTCTTACCACTGTTGCCAGTAGATATTGGAAGTGTTCATTATTGGCTGCACGAATGCAACGGATTCAGAGCCTGCCTGTAGGCGAGGCCCACGGATGTGATGCTTAGTGAACTTATACCAAAACGGGTTTGAAGAAAAGTTGGTGGCAGTCGAATGAATAGTAAACTATTTAAAATTAAACCTTTGGTAGCACTGTGAGTTAACCACATCCTTCTCCAACTTTGAGTATAGCAGAAATCAAACACTGGAAACAATGTCATGCCAACTCTGTCCTCCAAGCGCCTACAGTAGTATAAGCTTCGTCTCCTTTGAGAAGGTAAATAAGCACATTGTATCGACTGCTTACCGTATGTTTGTGGTCCTTCAATCCTGGAACAATTACAGAATCCACGATCTCGTTGAAGTTGAGTTCCGAGGTGGGAGAAAGTAAAAGTGCCATTGTAACACAGTCAACTGCCTCCTTGCGAAGTCTTGATTTTACAGCGTCTAAGGTTTTCACGTTGTCATCGTGACAGCAAAGTATGGGACCAGCAAGGTCGCGCACAATTGACTTTGAACCTTTTGGGAGGCGCAAGAGCTTCGCGACCAGTTGGAAACCCGCAGTTCGAATTAGCCGTTTGGAGTCAGAGAGGGCGATCCGTAGAAAATTTGTGGCCAGATGAAAGATCCAACAATATCCGTCACCGGATTGGCTAAAAAGGATCAGATAATTGGTGTTCAGGGCGAATATATGGTAGAGCCCCTTATTTTTTTTCATTTAGTTGTCCACTTTTTGTGTCTCAAATGTCCGATGGGTTAGTAACAGTACCCTTGCCTTACTCAGGGTCTCGACAGTGAAGACTCGTGTGTTTAAGCCTACAATTCTCGAGTACTTTATGTGGAATCCCGGCAGTGCCTGTGCTCACACAGATGGACACCCTCATGTACCGCTTTTGAAAGCTCCTAATCTATTTACTCTAAATAGTGAAGATATACATCGAGTTCAACACAGGTAATTTGTCCCTGTGAATCCCCAATTGTAAACAAGATTGTGAAACGAAACTTTGCTTGATCAGTTCCTTTCAAAATTGTGTGAAACGAGTAATTACACATTGCTTCTGCTGGAATTTTAAACAATTAATTGGGTAAATAATACATATCTCACTGAATTGCCTTAACTTCTACCCAAACTTTGTACAGGCTTGTGTGATGTTGCATTTAATTTGTATTACTCCATCTTTACATTTGCTGTAATTGTTCCACATTTCTGCTCCATTCACTGGATACAGCAATTGCAATATTTACATTTTTACGAATAGGAAGAACACCTTAAATGCCAACACGAGGTTAAACATCGACTCGTGTGTTTATAACTGTTGCCATGGTTCACAGGGACAGAGAGAGAGTGAGGTAGGTGCAGCATCGTGGAGACTCCTAATGTTGCCATGGAAGGATGATTCGTTGCCTGCATGTGGAAAGTTTATTTACTAGTCAAATAAGGACTCAATGGTGTGGAATGCTCTTTTTTAGTTAGGTGCTGTGAAGTTGGATCACCTCAGGCATTTTACGAACCTTGGATTGTGCTTCGGTAGAACGCATGACTGCGTTAGTGGAGTTGGAGGCATCAATGAGAATCTGACTTTGACACGATTGCGCATCTGCTTCGTCGTAATGTCATGCCATAAACCAAACGAAAAATGTTTGTGGAGTTACACTGTTAGGTGGTTTGAGGATCATCAGTTACCCGTTCGTTTGTTTGCTTAATGTAGCGTGCAAAATTCATCTCTGTAACGATGTAGGCAAAACAGCAAAGTCTACGCCAGGATTCTTTAATCAAATTAACCATTTTGTCCGTAATCAACGCTCATCTTGTACTTCTTATGACAAGCGAATGATTGAATGCAGTTTTTAGGGAGGTTGCGTTATATTTTACCGTCCAGACGTTGGATTAAATCTGCGGGCCTTCATAATATGCCCTTGTTTGCATTAGCAAGAAACATAAAGACTCATTATTTTATGACCTTATACAGATTGGTTATAGCAAAGTAAGGAATAGCAATACTTCTGAGTCCAATAACAACTTTGTAAATTAACGGTGTTCGGTAATATCAGAAAACCATCAAAGTTGACGGAAAAAATTTGACAGATTTCTTTGATCAATTAACTTACTTAACCAGCAATGTGTCAAAGTCTCTTTGAGAAATCCTCCGTGGTTTTGCTTCAGTAATGGCAGAAATCAGGTTGGTAAACGATTTTAAACCCAGCAGAAGTAAAGTAAAATCCGAATCCATTACCAGTAACTCCGTTATTGCAGAAACTATGGTTACTTGAGGAGTTCGGACCAACAGCTCTTCTCCGCTTTTTTCCGTGGCCGTGACAACTACCACAAAATCTTGCAAACATGTCTCCATTCTCTGCGTAACATCTGCAGCAACATCGTGTGCCAGCTTAACAGCAAGGTCTCCCCTTGCAAGAGCATTAATCTTCTCAAATAACTCCTCAGAAAGCAGGAAGGAAGAGCTTTCAAATTCTGTTGAGAAATGATTCCACAAGAGACCTTCATCATCGTCTCTTTGCACCTTAGCTGATCTCATTAAAGTTTAGTATTGCTTCTCTTGCAAGTTTCGCGGGGCAATATGCAAAATCGGCGAATCTAGACGCTGAAGAATGATTGATAAAAGATTTCCTTATCAATTCTCGAAACTGCTTCAGTGATGCTTGTAAGGAGGGATATATACAATTTCTTCGGTTGAAGTTTGCTGACTGCTCGTTTGGGTAAAATTTTTGCAGTGTGATTGAAATTTTAAGAATAATGAAATATTTTGAACAAAAATCTTGAAAAAGTAAGATGTGAGTAAATGTCTCTAGGATAAATCCTCTTTTTCCCTCGTTGTCGACTTCCAGGAGGTGGACGGATATAATATCAAGAGAATCAAAACCAGGGTTGTCGGTTTCATGGAATGGATTCCTGGAGAATTTTTCTGTATGTTTCCTGTCAGATACAATTACTGCTAAAGTTTGATCTTTTAGTGGGATATAAATAAAAAGTATTGCGCAGAAATGAAATAGCTTAACACGGCTAAATGTTTTAATGAACTCGTGAGTATTAATTAATAATTCAAAGGTTAAAATCAATTGGTTTATTTTGCGATATTTAAAAAGATAGTTCTAAGGTTTGATCGCAATTTACATAGCTTATGTTGTTTTATCTTCCAATCTTTTACAGCACTGAGTAGTGAATTCTGCAAGCAGGGAAGAGCTTAGCAAATTTTTATAGATATAGCTGCAGCTAGCTTAAGAAAGGTAAAGCTCAAAATTTAAAAATCTGCATAGAATAGCCATTAAGTAGTAAGTATTTCCACAATAAGACTGCCGGGGATGAGTATTGTTTCTTGCTGCTCTGGCCCTATTGTCAATTATTTAATGCAAGTTCTGTAAAGCCAAAAAATTTAAACAAACTCATCAGCTATTACGCAACGATTGGAGGTAAAACACACAAATATATCAATGTAGTAAGTCGCATCATGTTTTATCGTGGATGTGTACGGTGGTAACGTCCTTGGGATTTCCATCAGCGTTAAAATCATGTATTATTTAATCAAAGGCTATTTATCAAACGCTCTTATTGTGCCAAAAAATTTGACGGAAGACAAAATAAAAGTATGCTGGGATGTTTTTTGCGGTTGCAGTGCTCTAAAGCTTCAGAATTTTCTATCAAGCTAGTTAATTTATTTAGAACAAAACCAAAAAGGAGTTACTCCGACCAAAGTTAGCATGCAAACTAAGTTATTTCCTTAAATACTCTTTTTTGAAAGTCAAAATTTTTAGATTTAGCTCAAGAAAATCACTTTTTGATTCTTGGGATACCTCGCTTGATAGCAGCATCCCATGTAATGTTCCTAGACTTCATTGGGAGCAAAACAAAGCACAACTATAGTGAAGAATATATATGTTTACTTAAAAGAGGAGTATGGACAGCTGGCATGGACCGAAAGCCGACCCCAACCAAACTGAACAATATGGCTGCTAAAGTAATCCCAACAAGCATTCAAACAGAAGGGCGTTGCACTCTCACCTAAAATACCGCAGCTCTCAATTCCATAACGTATAGTTCTGTTTCGCAACACATTAGATTATTGCCACATTACCCCAAATCATAGGTAGAAATAAATCAACTTGGGTAAAGTGCTATATTTTACCAAAGCTTTGCCACCAAGTGGCGTTCCTAAAAAAGAAACTGTACAGCAAATTCTAGGGCCGCGAATGATGGAACGGTCTCAAGGTTCAAAGCAAGATTAAACACAATGCACAGTTACGAAAGCACGATTCTAACACTGTCTGTTTGGCTGCTGGTTATGAACACCTTAGTGGCCTCATTGTCCGGTTCTGCTGAGACTAGTCTTTGGGACATGCCAGATGCTCCGACCCCTCAAGTGGTTGAACTTATATGTTCTGTTCTCATTTTATACATTCTTTCGCATTCTTTTTGTATCGGGATGCTACAATGAGGCTGGTATGCCGTCTCAGTGGTGGCTTAACTCGGTCTATGGTTTCGAATGTACTCATTTTTATGATTCTTTGCCTCGCCTTAAAACAAAAGAATTATTTCTATTCAAAGTGCAAAATAATATAAGTATTTATAGTAAAAGGGTTAAACTGATGTCATCCTCTACCATTACTTCCTCAGTTTCTTTCACGCACAACAGATTAACTTTGACGATGTTAAGTTTAATCTACAGGTAAAATATTAATAAAAGCTAAAAGAAGGATATCATCACGTTCAGAGTAGTGACTCTGACCAGTTTCGTAAACTACTCACACTCTACCCGCCTGGAGGCTAAACTTAAAGAAAGTAATTCTAGTGTTTTGTTGGTTCAAGCGTAAGTTGAAGTCGCTTGAGCGGTCATCTTGTTCCATTTGGCTAAGGACTGGCCTATGGATCATGACCCTGCTCCGATGCGTCCGTTGGTTGAATATAAAGTCTACTCTAGTATTGTGTCCCTTTTTGCCTTCGTGGAAGTCTTGCGGCGCTACAGTAAGTACTGCAAATCCATCCACTCTCCAGCATTTCTGTATGCAAGTGCTTGATTGTCCAGCAGGCATCATTATCTCCACCTTTCTACCAGTCAGGCTGCACTGTTATGTCAATGCTTCGAGGCAGCATTTGGTATTGTGTATGTACGTGCGTGTGATTATATCCACACAAGACTAAAATTTGACAATTATAATGTTTCAAACTGTATAAAGACTGGCAAAAGAATAACCCTTTCGGAATAATAAAAGCAATGGCCAACTTAGTGTGATTAGAACTTGTTTAATTGCGCGCAAATCACGAGGGTTTTTCGCCATGGGTTATAAGCCAGCGCAGTAAAAAGAATTTAAAAGCTTAGCTTTAAGTACTTTGTTTTGCATGAGACATAATTTAAAAACAATCAACCTATGAATTACAATAAGGGGCAGACAAAAACTCTTTAGCCTACTCAAATTTGCGGTTTAGTTTCTCTTTTACAGTACATTGAAAAAAGTTATAAATTTGTTTACTTTATCACAAGATATGAGGTTACAATACATTGAATATGTATTATTCACTGACCTTGTGTTTTGTTGGGCCACGCTCCTCCGAAGCTTTTTAAAAATCTACAGTTGGTCTGGTCTCCCCCCGTCTGGCGATGTCGTGGATATCTAATATCTATGTCACTGTAGTGATGGTATTCATCAAGCTAATGGTGTACGCATATGAATACCTGACGCTACCGATCTATTACATGTTTAGCAAAACTGAGTACTTCATGCCTTTTCCCGAAGACGAGCAGACCTACTTCAAAAAGTTTGCTGCAGAAGAGTCGCGTACTCTAAGCCTACCAGTAGTCCAGGGTGATCCTGGCTCACCTTGGCGCGCTGTTGAGTATATTGACAGTCTTGCTACTGTTGCCCTTCCCGGATGTCCTACTCTTGCTGATCTTTGGCTTCGTACAATCAAGTTGTGGCCAAATAAACCTGCCCTTGGCACTAGGGAAATCTTAGCAACGGATTATGAGGTTGTCACCTCTCTCTACTCTCTTAAAGACCCAAAGTCTAGGATTGTGGTTTCATGTTTTGACATTTTTTTCTTAGGTCCTCCCGAATGGTAAGAAAATGGTAAAACTTACCATGGGTAAGTACTTTTGGGAGACGTATGTGGAGGCGGAGAGTCGCGTTTCGGCTCTTGCGGCAGGTTTGCGAAATCTATTGGGCCCTCTCGATAACAGGAGAAGTGATGCAGATTTCCCCACTCCACTGGTCCTCTTCTCTGAAACACGTGCTGAGTGGCTCTACGCCGCGGAAGCGTGTTGGCGTCTCAATAGGCCGGTCGCTACCCTTTATGCCAGTCTTGGTGACGATGCAATTGTCCATGGACTTGAGCAAACAGAGGTGAGACTTTCGTGTCCACTCCTTTTTTCCGTATTTTGGCTTATCCGCCATTGGAGGGTTTAGTAAGCTTAGTAACAACTGATTTGATAATCTTGGTTAACTTCTTTCCAAATCTGAAGCTGATATGTAGATTGATAAATTTATAGCGGGCTTTTTACACGCCTGCGTTATTTGTAGGTTTCATCGCTTTGTGTTGCTTAACATGTCTTCGAAACCACTCACAGTATTCGTTTTGTCTTCAGTGTTAGACGGTTTTCGGTTGTTTATAGAATTTAAACGTAGCATTTGTGCTTGTTTCGGCTTTTCAATTTAAAAGCGTAAAGTTTGGTTACGCTGCTTCAGAATGTGCATTATAGGTCTCTGAGAGGATTGTTTTGGGTTGAGTCATTTTAACTGGCGCTCGATTTTTTGGTTCGGGATACCACTCTACTATACAAATTTCAAGAACGATATTCTACCTTCTGGCACTAAATTATTTTCGAGGAATGTCATTCACTAAAGCAGTTTGAGGTCATTTCCCTCTAAAGTACAGCTTGGCAATTGATAATTTTCTGATACGTAAAATCCGCTACATTGTTTTGTCGGCGGGTTGGTCAAACTGAGGTAGGCTTTATTATTTGCTCTGACATTGAAAGTGGTGATAAGCAGTGTTTCTCATGCGGCATGTTTAAGAGTTAGCAAAAGAGCGTCCACCCTAGTGCTGGAGAGTGTTACTACGTTTATCCACTTTACATCTTTCCGTTCTACTGAATCGGTTTTCTAATGAAAGTGATGTTCAAGGAACGCTATTTAACCGAATGTTAAAAGTGGATGTGTTAAGTCTACGGGTTTTCATTTCTGCTTACGGATGTGAGATATCCTTCCATGGGTTGAGTTTATTTTTGTGTTTTCAAACAATGCCGCTTACGCGCTTGATCAAAGTTGAGAATAACGCATCCAATAAATTGAGTTCAAATGAATGCTTTTCAACTATTCAGAACTGTAGCGCAGTCGATAGGTACGAACTCTGCCAGTGGCTTAATTATTGTCGTTTGTGCGAGCACCGTATTGTGGGGGCCGGAAGTGCTGTGATTCCCTAATCTCAGGATTTATTTTCTTACTACCTTGTTATTATTGTTCACAAGTTTCCGCTCTGTATGCAGGTTGGTGCGGTCCTATGGAGGTTTAGCAGTTTTTAATGACGATTAAAAATACAGAGTGCTCCCATTTGTTGAAGCTTCTCACGGTGAACACGGGGCATCCGAAATCATGGCGCCAAATAAAAATTCGAGAGTAATCAGTGGAGAATGTCTGTTACCTGGAAATGTAGATCTAGGTCTACGCAGATCTGAATCCTTATTTAATATCAACATTTAGCATTCTTTTCTCTAGACCCTTGTAGTCTTCACCAGTGATGAACTGCTCTCGAAGGTGGTGAACTTGTTGCCACGCTGTCCTATCGTGAAGTACGTCATCTTCTTCTCCAATGGAGTTATTCAAAAGCACAGTGGCAAGGCTGTTGAGGATCTTGGGAGATTCAACGAGACAGCGCGTGTCTCTGTCGAGGCAGCCCGAAAGGCTCTACCTGAAGGCGTCAAGCTTTACGATATCCTCGAGCTAGAGGAGCAAGGCAGAGCCGCTATTCGTGAAGAACTCAACACTGACGTGGGGCCCCTGATCAACTGGCAGCCGCCGGTTGAGGAGCGCCCCAAACCTAACGATTTAGCTGTCATTATGTACACCAGTGGATCCACTGGTACGTCTCCAACGTTGATAGTGCTTCTTTGATCGCGCTTCATATGCGCATTTGTGATGAAAGCCTTCTCTTTGATAGTTGCTTGCATTAGATAATGTACTCCTAGCTTTGTTTTGATATGACGTTACTCTGAGGTTGAGTAGTTTTATGGGAGATTATCGCCTTTGTGGGGTTATTTGGTTCTACTTCGTGTTTGGTCTTTCGCTGTGTCTAGGCAATATTGTTGATCATTTTCTGTCAAATCTGAAATGTCAACTAATAGAGCGTTTGTGTTACTCTTCAATTGCTTGTGGAACAGTGTTTCTTCCAGTGAAGCAGGAAACCCTGGGAGGTGATGGTGTCTAAAAGGAAAACATACGAAGTCACATTCAATTTTTTTGGCAATGGTACTAACCCCAACTAGATTGGTGTTTTTGAGGAAGTTGATGGTAGTGACTTCTATCCCCTGTCCTTTGAATCGGGTTGGTGCATTAAGGGGTAGTCGTTTTTATATTTCTTTTTTGAGGGATCATGTGAATACAGTCCCATCACTTGTTGGTAGGATTGGGTGTTCCATACCAGGATGTCGTATTGCTTAATGTGCAAACATCGCTTTGTAAAGGTGGTCGCTGAACCGGTTTATGATAATGGGACTTGTGCGTGCGTACCTTGGATGTGATTAATAGCTGTTATTGATGCTATTCGGGCTGTTTCCATACCATGAAATTTAACAAAATTAGTTTATTCTTGTTCAGTCTGGCTTGTGCTACATGGGCTTTCAAGCTAACCACCAAAGCTTCGTCTATTGTAAAAGCCTCGTTAAGTTGGTGTGATTTCTTTTGATGGTCTGATATCGCTTCATTTCATAATTAATTCCTGAACAGCGTTAGTACTTTACCTCAGAGCAAGCATAACTGTGTAGGTCGAGAGAATTTCTGTGATTCATTTCTAGTTACCCTTGTTACCTTTGTTACCCTTGGCTAACAAAACAGCAGGATTCACTCATGCTAAAAGCCAATTATCATCTCGGTTCAAAAGGTAACGCCTTTCAAGCGCATGCCACCTTTTTTTATTTCCATTGGGTAAACGGGATTGGAGATTGACTTTGCCTTTACTCTTGCAGGAACTCCAAAAGGAGTAGAAATGGTGCATGACAACATCATCTGCGCTATCGCGGGCCTCTTCCGTCGTATGCCGAAACTGAACCCCGAGTCGGACATCTACATAGCCTACCTTCCGTTGGCTCATGTTCTGGAGCTCACCTGTGAACTCTGCACCCTTATCATGAGCATCCCTATCGGCTTTTCCAACCCTCAGACCCTCACGGACACCTCTACGCGCATCAAGAAGGGCGCCTGCCAGGGTGACATTAACGTGCTCAAACCCACTCTCTTTGCCACCGTGCCTATCGTCCTGGATCGCATTGCAAAGGCGGTGTGGGAGAAGGTCAAGGAAGGAGGCCCTCTTTTGGAAGCTGTAAGTTAAACGTGCGTGATTGTTGTATTTCTTGAGCTCCTAATTAATGCTTCGCAGGATGTGTGTGGATAAGGCCTTGTCATGATTTCAACCGGCTGGATGGGCCACCAGAGGCGTGCTTGAAATCCAGTCTTGCGACCAGGTCTCAACGAGGCTAAGGGGCGGACGCGTTGAAATTATCGTTCTGGTCCACTTTCGTAGACCTGTGTTCCGATGTAGTGACTTCCGCCAACCTCCTGTCGAGATGCTCACCGCTGGAAATGTTGGGCCGCCTAGTGCTGTTGGTTCAGTAGGCAAATTGGTTTCCTATTTTAATCTTTTTTAGATTTTGGTATTTCATCCCTTCAAAACCACTGTCTACCATTTATCATTGGATTTAATGATGCGGCAAGCGTCTTGATATTGCTCGCAAGTATATACAGTGTTTCCAGCACCTTACGAGATCACTACCTCTGTAAACAGTCCTCATTCCACTCATGAAGTCTGGAGTTTGAGAAGTCACCGCTGTCACTAGTTCCTGCATGTTAAATTTAGCCTTAAAAGTTGGAACCGACTTTCTCTTCATCCAATCTATCAAGGTTTGCCTCCAAGGTGGGAACTATCACTCAGCAATGTCGTTGGGTGGGGCAGTCTGGTGATTTACTTCGAAGCTAGGTGAAGCGAATGAACATGAAGTCAAGTGAAAGCGTCAGAGGCGTATTGGTCTCCAAGCTTGACAAAATTGTCAAAACTAGGCAATGACATGGCGTGTCCAGCTGAAAGGTCACCAAGGATTATCGGTATTATCAATGAGTGTAGTGGTTGTATTTGTTTCTTTCAAAATTGGTCATTGGAATTTCTGGTTGGATGCGCTTTGCTCCTAACTTCCAGTACGCATGAAGCGGAATTGGGCCGTGGTTGTCCTCGTTTTCTGGCCCTTCGTACTATGCGGATCTCCTCGTCGACCGATTGTGCATTGCATTGGTCTCACTTGCACAAATTCAAAAGTAATTGTGCTCTCTCACACCAAGGTGAAAATTTCAGCCTGGAACAACTGGTGGGCGATGAAATGCTATCATTCAGTTGAGGCGGGTGGAGGTTGAAAAGGGGACACAGACTTCAACTGGGGTAGCGGCGACCTCACTTGACGCGACACTGGTTTAGCCTAGTGGCCTGTCATCAGCTCCTTATCGGCTGAATAAGCGGTTGTCTTCTCGGCCGTGTAGTTCCTTCACTTCGCTTAAAGGCCACATTGTTGGATTATTGTCTGTTTGGCGGATTGGATCTTTTTCGGCATTGACCCTTATCCTTTTTAAGTGTTTGAAGAGAATTTCTTACGTCACTAGAATTCGGACTAGCAACAATGAGAATCGCTTTCTTTCATATTATTGAATTCAACTTTAAGTGCATTTCCCTTCTGAAGTCGGACTGAAACTGTCGTTTATTCCAGCAAGTGTCTGACAACTCCCTATTCAAGATTAAGTTGCCAAAAAGTTGCGACTAAAATTCGCAGCAACCATTTGAGTACCTGCGTATCAGTTAGATTCAGGGCAATTTGACCGGATACCCACCGTGGTAAAAGGCTGCAACTCTGTGCTGATGTTGTTGCGTATCTGAAGAGACTCCACTCAAATCACGTCTTCCACTTTTTCCCTAACTCACTCGGAGGCACGGTAGAGTGCGAGGGAGCTTCTTTCAAAGGCAAAGTCCCTCTCCCTATCATTAATCCAGTGGACGTTGTGACACTCGAGTCAGGACAATCTTATCCACTTCGGGTGCTCTATTTTGTGCCTCTTTTTTTTGATGCAGATTTTCCACTTCGCCTACGACTACAAGTGCCGCCGTTTGCATACAGGCTTCCCGAGTTTTTTGGTGAATCTCCTCATCTTCCGCAAGGTGCGAGCTCTCGTCGGCGGTCGTCTGCGTTTACTCGTTTCTGGCGGTGCTCCACTCTCGGAGGAATCGCATCTCTTCACAAACGTCTGTTTTGCCCCCATTATGCAGGGGTGAGTGCTCGCAGTAGTTGGCCTCCTTCATTTGTACTCATCCTCCAGCAACTTCTAATCCTCATCCGTCCTGTTGCATTACTTGAAATGTCTCCTTGAATGGATTGCCATGCTGCTGCGGCTTTACATTTTTTATAAGTTTGAGCTAGAGTTAACAACCGATGAGGAGGCGTTCCCACTTCTCCCTTACCCTCATCTTCAACTCATGTCGGTTGTTGCCTCAGACAGCATAGATTGCTACATAACGTTACTTATTGAAGGATTTTTTAATTGCAAAATTTTTTTCGTCACCTTCCCAATTGGAGATCGCCATACTCCTGCCAACCACGTAAATTAATGGCTACTATGACTTCCTCAAGGCCTAGTGGTGGTGGTGGTGGTTTCGTTTTCCCAATTACTGGGGCAAATAGGTGACCTGATCGTTCTTGCCCACCTCGTAAATTTCTAATATATTTAGAATGCCTGCAGAAACACGTTCCACAATTACTTCTCCAATGGATATGCACCCATCTCATCAAGGCGTGCTCTTTAGCTAATATTTGCACATGTCGTTTTGTTGCTTTTTTCTTTCATGCCTGGAAGAAGACGCGTTGTTCCATTTGTACGCTCTTTCAGAGGGGGTAAAGAGTCTTTCTTTACTTCCACTGCTTCTGCGCTGTGAAGTGCTCGCCGTATGGTGCATTCATTGCGTTTCGAGTCTGAGGTCTTGTTTTTATACCTTTTTTTGACACAATCATCGGTTTTTAGTGGGTACTTTTCATTCCTAGCGCATACATGTGGCGCGTGCTTACGTATTTCCATCAACCACCCCACCCTAAGGTGAAGTCGGAATTTCTAAAAGCCGCAATAACTCTAGTGTCATGTGATTAACTCCGTCTTAAATCGTCCGTCTTCACCATTCCCTGTCAAAGCCGTCACCCGAAGGCTACAATAAATGCAAATCTTGTCACCTACGCCAAAGGAGGGCTTTGTGGGCGGACGATATGTTGCCAGTGTCGGTCATTTTGATCTGGTGTTTTTTTTTTTCTTTCAAGGAGCTCATAGCTTCTAAAATGACGGTAATGGGGTAGTTGTCCGAGATAAAAAAGTCAGTGTTATTGGCCTGAGTTGTTATTTGCGAAAGTGAAAGCTGGACTCTATTCAAGAAGGGTAAGTTTATCTTGAGATATTAGTGATTTATTTGCTTCACTTTCGTGTTTCTTTTCGTGTGTAAACACTTCTTAAACTGCTCACTAAGGAGGATTGTAATCCGAAGCCCCCAAAACAGCCTCAAGTTAGGTAGGGGAGTGGCGAGACGAATGTATTGTAGCATAAGTCTTGCCTTCACCAGCTATGGTCTGACAGAGACGTGCGCGGCCGCTACCTTGATGGAGTGCGGTGACCTGCGAGGGCATCACGTGGGCGCGCCCATTCCGAGCATTCAAATCCGCCTGCGTGCCTGGAAAGAGGGCGGCTACTCACCCTACGATAAGCCCTTTCCTCGTGGCGAAATCCTTATCGCCGGTGGTAGCGTCACTCGCGGATACTACAAAAATGCTGAAGCTACTGCTGATGCCTTCTTCACGGACAAAAATGGTCTCCGCTGGTTCTGTACTGGTAGGTCCTACTTTTGGGCGCAACACTTCTTCTACAAAGGTCCTATGTAAGCACTATCCAGCGAATCAGTGGCTCTTGCCTTCTGCTTCAAGAATTGCCGTCAGTCAATATTACAGCATGAAAACTACCTTATTTTCAATATCTTTTTTGGATAAAAATTAACTTTATTTTTCATGAATTTGAAGTAAAGCTAGAAATTGGCTGTCTTGTTTCAACAGATGTAGCTACAGTTAGGGCCACTGGGAATGTAGGATGAAAAAGCATGGTTGATATTGCTGCTGCTGGTAGGCTGAATGGGCGTTAGGCCTACCTATGCCTTTTTTCTCTCCGTTGGTGGTAAATAGGATACTTGCCCCGATGTCTTGGAAACTTAATCGCAAACCTTGCTACGGAGGTTGCGCTACCCTGTAACAGGTGGGTGACTGTATGGAAGTTGAAATGGCATTGTTAAATCAAATCCTCCTCATGTACGAGGCGTGGAGAATTCAATATGATCCATTTACTTGCTTTCCTTGTGACTAAGTCTAATCCGGTATCTCTTCTGCCATTCCATATTCTCTGTACTTTTTTTCCTGGGGTGACTGAGCTACCTCTGAGTCCTGCACACATTCAAGGGGATGTCGAAACGCTCTATCATACTGCCCCTGTTAATCTTTGCTGTCTCTGAGGCTTTCGTTATGGCTATAGAGTTCCATTGTTAGTTGTTTACAGGTGTTTTCCAGCATCAGGATGCGAAATTGTGTGTTGTGCTTTCTAGGTGACATTGGGATGATCCACCAGGATGGCAGTTTCTCCATCATCGATCGCAAGAAGGACCTGGTAAAGCTTCAAGGAGGGGAGTACGTGTCATTGGTGAAGGTGGAGCTGGCGTTAGGCCAGTCTGTGTACGTGGAGAACGTCTGTGTGTATGCAGACCCACGGGAGAACTACACACTCTGTTTCGTCTACCCGAAACTCACCCAGGTGCGCAAATTGGGCGATGAGTTGGGTCTTCTTGACGCAGCTGCCGAAGCTGCGAGTGCCAGTCTGGCGTTGGACAAGTTGGATGACCCGACATCGCGATCGCTAGCTGAACACACATTCCTTTGCCGCCACCCTCAGGTACTCAACGTCCTCTGTTTGAACGGTATTTTGCCCTGAAGGGGTTTCTAACCCCCATTTTCTGCGCTAGAACTGGCTAGATGGAGATGCGGTTGGTCCCAGTAAACACCCTTCCGCTATAATGAAATAGTAGTAGCCGTTTCTGGGCTTTGATACACTTTTCGTCTTCGTCGATCACTAATCTACATCCGCTATGCTAAATTGTTCTTAAACGAATGGTAGAAGCAGTGAAGCATAGGCAGTCCTGGCAATTTCGCTGTGGATGTCCTTTTGGTGAAGAAGTACGTGATAAATGATGAAGTGTAGACGTTCCCATTGCTGGTGAATTGGAACGATTTTATCAACGATGACTGTACTCTTGTAGTCTTTGAAGCTCTATGGATGGCGCTCTGCTGTTGATTTTCCAGTTTCACCCATCCTAACGCATGATTCCGTTGTGTTTACACTGAGCTCCGCAAGACCATGTTTACTTGGATTTGTGTGTTTGTGTGTGCTATGGTTGGTAAATGTCATTTTGGCGCTAGTGTGACATCCAGTTTCACGAAGGCTGCGTGACTGGGGCTTGTACTTTAGGAGGTTATTCGTCTCTCGTGCACACTTTTTGGCAAATGACCGTGTTTCGAGCTTTTTTGGCGCACGGGCTTCACCTTAAAGCGCTCGTCGTGTTTACCATCAGCCAACAGCAATGCCTCGATTAGAGTGAGTCTTAGGGAAAAATCTGTTTCAAAGTCAGAGTTCGACGTGACATGTAGACCCTGGGTAACCCGAAGTTTATCATTTACACTAGGTCGCTTTGGAGATGATTGAACAATGTCTTTGAGATCACGTACACACGCACAGTGGTATTGGTGTTTGTAAAAAGTCGCATTTTGCTTAATAAGTTTGGCTTATAAGGAAGTGCAGAATATTTGTGCCCCCAAATTTGTAGGTAATTGAACAAGTGGCACAAGACATTCGACGGGTGGGTGCATCGAAACGGCTCACTTCTTTCGAGATTCCACGGAAAGTGCTCTTGGATCCGGATCCTTGGACGCCAGAGTCTGGTCTAGTGACGGACGCCTTGAAGATCAAGCGCTTTAATATCAAGAAGAAGTTTGAAGAGGATATCAAACGAATGTATTCCGAGTAAACACTGCGCTTCCCTCAGTCTCTGGGATTTTTTGTGCTCATGACAACGCAACTCGACGCGTTTCCTCTATCCTTTTCCCTTCCGACCACGTTTGTCATTCTACTGTAATTCCAACTTTCTAATCACAATCGGCTTTCTAACACTATCTTGTAATTTTACTCAGCTTCGATGCTGATTCTTTTTTACCATTCGGTGTGCCCTGGGGGCATGAGGTCGGTGTGGTGTTAGGTTGGGGGGCGTGGTGCATGCCGCTCTTGGCTAGGCTGCGTGATCCTGCTTTGGCGGTGTGGCTTATGACAAAGCTTCGGGTTCAGTGCTGTTATGCTTAGTAGGTCTAGGTGGTTTGCTTCGTCTAGAGCGTTTAGAGTCAGCGTCCGTATATTCATTATTGTAAAAAGTCTGAGCTTATAAGGACATAAGACCAAAACCGTTAAAATTGTAGCTTCGTGTTCTTGATAAGAAGG
Organism: Taenia crassiceps; assembly: GCA_023375655.1. Taxonomy (NCBI): domain Eukaryota; kingdom Metazoa; phylum Platyhelminthes; class Cestoda; order Cyclophyllidea; family Taeniidae; genus Taenia; species Taenia crassiceps. The sequence goes on from JAKROA010000011.1 coordinate 687,129, forward strand.
TATAATTGCTGTAACTCGTACCGACGGTTTCGTTGCTTGTGAATATTTGACAAAATTTGAAGTAATGCATTGAAATTTGTTTTATCGAATCGGAGTTCAGTAAGTCGAAGACGGCCGCCAGGTTCCTATTTTCGCCTCTCTCTGCTATGAGTTCTGTTGAGTTAGGTTTGGAGTCGGTAGATCCCGAGATTTATCGGCTTTGTAAAGCGGAAGAACTGCGTCAGCGCAACTGTATTGAACTAATCGCTTCTGAGAACTTTGTCAGCAAGGCTGTTTTGGGTGCCATTTCTTCAGCATTTCATAATAAGTACTCGGAAGGAGTCGTCGGTTCAAGGTTGGTATACCGGGTCTTGAGTCTTTGACGCTATCTTTGCAGGTACTACGGTGGTGTCGATGTTATCGACGCAATGGAGTCATTGTGTATTGAAAGAGCACTACGGTTGTTCAAACTGTCTCCGGAAGACTGGGGTGTGAATGTCCAGCCATACAGCGGATCTCCAGCAAATATCGCAGTCTATGCTGGGTTAGTTGGACCTCAGGGGCGCATTATGGGTCTAAATCTTCCCGATGGTGGTCATCTCACTCATGGCTTCTTTACTCCAAGTGGGAAGAAGGTATGCTGCTTCTAACCAGATCTCTTATCACATGCCAATGGGCTCGGCATTATTTTTTCCACTGAATTAAATCAGCTTGAATGCCTTCATTCGTTTTTAAAACATTTTATAAATCAAATAGTACAGAGGTTAGCATTCCTACGTGAATTCATCACTTATTCTTTATCAAAACATCGGTGCTTCCCCTACCCCAACTTCGTTTTTTATTTTAATGCTTGATTGGTTACCTATGAATGTCTCGTCCATGCACCAACACATCTCTATCCTTTTTGCTGCGAAGGTCTGGTGTTATCCATTCCCTCTTTAATGCTATTATTTCTGCTCCTCGAGATCTCGGCCTCCTCGATGTTCTTTGAGTCAATGCCCTATTGTGTGGACAAAACCACAGGTCTGATCGATTTTGAGGCATTGGCGGCCAGCGCAAAGCTCTTCCGGCCCCGCCTTATTGTCGTCGGTGCTAGCGCCTACCCGCGTCAACTAGACTACTCTCGATTCCGCCAAATCGCCGATTCTGTGGGCGCTCTGATGCTGATCGATATAGTATGTGTCTAGAAATTCATATTTGTTGTCTAGTTTCCGGTTTTTATTTGGAGGCGGAGTTCCAAGGCAGTTGCATGCCACCATGTCTGAGGAAAGTGATTTTGTTTTGGCAGGCACTTCAAACTGTTGCCTCATAATAGCAATTGTGGTTGGGTTTTCTGTCCTACTCTTTGCTTCGATATCCTGTTTCTTTTAATAATTTTGCGTGGGCAATACCTGAGCTTTATGATTACCGATCCTCTTAAATTACACCTTAACTTTATGTTGGCGAACTCTTAAAAACTACCCTTTGCAATCTTCGTTTTAAGACTGAATGGTGGGCAGTTTCGCCCCTTCTGGTAGTGTATTCTCTACTTCCTGTTCACTGCATCATTATCAAGACTTCTAGGTTTCAAATAATCCATTTATTATGAAATGTTTGCATTAAAAACGGAAAAACAAGATGAATTTGGTGGGTTTTATCAGGGATAAGGGTTTTAAATGCTCCCCACTGTCTCTTTTACTTTGGTAAGCATAGCAAATACTGGTCAAGAATAGACGAACGGAAGGTAGTTTCCGACATTGGTTGAAAGGGTTGTAAATGCGTTTACTGGGACTTCGTCGCTTCAGTCCTGTCTTGTGGCAAAATGTTTAGTGGGATATCGCCCTTACGTGTATTTGATAATCAGTGAAGCCATCCTGATTTAGAGTGTCAGTCTTTTCAGCAATAATGCGTCATCTTCACTGATCTGAGGCGTTCATTCGGACTGTTGCGAAGTTGAGATCCACCTACAACCTATAGAATCAATTCACTGAAGGTTTAAGGATGTCTAACGAGAATATGCAGTTTTGCAAATTCTTCCAGCCATTAGCTTAACTTTCCTTGATGCAAACTTCCACGAAGGATCGTTTCGACGCTGACTCAGGACTCAGCTTGTCTCAGGATGAGTTCTGAAAGTTTGTCTCCAAATGTTCAAAGCATTATTTCATCCATTATGAGCACCCCTAGGGGAAACCCGAATCTTCTCCTTGTCAGGCGCACATAAGTGGTCTCATCATCGGCGGTCTGCACCCCTCACCCTTCGAGCACGCCGATGTGGTCACCACAACGACGCACAAGACTCTTCGTGCCGCTCGTGGTGCCATGATCTTCTTCCGTCGACGTAAACTCGCTCCACCGCCGAAAAAGGGGGTCAAAAACGGTCCCACCGTCGGAGGAGTAAGTGAATCAACCTTTCACCAGCTTTGCGGCTCTATTTGGAGTGCTTGTTTGTGTCTGATTATTTTTTTTGTTGATACTTCATTTCAATTAACTCTCCGTTGGTTTGACGACGAGCGTATTGGGTCTAGCCGCCCTTTGATCAAAGGGTTGTTCAATTATTCAATTGTTTGCCCTTTGCAATTGCCTGTAACTGGTCTTCATGAGCATTTTGCGGCCGCTTCCTGCTGTCTTAATCTATTCTACAAATCACCGCATGAATGCATCAATTTACTCCCCGATGCACTTTTTACCGATGATTAACGCGGTGTGCCCTTGCCTTCGATGGGGGCCATGTACCATCACGTCTGACAGTCAATCTGTACTAAAGTATTTGGGTCGGATGTAGTGCTCAGGACTGGACTTCTTAGGAACTTCGTCCTTTGGACATTGCTCTAAGTTACCTATATTCAGTGGGCGTTGAAGGCGGATGCTTTCCTCATACTGCTGTCATTATCTTCAATGCAAAGATTTGCGGTAGAGGGGTGCATAGTTTTGCAATACACCGATCATCTTTGAATAGGCCCTTTGTTTTGGTTGATTTGTGCGGTCACTTTCAAATTATGACTTACATATGCTATTAAAGGTCTTTTAAAATGGTCATAGCGGGGTGTTCTTGCCTCATTTCAACGGCTACGACCATTCAACTTCACTGCACCTTCGAGGCGCGCCCAGCCACGCACAAGCCAGTGGCTCATTACTTACCTCTGATTCGCTTTTGGACGCCTCTCTAGTCTTATGACTGCAAGTGACGTCATTTTTTCGTGTACGCTTCCTATTGGCCCACCTCACCGGTCCCCTTATAATGTGCAGCAGTTATCCTAGCTTCCAATTAGCTACTGTATTACTTACTAGTGATAAGTAAAGTTATTTGATTTTTTGTTCATGGAAATGAACGTGCGAAGTTTTTTCAGCAATTTTTTTGGTCATGTGGGTGTCTCTTGTGGCAAAACTTTTATGAAGTCTTAATTTATACTTGAGGAAGTGGAAAGTTCTTCACCTTCATGCCCTTATGTTTTGCTTTAAAACAGGCGGGCGACGGACCAATGTATGTAGCGACGGACTTTGAGCAGCGTATCAACGACGCTGTCTTTCCTGGCATACAGGGCGGCCCCCACAACAACAACATTGCTGGTATCGCAGTGGGGTTGCACGAGGCCCTTCAACCCGAATTCGGTCAGTACATCCACCGCGTTGTTGAGAACAGCAAATACCTCGCCGCGCTCCTTCAGGATCTTGGATACACGGTTAGCTCACCATTTACGTTGGGATCTATTTTGGGATTGCTAAAGTTGGTATTGGGAGGTCATTTTGATACCTCTGGCGAATTGCTCAAGAAACATTTGTCATGGGCTTCAAAGAACATGAAGGTTCGGGAAAAGTATACGTACTCTTTTGCTTACCATTGCATCAGGCTTTTGCCCTTTTGGGTCGACTGAGGGTCCGATTTTTGGTTATTGGTGAAATGAGACATGGGCGAATTCGCTCAATGACGAGGTGGTACAAATGCCAAGGAGCCTATACCGCAAAGAGGACCATGTGAAAAGAAAATATTTTGCGCTTATTTGATCTGCACAATCTATGAATCTTTCTCTTGCTTTTTTGAGCTCAAATATGTGATTGTAGTTATTTGAACTTATTTATAAGGTTGGTGTCGTTTTTTACCCTAGATCGCGAATTCGGAGCAGAGTCGCGGCCGAAGGTTTTCCTTAATGCCTGAACAGAGTGTAAACTTTTTCATTTCCTATTGGCACATTGTCGTTACCTCTAGTCTGGTCCGACTGATAGAGAGGCCAAATTTTAGGTGAGAGTTGTGCTGTCCTTGTCCAACCCAAAAGGCTCGTCATGTTTATGGTTTGCACGCATGCGTTGTTTTTTTTTATGCGTCTTAGCACTCGTTAATCTTCATACGTCTAACCTATGTGTCTGGTCGTGGATCAGCCGATATCGAACCTTGCCAGCACTTGAGTGAGGCTGTATTTTGTCGCTTATGTTCGTTCATTCACTAGTCCCTAGTGCCTCTATTAGCTGTCTCGGGCGAACGTCGTTAACGTACAAGGCGTTCTTACCGCCTTATTGGCCGAATCGGTCGCTTGCATGTCATTCTTTTCGTCCATTGTTAAGCGAATTTGGTCATTGATGGTGCAACCCAAAGTTTGCATGTATTACGATGCTGCTGGAGTGGATAAACACTTCCGCCGTCATCGGTGTCAAAATACGGAATACCTCGCTTGCCATATTTATTTTGACATAGTTCTGAAGATGTGGTTTCTTTTTTAAACCGTAATCGTTCACATACGGAAACTTGGCTGTTTGGTCAATCGCAGTGAGTAACCGACCAACTTCAGTAGATGCATAGGCCAGGGCTGCATTATGAAATGGTTTACTGATTCGCTGTTGTGTTTTTGGAATAACCATGCTCTGTGTTTAGATAACAACTGGTGGCACTGACACACACCTCTTTTTTGGTGGATTTTCGACCTCTAAAAATGGATGGGGTACGTGTCTCCACGGTTCTGGAGGCGATCGGCATCATTGTGAATAAAAACACTGTCCCTGGGGACGTAAGCGCTTTTCGGTAAGTAAATACCGAGTACCTGCATCCTTTTTGTTCGATTCGCTCCTGTATTACTGGTGTAGCGCCAAAGTTATTTTCTATGCCTTAAGGTGGTAGACTTTGGGGACTATTGTCACTTTAGTAAAGGCTAACAATCACAGGAAACTGATTAGAACCGGCTAATGTCATGTATAAACAGAACGATTGTCGTTTTACCACGCTTCAGTTTGGCGCTCCCTGACTATTTCTCCGCGTTGATCGTCGAAATATTTTTTCCCATCAGGTTTGGGAGAATTTTCAATTTCAGCCCGTGGGTCGCTGTAGAGAATTGTATGCAAACAATTCCTTCCGTCTCAAATGCCATTTCCTAGCGAGTATACTTCGCGGTGCTACTACTTTTGGCAAAATAATTAGCCTAATGGGATGGAGGATACAAATCAGTTTAACAGTTACTGCCTTGGTGCTTTACTGTCCCTCAGCTGTCCATCTACAGAATTCCCAGTTTCTTGTGCTGTGTAGGGCTTGTTGTTCATCGACCTCTGTTTAAGCTTGATTGTCCTGAAAAGCATGGCTTTCTACAGATGCGGCTTGAAACACTGCTGAGTGGACGACCGATCCCACCACTAAACGGTTCTAAGCTCACAATCGTAGTTAGAGATGAGCAGAAACCAATTCTTCGATTATACCATTATTTCACGTCCATTCAAATTGTTTGATGATAACTAGTCCTGAAAATGTGCGTTCGTAGGGTGGTATCGAGAGTAGGAGAGCTTCCGAAAACTGGCGACGTATTTGGTGCCGACAAATGGGCTGTTTCGTTCTTTTTGCCTGAGCTTATGTGAGGCGACACCAGATTTCGTAGTTGACGGTAATGTCGGCGGAAGTTCATTCACCAAGTTGAGTTTGAACTAGTAGCTGAATCTACGTGCTGGACAAACGCTTTTGGACAGAGCCATGGGTCCTGATCAGCCCTCGGCTTCTTCTACTCAGTCGTCGAGTTAAGTACTTTGAGGGGGAGTTGATTGATTTTGTTTACCCACTATGAAAATTAAGGCCTTGTATGAGGAATTGCTTTTTTTTGCACCTCAGTCCCAGTGGTATTCGCATTGGCACACCAGCAGTGACCTCTCGCGGCTTCGGCATGGCAGAGATGAAAAGGGTTGCGGAGTTCATTCACGCTGGGGTGCAGATCGCTTTGAAAGTTGCTGGGGGTCTTGAAACATCGACCATCAAGGAATTTGAGGTGAGGCATAGAGGCGGACCAGAACCTCAGATCTAAGCTTCTCCTATGCCACTTAGCTTGAACACTATTTCTCCGCACTCGAGAAAGAGAAAACTCAATTTTTAGTGATTCTCTCATTGCTGTCCAGCTCAATGTTTAACTTTACTCCTAGGCTGCTCTGAGTCTCAATGCTGAAGCACAAGCTGAGATAAGTAACCTGAGAAGAGAGGTTACCGAATTTGCTGCGACCTTTCCCCTGCCAGGATTCTGATTAACAAGTATTTTATTGAATCGCGATTTTTACCAATAAACCTTTTGTATCGTTAAACGAGTGTTTTAGAGGCAAAGGTGACTGTTGTGGTGTTCATTTCGCTTTACCTCTCCACGTATTATTCTGCCTGAATGGGATGGGTTCTGTGCTGATCCACCTAGGCTTCTCCGTTTCCGTGGTTTGAGTCGCGGTTTTGGCATCGTGGCGACCGCATTCATGTCATCATCTCAGTATGCCACAATGTGAATTGTACGTGCAGGTGTGCGCCGCTTCGTTGTTATCAGTGGAATTGGGTGCTACTGAAAGCATGCGATTTGGGGTCGATGCCCCTATTGTGGTTATTTGCCACACCCTAATACAATACAGGGATTTCCCTCATTTCCTGGACAGTGGCTGTGCATCCGATTCCACCTAACAGCTACAAATACTGCGCATCAGTTAGGAATAGTGTATCCTCGGAAAGGGAGTAGCTCTGGTTTCGCGCGGGTGGGATCCGGTGATGCTCTTGTTTTTCTTTTGGACGGTCGGTCAGCCCACCCATGCCTTGGTTTCTTGCCATATCGTCGATGCCGACATAATTTTTTGATAATTTCGCTTAAACGTAAAAGAATGCCTTTGGTATGATATTCACACGGCAATGAGAGAAAGACACGGTTTGGGACACAACCGCGTGATTTCGCGCCTCGTCAGGCTGGCAAGAGGGTCGGCTTGATTCATAACCTATCTAAATTGATTAGCCACTTAGAAATCGGCAATATTCTTGTTATCTCTACAACTACTTTAAAAGTACGAGGAAAGTGCCCCAGAAGCATTGCTGCGCTTCAAATGAATTTCAAGTAGAAAGAACCGCTCATTGAATTAGGTCAAATCACCCGGCAGAGGTTTAATCACTGTGACAAAAGGTGGTCGTTTATTAAAAAAGGAAACTAAATAAACAAAAGCGGAGAAGGGTGCACTGAATCTACACACGCGCCCCCGGGCATTAGCTGCATTCCTATTTGGGGAAGGATGGGAACGATAAGACAATACTCAGTGCCAAAAGTTTATCCAGATTTGGTAAAGAGCGAAATGCTGCCTTTTGTTTGGCTGCAAGAAGTGCATAATTTCAGCTTATATGGTTTATACCTTAACTGTGACAAAATCAAAAATTAATTCTGCTACCTTTCGTAAACTTCCTTGAAATGAAAACAGAAAGGGCTAAAGTGGCAAATAAAACCACCTACTTGAGCTTGAAAACCTGCACAACTTGCGAATTATGCCAAAGCATTTCACCGAATTTTTCAAAGCGTAGGTCGAGAGCCTATTCGTTAGCGAATGTCGTGTCGATTTAGGGCAAAATAATGAGCTTCCTTGTCGGCAGTACATCCCCTGTAAGTTAATAGCAAATCATCTTTACTCTTTAATGATTTTATGCATTTTTGGTAAAACTGCGCAAAAATCCGATTTTAAAACGATTTGGTGTCTTTTAAGGAACAGGATGTAAGGCATCGTGGAAATTTTAAGGTATCCTGTAGTAATTCTAATCCTCAACTACCACCTAACCTCTACATTCGAGAAGATCTGGTTTCCCTTCAAGCGGAGTTTCCCGAAGCGGTTGTATCCTACGATTTCATCAAGTTAGCAGCCAAATTACAAGCCAACACTTCGATCCATGACTCTGCTAAGGGGGATGAGGATTTACCTATCATATCCAGATTATACCACCGGTTAGTGTCTTTCTGGTCCTCTCTTCTGGGATGTTCGTCTCCTGTTATCCTCGCCTACAGCCAGTACAAAAGTAACGGTTATCCATGGACTATTGGTCACTTGCCTCCGTCTTTCATCGTAGTCTTGGCGATTCGTTGGCTTGAAGTCTCACCATCTGCTGTAGCAATTGATCCCGTTTCCACTCTTATCAGCTTGGAGTCAGATGACGTTGTCATTGATCCAACTCTGCCCGATTTCGATCCCGCTGCGACTCTTTCTCCCACTGAAATATCCCTCGATTCTGCTAAGTGGAAACGATGGCCTCTAACTTATGTGGATCCCTACCCGCAGTGGCGTATCCTTGCCCTGCATGTCAACCAGTTTGTCGGTATTGGATACAGTAATGGCTCTATTGAGATCATAAATCTCAGTGACGGTAATAATTCCCGCATATTCATTCAGCAACCCAGCGATTCAGATTTTGCACCGATTGTGGGAATGAGCTTTTTACTAGACTCATCCTACCTCTTGGTGTGTCGATTTTCGGGTGAAATTGAATTGTGGCATCTTAAAGACAAATCTGTTGGCTTTTCTGCTCATTTAGTTTCACAAAGGCTTCACCATTCGTTTATATTTTCCTCCGCCTTCGACGCTAAAAATTCTCTCCTTGCCATTGGTGGTGAGTTTGTGGGTACACCGAGAGACCATCTGACAGTCCTCTCAGTTAACGATCTCTCGTCCTTCTCTGAATTCGTTCCCGCTGCGACGAATATCTCTGGGGCTGGTGGATCTACATCCTCAAAATTACGCTCTCTTATGCGTTCATTTTCTGCTCGACAAAACACCAATCTAGCAGATGGGTTCGCCAGCCTTTCTTTATCTCCTAGTGGTAATCTCCTCTCTGCTCTGCACTGTTCGCGCGCCATTTCTGTGTGGTCGTTTCCTGCATGCTCCCTTCTCACCACCATCATATCTGATGCAGTGGAAATCAACAGCACCACAGTTGCATGCAAACCGCTCTCACCACTTCTCAATTCCAAAATACCGGTTCCGCATCATTTGAATTGGTGGAGTCAGGATTCCACCAATCCTCTGCTGGCCATTCTCAAAAGTGATGGTTCCCTCTCAGTAATCGATATTGAGAGCATGGAGAACCAGCTATTTAATGTAGATCATAATCAGGATGACGGAAATATTCAATTTTCCCCGTTTTCATCCTTCGCAGTTGCTAGTGTCGTCAATCCCACCGTAACTGAGCTGTTCCTTCTAGACTGTTCGATGGAATTGTCTCCTAGGAAGGATGAAAGAGTTCAGCACCACAGCAGTACAGAGAGGGGTTATATTAGCGCATTTGCTGCAGCGCTCGGCATAACGGGGAAGTTGGAGACTGAGACTAAGGCCACTGAGCCTATGGAAGACGCCTCTCCCACATTCATGAGGGCTAGCATAGTCCGCATATCAGCAACCTCTCGCCGTGAGCTTTTCATTCACCGCCTTCGATGCTGTCGATTTTCTGAAGCACTGGCCCTCACTGCTCATGATGACAATGAAGCAAAACTTGATTCGGAATTTGCCTGGCAGTATCAAATGCTTGCACTCTTCCATTTCCCTCTCAAACCTGCCGTCTTCGAAAAAATTGCAGCAGTGTGCGTCTCAAAGATCACAAAGCGAGTGAATTGGCTCCTTCGAGCGTGTCTTCACGAAATTCCTTGCATTGATGCTGGCTGGAAAACGGTAGACCTCTTCCGCGCAACGAAATCCCTTCTAGGGGCGGGTCTTTCTCGCTCCTCCAGCGATACTGCTAACGTGATGTTCAAGGAACGGCTCTACCAACTGAAAGTGTTGACAGCCGTCTATGCTGAAGAGTGCGCCTTGTCCCTATCGAAAGACACTGGAGATGACTATGGTGAAGACGGAGTGAAGAAATGGTGGCTGGAATTGGAGGCCTATCGACAAAACTCACCGCTTGACATTGCTCTATGGTACTTGCAAACTCAACGCTATGCAGCGTTCGGAATTTTGGTGTCCCACTACTTCAATATTCTAGTTCCCCATCTTATTGGCCTTCTTTCAACCGTTCCTGCAATTGAGTCGCCTGCAAAGTATCTTCGACCGGTTAAATTTTTCCCTTCAGGGTCGATGGTCGAACAGCCTACCATGAGTAAGTTCTCCGAGGATCGTCACAAAGCTGCTATTGAGCGCCTCTATTCCCTTCTTCCTAAAGACTTTCGATGGACGAATACCACTCCAAGTATAGTAAATCTTGCTCAGTGGGCTTGCACACGAGCTTACGAGTTGGATCGGCTATCTGGGCTTACTACAGAAGCTGACGAGTTATTGACAGCAGTTACTGAAATCATCAAGGAAAGCAGTAATGATAAATCAGACACGAGGTGGCGTCGTTCGAAGCGACGTGCTTTGGCACTGCTGCAAAAGCACTCTGATGAAGTGGTTCAATTCACGACGGTAAGTCAGTGTTTATTAATCCAACCTGCTCTAGATTCTCTACCGTGCTGCCCCTGGCTATGGCTTTTCTAACACCCTTCGACGTAAGATTGATATCGGCAGTGAATTTGTGTGTTTGAGTCGCATAAAGCTGGTGGAATTTCATCAGCTTACCTTTGAACAACGATTAGAACTTCTAATTTGCGTTTGCATCGCTGCGCCATCAAAGGTGACAGCTGCAGAGGTATGCAGTGTGCTGATGCGGCACCTCCTCCCCTTCGTTACTTCCCACGAGAGGGCCTCTGTGGGGTCCTGGTTGAAGCAGTGTTTTTTGAGGATAGCCAACTACACAACTACTGGTCTGGAGGCGATTTCCATGCTCGTTGAAAGATGGAAGCATTTGGACGCTGAAGTGGTCGCGTTGCTTGAAGGTAGAATCCGATTTCGCAATCACTAAGCTTTTACCCACTGCACCAAGTGCACTAATGTTGCAATTTCGCTTTCTTGTTTATTGATAAAGCCACAAAGTATCCCTGACGGCCTGACACAGACCTGACCAATATGGTGGATGAGACTGAATTGTGTTTTTTTGCTAATTTGTGTACTTAGGTTTGTGGTATGCATCAGATTGTTTGGTGGAGTTGTCTATGCTTTGTATTCTGTAATTACTAGTACCGGGTGGCCTTGGAGGTGACACAGATTCATTACTGCGTTAGTTTCTTTTAAAGTACCATTTCCAGGCACATCTAGTGCAACTAATATGTCGCCTTTTTTTATTAAATCAATAACTGATCTACGTAAAACTGTTTGTTTAGACATCTCCTTTGAATCCTGCATTGTCGATTTCCTGATCGAGTTCACGCCACACTCCACAGAGGATTCAGAGGACTATTTGACACACGTTCAAAGGATCCTCTCCAATCTGCATGCTGAAAAGGGGGACAAAGGGAGCCCCCTTTACCGCTTATCTGAGTGTTGTGAGGCTCTCATCGACTACTACTCACTTGTCCGTGAGCTGGGCTACCTTGTTCCTCCTCAGGGTGTTCCTGCATCTCTTGGTGAAGCCCTTTCCATCAATACAGGCGATGAATCACGACTCAAACAGCTTGTCAATCGGTGGATTCGAGCTACCCTCGTTGCGGAGGGTGAAGGAATGGCAAAGAAGTCTCAGATGCAGGAGAGCTCACGAGGTGTCGCGTCATCCCCTCTTCATGCTGTGAAACGCCTCTACTTCTATAACCGTCTCTCGAACAATTCTGATGATGCCTCCACACTGCCATCAGAAAACAAGGAAAACGACAATAAGGCTCTCATGAAGTAAGTTATTCCCTCACTTGATTTTTCTTCATTAATCAAACACCCGCCTAAATAGGCAGTCTTCTTTCTCACCTTGTAGTATCTTTCATCGTCTCTGCACCGCTCTATCCAGGCTACTCGGTGTCAACTCGAATGAGAGAGCGCGCTTCCACTTGCTTGTGGGTGTGCTGTGTTCAGGGGACCGACGTCTCATAGATTTTGCGAGGTCTGCATTGGTACAAGGACAGGAAAATGACCCCACTTGGCGCGCGGCGCTTCATTATGCTGTCATTGTCTATTTCGACGCCACACCGGCATTTGGAGTTGGTGAGGTGAACGAAGAATTGGGCGCCCTCTGCCTCTCACACCTTTCCTCCCCCGAAGACTTACCAGAGTCCTCATTTTACGGAGCGGTGAAATTCCTCTCTGGCGTCGATAAACTAAATGGACGTATCTCCTGTCTACCCTCTCGGCTGACATGGATGAAAATGTCGTCGACAAGGAAAGTGGAGCTCTTTACCGTGGCTCTGCAAAATCTCTTGAATCTAGCATACATGAATGAGGTGAACCTCATTCAAGCGGGAAAATATTTTGGACTCACTGAAATGAGCGTAAATCGGTGCTTCTTGAAGGCAGCAATTCAGGTTGCTACAATGAAGTCCCTGTGCAGTTCTGCAGCTGAAAGAACGGTGGCTCTGATGCAGGAAGTCCTTTCTGCTCCTGTCCCTTGGGCGTGGCGAGAGCTTCGACTGTGGAGTTGTGCGCCTGTCACGATTTTGGCCTCTCTTTTTCCAGGTGTGGAGACCGCAATTGTTGAGAGGTTCCGTTTAACCCTTGCTCGTTTCGTGATTACTTATTCCGTTCACGAAGCGGACTCAGGCGAATACGCGGAAATCTGCGCTGAGTTCGCGAGAACTTGTGCCTCCCAAAAGTCACTTGCATTGGAGGCCGACCATTGTTCCAGCGTGATGCAACGTCTACTCTCTGCCTTCTCTGCATCCTCTCACGAATCTACTCTGCATGAGCATAAACCTCACCATCCTTGTAGTCTCTATCTATCCCTTTTGGATCCCACTGAGCTTGAAAATTCCTTCTCATCGTCTTCCCTTTTGGCATTAATGTCAGCTTATCTGTCAAGCTTTTCATTGGTGGAACTGCGGACGAAAACTGTTCAGGAGGTATGGACGAATGATTGCCTTAATGCAGAGAGCCTAGATGTTGGACTCTCCTACGCCTACGGTCCGCCACTGGGACAGAGATCGCGAAATTGGACCAAAACTCTGTGTACTCGTCTCTCCGAGGCTATCCAGGTCGGCGCTACTGACAGTCGTAAGATGGAGGACTACCGGCTTGTGGCAGCTAGTGTTTCTGCAAGTCCTCAATTGGCGTCTGACTCTGAGGAAATCTTTCCTCCAACACGAATACTCTTGCAATCTCTGGCACGTCTCTCGGCCAAGCATCCACGCATTGCTGGTTGGCGCTCAAAGGCTCTCGTCTCGCGATTAGTTAGGCATCCAGACAAGTTCTTCTCTGATGCAGCCTATAGACGCAACGAGCTATTGGCGATATCACAGACTCAACCAGAAGTATCTTTACTCCTGGCGAGGCACATGGAGGAGTCGCGCTCGCAATTGATATTGACGAACCTCTCGGAAATTGTATTCTCTACTGGTGATATTGATGCGGAGACTACAAAACGACGGCTAAAGGAGCTCTCGCCCTATCTCAAACGCGATGTTTCTGCTGACGATCTTACCGCTTACCTTCAAGAGGCTATCGACCCTCGAATAGATGCGATTCCTCTGTGGCGTTTGTTCCTTCTTTTGAAGATCATTCTGGTAGTCATGGGTGGCCAGGACGCGGAGGAGTTGCGTCTTCGTGGCATAACTATCAAGAGGCACATCGAGTTCATTAGCACGGTACTTCAACTGGATACATCAATTTACTTCGCTTTTCTGTCAGCTTTAAATAAGGCGGCTGAATGGGATTTTCTTGCCACCGTTCAACCTTACCTAACGTCCAAATTGGAGGTGGAGTCTCTGATTGCCCTTATTCACCAATCACATTCTCCCCTAGTCGTGCGAGATGCTCAAGTTTATGCAACCTATGCGACTCGTCTCCTCACCAACTCCGACAGGCCAGTTCAGGATTGTCTCGACTGCTTTGATACCATGATAACACACAATGGTGACGCGTCTGTACTTGTGGATTGGATATCAAAGAGTCTGTTTGGAGCCGAGTCCTCAGGTCAGTCAATTGACCTTGAGGGACGAATGCAATTGGTCGACTCTGCCCTCTGCGTTGCGACCGTCAAGTGAGCCACTTTTTCTCAATTTGTGTTAGCTTTGGTTATTTTCACTGAGTGAATTTGAATTTTGTGCAGTTTTTTTAATCTAGAACACCTCCACACAGCTGTGTTGTTCTTTTTTGCCCAACCTTTCATTAGCATTGCTGCAACGATGGGGTCTAAGTTCCATACCGGATAATTGCCATTCTGCTTCAGCCATCACAATGTTAGTTTGATTCAGTACGACCAAACATGCTAGAGAAAAGAGCCTTCCAAGGTGACTTCATCTTAATGTGATACAGTTTTTGAAAAGATGAAAGACGTGGTTATATGGAAGCTCGTGTTAAAAATTATCCTGCAATTTAGCTTACTTAAATTTAGAAGCTAAACCCATCAGCAACGACTAAATGAATTACTCTTCACTGTACTGCAGGTCGTCGGATATTCCTTCAATTGAAAAGTTGAAGCAGTTCAAAGCATGTCTTCAACGACGGATCGACTGGATCAGACATTTTGCAGACCATTCCTTCCTAAGCGAGCCCCTTCAACAACGCCTTCTGTTGCATCACTTTGAGGACATCGAGGCAGGACCTGTTTTGGTGCTTCAGGCTGTTCGGGAATTTCTCTCCGCACCTCGTGTCGAACCTGTTGAAGCCTTCAGCACTCATCTCTCCGCTTTCATTGATTTCGCACAGCGCATTGCGGGACTGTTGTGTATGGATTTCGAGGATGTAGGCTTAAGCCACCAGTTTTTTGGCTGGCAATGAACTCTGCATGCTCTCGTAACTCACTTTTTTTTCCTTTCTTCAGACTACACTGAAGGCCTTGTGCGAAAGTGTCAGTGAATTTCTCACCGCAAACTTAGCAGACTGGATCTACTTGGATCCATTAGTGCAACGTGATCTTGAAAAATCTGACCAGGTGATTGTGCAATTCATAAAAAGCAAGCCGATGGAGCAGCAAAGCCTAGTGTTATCCCTCCTCCTCTCTTGGTCCGCTCCTCGTCAGTTTTTTGGACGCGTTATTCTCGAAGCTGATTCATCTCCTGCCAATCGTCGCATTACTGCTCAAAATGCCTTTAATCATGTGCTTGTGCGATATGCTTTAACTAGGAGTTCGCTGGAAGATGCGATCACGAGACTAACTGCCTTCCTTCAAGGTCATGAAGCTCCAGCCAATCCGATTGTTTGGTTATTAGGTGAGGACGGACTGACTAATGAAAATCTTATTCAATCAACTGCGGTGGCCATCGAATTAGCGAGTTATTGTTTGCCTGAGAATTCGGAAACGGTATCTCAAAATGAGGAGAGATTGTGGAAGAGTTGGTTGGAATGCTTGGATCGGCATCATCTATCAAAATTCTCGAGGGAACTGGTCTCACGAGTGCATCTTGCCCGCTCGCCCAATGCAGCTTATTTGACCGCTGTCGCGGCTCTCGAAACAGACGACGTGAGCTTAACAGAGGTAGTCAACAGTTGTAGACTTCTTTCATCCCCTCCAACTGCTGCTGTCAATCTCCCCAACGATGTAAACTTGGATCCAGCTGCCTGTCGACGGTTCCTCAGCAGAGTCGGTACCTGGCAAACGTCAGAATTCCCCATCTCTATGCTTAAGGCAGTTCTGGAAGTTGCTGAAGATCCGCATTACGATGCTTTCCTCCGGCGCATTTTGTATGAGATGCGTAGTTCTGGCGACGCCTGGATAGAGATGGTCCTTATAGGCAGAGCTTACCTTTCACGAAAACGGCACCTGAACACTTTTGAAGAAGTGTTGGAAACTGTTGAAAACTTACTGAGTGAATGAGCTACCTTCCGTCATGAGCTTTTTCCGCAGACTACACTTTAAACTGCACTTGCTTGCGTCTCTTTGCTTGTATGTGATTACTCCATTTATTATTTTTTTTAAAGAAAACGAAGCGAAAGCGCAAATACTCCAACGCCTTCTCGTTGTTTGGAAAGCGCCACTACTAGATGTCGATCTGTTGCAAATCTGTACGGTAAGAAGTTAATGAGAAAACTTACAGTGGTCGACTCATCTAAGTTGTGTGCAGGAATTTTTTGCCAAAGTGAACGTCTGCCATGCCAGGTCTTGGTCTGGTTATCCCAGCCGAGGAGACGGACAGTTCCTGATCCACACAGTTGTGATGGTGATGACGCGTTATTGTGTAATGCGACTTCGACAATGAGGAAGGGACTTATGGAAGAATCAACCCGAGACCGCAGTCGGTGTGTTGCGAGAAGTCAGCTAACTGCTGAGCAGCTGATGATAAACATTTCACTCGGTCCGAATTGCATTGCAACGCGATAACTTCAATGTCCAACGTCGAATACTTCTGATACCATTAATCTCTTTTAAAAGTAGTGCAGAGACACGCGAACGAATTTCCACAGCACGAAAGGGTGAGACGTTTCACAAGAACACAAAGGACCCCAGCAGGGCACATCACTTGGTCGCCGCACAGTGGACGCCGATATCCGGCAAACGGCACCCGCGCCGCCCGTAGACAAACCCCCACAGACGACCAAGAACATTCACGGCAAAGTCTCAAGCAATTCGTTTAAGACCGTATCGCGTGGTGCTCAAGTCCACGTCACTCAAGAGACGCCGAAGCCGCCTGCACACAGCCCCTTCGTTTCCAATGACGACGAAAAGTGACCCTTTATTTGCCAAACTTTGCGTACCCAACCGTGAAAATCGCTATTCGAAAACAATGATGTCTGCGTTTATCTGTGAGCGAAGTGGGTGCTAGAGGCACAAGAGTTCGCATTTGTGCCTTTACCGTGCAATCATTCACAGGCAAAGTGAGAGGGCAACAACCGCCCGCTATCGTGAAGTACACAAAATCCTATCTTGGAACCTCTACCATAATAGAAATGACAAAATTTCAAAGAATAATTTATGAAAACATAGAAAGGAATGAGTAAATGAAAAGCTCAACAACATTAACAACAGACTTGAGGCGAGCTGAGACAGCAGCATGTGAAGAGAGGAAGGTGGCATCGACTGAAACAGAGTCCCGCTCATCTGAGGTCACGGTTTTACTCCGTCAGTGTCATTGGATTCCCCAGATCACACACAGATGCACCCAGCTTAACCAATCAGAGAAAGGAGAGGAGGCAAGATGTAGGGAAAGACAGACTAGGACCTTGGGATTTGAGGATTGGTGTTGGAGCTGAAAGACATTCCATGGGAAGCTGAGCCCGGGGCCTGGAACTGCAGGTGCGCGTTGATAATTGATAGAAGCTCCTGTGGCTGGGGCACCCTATTGGACTGCAGCTTCGACCAGATTGGTATGTCTGTTAGGGTCCGACGAAAACAATTCCATAGTGAATTGCAAACTAAGTACGTACTTTAGAACATTAACGCATTCAAAACTTTTGTTCAATGCAAAACTATTAGGAACTACAACAAAAGATATTTACGCTGAAAATGCCCTCATTTTCAATTAGTCAACCCAAAGTAAAAGCCCAAGGCCAGCAAAAAAAGACTGGTTAAAACAATTTCTGGATCATCGTAATACTCGTTGGAATCCACCACCAATGTGCCGGTTAAAATGAAAGTAAAATTCATAGACAACACGGCATCTGACTACGTTTCTCACAACGGTTGAAGTAGCTTAAAGGATGCGTTTTCCAATTACAACGGTATTTTTCTCTGTACAAGAAATTTTGGCAAGAAACGCATCAGAAATGATGAAATGGGGCCATTAGCGCAATGCGATTTGTCGGCCGTTAGTGAATGAAAACTAAAGAACAGAAGGCAAGCACCAAACCTACTGGCATTCTGTAAGAGAGCGGAGCACTAACAAGCACGAGCAGATTGTACTTCCGGGCCAGAAAGTAAATTAAGGTTGAATGTTCCGGCATATAAGCAACAGTGATCCCGCAGGTGGAAGATA
Organism: Taenia crassiceps; assembly: GCA_023375655.1. Classification (NCBI taxonomy): domain Eukaryota; kingdom Metazoa; phylum Platyhelminthes; class Cestoda; order Cyclophyllidea; family Taeniidae; genus Taenia; species Taenia crassiceps. The sequence goes on from JAKROA010000011.1 coordinate 705,182, forward strand.
AGCCCATGCAAGACAACCCAAAAAAGTTCACTGAAAATATTACGCTGGTGTAGAATAAAGCCGCCCAATTGAAAGCTAAATTAAACACTTAGGTTGCATAGTTAACAGTTTATGACAGGAATCACTACATCCAACAATTTTTGGCGCTATGTTGCCAAAAATAAGGCGCGTTAAATCGATGATTCCGAAGTGCCTAAGACACCCAAAAGAGCACCAAATAGAGACAAAACCCAGTAAAATGAAAAAGCTGCACGGGTGGGTACCAAATCACCCGTATGCCAACGCTACCCAAAGGCTGAACCATAGTGCTGCACAAGGATGCAGGACTGAATTATTCCTTGAGAACCAACAACAAAATAGGTGAATAATTGTCCCAACAAAAGCCATTTCCGCATTTCATGTTGGCGTTAAATACTTTAAAGGTTCCTAAATTATCCACATCGAGCACATTAAATATAACGAAAAGCTTAACTATGCTAACACAAAAAAGGGCGATAACAAGTAATCCGGGTCTCGCGATGCTACATGCAAAGTAAATTCACCAATACAGTTAAGTTGTTCTACACTATCAAAGAATAATAAGTCAAGCTTACTAGAATTGCTATCCCAAAGCTAATATTACGAAACAGTGAATATGAAATACAGCACAGAAAACGTATGCACTATAAAATCCTCGAAGTTAGAATATGTTAAATAATGACAACAAAAATCCGTAGTGTTAATAAGACGTGTTAAGAGCAAGGAGAAACACCAGTCTCCCTACCCTTCGCAAGCTACCTTGAACGCTAGAAAAAAACTTAAAAACGTTATGAATTCCAGTGGCTCGAAAAGAGACAATAGCAAGGAGAGGGATTCCGAACACCGGAAAAATATCATACCATTGAAAGTAATCTCAAATGCACCCGTAGATAGAAGCTGGCCTTCGATGAGGCCGCCAATGAAGAAGCACATCAAGCAAACTGAAACCTTAAATATAAAATGATGCAATAGTCATGAGGGAAGAACGCACCGACATTAAAATTACAGATAGAACAACCTACCTTATTTTCATTTGCATACGTCACGAAGTTGGGGGTACCAAGGCCAAAATAGGGGAAGGGGTTAACAGCTACAATAATCAGGGCTATGATTAAGAACTTCAGTGAGGTGACAATTTTGGCAGCGAAAGCACGCCACTGTGGAGGGGGATAGGTTGTTCCTTCGACATTAAGCATGGGATAGCGCTGAACGACAATATTAGCCAACTCCTCGTAGGCCCTCCTGTACCCTCAGGAAACACTATTGGAATTTTACGCAGCAGGATTCAATAACCTACCAGTACTGGAATCGGAGAGTAGGCACAACCGGTTGTGCGTCTTTTAATTCTGGGAACTCTTTTACTGGCTCCTTTGAGTCCTCAGTTGCAGCTAAATCGGCCATATCTCGAAGTGTTAAAACGCCAAAAACGATGGCGGAAGCCAACACATAGATTGCGAACCGCTCCATTGAATGACAACACTCAAAGCAACTGGTCCATATCTTCCATTACCCAAGTATAAAAAATTCAGTGAGAAAGTAGTAAATTTGTGCCGATGCAATGTTTTTAGTTAATTAATTATTGGTTTATCAACCTTACTCATTGGCGACTTATTTATTAATTTGCAGCATATGATTAATTTAACACTGCAGAAAGTCAAACACGATGGCAAATTGCAATCCAGCAATCCAAATTTACCTTCTCTAAAGTAACTACTATCATGTACACATATTGTACAACTTATTCTATTCCTAAAAATGACTGCAAACACTGAATCAAACTGATTTTGTCGACAAGGCCCATAAAATGGAATGATCAAATTTAAGTCTGCACTTTTTCGTGATGGCTTGGCGACTACTCTTGATTTTTGCATAGGCACAATGGATATGATGGTGCCTACCAGCCGCCCATTTATTTGTTGCATTCAGCTAGTGCAGGTGGTATCGTTCGTTCGTGTCACTAACACCTTCACTTAGGCTCCGCAGCCAGCTAGCTAACAGACGTTTTGTGATTGTTCGTGCTTGGTGGCGCTTCAGCAGCTAATGGCATCTCGCAGAACCCGAATAATGTCGGTTGCCGAAAGTTAGGACTGTTCATGGATCCACTCAACTGTGACAGGGTGCCCTCCTTTTTCGTTGTAAATTATGGCATTTGGCCATAGAAATGTCAAGAGCTGGGGAGTGTAATGCTGTCTGTGAAAACTGAGATGTGACGTGGCTCAACACATGCGTGACCCCAGCGTCAACCCACAACGATATCACTAAATGATTTCAAATTTCTTGGAAGGCGAAGTAGTAATAGCTTTCCTCAACCCCTGAGGAAAACTATTGCAAAATGCACTCAGATCCCATTAAATTTAAGCCAGGAGTAACTTCTTGGACAGATTGGAACATGTTGAGCACATTCTTCAGCTAGATGGGTCTTCCTTGACGTTTGCATAAAATACTCCTGTACAACTGACGAGTGTGTAGAGGTTCTGAGAGTCCGTAGACACAGACAGAGCGTCCTGATACCAAGCAAAAGTACAACCCGCAGAGCCCAAGTCGTTGAGCCTACTAACTAAAAAGATGTCAAACCAGGTGGCCTAACCTGAGTCGAAAAAGATAACTTAGTAACATAAGAAAAACGAAAGCCTCTTCATTGGCTCAAGAAAAGTACATATACAGAGTCGGGGTGATGTAAAACTGAAAGTCAACTGGTGGAAAAGCGGTGAGCTTGAGAGAAGGAAGAGACGAGAAAGAGCAGGGAGCACGGATCAGAACAAAGATGACATAACACGGTGTTGACTGGAGGTTGATTCCTCATCGGTCACCGATGCTACTGCTGCGCTAAGCTTTCCGCCCCCAATTCTTGCGAGACCGCTCCCTCGGCTCCATTCACGATGGGGCGCGCCCATTCCACAAACTCGTCGATTAGCACTGGCCAGGCACCTTAAATTGAATTTCCACAAATGTACACGTGTAAGAGTAGTAAGCTAGGTCGCTAGACTGCCTGCATCGAGGCTCTACCGGAAGAGTCTTTAGCTGTCAAGTGATCAAAAAGCATGAAACAAATCACTGGATTTGAACTGGCGATAAAACGGGACTTTGATCAAATACGGTAAATTTTACTTGGACCAACGAATTTTATTCCCCTTCCACTAAAAAGAAACTCTCCTACTGGTATAGAGCTATGATAAGAGTGACAGCATCCCAAAATTCCCAACGGGTGGGAAATAATGCCAGAATAAACCAAAGAAAGGCGTGAATGGATATCTCGAGGAAATACGTGTAACCATCCATCTTCAAATGTTCTCAGAGGACACTCGAAACGGGGTAAATAGGTAATGCCTGCAAAAGATGGGATCCCATTTCAGTAATTCATGGACGCCGTCGATGGAGGGTGTGATGGACCTCACATGCTGACCAGCATCGGCATAGATGGCCCTAAGGTGACTCTCAGCCACCGTGGTTCTACCATCACACCCGTTTTAAATTTCACAGTACTGGGCGTTAAAAACAGAATACGATGGAAATGCCTCCACATAACCGAATAGAACATTGCTAGAGAAATGTCAAGTTCACCCGAGAATCCCAGGGTAGTATTGCCAAAAATAGATCGCAACCAGACCACAAGGGTTCAAAAATCGCTGGACCGACGCGACATTCGAGGTTGGTGATTGTTGTCTAATTCACAGCCAAGACGGCTGCGCGCAGAAGCCACCACTTAGTTCGAAAAGGCCCGTACCTTCACATACAACTCTACTGGAATAGAATTTGAGGCTCTATTGAGTTTTCCAAGTCACGTCCTTAATAACGATGTGACATCTGAGAAGAACATTAAGGCCGACGTGAATGAAAAAGCATTCGGTGAGCAGAGATGAGCATTAAAGGAACCACACCAAAGCAGTGGTTGAGGGTTCTCAACGTGTTTGTGTGGCAGTATGAAACGATGTACGACTATTGGCATATTTTTGCAGTTCTTGAGGTAAAATCGTGTTAGCAACTGACTAAGACATTCTGCATTTTGTCTTAACGGCAGCCAATGGCTTTTTCAACGTTTGCACTGAGTTCGACAATCGCAGATGGTTCACTAAAAAAGCCGAAACGACCAAAAATGACATATTATATACACCCCAAAAATCTATCTTTGAATGATTTATGGGCAAAGAGAGCGTTTTGAAGACGGCCCAAGACTGCACAAAATTGAGGTAAAAGCCGATGCAACTAAGAATATTGGCTTCTGCACTTTATTAAGGCGTGTATATATGAGTGAGTAAGTTGCCCGTTCCCTTCTTCGTGCTTGGCTGCCAACGCAGGTAGCAATCAACGGTAAGAGGAAAACTTTTGGAAATAGCACTAAATCAGAAACCGCCAACCAAAATAAGTTGCTGAAGTGAAAAGATCCCACAACATTAGCAACCGAAGAAGTGGCCCAGACTAAATTAATTTTCAACAGTCGCAAGTGTAAAGTACTACAAATTGTTAGCTAGAACCATCAAACCAGAAACACATATCGCTAACCGCTTCCAAACATAAAAAGGAAGAGTTGGGCACATTTAAGCAACGTTCCATGCATATGATGCAAATTGCCTCCAATAAGAAATAACTTCAGTCAAAAAAACGCTCAAGAAAAAAAGCGCCTAATAAGAGATTTCCCACAAACTTATATACAAATGAGAACACTTATTTCTGGACCGCACAATTTTTTAAACCAGACTCACCTTCCATATCGTAGTTAGAGAAATCTGGAGAAATGGTGTTAACAAATTCTAGCATCAAGTCCCAGGTGTCCTTCGAAATCGATGACTTATGTTTCTCCTGAGTAAAAAGAGAAAAGTGTTCCAAATGTAAATCAGGGAAACTCGGAACTACAGATAAAGAGTAAAGTGGATGTCAACCTGGAGGAATTTGAACCACAGATCAAGATGTACAAATTTTCCCCGAAGCAGTAGGTCAAAGTAAGGGATGGCGTAATCAAGCACTTCAAAATGGAAAGGAAAACAGGATTAGGTGCAAGGCAAAGAGAAGGCTGGGAGGGTAAAAAGCTTACCAAGCGTTTTACTATCATGTCGGTCTACGTTAGCAAAGCCGAAAGTAAATGTGTAGAGGCTTTTAAATGCAGCAGGCTCCTCAACTTCCGATTCCAAAGTAGCTACGCGATCTCGAAGTGCTTCGATAGAATCACAACTTAAAAAAAGACAATGGAGGATCAAAGTTCGAAAATAAAACGCAATAATAACAGTCTACCTACCCCAATTCGTGTAGACCTCGGAAAAATTCCTCTTTCGTGAACTCGCCCTGAGTGCGGGCACCGAACTTCCAAGCCAAAACCAGTACAACACGACTGGCTGGGTCAAGATGAAGATCTGTTACAAGAAAACGCTCCATGCCGGTCGCCAAGATACGGTCGGGGTACTGAGAGTCTGTGGGTAAAAACACCGTGAGTGTAACTTCAGAATGACGGGGGAACGGCACGAAGAAGGATAGGTTTAGACTGACCACAGTAGCGTTGAAATAGTTGCTCCATCTTTGATTCGTTAAGTGTATTAGAAGTGTTGGAGTTGTTGTTGTAATAGTACTCAAGGGAACTGTCGAGCTTCCAGTTGTTTATGTGAAGACAATAAAGAGCTGTCCTTTCGTCGCTTTGTGTCACTGATTGAAATCTCTTCACTGCTCGGTCTCGAGAGGAAGAGGCTCTAAACTATAAGTCAATAAACGAGAATTAGTAGAGTAAGCACCAGTCAAGCAATGGAAAGAAGAAACTCTAATCCTAAGAGAGCAAACGCAGCTGCAGATACTTGATATACAGCCGGTATGTCTCTGTGAAAAGAAGTGAAAAACAAGGTTCCAGAGGGAATTACATGGTAAAACAGGAGGAGATTCCCATGAGACTTGCTATTTATCAGAGCGCAAATTAAAAAGCACAAACAAACAGGTAATTTACTGTCACTGGAGGTTTTGAAGGTTAGGCTTGATTTCTACTCAGTATTGAATCAACGCAATGATCACATCTCATCGCATGCCGAGAACATTCACTTAGTAATCTAGTCAACAACACCCAAACTAACCCGAAAGGGCACGCTTTAAATTGTCAAATGACTAGTTACCATTTTATCCATAATAAGAAATGGTCTAATTTATCCACAAATGTGCGAGGGTACTAAAACAAAGCAAAGTGGTGATGCTACCCAAGTTTTTGTGGTATCTATTAGATTTCATATTGTATCGTTCTCGATGAACTAAAGTCAAAATGAAAATTATCGGGACAACACTGTTGAATTTTATTGATATTGTTTGTTTGGAATCAAATCGTGTCACGCTAAGTCTTCCTTAAACTGTGAATAATTATTTTTGATGTTTCACTAAATTTTCGCTTGACTCCTTCTAAAATTTATTTTTTGCTTGAAATTACTTTTCTCGGTGACTGATTCCAATCAATAAAATTATGTTACTTCTCCCTAGACAAAACAACTTCATTCTACTAAATGAACTCCAAACACATACCTGCGTCGCGGGTAATCATAGGAGATGAATTCTAGTGTATGCATGATATTGCGAAAACTACCATGTCCACTATGTACCAAGCCAAGGTGGTACAGAAATACTAACTCGCGTGACACATAAACGGACTGGGAGGCCACTAATTGGCCAAGTCCCATGGCACAGAACGCAGGTGCAAACAACCACAACCCGGCGTGATCACGCCGCTGGCACAGCCCTCAACCCATCCCGACAGCCCCTCAGCTACCTTGTGTGTCAGAGCTGTATGGTCCTGCGTGCTGCATTGTACTACTGAGATAGGTTTCATAGCCTTACCATAGCGATTGAGTTGCATCAGGGCAATGTATATGCAACTTGTTTATCGGAGTACGCAAAACTCACTAAGTTTAACGTGTTGCTTTGTAAATATCAAACTTACGACAGTGACTATGGTCATAGCGGAGCAAATACTCATTAATCTACATCTCTTGCACATTTAAACGTGCAGTGAAAACAAAGACTATGGTGTTAAATGCTGTTCCTGAGGTTGATGTCAGTGCAGTGATTTTGGCGTCGCCGTTGCAGGCCGTGGTGACGGTGACTGAATGGAGGGCATGTTAAGCGCACTGGAACAATGCGCCACAAAAGCCATAAATGCCTTTTTGCGGCCTTCAGATGTGGGCTCCCCTTGGTCCTCCTCGCCTCTGGCCGAGTCACATGAGTCACCGAAGCTGAAGGGATGGGCGAAATACTTCTGCGCGATTACTGAACAAAGCTCCACAAACGCAGGAAATGAGATGCCTAAAACATTTTTTTTCCCATTGTAAGCAAGCACGACTGAAAAACACCAAAATTCAGTTTATAATGCCTATTCTTTTACCCAAAATGTCATGCATAAAAATATCAGTAAGTGCTTTAGTGTTTCTTGTAAATTTTTGTGTCATTCGGAGCCAATTAAAAATTCTAGACCTCTTGTTAATTTTAAAAGTGACATTGGCATTCCCTTGAATTATTTACACTGCCTAATGGAAGTTGGTGTAATTCAAGACTCACCGCATTGCTGAATAGTGAAAGTAACCTACCAGTGTCGGCACTCGGAGAGTCTGGTTCAAACACACGAAACCAGTGGAGTCGGTGCTTCATGTAGAGCACGTCGACCTCTCGTATTGAGACGCCAGCACTCCTCAATTTGCATCGCCTTCATGGAGAGGAAACAAGACAGAGGGTAGAGCACGACAGATGAACTAAAACCAAGGGTGCGGCTAAACGTCCTGTTGTTGAAAGGAAACCATCTTTTCACCTAAGATGCAGATCCGGTAGAAATAAGTAAGTTTGCTCTAAAGTATGGACAAAATTGTGAGAATTAACTTAACCTCAATTTGGCCTGTGGTGTCTGAACAATTGTGGGAGGATTGCAATGGATGCATAGCTCTCTCTCTCTCTCTCTCTCTCTCTCTCTCTCTCTCTCTCTCTCTCTCTGACCGTCTGTCTCGATGCGATTCGTTTCCCATCAGCGATTTGCAGAAGCGTCGCCTTACACATGACAAGCGGTCAACAGCTTTTGACAAGAGACAGGGACGGCGATGGAGAGAACGAGTGTATGGGGCCAGGCAAGGTCTGGGACACTGAGAGCTTTGCCAAGAATCCGTCTCAACACTTCCTCCAAGTACTCAACTAAGTCTTAAGCAAGTTCTGCCTCTCTTGTGTGGTTATAGAAGTGGTTAAAGTGTATGTTACTGTACTTCCTCTGTATTCCCCAAAGAATTGTTGTTTTTTTGGAGTCGATGTTTTTTTCCTTCCTTACCATCTTTATCCCAGTAGTGTGGTCCTTTCTCGTCTGGCCGAAAATCAAGTTACCTAAAGTGAAACATTCCGTTGTGAAGTAAAGTGATGCAGCGTCATGGAACACCTGAGCTGGCAGCAAGCCATCCAGTGCAATGCATGTGAGTCTTTCTGGAACAGCCCTGACACCAACAGAAGACAAGCGAAAAATATGAGCTACCAACCAGCATAAATTTCACTGTTAATCAAAACAATTCGTGAGTATGGAGCCAGTAGAAGCCTGAATAGGATCTGGGATAGTGGAAGATCTGATCTAGAATTAAAGGCCTCGACGAAGTAGTGCTAAATGTGCAATTAAAATGGAGAGGAAATGATTCCCTACTGCATGACACATTCATCGTAAACAGAAGTTACGCCATTCACCCACTGAGTGAACATTCGGAAGCTGGTGAAGTCCATCCGAGGAATGGGAACTTCAACAATTGCCTGAGCCTCATTGGTTCCATTATTTGTGGTGGTGAGGTGTGAACTGACAGTCTTCCCGTTGGGATCCAAGTAAATAACGAAGGAGAGATTGTTAGTGGGACGTGATCTACTGATGTGGCTCCTCGGTGCCACATCATCCACGGTTTCGGGAGGCCTCTGGTGGCTGCACTGAGGTCTTCGAATGGAGAGAATATGAATAAATATCTCAGCCAGACGGTCCACCATCCGAAGATGCGCCACTGAGTTCATAGTGCATGGAGATGGCTGTGAATACTCCCGGACACCTGAATCATTGGAGTTGGAGTCGCCTTGAGGTGGTTGCTTTTCATCAAGACTCATCTAGATAAAATTGTGACAACAAATGCTTGCTCTGTAATTACACCTATGGTAGTGTAAAGCTTTGGAGTCCTCTGTGGCTCTGTGGAGGCATGCAAACAATCGCATAAACTAGGGCTGCTTGAAGCCCAGTTAAATCGCATGAGCTTTGAATATGAAGGAGTTCTATGGCTGATTAGCATAATTACTGCATCGCTTTTTGAGTATTCACGTGACTGGACAATAGAGAAGGCTCGAATGCAGACAACTGGCTGGTGATGTACCTTTTCCATGGCTTCCGAATTCATTGGAGAAGCCTTCCTCATTTTCGTAGGATTGAAGGTGGGGAAGGACTGCGGAAATTGCACCTACATGGTATTAAAAACCAGAAGAGTTTACTTCAATCTCTCAAGTTTGTCATTCCCATCACTGCCGAGTGGACTGACCTTCTCGTTGTGTGACACATTGACACCGCATTCCCTTTCATTTTCAGCAAAGATTCCAGTGGATGTTGGGTAGATCTCGTCCTCAGCGTATATGCAATGAAGTCGGTTTCTGGCCTTTCTAGGAGGAAAATAAAGCAGGTGAGATCAGGTGGACTCAGAAAGGCTCGCTGAAAAGCAAGCTGACGGTCTAGCAAATTACTTGTCAATTTTTCAACATCTTATTCCCTAAGGAAAGGCAGTTACAAGGGAATGGTACGATACCTGTGGAAAATCCTGTCAATGCCAAAATATCTTGAATCGTGTGGGCATACGCTGCTGCGATATACGAAAGGCTGACTTTAAGGCTGGAGAGAAGGTTTCCAAATCGAGGCTTTACACACTCAAAAGCTGCCTTCCAGTACAATCATTTATTAAGGAATCGCACGGTTCCAAGGTGACCGCATTAATGTGATGAGAGCAGTTTTTCGACCACTTTGACACGGTTATGATTGTAGGGAATTCAAAAAAGAACACCGCGGGTGGTTGCCTACTCTCCGACTAAAATATGCGAATTCTTCAGGGCGAGTGTGATTCTCCTAGAAGGAGTGGGAAACCTACCGACAAGCCCGTGAAAGAGGCTGAGAGAGGAAGTGTTCGCTCAACTTTTCACTTTGCCTCTGCCTTCCAGACCCTGTATGGATTGAGGGACATCGTAACGGTGGCCAGACTGGAGCAGTGAGAGCTGGAATGGACGGGGTGTTAACTGCCGATGTCTTTGCTACCGTCACCACGGCTGTCGATGTTGTTGGCATAGTCGCAGACGATTTCACTGGCATTAACGATGCTGATTGATGTTTCTTCTTTCTCTCATTCCATCGCTGCTCGCGTGCACGGGGTCTGCAGTAGATCTGTGAGATGCGAGCGCTCATCCACCGGTTGCTGCTGCTGCAGCCCATGCTGCCGCGTTGAGGTGCACGCACCGAGTGGGTTTGGAGCATTGAGGAACTAAGAAATCTTTTTGGGAGGATTAAAAATTACAATTTGTGTTTAGGTGGAGTAACTTTGCCAACTAATTAAAATTTCGAGCTAATGATCAAATCACTAGTTTCTATTTTTACTACTTTAGCATTATTGAGGCACTTCTTTGGGAAGTAAGGCACGGTTTTACCCAAGAGCACCTAAATTTTTCATGACAAAGCCTCGCAACTTGCCAATCCATTCACTCAGCACACCAATTCACTGGACTCACAACCTCTACTAGGCATTGTCTCAATTCCAAAGATAGAGAGGAGTTAGCAGTCAGTCATTCCTCCTTACCCATGTATTCTAAGAATGCACATAAATAGCGAGTTTGCTCAACCCTCTACACATCACAGACAAGGGCAACCGAAAAGCTTACTCGTCAACTTTGCTCTGTCTCTTAGGCGCATCAGTGGTGGACTTCCTGTCCTTTTCAACCGCTCTACTGAAGGCAGATTTGTATCCGCATGCCTCTAAAAATGCCTTTGCCTTCTCTGGGGAATATCGAAGGAGGCGTTGATGAATAATGCGACTACCCATAAGCAAGAGCGTTGCTTTTAGTAGACCCAATTTCACCGCTTCATCAACACGCGATCGAAAGAAGGCCGAATACTTTGGTGAGTTGACTACAATGTCTGGCGACAGGCCCTGACGTGCCGCCACGCTGGGGTAGCGCACCAGTGGACGCATGCAGTCAATCCGAAGGCTTGGACTGCTGTTCACTTCCAGCAGAACTGGTCGACAGTCGGGCTCCACAAGAAGCAAGTCAAAGCCGAAGATCTTTTGAACCAACAAACAGGAAGAGTTTTTTTCAAGAAATTACATAAGTAGTTGTGGCCTAGGTTGTGGAACAGTAAAAAGTGCCAATAAATACATCCACTTAGCATCCAGCGGCACCCACGTTGTAGGAGCTCAGAACTTGTGTACCAAATCGTAGATTATGAATGCTTTAATGAGAAAAGAGAAAACTCAAAATAGGCACACGAACTATCACTATTACAAGAGAATGACTGCTAGACGTTAAGTGGTGATATTTCAATTTCTCAAGATGCTTTATAATGGATCGGTACGCGAAATATGCGGACACGAGTTTTTAGGCGGTAAAGTAAAATCGTGTCAATGGAACACTGTGGAACCAAGTAACTTGATGATTGAATGTGAAAATCATAAACTTTTGTAAAGCATCACAAGTGCAAATGCTAGTTTTAAGGCTAAAAAGTCCATTGGAAGCACACCTGAAAGCATTGAGGTGGATCTTTGGATTTGACAGAACCAGAATCGGTTATCCCACAGCCTCCACATTCTGCCCAATAGGCAACGCGGAGATAGGGAACCAAGGCAAATACTGTGTTTCTCACCAACTCGTCTACTTTTGGCCAAAAGGTTGTTGGAGTCAGGTTACTCCTAGTCTCAAAACGTCCAGACTGAATAAAGTGGTGAAGACGACGCTTGCACTGCCAATTGGTTTTTGTTTCCACGCAAGGGGAGTTCAGACATTCAGCATCGCTATGACTGCCGCCTTTTACGGAGGTCTTTGTGGAACCTATTGCTGTGGCTTCTAACTGAGACGACGTCTCTGGATCTACACTATCTGGGAACTTATTTATTGAGTAGTTGGTCAGATGCATCTTACTCTACAAAAGACAAATTTGATAGTTGAATTATGCAAGCGTCAATAACACAAGTGTATCTCCCAAATGCAACCAACATTTCGCATGTTCACGGCATCTGGTGTATGATACCTCTGACTGGCCAACCGAACCAGACCGTCCCTATAAACGTGGATCCGAAGGGGTTTGATTGATTCTAGGACTACGTAGATTCGTAGATCTGCTTTGAAACCACTCACAAGTACTGGGGTATCTTCGTACTGTTGAACCACCTCCTTAGCCGCTAAATATCCCATTGAATCTGCTCCTAAACAAATGGACGGATCCATCGCTGCCTCATTATCATTTTGAGGTCCATTGCCACGTCCATTCATCTGCTCTTTGCAGTACTCCTTCGGAGATTGGACCAGATAGATTCCCTTGCCCTGTGTTCCACCACTAGGTTTTACGATATATGTGACTGTTCCTGTTTCGTCTACCCGATTTGAAAAAGTCAGCATAATTTTTTGTTCAAAGCCACGTAGGAGCACAGAATGTTTAAGAACATACGTTTGGTGGTGTGAGAGGCCCACTCATCGTATTGGTGCGGTAGAAACCATGTGGGTGGATAAAAATTGTACGCTTCGGGGAAATGACGCCGCTGAAATTCCAAACATTTGAAAAGGCTTATTTTCGTCAAAAGACAGTGGATCCCTAAAAAGGTAAGGAAAGTATCAAGGGGTGCAAAAACCTACCGCGTGTTCAATATGCAAAGTAAAATATGAGCAGCCACTTGTAAATATCAAATACTTCTGCCCCACGGCTTTAAATAAGCACTCTCGAGAAAATTAGCAGTATCAATCTAAACTTAAAGCTTACTGTATCTTATGGCTACGCTTTTGTATAGCATTGGGATGGAAAAATGTCCAACTAACCGGGATATTTGTTGATGTAACCATTTCTGCATCTATCCTTCTTGAAAAAGTATGCAGCATTCCATGTTATGTCACGATCTTGCTCTTCCGTAACCTTAAAGTGTGCAACTTTATATGTTCAAGATTTTTTAAAATGAATACACTTTGTACTATTGCAGGAGAACGATAGGCCAGAAAACTACAGCTCCAAAGGAGCGAAAAGATAAGGAATAAATGCAGAATTGCAGAAATTTGTAGGAACATACTTAGGCAAAATAAAATTATCAGAAACTTCATTTACCAATAATTGACTCATCTTTTTCAGAGGATTAGCAAAGCACTTCATACCTTTCCGCCCAATTAATTAAATCGAGGTTTTAAGTCAGCTATCTTTACGCATTCTACTACCTAGTGGCGCACCCTACTATGCATCGGGATGGTAAAATAAATAAACAAATAAAATTGCAATAAAATACTTATCCATACCCTAGAACCAATTTATTTGCAAGGCAAAAAGACCAAAATAGTTTGCGTTTGATTTAAATACTGCTAAAATCCTAAAGTCAAAGTAACGCAAGTTAAAGTCTAGTGCGTTAAAAACGTTACATTTTAATTCACAAAAAAATTGATAATACAATAAAAAGATGTAAATATTAGTATGTACTAGTAATTCAACAGCTGAATCTCATAAGAAACAGTAGTTTGTTAAGCGGATTCTACATCTACTAACTTCGTTGAACCCAAGATCTTGGATGGCGAGTCGCAAGGCATCGATATTACTCCCAGCGAAATGAGTTCCAACTGATAAAGCACATCGCTGCACGGACTCCCTATGTTGTACTCTTATTGAACGTTTAGTATACAAAGAATATTCACGCAATGTCCTCATCCGTTTTTCTATTATATAACGTCGAAAGTCCGTTGGTTTGTATGTCAAGAGGGGTTTCAAGGTGTTGTATTGCACCCGGCGTGGTTTGGATCCAGAAAGCATATTTGATTGCAAGGTGTTGATGCGAAGAACCAATTCTCGTTTACCGGTGGTTAACTAAGACTTCTATATACCGAGCGAAAATCACAACGAGTTATCGTGTCACTTCATGGCCTTGCTATCGTTTAAATTATTGCATCCGTAGCAATGACTCTAACAAGACCATCTGGTGCAAATAATCATCTTTATCGCCTTCTCATCGATGAACATCTAATACATAACCTGGCTCAGGCTGAGCGACACGCCCTTTACTCCAGTTCACTGGCCAACAATGAACGCAGATGGGCAAACGCTGTCTCAGATAAGAATAGAAGACAATTAATATACACGGTCTTCCATTTCACATATTTTGTATGCAGTCGTTGTTTCACCTTAATTGCCTATTTCGATGGCGATGAATTAGCCGTATTTTCTTCATTGATTCCACATAGTTCTTTGAGGACAAATTTTTCTGCTGCGAAGTATTAAGCGTTAAGTATTAATTTTGTCTGCTTTTGCAATATTATAAGGATTCCCTGATTTTGGGGAAGTATATTGCAACTCGTTTAAACTTCGCGAATTGCATAGCCAAGGCACTTTTCACTATTCCATGGGGTCATAATTGAGCTATGCATAACTTAATTTAATTCTTTGGGGTTACGTTCTACCATCATGTAGTCATTGAGCCAAAATTATGATATTAGGTTCTTTATAATTCTGGAAACAAAACCAGATATTACTGACGCATTCGCTGCCACTTTAGCGCCTCGAGGCTTCCTTGATGTAGAATTATGACAGCGATCAGGCCGAATACACGCATTCAACGAACATTGAGGCTTTGGTCAACCGGAATGGCTGAAAACGGTAGACTTTTGGCGGAGGTCGATGGCGGAAACCTACGTGACCTATTGTCAAAACCAATACTTAACCAACCAGTCAAAACATTATTTTGCATCTTTTGAGCCTTTTTGGTATTACATCTCGGTGCTGTCCTATGCCATCTTTGTTTTGGCCACTTCATTAAACCTTCTTCCAGACCTTTTGGTCACAAAGCTATTCTGACAATTTTAAAGCCTGAATTTGTTAGTGCCATATAATTTACAATTGTTGCATTTATAAGTCGTAAAGGGTTATAAAATTTTAGTACTTAGATCCGTAAAGAACCGTCACGAAACCATCTAGCATGGAAAAATTTGAAAAGTACAAGGCAGGTTAGAATTAACATTTGAGGGCCGCAGAGGATGGATATGACTCGGACCTAGGTTCAAGAGCTTCTCTACTTAAAACTGGGCCAAATTTACTTTAATTGATTGATGATTTACAACCTTATGCTAAATAGGAAGACTGGCGGCAAGCGCCCAATTTTTTGTCTTTGCATGTGGTCGATATTTTGTTACTATTAAATTATCAGTAGCGAGGTATTTGTAACAAATCCTCACAACTCATGAGAAGTTAAAAGCTGCACCATTGGCAAACAATGAAGCCTATCCATGAATCAACGAGGGTGCATGACTAGCAGACATAATCCCCGATAATCTAACAACTTTCCCAGGTCAAGTGAAGGAGTGAAATTATAATTTCCAATCACATTAGACCAATCGAATCCACAGTGCTGTAAAAGAAAGATTAAAATATCTCGCACTTCCCACAGAGACGAATGCTTAAGCTGGCGCATGTGACGATACACAAGTAAGATTTTTTAATGAAGCATGTCTGTGAAAATCCCAATCTCTCTGCACTGAAACTAAAAGACCGTTTTAACTTTCGTTATTTTCTGGACTAAACACGCATTCGCACACGTAAGCACATTTACATTTGCGACCCCTGTCCCATGTGTGTGTGTGTGTGTGTGTGTTTGTGTGTGAGGGTGTGTGGAGGCATTTTCGCAGACAACGAGGCACGTTCCGGCCCACACCTGCAATTTTTTGTTGGAGGATTAGACAGACCGTTGCTCCTGTAGCGATTTCAGTCCGCCCCAAGTGTACCGATGGTGGTGGACCGGAAGCGAAGCCGACGAAGACGACGACGACGACTACCACAACCTCGAGGGAGGTACAAGTGAACACACACACACACACACACACACGCAAATGTATATCTGTATATTTATACACATGAGGAGAACACAAAAACGTCTCACGTGCATGCAAAAACGTGTCTAAAACTCGGGAGGGAAATCCCAGTCAAGTAACCCAAATGAATGAGGAAAAAGGTGAAGCTGTAAACCTTTTGTTGGTAAGTGCTTAAATGCACCTGGGAAAATCTCAATTCGCTTGTTTTTGTCATTCTAGTGCTTTAAGATCACTTCTGCTATCGTGAGTACCGCAAATGACTTGGGCTCTTACACAAGTTCCAGTTTTAAAAGCGTCAAATCTATCCAAAAAAGCGTGTTGCATTACTTTTTAAGAAAGTCAAATATGCTTCTGTGGCTGTGCGTGCTACCCAAACCCCAAAGACAAAGGCATGAGCTCACGTGTCAACAGTCCTTAGTTGTCGCCTAAATTTGACTCAGAGACGATTCATCCCTCAACTTCTGTTAAGACTGCCTGTTGTTCGACTTTCCGAGGGTTTGGGAGAACATCCGCTCTCCCTCAGTCCTGCCTGACTGGTCCACACGAAGGTCAGGGCCGCCCGGTCACTGTGGCCACACACGCAATCGAGCAGTCGCAGAAGCCGACCTAGTCGCCGGTGTTCTACACGGCGGAGCCTTCGAGCACGCACACGCTGGTCGCACGACTTTTGCCCCTTCAATTTAGCCATCCGCCTTGAAGTCTGTGCCTGCTGTTTAATCAATTGGGACTTGGCATTGCCGACAAGGCGGATGCAAGTCATGAAATTGGCAACCCACTCTCCAGCAATTTCCAAATCTTGTTCTCCCTTTTTACACCATTCCATTCCATACTTCCCCACGCATTATTAGTGGATTCGGTGGTGCTTCTACGTGCCAGTGCATTTTTTCCCTATTGTGCCCTTCTCACAAAGGAAAAAAACAAAGCTACTGCAGATTATTGGGGTTGTTGGGAGTCAATGCTGTCCAATTGTGACTGCGACCGCGGGCGAGAAATCGCCACCGACTCCTGACCATGGGATGTGAATCCAGAGGCAGTAATAAAAAGTGGGAGGGAAAAATATGTGCCATGGCAATGTACTCATCCACACCGTCACTTAACAGCCGCATTGTTTTGATCGCGCCACCTCAACTACCACCGGAATCCTGGAGACTGTGCACAAAGAAGTGCAGCGAAGAGGCCAACTTTGGCCACTCGTCTTCCCTGTGGCATTTATGGAGCTTTTTGTAGTGTTGAGCTTTAAACTGGACAAAAATCCACTCATTTTGGTGTTGATTCGCAAGCTGCCTTGGAAACGGATTGGCAGGTATTCACTAACCATCGAATGATGGGGTTTTCCTTTGGGGCCTCTTCAATGCCTCCTGCGGATTCCAATTTTCCCTGTTAACTGCACCTCTTGAGAAATTAAAGGACAAAGACAGCTTATTTTCACACCAAATCAGGGATTCTTTGGGCAGCCATGCATTTCAACTCCCTTTATAAGTTACAAAGACTATCTGCCGTGGCGGCCAATTTAAAGTGGATACGCATGAAACGTCTGTACTTTTCAGTGAAGTTACAACTGCCCTGGAATTAGGTAATTTTCTGGTGTATTTTAATTTTGTGGCATACAAGATGTGTGGGTGAAATTTGCCGGAAACCAAAGGTTAAACTGTCAAGAAGGCAGTCAAAGTGATTTATGCCCTCGCAGTGAGTGTGGTCCGTGTCACCCAACAGAGTCGTTACGCGGTTGGAGGTTTTATGGTGTGTGAAGGATAAGTTGGAGGTTAGTTGACAGAGTTTCCCACCAACTCGCAAGGCTGTCGGTAATGCGGGAGCTGCGGTTCTTATGATGCCTTCAATGCGGGCTGTCATTAGCATGGCAGCTCTTGACGGTGCCTCTCCCCCTCCCCAAAGGAAGGTTCACTGCTCTGGCACGGAGGCCATCCACCGAGACTTCTTGATTATGCAGCAGGACTGATAAAAGCCAACTTTCTGCATCACAGCTTGCTCCTCTCCTATCTTATCATTGCTGGAAATGGCTTAGCAGCGCATCCAATGATAGTGTAAACCTTCATTCATTCCCCTGTATACAGAGCATTTTGGGAGCTTAGTTTTGCCATAATTACTTCACCTTTTATTAGCCAGTGCTCTGAAGGAAAATTTGACTAAGTCCTTGGGAGGGGCGGAGGGAGGGAGGGAGGGAGGGAGGGAGGGAGGTAGGGGAATTGACGAGGGCAATCAGTGGTGATTCACGGAAGGCAGCACCGTTCCCATGTGCACATAATGCTGTGGGAGTGGTTAGCCTTTACCGGGGGGGATACGTATCGTTAAATTTTGATACTTTATTGCCTCTTTAATTCCCCTCACTTCTGGGCATTCGATTAGCCAGATAGCAACTGGCTACACGGGAATGCGGTCTTATTATTAGCCCGAGGGGTGGGGCTGCGGGGGACGCGGTGACTCTGGTACCGAAGTGGTAATTATCCCTGACCCAAGTCAGCCCATACCGCAAAAGATGCATTCCTCTTCAATAAATTATGACCTAAAGACACGAGGTCAGGTGGAGAGAGCGAAACGACCCTTTTTTTTTTCAGTTCTGCCCCATTGGCTCTTTAAATGTCACGAGTGGATGTCTCAAATTTTACTGACCCTACTTTGACAATGTGATTGTCACTTTCCCAAATGATAAATTTTAGTCACTTTTAGCGAAATATATGAATTTTTACCACAAAAATGGTTTGACACCACGAAAATTGCCTTTTTTGAATTTAATACGAAACGTCAGACAGTCAATCTCGCCTTTAATGTGCGTGACAATCTGGCTAATTTCTTCCTGAGTATTTTTATATTTATTTTTTTAAAATAAAAGTTAACAGTACAGAGCGAGTGAGCTGTTGAAATGACCAGGTGGGTTCCAGCCGCGGACTGAAGTTGTTTCAATGCGCACCCACCAGAAATGTGTCAGATCCACTGGGTGCAATTTACTGCATATTGATTGGAGCGATTTTTACTGACAAGACTAATGACAATTTGCACACATGCACATCCACTTGCAGAAATCCCGCTCCCAGTCAACATGGGATGTGTTTACACTTGATAGTTAAATGGGGAAAAGCGTATAGGCGGAGAGGAGAGGGGGGGCGAGAGAGGGGCAAAGGGGGGATGAACAAATCACCGTCTGGTCGTTTGTTTAGCTTTCTAGCGTTGGCAACTGAGATTGTGTATGCAAGCGCCTTGACTGCGTGAAAATTTATGCCATGGGAATTGACGCTATAAGCGGAACAGATTATATCTGTCAAATGAACGCCCTTCCTTCCCTCCTTCCGTTGCAGCCTCTTTGCATGACCGGATCGAGATACGTATGAGGCTACCCAGTGGCCCCTTTTGACAGCCAAGTGTGGATGAATGATGTCTTCGATCACGGCAGCCTATTAAACTGACGCACCGAAGTCTATCCATCCATCCATCCATTTGGCCATTTAACCCTTCATTTTAGCCATCTATCCTTGCCCATACGCATCCCTCCAAGTGCACAATTTTTAGACAATTAATCAACCTAACTCAAATGCTTCTGTTGCTTCCAGTGCATTATTGCCTTCTGCCATCCAACGCAAGAGGTCAGGAAGCCTTTCATGAAAAAAAAATTAAATTGTACATTTAAGACGGGGCCGTGTTTGAGCGTAAAAAGGGAACTTTTACTTTAATTTCTTTCTTCAAACGAAGCGTTTCATAGTAATGCATCCACAATGTAGTGTCTGGACGCCTTAGTTTCAATTGACTCTTCCGTGCTTTGCTCCCTCCATCTGCCTGTAGCCAATTTGGGATCATCCGAATGGTAAAAGGGCGACCACAAGACACCTTGAGGATGCGGTTTTTGCCTCAGTCCTTTATGAAGGACTGGTGAATAAGAATGACCTCTTGTGTTGCATGCATGACTACGTCAAAGTGGTGTATCGTCTACTTAAGAGGGCGTTTTAGGCACCGTTTCTTCAAACTGCATCTCAACAACCGAAATTACCAACCTCAAACTACGTCGCTAGAATTGGTGGCCATTTGGAAAGACTTTCCTCGTAATTAGGCGAGAAAATTCTCTCCAGAGAGTGTGGCACCATCGGGGCAGCACCCAATCAGGACCTGACTGCATCAAGTTGGAGCCTATGTACACCAAGTTAGGCCAGATGAACAGCAATGCCGTCTAAAAGTCTTGTTTAAATATAATTTCCCTAAATGACATCTAACCAGGCAAGAATTTGATCATCAACCACGGCTCACACGGCTAGGAGTGGTCATACGCAAACCCACTTCAAAACCTCGGATCTTACTGGCCCCCGCAAGTCTCATGCACCGCCGCGACTGTCATCGGGATCGGACACTGCCTGTGGCCGAGTCAGTTGATCAGTGTCCCCCGCCTGGCCCACGCTAACACCCCTAAATCATCGTCCTCGATGTATATTGCCATTGTCTTAGTTGCTAAGTGGGAGATATGGGACACCGGGTGGTGTGAAATCGGGTCAAGTCTTGGGCAACTCTCGTCCGCTTCGGTCATGACACGATCGAAAGGCGTGAGGCCGTGGAACCGCCACTAATCACCTCAAAAGACAAATCAAATTGCTACAATCACTGTAATCGCCTCATTTCCTTTTCAACAACTTCCTCCAATGCTTACATACTTTGCTTTTTTTTCCCCAGTTAACTTGAAAGCCTCTTTACTTTGGTCATAAGATTAGGACTAGTAAATAAATTCCACTTTTTTATTGTTTCAAAAAAAAGAACTCGTTTGGATGATTAGACTACCCCCCGACATTAGGCAATCAGCGTTATTGCCCCCAAACGAAGTGTCATCTTTCAGACGCACTAATCTGTCATCCGCTTCGCCTCTGTGGCTTTCTACAAATGTCCAGAACAATTTAGCGGATTGATTGCAGACCCATACGCATAGCCAAATGGATGACAGAGGCGATGGACTTTCGTAACAATTGGGGAGACTTCGTCCCCCTTCAGAAGGTGAAGTTGAGAGACTTATAATGATGTAATTTCTGCACAATTTTTTTTTAAAAAAAAGGTAGTAGAATCAGTGAGGCAGGCGAGTTTGCGCTGCTAAAAGGTTCTTACAGATAAAAAAGTATGATGCATGCGTTGTGATATCATTTACCTAAAATTTTCTCATTCAATTGAAATAGAAAGGGTATCAAAATTTACAAGTATAATTTGTTGAGCAAACACTTAGTCACACATTCTGAAATTCAGGAAGCAGTAAGTTTTCCACAATTTCTATTCGTTTTTTCAAGTCATTCTGTGGCTAGTGAAGAATGCTTTCTTCCATAACTGACTTGTCCATCAAGTTCACAAGGCTAAATTGGATCTGAATTCAACCGTGAAATTTCCCCCTCTCAAATGTACGTTCCCTCGGGCTGAAATTTCAGGTTAAAATTAATTGGTCCGGCAAATCTTACTTGATGGGAGGTTGCCTTAGTTGAGAGAAAAGTCCCATGAGTAGGGAAAAAGAGAGTGTTATCCCATCACCTTGATCACTTTCCCCGGGAGGGGCAATAAATACACATTGTCCCACTAATCCAATGCTAATCTTGGAATGAGGTAAAATCCCAGAGGTGCGCACTTAGGTTGGCACTAAGTAGGCGGAAAGCCCAGAGATTCAGAGGCAGGCGCGATTAGCCGTTAGTGCATACGCACCGCACGCGCTCTTTACCTGATTGGTTTATGAGGGCACGTGAGCAACCAATGGGCGTTGAGAGCTGTCGTCGCAAGCCCAGTGGTGCCTTGACGAATTGCCATCGTCACCGTGAGTGCGGCCGTGTGTGCGCATGACACGCGAGCAGGTGAAGGGGAGGGAGGAGAGGTGGTGGTGGTGGTGGGTGGAGTGGGGGAGGAACAGGACGGAATTTCACTCCTTCTCCGGCTGCATGACCAACGGGACGATGTCCGCGAAGGCCTCTGCTTTCTCCATTGACGCCATCATGACAGCCACGCCTACTAGCACCTCGGCTAAATCTACCTCGTCTCAACAAAGTCCTGGTGAGTTCTGTTCCTTACTTTTAAAAGACAATACCCTTTAAAGTCGCATTGACTTGCTATTAAACCTTACAGCTGGCTTTGATTTTTTATTCCTCACTTTAAAATCGAAAAATTCTACTTCCTCCTATTTAATTTGGGAAACATGCTAATGCAATTAAATCGAAATTACGGTTAAGGGGAATCCAGTATTCTTGTAATAAACGCCAAAATGTCTTTTGCAAGCAAAGATTGGCCAAAACTATGCGCAACGCTAGCACTTATAATTAATTGGCTCACTTATTTCTTTACCTTAACTTCCCTTAAAAGCTCCCTTTATCCCTTTCTTGCAATTCACCCAACTAATTAATTATTTGACGCAAAAGTGAAAATGAAAATCAGGTATTAAAAAATTCTAATTGCAACTGCTTTATGCTGATTGCTAAATAAGATAATAAAGGCTCGACTGGATGACAAGGGACGTTTTGCTGGGAGGTCAGTCTAAGTGGGACTACGGCGAGGCGCGATGGTGAGGAGCTGCCACGATCTTCCCCCAACACCACTGAAATAGGATGTCCGCATATTCCTTTTTTTATCAGGAGCTGCCACTAGTCAATTCCTCAAATGATCCTTTTAATAAATATTTGGGCAAAGTCTCTCAAAAAGCAGCCGAATTTGATTCAAAGTGGTTTCTTTTTCTCCAAAAAAACAATGCTAAAGCAGTAGTAGGCATGTCAGTGGATAATTAGGCGTGTGTGCAAGGAGAAGTCCTTTATGAGGATTATTTTTATTTGTATTTCAAAATTATGATTCTTACAATTGGTTGCTTCATTAAATGCAGAAGGAGTGTATAAAACAGGAGAAATGATAGGTGTGGAGAGTTGGTTTTGGAAAAATTTGGGCGAATAGTACAACTTATCCATCGATGAGTACGATAGACCATTTGTGGCTTGTGACTGCCAGCGGTTGCATTCATGGCGTGTTTTCAGTGAGACAAAGAACTCGGCTTGGCATTTCAATCGTGTCCTTATGCAGCGCAAAGGGTCACAACAATTGCAGCTCAGGAGGAGGCGTAGGAGGGCCCAGTAATAGGGTGCTCTGGAGGCTTCCATCCACCGCATCAAATGGCGACATGCCGGGGAGCATTCTCGACGGCAGTCAGACGGATTGACAATCACGACCCAATTGGGCGCCGTCTCGTGTCTGTAACACGTAGCTGCTTTTTGTCTCATCGGCCCCCTTCCTCCCGCCTTCCTCTGGTGTCCACGAAGAAGTGTCGAATTTGCACTGTTGATGGCAACCGGTCTCAACTCAACAAGCCGTGTTTCTCTCTCTCTCGCTCTGATTCCGCTGATGAACGTCCCTTACCATTCCGGCTTGTTGTTGGAGCACATCGGATGTGATCCCAAATGAATGTTGAGTTCTAGAACATAAAAGGCACAAAACTGTAGCAAAAATGCACTTGTCACCACTCAAGGTGGAAGAGTTGAGACGGAGTCTTGGCAAGGCTCTGTGACCGCCTCCCTTCGTGTCGCTTGTCGAAACCCGATGACCACTTGTCATGTGTAAGACGATGCTTCTGTGGACTGTTGATAAGAAGCAGAAGCACATCGAGACAGACATTGATCCTGATTGATTGTCGGTTGAGAGCGCCTCCTTTGCAATCCTCCTGCAAGTGTCTGATCTGCACACAACAAGTGATTACTTCTGTGTGCTTCTCTCTACTGCCTTAATGGACTGATTACTCGTGGAGGCTTGATAAAAGACCAGTCTTACCTCACTATAATCCATGCATAAGATTTTATGCCTGTTTGACATTTATTTGTCAAGCAAACTTTGAGGAAATTTGGGCTTTTTTTGTTTCCTAAAAAGGGAGGCAATTCATTTTAGGAAACAAAACACACAAAATAAATAAATTCGTCAATTTTGCCTGAAATTATTGTTTCTCTTACCACAGAGAAGAAGTGGAGTCAAGAACGGGCTAATTTTGCCACGAAATTCGATGACCGCGATACATTTGTTGCCATGGCTTCACACACACACACACACTGCACTGACCACAGCAGCGACGAAAATGCAATTGTGCTGTTGAAATCAAATCTCTCCTAGACAACGGCATCATCAACGGCATCATTAACGGCACCACCACCACCACCGCCATCAAGTCCGTTGTTGGGCCGGAGACAATGTAATTTGATAGGGCAGGTGTTGGTGGTGGCGGTGCCGAAGGTCTCGCACAAATTTACCTACAATACTGTTACTCTCGTCTTTAAGCTGGGTTAGGGCGCTGCGCTCCCTTCCAGTCAGCAGAAGTCGGATTTGTTAAAACGCTTTAAAGTGCTGCTTTGGTTTGTGTAAATTAATACCCAATCCCCTTCCACCCTGCACCCTGCCACTCCGGCCTTGGGATTTGGGTTCACCGAGGGGTTCTCAGAGCTCTCAAGTTTTTATCCAATTAGCAATTAATTGGTAGTTAATGCCTCTCTTTAGCCGTGAGTCCAAAGTCTGAGGGTCGACTATTGCGACGAAGTTGGTCAAGTCTCCTTAGCAACGAAGACACTTCACCACTTCCAACAAAGTCTCCACGACTGCCCTTCTACCCGCCATCTCCATCGGTTCATCACAATGCCCAAACACCACCGTCTTGTGAGAGTCTACTAAGGTAGTCAAAGTAATCCGTGCCCTCCAAGGCCGTCCTAGTGGTGTGATAAAGTGTTCGTGGAATTGCCATCTTTTAGACTCCCCAAATCTGATGCTACTCTTGTATCACCCAGCCTTAGGAGCGGTGGCTTTCCGTGTCGAACTTTTGGAGGAACAGGCGATTTAGCACAAGCTCAATGTCACCTAGAGACTAGGGAGCTTTGGCAACGATTCAATGAACTTGGCACTGAAATGATTATAACCAAATCCGGAAGGTGAGGTATTTGAGGGTGAAAGGGCATTTCAAATTTACCCCCACATATTGCATTTTAGACGGATGTTTCCCGTAATGCGAGTGTCCTTCACAGGTCTCAGACCAGGGCAAAAGTACACTGTGTTGATGGACATTGTTCCAGTAGACAATAAGCGCTATCGGTACGCCTACCACCGATCCAGTTGGCTGGTAGCCGGCAAGGCTGATCCCGAGACCGCCGATCAGCAGCGAAGACGTCGTCGATGCTACTTGCATCCTGATGCACCGTTCACCGGTGAACAGTTGGCTCGACAGACGGTCTCTTTCGAGAAACTCAAATTAACCAACAACCTCCTTGACAAGCATGGTTATGTGCGTGACTGTAATCTAGTTCTTGTTTATTACTTTTCTAAATGCCGCCTATTTAAGTAGTATAGTTTCACCCTCTCCCGCGTTCACTTCCCCAGTGGATTCAAACAAAGCACTTGGCTAGGTTTGATCACAAGCGTGATTCCGCATTAGCTAATTGCAAGGGGTAAGAAAGGAAAAGCGCTGAGGCGTTTTGCTCCTTTTTATGCCTTATTTTCTTGTTCTGCAGATAATTCTCAACTCAATGCACAAATACCAACCACGAATTCACTTGGTGAGACGACCGAGGTGTGGTTTTTCATCCGATACACTCACTTCTCTGCCTACAGAAGAGATAAAAACGTTCGAGTTTCCTGAAACCGTCTTCATTGCAGTAACCGCCTACCAAAATCAACTTGTAAGCTCCTTGCCCTTTTGAAGGAACCGGTCCCTAGTGCGCCTCACAAGGGGATGGGAGTCGTATTCTGCGAGAGAGTCAAAACCCATTGCCACATGATCGTGAATGGGTTGCGTCTGGTTGATTGTCTCTTGAGTGGCCACCTCAACATACTTTGAAACCTCTCAAACTTAGCATTCGAGTTTGGCTCGGATTTGACCGCCCTGGTATTGTGCGTCTGGTCCACGGCTCCGTTGCCATGCCGCTCAGGGGGAGTGTTTGACCTTGTTTGGTCACAGTGGCTCCCCCTTCTTCCGCGGAGATCTGTTGTGTTGTTCTAACACATTCCAAGCCATTGCAAACTTGTGGGGGGAGGGGATCTGGCGAATTAAAAACGCGGGACAACTGTGGAGGGATGAGTGACTGCGAAAAATAGAACAAAAGGCTCACTTTTCAACTTGGAAGTTCTGTGATGAATAAAGTAAAGGTTTTGGGGAAACCGATTTCCCTAAAAAAGGGCATATAAAAGGGCTGGATAGTGGCAGCACCATCTGGCACAACGAGGATCACCATCGACCTTGTAATTAGCAGTCATCTTTGCAGCGAAAGTAGTCACATCTGGTTTGCAGGTAACATCACAAGGCAATGGAAGAGAGGAGGGGAAGAGGGAGGAAAAGGTGAAAGAGAAGGGGGGGGAGCGAGGGGAGGGCTGGGTGGCATAGGATGTTAGCTAGCGTTTCACCCTTCCTCCCTTGTCCCCTTCACACACACACACACACACACACACACACCTGAGTGAACCACGTGTGTGAACGTGTTGGTGCGTAACAACTTTCTAGTTGTGTGCGCCTGACCCAGAAAGACGTCTTGCACATGCAAAGGTGCTGATTTACGACCAGTAGCTGCGCCTGCACTGCATAAAACAGAACAGCCCAAAATGTCACCTGTTTGCGGCTTGTATTTGGCCTTCCCTCACATCGCCTCGGTGTTTACACGGCGCTATTGTTCATGTTTTTTTAGATAACAAAACTGAAAATTGACTGCAATCCATTTGCCAAGGGCTTCCGTGATTCATCGCGTCTCTCAGACTTCGAACGGTGAGTTGACGCACAATTTAAATTCAAACAAATGCATTCCTACACATCAGCACATTTGTTTCACCGCCGCCTTTGCTGATTGGTTAGTTGTGACGCAATTGATGGGTTGAGAAGAGTGCTAAGTCACCTTTGGACAGTGCGAGAGGTGGGATTCACAGATGCAGGGGAAAGGAGTGTGCCTCAAAACTAGGTGAGAAACTCACTCACTCTCTCTCTCTCTCTCGCAGCAGGTGCTTTTGCGGCCTAATTCATTGCTTTTGTTTACTATGAGAGCTTGCGCTTGCCAGCGCTCCAGAGACGAAGCGCGAACAGGAGTTCGGTGTTTATATGAATCGCTGACGCCAACGCCCCCAGAGAGGCAGCGACAGTGGAAGGAAGGAAAGAAGGAAGGAAGGAGGGAAGCACCGGGACCTAATTTATTCGTTCTCCCTAGGAAGGGATAAGGTGGTGGTAAGGGCGGTGACGACGGTGATTGTGTTGATAATGGCATTGACGGCCTGTGCAAAGACGGCATTTGGCAAGGGAGGCTGTGTGTCTGTTTACATTAGCACCATGCGGTGAAAACGTTCCGATAGGCACATTATTGTTAGGGCCCATTCAACCAGATTGGGCAAGAAGGCGAGACAGGAGGGTGTGAGAGGACAGTTTCTGCCAGAATTTGCAGACTGCGCACACGCATACCCACAGGTAGAATTAATGCACAAGAAATAGATAGCTGCCTTCTTCTCCCTCCTGTCTGTATAGGTAGAGGCATACCTCACTTAAATGCATAAAATGGCATTTGAGGATTAACCACTCTTTCTTCTCTCTTCCCCTTTAAGAGAATCAATGGAAAATCTTCTGGCCTCTCAACATTCCGGTGGGATGATTTCAGCCCTAGCCACAGGACACATTAGAACCCCTCCAATACTGAGCACTGCACGCACACCTTCGGATCACAGCCCGTCCTTTTCCTCCACCTTCTCTACCATCAATTCTGCCAACTCATCCAACTCCCTGACAAGCCTCATGCAACAGATGCTGACCTCATCACTGGCCCATCGCGATTTCGCACCGAATCCCCCTCTCCCATCCAATTCTGCGGTCGCAATGCTGGCCTACCTCCAATTGGTCCATTCGCTAAGTGGTCAAGACAGCAGCCAATCGGAGTGGACGGACAGGGATTCGGTATCCTAAGTGATTTACCAGTGCTACTGATTTTTTCTTCGTATTTTTGTCTGTACATAAGCATTACACAACCAGCATTCTACATTATAAAGCTGTTAATATCTTACTTTGATAATGAGTAGCAACGTTGCTGGGATGGACAACACTAAAAATGCCAACGAAACACGGACAAATTGGTGAAGGTGGTAATTTTTTTTATTTATACCAATAAGAGGTAAAATTTGTAGCTGTAATGTTAGGCTTTCACCTCAATCTACTCATTATCCTACAACTTAAGCCATTGACTGTCCTGCTTTGTCCACAGTTCGTTGACCAGTTTTCAAATGTAATGCTACCGAATCATGTCACAAGTTCACGTTAAACAGGAGTGAGAAGGCAGGAAAGTAAATCAAAAGCCCAAGAAAAAGAAATTACTCTTATTAATGTGTGGTATGATACCGCTGGGCATTTCATAATGCCGCATTGCAATAAGCTCATCAAGACCAGGAGCATTCATACGCAGGTTTTACGGTTCGTTGGCCCTACCCAAGGCAATTTGCCAGGTAAACTTGTGCCTCATTACTGGTAATGAGATTCAAAATCACAGTGAACATACACTAAGTTCACACTCACAAGTCACACTCACCGAAGGGAGAAGATGCATCATGTCAAAATCATGTAAGCTTTTTGCCTTAAAGTAAAAGCAAGAGGTTAAAAATTCACTTTGTTTGGTGACTTAGGTGCTGCTTAATGTGCCAGCAAGGCCTCTCTTCGAATGGGGACATTCCCAGAAAGACGAAGGGAAGTAGGGAGAGGCATGACGACGACTAGGACTACGACGACGTAAATATCTCGCTAGTTGCCAGCTCACCTTATCCCTGCCTCCACAGCACAACCATGAGCCGCCTTTTCTGGGACAGCACCGGATGAGGAGGCAGTAATTCCTTCCTACATTACGCGAGTCAACATTTAAGGCTATTGAATGGGCGTTAGAGTGTGATGAAGTCAAGGCTGGATGATTGCCTGATCTTGCAAGTCATGTTGAAGAACGACAACTCAACAGCTGGATGAAGTTATAAAGTAGCTGTAAGCAATCATCAGCTCTGATTGGTCCTTTTCTTCTCCCGATATTATTAATAATAACTGGGTGTAAATTGACTAGACATGAATGTGGGTGAGGGATCAAGCGATGGCTCTAAGCAGCCGGAGGACTTTACAATGAGGCTTGACAGCAGTGGAATATAAAATTATTTTACCTTCAAAAGGCAATATCATCATTTTTGATGGGGAAAAAGGCAAGCTGGAAGCATTGAGAACGCCTTGGAGAAATCTGCTGGATTTAAGCGAGCACGGGCACAGGCGAGGCGCACCGATACTAAAACGGCAAAACGTGTGAAATTTTGCACACAGAGATGTGCTTTAGGAAATTTGAGAAACCCCCTCGTGAAAATTATTGCTGGCCCTCGAGAACACCAATGACGAGAATTTACGAGGGAGTGTTTGAGGCTCCAACTTCTAAGGTGCAGTCGATGGACGAGTGCGTGGGACTTGAGTCGTCCACATTTTGCACGATCACTGGCTTAGAATAACGAAAAAATATATATGTGTTTTGAAGCTGATGCATGACACAACCACACAACCAAAAAATTAAATAAGCTCTCTGAATTGGAGTTTATTTGTCTCATGGTGATTGAATTTTGATTAAGATAACTGTGCCCTTAAAAGACTGCCAGCCTGTTAAGAGGAGAAGCAGACAACTGCCATGTTCTTTGTTTGGAGTAAAATCAAAGTTCAAATTAGGCTAATCTCGACATTATCATTAGGCTTGTCTAAACAAATCGCGACCAAAATTGCTGGAAAGGGAAACATGATGATCAAGCGATCCCTTGATCAGAAAGGGTCGAGTTACCGCTCTTGTAAGGAATTACGGTCCACAATTTCCAGCGCGCAAGCATTACAATGAGAGAATTCGAACAAATTTGTAGCGTGTGTGTAATTCGAAGCATGCCTTTGGCGCCTCAGCATCTATGCAGGTGGCAGAAGATCATGTTTCTATGGTGCCTCTTTCCAGTCATCTTGTCGCACACGAATAAAATCACGCTACTTATTAAATTTTAGTAAGTAATTTTGAGCACCTTCTGATCCTCGCCCAAGACCAAATGGCCACAGACCATTGGATGGCTGGAAATTTGGCACTGCGTGGGATTGCAAGCCTAAAACTGCAACCTGTTACTAATTTGTTGTGTTGGATAGATGGGCAAGACGGAGCCGTGATTCATTCAAAATGCTTACGCAAATGTCCTTGACTACATTACCTTGCAGACAAAGTGGCTTTTCCCTAAGGAAATGGTGCCTAATTTGTCTAGAAAGTCACTTTACGAAGCCGAATCCATCAAACATCATCGTTTTGGGTGGTAATTAGACACTCCTGCAATGCTGGTCACTGCCAGCGGGGAGACAGTTAAATATCTGAGAGGAAGAGGAATGGTAAAACTCCTCAACATTTGTCACGGAATCAGAAATCGGTCATGCGAATCAATGTGCTGTTGGAGAAGTAGGCACAATCGTTTAGTCAAGCCAATATTTCCCACCCTCGCCCTGCTCCACAGCTCTTCCTCTTTACCGCGACTCTAATGCCTACAGGAGTCCATCCACTTCGACGGTGCCTGGCGAAGGCGCACGAAGCCAAACCACTCGAGTGTGAGCCAACGGTGAGATATTTGAGGCAAGTCGGGCAACCACAGCTTGAGCTGACTCCTTAAAGTTAAGTGGAATTGCTTTGGGAGACGTGAAATGGTGAAATATTCGCACGGCATTTACCGACCACAAAGTCAATAAGTAAAGCAAAAAACACGCAATGAAAGTAGCCACAAAGCACCAGATTTCTTGACAGGTTTATAAGACCACTGAGGGCACTGAGAATCTCATGAGGGACAATTAAGCGACCCAATCCAGCGAACACCTACTGACGGAGCAAACGCGGGTTGGAGGAGGCGTCTCACTTCGGACCAGCCAATGACAGTCTGTGGCTGGTGGTTGAAGGAGAGGGAATAAACCGTGACCCGGACACAGCTGGCCATATTCGGCCGAGAACGCCAAGTCAAATCTGCCGATTTCGACAGGCGAGAGGGCACTTCGTGGTGGAGAATGGCTCAGCCTCGTCGCAGTAGGCAATCACCGGAGCTGTTAAGTTCATCAGCCGTGTTGGTGTGCCAGTGAAACAGTTGTTTCGCTAGACACCTAATCAAGCAAGTTCTTATAACACTAGTAATGCGGAACCCTGGAACAATCGTTCTGCTATTCGTTGCTTAGACTTTATTTTATGGTAATGAAAATGCACAACTTGAATCCTACGCCTTGTAGCACGGAGACTATGGCGGTGACAATGCAATGCGACAAAGAAACCATCCGCTTTCCCCGATGGTTTGGAGACCGAGGCTCCGAGTCAGTCTATCGCGGGGCGATGATAACGGCCTCTCTCCAGTGGGCGACCCGACTGCATTATCGTCATGGCTGGAGACCATCACCAAATTGGAAGCGTA
Source organism: Taenia crassiceps (assembly GCA_023375655.1). Classification (NCBI taxonomy): domain Eukaryota; kingdom Metazoa; phylum Platyhelminthes; class Cestoda; order Cyclophyllidea; family Taeniidae; genus Taenia; species Taenia crassiceps. Next base: position 736,640 of record JAKROA010000011.1, read on the forward strand.
AATTGACTTCCATCTCACAAGAAGTTGAAGGGGCAAGCGTCAGGAGGGCTGCTGAGTTGACAGCGCAATGAGAAGTGGTACGGAGGATGGTTACGATTAGCCCGAAACGATATTTCCAAAGCAGGTATCCACACACCGCAGGCGTATTTTGCCGAGATGAACAAATTCTCACCGAACGAATGCTCGCCGATGACTTTCGTGTTTGGGTGGAAGAGATTGGTCACGGGAATCACTGAGGAGGCGCTTGAGGCGAGAGGGGGCAATGACGGGCCCCCAGTCACAAAGGACGCCGCCAACCAACTCTTCACCATTTCGTGCGCCCTTAGTCGACCGCAAGATTTGTAGCACGAAACAGCGCATCCTCATTCAGACAACCTGACTCCAGCCGAGTTCACCACCAACAGCGGCTGTAAAGCTCCGCTTCGGGGAAAGTGAAAGCCATGACTTGAAGTCTGCTTGTACACATCCTCTGAAGTGTGGACGAGCCCGGCAAGGACGTTCATCTTGTGTCTTCAAGGTGGTGCAGGAAATATGAGGTGTTCATGTTGATACCACCTAAGAGACGAGGTGTAACGCTTGCCACTCCACATCCACTCACAAGGTGTGGTGGCAACGCTCATCCAGCCTCCGCGGAGTGGCACAGACCTCGCGCGGTGTCTCTGGTGGATAGATGATGGACAGATCTGTGGCGGTGGCGTGTGGAGCAGGCATCTGCTCCCCAAGGTAACTTCGCTGCAGGTGCGCCATCACAGGCGTAGAAGAACACCGCCAACCACTCCATGGTTAGGATCGTGGTTGTCATCGCCGTGTTGGAAGGGAACGACCCAAGGCCAGTGGTTAGGACATTTTACAGTTAGAATACTGCCAGTTCTAGGACGACACGCATTCAAGAGTACATTTACAGCGTGTCTCCCGATGCGAGCTAACTTCCCACATCTGCATACTGCCGCAGCTGCTGACTGACAGAACAAAATACCATAAAAACAAACTTCAATCTCAGATAATAGGAGTTTTGTTTCTACATTTCACAAAATCATGACAAACACTGATGTACGCATCACCAAGGAATATAAAACGTAGTAATTTCGCGTCAGGTGAAGCAGGGGTAATGGAGTACAGGTATCATTTGATAGGACCGGAGAGTGAGAGAACTCGTTTATGTACAAGTACATTAAAACATGCATTACTTTCCTCGACTCTTCTGCTCAGCAATTTTGCAACACTCGTCGGCTTCCATCCTGAGGACGGCAGTCACCTTGTCGATGTCATCGACACCGCAGTATTCGAAGGAGTCATCATCCTCGTCTACATCCACTTCTTCAATAACCTCTCCCTCCTCCTCAGGTCTCGAGAAGTGTGGACTTACGTCCACTTCGGCGGAGGTCGAGTCCGACTCCATACTGTCCAAAATAGCCGGCATTGACGATGGCATAGTCCTCAAGCGCACCGGGGAGGGACAACCAAACCAGGCTTCTCCATCTATCATTGTTCTTTTACGACCAATTTCCAAATCGCCATTTATAAAGTTCACGCCGTGCTTCTCTGCACAGAAACACACAAGTTCATGCAGCTCGCCAGCGGAGTAACCCATGAGAGTTTTAAGGTCACAGATAAATTTGTAGCAGAAGCGTTTGCTCTGCACCTTCGCAATCATATCTCCATCGTAGTAGTAGCGCAAAGCTCGCGAGAGCTTCTCGTAATTCATTGCTGGTTTGTTCTTACGCTGACCCCACATCGCAGCCACCCGCTCAGGGTTGGCGAGCATGAACTCGCCGTCCCTGTTGACCCAGTGGATGGCGTCCTGGTGGCGCCAGTCAGTGAGGAGATCCAAGAGAAACTGCCACAGATGAACTTGGCAACCACTACCAGCAGCTGGTGACTGAGTGCCTCCGCCTCCAAGCGTAATGGAGGACACCTAAAGGCGAAAGCCACAAATTCTTTGTTTTTTATGCAACCTTTTCCTCTAGCATGAACTTTTTCCAAATTACTATTAGCACAAAATTGATTTAAGTCAAGTAAGCACACCATTCACAATATTTTCTGTAATAAAAAGCAAAACTCACGGTTATAGTGCCAGAGTCGTGATGATGAGGAGGTGAGAGGGCCGATACAACCCGGTATTTCCTGACACTATTATTAGCACCACTACCGTCGACCGACAGAGAGGAAAATGGAGAATAAATGCGCTCCTCCGTGCGAAAGGCTGTGACAGTGGCAGAGGCGCCGGCGGTAACGATTGAGGTCACAGGAGCAGAAGTGTTTCCATCACCAGCACCATAGAAACTGCTGCCATGCGCAGTAAAGGTAGGCTGTGCTGGCGCAGGCACAGAATTGTAGCAAGAGGAGGTTGAGGCAGGGGAGGAAGAGGTAAGATGTCCATAGGAGAACTGTACACTAGAAGCAGAGGGCTGGCTAATGCGCGACTGAAAACCTGCGCCGTTAAGACGTAGATTACTTGTGAGGGGAAGGGAAGGCGAGAAGACGGCTCCATTCAGCCCTGTTACGCCGTTGGCTAAAAGGTAGCCAAAGGCTTGATAAGTCGCTGTATGTACGCATGACTGTGGGGGAGAGATAGGATGGTTCGTACCGGTTCCACCAGGGAAACGTGTAATCACATTGCTGCCATTATTTGTAGAATAAGTGGAGGACGAAGGACCATTAGAAGTGTACTCACCGCCGCCATTACGGGAGCTGCGGACTCGTGATCTGCCCATCTGGCGATAGACGCGTTGAGAAGTCTGCGATACTGTGTAGGACTGCACTGGCGGTTTGTAGGGAACACCTTAAAGAGATACTTCTACTTATGTACTCCTAGTAGATACACACTGCGAAGTGAACTAGTGATGAAACGATGATTTAGGTAAAATTTATTAATAGATTTTGGGTTCCAGAAGTACAACAGCAATTTATATGTTGTTAGTCAATTCCAACCCAGCCAAGGTAACACGAATTTGGGAAGTTCATATATTGGATGGGATTGGATAAACGGTTGCACTGCTTTGGAGTAAAGAATCCAAGCATCGTTAAATCTCCTCCAAAAATGCAAGTCCTAACACCAAATCTTTGAAGTCAAATACTAAGCCGACGACAGTGTATCATGAATTGAAAAATTTTCCTTATGTTTGGACTTATTGTTGAGTGTTCCATACTTCATGCGCCAAAAAGTGAAATGAGCGTTTTAAGTCACTGAAACTCACAGACTTCACGACAGTTCTTGAGTAGCTCGAAGTGCGTGAAAAAGGCTAAGTTGGGAGTGGCAGTTGAGCCCGAGAAGTTGAATCGGGCGGAGAGATCACCAAGTGAAAGGCCTAACAGGTCTTCACCTATCAGGCCTTCGAAAGCCTTAGCCAATTTGCCACCATCACCTCCTCCATTAGTGCAGTAATGGGAGTTGGAGGAACCGTTATTTACCAGTTTGAATTGCTTCAAAGCCCAGTTTATCCACATCACCACCTAAAAACATATTTACAAAGAGAAGAAGGCAAAACTTATAATTCCACTGACAACAGCAAAGGATGAAAAGAGACAAAACGGAACTCCACCTGTGTTGCATTCCATCGGCCGGGATCACTCGGAATGCTGTTCATCCTCATAAGTCGACGGTAGTGCTCATCGATGGTCCACCTGCCACCGATATCATTGCCGCCTCCTGCAAGACGCTCCATAATGATAGCGTAATTTGAGCCATAATGGGAGGTGCCGACACGCGGTGTAGAGTAGAAACCTGACGGCAGCACTACACCACTTTGGTTGGCAGCACTGTTGGAGGCAGTGGCCGTAGAAAGGCGCTCCATGTTCTCGATGGCTCTGTTGGCGGCAGTAAAGGCCTCGAAAACGGCACTGGATGAGATTAACCTAGACTCCTGATCTGCAGTAGACCCCTCGGAGTTCAGAGGACCATCGGATCTAACATTCGAAATTGACAAAGCTGATGACATTCCATTAAGGCTTGCCATTGAGGTAGAACGACGAGACTGTGGGAAAGGAAATACAGAACATTTAATAGGAACTCAGCGGAGAATATTGCAAAGGAACGCTTAACAAATAAATATGAGACGAGAATACAAATACATTCTCCAAGTTAGAAGTTGGCTTAATTTCTTCAGTATCGAACTGCAGTTCTATCAAAATAAAAAACACTGGCATCAAGTCTATTTAACCCACAGTTACCTCATATGCAACTGATGAATTCACATTGTTAATCAAAACGTTGTTTTGCATTTTAATTGCAGAAGTGATGTGAGAGGCTTTACAGCATTCTTCATTTCAGTTGTTGAACGTATGATAGGTGAGACGTGAAAAACAGGAATCTGCAATAACCTCCCTACATTCCCAATATATCCGATTGGGGTTACCCTGTTTAGCACCAGTTTCGTAGCATTTAGAAAAAAGTGAGGCAATAAGATAGCTCAAAAATGAAAATTTTTATTTTAACTGAATCATAAAGTCGAAAAATCAAGGCCAAGCCACGTTGAGTAGATATATTGCAAACGCAGAGGAGCCTATTAGAAAACCAAGCTTTTCACATTTCACTCACCATATGTTGACGATTTGAGCAAGCAGTGAAGCAAGACTCTAAAGCATAGGTTTTCTCGGAAAAGTGCTTGGTAGAAAAACAGCCAAGCCACGACTAATAGCGAATTTAATTGACGAATGGAAGATGCAAAACAAGCTGAGTGAAACAGATAAAATTAAAAATTAGGGGACTTATTTGGAAAGAATTCACAAGGAGCAACTGTAACCCGATCAAAGTTAATCTAATTACTCGCCCAAAAACGAACAATAGCGATTGTATCCATCAAACGTCAATAGCACATGATTCTCCCACCTAAAGCAGAGCACTACTATAAGAGGGTGGCAATGCGACCGGATACGCATGAAAAAACAACAATAACTTGTCTGGTTATGACAGGAACAACTTATGCGAACTGGTGTGGACGCCAATTAAATGATGACGCAAATATCTCTATTTGCAAAAGAAACCAACAAGCTGTTCCATTGCTCCACACACCAGGCTCAAAAAGGGGCGAAACATAAAAAAAATCGGGACTTTTATTAATAAGTAAACTAAAAGTCGTAGCGAATAGGCGCGATTTGCAGGTCTCCTTAAAGTGGGAAGTGACAGAGAGAATCAAGAAACAATTTCACCCACATTGGTGTGACTAATCAAATCAGTGTTTAACCACAAAATGAAGCAATGAAGTAAAGAAAATCAGCCGAGAACTTAAATAATGCACAAAGAACAAAAAATCAAATGCTACCTGGCCGGCGCTACCCTCACTCATTCCAGTTTTGCTATTTAAAGCAGATTTCGCATAATCCACTTCAGTATCAGGAGAGAGGATGTCGACGACGTTTAGTCTAGTAAATCGATAGGATGATATATGGGTAGGCATGGACTTAATTTCCAGTAGTAGTTGCACCATTCCGCTGGGCTGTATACAGTGAGCAGAAAGGGGCCAATTCCCATGGAGCTACAAAAGTAGATGAAAACAAGAAACACTTACCCGAATGCGATCATTGAGGTAATATTGACAATTTCTGAGATCGAGGCCGAACCGACGCTGAAGAATGCAGGCGATTTCGTGGAGAGTACGATCAAGCGAGACAATTAGACTTATTCGTTTGTGTGAACTGCATGCGGCTTTCGTAAACCGAGAACCGGAATGACTAGGACGGCTTGAGTTCACCAGGGACGAGTCAGAATTATTCCTTGACTTAAAAATACGGGACATTTCTAATAAATATCCACAGGATCAAATGTGGTAAGGATGACCGAAAGTCATACGATGAGAAGTTATCTGTGGATCCGGGGCAAATGGGTTATAAAAGTAAGCGACTGAGAAGCTGCACAAATTAAATTTATGCACCGTCCTTAAATGATTCCAGATTAACGAACCAACTTTGAGCAGACTGCAAATAACAGCCAATGCATAAAATGGCGTCACGTTTATTCAAGACAGGCGCTTGGCTAGCATAAAGGGACAAGTAGGCATGAGATTGATACAAACAATCTAAGGTTGTAACACAAAATAATTTAGTTTTGCAGTCTAATTAATTTGTTTAATAACCTAATTTTAAAAAACCAACAAAAATTAGGCTTATAGGTATACATATATTGTAACAGAACGAAAAATATTTAAGTTTGCAGTATATGAGGCTGTGGCCACTGCTATTTTACTTTATTATCCCTGCAAGCATTTAAAAATTTAGTTTATTCGTTGCAAAAGACTTGCAATTTTGGCATGGTTTAGGAACTGACCCATTAAGTGAAGGTGCAATGGAAAACCAACAATCTCGTAATCGAAACCGGGAGCTTAATAAGCAACAAGTGCACTATAGGTAGCACAATTAAAATAGAGAGCAATTAGAATAGCTTAAACGCTATAGCTTAGGACGCAAGCATAGTCAATCTAGCTTTACTTGCCGTGCTACGCAGCACTCCCTTCTTTTGTCTCTGTTGGTGTCTTGAGAACCACCTCACTGGCTATCAATATAAGTCATTTCATATTCGCATCCGCTAAAAGGCACTTTATGCACTGTTACTGAGTTCTTTTAGTAAAAACACTGCATCTTAGACTTTTCTTCTACGTGTGAATTGGAATGCGAGGTGAATGCGCACTAACCTCACGATTCTCTAAAATCGTGCAATGCTTTTATGTAGTGACGTCTTTAAGCCACGATCTAGTTGCATCGAAAATAAACAGTAGAAGACAAGACCTTAAAAGGATGCTCAGGGTCTATTCTATCATGTTAGTAGAGACGTGGAAGTGCGATTGCATGGTCACACATACCATGAAAGGAGCGCCAATATGCAGAATTAAGTGACTTTAAGCTGGGTACCACTTCTGCAGTTGAGAGCAATTTTGCAGAACTGGAAGTTGCGGTCAGTGCCGAGAGAGAAGTTGACATTTTGAACCCTCTCGTCAGCTGCTCATCTTTGCACACGTTAAGGTTTGAAGAAGATGGTGGTGGAAAATCATCATGCTCGCATATTTGGATTGAACTGTCTTGCCGCTGCCACAATGTGGCATCTCGAGTCTTCTTCGAAGGAGGTGCTTTAATGTTAGCACACTCAAGGGTCAAAATCTAGCCCCAGATTGGAGGCACGACCCTTGGAGGCTCGCATACCTGTCTACTAACAAGTGTACAGCTTGTCTGTCAACAAATGGTTTTGGATGAACTAATGTCAAAACAGTTTTAGACTGTTTTTGCTTGACGGCAGTACTTTGTTTGGTCGCCATTTTGGGTCACTTGAGTAGGCATTTTATCCTGCCCGACTGAACCTGGTCTGCGGGATGTGCCAGCTGCCCTAATCCCTTTGTTGGTTGAATACGCTTATTCTGCCCTCGTGCCATGCCTTCTTTTGCCTCCGAGGAAGTCTTGGGAGGCTATAATGACTTTTAAGTTAATATTCCACTAAGTTCGCCAAGTTTTGGGAACAGTCTTTTAAATTTTGTGCGCTATTACAAATTGATCGGCCATGCGTTATTTCAGTCTCCCGTCCACCTTAATGCCTTAAGGAGATTTGCCAACAACTCCGGTTTAAATAACCATTTTCTGTATTGTGCAACAATGATATTAATGGACTTCATCCAATTTGCTGGCTACTATGCACATAGCTAGATGAGAAAGTGCCTCCATTTCAATTAATTTTTCTAATGTAAACACACCACCTAGTACTACTGCTAGAGAGTTTGCGAAAGGTTGAGAGAGTAGAAGGCGGTCACATTTCGTCACCGAGGGTGTGACAGGTCATGCGTGCACAGAAGAAGACCAAAACGGCGAAGTAAAAAAAAGAAAAGGACAATTCCAGCAACCAAAAAAAGATCTAGCGCTAGCGATGGTCTCGTCCAACACTTTAAGGTCCAGTAAAATTGTTTCCCGCGGGCGACTTGAGTGGGCGCTGGAACGCATCAGTTGTCCACGACACAAGTTGTTATCGCTGGTTCACCATGTAAAATTGATGCTTGGCCCAACATTCTCCAAATGCGCCTCATTTCAACCGTAAAGCGTGCAAAATAATCCTGGACGCCTAAGTAAGACACAAAGCCACCCATCTCTATACGCCAAATGGAACGACTTGGCAAGAAGGACTAAGGCTCATTCCTGATGACAGTCTCCATTCCACCTTAAATATCAACAGCCATCAACTCAAGCTGAATTCACACAAACATTACATAAGATGCCGCCGAGGCGTTCATCCTACTCGCATCACCAAATACAATCACATTTTGAACTCCAGTGACCGGTGCGTTGGTTGCAAGGCCTCAAACAGGAATACAGGGGAAGACTCATGGCGTCTAAAAAGCATTGCGTTCCTTAAATATGCTAATTATAAGTTTTTCTCCTTAAAGCCTACTGAAAAGGGACGCAAACGACAATAAGTAAAGACGGAGTTCTTTTAAAGATATTTAACACCACCGTTAGATGAAAAGGGCCAATAACCTGCCTCCGGTAGGCTGCTAGGAACTGTTTTTTAGGACTGCCCGTATCGGTTACAGTCACTTAAGTAGTTATTTTGTCCTGTCCGGTCGAGGCTAGCCTTTGAGTCGTGCCAGCAGCCGTATTCCTTTCTTGTCTGCTGAGCAAACCTATTCCGCCCTGGTATTGAGCTTTCTATTGCCTTCAAGGAGGTCTCAAGACACTATAGTTTGTGCTTAACAATTCACCACACTAAAAACCATTTCCACTGACTTAAGGAAAACAAGTGATAGAGCCAAGTCTACTTAACCAAAACATATTTTATTAGCAATATTAACGTATCGCGGGCCTTCGAGACACACCTGAAGGAAAAAGCGACTGAATATATACTGTTAGTGCAGTAGGACTTGTAGTTACTGCTTGGGCCCGGAGACCAGTCCAACAGACAAAGACAATAAAAGCAACACGCAAGTAGCCCTTAACCATTAGAAAAGCTGAACGGACAACCGAAATATTGCAGTATTCACTACGAGCATACAGCCACTTGTAAAGTTCATTGCATTTACCATTCGCCGATTTGATTTTAGTTTAGACGCCACAGTGAGTCACAGTTGACTGCTGTAGGCAGTATGCAACTTACTCCGCTTCTTCTGTTACCCCTTCTGCTATGAGGCGGGCTGGATGTATTTAGATACCCGAATAATATGAACACGGAAGATATATGGTATCGAAGGCGAATACTTAAGACAAGAATATCTCAAACTTTAAAGGGCAACCCGTTAATGCAAGCTCATATTTATACTATTATTTTGACCCTCGCTTGCTAAACAAATTTGAAGAACATAAATGCGCTTAAAATAGAAGAAATTTCGTAAGTAAACGATAGGAGGCCCTGAGTCATGACCTAGCTGTCTGTGTCAGTTAGGTTTAGGCCAAAATACAAAATTATAAAATTTACAGCGAGCAAAAAAAACCGGTGTTGTTTTCTTGTTAGGCAAAATGATGCGAATCATACAAAATTGCTTTAAACGTCGAATCAACAATAATAATCCCTGCTTGCTATGTAAACAATCGAAAAAAATTATTTCCTCGTTAGACTGCGATTTGTGTGTCTGATCTTTTTATGCAAAAAATTTTACTAAGCGCAATAAAAATACATTTTGATGGTTGGGTTCGACTAATTACGCGAGCGCGCTCATTGATATAGATGGTTCTGGTGGTTATATTTCCATTGGTGAAACCAGTAACTGGTTTTTTTAAGCCTTTTACTTAGGGCGCTCTATGTAATACCTACCTTGCTTTCTGCGAATGTGGCATATCTTCTTTACCCCAAGGAAATATTTAGCTACGATTTTGCTCGCATATTATGTCTGACAGCAATGTACTGCTTATTTTTTTCGATTAATATGTGGGTTTACAAAGGAGCGTTATTAAAAGTAACTTGATTTTCGTCCTCTCTTGGTGATAGTGTTACAATGCTTGATGATTAATTATCCTTTTTGGCCCCCTTTTTTAATGAGATTGGGATTTGAAAGATTTCAGTGATGCTTGTAGAGTTTTGGCACGACGTTGAACTATCCGCTTTTTATCTGAAAAATATTGATATGTCGTGCGCTGATTTTGACTGGGATTCGAGTATGATTACAAATGGGAAGTTGGATTGATGAGTAGGAACGCATTTAGCAGAGATTGACAAATATTTCCTTGAAGTTGTAACAAATGACCATCTTTGAGTTCTATGAGGTGGGGAATGCAATACTTGGCGAAGGCTAATAGCTGCCAAAATTTTCTAACTTTGCTTTTGAAAACAAAAGTTGATCCACGTCTTCGTTTTGGCTATGTGAGCAATGTCTCCATTTAATTGGAGTTGGAATTTCTAGCAATTTTCTGAATTTATACTTGGAAGGAGGAAATGATCTTGGATTTTCTGACTGCGTAACACTAAATTTGGAAAGACCTTTCATTGATAGATAGTCAGTATTTTATTGTTCCTTTTCCAGCTCAATTCATGCACTCAGATGGCGGATATCAAATTTTTCGCAGAGAATCCAGCCAACGATATGTTTACTGATGATGAAGATGTGGATCCCTCATTTAATCAATCCTTCCCTTCCCAACAGAATGCGCCTCCTACCAATGGCGACATCCCTTTAAAACGTCGGAAGCTGACTCGGGGCAAGCAAAAGATTCCTATTTCTTTTATGCAAGACCGCGTGCGGCGTTGCTCAACCTTCTCGAAACGTAAAACGGGCCTTATGAAGAAGGCATTCGAATTGGCTGAGCTCACAGGGGCCGAAGTACTTCTTCTTGTCGCCTCGGAGACCAACCACGTGTACACATTCACAACAAACCGTCTGAAGGCCATCATCGACTCGGACCAGGGGAGGGAGCTGATCCAGTCCTGCCTTGGTTCGCGTGCCCAAACTACTACGTCTTCGCCATCATTGCCGACCCCACCATCAGCTTCGACACAGCAGCCCAGCCAGTCTCGTAATGATGAGAGTGGGCAAGGCGACGGCCAGCCAGCACTGATAGAGGCGGAACCACAGACACTTTCAATACAAATGGTCGATGGAACCTTGCTCCACTTGCCAGTCGCCTTATCTAACGGCCCGGACCTGGTGCTACCCCTTTTACCCAGTGGAGACATGCGTCCGCGATCAGTATCGGGGAAAGTCGTGGCCCCACCCTCGTGCCTGAACGTTGCCAATGTTGAGAATCGACCCCAGCCTTCCGCAAAGGCCGGGAAGGACCCAGTGGTGCAATAACATCCACCTCTCTGCATAATTTGTAATTTTATTGAGTGAATCAGGTCTCCTCGTTTATGCCTTTTCTTGGCGAGGCCCCCCGAAAGCCGATGGGACGGGTTTCTGTTGGTCAGAGCTTTTTTGTCACATTGACCAAACATTCCGTGATACACGATACTTCCTTGAGGTATTAGTGGAACCCACCGCAGTAGTACCGACTGGGCGGTTTATTGGCTTGGTGTTTCGCCCTCCAATTACTCCGCATACCGCTCCTCGACCAGCCCAAAGCTCATCCTCCTCTACCTTGCGCACAACTGTTGAAGTCATAGTGTGGTATCACATAAAAAACCGAGATGTACCGAAAACCTAACCTTCGCAAACGTAAAACCGTTTCGTTGGTCTCAGCAAATTTCATAGCAAGGAGAAAATAATAGCAAATAGCGAAGTATGTGCAGCACAGGGCAGAAGTGGCGATGTTTGTATGTCTCAGCACTGACGTCGAAGATGACCACGAAGAACGCGGTTCCCGTTCAAGCCGAGCTTAAGGTCATATTTGCTCAGCTTAATCCTACTCAACAATTGCGTAAGGGCTTCCATGCAGGAGACGTCAAGAGCTCCGTAAGAACGGTGTGCCAAAGCCCCATGTCTTGTTTTTAGGGCGGGAAGCCGACGTTCGCCTTCGTTGCCCATCGTTAGTGCAAGTTGCTTCCGATGCTTTGCCGCCTCGAAAAGGTAAGACCCAGCATTCTGCCGGTATACTGTCTGGTAGTACCGCCTATGTCCCATTAAACCTCCGGTTGGCAGTCGCACTTCGTAAACCTCCTCACCTGCTTCCGCGTTATCAGGCTAAAGCGGGGATTGCGCGGACCAGAGGGTTAGTAATAAGCACAGAAATTGGAAGTGAGGAATAGTGCAAGGCAATGCGATAAGAAGGGAAAATCAAAGCATCTACAAGATTAAGTAAAGTACCAGAACAACCGTCCTGTTGGCCACTTCAGGGGCGTAAAATTGGCTGTATAATTCCCCACCAACGAGAGCGATAAGGGGCAGCTGTCCGCCTTCCCCGTCTTCTTCTGCTGCCTCAGCAACTGCTAGTGCTATAACAACAGGATCATCTTCACCAGTGTAAAGAAAGTTGTGCTCCTTGTCAATCATGTGCATCCGCACTGCTTTGAGAGCCTCTTGACGCAACTGCGAGAGTGAACGCTTCTGTCTATTCCTCTTCCGACCTATAAACCTTCGCCCACAACCAAGGCAAGCAAATTCTTCCCCCACCAAACGGCCTAATTCAGTGAGCAAACCATGTGCGTCTACCAGCTTGTCAGAAAAGGGTAAAACAAAATTATGCGCCTCCTCCATGTGGCGTAGCACACGAGACTCGGGTTTTGGACAATTCACGAAAGAAAGACTGCAAAAGAGACAAGCACCAACTGGTAAGGGTTGCCCAAAATTCTCCTCAGCACTAACTGTTTCAACATCAGTGTCGTCGACGCTGTTGACCTTCGAGTCCTCCACGTTCAGCTCGCAAATTTCTTCCCGTTTCCTTTAAATGAAGCATAAAAATAAACATTGATAGCTATTATCATTAAAGGCACCGGAAGTAAAATAAACCCACTGCACAAATTCTCTCAGTCTGACCATGTGCTGCCGCGATCTTACATGATTCTCATACGACTTGTTGGAGTTAAAAGTTTTTCTGCAAGATTCACAACGGAAACTCTGAAAAACAAAATTGATAACAGTAAAGTGTTTGCTGTCATACTTTTTTATCTCGTAGAATGTTATCCAAACCACCAGCAACGACTGAATCGAGCAGCTCCTGTTTCTTTTGAAAATGAGACTCGGACAATGGTGCCAGAGAAGCAATGCCACGCTTTAAGTTATATATGTGCCACTCTGAACGCAGGTGATCCTTCATCGCAGTGCCTTCAACATCAGCTTGACAAGTATGGCAGCGAGAAGCACACATTTTTCTAAAAAGCATGATAGCATTTATCACCGAATCACACATAAAGCGTCTACTCTAACTAGAAACAAAACACTACCAGCGCACATAGACCTAAATTGCATTAAATCCTATGTATCTGACTAACCAAGGCTGTAAGAAGAATAGAAACAGTCAGGAATGTAGAGAAAACCTAGTTTGGGTAAATATTCAAGCCTACATGCATCTGAGCCACAAGCCAAAAGCCCAGCACGCCGGCAACGATAGACTGATACAGGATGTTTAAGATTGGCGCGCTTAGTGCCGTCCCTTCTTGTATATAATTCCTGAATCCAATTTAATGCACATAGATTCGAAAAACTGATTTGATACTAGGAATGCAAGTCATTTTAAAATGGCAACAAGCGCCTTTTTTTGCGCTTATGATTATAGTGTCCTTTATATTTTAATCTTATGTTATAAAATACTGCGCACATATAGTACCTATTAAGAATAAAATTAAAATTTCATAGGTTCCTGGGTTCGAATAAAATAATTGCTTAAGCAATTCAATGACCTCATTTCGTACAATTTCCCAAGGATTGCTATCCGTACCTGCCGTTAGCCTCCTAAATTTGTGCACAATTCCAGTGTCAGATTTTGTGTAAGCGGTTTCATAACTTTTCCCAACTGTGATGGATCTGGAACTGCGTAATAACTAGGCATAGCATACGAGAAAGCAAGGAAAATATAATGATGATAGGGAAATTCTAGGAGCCGATAAATTTAGAAAGGTGTAAGTTACAGTTCATTGCATTGCCCTTTTTACTTGAGCGATTTCCTTGCGTTTTCGCCATACGGATTCTTGCGGTGGAGCAGAAGTGGCTGCAAGGAGGATTCGGAATTACCATGCTGAGATCTTGATTTACAGGGCAATTTTTCACATGTGGATCTTTCCTAGATTTTTTAGGACACCTATTGGTGCCTTTATTTTCACTGGTGAACCTATAGAGAGGGCTCTTCTGGGGTCACTTCCGTTTCATTTGCATTTGGTCCCATCATATAAATTGATGCTGAGCAATACCCAAAATTCACGTTTGTCTAAGCAGGTGCTACGCTAACTCCTCCATTAACAGCACCTCAGTCACCTATGTCCCGAGCAGACCAGTCCAGTGCATCGTCCCGGGTCACCACCTAGCCCGTAATAAAGAACACCGCTGTAATAGTTTATTTGTTTTGCCGCCGGTTACGTTCCTCTGAGCAGCCAAGTTGTTCTGCTCCGCTGGGACTGCCATTCGGGCCATGCCAGCTGTCCCGACCGCTCTGTTGACCATGTCTTTTTTCCCTTCAAAGAAGTCGCGGAAAGCTACAGTAATTGTCAAGGAACTCCTTGTTGTCAGTGTGCAGAAGGGATGTAAGCTAATAGAGTCGCCCTGAAGGACACTTTGTAGGACGGAAATAGACTGCCGGGAAACCAGAGAGTTGGTGCAATTTCCATCATGTTTAGACAGAAGAAAAATCACCTGCTATTAGCTAAACTTTTAAAATTGTGCCATAGAACCCAATACTTCCCTTCTGTATTTCGGAACTTCGTTAAGCTAGCCCCACTTCCAATTTTTCGCTGCACTTTAAATTCTTTGCCATTGCGTAGGGAAAGTTGCGGCAAGTCAACAAAAGCGAGTAGCATATTAGCGACAATGGCGAACGAAAGCCGTGGTTTTAACCCTCCCCCCCAAAAAAAAAAAATTTGTTTTCATCAGAAAAAATGAAAGTTTTGTTTTGTAAGAGTGACAAATTTTTGGTGTCAAAGCGGTTATTAAAGTGACTTTTTTGTTTAATTTTCAACACTGCGTATTCAAGGACAGCTTTTCGATTCCAAAGTTTGCCTTAGAAGTTGTCTTTTATGTTTACCTAGGGAATTTTTTTAAGCAATTATACCTGACTCCTCATCACGGTACTTCATACTAAGCGCTGGGTTGCGGACTCAAACGAAGGATGTTTGGGTGTTGGTATTAACTACAGACTTGAAGGTACCCACTGCTAATGCTTGTTTTTTTCGACTGCAATATTATGTCTGCTTTGCAAATTCCTATGTGGCATGGGGTTCTGAACCCACTGCCATATGAATGCAATGGCGCTCCTTCCAGGCATCTAGGTTTTCCATTTTTTCTCGAACTGACCCGTAATGTTGATGGTTGTGTATTTACGTGCATACTCTAATCATTTAAGTGCTTCCAACAATTTGGGTACAAAAGAACAGAAGCAGTTTCATTTGTCGATTTCGGTCAGACTGTTGGTCGGTCATTCGCCTCAGGTTGTCCCACGGCCTGCAGCAGACACGTTGAGAGCACTCGATTTTCTGATTCAAGAGAAGCTACACGTTGCTGGAGTTCGAGAAGCAGATTCAGCTGGGCAGAGTGTGCCAAGAGGGGCGATGTTGTAGCGGAGCCGCAGCCAGAGCCCGAAGCGGAGGTTGACGTGGAGGCATTAAAGAGGTGATTGGTTGCTTCAGGAAGTTGTAAAAGGGTTTGGCTCTGCTCTTCACCTTGAATATCTTCTGGGATGCTGAACTGCACTGGCAGTGGCTTCAAGTCAGACTCAGGATTTGGGCGTCCTATCGGTGTGGCAGCTCTTTCGAAACGAATTTGTGGAATCGGATTGTTTGTGGCGCTGGATGGAAGGACCATTGACATGGATGGGGCTTCTTCACCAGAATTGTGTACTGAACGAAGGACTGCCGAGGCGATGGCTCGACGTTGAGTCGGTGTGACTGATTCTACAGTCTCACCATAATTACATTGAAGGGAAAATTGACGGTGGAGAATTGGGGCAGTTTTTGTAGAACAACATCTATCTAACGATGTGTGACGATCACAGACGGTATGGTTATTGCACGGTAGGTATGACGAGTTCATTGAAAGTGCGGACCGACGTCGTTTGAGGCCTAGTCGACTGGATGGTGGAAGGGGCTGTGGCAGTTGAAGTGGAAGGGACAAAGGAAAAGCCGATCTTCGAGAAACGGACGACACCGAAGAGACACTTCGTTGTGGACGTCTGTGCAGCTCTACTTCACCCGGAAATGAAAGGCTTTTTCATCAAGTGCTTACAACTCCTCCTTTCTCGCTGAGCTGGTCATATGTGCGGCAATTAAAGAAGCTTCCTTTTCTTCTTCGGTCGCATAGTATTCAACACACTGCTACTATCTAAATACTCCCAATGAATGGAGCACCTTTTAAACCGAAAATTTCGCTTTGATATTGTTGTAAATGTGTAAATGCCCAAGAGTATATAAATTTGAATGCAATATCATGACCCAGACAAACAGTTTTGGAGGCGGAGGGTTCAAAACAGACGACTCTAAGCTCACTGCCTTTACTGCAACGACTTAAATAATTAACATGTTTAAACCAAATTTGGGAGCGGAATCTCAGGAGGTTACTTTCAAACAGCATAAATGCACACAGAATTCGCCTTCTCTCTTTTCAGTACCGGAGTTTATCTAAGCTAGAGAGGGCGGGAGAGAGAGAGAGAGAGAGCACGGGCGCGATCGTGAGCCCGATTAAAGGAAGGAAAACCTAGGACTATGGGATGGATGAGAGGCTTGCAATGTCGACAGTGCATAGGCGGCCAGAGTACACTAGCCCTAATGGCTTGATTGCTGCAGTGTGGGTGGATTCCACTCTCGAGAGCGTCTAGCGTTTTGATTGGCTGTAGCCATGCGGTGGGTGCTAGCACACTTGACATGCAAGCACAAAGTTCCGATCGGTCGGAGGGTGCTCCAATGAGCACGGGAATGGAAATTTGTGGAGTAATTCTTGAGCTTGGGAACAGGAACGTCATTTCTGGTATTTCAGACAAGCTTACCACCACCTGATGATTCCATTTTATAATCACCTATGCTAAATTAATCTGTGATCAAAAATATTTTTTTTGCTCAAAAGAAGAACTATCCGAGATTGAAATAAACACACCATCACAATTGTCGTTGTACTGAATTGCACCTCTGCAAGTGCTGAGTCTATCAAAGGCGACCTTCTCCAGCTTCCGTTTAGCCGATGGGTAGTCATTTAACACATCCCAAAGGTCCTCCTTAGAGAGGCAGAAGAGATCTGAGTAGCCAATTGAGCGGACGGAGGCGGTGCGCCGGTTGCCCACGTTACCCATGTTGAGAATGGAGATCTCACCAAAGTAGCTGCCAGGTCCAAGAGTAGCCAGAATGGTACCTTCGTCGGCAGCAAGAACATCCAGCTTGCCTTGACTTACGAGGAACATCTCTCGTCCGATTTCACCTACAAAATGCGCTTTAGTTAGAATAAGCCACCTTGAATACGAGCACGCATTATCATTGTCATTAGGATGAAAGAAAGGGACAAAAGAGAGCACTGATTCAAAAAGATGGCCATTTACGGAGATGTCAAATGAGGCAACGTGTTGATAAGGGGCGTATGAGGGTGTTAGTGGCTACAGTCTCGACGGACGCGGAAACTAAATCCGCCAGGCTGCTTGCCCGTGGCACAGAGAGCGTTTGGTGGCAAGACCAGTAGGGACATTTAAGCGACACATAAACCATTGTCTCCTTGAATGCAAACAAGCGAACCGTCCTTAGGTCGGTTCGTCCAATTCTGCCTCCTAACTGCGGTTTTCGTACTGTAAGTGACTTCTAACTGGCAGTACAAGGGGAAGTCGGGAAGGCTTCTCCCAACGCCTGCATAATTTTCGCTAAAAAGGCACCACATTCATTCTCCATTCGCAGTTGATGCCATAAGAAGGTAATTGTTGTAGCCAAAAATAGGTTTTAAAACTGCAAAGTACGCTGGTCGAAGAGGAGCAGAGGCGAGACGGCATCTACCTACCTAGACTAATTGCGGAGGGTAAAGTTTCTACCATGCCTCTATTGGAGCGTCCTAAAGCACAGACCATTATTTTCGCCTCTTTTGCCTAAGCCTTCCATAAACACACTGTTCAAAAAAAAGACTGAAGGACCATCGTAGGTGATCGAAGAAGGTCATTATTGTCAGTGGGATCGCCCAATCCAATAGTTTGGCGATTAATTGTTACACTAAACTTGCTATTTGGGAAAGTGGGTGGCAAACTCGTCAGTGGCAGGAGCGATTGTTTGATCGTGTCAACCAGCATAGTAAGTACATGAACATTCGCTATAAGAACCACCGTTTTGATAGAAGCATTTCATCCACCAGAGGCTTCAACTTTGCTAATACCAAGTGTCGTGTGCTGGGAGAAGCCCTGCAGGAAGGGAGGAGACGCACCTTTTCGGCAAATAAAATCCCCCGGTGAGAAGAGTGCAGGTCGGAGGCGCAGGACAAGGTCCAGGAGGAAGCCCTCCTCGGTGTCCTGGAACATGTCCACTCTTTTGAGCATGTCCAGGTGCACATGAATGGCTACCTCTGCCTTCAAACGATCTGGCAGGTGTTTGAACACCCTCTGTTCGTCTGGAATGTGACTCTGGCGCCAAAGGTAGTCAAACCAACACACCACACGACGCTTCAATGTCTCCGGGGCCTTGCGCCTAACCAAATACATCCGGACCTCTGCCAATTGACCTAAGAAAGGACATACTTGGCTATTAAACATACGGTGTCCAACACACACGAGATGGACACAAGTTAAATACCTCAAAGACAATTTTTCTGAACCAGCAGTAGTAGGAAAGTTTGGCAATCAAACAAGGGAAAGGGGAATGGGGAGAGCGTTGACTGCTACAGTGTTTGGAGGCTTGATCGGTAGTGGTAGGTGACCCGCAGCCTTGACTAATTACCGCAGGTCTATCGTCACCTTTGGCAGTGGTGTGACCATTTTTTTCATGGAGATTGCTAGCCCTTTCGCCTCCGACAGTTGGTAATTTCAAGCGTCTGGAGCGTCAAGCTAATGCGCTTTTTGCCGGTCCCTGGTATCTTGCCTTCCTACACAAATTTAAAGGAACAGCCTTTTTGCATTTCTTTTCATTGTAATTAATAATTCAGCAAAATTTCTGCTTAAAGAGAGGCGAAATGCCAAAGTCGCTTTTGAAGCAGGCGGACAGGACATAAGCACTCGGCAATTCTCAAAGCTGCCTAAACAAAAATGGCACACAAAGATGAGGGAAAGGAAGGTAGAAAGGTAAATTAACTTCACCTTTCTCACGAAAGATAAGTGAGACTAGATATTCCGGTTTTTGCGTGCAAAGCCTTCACTAGCATTGGCCGCTTGAACGGCCAAGGAGGGGATGGTAAAAATTGTCGAGGCATTCTGGCTGCATTGGCCTGGAGGATACTAAAAATTGCCCCTACGAGACAGCGATTTGACTACACAGACTGGAAAAAAAAATTTAATGCCCCTGACACCTCTATTTAGGGTCTGTTTGGTAACCACTGCATATTGTGGACCCAAACACTCTCAACTTCGTCATTAATTTAGCACAAGCAGAGTCGCCTCTCGACGGTGGTGCAAAAGCCACTGCCAATGCTTTGACACTGTGGAAAAACAAAATGCAAGGTTAGCACAGAGATAAAAAAACGCATTGTTCTTTTTTTTAGCCAAAAGTATGTCCGATATCTAGACGCTGGAGGAGGAGGAGGAGGAGGAGGAGGAGGAGGAGGAAGAAGAGGAGGTCTTGGGAAGATGGGAAGTTTGATTTATTTTTGAGGCATGACAAGTCGCTTGATAACGGTTTGCTGAAATGAAACGCTAAAAATAAGGACTGATTGTAATCTGCTACAACAGAGAGGCCGTAAGGCTTCCCTACGGTCGCCCCCTGGTGGCCGTGGGAGGCGAACTCATTCAAACCCAGTCTTGTGTGTACCTCCGTCAAATTCGACGATAATCGCCAGAGTGGACATTTTCGCCTTCCGGACGCAAGAAGAGGGAAGGAAAGGGGAGCTGGCGGAGTTAGATGCGATCTCTCCATCCAGTCTCCCTTTCCTCAGACTCTCTGTAAGGCCATAACTAACTTTGATTTAATCCGAGTTCCCCATTTTGCCACTAACAGTGGCAATAAATCAACCTTCTCACAAACCATGCTTGTGACCTGAATGACGAAAACGCTACAAATTGCTTGCCCGCTCCGCCTTCTGCTGGTTCTCTCCCCTCCTACCTCTCCATCACCTATTTAGCGTTGTGAACTTCCGCAGGAGATTGCTTGGCCTCTCTGCCCCTCCCTCTCTCCGATTATGCACGCATCTGACAACAAGAACTGGGAAAAAAGAAGTGAAGCACTCGCAAGGATTTGTTTGCTACAGGGCAGGGGAAATGAGTTTGTGACTCAATATTTGACGCCGTAATTCATTTCTAGGACGAATTTATCGTTCAAACTGAAACGTGCTCCACCTTACAGCGCCATCAAGAGCGGTGTAGTCACCTTGAGGCACAAAAATTGAGCAAATTTATTCAAATTAGATGCCGAATCTCATTAGAAAGCGTACATCCACCTTGAGACTCAGACATCATTCTCTGGGGTCCCCACTCTTGTTCGGCGCGCAGTGTTTACAGCATTTTAAATGGACCTGCAAATCGCAGGCAGCTCTGGCGTTGAAATTCCAACCAGACAGGGCCTCGACCGAGCCCCTTACGCCTGCAAAGCTTAACTGACCACTTTCTTCTTTCCTTTCCATGGAACAGTGGAATAAAATTCACGAGTATGTTCTGGTGATAACGCCTAGACATTTGCTGTCGGGACTGAGCTGACGCACTGGGACACCGTGACCTGACCCCTGCACAAGAGGAACTGACCTTGGCACGATCAATTACAGGTCAAGTGGAAATGCACCTGTGCAGGTGTTGGTGACATTAACAACAAGCTCGCATTAGAGGCACAGATTTCCACCCACCTCCTTTGAAAGGAGGATGAAATTTTTGTCTCCCATACATCCCAACTTCAGCACGCAAAATGCCACAACGAATTATTTTCAAGCTGTCAATCTCGATGCCAGGAGACACGCACATTGTCACCTCAATGGCGTTAATTGACGTTTATGAAACAAGAAAAGTTAAACGGTCTGCACCTTCACTTCCACAAATGCTCCATTGTAAACGGAAAGAGAACGTATCTTCGTCATAAACAAACACAATGCATGAAAATTTTGGACGCCTAACTGTCACCACAAAGCTGCCTAGCGAACACGCATCTCCTTTGGGTGGTGACTTATAGGAAGATCTCCTTCTCTTGGGCAATGAAAAGGCGTCCTAAGCTTTGTGATAAGGTAAGTGGGGAGGAGGAGGAGGAGGAGGAGGAGGGAGGCAACCAATTGTTATATTAGCATTTGGCATGGCAAAGCCGCAACTTACGTCTGAATTCATTCTCATTGACATGAGCATTGGCAACAAGCATATTCACATTGGCAATCAAGGTGGTAATGATGGCGATTCCAATCATTCCTTCAAATATGAGAAAAGCGTAGAGCTGTCGAATGTTGACAATGCCCTTAAGCTGGGGCTCTTTTTGTAGGGTTAAACAGAGCAAACTGTCATGGACCGCGTGTAGGTAGGTCTCTAGGACATCGTTGGTGGAATTGTAAAGGGAGCCGAGGGATCGCATTGCACACTGATAGAAGCACGCATTCCAGTGCAGTCCAGTGAGGACAATTATGACCAAGCCAAGAGCGCGGAAGACGTTTGGATGAACAGTGTGTCGTTGAGCCATGTCGATGCTTTCAAAGAACTTGTAAATCTTAACAAAACGCAGGATACGCAGAAGTGACATAACACCCACGGAAATGTATAGCAGATCCAGGGGCAAAATACATAGACAGTTAAGATAGAAGTGTATTGAATTAAGGTAGTGCTGTCTGGCTTTGCGTAGGTCCTTTTGGAGGATTCCATTCTCAAGATAAGCTATACGAAATCCCAGTAAAAGATCGAGAAAATAAAGACCATCTGCAAAGTAATCCAGTGTGAACCACACAGGAGCGGTGACACGTGTAACTTCATCAAATGCAAAACGGAAGGGAATGATCCACACATTGTAGAGGCATGCCACACAAACCACCCATGACCAGAAGAATACGCAACTGCCATCTGGTGCCAAAATAAGGACCGACTTGGAGGCCTTCTCCAGACTCGTCAGTAAGCCCGCACCTTCCTCCCCTGAAGTCTTCTGGGGGAGACCGCCTTGATGGCTGGCCTTCAAAATACCCGGAGAGGGTAATACAGCCTCCTCATCGAAGAGACTACGTGGTGGTGCGCCACTATAGCTATGCCACCGAACTCCTTCTGCATGCTGGGGAGCGCCCATAAGTCCGTGATCACTCATTGCTGGACGCAAGCGTGCGGAGATGCCTCCTTTGACGCCATTGTGACTGTCAACACCACCAATATTACCTTTGCCACTGAGATTTATGTCGGAATTGGTGTCAATGGACGATCGACGAGGCAAACTGACGTTAAGGCGTAAGCACGAGGAAGTCTCCTTGTAGGTACTCAATGCTGTGTTTGCACCTAACGATGGGATGCACTGAGCGGTTTGAACGGGATGCGAGGGCATAGGCTAGTGGGACTGTGCCACGGCCTTGTGTTTGTATTTCTGCCAATGCTGCTGTTGCTGTTACTGCTTCCGCCTCTGTCTCCACGGCACATCATAGTGAACGCGTTATGTCCTCGACCTCCCATTGGTCGAACCTCCAACCAATAGCCACGCTGCGTCCAAGTACGTGTCCAATTGGCTTCTAAGGGGCGAAATTGCCCTTTAGGCAGACTAAGTTACCTTAGTTCAATTAAACGCTAACGCCTGCCCCATCATCAGTGTCCGGTAGCATATGGCACTGTGATACTAACTCGATGGCAATGGCCGGACTCAACCTCCGTTGTTCATCGCCTAGTGGACTCAAGCCTCCTTCCACAATATCGACCCCTTCGAGTCACTTAGCTTTTCTGTTTAGTTGAAATAAATCCCTCGCTTTTATCCAGCAGTGGAAAACAACATACCTATTTGCTTCATCTGCATGAAGTAAACATATTTTGCTGCGTGTAGATGTATTTTTACCATTGTTTTAACACTTGCGGGGTGATTCATCAATTAGGGTGGAATTTAGTTGTAAAAATAGACCTTTTTTTCTGTCCAGTAAGTAAACGCTGCAAAAAATATTTTCACTGGAAGTAATTATTTTGGTAGACAAAACTATGACGCTGACTGTGGATCGGTTGACCCCCACCGCAGTCAACAAAAAGGGAAAATAAAAAAAGGAGTTAAAAGTGTAATGCAATATAGCAATCATTTGATTCTACAGATAATTTTGAAACAAAAAAACCTCTTTTTTTGGTTAAAGATGCAGAATATGTGAACGTACTTGGTGGAGGAATCAGGTAGCGTTCCGTTGAAGCATCAGGGCCTTGATGCGCGCCAGGCGAGTGACTTGCGCCACGCAATGCTAATTGTTGCTTTTAGACGCGTTTGATTGCCACTTTCATGTGGCCCAAGTGCCTTCGCCCTCGGTTGTCGGACTCTTTTAAACATGCGACAAGATTTGGGCTCGTCCGCACAGCTTAAAGTAATCCTCGCCCTCAGTGCAGCCTAGTACGCCTTCAAGGCCATCGAAAAAAAGCAACACAACACAATTCGCCTTTGTCCTTCAACTCGGGAAGAAAAGTTGGAATACTAAATTGCGAAAATTACTGGCGGCAAGCCAGTGGAAACACACGGTTTTGCTCCTGGTAGGCGTGCAGTACTTTGGCTCGGTAGCATCTCTTAGGCGAAGAGAGATCAGAGCAGCGCCATTTTTGGTTCAGCTACTGAAATTGTAGAAAATTTATACGGTGAAGGTTAACATTTTAGCTGGAAATTGCTGGCCATTAAGATGACGTCCCCTAGTTGCAGTTTTGTTTATCCGCTAACTTCATACAAAACCTTCGGAGATCCGATTCTGTACTTGCCGTGAAGTCTGCCTTCGAGGAGCAGCGAATACGCCAACACCTTTCGCTTCTCGCCTTCGAAGTGCATGAAAGGTGGTTATCAAATTTACCTTTTTTAGCCACAAAGTACTTAAGGAAACTCAATGACTCGGACCGCTCTTCCCTTTGCTAAGGGCTTAAGAAAACGCCTTTCCCATTCCTTTAAAACACTCTTTTACTGGGGACTAAGCACTTTATAAAAATGTGGGTTCGCGTTGAATTGCTATTGTACTGCTTTGTTTGTTTGCCTGCCGCCTTGGGTTACGGTCCGTTGGGTGGTCATATTGCCCCAGCCGGGTGGGCACGGCCTCCAGACCATTCCGGCAGCACCAATCCCCTTTCGTTTGTTTAATGCATGTATTTTGCTTTGATGCTGTGCCTTCTTCTGCCTTCAAGGAAATCCCGGGATGCTGTACTCGCGGCGGTGGAAAACGGACCCCGATATAGGAGGATTCCCATCTCCCATGCATCTGTATCGCCTGTGAAGGACAGTGGCGGTGCGAGTGATGCGCACGGACTAGGGATGGGAAGATCTCTGACACCCCATAACAGAAGAGCTGGGAGCGAAGTCTGCCTTCGGCATCAACGCCATCTGCGTATTCTGCAAGCAGGCAGTTAACAACTAAACCGACGCTGACCGTGAACCACCCGGAAGTGTTTCGTTTTGGGCATTTCTCTACCATACCTGCTTTAGGAGGTCGATGTTTCAATGTCTCTCCATGGACACGCTGATGGTCGGTAGAAGCCCTTACTTTGAATGCAGTCTCCAAGTTGGAGGAATGTCCAAGTCTATTTGAACTGCCAAGGGGGAGCAGTGACGTTGATGACTGTCCCGACTGGCTGGTGGGTGTTTCTTTCGGCACTGATTATGTTGTAATGGCTACTGCGGGAGGTTCACCAAGAGGATCGTCGAGGACAACGCTCAAAAGAAAAGAAGGCTACACAATACTTAGTTTCTTTGACTGTTGATTTCGATTGCGGTCACCGGAATGGGCATAGTGCCCTAGGGGGGTGGGAATGCCAGTGGCCTGGTTCAGTTACGCCTTCTTTTGTCGTCAAGGCAGCCACGGGACGCTACAGCTATCATAGGAACAAGATTATGTTTCCAAAAACCGCAGAGAGCAGTCAAGGCAGGCAAATTTGGATGCAAAATCCGTCAGTATTATTGTGCAGAGTTGACGCTGGTTATATCGCACCAGCAACTCAAATCGTTCAAAGCACCTCCGATGATATGGCAAAAGTCTGGGCAAAACTAAACCACTAAGTAATAGTGGATTTTTGATGGTCAGCCTAAACAAATCCAACAAAAGGCGAAAGCACTCTACTCCTCAGCTTGATTGAAGCTGTTGTTGATTACAGGCTTTAAAAAATGAGCAACGAAACCGCTGCATTTGTGGAAAGTGCCTGAAATTAACTTTTATGCGATCAGAGCTATCTAACTACCTTTGTTAAGCGTGCAATTATTTTTTTGGCCGCCATCACCTAGTAGGTGTTGGAGGCAAGCATTCACCTCGGCAATGGAGCCTTTTAAAGTGATCTCGGCAGTGAGGTCACTTCAAGAGCATCCCAGCTCTGACGATTGTCAAAAGAGTCTTGCAGATCTTCTATGCTAATGCTTTGCATAACCAGTTCAAGGTCGCAGTCGACCTCTGAGAAGGGTTTGGACTCTCGGTGGGAAAAATTGGCCTTTTACTCTTCTTACAGGTACTGAGAAGTGAATCAGTGTAGTGCCAAAATATGATTGTAGTACTGTGTTTCTTGGACTGTTGATTTCAGATACAGTCACTCGGAGGTGACCATGTCGTCCTGTTCGACTGGGGCTAGCCTCTGGGCCATGCCAACAGCCCAATTCCCTTTTGTTTGCTAAATTTTTGCATATTCTGCTCGGATGCTACGCCTTCTTCAGCCTTCAAGGAAGTCTCGGGACGCTACAGTGGTGTCTACTTACAAAAACAGCTACAAACGAACAATGCTAATGAATAAATGCTTTTTTATAGAAAAGAATAGTTTGTAACCCAAAAGAAGCAAGCAGCATTTAGTAAAGAATCTCAATTAAAACAAGAAATGTATCTCGCTTACTTGAGTAAAGTCGCCATCTCCTCTGACCCTGGGAATAGGCCGAGTGTGAGTCCAACATCCCAGCACATTGTTTTGAGTTCCGCGAGGAGACGCGCTGCCTCTTTTGACGAACTCGACGTTCAGAGCCCTGCAAAAGTGCACCCAATGCGCCATCCAGCATTGAGCTTGTCGGACACACTTTTCAAAAACAAGGTGGCGGCAGGCAGCATTAGAAAACCCCACGGCGGGAGCAAGGAGATTGGACCAAATCACTGTTGCTTTGCCATCCGACTATGACAAAAAAACCGCGATTTCCAATGATCACTGCAGAGTGTTTGTCTGCTCACATAAAGGCTGCATTTGGTTGGAGGTTCGGCGAACCAAATTTGGAGCTGTGCACCGACCGACCCGGCGTAGATGGCCTCCTTCTTTGCAAGTGAAAATGCCTAAGGAAAAACTTGTTTTCTAATACATTAAAGCTATCTTCCAAGCTCCCTGCTTTAGTCAATGCGTTAGTTTACCAAAAGCGGGTGTGATTAGCAAAGTGGTCTACTAACTTGGTTAAGCGATGATAACAAATTGGAAGAGAGTTTCTATTAAAGCATTAGAAGCCAAATTTTACTTTAAAAAAGTAGGCTGCGTTAACAATGTGGTTTCGTTTGGTTAATCCGTATAGCACAAATTGCCTTTATTTGGAAAGGAATTCATTTTTGTATGAGCTAGCATTTCCACAACAATACTAATAAAGCGTGATTACCGCGGTCACGATTGGTAAGGGTCTATGCGTTGAGAATTTCTACCTCGCTTTGAAAGCTTCACTAACTTGTTGCTTTAGCAAGATAACAAAATAAAAAAATTCGTTAAGGTGGGTGTAAAATTTACGGTTTGAAAAAACAGGATTTCTAAATGAAAAGACGTCAAGGTAGATGGGCTAGGTAGCTGGGTGACTTGCACAACTCGCACAATTTCTTATAGTCTGGCACTGCGAAATACTGAAAGTGCGATATAAGTAGTCAATGTACAGCCGATTATAATAAACACGCTTTGTTGTTTCCCGTGCGCACCAAAGCTTAGGATGCATGACTTTCCTTCGTTACTGAGGATACTCCTGCCGATGCGTATAATTTTAGGTATTGATGATCAGACATCTGATTGCATATAGGGCATTTAAGAAATAAGTGCGAAATAAGCGCCAACGTTTTTTGCCAAATTACTGTCACAATTTAGACTGAAGGAAAAAATGTGTATCTATTACCTTTGGTGTTACACATGCTACTTTTGTAATATAAGTAAACACAAAAAGTTTGCGCAATTCTTTGCCAATACTGCCCACCCTCAGAACCTTTGTAAAGTGCCTTTGGGATCGGGCTCGAAACTAATTAACAAAATGTTGTTTTTTTCTATCGCATAACCCGCAGAGTAGGCTAAATAAATTACAAATTTCGCCTTAAAAAGTCACTTGACAAAAGTCGGACTTGACAACAATATGTGCGGTAGTCCCTCACCGTGATTGCTCGTCGTTGTTAATGCTGACATAATTGCCGGTAAGTACGTGTCAAACCACGCTTCGGAACGATTAAACATTTGACTACTTAGCTGAACGATAAATACGACGAGACTAAAAATGATAGGCGTTTAAATGGGTACCATAGAGGCACTTCCAAGCACTCATCAGGGAATCACACCGATAGCAATTGCTCAGCGTGAACGGCAGAATCCAGAAGCAATTGAGAATGAAGACAAGCTGACATAGTATTTACTATATATTCTGCGTCGAACATAAGAATAACGACACATTTAGTAATCATTAAAGCGAGGAAAGAAAAACCACAGAGGTTATGCGTGTGGGAAGCGCGTATGTACACACGCACGCACCTGGAGAGCGGGAGACTAAACATGAAGGCCCTTTTCCACTAGGGAGACGAATCCATGCCTTGAATTGGTGATGGAGGCGGACCATGTAGAAAGGTGGGAAGCATATTTCTCCAAAACAACTTTTAGAATAAGCTTGGTTGCTTGAGTGTATATGTTAGAAATTTTCTGACATACCATTTTTCATGCAATTTGTTTTTGAAAGCAGAACGGCAGGGTAAGCGGGATGTTTGTGAAGGTATAAATAAACATAGAAGGTATAAAAGAGCGCTAGAAACCGTTTAGTTGAGAAGGTGGTCCATTTCACCATGCAACACAGCCAAAGCTGCTGAAGCCTCACTGTCCCAAGGTTTTATGCCCTGACATAGCAGCTCCTCCACCTCATCATCAGTAAAACCGCAATTCAAATCTAACTTCGTCGGTGAGGCGATTTGACCAACAGGCTGCGAGACTGACCGTGGCCCGGGACGATCAAAGTGCCGATGTCCTAGGTTAAGGGGTTTAGTTCGGTTCGCCAATGATAATCCACCACGAAAGCTTCTTCCAATGGCTCGACCGAATCTACCAAAATTTCCTCTTCCACCAACATCAGTGTCTCCACGGGGGCAAGGAAGTGCAGCCGCGCTGTTTGTATTGTTCGAATTATCCTGCCTATTAGTAGAAATTGACGAGTTTTCCAATTCTATGTTGTCTTGCGTTTGTTGATTTTTCGTGTGATAAGATTGACATGCGGTGGGATGATCGCCTGATGCACCTGCAACGTGGAACTCCGATTCATTCACTATCTCTTCATTATTCCCCGACTCTTCAACCACACCAACATCCGGCTTCTCGGCCTCCTCTTGTACGATTTCCTTCACACCTACCTCGTTCACAGGCTGTCCATTTTCGTCAACGTCCCGAAAGGTTAATCGAGGAGGTGCAGGGTTAGAATGATCTCCACTCGATTCGAGGAACGGTTGTTGCTGATGCTGTTGTTGAATTGTGCTACGGAAAGTGCGAGGACCAAAACGTCCACCAACACCTGGAGGAGACGGTGGAAGAAATGAGAAACAATTTGAACCACCAGTAAGAGCTGCTCTGGCAATTGCTGCGGCCCCTCCTGCACGGCGTAGCATCTGGCGATGGAGATTCTCTATCTTACGCATCATTTCTCGTTGGTGTAGTCTCCAGGGGCTACTGATTGGCGCTAGCCACTGAACCATTGCTGCAGCCGCTACCGCGGCTGCTTCCATCTCTTCCTCCATTGTATGTTGATCCGCTAATAGATTTCGCAGATCTGTGCGCAACTTCATTAAGCTAAAAAGGCCGAGATCATGGCCTGTGAAAGAGTGGAAACTTCTGATTAGACACACATATATAGAGGAAACATGGAATCGAATGCTTTCTGGCTCACCAGCCATTAGACCTGCGACACTGTCAATCCAATCGAGGTGAACCTTCTTCTCCCAACGCTGAACTTTGGCTCCCTTTGCCTTGTCAGCCATGTGTTGGAAGAGTGACCAGGGCTTTTCAAAGATGAGGATGCATGACTTGCACCAATACATCTGCCCTGGCTCGAGAGCAGCCTTCAATTTGACGCACTTTACATGATCGCCTTCCTTATCTAGGAAGCACTCGAGATAGTGGTCCTTTAGTAGATTACAGTAGCTCTCATTGCCTCTTCTCTCCAGTATTTGTTTACAAGTACCTGTTGGAAAACAAGCGCTTATCATAAGGAGTAATCATTGTCAGCTCTGGACACGAAGGTGATTTCATTTAGCCTACCACACATTATCTGCGAATCTAAAGAAAGTTGTTCTTGTTGAAAATTGGAATCAGTGGTGAATTCAGGAAGTTCCATCAATTTTGGCATCGAATCTAGAAGAATAAAAACGCAAAATTGATAAGATGGTTATTAAAAGTTCCTATACTTCGAGGCAAAAAAGGCAAACCTTTATCATCTAAGTGAAGATCCACTGCCGCTTCCCCAGTAGAAGAGACATTGTTGTCAATCTTATCTTCAATGCTTACAACAACTTCAGGAGCTGTGTCTCCATTGCTCTTAGAGCTGTCAGTGGCCTTTGGAGGCTCGGCAATAATTAGTCGGGATGAAATGGCCATATTGTTATTATTCCGACCTGATATATTTCCTGATTCTTGGTTGTCCTTAGGAATTAACTTAGAAATAATCACCAGTTAAAGTGCAACTATTAAAAACTATGCAAATAAAATAATAAAATTATTTGCAAATGATGCAATGTGACATAAAGACCAAAGAACAAGTAGATCCATACATAATCTACCTAGCGAAGTATGAAAGATTTGAAATGGGACGCATTAAAATATTGAATATGTAAAAGACATTCTTCAACAAGACTTAATCTAGGTGTTTTGTTTTAATGGCTTGTGAGCACTAATTTTTTAATAATAATGCAAACTGTGCGAACTGCACTGATCAATATGATGGCACTAAACGTATAGCAAGGCGATGCGTAAAAACTCAGTTTTTGTAAAACAGATCATTACACAGGTCAAAAACACTACAAAGTTTTTAAACAAGGTCTCAACTAATAAAATTTTATTTAGAAAATATCTTCTAAAGATTATGAACCAAATCAATATACCAAGTCACAAAAAGCTGAAAGTGCCAGTTTTGCTGTTCCTTTTAACACTAAGTATACAGCCCCTTCAAAAGAAAAATTTTACCTCAAAATGCCATTACCCGACAAAACCAGTAAAGGACCAAGTGCAAGCTTGTAAAACTTGAAAACATACTTCATTAGAAATTGGAACTTTGCAGGCAGGTTGCTCAACCAGTTTTAAAGACGCACAGTCATGTGAGAAATGGCAGTGTTCCCCAAATCTACAGCCTACAGACGACTTGTCCCTACAAAATCAGTTCATCTAATGATTTACCAAAAGAATTTGCAGGGCGGTCTTTTATCCGGAATGTGTAAAAAGTTGCAATTATCCCCGTACCAACAACCACCAACCGCATTAAAATAACGGCAGATTTTCTTATCAGGGTCACCCATAGAAAAAGCTGCGTAATAAAGCAGCAAAAGTAACGTTGCCGCACTCCCAAATTTAAAATTGCCTCAAGAAAACCACGACAACATGTATGGATTATTCGCGGAAGCTGTTGATAACCCTATCGTTATTTTCGAGATATTCAAACAAGACATGTTGACATTATTAAGTAGTCGATAGCAGAAGCCATTATAACTAGTTCACTTAAAATTTTTATGTATAATCCGGCTCTGAATAATACGAGGATCAAAAAGTATGCCTTCATGCATGGAAGAGAGGCCTAAATTTCACGCACAAAAGTGTGTGCTCAGAATCAATTAATATGATTCGCAAAAGTAAAACTTTTTTCTAACAAAATTAAAAAAATTGTTTAAAAATTTTATTTCAGAAAAAAATGAAATGGCTTTCTTGTCATTTTGGGAAAAATGCAGTGATTCCAACCAGCGCTACGCAGACCCAGCGGCGAACGTTACCACACAGATCTTTGTCGTATCCGATTGCTTGATGATTACTTGAGTAGCCATATTGTGCTGCATTGATGTGTACGTCTCTGGACCTGACATAACAACACAATCCCTCCGTTGCTTAAATATTTGTATCTTGCCTCAGTAGGCTTTGGCTCTATACGCAGTATATCTAAGCTTAATTTCGCACGCTATTCTACGCCACTACTATTGAAAACGAGAAGAAATCGGCAAATATTTAGTGCGACAAATATCAAAGACTAAATGCATTAGTGAGTGATCGAAAAAATTGACGCTCTTTGCCTCTATGTCAGCTACTGACCCTTCTTGCTAATGCGGCACCTGAGAGGAAAAAATCGCGTAAACATCGCCAGCATCAGATTTTACGGCAACACAAAATTGGAAAAGCTTTAGTATTCATCACTTCCAGCAAAAATTTTAAAAAGAGCCCTAAGCTTAGAAAACAACCTGTTTTTATATAACGCAATGAAGTTTTGTATTTTGAGTAGTGAAAATATGGCAATTTTTGAAAGCAATACCGTCTAAAGAACGATTTTTATCATTTCGCAAAAAATTACTTAAATTAATAATTAATGCCACAAACAAAGCAGATGGAAAATATAGAGAGGTTATTTGCAAGCTTTATTGCCACCAGTGGTAGAGGCGCAACCACAAGACTGTTGGTATTAGCGCCCACGTGTCGACTTTGTTTTGTGGTATAGAATGAATACTGTATTGGAAAACCAACGTAGCATCCATGAAGAACGCGAGCGCCTGATAGATGCAATGTCTAAGGAGATGTGTTTTAAACCCAAAACGGTTAGCTGTTAAGTCATGACTTACGTTTGTTTGTAGCACAAAGAAGGCGTTAATTCTGAATTTCGCCTCCGAACTATGTTTGACGTAAAGATTTGTATTTTACTTACCAGCACGGATTTTAGCGATACATGGAGATTACAAAGGCGCTTAAGGAGCTTTATGAGGACAAGGATGGGTAATGGTGCCGGCTTTGTTTTTCTTTTAAGTACCTTTTATGATGTAAATGTATCTTGCACTTTTTTAGTCTTAGAAAGCAGGATATTCAGTCCCTCTCTGGCCCAAACGAGTTTAACGAATTTTATTCGCGTCTGAAGTCGTTGAAGGACTTTCATCGCTCACATCCTGATGAAGTTAGTGCATGATATTCCTTTTCTAGTCTACGTAAACATCCTACAGTTAAGCATTCCTATGTCGGTCGAATTCGAGCGTTTTAAGGAAATGCGTGAGAATCCAGAGGAATCGGCTGCAACGATGATCGAGTTTACAGACGAAGAGGGTTATGGACGCTTCCTTGACCTCCACGAATTATATGAAATTTTCATCAATATTAAAGGCATTCCTGTGAGCTTTCACTTTTTTAATTATTTGTTTTGCTCATTATTTTTACTGGTAATCGTAATGCGCGCATATCCTTGAGTCACAGCTTGTTGCTAGGTAGCCTTTATGCCATTTGTTGACACTTTGATGCTTAATTTTGGTATTTTTATTTTCCCTCCATCTAGGATTATTCTCTTTTTCCTAGCTAGCCCTATTAGTGTTTGGATCGTCGTTCCTTTGGGCCTCGATAACTAGAATTAAAGGCATCTAATTCCCATAATATAATTGCTTACGGCTCCAAATATTTTCTTTTTAACTTCCGCCTTCGCATTCTCGTTCTCATGAAATGAATGGTCATGGTCTAATATCAGAGCTCCTCAGAAGTTTATTTGAGTTTCTACGTGGCTTCGACCACAACGAGAGGCTATATTTCTGGTGTGCTTGTGTTATCTGCATGAGCTTCGATGCTGACAATTGATAAAAGATATCTTTCATGGTGACAGCGTATAGATGCCCATTGTGCAGTGTTTTTATTCGTGTCCATCAGCTGTTGTGCTGACATCCTGTTGACCATCATCCTTACGTATTTTTAGCACTACTAATGGCCTTGACTCTACTGTTAGCCTCAATACATGGGGTCCCTCATCGAAATGCTAATCATCTTGGAGAATCCAGAGAGGGGTTAATCAGGCGACTTTTCTCGAATTCTTCGAGAGCACTATTGTCGAGGAATCGCTAAAGTATTTGTGCAGTTACGGTTTCTTATATTTTACTGATATTTTACTAAAGCCTCTGTCTGCACTTGGAAATTTTGTAGAAGGTGGACTATCTGACGTATCTCCAGACCTATGATAAGCTGTACGAGATCCTCCGTGAGCGCAAAACTGCCTCAGGTGCCTACCGTCACTACTTGGAGCGTCTCATCTCTTATCTGGAAGGCTATTTGTCGCGTGCAAAGCCGATGCTAGACCTTGCTGAGGTCTCCGCCTCTGCTCTTGCACGTTTCGAGCGCGAGTGGGCGGAAGACATCTTCCCAGGTTGGGGTAACAGTGGGGGCGGTAGCGGTGGAACCGCTGCATCCGCTCTCTCCCGCGCTGGTGCACACCTCGATCTTACGCCCTTCCGACAGGCTGAGGAGCTCGCTTCTCTTGGCCTGGATCGTCTCAAATCAGCCCTCCTAGCTCTCGGTCTTAAATGCGGTGGCACATTGGAGGAGCGTGCCCAGCGTCTCTGGGCCACCAAGGGACGCGCTCTCGAGGACCTCCCATCCGAATTCTTCCCTTCTGCCAAAGCCGCTACTCGTTCTAGGAATCATCGTGGTGCTGCTAATTCCGTTGCACCTGAGTAAGTACGAGGTTTGAGGGAGGCTTAAAAATGATCTAAAATTATACACGATGAAGCATAGCTTAATAAGTCGTTGTGGTTGGTTTCATCTGATGGAAGATCTTCAAGTCTCACAATATATAAACATGGAAATTCCGCGTAAGTGGTAAGTCAATTTATGATTTTCGGTTGGATGGCTAATTAACTGACAACAAAGTATTTGTAATGGAGGCGCTTTGATAAATCTTACCGGCACTTTCCTCGCCATCATAAAGGTGGTAATCTCCCGCGTCAAAAATTCCCCGAAACTAGGATGGATCTGCGATCTCCAAACCAAACACCTGAGTATGCATTGTAATTGATCAGATGTTGTAATGAAGGAGTTTAAAACATTTTTTGGCACAGAAGTTGATTCCATTTCGGGGTCTGAGCCGGTGACGCTAACACAATTCTGTTTGATGAATTGAGGCAGCTGCTTTTTTTGGCGTCATTCATTAGTAGTTGTCGTACTACTCAACTAGGGATTTAGAGCGCGTGCGGGAGATAGCCATGCTAGAGGCGTGCGTCTACCAGTTGGCGGAGCTTTTGAATGAGCATCGAGCCGCGACTGTCGAGAACGTTCAGCGGCGACAGGCTCGAACGCTGGCAGAAAGGGAAGAGGAGGAGGACAGTGACGCCGAGAACGAGGTAGGCGGTGGCGCTGGTGCCGGTGGCGACAGAGGCAAGGATGCAGAGGGCGGTCCAGATGTGGAAGATGATGACATTCCCTACAACCCCAAAAACCTTCCACTTGGCTGGGATGGCAAAGTAAGTTTTCATTTTGTCTTCATGACCAGTCATTTAGCAAAAATCAGGGAGACAGACTTGAAACTGGGTTTATATTACTCGGCTAGTGAGACATGCATTAGTTTTTGGAAAGTTGTTTTTCTCGAAAGATTTTTGATAACTCCTATAGATGCTTCTCCTCTGTAGCCAATCCCCTACTGGCTGTACAAGTTGCACGGCCTGAATATGTACTACTCCTGCGAGATTTGTGGCAATCAGACATACCGAGGACCGAAAGCTTTTCAGCGGCACTTCTCGGAGTGGCGTCATGCGCATGGCATGCGCTGCCTCGGCATCCCCAATACAGCACACTTCGCACACGTCACGAAGATCGAGGAGGCTCTGGCCCTCTGGCAGCGTATTCGTACCACCAAGGAAGCGGAGCGTTGGCGACCCGATGTAGAGGAGGAAATGGAGGACCATGCTGGCAATGTTGTCTCCCGCAAAACCTACGAGGATCTAAAGCGACAAGGCCTCCTCTAAACTGCCACCTTCTCCTGTTGGACCAACCATTACTGGGACTGTAGTCTGTGTATCCCTTGTGTTTATACTAAATAAAGCATTTTTAACAATATTTCTGCCAGTATGCTTAGTGTTTCTAGTACTGCTTGTGTAATTGATGACTTGGTAATGCGAAACCCCCTTTGTGAAGAAGTTTAAATTTCTACCTTTATCGCCTTTACACTTGGAATGAAGTAGAAAGGCACACACTTTCTAAGCTTTCAGTGTTTTGTTTAAATCAAACTAATTATGATATTCATTTGCTTCCTTCAGCTGCCATAAATGATGAATTCTTCTAGCATTGTCGCAACTTCGGATGACGGAACAAATAGGCTCTCAGTAGGTAAGACAGCTAAATTTCTTACGCCTTAGAGACTGAGCACCATGCAAAGCAGGAAGAGGAAATATTTAGGACACCCGAGTCAGTAACCTCCAAAAGGCCCTCCGACGAAATTCCCGATGAACACTTGGTAAACTCCTCCGTAAGTACTTTTCTGAATCAAAAGTCCTACGCCTGATTTTTTAAGTAGTATTTATTTACAAACTTGTAGAAGTATTACCAACCACCGAGTTGGGCTCGCATCTGCCCCTCAGCATCACGCTACTTCCTTGAGGTAATAAAAAATGGAATTTCATTGTCTGAGGCCACAGTAGACCTCTCCGATATCGACCACTGCATCCTTGGACGTCAACCAGGTCCTCTGCTGAACCCTCAAAATCCCACTGGTCGGATCTCTACCCTCCTCCATCCCTCTATAAGTCGTGCCCATGCCGTTCTCCAATTCGGCAGTGATTTGGATCTCGCGCCCGGCTGGTACATCTATGACCTTAACAGTACCCATGGCACTTTTGTGAACAAGCACCGCTTGCCATCGGGACGATATATTCGCCTCCGGGTTGGCCACGTCCTTCGTTTCGGCAGCAGCACGCGTCTGCTCATTCTTAACGGGCCAGAAATAGATGTTGAAGCGGAAACTGAAGAAACATGGAGTGAGTTGGTCGCTAGAAAAAAGTCGAAAAGTGGGAAAGAAGAACAAGAAAAGAAAGGACTGAATGATGAAAATAATGCAAATGTATGCAATTGGGGTATGACGGGTGAGCAGGGGATTTTATTTCAGTATCCTTATTACCTTCAGAGTCGTTTGGGGCTAACTTTATCTTGTTCGCTAGATGACGTCGATGACGCCGAAAACGTATTACAGCAACGTTTAGCAGAGGGTGGGAGCTGCTTGAGCCATGAAAACTCCTACATCGCCGATCCGAAGAAAGCGTTGAGAGCTTATTTTGATCGCGAGGGTTTTGTT
The DNA here is from genome assembly GCA_023375655.1 of Taenia crassiceps. Taxonomy (NCBI): domain Eukaryota; kingdom Metazoa; phylum Platyhelminthes; class Cestoda; order Cyclophyllidea; family Taeniidae; genus Taenia; species Taenia crassiceps. Next base: position 773,328 of record JAKROA010000011.1, read on the forward strand.
CCTTTGCCCGAATACGAATTTGTGGAAGGTCGGTTTGGTCAACAGATATGCAGAATTGAGTGCGTTTATCACTTTCCTTAATCATTTGTAACATGAGAGAGGTAGAAATGTAAGGATTGAAATCTCGGCTCATAGGTTGCCATTGGAAGTGGGCACACTGTTCGCGGAGGTGCCGATGACTGGCCAGAAGCGAAAGGAGGCCATCGCGGCTTGTGCTCTTGAGGCATGTCGCATTCTCGATCGTCTGGGTGAATTCGACGCCAATCAAGGTTTGGCTGTGGTTTTGATCAAAATATTCATCCCTTCGTATCAGTCTTCTCTGTATACAATGTAATTTTGTTAGAGATAATTAATGCGTTCTATTGGAACAGCGATTATGAGACATCATTTTTTTTCTCAATTTGATATATGCAATGGAGGCGCAGCCTGTGCTGAGACAGCTGACATTAATCGCCAGACTTAGTGCTAGACAATTCTATGTCATTGTCCGCCTGTTGTGCTATGGTTGACTGTTAATTCGACGCTTACATAGCGCTTTCAGTGGCCACTTGATTGTTGCACCGGCTTTTGTGGTCACGAATACCCTTTTGCGCCATTTGTTGACTTTTTTCATGCAGAAGGAGTCGAGGCAGTGAAACGAGCGCGTGAGAAGGCATATTGGCAGGCAAACGACTACTACTCTTCCGATGAAGATACCTTTTTGGACCGCACGGGACAAATTGAGGCCCGACGGAGCCGGAGAATGAAGCGCATGGGCGTAGAAGGGGTGGAGGTCACGCAGATCGCCGATTCAACCGCACAAGAGACTTCCAAAGAGCCACAAGACTCCTTGTCTTTGGTGAGTGCTGTGAAATCGAAATCTACACTCTCATTCACTATCATTGGTGCATAATTTTGCACGGAAGGCCCTGCTTTTGTTTCTCTATATTCTCCTTATAATCATCGAAGTGAAAAAAGCACTGTGATTGTAGAATTCACAATAGCTGCTAATTTTTTTGCTTAGCTGGTGTTAATCTCTACTGGGTTCCCATTTGCGTCTCTGTCTCCTTTCAGTTGGCTGCGCTGGAGGAATTGGGAAAGAAGATAATTGAAGTGGAGACAGAGCTAAACGCAGCTGAGCGAGGTAGATTGCATCATTTCCTCTCGATGCTTCTTCATCATCACTCATTTATCGTTCGCCTCTTACCTCTTTCTCTCCCCCCTCCCACAGCCATGGAAGCAGTCGGCGAAAACGCCACCGAAATGGACGAGTTGGAGGCGTACATGGATGCCATCAAAAAGGGTAAGGTGGTCCGATCACTTCGACTCGACAGGTTGCAATCTAGTCCACTGCGACAGTCTACAGCCACAATTCACCTTTTGGGTCGGTAAAAGTTTATGCAATTAACGCGGGAAAAGTTGAGGCATTTTTAAAGGCATAGTTAAATAATCTCACAATTTAAAGTAATTATGACTGAGTCTTCTTCTGAATTTATTATTTTTCAAGTAATGTTAGCTCATAATTCTACATCACACGCTTGTCAATTGGCTATGCAAAAAGCGCGAGTCGTGCCATCATGAAACACCTTCCAGACTTCATTACTCATCCCTTTTGCGACCAGGCGCGCCGAAGAGGGCGGAACGACAGATGCTGAAGCGCCGTCTAGTAGCACTAAGGCAAGAAGAAACGCGTCTCCTCCGTAGGGTTGGTATTCGTGGCGGAGGCTGTAGTACGGCCCGTTTCTCCTCCTCCGCCTCCTCCGCCGCAGCCACTGCCGTTCGTGCTGCTGCTTCTCAGCGATGCGGTCCTAATAGAAGGTATGTTTTGTGTTGAGGAGGCCTTAATGGTCTTTTATTACTATGCAATCCTTACGTTTGTAAGGGCTGAGACACTGAAGGAGTTAAAAATGCATCTAAAGCCCGTTTGATCTCCGGTACTCAGTTAAAATTATTCGGTGATCTGATCTTGCAAACTTGGCTTGTGCCAACGGTGAGTCTGTCTGTAGTGTAGGGCCTTTTCTTCCACTGAATGTTAGTAGGAAGCAACCGGTGGAGGTGACTCCATTTGTCTTTTCGCTTGGCAGAAGTAATCGCATTGAGGAAAGAGCCTTGCAAAGGAGGAAAGTACAGGAGAAGACGAATGAGGAGGAAAAATTTGTTCCAGAAGTTGAGGAAGATGAAGACACACAGATCAATGCAGATGCACAACAAGTTAGTCGAAATTGCCTTCCATATGAATTGCTAAACGCGGAATAATTTGGTCTTGTTTAGCTATACACAAAGTATGAAGCATTGAAGCAAATAGTAAGGCAGTGTTCAAGCTGTGGTCTCTTGATGTCAGTCCCACTGCAGTAGGCCTGAAAGCAGGGCTTGCAAGTTGAATTGCTTGCATTTCTGCTGCATTGGTTAAATCAGTTCGTGGGGGCTGCCCGATGTTTGCCTGATGAAACGTCTCTCGATTGTTCAAACGCAGTTCCTTGCCCTCATCATGCTCTCAGAAGTACATCTCTTCCTTGTCATCCGTGGACCGGGTTTGCACAAAGCTCTAGTGGGTAGCACCAATGCTATGGCACTAAGCAGGTGGATAGTTAAAGTCTCAGGAATTTCATGGTAATTAAGTTGGCCGGGTGGAGGTTATCCCGTCACCTCCACAGTCCAAATGAGGCTGACTTTGGGTTTGCCGTGATGTTGATAACTCTGGTTGTATCCCCTTTTTGTGTAGGAATCGGCTCCGGAAGCCAATTTAGCATCTGTGGCGAAGATGGACAAAGGGGAGACATTGAAACGGCCCGCATCTCCAACCCCTTCCCAATCGGTATGCCACTTGCTAATAGGAAAATATTTCACCTTTGTGCAAAAATCTTTCATCTTTCGATGTCGCCTTGTTTCTTTTCAACCTCATTGTGCTATGTCAGGCATCTCCAAAACCTAAGGTGAGGCGGCGTGTCGATGAAGACCCGCCTTTTGTTTCGGTCGAAGAGGTCCATTCCGAGTCGCCTTCGTTACTGAGGGTTTGTCTGTTCAGGCATACATTTTTTAAAAAATCAGACTTCGAACTTGATGTGCTAAAAGTACCATCCACTCCCCTGCGGCAGGAGTCTCCCCAAGCGGAAGCGGAGCGACCACTCATTGGTCCACAACGGCTGCCAGACTCGGTTGCTGATAGAGTAACTTGCTTTCCCCCCTGCCCATTGTTTGGTTGTTGTATTTTCAGTTAACAATGCTTTTGCTTTGCCATCCAAGGGTGAACAGTCGTTGGACTTTGCAGTGGAAAATCTACCTCAGTTATCACCGTCAACCAAGGTTCCCTTTCTTTAACGAATTACACGCCTTGTGGGAGGAATACTGACGAGTACTTGTGCTTTCTTTAGGATGATTTGGACCATGTCTATGACGACAGCATGAATGATCCCAACTTCGCCTTGTGGATACCACCCAAAGGTACGTTTGCGCCCCACCTTCTGCCGGATAGGCACATTGATAAATATATGCAATTTTTCACGTTTTTTAACCTCTCACGTGATCGCCATGCTTTTCGTTGCTAAGCCAAACAAAGTGGATTGTAGAATGCCTCCCACCTATGCAAATGCAATGCCTAACATTTATTTTTCACAGATCAAACTGGTGATGGGATGACCCAGCTCAACAAAAAATATGGCTATTGATCAACCTAATTTGTATTCCTTTGTTAAATAGAACTGTACATGCTTTCTCATAGCTCTTGATCTTGCTGGGAAGGGTCACGTGGGACCTCGACGACTTCATTGATTAACCCGGCAGCGTCTGTTCATTTAAGGGAGAGTAATTAGTTTGAGGGGGCCAATTTCTGTTCCCTTGTTTGATCCTGATTTGGGTTTGTTCTATTTTAATGAAAGTAGATGGGAACTGTGTCAAGTCGTGATAGGCAAAATGATTCAGGGCAGAAATGCCCTCGTATTGAGATTGTCGACTCGCGTGGAGATCCCACTTGTGGCGGCATTGCTCAGCCCTTAGGCACCGGGCAAATAGTCGCAAAAGTCGACTCAGGAGAAGCCGGAGGAAAGTATCTATTTGAAGTGGATCTCTCTACTGTCACAAACTCGTACTCAGGTTCGAATGAAACTCTTGGGACGTTTGATACCACGCATTTCGAGACGCTGCCAATCGCACCGCCCCCCAGCTCCCCTGTTGCTACTCCGATCCCACGCAAAAGGGCGACAGAACCAGAAAATGTGTGCGAGTTTGGTGAAGTCTCTGCTAACTGGTCGTCCTCTTGCCCTAATTCTACTCTAGGAGTTTTCCGGTTAAATAACGGGGACTACATTCTATCGATGTTGATACATCAGTATGGCGAGGACCAGCGCTTGTGGCGGCAGTGGCACAAACGCATTGACAGAACGATGAGGGGACTTGAGAAGTCGTGCAAGTGTCGCATCACAATGTATGACAAGCCATTTCGCTTCAGAGGTGTCCTAACGCATATGATACGCATACGAGGGATGTCGAAGAAGAGCGTTATACGGTGTAAAAATGCTCTTCCTCCACACGTACAAGGAATGCTCATTACGGAGCGCGAGCACTACTAAGACAAGATGGACTGAAAAAGCAACGTTATAATAATTTGAAAATCTCCTATAAATCTTTTGATCAATTTAATTAACATTCATATTCAAATGTCTTGCATTCCTGATCGTTGTGTGCAAAATTGCATGATGTATGTGGTTCCTGTTTAACTCCCAGGTCTTAGTTCATTGAAGCAGATTTGATTCGTAAACCGGGATCATGTATTTGATATTGAAGTAGGCATACTCTCCACCTTTGGTTTCCATTATCTTTAGGGTTTCGTTTACTAAATCTCCAAGGTTTTCGTTCCTGCGCTGGCTATATTCAATGGCATCACCAATATTTCTATTGCAATTAACAAACAGATTAAAAGTGGGAAGGATCTGTCTGTAGTACGGTACTAATGCTTCGCCAACGCCTTCATGAGAATTGACAAGATCTTGCAAAATCTTCATAACATTGCAGCAAATTCGATGATTGTGAGTTACCAGAGCTTTTTTAATGGGCATTATCAGTCGGGGAATAATCGGTAAAATTTTGTCACGAACATTCGAGAGAAGAAATTTAAGTCCTAATAAATGAACAGTCTGTTCAGGAAGTACCTTTTGTTGTGACAAAACTGTAAGGATACTTTTCTTCCCTTAGGCCATCGAAAAAAATTGGCAATATCTGGTTATAATCCAGTTTATCAGGGCTAACTTTCCATGAAAGGATTTTGGTACCCCTTTCATCGTATGATATAACAGCTGGAATGTCGCCTCGATCATAGCACAATTTAAACAGCGTTTTTCTTTGACAGTGAGGACTGGAATTAGCATCGCAATTGATTTTTCTGGAAGATTGCCAAAATTCAGACATTTCTGTCCCATTTGTGACCTAGGGAAGATGGGTTTAAGGTGTGATTAAACAAAAAATATCTCAAATTAAGAAACTTACTTTCATAATTTTGCTTTAAAATCGTTTACGCACTTTCAATTTATTTAAAGAAATTGATCGTATTTTTTATAAACGGTTACTAGGCGCCCAATAGCGCTCTGTTACAAAGTAGGTATACCTCTAACAGTAAATTAATCATGTCCCAGGAAGAAGAAGATGTTGAAGAGCCAAAGCAAACAGATGCTAGAACTAAGCCTATTGTAGGTTTTGAAAGATTATGCATGAACTCCAGATTATTCCTGATAATCCTCTGACAAAAGAACTAGCAGCCACGTGTCTTTCTCTTATTAAAAGAATAGGATATGGTTTTTCTCATGCATTTATCAAATTTAGCTGTGTGAGCAGGTAAGTTTTGACTTTCTGCTTTATTAAAGCAAAGAACTGCATCAGGCTTTTAAACTTGTTTCTATTTGTAGCTTTAGACATTAGACATTTACTTCGCAAATAACAGCAAAATTGATCATAGCTTTCCCTATCTTGAAAATCGATTTTTTGTTATATTCTGTGAAAACATACCACTATTAGGGGTATCACCGACATCGCAGTCCTGCAAAACTTTCAGTTTCTCCGCTTTGTCACCCTGAGCCACAATTATATTTCTGATATTTCGCCGATCTTCGCAGCCGAATATCTTACTTATCTTAAAGCCGACCACAATCGCATAGTCAAAGCTGGAAATGCAAAGTCATTACCGTATCTTCAATTCCTCGATCTATCCCATAACAAGCTGACGTGTACAGACTACATAAACCATGGTAGACTGAAACACCTCATACTTAGCTGTATGTTTAAAAAATATTTAATCTAGCGTGTTATTTCAATACTTTAATAGAAATTTTTGCCAATTGTATTTAGACAACGAAATCACTACGCTAAAAGGTGTCGAGGGCCCACCATTAAACCAGTTTAAGCTGCGCTCATTGGAGACGCTAGAATTGCGTGGAAATAGGATAACATCATCCGAGGGTCTGGGTGATTTGCACAATCTGAAGACGCTCTACTTTAGTGAGAATCTCTTGCGTTCAGTAGAGGGTATTTCGTCAATGGCGGGGCTTACAAGACTGCATCTTCGTGATAACAATATTCGGTGCTTGGATGGTTTTCTTCAAGGCCTGCCTAATCTGCTGTACTTAAATCTTCGGTATGCCAGGGAGAGCGGCCATTTCCCCTGCTGCGTTTGTGGTGCACTTGCTTTACTTTGATTTGCCTTTTTTAGTCACTGACCGTCTTGAACTCATAGTTTTGCATAGTCATTCAACTTTGTCCATGGCAATTTAAACCCTTCCCGACGCTATAAAGCCGGTAGAGTAATTTAAATAATATTCCCATTGCTTTGTGCCAATGTGTTTTATTACTATTGGCATCGAAAGCTGTATGATGAAAAGGGCTTTAGTTATCTTTCGTGTGTAATTTAGTGTATGCTTTTAGCCTTCCTTTTCTTATTTTTTAAGAGGAAATCAAATAAAACACTGGTCAGAGGTAAAAAATTGACGCCGTTATTTGCTCTGCAAATCCTCGTCCTAAGTGGTGAGTACGGCCTGAAATTTCATGCATTTCATTTGCATTTTCACTTGATTGCTCCACTTATTCATGCGCTTCCCTTCGAACAATCTTAACTACAACATTATTTTAAACCAGATGCCAAATAAGTTGTTAACACATCTTTGGGATTTTTACATTTTTTTGATTATTAACCCCGCAAAACTAAAGACGCTGATGTCTTGGTTTCACGGCGTGTCATTTGTTGGCACAGAGTGTTTCATCAAATGCTGGGGATCAGACAGATCAAAGGTGGATGGTGTTCTTCACAGAAAAGTGGCGATTACATTTTTACTTTAGATAATCCGGTTGCGGATAGAGATCATTACAGACCCATTGTTTTGGGTATAATGCCCCAACTTCAGCGCCTAGATAAGGACAAGACTTCTCCCAATGAAATAGAAGAGGCTGTGTATTTCTACGAAAAGTTGGTACGCCGATTGTTGGTAATCTTGCTTGAGAGTAAATCCTTTTGCTAACCAATTGGTGTTTAAATGCACGTTAAAACCCGCTGCTTTCAAACTGGACTCTCTGTCACAAACTCGTGACGCTTGTCCCTACCTAAACGTAGTTACTAACTTCACCTGTTCAAATGCCAGACATGTTGATTAACTTTGGAAAGTGAGGCGGAAAAGGGGGAATGTAGGGTTTGGAAAATAGCAGTAATCAGGAGGCCGCGTTTTGACAATACACTGAAACCTTATGGAGACATGATAAGCTCATTTGACATTCTGTATTCACCCATTTAGCATCCGTCACATTTTGTAAGTGAGGTACCACGCTTATATTCATGATTGCAGTAATCTTGCAAGTCAGGAAAAATCACCGATCTTGGAAAACATCTAAAAAGGTCTCTTAAAGCTAGTTAATGGCCCTTTTGCCATTAAATACGTCAAAAATCTTTGTTGTAGGCTAATACCTTCTTGGAGGATGATGAGGAGGAAGTGGAGCAGGAGGACAAGGCAGCTGAGCTAATATCAGAAGGGAAGCTCGATGAGTTGATGGAGGAGGGAATGATGGGCAAAGACGCAGCGGAATTATTCGCCGAGGAGGGTGGAGATGAGGAGATGGATAATGAGGTTTGGACGGTTGGTGGGGCTGGTGGAATACGCAAAGTCATTGTGCTTAAACTTGGTTGCATCTTCTTTTAGGGGGAAGACTAGTTTTCAAAAACTTTTGTCAAAGAGTGTCCGTTTGCGAAAAATTTTTCACTTATCTTTTACTGGGTCCTCTTTAGCCACCTTCTGGGATTTAAAAGCAACGCTGCATAGGCTAGGTTGACATATGCATGGCTATAACATGGTACGAATCGAAAAAGGTGTATAATGACGCACTAGAGTCGATTTTAGTTAATGTAAGTTAATGTGAATGCAGAACCACCAATAATTATTTGAAACAAGGAAAATTAAAAGCAGAAGACTTTCACAGATCGCATTGTTTTTTATTTGCTCGTCGCTTGATTTCTCATATCAAGATATTGTGATAGCTTGATGAAAGTTCCATTAGCGGCATAAACCGAGTGGTAACGAAGCGCAAAAAAATTACAGTATAGGAATGACTGCCCATAGCTGCGTAACCAGATTTGCTAATTTAAAACCCATCAATTTCATAATGGGGACAAAAAATTTTAGAAAAGTGATTATTGATCTGATCGCAGAAGGTGCAAAATTGACTCAGCCACAATCTAACAGTTACTGGATTGCCAAATTTTTGGCTGAAAAAGGCTGGTAAGGGATCCTGATGTTGTATGAATTGGTTATTTCCCAATTCCTCATTTGACCCTACTTTCCTCCAAAATCAAATAGTTCCTTAAACCAGCACCGCGAATGTCACAAAACCTAATTTTGCAAAAGTACCTACTAAATGGCTAAAATATATTTATTCGTTCCTTTACGAGGAGGTTTGTTTAAGCTACAGGTCAACTAATTTAAAATGCCGTTTAAGATCCCGCGCCTTGAGGTAAAGTCCTCATCCCAAAGGTAAATTAGTCTATTTTTTACAAAATCGACTAAGACTAACCTATCTCACCCAAGATTCATTATGCTCGTCCAGTCAATTCGATCTTCTGGGGAATAATTGTTCCCAGAATTCAAGGGACAGCGCTATTGATTCATCCCAATCAGATAAAGTTGAAGTATGTTGTGGTTGATTTCACGTTTTCCTAAGAACAAAGGATTTTGGACGTCGCTGCGCAGCTCGATTGAAAATGAAAAAAGGGTTCCACACGCCTCTTATCCTCCAAATGGCAATAATGCTCTCGCCTTGTAGGCTTGTTTGTCAATACTTTTGTACACGTAATGCAGTATTGTTAAGGATATATGGGATACGGTCACGGAAATTGATGCATTGGTAAGTGGCGAGTTCACTTTTATGGATAGATGACTAAATTTTTCGTGGAACCGCTTAGCATCAACGAGACTAACCGTTTACGTAAGTTCATTGCAAATGGTAACTGTACTTTATTAAAGATTCAGAACTGGAGAATGCACTTAAAGTACTAAATTCATGTTTGGAGAATGCTAAAGGAATGTTTTCTCAAGCAGACGAGGTACATTTTGAGTCATTTTACTTTACTAATTTAGATAACATCAAGAATTAATTCATTGCGAAGCACTCTAAGCAAAATTTTATCTCCGACGAAGGCTTTCATGATGCCTCGTACCTTCCCCCAAGGCGTTTTTGGCAGAAGCTCTTTAACACTGAAAATTGGAACTTTTACGTCGAATTTGGAGTAAGAATAGCATACAATACACTTGAAAGATTTATGGTTAATTTAGCTCGAAAGAAAATTGAATCTACAAGGCTATATTGCTCACACCTTAAGAGTCCCAAACTTTACCGCCTGACCTCGCGAAGGAAATTCGGCAGTAAGTCGCCATTCTTTTAACTGAATTAACATGTTTAGATACACCGGAAACACATGCAGTTGAAACAAACACAAGGGGAGCATCCGGTGCCGCGCCTGTGTTTATTGGCAATAGGACAGTTTTCCAGGTCTACATTTGTACATTTAGTTTGTATTCAAAAATCCGTGTTTGTCATATTTTGGAGGAAAACGCAATCTTCTATCGAAATGTGTTTACAAACTCTTTACCATGCTATCTGATACATTACTTTTGTGCCTTTTGACGCCCAACCTCGAAATTCAGGATTTGCGTGGCTTCATTGTTACCATTTTGCAACCGATATAGCATAACGAGTCCGTTCGAAGAATATCAAAACTTCCAATAAAATTTTGTGACACAGCAGCTGTCGTACCTACACCCAGAAAAACCGGACTCCAATTTGGGTAGGTGGAGAGTCATTCACGAAAATTGTTCTACTTCTCTTTTCTTTTCACTTGCCCAGCACTTGTAAGAATTCAAATTAAATTTAACAACAAAGCGCTCATGAGCACCGTGAGAGAATTTAACAACCATCGTGCTTTTGACGTAGAGATCTGAATCAAACGAGTAAATCGTTATTTTACAGAAATAATCCCATCTTTTTTAACCTGCAAGCTATCTAGTTTAGTATTCCGCTTGATATATCTCATCCAGCTATTAGACTGACGTCAATTTTCATCCCGTCAAATCGAGGTAGTGGCCAATGCAAACCGAACGTTCGCTGGCGACGACGTTCGAATTTGGTGCGCGAGCATCATGTGGGAGTCTGCAATTCTCCCTCCCATTCGCCCATTTTCTCGGATCCATCAATCGGTGTTGCTCAGGACCTTCTGCAATCTCTTGGGCCGATGGGAGACATCTTTTGTGATCCCACAAAGGAGTCCCGTGATGACGATGAATCCTCCTCAATTTCCGACGACTGCATCAGTTTAGGCGCTCTCCTTGATATAGAACAGTAAACGAACCCCTCCCATCTCCATCCTTTCACCGTTTTCTGTAACCCACTTATTGCCACGATTCCGTACTCTCTGCTACTGAGAATTTGAATTTTTGGCTACATTGTGTAGTTAAAACTTAACATGCCCGGAGCGACAGATTCCTATTTCAGACGGTTTGGACATTTGCAGGTTAGGACCACACCCTTTAGACAGAGGTTGAAGCAAGCCTACAATCAAATTTAACGCATCGACTGCACGATCTGCAAAATTCATCTTCAACGATGGTGTGGACAAGTAGAAGTAACCATATCCATCCAGCAGTTTCGGCGTGAACAGCATCAAACTTGTCATACTCAAACAGCGACTGACATCCATTAAACGACTTGACAGACAAAAGTTGGGAACGAAGTACCAAGAACATCCTACAATGAGGTGGAACTTTTCGAGTCTCCAAATAGCCTAGATCATGATGGTATTTCAACGACTCTCGGTCTCTGTGAAGATATATTGAAACGAATTACATACCCTAAGAGCGTAATCGCAAAATCAAAAAATAAACAGGGATGCTTAGTAGCAAGCCGGTAAACTCCAAATGAAACATGCGTTAGTGGCGTTTCATCAAAGCGACCGACAGTCCCACTCAGAACTGAGTTGAATAGCGCACATCTCCGTCAGAACATGTAGAAAAATCACTTTTTTAAAGGCTTTGCGAGTATTTTTGTGGGGTACTGTGAAGGATCAAGTCCACGCACCGAGAAAAGCCTGTTGGCGCGTTCCGAAAGAGTCCCACCGCATTTCAAACCCCGACTCGAGAGAGCCTGCTTCAGCACCTCCAAACCAAACGGCTCCAACTCTGTTGCCGAAGAAGCTGCCTCTAATACTGATTCCGTTATAGAACCACTGTCCATGGGATTCTCAGCTGCAGAGGAGAGTGCTGTTTCCCTTGCCGTCGCCTCATTTCCTTCGTTTTGCGGTTCAACAAGAGGCTCTTGCTTCCTTTCTCCTTGCTCCTCCACCTTCGCAGTATTTTCTTTATTGGAAACAGATTCAAAATCTAACAAGGCAAGAGAATGCAACTCAGGATATTTCGATGTAAAGTTAGTGATACACACAGAATACAAAATTACTGGCTTCTGTTTTCGATGGCGACCCCAACGAGAGGGATGTTTGATCCTGCTTCTCTGTCGATTCAGATGAGGATTGATCATCGGAATCATCATTACTATCGCTACTGTCATCGTTACTTGAAGAAGCCCCCTCATCTAATTGATCAATCCACAACTTTGGCTTCTTATTGACTGGCTCTGAAGGACCAGCATCAGCGACTATTTGTGACAGCATCGCCTCCACTGCATCTTGGAGTTCAGAAGAAATGTGCTCTTTGCGTTTTGCGAACTCCGGATCATTAAACTTATGATCATGGAGGAGACCTTTGTCTAGGGCCTCGCGGCGACGTCGTTGCTTCTCCAGGTATCGATCCACCTTGGCACGTTCGCGCTCCCCCGCTTTGGCATACCACTCTTTCAGTTTGGCTTCCGCGTTCACATCACGCATTCGACGACCCGAGAGATCCCGACACATGTCATGGTTGTTAGTCTTCTCAATTTGGTTACCGATGGCACGCAGCATTGAGCCAAAGCCACCCTTTCCTCCGCGCAGACGTGGATGCACCTGAATGAGCACATCTTCACTTTCCAACTCCTCCGGGTGATTGATGAGCCGACCATCGACGGAGAAGTAACAATCCACACCTTCGTTGAGAAATCTAAGATATTCCTCGCGGGTAACGAAACGATTTTCGGACACATTTGTGGGTGAACGCATTTCACAGTTCTAAAAAAAATATAGGCACGATGCTAAAAACATATCAGGCCCAACACGTCGTACAGGAAAAAGTTGCTAAAAACAAGTAAAGTAAAGGGGAAGACGATAGCAAAATAGCTCCTAAGTTTCCAAAAAACTGCAATAATAATAGACAGGCAAAAATGAACTAGGTAAGGGAATGAGCATGCTGCTCGAAGAGCCTAACTCCATCCTACTTCATAATAATGAAAACAATACCTGCATCATACCAAAAATCAATAAAAAATTTAAAAAATTCCAAGCACACCAACTAGTTAACTGGGTTTGTTGTACTGTTCACCCAAGAACCTTTTGGGGGAAATGGTAAAAAGCCAGGATTACAGTGGAAACGCAGCACAATACAATTCTAAATATAGACCTGCACATTACGAGAAAAGTCTCATTCGAGTTAGGACAAAGTAAGCATAAAGCATTGCGTGCCGGAGCAGCAACCAGACGCCTACCGTAAGGCCCGCCGGTGTTACAATTAATGCGGGAGTTGGTCGTGACTATATTGAGAAGCCAGTTACCAAAAAGAAATTTTAGTCGTAACAAGTGTTCACATAGTTAACAATGTGTTTAAACATATATCACAAAAGAATTATTCGGTGACCACTGCTACGACTACCTAGGAGATTAGGATCTAGATAAAATCTAGCTAAAAAACGTATGTACTTATCCAATTTATGACTCTTAGCTTTTGTGCTTTGATCGTGCTATTATTGTAATAAAATAAGAATGGATAAGTTTACTTTTAGAGCAGATGAAATTTGTGTAAATGACATATACAGCTTTTGCGATTTTTTGTAAAATAGAGTAAGCTGATAGGACCGAAACCCAGAAATGAATAGGCCCTTCGCTGCACGCTATTTCAAAATGTTTGCCAGCAGTGTGTATTACTCGTTTCTGCGACCTAACCGTATGCTTACCACAGCAGTTTATGTTTCCTATTTCATCGTGTTCTTGTTATGTTAGTGATCGGAGGCTTTGGTTCCATTGCATTGTGGCTAATACATTTCTTGTTATCAGAACGCCGTAGGCGTCATTTGCAAACCATTTGTTCCTTGGGTATTGGTCGGTACGCATAACCAATCACTAGGCTGCGTTTGTTTCTTCGCCGGGCAGTGATTGACGATCGGTCTCCATCGCTGGCGCTCATTTGGAATCAATCATTGAATTTTGTCGGATTATAGGGTACAGAGATTGCCTACAGTTTCAGTCGCGTAAGACTCTTTGACCTTAAAGGGTTTTTCGGCAAACGTGTGGCTTTTATAATAATAATTGAATAGCGGCGGTTGCTGTTGGAACGTAGTTGCCCATGACTGGCATTTTACGCGCGTTTTGATTTATTATCGTTTGTTTCTTTGCCTCATTAAGGTTCACCATGTCTGCCTTGTGCCTTTCCCATTCTTTGCATAAATTTGCTATCAGTTTTCAAACGCGTACCGACACACTCCTCACCCGATTCTTCTTGTCTCACCTAGTGTTTTAAACTGTACTTTGTGTTATATGCCGATGCTCTGAACCGTTCTTTGATAAGTTATGGATTGAATTGATAGTGCTATCGAGACAGTTGCACACGTTGACGAATGCTTTTGCCGTGTTGTCTATCCCTTTTTTCTCTCAGGGTTCACTTATTGGCATAGATACTCACAATACTTTTAACATGTACAACTCCCCATCTTTTGTAACTGTTATTGATATTAATGCTATCAAAGCCACTATATTGTTTCGCGTTCTTTGCTGTTGGATGTCGTTACTTCTATTTGCTTACGTTCACGCTCGTTCTCATAATTGATTTTGTATTTTACTAGCACTTTACTTTTCTGGGGAACTGGTGAATACCGCATCGATCACGCATTTCTATCCGTGCTCTTTTAGAACATTAGATGGTATTGTCTGGACGGCGTGACTTATTCACGTGCTTATTAATTCGGTTGTCAGCTGTACTTTCCCACTCTCTTGCGCACTTCACCTGAAGTACACTTTTGTGGCGCTTTCAAGATACTTCGTGAATTATGCGTTACCCATTTTATGTCTTCCACTGCCCGCAAGTTCATCTTGCAGTTATCCTTCCCACATTGCATTTCAAAGCGTCCTAAGAATCTGATCGCAGTGAATTCTCCATGTTTCTTTCCTATCCAAGTAGCTCAATCCATTCACAAGGTAGTCTTTCATGTGAAAATACTTCTTAAGCTCTTGGTTTAGCATGCGTCTTCTATAAGCGTAGCAACTGTTGTACTGACTCTGCATTCATGTGACCCATCTCCATGGTATCATTAAAGTTTGTCATTTTCTTCTAGTCCTAGCCGATTGGTATTTTAGAGGTACATGTTTGATATGCGACTAGAAGGATGACTTTAACTTTTGTGTTACACATTTTGTGGTGCCGTAAATCAGTCATGGCTTCGGGGTTAAACCCGAGTTGTAATCACGAGGCGAAACGGTGTTATGAATGTATTCCTAAACACCGAGGAAGCATTAAAGTCGGTTATCGGGAGGCATCTAATGCTGAAGTTCATATTGATCAGGCCACAGCTATTGCTCACAACTGCGGGTTTTTTCGCGCCATTGTAGGCGGTTTGTCAGTCAGCACAGATGTGATTCGTCTTTCAAAGGAGCCATTGTGATTGAGCAAACTTTCATTTTAAATAAACTCTTCTAGCTGATTCACGAACATGAATAATGCGTTAGTGTTCTTGTAATATGGCTGACACCTCCTACCTTTAGGAGAACAGAGGTATGGCAATGCGTGGCAGCCCCACCCTCTCAAATTCAGTAGTGGAGTCTAGTCCCGTCACCGTCAATGTCTACGATATGGTAAACTTATTGCGTTGTATTGAATTTTCACTAGTTATATCCTTGGTAATAGTTGTTCGCTTTCTCCCTTTAGTCCTGGCTGAACGAGTACATTGGCAACATTGGTTTGGGCGTCTACCATACGGGTGTGGAAGTCTACGAACGCGAGTATTGCTACGGAGGCCATCAATTCGGTGGCTCAGGCATTTTTGAAATGACTCCTCGTGATACAGAAAATCTTGGTCCCAATTATTCCTTCAAGTTTGTACCTCTTTTCTCTGTCCCACTGCTTTTTTCCACCGTTGCTTGATCCCGTGTTTCACTTTGGTGTAGGACTTCAATTGTGGTGGGTTTTACGGACTTCACCTACCGCGACGTATGTGCCATTCTTAGTAACATGGAGCGGGACTTTCGAGGCGCGCATTACCACCTTCTACGCAAGAACTGCAACCACTTCTCAAGTGCATTTGTCGAGGTAAGCGTATCGCATATCTCTTTTTAAATATACTAAGGTTAACACACGGTGGATAGTGATAGCTTTATTGTCCTGCCATGTGAGAGCTAAGTAGTAGATTTGTGAGCATTGATTTGAATTCCTCTACAAGAGTTTTCATAAACACAGTTCCCACTTTATTTCGAGTGGTGTTTGACACTCCTTTTTCCACTTGCATAAGTCGTTTTTTTGGCAATTAAAAGCAAGGTTGTGGTGGTAGAAACTGTACTTTAATTGGGGTTCTCATTGCTCCCTATTTTCAATGGAAGTGTAACTGGAGATAGGCTTGCTTCGTACGTCATTCGTCTTGCTTACATTGCATCTTGGCACCCACTGCCTGGTCATTGTCCTGTGCGTGACTTGTATTAATTTGAAATGTCCGATTTTCCTCACACTTTCTCCAGCTGGGCTCCACAACTCTCCCCGATACTGGTACATCAGATTGTCTCAAAACTGCTATTGACATCTTTAGGTCGATTGGCTTGGGGAAGGTATGAAATGATATACGGCCTGAGAGCTGTAGTCCAGGTCAAATTAGAGCCTCCAATTTCACGGACAGAAGGGGCGTTAATCGTGGCTGTACTGCGCGCTGGTTAACAACTGGCATCTGTGTTTTTCCAAGAGCGACCACTGTACACATGGTGAGGTAGTTTGGTGCCTAAACTGCAAATTATGGTGTGTGTATGAAACAGCAAATTAGTGATGAGGTCTTTCGTCGACGAAGAATAGTACTTATGCAATCTATAGAAGGCTTAAAAGACGTCAAAAAATGATGGGATTCTCAGTATCAGTTTTCAGGCGCCTGGGCAGCGTGAACGTGTCCGAGACGGTCGTCTCCAGCGTCTGTAGTGGCTCCAAGTTCAAAAATTTCATTCATACGTAGATTCAGGAACTGGGAGGTTTGTGGCAGCGGGGCATAAAATTGTTAATGAAAATTTGCAAGTTTGGAAAGCACTTTACGTCGGATATGCAGGCTACCTCAAGTTGGTTTATTCCCAATTCACAGGCTATTTCAAGTATTGGGTAAACTTTGCGATAAGATTTCACTCGCAAAGACTGTATTCTCTCCTTCTATAAGCTCAAATTGGCTTGAATGCTTCCCGTACGTTTGATGTCGGGCAATATCTAAGTCCATATGTTGTGTCTAGTTTGAGTTGTATCTCCCGTGTTTTGAGCGTTGTGCGGTCAGGTGTTGTCTTTTATAGAGGTTGATCTGTTTTTTTAGCAGGTCCCAATTGGGAAGTCCTCTTTGTCTGATTATTTCCCGCTTTAAACTTGTTGAGATTTTATCCTTCAAAGCTAGCTTTTGGAGTTATAGACTCCTTTGTATAAAGCGGAATAGTGTGAAGCTGAATCTGGTGCCCATTTTTCGCTGAAGTAGTCTGTGCGAGGGTTCAGGAGGACCGATAAAGCCACTAAAATTGCGCAGCTGCTTCGGACTCGCGAGTTGTTGGCGACGCTTTCAAAGGCAGCAATATGGTGTCAACAAAGGTGAAGTATTGTAAAGAAGTATGTGTTTTACTTCTTGCCGCTGCATGTATTTCGTTTAATGATGTAATGTTGTCACTATTGCTTGGTGTCCTTCGGCACATTTCATTGAATTAGGAAGAAATCCTGTCACCGCCGTGTGGCACACATTAACACTCTCGGTGTCCTGAAACATTAGCAATGCCTCCGTTAAGGTTGTAAGTCTATCTGCACAGGACGTCATGGCTAAACTAGTGCCCGTTTTTTGTATTAGTTTTGCAGTTTAGAAAGAGTGAATTGGAAATGGGAAAGCGTGGCATAAAAGCCACCTGCATCGTAATTACGACTCGTTTATATACCCCGCTCCTCTCTTCTTTTCTCAGATTCTCTGTGGAGCTACGCTGCCCAAGTGGATTAATCGACTGGCCGTTGTGAGCACGAAACTGCCCTTCATCGAAAAGTCCATTCCCAAGGAGTGGCTTACTCCTCTGCAGCAGGTCGGTTGCCCACTTTTTTTTCGGTCAGAGGATGTCTCACTTTATTCTATTGTTTCCGGAGTTTCCTTTTAAAACATTGTTTTGACGATTGCACAGTTTCTCCTCTCGCTATTCTATCGAATCATGCATTTGGAGAGGTTGATAAAAACCACCCATATACGGCTATTGAATTCATCAAATTTCACCTCCATCAGTATCCGGCATCCTCCGCGAGCGTAATAATGTCGACTTTGATGAGTCTCTCAATCTTGCTTTTGCTTCTCACGCTTTCTAGAGGTTCTTCTATGACTGGGAAGTTCTGTTACATCTGTTGAGATCCTTTTGGTACATCGTCCATCCTTATCATTCGCTTTTTGAATGAATCTGCTAGCTATTTGTGTGCTGGCCAGGTCCCCTTCTCAATGGTTTCATTGTCACTACTTTGTTAAGTGGGTTGCAGTGGAAGTCCTTTTCATGTCAAGCTCCCAACCCACAAGTGGATAATGCCAGACAGGAGCTGACCTACCAAACATCTTCAAGTCTTGCGACTTGGATGCTTTGTCCTACTGCTAAGTCTAACACAGGTCTCGTGGATAGCCCAGTGTCCTCTAAACCCCAGCATTCAAAGTTTTAATTTGATATTGCTTTGAAAACAGTAACTCGAAAGTTGGAATTCCCTGAGTCCTCCGGAAACATCATTATGGGTCTGGACTCAATGTTACAACACCGTTAATTCATTGTCAATTAGGCTCTAGTAGTGACCCTCCTCCTCCTCCTCCAAGGCTTCGTTCTCCCTAGAGCTCCAAATTTCGGACTGGTAAAAGGTTCACCCCCACCTTCGGCTCTCCGCTACTCCCTTTGCCCCTTTACAACTGGTTTGGAAGCTGTAGTGGTGGGTAGGGGGAATGACAGCTAGTCGTGCACGCATGTCAGGTGACTATTGTCGCCACTTTATCTATTCTACTTTAGCCTGAGCTGCTAAAGAGAGCAGCGGAGTTGACTTTTTTTGCAGCTTGTGAACGTTGTGGGATGCGTCAACTTGACCTATCGTTGACCTAAACAGTTGTTGACCCAGCCAATTTTTGGAGGAGGCTAGAAACCGATCCTCTGCTGGTGTCAAGTGGTTGGGAGCGTGGAAGTAACTTACGACCGATTGATGCCGACCGGTTACTTGAGTCGCTGGACTGGGGATTGGGCGAGTGTTGGCTTCCCTTGATGGAGAGGCCTTAAGTGCAGGCAATATTTTGTCCATGACTGTGACATGCTGATAAAAGAACTCGAAAAGGTTTAGTGAAGAGAGGGAAGGGGTCAAAATGTAAAAAAAAAAAAATTGCGAATGGCTTTCCTAATTAGGTGCTTAGACGTGTGCAATGTTTGGTAACTTTACACTCACCTTAGCTGCTCTGGGAAAGGCCCCAGCACAGAACTTTCAAATCGAAATGTTTCTTTGTAAAATCGGGTGTGCTAATACCCGTCTGGCACGCATGCGGGTGTTTTTTTATTATTTCATTAAGGTTTCTTCCGCTTTGTTCATATTATTCCCTGTTGTGGTTGTTTTGCATTTACCGGAACCGGTGCAGTAATTTGCTTCTGGGTCTTCAATTTGAAGCGTTAACTTTACCACTGCCCAAAACGGCATTGCGGGCATTGACTCTTGGCGTTACCCTCTCGGCTGAAAGCAGACGGTGTCGAACGACTTGCTGCAATGTCCGAAATCATTGCATTTTAAATGACTCACCGCTGTTTATCCCATTTTTGCTACAAAATATGCTATTTTTAGCGTATATCCTCTTCTGTCCTCCTTTTCTCTTTCAATTATCTCAAATCAGTGGAGGATTTTGATTTGCACAAGCATTACGGACCGCCTCGTCGGTGTCCGAAGACTGGTCTGGTGATTTTGCAGTCGGTATACTTTAAATGCTACTCCGTAATCCTTCCTGCTAAGTCGCCGCGAATGAACCCAAGGCAGATCAGCCTTCTTTCGGCATACGTATTTTTCCCCGAATTCGCGCACTTTCTGACTAAGAAACTGAGATCCATTTCCTGCATAAATGGCCATTTCTGATGATATAGGGGACCTCATTTCGTCCAGGTTCACTAGTTGTAGATCGTTACACAGCATGGACAAGCGTCCAGATCAAGGGCTGCTAGTTTGGTGGCTGTTGCTTTGCAGACCAGCCGACAGACCGAATGAGATCTCAACTCCTCAGTACTGCAAAGTTGTGCGATTTTCTGCGTTTGCGCTGCAGAATAGTGAGGATACTATAGAGAGCAGCCACCGATTCCACCGCCGTCATCCCCACAGTTTGCAACGCAGCAACACCCCCTCCGTGACATCCCTGCCCCCTACACCGAGTCGATCGCACACGGCGCCACCGGCATCGATCAGTCCGGGTGAACAGTGGCGTCGCTTCCAATCTCAGGTCTCCAGCTACTTCTCCCGCGGTGGTGGCAGCAATGGTGAGGGTGGAAGCAGCAGCACCTCCGCGTCCACCCCTCCCCCCACCGAAAAGTCCTCCTCTCGACGACCCGGCTAGTTCATTCCACCTCGGCCCGGGTCACAAGTCTCTTCCAACCAGGTGCAATACTATTTACCACTATCCCGCTGTTCTGCCCTTTCCCCTCTCCATCTCTAATTGGTCTTCCGAGATCGTAGACTTTGAGGTCTCCTTTTTTGGGTTCGCACGATTCCAATAATCTTTCTGATTTTTTAAATACACAGTCTAGATGTGGTTATTCACTTTACTTCCCTTTTTATGATTAAAACTGTACAAAACAGACACAAAAACTGAGTAGAGATAGGAACGCATTTAGTGCTTTTGCTGCTTGTGCCAATGGGCGGCAAATCCAGCGAACTGACCACTGCTGAGCATCTGATGAAGACGCTCCACCTCGTCCATCGTTTTGGCTTTTTTAATAGCATCTTGAATGGCCAACAGGTCCTGATTGCTTCCACCACTCAACATTACACGCTTAACACCGGCATGAAGAGTGGCCTGAGGAAATTCCCTAGGCTGGTTGTTGGTAGGATGCTTTTGTTGCGGAGGTTTTGTTACTTCGGGACTCTCGTCATTAGTGGATTTCGGCCCAACTGGAGCGCCAGGGACGAATGTTCTAACTCCACCTGCCTTGGTTTTGTTGCTGTTCGATTCAGCTACAGCAAGGGGAGAAAGGTGCTTCACAAAAGACCGGGCTTGTTTACGCTCGGCTTGCGTAATCCGTTTAAAATCAAGGAACCGAAGCTAGCAAACAGAGAAGGAACAGAGATTTCAGATATCTAAGGGATGGGAAAACAGAAACAAAGGACATTGACTAACCTGCGGGATTCTTCCCACAACGTAGAGCCGATAATTCATCTTCATGGTGACTGGACAGCGGGCCAGAGAAAGAAAAGTAAGCTTAGTCAGCGATGCAAGTGAGTCGAGGTCTTTCAGTTCTGCAATATTGTTATCAGTAAGAATTAGAGTTTCCAGGTTAGGTATCGACGACACAAGGTCCTCTCCAATTCGAATGATCTAAAAGTAGACAAAAGGTAATGTAGTCGAGCCGGGATCCGAAATCGACCAACACATCAAAAGGGATCATGTAACGACTTTGGCGCCCCACAGCACCGAAGTCGAGGTCGAACCAATTGCATCGAAGTACCTTATTCCCTGTCATTATCAGCGCCTTGAGTCGTTGAAGCAGGGGAAATCCATCCAGTTTACGAATTTCATTATCGGTAAAATCGATCGTGTCGAACTGATCTAGGGTGCTGCCGAGATTTTCGATGGCAGGAACCTTATAACCCCTCAGATCAAGCTCCCGATCCCTAAGGGGATTTGTATACTGCATCGCCCCCTCAACCAAATCAATCGTGAGCTTGACCATGCCCGCTGACTCTAGCTGTGAGCTATGACAAGTCGGGCGGGAAATTGATCCGCTTAAACAAGATCAAAAATTAGTCTATAAAACAAAAATTTAGTTAAAATCAGCAACCGTTGAATTTAGTGACTAGTGTCATTTAAAATTAAGCACTTTTTGAACGCTGACTTCTCCAATTATTAAACGTCGACGAATGATTCAGACACTCATCCAAAATTTTACATTCGAATCTTGTTATTAGATTCTGATTTTTAGCTAATTTTTTCAATGAACTAAATAATTCGGCCTAAATGTTCATTTTGTGACAGCCCACAATTGCTGCCTTGAGGTATGCAGCCGGTTGGTCGTATAGGTTCTGTGGTGCAGCAAGTGCACTCCAGGAAAAGGGACACGCTCTTAAATAATCTAAACTCAAGACTTCGTGAATCGCTTAAATCTATCCAAGAAAATTATGAGTTAATGCTATCTCGTGCGAAGGTGCGGTACCATGTTATTCTCGTACTTTTAGGTAGAAAATCCCGCATTGCTAAATCGTAGTGATCCTTATGCACTCACTACCCAGGAAAACTTTGAATTTAATGTCAGGGCTGCCAATATAGTAAGTCTCTTGCCAATGTCTTCGCAAAATTTTTCCTGATTTTCGTGTCAACAATCGTACGGGGCATTGTTCGCCTTTTCTAAGTTGTCTTCTGAGTTTCTAGTTACTTACCCCTTTTTAAGCCCTTAAATGTTTGATCTGCTGTGGAAAGAAGATGGAATGGTTTCTACTGCTTATTCCAAATTAATTGTTAGTTATGGAGCAATGTGCTTGAGATAACCGCTTTGGTGGTTTTGATATTGTGAATTATCTTTCAGGTCTGTATTCGATTCCCCAAAGTGTCCAGCAATATAGGGTTTCTTCTGCTTTTCTATTTCATTGTGTTTCAAAGCAGTGTTTCTTTGTCTAACTGCCTCCACGGATAAAAATCGCGATTTTTGCTGTGAAACGATATCATTCTTTGAAATCATTTTTTAAATGATGATGAATTTCTAGAATTAGGAATTTGGTCTTCTTTTCCTTGCCTATTTTTAGCTCTTGAGCCCACTGAGACTCTTAGCTTCCCGCTGTTTCCCTAGTTGATTTCAGTTTGGCGGGATTCTTGCATGTACTTGTCCTTGTTTTGCTCTTCTACACCTTAATATTTTCGTCACGTTACACTTGAACTTGTGGACTTGCTGCGTGTTTCTGCAAATCGTGTCGCACCAATGGTCCTTAGCCTCCCTGGCGTATTAATCCAACGCCTCTGCCTTACAGGTGAACGCGTGCGAGGGCATCACGCGTTTGGTATCGGAAATAAAGCAGCTTCTCTTGCTGGGCGATTTTCGGTGGCTCGAGGGAGCGGTGCGAGAAGAGGTGGAGGAGCGCGATCGTCGGCGTGCAGATTTGGACGCTGTTGCGACACGTCTCCATGAAGAAGTGGTGCGCGATCTTTGTACCCTCGAGGAAGTACTTGGACCTACCCGCCTCTCGTCCTCTAAGCGAACCTCATAAGTTTAGACTCACCCCTAACATTTCCACGCCCTCTTGTAAGGCTTTCACAACCCCTCTCAATGTACTGTGGTCTCCGATTTTCTGAATGTTTAGCGACGAACTTTTTTAAGAATAATGTACTCTATTTCACTGCGTCCCTGGATTCTTGAATGCATGCATTTACATGGGTCTTGAATACATAATTTTTTTGGAGATTTTTGTATTGCTTAGTTAGGTTAAGTGCTATCAAGATTATGATTAGAAACCGCAGCATATGCGAACCCGGCGCAAAGTAATTACTTTGGTGGGGTTCCCCATTCGTATGCCTGAAAATCCAAAATTTTCAATGGGCGAGCCATTGCATGTGCTGTGGTAATTGTATTGTCAGCTCTCGTGGGCACCTTTGTCCTGGGCTGTGTTTCTCTGTGGGAGTCCTTTGAGGGTAAGGCTTCGGAGTTGTGATTGCTAGCCTTTGGAATTGTATGGCATTCTCGTCTTGCTTTTCTGCTTCGTTGTTTCATAAAAAGACGAGTAATTACGCGTTTTCGAGTATTATTTGCCCACCTTACTGACACCTTTTTTTTGGAAATGCCCGGTGACCCGCGATTCAAACTATCAAAATCGTGAAATTCACGGGGAAGTGGGTACTTACCAAGCAAAGAATCAAAAATTCGCTCCTGAAGTGTGCCTTCAAGGCATAATGAGATGCTTCCTTGAGCAACTATTTTTTCCCAATTTGGATAAGTCCTAAAGTGCCACTTTTGATGCATGCGGTTTGTGCGGAGGTGGACTGTTTTGAAAAATATAAACGCTTGAAATTTTTTAGTTAGGTATTTTGTGCTACTGAATTCTATTTCAGTAAAAGCAAATGATTCCGTATACTGATATTGCAAGCACAGGGCAAATTCGCGAAATGCGAGGTCCAACCTTCCTACCAGTTGGATACAAAGGTCAATTAAAGCAATGTCTTTACCGTCCTTCTCATTCGGGTTGTAAGTCTACATATTTAAGTTGAATTGGATAAATTTTCCTCCATATCCAAAGGAAACGATGTTTTGAGCTTTCTAGAGTTTAAAGAGGCCATTAATTAACTCTGAAACAGAATTTGAAAATATGAAACCCTTGAGCACAAGATACGCCGTCAGTGGTAGCAAGTGTACCAATGATTTAAACTGTCTGTTAGAGGACCAGCTTGTAGCATGCGTTCAGATCGCTTGTGAATCAACCGCAGGATAAGCAAAGATATAGCAAAATATCGGTCGATTCAGAAGCCTTCGGCACCCCGATATCATCAGTAAAAGAGAGACACACAAATACACACTCCGGCAAGTTCACCGTTGGCGAGCTCACTGCAGCACCTCACAATTTCGTCTCGCAATCACTTCTCGCCTAAATGGAGACAAACATAATTACTAGACGATTGAGGAGCGAGACGGAGAACGGGGCAGATCGTGGCATGAAGAAGGAAAAGTGCTGCTTGGCCCTCACTCTTACAGCGCACATTCTCAACATCCGGGTGCATCCTGGCATCGTATCATCGTGCCACTCTCGCATCGTGGCATCACCTCTGTAGAACGCTTGCGTGCACACACCCCACCTCCACTTCTATCGCGGCGCACACGCATCACATCCTCTCACTTAACTGACGCCAATGATTCCCGTCACTGCGAGCCTTCAATCGCCACCATGGGAACGGTGCGGTGAGAGAGAGCGGGAAAGAGATCGCCACAGTCGCTTTGGGGCCGGTCGCAGAGGCACCACCAACTGACACCTCAACTTGCCAATTAAATGACGCATTGTGCGTCTCCGTTGCAGTGGCAAGGCTCCACGGCGTGGTCCGCATCGTCTGCATCGTGCACCACTGTGTCACGTGGTGTGCGTGAAGTCGAGTTCCACCAACAGCCTCGTCCTTGCAAGTGCCTTGCGACGCTCTTGCCGTGGAAGAGGAGCGGAGGGGAGGGGGGTGGAGAGAAAGTGCAAGAAGAGGGGAAGAATCGTTGGCACCAGCATTGCCTCTGCACAGCAGCACAGCACACTGCCAAATGTGCTGTGTGCGAAGCTGAGGCCAGTGGAGGTGTGCACCACATTTACCTGGTGAATGTGGCCATCACCTATCAACAGCGAGGTGGCGAATCATCTCGACATCTTTGTTTGCTACTAATGGTGGCACGCAATCACTGTAGACATTTCTAAAAATAGTCGTATCAATTGGTAATGCGAGCCAGGTGGAGCATTTCGTCATCCGAAATGTCCCTCTCGACCCTTCACCGGTGGCTATGTGACGTAAAGTATTTGATCCACGAGTGGAGTGAATGGCGGTGGCGAGGCGGAACTACAAGATGCACCCTTTACAAACTGCAGGGTTTATAAGGCAGTGGAACTGGCCTGCATTTTCGCATAATTGTGACGCATTTCACTGGGTGCAATGACTGAAGAGCGCATGAGGCCTTGCAAGTCTCTTGCTTGCACAGCCATTTAAATTGACAAAAACACAGAAAACATTCAGCAGAATATTGCGCTCACGAGTGCTCCTTCCATTCGGCATCCTCCTCACCCCTTGCCTGTGTACAATGTTGAAGTTCAAGGCGCAAGCATTGTCATCGTCACCATTGCAAACGACTCCAGTCACTAAAACTGCTAAAGTGGACTTTAAACCCACTTGGTTGTTGTTAGGGCCAAGCCATCACACCCTGCCATGCGACTGGCTGACTTGGAGACGTTGGTGCACGTGCGCACCACGGCGGGTTGAGTGGATAATGCCTTGTGACGGTGAGGACTGAGGAGGGGGGCGAGGAGGTTGGGAGGACGGGTGGAGTGTAAGGCGCGGAAGTGGACGCTTAGATGACGAGGCCGAGGGTAAACAAATTCAGCTACTACGGGCGCCGGCAAATTCGAATCACTGACGGGTAACTGCGATAAGCTCGATTAGCCACCACCATCGCAACCAACCTCCTGAGTAGTGCCTGAGCAGACGCCATAAAATAGCAACAATCGCCATTATCAGTGTCCAGTGAATGATGCGACGGAGAAGGTAGAGCAAGAAGACATTTTATTTTGCCCTTATGCATTCCCAATGCAAGTGCGCTTTGAGCACACGCGATTACAAGCTTAGATCATTCGGAGATGCTAATGGCGAGAATAATGGCATTCTTTGCTTACTCAGTCCTATAATATTGACAAATTTAACCATTCTCGAGTTGCAATGGGTGCATCTTGTAGCTCCGCCTCGCCACCGCCATTCACTCCACTCGTGGATCAAATACTTTACGTCACATAGCCACCGGTGAAGGGTCGAGAGGGACATTTCGGATGACGAAATGCTCCACCTGGCTCGCATTACCAATTGATACGACTATTTTTAGAAATGTCTACAGTGATTGCGTGCCACCATTAGTAGCAAACAAAGATGTCGAGATGATTCGCCACCTCGCTGTTGATAGGTGATGGCCACATTCACCAGGTAAATGTGGTGCACACCTCCACTGGCCTCAGCTTCGCACACAGCACATTTGGCAGTGTGCTGTGCTGCTGTGCAGAGGCAATGCTGGTGCCAACGATTCTTCCCCTCTTCTTGCACTTTCTCTCCACCCCCCTCCCCTCCGCTCCTCTTCCACGGCAAGAGCGTCGCAAGGCACTTGCAAGGACGAGGCTGTTGGTGGAACTCGACTTCACGCACACCACGTGACACAGTGGTGCACGATGCAGACGATGCGGACCACGCCGTGGAGCCTTGCCACTGCAACGGAGACGCACAATGCGTCATTTAATTGGCAAGTTGAGGTGTCAGTTGGTGGTGCCTCTGCGACCGGCCCCAAAGCGACTGTGGCGATCTCTTTCCTGCTCTCTCTCACCGCACCGTTCCCATGGTGGCGATTGAAGGCTCGCAGTGACGGGAATCATTGGCGTCAGTTAAGTGAGAGGATGTGATGCGTGTGCGCCGCGATAGAAGTGGAGGTGGGGTGTGTGCACGCAAGCGTTCTACCGAGGTGATGCCACGATGCGAGAGTGGCACGATGATACGATGCCAGGATGCACCCGGATGTTGAGAATGTGCGCTGTAAGAGTGAGGGCCAAGCAGCACTTTTCCTTCTTCATGCCACGATCTGCCTTATCTTTTTTCTTACTCCTTTAATGTGCCCACGGTCATCCAGTGGTTGTGTCTATGAGTTGTCGCGTGAAGTTGGCAATGACGAACCTGCCACTGTGTGTGTGTCTGCTTTGCGCAAATGTCAGTTGATGATTTTTGAAATTAGACTTCTCTTCTACTGATTACGCATGTATCCAAATGTGTGTGACCTTTTTTTCCTACTTCATTATTATTATTTGATTTGGATCCTGTTCAATGGAACGGCCGATTGTGTCCTCCTAAACAACCTTGAAATAAATCAAAGTATCGTCTCAGATTAAATAGAAACTGTCTGACTGGCAGAATAATTTTCCGCACTTTTGCACCCTTTGGGGAGGTTGGCAACTTTAGGCATTTTATGGAACACTGTAATAAAATTATTTGTAAATCTCTTAAAAACCTGTCTTCCTAAATTATCCTTTTGGTTGAGAGAAAATTAATATTTAGACGCATTAAATAACGACGTTGCTTTGATTTTATTGATACTTAGTGATTTTACTTCGTATCACTGTACTGAAGCAGGTGAATAGGAAAAAAAATTGACGAATCCGGTCTTTCTCCATCACCTCATCGCATTTGGGATCGCCATGTCCTGTTTAACAATTCGCACCGAATGCGGCCAATATATAAAAAAAATTCCTTTCTTTTTTATGCAAAAATTAGTCAAAGTGTAAAAAGGTGTTAAAGCGTTGCCCAAGCAATGCTGTGACAGATGTTGACACAAAAGCCCCTTTTGCTCGCGTTATTGCACGCCATCTGCAGCTTCATTTCAGGCGGTTGCAGTCTATCGCCCCCTGCTCTCTGCATTTATTTCCTACACAACGCCTTACTTCTTTTCCAATTTCTTGTATTTCTCACTAACCATCCTCTCTAGTCGAAGGCCGTTCTTTTTGATTAGCCTCGTACGTACAGACGACTCAAACACTCATTCAAACCCTAAATTGCTATTTTCATAAACTCTAAGGCAATATTTATTGTTAAATTTGGATAAGCTTATTCCAAGAGTAGGTTACTAGGGCCACTTTTTATAAGGTTATTACTTTTTTTTCAAGAACCTATTGCTAGGAGTCCTGAGTTGAATGAGACGCGGACAGCTGCTTTCTCGACCAATAGGAAGGCTATGCGTTCTCCTGCCTGGCGCGCGATTGGTGCTCATCAGAATCGTGACTTGACTGAGGTGTGAGCACCCCCGCGCAAAAATGTTTTCCGACTCTTCAAGTCCGGAACAGCCTCAGCAGCCACCACAAAAGACATCAATTCCCTATTCAGAGTACACACAATTTTGGAGTCCACCAGCGCCTCCAGATCCTTCGAATTCCTCTGCCTCCTCTACAACCGCACCTGCATGGAGTCAAGAATGGAGCAGCTCCCAAATTGGAGCGCAGGCGTGGACCTCATATGGATCTCTGGAGCCCGTACCACCGCCAAATCATCTCGCTTCTAACAGTGCTTCCACCCATTCCAAGCCGCCGTATTCCTATATCTCTCTCATCACCATGGCCATTCAGTACTCGCGCAGTCATATGTGCACACTGTCGGAAATTTATGACTTCATTACAAACCTCTTCCCTTACTATCGACACAACAAGCAGCGTTGGCAAAACTCAATCCGCCACTCTCTCTCCTTTAATGACTGTTTTGTCAAAGTGGCCCGTGGTCCGGACCGTCCTGGCAAGGGTTCATTTTGGACTCTCCATCCAGATTCTGGAAATATGTTTGATAATGGTTGCCACCTGCGTCGACAGAAGAGGTTCAGAGACCCAGCACGTGAAGCGGCTCGACTGGAGCGTAAAAAAATAAAGAGCCCAGCGACACAGGCAATGTCGAAAGAGCCAAAGAAACTGATTAATAAAGAGGGGGAGGAGATTGCCGATGTCGATTTGGAGAGGGTGGAGGGAGAATTGCCGGCCCAACCAATAGAATGGCGAGGTGAGGAGGAAATGACTGGATGGACTCCGGAGGGGTGGTGTTTTTTTGAATCACCACCACCACCACCTCCTCCTCCCCCTCCAGCACCACCGCCACCTCTACAGCCACCATCTCGACATACGATGCCACATTTGACAGCCTCGCAGACCTGGTGGACCCCAGTGATGTCTTTCGACGCCTCTACCAACACCACAACTTCGCCACCTACACCGCTGTCGATCTTGCCATCTGAATATTATTCCTAGCAGAAAATTGTGCGTTTTGCTTCCTCTTTAGTTTGTTGAATACCTTTTTGCACCAGAGCCTCAAACTCACTCTCTCTAATAGGTGTTTTAACAAAGGCGTCTTAATTGTTTTTCTATTTCTTTTCATGCTAAAAATGTGGCATTTTGAAGTAAAATTAAGCAGCAATTACTCCTTTGCACCCACGGTCGCCCAATATCCTCCATTTCATGAATGATTCCGGTTAGTCAACGTCTCTTTAGGTGGAGGAATTTTAAGAAAGGCTCTTTCACCCCTCCCAAATGAATAGCTTTATTTTTACTGATTTTTTAAATTTTTCTTTTCAAAAGAAAAATGGTTGAGTAGGTGATACGGCAATTTGAAACAACAAAAGGCTCCATTTTATTTTCCCTTCACCTTTGATAGAACAATTTGTCTCACCCCTCTATGGCGTTTATTCAAGTCTTTCCGCACATTTTTATGACATTGTCATGCTAAGCTCCTCCAGCATTCAAATTACGGCAAAGCAGAGAAAGCGATGGCAGAGTTTTCCAAAAAATTAGTCTCTCAAAGATTTATTTAAAGACATGAGATAAATCTTAGTGACAGCCGCGCAGCTAAAATAGTCTTGTAAGTTGAATTTACTAAGTCCCGAAGTAACTAGAGTCGTTGATGGAGGCGCCAGTGGTTGCTGTTGGTAATGCAATAAACCTTACGATCTACATGGAAGTGGTGTCTTCTCATTTTACTTTGCTACACCCTGTATTCTCCCTTGTCGCCTTGTCGTGGCGAGGATTCGGACAGGTCTCAAGACAATCGATCGGGGGAGGCCGAGGCCTCCGCTGATTGGTGTGCACGGGCACGTACATGGGCATTCGCACCCAGAGACTCGTGAAGTGGATGTGTGATGGTAGGTGGATGGTGAGATGGGGGGGAGGGTGCGGGAGGGAGACGGAGGGAAGGAGGGGCGGGGGCGGATGGAGCGTTGGAGGAGGGCACTAAGAGTAGCACTAGTTCCCCACTCGGCCACCTGTTGTCTCTCTCACGAGTCAGCCGAGGGTTTCGCGCGCTTGACAAGAACGCTGGGGGCGTGGTGAGGAGGGAGAAGGAGGGAAATGGGGGGGGGGGCGAGGTGGAGCGGCAAGGAACCAGTTTATCCTCCGAGGAGGACAAAAATAAAACCAGTGCTCTAGGCAGAAGGCAGGACTTTTATTTTGAGTAAAAATAATATCTACGTTTAAATTATACAAGCTGGTAAAATTTGTTCATTTAAACAAAGATTTTGCTTAGTAAGAGTTAGAAAATAGTTGAAACCATCGTGTGCTCCATTGGGGAATGCATCCACAAGAAAATTGGCGCTTAAGAAGCCATACAAAGGCCTTTATCCACATTGTACGATATTTGCTAAAAAAATTTGCTAAAATCAAAGTCCAGATATGGTTTTTATCGCCAAGTTAATTACTCGAAGAGTTACCAGCTCTCCTATACGACCGTTTTGCTGGTGCAAGTCTCCACTAGGTGAGCTCACACGACAATGGAATGTGAACTGACCTGCAGGCGTGATTATGCCTTTAATTACCATCGGTACATTCATAAATAAGCACCTTTAACCAAACAAAATACGCAATTCGTGTAGATGTTTTGGTTTCTAAACTAAATCTGTAGGAAATACAAAAGAACGCACTCCTCTTGCGTCCAATTGCGAGCAACGTAACACACGGCAGACTTGGAACCTCCAAGAATCGCCAAAACTCCGATATGCAAACGTAGGAGCACTGAGAGTCCATTCAAGACTAAAAACCACTTTGAGCACCTTTTTTAGGCAACAAAGTCAGTAAAATTTTCCCAAAACACCTCTGCCATACTTATTTACTGTGACCACCTGTAAGTACTATTGGGAAGTAAAATGCTAGCCCCTAAATGCTTTCGCGGTTCCATCTAAGTAGACTAAACAGCCCTCTTGACATCCGTTTGACACGTATTTTCGAGAAGACTTTCACCACCTTTAAAAGTGCTTCTTATAATATCAGAGACATTACATGCTACTTAAAACTAGTTAGTAAAAATATTTTGGCCGAGAAAGCGTCGTATATATCAGTAGCAAATTTATGAAGCATGAATTTCGTTTTAGGTTTAAGGAGTGCACAGTCGTCTATCGCCTGCCAGCCGATGCACCCTCTCAACTTTTACAAATATAAATTCTTTTTAATCTCGTTTGTTATTTATTTAATCACCTGGGTAAAGGAAGAAACAACGGTAAAGGGAAGAAACGTGGCGAAGGCATAGGACGTCAGTCAACAAGGTCGTAGACATCAATGAGGGGTTGACGATGATGCCTTATCAAAGGTGCTTCATTTTGACGTCGTCGAAGCTGAAATTTGTGCTTGGCATTTACAACGGGCCACATCTCTCGAAAGGCCAAGAAGGCAAGCATCCATGAAGGCACATTCAGCGACTTCAACGCCTTGGCGTAGTCCGTCACTAATCCTAAAAGTTGAGGTTTTAAGGTACACCGAAACTCACCACCTCTAGAGAGGTTGCTCATAATTGTTCGTCGAATAACGACTCGACAATAGGTCAGAAGACTGAGTGGACTGAATTGGTCTGGAGCCTCAGAGGTTGTGTGATTGCGGTGCCACAACCAGCATGCGTACCTCACAGGAAGGTCAAAGATTTGATTTTGGTTTCCCAAGCAAACCGCCTCCGTGGTGTTGCCAATTGCAAGACACTCAGAGCAGCGATGAGCCTCAGGTGTAGTCCAAGACTCCACCAGCAAATTCGGAGTGCAGTGGATTAACTCGAAGAGGAGGGTGATCGTACTGACGGTAAAGTTTACATCAGCGAACACATTGCTACATATCCAAACGATCTGAAGTGATATAGGTGAGCAGTGACGAGAGATAATCTCCGCTTCAATTCATAGAGGGTTCGAAAAGTCAAGGAGGCTAAAAAAACGTGAATAACGGTAGCTTTTATGGAGATTGGCCGAATTTAAATGAAAGATCTCCTCAAAGTAGCTGCTAAGACGGCGGTACCGCTGATTGAAGAGTTTCAAAAGTCATTTCGAGTAAACACGTAAATCTCTCCCCCCCAAGGAGAGAGCACTTTTTGCCACTCACCAGAGTTTGAGAAAGTGGAGCGATCGGAGGCCTCAGAAGAAGGCTAGCGAGCGTGGGATTTGTTGAGGTGTCCCTGCAGACGTCAGAAGATGCCATAACAAGGGGCCACACTACCGGAAGGTACGCGTCATGATTGCGCATCGCCAGATCCAGTGGAGTAGCGCCCAACACATTACGCCGCAGTGGATCCCACTTGTAGGGCGCATTCACCAACATGTGGACACAGAAGCCCGCCAACTGACGAACAGCAAACTAGGGAAGGGATTTTTGAAAATGCTTTAAGTGCCTATTATTTGTCAATGGTCCGCACCATTTCGGTTTCCCTGAAGGTGTTGCACCACCTCCACAATTCAATCAAATAAATATTCCAATTTTGAGTTTTCTTTTCAATGTGGATGTAGACTTTGAATTAAATTTAAGTGACTTACATGGAGGAGGTTCTCCTCCACCGAAGGATTGACAAAGTCCATTTCTGTGACTGCACCTCCGCCCTCACCACTAGGCAGTGCTAGCAACGGTCGTAGAGCCAAGTAGTCGTCTCTGGCGACCGCAGATTGAGCCTCTTGAAGGGTGGTTTGGAGTCGATGTGCGGAGGGCGCACCACCCGCACGCATTGCGTCCAGAAGCGAACGCGTTGTCATTTGTCCACTGCAAATGCAAAACAACTCTAGGCGTCCCAGTGAATCAATTGAAATGACAACTAGCGACAGTCCAGACGCCAACTGGAGGCGCCCTCCCCTGTACACCACATCAGTAGAGTCCCCAGACCTAACATGAATGAAAGTAGCCTCTTCCTTGTGGTTGGTTATCGCTGCACAACCACCAGCCAATGGAGCCACCTCACAGGCGGATTGTTTAGCAGTTGGTCGTAGTGGTCAATCAGCGCTATCAAAACAAGTTAGACCTCGTTATTCTACCCACAAGTAGAGAAATCGGCTGTAGATATGAAAAAATGCCTGTTTTTCAAGGTTACAAGGGGAGAATCAGGCAAGGCTTGCATTCAGCGTTGTTTTTCTTCTTCTCCCAAAACCTTGAAGCCACCTTTTCTGGTCATCAATGCCCTTCACGCCATGCCAATGGAGACACTGAAGTGATACTAAACTATTTCTCATGCAAATTCCAGTTGTGGGTTTGGAAAAGGGATTAGGTGGGGAAAGAGCATTCAAGAGAATGAGGAAGGGCATTCCAACATCCCAAAGTCGTAAAGGGAGCCAATCGCTAGTCTGGCACAATGCCCCGTGAGGTGTTGCCTGCTGGACGTCCAGTAGATTGCAACTTCTCTCTCTCTCACCTTTTGCTCGAGCACCCAGCAAGACCCCTGGAAAGCGCAGCCACAACGCAGTGAATGAGGATGTGGGTGAAGCACAGACCCCTCGAGGCGAGGAGCCGTGCCGACGAGCCAGAGGGAGACTGCCCCAAGCCCGATCCGTGCAGACCGCAGAAAAAAAAATATAAACTTATCAAGCACTCTTTTCAGCAGGCCTCTACGACGGTGACCGAAAACGATGGAGCGATGAGGTACAATTTACAGGCAAAAGACCTCAAGAGATGGGCAATGAGCGACAGGCCGCCTCCACCCATCAGATGTCGGGTACTTAAAACAACCGTTACATTGAAAACCTGCCGGAGGTAGGAAAGGATCAATCTTTTCCCTTCTAAACTCAAAGTGTGGTTTTATTCACTGAGTAGATGCCACGACTCAACTTGCGGCCCTACTCTGTGACAAAGCCAAACCGAAACAGTAAGTAGTGAATAGGCAAGCGGGATTAGATGTTTGCAAGCACTTCACACCAGCAATTGGGGAGAAAAGAAAGTCACTGTGTGGTAGTAGTTCTATTCGCCGCGGTACAAGAAGAGAGTCCCAGAGCAACACTATATAATCATAGCCGTCAGTGCCATCATTAGCATCATCGTCAGCATCAAAAAGTATGGAACCGCAAAAATAGCAGTGAATAGGTAAATAAATAAGTCACTTGTGTCTTCCACACACATGTGCATGTGTGGATGGGTGAGTGGGTGCATATACTTTCCTTTTCCCGGTGTCTGCCTCTCCTCCCAACTTCTGTTCGCTAATCCAACGTCACTCGGATGAGGGGTCAGGAGACAAGCGGGCAGAGGAACAGGGGAGGAAAAATAAAACCCAATAGGCGGCAGAAGGGGTATACATTGTTCTCTGAGATCGTCAAAATCGATTGTCCTTTCCTCCCAAATCGGGTGTTTGTGTGTGTTCAAATGCTCGAAAGATGGAAATCTCTATGGGGAAGTGAGTTGGCAGTTTTGGGGAGCGGAGTGGAGTGGAGTGGAGGGGAGAGGAGGTGGATGCTTCTGGCTCAAGGCGCCTAGAAAAATAGAAAACAAAGCAAGAGGAAAAAAAAACAAGAACACACACAAAGAGAAAGAGTGTGAGAGAGAGAGAGCGGAGGTGGGGTAATTGTGTGAAACACTCAGAGTAATCTGACGAGAAAAAAGCGAGAGGGAGATGCAGGAAGAGAGGAGACGCGAAATCACGAAAGACCTCGAGAGGGAGAAGTGGAACCTTTCTACAGGGAAGATAGAGACACAAAGTGGGGGAAGAGGGGGAAGAGGCGAGAGGAGGACGAGTGAGGGAAGTGGTCAATGAATGAAGGACACCACGCGTGATCCCTCCTGTTGCCTCCCCGATTATGAGTCTACAAGGGAAAGCAGACAATAGCGCTACCAACGCCTTATGCAACAATGGAGCGTAGAGTTGGGACGAGAATTTGGATGGACGGGTGAAGAGGTGTAAAACCACCGATAAGAAATCAAGTACTCCTGTTCGTCGTTTAAAGCTTACGAATCAGAACGAACAATTTCCACAAGTAGTCCACAAATAACACCACAGAATATCCCACTGGAAAGCCATAGCCATTTCACCGAGCACAAGTGCTATAAGTAAAGTCCTTTAGACCGTTGACAGAGAGGTAGAATTACCAGGAATCGTCATTCCGCAGAAGCAGCTTAAAATATCATTCACACACAACCCCAAGTAGCCGCTAATTAAACTAATAACTGCATCGACGACGCCGAAATGAAAGCAAAACTGTTACGTGAGTAGTTGAGTTGCCGAATCGGGTAACGTTAAAGGAAGTCCGGGGTTTCACTGTTTCTCCCAGCGTTAAAAGGTTCCACTCAAAAAAAAATTATACCAGCAGATGCCAGAATAACCGATGTCACGAGGACGTCTAAACCGAGGCACTCCAGGCTTAGAGCTTTGAATCAAGTAACCAAATTTTACTTAATTACAGACTATCCACCAAACCTAATCATGAAATGTAAACCCCAAAAATGGCCTTTTTTTTCCAAAATGCAAATATCAAGCCGCATAAAAATTGTTGAGGAGAGAACGTTAAAGGCATAAACATTCCAGCTTAATAACCACAAATGAAGATGGATGGAACTTTTACCAAATATTAACTTCTCAAAGCTGGGAGAAATGCCAACATTGAAAGATTTGATGGAACTACTACCTCCAGGATCAGTCCCGCCAGACACAACCGCCTCAGCTTCAGTCTCTTCATTAGGAGACGCTCGAAGAGCCTGTGTCGAAGGTGCCGGCGGTGGCGGTGGATGCGATAAAGGCGGAGGAGCTAGAACCATTGATTCAGAAGGCGCTACCGCACTGATATTTAACACACCGTGAGCCGAAAGCGTGGACATGGCATGGGTGATCTCTGCCACCGCCTCCTCCGAGAATCCTCGCGAACGCAACCACGCCGCAGTGGCTGTAGTCGCCGGTGTTGTGGAGAGCGGTGAAGAGGCACGAAGGGGGGAGAAAAACGCCGCCGTTACACCTCCACCTCCGCTACCGCTGAAGGTGTTCATTGAACTAGCAGAGGGGGGTGGAAGCGGAGGTGGAGACGAAGCTACTAGAGGAAAGCTGGAGGGATCCAAGGAACTCTCCAAGCCCGTGGGGGAGGCGTACATCCCTCCCGCCGCTACAGCGTTAGGTTGAAGTAGTGCGAAAGGCGTGGCGGCAGCTGGTGACTGAAGTATCATCTGACTGGCGGGCAGTAGCGGAGTGGTATAAAAGGAGGAGGAGGAGGAAGTATCCTGTTCGCCGGACGGTGGAGTGAGGGGACTGACAAAGCCACCACCACCACCACTCTCAAGACTACTGCTAGCGCCAGAAGCCTCTCCACTTTGTGCTGCCTCCATTCCGCGGTGCTGTTGTTGTTGTTGCTGATAGCCAGCAGCGGCAAGTCGTTGTTGATAATCGGCAGCAGCGGCGGCTGCAGCAGCAGCAGCGGCAGCGAAGTAGGTGGCTTGAAGGGCGTTGTGGTAGTAGGCACCAGTCATAGGGATTCCCCCATCACTTTTTTGACGAACGATTGCGGCGGCGGGATGGCGTGAGGGTAGAAGAGTTTGCGTCTGTGGTGTTGGAGGAGGTGCGGGTGTGGTATAGGCAAAGGGAGAACCAGTGGGGTAGGCGCTGGCCACCGGACCCTGTGCGTGGGAGTAGGAGATTGTTGGGCAGGTGCCTGACTGCGGATCCTCCGCAATTTTCGTCAGTACCATGTCAACGGCTGCGCGCAGTTGATCCGCTTCACCTTAACCGACGCAATAAAAACGATCAGGCACGTGTCCTTTTCAAGGTCATTCACCTAAAATTCCACCTTCGTGTGCGATACACCTGGGAATCGCCATTGGTTTACAGCCGTGAAAACACCCGTCTTCATGATAACGTAAACTTATTAACTTCTAGAATAAAACGCTGAAATACGTAACTTCTAAAGGAGCCATTGAGCACACACCCCAAATGTTGGGAAAAAAGTGTAGCTAAGACAATAGTTCATTATGACTCGACGTGGCCCCGACAAGACCACAAAACGACGAACACAAAGGAGAGTTGACCGATGAATTTAATGATAGACAATGGCTGCGTTTCAGGATAATCTTAAATAATTCCTCAACCGATAAATGCCAACAAGCAAGGCAGTGACGAATGTGCAACATATGAGGATCATCGAAAAGATTTGGAATGAACTGTGCACACATCAATTCATAGTGAGTTTGAACTATGAGTGAACCCCAAAAGTGAGTGAATAAACCATAAACAAACATTCGAGAACAATGTTGAGGGGAGATACATACCGGCAATTGTGATACACCGCTCCGGCAGATTGATATCTTTCGACTTTTGAGAGATTTGAATGAACGCACCTGTAGCCTCCTTGATTTCTGAGACATAACTGCCCTGTTTCCCGATAACCAGGCCTGCGGTGCAGTTGGGCACGAGAATTTTCACCTGAGTCGCAAACGTATTCATGTGAGAGAGAACGTCCGCGATGAATAAAATTAGGCAGGAGAAAAAAAATGACGCCTCCATGCTATTAAAGCCCCAGGAATACTCATGCACACACGTGTGTGTATGTGTGCCTAGCTAGTTCCAACGTCATATGCTCACAACAGAAGGCAGCCTTGGGACTGTCAAGCTGCCACTGTGCATGGGGTAAAAAGAGCGGGAGAGATGGCGAACCTGTTTATGACGCTCCCATAGCAAGCGATTGGTGTAGAGAGGTTGTGCGCCGGTGGTACAGACAGCGGCAAGGGGCCATAGGGCATACCCGGGTGGGGCGATGGCTGGCGTCTCAGCGGTCTGTGGTAGCGCGATGTGACCGCTCGGTGTCACAGCGGGGGCGGAGATCTCAGGCTTTTCGAATATGCGCTCCATAATGTAGTTGTGCATCGCCCTCACGCCAGTCAACGGGCCCTGGATCAAACATACGCGCTCCGTTGTACCTGCGACAAAAAGTCGTGCTCACACCCCAAGGTCATTAACTTAAGAGTGAAAACAATTATGTATACAGGTAATACTTGTGGTGTTTCAACACGTCGGCAATAGCTGTTTAGGCAAAACTACAACAACTACCGGTCAAACTGATGCAAAGGTTGGGACGAGTCTAAACGAAAATAAAAAATAAGGAAAGATAAAACACGGTCAACCGATTTGATATTCTCACAAACAAAAAAACATCGGCTCAAGATTACAGAACTTCGACACCGAAAATATATCAAATTAAACAACGAAACAACTTTAGGGACAATTAATGTTCACGAGTGATCAAAATTGCCCAGGGAGGGAATTCTGTGTTACGGAGCGGTATTATAGCAAATAACGTCACCAAAACGGGGATAGAGAAAACCGCACCTCGAAATGGTAAGATACACTAAAAAGAGCAGTTGTAACAGGATAAATACGGACAAACGAAAGGTACGAAAGTTTTTCACCATGTTTGCACTAAGGCGTAAAAAGCATGCAGGAATATGCCTACCAAAAAATTCCAATAGTACGATACAAGAGATAAAGACAGTTTAAAAAATTTGAGAGAGTAAAAACATCACACAAGCGTAACAATAAAAGTGACGAATCAAACTTTATCAACACGAAACTATGTGTAGTTCCTTTAAACCCAACCACAAGAGTCATAAATAAAAACGCGTCTAAATTAGCAAACACGTATCGACGAAAAACAAAAAATGCCAATAAATATAGCATTCTAAAACTCCTAAACAGCTTCTTGGCAAGCACATACCCTTAAAAAGTTCAATTATGGAACATAGCGGATGCCAACAGAAAGGGGAATGAAAAGCCGTATTCAAGTTGAAGGCAAGAAGTAAAAATAAGTGAGAGCAAAAATCTACCTGGATAAAAGTCATTCAGTTTGGACAGCTTGATTTTTGCTCCAGTTTCTCTCTGCATTTGTCCAATCGCCTCCCCATTTTTCCCAATGATAGCACCAGCAGCAATGGAGGGAACCAAAACCTTCAAATAGATCGTGTCTAGAAAAATGGCATACCGCTCTCAATTACAAACCTAAGATACGTCTTGAAGGTCCTTCTTGAGAGGTATCAGACACCTTTGGGACATCTTCGTTGTTCTCCTCCATCATAAAAAAATACCAAATTAATCCCGCATATTATCGAAACCAAGTGGTATCATGAAAGTGTACTTTGCAAAAAAATAGTGTGTGAGGCAAGTGAATAACTTTTTGATATCTTAAGCACTCATGATCATTTCAAGTCAACAGAGAAGATCGCCCAAAGGGATAAAAGAGCTCAGCTGATAGAATGCAGCTGATGGAAAACAAATCCTCAAATTAGAACATTTAAACGAGACGTCGGGTTCAAACATATATTTAGGCATTGGTTTTATATGCGCAGTGGTGTACAAAATTTGTTTATTGTGTTCAAGGTGCGAAAAATTACGATGAAGATAACCAACTCTGAATGATGTGCTGTGTGCATAAATTTTTAATGAATACATGCGGACCATGTTGCATTCAATTTCTTCACTCATTGAGGCCTAAAATTCTTGAATGGATTGACTGCATCAAATTGGCTTCCATAGACAGTCAATATTCCATGGCACTCAATAAACCTCTCACATGGCCCCTACGATTATAAAAAGTTTCCTCTCATAACGAATCATTACTGCAATAATGCATTGTTTAACTTCATGCCTCGGATTCGCGACGTCCTGAAGTTCCCTTCTGCGCGCCACTATTTTGGTCGACTCAGGCCCCCCGGAAATGCTTCAGCTGCGAGTTACAGGGGAAGCATAATCTCCGTCGTAGTACTATGCCTTCTTTCGTCCTCAGAAAGAACTCATGACGGCACAAATGAACAAGTGGTTAAGAACTATGCAGACATGCACACCCCCTGGTCTCCCATCCCATGCCAAGATTCCCACACGAAACCTGATCGGCGCTATTAATCAAATAATCTAACCTTAGTAGGAGCGCCTCTTATGATCCGCAACCGCGGTTGTACTTATTCGAAAGAGGATACGTCACAGTTCCTTCCTCGACATTAAATATGCTCAACCAACAGTAGATATTGCCAAGTTAGTTTCCAAGCGTTAGGATGTATGATAATGGTACACAAAACAATTCACGTTTACGGGTTTCTTTCTTCGGTCCCCATGGCTCCGTGGATCCGGCTGCGCTGCCCGATGGGCTTGAATACGCATGTATGACGGGGTAACTATAGACGTTGCAACAATGAGGGGTATTGCAACTAATGCTAACGCAAGCGCTGCAAACTGCAAAACAAACCCACGGCCATTCAGCAAGCGGGGTAATTAAGGACACAAGAAGTAGCTTTGTTAACCTCACACTTATGAACAAAACGAATGACTCTGCCTCCCATCGGCTGACTTCGCACGAAATCATGTTATAAAATCTAAGCAGAGCAAAAGAAACTCCCGTATGTAAATGCAAATATGCTCTCGTATGGGCGTTAGTAGGGCGCGTGCGGTTTGTATGCCGTAAAAGAAAGTCCTGTGGGGAATGACGCTAATTTCCTCGCCCGGCTGTCAAAGAAAATGTATTAACATGTCATACAATAAGGCAGCGCCTAACAATTCGGATTCGGAAAACCGACGGAATAAGCAAGGGTGAAGAAAGTCAGCAGGAATTATGCGCAATGAAATGCCGCTCCCTGTCCTTGAAGAAGCTTTTAAGGATTGATACTTGAGCTATAACCGTAACTACGATAATTACTGAAACGGCTGTACTCCAAATGGTAATATGAGAGAGTAATTCGTGGGCGAAAATACGGTCAGCAGTGAGCTTGGCGCGCAATTCCGTCTGGTAGCTCTCAGAAACAGAGAGATGTTCATGAATGGATTCAGCCAGCGTCTCAATCATTGTGCTTGGTCCAGATCCAAGAAGGCCGGCCTCCTCTCGAAGTGACTCATCTAGTCTAAGTTCAAAGAAAATACGCTTCGGAGACATTGGAGGGAATCGGTTGTGAAAGCAAAATGAATAATCGCCGTCCGCAAGTGCAGTCAGTTCAATAGTTTCATGAGGGCTTTCATCCTTTTTAACAATAACATTCGTGCTTGGGTCCCTGATAATGACCTCAACGTCACTAGAACTGCCCTTAAGTACTTGAAACATAAAGCTGCATTGCTCTTTCTTCTCAAGCTTCTCGTAAAAGCATAGCCTTTCTGTACCTGGAAGCTCAAATGTAAGCTGCTTCGGAAAACAATCGACAAAAATAGCAAAAGATGAGACAAAGAAAGTGATTAAAGTTCCAACGGACAAACGCATCTTATCGAAAAAGAAAGTGGCGTAACAGCAAACTCGATCCCATAAAGCACACGGCGATTTGGTGCACGCGCTGTCATGTCACCTCGAACGCAGACATCAGATAATAATAAAGTGAAAAAATGGAATAATAGGCCAAAATGAGGTAATATCATAGGGGATATGCTTTCCACATATTTATTCAACTAAAAAGCTTGATGAAGTGTTGATGAAATAGTCATCAATTACTTCACAAAACTCAAATCAGTTTGCTGAAACTAATTGCATAAGTTATAAGACTTATATCTTCTGGCTATTAAATAATAAAACACTGTTTATTTTTTTCAAAAAAATTAATTCAATTTTTTAATTTTTTGTTGCTTTTTAATATCTTTTGCAGATGCATAGGCTATAATTCTATAATCTGTTGTTTTTTTAATTTTGCTATGGATGAGGACTATTTAGGTCCATTCTTTAGATGAGTCACGTTGTTTAAATACAGCGCCCTACTCGAATAACTGCAAACCTTGTGTCCAGATGAGTCTTGCTGATAGGCTTTGGCGGAAGGTTAATTCCAATCTTGCTGATTTCAATGCGTGGGTTAGTCTGCTTGATGCAGCTGAAAAGCAGGTAGGCTATTGTTTCTCAGTATCACCTTAACTTATACGATTTACTCACGAGTGTCATCTGTTGCTGTAGCCGAATATTGACGTTACCCGCAAGGCGTTTGATGCGTTTCTGTCACACTTCCCTTACTGTTATGGGTACTGGAAAAAGTACGCTAACGTTGAACGCCATTTGGGAAACAAAGATCGTTGTTTGAAGGTAATTATTGCTAAGCACTGCGAATCTTAATAGCTATTTTAACCAGAGGCCTTCTACGCGAATAAATAAGACTTCGGGAACTTTCCCAGTCCTTATCATGGCATTCTGATGTGTTATTGATGTTTGTCCTGGGCCAATTGTCTTATTTTTGAAAATTACTGATAGTTATGTGTGAGTTTGTCTCTGATTGATTCTTTGGCCTATATTTGTGTTTCGCCAAACTGATTTTCATTTTAGATATTTGAAATGGGCGTCGAGGCTATTCCTTTGAGTATCGACTTGTGGGTTGCTTATCTCGATGCAAATCTAGAGATTATTCACGGACAGGACGACTATGAAATACGCATGCGCAGGTGCATCTTGTAGTTTACCCGTGGAGTGTGTTTTTCAATGCAGTCTCTTTAAATTTTATAACTTTACAGTCATACTTTTTGATGCAGTTACCCGCAAAGGGACATTGAATCTCTAGAATGTTTCGCACCCCATTATTACACATATAGTCTTGTGTATTGAACGAAATTTAGCTCACTGAATATACTTAGTGTGGTTGTGGCGGGCTTCTGAAAGGTGCTTGGAATGCAGATGTAAAACGGTCGGTTTTTTTTAGTCTGTATGAAATGGCCCTGGAAAAGGCGGGTCTGGAGTTTCGTTCCGATCCACTTTGGGAACACTACATAAGCTGGGAGTCCGGTCACAATCGTTTGGGACGCGTTTTGGCCATCTACGACCGTCTCCTGCGTACGCCGACACAGCTTTATTTTCAAAACTGGGACAGCTTTAAGAAGATGATTGAGGAGAACCGACCTGAGGACTTCTTGCCACTGGGAGAATTTGCTGAACTCCTGGCTAGGGTCTCACCAGTCGCCGGCACCGCAATGCGCATAGCTTTGAGTGACCCCAACGCAGCTTCTCTATCTATTCCAGATGTATATCCGAAGCAGCATTGTATTACTTTTCTTAAAAGACCTCGATCGACTTCATGTTTTCCTATGTGCCGTTATAGATTACCGATGCTGATCGTAATGCCATTCGAAAATTGGTTATTGATCGCCGTGAAAAGGTATACCAAGCAACTTATCTGCAAATCATGAAGCGATGGTTCTTTGAAGAAAAGGTGAGCTTTACGCGTTGGTTACAGTCTGTACCAAATTGGGGTTCTTGCTACGCTATTGGCGTCTCGCTAAATTTCTTATTGATTTTTAATTCCGAACGACTTCTCACCATCCATCGCTTGATGACTCATCGTGACAACTCACTCCTTATTTGTCGAAAGTAGCTTTAACATTGAAACGGCTGTAATTCTCATAATTAGGGCTGTTTTTGCAGTCTTAGTGCTATTTGGGCATTCATATGTAATCGTGTTTGTTGCAACACAATTACGCTTACCTCATTTTTTTAGTTGAATTTTTTGTGGTTGCACGATACCTGTTGCCAAATACATTGTCATACTGCAACTGTTTCATCCATTTACGTTCGCGGCCTCGGATTTATCATTATAATTAGTAGCTTTGACTTCGTCCGTTACAATAATTTATTATTTTGTACTGAATTAACTCGTTCAGATCTCCTAATTTTGCATACATGCAGAAAACCCTTGTTCGATTTTGGTGTGGCCTTGTTCAAAAGA
Source organism: Taenia crassiceps (assembly GCA_023375655.1). Classification (NCBI taxonomy): domain Eukaryota; kingdom Metazoa; phylum Platyhelminthes; class Cestoda; order Cyclophyllidea; family Taeniidae; genus Taenia; species Taenia crassiceps. Next base: position 817,496 of record JAKROA010000011.1, read on the forward strand.
TTTTCTGATCTCGTTGTTTGCAGAAAGTCCAGTGTATGCGATTATGTGATTTCATTGGGTTCATGTTTTTGGTGTAGATCCGCCGTCCCTACTTCCATGTGAAGCCGTTGGAGGAGGCGCAGCTCAATAATTGGGCAGAGTACCTCAGCTTCGAAGAGTCTGAGGCTGCTAGTGCAGAGGCCCTCCTTGCTGTGCCAGCAACTGATGACTTTTCCGTCGCGCAGATTACCCCCGCAGACGTTCAGCTGGCTAAAAAGCGAGTCCGCGTCCTTTATGAGCGCTGCCTCGTCGCCTGCGCCCTCTATGAGCATCTATGGATTCGCTACGCCAAGTATCTGGAGGTGTGCATGTTCGGTCGTACTTTTTATCGCAATTTATGCAATCTTTCCTTATATGACTCCAACCATATTTTACCGACGCTGTTACCATGGCAAACTGTTGCTCTGCTGTTTATTGCATCAAACTTTTTGTGGCTACACTTTTCTATTCGTATGGGAACCATATCATTTTTTTCCGAATCATAAGGCCCTTCTATTTCTGCCCTTGGCATAATTAGAGCCGTCATATACAACATTAACTAGGCTGTTATTCCACATCTCGGATGTGTTGTTTTAAAGTGCATCTAGCGTTTCACTCCTAGTACTGCTCGCATCGGAACTGCAAAGTCATCACCTTTCTTCTGTAACATTGGTCTCCTTGGTTCTTCTAGTTGTGATCATATTGGAGCGACTCTATACAGGGCAATTCCTGGCCATCACATAATGTTCAATCGAATTCCGCAATCCCTTTTGCGGCCAGAAATCTGAACGCTAAATCGAAATTTTACCACACGTTAAACATTTGAGAAAGCTGCTCATAACCTTCAAGATGAGATTTGAGCAGCACGAATCGAGAACCAGGAACTGGTGATTTCTACCACCAACAAAACCACAGTGTCATAACTGGATTGTGCTTTTGCATGCAGTGTTTTCCTGGCTGAATTCGTTGCCTTCGACGTCGCGTTTTCAGAAAGGTTTCAGTTATCTTACCCTCGCCAGAGGGAATTACTTTTGAGATCCTACTCGACTTCACTCCACCAATTAATGATAATTTATTCATTTTGGTAAATTTCTTCATAAGGTTGCTAGATGTAATACTTAGCGCTTTCCCTACGACCATAAGAGCACTGAAGGTGTCGCCTTGGGCATTAATAACGAAATAATTAATTTTAAGGGGTTTTATGTTTCGTTGTCAAGACCAATAGAAACAGTCACCTCCGCGCGATTTGTTGACTCATTTTACGGGCATCACCAAAGTCACTAAAGGGACGAGGTGATGGCTAAGGCCCTGCAAGTGCTCCGTAACGCCTGAATTAGTTTTTAGATGAGTAGAAGCTGTAATTGTAGTTTAATCGCTTTTCATTGAATTACAGTTCACGGAGCAGGATGTCCAGAGCGCAAGGGAGGTGTGGCGTCGAGCGTGCGGTGTACATTTGCGTGCTAAGCCTACTATACACTGGCATTGGGCCCTCTTCGAGGCACGCCATCCCGCTGAATTGGATGAAAACATCTGTTATTTTAAGGATGCTGTCAAGCGCATCACTCCATTGGAAATCCTCACCCAGCTCGAGGAGCGTCTGATCGACAGTGCTCTCGTCTGCGCTCGTCGTGCCGACGCCATGCGGCGCGAAGGGAAACCGGTGATTTTAGCTCTAATTTCTCTTTCTTTACCAGTAATTCACCTGAACTAATAAGGATAGTGACCTTTTTATTTAATGAACACAAAGAAAGTTTTTGTCATTTCCAAGCTCGTCTTATCTTGGCACTGGGGTCTCTATCTTCTCTGTTCATGCATCAAAGTATTATTTTACAGCCTAAACGTTTTCTAAAGGTGTAGCTAATACTCCTTTTTGACCACTCTTCTCAGCTCCTCGATCTGATTGTGTGTCTCCGCTCGGGTATAAATCGTCTGCGTGTGCGGGCCACAGAACAGACGAGTCTCGCTCATACCGTCACTGGTGCCACCGCCTCTTTTTCGGCTGCTATTGCTCTAGCAACGGCAGCTCAAGCTAGAGCAGGTGCCAGCTACTTGGCTAGCAAGTTGGCTCGCCTATTACATCGCAATGTGGACAACCTGGTGCCTCCAGAGGGACTACCAATCTGGCAACTCCTTCTGGGATCCTCGTACAAACCCACTGCTGACGCTTCCAAAGACACCGCCGACTTGAGCGGAGAAGCGGGGCTGGTGCCGCCAGTGGGTGTTAGTTTTATTTTTCTCCATAGCCATATCAAACGAACCAATCGTTCATTTGATCACATTTTACCAATATTTATATCGAAATATTCACACCCATGTCTCATTGTTTTGAGTCTCTTTTGATGAACCAATAAGACTGGTTCTAGCGCCATAACATAACTGTTACGCCTTATTTTTCATGGCGTGGTCCAGATTTTTAAGTTACGTAATTCTTTCAACAGATTGAAGCACTAGACGAGGACATTAAAACCGGAACAGCAGACGCGGTAGCAGATGTGGCTACCAGCGTGGAGGAGGAGCAACAAAATGAAGAGGAAGAGATGGAGGTTGAAGATGCGGAGCCGACTGAGAGTGCTGTCGAGTCGTTGACCGTTGAATCCCCGAAGACGGGCGGTGACGACGCGGGCGTAGGCTCTGACTCACCCCCAGTTGTAATTGGGCGCAAAAAGAGTACCCCGGTTGGCGGAGCTTCTAAGGTGTGCCATTCTTCCAGTTCAGTTTATAGACTACGTAAAATCATATTACTTTGAAAGAAATAGGCAATGCATGCTTTTTGCCGTTTTTTGTCAGTCTGTTGAAGGTGGCGTAAAGGCGATAGATGGGGCAGAGGTAGCGGCAACGTTGACAGCCTCGGAGAGCGGTGTTGCAGGTGGAGAAGGTGAGGACGAAGGAGAGGAGCCGCAAGCGAAGAGAAAACGTCGTTCCCGTTGGGGTGACGTGGAGGGCGAGACGGACCGTGATTTGGCTAACCTGCGTGCGGCGGAGGCTGCAGCCGAGGCGGAGCGGTTAGCACGTGCCGACCGCGATCAGCGCGCCTACGCCTCAGAACGCGCTGCCATTACTAACGTCTGTCCGCCCTCTGACCCCTCAACTTTGCCAGAAGAGCAGCGCCGTCTTATCTCATCTGAGGATGCAGCTCTCGCAGTCCTTCGTGACGCCATTGATTTCGATCCGGTATTTTTTTCGCTGTTTATGTTTTAAAGACGTACGTATTCCTCACTACAGATTTGCGAACAATCTTCGCTTCTACAGTCGAACTAAAAACTAATGAATTCACGTTTATTTTGCTTTATTTTTCTGTTGTCCTATGCCAGAGATAATGGCCATGGGGATAAATGTTAAAGGCTTGATGTGCTTATCTTCCTTACATAGCGCAATGAGCGTTTGTACGCACAGCTGTTGGATATAGCCTACCAGCGCCGACCCCTCGATGTCGATGGCTTCATAGAATTTGCCGACCTCGCAGTTGTAGACTCCATTCTCCCCGCCACAATTAAACTGGCCTTCGCACAACGCAAACTCCAGTTCCTTGAGGAATTCTGTAGTGATGTTAACAAGTAAGCGTAGATTCGGAACAACGGCCCGCAATTTTTTTATGAGACCAAAGAGTAGTCCTGTTATTCGAGTCTCAACGCAGCAGACTCATGAACATCATCAATCATTTTCGCTTGATGAATTCGTTTGACGTGTTAGCCTCTCCGTGTGGTTACATCTCAATTGTTGCCATTAATGCGTAGAGTGTCTCAACAGGGAAGTTTGTTGTCCTAAACCCCTTTTTGGCTTGGTATCAAGCTTCCTTCTCTATGCAACCCTAGTGAGGGCGGTATTTATCCCATTTAGTGGCCTAAATGAATGAAACATCTCATTTATTGACGAGATTTCGTTAGTTCCAAAGTCAACGTTAACTCTTACTTCGATTCCCATATCCAAAAATTTGTGAAGCGTTCGATTCGTAGAATCTGTCATGCAAATTTTAGGGCTTTCCGATGATTTCACATCACTCAGAGGATATTTGGTTCATTTCCCCCTTCCCATGTTTAATTTGATGTAAATATATCAAAACGATTAGAATAAGTGACAGGCAAGCGACTGCTTTCTCTTTAAAAGTCCTCATGATAGCTTTATTTAATCGCCATAGAATCTCGGCCGCATTTGATGAGTACATTCAGCTGGCTCAGCTGGTGGTCCAGTGCACCAACACTGGGACTAGGGACGCCACTGAAGACATGAAAAAGCAGCAGCAGCAGCAGCAGCAGCAGCAGTCAAGTGGAGTGGACGCAGCGATGGCCTACGCCACACCCGATCTGCTGAACGTGACACTCCCGACGCCACTACGCCCCTCTGCACGCCGTAACCCGGTGACGAATGGGCCAGTGCGTCGGATGCCACAAATGGACATCGGAGCGGCTATTCTGGCGGACGCCGCAGCAGTTGGTACACCACTGCCACCACCATCATCCGCGGATACTGCCGCTGCCATTCGTTTCACTGCTGGAGCTTATGAACCTCTGGCAGGAGCTTCTGCGGGCTGCCTTCCTCCACCTGCACCTACCATGGTTCCCATTGCTGCTGGTGCCCTCCCTGGCGTAAGCTACTTTGTTCTCTCAATTTCGATCCGATATTTGTTAATCATTTAATACGTTCAGGCAGCTTTGCTGCCCTGCCTCATGATTCGACGGGAAATGCAGTACCAAACTAGATCCCACGGTTTCGGTTAAATACTTGCAAGCGATTGAACCGCCATACACATTCGATTCTGTTATGCTGACATCACCGTTTCTTGATAAATCGTTTTCAGGAGATGCGGCAGGTAAATTGATATTTGGTCCAGCTATGCATTGATCGTTGCATTTGCGATCACATTTGGCAGCAAAACCTTGAGCTGCCTCATGCGAAATTTATGAACAGAACCTTTGGAAGTGAAATAACTGTGGGATGACTTCGGACGCCTACTTTTGTGCGTAGTCTCTGCATAACTGCCTTGCCTTTGTTACCTCAGCACTCACCTTTGAATCTCTTGTGCCAGGATCTGCTGACTATCAGACAGCAGGCATTTGGCAAGTGGGAGTAGAGTAAGTTGTTTTCAGACAGGAACCAATTCTTACAGAAATAAGGAACTGACCAACTTTGATTGCTTTGCGGATGTCTGACTCGTTGTGTGGGCCTTCTTTTTCGACCATTACAGACGGAGGCCGTGGAAGTTTGGCGGGGTTTAGAGCCGACGGGTTACGCTGCTGCGGTGGCATCAAGCTATGCCAGTGGCGGTGGCACCTTTTACGCCCCGATGAGTGCCAGTGCTGACGCCACTGCAAGTGTGCAAGCGCCACCTCCTGCTCTCATGACTCGCGAGGTTGTCTAAGGCATCCCTTCACCCTGTCCTCACTGTGAAGTCAAGCTGCGGCCTTTTTTAATCGTATCTCTTTTTGCTGTAATAAACCCCATGATATTCCATGCTACTTTATTTGGCGTGTTGGAAGGCGTCCAAGTAGGGCAGGTTTTGCGGTGCACCTCGATTCAACTACGCTAGTCGGGGTGGGCTGTGCTACGCACAGAGCCTAGCCGGTAATCTCATTTCTGCAGGTCCAGCAGCGCAGGAGGGTGTAATGGCTCCAAACCACAAGGTTCATTGACATGGCTTTACAACAGATGGTCTGCTTTGGGAGAGCCACTTCATTGTCCCACTTGAAGGTGGAGTGGAAGTTCAAAATTCAGAGATCTCCACCGGGATAGGATGTGGTGCTTCGGCAGAATGCGTACATCCAACACGGGGATTCGAACGACTGGCGCAGGCCGGGGGTTATTCTGCGCATCGACGATAACACTGCAAGGCACCTAGCGTCTAGTGTTCGTGGTGTATTTCCAAAGCACGTCTGCTCAAATATGACTAGACCCTCTACTCACAATCGCATAGTCATTAACAAAGTGGATAAGCAAAGTTGCCAATTTCAAGTTGTACACTGTGAGCATGTGTATTACAATAAATTCTAGACCAATAAAGATAGTTAACTTGCTGTGTATGATATAAATAACAAGTAGAAACAAAGACAGCAATGTTAGTAACAAATTTAGGAGATTCTTATACCGTATACACTAAGGAATTTGCATTTAATTCTTAGATTTGAATGGTCTTAAGCTTATGCCGAATATAGCCATTATCATGCTCAAGAATGGTTTGTATAAGTTATCTGACCATGTTACTACTGGCGTCCAAAAGTTGACGCATTATCAAACGCTCTAAGTCATGATCTTGTCGAGAAAGAAACCGGTTGTTCAATCAAGCGATAAAATTATATCCGATGATTTGCAAAGATGGAAGGAAGTTCCTAAGCTAGAGGAGTTCCTAAGTGCAAGGGATTTTGTCGGTGCAATTACTCTACTTGAATTTGAACGCCACATGGATAAACCCAAAAGGGACATCGAATTGTGGATTGCATACTGCTGTTTTCATCTTGGAGACTACAAACACGCCGCTGATGAATATAAGAAACTTCTTTCTGACAACAAACTTGCCCCAACCATTCGAACATATTTGGCATGCTGCTACTTCTTCATGGGAATGTACAAGGAAGCCCAGGAAGAGGCAAATCAAGCTGCACAATCCCGCCTGCAAAATCGACTGCTTTTTCACATTGCTCACAAAATGAACGACGAAAGAGATCTTCTTACTCACCATAACCGACTCTGCGAGACCTTGGAGGATCAGCTTTCTCTCGCCTCTATTCACTGTCTTCGAAATCATCATCAAGAAGCAATTGATATATACAAACGAATTATGATGGAGAATCGTGAATACTTAGCTTTGAACGTCTACCTTGGTTTATGTTACTACAAAATTGATTATTATGACGTGGCACAAGAAGTGCTTGCCTTGTACTTACAGCACTACCCTGATAGTCCTGCGGCTATAAACCTACGAGCGTGTATCAACTACCGCCTCTACAATGGCAAAGTAGCAGCTTCTGATCTAAAGAGCCTCCAAGAGTCTTCCTTTCCATACCTGTCCTATGCCAAGGATTTGATTAACCACAATCTTGTTGTTTTCAGAAATGGCGAGGGAGCATTACAAGTGCTGCCGCCCCTAATTGATGTGCTGCCAGAAGCTAGATTGAACCTCATCATCCATCACCTCCGACACGAGGACATTGATTCAGCGTATGAATTAGTGAGTGAAATGGATCCCACCACACCGCAAGAGTATGTGCTAAAAGCTATAGTCAATGCCGTGATAGGACAAGAAACAGCTTCACGCGAGCATCTTAAGCTTGCTCAACAGCACTTCCAGTTGGTTGGTGGGTCTGCGAGCGAGTGCGACACAATTTCAGGACGCCAGTGCATGGCCTCTTGCTTCTTCCTCCTCCACCAATTTGATAGCGCCATCATCTACCTCAATTCTATCCAATCCTACTTTTACAACGACGATACCTTCAATTTCAACTACGGTCAAGCGAAGGCTGCTGTTGGAGCTTACAAGGAGGCACAAGAGTTATTTCTACTCATCCAGTCAGAGAAAATACGAAACGACTACGTCTATCTTAGTTGGCTAGCAAGGTGCTATATTATGAATAAGAAACCGCGTTCAGCATGGGAGCTCTACCTTAAGATGGAGACATCAGCGGAGTCCTTCAGTCTACTCCACCTTATTGCCAACGATTGTTACCGAATGGCACAGTTTTACTATGCAGCAAAGGCATTTGATGTATTAGAGCGTCTGGACCTCAATCCCGAGTACTGGGAGGGTAAGAAAGGCGCTTGTGTAGGAGTCTTCCAACTCATAATCGACGGTCAAGAACCCAAGGAGACGCTGCGAGAGATCCTACAGATTCTTCGCAACACGAACAATGCACAGACGGAATATTTCATCCGCATCATGAAGAAGTGGGCCAACGAGCACTCTATCAATGTGTAAACCAAAAAGTGCCCCCTTTTTAGGATACGAAATCCATTATTTGAAAAACGCAATTTATTCAAGGTCTACAATTATATACAGATGCAGAAAAGGCACAGATCACTCTGGTTTTTTGAAATGTCTCGTTTCAAGTTGAGCACTCAGTTCCTCCAATCTCCCGATGTCCCTAAGGGAAAATTCACCTGATCCTCGCGGTAATGGCTTGGCCTGAAGGGGATGCCGTAGGCGTATTAAACACAAAAACGGCGTAGGAGTAATTGAGATTTTTCTCCACTGACTAACCTGTGAGGGGTCAGGCTTCCAAGCGATGAAGAAAAGAAGTCGAAAAGTAGCCGGTACACAGCGCTCCTCTTCATCACCTCGTCGGGTGCCGAAACGGTCTAACAGATTCCATAAAAAGAACTTTAATAAAACATGCCCCTGTGTACTTCTCAGGTTGATAACAAATACCAGCCAAAAAATCTACTAAGACATCATTTCTGTCTTGTTGCGATCCAACAGAGACTGAAGGTGCTTTAGGCTTTTCGATGAAGATATATCGGCGTGCACATTGCTGAACCCAAGTGGTATAAGAGTACTTTTGGGGCATCCAAATAGAGTCTGTTAAAGTAGTATTGCTTTAGCGGAAACGAAGACGCCTCAAGACACCTATGCGTGAAATAGGAGCAGCAACGCTGGATTAACGAATTAGGTAACTGCTGGCAAGCTGTCTTGAGTAGTGCTTCAAGTGCACTGACGGATTTAGCACTAGAAAGTGAAATTACCAGGTTAATAATGTCTAAAGGATAAAGTATAGCAATACTATGGTGAGCAGTAGTCAGTCGAAAACCTACATCGACTTGAATTAATGACCAGACAGTGTCGAAGTGCTAACAGATAATCGGTGAAAATGTGTAAAATTAAGAAGCTAACCGTCATAAATAGAAGAGGCTGCAAACAGTACATCCCTGTTCAGGCGAAGTGGACGATTGGTGACCGCGTTGGACTCACCCATACCTCGTAAATCGTCAACCAACTCAAACATTGACGGATAGAGGATTTCAACATCATCAACATCCTATGAAACAAAAGGAAGACTAATGTGAAGCTGACAAAATACCAAGGAGATGAGGGAGAATCCGCATTCTCTAAGAAGTTCGCCGAATCCAGCACTTTCGACAAAGGGACTAACGTGGGGATAAATACCACCAAGCCGCTCCGTTTCTGCCAACTGAAGAGAAACCCGTAACTCAAAAAGCGTATCCGTAGTGAAAGTGACTCCCAAAAAACATCCGTCAGGTTTAAGAGCTCGTAAAACCTAAGGATCGTCAAAAGTCTGCCGAGTACCTGAGAGAGAGTTGAAGGTAGATCGTTCACCCAATGCAATCTAGAAATCAAGCTTGGTTTAGAGTAGAAAGGCGCAAATTACGAGAGGGAAGAAAGAACCATGTTAAGGGAATTCTCGGCGAAAGGCAAGCATTCCTCATCGACTTTTAAAAGTTGTGTCTCGACATCAGGAGACGGATTAATTTGCTTCTACAGGGCGAGTATGACGTGCGAAATAACTATCATTTACTCACAAGAATCTCAAAAGAACTGTCGCATTGGTACAAAAATTTGACGGAATTGCTGGTGAGATTTTGAATAAGATGACCCCTACCACATCCGATCTCAGCAGCTATATCAAAACTCCTGGAAGGCGTAATACATTCTTAAAAGTATAAAGGAACAATAAAATTCACCCAACGGTCTGCTTACCTAGTTATATCGCAAACGCGATCTGCAAGCCGAAAAGCTGCTTCATCACGCAAATAGTCATACAACAACGGCTTTGACCTTAGAGATGCCCTAGCACGTTGAGTTTTTTTGGACTTGCGGTCGAAAACTGACAGTGGCGAAGGATAAGAGAAACGGACCTGGTGGTGGTGCGCATGATTTATTAATGAAAATAGCGACGGTTTACAAAAGCGCAACATCGCCTCAGCGCACACGGATAACTTGATAAACCGAGTCAGGCCAATGGGAGTTTCGGTCCATGTAAAAAGCTTCTAATTGTACTTTGAGGCCAATTATGCTTGATTAGCATTCCGAAAAACCTAATAACTCGTAAGTTCGTTTCCGGTAGACGTTGTTTCTAAAACCAATTGCTTCCAAAATGAATAAAGCACCTAAATTAAATGCACGACTTGACTAGTAAATTCGCATTCTTAAGGGCAAGTATATCTTTCCCGCAACCTCAGTTAGCCAACGAAAATATTGTGCTTTTGGTGGCTTTAGCGATAAAATTTAATAATATTTTACATGCAATGTAATAAGACAAGTAGCGTTTGCATGAAAATAAATTTTTATGTCATCTTGTTAAATTTCAGCTGTCCTCTTCAAAAAGGCGCTCGCTTGGTTAAGGGTGTGCGTCAATTGTCGTTGAAGTCAGGCAATACACGCGTTGTCTTTCGTAGGAGTGCGTATGCCACTGAAAAATAAATCACTTTCACATACACCTTCTGAAAAACCAGAAGATCGCAATTCGGGCGAAAGCTGCATTGAATGGCATGCATTTCCTGCAGAAATTCCTCTTCCAAAGGATTCATACATCTGTCGTTCTGACAGTGAACTGGATTCCTCCTCATCTGAAGATGGCAGAGGTGTTTCAATCCCGACAGCCATGTGGGATTTCGGTCAATGCGATCCAAAGCGTTGCAGTGGAAGGAGGCTTGTTAGACTGGGCGTTACGCGTTTGCTCAAACTTAAGGAATCCTTCCACGGAGTAGTCTTGACACCTACTGCGACGCAGTTGATTAATCCTTCTACCGATAAAGACATAGTCTCTCGCTGTGGCATAGCAGTGGTCGATTGTTCTTGGGCGCAAACTGGCAACACTCCGTTTCACCGGGTAAATATCTGCATTTATTATTCCCTTGCCTGCCAAGTTCTGTCACATCATTTTCGCATTAAATTTTAAGCTCAAATTTCGCCACGGACGGCTGCTTCCCTATCTTTTGGCTGTTAACTCTGTTAACTACGGGCGTCCACATAATTTGAGCTGTGCGGAGGCGTTTGCCGCTTGCATGTCCATTCTCGGCTGGGAGAAGGAAGCACATCGCATACTTTCCTATTTTTCGTGGGGCCCCTCCTTCTTTGAAGTTAATAGGTATCTACTCTCCACCTACCGGACATGTCGTGATGATGCTGAGATATTGGATGCCCAAAAGCTCTACGTCGCACGGCTGGAGGCCGAGAGTAGTAAAAAACCTCGTAGCTACTCTGATGTGTATGCTGACCTCGATGCGGAAATGGGGTTAGATCACAAGGACTGCAAGTTCGTTGTGCTGGGATTGTTAGCTGCCTTTCTAGTATATTTCCTGAGTTTTGTATCTTTTTCTCAGATCAGAAGAAATGCTAAATGAAGAAGCTGATGAACAAGAAGCAAGCGATTTTCAAAGCAATAGCTTGGGTAGGTTTGGTAATAGCTCTGCGAACTATTACGATTGATTAATAAATTTATAGAGTTTGTTAATCTTTTTTATAAGTTAAGGATGATCCTTTCTCGGTTGAGGGTCTTGAAGACATGACAATTTCTGAGGAGGCTCAGTCCATTATAGACCGTCAGTTAGCGACAATGTGTAGCACATTTGAGCACAAAAAACTGCAAGAGGACGCGGGTCGTAATTGGGATCGTTTTTACAATCGGCACGGGACAAGGTTCTTCAAGGTTTGTTCGTGGTCCGCCGTGTGGAAGTCGCGTGAATTTCCTTTTCGAGTTCATGCATGCCTTTTCTTCTGTTTAGAATCGACATTGGACCAAACGTGAGTTTCAGGAGTTGGTGGAAATCTCCGAAAACGAGGCCGTCCAGGTGAACATTCTGGAAATTGGGTGTGGTGTAGGAAATTTCATGTTTCCCCTCATTGAAGATCTTAATGCAGGGCGAATGAAGCCAGGTAAGCTCAGTGCGTGAAGTGCGGATTGTCAAATCCACCGCTTGGAGTTCCATGTCTGATAGTTGCTCCTTTTTTGGTACCTTGTTGATACTTGCTGAATCATTTTGATGTTCTTGAGGATTTTCAATTACCATCTTGTCCGTGTTGAAAACTCCTCCATTTCGATTAGGCCAACCTTCTGATGCATTTCAGAAGTTTTGTAAAAATTGGCGCGACCTACTTGAACCTGTCTTTTCACTCCAGTTATCTTCTATGCTTGCGACATCTCACCGAAAGCTGTGGCAAAAGTGCAGGAGAATCCAATGTTCAACGCCGACTTCGTCTCCGTCTTTGTTTGCGATGTGGCGCGCGAGGGTGCTCTGGCAAAATCGCTCTCCACTGCGCCGGCTCCTGCACTACTAGAACATTCTCCCATCGCTGAGGTGCCCCCAGCCATCGGCTTCCACCTCGTAACCCTCATTTTCGTCCTCTCTGCTATCCATCCTCTTCAGATGCATTTCTGTCTTCGAAACGCTGTTCAGTGAGTGCTTCCACTCTACTCCTTCCCATACGCCTTATTCAATACAGATTCTTCTTATGACAATCAGTTTAAAAGTAGCAACTCTTCCGCTAAAATTCCCTATGGAGCCTTTTTACCTTGTATGCCATCATTCTAGCGATTAAAATCAATGCCTTTAACCTCTCATGTCCACTTAATCAAGATGACTCAAACTTCATCCAAAATATTCCAGGGCATTGCGGCCGCGAGGGAAACTGCTATTACGTGATTATGGACTATACGACCACAGCCAGATGCGCTTCGGGCGAGGTGCACGAGTTTTGGCAGACCGGCCTCTCTATCGCCGACAGGACGGCACATTCGCTTACTTTTTCACACGTTCCGAACTGGCGCAGCTGCTCGCCGAGGCGGGATTTTCGGTGCTGTCCTGTGCCTATGTCCATCGACGCACCGAGAACCGCGCGACGGGTCTCTCAGTACAACGCGTCTTTATCCAGGCTGTGGCGCAAAAAACTGGAACTTAACTGTACCTTATGTAAAGTCTCCTTTTATTTTTTCGAGAACTTCTATCGCCTATTCGTCGTCTTCTACAGTTTAATCGCATCGACCAGAATGGCCTCAAATGGCAAACCCAATAATGCAATCCATTTGTAAAGGTGTGGGGATATCCATGTGAGCACGGTGGAGGCAGTTAACAAGCCACTACTAGAGGAAATAAATTACTCGTCCCAGTAAGACTCAAGTCCTGTTCACTCTGGAAGGCAACTGGTTACTTCGGGGATGTCACACAAATCCATGTGCTAAAATCAAGTGAAATTTAGTGAACTGAAGAGTAGTGCAGAATGACAGGGGTGTCGTATGGGGGAGCAATTTGCAGTGCATGAAGGTGGACCCCCTTGAAGCAGAGAACTAAGCGACAATTTGAATACACAGGAAGGAAAGTACACTGCGTAATTGGAAGATGTGCGTCAACAGATATGTACAAGTCAGCCATCAATCACAATCAATGCGGTGTTCTAATATTTGGGTGGAGAGTTTTCCGAATATTTTTGCGGGACAGTCCAATACGTAGAGCAGATGAAGGCGTTACACATACCGAGGCGGGGGCATTGTTCAGTGGAGTTAGGGGTTCTGTAGCGGTTGGTAGGTTACCAGGGTGTTTTGCTTGCTGGCTTGAGAATGATTCCACGTTCGAGAAGTGAGCCCTTTCAGATACCGTAACAAGAGGCTGCTTCGTGAGAGGCTTCGGAGTGACGTCGGTAGAATTTGACGCTAATTTTCTCGTACGGGTGCTTTTCTTGTTCCGTGAAGGATCGTAATCGGGCGACCCCTTCTTGTCCGGTTTTGATGACAAAGCGGTGGGCGAAACCTTTACCTCATATTCGTCATCGCTACCATTTCTCATCTTTCTCTTGGGAGTTTTTGGGATTTCTGAGCCATTAATAATGAAGTCATCTTCATCGGACTCGTAACCCAATAATGTGGCATAGTTTATTCGAGTGCGACTTCTAGATGACTTGCGGGGAGAACTCATGAGCGAAGCACAACGGGAAGGACCAATGGAAGTTAACCCCAAAATGGCCAAAAATCTTACCCAAAATCACAGCTCAACAAAAAACAAAAAATAAACAAAAAAGTGAAGTATGGAATGGATCGCGAATTTCGAATAGAGAAAGTAAAAGATGGGAAGAACTCTCGGATCATAGTAAAGCATAGAGAACAGAAAAGCATTCCCGAACCAAAATTGGCGCTTTATTGCAGGAAAGACAATACTAAAAGGAACAATAAACAAGGGATTTCAGGGAAAAGCTAATAAATTACATCAAGTTTCAAAATAAATGCAATGTTACCTCACTACTCGTAGTTATTCATTTAAACAAAGGATACTGCTCATGCGACAAGGCCATCAATTTTTCCGAATTGGCAATTTATTGCTAGAACCGAACCCGAATTTAGCAACTTTAACCTACTCTACCCCATAAAATTAGGCTCTCACCTTAAATACCAGCTATCTGCAGAAGCTCAATGACGGTAAGGTAGCGTAGATGTTATGTTTAAATCCCCCTTTTTATATGGGGATCTGTGGTGCTTTAGTTGCTTTTGTGCCTTCCGCCCCTGTACCACGTTTTCATTTGTCTTCTGGAAGGCCTTTAAACACTACGGTTGTGACAGCAGAATCTGAACCCGAATCTAAAATGACGTTAACGTTATTTTATTATCCTAGTTGATAAATCGCTCCGTGACGGACGAAGCGCAATGCTGTGAATGGGGGGGATCAATGATGACTCTAGACAAAAGAGTCTGAAATGACACCAAATCAAAATAATTGCTCTAGACTCGTGTTCTGCGGGAAAGCTGTCATAAATAAAACAAAAAAGTAGTAGACTGCTCAGATTGCTTTCGTTATGAAGCCACACACAATATCCGCGATGGTATAGTAATGAAATCAATTCTCGATACCCCCTCCTCTGTTTTAATAGACAATTAAACCAATAATTAGTAGGAATGTGTAGCTCTGAATTGAAAAATGAGGTTAAATAGTCGAGCTGCGTCACGGGAATGTGACGTATTTCCTACCTTTCCAGTTAAACCCACTTCGGAGCTGGCGGTCATACGCCCAATTGCGGACACGCGTAGCACCTTGCTCAATTTCTCGCTCATGATGATATAGAAGTAAGATTGATGACGCCTTTTTCTTGTGGATACTTATTTTCAGCGCTGAGTACATTGTACTAGCCATGGAGAACGGTGAATTTTGAAGTATGTTGTTTGATTCTTTGGCTCTCGATTTTAGTAAGTGGTGAATATGTCCTCTGATCGTTTTGTTTAGGTCAGTTGGGTTAGGCTCTGAGCTATCCATATCTTCTCTTGTCTAGGAGAGAATCTTTGGTTTGCCCCAGGATTGGTGCTTTTTCCCACGTCGCGTTTATTCAGCTGGACACCTCATTCTTTGCTGGTTGCTGTCCCACTAGGGCTTATGATATCTTAGCCATATTGGTATTAATTATAAGTCAGGAGGTTGGATGCCTTTTCCAGTTTTGCAAAATGAGGCGAAAACCCTAAAAACTTTGCGGAGAAAGATTTACGAACAGAATACTGGGATTCGAACGAAACGAATCTTCGGCAAAATAATAGCAGCTAACACCGGTTGCGTCTCAAGATGCATTCCAGCCTTTTGCTTTCAACACCATGAAGCGTTGGGAAGAGGGGCTTTTGCAAACTGATAGGAAACTATGCTTGAACATTGCCTTCTTACTTATCACTTCTTGGGGTTTCCAGTTGGTGCATAAGGTCAAACTTTGAGAAGCAAGCATCAAACCACCGAGAATGTGACAGGAGGGCATAGTGTGAGAAAAGCGGGTTTTAGGTGCAGTTTCTCACTTAGCAATACAGAACTGGCCCTCCACATCTGCTATGGCGAATTTTGCGTACTCTGCGAAAAATCCACAAAAGCAGAATATGCAAATGCGCTCCGCGCTTTGTGATTTAAAAAGGAGTTTGAGTTTCATACGCTCGATTCTTGCTAGTCTTAATGACCAGGCAATTTAGCAGTGATTTGATTACCCTAATTGAGCCCGGTTGGTCTCCCCTGGTTGATTGACCAAAAGAAGCTGCTATGACGTCTATTAATTTAGAAGTGCTTGCCAGCAATTTGAGTATTGTTGCAGTGCCTTTGAGAAAACTCGTATTTTCTTGATTGCTAACACGAATTATACCGCTTTTGACAAATAATAGCAGTGCGAGTAAAGTGCATTTGCTGCGGATGGAAAAATCTCTAACAAACCGTAGCACAGGGACTAGGAACAACGTCTGCCCTTTGGAATTCTTCCTTCCCAGTAATCCACAAGTAAGCCATCAACAACTGAGGCCACACTAGCCGTAAATGACATGAGGGTGTTACATTTCCAGGATTTCTCTATCATACCGTGCTTAAAATAACCAAACTTCTAAAGTCTTTCTAAGGGCGCGTCGACGCCAGACAAAATTAATCGCTCCAAATTAAATTTTATAAACGGACAAAACTATAAAACCTGTTGTACTGCCAAGAAGGATTGGTAACATTACCGACAAGCATCACACGGATTGGACGTATATCCTAATGAACAGTATGGCAGGTTCGTAGATTCTTCATCCCGTACATGCATTGCGATAACTGACTCGAGTTATACCAAGGGGAGCAAGGTGGATAGCGCTCAAATAGAGACGCTATGTAATACTTTGTTTGTTTCAAGGGCCATTTCGTTTGCAGCACCTTAGGTGGATACGTTGTTACGGCATTAAGAGCAATAACTTCGAGAAATCTAAGACATCCCCAATACTTCGTGTACAGCGAAAATATATTCTTATATTGTATTATGGCTTAATATGTATTCCAAGTGGCCTCGAGACGCTACAGCTAACTTACGCCTTAAAAAATCGCCGAAATGTCAATATTAATTTTCTGGAAGTGATTTTTAGTATTAGGCTAAAAATTCATCGGTATGTATTATTTACAATACCAAGCAGTTTATCTCTTTTAGACTACATAAAATAACGCTTGCTTTGCACGCCATTAATTTAAATAAAATGCCAAAATTTGCCTTTTTTCAAAGTCTTTTTTGCCGAAACTACATCAGCTCGGTATGCTTTTACTGAATTGGAATAGCATTAGTGATCAAAGTCCGCGCGTGACGGTTTGGGCGCCATATTGGCGGTGGGGTTACGTGTAGTATTTGTTCTGCAAATGGTTGATAAGAGGCGGATGACGAGGTCCTCAGTGAGTATTTCTTCTATGTTTCCCCCCCCTTTTCTGCTCTAATGATTTTTGTTTTGAAGCGCTCACGCAATGCTTCTCGTGCGAGGTCAGCATCCCGAAGTAGGGCTACGTCCAAACCGAGGACTTTTTCGAAGTCGCCTACTAGAAAGTTTGTTTCTAGTCTCTTCAATTTAAAATTATTGTTTCTAAATTAAGGCTGAGAACTCGGCCCTCCAGCACGTCACCGAGCACTGAGAATGTGAAATCTGGGAGTTCGCTACGACGAACTGCAAAGATTCATACTTCCGCCCGTTCAAAGCGGAGGCCCATTGTCTCCTACAGTCCTTCGGAGTAGGTGTTTTTTCCGAAAATAGATTACTTTCTTTTTGAGATGGGATAAATTCTTCTTGCAGACCCAACGTGTCTTCTTCGGAGTCTGCCCAAGCATTCACTGATTCCAGGAGCTTTCTTCACTCTTTTGCTAATGTTCTGTCAGGACTTTTTCTCGGTATTTTCTGTGGGGAATCGGCCAATCTTCTCGTTGACTTCTTTATGCCTCTCTTTGTTTATTGGTGCACCTTTCTGGCTGTCCTTCCAACAAACGAAAAGACTTTTTCACGAATCTGTTCTCACCAGGGCTGCTTCATTGCCTTTTTTGGAGCTGAACTCCCAATGGACTTGGGCTTTATCAACCTATATGTCCTCTTTGGTGTCGCATTTTTCAACAGGATTATTATGTTTTTGAATCATTTGTTGCCTATCGGAAGGCCATTTTTTGTTGTTGCTGGTGAAGATCGGTGGCAGTATAAGTGCAACGGTAATAATTCTTCGCATTATGCTTCATGATTCTGCAGGTATTTCGATTTTTATGCTCTGCCTTCTCGCCGTGGCTTCTTACGGTTTTGTGGATGCTGAAGTCGTTGGCAGCTCTCAATTATTTAAGTTGCATCGTTTCCTGCCCTCAATTTTCCTCGGCGCATGGGTGGATGCTATCGTTTTTGCAATACATGTGTTCCTGAACTCACGTCGCATTCATGCCTCTCCTGCTGCGTTGGTTAGACATTCGGGTGAGTGAATTATGTGGGTGAGATATGGAATTGGAGTGATTGATTCTGATTCATCCCTCTTTTTTAGGAAATTTCGTCGTGAATTTTTATAACGGTTGTGCAACTCGTCCTATAATTTGTGGACTTGATATAAAGGTCCTCTCTTACTACGCATCTTTCATCGGAAGCTTCATTCTCCAATTGGTCTTTGTGATTTATCAATATCATGAGCATTCGACACTTGGTTTCGGTCTTACAATCCTTCTTCTCCTTCATTGTATTTGCATATTGGACTTCTTTGTCTACGAACCAACATTTCTTCGCGCTCATGACGTTGTCTATTATGGCTGTGGCCTTAGATGGTTTCAGAACGCACTCCTCGTCTGGCCTTTCTTACGAAGTGTCGGCGTCTTGCATTTGGCTCACAATTACTATGCGGTTTATCCCTCCCGGGGTTCCTTGCCATACTACGGTTTTCCAGCTGCTGGCGCGGTTCTCTTCATTCTGGGTTTGTACATTCGTCGACGGGCCATCAACCAGAAGTTCTACAACGGCTCAGAGCGTCATTCATTTGAGGCTGCAAGCATTCTGGACACTGGCGCGACTCGTAACATCGTGGCAGTAGGTTGGTGGGCTTGTGTCCGTCATCCCGATTACTTGGGAGAAATGATTTCGTCCTTTGGCCTGGCTTTGACTGCCGGAGTTGGTAGCGTCGCTCCGTGGATTGCGTCGATGTGTGTGTTTTTTAATGTACTTTCGCGCATTCGCTGGGACGAGGGGATCGGCTTGGGGAGATATGACAAGACTGCGTGGGAGAGGTATACCGCTGCTGTCCCCTACCGTCTGGTACCGCGTCTTTACTAGTTGTGTACACATTCTTTTAATGTAAACTAATTTTAGTCATTGCGGACTGTCCTTAATGTATTTATCTGTAGGCGTTTGGTGTGCAATTTGCGTGCGTATCTTTGCATATATATGTATTTGTGAAAATGTTTTTTCTGATGTGTAACTAATAATCTTTATTTGTACTTCACTGTGTCTATCCATGTTATCCAAAATGAATCAATTTGGTGTTGGCCTTCTTGCTTGTTTAGGATTTTTGCCACTGACACAATGAAATTCTTGTCTAACTTTCATGCACTTTTGGGTGACAAGGGACATGTTTACTTGATGGGAATGTAGAGCTGATTGAAGTATGTGATCTTGGGGGTTTCTAAGCGATGGACGTTGGGGTGCTGGTGATACTGACCGTAGTTTCTGGTTTTGTAAATCTCAATGTTCTTCGGACCGGGGCTCCGCTTGTGTTCAGTTCGCACGATGACTTTTATTTGCTTAATCTAACTCAACACCGAAGCAACACTGCTTTAAACATTCATTAGTGGTGATTTCGTATGCGATTGAGTTGATTCTTTGCCTTAAATTAGCCTTTCCGAAACATACGGAAGTCGCAGTCCAATTTGATGAGTCGAGTGACTGGGCTTTGCTTTGGGCGACTTCTCTGAGGTGTGTGCAAACGGAGGTGCATTCTCGAGTGCAGCTTTCGAAACCACGTCAGCAGTGAGGCAGTGATGATAGGCAGAAATTCCGGAGATACCTTTGTGTGGGATTATGTAGCAGGGGGAAGACGGTCCTTTGGAGCTCCAATCGTTCATTTGTAGATGTGTGAGGTGTTATCTGCGCTGGGGTCACTAAACGCAGGAATCGTTCATTTAATAAAACCGGACAGGAGGTTGCTAGGATTGGTAATTTCTCTGTCACCCTCTTGGAGTGGATCTTTATTGGTGTCTGTAAAGCATTTCTGGCACTGTCGACTCATTACATACGATGTGATCGAAAGTCGGTGGGTCTTCGGCATTGCTCTGTCCGTTCATGGCCCTTCTTACCAGGTGGATTCGTCCGCAATATAGCGCTCGCCTTAAATAGCATCTGCTTGTACGAAAACTCTACTGTTCCAATGGAGAGTTGAGACTGAGTTTGTGGGTCACACGTCATCGACCCATCTGGTGGACTGCAGATGCTGGAATGAAATGTATCGTGTACATCCAACTCCCATCTTGTGCTTTACTGCTTAAATCTTAATCAGTAGTACGGTAAGTGGGTTGCTGTGTACACGATCTTGTTGGTGTAGGGCACGCACGCACTGTGTGGTCGCGGGACGGAGAGACAGGCGTGAGGCGCATCTCTGTGCCCTTCACGGGATAAGCGAGAAGTCGATAGCCATAGTGAGAGGAGGACAACGATTATGACACGGACGAGCACATCAAAACCTTTGACCACGCATTGAGTGGACGAACAAATGCACCAAAGGGGCAGGCAAGTTGGCAGTAATTTGGCTACCCTAATTAAGTCCAGTAGTCCCTCCCCTTTTTGACTGGTTATAGGCCGGATTTTGTCTTCACATTGTAAGGATTAAAAAGAGGTTACTGTGGCTGCAGTTAAATCCAAGTCTGCTTAGGTAATTTTGCAAACAAATGTGAAAGTGGTCTTTGATCCTTCACTCCACAATCGACATGCATATCAACAGGAAAAGTGTTTGTATATTTGTAGGTGTAATCAAGTACCAAGATGGCGAGCATGAAAGACAGATTCAGTCCAAAGAATTGCAGTCAAATTCTAGTGTGCACAAATGCTTCTTCTAGTGGGTGAATGTAGTTGTGCGATTAGACGTCAGCCCAAGTGATTGCTACCGGATACCGGTTATACTGCGTAATCTTTATGCATCCTTGATTATCCCCGTTATACGACCTACATTGCAGCACGGCAGATGGATGCATCAGCACTAATGACCAGCTTCCACTAGCCTAATACGTTAGCTCGTGACAATTTGACAGGAGAGTTGGTGGCACCATTCAACGCATTTAATTTTAATACCATTACTGGCTGGTTGGCCATTTTTGCCCTTGCTGAGAGAGTGTGTTGGCATTAGGTCATGCTCAACAGCCTCGCAATTTAGCGAATCCAAATTTGCAGATGTGAAATAGAAGAATTAAGACTCGGGTCGCATAGTTTTAAGGGAAAAGACCTCATGAGTAGCCGCTGATGTGGTGTAGCACACAACAGCGTGCGGAGGTGTCACTTACTGTTCTTGTGCAAGACATGAGTAGCCGCAGGACCGACAGTCGGACTGTGCACCGGATTTTTCCAAAACAGAAAATGCATTTCGAAATGAGTTTTTATGGGACAGACAGAAGTGAAGCACAACTACAGTCAACTTACTGGTATGAATAATATATAAAAGGGAAAGAAGACCCTAAAATAAAAATAATTGGGTAAAAGAGTGATTGTCGTCTTAGTCTGCTTCCATTACTGAGAAACGGATGGTGTCTATTGAACGGTAGCGAATTCCTTTCACTGTGGAACGATGCGAAACAAATCAGTAACGAGCAGTGGACTACGAAGTGGGAATTTATTTCGAATCCTCTCATGCAGGGGAACACGTTAAAAATAGTGCAAAAGAAAGAATGATGACTGCAATGCAAAACTTTGTTTGCTTCATTACCGGTTTCCGCTACGCGCTGCGTCGGGTGACTTGGACTATAGACCAGGTCAGCATCTACTGAACTGTGAGTCACCTGTAAGTGTGCCAAGTTCCAATGAGCATAGAAAACACCTGAAAACACCAAGAGGCTGCAGGACCACAAGCGAGGTTCGAAGGACTCGCTGTTAGGCGAGCGTAAATTCTACCAAGTGTCAACGGCCAGCATTAATCTATGCATTGCATTGCTTATTCTACTGCGTTTTCCGTTACGGTAACTTGAGTGGCCATATTGACCTGTCGGGTGGGCGCTAGACTTGGGGCCACGCCAGCTGCCCCAATGCCTCCGTTTGCTGTCCTTGTGTTATGCCCTATTATGCCTTCAAAGAAGTCTCAAAATGGTGCACAGGTGGCAGCGCAAATATGATCCGTCTTTATATTATTTCTACCAATGTCTATATCGCTTGTGGTATATCACATGCGAGTGAAGTGCATATAAATAAGAGAATGACTGGCACCCCGTGGCAGAAGCGCTGAGTACGAAGTCTGCCTTCGACATCTGCCCCATTCTCGTGACTGTTAGAAAGCAATTAAAAGCTGAAATGACACAAGCCGTTATTCTTTTGCAAGCGTATCTTTTGGAAGAACTGCCTATCATACTCGATTAAATGGACCGGTGTTTAAACACGCTGATGGTCGGCACAGCCAATTCTGTATCATGATTCTAAACCAGAATAAATAAAGGGCTCAGTCAAACTTTCAAGGTAAATTAAAGAATGCTCGAAATTTTCGATGAGTGACCCAGTTAGCCGGTGGATGTTTCTTTCGGAACTGATTACACTGTGATGGCTGACGCAAGAGGTCTACTAAGTGACGAATGGTGGAAGACGCTCAAAAGGAGAAAGTAGGCTTTTAAGTATATTTTCGGTTGACTGCTGGCCATTTGGGTGGCCATCATACCCTGTGAGGGTGGACTAGCTGTTTCGAACTACGCCAGCAGATCTGACCAAACTGCTTGCAGGATACACTTATATTCCGTCCTAGTGTAACACCTTCCTCGGCTTCAAAAAAGTCTCGAGGCGCTGCAATCCAAATATCATAAGTCAGACAATGCATGTTTTAAAAGAAGCCTAAAATTACTTACTGTATTAGAAAGCGAAATATGTCATTGTAAAAACCAGGAGCGAAACCTAATAAGTGCCATTATTTAGAGTTTTCTCAAAACGCTATCATTTATGGTCTCAGCACAATCAGGGCAAAAAATGAAAGCTGCACGTCGAAATGAATGAGCGCTGGTAAGAAAACCCAATAAGTTATAGAAGCCACAAAAGTCACCATCGGTGACAATTGATATTTAATAACTTAATAATACCACGTGTCTTCACATCGCAAAAGCTGAAAAAGATTTTAAATTTTTAAAAAATATAGCGTTATGGCGTAAATTGAGTTTATTTGCTTTTTGGGTACCTAAACATTTGTTTAGATTCGTCACTTCAACGGCCAAAAGATATCCGCGGATTTACAAACGCTGTGCCAGTGTTTCAATTTACCCTATACTATCCCTGTTCCTTCTGTATTTCTACTCAAAACTTGTTCACACACATGTCTTGTGAGTTGGCGTACGATTTTGTCCTTTAGTTAATGTCTGATATACAATTTATGCTTGACTTTGAATTTGTGTTCAAAGTGTGACTCTTGGTAAAACAAAATTCCTGCAGGTTCTTGTCGTGTTATAGGCCATTTTTGTTCTATTAGCTTACTTTTTCATTTGTCTGCCTGGACACTATTTCTTATTTCTTCTAGTGTATTCGACTCTGATTGTTCTTTTAAAGTATTCATCTTTTGCATCTGCCTTTTATAGTTTTTATTACTTTTCAAATCTTGTCTGTTTTTAGAACACATTCGTACGTTGCAATAATGCTATCTCAGTATCAGTTGAATCACCTTCAGCAGAAGCCATGTGCATAGGTGGTGTCCGCGACGACCAGCTCCGTGTTCTGATTTTCATAGCATACATTTCTGTGTGGAGGTAGATGGCACAAACGCCTACAGTCACAACCTCGTCCTCCCCTCACCAGAACTCCAACCTTTCCCACTATCCTGCAACATCGCTCGATGCAGGTACCCCTGGTGGTCTCAGTGCACATTGGACCTCTGGGGGTTTGGGTGTGGACGAACCTGACTCCTCCACCACTCTCCATCCTACATACGCCCTTCTCAGTGCCCCCACTACTCTTCCCAACGAGAGTTCGCAATTTTTCCACAAATTTCCCGATCATCAAATGACTACCTCTACACCTGCTAATGGCAACAATTATTTCATTGCTATGGACGCCGGTGGAGAGTACTACCCATCGCAGCCACCATCATCGTCCTCAGCCTTCAACCAGTTGCCTCCTCCAGTGGAAGGGAGCACACAGTTGACCGACCTTGATAGCGCCACGAAGGGGCCTTCTCGCTCCACTGGCGGTGTTAGTTTGCCTGGTTTCACTAGTCCTGAGTCGGCTTTCTACCAGTACCAGAACCGTATGGAGGGACAGCTCTGTCAAATATGCGGTGAGCTTGCAGCTGGCTTTCATCACGGTGCCTATGTCTGCGAGGCCTGTAAGGTTAGTACCGAAATTAAGTTCCATCCTTAATGAGTATATTTGTGTATCCCTTAATGTTTTCCCAGTTCCCCACAAATGCAATTATGAGGCCTATGCAAATCCACTGCAATTGATAGATGGGTGATTTTGCGACTGCAATTTAACCTTCAAAGTACAGTTTTGTGGCATTTGGCAGATGATCTTTTCGTTTGAGGATTGATTAGTAGGATTTTAAGTGACGCCACTGCTTTCCAAATTGATGCCAATTTTTTCCATCGAAAGAATTTCAGAATACCTTTATCCTGATTATGGACATTTGCCTTTTTTATTTTGTTTTTTCTTATTGAGCACCTTTGATAGTTTTAAAGCAGCCTCTGTCCTACTATGTACAAAACAATTTTTGTTTAAGCGTTCCTTTACGCATTGTTCATTCCATTGTAGTTCTGCGCTTCGTCCTACGGGTTAAAGTTTGGGTCCTTTTCATGATTATTTTTAGTTGTGTTATCATCCAGAGGAAGGGAAAAAAGACTAACCTTTTTTGTAATTTCACGAGGCAACTTTCAGTTGCAATTGGTGGAAATTGCAGGCAGCCCAACTACTGTTAGGCTGCCACGTCGATTAGTCATCTCTGCCTGTGTCGACTGTTCTTGTTTTGTTTTTTTCATCCTAACGTCCCGATTTTCAACTTCCACCCCTTGCCTTCTTCCCTCCCCACTGGTGTCTTTTACCCTCCACTTCAGTGATCCCTCTAACCCTTCTTCATTTCTTCCAGGCGTTCCAGTGCTCCACATGTTCACAGTTGAAGGTGGTTCATTCTTCTCACCTCTTGGTGTTTGTGTATCAGTGCTTATTTGGTTTAATCCTGCTTGGAGCAATTTTAAGGAGTGAATCCATATTGCACCGACCACTACTACATTCAGGTGTATTTACTCATGACTACTTCAAAGTCAACCACCAGGAATTGCCTGGTAAAAATACTTCAGATTTGCTAAAGGCTTGCAGCCGCGAAGGCGAAGCAGAGTATGGAGTAATATTTTTTTTTCTATAAAGCGGCAGTACATTTGCAGTCACTTTCCATACCAGACGTGGAAGGCCTTCCGCCTCGCCCTGCCTTCACAGCCTATGACGTGCACTAGCTATCAGACACAACGCTAACAGACGGGCATTTGTCGTGTCTGACCCGTCAGACAAATGACCTCATTGATTGCCGAGGGGGAAGGAGAGATATGCTTCCTGTTCCTCTCCCTTCCCCACCACCAACATCGACTCCCTCTTTGGGTTGTCAAGCTGCCAAACTGCGTCTAGACAGACGTCTGGACTCCGTGTTTAGTGTTTATTTCGATGTATGCGTAGTCTTGTTCATGGCCACGTCCCAGTCTAGAGTCCCCGCCTCAGCCTTCAACTCCTCTTTCAATGCGGGAGCCTCAGCTATACACACAAACATAGGCAAATCATCATTTACTCGATTAACTTCACCGCAAATCGACCTCGTGCACTGCAAGAAGTACATGGGAATTCGCGTTCCTGAGGGGATATTAAGTTGTTGGGGAAAATTGTTTAGAGCTTGATTGTCGCCTTCAAAATTTGCCACTTCAAGCCTGAACTGTTGTGATGCCCATAAGGTTGATACTTTATTATTGTTATTATTGACCAAAAGGCAATCACAAGGTGACATTAACTGTAGGCAAAGCGGAACCCCCCTCACCCGCACATCGATGCCGCATAATTTGCACAAGTATGTGCTATAACTCGTGTCACTGCTTGTCATCACTGGTAGGGTACTCAGAATTCAGAAATTTGCACTACATCGACACAACCGGTTTTGTTGGTGAGTCAAAAGTTTTGCCCGCTTTGGGAGGCGGTGTGCTCCACCGCGGTCACTGCTATCCTCCACTAGGCAAAAGTGAGTGTGTAGACAGTGATTCCTCCGAAATCTGGTGGATTCTTGGTATCAGTAGCAGCACATTGCTTCGCTGCATTCTAGCGCCACTCTTGCATTCGCTATTGAATTAGTGAGGAGCGAGGTCAAAGCATCCCGTGAGTGCCTAGTCGCTGCCAACTCAACTCTAATGTCTCCAATTAGTCGATCCACGCGTTTGGGTGCCAGGGGCGGTGCGTTCTGCAATGTTTAGCACCGCCTTTAACCCTGCCTTGTAGAAGTTCTTCATGCGTCATTCCCTCGCCAATGGACGCTCCACAACCACTTGTCCCTCGGGGGGAAATTGTGTCATTGCCAAGAGCAGCCGTGGACGGTGTCAACAATGTCGCTATAAAAAGTGTCTTGAGGTCGGGATGAGTCTTAAAGGTGAGTCTGAGTTTTGTCTCCCTCTTCCTCAATGGTCCTCGGTCTTGAATGGGCAAACAATGATTCTTTTCTGCTCCTCCACCCTCCTGAGTGACGGGCCCAAACAATTTAGATTAGAGAAACATTGTATTCATGAATTCAACTTCATTGTTTGTAACCTCCGTGAGCATTTGAAGTTGAACGGAGTGTCCTGAACAAGGCTGCTTAAGCCTACCGACGACTTCTTCCGACTTCTCTCTACATTCTGCATAGCCAAAGTGAATTTTCATTTAGTTGGTGTTCCATGCGCATTAGATTTCCCACTTCCAGACTTTTCAGGTCACACGCGTGACACCCTAGCCGCTATACAATGGCACGGCACCCCATTTCCTCACTCAAGGAGGGTGTCAATATTTTAAGAGGTAATAGGGCGTCTAGATTCAGTTGCCAGTGGATATATCCTTTGAAATTGCGACGCTTAACCAATATTATCACAACTGCCACCAGTATTAGCACCCGACATGGGCTCACGTGATCCTTTGATCTGGTGCCGGCACCTCCCCACCGCCTGATGCACCTATTGCCCCGGTTTTCGGTCGGCAGAGGAGCCTTCCAAAGTTATTTAATCATGGGCAATATTATTCATGAGCATCGACATTACCATGTCTAGTCAATGTTTATCCTCCCTATTCATTGCCTCACAGGCGCTGACCCCTCCGTCGTGGTCTGCGCGAAAGGAGCCTTCTCTGGCCCATCCTTGCCCTCTGTGCTTATGCATATGTGCATGTGTGCGGGCCCGCCCCCTCACCGCGCTGTTGCATCAAAAACGAGATGCAGGAGGGAATACCGAAGGCAAAGTTTTGTGCTAATAGTCGCGTCTTCCACTCCTTCAGATATGGACGCTCAGGGCGAGTTGGACATCTCCAATATTCCATGCCGGGTGTGTGGTGGACGCTCTTCTGGCTTCCACTTCGGTGCTCTCACCTGCGAGGGCTGCAAGGTGAGGGTGAAGTTGCACTCGCTTTCGCAATTAATGCCGCATTATTGGCAGTTTTATTGGGATTTTTTAAAAAAAAGTGGCTAACATCACGTGTCCAACGGTAGGATCTCTTGCATCCAAAAGGCAAAAAAAATCGCAACTTAAGTGGCATATCAAGCAGTCATGGTCTACTTTTTTTTTGAAAAAAACCACCAAGATGGTAATTAGTGGAAGCCTGGGTCTTCGATTCTTACCTCTGAGGCGGGAGATGGCTGGACTGGGCCTTTGGACCGCCTTCATGACTACCGTGTGCGCATTCTTATGAAGACGTATGTGCCGTTCTTTGGCATTTCCCAAGCCTTGATCTGAGCATCACGTTTCCAAGGCCAAAATGTTTGAAGACCAGCTCTACCTTTAGCCATGAGCCCCCTCCATTTTTTCTTCAACCAATGGACGCTTCCTATTGGCATGGATTCACTACCGCAGTTTCGACTGTTTCCCACATCACTGTGACCAATGTGGTTGGAGATATCGAGAAGGGTGGAATGAAATGTGCTGGCAGTGAGTAGGGAAGGGAGGGGAGGGAGACGAGAAGACGGAAAAAGGAGTCGGTCGGGGCACGGTGAAGGGAGGAGGATGGATGGAGAGGGAGGGGGGAAGAGTCGTCGAAAGAGGAGGATTATGTGGGTGTGTGTGTGTGTATGGAGGGTGGGAAAGATGTGCCAAGGTCATGTGCGCTACGCCTAAACGACGACGCGACAGTAAACAACCACTAGCTTTGCGTGACGAATGTGCCTTCCATTGGTCGTGGGGTTGTCTTTCTCAAGGTCACCTCCGCGTCAAGGTCACTGTCGCGTGCGGGCGAAAGCATCCATATTAGTCTACTGTCTTGCGTGAATTGTTGTTGATGGTGCTAATGGTTAGGGCTATGAGAAATGGTTCGTCGGTGTGATTTATCGTTGTGACTTTTCGGGCGAGCGTGCGACACCCTGGATTTATTGCTCCAAGTCGACTCAATAGCTGGGAAACCGTTTATTGCCCTCATTAGCATGCCCAAAGGAAAATAACAAATGTCGAGTATCACTAGTGTGGTCAGGAGGTTGTGGGAACTATTTTTGAATTAAACAAAAAGACATCGTGGAGTTTTTTTACCCACCCATAGTAATTCTGTTCATCATCCTACGCAGACAGGGTTTTTTTTTCCTAAAGAAACTAATCCCTTCTTGGTCATTCGTATTTCTCTCACGTATTAGCAGCGTCAAAGTAGTTGCCTTTGCCTCAAACCTTGTTCCTCTCACGCAAGTGGTAGAGCTCACCCACTTGTTTGGCATCTTGTTTCTGCGCTGAGTGATTCCGATTTATTCGTTGGACATCGCTTTCCACTCAGCCTTGGTGTGAAGCGCATCCACTTTTCTCACGGCCAACTTCGTCTCCATGGCTATGGCAAGTTGATCCGCAAAGCCGATCGAAGTGCTCTCAGCCATTCCGAATGCAACTTCACAAACCCCGAGTTAACCTGACTTCATTCACTTTGCACAGTATTGTAATGCGTTTGGTGAAACGGACTGGCCAAATCATGCGGCAGTAATTATCATAACAAGTGAAACTCAACCTCCACATGAATCATTCCAGGGTGAATGGAGGTGCAAGACTATGCAAAGTAGTGAGTGTAGGTGAATTTTAGTGATCGCAACGCCCGCAAGCCTCATGGCTGTGTGGAGTGCTGAGATCCTGCTTCCATTTCCCCCGCTGCCCTGTCCCGACGTTCTACTGCGAGGGCAATTTGGGGATTTTTATTAATTGCCCTTGGATAATATTGGTGAATATCACGATTTGGAAGATTACTCACGACACTAATTAAGTTTGGGATGCATTCCTTTCCCACACAACAATTAAATCAAGTTAATGTGTAGCCACGACATTTCCATCCACAATGCACGACTCGTGTCTTGTTTTCCTTCTCGGTGCTGCCGGAGGGCAGTTGTAAGACCTAATTCCGTCTCTCAATCGTGGATCCAAATAGTCCTTAGCCTTAAAAAGGTGGGCGGTTTAACGCCCTACTCTATTTTTGTTGTATCTTGCAAGGAAGTTGCCTAACAAAACATTTCTTGCTCTCTGACTTGAGTGTTCCCCTGAGTCCGCTACCAGAGGATCGCGGTGAATACGGTTTTCAGTCATTTTCTGTGCGCCCCTTCACTTTCAGGGCTTTTTTCGACGAACAGAGGAGTCGGCATCGAGGCTGGTGTGCGTCGGTGGGAAGGATAACTGCACAATCACTCCACGCAGCCGCAATGTCTGCAAGGCCTGTCGATTTCGTCGATGCCTTCGTGCCGGCATGTCCAAACGCGGTGCGTTCAATTGCCAAGCCCACATTTTTGTTTGAACCCTGCTGCCGAAATTCACTCTCGCCTTGTCGTTCAAATTAAGGCCGGGCGATTAGATGTAGAGTAGAATGGGCAGAGAAGTTGGGAAACATCTGTTGCCCAGCTTGGGGAAATTAAATTACAATGCATTTCCGGACATCAGCAATCAGACGCCAAAGCAACTCCCGGGAGTCGGATTCAATCGTCATGCAGTCTACCGAGGGGCCCGTCTCCAACCCTTCCATGGGGGCGGCTAGTCTCCTGCTGTATTGATTAATTTGCGCCTTGTAGCCACAAACTCTCCCCCTTTCACATCCTATCACTTTAGTCGAGAGTCACTCGCATTTGCCCGACATTTCCCTCTCCTGGCCGTCATCCTCCACTGCCAGGCTGACAGTACGTGCGACCTCGTTGTCGGACTCTATTTGCACAGCGATGACTCCTCTGCCCTTCTCTCGCTATCTACCCTCAACCTCCCCCTCCTCACCACCGCCACTACAAACACATACACACACACACACACACACACACACACAAACAGACAGACAGACAGACAGACACTATTCTTCGCCTCATTATGACCATCATCATCGTCGTACCGGTTTTAGGAAGCCGAATAGGGCGTCAACCGAATGCCGTCAAATTCCATTGTGCCATCGAGATTCGCCAACTGAAGGACAGTGGACAGCCGCTGGCAAGTGATTTCGGCCCACTACCACGCAAACATAGCTCCGTTCCAACACTGGCCTCCTCCTCTGCTTCGCCCTCGTCCTCTTCGCAAACGAACGCGCTTGTTGGAGGTGGCGTGGTGGAGCTTCCACAGCGTAGGGCTTCTGCAGGAGCCTGTGACATGGCCACTTATGCTGGATCAATGCTTCCGCGGCGCAAAGCCTCGGCTCCTGTAAAAATGGAGACCACTGCTGTGTCACAGATGCCAAGCACTTCAGCTACCGTCTCCGCCTCATCGTCAGCGGCTGCTGCTGCCGCAACTGCTGCTGCCGCAGCAGCAGCAGTGGCAGGAGTGGTAGGGACGGATGAGGAGATTCTCGTGGACGGGCTGAATTGGTTCAACTACGGAATGCGAATGGCAATGGAGTTCATGCGGCTTCCAGCCACGGTACCTTCGTCCTCACCTTCCACCTCAACCTCCTCAACCCTTTCTGCATGCCCCTTTTATCAACAGGTATCGGGAATACTTCTTTTGAACTCTCAGCGCATGGCAGCTTGCGCTGTCTGTAGTTGGGATCGCTTCCACTGACTTTCGGCATCACTGCTTATTTGTCATGAGGTTTAGGTGTTTAAGGTAATGATAAACTTAACTCTTTCGTGCACAAGTTAAAGAGAAATATTCCCGATACCTGCCGCTCTTATGAACTGCGTAAATGCTAATTGGCTTGAATCATTTTATAAGTCCATGAAACATGTGAGTGAATTGGTAAACATTGTGAAAGCGAATTCAATAAATACCAACCTTTTTCACTCTTGCCTCTGGACGACTGATTTGTCGTACTTCTGCCCCATAGCACTGATCCCTTCCTCTGTTGTTAGGCCGCAAGGCATACTTTTGAAATAGGCTTTGTTTTTCATTGTGATAATGGATATCCTCTTGACTCAGCATACTACTTTTACTTGTCTTGCCATTCTTCACAATAATTTGCAATTTCTCTTCCTCCCTTCCCACCTGGACAGTACTTTAAATCCCGCTTCGACATGAGCACCATCGAACCGTCGCAGGCTGACGACGGACACCAGGTGTGGGATCACGTGATGAACCACTTCCATCTCCACTCTCAACAGGTCGTCCAATTCGCTAAGTTGATTCCAGGTTAGCCTCTTGCCAGCTTTTGTTTATGTCTGCCTTATGTGTTCTCGCAGTGGCACACACACACACACACACACAGTCGCTTGGCGTCTGTTCCCGCGTCCATCTACTTGCAAAATACCTCTCCTTTTGGCCATCTCGTTTGGATAGTGTCATAAGTAGCATTGGATTGCTAACTGGAGCGTCTTCTATTCAACCAAGACCGAGTAATCGTAATGCTCTCCAACTCTTTACATTCACATTGTTGCATCTTCATCGTTGATGCGGATTTCCTGTTGTGCATACCAAGTGCCAAGGATTGAGTGATGCGGAAGGTTGTCGATGACAGGGCTGTCAAGTGGTTGGAAGACTTTGTGGAGCGGGTGTCAAGCCCATCTCTTGTCCATATTTTAAGCAGCTCTGAGCACCACGGTGTGTAAAATAATGCTTCTTAATTCTACCTACTGCGTCTGGATCACCTCGATCGAGGCAGTTTCCAAAGTGACCATTCTATGGCCTTTCAAATCCACATATTCGCATACAGGAATCGTAAACCACAGTAAGATTTGTCGAAGGTTGGAAATGCTCATTTGTACTTTTTTTTAAAAATGTCTAGTCACTTTCAGTGTAACTGCAAAGATGTGGTTGTTGACAGTTGTGTTTGCATGATTTTATTGCTCTCACAATTGGCTTGGAATGCATGGGAAGCAATTATTACTTTAAGTCGGAAATACTTCCTGTCACAACATATGTCTGTACTTGGTGCGGCTTTTTCGCCACCCGAAGCTCTCACAAAGTCGCACTACCCAACGATACCTACATTTCCTCAATTCCCGTGTCGGTAGTCATTACAAGCTTCAATGTGGAGTATGTTGGGTGTTGTTTCCACCTTCCACCGTTGGAAGGAATCTGCCACGCATGGCAATGCTCGACTGACACCTCGACCTTGACCCATGGTTCGCTGAGACAGGCAAGGTCTTTTGGAAGTGAGTCTCAACTGCTCGGGACAACTGTGGGGAGCTAAGGTCTCCCACACGGCTGGCCTCTATCGTTGTAGCATTTGCCAACTGGCCACGACCATCCTGCACCGGCGTCTTATTCCATGGGACCTCCAAGCCACTCCAAAAGCTGAACGTGAAGCATCATGAGACAGACATTCCACATTCAATCTTACTTTTGGGACTTGAGGATTTCGGACACTTTTAAGTTGAAAAAGGTAGCAATTTTTTAGAATGTGACTTGGCTAATCCATCTACCCACCGCCATTGCGGCCTCTCAGACATTCGACCTCATAGAAGCAGCGGTCGGAGGGAATCGGCCAATTAGAGTGGTGTCAACACACGTCACGCCGGCGTGTCTAAACAATAACATCAGCATCGTCATCATCATTAACAACAACAACAACAAGACGTTTGTGCATACATGTGCATACGCGCACAACGTCTGATTCATTTCTAGCGTGTCACGTGTTCTACCACCCCATCCTCTCGTCCCAACGGGTTTTCGTGTGTAAACATAAACACAGGCGCCGGTGGGTTTGCCAAAATTGACTTAGAGTACGCTAGTCGCCAATGCTTCAGCTGCTGTTAGTACTCGAATTGTTATGGTTAAGCATTGATGGTTTGTAGTAACCAGGGGCAATGCGATTCCGTCGCCTAGCCTCGCAATTTGCCCTGCTCGGCGGCACTCTGGCCGGCCTTCGTTCATCTCTTTTACACGCTTCCAGCTGCGCTCTTTAGCAGCCTGCAATCGGCGGACCGATCAAACCAAGATTTTTCGCTTTACCTTGTGGTATATACACACATTCGGAAATTAGTCCGATTGTACCGAAATTAAATTTACTACTTGCAAAATTTCACTGACTTCAGTAGAAGTTCGTGTGCAAATTTTCGTTACTGCACTCCGCAAAAGAGAGATTCATTGGGTTGAGAAGTTGCCGGGTTCTTGACCGGCGCAACTTGTGGAGAACAGTGGCAACGCGTAGGGCCACAGTGGGAAGTGGTGGGTATGCTCTGCGAGGTCTGGAGTTGCCTCAGCGTCTTTTCGCGACGCGTGCACAAACGACGCAAATACATACTAAAAGAGGAGAAGAAAAATAAAGCACTTTACATAATACATAAATAAAAACAACTTATTTCTCCAAATCTGTGGTTCATAATGCAGTTTGAAAATCCTGAGGGCACCTCCAAATGCCTTCAAAAACCTTGTCAACTCTGAAATGAGTGGCTGCTTTGCAGTTCTTGCATTTTAACCTGATTACATCATTGCGAATTCATCTTATGAGCCCAAGCTTTTGGAGTTTTGATGTTTTAGCAAAAATCTTTGCTTATTATTCGCAGATCATTTGCTTGTTCTCGAAGTAGATAGTGTAGCAAATAATTTGCTCTGCAGTAATATGATTGTGTTTGTTTCTTGTACCTGCAAATATTTTACGAGCTTTGCAAAGACTCATGCAAGTGTTTGCCTGTGTTGTTTTCAAAGAACGGAGAATTTTCTACGCCACTTCAATAAGTCATCTTTTTTTTCGACTTCAAAGGCTTCAATCAAATGAGTTTGTCCGCCAGAGGTCATCTGGTGCGAGCAAGCCTCTACTCGGAGGTTTTGCTGATGCTGTCACGTGATTACGACGCCGTCGGCGATCGCTACAACTTCTTGGACTTCTCTCCCGCTGAACGCGATATCGTTCTGCGCCACTTCCCTATCTACAATAGAGTCGTCGAGCATCTCAAAATCTCAGGTCGCTTTTTCCAACAGCTCAATTTAACCCACACAGAATTTGTCTACGCCTGTGCCATCGGGATTCTTAGATGTGCGTTTTTTCCCCTTTAAAGGTATGCTTGTCATTATAAGATTTGTTGAATCAATGTGTTTTTCTTTTCTCGGTCACAGATTACTATATTCTCGCTAATCCAGCCTACACGGATGCAAGGAAGTTATTGCTCCTGGCAAGACACTCTCTTCTTGCGACCATGCGTTGTGTGTTGATGCGAATTTTTAAATGGTTTAACACTGCCCCCCAGGTGCTCATTACTACTTCAAATTTTAGCACAAAACGAGTCTCAAGAACTAGTTGACCATAAATGGAGTCGACTGGAAGCTATGAGTGAGATGCTTTCATCGATGAGTAAGGAGTACAGAGAAATTGCGCAACAGTTGCAGGTTAGAGTTTGTCATTTCATTGCGTAAGGAGGGTCTGCTGCAAATAAGTTGTTGTTGATAATGATGCTTTGCGCTTTTGCGTGACAGAGATCTCGACCAGATTTGCGCTACCCGGATCTCTACGTGGAGATGTATGAGACTGGGGAAAGTGCATTCGCGCAGCACTCATTTATGACTGTTTCCGCACTGACGGCTCAGTCCACAACGGATGCCACAAATGTAACACACTTTCCATCAGCTTCCACGTTGATTCAGCAGCCAGTTGCCATGCTTCCGTCAATTTCGCATGGTGTTCCCTCCTCCTCCACAACCCATTGGTCAATTGCATCGAGTAGCATTAAACCCGAGGATTCTGTGTGGTCTATTCAAGATCATTGGAATGACAATACACCCTCTATCTCGTCAGCCAATCCCTACCAAATCTCCAACTTCCTAGACTCCAACCGCCCGCCCACGCAACCATAGTCGGTTGTCCTCGTGGTGGTCAATCTCTCAGGGCTTGAAAAAAACCAGGAGTTTTGTTTTTACACTTGTTTTGTAACTACAAGGGGATACCATCTATTCTTCTCCTTCCATCTACTCTACTTTTTCTTGTGCTTCTTATCACGCAAACCACGGCTGGGATTTGTTTGAAATCTGCCACCACTACCTCAATGGCTGAATCAAGACCCCCACACGTTCTTCGGTTTTCCCCTTGTTTGTCTGTACGTGAAGTCGGTCTGTTTTTCTCAGGAAATTCTCTCAAGTTATACACACCCCCTTTTAAAGGTGATGGACATTAATCTCAGGGTCAGCACCAGGAAGTATTACACCAACTTTGCTGAAAATAAGCGCCCTCCTATTGCGAATACTGCTTTTTGATTGAGTGAAATAAAGCCTTTTGCACAATGTCAGCCTTTTGGTCATTCACAGCTTTAAGCATGGTAGGCAATAGCAGTGGGATCTACCACTGGAAGTCTCCGCGTGTATCCTTAAGGTCCTTACTTTGTTTGCACCACCTTTGCCGTTCGCTCCTCAGTAAAGCGGACTCGGCACCTTCCCCGTCACTGCAACCGCAGTTGTTGCATTGCAATTTGACAGCCCTTACAGCCAGTGACGTCCGGAATTGACAGCGCGGAAAATCATTCAAACCTGGCGGAAGCCTATAGCGTGTGAGAGAACTAGATACATCCAGGCAGTCTCTACTGATTTCGTTTAGAAGATGATAGCCCTACCTTTGATTTGGAGCCATTGTTGCGCAAGACTTACGTAAATCGTCGAAAGTTTGGACTTACTCCGAAACGCACGACGCAGTACAACACTTGCCAAAAAGCCGTCTACTTATTAACCATAGGTAAAAATGGTGTAATTTTTTTATGCTCAAGTGGGAAAAGATGTGTTTGACCATAAAGCACACAAAGGGGTGGAAGAGAGGGGGAAAGGAAAATTAGCACTTTGGAATATACGACTTCATATCCTGGCCGGTGAAAGAGGTGATCAACTGCGGAAGGCTCTCGATCAAGCGGATGATCTCGTTTGATAGCTTTGAAATTCCAACTTCGCCATCGCCAGTGGCAACCATGGTTACCTTGTCGCAGTTGGTCAAGGGGAAGCTGGTCTCGGCTGCTATACGAGGCAGTGCCTGCAGCACCATGTCCAACATGGCTGCGCCCTACCGGAAATTTGCGATGAAGGACGAATTTGAGTTAAGCTGGGAGGAGTAAAACGGCATATCTGCAGCCAAGTGATCTCTCCTCACTTCAATCTGTTAGAAGGCGCTCCCTTAAGGAAGCTTCATTACCACACTAAGAACATAGTGGTGAAGGTGAATTTATGCTCTTAGAGTCCAGTCCTCCCGATACAACCAAGTGAGTCGCAAGAGCAGCACGAATTCGTCGAGCAAATGTAATCGTGCAATCTACTGGAGTGAATAAGTGACATTTCCCTAGTCACTGTTTTCAACGCGACTGTGACAGTTCTGTAAGCTTTAATGCTTATCAAGTATTTCAGTATTATTCTCCGAAAAAGCATAGTAGAAACAATTCTCTCTGGAAATAGATTGAGCCCTATGCAAGGTACAAAATACACACCTGATAATTTTTCAGCGCCTCGGCCACCTTTTGCATCTTCTCCACCTCTGCCAAGGCTACCGCCCGATTCGCCTCGGCCTCGGCCAGCCCCTTTAATGTTACAGCTTCTGCCTCCGCCTTCGCCTCTGCCGTTATACGCGCCTACAGTAAGAAACAGAAGGTACAGTGATAGAGCGGTACAAAATAATGTGACGGAAGAACTATAGAAGTACCCTTTGCGCATCGACTGAAAAGGAGGATTAAGAAAAGTGAGTATCGGTAACTAAGGATTCAATGCAGGGCATATTATAGGATATCAGGATTTATCCAGAGACAGTTTATTTTATGAACACGTAAATCAGCCAAAGATCGCACACTAATAACCACCTACTGCTTCACCATCACTGATCATACAAAGTGGCAGGAGTGTATTTGCATTTGAGTGGTGACAAGACAACTAGTTCCAAATCTAAAAACACTAGCCTAACAACCATGTGAGGGGTTGGGACCTAGCAACAAACGGGGGAACAGGCAGGCAAATGAATGCAGCAAAATATGGCAAAAAACACACGACTGAAATGAGACCGATTAGACCACCTGTTCGGCCTCGGAGAGGGCACGAATGCGGAAGCACTCGGAGGCAGCGGGACTGCGCACCTCCGCCTCGAGACGGAAGCGAGTGCGCTGCCGCTCCAATTCCTCCAACTCGATGCGCCTTCTGCGCTCTACCAGCTCCACACCCATTTCTTCTGCACGAATTGCTTGTTGCACCTTCGCTGCCTGCAAGGGATACCAGCTTTCCAATGAACTAGTTATAGAACCTGTATAAGCATCCCACATTAAGCTGCCACACTTCCTAATATGGTTTGTTTACTCGGAACCACTGACGTGGAAAATGGTTGGTACAGTTGGGGAGTCTATAAACAGACACTTAATAGCTCCTATCGGTAATTTTGAATAGCTTTTTTTGGCTTTAGAACCGAGGCATTAACATAAATTTATGACTATAGCATCATACGCTTAAAAGATATTTCTCTATGCACAAAATCAAAAACTTACAATATTAGATTGAAATGAAAACATCATTGCTAATAACAAATTGATCGCATTCAATCAACGTCAGGATCACAACAAGCACGTTCGAAAAGTCGCCGGAGCAAACCTAAATAGATTAAACAAGCATCAAAGTAGTGTACTTTAGGTGATTGGATTAGCTGAGGGACGAATAAAACCTCGAGCAAATGAATGTAGAGAGCACCTGAAGTTGGTAGGCTAACCGAGCTTTAGCTCGGAGAGCATGCACCTCACGATCACAGGCCGCACGACGCAGCGCGAGGTCGCGTTGAGAACGGGCGATCGAGGCCTCGTTACGCAACTGCTCCGCCATCCGCGCCTCTTCTGCCTGCGCCGAACGAATGCCCGCGTCTCGGCGCGCCTCCGCCTCGCCGATCCGCGCGTCACGCTTAACTTGAGCTGTCCGTGCCATCCCTAGGGCCTCGAGATAGCCCTATCGCGATTTTAGCATTGTAATGCTTACTAATTATCTCTAGATTATGGATTTTTGAACCTACGCATGTTGTACCGAGCGTATAACGGAAAAGAAGCCTACTATCATAAGAACAACCTAAACAAATTAATAAAAACAATTTAAAACATTGTTAGTGCCATTTTAACAAATTCATAATATCGCCTCTTATCTAATCTACCGTCAGACACTTCGATTCTATCTTTGGGCGAAGGCCCCGTACATTTTGATAAATTTGCAACCATATCTATTGTGACCTACAACAAGCACATAGCTTTGCAGTTAAGCGCACAGTACATTAGCATCGAACGAAAAAAAACCCAACGTCTATTTGTTTTGGAATGAAAATTATGGACAATCACTCACCTCATCGTCTTTGATATCCTTAAGAGTGTAGCTAACAACGCTGATACCCATGTTGACAAGATCGGAGGAAGCAACCTCAAAGACACTGCGGGAGAATAGTTTGCGATCTTTGTAGATCTCCTCTACTGTCATGTTGCCCATAATGGCACGCTGATGGCCTTCTAGCGTCTCTTTAGCAATTTCTTGGATCTCGCGCTCTGATTTGCCGAGAAACTGCTCGCAAGCTGCACTCAACATGTCTGAATTCGCGCTCTGGATTTTTACCTAGCAAAAATGGGCAACGAGCCTCAAAAAAACCTTTACAAGTAATGAGCTAGTGATTGCATATGCATAAATGTATTTAGGCTATTTTCGACAAGCAAATTCCCGGTAGATTTGCCGCATAGTTTTCATCACTGGTTTGTTAAAAGTACAAACCTACTTGAGCGACGCCGGTGACAGTAATCGGAACGCCATTGCGAGTATAAATGCGCGGACTCTCAATGATTAAGGTCATAATATTGAGGGAAATCCTGCGAAGGAAAAATAAAAAGCAAATGATCAACCGTAAGACCGCACTATAGGTGTTCTGTGATGAAGAAAGTAATGTGTGATATAGAATGGAAGTGGTATTGACTTCAAAAAAACAATAGGGCAACTGAAATAAGGCATTGTGATGCGAAATATACAATGCCAGTATTAACTAAAAAATTCGGGTAAGGGGACACTGCAGAAAAGTGATTCTAGCCCCACCTATCAAGTCTCTGAATGAATGGAAGTACGAAAACTCGGCCACCGTGCACGTAGTAGGGTTTACCATGACAACAGCCTAAAATAAAGCGGATGATTATTGTCCCACCAGAAACGATAAGTGCTTCATTTGGCCCGCAAGTGTAAAACCCCCAACCCATTTTATGCACACAATGGAATCACGAACCAAGCAACGCGCTTAAAACGCTGAGAGGGAAGGCATTAGGGGGTAGGAGTGGCTGATATAGGCGCCTGGTAGTTGCAAACCTTAAAAGTAGCTGAAATAACAACCACTATTCTTGTCGCCTGAAATGTCATGTGACCCTAATGCTTCCAAACTGCAGAGCTGCCAGTAGTGCCTTATTCTATTTCACCTGATAGTTATAAGATTAAGCAAAACAGAGAAGTTTAATACTCTGCCATTATTACAAATGCTAAAACCCAAAATTAGCACATAAGAACTGGCGAAAATGAGTCAGAGTATCTATTATTCGCAAAAAATGCCACATATCACATGGCTCCTTTCGCTGTGGGAATCCGAACTACTAACCCCCCTCCCGCCCTAGCAGCACTATTACGTTTCTTTTGATCTAGAGCAATAAAGATATCGCACAACAGCCAATCTTCTTGTTCAACAGATATTCAAGTGGAAGGGGGATCTAATATGTATATTGCTTCGACAACTTTGACGCGAAAGAGTATATTATAAGCTCCTTTTCATCAAGTAAATGCACTTAGTACACATTTTTGTCAGCAACATGCTCTTGAACCTCAAACTTGCGCTTTGCTCATATACTCCCTAAATAACAAGATATGACAATTTTAGCTTCCTATGGTCTCATCAAACGTAAGCGAAAACACAATGCTCGAAAAAAATATACGGTAAGTAGGTAGAAAAAATTGGGGCTGCTGACATGGTACAGAGGCAACTAAATGCAACTGGGAGTGAGAAAAGAAAGAAAGGTACGACGCACAAAAGGAGTATTCGATCAGAGTATATGGTGTCGATGCATAGATTTCCTCAAGATCTACTGACGTGGCCCGCATAACGTGTATCTTGAAGGAGGCTAAACGATGAGATCTGTAGTGACGCCGTCAGACGGACTATAAAAGCATTACTATTGACTGAACAATTAAAATACTGCTATTATACAAATTTTCCGGTTCTGAAACCTTTTGAAAAGCATTTAATGCAATGGAGGTTAAGCTTGCGCCAAAACAAGCCCATATTCTGCTTTCGTAAAAAACTTTTTAATTTTAGTATAAACATTAAGGTTAAGCAGAGAGTTCATAATGACCTAAATGTGGTGCTCAACTTTTCAAAGTACACTGCCTAAAAAGGCGATTATCAACACTTTCGACTATAGTTTTGTCATTACGCTTTTATTAATCTGATAGTGGATTTGTAGTTGCGAGATTATACCTAGATTTATTCGAAATTTTTCTCATCATTCCATCTCTGGAAACCTTTCCTAACATTTGGAATTTCAATTGGATAGTAGTTTTCTCCGCTCTCAATGGCTGTAAGCGCCATGCGTTTTTTGTCTGTAGATCTCTTCAAGACCCTTGTCTATCCCAGGGAGAACATTGTCAAAACTTATACTAGGTTCATTCAAAATCATCTCGACTATGATTTTGATCATCACAAGGTGATGCATAACTTCACTGAGGCTTATAGCCATATGGAAAATAAGTGGCCCAATTTTGGTCGTTTTGATGGAGTCAGTACTGAATGCTGGTGGAATGAAACTGTAAGTTTTCAAGTTACTTCAAACAAAGCTGAAGTTTATTAAATCTTTTACAAGAAGCTCTCCATTCAGTGAAGCATACGTGAGACGTGCGCTTACACTGAGTGTCACTAACGAGATCTATGACTGGTTTACTTCCGCCGAGGCTTGGGACTTAGTTCCCGGTTCGATCGAGGGCTTGAGTAAGTTAACGGACGCAGGGCTCAAGCTGGCTGTCCTTTCCAACTCCGATGAAAGGACTCCAGTTATCCTGAAGGCTGTCGACCTCGACAAGTATTTCGCTGTGAGTTTATTGGCCATGCATGCGGTCGACTCATCGTTTAGGCTTCTTAGTCAGTCTTGACTCAGTTTGTTGTCTTCTCTCGGAGCTGCGCGCACATGAAGCCGGAGGCAGGGATATTTAAGCTAGTTTGCAGCAGGTTCTTGGGTTCCAAAGTCCATCCTGAATCGGTCTTGCAGTCTCAGATGGCGCAATATGGTCATGTTGGGGACTCGGAGACCCGAGACTACTGGGGCGCATTACATGCCGGATGCGGGCGTGCCTTCTTGCTGCAACGCAGTAACTCCGAATCGTGTTTCTGGGCGTATCAAGATAACACACCAAAACAATTTCAAAATCTTGTTCCTCCCCGCGATAGGATCACCTGTCTCGCTCAAATTTCGGAACGTCTGTAGGACAATCTGCTCTTATTTAATTCGCACTTGGATGTGTGCTTTTTATACGTTTCCTAAAACTTGTAACTTTCCAGGCTTTTTGAGAAATAAATTGTTTGTTATTAATTATTCTTTTTTCAAATCACTTGTCTTTTGAATCATAAGTGCTTTTATCCACTTCCATTGCAATTTTTTCCTCACTTCACTAAGCTTTGCAGTCATGTGTTTATTGTCTACGACTGTTAGAAAGGCTTATTAACTATGTTCGTATCCGCTTCTAACTTGGGTGCTATTTATATCGCTTACTTTGCTATATAGCTAGCTGTCGCTACCGAGGCCGATATTTGGAAGAGTTTGTATACGATTGAAGGTCGATGTATGCTAGAAAAGTTGGGCTTATTCGTGTAGCGACCAAACTGTGTTGACTTCGGCAGTCTGATTACAAATTGGTTTTCTGTTGTCGAAGACCAAAAGATCTGACAAAAGATTCATCAGCCTTTTTAATTAGATAAGTTTATGGTTTTTCTCGTGTGTTCCACCGGCAGGTTGCAGTGCCTTGTTGGTAAGATATTGTTGGGTAATGGTCGCACGGTATGTTGATTGATGGATTTAAGGGGCCCATCTTGGCTGGTTATTTTGCCTTGAAGTGGAATTGGCTCACTGTAGTATCCGAACGGAGACTGATAAAGTCAAGAATGTGCTGAATGTCGCGAGTTTGACAAAAATTAATCTTTTAGGAATATGAGGTTAGCTTAAACAGAAAAATACTGAGGAACTCCACCCGAATGGGTTTAATGACCAGAAGTCGGCTTGAGAATGGAGGGGGATTGTATCTTTCAGGTCTTGCTTCTACGACTCGAAGGCAAAAAGGGTGGAATGCATTGGTCTGAAGTGTGATGGTTCTCTTTGAGAGGTTTTCAGTGCAATGCATCAGTGAGGCATTCCAGGCTGAATGCCATAGCTGTTTCAACTAGAAAAAGTAGAACCGAGGCGATTCTTTGTACGATGCTCAGGCTCAGACGCAG
The DNA here is from genome assembly GCA_023375655.1 of Taenia crassiceps. Taxonomy (NCBI): domain Eukaryota; kingdom Metazoa; phylum Platyhelminthes; class Cestoda; order Cyclophyllidea; family Taeniidae; genus Taenia; species Taenia crassiceps. The sequence goes on from JAKROA010000011.1 coordinate 860,356, forward strand.
TGCTCCTTGGACCATGTGAAAGAGGCTTATACATAGGAATTGCTTTTTGAATGCTCCTACCAGGCTTAGAACAAGCAAACTTATTGCTTCTTTGATTCCTATTTCGATTTCAGTGTTATCTTGAATCTTATGCTCCATTCCTGCGATCTTTTTAAACTGCATAAATCTGTTGCCAATAAAATTACACAATGCTGTTGTTCTCGCCTTCGGTGCCCCTCTGAATGGTGTTTAAAATAACGCTAATTCAATGCAGAGTTGGACTTTTGGAGGTTCAAGCGAACGTCAATTTTTGCTGTTACCTAGGCTTCGACCTCAGTACCGACAAAGCCCAAAGTGGTAGAATTCGCTGCGTTGACACCGAGGCAACGGGTAAGCGTTCGGTGTCTCCGAGTGGCACACTTTCTATTGGCGCGAAGTGGTCTCTTTGTGGCCATCTTCCTTCTCTGCTTGCTGAGCGAACGCGCGGATTACGAGACACACCCGCCCGTCCATCCGTGGATCATCTATCTCCACGTAAGACTTCATTTACTCACAGATCGGCAGAATGATTTAGTCGGAAGAAGCTGCTGCTCTTTTGACGACCGCTTGTTCAAAGCATTCTGAGCGATAGAGTGAAGGCATGGGATGACATTTAATTGCAACTTGGCTTTGAGTGTTAGTTCCCTTTAAAAGACTCCACTGTCCCGGAAATCATCAACTTTAGCTGCAGTACTTTCTCTATTATGTGTTATTGGGATCACATTGACGGAAAAAACGAAGCCGATGACGTTTTGATTACCTCGCAGGCCAGCATCTACATGCTCACCTCGACAGGCATGTCGGCACGTTTACTTCCAACCATTTCTGTTTTTGTTGCGGCGGTCTTCTACATCCACCTCGCTTACCTCCTGGGTTTTGAGCCGGCGTTTGGCTATCCCCCTTGGCTTCGGATACGCGTCGCACTACGCCTCCTGGCCTTGGCGGGTGGCAGCCTCCGGATGCTTGCTGTAGGGGACTTCAACCCTTCTCGGCTTTGTGATAAACTCGGGGCGGGTCTTTCAGGCTGCGTTTGTGCTCTCGTCGGCCTTCTCTCCCTCCCCATTGTGACGCCAGCCAGCCTCGATGCAACCGCGCATCGCCACGAGCTTGTCTCCGCCTTTCCAAACATCTTCGTGACTCACCTCATCCATTGGGTCATTGGAATGGCCTTCTGCCTGGCCTTTGTCGGATATACTTTTCCAATTCTTGTGGTTTTTCCTTCAGGTAGGAGCCTCTTGTTGTACTATCTTGCCTTCATTATGGAAAGGACCTCGCTTTGTCCCAGATTATTGTGAGGATTCAATTTAAACAGATACTATCCATTTTATGATCATGAAAACGAATGATATCACGGTGGCAGTTCGATTTCGGATGTACCCCATCACAAACCCTGGTACCCGGTTGTGGGCCATTTTGAACACCATTAACTAAGGTGGCATGTAGCAGTGGGGTGTGATGATGATCAAAGCCTCCTGATAAAGCTATAGGGTCGGGGAATATCCATAGAGGAAGCTCATCTGCACTAAGACTGCTGAATGGTACAATCAATTAAATGGTATGGGCAATTCCAACGAGCCTACTATGAGGAATGAGCGATTGACTATGGCGAATATATTGCTGCGTTTCCTGTACGTTTTTAAACAAGGTTTGATTCCAGCACGACTAATAGCGTTCACCTATTAGTTACCTTTCCCGACATCCCCGATTTCTCGCACTAAGTGCTTTCGTTAATATCTCGAAAGCGAATCCCGTCATCTCAACATTGAGCTACGGCTACTTTCAATCAATTGAAATCCTATCTAGGTCAAGAGCAGACGCCGTTTATCGCAAGGATGGTGGCGTGGGCGGACAAACTCACTTGTTTGGGCTGGGGTCTGACGCTTATCGCCAAGGATGCCAATTGGACGTACTGGAAGGCACAAGGTGTGGAGTTTTGGCTGCAGAACACGATCATCCTTGCGGAGGTGGTTACAATCACATCAATCGCTGTCGGTGCCAGTCTGCCCTGGTTAGGCACAGTGACGAAACGGCCGCATGAGAAAGAGCGGTAGATCTGAGCTCCCGTGTTATCCTAAAGCGCAACCACTACCCGATTAACTACAAATAACCTCTCTGATGTGTATTGATCACCTTTTTCATGGTCACAAGACGTTTCCTCCGACTACTTGACAGTTCTAACTCCAACATAACAAATTGGGTAATTTCATTGACAAAAACATATGCGAAGCACAACGCGGTACTTTATCAGTACGGTTAAAAGTCCAAACGTATGCTACCAAGATCCGTTTCAGTTCCCAAATTTGGCGGATAAGGTAGACTCTCATTGAGCTTTGCCAGTGAATGTGGGTTGATGCTCCAACACAAAATTAACCACAAACCTTCTAAAATAACTTCTATTAGAGCCCGAACGAGAACAAGTCCACATCGGCTAGTGAAGTGTGTGCGTCGCGGAGGTCATCGAGACCACCTTTCGGGGTGCTGGCCTAATGACGCCGTCTCTGCTACACGTCCTAACAGGAGCCAAATGCCAGAAAATCAAACACGAAAAGAGCTTCTTTTAGGACCATCATTCGTGAGAAGAATAACACGCAAAGCTGACCTTGTGTAGTTCAGCCGGAAAGCTTTACTTTTTGGCTCAGAAATAGCCGTGACAATAATTCAGCCTGGAGAACAATGTCAATTGCCATTAGCAAAGCACAAGACAGTAAAAAAGTCAGTTCCACTAGGGTCCCAAAAGAGAGACTAGTGTCGTTACACTCATCTGACGTCATCGCTGTCTGCGTCAGAATTCTGCAGCATCTCCTTTGTAAGGTAGCTTACGCCTACACCAGTTCGACGAAATTCTGCGCGTCGTTGAAGGTACTCCTCTTCAAATTTCTTCATCTGTTCTGGATCCTGAACCAGTCTGGAAGGGAACAAACAACCGATAGGGAGAGAAAAGTAGTGGACAGTTGTGTTTCAATGTCAAAGGATTAAACTTGACAACCCAGTGATATTGACTAAATCAGAGAGCGCGAAAGCGCAAGATGGAAGCAGGAGAAAGGTATTACAAACAGGGGCTTACGTATCTTGGCACTCAGTAATCAGAGCAAATTCCAGCTTGCACTTGCGCGAGGGAACCCAACTGTCTTTGTGAGCTCGGATGCAAGCGCGCCAGTGGCGCCATTCACGCGCACACAAGTCGAACATGAGACGCTGCTTTACGAATTTGGAGAAAAGCGTACCTCGTTCCGTATCGGCAATAGTGCAGTCGTCTGGATCTCCATAACCCACTGGACCACCCCTATAGCTCCGATAGGTTGCCATCGACTAGGGAAGGATAGGTAAATTAACCCAGTTCAGCATTGTAAAAAGTGAAATTGTAACAATTAAGGAACCTACAGTGAAAAGTTAGCCATGGTGGACTGCATTAAAATGTGCATTTGAGTCCAACTGTTGCAAAAGAGCTCCTAATACTGACAACCATCTCACGAAAACGTAACAAAGTTATTTTGAGGAGAACAATGCAATTCGCCTAAGGAAACCAATTATAGCATGAGTACCCAGTTTGAACCAATAGAAAAGCCCGAGCAATTGCCGCCAAAAGAAGGGATTTATGAAATGAATTAGTAAATTTTAATAGTTAAGGTGATTTATAACAAAGAATTAGTGAAGTGGCAAACATTTTCATAATAAGTAAGCAACAAAATCTGGGGTAGTAATCAGAGCGCAGTCAAGTATTACGAGATCAGTTAAAATATGTATATAATTTAGTTTAAGACGACAAGTCTTAAAACCCTTTGGTTAAAGACGGTTGATTTTAGATTAACATGGCAAAGATTGTAAATAAGGAGGCAGATTGACTTGATTTTAAATCTGACATTTTAATTTAAAAGTTAGAAAAGCGAACATAATAAAATTGGCGAAAGTCAACATTATGTAGGCGATCACGCATACATTGCACAAACCAGCTTTGCTATCTGAGCTCCGGAAAAAGGTGCATATTCATTATCGTAGATTCCAATAAAATGTACATGCCGCACGCTAGCAGAAAGTTACCTTTTTACTTTTTCGTGAAGCACATTAGTGTAACAATATTATAACTTTAACTTTGACGTTCAATTTTTTCTGTTAATTTCTACTAATGGTAACATTCCTTTTTTGAACAGCCCCTACGAAACCCGCTTAGTGTAATCTGACAAATCGTGAGGAACATTTTGTTGTTCAATCGTGCCGGGTTGTTCGAGCAGGTTATATCCATCAAGATAGTTGTTTGCGTCCGTAACGTGAAAATTAGTGCAATTTTTTGGCTAAGAGTTTTCTAGGGAGTCCCTTTGTAAGCCCGGCGATTTTTGTTTGTACCTTGTAATGTTTGCTTTTTCCAAACGTAGGAACCTGTGACTTACAAGATCCTATTTTTATGGTAATATTGCCTTGAGCACCTTGGTCCTTCTTGTTATCTTTGTCTTACGGCAGATTTTTGCCTATTGGTGTGTCTTCTCGGGTGGTGGTACTGATTTCCTTTTCCAATATTATTAGTTAAGTCGTTGTTTGGTTTTCCTTTCGAGTTTTCTGAATTATGTTTTTTCTATACTAATACAAACTAATGTGATATCCAATCTTGGCTTTTCTTCAGATTTCATTTCTTTCTATGGCATCAGACTTTGCTGATCCGTCGACATTTCTAGCAGATACCGTGCCCATTGGTGGGGCGTCAGTCGTGCCACAAGGCTTCAACTCTCAGAGCCACGTTGCATCCGATTCTACGGATAATGCGTCTGATTTTTACCTCAATGTGGAAATATCTGACGCCCTTAGTAATAAGGACTTTGTCTCCTTCACAGTTCGCACGAAGGTCAATCCTTCAGTCTCGTAGACATTCGACCTAGGCCTATGCTTTGCTAAACGACTTTCTATCCCCTATGCAGACCAATTTACCTGAATTCAAGCAGCGAAATATGCAAGTGAATCGCATTCACGATGACTTTATGTGGCTTCATGACCAGCTGGAGGAAAATGAGGCATTCGCTGGTTTCATAGTGGGTTTTTTTTTAATAATCACTTTTTAGGTGCCTCCAGCTCCTCCACGACCTGACTTCGACTCTTCTAGAGCTAAACTCCAACGTTTAGGTAAAAGTGAAGGCACCATGACAAAACAGGATATGCAGAAACTGAAAGCAGAGCTCGAGGCGTAATTATCAACATCAGTGGCGCTAATGTTTTCGCTTATAGAGAGTATCTTGCCAATTTTAAGAAAACCGTCGCCATGCACCAGGTCTTTCTTCAACGAATAGCTAATCATTCGGTTCTGCGCAACGACTATGGTTTTCGAGTGTTTTTGGAGTACGAACAGGAACTCAGTGTGCGCACTAAAAATGCCAAGGAAAAGGTAGGCATTATAATTGTGTATTTTAGACTTCATTTTTCTCCTTGTGCAGGCGGCAGGCTTTCTGAAGTCGGTTACAAAGACGGCGGATGAGAACTTATTGTTGTCCAACCAGCGAGAAGATGATCCCTTTTTCAGAGAGGAGAAGTCCTATCTTGTTCGTTACTACAGTGCTGTGCATGACGCTCACCAGTCCACTGACACGGTGTGCCGAAATCGTCGGCTTGTGGGTGAGAGTGTCCTCCGTCTGGAACTTCTGCTGCAGGACCTTGCTACCACTCCGCCTATCAACCTCAAGTCTGTTGAGTCTATGTATGCTCCTATTCTGGCCGCTTTTGTGTGCTGTTTGTAAGACCCCTGAACGGTCCTGCCTTTGCCTCTTACAGGCTCGCATCAAAATTATGCAACTTCTTCAGTGCGCTCTATGTAAGTTCGTGGTCAGTCAGTTGTGTTATAATGTCTTGACGTCTGCCACTCCTTTTTCCGCTAAGCTTTTAACATTGGTGAAAGTGAATGCAAGAGATCTGGTGCGCATTTGGTTTCGAAATGCATGTTTTGTCACTCTGATATGGTTGCTCCGTGCTTTTGATGAAGCTTCATAAATGCCGAAAATTGCTAGTGTTATTGTTACGTACCGCTTGACGGTTGGACTATTTGAAGGTATTCAAAGGTGTATTCTTAGATTTCTTTGTCAATTGTGTTTTGGGCAAAGTTTCAGTAGGCAAAATTTGTAAGATGGTGTAGCACGTAGACGTTTTTGCTAGAGATATTAATTTTTTCGCTTAATATCCGAAATATCATTGGAAATACTGGCAGAGCTTGAATTGGAGTCTGATCGCTATTTCGTCTCTTTACTTATGCATTACATCATGTTCTCGCACTGATTGAAGTAAAAATATGGGCCAAATGGAAGCAGCTATAACGCGGCCAAAAATAATCACAAATTGTACGTACGAGATCAGTCGTTTGCATATTCGTTCGCAAACACCTTGATTTGTTCGCATCTGCGAGAGTAAGGTTATTAACCAACAAACGATTTTATTTAAGTTTAAGATTGAGGCTGAATGAGTCACGCTTAAACTTGAGCCATTTTAGATTCACTTTTCAATGCATGTTTATACAAATGAGCTATCAAGATATTGTTTTTATGCACTCATCTGTAGGTGAGTTAATTGTTAATCGCTTGCATGTATGTTAATAGGTGAATAGCATGATCAACTCAATTGTAATCGTTTCTTTGGCCTATGTCGAGCGCTGCGGTCATAAATGTTTGTCAAGCATGAATACATTGGTTTGAGATGGAGCTCAATCCAGGGTGAAGGAGGGCATGGGTAATGGTGACTTCTTTCTCATGCCTCTGCCAGCCACTGCAGATGCGCGTGACGGCGGATGAGGATTTAAAGTTGGCCGACACCCTGGCCTATTACAGCGCAGAGTCGGCAGCGGCAAAGGATCTGCTCTATCGACGGAGTCGCGCGCTAGCCGACTACGCAGCGGCAAATCGGGCGCTAGACCGTGCGCGCGCCAAACAGCGAGACATCGCTGCTGCTGACGCGCAGCAGGCCGCCGCGCACAAACGCTTCACTGACATCTCACAAATGGCGCGTCGAGGTAAGGTCTTTTCTACCCTCGCCCTCTTCTCTCCCTCCATCGCCTTCTTTTCCACCAAGCTAGAGGCTTCTCTCAACTCCTCATTTCACTTCGAACTCACTATTATAAACACCTGGATAAGTTGAAGACCGCCAACTGGTAACTGTGCGGACGATGAGCTGACAAAATTGCCAAAAGCATTCTTTGCAGCATGTTTGACCACAGTAAGGTGGTGATGCAGTATGATGAATCTGGTGAGCGGTTGACAGTTTGCAAGTTAGTTGCATAGCCATATTTCTATGAGTGTTTTGTTGGTTGCATTATCGTGGGACCCATTCTTTGTCGTTTTCCCTTCTGCTTGTGGAAATGTCCCTCCGTTAAGAATATTTTACGGGGAGCTTTTTAGCGTTACACAGATTCACATTATTTGCATTTTATGTTTGCAGAAATCGAAGACTTCAAGGTGCGAAGGATAAAGTACTTCCAAGAAAATCTCATAGCTCTTGCCGAATTGCAAATTAAACACGCCAAGGTAGGCTGCGTCTTATCGCCCTTTTCTTCCTCTTGGAGTTTGCTGTTCCATTACTCACTCTTAATTCCCTCTCGTTTGATCTGTACGGCTGTTCATCGCTTGAAGAAAGGCTATCCCCCATACTATTATTGCTTTCCAGCATGTGGAGTTGATGCTATTGCTAACCGGTCGAAGAGGCCTCAATTTTAAGCATTTCTCGCATCACATCGCATATCCTTTGGATCAGATAAACATGCCCAATCGTCACTAAGCGTCTGTTAATCGGAGACATCTGCTTTGCTGCTGATCTGAGTACCAATGCCGGTTGATTGATATCATGGGTCAGTAAGCCTCCTGCAAATGCAAGTCGTGGCACCTGTGTTACAATTTGTTTACAGGTTCATCCGCTTAGCTTGTGTGTTCAGGTTGGCTGATGCCTTTTTGGGTCTATAGTTGCACCTGCACAAGGCGGCTGGGCAGTCTTAACAGCTTGGTCAGGCAAACTTGAGCTCCTCCACTTAAGTCTGTGGTCTAACAATGGTGGAGTTATTAACCTGCACCTGCTCAAACATGTCAATGCCCTACCTACTCCGGTTCATTATAGCCTCTTAAGAGGCAAACCTTTTCTCTCCTGGAGTAAGATCCGTCTAGGCTATTTCTGTGAAACACTTTTTTTTCACATCTCCTATACGAATGAGAAGTAAAAATAGCCATCTCTTGTCCTTCTGTCGATGCCTTGGATCCTGTGAGCAGCTAAGTGGTGATGAACTCAACATCATCCATCATTGTCGGTGGTGAGGTTAATTGGCTTCATTCTCTTTCAGGCTAGCATTGTTCTTCTACAGAGCGCCCTGGCGACAATCAAGTCGATCACCTACACCACCACTGCTACCGGTGCAGTCACTGGAAATTTTGGAAAATCTCCCCAAGATGTGCCTGACCTTAGCGAGCCTGACAATTTTCCGTGATTCTCCGCCACCATCGCTGCCGCCTCTCCTCTACCTCGCCATTCGTGTGATTGATTCCATAATGCTACCCTGCTGCTCCAATTCCCCTTCACTTCCCCCTCCTCCACTTTACTTTCCTCTTCTGGTGATGATTATTAATGCGCAAGTTGCCAACCATAGGGCGCAGTTCCTCCTCTGTTTCAAGGCGAACAAAAGATGGAGGTTAGAAGTTCATCAAATGGGTGTGGCGACAATGGACTAGACCCAGACGGGCAAACATCATGGCGGTATTAGTTCCTCGTCGCTTGAGAAGTCACGATGTGTTCCCACCATGGCTATCAGTTGCGTGCGGTGCACCGCTTTATTGTTACGATAAACTTTCAACTTTCATGTGGCCTCAAATCCCATGATACTGATGTTGTCTATTATTGCATTTAGTGCTTTCTCACGGATTACTTAGGGCTCCTTTGGCTTGGCACCTCAGTCCCACTAAACTAACACAGTCCTAGTTATTGTTGTCGAGGAATGGGACCAGTTGAAATGCCCTCTTATCGCGCGTTTCTATGGGGCAAAAAGCCTTTGGTGAAGTGAGGAGCCAACGTTTTAGTGAGGGGCTGATTCTGTAAAGGTGAGTTGCTTTTCTCGGTGTAGGGCTTGACATCCAACCGCGAGGCCTAGTTCCCGCTCTCTCTGTGTGTGTGTCGGACACCAAGACACGCAGTGACAACCATGTCATGCATAAATCAGAACATCGGTTTATCGCGTTGGAATCGTGTCGGGTCGCGGCTCGGCGCGACTAACTTCTTGACAATAAAGCATTCAAGTGGTTATGAGGTTTGAAGCGGTTATCAAATCAAACTGTCGCTGTCGGAGCACGCATTCGCAGCCCACGTGTTGTCATGTAAATGGAAACGATTTTTCCTTGAAGGCCACGTGATCCCAGGGTCGGTGTGGTGGAGGTTTTCCGCATGGCGGCGACTTTGACCAGCTTCGTGGACAACTTTCGCACTCAATTGGCTAAGGATGCAGAATTACAGTTAAGTACTGTTTTTCCTCAGCGTCTTCAGGCCATAATCGACGTGCTCAAGAGTCCACTTTTTGACTTGGCGTCGAATCGCAAGAAACTCCACGAAGCGGCTCTTGCTCCGGTCCCCTCCGACGTCTGCAGCAAGGACTCCTCGTTACCCAGGTCTTCCATTGAAGTATCTACCAATCCGATCATCACAGAGGCCTACAACGTCGTCAAACCATTCCTCCTTCAACTGGGCGAGGATGCTCAACTTCTGCGAATGTGGGTGGTGCTGAATATTCCCAAAATCGAGGATGGCAACAACTTTGGCGTCTCAGTGCAAGAGGAAGTGATGGTGGATGCCTCAAGAACTGAAACGGACGTTACATCTATGCTGGATTTTTATTGTGACTACCTTATCTACCGAGGCAAAATCAACACCAAGAGAATCAAGTGGCCCGGAATCAGGGCCTACACAGACGCTCTCATGGAGTTGGACGAGATGACATACATACGGATTCGTATGACGTTGCAGGACATACGGAATAACTACGCTCGCCTCTACGACCTATACATGAAGAACATTAGTAAGATTCGCGATCCCCGATCCGACGGCGGATTGAATGCCGTCAACATCATGTATTAAGTTGGTAGCCGCGGAAAAGTTTGTTTGCTCAGGTTGCCCCGAGCGAGCCCATTTATCTCTCGCCCTGTGGGCAGATGTGTATTTTTTTAAATAAATCCAAAATTAGTGACGCCTGTCTGTTTAATAGGCGCCAACCAGGTGGCCTCATCAAACTGTCTAATTGAAATCGCTTGCAGTTCTAATCAGGAATGGTATTTTCAGGGATTCTCTTCCACTTTGGAAGGACTTTACGCCTTTGTTGCGATGTTGTAGTTTACAAAAAATGTCAACTTTTAAACCAGCTATCGATTCTTCTAGAAAAAAAGTGAGAAACCATACCGTGATAGTTCTATCATAAAGTCGTTGATCTCGTCATCATGCATCACCACCGTTGGGAGGTTTGAAACCACCACACATGATTTGTGTGTGTTAAATTGGAATGTAAAACAAGTAGAGTTGGACAGACGCCCTTGCACTGCCGTCGTTCTGCAAAGCTAAACACAACTAAGACAATCATTCGTCTGCGGTGCAAGTGATAAATACTGTCTGGTAGTGGATCATGCAAACCATGGACGCCAGCCGTGCTGGCACCACTAATCCACCAATGGTGGATTAGTGGTGCAGTCCATTCGGAACACGAATTTGCATCTGATACCACTGAAGCATTAGCGTTGCAAAGGACCAGGTCTCACACATGACTGGAGTATGCACAAATAATATCATAGTGACAATGAGAAGAAGAGACCTTCAGTGAGTGTAAGAGTGTCGATGCATGAAAAAGTGCAGCTGCATGAAAACGCTAAGCCCTGTCGACCGGAAATGACTTCAATGCACAAAGTATTAGCTTCCATATGCAAGCAGCTTTCCAGATGGTTTCTATCCATTCGGAACGTCTGCTCCCAAATCTCACCGCATACGCCTCCTCGACAGAGCCACTTCCATTCCATGATCCAACACACGCAATGCTAGCGTTACTTCCAAGACAAGAAGTTCCAAGCAAAAGCAAAAAGTATCGCGAGGTGGTGAGGCTTAGCCTCAGCACTTGGAGGACTAAACATATTCAATGCTCAATGCAGAAAATGGGAAAAGGGAATCAAATTTGCAAGGTCCCAAAGTCAAATTTATGGAGCATTGGTATGATTGTACTCAGTTTTTAAAGTAGGTGGAAAAACAACCACAAAAAGATGTCAGCACCAGTCCCTGAGAATTTGGAAGTCTGAATTAGAGGGAAACAACAAAGGCTTTTGGACAAGTTGTGGTCCAGACGAGTGAGGGGGTAGTGGGAAGGAGTCCAAAGCCGGACGTGGTGGGTGGACAATTTAGGAGTTTGAAGGACTTGTTCAAGCAAATCCGCACCTCCACCAGTTTGGCATATTCACCATTCTAAAAAAAAGGAATGTGCATGCCATTGGGATCAAAAGCCATCAGAGGTGGTTGGATGAAATAAGTCCTGAATGAATCCTCTACTGAAGAGTAGGCAAAATGACATTGGAAAGTGGTACCAAGGGCGTTTGAAAGGAGGCCACAAGCCTAACACCACCGTCTTCAATAGATGAAAAAAAAGGGCGCACACAGCGCTTTAATCAGCCAGTCAGTGGGGAAAGGGTACTCCCACCTCTGCCCGAGCAGACACACTGCGCACCTTCCAACTATTCCGCCCTACTCTCCGGAAATTCATGAATGAGCTTCACAGACTCGAGTCTCACAACAACAACATGGAAAACAAGTGGCAAGTAATGAAGAGGATTGGAAAACCTCTGCAAAACAACCCGAGTCGGTAAGCTCTTGACTTCTACCCGAGAACGGCCTACTGCACTCCCACTTGACAAATATCTGCTGCTTGATCGTCAGCAGATCTTAACGCAAGAGACTCGAAGCCGGGCAAGACAGTTGTGCAGGGATTACGCACATAAGTAGGCAACTGATTGCACTTTCTGGGGCGTCTGCAGTCATTCCACAATCCGAGCATTTCCAAAGGTTTCGTTAGCAAATGTCGCCCATTAGAGAGTTCGCATGAAGCGGCTTAAGACAGTACTGGTTCAGTGCAAATACACAGAACCAAAATGACTCGGCAGAATGGAGAAATCGCGTCTGGCACAAAGTTGACTAGCAACGAGTAAGTTCTGCCATGGTCAGACACACGACAACTCCTGAGAAATAACCACCATTGCACTATCGGTAACAATATGCCTATTCCAAAATCCGCCATCTCTTGTGCATACAGACATACGAGCCTCAAATTGACACCATCACAGCTTCGGCTTTCATTTGGTACTTACCCTGTCCAAAGAATACACCTTGGGTACACCGCATCAAAGTTGACCACATCAATAAAAAAGTAAGTACCAAACTGGAATAAGCATTCAAAAATCATCATAGGAATTTGCACACTTTAATATCGGTGCCTTTCTGATCGATGCCCATCCAGTAAAACCAGTCCTAAGTCCACAAAGGCATACAATTTCAGTTGACTGTTTTTGACAAGATCCAGAACCAAATGGCAACCATCCTCATCCACCACAATAAAAAGACGCAATGCTGCCCACAGTTATGGAGCAGGAAAATGAGCTACTAAAAGAGGAGTACCGACATGCAAAACCCCACTAACCGACATGTTCACTCACCTTCCAAGAGCATTGTAACCGGACGTCAGCACCGAGATCACGCCTCAGGATGTTCAACACTGAGAGTGTCTGGAAAATCACAAATACTTCCACTTATTCACATGGCGACCGAGAAAAAGGAATGCATTTGCAGTTAAAAATCGCTCACATCGTAGAGAGTTGTGTTGGAGGCTACAATATAGTTCCGATCGAATATCCTAGAACAAAAGAGTACTTTTGCATTTCAGCGACCATTGAAGGGATAGCAAGGCGGATTGTTTAGTTAACTGCATGACAAAGGGAAGGCGAAACGTTAATTAGAGTCACTGTCGATAAGAATATAACTGATTCTTCTTTCATTTTTCCAAGACCTGCCTCCTGAGATACCAGGTAGTTTCATGCAGCTGCTCAGGCTAAAATCTACTGTGATGAAGGATTACCAAAGCCTAAAAGGTGCACCGAGAATATTTAACCAGAAAACACATATTTTTGACCGAAAGATCACTTGTCCTTCCCTTGTCCTTGTCTAGATTTGTTTATTTCTCATGCTCTCATGAAAGCCTTGATCCCGTAGCGCAAAACACTACCGATGTGACTTAAACCAATCCCAAGCACGAATCACAGACGACGTCTTCCAGCACAAATAGGACTCACTTGGTGAAGTTGTACATTCTCTTCAACGTAAGACTGGCACCAAAGTATTCACGTTGATTTGTAATCACGCTGTTATTTTGAATAACGCAGATACCGTGTTTTTCCCATTCATGACGCCTGCCGAAGTATTGGAGGATGCAAAGGACAACCGATTCAAGTAAGTCATTACATTGTTTATATCATACGTAAACCGCAAAATGTATTAAAGAAATAACAATCACTAAAAAGTGGAGACTATTCTGTTTGAATATTTCAAGAAAGTGGCAGACAGCTTCATTAAACAAGAATGTAAAACACCCGAAAATTGCAGTTGGCACTACATAAAATGCCATTCATTTGGATGATAACATTCTTAGTAAACAATGAATTAGTACGCAAAGGTAGGATTACAAAAGTTGCATTCTGCAACGCGATAAGTGCAAAGTAGACTTTTCTCAACAAGAAACGATCCATATTTTGAAGAAATTGCTCCAGAAAGCGTGAGGAAGAACCTAATGATCCGACGCGATTGGTGTTATCAGCATAAAGGAATGAAACACCTAACTGGTACAGTAAATTCTACCACCGGGGAATCTTGGACATTAAATCCAATCCTCTGGGAACACCCACCAAAACCGCCATGGATGATTGAAGCTCTTCTCGTCTACCCACTCCCGTTTCAGCTCCTCAAAGATGTCCTTGAAAAGGAAAATAGTGTTTAGCAGGCACACAGGCACCTAATCATGAACAATCTGAAGTTAACCAATGTCGCATTTCGCGCGCTCAAAAAGGTGAGAATGGTGTTGCTACTACTTCGCTTCACATAAGTAGCTTCAGCAAAAATAACCCGTAGAAAGTGTGATTGACATGCCTTAATGGAACCGTTATCGTACTTTGGGCTGTCACCGCACCCATTCATCTCCGAATTCGGCCACAGTTGCGCCCTGAGAGGAAAATTGGAGACGAATTTAAGGATAAGCAGCAGATACAGATGAGGAAATGAACGTACCATAAACCGTGAATATTAAATCCGTTAATGACGCGAGGGGAGGAGCACTGCAACAAGAGGAAGTTCAACGGATGAAGAATTCCCTTATTAGTAAGTGCCAAAAATTGCACTTCACTTAGGTCTCATTCTAACTAGGATAGAGATTTAGGTGAAAGTGGAAGTACTGTAGATAGGGAAAATAAGACGCTACGCTGTAGTTCAGCACATCACATTTTAAAAGATGAAAATTCGAAGTTGATTCCATTGTCGCTGCAAAACTTGCAGCGATTTCGTTGAGAGTCAAAAGAGCAGATAACACTACTAGTACTCTGCTGAGAAAAGTTCATAGCTGTTTCCTGCATAAAGCGTAAAAAACTGATATAAAGTACCTACACATAGATCTAGAAGGAGACACAAAAACTCAGAAAACCTGTGACACGAATGAAGGTAAAATATTCATGGGCAAAAATCATGCCATCAGATACACCATTACCGCGATGAACTGGCAATACCCAGGTGGCCAGGTTTGAGTCAAAACTAGGTAGTCCCACGTACCATTCATATTATACCCAGCTGGATATTGAAGAGAATCATTCTTTTGATGACGTGCATCGAAATATGTAGAAATAATCTGTTGGTACAGCCAAAAATAACCAACAAGGGAGAAAGCGAAGCCCCAAATAAGCCTAAAACGCAAGATATTGCAAGTGGGAATAATGCTAAAAAATCGGCGCAAACACTGCTCCTGTGACCAATATAAGGCAGAGAAGAGCTTCAAATTAAGCTACTTTAATGCGTTCTTTAATGACAGCTGGCAAAGGCCCAACTACACCGACAACTCACATCATCAGGGTCGCCCTTTGAAATTTGGCTGTGTGTGACGAGTAATTCAAACAATACCTCATTAAGCAAAACCCACTAACCGAAAAAACAGAAACCCTGGTATTCACATTTTCGGATAATTTTTAGAATTATCAAAAGTGATATGCTCTCGTTAGATTTGTTCAAGCAATTATTTAAAATAATAATTAACAAAGTAAATCATCCAGGTTTTGATGTCCTGAACTCTGAGTCTGAATCTTGGCGCAATGTATTTACTTTCTTTTGCATACTTCCAGATCAAGAAATCTGATCAGAGCAAAACCACCTGCACTGTGGGGGTGTAAGACAGTGGTAATTTTTTAGAGTTTTTAGGTTAAAATTCGCCCTCCAAAACTGCTGAATTCTCTCAGCCATTAAGTAAACCCAATCTCACCACGCGCCACGCAAAGTGCCTATCTAAACAAATATTCTTAGTATTGCAGCATTAAAATTACTGTCAGTACTTACATATAGTTTATGTTGTTTGCTATCATAAGTAAGTTGATTATTTCGATATTTAACACTGCGAGTTTTATTTTCAAAAGATTACAAATAGTATGTAAAGGAACTGTCTTGGATTGCATAGGCATGTTTTTATGGGTCAATTTTGCTCGCAGTCTTGTTCTTTACAGACTTGAGCCATAAAATTAAGATAGCAGTGCATCTGTTCCCTTAATCAACTTTGCATTAGTGTTTTAGAGACCTCGATTGCGCAACCACTAACTGGCTCACCATGGCATGAAACCTTATCTTATTTGCCTAACTGGCGCTATTCGTATAAAAAATGAGCCAGGTTAAGTTTTCATCATGTATGCCAAAAGTCCAGTTGTTAGGTATCCACTATGCATGATATTGACGAATTCAGTCAGGTATAATTGGTGGATTACTGGATTTGTCCTATTTGTTAACATGACGCTGTTCATTTACCGAGTTTTGAGCGCTTCCACTTTTGCATTCAATGCGTTTTAAAAACTTAGCATTATAAAATCCTCCTCTGACCTAACAAACAATGACTCGAGAAACTCTCCCCTTCTCTGCCTAAAAATTCCTCGAAATCACAAACATTACTTGAGTGAGTAAAAATTATTTAGACACCGAATCGATGGATTTGATCAAAAATGTTGGTTTTTAATTAACTAAGTGAAGTCAATGTCATCAACGGAATACTTGTGGCTTCGATACATGGGGATGTGGAAATTGGCAGAATGGAGGCCTTGCAAATGCCTCCTGGCAGCCCAATCCCGTGGGATGCGGAATCCAACTAATCATATGGTTGCGAAATGCTTGCGATTGCTGGAACGAAGTGAGGTCAGGCATCTCCTGTTTTTGACCTAAATGTAATGGGAGTAGCATGAGTAGCATGTTTTTTTTCTCCAAAAAGTATTGCAAGTAGCAGCTTTTTACCATGTGAAGTCGATGAGTTGGAGAGTTCACCTTCGCTTTCGGTGCCGCTGTCCATGCTGCCAGTTGTGGTCAGGATGGAGGGTTGCGCGTGTGTGTGCAAAGACAGTGCCTTTGTCTTTGCAATAAAAGGCGATTCATTCTCGTTCTCCTCGTCTAGTTCATCCTCCTCGATATCGTCTCCATGAGGTAGTTTAAGATCCTCTTCATTCCGCCAGTTAGTCTGACGAGAAGCGTCTCTTCGCAGGCGTTTCTCCTTAGCTCTTAAAGGAATGCAAACAGGTTTATTAAGAAGATAACTTTGTAGGATCACGCACTTTGTCTACAAGAAGCTGCACTCTATAAAGAGTGTTGGAGACAGGGCGTTATGAGACAAATAAAACGTATAAAATATGGCCTATGCTTGCATATGAGTTATTACTTCGGCGCAAATATTGTGCTTTTTGTGATTTCTGCACAAAAATTATAACTTATTTTGTTTTAACATCAAACTTTTAAACTAATATATGCGTCTTTTTACCAACTGAAATTAAAGAGGGTTGTTTGAAAAATGCCCACCTTGACAAATGCAAGTAGCAGTGTAAATGTGGTAAAACGATCTGCCTGTCTGCCCAAAAATTTCCTTCAGTTGACAACAGAGAAATGAATTTCGGAATCAGTAAGGGAGAGAGAGAGAGGAGGACGAGGAGGAGGAGAAAGAGAGAGAGAGCACTGTCGTCTTAATTAGGCTGGGCAAATAAAATATTCATAGGCAGAAGGGAAGTGGTCAGGCGGAGGGAAGAACGATGGGGTAAAAAGGTTAATTAAATCTCCCTACGACACACAAGGGATTGGGTTTTATGTCAGAGAGTGGACCAGCCAACAGTTTAGGCATCGAAGCGCTTGAGAGTTGCAGTTGTAAGTGGAAAGATACTGTTGTCTTATTTTTGATAAAAATAAGGAAGTGGTCGGAGTCAACTCTTGCCCCAGGCTTCCACTGGGTTCACACGAGCGTTCAACAGTGAAGCTGCAGCTATTGCCGATTATGATGGTGATGATGAAAAAATTGCTGTGGAACTCTAGAGGAAAAGCATTGATGAAGGGTTGTGGTTCCTAGCCGGGCAGGGCTCTTGGTGTCCGTACATCCTTTCCAAAAATGCTAACTCGCCAAGCAGAATTAAAATAATTTCGCTAGGTATTATCGACGGCGATTGAGTTTCTTTCCTTCCAGATTAGCAATGCCATGTCTCTTGAATATTTCATCACCGATTCTGCATCCACCGGTGGATGGCATAAGTCATCTTTGCAAGGGCTAAACAGTCGGCCTACGCGTGAGCACCGACGAAGCTTGACTCTCTCTCAGCCTAGTGTGTAGTCAGAACTCCAAGTGTTACTGTGAAAGCGCAAAATTTCCCTCCAGGAGTCAATGTCGAGCGTATCTAAGACTGCATTATGGTGGATAAACTTGAAAAAAAGAACCGAACCAACTGCACATGCATTTGACAAGAGAGCATTACCGGGGCAGGTAGCCGTATATTGAAGGCTGCCTGCAATTTATCGTGGGCTATAAGATCAAGTAACGTAAATAAGCAATTGTAGGCGGGTTTCCTGGTAAGCTTAGACAGTGCGGAAGACTTGAGAATGAAACGCTCAAATGGCTCGTGGTGGTGGGCAAGCCACTGCAAAGAGAGGCGGTCTGTCAGGCCAACAGGTCGTCTCAGACGCCCACAACGTCTTAATGTGCCTCAAAAGCGTAGTTAAAGCCCTTCAAAAAATAATCAAGTGCTTTCCTCTTCCATGAGAAGCATAAATTAGTTGGTTTGTCTTCATATTTGCAACACGCTCTTTTGGAGAAGGTGCCTTAGCATTCAGCATTTAAGAAGCATTCAAAAAAGAAACGGAATTAAGCACAGATAAAGACGCCTTGTCCCACAAGAGCTTTGAACTGACCTTCTGTTCTGGAACCACACCTGGACCACTCGCATATCGAGACCCGTCTCAGCACTCAACTGCTCCCGCACATGCCTTGAGGGCTTGGCGCCCTCAGCGTAGGCCTTCTTGAGCGCCTCCAACTGCTTTGCATTGATTGTCGTTCGTGGGCGTTTGTTTACATTCTCCAATTCAACTTCTTAAGACAACAAGAAAAAAGCCACACGCGCATTCACATACTACTGTTGTTTTCTTAAGTACTATGCACACACATCAATTAAAGACCATAACACCAACCCTGGTGTTCAACGTCCTGCGAAAATATAGCATCTGATCATCCATGCTGATAAGCCTCTTGTACTCCTCATCTTTAAAAGGTTAAAGTTGACCGCTTTGTATACGCTTAATGTCACTACCAACAGGAATGCCTATTCCAGTGGTGAATGAACGGCTGAATGCCTTTGGGCTTTTCAACCTAAATGGTACTTACTAACACTCTCAACTCCATAATGCAAGCCCACAAAAGCTGTTCCAAAAACCATCTTGAGAAAGCGAACGAACACCGTGTCAATGGCTCCTACTTGTCCGCATTCTTTACATTCTGGTACCTTTGGTAGAACCTCTCCGTGGTGATAAGCGGTTATTTTAGCCTCCATTTGAGGCACAAAGACGAGACTGCATTAATAAGCTTAAACTTTCTTGAATGGTTGGTAGTTTTGCTGCTGAACGTCAGGCAATCGTAAACTTTACATGGGGGAGAAAAGGGGCTAGTTCATTCCAGAGACGTGGTTAAAACTCACCCTGCGCCTTAATCATGGCAAAGTCAGCTTTACACATGAGTCGACGATCCGCAAGGAGGTAGAACTCATCACCGGTGTTGAGAGATCGTGCACAGACGTGACATACAAAGCATTCCAGATGGTAGACATTGTCGTGAGCCTTGCGAACCATCTCATTCGGTGGAATGCCCTCGTCACAGCTCGCACATTTTGTTCCAAAGCGTCTTAAAAGGCGATTACATCGGTAAGTAGGCAAGTAAGTAAGCATCTTTTATAAAAGCAAATGCCATGCCTTAGATGTGGCTTGGGTCTATTTGTCGAACCGTCCAGTACTGCAGTTACACAATTTCGCCTTTACAGGGTCGACTTCCGTAGAAACTGCCTTAGTGTGTGTAGGGCTAGAGAGGAGGGCTCCGCAGTCCCCACTTGGCTGCAACCACGATAAAATGAAGGAAAGTTGTGTACTAGGTGGCTCGCATGGCAAACAACGGGAAGCGAAGTGCGCATAGTCCTCAAAGGCACGTGGCTAAGCCAGACGCTGATGCGAACCGATTCATTTTGAAGGGAAATTGAGAAAAAATCCAGTTACTCGTTTCTATAACTCTACTACTTTGCACTAAAATGAATGAAAAGTAAGTCAAGGAGTTAGCATTAAGTAAAGTATTTCCAACGTGGCACAGTGCATGATCATTCGCAAAGAAGTAGGAGCTGGAGTGACTTGAAACCTTTGAAGTCCAATTGAGAAAGTAGACGGGAAATTTAAACGCAGTATCTTCATTCCTTGGATGGCCAAGACACTGCTTTGCTCATTTTGGTGGTTTCACCTCTTCCACCACGTTCAAAGCGGATTTTCCTCTCTGCTGCAAACCCATTCCTACCACACACTTTGGAGCCAACAAGTTAGAAATTCATTTTAAAACTGACAGTAGCGTGTTTGCTGGTTAGCATCGTGTTTTAAGGGAAAGTGTGGAATGTGACAGCAGCCATTAATACGAAACGAGAACCTCAGTTACAGGGTTGCCTACTCACGGAGTCACTCTCGCGCCTACTCAGACACACCCTCAAAGTTCATTAGTTCCATTTGTGTATGCAGGAGTGCAAGTGTGGATGTGTGGGTATGGATGCGCCAGATCCAACTCCCCTCGTCTGCATCTGTCATTAGTGGAGTCTGTGCGCATACCGCACTCAGGCAGTTGCTAGGGCTATAGCCCCGGCTTTATGGACTTGCCATTATCCCAAGCGAGAGAGAGAAGGTGAGGGGTTGGGGAGATGGCGAACAAGTATAGCCTGCCCAACTCCCTCCGATGATCACCCTCGTGGCGTACAAACAAAAGACAACACTGAGTGAAAATTTGCGTTTTCCGAGACCTCAGCCGACGGGAAAATGGGCAGATGGGGAGGGAGCGTTGTCCTGGTTTGATAGAAAACGCTTAGTTGCGTATCTCTTGAAGACCCGAGTATTTCTGCCTATAGGGCAGTCAATTTAGAATTATGCATAAATACATTCAGGCGCTGTGTGCATTAGACTGTTTTGGAGTTGGAAAAGAAATACACAAACTAGACGTCTCGACTTTAACGGTGAAATCGTAGTCCCATCTTCCTCCTTGAATGCCCCCATCCCGCAGAAACTCCGCACCCACTCAAGTCCGCCCTTTTCTCAACTGTTTGAAGCCTGGCACACACTTACCTAAAAAAGTCACCACGACAATAGACTTCACCATCGCGATAAAAGCATTTGTTCACGAGGGAGACGCCACAGTCGGGACAGTAGAGGCACTTGGCATGCCAGTACTGATCCAATACGAGGAGAAGGGTTTTTTCATGCACCTGCTCTGAACAACGGCTACAGATTGGCGCTGGAAGGATAATAATGAATTACAAGTCACTGTAGTGGGTTCTAAATTAGCAGTACAAGCATAAAAAAGAGGCAAATTGTAAGCTATCATTGTGCTGGACAATGCATGGACCACGTCGAAAATGTAGGGTTAGGGCGTGCTAACTAACTGCATTCTACCGGTCAATGCAGGGGTATAATCAGCTTAATTATCGCCAGCAACTGCGACTTTCAAATAAACTCAATTTAGCAAATGGTTTTGCACTCTCTCTCGCCCTCTCTCCAGTCACTTAACTCGATTAATTCACACACAACAGGTTAAGAAGGGAAATAAAGGAATAGAGGACGAGATTCCAGTGTGTGCGCATGTGTGTGTGTGTGTGTTTGGAGGATGGGAGAGGTAGGTGGGGGCAGGTTGGGGCTAAGGTGAGAGGAGAATAGGCTGGATGATGGCTGAGCTCGCCTCATGCAAAGTACTTGAAAGTTAATCAGACTAAAAGGGAGAAACAGTAGATGATAAAGGTCCCGTCATTACTGACCTGCATTGCTAGTCATTGCTTAAGCCATGGCAAGTCAAAATATTATGATTACTTCTTTATTGGAGGGAAAACTGTGCAATGGCTAGAGCTTGATACCTCCAATTGAATCGAACCAAGCACCGAGACTAGACAGATCTATATTATCACCTTAAGATTTGAAAAAGAAAGTTTTTGTTTGTCTAGAACAGTTATTTGGATGTAAATGTAGGTGGAAAGAGTATTAGTGTTGACGTCAGCACATCAGCTAAAGATAGTCAAGCCTTAGAGCCACCAGACTGTGGCAGTTGCTAAGGTGTAAGGTTTGCAATGGATCAACTGTTGTCAGTGCTCCATATTTCACTTACCAGACGGTGAATTTAAAGGACCTTGTGCCGTTAATTGTGGTATTGGTTGTGAAGACATCAATGTTGACGTTTTGGTAGTAGCCGCATAATTCAGCACTGCTAGAAACGGCGGTGGTGGTGGTGGTGGTGGTGGTGGGAGAGGTGGATGCATTCGCATAGTCCCTAGTTCGATTCCTGCTACTTGTCCACTCCCCATAGGACTCAGCAAGTGATGATTAGCCATTTTTGTAGACATGCACATAGACTTGCACTACCATTTGAGCGCTTACTGTCGCACGATGCTCCCATTGGCTGGCGTATGCTCTAGGCCAATGCGTGTTGCGTTTCTATTGGATCATGTTTGCGTATTAATTCTTGGGAGGTTACACAAATTACTTCTTCCCTAAAGCAGATAAGACGGCCAAATAAACCAACAATTAAACTTATTTTTGCTACTTTCTTTGCGTACCTTACTAGCAACAAGTAAAATCACGCAGAAATTGGCTAAATCGAAAGAAAGGGAATGCAAAGTTGGATACTTGTAGTCATTCAATAAAATATGAGCACTGTAAATGAGGCTTATTATGGAATATAAATGACATTAGTAATCAAGTCACTTTGTTTAGATGATTATTTGTTGCTTAAAATGTAAACTTATGCAGAAATAGTATTGGTAATGATGTCGGCTACTTTAGGAATGGTTTTTTTACCAAACTCTAAGTGAGAATGTTTGTTGCTCTATAAATAAGTATATCGCTTTGTTAATTCTCAACAAATTGAAAAGACTGACATGCCAGGCATGTTTTTATTATTTGTGTATGTAGAATGCTTACTATGGATAAGAGAGAAACAATTTTTCTCGTAAAAAATTCATAAATTTGCCCTTCTAATGCAACCTTCTTGCATTATTCTGGACTTTTTTGTTGTTGTCAGTGTTCCAGATGCGCATATTTTTCAGTCAAACACGGAACAGGTTAATGGGGGAAATTATGGTGCTAAATTATTCAAGGAACTCTACATGCACGTGCCTCAGACAGGGTTCCTCTGGCGCCACCACCACCGTCACAAGCGCAGTCGCCACCAATTCGAAGATACACTTGTAATGCTTTGCTTAATTGCTGCTTTCGGTTTCGACGACTTATGTAGCAATAGTGCCTCAGTCGGGTAGGCATGGACTGCAGGCCATGCCGGTAGCCCTGGACCTTATAAGATTTTAATTCTGATCTGCATCGCTTTTGATACGCCGTAGCGGTGTGAAAGAAGTGAGTGGGAGAAACGCTGATGTCTCATAAAAGAAGGGCTAAGAACGACTTCTGCCTCCAGCATTCAGCCTATTTCCATTTACTACAAAAAAGTAACAGTATACAACCTAAAAATTGTTTTGTTTCAGAGGTCACCCTATCACTACTCCTTAAGGAGATCGACATTCCAACGCTGATGGTTGTTGAAAATCCCTTACTTTGCATACACTTTCCAAACCAGATGAAACTTTAACTCCTTGAACTGCCAAGAGGGATCAGTGGCGTTGATGAATGACAAAGTTATCTCGTGGGTGCTTTCCCCCAGCGCTGATTGGGTTGTGATGGCTGACACGGGCCAATCTAGCTGAGGAGTGTGTCGAGAAAGACCCCCGAAAGCGGAGGGTGACTGTGCAGTGTTTCGTTTGTTTGACTGTCGGTTTCAATTGCGGTCACTTGGGTGGTCATATTGTCCTAGGAAGGTAAGCATAGTCTCCAAGCCATTCAAGCGGCCACAATCCCCTTTTATTTGCAGGAAATGGGCCCTAAAATTATGCCTTCCTTCGCCTTCAAAGAAGTCGCCGAGCGCTAGAATACAGGCACATACCATTTAAATTTATAAAATCTAACTCACTTGACTCTATTTTTACGATCCAAACAAACCTCGAACAGTACACACTGACAGTACACACTGTCAGAAATGCTTCGTATCAGTAGTATTATCTCCTGAATAATCACGTGTTCTATCTCATCGCCACTATTTATCTTTTTTAAACAACGATGTCCAGGAGTGGCAATTCCTCATTTATAATACCTTTTTCCTCCCCATTGTCTAAAAGGCTAAAATTTTTTTAAGACTTGCATTGGCTGAATTTGGGTAAAGGAGGCATTGCAGCGCCGCTATCACCCAAATCTCTCAAGCCATAATTTGTAGGCGCGCCTCACATTTTAAAATATCCACTTGTATAAGTAAAAGAGCTTTAAAATAATAAAATTATTTATGCACGAATTTGTTTGCTCACGGAGGGACCGAATAGCATCTTCCTTTTTACGCTTTAAAGGAAGCATTGGTGACCATTCATGTGTTAGGGAATAAATTATCATATTCCAACTTCACAGCCAAAAATTATCTTGGGCTAATTTTAGCCAAACTTGGAGAAGTCCCTTGTCAACGCTTTCGCACAGTCCGAAACAATAGGTTGCGTCAGCGTTGACAGTGCTACTGATCACCATCGGTTACAAACACACTGAAACTAGTGCACAGCCATTATTTTTGACGTTTAAAATAAAAAAACCCCAACTATTCAGTACAGTCATTAGTTTGGGGTTCTTTTGCCTTACTTGTGATGGAGAATTGTAAGTAATAGCTAAAATGGCTTATTTATCTCCATTGGTGAAGACAATTTGTGAGCAATTCTTCCACTCGTTTAAAGACGAATGGCAGTGACTGTGACCGGAGGTCTCCACATGACGCTGCATTTTCGGTCCTACCAAATGTAATTTGAGGGTGATTTTCAATGTTTTTATTAAAAAAAGCAATAAAAGTTATTAGGGATGCTTGCCCGTGGGTCGCTTTTGAGGTGACTAGACATTTGAGAAAGCAAAAAAGGCATAATACTGCGGCAGAACGTATAGTCAAGAAACAAAAGGCGATCAGGGCTACTGACACAGTCTGGCGGTCGCCTTCGATTGCCTCTAGCCGAAACTGGCGGTCAAGCAAACAAGGCATTGCGGGGCGTCTCTCTTCTCGTCGAGGATCTTTTCCTCCTTGTCAGCAGTCACAATGTAGTCGGTGCTTGAAGAAACACCCAAGAGCTACACCTGTCAGTCACCAACATCACTGAGCCCCCTTGGCCGTTCGACTGGACTTGAGGTTTTCGTCCGGTTCGCAAACTGCATTCAGTGCAAGGGGCTCTGCCGACCATCGGTGTGTCCATAGGGCGACGTTAGAACACCGGTGCCACTAGGCAGGTGCGGTAGGGATTTCTCCAAAGCGTAAAAACACTTCCAGGTGGTTCACGGCTTGTGTCGCTTCAGTTGTTAACAGTCTGCTTGCAGAACACGGGGATGGAGTGGATGCCAAAAGGCAGACGCCGCTCTCAGCCCTTCTCCCATCCGTGGCCAATACACATCTTTAGCACCGCTACAGTTTTTATAGGCGGTATAAATGGGGATGGAATTCATGTAGAAGTCGGATCCGCTTTCCACCGCCTTGAACGCAGTGGAAGACATCCCACTTAGGGCTGAAAATGTATGTACGTAGTCGGCAAGCGGTGCATCGGAGCCGCTGGTGCCGTCCACCTGCCCGTAACCGAAAGCGGCATTCAAACAAACTGGGTATTGCCGTAATTTGCCAATGTATAAGTGCGTCCAATCAAAATTTAAATTAATGATAATGATATTGAGGGATTTTAAGCTTTGATAAACCCAGAGAAACTATAGCAAAGACAAAAAAGTTGACGGGAAGGTGGCTAAGAGCGGCTAGACTATTCTCCCGAATCCCCTTTGATTGGCTATGACAGGCTGGTTCAGCAGACCAACACGCGCCTTTCATTATGGAAGAGAGCATCAATTAAATGTGACAGCCACGAAAACAACAACAATTTTTCCAGTAACTGAACAGTTTCCTTTCCAACCACACAACTGCTGCCTGTCCCAGTCCGTTGATTCCTCTTCTTCTACTAAGCAGTTTAAGCGAGCTTTGCTGGCAGCACCTCTACGCACTAAAACACATTCAAATAATTCTTTTTATGCAGGAAAACACAAACCTCTACGCACAGAAAAACCAAACCGCCCTTTGTTGCACAAAAATAATAGAACAAAAGAGCCACTGAGAGATGTGGTTTCAACTGCAACAAGATTTTATAATTCAAGCATGGCGACGGAAAAAGGCGCCTTACAGGCATTACCGTTGACGTCTTGGAGAAGACAACAGAAGTGTTGCGATCTGGTCCACGACATGTGCCTCCGCGTCGTGTCCGCGACAAAATTCTTTGTTGCTTCCGCGTTTTAACTTAAGTTAAATTGCATTTTCTAAGTTTGGTGGAATTAAAACAGGCGTAAGCATCGGTTCACCTTAACCCGAGCCGAACGCATGCCTTGGGGGATAAGTGGAGAATTGATAAATGGATGCGGTACGGGTGAAAATGTAGCGTCTTGAGACTTCCCTGAAGGCAAAGGAGGACACAACACCAGGCCAGAATGTGGATACAGTCGACCGGCAGATAGATTGCGGCGGTCGGCACGGCCCAAATGCCAGCCCAGCCGGACAGGATATAGTGGTCGTTCAAGCAACCTCAACCGACATTCAAACAAGCCGTATGCATTGCACAGTCACCTCTCCTCTTTTGGGCGTCGTCCTCGGCGCTCCCCTTGGCGAACATCCCGCGTCAGCCGTCACAATGTAACCAGTTATCGCCATTCGAGCTCAGCCAAGGGCATAATTGGCCACAACGCCACTTATTTCCCTTGCCTGTTCGGCTTATAAATCGATATAAGAGCAAGAAGTTCTGCCATCCATCAGCGTGTCCACAGGGAGACGCTAGAACACCGGTCCCCTTAAGCAGATGGAATGAGGAAATCCTCGAGACAAAACACTTCCAGGTGGTTAACGACTTGTGTCGCCTCAGTTGCTAACATCTTTCTTGCAAAGCACGGGGTTGAAGTGGGTTTTACAAGGCAGACGTCGCTGTCAGCCCTTCTGTTATGGTGTGGCAGAGGTTCCCCTATTCATTGCACTCGCACTTCTACCGCACCACTTCAGTTTGTTAGAAGCGATACAGATCAAAACCAAAGTCGCACAAAACTGGGTTCGCATTCCACGGCCAATAAAGTAGCTTCCAGAGACTCCCTCGAGGATAAAGAAAGGCATGATATTAGGGCAGAACGCATGCATATATTCAGAAAGCGGAGGGATTAAGACTACTGGCGTGGCCCGGAGGCCAGTCAACCCGAGCGGGCACTCTGCTCACCTAAGTGACCGCAGCCAACGTTTCAGTCTACCTACTAAGAGTTCCTCTTAACAAAACTGCTGTTTCGCATAAAAATTGGCGTTTCTCCAACTGATAGATGCGAAGCGCATTTGTTGCACTTCTGTTCTTCACCGCATTGATGAGGAGGATTGTAAGAAAAGGAGGGTAACAGAGACTGTCACTTAAATGATGTGATAAACGACTCGTTACTCAGCGTCTCCATGTTCATCCAGAAGGCAAAGAGTTCCAAAAAGGACTTAATAAGAGGCTAATGGAAAGCGAATAGCGGTGAATGCTTGACGCTTCATTTAGGGTTAAAAGTTGTTGTAACGGGAACAGTTAAATGAGAAGTATAAAAAGGCACAATAATAAAGAAGTGGATTCTTCTGTTGAACCTTTTATTTGGGCAACTTATTGTACATTTGTAAACAGCCTACAAGGAAATTTTATATTGTTAATCCCAATATATGAAAATACTACTGTTTGGTTAATAAGTAGTCAATACCACATCCATTTATTTCCATACTGAATTCCCTCCACCTTTCCAGCCTTCGTGAGGGATCAACTCAAGAAGCAGTGAGCAGGCTAATCTTATGCACGTGATCTAGAACTCGTGCCGCCGTGGGCAATTCCTCCCTGTGCCCCTCACCTCCCTGCCTGACGAGACGGTTTGGATGTTATTTTTTTCAGAAATCTTCATTATAAACACACGAAGGGTGTGTGCAAGCGAAGTCGAAGTGGTTAAGTCGCCTCATTCCAGAAAGCGATTGGGTTTAAATTATCCCCCCGCCTCTCGCCTACGAGATGCATTTAAAGAACGCAGGTGTTGCATCTGCTGTACAGGGGTCACACCGAGTTAGAAGTAAACGCTCGAGGAAGAGGCCTGATGTTATCAGGGTGGATGCTGAATGTGAGCGCATTAAAAAGGGTCGCGAAATGCGGTGTGTGATTGTTTTGTCGCACTGCAGAAGCATTCTTGAGGTGTGCGTAAGTGAGTGCTTCGACTGGTTGCGACGTAGGCCTTCAATAATGGCATGAGCTTGTGGGGTGTATACACAGTCATTAATTTGGGAGGAAGCTATGAGAGGCATCAATAAAATAGTAAGGGCTTGATGGACAGTAGGGAGGGACTTGTTGCCAGGACAGCGCTGAATGCCTTGCAAATGCCTAACCGTAGACTACACTTCCATCCTGCCAACTGCTGGAGTCGTGTCTGTAGCCTTGCAGAGGTACAAAATGTGCGCCAACTCGCCCCGTTGTATTTGCCTTGCGTTATATTTAAATACCTGGACTCATTATTCACATCAATTTGTGCGTGGCAGTAGTCCTAGTCGTTGGATGAGAGTGTCTTCTTGCATAAAGAAGGGACTGCATTGTGGACGGTGGTAAGTGAGCCGACTTCAGGAGGAGCCTTGGTGTCCCCAAGGCAGAGAGAACAACGTAGGTAGAAGGGTTTGCTGCTGCCACGTTTTCCTCCTTCTCCTTCTCCTCCGCCTCGTGCTCTTTTGACATTGGCGTAATTCAGCGGTGTAATTGGCAAAGACCTCGTCGTGAAGAGTGTCAGTTCTCTAATCTTTTCATGCATCTAGCCGTTGGAATTGATGCTGTTTAAGTAGATTTACGCAAACCGCTCCGATTGCTACTGCTGACAAGTTCTTGTAAAGCAATGCGACACAAGCTTAGCAGTCCACTTCTTGTGGGTTCTCCTGTCCACTGCGCTTTCCCCCTGATGCTGCAAGTTCGTTGATTTTGGACAGTCACTTGTAAATCGCTAATGGTTGCATTTAATCCCTTCTGTGCAATCACGCGCATCACCAGTGGGAGATATTCTACACTTAAAGCTCCGATGCACACGCGTGGCGTCCCATCGTTTCTCTTGATCTGCAGACCCTCAGCCCGCTCCTTGAGACGAGGATGGACAATAGTACAAATAGCTGCACATTAGTTGTGCTGTTCCGTCCTCTTATTCCTTGCCATGCCCGCCTCCGCTTCCAATTTGACACTTGACCAAGCAAACCCTACTGTATGACAGCCTAAGAGAGCTTATTCCATTCAGCCTCAGGCATTGCAGCAGCAGTCACAGCATGAATGGTGGCATTAACTGGGTGTATGATGCAATCACCATCAACACCAGCACGGTGCAACGCTGACAGTCCTGCCCCAGCCGACCACAGTCACTCATTGCCTCGTCATCTTATTTGGCGGAATAAAATATCTCTTGTTTGTGACCGTATCAATGTCTCTGCACCTCTTGTAGCATCAAAACCCAGTACGCACAACGCCATCCCAACTAATTGAGAGGATGCGATTCGAACCTCCATACATGCTCACAATCGCATTCCTTCCCATCTACACTGCTCCACTGTTTTGCGCCCTGCGCCACCCTTCGCCTGTGGTCCAACTTCATCCATAACGCACGCTTCCACACTATAGGCTCTTCACCTCTCAAGTCTGCAGACGTCTCACTTCTCAATTTCCTTCTTATGCAACACAAAAAATTCACAGAGTACAAAAAGAGGAGGGAGAGAGAGACGCGGTTGCAGCAAACCATTCTATTCGTATTGTCCTCTTCCCTTGGAGGAATTAGGACTCCCTATTCACCCAATGACGGTTACGCATTTCTCCGCCGGAAGCAGGCTTGCCTGCTGCCATCCGCAACGCAGTGCAGCTGCCGGTGCTAATTGAGCACTTTCCAGGTCGAATAGGTGTGTGATTATTCTGTTTTTTTTGCTAAATAAAAGAAACGAATCATGAGAATTGCCTCCTGGTAATTTATGTGCCTCGTTATCAAAAGACCTTTGCATTCTTTCGCACATTTCTGTATTTGTATGTGCATACCTGTCTTATGCAACCGTCCTATACCCGAAACCTTATTCTATGCTTAATTCAATAAAATTTATGAGATTTTGGTAAATTCAAATAAATTTATGCCGCCTCTTTTATTAGTAATTTATTACTCGTCTTTTTACGTCTCATTGGGCAGGAATTTAAAAAATTGAAACCGCTAAAACAAATACCCAAATACTCAATGAATTTTTGCCTGATTCTAAGTATGCTATTTTTTTTCTTTGAAATGTTTCTTAATTGTCCTTTAATGGAATGTCGCTTTGGACTTTGAGTTGTCTAAGAATATCTACTGATACATTTTAAGTAGCAAAATCAATTACGCCTCCTGAAATCACATTTCTCTGGATTACTCGCAATCCTAATGCAGTATCCAATTCCAGGTTTCACAACGAGGAACGGCATCGATTACTGTAAATGTTAAAAATCACGAAGCGGCTGCATGACACACTACCTAAAAAATGTCGATTTGATCGCTCGGTATGCCCTGTTCAACACTAAAGACCAGCAATTCGCATATCGGTCTACTTCTCATGCGTGGCTGGATTCGTGCATTATCACAACCTGAAAAAAAATCTGACACCCATCGTCACTCATGAACATTCCCAAAAGTCCAACTTAACAGTTAGTGTCTTCAGAACATCACTCTCTTCCTCATCTTACCTCCTCCGACCCGACCCGATGTAATTGAAAAATTGGGCTACACTGCACTGCTCTTGGGTGTGCGCAATCTGTTCATTTTCCTTGATATTGCGCAAATAAATAGTTTTAATGACACTTCAATACAGGCAATAAGCCCCCGATACTATTTCTGCAGTTATCGCAGGTCAACACATGTCCGAACTCCGTTTGCGAACACCACTACCCAAGACTCTTTAGCCACAATTCGTCCCTCTGTGCGGCTTAATGCGTTCACTGGTCAGCGTGATCTCTGACACACGCCTCCCCTTTTCTGCTGTAGGTGAATATGTCAGAATTGTCACAGCATTGCCGAAATACATAGTACTAGCAACTTAAAAGATCCAAAGCGATTATAAATGAGGCATTTGAACTGAATAAAAAAATCTTCCTTTTTCACCTCCTGTTATGATTAGCCTATTCTCGCATAGTTACGTATCACAAGATAACAAGAAAATATGGATGGAATAACCTAACAGGCGATTGATATTTGGGCAAGCGAATAAACCCGGGACCAATAATCACGACGACGGATAAAGGGCGATGCGCCCCAGTTAACCCTGATTTCGGCAAACATAAGTAAGCACTGCCATATTCATAATATAGGTCGTTTAGAAGAAATCTGGTTTATGTCATGCGAGATATCCTGCCGCACCCTACCTGCCAACCACGACACGTTCTGTGAACGTAGCAACTTGACATCACATCATCCTTCTCCCCGATTTTTCCTTCACAATAAAGGATACGCATAAAATTCAGCAAGAAATCGATATTGCTTATGTTTTTCCTTACCTTCTGAAGTCGGATGCTATGTCAGCACTCCTCTTTGTGGATAACCAGCGATGGTGAAGTACAGGCGGCGCACTTTAACTTGTTCTAGTGATGCTTAAGATAGCCAAGGGAGATTCTTACATGCTTGACAGCAGAATTGACAGTACAAAAGACGTCTGAAGAATGTTAATCCCAAATTTTTCCCCCCAGAACTTGCTGACAATACCTGAGGCTAGCTGTTTGAACTTAGCACAGAAGAAGCAACGCAATGCCAAGGGAATATTTGACTGCACGTTTTTACCGCTGCCAATGTTGGCATGTGCTTCCCATACAAATTCACTAAAATCCTCCAAAAAGAAGTAACGTACATTTAACTCTCTAGCACAAAAAGCAAATACAACCTCTCTTTGAGTCCAAACAGCAAAAAAAGTAAAGCTATTCGAAAGGCTTCCGTTTTACTAGTCAAGTAAGCAAAGAAAGAAAACCATATTCCATTGACATTAGAAAATGATGAAACTTAGTACTTAAAAATTGTAGCTCCACCCATTCACAACTAAAGGCGTTTCATAATGGATTCCCCACCCCGTAGTCAATGTGAATTTCGCGTGAAACGAAAAAACAAAATATGATAAGATTGCGTGCTTGAACAGTCCCACCGATATTAATTTTCCAATCTTAAATAAATTTTGCCGGGTAACTGCTTACTTTTTTTTGCTTAGGTGTATTGCAAAATTTGCCTATGGCAAGGGTCTTCATTAGCAGCGCTGTTGTGGCCCAATGCATCATCGAAGACAAAAGAAGATGTAATACTCATGCAAAATGTAAAATTCCAAAGTAGAGTAGGACATAAAGCTACATTTGCGAGTCAATGAAATCTTGGTTCCGTTCATAGACTATCTGATTGACCACTGTGCCTTCACTTGTTGGGCTAGCCTTGAGACCACGCCAGAAGTCCCGATTATTCCTTTACGCCAAATGCATGTCAGCTGCCCAAGAGCTGGCCCACCCGGTAATGGTACAATCAAGCAGCAAATTGATTGCATCTTTGCCACGGTCACATTCAATTCGTTGGTTTTGTATTCACCCCTGGGCTTTGGTAATGAAACTGACCCTACCAGTAATTCCAAGCCCTACTGAAGTCTTCCGTTCTCTATGATGAAGTCTCCATGCCGGCTACCTCATTTTCGTGTTCATTTAGTTGCAAATTCTTTCAACGAGATGAAGCAAAGTAAACAAATCCCCCAAAAGCTGCTTGGACTCACTTATTTTGCCTACCGTCGAGCTACTGATCACTGCACGGGGCTAGGAGAATCAGCCCAAACTGTTTCAGTGCAGTAATCAGCTAGCTAATTTTAGATTACTCCGTCGAGGCGGTTATTTGCCAACGCTGTTACAAGAAGAATTGATGTGCAGTGGCGGGAAAGCCGGTTCATTGTGATCTGGCAGGAGGATCAGCACCATGAATTTATGCGCGTAAACGTTGTTTTTTGACTGGGGAGTTATCTTTCTTATGTTCCGTTCGGCAGAACCAACGAGAGTAGCATACATCGAAGCTTGGTAATGAGGCAAAATCTATGCATCTGAACGAATGGACGGGAAGGCTATTATATTAAGGTCATCTCCAGAGGGAGGCAGTACACTTGCAGTCTACAAGTCCTTCTGCAGCTTCATAACAAGGCTTTCTCAAAGATTAACTATTTTCGACAACAAGAAAAGTTGAAAGGGTCAGTGAAAAGCTGAACTTCTCTGCACGGCTCGAGCAAAAGATGCTCGAAAAGTGCTTCAAGTCGTTTAAATGATTGGAAAAAAAGATATAATGTTCTCAACTTTTGACCGCATGAACTTGAGTCACGTGTAGTCGACTGAACCATCGTGCCACCCTCCTGAGAGTGGCATACTAAATTCCTCATCCTTCAAGTCCTGGTCACAAATCAATTGATCACTTTCGTCTATAACACCTAAATAGTGATGCGTCTTTACTTTCTTCCAGATTTGAGGACCATCACTTACCTACCTTAGTCTCGCATCCCAAGACTTCCACTGACCGGCGGCCAATGAAACAATCGTCCGATGTGGTTCGGGCAGGCTGCTTTGGACAAATCAGCCTTAGGGCCAACCAAAGAGAGCTTAATGAAGGGTATAATTAAACAATGCCGCCATATAGCCTGTCCGATTCAGTACCTGAAGCGCCAATGAGAAGGAGGCCAAAGCATTTTTGGCTCCGGAGCGAGACTTGTAGAAATTTCCTCCACTCCCATTGGCTAGCGCGCCCTGAGGAGGATCAATAAGGACACTGCTCGCCCAGAAGCGGACGTCCTGGCGGCTGATGGGCAAAAGGAGGGAGCAGCCTCGGCGACCCCATTCCCCGTCCTTCAGCATAGCTTGCAGCACTAAATGCCGCTTGCAAATGTTTAACGTTGACTAAATAATAGTGCTCAACAGTGGACCATATTTGGCTAGTTTTTGCCCCTGGCGAATGTAAGCAGACGGTCGTGATAGCAGTCCGACTGCAGATCTCAAGAGCCCTAAAAATAAACTCAACTGCAGTCAAGCAACAATTGCTTCAACCAACCGGCCAATTGACATTACACAGGAGTGGGTGGGCTGCCCTCCCTACAAGACTAAGAGACTGTTTGGCTTACAAATTTTACCACGGACGTCCACTGTACAGAAAAATTCCTCAAATAGGAGCATTCTTCTTGTCCCCTTTTCCTCATTTATCCAGTCAAGATCCCGATTCCATTAGAGAAGAACAGGTGGGCTCCTTTTTTTCCTCCAAGTAAGGAACATCACCGAGGAATGCAAGTCTCCTTCGCAGTTCAGCGTATCCATTCGCGAAAATTATTAAATATAATAAACTTCAATAAATGAAAAGGCGACACAGTGCATTCGCATAGGGAGGGAGGGTTAAGTTGATAGATAATTTGTAACAAAAGAGTAGAATACAACAAAAATGCACACAAACACACACACTCGCGCGCGCGCGCAGGAACTGAAAATAAATCACAACACTCGCATCGTTTCATACTTCCATTGTAACGATGACGACGACAGTAAATTGATATTCTACGCCAGGCAATAATTTCTAGCCTTTTTTTGCCCCCTTTTTTTACCACTTCACACGTTTGCCGGCCCACTGCCATGTTGGCTTTGCCCACCAGCACCTTGACCCCCTGTGTTACCCCCAGTTGAGCCCGGAGGATAGGAGAGCCGCTCAAGATCACTGATGAAAGTTTCAGGGGTGAGGAGGTGAGTGCCACCCACAAGGATGTCCCACTGTTTCCCGCCACCACCACCACCACCACCACCTCCGCCACCACCAGTGCCGCTACCGGTAACAGAGGTGTAGGCCGCCATGACCTCGTAAGCGCAGCGCATTTCGGAGTAAGATATGCCGCCGAGAATGAAGAAGATGAGCCGTGGGCCTGAGCGTGTCTGGGCGCTCTTCTCACGATGCCATTGGCCGTAGCGCGCCGACATTGAGCCGCCACCGCCACCGCTGCGACTCAGGCCACCGCCTCCGCCGAGACCAGAGGATTTCACTGGACCACCACCGAAGAAGGGGAATTGACGGACGTCGAGACGATCCTCACAAGCGTCCTGAAAGAAAAAAAAACTAGAGTCCTGACTGGATAGAGACAAAGTTTGAAGGTTGGACAATTGGAAGGACACGCATCTTTAGAGATCCAAGGGTGTTAGAAGAGATCGGCGCTTGCAGGAGACTGTTGGACAAACACGTAGACAAACCTGAGATGATCCGAAAAAACCAAAAAGGAGTAAATAATCGTGTGGGTGGGTAAGGAGTGGATCGAGAGCGGGCTAAGTGACCCAGGATGGATGGAAGAATGGGTAAATGGCCAGGTGGATCAGGTATGAGTAGAATGATGCAGGATGCGGAAAGGAATCAGCAAATGGGCCAGCAGATGAGTGAATCCAGATTGAGTTGATGAACTGCTGGAGAACAAGTGGGTCCGATAGCAATGGCCTGAACAATTGCGAACACAAAACGAGTGGATTTATTAAGCTACACATACCTCGATGAGGTCCTTCAGATACGGTGTCCATCGTGACATTTGATATTTCGGCTCATCGGCGCGAGTTCGACGATTGGCTGGGAGGTAGGGCTGGGGAGCCTTTCTACGCCCAATTGTCTACAAAATAGCGCACAATAGGCAAGGGCAACACAAAATTAATGAGCTGATCTTTGCTTTGTGCGTAAAATCAAACTTATATGACAACCAGAGGCTGGACGGTAGAATTCAAAATTTCTGGTCAAAAGAACTAAAGATAGAGTCGATTCGGAGTACCGATTTGTCGCTTCGCAATATTTGTTAGAAATCTACTGTTAGAGCGATTCACATTCCTTGTTATGTCTGTGATAATTTGAAGGATACTGCAAATCCTGGAGGGCATCTCATGGGGACGACAATTTCCCACGCAGCCAACTGGTTGACTTTGATAAGAAAAGTAATAAGAGATCCATATCTTGTAGAAAAATGTATATAAACAGTTTGCAGCGCACCGGACCACCGCCAGCGTCTAGAAGAATGGGGACTCCGAGGGCGGCAAGGTTGCGCACAACAGCAGCTTGGGGCTCGGGGATTTGGGCGTGTTGGATGAGCTTGGCCAGGTTCTCCTCACTAATACCGCCGCGCTGAATGACGTAGAGGAGGATGAGACGCAACTTGTCGTAAGTCGAGACGTTGGAGTCAATCAAAAGGGGCACAGTATTGCGCATGTGGTCTTTGATACGTTCACCTTCAGCGTCCGTGCCCAGAGCCAGGTCCTGCGAAATGTGAAAGCGAAAACAACGCTGAATTCGCTGCAATTTCACCCTTTCCAAACACACATCGACAACAGGAAGCCAGAGCCCTCTGGATGCTACGCACGATTATCATACCATCGTCATTTGTCTTCTAACCTTAACACACAAGAATAGCGAAGTAATAATGGGGACACAGAGGGCACCCAGACGATGACACGAGGAGAGCGTTTGAACGTACGCGGTTCGCCAGTCGACCGGAGGTAAAATACGCCAATGGGAATAATTGGAGATCGCAGAGAGACAAAACGTTCGACCAAAGCAAGTCAAAGAGAAGTGTAAGTATACCTCCGTTTCGAAATTGAAAAGAGCGGCTGATCTGACTTCCCCCAAAACTCGGGTGAGAAACGAACTTCACAACTAGCAGCCGATTCAATA
The DNA here is from genome assembly GCA_023375655.1 of Taenia crassiceps. NCBI lineage: Eukaryota > Metazoa > Platyhelminthes > Cestoda > Cyclophyllidea > Taeniidae > Taenia > Taenia crassiceps. Next base: position 896,992 of record JAKROA010000011.1, read on the forward strand.
ATAATAATAGTAATAATATGGGAGCTGAATGAGTGTTGGGTAGGAAAGCAACGCTCATAGAAACCTGTTATGCCTATCTCTAGCGCAATTATCCTCAATGCGACGGACTCAAGCCAAATGCCAATTTTCCAGGCCCAGGAAATGAGGCGACGCAGAAGAGACAGGGAAGTGGATGAAGCATCGTCCCCTCAACACCAGCCACTGCACCTCAATGACCTGGCCTGGATGCATGATTGATAAATTGCAGAAAGGCGGCAGACCCAAAGACCCACCTGTTCGACTCTGCAGAGTTTGTTGGTGTACGTCTGGTAGTTGTGCATGCAGTCCTCTGCCAGATGAAAGTGTGTGGAGTACATGGACAGCTCTTTCTGGTATTGGGGCATCTTCTTCAGCATCTGTGAGAGATCGCGCATCGTCGTCTTGTCACCACCACTGGCCATTCGCTTCTCCTCGGCGAACTTCTTCAAGTTGTTCGTCACCTAGGGAAAAAAGTAGTCTAAAAAAGTTTTACAGGTTAGTGATTTCCTGGGGGAAGGGAGAAGTCTACCTGCTGTGAGACTACAGCAATGTGCTGGTGACGCAGTTCCCGCCAAAGATCGTCGGATTCGTCCAGAATAATCTCCTTTTCTCGCTCCTCGGGTCCTGACGTGTTGATGTAACTGGCAGAAGATGCAGATGGTTACACTTGTAGAGAAGCTCAGTAGCGGAGCCTCCCTGTTCCACCTCATGAGAAATGTTCTCCACATTGATAACACCATCGGTTCAAAAACTTACGCAACGTGACTAACTCTGGATTCTCTTGCACCTAACGGCTGGCAATTTGGGTGCTTGCCTACGACAGTCGGATTAATTGTTAAACGACGAAAAGAATGCGCATTGTTAATAAAAGCAATGTTAAGAACTGCGGAATGGCCTCGCTGCTGTCGCTTCGGTGCAAATGAATGGCATTGCGATAATCGGTGCACAGCTTTACTGGCCGGCAGCATAGAGAACGCGTATTGGTGCAGGAACATTCGAATTTGCATCTCCGATGGCTTCTGTCGGGCTCTTTGACCAAGTTTAGCACGGCGCCCACTTCCAATGTTAGCCATCTGTCAAATGGGTTGTGTCGATATAATTTCACTTATTTGAACGACATGGGAAACTTGGATGAAGCGTCTTGAGGACCAGTACTGATCGCAATTAGCACGGGTTCAGCCAAATCGTGGTTAGGCGCCACACAATAAATGAAAAGAGGCTGAAGAACACCCTCAAACACAGTGTGTGACACGTGAACTATGGAAAGTCACACGAGGTGTCGGTGATGCGTTTTTAAGTGTAGAATCTGACCTTGAACACACAGGCGGTACATTCTTATACCCGATCAGCCGAAAAGCAAAGGTGACCAAGTCAAACAAAACGTGTTTAAGGTCGGGAGCGCGAGTAGGCCAAGAGCAGAAAGCGCAAATCCTAGTCGGGACGTGGAGAGGGCGGAGAATAATGAATTGACTGGTTTGCATAAATTAGCGCCCAGGTCATGAACCGTTGGCAAGCGATGCAAGTTTATTGGGTTGGGTTCGGAAACTTGGGTTTCTTCCTTTAAACCACCCGAGGTGCTCAAACATATGTCTTTGGGAAACAAACTTGCCAAACAATCCATTAATTGCTTTACGTTAGCAAATAAACAAAAAGACTGTTCAATAAGTCGCTCCAAGCAGTTCGTGTGGAGTGAATCTTTTGGCCGCTATAACAAATTCCAGCAGAATTGTCAAATTTCGAGAGAGTTGTTTGGCATATCCAACCACAAAATTAGAGGAAACCATGAAGCAAACTATTTTAGAGGTGTGTGCGTCCTAATTATCAAAGACAGACTAATTTGAACACAAATTGAATCCTTTTCAACGTACGTAGGATAAAATTTAGCTAAAAAGACAGTTAAGATGTTCTTATAATGCGACACAATGAGCTAGTCGTCTTGCCTACGAAAAACGATTAACACGTTCGAATTGTAATTTACGAGATTTCGTCAGAAAAGCGGCACGGCGACTAGACACAAAACTGATTTCCCTCAATTTTAGACGAAATTGCGAACAAGGCAACGCTGAGTAGCATGGAATCCTCACTCGAACGCACTCGTGGGCTGGTTCTATTGCGGAACTTATCAGAGCACAGAGAAGCACACGCAAAGTTCTACTGCCGGTTTGCATAACTCACAATGGAAACAAACATTATAGCAATGCATTTTGGTGGTTATTCACGGGGCAGTAAAACAATGCACACACACACACACACACATAAGGAAGCAAAATTTCGAATAGTTTACTTAAGAAACAACACAGCCCACAGTGAATAAATACGCCCAAGGCTTGAAATGATAGCAGGAGGAGAGCTTAAAAAGCATTAACTACTACACACATCCACTTACAAAGTTCCCGATTTAACATGGTAAGTGAGTAAAACTGCCGGGAGCACTCTTCATCCATAAGATTCGAGACAATTTTATGGAGAATTGCATCTATACAACACACGCCTAGCCAAGCTAAGGCACCTACGTGATTTTAGCATACTTACCCACAAGATCTAGCATTGTAAGTCCTGTGTTTATTAGAGATACACGAAGGGTTCGCAAATCCTCTGGCTCAAGATGTAACGAACGGGAGTGTGACCATGAACACCCAAACAGGATGGATACCACCACACATCCTTCTTTGCTGTTCCCAAAGCAAACGCAAATGTACCAGAATATTAAGGAATGTATCTGCACACAAACTCATGCCCAGTAATAGTTACCTAAGGGCAATTTAAAATTGAATCACGGCACACATATACTAAAAGCGCATTTTTGTAAACACTAACCGATACACGTCGTTTTCAATAGCCAGCAGATCATAGGCCATAGCCTGGAACGTAAGCTCGTGAAGAATTGGTGAGATTGGATCAAACCCCCGATCCAAAATGATCAGTTGGCTGCGATCCTTGTAAGGGCCCTCGCCCATCTGTGGATCGTCGGCCTTGTAAGCGTCCAACTTCTGCTGCACCAGCTGGGCGAATTCGCAGTTTTTATCGTGTTGACTGGGATTTGGGGAAAATGGTGTTAACAGGTAACATGATGAAAAAACCACGCAATCAAAAAAGTGCATACCTTCTGTAACGAATGGGCGGATATTCACCTATGGTGGCGCAAAGCGTCGCAATCTGCTCTGCGATATGTTCCAAATGATGCATTTGGCCCGGATGTGGGGGGTAACTCTGATGGAAATAGAACTGCGTACTATCCGGGGAGTCAAGGGAAAAAACTCGACACTCTACGGGTAAGAAAGCAATGTTGATCTCCTTCAGAGTCTTAATAAAGGTGGCACAATTCGACTGGCAAAGACGATTGAAGAGTTCATCCGGACAGGCTGAATGAAGTAAAATGAGAAAGTGAAAACACACCCACCCTCGGTTAAGAAAACGTGTGCAGCTTTGTACTGATAACGTGGACCCTGGAAATCATTCATAAGCGCTTGAATTGACTAAAAAACATGTTACTAGCTGATTCATTACTCGTTCCGTGGGAGTTATCAGGTAAATTGCCTCCAATGGGAGAACTTCACGACGTTTACTAGCATCCTCAACAACTAAACTACAATAAATTTAAAGGATAGACCAACGTGTTATGCCTTCATTCATTATTTCATGCATTTTACAACAAGAAGACACAATTCTAGTAGACAGTTTGTCCAAAACAAGGACCTTCCATTCCTTCGGCTTCTTCAGAGGGCGTATCACCTCATTCATAACTTCTATAACCCGGTCCATAAAGCAAGTAAAAAATACTTTTCGCCACACACTGCTTCAACGACATCTTAAATGCTGAAAGTTGGAATGAAGACTTGAAAGTTCTCAACACCCAGGAGCGAAGTAAAACGGGACGACATAAGGTCATAATAAAAGACTGAAAAATAATTAAAGTATTAAAAGTCGGGCCATAAATAAAACAAACTCATAAAAAATTTAGTATTTTTTAATGCATTAACAATTTTAAGGTGGTAATATGAAAAGCAGAACCGTGCGTGGCAAACAGGGCATTAGCTCCTAAATGCAGGCACGGCATTAGCTGCAACACTTCATATTTGATCAAATGTATGCAAGAATCAGAGGATATCCTGCTGCTCTCAATGAAGTCAACAGCCGCAAATTTACCAACATGAAGTAAAGAATATGCTGCGGGGCGCTGGTGCAATACTTAAAGACAAATAAAGTCGAAAAATTCATCAACCGATTCACACGCCTTAGCATAATGCAATGTACCTAACGGTGGGCGAGTGATTTAACTTTGGAAAAAATTAGTGCGGTTCACATTAAATCCTTGGCAAAAAGTTTAACCCCTACGATTTGACAACGATTGCAGTTTATTTTGTATGCCAAGTGCATGTAGTCTACTCAAGTAGTGTGCCTCAAATGCGGTCAGGAATCAATGCATGGTATAGAAAATCAGTGTATATGGCGCCTTACAACAATAAAAACAATAAGTTCTATTAAAAATTTATAAAAAATTGATTTTTAACAAGTATTGTTTACTTAACGTTTGCTGTTAATATGTTAGTTTTTTTTCGGATTGCATATTGCAATCAAGCCGTTCATTGTCACAAGCCTAAATAATTTTCTAAATTCCATTATAGTTTTTAAAAATTTTAAAAGGAAAATTTTGAAAAAAATTGTGCTAGGTAAGTTTATTCATTTTAATGAACAATCATGTGATTCTGAAGGCCGAATCGGGCATTGGCTGGCTGTCGGATGTCGAGTGCGCTCGGCTCTCTTTCTCGGGTTCCTTTGGGTGATTTTGATTTGTGGATTCTTTGTTATTGTATGCTTTTTTGAATAACTAGTTCCTAGCCTTCTGCTTTTTTTCTTACATTGAAGAGCTCAGATATTCTCAGGCCCTCCCAGTGTTATCTTCTCTGGTAAAGGCTGCTTTTGTTGTGAAATGATGTTTTTTGCTTGCTGTTTGGGAACGCAATTATCTAAATTATGCTGGTACTGGAGGTTTAGTTCAAAACACTGTACATGCCGGAAAAATTCATTCCGATTTGAATTAATGCTTTCTTTAGATCTTGATAGTTTTGCAATTGAGACATATTAGCTGCAATCAGTTTCCGGGCTTCTTACTTTCGTTACCGTTTACCGTGAAGTACTTTGGTAAAAGCTGGTCTAATCAGTAAGAAGCCGCCAGAATCTCTTTTTTGCTGAAAGTGTTCGAAAGTTTGCTGTTTGCATGGTTGCCTTTTATTTTCCTCCTTATTTTTCCAAATTTATACTCGTCACATTATTTTACCGGGCTAGTTTCTATTAAACTCATACATTTTGTGCTTTGAGTGTTTGTTGGATCCTATTCTTGTGTGAATACTTATTAAATACGGAATTTTACCTGAAAACATTTGCATAGCCTTCAATTATTTTAACTATTTGACATGTTTGTCGAGCTCCTTCTTTTATTTTTCCAGCGTTTCTCTACCGTTATTTTTCATTTAATGCTGATTTCTTGCTCTTCTCGAAAGGGTGTATCTATCTAGGAATGACTTGTTGTGGTGTCCCCTGAGTGATTTTCCAATTATTTGTGCATTAGTCACACGTCTTTTGGTCTCTTCGATGGCGCCCTCCGTTTAAGTGGATTTCAGGATTGTCACTCGCCAGGTGGTCCCTGGTGCACTTTGTCAAAGATATCGTTTGCTTAATTTAATTAATTTACTGAAATTGTTATTATTGCTGCTTTTGTTGTTTTTCCATGTTTCGCGTGTTCCATGTGCTAAATTCCTCGTACCATTTGAACGTGAACATTGCTTTGAATTGCTCATTATTCTTGCAGGTTTGGCTCAGATGACTGCTATTCCGACTGCTATTACAGTGGCGATTTGTTTCACCGGCCAACTTTTTGCGTTTGGTTTAAAACGCTATTTTAACAGAAGTCTTTCGTCGTTCATTGGCGAAATTCGCAGTCCAAGCATTGTAAACTCGTTTAATCCATAGGATTGTTTTAACCTCAGAAGTACCCTTTGATGGCAACCACAATTCACAGAAGCGTCTGCGCTTCTTAGGGTATTGTGTCGTTCATTTACGAACTATCACCTTTTTTGCTCCGGTTAGCCCTCATAGTGGATGGGGAATTTCTTGGTATCGTCTTGCCTTGTTTTTCTGTTTTTGAAATTAGAATTGGCATTGTAGCGTTTCCAGGAAGCGGAATTACTTCTTTTCTTCTTTGGACTAATTCATTGCCTTCCAATTTTGGCTTGTTCCTTTTGATTATTGCTTCCTTTTCACAGCTTCGTTCATCCTTTGACCCGCGACGACAGTAATGCAGTGCTGCCTTGCTCCTCCTCTTTTCTGCAGACAATCAGATTGCCTTTTTCTTGTCATTGCACTTCCTATTATCGTTTTTATTAATCTTGCTAGGATTCATTTTACTTAATCGTGTTACACAACATTTCCGGAATCTGCGCCAAAAAATTTGTGGTGGCACATCTAAGTTAAATACGCATCCATTTTTTTGTGGATCACGTCTCTTAGCTCCAAATACGGTGGAATTTTGTTGCCAGTTCTACTATTTCCCTATTGTTTATCAAAAAATGGAGCCAATTTCTTCTCTCCGTCAGTTTCCTCTTCCCTCCTCATCACCAGGTATTTCATCATTTTTTGCAGGAAGATTTACAACTCTCTCATGTTGGCTTAGCAATTTTCCTTCCCTGCAAATGCTATTCATACGTCTGGCACCAAGTTGACATCTGGCGTCTCTTGTTCGTCGCAAACACTGTTTCACCTTTGTATGTCTGGGAGCCGCCTACTCCAAATTGACTGTCTTCCAGTCACGGCTGGAATTATGTCGTTCAGAAGAAGTTAGGTTTAATCAAGCTGACTCATTTACTTTGTGCTGAAACCTGTTGATAGGTGCGGTATTATTTCAGTAATACAATCTCACTCCAGCTGTTGACACTGGATGAGGTTTTATTCCCACCTCTCGTTCACTTCTTTTCAGCCCTTGGGCGAGCTGTTTGTTGACCGGTGTTCTCAAATCTCGAAAAGGCGCTTTGCATCAATCTGACTTTTCCCCATTGCTGATAGCATGTTCTTCATCCTTCCACTTTACAACTGTCCGCATTTCTTGCTGCCTTCCCTTGGGCACCCACCGCCCAGTCCAACTAATTTTCTTTCAAATTGCGCAATAAATTTGTTCGCCGGCATAGAGAGACGTTGGCCTGATGTCAACGGTCTCTTAGCGGCTTTCTCTTATTCAAGTCGCAAGGAGATGTAGCATAGCAACACCGTCTGCCATCCATGACATTTTTCCGCATGATGTGATCTCATTTTGTTTCAGCGAGGTGGCGTCAGAATGGCTGCAATAAAGTGCAGCTTTGCATTCTTGAGGCCGTTTTTAAGTATTGCACGATATTTTGGCCCTTGATACCCGTTTCAGTCTTTACACCAGCTTACCACATATTCGTATGCATTTTTGTAACAATTTCGGACACACCGACGCCTGTTGGGTGCCTTGGTGCTAACACGAAGCCTACAAATCTGTTGGTCGTCGTTTAAGGTGATTCCTTGAAATGGGATAAACATTTCAGCCCGTTGCTTTGCACTACCACACTTGCCGTACCGGCGCCGGCTTCTGGTTTTTCCCAAAACCATGGGACATATTGCATGAATCATGAATTTCCGCTGCCCTTTCACTTAGCTTGAATTCTTTCGCACAGTTTTAACTCTCGCCTTCATGGTGTCATCGGTTTCGGGCATTTTCCTCCGTTCTTTCAGTGAACAATGCAAAAGTTTGTATGGCAACATCGATGCATTGTAACTGTACTGCAGTCGGTTTCGCCTTAAAATTATTGCTGAGAATACAGTGACAACTTAATGCAGTACTCACTTAAAACTACAACCCTTGGCGCTCCTCAAACAGGGCAGATTTTCCCTCTTTTCCTATCACGTTGTGGATGCACAACTATTGAACAATTTCATTCTTCTTCAAGCCACGGAGGATACCTTATTGCCAAATCGTTGCCCATATCTCCTACTTTTCCTTTAGTTTAGCTTCTTCTTTCGTTCACCATGAAAAGGGCGTCTTTATAGCATGATCCGAAGGCTTAGTCATCGTTACCACATAATAGCATTCTACCTCGACTCGTCTTAAAATGGCAGGAAACTGGTCGTATGTGAAAGCCTCTCTTGCTGTCTTTACCTGCAGACAAGGTGGCCGGACCCATCCCCACTTGCAGAGGTGATGTTGGTGTCGGTGGCGGCTTTGACAGCGGCAGTGGAAGTGTGGCCGATGTGATCGGCAGTCTGCCTCTCTGCATCAAGTGCCACCTGCCGCTGGAGGAGAAGTATGTGGTGCGGGTGCGTGGTCGCTTCTGGCATTCGCGGTGCGCTCTCTGCGCCGTCTGCGGTTGCAGTCTCAGCGAGTTCTGTTTCGTTCTGGAGGGCCGGCTGCTCTGTCGACAGGACTACCATAGGTGGGTCCCTCTTTTTGAGTTTTCGTAAGTCGGAGGAGCCCAACAGTATCGACCAGTTCACCTCCATCTTTCGCCTTTTATCAGTGATTTTGTGGTTATTTTGGTTGCGTGAAGTGTATCTGTAAGGCATTGCATTATCCGCCTCATCTAGTTGATGACTGGTTGGATGATTAAAACCGGTGTTTTCTTTTTATCTGTGTGATCTTCTTCATCGTTAAAACTTAGAAGTCAGACTATTGCGTTTCTGGGCTGGTCGTTCACGCATTCACTTTGGCGTTCATCTTCGGTAGGAGTTACGTCACGAAGGCAGTCACTTCTCACATCCCCTGCTCTATCCAACCACTCAAATTGGCCTATTTCAGTCTAAGCGCGTTGTAACTCAGCAATGCCTAGTCGCAGCACAATCCCAATGTCATTCCTGACAGTTTTTACAAGATGACAAGCCAAATTTTCGCTCGCATTCAATTTTGTTTTCTAATGCCTCTGTGATAGGCAAATTTAAATGCCTCCTCCTTTTTCTCTAGTCCGGAAACGTGGTTGTGTAGTGCTAATAGTTTGACTCAATCGCGATGTGGTCTGGAACCGGCTTTTCAGCCTCTTCATGCAATTTAGCACTCGACTTAAAACACAGAAGTTTTGTAAAGAAACTTGAGGCAAACGTTCTGAACTGCCTCCACAGCATTGACAGCGAGTAAGTTGGATCCCTTCCGTTCTTACTGGTTGACCTGCCGTTCTCGTTATTTTCTACCTTTTTTTCACCTCTGTCGTAGTCGTTGTAACGAGGGCGGGAAAAATTTCAGCTGATGTGTGGAATGTGCACTCTAAAAGAGGCTTTTTTACCTCTCTACGCTAGATTACTGCATCAAATGTCCTCCGCCTGACTAACTACTTTGGTAGGACTCGTCTTGCGTTTTAAAGATGGCATTGACTAATACAATGTCACTTATTTGCTCAACTCTGTCGTGTCACTCCTCATAATTTGCCGCTAATCTTTCACGTGTTCCACTGAACTGGATGATTGGATGAATGGCAATGCTTAGCATTACTTTCCCTACTAACCGGTACCTGTGTTTTTATAGGCTTTACGCAACGAAGTGTGCGACATGCAAGCAGCCGATGCTGAGCCACGAGTTGTGCATGCGGACGGGCGCCGAGGTGCACCACGTCTCCTGCTTCGTCTGCTCAGTGTGTCGCGAACCGCTGGTGGTGGGTGTGGAGTACGCCCGCGACCCTACAACCGGGGCGCCTGTATGCAAACCGGACTGCCTCCGCCGCTCCGCCCCATCCATCGCTGCCGCTCCCCTTGCAGCACAATTGCCCTCTGCCACCGCTGTCTCCTGCAAACGCGGTCGTACCACTCTCTCGGCGGAACAGCGCGCACAACTACAACGGGTGTTTGAGGAGAATCCACGACCTTCCAAAAAAGTGGGTCCCTCTAGGATATTCACATTTGTTAAGGATTTGACCATTCATTTCCATAGCTCAAAAACACCGAACTTTTCAGTACGGTCGAAAGTAACAAACTGTATGGATTCAGTCTTTTGATGAAGTTCACCTCAGATTTAGCCTCCAACCCTGGCTTGAATGACCTCAAAGTAGTTGAAATGAAACGCCTTCTTGAACAGGTGCTGCCTTGGCTGGTTGTTGAGATGGCGTTGCCAGACTCTTTAAGAAGATCTGCTTTTTATCCGCATTAAATGAATCAAATGACCAACTTGGCCTTATCGAGCGTTAGGCTGCAGCATTTCCAACCGCATCAAAGCGAAGTGGTAAACCTTTCCAACGAGGTTACTTCAAAAGGCACAGGCTGCACCCACTTGCTTGGACCCATCATCGGTTGGGACTGCGATGTTTTCCAAACACCTCATTACCGCCATCCCTCAATATTACCAAGAGTTCATTTCATGGCCGCTCTCGTCTCATTCATTCGTCAACCTTGTTCCCTGTGCGATCTGACCTGGCGAATGCTTAGTACTCTGTTAGCTGATACGCCACAAAATCAGATCCAAGTGCACACTTTTTTAGCAGCACACCGCCTGAGTTACCTTTGAAGAGGCATATGAGAGGTTGATGTGCGCCAGGATTGTGTGCATTTTGATCAGACCCAGTACTTGAATGTCATTCCTCGTCGCCGAAGGATTACCTCAGTGAAACTTCACTTCGTTGGCAAGTGAACAATTTCAGTGACCATAGAAAATGCTGCATGAAGTAGGAGCTTGCGATCTAGACGAGTTGAGCCCTATAAATCTGGACGGCTTCATCACAGCGAGACGGAGAAAGCGAGGAGGGAGGGGTTGGATTGGATGTGCTAGTGTTTTTTTTTTTTGGTGTTTTTGTGCAGGCTCGTGAAGCACTGGCAGAAGAGTTTGGATTGTCCGTAAGGGTGGTCCAAGTGTGGTTCCAAAATCAGCGCGCTCGGGAGAAAAAACTCTCTGCCGCCTCCGTCGCTTCTGCATCCCCCAGCGCCAATACTGTTACCACCACTGCCGCCGCTCCAGCTACCCCCAATGGAATGTCGTCGTCTGCGTCACCGAGCACAAGTCAGTGGTTGTGTTGATTCTCTTATCAAAAGATGGCTGGAGTAGGCTAATGCGGTGCACGTTCAGATGTAGTCGGGACTTTTATTTTATTATCAATGGGAGGGCTACTACCGCAGCGGTGCCAGTCTTGGCGGTAGCGGCTACAACCCATGGCAAGTGGTGATGGAAAATTTGCCTGTAATGCATTATTTGGTCATGTGAATGTCTCACAAACAGTCCTAATTTGTCATTGGTGATCACTGGGAGGGAGTCGAGGTGTGCTGGACGTTGGAGGCGAATCATACTGTTCTGGAACGATTCGGCTATGTCGTTAGGTCGCTATGGGTTAATCTCAACGTTCACTCGGATACAACCTAAGCAGCTATTGTTATCACAATACTGTGCTGCCTTTTATATCGATGCTGTAATCAACCAAGTTGGGAGAGGCGAGGTTTACCGTCCCCATTGACGCCAGCGTCATCAACATCTTTGGAACTTCCTACGAAGGCGGCATCGCTCTTATCAAGAAGTACTGGAATGCGTCAGTGCAAAGCGGGGGATTTGATACTAATTTGCACAAATTAATTGAAGCCAGTCGGCTAGTATTGAACTCATCAGAATTACTTCAGGCGCTTCTGCCATCTCTACGCGTGCCTTTGCCCTCACACGTGATTGGCCTGTGGCTTGACAGCCACCTTGCCATTTCTGTCGTTACTCCCATCAAGAGCAGTAGAAATGGAATGGTTTGATGTTACATCCTCTGTGGTTTTTGTTATGATACTTCTTGATAACATTTAGCAAACACCAGTTTTTTTCGCTCTAGCAACCAAACCATCACAATATCGACCAGGAATAAAGAAGGCACAACTCTTCCATTGGAAAGACTCCACCAACTCTCAGCAGTGGCAGTGACCTCTCGCTGATGGAAGGTACCAATAAACAAACCGACGATCGCTTACAAACATGTTTTAAATCTGCATTTATTCTCCACACCTGGTGAACATCGCCATACGTACCACTTTTTATAGAGGTCTTCCCTCATCATTTTACCTCCTACAGCCAGCTTCGAATTCGCTCTACTTATATGTTTAATAGTAGTATTCATGTAAGCGTCTTCTGTAAATAGGTCATTTTACATGAATGTCTATCTACGTATTTATCCAAAATTGGCTAACCAAGGAAGCCAAATGCATGGTCTACTGTTAATTCCTCTTTTGAAGGGGGGAAACTTGCTTCTTGCCGGCGGTATGGGAAATCACATAGAATGTAGAGGTTTCGAGAGGGCCATTTCTAATTAGTGCAAAGGTCAAATTTCACTAACACTGCTCACACGAGATCACATTTTGTGCTTCAGATGGTGGGCCAAGTGGTGGATAGCGGATTTCACTAGTTGAAATTAATAAACTCCGTGTTTGCTACCCAGGGTCCGTGTTAGGCTCTTAAGTGAGCTGCTGTTAGTGGCCTTGTTTCACTGACTTGATCTGCGTTTTTCTTGAAGTGCAGTGGCGGTTGAAACAGATGTAAGTGCTCTTGACCATGATTTTCCCGCGAAATTGTGAGCTATTATAGATCAAGCGAAGATCATTTATCTTTTTGGGTGAGGTGTGTTCCTGAAAACCAGTCATCGTCTTTCCCTGACAAGACGAGACGCTCTATGAGTTCGTAAAACTTTGAGCGTCTGACGAAACGCAATCCAAGTAAGAACGAGCTGGGAAGCAGTCACACGATTAGGGGTTAATGTTCTCTTGCGGATAACTGCGTAGTCAGAGGCAAACGCGGAAGTAATGAATAGCGACTGGGTTTTCATTTAATGGTACCAAATTGTGAGCTCACGTAAAGGGCGGAGGTAGTGCTTAACCAGAATCTGAGGGACCGGCGAGTAAACATGAAAGTGTTGGTTGTATCCAGGATGATAGCGATAGTTTTGGCCCCAACCCATAAATACGACGGGATTAAAGGCTGAAGCATTGTTTGGTAGCGTTATTCTCGTTGGTTTGGTTAAGGGGCTGGATCCTTACAGGAGATAAAGAATGCATTAAAAGCAAAAACGATTCTACGGCGCGTCCTTGGCATAACATCCATGTTTCCTCAGAAGGCATCTCTCTGACATCTAAGCCATGCTGCAATTATTGTGCATTCTTAGGCATTGGCTATCCTGGTGCCGCTTCTCAAGTGTCTACATTTGCTATGCTCGACTTGTACAAACAAATCTTGCCATTTTCCGATTACCCAACAACCTTATTCACAAAAAGACAATCCTGTTACTCTTGGCATGGTTCTTGTTCTCTTTATAACTAGACTTAATTCCAGGTACTGATTTAACTTTGCTTGTTCTTCTGTTTTGAGTGGTCGCACTGCAGTGAAAATAAATAGGCGCGTAAGTCCAAAGAACACAGTATTTGCCTTACATTATGTACAAGCACAACAGTCACTGAACTGCTTAACAACTTTGGCCATACAAAGCTTCTTAAAAAATATATATATATTTCACACTCTCAAACCCAGCATTGAAAAAGTGGGCAGTGCTCGTAAACTTTGCTTTTCTATGGAACTCGTAGTCGAAAAAATAAAGGTCTCCATCATCGATTATGGTTATTAGAAAAAACAGCAGATAGGCACAAGTTTTGGAGCATTAGAAATAATCCCGATAAACGAAATAGACCATTAGCAGTTGCCTACTTGTTCTCATAGTCTCCCCATTGCAACCGATATCCCTTGGGAAGCCGTTATTCTCTAAACAGAATCAAATTTCTCATTCTTCGCTTCATGAGCCAATCAAAAGGACGCAATTCCACCTGTGCCGACCAATCAACGACTTGTGCGTGCGCAGTTCGTTGCACTATGCAAATGAATGCTGTAATGGAAAACTTATTATTTTTCAGGTGCGTGATAATTAGATGATTCACGTTCTAAGGGTGTTTATAAATTAAACTTTTTATTCTGTCCTTGGCATTGCAATAAAATAGCAAGGAGAATAGTGCAGTAGTTCCAGTTTCCCCTCATAGTCTAAAAACTAGTAAACTTGATGTTCCTTATGATTCAGTTGGCAGGACGACAGCGTGTTAAGCCCCTGGCCAACTTCGCCAGCCTTTGCTCATTGCTATTAAATATGATTCATTTTATGCTGTATCAAAGAAGGGAAATTCTCATGTAATTCCAAAATAGGTATCATTAGTATCGTTATAAGCACGATTCAATAAGTGTTTTTAATCCTCAGGATCTGGATTTAAGCGTATTTGAGATTCACAGAACATTTGGGTAGACGTAGAGCTGGACGTTCTGATAATGCTCCTCGAGTAGCAAACATTCCTTCATCAAATTCAAAAACAATTGTCAAAAATTGCAGTATAAAGGATCGCGGGAATTAATTTATGCTTTTATTCTACAGGTTCGTCTAGTTCAAAGTTAAAAAAACCCGTAAAATTAGTGGGAAGATCAAAGCGATATGTGGTTGCTAAACTATTGGAGGTAATGAGGATGGAGAAATATTGGTTTGATAAAGTTTCACTCTCTCAGAGCAAAGTAGACATGGCTGTACCTAGCAGACTCGCTAGCGGCTAGCGAGCAGACAAGAGAACAGGAAGAATGCGCGAATGTCCCTCAAACGAGGCGTGAATTGGCCGGAGTCAGATATCTGGTGAATGGCACTCTCAGATTACACTTCTACCAGCACCGCTGCAACCACGACAACAATCACACCCACCCAACATTTGCTCGTCTAAGATAACACAGAGACGTGAAACGGCCCCGTCAGCCACCGCATGAGCAGAATGCGCCTAGTTTTTACCATTACTGTGTCAAATAGACTTACTAATTCGGCCACATGCTTAGTAGGAGGTGGTAATTGAAGTAAGGGTCTTTGGGACAGATGTTTGATGTAGGTAGGCCCTCTAACCACCCGAAATATCGCAAGGCGGTAAAGCAACAGAATGGATGATTGATAGCTCAGAAGTGTGCTGTTTTAATAAAAAAATCCTTCATTTAAAATTACATTAGGCATCAATACGTTGAGCGCTTTAGACGGTTGCAAGTTAAAGCAGTAAAATGGTCAATGTGTAGGTTTTCTGTAAGTTACAATGTGAAGCAGAGAAAAGAAAATAAATGCAACTAGGTTAAGTAAGTTGTGAAAAAACGAGGAAGGCCTTAGTGTTGTGTTAGAAGACGTATTTTCCGAGCAGAAAACCATAGTTCAACTCATTGGTGGGATCTTTAGGGTGGCTACAGAATTGCAGAAAATGCAATCACAATCATATCTGCCTGATCCCTTTAACCATCTTGTGAGTAAGGTAGTGGGAAGATTGAGCATAGTCTAAGTAGCGTTGCTCCCTCATGCATGCCTGCTCATAGCATGATTATTCCGCAAATGATTAGCGTCCACCCAGTGTCTCTCCTGAATCTCGCAATCGTCCCCAATCAGGGGCAGCAGTGTGGACTATTGAAGAGAGCCGATGAGGGTGAATGAGCGAAATCGTAAACTCCTGCAACAGGTGTCATATTTCACACACACACACACACACACGCAGTGTCCCACTTCACCGCATTGTGGCTGTGTGCTGCCTCATAGTGTGACATACTGCAACAACCATCACTTGCGTCATTCTCTGGTTGCTATCGGTTCCTTCAGAATTTAGGCTTCAATAAGCAAATCACTACGCCTGTTGCCACGGCTACTGATTACGTTGATCAAGTGTACACAACTTTATCTGCCTTTGTCTCAAAATTGTGAGCTCAGATTTTGTGTGATCTGTAGGCAATTCTCCTTCTAATTAATTGACCGACAACAACCTGTCAAACGGGCAATTTGCCTTGAGGTAAATTTCCTTCAGGTTTTTCCACCTTAATGATCACCTTCAACAGAGAGCAGCGGATACGGAAGCGCGGGGAGAAGGAGGAGTGTGATTGGTGGAGCATTGGGTGAGGGCGCAAAGGTGCAACCAATGGCACATCGACGCGGCGGCATGTATGCGCATATACGCACACATCCATGCAGGGTGTCATATTTTATTTTCCTACCCAAGTTGGATGAAATAAGAGATCATTCGAGGTAATCTGAGCAGAACTGAGAGAGCGGGTAAGCGGGCGATGTTTACCGCATCGCCATCATCATCAGTAGCAGTAGAGCGATCAGATTCCAACTGCAGGGCAGTCACCACCACAACCGCCAGCTTTAGCACTAAAAACCAATACTCTCCAACTTCAGGAGTGTCAAATTCCTATTCCTCTCACTATGCCTACTCTGCCACCTCTTCATCCGCCTCAAACTTTTGGTTTGATGCACCTTCAAGGACCTACGAGCAACCACCAACAAATACAAATCTCTCCTACACAGATGAACAGATCTCCTGCATCTGCGATGTTCTCCAGCAATCTGGTGATTACGCACGTATGAAGCACTTCGTGGAAAGCATTGGTGATTCAGCTAGAAACAATGAAAGTTTGCTGTGTGCGAAAGCGACGTTAGCATTCAACGAGGGGAGATTCGTGGATTTGTACGGCATCTTGGAAAGTCACGCATTCTCCCCTACCTGGCACCAACGTCTTCAGAACCTATGGATGCAGGCACATTACATGGAAGAAGAACGAGTAAAGGGAAGACCACTGGGAGCAGTAGCGAAATATCGAGTGAGACGCAAGTTCCCACTTCCACGAACGATATGGGACGGCGAGGAGACTAGTTACTGCTTTAAAGAAAAGTCAAGAGCTATTCTACGTGATTGGTACACCCATCGCAATGCCTATCCCTCGCCTCGGGAGAAAAAGGAGCTCTCCGAACTCACTGGACTAACCACAACTCAGGTTTCTAATTGGTTTAAGAATAGGAGACAGCGTGACAGAGCTTCTGAGACACGAACCAACGGGACTGGATTCAGGTGGGACGGACTACTTACTGTTCGTTCCTTTTTCTCACCGATTTATTAAATTATCATTTTATTAGTAGCCTTGTGATCGAATCTCTGGACTTACTAGCTTTCGTTGCCAAACAAATTGTCACGTCAAGCGATAAGGCTTCAATCCAAAATCATACCTTCTCCAGCAAAACTTACATTTCTTGTTGTTTTCACTTCTCTTTTCCTTAGTTACTTTCACAATTTGGTTGGTACAAGGGTCCTTCTTCAGGTTGAATATTAATTATGCGATAAAACGTTATTTAATGCATAGTTTAATCCGTTTACTCTCTAAAAGTTTGGATAAAAGAAAGTCAATCTTTGATACATTATACAACTCTTGCATCTTTTAAGCAACTAACAACGGCTGTAGCGGAATACTCGCAAAATTTTAGAACCTCACTTTAAGTAGTGACAAAGCTGAAGACTCGGAGATGGGAAGTAAAATATCTAACGGACAGGATATATCGTCAAGTTTCTATGCCATAATACCATAGGCATTTGCTTCTCTTCATTTCTTCTTCCCAAAAATCTTTTAAAATGATTAAAAATCGCCTTTGCTGGCGTCCTTCCCATCTAAATAGATATATTTACGAAACAACATACGGATCAATGTGTCAGAGGTGATCCTTTGGGTTCTACTTAATTCGAAAGCAAGTAGTATCACCCCTTTCCATGTGGTTAGTCCCGTGTTTTATTGGCCTTGGGCAAATGTTGGATAGAGTCATCACCACAACGATGGATTGCGAACAAGACTATCGCACGCTGATTAATGACCTCCCCTTAAACCTTCTTGGCATTGCCACAGGGCAGGTCCACATCCGACTTTCGGCTTTCATATGTTACTCTCAAAGCTGCCAAAGGCGTCCTCATTGTCCAGACGAGGTTTTGATTCCAACCCTACTTCAGAATAATACCAATTTTGCTATTCTCCAACACCAGTAAAAGCATGCCAGGTCTGATCGCAGGCACACTTGAGTCCGGGCGAAGCAATTTGGAGGTGAAACTTAGACGCATGACATTTTTGCGCAAGGAAATATTTTAGAAATTTCGTATATTTTTAATCAGTCACAAAATCGAGAGTCTAATTTCAAAATTACAGTTAAAAAATGATGCATTAAGCTAGTTGCTCTTCAGACTAGGTGGTAAGCTTGAAATGGCATTATAATGGCGCACCTCCATCACTGCATCCAACGAATCATCCGCCCAATGGTTATATTCCAGGAATAAATTGTCCCGAGGCATTGTTTCAGAGGAGCTCAGACGGATGGAAAGGCTTCCACCATCCCTGAGTAAAGAGTTGCATTGTGGACAGGGAAAACACGAAACCAAGGGGCTCGAGGCCGATAAGGCAAACGACAAATATAAGCAGGATTGTAAGTGATTTGGCGCAAGGAGTTGCCTTACCTGCGCGTGGAGTAGACCGCTTTGTTAAAAATCGGATTGTCATGTGTAATGAGAGCTTCGCCCATTTGACTCCAAATTCACGATTTTTTGGTGTTTCTGTGTTCGCCCTCTCCCCAATCCATCAACGACAGTGGATTGGCAACTCCAACAATTACATGGGGAGAGGCTCGGTGTCGAAAAGCTGACCGCATTATAGAGAGCGAATGGCATCCAAACCAAGTCCTTGTCACAGCTGAGAATTCCTTACCAATTTTTTTTGATCCCTTTCAACGCGTTCACCCCGAATCTGCATTGGTGATTGCATATTATTCACAATTCGGGCAGTCAACATCTGCGAGAGGCTTAAACCACATTAAAATTAATTCTGCTCCAATGAATACGCACCCGATTAAGAAGTATTTGACTTTAATGCGAGAAGTACACAAAGATAACACATTAAATGTCCCTTTCACTCAGCCCCTTGACGATTCAACCGGGAGAGGAAAGAGAAGGCGATAAAGACTGCAGCGAGTGCCTGAAGGACTCGTTGACCGAAGATTCTGCTCAGAACTACTACAATACCGCATCTTCGCCTCTTCAACAACCAAGCAACCAAACCACATCCCCGTGGCACCACTCCAAGATTCTAACAGCAAATTACTGGCCACCCACTGCACATCCACCAGTTGTGGACATGTTATTCCGTCCTACACTTCGACAGAATCACCAACAGCAACAATTGCAGCAGCAGCAGCAGCCATTGCCTCCACTGCCACCAGCTCAACCACCGCCATTACCGCAGAGTTCATCCACATGGAGTTATGAAGAGACCTATCAGTACAACCCCACCACCTATCAGCCCGAATTCTATCCCGATCCCAGCGTCTACGTTCAGCAAATAGGAACGAGTGGTGGCAACAACCACTGGGATTCAGAGGGCTGCAATATGCGAACGGAGGATGTGGTCGTGTCGGGGCGGTTCCAGCTTCAGCTGGAGGTACAAGCTCGAATCCGGAGAGGTGAAACTAATGCTGCGGGAGCAGCAACATCATCACCACCATCGTCAGTGGGGGAGAGATACCTACCCAACGGGCCCGCCTACGGAATAACCCACACTAGGAGACCGCATCCAACAATTCCTCCGCTCTACATGGAAACCCAATGTCTACAAGAAGATGGACAGTTTGTGGAAAACTAGCTGACGCTTCCATATATATACAACCGCTACACACACACTAATATTTTTGTGAAACCCGATTTAAAAATTAAAAAGATCGCACCTCTATGCAAGAATTAACCGAAAAATTCCTTTTGGAATCTATTCTATACAAGGTCAAACTATACAAAATAGTTAATGCTGGGAGATGATTGTAGTTCACCTTTCGTTTTCGAGATATTCCTTTGCTTCGTTGATTTTTGATGCTAGGTAGGGAGACCCTCCTAAAAGAGAAAATACATTCACTCTTTGATAATCTGCCGAGTCATTTCAGGACGATTTCGAATCTGTACTTTACACTCTCAAAAAGCAGCGTAGTTAGGCCAACTTGGCCACAGAGTGCATGTATATAAAAACGACATCCATGAAAGAACAGGATACGCGGACCACGAAGGCATAATACAAGAAAATAACACTAATTGAGACCCATGGAGCACCGGAAATAGCCAGTGGCAGAAAGATGAAAAGCTTAAATTATTTAAAGCTAAGTAAATTAAAGCCATGACTCGGGAGCCTACCTCGGTCTGGATGATTCAGAAGCATTATCCTCTTATAAGCTTCCCGAATTTTCGACTTGCTTGATGATTGACTAAGGCCAAGTAAAAAGTGCTGATGAGATTCAAATTACAAGAAGCATCGGAACTGAAATCCAGAAAAGGGAATAAACAACAAAACAGGAACATGAGGGACAACATACGGGACACCTAAAATCAAGGCAGCTTCGCGACGGGACATTTTCCTTTCGAATCCACCTTTATAGTACTTGGAAGTCGTCTGGAACAAAAATAAACAGAGAGAGTTAATAACCGAAACGTACACAGACCAGCAACCAAGCAAAATATGACTCACGAAGCCAGCTAGCCTTATTAAATCCTGCATTTGCTTTCCTTTCACTTGTCGAGTTAGTTGACGTCCCAGTAAGCCAACTGCAATCAGCCCAAGACCAACCAACACTGAAGAACCCTAAAAAACACACTAAGGAATGGAAAATTACCATGATAAAGTTATCTAAAGTTGTCTCACACTAGACAACCACCGTCACGGTATGCTGATGATGATGAATGATTAGCATGGTGTTAAATAAAATTTCAATGCATTCAGACAGTTGTGTCAAGATACACCCATAAACATAATAATGACAATTTTATGAACAATCGCTTATTTGTAAGACATGATAACTTTTGACTTAATAACTCGACCAGAGAATTATTCAAAGTTCAAGAGTGGGAAGTGTACTCCAAGCCAAAAAGCTAAACCTCAGCCCAAAAAGGCCATGTAGGATTTAATGTTATGCAAGGTTCAGTTAAGATCCCTAATCAATAGTGACTTAAGATTATAGCCTCAATCAACGGTATCATAGCAACATATTTAAATTTGCCTAATAAAAAACCTTAAAAAATGCAACACAGCCTTTAATAAATAAAATACTAATGACATCTGCTGGTTTGCAAAATAAATTTCAAAGTAATAATTCTTGAAAACGGTTCTTGTACAGCAATTAAAAATAAATTTTTTGTTAGATTATAGGTGTTTTCAGCTTTGGCTAAAATAATAATTTGCGATCTAAGCTTTAAACAGTCTACTATTTACCCGCTACCTCAATTTATTTGGGTGCTCGCTTCGGGATGAGTCTTTGGCGGCGCATCCAGCGCATTGGCATGAAAGCTGCCAAATTCCAGTTCACTGTGTCATTGGAGGAGTTATCGATGAAGTTGGAAAAGGGATACTGGCCAAAAAGTGTTTTGATTGTATTTACTCGTAGGGGCAGGCGATGTGTTTCTCAGGTGTGTAGGCATTGTCTCTTCGTGCTCATGCACAGTTGTAAAACATTAAAATGAAGCCGTTTTCGCAATTTTATTTACAGTTGATGGTGCGTATTTTGAATGTGGGGTTTTTTGGTTTTATTGACATATGTGGCACTTTTGCGACTCGCTTTTGTTTCTGTTTTTTTACCAGCCCATAACTCTTTGCGATTCGTCATCTGGAGATTCTTCGTTCTCCTACACATGGACCTTACCGGATAACTTAGAAGTTGTAACAACCCTTTATCGAAATGAAAAGGACATATCCTTTGAAGATAAGGAATGGACTTTTCAAGTCGAAGATGTAGGTTTCGTTCATGCCAGTATTATTTTTTGCGTTTTTTGAGTTATGTCAACTTTATCCTGATTGACCACTTTGAATTTAGATGGTTTTCTTGGATTCATATTTTACCATTCCTTTCTAAGCATTTAGCCGCTTAGTTTGCTGATATATACTCTTTGGATTTACTGCATTTTAGCTTCTTTTATACAAAATCGGAACCTATTTCCCTCTAGACTATTTATACTGTCATGCACTTTCTCCCTGAAGTAAATTCTATTGTCCATTACTTTGATGAACAGGAATACTAATGTCTTAAGTCATCTATGCTTCTCGTTTTGATAACGTCATGTGCACCTGGTTCAAAGTGGATTAGATGTAGTTTTACTGGTTTCTGGATGCAATCGGCATGTGTAGTTTTACTTAGTGCTTTGCGCCAAGTTCCTGGTTATTACTTATTGTAATGTTGGTTCGAATGAAATACTTTGGCATTGGGGGTAATTTACGCAAAGCTCGTACAAATCCATATTTCTGTCCACTCATGGCTGTAAAATTGAGAGGTGAGTTTGGCGCGAATTCATATGTGTTCACAACTAAAATCACATGCCACAGGCAGAGTTTTTTTCCCGGAACTCTTTTTTGTGCCTAAGTGCCAAGCTGTAGGTGCTATCCTTTTTTGGCCCAGGGCGACTATTTAATCGACCATGTCCTTGAAACTAGCGTTTGTAGTGTGAAGCAAATATCCCTTTAGTCATTGTACACATCCCAAAATAGAACATACACAAAGTAGGTTGGGTCACTTATAAAGCAACAGCCCACATAACCGCAATTTTGCGTCAACTATAATTTTTTATCATAATTTCCATCCTCCCTGGTTTTAACACGAAATCATGTCTGATTGGTATGCAGGAGCTGTTTATTCGTTTAGCAGTATTTGTTTAATCCCTTGCTAGCCTTGATACTTATTTTAGTCTCGTTGGTATTATTCAACCGAAAATACTGCTTTTTGTGTAGGGTTTCTAGTGTGAATATCTCTTGTTCATGCTTACCTTTGTCGTCATGTCTCTTCTCGACCCATCTCAGCCCGTATCATCTTCTAGTGGAGTAATTAAGGCTCAAAATCTTAGTTTAAGTGGTTTAGTTTACTTACACTAAGGCAATCATTTGAACAGTTCCTTCGTGCCGCCAGTGTAGTTCGACCTAGGTCTTCTCCTCTTCAGGTGTGTATGCCAGTAGCCGAGTTTAAAGAGGCTTTGCCGCCAACAACCACGAGGCGGCGTGTTTTGGCCACCCGCAGCCTCAATTTGGCCGAATTCGCATCTGCTCTACCCACACAGAACAACCTCAAGGTAAACCTCCGAGCGGCCTCCAAGAAGGTTTCCTCTGCCACTCTATTGTTCACTCTTCATGGCCTCATGCTTCGATCAGGCGAGGCGACGTGAGTCCCTATTCCGGTGAAGAATAGGGGATTCTGCGCTTATGATACATGGCAGTATTTACGTCTTAAGTCCTTATACTTTTAAAATGGCTTTTACTTTTAAGGAATGAGCATTCAGGTCAACTGTTGACTAGAAGCGGTAACGGTTAGCCTTGCGATTCCTCTGGCAGCATGGCTAAGCGACTAGCAATCAGTTGAGGATTGGGTTGGTGCGTGTTTTCTGCATTAGGATCAGAAAGTATTGTAATATGGACATGGCTTCTGGGCCGCTGGGCTGTACTTCCATTAGGGTTACTGGTCAAACACTGCATTGCTCAATACCGTAAATGCTCCTCGAGGAGCTAGTAGGGCAGTTGATTAATAGCTCAGTTCGCCAATTGGGCTTTAAACGAGTAATAGCGAAATCCTCAATGATGTCATTGCTTTATTTACTTAGACGATGGCATTTTGATCAGATCGCGACATCTCAGTAGTACATGCATTTTGGAATGTAACATTGCTGGGCAGCATATCTTCATCACTCTTGGATGACTTAAATAGGCTGCTGTTGCGGTGACAAGACCACGATCCAGTAAATTCAATCGCAAATTTCATTGTTGAAGACTTTATGCTCATTGACGGCTAGTCTGAAGTTCAGGCTGCCTTCATTTTGCTGCTACTATCACTTCTTCCCGATGATTCAACATTGGTTGGATCTCGATGACTTCCACAAGACTAACATCACTTGTGCGAAGACGGGGGCTAATGTAGGTACGGCGTTCTCCCGTCGCATCAATCATTTTGCGGTGTCTTCTGCAGACCAAAATTTTATTCACGCCTTAGGTAGACACATGCTCAATGCCTTCGCAGAATACGAATAAAGTAATACCACTATAGAGCTTGCATGCTGTTTCATCTACTTTACCAGCATAACAAGCCCAATCTTTGCTGAACAAACTTAGTTTGCACGCAGTACAGTGTCCAAGACGTAGGCTGTAGTAGGTCGTCTATACCTTTGAGTCACCGCCTTGTTCTAATGCTGAGCAGCTTAGTCAGCAATGCATAGTGTCATGCGGTAAGTTATTGTGCTTTCTACTAGGTTCAAATTACAGCACAAGAATTGTACAGCCAGTGAAATGCAGAATAGCATTGGAAAAGGCTGCTTCTTGAGCTGGTCGTTGCCGTCAGCACTGTCTGGCCTGAGCTATTGCCTCACTCGTAATGGGGACAGTTTTTATTTTGACATGGGCCCTCACAGCTTGGTAGCGCTCCTCTCAGATCACTTGGGACAGTTGGTTCACAGAATATTTTGTCATTGTGGGTACGCAGATTCAAGCAAATAGCCAGTTTTGGGGAACTTTAGATCGAGTTTCTGGGAAGCGAACCTACAACAAATTTGTTGGTGAGTTAACTTTTTTGAGGAGTCACTCAATCACCGAAGTAGGAGCATATTCTCGAGTTATTTAGTATCGTGGAGGCTATGCTCAGCCGTGACTGTCTCCCTTTAGTCGTAGGGTGTTGAGGAAACCACTGGTTCGGTGCTCATTTTTTACGATTGGTCTTCCCTTGTTTCACTTATTAAAGGGCTATTTTCTGGATGTCCATTCGCCCACAAAGCCCAATCGTGGTTTTTTTTTTTTACTATGAGAAGATCCCTTAACCTGTTTTTGTTATTGTCTTCAGGGACGAGGATATGATTTCAGTTGCCTCCTCAATGTCACTCACCTATGCGCCACCCTCAGCCTATGGAAGTAGGTGGAGCAATGAATCATCCATTCCTGAGTCAGAGGGCTTCTATAATGATCTATCCAGCATCTCCAACCAATTGCAAACTCTTGAGCGCTTTTCCGACCTCCACGAAGCCGATGAAGAAGAGACTGAGGTGGAGATGGAGCCGACGAAAGTGGAGGTGGGGAAGGATACCAAAGGTGGGCAGTTGCATTTCTGTAGCTCTGATTTTATCAACGTTTCTGGCCGTTTCGATTCCACTGATCGAGCTTTCACTCTTGAAGGCATTCATGAGTCAATGGCCAAAGTTGCTCTTATTCCTGTCCTACTATAAACTCTTTCCTCAGCGTCTCTAGTTGGGGTTGTGCAGATCTTGCTTGCTTTTGAAAGCAACTGTGAAAGACATTAAAGAAGAATCGACTACTAGCGCCATGTAGGCTGGAATTCATGGATGCACCCTCTTCCAAACACCACGTGAAACTTGGAGTCGTGAGGAGAATGAGTTATATATATTCATTGCCTGTTCCCCCTCTCTGGAGAAATACCTTCTAACTATCGAAACTCTTGAATGTGTCATTATTTATAACTTGCGAATTTGGATTATTTAAGCCAGTCCTTTCAATTTAATACTGCTTTGAGCTATGTCGGAGCAGAATTAGCCACTGTGACGACCCGGCACAGGGTCATCGAGCTCCTTTTGTGGAGTCTTGGCATAGAACGACTCAATTTCAGACTCTCATGGAGCGGCAAATTGAATGTCCCCGTAATGACAGCGCTCTAAATTTACCGTTTCCCCTGTCACTGGCCTTACCGACGGCTTTTTCAGGTGGCTAGTAAAACACACCAGCGTGTGTGTGTGTGTGAGCTTCTGCCTGAGGCCAATCACGCATGTGTGCCAAATCCTGCCTATTCATATGCGCTCAAAGGGTAAAACACAACTCCTTTCCACCGTTTTAGGTACACAGAATTCACAAACGGATATCAATGGCTCCATGCTGCCAATAAGGTTCGCTGTGTTTAAAAGTGCGATTTATTATCTTGCTAATTGCACTGTTTACTCACACGGAGCTGTTTTGCTCTCCCCTTCATTGCCTGTACTAACCTTTCAACGCTTGAATGCATGGGCCCTTTTTTTTAATTAGTGACTTGAAAAGAAGGCGTTGGTTCTTTGCCTTAGCGACTTGCTGCAACCTTCTAAGTTCCATTACCGGAGGCGTCCAAGTCAACCAAAAACTTGCAGTTCGTATCTCAAGAGCTAAAAATGCGCACTTCCTCACAATCGTGCCTTCTGTCACTCCCTCAAGCGCCTCCTTAACAGGCGTTGCGTGGGAATGGACTTCTTCCTCCAGTGCATAATCAGATCTAACAATCTTACATTTGTAAACCACTTCTAGGAGACTTTTTGCGTCCACTTTTGGTCGTGGCTGCTGTCGAGTGTGCATAGCTCGCGTTTGTCACGCTGGTGTGAACACTTTGAGCATTTCATTCACTTATTATCGAAACTTGCCATTTTTCGTTTACCTTCAGCGCTTGGACAGGCGGCTTCTCGTTTAGTAGCCAACTTGCCAGGTAGAATTGAATAGGTTATGCGACAGCTCAGGCACAGGTGACCATTTGCTGCTCCTCATTGCGTTTCCTACACCGAAGCAAAAGCACGTAAAAGGCTTTAAACAGTTCATCTGGCGTAGACGTTTGCTTTATCAAATGCATTTTTGGTATCCACATCACTCGTGTAACCACTAGGTTGACTTAGGCGTAAAAAAATGCAAGGGGATGGAGCAGAGGCTCAAACGTGATCACAGGTTGTGTTTTTACCCACTATTTTAAAGCCGTTTGTAACACAGAGTGCTAAGAAGGGTTGCAATTGTTCTTTGATAGCGCCTCAACCTTAGAGCCTACTGATCGATCTTTCTTCCAGCCAATCAGGAAGTCAAGCCAAGGTCACCTCTCAGACAGGACAAGACTTGTTGGCTTGGTGTCAGGAGGTTACTGCCGCCTACGCTGGGGTGAAGATCAAAGATCTCACCATCTGCTTTCGATCGGGTCTTGCTCTCTGCGCGATAATCCACCACTTCCAGCCGGAGGCCATGTAAGCTCTTATTCGCTCTCATTACTCTGGCCTGTCCGATTTCCTTACTACTCACTTCGCATTAGTTTGCAGTTACTCTAAAGGGCATTCGCTATTCCCCTCCTTTGAGCTTTTGAGTGGAAGAATACAATGCGGCTACCCAAATACTAATTAACTTGCTCGGAACTATTTCCTTTGTGGTAGGCTACTTGAACCTTGAAAATGGACCAACAATTATTTTAAAGCTGAATTTGGAGAGTTTAGAGTCAGTCTTGTGTGGAAAATGATGCCAATTTGAGGGGCATTTGCCGTCCCAGCGTGAGGAATGACCACTTTGGGCCATCGCATCGCTATGCCTCGTCCACACCGGATCCTGGCACAGTCTGTGCAGAAAGGCGGACATTTGCTGCACTCAAGTTGGTGTAATGCAGCAAGAATGTCCGAGCGACGAAAAATAGGCCATCTCCCTCGAATCCCGCTTCCTCTGGGCATGCGGTCCTGTTCAGGCTGTCCAACGTACTCCTCGATGGTAGTTAAAAGATCCATTTGGCAGCATTTTTTTGGTGCCTTTCTCCAAAAAATTAGGCTGAAGATTCATGCGTCCAAGCCATCCAAGTGCATGAGCAACTTTGGACCAAGGTGGAGGCCAAAATCGTGCTTTTATTACTAGCAAAAGCATAATTTCAAGTGCCTCTTGATATCGCACCTGGGCATTGACCTATACAGAAGGAGGGAATAGTTAAGGAGATCACTCCTGAAGGAGCTCCGATTTTTTCAGCCTCCAGCATTAACCCATTGAATGGACGATCCTCTTGATGCCCATTGTTAAGGTAGGAAGTCTTTCAGCTACAGCTATGCGGACGGTGAAATAAAAGCAGAAGCTGCATAGTCCCTCCGCCATCTCTCTTTCATGCGTTCGGCTCGGGCCAAAGGTAAGCCAAAGAACAGTGGCACGTTTTTATCTGTGGAACAACTAATTACCATTCAACGGAGGCATCTGCTTTCGGCTTACCGAATTTGGACTGAGAAGTTTCTTACCAGACCCTGTCAATTTGCAGAGGCGATTTTGAATTGGTACGAGCAATGACTCCGACGGAGCGTGTTCGATTGGCCTTCGACGTGGCCGGTCGACTTGGCGTTGCACGAGTCTTTGTGGATCCCTGCGAGGTGGTGCGAGGGCGAGGCGGGGCGCCTGATCGCCTCTCCATGATGACCTACCTCCACCAACTACGTGCCTGTCTTGTAGCAGCAAACGAAGGGGAGTCGGAGTCGGAGTCGGAGAAAACTGTCTCTGCTACGCCTCTCGATGGTGCTGCAGAGTGAGTTTAACCCCCCCTTACTTATAGTTCTGCTACTCATTCTTCCACCGTTCCAGCGCTATGGAATTGGCATTACATTTCGCGCTCATTATGCAAATAGCAATCACACGTTCCCTTGGTTCTCATCATCTCTCCTGCCCAAAAGTTCTGAGCATCAATGTTTTCATCCCCTTCAAGTTAATTTTTACTGTTGCTGTTCCCCACCATCGAGCAATTGCTTCTACAGCTCTCATGAAAGATGTTTTGGGAATGGATTGGTACACCATCTCAACGTCCCGCCTTGTAATTTGCTTTGTCCCTACACTTCTCTGGCTGCACTTATTAGGAAAAAGAACTTCTCATAAAGTGCGCTGGAGGTCCATCGGCTCCTATCATTGAGACGAATCCACTAATGGTGAAAACGCGATGTTGGGGATACTAAGGCTCTCTCCCCTCTTGTAGCCACCAGCGGATCGAATCTGAGGAAGCTAAGCGCCCCGTGATTAAGCATAAAACAAAGACAAAAAAAGAAAAACATGTGAGTGTTTCTTCTTTTTCTACTTTGTCAAATGGTTGCTGTGTCGGCTTTAGCCCTGCTTTTTGTTTGTTCCTTCTGCAGGTGAATCCAGGCAGCGGCAGTGCCTCCGAGCGCTACGAGCAGCTATTGACGAAGGCGCGAACCCTTTTGATGGAGTCAAAAACATCGGATAGGAGCGATCATCTGCGCACTGCTACTGCTGCTGATGGGGACTCCGAATCCACCAGCCCCTCCTCTTTAAAACACGGTAATTGTTAATATTTATGTGCTACTTAAACTTTATCAGCAGTATATTTGTTACCACTTAAAAGCCTTCTTGAATAGTTTCGCCTGAATTGCTCACCTTGAGCATTTCTTGATTGTCCCCCCAACGCCGCATGAATATAGCAGGTTAATGGGTCTCCAGACGTTTTTATTGAGGTATGACAGTAATGTGTCTACGGTAGCTATTTATACATAGCCCCTGTTTCCCCAATTAAATTAGCTTCCAGAATTTCAATAAACTTGACATACACTTTAGCCTGTTTTTATGCTTATCGTAGTGGTATCCTTCCTCTTATCGTTTCAAATTTCTTTATCAACTTGTCATGGCAGGGAGACATCATGTCTGCTCCTTTTGGTAGGTACGCCTTTTTCATGCTCCAGCTCGTTCTAGGTCCTCATTGCGCCAGAATTATTGCTCAAAAAAGAATGGGTTCATTCTTTTGTAGGGTTAGTTTTTGCCTGGCAGTAATTTTTTTGGCGCTGCTTCCAACCTGGTATTACGAATCATGTAATTTATTAAGTCACTATGTTGTGACTGTGCAGCAGTACTGCAAACGTCAGATTTATGCGTGAAACGTATTTCGTTTGTGCAGAAATTGACGGTGCGCTATCAACCACGGGGAACGTCAAAGCACGCAAATTGAAACTCTCCAACCTCAAACTCTTCACCGATGTTATGGAGACGCACTTAAGCTCCGACGCTTCCCCTAGTAAATCCTCCATGCCTTCAACTGTGAGAAAATTCCCCTTTATTCTACCCTATAGATCATTGCGCAGTTCTTAACTGTATATTCTCTTTTTATTTGTATTACAGCTCTCCGATCGTAAGTCTCAATTTTGGTGTTGGCGGACGAATGCTGTCCTCTCGGTTCGTCATAATATGGAAAATCAGTAGTTTATAAGTCCTAGCTCTGCGCTTCATTTCATTTATTTTAGTTGACACGAGGGATTTGTAGACCTTGGTGATCATCAAAAATACCGCTACCTGGCCAATGGCATTATTATTTTGCCTTCCCATTAGGACAGCCTCGTTTGGCATTTTAGCCTCTTACGCGATACTTTACGCTTCCAATATTATTGCTTGTTCCATGGGTGTGTGGAGGATGAGCTACGTGTGTGGGCGTTAGATCCACCCGGAGCAAGAAAGCTCTCTATACCTAAGCATCAATTGTTTTGGCAAGACCTCATTTGAGGGGACCGCTCTCGATTTTACTGGCTACTTGACAGTACGAAAAAGGGAGCTCTAAGGAGAGTAAGCTACAATTGGCTGAAGTTGTAGTTGGCTGTGATCCATCATTTCAGACTCAAAAGATTAGTATTTGCTGTCGATTGCAGAACGCAGATTGTTGCCGGCTGTAATGCATTGCTGTTAGTATGCAATGAAGGGGTAGAGAAGTCGAAATTCTTTTTTTACTCTGGGCAGTCTTCGTAAAAAGGAAGGGAAAAGTACTTATTTCTGATGCTATGCTCACTTCACTTTCACTTCGTTCGCTGACGTGGTGCAGTCAATGCCGAGGCAGCGGCCGTGGCAGCAGAGCAGGAGGCGTTGGACCGCGAGGCGCCAGACCTTGAACGACGCCTGCGTGCGGTCATGGGTTCCGGCACGCCGGAGGAGGAGACACTTATGCGGCGCTGGTTCCAGCTCATCTCCCGTCGCAATGCTCTTGTTCACCGCTCCTATAAACTCTCCATCATGTATGCCTTCTCCTCTCCTTTCACTTCACAATAGCCTGAATTTCTTACGAAGTTTGCTACACCAAGATCCATTAGACTGATCATTTACTTCACACTAAGAACTTTTTAAAATACTTGCCTAAGCCATTTAGGGCTGAAAAGATCCGGTTCAGGAGCTGTCGAGCGATGTGGTTTTTTGCATCATGATCGACTGGAGTTGCTAAGGCCTTCTATCCTGACTGTTTCCAGATTGATTGATGTGCTCTGTTTACTCTGCCGCTCGACCGCTCTACTCGGGGTTATGCGAGCGCCTTCGTCTTTTGCCTCATTCGAGGTAATATTAGTGGCCTTAAGTGGTGAGATAGCTCGGCAGTAAGGGCGTGTGGTAGATTAGTAGCAACTGCACCGCACGAGGCGGAACCGGACGTGGTATCAATGAGTCCCCAGTTCATCGGTATAAAGGCGGCTAATGCAGGGCGCATTTTGTGTGTTAAGCAGTAGCCTTGGGAAACTTTGACTAATGCCAAAACTTCTGGGCGAGTTGATTGTGAAGGAAGAACTTCTGTTCACCAACAGTCGCCAGCACGACGCTCCCAAGTTGGCGACTTTTAACGGACCCACTTGGCGCATGCCTTTGTGCAATAACGAATTCAATGGAGGCCTCAGCATACAGCTGCCATTTAGACTAAACAATGCTACCTTAATGGAAATTTCTTATTTAAAACTTGGGAGGCCCTTTTATTGGGAATGGCGGTCTTTTGTTGTCGGTTGAATAAATTCGAATTTGGGAGACAATTTTGGACTTGCTTTTCACCGAGGTGTACAAACACTTGCAGGGGTTCTCGGAATGTCTTCAGCCAACTCTCAAAGGAATACGTTTGGTCTGGCTACTGCTGTGGACTGGTGTTGGTGTGGTTGAGCTTTTGGCTCGCCTAATGAGAGGCAGGGCTTTGTCAACCAGTGAGGTTGACTGGCGACGCTGCGAATTTGTAGACCCTATGGCACATGCATGGCATTGGCAGTGAAGACGGAGGAAAACCTAACGACACGTAGGCTTAATTTCGCAGTAATCCTTAATTCCCCTTATCCTCCACCAGCAGAACTGTCACAACTCGCAGTTGGCAGGGTCAGGCAATATCAATGTCCTTTGTGTTTGGATATGGCAGGTTTGAGATAATTGCTTGTCGAAAATTAGACTGTGTCAAATATTTCGGATGGTGCATTGTGTGGCTCCACTGGAGCCCTTGTAATTTGGTTTATTGCAGCTGTAAATGGCGTGTTTTGCTTTTTTAGGCAGAAAGAGTCCGATCTGGAGCGAACTACGGTCCTGCTAAACGCCGAATTACGCGAGTTGATGGAAAAGGATGGTAAGTAGAAGCATTTGCTTTTTTCCAAGTTCTTTCTTGTTTAAACAGTGCCAGACTCTGAGTTGGAAATTGCCTCCTCCCTTCTTTCTGGCGTTGCCCTCCAGACAGCCAGAAGACCGCTGAGGATCGCGCTCGTGAAGAGCTTCTGTTGCGTGAAGTAGTGCAAGTGGTGAACGAACGCAATGAGATTGTCCAGGAGTTGGACTACCAGGAGCAGGCGTAGGTCGTCCTTTTTACCCCACCCCTTTTAAAACCATTTAAATTAATCAACCAAGCGATCCCCTTTTACACAGCCTCGTCAATGAGGTGGAACTGGGCTTGCAGACTGACGCGATCACCCAACAAACCTTTCGTGCCATCTCCGGAGGCGGTGACGCTGGAACGTTGCGATCTTGCATCATTCAGTGAAGATCCCAATCTAATTGCTTTTATTTTTTTTCTTTGTCTGCCTTATTGTAACTTAATAATATCAGCCATTGCAAAAGCCAGAGTCCCAGAAAATATAGCTTTGCATCTTTTATTCTGAGAATAGTAAGCTGTTGTTGCTGTTTTTTATCGTATTGGTTGTTCTCTAAGGCCATTGTAAGTAATGCTTCCAACCAGATCCTGATTGCGGTTGGTGAGTGGTAGGCTTCTTAGACCAGACTTTATTTCTGACTTGACATACTACTTTACCCACTTCAGTAGTGCAGTTGTAGTTCTCTTCACCCGTTCCTTCAACCGGTGCAGTTTCTGAGGCAAGTCCAAGTAGAAATGTGGGCCGTTTTACATGGTTATTTAAACCTTCTTATGTTGCTGCTTCACGGCAAAGACTTTTAAATCTTTGTGAACACTGGGCTGCTTATTGCAATAAAAAAGCAGCAGCATAAAGCTTTGTTAGTTGAATAGGCAAAAAAGGACCGAGTTTGGGAACGGTCGACGAAAAAACAAAGGCAATGTTAGTGGTTTGATGCTTTTTGAAACTGTGTTAAATGCCTATAGGGTCTTCCATCCCCCCGGGTTGCGCTTCCGCTCAGCGGCATGGCCACTGTTTTTGGCTTAGGGCCGGAACATCATTTTGAAAAAAAATATGGACTAAAGAAATGCTTGGGCGCGAGTCGGAAAGTAAAAAAAACAAACGGAATATCAAGTTATGCAGTATGTGGTAATCACCAAGATCTCTGGAGTTGCTTTAGCAATGAAACCTCGAGGATGCGCCACTACACGTTGTGGAGGGTGGTCAAATGCGTCCGGAAGACCAGGTAGGTCTGCTGGTGTAAAAACTGTAACGATGAGGCGCATAGTGGAGGGACAAGGCAGCGGGAGACGCTTTATGCGCAGATCCTTCTCTTCAATGGCTTGTCTGCCTTTTTGATCCTACTTTATGCTTTTACTGATGGATGTATTAAATGCTAGTCGAAAGTTTATCCTTTTTTTGTGAAAGCTGAGGCCTCAAAATTTCTCCCACTTTATGTAGTACTCTTTATTCAGGCATTTGCACAACTTTTATCGCCTAAATCATTCCACCTTTTAATAAAGTCAATCGCAGTAGCCGCTTCTGCACTTGTCAATTTCCACCATATTCGCTTCAATTCCCTTCTTTGCTTTCCTATTGCGTGAAGACAGCGCTAATGTTTGGAACGCTGGGCAGGAGATGACACGCATAAGTGACGGAGCCCCAACAATGTCATATGAACTACGTTCCACGCATACTGCGTGTACTTTTCGGACTTCTACGCATCACGATGGCTTGGAGAATGGTTGGGGCAATAAAAGTCATGCATTAATGGGACTTGGATATCACGTAAGCATTGGATACCGTCCAAAGCCTACCTCATGCCCTAGAAGTGCATTTGGAGACAAGTCTGAATTAGGGTTAGATGAGTGAACAGATAATTTAATTGGGTAGAGGTGAAGAAACAGAGACGCAGACAAAGTACGTGGATATTGGCGAGGAGGTGAGAGAGACGCCATCAGGGGTGGAGGACGGGTGAGGCGTTTAGGAGGCCCTTTGCAACGGGTCGGAGAACAATGTAGACCTCGGACCAGGACTGCAAAGGCATTCCCAGCATCAGGAGGCCCATTTGCCGTCCCTTCGCCACCTCGTCTAGTAGACGTGCCAGATTGTGGAACTGCTCGTCTGTCAGCTGCATGTTCTTCCGGTAGTCCTCAATGTTTTGGCTTACTACGGAACAGTTAGCAAAAAAAACTGAAACCGTTACTCCACAACCTCACCTCAAACGTTTCTGACAGTCCAAAATAACTACTTCATTAAATCATCATGGAGTCAGTTGCACTAAATTGCACGCAGGCGTAGAATTTCAGGAACACGGGATTGCATGACTGAGAAAGTATGCATTTGAAAGGGTTGATGAGTCGTGGGGAGGATGTTTTGTCTCTTGGTATATTTTCTTTTGAAAACGAATAACCTCGGTCGCATGCATTGTACCTGCACCTTAAGCCAAAGCTTCCGTCACGTCAAACAGGTCTGATAAGTCATTCAGACAGCTTGTAGGACCGAAGTATTTGGCGAGAACGATGCCAAACACTGCGAGCGATTTGGGTAAGTTTGCGGTTAATCTGCTTTCATTTTGTGAGTTGTTTGGCGTTTTCTACCCAAAAAAATTGGCCGTTTGGGGGATTTGACCGCAAGTAGATTGAAGTAATTCGTGCATTCCCCATCCCCATCAAAGGTTTGACAGGAGGTCATTCACCTCTGGGCAGAGTTGGAGAGCTCGGTTTTTTTGCCTTGATGTGTTACACTGTCAACAATGATCGCACTAAGAACATAAAGGTGATTGTAGCGTCCTGAGACTTTCTCTCAGGCAATGGAGGGCATAACAGTAGGCCATAACATGCGCATTTAACAGGCAGAGGAATCAGGGCCACCGGAATGGCCCGGAGGGCGGTCCGACTGGCTAGGACAATACGGCCGTCAGAAAGCAGACCCGACTTTTGGAAATTCCATCCCGGTCTGCACCACTTGGGACAAACTGTGGCGGTGCGAAAGAAGTGCATGAGCCACGGATGAGAGCAGAAGGGCTTATACCAACACATTCGCCTTCGGCATTTAGCCAGTCTCCGTGTTCTGCAGGAAAGCCATCAATGCCTCAAGGGACACTAGTCGTGAATCGCCTGGGTAGGTTTAGTTTCGGAAGAATTTCCTTATCACACCTGCTTGGGCAGATCGGCGTTCTAACGTCTCCTCGTGGACACGCTGATGGTCGGCAAAACCTCTTAGTTCGAAACCAGTTTCCAAACTGCATTGAAACCCAAGTCCAGTCAAACGGCAAAGAGGTATCGGCGACGTTGGTGACTGGCACAGTTGACTGGTGGGTGTTTGTTCCAGCACCGACTTCGTTGTGATGGCTGACGCGGGAGGTTTACGAGGGGGAGCGTTGAGGACGACGCTCGAGAAGAAGGGAGGTGCTATGCCATGCTTTGTTTGTTTGTTTGTTTGTTTGTTTATCTGACTAGCGTTTTGGGTACGGTGAATTGGCGATGGCCACGGCGTCTCAGTCGGATGGGCATGTCAGTAACCGGGTTCCATTGTGCCTTCCTTTGCCTTCAAAGAAGTCTGGGGGATGCTGCATCCTTTCCTGTCAAGACCCTTTAAGTAATCCCTGTTTTCCAAAAATCTGCTTTACCAATTAACTTTAATTATGCCAAATTGCTTTAAGCGGATTAATTTTTTAACACCAGTACGTGAAGACAGCTTTTATTTCGCCAAATGCCTCAGCACTTCTCTCCACAGTCCGAAAATGAGCGATGGACCAAATGCTGCCGCATTTTATGCCTTCACAATTAAAGTGTAGGAAAAAAAGGTTTGTGAATGTGTTGAATGTGTTTGCCAGTCGGTGCAAGTACTGCTTTGCTCAACAAGGACAGCAAATTGGCTGTTGTCTTTACCTGCATGCAAAAAAACTTGACTATTCTGGTGATCTCCGCAGTTTCCTTTTATTTTTTTGACTTCCCTCCGTGACCAGCCGTTTAAGACTGAGCTCTTTGCTAAGCCACCGACTTTGGGTGTCTGTTAAATGTGCGTTAATTTCGGGCTTCTCTGGCCTATCGCCGACTTCAGCGAAGACTTAGGACGCGGCCAAGGCGTACACACAGCTAAAAATAGCCTCTTTGTTGACGATTGCAAAGCGTTGACATTTTTAATGCCACAATCAGAGTCATTTTACCGCTGGAGGCAGGGAAGAGGTCATTGCGTGTAACCAGCATTAAAAGGCACCTCACACCCCTTTGCAAGGAGAGTTGAAGGTGTCCTTCTTTTGTTTGACAGCTCAATGAGTGCCTTGTCACGCTTGATAGGCACCTGTGCATCCGTACGATTGAACTGATGGGATTTAAGGGTGGACGAGGAGAGCGCATCGCCTCCTCCCAGCAAATAGAAATGCGCAATTTCCGCATGACTTGTGCTGTCCATTTATCACACGCTTCATGCTTCAGGCCTCGTCTGGACCAATTGCTTGGCTGTGTCAACTCCACTTGCATCGGTAGTGTAGAAGGTCTTCAAAAGGCCATTTTTAGCACTAAAATGCATCGCACTGCCGCAAAAAAGGGAGCAAAATGCAAGCCAGGTGTTGTGAGGGACAAGCGCTTCAACAATGTCTTAAGGCTGTGAGTGATGCGGTCGTTTACGCATTCGTAGATGGTTTGAATCTAAGGCTTGAGGGCGCTCAGGCTTGCAAATACAGGGCGTAAATGCGGAAAGTCGACAGTGTTGGTTGGGATTATTCGTAATCTCATTAATGCGTGAATTTCCAATTTTTGTGAGCTCTAGCTCTACCAGAGCAACCTCACAATCACTACGAGTAGAATTATGAGAAGAGGTGGCGCTGCCCTTGTTTATTTGATTGCAGTCTTCGGTTGCGCTCTCTTAGGTGGCCATATTGGCCTAGTCAGGTGGACTTGCCTCTGCGTCCTGCCGGTATCCCTCCTGCTTGTTGAACAGACATATTCTGCCCCAGTGTTAGGCTCGCTTTTGCATTCATGCAAGTCTCGGAAGGTTAAATGGGTAGCAACAGAAAGCAAACTCGACTCTATGGCATCTTTATTCCCATCTATACCACTTAAGAAAAACTGTAGCGGTACGAGAGAAGTTAGTGTGTTATGGTAGGAGAACCTCTAACTCCTCTTAACAAAAGGACCAAAAAAGACGCCCGTATTTGGCATTAACCCCAAGATAGCTATCAATGCCTAAAAAGAAAAATTTCGCATCCAGGATTGCTCTGTTACACCTATTAGAGGAGATCGGTGTTCCAACATCTCCTCATGGACACGTTGACGCTTGACAGAACCTTTTAGTCCGAAAATAGTTTCAATTATGCCTTCCTTTGCCTTCAAGGAAGTAGCGAGAGGCTACAACCTCTCCCCCCACCCTAGCTAAAACCTGTTGATTCTCCTTTTACTTCACTGCCTACACTTATCTTATTTAACAAAACAGCAAGTCGTGTGAGTGAGTGAGTGAATCCTTTCCATTAAAAAAAGGCTTGAGTGATGCCTCAAATTTTTAACCAATGGATGTGGCTGCTCAAAGCGCATTGTTTCACCGTCGAAAAGGAGGCGATGGAGTGACAAAACCCATTGCTATACAGCTTTAAAAGTAGAATAAACTCACGCCAATTTAGCAATTTCTTTTTAGAGTACGATGAGACAAACAGACAACTGTGGAAGCCTTAACAACGATACTCACTTTAATTAAATCAACGAGTTGATAAAAAAAGCAATTGACATGAATTCCCCAAAGTAATGACTCTAATTTAAGCTATTTAAGGTGTATTTTGTTTGTTGGCAGCAGCAACGCGCACTTGCAGTGTTTTTGCGACGACTGCCTTCCACGCCCCTGCCACTCCGCCATCACGTCGCCTGGAGAGCCACGCCAGTCGCCGCACCAGAAGCATTTAATTTGTTTATAAAAGCGCCTACCCATCCACATGTTTTTTCGATGTAAAAGTGTCCAAAAAAGGTAAAATCACTTATGTCTAAATGGATCTGCATATTTCCTTGTAAAGGAGTAACTCGCAAGAAGCACTGGTGATCACTTCCACGAGCCCTGCCAGATTTAGCAGTTTTTATACCATATCTATGTATCCAAACAAAAAGGAAGGTTTTGGAACCATAAAATAGTGTGTTTTTATGTAAAAGAACATCTTTGCTAAGGTTCCCACCTAGGCCTTCCCGATAAAAAAGCGGCTTCGAGACCTGCCCAAGAAGGAGGCATTCCATGATGCAGCAAAACAAAACATCAGCAGTAATCAAACCATGCCGAGAATTTGCCACTTTTACTGAAAAAATCTTCACACTTGTTGTTATTACTTACACATATAACTCTAACGATTATTAATTTAGTCAAATCTAGGCATTTCTGAATCGCTAAAATTTTTGCTCTTTTTTAAAAGTTAAGTTCGTGTACAACCACAGCCAAAAATGTTGCTGGTCAGTAGCAATGTTTATTGTAAGGCAAAAAAATGTTTTCTAACAAAAAAAAACAAAAGTACAATTAATCAGCGTGGAAAATGATCAGTATCGAGGATGTTTTCATTTAAGTGCCAACTGGGTACATAAAAAAGATTTTAAAAATAGTGAGGTAATCCCTGCCGTCAGTTAAAATAGCTTAAAAATCAAACATCAGTGGCATTCATTTCTATCAAAATGTGGCTACTACTAGGATCAAAAAATTTAGAGAACATTTCATAGAGTTTAGTAAAAGCAGCGTTTCCATACTAATTATTTCAGAACACAAGTAAAGCAGAGCGGTTCTGGAGGCGTTAAGGCTCTCCGCCCGCAGCACAATAGCAACTTTGACGTGGACAAAGAGGAGAGCGATGAGCCCACCGGTGCAGCAGGTGAGAGTCTTTGCAACAGGCAACACAATCACTCAAGTTAATGTCCCCAACCTTTATGCAGTAGACGAGTGTGTGGACAGCAACTCCCCTCCCCATGCTGCTCACTTGGGAGCCCATGCATGCCTGTGTGCCGTTCTGAAGGAAAGGCAAGCAGTGCTGCAGGCTTGTCTCACTTCCACTCACTCACTCACTCACTCACTCACTCACTCACTCACTCACTCACTCACTCACTCACTCACTCACCACTCACCACTCACTCACTCACTCACTCACTCACTCACTCACTCACTCACTCACTCACTCACTCACTCACCCACCCACTCAACCACACCCTCTCCTACATCCTCTTCCAAAGCCTCTCATTTCTTTCAACTAACACCCCTTGTCAAACAGGCTTTTGTTCTTTCAAGTCAGTGACATTACCCCTACTATGCAAATAACAGCGTAGGATACTCCAAAGGGGCGCAAGATAAGTGGTGGAGGTGGTGGTGGTGGTGGTAATGTCGCCCACACAACCTCAGGAACAATTGCACGAAGTGGTTCTGCAACTTCCTTCCTTCCTTCCTCCTTCCTTCCTCCTTCCTTCCTTCCTTCCTTCCTACCTTCCTTCCTTTCTCCCACTCCTCTCCCCTCCTGCTCACTGTCCATCTCCCTCACATACAGTGCATCAGTATCCAGTCTTCCTGTCCCACCTACTCTTAGCAAATGTCATGATTATTGAGCAAAACAACTGAGAGGAGATTTCGTTCCGCCTCAACGACAGAGCAATAGCAGACCACGGATACGCCAATCACTCGCCACTGCGCCTAATGTCCACAAGCCAGTCACTGCACCCCATCCACACCCACAAAAGTGCCACGAGAGACACACTCTTCCCCTCCTTTTACCACTTACACATCGGTGCGTTGTTGGCACGACGTGGAAGACGAAGTGACTGTTTCGGTGGTAATGAGGAGGCGATCAAAGTCGCTCCATTCAATATGCCATTGCAGAGGCTGAGATGCTCTGTCGCATTGACGCGCAACAGACCACACAATGACGCGGGGATGCAACAAAGAGAGCGGCGGCTACAGCAGTGCTGAAGAGCATTCACAGTTCCACCCACTCGGTTCGCTCGCTTGTCGCCATGATGCATGATGGGGAGCACGTGGCTCACTGTGGTGGCAGTGGTGGTGCCAGTGGTGGTGGTGGTGGTGGTGGTGGAGGTAGTGCAAAACTCTCATCCCCTCAACCACCTACACGTGTCTCTAGTCTGCCGAAAGTGACCCTTTCGGAAAGGCGCCAAGTTGCCTCTCCACTGCGCCTCCGATTCACCTCCACTGCTCCAATGTCTCCAAGCCCACTACCACCACTTCTACCACTGCTCTTGCAGATGCTACCGGATGAATGCGTTGTTCGCTTCACTCCTCCTCTGCTTTGCCAAAAAGGCCACCAGTGAGGCACATCTAGAACCCCTCCTTTGCCATGCTGACACGCAGTTGATGCTTCACTGTGTACACTGGCCATTGCACTTGCTCGCCTTTATTACTGGCCAGTAATTTGCTGACAAGCAATTCAATCGGCACCGAAGCGTCCTGGCTGAGGCGATACAAGACGTCACCTCCACTCCACACACACACACACACACACACACACACACACACACACACACACACACACACACAAACGGAAAGCCAGCACTCCCTCGTGTCAGTGTGTGCGACTCGACGACTGAGCAGGAGCAGTTTCCACTCCCATCCAACCCATGCAAGACTGTCCACTACGCTGTGCACAAGGCCACCAGTCGGTGACGAGCGTTTGCAGTCCTTCGCTACAGTTGTCTGCCAACATCTCCTCCAACCACTCGCAAATCACAAAGTACCTCAGTGGCCATCGTCGAAGCACTGACAGCAGTGCCTGTTTGCTCAAAACGCCAAGGGAGAGTACCGAGTACAAGCTTGTTTTCAGGTGCAAGCAGTGGCAGGCAGCTCCTTGCCTTGCATATCTGTTGAGTGGCATGTGGAGGGAGTAGAGAGGAAAGAGGGGATGCAGCATCCCCTCGCGTGTAGAGCTGCTGGAGTTGGGAGATCAGTCACTCGAAGGTGCTGCTTCCTCACCACCGCTCACTGCTCATCACCGTTCCCTTCACCTCCTCCTCCTCCTCCTCCTCCTCCTCCCCACACCATTGACGCATTGCCTCACTGCACAAATAGCGCCTCGCTTTTGCATCCACACCAACCGAGACAGTAGCAGTTGATGCTAACACTGAAGCAAGCAACTCCTACCCACCTACACAACCATCCTCCCTCTCCTCCTCCCACTCACTCACTCACTCACTCACTCACTCACTCACTCACTCACTCACTCACTCACTCACTCACTCACCACACACACGCGAGCTGTGCGGACTGTCGATCCGCTGTGCAAATGTGCAAATGTGCAGACACGGAGTCAGTGTTTGCCGACTCGCCAGCCAACCAGAGTAACTGGCTGGTCGCATTGGTTGCGCTGGGCACGACCACCTCTGGTGACTTGGAGGTGGGGATCGACCTCTCCGTCGCCAACATTCGCCACACCTCCGAACATATCCTCGTTCTCCTCAACTTCTCCAGCACACACCACTCCTTGTCCTGCGTCCATGTCCGTGTTTGGATGGATGCAGTTGCTCAGTGTGAAGTTCCTTTTGCAAGCCACACCAACACCCGGAAGGAGCTACGCACTAGTTGCGCAACAACTCGAAGGTGTGTTAGGAAAACGCTATCACAATCCCCAAGCAGTTTCATTTTTATGCAGGTTTTTTTTATTCCATAAGGTTTGTAGCTCAAAGTTTGAGCCTTTTTTTACGTTTTTAAAGGTTCTGCCCTTTTTTATTGCTAACCAGCCCCAGAGACTCCTGTGTAACCAGGTGTTTTTATCATCCTGCACTGTTGCTAGGACTGTGCCGAAGGACAACAACAACACCAACAACAAATACCAAGAAAGTTGTTTGAATTGTAGTTTGTAATGTACTCTTCTACGGTCTCCACACAACTTTTTCGCATGTCAACATGTCATGAGGGCGATTTGGCAAGGCAGACAAGCACATTTGACCAGAGGCACTTTAAAATTATAATGCACCATGGAGGAGGGTGTTTGGCTGATCCCAGACTTGACCGCCACTCGTATTGTTTTAATGAGAGCGGACCTGTGTCCCACCTCGTCATTCCTGGCCACTTAACTTTACCAAAAAATGGTGCATAGTGAAACAGCCAGTGAAATAAATTAAAATGTTTCCATCCTCAGAGTTTTGTCTTCTAAATTTGGGTGATTTTATTGTTTACGCTCAAATTTTAATGCGGCTGCTGACAGGATGAGGAAAGTTTTTATGCCATCGCTAGTAAACGAACACGGAGGAGACGCCGTGATAGCGAGAAGACGAGGAATGAAACACCTACCTTTTAAGCAGTGAGATAAAGGGAAGAGCAAAAAGGGTAACTTTTAATGGGCCGCGTGGACAGTCGAAAAGGAGTTTTTTTAGCAAATTCTTCGTCAGTAAGTACGGCAATCAACGTGAAGATGATTTACGCGAAGCTGTCCATGCGTTTGACTGTGTGCCATGGCAACTAGAGTCATGATGTCGGGCAAAAAAGCTTTTTGTGTCCAACCAGGTGACCATATCGCCCTGGTCGAGTGAGCTGGCCTCCGGGCCATGCCAGCAGTCCCAATTCCTCTTTTGTTTGCTAAATATGCGCATGTTCTGTCCCTGTGTTACGCCTTCCTCTGTCTTCGAGGAAGTGTAGCGACGCCATAGCGGTTTCACACCGACTCATTTCTTGGCAAGGAAAGGATTGCAAGAGTAAACTCACTTGCAAGATTGTAGGCAATAAACTTGGGCTCTCCGTCTCCCAAGTATTTGGGAACCAACCAGTCTCTGTACTTTCTAATGAAACCCTCGAGTAGAGCCACAGCTGGACGATTTTCTAAAGGTAGAAAAACAGCAGCATCCATTTAGTCATATCCTCCACCATTGCAAAAAAAGCTTTTCTCTGAGGTAAAGTTTGCGTTTCCGACGTGATTAATCATGCCCTAGTTATAAGAGCTGATCCGAATTGGGAACACAATTAGCTTGGGCGGAGTTATCTACAAATCCCAGCTCAATGGATTCGAGGGGTCAAGTGGAAGGCAACTTGACCTCAGCGCCCTCATTAATTAGTGTGCAAGGTTGAACTGAAAAGTGCAAATGCCGAGATAATAACACAACGCGGTTTAAAAAATTTTATTTGGCGCTGTAGACATGACTTAAAGATTCTAAATTAACTTTCTACGTTTGAAAAGCTTTCCTGCCTTTATTACCCAGAAAGCAGAAAATTTCCAACGGGTGGTCATGATGACCTAAGCTTGCAGCTTAAGTAAGGCCAGACTGCAAGTAATTTTAATCCAACTTGATTGAAAACAAAAAAACTCAAGGCTAAATTACTTCTTAATTAAAAATTCTAGTAATCTGAATCAAAAATAGGTCCGCCTCTCAGTCAGGACAAATTAGCATGCATTGAAGTCCGGATTTAACAGTTCAAAATCTAGACAAAAAAACTTTTTTGCTTTTAAACTTGCTTTTATCTTTAAAAACAAAGACTAACATTAACAGCCTAAAAATCCGATGTTGATAACGAAACAGAAATTGTACTTGTATAAAAAAGCTTAGGCAAGGGTTATGTTATCCATCCTTTAATATTAAAATCGGTTTCCTCATAAACTTCAAAACAAATACAGCCTTGTCCTACTACCACCATAATAAAATTCTCAGTCTTACATTGTAATATTTGGTCGTATGACTGCCGGCGAATGCTGGGACTTGGCTTCGGGTCTTGCAAGTTGTCCCTATCCCTCTATTAGTTGAATACATACATCCTAGCCTAGTGATATGCCTTCTTTTGTCTACAGGATAAGCCTTGGAATGCTGCATACATAGTAGTATCAACGACTACCTTACATTTTAAATTCCAAATTTTACACCACCCCCACTGCGGAGTAAAAGGTCTATTTAACTGCGTCATTTGTGTGGCCTTATACAATAAAATGCCTCTATCCAGGATGTTGTTTGTGGTTATTGACCGGAAAATTTGGACAGACACTAATCAAATAGCACTCCATCTAATAGTATGTCACACTTTTGTATTTTGCGCCGGCGTCATCAATTCCAGATTTAACTTAATTTAACCTGAATTAATGCACCTTGGGCATTTTTTCAGCTTATAAGCATATATTTTTGAGTTTCTTTCCATTGATTGTCGTGTTATTCTTTTAAAACATCTTTGGCCTATTTTTGATCTCGTCCTAAACTTTCCAGTTTTATAGGTACCTTCTTTAAATTTAGTCATATTTATAAAGTTGTAGCGCATTAAATGTGCACAGAATAACATGTACCTAATGGCATGTCAAACAATTTTACAAAATACTGCCTACGTTTTTAGTCCATTTGTAACAGCTTCGTTTTTTGCGTTTAGCAATTATTTTTACGTAATTTGTATAAGAA
This sequence comes from Taenia crassiceps, assembly GCA_023375655.1. Classification (NCBI taxonomy): domain Eukaryota; kingdom Metazoa; phylum Platyhelminthes; class Cestoda; order Cyclophyllidea; family Taeniidae; genus Taenia; species Taenia crassiceps. The sequence goes on from JAKROA010000011.1 coordinate 941,223, forward strand.
ATTTGTACTTCCAAAATGTTATCCTTAGTCTCAGACCATCACTGCATTCTCAACTGTAATAAATTCTCTCCCGGACAAAACAATTTTACTAGGCAAAGTTTTATATTGTCTTTCGAAGCTATTTAAATTTTGCCATTTTTGGTAATAAAAAAATTCGTGCGTCGACCATATCTTTTGGTCCACTGCATGGAGGTTAATTTCCAACTATGGTCTGAATTCCTACGCTTAATAACCGTGGATTAGCTTCTCCTTACTTTGAATAGAAACATGAGATGCTAATTTTTACCACAAATGCCTTTCAGATTACACTAAATTAATATCTACTAAACTACGTTGTTTCAGTAGTTCTTTGCAAGGATTTTGATACACTTGATCATGATAAATCCATAATACTAAGAAGTCTTTTTACTTGAGCCGACATGGTTTATAAAAAGAAGTCTATTTATCTTTTAAAAAGCTAAAACCACTACATATTATCAATAATCTGTGAGGTTAGGAGATATTTCTAGAGTAGCTTACTTGCGACACAGAGACGCGGGTTCTCGTCATAGCCGTCGGGGCAGTCGATTTCACCGTCGCATACAAAAGCGAAGGAGAGACAGAACGAGTACTGCTGGCAGGGCCATGGCGCAGTCACGGGACAGCCATTGCCCACCGGCACCGCCTCCTTCATTTCTAAGCAAATAATGTGGTTCGTTTGAATAGACTTTCCTTCACCAATATTTGTTTGTAAAGTTATTAATTGGTTGTGAATACGTATTTAAAATACAATTAATGGGGAGCGGATTCGCCACAACGAAGATTTTTTATCGAGAAGTTAACACAGTGGTCAATAAATAGGACCAAAGGGAGGAGAGGATAAGCATTGGTACTACTTGCGAGTCTCTCAATTCGCCCGAATATTTGGGTTGATGCCGCTGATTTGGCGTTAAAGGTTTGTTCATGGGGTCAACCCAGCAACTTCAAAGATGTATTTAGCTTCTGCTCCAATCCATCAGCCTGAGGAGAGTATTTTTAGTGGAGTAGCACTTACAAAGGCAGTAGACGCAACGATTTTGTGGTCCCTAGGCAGTTTTGTGCGTGTGTATTTTACTCTTATTCAGTTTAGACTTCACAGATGCAAAAAAATGCTTCTCATTACGCGTTAAGATTGCATACACTATTGCATAATTTGGTACCAAAAGCAAACAACTAATGCGATGCCTCGAAGTATCTGGTTTAATGGAGGTTGAGATGCTCTCCTTACTTCTTTGGGGATACTACCAGCCGCACACTTAAAAATCGTTGAAGTTACGCTTAGGAGCATAATGGAATTGCAGAGGTCAAAGTTAGGCACCTTTGCCGATTCAGCGATACAATTTACCAATTGTATTTTCCTATTGCTAGTACCAATTGACTGGTAGTGGAGGTGGTTTAAGAGAAAACAAGCAGTTGCATCGCTGCAACATAGACATGGACGCAGGACAAGGAGTGGTGTGTGCTGGAGAAGTTGAGGAGAACGAGGATATGTTCGGAGGTGTGGCGAATGTTGGCGACGGAGAGGTCGATCCCCACCTCCAAGTCACCAGAGGTGGTCGTGCCCAGCGCAACCAATGCGACCAGCCAGTTACTCTGGTTGGCTGGCGAGTCGGCAAACACTGACTCCGTGTCTGCACATTTGCACATTTGCACAGCGGATCGACAGTCCGCACAGCTCGCGTGTGTGTGAGTGAGTGTGTGAGTGAGTGAGTGAGTGAGTGAGTGAGTGAGTGAGTGAGTGAGTGAGTGAGTGAGTGAGTGAGTGAGTGAGTGAGTGAGTGAGTGAGTGGGAGGAGGAGAGGGAGGATGGTTGTGTAGGTGGGTAGGAGTTGCTTGCTTCAGTGTTAGCATCAACTGCTACTGTCTCGGTTGGTGTGGATGCAAAAGCGAGGCGCTATTTGTGCAGTGAGGCAATGCGTCAATGGTGTGGGGAGGAGGAGGAGGAGGAGGAGGAGGAGGAGGTGAAGGGAACGGTGATGAGCAGTGAGCGGTGGTGAGGAAGCAGCACCTTCGAGTGACTGATCTCCCAACTCCAGCAGCTCTACACGCGAGGGGATGCTGCATCCCCTCTTTCCTCTCTACTCCCTCCACATGCCACTCAACAGATATGCAAGGCAAGGAGCTGCCTGCCACTGCTTGCACCTGAAAACAAGCTTGTACTCGGTACTCTCCCTTGGCGTTTTGAGCAAACAGGCACTGCTGTCAGTGCTTCGACGATGGCCACTGAGGTACTTTGTGATTTGCGAGTGGTTGGAGGAGATGTTGGCAGACAACTGTAGCGAAGGACTGCAAACGCTCGTCACCGACTGGTGGCCTTGTGCACAGCGTAGTGGACAGTCTTGCATGGGTTGGATGGGAGTGGAAACTGCTCCTGCTCAGTCGTCGAGTCGCACACACTGACACGAGGGAGTGCTGGCTTTCCGTTTTGTGTGTGTGTGTGTGTGTGTGTGTGTGTGTGTGTGTGTGTGGAGTGGAGGTGACGTCTTGTATCGCCTCAGCCAGGACGCTTCGGTGCCGATTGAATTGCTCGTCAGCAAATTACTGGCCAGTAATAAAGGCGAGCAAGTGCAATGGCCAGTGTACACAGTGAAGCATCAACTGCGTGTCAGCATGGCAAAGGAGGGGTTCTAGATGTGCCTCACTGGTGGCCTTTTTGGCAAAGCAGAGGAGGAGTGAAGCGAACAACGCATTCATCCGGTAGCATCTGCAAGAGCAGTGGTAGAAGTGGTGGTAGTGGGCTTGGAGACATTGGAGCAGTGGAGGTGAATCGGAGGCGCAGTGGAGAGGCAACTTGGCGCCTTTCCGAAAGGGTCACTTTCGGCAGACTAGAGACACGTGTAGGTGGTTGAGGGGATGAGAGTTTTGCACTACCTCCACCACCACCACCACCACTGGCACCACCACTGCCACCACAGTGAGCCACGTGCTCCCCATCATGCATCATGGCGACAAGCGAGCGAACCGAGTGGGTGGAACTGTGAATGCTCTTCAGCACTGCTGTAGCCGCCGCTCTCTTTGTTGCATCCCCGCGTCATTGTGTGGTCTGTTGCGCGTCAATGCGACAGAGCATCTCAGCCTCTGCAATGGCATATTGAATGGAGCGACTTTGATCGCCTCCTCATTACCACCGAAACAGTCACTTCGTCTTCCACGTCGTGCCAACAACGCACCGATGTGTAAGTGGTAAAAGGAGGGGAAGAGTGTGTCTCTCGTGGCACTTTTGTGGGTGTGGATGGGGTGCAGTGACTGGCTTGTGGACATTAGGCGCAGTGGCGAGTGATTGGCGTATCCGTGGTCTGCTATTGCTCTGTCGTTGAGGCGGAACGAAATCTCCTCTCAGTTGTTTTGCTCAATAATCATGACATTTGCTAAGAGTAGGTGGGACAGGAAGACTGGATACTGATGCACTGTATGTGAGGGAGATGGACAGTGAGCAGGAGGGGAGAGGAGTGGGAGAAAGGAAGGAAGGTAGGAAGGAAGGAAGGAAGGAAGGAGGAAGGAAGGAGGAAGGAAGGAAGGAAGTTGCAGAACCACTTCGTGCAATTGTTCCTGAGGTTGTGTGGGCGACATTACCACCACCACCACCACCTCCACCACTTATCTTGCGCCCCTTTGGAGTATCCTACGCTGTTATTTGCATAGTAGGGGTAATGTCACTGACTTGAAAGAACAAAAGCCTGTTTGACAAGGGGTGTTAGTTGAAAGAAATGAGAGGCTTTGGAAGAGGATGTAGGAGAGGGTGTGGTTGAGTGGGTGGGTGAGTGAGTGAGTGAGTGAGTGAGTGAGTGAGTGAGTGAGTGAGTGAGTGAGTGAGTGAGTGAGTGAGTGAGTGAGTGAGTGAGTGAGTGAGTGAGTGAGTGAGTGAGTGAGTGAGTGAGTGGAAGTGAGACAAGCCTGCAGCACTGCTTGCCTTTCCTTCAGAACGGCACACAGGCATGCATGGGCTCCCAAGTGAGCAGCATGGGGAGGGGAGTTGCTGTCCACACACTCGTCTACTGCATAAAGGTTGGGGACATTAACTTGAGTGATTGTGTTGCCTGTTGCAAAGACTCTCACCTGCTGCACCGGTGGGCTCATCGCTCTCCTCTTTGTCCACGTCAAAGTTGCTATTGTGCTGCTGGCGGAGACCCTCAACACTGTACTGCCCCCTCGAGAACTGGTTTATTAGCAGTATTATGAAGAATAGAAGCAGGTGCATTGTGCTGCCTTCCGTTTGGTTGTTTCTTTGTATATTTTGTTGGCTCCTTTTGACTTAATGTTATGTCGGAATGTAGAAGCCAACTAACTTCATCCCACGACAGTCTAAAATTGAGGATGTTTTCGGATTGTGCAGTGTTTTGATTGGACTAAAAGTCAGTTTATTACTTGCGCCTCACGCAATGCTAATGTTGACTAATTTGAGGTTTTACTTCTTCCTCTTCCCATAATTTGCATAGGACGCATGTTTTTTAGCCACAGCTGTAATGCTTAATGACATCGCCCGCTTTTATTGAAACTTACTCAATCCACATGCTAAATTTTAAGACTTTTGTCATGTCTTCAATGACGTATTTCAACTGCAAAGAAGACACAAGGGCAGCAACAACTCTGCCCATCTGTTTGCTTGATTATGAAGCCTTGAAGGCAAAGAAAGAATGTGTCCTCTGTGGATGACACAATTCACTTGAACCCACAGTATGAGGGACACAAATGGCGTCCAATTTTAACAAAATCTTCATTTTCGTGTTCAGCCCGAAGAGAATTTTAATGATGTGAGATGAGGTTTAAATGGATTAGATGAGAAAGAGAAGTAGGACTACTTTTGGTGATACCATCATTGTCGAATTTCATACTTGACGCGATATTTCCCTCTATCCTCCTCAGCTCTTCTGATTGTTGACAGTGAGTCGCCAAAGAATCCTAAATAATGCCCTTTCATATCATCATCTTACTTACATTGAGTCGCCTACTTCGCATGCCAGCAGAGAATACGTGTTTTCAATTGTTAACCGAGGCAACAGTCTCAGTTGCCTGGACTCACATCCAACCAAACAGATGAATTCCTGCTAATTTTTCTGGGATGGTTTGTAAATAAACTGCGAAAGCACTGAACAAATGATCTTACTACTGACGCCTGGCACTCACCAATTATAACAATTAACTAAATTTAGAAGAGGAAAACAATTTGAACCACGCTATATTCTATCTAGACATGGTAAATGTACTGTTAAGCTTCAAAATGAATTCTAGAATTATTAATTATGCAGCACGTCGACTTACACGTAATTTTTTTTGGAAAGTTTGGGCCATTTCAAACCTGGCGATTTTCAAGTGTTCTGAGTTCACCCAATCAGGTGAGAGCACTTCTTCTGGACCAATCAGGTTGGAGGATTCAATTCCCAAACGCCTTATTGGTCCATGATGTGGCGAATTATGACCATCGTGTAGAGATTATATCTTTCGTGTAATGTTAGAATGGTTCTCTTTTCGTTGGAACGGCTTGACTATTGCCTGCTTCAGTGCATCCATTAATGTGCATGGCCGTTCGTGGGACTGTGTGTGCGCGTGTTTTCCAATCACTAAAAGTGCTGTCCTAATCGAAGCCATTTGGCTTGTGTTACTTTGTACGATTTACTAAATAAAAATCTTTCCTATGACCTAGGATAGTAAGGAAAGATCTACTTTTGTGCATATAAGCTATTTGAAATAACGATTTTAAGAAAAAGGTTGAATACTCTGTAATAAATTGAGAACCAGGTACACTAAAGGCTACAGTGCCAATAAATTGGGATGGTAATTTGTGCCAATTAAAGGTTGTTTTCTGCTCTACGCAAAAATTAAGAATCGCTTCCATGTTCAAGGTCTTTTTTGGCGTGTGAATAAAGTGCTGTAGGACAGAGTTTGTGTCCCCATTTAGACTGATACTGTCCGACTCTCAGGCGGACGTTGACAGGATAGAATCAGATTACACTGAGCTTTTATTAAAATTTTTTTGAAGCACTTAGCACTACCCTTTGGAGTGCGCTTACTGGTGTCGAAAACTGTCTCACCTTTCTCAATGCATCTAGCGTGCGGTTGTGTAGCTATAGCAGTTGCCATTGTCCTAATGTGTCACTGAGGCAAAGTTGGATGCGTTGTTTACTAAGACTGTTCCAATCTCCATGTTACCATACCTATGCGTCTTTAAAGAATACAAGAGAGAGACGATGTGAGATTTGCTCTACAACGACTACGTCTTTTAGTCCATTCTGATGGAAATTTGGATTCAACGGATTCGTGTGGCCGTCACAGGCTGCTTTGTAGATGACCTTCACAAGCAGGCGAATCCTTTTATTTAGGGGTATCCGAACGCATAGAAGTATATTACCTTATTCAACAGTAATAAAACTTGTTCCTTTTTGTGTTGATGCAAAGATTTTAGGGTCGCTGGGGCTTCATCTGGACTCCCGAACCCATCAAACCAATGCCGGTCAACAAACATCTAAACCCTCGGATTCATTTACGAATTTTCCTTTTGGGCAACCTTGCAAATACCTTGCTTCACGCCGGGGCGAGGTGGCATCACCCGAACAAATGACGGAGTTAAGGAGGAATAGGACTAGGAGGAGGAGGAGGAGGAGGAGGAGGAGGAGGAATAGGACTAGGAGGAGGAGGAGGAGGAGGAGGAGGAGGAGGAGGAGGAGGAGGAGGAGGAGGAGGAGGCAAATGGAACAGCATCCAAAGATTATGATAGCAAAAATTGCTGAGGAACTTGAACCATTCCCCCGAGACCGAAGACACTACTTAGGCGAGAAGCCATAATGTCATGAAAATATGGAACAGACTGTCTATTAAGGCGTTAACGAACCGACTACACCTGCCCACAAATGCTTGGTGCTTTTCATGGTGGCCCTCTCTTGTGATGACTTCCAGGTAGAATTCATTTGGAAGTGCACGTCAGCTAATCAGCAAGTAAAAAGTCCCATTTAATCTGACTATGCGTCGGTAAGAATTTCTTCTCCCATCAATGGGGAACTTAAGAGGACCGATCGAGATGTTCTCTGATGCAAAAGTCCAAGCACTCCTTGAACTCGTAGCTCCGTACTTATCCTGCTGAATATTATGAAAGGTCCAACTTTGTCAGATCGGTGGATGACATCCAAGTGAGCATGCAGTCGACCTGTACAAATTTGGCTCCAAAAACGCCTTTACGGACACTCAACTGAGGTTTTCTGATTGACCTTGATCTACTCATTCGTAAAAACCCTCTTTCTTCCATGCCTCCTGGTAAACCTAAAACTTGCGCCTCATCCAGGTGTGCAAGAGGTGGTCTTTGCGTACCTCACTTTGAATCCTGCCAAGTATGGAAATTTCTTTTCATTGTCGGCGAGCATGGGTAGAGGCAGGGAGTACGACGCGCGCGAACCTCAGAGGCACAGGGTGACTTAAAGTGGCCCAAAATCTGTGTCTAAAGGCTACCGATGCACTCACTCAGGGGGCCTTCATCTTCACAATCTAGTAGACTTCGTCCTCCAACAAGTTTTGCCGACTTTTGGTTCCACTCCCAGGTAACTGCGCTTACATCTGTTGTGCTGGTGCGATTTAGAACTATCCCATGCCACGCTGAAGGTGACGCGCTGGCAGCACTGATAGGCGATCTTAACAAAAGTGAGGGAAGGGCAGTCCTGAATGCCTAGACATTAGAGAAGGAAGATGCCTTGTGTAAGCGACGGGATCTGTGCAGATGCACTACAGACAGGTCAGACGGGCGTCCTCAACTGCGATGACCAGCGTGCGAACCGCTGTAAAATGAAGTGACTACAGATGCGGCACTAGGAATGGTGTCAGCATGAAAAGAGTGCGAGCAGTTGGGACAAATTTAGCTCCAGTCCAGAGAATTGTGTAAATGGGTAAACAATTGACGAAAGGGGTTCGGGAGAAGGCCTTCAAAAGCTAATTGTATTCAAAACTTGGCGATATTACAGAGAATTTTATCAAGTGACACTGAGTTCTCAAAAACCCAATCACTTTTTGTTACATTCACTTGTGTCACCTGTCAAAAGGTTACGAGGTTTTCTACTCACTTTCAAGGAAATGATGCCACATTAAAGAAGCAATAAGTGCGTCTGTAGATGGCGCAGTAGAAATTGCCGATTTTAGCCTGTTTGTGGGGTTCGATCACTTCATTGCACCTCTTCCGCAAGTTGCGCCAGAAGTAGCATGCAAATTTTGACGCTCTGCACAGTCTGCGCTCCTCTTCAAGGGAGGTGTGTTCCTGCTTTAGCAAAGCAAAGAAGTGGTGATGCGAATGCTGTCATAAATGACCTAAATGGGCATGGTTTAATTGCACTGGCAACTTGGATTTGTACGGGAACGGAGAATTGTCACTCAAAATGCAGACGTCCGTAGCTGGCGACTCCTTGTTTGTCTTGGTCTTTTGAGTTGGATGTTATTTAACTAGTGGTGCTGATTCTTCTACCTACAACTTTAACTCACCCTTCTACCCTGGCTTCTAGACGCACCTAACGGGGGCAGAGCGGTTGTCGAGGGAATCCAAGCCACTCAAGCCAGTCGAGAGGAAGAGATGGCGCAGAAGACGTTATGTCGTACTAGAGCAGACGATCTAAGGCTTGTGATGGAAGTTAATTTCAACTGTTCATCTCCCTCGGACATAATCTGTACACTGTCTTCAAGAAGTGGGCCAGTCTGTAGACTTGCCAACAAAAAGGTCTACTTAAATGAGTTACCTCATGCAAATTGATGACTCCTTCTCGACCAAGAGCCGTTGTGTGCCATCTAGAGTCTTCTTTTAAGGCAAAAGAAGGCATAATGCCAAAGCTATATATATATATATATATATATATACATTAAGCAAACAAAAGGGAATTGGGGCTGCTGAAATGGCCTGGGGACTGGCCCACCCGACTGGGCCAATATGACCACCCAAGGGACTGTAACCCATACTGGTAGTCGAACAAACAAACACACGCTATTCCAGAATTCCACTTAATTCTTCGCCAATGGGAACGAAACAGAGTAAGATAATGGCAAATTGCTGTGTGTCACATAAAAGCTATAAATAAAAGCGCCTTTTATAAGAGTAATGCTTTGCTTGTTGGAGTGCCAGTTTCGCTTATGGTCACTTGAGTGCCCGTAGTGACCCAGCTCGACGGGCTGGCCGCCAGGCCATTCTGCCCGGCTGCCCCAATCCTCTTTGTGCTTGATGACTGTATGCATAATCTGCCCTTTGACCTTCAAGGGAGTCATGGGACGCCGCGTTGACGGCGGAGGAAAGCGGACCCGACTTTATAGAACTTTTAGCCCCATCTCCACACCTCTTCTGACAATTTTTAGCGGTGCGAAGGAGGTACGCATGATACATCCCTTAATAGAAGGGCTGAGAGTGACATCTGTCTTTCGACATCTTCCCCTTCCTGTGTTCTACAAAAAAAACTAGTAACAACTGAGGTCACACAAGTTGTTGACCACATGAAAGTGTTTCATCTCAAAGATTTACACTGATATACTTGCCAAGGGGACCGCTGTTCAATCTTTTCTCCGTGGACGCGGTGACGATGAGCAGAACCTCGCACTCTGAATTCATTTTCCCAAATCGGAGAAATGCCGAGTCGAATTGCCAAGAGGGATCTGTGGCGATGTGGCCAAGCATGTCCTCAGTCGTGCTGGAATCTTGTTGACTGGTATGTTTAGCCCGTGGGTGTTTCTCTAATCACTGTTTACATTGTGATGTCTGAGGCTGGAGGTTTACCAAGTGGGGCGACGTGGACGACGCTTAAGAGAGGAGAAGGGCCCTGCAATACTTTGTTTCTTTGACTGCCAATTTCGGTTACGGCCACTTGGGGCGGCCAAATCGCCCTGGTCGAAATGGGCTTGCACTGCGAGCTATGCCACCAGCCCCAATCCCCTCCTGTTTGCTAAAAATGTACTTATACTTCCCTGGTGCTATGCTTTCTTTTGCCCGAAAGGAAGTTTTCAGCGCCGGACACTAAGTGTCAAAGTGTTTGAAAAGTATTTTCGCCCTGCCTCAAATGCCAAACAACACCGCTTGTATCCACCTTCTGACTCGAATCTAGCCCTGTTAGTGGTACCAACTGTGTGCTATGCCGGTGAACCATTTCACATGCTGGACGATACTACTAGTGAAACGGAAGTAGCAAGACATCTCCGCCTCGTCATTGCAAAGTGCATTTAAGAAATTCTCGCCACCTTTTTCTTCCTTACTTCTTATCACACGTTTGAGGATGAACACGAATCCGCAGAGCTTCAATTCTTCCCAAAGTCAAAGTAAATTGCGCTAGTATGGATTAAAAATCTCCGCGGAATTAGAGGCCGAGAGGCTAATAAACGCTGTGGGAGGATCATTTCTCCGTTGCAATAAATACGTCCTCTGTGTATTCCCTCAAATGAGACTTTCCATTTCGGATTTACATAGATTTCGGCTAACTTTTTTCTTTTGCAATTGTTCCGACTAAAATTATGAGCCGACCCTTTAGAAATTGCATTTTTGAGTGGGGTTAACAGCGCTGCCATCCTCCTCCTCCTCCGCCTCCTCCAAACCTTCCCGGCGCGACCGTTTATGAAAAGACTTGGCCTTTTTTATGACCGCATCGTAAGAACTGCCATCGCCATCCTTTTGCACTGCAATCTCTATCTGTAAATGAACGCCTTTTTGTTTATCAGCTTGTAAAAAACACTCAACATCAGTAACCGTTAGGAGCCCAATACGCAAAACGGTATGACCAAGACGTTTTTTGCTTATAATCCAAGAAGTTCTGATTAATTTTATGCCAATTGACGGGATTTCTGTCTGTATCGCAATTCTAATTGCCACTCTGTAGACGGTGGCCAGAGGTGTGCCTCCGAATAATTAAAGCTCGGCTAGACAGTCCTTGGAGAGATTATTCCTCTTGATTATATTACAAAGTGAAGACTGAAGCAGACTAAGAATTATTAATATGAGACCTATTTATTATTTAAATAAGGGGAAACAATCAAAGGCTAAAGTATCAGGGAAACTGAACCCTGGGAGAAAGGATCCCATGCAGGAAAGTTTATTGCAACAAAAGTATGGAAGTATGTGGAAGTGTCGGACTTAGGCGTGGAGCATCAACACTAAGAAAGCCATCTATTTAAAAGGACTGGAAAGCTCATTAATCAGGTCTGAACTTTACTGACCTTCAGCAACACCTAAGGCAGCCAATCGATCAAACGTGATTCAGCCTTCAAGGACGTTCGTGACCAATAGCTGATCAGTAGATAATCCTGCGTTCCGTGCATAGCCTCCACGCTTCTACAGGGCATCACTGTTTGTTTTGCAGCCTGGCTCTTTGATAATCCACTTGGGGGCATAAGAGAATGCGAAATTGGCCCAACCAATTAAGCGATCAGTTTTGCAGTGGCACACGAATTGGAGGCTGGGGCAAAAGTGCTAGGGAACCTTCAGCATACTGTCAACATCATGTGGAGCATTTTGCCATCTAATAAACAATTTATGATTGGTCATCATGTGCCCACTGCGGGTCGTCATCTATTCGGTGGTCATTTTTGAAGGGAGAATAAAAAATGCACTTGACTGCTAAGCCAATAGGGCACTTTAGCTTTTGATGCTGATTGAGAAGGTAAATGTAGTTGTGTCAAACGCGAATGCATAAAAGCTGTCAGCAGTATACGTCCGTGATTATGTGATGCTAACCTAAATCCCCTCTACCCTTTCATAGCTGTGATAGTTTGTGTGTCAATGTCAAGGCTTCTTTTCTTGAGGCGAGACTATGCACGTCATGGGCGGAGTCCAGTCTAGGGAAAAAGATCATTTTAATTTGAAGGAATTGACTGAGGAGGCAAATGTGAGCACCTACTATTAGGGTAAAGCCATATTATCATCCTGTTTTATGGTCTTCGCCTTTCGACCTAAAAGTAATGCAAACCATGAAGTTTATGCTATGCCATGTTGGTATTGAGGCGAGACAGCATTTTTTATTTATCCATTTATTTTCACCTCTTCTTCAGGCACCGAGTGGCGTGTTTATGTGATGTCGACTTAACAGGAGGCACACCTTGTGTACAGGCTCCGCAGCATCTCAGTGTTTGAAGCATTTTGGAGAAGAGGGCCACTGTAGGGCTTGTGGTATTCCTGGGCTTCGTTCAGACCCGAGCCACGCTACCCTCACCTCGACGAGGGCGGAGGTGATGCAGATCCTTTGGCTCCAAAATTGGCTAAAATCATGAAGGAAATAGGAAATTTATTTGCTAAAATGGGGCGTGCAGGGGACAATCGGAGATTGTAATGCACAGCCATTTTACTGATCATAAGTTTTGTTTGCAATAATCGGTTGTACCGTGCCTTTTATAGGGTTTTTTCATGCCTCCTAAGGGACACGCATTGCTACAATATCTGCACTCCAGCACGGTTTCCCAGCTCCTAATTTTCTGCCTTTTCGTAACTCGTTTGGAGATCTCTCAGTGCTTTCCCTTGTCGTCTGCTGACACTGTTTGCAAAAGTGGGCTTCTCTCTGCGAAAATTCATATCAATCGTGCGCACACAAAAGCTTTCCTCGAATGAGAATGCACAAAGAATGTAAAAGGAGGCCTCTGATTGTAGCGTCTGGAGACTTCCTTGAAGACAAAGGAGAGCACGACTCTGGGGCAGAACAAAGATAATTAACAGGCGGAGGGGTTCAGGGCTACTGGCACGGCGCGGAGGCCGGTCCATCCGACCGGGGCAATACGGCCACCCCCAGTCGACCGCAACTGACACCGGCAGTCAAACAAACAAAGCACTACACCGATGGTATGGCTGAGCGAATGGTAGTGTCCCTTAGCCAATGTTTATTTCACAATTGTTCCATAACACAGTCAAAAACAAGCTGAAATGGTCAAATTTATTTCATAGCCAAAGGCGCCAAGGATGTGCGTGACTTAATACTGATTTGGGGAGAAAATGGGATGACTTGGATGATTTTCGCCCTGACAGAAACTCGATACTACTTATTTGAAGTAAAGCATCAAAAAGGCTACAACATCAGTGCGTATTCAATTGAAAAAACTTCTTTTTTTCCAGCTTTCTCGACGTGGACAGTATGTACCACCGCCAATCCGAGTGACACCAGACGTATGCAAGGAGATGTGCATCATTTTGTGCACCAACTCATCCAGCCCTCCAGGTCCCCCGATGGATGGTTTTTATCGCATCAAATGAGTTGGTTTTGCAGTACATTTACTAAAGTAGTAAAAAAATAAGCCTTTTCAACATTTTTTTAAAAACCTACATCGCGGAGAAAGTATTTTCTTTAATAAACCATCCTATGGCATTCAAAGTACTCAATGTAAGAAGGTGGGTGCCAAGATGCTCCAGGAAAAGAGGTTGATTCAAGGGTCACCAGTGCCGCCCTACTAATCGCATGTGAATTGCCTTTTCCCAAACGAAAAAGACCTCAAGTTGTCACCTTCTCTGTCGTTAATATCTGTTGACACTAATCATGTGTCTGCTTGACAAATTCCGCTCAGGTGAAGTGTTGTCTTTCGCTTCATTACTGCACTTTCTAGGGTCAAATTTTGGTTAGTGCCGTGGGTTGCAGGACCGGATCTCCCGGTAGTACATTTCAACACTTTAAAGAGCAGCATATTACAATTGCTGCGCAATCAGTGTTGCAAGTGGGCGTGCAACATTCGATTTCGCACGCAAAGCACTAGAAGAAGCCGTCGTCAGGAGCCGATTTCCATGGCTTTTTTCCATTCCTTAATGCCAACTAATGGATGCTGTATCTTCCGCAGCACCTGCAAACAGAAATCCCTCTTGCATGGATTACTTAGCAAAGCCAGTTACATTCTCCCATTACTGGCCGGTGTTGATGGGGCAGAAGCACAGGAAGTGTGAGTCGGGCCTTGCACAACCCTCCAAAATATCTTATCTGCATCGTTTGGAGGCTTATAGCGAGGGTTAAAAAGTAGTCCTTCCCTCGCCAGAAAGCGATATTTTCTCTGTAGATTAAAGTGATCGGCTGAATTTCATTTCTATGGCATCAGACCTTTGCATTTGTCCACAAGTTGCTACGGCCACTGTACTTCACTAATGCTGTGGTGGCCTCATTAGCGAGATTCGTTCAAAGTCAACAAGGTGGTGAACTACACTTGTTCAGGACCTGGAACTCCAAAATTGGCATGAGAGTGTTTATACTGGGCTCTCCAACTACCCCGCCTTTGTTCTCTTTGGGCCATTTTTACCGTATGAAAGGGACGAGTGAAATCACCTAAGGTACACAGATGTTGTGATGACCAGATGGACTTTAAATGGAAATCGCCTGACCATTTAATCTAAAGTATTTGCTATTAATTGTCAAAAAACGGAAAAATTGTACCTGACTCTTGTCATTTATGTCAATCGATTGTGTCACGGGCAAATTCCGGCTAAAGAATGTGCACTCAACTGCTATTTTGGGGGAGGTTTTGTGAAAGATCTTCAACAGCGCTGACATTACATGACTGAGGTGTGTTAAAATCACATCTGACGTCTCATGATCCCACGGGGAAAGCACATTGGTTTTGAGTATCCCAAAAGGGTGAATCTGGAGGCAAGTGGAAGCTGCGCCTCCATTAAATGGTCTGGTTCATCTTGCTGCAATGTTCCTAGCGAAGTCATTCTAAAAGTTTTGTGGCAATGCATGTTCCAAGTGATTGAGAAAGAGAGAGGCTGCGTAGCACTTTGTTTGTTTGACTGTCAGCTTCGGCTACGGCGACTGGGGTAGCCGCATCGCTCCAGTCTAGTGGGCTGGCCTCCGGGCCTGAATACATTTTGTCCTAGTGTTGTGCATTTTTCTGCTCTCAAGGAAGTTCAAGGATGCTACTTTGCTGGCAGTGGGAAGCGGACCCGACTTCTACATGAATTCCATCCCCATTTATACCGCCTATAAAAACTGTAGCGGTGCTAAAGATGTGTATTGGCCACGGATGGGAGAAGGGCTGAGAGCGGCGTCTGCCTTTTGGCATCCACTCCATCCCCGTGTTCTGCAAGCAGACTGTTAACAACTGAAGCGACACAAGCCGTGAACCACCTGGAAGTGTTTTTACGCTTTGGAGAAATCCCTACCGCACCTACCTAGTGGCACCGGTGTTCTAACGTCGCCCTATGGACACACCGATGGTCGGCAGAGCCCCTTGCACTGAATGCAGTTTGCGAACCGGACGAAAACCTCAAGTCCAGTCGAACGGCCAAGGGGGCTCAGTGACATCTTAGTTACATTCTAAATTCAATTACTATCCCTATTAGCTGGTGCGAGTTTCTTGCAACACTGACAGCTGACGCGGTAGGCTCACCAAAGGCAGCGTCGGAGAGAGGGAGAGAGAGAGAGAGGCTATGCAATGCTTTCTCCGTTTGTCCACCGGTTCCGATTTCGCCGACTTGGGTGGCCGTATTGCCCTAGTCTGGTGGGCTGGCCTCCGAGCTGCGCCAGCATCCCTAATTCCTCTTTTTGCTAAAATATATTCCTCTCTAACACTATGTCTTCCATTGCCTCAAAGGAAGCCTCCGGAAGCTACAGTGATTACAGAACAAGCATTCGTTTCAAACTCCCCTAGTGACGTTGATTGAGAGCTGTTGAGAGGTAGACACGGCAGAGCATCATTTACACTTCAAAATTTATTTCACCTTTATAACTGTCTCATAATTGTTTGCGCGGTATTTGACTGCTCATGTGACATCACTTGTAGATGACTTGCAAGAGACAATGGAAAGCATGCATGAAAGAGCAGCCAGCACCTAGACAACAGTGCTTCCTTGTCATGTCTTTCAGAGAGCTCGCATCTCTCGCAACTTTTCTTTGCTGACAAAGCTTTTCTCATCCAGCCTCACAAATGCTGCGAAACACCTTTTGTTGTTTGCCGTATTTTGCAAGTATCCTCGACGCCCCTTCAGGCCCCTCACAGTCAAGTAATCGCGCCACTACTGTGGTGTTGTCAACCCTCAAAAGGCACCTCGTACACAGTTTTACTACCTGTTTATACAACTTCAGGATCGGTGTGTGTGTTAGCACAACAGTTACCCTTGATTTCACCCACAACCAACATCCGTGAATTATCGCGACACAGTTCTTTCATTCCTGCCTCCGCCTTCGCTCCATCCGAGTCCAAAAACAGAAAAAAAAGAGAGAACAAAAACAAGAACTAATTTCAGCAAAAGTTATTTTGATCGGAGTGGGTAAATAATTTGGAAATTTGTGGCTACAAGTCGCTTCAACTGCCAGCGCTACAAACTCGCGGCGCTAGTGGCGCATTGCAATGAACGTCGAGCGTTCGGCGGAATTGGCAGTCTTGGATCAACACTTTGCGCAAAAGGAGATTTTTCAAAAACAAAAAGACGAACAAACGCGAACTAATGGAGCCACGCCGCAGTAAGTTTTGCTCGAGTTCATTTACACAATTGCTTCATTAACAGGCGCTATACGCTTAGAAGTCGGGAACTGACATTGTAGGATTGGATGCAAAATCGGATATTCTATTGTTCGCATTTGGCTCCAGAGCCACCGCAGTTTCGTGCAAATTATTTTGGCATTCCTCAGTGAGCATGTTTATGTGATAAGACTTAACAGGAAGTGAACAGCGAGTATAAAAGTCGGTCCGTCGGCACTCTCTCGTTCGTGACACTTTTGGAGGCGAAGGCACAATGAACGTCTACCTTCTTCTTGCTCTGACTCTTGTGGCCTTCGTGGCTATTGTTCGAGCGTAAGTCACATTATGTTTGCCTCACTGTGTATTAACACCCTCTTTTCAATTTCTTGCATACCTTTTTGATAGGGAAGGTGACATTGAATCAAAGGTGAGGGAGGGTATCATGGAGAGTTTAACTGACTTGAAAGAATTCTTCTCAGAGGATCCGATGGGCCAGAAGTTGGCTGCTATTTGCAAGGATCTAAGGGACTTCTTTCTTTTGGCGAAAACAAAAACTCGCTCAGCTTTTAAGGATTATGTGAAAAAGTTGGTGGATGAGGAGAGCTAGAAATAATGGCTCGAGTCTTACACATTTTCCTTTACTTCATGTTTCGCAATATAATTCCTTGCCGTTAATTTCAAAGACCTACTCTTTGGCTAGCTGACTCGGGTCATAAATCACAATGTTCTGCATCTTAAAGTGACTTAATTTTGAGGTGTGTGGCCAATGAAGGAGATCAAAGGTTTTTTCATTATACGGCTGGTAGACTAAAATGAAACACTTATCCACATCAAGTACGTCAATGATTTTTTTAAATAAGATTTACTTGGCTTGCTTTAGTTGAGCATACGGGCTATGTATGGCCTTGTTAGTACCACCGCTTCCCCCCAGTGCCACTGGAGTCTCCAAAGGTCACTGCAATTGCATCAGCATGAAGCTATTGCTTTCAAGTAGTTTGATTTTGGTGGTAATGTCCACTAATCATTACATTAGTCACAAATGGCTACGCCTCATTAAAACGATCAACTTGGCACAGGGTAAGAAGTGGCATTCCCAACCAACTTTGAACACCTAACACTGTACTACTAATATTTGTAAGTAGCACGTTTACCTAGCATGTGCATACAAAGTTGGATGTCGATTGCGCATTGTTGAATGCAGAAAAGTAATGAATTTAGTTGTAAGTGCCTATGCGGAACAGGACAGTTGCTATGACGGTTTAGTAGAGAGACCTTCACTTAGCTACCCTCAACATCAGTGCATGCATGCATTTGATTGTTGCATTTCCGTATCATCCCATATTATTCTACGCTTATAGAGAAGAGAATACTGAATTTTCTAGCCATTAAATAGCTTAATAATGCAATCTTAAATGAATTTTTCCATGCCTGAAAGATCTCAGAAAATGTTTTTAAACGGTAGCTCCTTCAGTGTGTTTGAGAGGCGTCTCTAGAAGACTGATAAAATAGAGGATTCTACGAAAGCCATGAAGGCATCTTCCATTATTGCCAACAAATAGCAGCACTTTCGCATTGATGCTCTTCTTTGCAGATTTACCAAAGAGTTAATGCAAAGGTTGGAGAGTGGAATAGCAGGACAGCAGAAACCCTTGCTTGATTTAGAAGCTAATCAGGGATCATGCTAATGCCGCTGAATTGGGACATTACGGGGCTCTGAGAGGTGCAACGATAGAGCCCGGCAAAGGCTTTCAATCATACAGGAGAATTCTGTAGTGCCACTGAAGAAAATTGGGGAAAATGGATTGGTTTAAGTGATAATGGTTGCAATTGCACATTTTCTTCGGCTTGGTAAAGTAAAATTAATGTGTAGAACATTGTAGTTTGCCAAGAGCCAAAAAAACGGAATGTGAGAATGAAGTTGTGCCACAACAGGCTTGGAGCAAAAAGCATCTGCATTTAATTGCCCTGATTGATAAAGCTGGTGATGAAATCGCATCATAATGTGCTGGGAATGGATAAGATCTACTTATCTGGTTTTGCAAAACTCCCATGCCAAGGCTTCAAGGTCACTGCTTCCATGAATCAGGTTCCAGCATTGCCGTTACATGGATTCAGCTAGCGTTCATTCGTCTCATAGCGATAACGCCGGCAGAGTAGCTTTACATCATGAAAATCATAATTCTACTTTACGCTATTTATTACAGTGACAAAGTTATTGGGTCCTCATTTATGAGAAGCGACTCATTCCGCCTTATTCCAATCAAAGGGAACCCCTATTCTTGTATAATATGAGATTCTCTACTTGTTTAGGTTTCTACCCCAATCGAGTAGTAGTTCTATGGTGTAAAAGCTCTTTTCTTTTCTATTCGACTAGACCTAACACACACACACACACACACACACACACACAAGCTAGCATTGCCTCATTCCTGCTAGGACATCTTCTATTTGCAGCACCAAAGCAATTCACTGTGGCTTTGACGGTATCACTCACCTCTTTCCAAGTCTGCGCTTTTATCCACTGTGAATGCTCTGCGACCGTCCAATTCGCTGACTATCTGGCGCTGACACTGAGAGTTACCACCGCCCCGCCGCCGTATCCATACAGCCAATGGGGCTGTGCTCCGCTGCAATGACTTTCAATGCCTTCTCTCACCACAGTTTATAATGTGCTTTAGCACTAGCACCCGATCTCAGCAAACTTTGCACTTCTTATTTCAAGTTCCCGGTGCATTTGCACTTCATAATGCGCTTTAAATCGTGCATGAGCACTTTTAATGCATATTCGGAAGTCTAAGGTTTTCATTCCCCTTCAACGTCTCCTCCTTCCATCACAAATCCAACTGTCAGAATTCACTTCTAGGCTTGCTACATTCTCACACAAATGTTGACATTCTTCACCACTCCCTTACTCACCTCCAATGATGCTTCAATTCGCCCTCCACATGATTGGTAAACAAAACTCACATCCATGTGATGCAACCGGTGCCACGAATGCCGCCATACCTCTTCCTCTGAAGTGTGATTTCTATTGTGCAATGAATGCACAGCGCTTGAACATGAGGTGGGACTTGTCTCCCACTCCACTCCACTCCACTCCACTCCACTCAAATGCACTCAACTCAACCCAACTCACATCTGTCGCACAGCACTGCACTGGATCTGATGTAACGAACAACACAAAGACAGTGGAATTGTGTGCTGGAGATGCAAGTGTGGCTGTACTGAGTCAGCCACCTCACCTGCCCCATTCATCCCACCTCGTCGTTGCCTGAGCACTGCCCCATCAACAAGGCAATCTCGTCTCTCACCAACCCATTCATCCAACTACCACCTCCTCACACACCACCGCACGTCCACTACCACCTCCACACTAACCAATCGCCTGCATGCCATTGCATTGCATGGTCAGTCCATTGACCCTCCAACAGTCCGCCAGTGCAGGTGCAATGCACGAAGACCCTGCAATCACCTCCCTACCCCAAACCCGATCCTACTTCATCCACTCACTGCCTCACCGAAGTACACTTGACCCACTCCTTCTTTCGCTCCCACCTCCATTTCCCCAAGAACACCCTCAACACTCGACTGCCACCCTTGGGTGCTGCATTTCAGGTTATTCGTCTCCTCAACACACCGCCATCCACCAACGTCGAACAACAACACAGTCGAAAACAGGGGTGACTGGAGCACTTGTCGCTCTGCTCCTCACAGAAGATGCCTTTAGCAAGCATGACATGCACTATCTCGTAGGCGCACTAACATCGACTGGCAGAACACATGCTTTGGTCAACCTCTGATCAGCAGACTTATTGTAAATAGCGAGAAATCGCATAACACGGGTAGTTGTTTGGTCCCTCAACTGTTAGCACGATCTCCACTTGTTTCAGCCTATCATGGACAGCGTAGACTTTGTGTTAGAACCAAACTTCAAGCTTGTCTAATTTTAAAAAGAAGTTTTCTTTCTACTGCAGAGATTAGCGTAGGACAAAACAACACCTGGAAGAAGTTGGATGAACTCGGTTACCGTGCCGAATCCTGAAAAGGTGGACCGTAGGTACGTGAAACTTACGCGCATACTTTAAAAATTGTCGAAACGCTTCGAGGTCTGTGATTTTTTCGCGCAAGACTGAAACATTGCCTGTTAACTGACTGCCCGATGCTAAGGCCTCGGTTTTGTTCTCCCCTTTTCACTATTACTTTGCCCTTTAGATTCGATGCGCACTCCGGATATTCAAGACACCCACCAATTTCATCTCCACGACGTCTACTTTCCGCAAGATGAACCGCGGTTAGCATTGTTCATATGGTGGAGCCCAAAAGACTCCATCGCGAATCTGCCTTCTTGATACATTTTGATACAAGGCGAGAGTGGGTGGGCAAAAAATCCATTTCTCTTTTTGAAGCAGCTTGGAGTAATTCGCCAGTCTATTCCTGCAGCTCAGTTTAAGATCTGAGCCCACGTAGACGACAGTCGAGCCACAAGAAGTTACGTGCTTTCAGTTGGAAGGAACGGAGAGGGGGAAGAAGCCGCCGCACTTTTTTCCTCGGCAAGAGACAAACACACATGCGAAACAATTTAAAAATAGAGTTAAAATTGAGAGGAGCCAATAAACACTTTAACATTTGAAGTTGCCGACTATAATCAATTTCAAAAGGGCATTTAGTGGCAGAAATTAGTAGAATTCAGCCTTAAAACCGAGTGAGGAATTGTCTATACTTCCGTAGGGTTTACTCGAACAAATAAATCACCCAAAGCTACGTGGATTCAGGCCAGGAGTGGACACTGAAGCCAGGCCGAAGATGCTTGGATTGGACTGTTTGAAGGAAGAGCAAGAATTCTGGCTACTTCAGGTAGAAGTTGCGATGACTGGCCTCTAAGATTCTGTCTTGAAAAAGAAATTTCAATCCCAACACCATTTCTTCGTCTTTAAAACTGAAAAACATCTCAGGTACCTCTTTTCGTATTTCCTGATAGGTCTCAATAGCATTATTGTGCTGACCAACTTTTCAGTTGCTCCTCGTATCCACAACAGCGGTGTCACGTGATGCCAACCAAACACGCTTCGCAGGTGACAGCTCTGAAGGCTTTCGCAAAAGTCGCACCGTACACAATCAGTGCTGATGTTCTCCTCCAACTTTTGTTCGCTGTGCATTACCAAACAGTTATCAAAAAGTGCTACTTCTTTTTCCTTCATTTTAAGGTCAATTTTGACCTCTAAAAGCACATCACAACAGACCAGCAGCGCTATCGATTTAATTGTAATCGATAATTGGGAACCGCTTTAATTAGAGTATTGGAAATCTGCTGCTAATGCCAGCGATGACAGTGGAGGTAACTTTGACTGGCACAAGAAACAAAGGTGGCCATGAAGGCACTGGCATTTCTACAGCTCAAGTGATTGGTTGAATGCGGTGCCTCCGCCTCTCTCCGCTGGTGGATGCATCATCACCGCGATCAAATGGTGTCGGGAGGCGAGTGGAGTAAATGCCTATTCTTACTTCCTCCTGTGGGGTTTAACATGACGTCAGTCCTGCCTGTAACACTTATATTTTTAACATTAGTACAGCCATGCAGGACGACCCACACAGGCACATCTCCGTAAGTTAAACAGTCACAGTGTAATGACAACAGTCCAGTCCACAGCATCATAAAGGATTGCATTCAAAAGTACTGGATCCTTTCTTTCCCACCACGATTTACCTTTCCTTGTGGTTGAATTTGTGATTGTCTTGTGCTATTAATGCATTTTACAGCATTGTCAGTTCTTCTTTTCTTCCCTTGCCTTGATAGAAAACGCAGCAAGCCCAACTATTCAAAGGTCTGGAGTTCCACCTACGCTTTCCTGATACCTTTAAGCCGTTAGGGCGCTTCAGTAGCAACTTGGAGCTCGCATAACTATAAGTCGGAAGACTCTGTACTTCATTAACAAGAGAGTATTAATTTTCGGCAAATTTTTCTCCCAACTAAAGCCGCAATTTTTTAGGCTACTGCCGGAATTATTCTCTTCTATTTTTCCTCACAGTGGAATAGTGGAACCAATTGGAGCCACAAGGACCGACGCATCCACTCAAACTGCAAGCAGACGCTGGAGGGAGGGAGTGGGGCAAAAGATCCCAACCAAAGAGCATGTAATAAGCTCGTGCTGTGCTTGAGTGTCATGAGTTGAGATGGTTAATGTTAAAAAAAAGAAAAACTCACGTTTCCAGAGTTGGTTTCTATGGCTTAAAAGGCATACAGGGAAGTGTTAATGGCAAATTTTGCGCCACTTAATTTGTTAGTTTTTACTTCTAAAATTGGCTTTTCGGAAAAAATATCTGCCTCTGTTTGTGATTTTGTCGAATTGGCGTGCCATGCGACCACCTCCGTCCGGCCATGGCCACTGGTTCTGGTTAATCTGATTCACTCATAAATTTAATAAAAACGCGCATAGAGATGGGAATTTCGGGGTGGGAGAAGAGGACAAAGCATATTTTGTAGTAAGTAAGCCGATAAACTCAACTCCTCCTCCTCCTCCTCCTCCTCAAAAGCGATGACCTCAATGAGGAAGGCGACCAAATTGCCACATGCTACCCTATCATTACTATCATGTGGTCGTTTATGTGTGGTAGGAAAGAGCCTCCGTCACCCATTTGTGCCATTAACCATGACCACTTTTGCGGTCGATGAGGCAGAAGAAATTGTCCCACAGTTTTACAGATCAACAAAAAGGTAAGAAAGTTGTGGCACTTTGCTTAGCCACCTTCTATGCACATGTTTTACCTCGAAGTAAACGATGAACGTCTCACAGTTGAAGCGTCCAAAAGCTGCCTTGGGTTACTTCACACACAGAGGTAAAAGAGATGCTGCTTGTCAAGGCCATTGGATCTGATCTCCCTCACGCCTTCAGCGTTTTCAAAGTGTGTTGAGCAGACGTGTGTGTGAGGTAGATGTCGCACCAATCAGTCGCCCCATCCTCCCCCTACCCCCCACCCCCAAGGTGTAAAGCTGAATCACCTCACATTAGTCACCATCTCGTACGGACGCGTGGCGGTAGAACTGAAACAACAACTTTCCGTCGTGGATGCGCCTTCACGCAAATGGCCCCATCGTGACTGCCCTCCACTGCCAGTGTGCAGTCGCATGACAGCTGCAGCCCTCCTAATTCTCTTCTTCTGATGCAATTTGGAGAACCTGCAAAGTGCCTATTCGGTTGGATGTGAGTATGTTATGCGGAGACAAAGAAAGCGGGACTAAGGGTGAAACTTTTGTGCCATTTCAACCTTGTATGCACTTTAATGTAGAAAAAGAGGAAAAGGCGCAATGAGTGGATGCCTCCTTCCACCCCTGCCCCCCCCCCACAAAAAAGGGGTGAGAGTTTTGGAGCCAATGGAGTGAATTGTTAACCCAAAGGTGTCTCTGTAGGTCAGGCCAACATGTTTAAAAAAATGTAGCAAAACAAAAAAAAATTTCTGAAAAACGATTGGAATAGATACAGTGTAACATTCGTATTAATGCTAGGGAATTCGTAGGAGGTAATTTCTTCAAAACGCTCTTTAGACTCCCCAATACTGCATTGCCCTCCCCCTGGCCTCATGTGGCAATGGCTGTTCACCATCAAGAGCCTCATTCTGGTGGTCTGAATTAAGGTCTAGCGCGCACAAAGCCTTCACGCCATCGGGTTGGTCTCTCCGACCGCTGTGTGCGTGTGTGTGTGTGTGCGTGAAGGAGCTTCGACAGCGCGTCAAAGATCAACCGCAATACGAAAGTACAATATCAATCCATCTAGTTGCGAACATATTAACGGGTGAGGCGAACTGCAAACAATGAACCAATGAACTTCCACTAAAGTGAGAAATCTCGGCTTTGCTTAACTCCCTCATTGGTGCACGAGTAATGACAACCGATAGGCGTTTGAAGTAAGCACGTCATGCTTGCTAAAGGCATCTTCTGTGAGGAGCAGAGCGACAAGTGCTCCAGTCACCCCTGTTTTCGACTGTGTTGTTGTTCGACGTTGGTGGATGGCGGTGTGTTGAGGAGACGAATAACCTGAAATGCAGCACCCAAGGGTGGCAGTCGAGTGTTGAGGGTGTTCTTGGGGAAATGGAGGTGGGAGCGAAAGAAGGAGTGGGTCAAGTGTACTTCGGTGAGGCAGTGAGTGGATGAAGTAGGATCGGGTTTGGGGTAGGGAGGTGATTGCAGGGTCTTCGTGCATTGCACCTGCACTGGCGGACTGTTGGAGGGTCAATGGACTGACCATGCAATGCAATGGCATGCAGGCGATTGGTTAGTGTGGAGGTGGTAGTGGACGTGCGGTGGTGTGTGAGGAGGTGGTAGTTGGATGAATGGGTTGGTGAGAGACGAGATTGCCTTGTTGATGGGGCAGTGCTCAGGCAACGACGAGGTGGGATGAATGGGGCAGGTGAGGTGGCTGACTCAGTACAGCCACACTTGCATCTCCAGCACACAATTCCACTGTCTTTGTGTTGTTCGTTACATCAGATCCAGTGCAGTGCTGTGCGACAGATGTGAGTTGGGTTGAGTTGAGTGCATTTGAGTGGAGTGGAGTGGAGTGGAGTGGAGTGGGAGACAAGTCCCACCTCATGTTCAAGCGCTGTGCATTCATTGCACAATAGAAATCACACTTCAGAGGAAGAGGTATGGCGGCATTCGTGGCACCGGTTGCATCACATGGATGTGAGTTTTGTTTACCAATCATGTGGAGGGCGAATTGAAGCATCATTGGAGGTGAGTAAGGGAGTGGTGAAGAATGTCAACATTTGTGTGAGAATGTAGCAAGCCTAGAAGTGAATTCTGACAGTTGGATTTGTGATGGAAGGAGGAGACGTTGAAGGGGAATGAAAACCCGGTGAATGAGTGTAAAAGGGAAAGTGCGATGCAAATTCACGGAAGGCAAACTGCTTGGCAATAAAGCCTATGCTGTCTTTAGTGTAATGCGGTAGCAATTTTTGCCTTTTGGGAACCACTTGGACTGGTATAGGATCACTGATTATCATTTTATCCTTCTACTGTCATCAAACCATATTTTTTACTTCTTGTGTAATTTTTAGCGATTTCGCGAAGATGAAAATATCTCTGCTACTAGATCTAATTCAGCAAAGTTGGCCAAATGCTTTCAACCATTACTAAATGATGGTATTTTGTGTCCAGCTGAACTGCTCCCATATGGCGGGCTTCGGTGCGTTGAACAAAATCGGTAGACGTACCCAATGGTAGCGCTGCTACTAGCATCGGATACCAAGTTCGCAAAAGCACAAACTAAAGGCACACAAAGAAACATCACTTTTATCCAGCTGATCAATTGGCCAACTTATTTGTATTTGGATAGATAAGACAGAGGGGTCTGGCCCTTCATCCACTTGACGAGGAAGTGAGTATTAGGCGAGCAAACATGTGAAGCTTTGCGAATATGTTGGGTCAAATTTTTGTGGTTAAATAGCAAAAGTGAACTGTTGAGAAGCAAGCATGTTTTTGTACTTTGAATTACTACTCAATTTCACCAAATAAGTAGTAAGCAACACAATAACTGCTCCCTTTAACTTGTTGCATAATTTCCTTTGCTTCAGTGGAAATAAACATCCTCCATCAAGTTGATGTGCAGTTGAGCTCTGCAGTAAATGGTAATACTTTAAAGTAACCCTTCACGCAATCAAACTTTAATGCAGTTGACGTTGTGACTCAGAAAGTCACGGATTGCTGGGGACGGAATTATTGACTTCAAGGTTCTCTTATTAGTAAAACACAATTGCAATCGCCCATGGCTACGCTTCAAGGTCATTTATCTGCTGTAGTGAATTTCCCATGTTTGCTGTTGCTGCAGTACTCCTTCTCCCACCTTCCCGCAAAACTGTGCTTTTAGTCAAATGTTACTGGGCATAATTAGGCGTATTTGAATAGGGCGTATCGTTTTGGGGGCCTTCGACGAAGCTCCCCGATGGAGTTTGCGCAATACCCAGGGTGAGGCTACGGTAGAGTTAGAAAAGCCCTGACGCAACCGTAATGAAGTAAAATGCGGTAATTAGAGGAGGATAAGGAAAGTTGTGTAAGAAGCGAATTATTTTATCCTGCTTACAGTAGCTGCACAACTCCGAATGGCGGTAAGTGGGAGGGAAGAAGAGTGGCTAGCCATTCTGGTGGAGGCAACATCAGGGCAGCTTCTAGGCCTCGGCTGAAAAGCAGGATGAAAGGCAAGACACGAAAATGTGTCAGTCTATCGGGAGGCAAGGGGGCTGGAGCCTCGCCGCAATAATCTCCCCATTTCATCGAATCCGCTATTAAATAGTATCTGCGATAACCTCTCTGATCGTATTGTTAAAATCCGTTTTTATACCAAACCTGGCCCACTCGTTTCCGCATAGTCTGGCCTTGGGCATGATCAAGATGGGAGCCGCATGGACCACCGCCCCCCATAACCCGACCTGTGATAGAAATTAAAAAATGACATCTCTTGTTTCAAAATCCCCACACTTGCGCATCTACAGGCAACCTCATGTACTTTTACAGTACAGTGAAGTTATCACGCCGTACGCTTCATCTTGATGAGCCTCACTAGCCATGGTTTGTCTCCAAGATGGAGAGAAAGAGAGAGAGAGAAGCCATCAACGTGGTGAGATCCGTGGTTTTGAAAAATTCCCCACTTTCGTAGTGTCATTGTCGCAGTCCCAATTGTGAGTGATCACACACCTGATGAAATCGCTTGCATATTTTCTTCTTCTGGAACTTCCTCTCAGGAGCGAACAGGTCCGGAGGATATATAGACGCCGCGCACAGGTGAGATGGATGTGGACAAACCAATTGAGTGCAAGATTAATGCGTTGAAAGTGGTGGATGATACTATGAAAAGTGAGGATTGCATGCATTTCCTCGCTCTCCCATTATGCATGCGAAATTTGTAGACTACCTTTAGGAGCCCCATAAAATTACGCTTGTGTGAGGGAATCCTTTCATTTACACCTATAGACAAAGTCTTAAATTGAAGTTAAAAAGGAAATAAAAATGTTGTCGTCGCAGTGAAAAATCGGTGGGAAGTACGAAAACCTGATGAACTAGTCGTAAATATCAAAACAGTTAAGGGAGAACAATGTGGATACTGACGAAGAAACAATTTATAATTGTTGCTACTATGACAATTGCAATGACCTTAGAGACAGCTCGTAACCTATGTACCTCATCGGCCGACCCAAAATCCACATGTCCCCCAATGCATATTGTAACAATTGCTTCATGAGATAGGAATTTTGTCAGCTAAATGTAACGCTGATGTGAGCCTCTTTCGAGAGTATCGACCCCCTGGAACCCACCCAACCCTGTTCATGAAGCATCACACCGAAGTGGAAGCGCTCTATTTTTAACCTAAGCAAACCTTCCGACAACAGTGGTAAGGCTCGTCCACCACTGACGAAGCCGGTTTTTCGTTCGGTTACGCATAAGCGTTGGGCAAGCCCCTGTCCCCCATTGACCTTAGCGTACAACTACCACAATCGCATTTAGAGAATAAAGTAATCGTTCACCAGAACTCCCACATCCTCTCCTCCCCCCTTCAATCCCGATTTTCAATAATACGAAGACGGTGTGAGCGGAACGCCAACATCGAAAGCCAAATTTCACACAAGAACCTCGGAATGAAGAGTCGATTTCAGCTCCTATGAGGCCAAGCCCAACCCTGCGACCTTGGCTTATCGCACCCTAGCTTGCTCTTATTCTGCCTCGGTGTTTCTTAAAACGTCACGACACGACTTAGCCAAGTCTGATTACGCGCGTGCGTCGTGTGTGCGTGGGGGCGAGTAAACCAATCAGACAGCAGCACGTGAATAAGCAAACACCAAAAATCGATAATGTCGCTGCAACGCAGTTAAGCCGAGAAAGCGCGATGCCGATGTAAAACCAGCGGTACTATAGGACTATTGGATTGAAGAAAGTAAACGTTTCGAGAGTTGGGTGCAACCGCGTAGGCACAATAGGTTCTACGATCAATAAAAGTTGATTGGCTGCTCTTAAGAGCGCTCTGGTAGAGTTAAGGAGGAATCGACGACTTCACAAACACACAAACTTATAGGGGGCAGCGGTTTTAAGGCATTTAAATTTCGCTTTCAAATCCACCATACCAGAGGGGTAGATACCAATTGATCCAAATGTAGGAATCTGAATCAGGGATTAAAAATGCTTACATTATATCCTGTCAAGCTCAGAGGAATGCACCCACTGAGACACTGGAGACGACAAGACGACTGAACCCAAGCCGATGTGGAGCTCAGACAACGCTGGGGCCCTGACATAGCACAAAAATTGACTCCAGCAAATCCTGTCACAAAAAAGTGTACATATTGCAAAACACGTTTATAGCAGTCGCGTGAAAGGGAGGGGCGAGTACAGAGGAATACCAATTAGCGGAAAGGTAGAGCCGTTGCTCGCACTAAGAGCTAAAGAGACGGCGAGGCAGCAGGGGCAAAACAAAGATAGAAACAAACATGTAAAGGGACCATGTACAGAGGGACTCAGAAGGGGACGAGGGCGAAAGAACCCCTTGAAACCGAATTGATTAACCTAGCTCAACACTCGTCCATTGGTGCTGCTACAATTCTGAGCTAGGGAATCTATTCGTGATTTCTTTTCCGCAGGCTGTTCCACACCATTTGCGGAATCTCCGTTCTGGGTTATGGATGTGGAATCGAATGAACGCTTGAAAGGGGCAATGGCGATGGCAGAGTCATCATTTCGGCCCAACCGAAGAAGCAACTTCTTGACCACCGACTTCAGGGAGCGGACTGGGAGTTTGCGTTTCAGCACGGCCTGTGGGTCTCGGAGGGCTGGAATTCTCGACTTGGCTAAAGAGGATGGGGAAATGATTACTTTTATAAGGAATCGGGTTTAGAGAGTAATTGAAAGCGTAGCGTACCGAGGGTTTTGAGACGAGCCATGAGATCATCGGTAGGTATGATGGGCTCAGAGGGCGGCCTCTGCTGAGCAGTCGAATTGGCTAGTTTCGTGGGTCTACGAGCAAGAATGGCGGGACGTAGAAGGAGTGGACACAAAGTGCGGACGATGCGAATGGAGGGCGGTGTAAGGATGCCCTGGGTCCCTGCACCATGCTGAAACACACCGGTGGCTGCAGCCAGGGGCACTGAAAAGCTTGATGAGCCATCAGAAATGAGCGTCACGTTGTGGACCTTTAGGAAAGAGAGTACATGTAAAATCATAAACTTTTTGAGGGAAAGAGTAGGAGAAAATCACCACCTGAGCAAGATGGATAGCAAGGTTTTCTTTGCTGCGAAACTCCTTGACACAGTCTGGTTGGTTGCATCGATAGACGGTGGGAGTGAGACTGACGTCAGAGTGGGGATGAAGGGAAGGTGCTTTCTGGTGACCCACTCCACTCCCCTCTGTTGAGGAGGATGAGTTGGCGGAGACCGCTGCAGACGCAGCTGCTGACTTTCTAGCCTCGAGACGATCTGGGATGGCAAACAAGGACAAGAGGCAAATAGAAGGCGTTCCAGCAAGGTTGGACATTCTATTTTTGCTAATGAAACAGGTCATGCGGAACACTTGGGCGAATGGGATAGAAGAGAGAAGCGGAGCGATACAGAAGCGCAGAGGAAATAGCAGATGTACACAGATACGCACACACATAGGAAATAGAGGGAGAAATGAACATAAATCACCTTGAACGCGTTGTTCGGGGGACGGACGTGAATTTACGGGGGCACCTTTGGGATGAGAAGCATACAAATGAGAGAATGAGAATAGGAACAACAGCGACGGTGATGACGATAATAATAGCACAAAATAAAGGCACACTACGGGAAGGAGAGACGACAAAAGATCATTGGAATGGAAACGAACACACAAGCACGGAAAGGTGTTAGTAACGGCACAGAGGATGCAGTTCGCCTGATTTTCTTCCAGAAACAATACACATACCTCTCTTGTCGGGATTTTTAAGGCCCCCGTACTTTTTCCAGTAGGTCCAACATCCTGAACAAAGGCGACACATCAAGTTGGGTGGACCCCAGGCGTACCACTGAGGCGACGTTTCGACTAGAAAAGAAGCGATGAATGCTTTTAATTCCAATCGTGGCCTCAACCAAAAGACAAAATCGGTGACATGACCGAACCCCCGTATCCACCTGGACGAGTGAGTTAATGAATGATGACGACTCAAATCGAATTCAACTCGGTTGATTAGTCAACAGACGCCTGTGTCTAAGAGCTGAAATCTCGAACCTGCGATGAGAGAAACTAGTGAAACCTATACGAGCCATTGACACTGAGATAGAGCGAGACCGTTTCTTTAGGCTAATGCAACGTCATAATAGAGAAGAATGCAACCTAGCGAGACATGAGTAGCATAAGATCAACCCCCTTGGGACCATTTCCTTTTGAATGGAGCCCGTCTAAGGTATGACAGTTGTCGAAACTCTAGAGCTTTACTGCTTCTTTGATGGCCAAATACAAAGGTGCTACATGGTCCCGGAATAAAATGATGAATGTGCAACATCACGTATCCCTATAGTGGCTATCGAAATTCCTAAGACGTAACCCAATCGCTATGATAAAAGATGCGCACCGTAGCAACATTCACACCCACGATCGTTGACGTCAGTACGATTGTAAAGGACAGAAGAGTTTGGTTTGCTGTAGTCAGGAATGTAGACCTGTTTGAGTTTCTGCTCCTTGGTGATCATCTTGTTCTTGCGATGACGCGTGTAGCGATCAGTAGTTTTCCAAAAGTAGTACATCTCCACAATGGACTTCGAAGACTTCCAGGGTAGAAAGTCTGTGATGATGTGGGCAAAATCCTTGATGTGTTTTCCCAGAGCCTCCTCGAACAGCGACGATTCGTGTGCCGTCCACATCTCTAACTCGTCTTTGCACACCACCGGTTGACCGTCTATGAAGAAGGTGGGATGTTTGAAAATATAAAGTTGAATGGCTCGAAAACAATAGAACGTACTGGGGAGTAAGTGAGACAAAGCTTTCTGGACATCAAAGGCAGCTCTAAAGAGGATGTCGTGTGCGAACTGAAGAGTTATGTCCCGGCTAGCAGCAGCTGCTGCGTTAATGAGAAGAGGGTTCTGCTGACTACTAGCCGGATCACAGGCGCGACCATAGAGGCCAACTGCTTTCACTGCACTAACAAAAGTGTCCATTTCTGAGAGGGAAGGAGAGTTAAGGGGGTTCCATAGGATTTCCTCCAGATTCTGTTTGAAACGAGGATCGCCTTCGCCTAGAGAAACGAACAATGAGTTATGTCAGAGGTTTGAACTGTTACGAGCTTAGTGCATTAGGAATTACCTTTATTTAAAAGTGGCTGAACATCGCACTGAAAGTCTGAACCGATTCGCATAGAACCTCGGTCCTCCTGGAGGCGTTTTGTGTTTGGGTCGTAAATGAGGCGATAATAAAAGGCGTCTTCGCGTTCCACGTAAGAAGTCAGAGGCTCCACTTCGTTGTAAAGAGTCACTGTACATTTGCCTGCGAGGTAGAGCAGTCAGAATAGGCAAATTCGTCCATCATACGATAAATTTGATAGTTTCTGCTTCGTCCGCTCAAGGTTAACGCAAAACTCGTTACATCGTTAATAGTCGTTGTTTGGCAAGGGGTAATGCAGTCGCTCATTTCCGGGAAATTTACGACAGCTAAACCGGGAAATACTTCATTGTTTTACCTTGAACAAATAACAACCATCTAGCCAAGGCACCTGAGGACGTATCCACTACAACTGATGTGAACCGAGTTTGGAAAACTAATCAAACCTTCCTCACTGCCACATTTCTCACTTCCATAGCAACGATTCTCAAAAGAAACCTATGGTGAAACCTGGAAAAGCGTGAAGAAGGGATTCCAGATGATAAAACATCATCAAACACAGTTCCCTTTCAGCAGGTTTACCAGGCAACCCAGACCTGCACAGACTAGTTGAAGCGGATATTCAAGCCGAAGAACGAACGGAACAACACCGAAAGAGTCTCAATACACCTCTCTTAGCAGGGGCATGAAATAACATACCACGAATGTGTGTGGCAGGTAGCGATTCAATTGTACGGGAATGGAAAAGCTCCCTATGCTTGACTTGGTGACGCAGGAGATCCGATAGCGGAGGCGTTGCCTCGCCGTTGGTATCATCCGTTTCTTGGAAATCTGTAAAACAAATAAAGTCGTCGCATAACCGCAACTTCTGGTCCACTTAGCGAAGTGCAAGGGAGCGAGAGGAAACCCAGTTTTCAAGTCAAAAGTATAAGCTAGGGCAAGCACAGAACATGCGGAAAAGGCGCAAGTGGCAGAACTAATTTCACTCACAATACTTCTCCGCCTGCTGGATGAGAGTATTTGATATGTCACGGCGTCGAAAGTAGCACGTCACTTTGGCTTCCACTCCATTTGGGGTCTGAAACGAAAAACTAATTTCATCCTCCGCAAAGAAGGATAAGAGAGTGGAAGGGAAATAAACCTCAAGAGTACCATAACGAGTTCATCAAGTCGTCGGATTTGGTAGGGAGCCGTAGCATTCGTTTCAAAGTACACAAAATCTACAAAGGACATAAAACAGAGAAAAAGATGACAAAATAAATCAGACAACAAGAGCTCACGCTTTAGCGAGAGTATAGTGAAAAAACCAGCCTGATTTAGTGATACAATATAGTAAATAAGGCGAAAGAACCAATTGTGTAACAATAAAGGTGGTCTGGAAGAGGACCGACGACTGAAGCCCGTAATCAATCTCAAGATCACCACTTCTAGTCGCTGTTAATTCGCAGCTCAGACTCGGCTATCATTTAACCCAACCAGAGCACCAATAGCTTGTACAACCCAAACCATATTTAAAAGGCAAGACAAAAAAGTACTGCTAAAGATGGACGCAGTGTAATAAACGTGTCACGGCCGCTATTACTATGGGCAGGGAAGTGTTTTCTTGGAGCGACCCATAAACGGGTTTACGTGCCTTTTCCGACGTAAAAGCACAAGTAAAGAAAGAATCCACCAAATTTGTACCAGATTACCTAAAAACGCGATTTCACAACTTGAGACATTTGTTGATAGCGTTCGTTGTCACCTTTAGTAGCCTCACACCGCCGTTTCCACATCCAAACCGGGAGCAAACTAAGACTCCTCTTATTAAGCTAAAAACATCTCATACTATTTAACCTTTCATTATTTTAAGCATCTATAATTCAAACTTTTACTGGGATCCAAAAAGAACCCAGGGAAAAAATGAGGCTCTTAAAGGTGAAAGGTTCTGCCTCGAAGGCGGGAAGACCTTGCTTGAAGATGATTTGTGCCGAAAAGGCCAAAGTTCTAGGCATAAAACATGAAAGTAGATATCACGGGAAGGACAAAACCACGTCTTGTTTGAGTCTGGAAAATTACCTCCAACCCGATATTTGTTACTGGAAGACATCCTCCACAGTCGTCAGGACTTCAATAAACGCGGGTTCTGTCAGATGACGTACTAACACGATGATATCAAAAATGGCGGCGGTTCAGTTGGCCTATGTACAAAGTGTGGGGAGATTAAGAAAAAAAAGGCGAAGAGTGTTGCCCCGGCGTCAAAGACAATTGCCGTATTCCACTCCGGATCGCGCACAAACACACACGCCAACGCGACCCTGGCGTTTGCCTCCAGATCCTTCCTGCATATGTGCTAGCCAGTATCTCTAAGCGCGCGTGCGCATGCGTCCATGTGCGGTCGTGCGTGTGCGTACGTACGTGCGAACTGACACGTCCGCACATAACGCGTGAACCCCAACTTGATGAGCTCATAGGCTTGAGACGCCAATTGAGTGTTTCGAAACACCACATTAGCAGCTTTGGTCACGGTATCGTACTCCGTGCATCCGCAATACAGGGAGCTCTACTACCACCAAAGCCTTGCTGGTTTTTTCAGTGCCATTATTCTTCCTTTGACGGTTCTCTAATCAGAGGACCAGTTCCGTTAAATTGACTAGCACTATCGATGAATTCATGCGAAATAGCGCTAAATTTATTTCATAATGCGTGGCTTATCCTCAGAGTGTCGCCATGTTCCACTCTACCTACGGGAAGATCTGAAATCCACGCGCAAATCAATACCTCTACCCAATTTTCAATTTGTATTTCAGAGGAAATGCATAAATCAATGCAGGCATTTAGAACTTGAGGAAGAATAGAAGATAGGTGGCTTAAAAATATGAATGAGGTTATTAAAGAAACAAAGACGACTGAGTTATGGCATTACGAAAGGCGATGCAGCATTCCCAAAGCCTACGTCGTTCACCTCTGAAGGGTCAAACACATTCATTCAACTGCAAGTTGACCAATCACAGAGCACCAGTGGCACGTGCGCACGCATCGATTAGCCAATCACAACCCCAATTTATTTAAGTACCTTCGGTATTTTAGCCAGAATAGACATACGAATCTTGGAAAAATGGATATATTTTACTGCTATTTGTTGCTTCCATGGTATGGATGATAGTGAGTTCATATTTCACTGGAAGCGACTGCAAACAAACCGTGTTACTTCGACATTTATGTCATAATGTTAGTCTGTACCTCAGGGCGTAGTTAGTAAGAGACCCGACTGAATGCTGAAGGTTTCCCAAATTTCAGAACACAAGAAGCCTGGTTCATTTGCTTTGTTAACTGAAGGCTTAGGTGTGGGCGGTAAGGGGACTTCCGCATTCCAATTAAGGAATCAGCTTCGAGCGGTATCGGCAAGTTAAGGACACGGGTGTTTTGCAAACGGGCAGTAAATTTGGCACTTTTTACAACAGACTGATGGTTGCGTTCGAGGTTTGATGTGGCATGTGACTAGCGTACTTTAGGCGGTGACACCGGTCAGTTCAGGGTCACAAAGTGGTCGAGGTGGATTTGATGAGCAAAACACCCGCCGCGTGAAGTGAATTTGGCTTTTTTGCAAACACACACCAGCAATGCATTGGTAACCACGCTTCTGAACCAACGACCCGACCGCACTTTGTGGTGGGACGGTTTTCCGCTACGATGCAGATAAACATCACAATTACCTGTGGAACACACAATTTTACATCACTAACTTCGTGAAGTCACGGAGGGCTGGAAGTAATGCTACTTTGCAAACGTCATGCGTGGACGATGCAAGAGGTAGCCCTTTAAGCCTGCTAAATCCAATGCGGTTGACGCGGGAGGACATTCGCATAGTGAAATGCCTGCTACAGTTAAAGAAGTTCTATTATGGCGCAAAAGAAGTGGAAGACGTTTCAGTACGATAATGACAATAGTGGTTTGGCTGCATTTGCCGTGAATAAGACGATTCAACGCTTTGAAGTCAGGACGATTGTGACAATATGATCACCCGACCCGCATGTTTCGGTACTTTTGAAGTAAAAACCACTCTTTTTTTGCGAATGACTGAGGGAGAAAGTTCAGGTGATTTGAGCTTCGGCCGCCGTCTGTGACTACGGCGCCACTTAAATAGGCTCTTCCAGACCATTGGAATGAAGCGTCTACTGCTAAAATATCTTCACTTTACACTATTTTTTCCTTTTTGCATAAAAGCCAACGGGACCGAATCGGGCATGTTTTAGGGAGTCGTGCGGACTGCCCTGAAAGTAACATCAATGGAGTAAATCCGTACTGCCTAAGAACATCGCACATTTTTTTTCAGGAAGTCACACTAAGTAACGCAATAACCTCGAAGCCCTCGTAAAGCCTTTTCGGTCGCTATCATATCTTTTTTATTTGGTCTCCAAAGCAAGCTTAGTTATTGCAAGCACTTACTAGCAATCCAACCTTTAATATTCCCGTGGTGTGTGACAGTGAAATCTGAAGGTATTGCCGAAAAGCTGAACAAATGTGAGAAAAAGGTACTCGAAGTTACGTTACAAGGCATTTTGATGTTATGCATGGGGTAACTGCACCTTCAAGTAAACCCATTTACAGCAAGAAATCTCCTTCACTATGCGCAGTAGTGGAACTGCTACTACGCAATGTTACAATCAAATTCAATCGATTTTTCGAAAAATTGGCGGAATTGTAAACTGTATTTATGGTTTCTGGGCAAACAAATGCGTTTTGCTTCTAAATGTGCATTCTCAAACGTCAAGGGTCGCGAAATTATTAAGGTATACTCTTGGTAGTTGTCAACAACCATAAAACTGATTCAATAAAATTAGCTACTGAAGGTCAAAATCGCGGCTGTCGGGTAACACACGTGCACTATGCTGCAAAACATGAAATTTTTACTCATATGAACCACAGAGAGCGGGGTTTTGAATTGTGATCGGGGTGTACACGTTTGCTTAAATGTACCTTTTGGGCGAGAAGCAGTCAAAAAGTGTGAATCTCGTGTTGAATCGTACAGCACAGAAACATGAGCAGA
The DNA here is from genome assembly GCA_023375655.1 of Taenia crassiceps. NCBI lineage: Eukaryota > Metazoa > Platyhelminthes > Cestoda > Cyclophyllidea > Taeniidae > Taenia > Taenia crassiceps. Next base: position 977,936 of record JAKROA010000011.1, read on the forward strand.
ACGCCATCCGCCAAAGCGCCTAACGTACAATGATCCCGCTCCCCGAACAACTACTATACGATAAAACGTCATTTTCTAAGGACAAAGAGGAAAAACAAACACTGGACTTATTTTAACAGTATAGCTACAGCTAAACCTAAGAAAGAATCAATCCGAAATATTGCTCTTATAGTGTACAGCCATAGCGAATGTTAATGTGTCTCATTCTATGAATAAGCTACTAAATACAAAATTGTTGCGCGCTATGAGAAAAGCCATAAAACGCATAAAAACTAGAAGCAGAAAAGCTAGTGTTGCTAGATACCTTAGTTAACATCATTTATAGCGCGAATGAAGTCATTGAGTTTTAGGAAAGGCTGCTTTAAGGTTATTGTTATCGATACTATAGGCAGACATACAAACCAGTTATTTTTAGAAGGTAATAGCAGTCGAAATCGATGCTGGTTGGAACAAAGACTTACCAACATTCAGTTTTATTTGCTTATGTTGCACGACAAAATTGCATACAAGAGGTTGTTTGAATGTACAACCCCAGAGCGCAATCTCTCAACTAATCAGCTCTCTTCATTCGGGCCTTCTCGTTTAGTCACCTTCGTTTGGCGTTCATAGCAGGTCTAACCACATATGAAGATGACTTCACCTACGAAAATTGATTTTGAGTGGGATTTATCAAAGGAAAATATAAAGTCCTTACCCTCTGGTCGGTCGGCTGAGCAGCTAAACAAGGTGCTTTCCTTTCAAAGATCGCCCGTGTTCATTCGCTGGTGCGCGAAGATTCGTAGGCAAGTGTCTTATGATCTTTTCTTTTAATTGGTTGTTACGGCATCATCCCATTTTTATACGATTTGATGTGCTTTTGGGAGACCAAATGCGCTGTTATGATGCGCTTACATCATCAACGTGGGCTGGATAGTGCTAATTTATTTTGGATGCGGAACATGCACCCATTTCACTCGTCCTACGGATGACACGGTGGTTCTTCGTGGGCTTCTATGCGATTATCATAATTGTCATTCGCATCGCTGAAGCTACCACCTGGCATCTCCATACTGCACATGATTTCCTTCACCGAATGATTTGATTTTTAGGGTTTTGCTTTATGCTTCATCAAAGCACCAGCTGTAGTGTTGCTTTGATCTTTTCTTGAACGCCTTTACTTACAATGAGCGTAAATGCCAGCTATCCCTGCCTACTGCAGCAATGCATGTTACAGACTGCTACTACAAATAAATTCAACTTCATGAAGAGCAATCGATGTTTCTGAGTCGATGATTGAGTGCGCAGACTCGAGATTTCATGCTATTTATTCTTAAGCAACTTTTTGAAATTTCATTACTGGTAAATTGCATGGCGTTGATTAATATTTTTCAATAACTATAACCCCATTTGGAAGTTACCACCTTATTTGTTGAGGTATTGGTGCAAATGACTTGACTCTTTTTCTCTTGTTCGGGTAAAACATCTCTTTTTTGCATTGCCGCTATTTTATTAAGTGAGTTTCTTTCAAACGCAACTCTTACGGGTATTTATTCCTTGTTACGGCATTTGATTCTTCGATTTTTTCTGATTTCGTTATCGAAATGTGGCCGGACTGCTATTTCAATCGTATTTGCCAAACGTGGGACGTCAGGTTATAGTGTTGGTACTTGCATGGTTTCAGTAGAAGTGTTAATTAACATCTTAGTTGGGATGCCTCTCCTACTCCGATTGGTGAAACCTGCATAGACCAATAACGACGTTCTAATGGGAGGAGTTAACGGAACGCCTCTCGAGTCAAGCCATGGCCGAAGCCGGAATTCTCCGCCCTGGAATGTCTAACGCTTCTTCGTAACGGAATGCTCCCACAGGAAACGCGCACCCACTCACCTTTTCGGAAGCCCCTCAAGCGTGGCTTCTCCTTGGTGCCTGAGCGTTTCACCGATACCCAATTAGCCGCCCTCCGAAACCGGCGTGTGGCCCGCGAGAGCATCAGTGTTATTGGAACTCTGATCTGCGAGCGTCTGCTCAAAATTCTCACCATTGGTCTTGTGGTAATCGGTTTTCCCTTCTCCCTCCTCGCTTGTCTGCGTGTAATTCCTCAGTATGAGCGAGCGGTTATTTTTCGTCTTGGACGTCTCATTTCCAGTTCCGCGTTGGGTCCCGGTCTCATCTTCAAGCTTCCCTTTCTCGATCGAATGCGTCGAGTGGACTTACGAACCTTCACCTTTGACGTTCCAACCCAGGAGGTTCTCACCAAGGACTCAGTTACCGTGGCGGTTGAAGCGGTTGTCTATTATCGCATCTTCGACCCCGTTATGTCAGTGGTGAACGTAGAGAATGCAAATCGTTCAACGCGTTTGTTAGCGCAGACCACATTGCGCAATGTTCTGGGCACAGTAGATCTCTATGCTCTTCTCACCGACCGAGAGGAAATAGCTGCGATGATGCAGGAAACTCTAGACACCGCAACAGACACCTGGGGTGTGAAGGTGGAACGTGTTGAAATAAAGGATGTCCGTCTGCCCCTCCAGCTACAACGCGCAATGGCGGCGGAAGCGGAGGCCACAAGAGAGGCTCGAGCGAAGGTAATTGCGGCCAAGGGTGAGGAAGACGCCTCCAAATCGTTGAAGGCGGCGGCGATGGAGATCTCTGCTTGTCCGATCGCCCTGCAGCTGCGCTACCTCCAGACTTTGGCGGGCATCTCTGCAGAAAAGAACTCAACTATCGTCTTCCCCTTACCAATTGATTTGCTCAACCTCTTTCGAGGTCTGGGAGAGAATGAAGGGGGGGGTGGTGGATCGTGTATTTCAGGTCCAAATGACGTGCCCCACATCCGACGACCCCACTTGACTCGAGGGGCGACCGTATCCACGCTAAATTCGCATTGCCTGCCTTCTGGTTCAAAGTTGGTATAGGGAGCATTAATGATTTTCTCTATTTTCGTCGCTTCTTCCCTTCACCCAGAGGAATGCAATGTACGGCTATCGCAACTACTACTAAACCATTTGTGGATATCATGATCTCTTTACCCATTGCCTATCGGGAGGTACAATTAATTTTATCTGTAAATGGTGAAATGCCGCCCTTGTTTCTTGTTTGTGCTCTGGTCCTTTGCCAATTTGGTTGGAAGGAATTAATTCTTTTCCTCCTTCCTCTTCTTGTCTCTTTTATCTACCGCCTCGTATAACTCGGCTTTTAGAATTAGTTACGATACACAAACCACATCTCGCAAAAGGGAAGGCTGATTTTGCCTAGGAGTGATTTTCAGATTGCATGATCCACTTCTAATTTGAATCAAGTCAATCTAGGAACGGTTAGAGATGTCAAAGATGTCAGATCACTCATTGTTCTCGCTTCCTCTCGCCGCAATGGTTTGTCACGGGAGTAATTTTCCTTAGACACATTGGCTTGATCGTTTCACTTGGAAAGGGCAAATCATTATGCACACGCACATCGATCCCTGCCCCCTTGCTCTCTATAGATGCCGTTTTTGCAGTATTAGTGGCTCTTTCCACCAAACGAACGTATTTTGCTGCACAAAATCGCGTGGAGTAGAGGATGTTGATTTTGGCCGGTGGACCTTCTCACTGGTTGTAATTTTAAGCATTGCTCGCCCAGGTAGGGGGCAAGAAGTTGAGATCCACTGTCGGCCTTCCCTCCCTTCCCCTCTGCCTGTGCCTTCCCGTAATTCCCTCAATAATTTTACCATCTCGAGGATTCCCGAATTAGGTGTCACCTATTAGGAGAGCAATCTTGCCCTTAGAGGTACAAACGTTGAGGTTGTAGGACTTAGATACTTCTCAACACCATATTTTTTGCGTTTTCAAATGGCCTCTATTAATTTTGATGGTTCCTCCCAATGGCGTCCCTAGCCTGGCCGTCAAGGTGCCAGGCTCTAGGAGTAGTGTCGTCACGACAATCCTCGATCATACACCATGAAGGCTCGTGGCACCTCCTCCTTGGACACTTCTCTGGGTCCGGATATTGACTGTCTTTAACGTCCTGATGCGGGTCTGGGTTGAAGAGCTGAGTAATAGTTTATGGATGTTTTGTTTGTCACTGAAGACGCAGACATTCCTAGCTGTTGTTTGATTTAAGGAAGGGATACCTAGGGTGCTTTGATGAACGACATTTTTTCAAAATCAATGTGTATTATGGAGTAAAGTTCTTTTACTGTAGCTGAAAGTGCATTACAATTGGGGCTTTAGCTGTTGAGATCTCGCAAAAATTGTATTTCAAGTTTGCTAGCATACAAATTATGTGGTTATTTATTGTGAAGCACCTTTAAGACACTAAACTTTTATGGCTCCAATAGACCCAAATGTGGTAACTGGAAGGCGCAGGAAAAAGTTTTGTCAAAGCAATAGGAAAACACCGCCCAGAGCTCTTGGTCGTGAGGATAGGATTTGCAAAACCGTGTTTTTTTGAGTTTTCTAACCTCGAAAACTTGCAAATAAGTGAGTGATTTGGTAAGTTGCCTCGATGGTTTAATGCCCCTCAATCGTGCTCGGCATGGTAGGCAATCACATAAACGAAAATTCTATATGCCCAGGGCAAATATGAGACGCCCATTATATAACCAACATTTCGTGCGTATGCAGTTGGGATGAATTACCCCTTCGGGCTGCTTGAAGAAGGCAATATAATCACCCCTCCCTCCGCCTGTTGAAAACGTGAATTGCCTGCCCTGTTACTGTGCCCTTTGTGGTCCTAACCGGGGTCTATGTTACCCATGTTATTCGAGTGTTCCTGATTTGATCTTTTTACCGAAGAAAAATACGTTGTGACAGCATGGTGTGGTTTGATTCCTTCAAAAATTAATTTAACTACTTAAAAATGTGATGCCGGTTGATAGACCTTGTTGAATCCTACTCGAGCAATCTTTTCGTCATCGCATAGTTACCGCTCTTGCAGATATTAGTTGGCGAAATGGACGAAGGATTGTCCATCCGCCTGCTCCTTACTATTCGGAACTGTCATTCGAGTAAAACATTGGTAAGATTTATTGCTACTGACAAAAATCTGGCAGCAGCACATTAGCAACCAGTATAAACTCACTGCTTTGGCTTTCCTTCAACAACTTTGCCTTTACCTCATTTCCTTCATGGTACTGGGTGTGGAGAAGGTTTAGAGGTACACCTTGTCAGTAGGAGACGGATGAATAAAATTGTTTTGGGGAGCGTGTGCATTAATTTGCACACAAACTCCTTTGACTGCTTTCTTTCCCAAGTGCTCACTTTTTTTACCGACTGGTCAGCTACCTGGACTGTTGGTAGTCCCATGAGAGATAGGCGCAGGCTCTGCGAGTTTATCTGCTTAAGTTGCTGAAAACAAATTCACTCGCTTAACCTCGATCTCGCCTTCATACTGGGTATGGTGAAATGGGAGTTGATGTGGTTCTAAGCACCCAGGAGCTGTTATCTTATTATCCTACCACCGTGGTGGTGTATGAGTTGTTGCTGAATTCACAGAGTCCTACCATGCACAGTGACCTCTCTCCGCAAGTTTTTCTCAAACAATGGCACCTGTCCCAGCGCATTCAAATCACATTTTGAAAGCTGGAAAGGTGAAGCAGCATGACTTTCAGAGTTGTTTTGTGGTCAGGAGCTGCTCTTTGTTCTAGTAGGAATTTCCATGCAATGGGAGTTACAGGAGGTATTTTTTTTCAGCTGTACTGCTTGACGGTCTCGAGTTCTTTAGGCCTTTACCCTTTGCCAAATCACCATCCTACCTCAAATGAAGTGTGTGAGTTACTCTTGCAAATGTAGGCAACTTGAAGACATGACCAGTTTTTATAGAGGGCTTTGCATCTGTCACCTTGGGAATCAGGATGTCTTTTAATTTGTTGCATAGCCGAGGAGGTGAAACTGGTTTAACCGTTTATTTAAAATCGGTTTATAGTTGGGGCATAATCTCTACCCAATCGGCAGCGTATTTTTTTCCTGATTTCAGTGAATTTTAGCTTAAGCGACGAAAACTGAGACGCATCATTCCGGTACTCGTGCTGCTCACTAATCACTAATGTTTTTTGCTGTTTTGGTGTTGCCATACTCTCCAGTTCTCGCAATTCCATTTTTTCGTTTTTCGGCTGCCGTACTGTGGGCAACTGCTCATTATTCCTCCATTGTGATTTCTGCTTGGGCAGGGACGAGTGATGGGGAAAAAGCTGCAGGATGTTATTGCAGCGCTCTCTCACCTCCTGTCGTATGGCTGCGGTCAATGCAATTCTAAGGTGTCATTGGCGTCGACTCCGCAAAATCGACTCTCGTCACTTTCATGTGCTGTAAATACTGCTACTACGATCAAAAGTACTAAAAAGGGTTTCCTGAGATTGCAGCGTTGCTTTCACTGGCATGGCATTACCAAGAGATGTGGCTCTGCCGCTTTGGAGAAATTTATTGGCATTGCATCCCTTGGTGGTACTGATGCTCTGATTGCACAGTGTCAGGAATAATTTTTGAAGCTGGTGTAAGCACTTTTTACCATCATAACTTTATCGCTGATCGCTATGACTTAATTCCAAAAAACCATGGGCACTTTTCGTCGAATCGTATTTCATGCCATTCAACAATATTATTATGTGGATTAAAAAGTGATACGAATGAGTTCTTAAAATCGCTCAGTTGTGCAAGCTTTTTTGTTGACAACTAGAAGTAAGAATTAATTTAAAAGTGGCGTCCTGGGTACGACAGTCCTAAGAGCGCCTTGGAACTACCTTTGGGTGCCATAAGTTCCGCAAGGTGCTTTGTGGGTGCTTTGTGCCTTCAACAAAGAAGCACGAGCTTAGTATCCATGTTGGTGAGCATTAAACAGGCAGATGATAATCGTATGAACCAAAAATTTACAGGTAAAAGGTAAACTGAATGGTAAACTTAATTTTATCAATTGGTTCCCTCTTGCTGATCCAACTGCCAACTTTGTGCTACTATTAGGGGATTTCAGTAGCGTGGATAGCAGAGTGTTAGCAGTTCGCCTTACTTGGTTTCTTAATTCACACTCGGATCGATTAATGCCATGGAAGTGTGCTTTAAGGGTCGAAGACTCTTTAACTCATGTAAGACAACTAGATTTTGCTGAATGCACCACTTCAATCAAGGTAATAGCCGATATTTTTCGACGGAAACTCAGCCGTTTCTTATAGATTTCTTTGGTTACATACTGTCATAATCTTGATGCGGCCTTTTGGAGTAACCGACTATACGTTTGAGTTATCTTGTTGAGGGGGGTGGGTGGGGGAAACACTATCAATCTTTAACACGGTCTTTACGCCTACCTACTTTTCCAAGCTTTCCCTCCAAGTGTCGTGAGTACGGCAAACTTATTTCCTCCTCCCTTTTAGAAAGGCTAGGAAATGGGCAGAGCATTGAATATATATACAGGGACTTGGTGCACTCGTATTTTCCCCTTTTTGCGCACATTCGCTCAGCCCTTAGACGTGGGTGTAGTGCCGTTGATAGGGCAAGTAGTGTCAGGATTTGTGATCAAAAACTTAAAAACTTTTTAGGGCATTGCTCTCTCACCAGTAGAGGATAAGGCGCCATCGCGGCATCTAATCTTTTTGCTTTCTCATCAGATTTACTTGATTAATGTCTTGGAATAAGCCTCCTTTTTACAATTATTATAGCCTTTACTCCACGTTTTTTTGCAAAACACGACTTACAATCATTATGATGTTAGTCAACGAAAACGCGAAACATTTTCCGAGGCCACTCATTACGAAATGGCAGCATCATACCAGCTTTTTACGCTTTACTATCGGTTGATTCATGTCGTTACTACAAACTCCATTTTGCACCGACTGATAAACGTTTTATGAGCTTTACCACTTCTTATCCCGTCTGCGAAAACCTGTGCATCATATTTTTGGTTGTACCTAAGGTGGATAAACGATGAAGCATATATTTTGTTGTGTGTCGAGTGGAAGGCGGTGCATCATTAACCAAAACTACCACTGACAGTACTGTTTTGGTACCTTAACAATGAAGACGGGTGAGAAGTAACCATGTGCGTTTCTTAAGGCATTTGGACGCTGCCAACTTCTGGTCAAATGCTAAATTTGATTACAAATATGGGGAGTGACAAACTAGGCGTCTTCTAGGTTAATTCCTTTTAATAGTTTGAGTGGTGTTACTTTGTGCTAGCTGAAATAGCCGACGGTAGAACTTCATCCCCAGTCCCGTTAATTTGCTGCGATAGAAATCTGCTATTGCTATGGATAACTTATGTTTCGTGTGACCTTAGCGGATGGGTTTAAGCGTAACACTGTCTTTTTGCTTTCTGCTCTGTATTGAATGTGTGTTGAAATATCACCTTTATTCAGACAATCGTCTGAAAGAAACCAGCTTTCAGGCTATATGGGCTGCATTGTTGTGGCCAGCCCTTTTGTGCCTGTAAACTCGTGAAATCTCAGAACGCTTGCCTAGTTTTCTTGAAACTTATTTATCCACCCGTATTTTTACAACACCAACTAGTTAAAAACAGATTGATAATAATGGAATCCTTTTCGCATCAAACCTTGTCATTAATTCTCTCATATTGGGTAAAGTGGAACCTTTTATGGGTACTATAAGCTTACCAGTGGTCGCATAAGTCATTTTGTTTATTTGTGCAGTCGAAATCACCCAAAGTTTAGTCCCTTTTCAACGGAACCTGGCCTTGGAGTCAAAGGATACTTCGACTTTGTGAAGAATATTTTCATGAAATACTAATACTCATAAGATATTAACAAAGCGAAGTGCTTTTTGAAGCACTTATGCATTAATCAGTGAGGATGCAAGTAAAGGAAAGTTACGCAAGTTTTTCTGCTTGCCGAGATCCTGGAGAGTTGGGGTAAGGAAGAAGACAGGAAAGGATGAAGGAAAGGCAAATGAGGCTGAATCCAGAGGGTTGGGTGGGTGTATGCAAGCTCAAGGCTATTGGTAGTTTTTAATGTTCCCTTACTTTAAATACCTTCCTCAAACATTTGTAAGTGGCTGACGGGGCGGATAGGTGAGCGGACAGTTTTTAGACACACCAAACTGGGCCAGTGCAAAAGTGTCATTACTCTAGTACTGGTGAAGAGGGCGATGGAGTTTTGAGGACTAAGTGAGCGAGTGGTCGGCTAATTGGCATCAAAAGAGCCGCGCATGTTTTTTTGGCGGAGGAGGTCCAATTCGGGTGCGCAGTGGTTACTGAACTGCGGTGAAGGGTGAAAGACCACATGGCTCTCTTCCTTTCTTCTGACTTCTCTTTCAGACTTTATGAGCAGTGAGTTGTCCAGTCGTGAATTGGAGGTGCTGTGATTTGTCAGTGGAATTGTTTTGCATCTCCAAGATTGATCTGTAGTCATAGTGTTTTCTGAAAGCATCATCCGGGCGTCTAAGAATGCTCTTGAAGGCGTCAAAAGGCATATGATTTTGGCAATGACTTTCGCAAGCGTATTGAACAGTTGGGAGACGCATTGAGAATCCTGTGCTCCCTTCGTGGAGGCGTATCTGCGGAGAACTGACAGGCCAAATCCAATAACCTGCAATATAGCCCTTGGTTAAGCTGTTTAGTGCATGAGTGTGGAGGGGGCTTTATGCTAGTGTAGAAGCATTGAGTACAATCTCATTGGTGCCGTGAAAGGGCTTGAATGACAGGGGTCGAGGGAAGCTAGTTTGGTGCTAATCAGAATGGCACAGAAATCGCTATGACTTTAAAGACACTGCTGCGATATGTGAAGATTACCACAATATCTCACTATGCATGCGCCCAAGCTTAAACAATAGAACCTATTTTTTGACAATCTCGTGTCTTACGCATCTATGCATGCGGGACAGAAATTTCTCCTGCCTTGAGAAGGCACTTGATTTCATCGTTGTTGGTTCGTTCCTCATGACTTCTAAGCGAGTTAGCTTTGGAGGAATGCCAAAGATTTGCTAAATATTTTTAGAATATGAGACATTTGAAAAGGCGGTTTTAAAAAACCATGAATCCCAGAATCTCTGATCTGGGGTTTGTCATTCCCTACTCAATAGCTAGCTTAGTGCCGCATATCTACGCTAAATTAGGTTCCGTGTTCAGTGGAGGGGCGAAATGCATCGGTATTAGCTTAATTATCCTCTCTTTACTAATGGCGTGGCAATAAGTAGTATTTTGCCTCTGTTTGCGAGATCTACGTAGGATTTAAAACATTCTACTATGGCAAAACAGGTTTGCAGTTGGTGTTTTTCGCCATTCTACTCACTGCCCTTTCTTGTACGACCTGTTTTTGTGGCAGTGTGTCTGGCACATTCCCTTCACTTTTAGTTCTCCTAGTTTTTAATGTCACATATGCGCCTCTCGGCTCTTCGAGAATGGATGGAAATAATAATACCCGTCATTTGTGCAAGACCACTGAACTTTTGCCTGACTAGCACTGTTTCCTATTCTACTAACACTTTTGCCAACACGTGTTCACTGCTGGCGCCACACCAATGTGGCACATGATTTTCGCATCTGGGCCCGCATGTCATGTCTTTCATTCCTTTATGTTGAGTGCTTACAACAAACAGATTGGTTATGCTTAAAAGAAGTAACTGGATGTAGGATGCTCAGTATTTTGCGAGGTAAGAGTACTTTTTGCAGTTTTACAAATCGGTTACCTCGGTAGTGCAAGCGTTGACATCCCTTTGGTACATTTGGTCATTAAACTGCAGTAGTTGCCTGTTCTCTTGGACCAATAGTGAGTATGCTAATGGTAACACCATCATTGTCTCACTACCATCATGCTGCTACCAATACTTGCGGCAAACGATGATTCGTTTAATTGCACATCCCGTTCTGCTTGCGCTTCCTGTGAATCTTTATGTTTGACCGCTGGTTGATTGGGTTGTAGTAGTCGGTAATACTCTCCCTCATATCTCTTTCAACTAAGCCTCTTTCTCGACGTAGACTTTGATCAAAAAGCCAATTCATAAACTATTTCTGATTGTTACTTATCTAGTCTCATATCCCGCCATCAGGAGTGCGCGTGCACCTCCGGTCCTTATTGCTGCCCCTTCCTTTTTAGCTGCTCGAATCGAAGTTTGCTTGGTAAAATTGTCTCCTAAGTATTACAAGTGTTGGAAAGGCCTAGACTGTCTGTTGTGATGTTTTGTGCCGGTTTTTCCCCAATTCGTAAATAGTTGGGTTCCACTTTTGCTAACTTTCATCAACATTTTGGTGATCAGACTGGCTCGCAACTTAATTTGCTTCAACATGTGCTCCACCGTGCCGGAGATGGTGTAGGTGCGTCATTCAACCGGTCCATTCACGGTTCTGCTTCAATGGGGTCGCAGGTGAAATGCTAATGTTTGCGTAGGTCGTTTACAGCTTGGTAATAGAGGCACAAAGGTGATGGGATCAGAGGGATACCTCAATCTATGCTCACTATTTTGTGGCCAGTAGTGACAACATTTCCGCGAGTTTGAGTGAAAGTAGTGATAGCGACGATGAATGACTTACTCCAAGTAGACACTCGTAGTTCGTATGCTATGTTATTTCCACCTGATTTCTAAAGAAGTAACGGGATTAACATTGGAGATGTCCCAAACCGTGTAAATTAATTTATAACTTTTCCATTAATTCTGCACAGGGGTTGGTTTTCCAGTTTACTAATTTGGAGGCTAAAAAACAGACCTGACAAGCGGAAGCAGGGGGGAGTCTTCAATGTTTAATCTGTAGTATGCCTATAGAGCTGCTTTTACACGCTTTAAGGCATGAGTCCTCATTTCCATTAACACAGAGGGCGTTGACTATGATGGAGGGAATCTCCCTCAACGGCGGAAAAATTGTTGTAAGGTGTCTTGAAAGTGCAAGCACAAAGCAATGGCGGCACTGCAGGCAGCGCGAATCCCGCCGCACACTGTCCCGTCTCCAAAATCACAAAGTGAAGAAGAATGGGGCCACGCAGATGCGAGTTTCCCCCTGTTCTCAAGTCTAATTAACCAACTCGATATTTCCTTTGTCACTGGTCAGTTCGTGGCTTTTCCATCTGGGGATGACAGCTAGAAGTGGTGCTAATGACCAAGCAGAAGACTTGCGTTTTTAGCGTGCGAAAACTGCAACCGCAGTAGCTTCCTGCCTCCGCGTCATACAATTGCTCTACGCATGCCTCGGTTTTAAAATACATGCTTCTATTTGACACAGAATATGACTTTTCATAGGTAATTTGCATTTGAAAATTAGTTACAGACGTGACATGTCAGGTCCTGGTTTCCTACTTAATTCATCTGCGATGACAACAAATTCTTCTGGAGTTACGTTTATTGCGGTGTACTTGGATGAATTATAAGAAGTGTGCTTATTTGTGTGGAAATCCAAACACCTACCACCTAACATGTTGCCTTACATTTCTCCTCCGCACTGTTTTAAGCTTTGCTCTTTGCGTCAAGGTGTTGTCGTCTAGGATTGAGAGAAGAGAAGTTGTGCGATGGCTGCGCTTCACATCAGGAGCGTTTTCGAGTTTGGTGTCATTTAGTTTCTGTCAGGGAAACTTTCCATATAATTAAGACTGTGGTTATGGTATGACAGATGCTGGAGTCTGACTGTCACCTGCAGCCTTGCAGGTTTAAACAATGCTTCTGCAGTGGCATCCACAAACCATAGCACATGCCGCCTCCAAGTCGTGGATGTGGTATGACAATCATTCGATTCAGATCAGTCCTACCACACCTCACAAATGCTAGTGCACACTTCCAGCACCACCCCAGACATGCAGACACTACTTATCAAGGTAGCAGACAACATCGTGCGATGGTGGTTAGTGTGCCTCCCAAATCAGGGCATAAAATTTGGGCTCGTGGGTGTCTACTTATGCCAATAACCGTAATGATGTAACACTTCACCAACTACCTGGCAGTTTGACACTCCAACGCTGTCCATGTCTGAGGGACAACACTACAGCAGTGGTTGGGCACCTCGATCATTCGGTCATGGCATGGAATGCCTAGTCCTGGACACACAATCGACGCATACCTGTCGTGCGAAGACAGTTAAACGTTCCCTACGTAAAATGGGGTCTCACGTCATGAGCCGTCTTAATTCCAATGAAGGTAAATAAAAGCTTGGGAATTGCTGTGAGGTTAATCCCCCCGGATGGTGCTCCCTTAAAGTAATCGCAAAGGTGGGATTTTGTGGTATTCCTTCTACAATAAATATTGAGAACCAGTTATAGGGTATCTATTTGTCGTGACGGTTCATCTGGTTAGGTAGTGCCACAGAAATTTTAATTTGTAAATTGAAATAAAGTCAAGTCTAATCGTTTTTTCTTCTGCCAGTGAAATTTGCCGTGCTGGCTTTCAAGCCAACCAATTTTTTGCTTCTTTTTCGGCTAACGACACGCTTCACTCCTCCCCAGATGAGGGCTGGGGTTTGTGAGCCTCCACGCAGAAATGCCAGCCAGCGCGCCGTATCATTCTAGAATAGTCATTACTGGTGATAAAAAATGGGAAAAGTTGTTTTCGCACGACAGGTATGCGTCGATTGTGTGTCCAGGACTAGGCATTCCATGCCATGACCGAATGATCGAGGTGCCCAACCACTGCTGTAGTGTTGTCCCTCAGACATGGACAGCGTTGGAGTGTCAAACTGCCAGGTAGTTGGTGAAGTGTTACATCATTACGGTTATTGGCATAAGTAGACACCCACGAGCCCAAATTTTATGCCCTGATTTGGGAGGCACACTAACCACCATCGCACGATGTTGTCTGCTACCTTGATAAGTAGTGTCTGCATGTCTGGGGTGGTGCTGGAAGTGTGCACTAGCATTTGTGAGGTGTGGTAGGACTGATCTGAATCGAATGATTGTCATACCACATCCACGACTTGGAGGCGGCATGTGCTATGGTTTGTGGATGCCACTGCAGAAGCATTGTTTAAACCTGCAAGGCTGCAGGTGACAGTCAGACTCCAGCATCTGTCATACCGTAACCATCCCCAAGTTATTCCTGGCGTTCATTAATAGAGGAATTTCGAGGAAATTTGAAGTGCCTACCATAAAAGTAATTAGATAATGGTTTTTTTTAAAACTTGTTACCTAGCTTAATGGTCCATCAATGCGTGTTACTTGTCCGAAAATTCATTTTCAATGAACAAGCCTTCGTCTTTTTTGAATTCACATCCCCTCTTCTTGCACTGTTTCTCCACTTTCTACAGTTCTGTAGTGATGCAACAAAAATTGCCCTCAATCTTGCCTACAGAAGGGTGAGGCTGTTCAAAGTACTTTTGATTTACTACAGTGTGGTGATCAGAGGTGCAGTGAAATGCCCACGTTGTTAGAGGATATCAAATCCCTCCCTCCTCTCTGTTCATTTGCAATGTACTTGCTTGCTTCCGGGTTAGAAGCAGGAATTTTTTCTTTGCACCACTGAGTGGCGCTAGTTTGACTACAACTTCTGTTTCATGCCTCTATGTGCGAAGTTTTATGGCTCTTCATATTACCCTCTCGCCTCTTCCTCAAATCATTTATGGGATTCTCCTACCGGTGCTGCTTATTACAACTTCAATGGAAGACTCGAAACTTACAGTACTGAGTGCCCGTTTTTGGGATAAATTGAGACAGGTAGGAGGGAAGGCTTGGCGGTATAACTTAACTCCTAATGGGCGCTTTTGTTTCGAGGCATGTTTTGCCCTTTCATCGCCTTTCCCTGGACTTGAAAATATTCTGTGGCACTTGAACGGGGTGGCAGTCCGCACTTGTGCCTGATTACCGAATTTTGTGCCACAGAAGATGGACACACCTTCCTCTAATCTGAATTCCTGCAAGACAAATAAAAATACCGCATCCACTCCTGCGTCTTATCACTAAACTCATTATCATCACCATACTGAAAATCGGTGTTACGACTGCTTTAAGGTAATGGCTTCCTCCCTACATTATGCTTTTACCGTTTGTCTCTTGTAAAAGACGCAAAAAACATGCTTAAGGCTCGATCACTTTCGGATGGTAAAAGTAAAATGAAAATAAGACCTTAGAAGTTTCGGCGATGGTTAGCGCTTGCTAAGAGAGATTGTGGATGGGTAAGCGATTCTTGTCTAAGGCTAAACACCGATGATGAAAAAGACGAAGAAAGTGCTCACCCCTTAAGCCACCCTCTTTCCTCCCTCCTTAATGCGGGCTGTAAAGGCATATTTGGGATAATGTCTTTTGTATTCTCGTAAGACATAACCTTCGTTAGCGCTTCAGAGCTGGAAGGGCTCCATCATTTCATTGCACTGTCAAATCCTCCAGCAGAACAGACAGACAGTTTGGAGATGTTTTGTTGAATTGTTTGTAGGAATTGTTTTGAGACCTGAAATTGTTAAGTAACCAACCCTTTGCGCGACTCAATGCTTGGCTAGCCGGTCAACTGCTTCTGTGGTGTGGAGTGTGGTTGGGGCGAGTACTGTATGCATTGATGGACTTTTTGGTGGAGAAGGCGACCATTTCAAAAGTAGCACATAATGATGGATTTCTAATGCTATGAGAGGTGTTGTACTTTCACAACATTGAGGAATTCCTTGTGTAGGAATGCAGGGCAGCGAGTTTGGCGCGTGCGTATGCTGGAGGTGGTGATGAGGTTTCATTCGAAAGGTTTTGTTTCTTGAAAACATCAGGTGGCTTTTATCATCGGCATTGCTAATCTTGACTCTACTGAACTTGCAGACCCTCTTTGACGTTGATTATAGAATGTCACTGTCAATAAATTGTCCTTTTGGCCGATTCACTACCTAAGTAAGCCACTGAGATGAAATTGTTATGAGCTCTCAAATACCATAATCCATGTCCTTATTACTAGGTTTCTTCTGGCATTTTATCATCCTTGAACTTACCAGAGACAGAAAGGTACGTTTCCGCCTGGTTGCCACCAATCGGAAATGCTGCCTCACAAACTCACTTTTCTCAACATGGCGGAAAGCACTCTCTCGTTCTCACAAACACAAAAGGCTACTTTTCAGTCAGGTTTTGATCGTGTTTTCATTTATTTCAGGCACTTCGAACAGGCTCTTATTATCTGTCCTTTGGAGCACAAACTTCGCCTCTACGGGAGGTACGTGCGTCACTTCTTTGGATTACAAAAACTGGACAAAATTTTGTAGCATTTTTACTGCTTAAATTCCGACTAGGTAACAATAGAGGGGTAACAAAAGCGGGATTAAAACGTCTTTCTTTACGTAAGTAAGGCCTTTAGCAGTGATCCATACTGGATCCCTGTGCATACCACCGACGAAGCGACAAATCTACACTGATGTGTTTGCTGTACTTTTGTAGTTTTGCGCATCCTTTATTCAGCACTTCACTTCATCACACATACATTTTTGGTTGTGGTCGCCGACATTCATTGTTACCCACGGCTGATTTCTGGTCTTAAAGACGGCTATAAATTTCACCCTGTATGAATTAGAACGCACGGAATCGGTTGCGTAAGTGAGAGGTGGCGCAGGCATAGGCAGAGGAAGGAGAAGTGGAGGTAGCAAAAATGCCTGTGCATTTTTGTGAATCTCCTCGGTCTCGATGAGTACTCGAAAGTGGCATTTTTGGGCAAACTGTAATTGTAGTTGTGTTTGCCACTGTCCAACGGGCTCAGTGGATTGTAATAATGGAAAATGATGGGTAGAATTCTAGGGATAATGTGATAGAAATGTAGGTTCTTTCATTGGTGGATCAAGAAGAAGAAATGGAGGAGAGGAGGCGGAGACAATGTCACTGAGACTGCTAGCTTTGAAGTTTGTGAATAGCCGGCGCTTCCATTCTGTTGTGTAAACATTTGTGGTGCCGACAAATTAGATCAGATTGTCTTGAAAGGTAGTCTCCCTTGCAAGTGGGGAAGAAACTTGTGAGTGAGGAGAACAGCATTTCTCCTAATTGCATGTCGTATTGGATTTTCTTGCTTTCCCGGGTTTTTTTCAATGCGGAAAGTTGTGGTCGGAGTTTTTGATGCCTCTGCCCTCTCCCTTCGCATTTGATTATTATGGAAATGAAAATGCTACAAATTCCAAAGGGATCTCATGGAAAGGAGGCATTTTCACTTCACTTTTTTTCATTGATGTCCCCTTATTCATTCCTCATTTGGAGGATATAGCTTGATTGAATGACATTTTTTCAGATTAACTTTGGTGTAAGAGATTGCTTTGATGCTTGCATTACTGAGCCGGATCTCTTAGATCACTGCCTATTTGATGAGAGACATGGCAGACTTATGTGTCGCCTTTTCGGTTGCATCCTATCGCATGTCAGTTTTCTGTGTACGGCAAGATTTCCTTGCTATGGAAAAGCGGAACTCAGGAATGCGGGTCTAGTAATAGCTAAAATGGTGTAAAATGGTCGTGTGTGATGGATTACGGAGGGGTTTTGGGCTGATAGTTACTTGGGTTGGGCCTGAATTAGTATAATGCGAGAAAAAGGAGCAGACATGATAAAATCCGTACAGGTCTGGGAAATACTGCAATAAAAGAATAACATGGACTGTAAAATGCAGGCGCAATGAAAGACTTGAGGGATTGACGATTGTGGACTAGCGGTTAGGGATCTGGATGCGTGTTAATCTAATTTCAGGCAGAGGGAGCAGGCATTTCAGCTATTCAGCTACCCATTTGCCTATCAATCATCATCAAATCTCTCTGTTCATCCATTCGTAAGTCAAGTTAGAATGGATGAACTAATTACATGCTGTAGAGGTGAGTACAACACCACCTACCCATTCTTTCATGCGTTTATCCGGCCAACTTTCACCTCCAATCATAAAAATGATGGAACCTTCAATTGCATTGTCAGCTCTACAGCTCACATTATCAGGTGTTATGAAAGGTTTATTTATGCGACTTTGGAGGGAACTGGGCTGATCTTCGACCTACGCTTCAACCACCTTCACCTCCTTTGTCATCTCGGCCATTGGTGGCTCCAACTTTGTTATTGGCATGACATTCATCAGAGTTGGCGACCTTTTTATCTCGGTATTCTACCTAATAGGGCAAATATCACCCCCATTTTTGCTCATCGCTACTTGACTATTGGCTGTCCTCCAGGAGGTGGGATAAATCGTTTCCATAAATCAGATCTGGGCGAGGTATCCATGATTGGGGAAAGGTGCATTCTCTTGGACGCATGGAACAAAAGGCAAAAAAGATCAATTGAAGTGCCAATTGGGATTATCTCAACGTCAGTGTTGGTGGTGGCGGAGGTGACGATGGATTTCACCTGCATAACCTTAAATTCTCAGCTAATTTGTGTGGCGCAACGGAGGATGGAAGGAGCTGAGTACAAAAGTTAACTTAATAGTATCAGAGGCTTCATTATTCATTTGAGCTGTTCGTCCTGTCATTTGAGTCTCCTTTCAGTGACATTCAGTTTACCAATTAATTTGAATAGAAGCGAACAGAACAGAATGGGTGGCGAAGGTTTTCTTTCCTGTCATTTGGTATTAATTTCGGACGATACAGGGTTTTCACTTTCTTATCAAGTTTCTCACACCTTGTTTAGATAGCTTTAAGAGTTATCCAAATGGCTCCGATCGACTGCTTGAAATCTGGTTCCGAGTGTCGTCAGTGTACTCCTTGTGTTACAAAAACATTTTCACAACGGTCGTGAGTCGTCTCAGTTCCGTCAGGTGCTTTCTATCGAACGAGGCAAGTGGTGCCCAACTCTTTGGTCCATCTTCTCCTTGGAATCTGTTGCTATACCCGGTGACGAAAATAGGATGATATTTATGGTATTCCTGTTGTGACACTGTTGGTTTCGTCAGACGTTTTGTGCCTTAACCTTTTCTAATGCCTCGTTCGTTGGAAATACCTGCGATTTTCTCCCAGTCAACTGTGGTTGTTTGCTCTCACTTGCAACGGCGGACCTGCTCCAAATTCGCTTTTGTATTGGGTCAGAAGAGCCTACTCAACGGTGATGTTATTCGCGTTTTGACTAGAGAAATAGTATAGCAAAAGCTAATCTACCCAAGTACCCGGTTTTTCTGGTTTTCGTTTTGGAGATACTACCTTCCATTGGAGATGTATCTTAAGGCTTGCCATGCTGTTTCTAGTAAACTGACTTATTAAACAGTAATTGTTTAATCATCTTTGACTTCCTGATATCTGTATGAAGCCAGCCCTGGTAACTTGTTTATTGTCAGGTTTTTTTTCTAGTTATGCACCTCTACATATGCCACACTTTTTATCTCGATCTTGTGGGGATTTTGATGATATAAAAACACATCTCCCCATGTGCAGTGCATAAAGGTGCAGTGGTTTGGTTAAATAAAAAAACGAAAAGTGTGAGAGGCTATGCGTGTATCTTTATAACGTCCTGAATACTTCACAATCCAATTTAAATAGATTTGCTGGAGTAGTACTGGTTAGGCCTGTAAAGAGACCGGGTGCGATGAGCCTCGAAGGGCTGTCGCCATAACCACCTGTCAGAATAGGGCGTCTCTGCTGACCAACGCCCCGTGCTTGCACTCCATCCATCACTTCATCGCCCATCACTCATCTCACCTCAGCTCCAAACCACCACCCATCCGTTCACCCACTCACTCTTTCCTCCTCAAATTTGTCATTGTGATTGGCGTCTTCTGAAGCCCCTGAAGCCCGCATTGTCTATCAAGGAGGCATTGGCAATGCTGATGCACCTTTCTTGTGCAACCAAGACCACCACTGGCGTTGATGGGTTGTACGAACAACTGTGGCGTTTCAGACAATCTGGTGAAGTGAATAGACCCGACCACTTGATTGGACCACTGGCTATGCATGCTTGTGGCAAAGGTAGTGCCGGTGGGCAGAAACAATTATTCCAACAACATGTATGCACGAAGTGGTGGTGCTTTGAGCCGAGGGAGAAGCGAAGGCACACTGATTCAAATCGATGAGATGGAGGAGAGGGAGAGCAGGGAGTAGGGGGGATGGGAGTAGGGTGGCACACGCACGACTCACGATGCAGCGCATGTGCAATGCGCACGGATGGAGTGATGATCGATGGTTGGCCGGCGACAGGATCGGTTGCTTCGATGGTCTGCAGGAGGCCAGAACTTTGCGCTCACCACTACCGCCACCAACTGGTCGAGGTGCACGTCGCCGATCCTCGCTCAACCCCTCGAAATACCGTTTTTCCTCTCTCAAACGCTCCACGTAATGCACCGATTGCACGAGGCTCCTGTAGTAGACAAGTTGTAAACATTACAGCACGACTGGTACCTCTCATGCGTTCAGAAGTTCTCGTATGTGTCTCCGAGGCTTATGCCTTGCACTGTATTGTTACCTCCGCATGCCTTCAAGGATGGTCCAACTTCTGCAATGACTAACAGCCAAACGAAAGTGTGACTGGCTTAGCTGTCCCATCGAAAACAGGCCTAGTGCCTGAATGCAACGACCACTTGTGTGTGTGTGTGTGTGTGTGTCGGTTCATAAGGAAAAGAAGGAGGCGGAGGGGTGTGAGGATGAGGATGAGGAGGAGGAGGAGGAGGAGGAGGAGGAGGAGGAGGACATGCATGATGAAGGAAATGATGATAACGGGTTGACAGAGGTATCACTAAATTACCTTTCCTATCAAGACTGGCAGTGCAGTAAGGTGGAGGTGCAGGTGGGCACAAACACTGGTAAGCAACAGCCTATAGGAGAGGAGAGAGGGAGCCGACATGGAGCAATGATATGATGTCTGAATTAGAATGTCTGCAGTGGACGATTTCTTGGCTAATAATTGCCAATGGTGTGGAAATGAGGAATAATGCTGGGCCACAGAGGGTAGAATCAGGTAGGTTATCATGAATTCACACCGCCGTAAGGGCACCCTCTATGGTCTTCGCTCCTGGGTCAGTGGCGGCTTCGATAAATAACCCTTGACCTTTTTTGCCTGCAAACTACCGCAGTTATCCACTTTACTCTCAAAGTCACCAGCTATCTTTTTCTATTCGACCTCATTTATGATGCTGGAAATGAACTTATTGACCACTTTTAATCAGGTAACTTGGCTTTTTCACACTCAATGTGAAAGTACTGCTAAGAGGAAGGAAATTACTTTTTCACATCTTGATGGGTGTGGCTACGTAGAGCCGGTGTGTACCAATCTACTTCGATGCAAATTTGAATGCGCTTTTGTGTTGGATCCACACTTGCCTAGCGCATTATCAGTGGTAGAAGAAGTGTGCGGAAATGGCTTTATCTTACCTGTCGTCCCGTTATCACCATCCTTTGGTGTTACTCTTCGTTTGAGTGAACTTGGCGCATGTCTCCTGTAAGGCGATCTGAAATCAAATTAATTCTAAATCGTACAATTTTAGTGTGATTTTGCTACTACCCTTTCTGTACTGCTTGGAGTGATTTTCGGTGCTTCACTTAACATTGCGTGTGTCGATGCCTTTTTTCGGTGGATTGTCCTCATTACCTCGTCCAGACTTGCCACGGCTTAAGGCTGCTCAGCCACTTATCTTTATTGCTGCACAATCCTTTTAGTCATGAAAGTTTGCGATTTTTTTGCAACGAGGTAATACGAGGCGTTCTTTTCCTGTATTATTCAAATCGGCGGGGCACATTTCTGCCTTCTTCTTCCTCTTTATCTGCTGTCACTCTTTCTCATCGTTTGTCCAATTCATGCATCTCTGAGAGCAGTTGAATTCATCCTACAAGGTAGAAGGGATCAGACACTTTATTCAAGGAGGTCGTAGTAAAGGGTTTCGTGTGAAGGTCGGTAACCTTTTATTCACCTCCAGTTGACTTTTTCACCAGATTTACTCGTGCAAGTAGACTCACTACCTTTGAATTGCATCTGCGAATTACTGATCAGTTCGTTTGGCATTTGAAGTGTTTAACCTTGGATAAAAAGTGCTGCTTTTGTGCTAGGGTGTGGTGTTCCAGTGTGGGCTACCTGAGGTGTACAGGATGTGGACGGAGCTTACGAGCAACTGATAGGCCAGTAGTTACTACCTGCGTCTACTGTATGTAACGCGTTTGTCTCGTCTCCCTTCTTGTCCCTCACATTCCTTATAGACACAATTGCCTGGAGTGTATTTTTACTGAAGTATTCAACTGCCAATACGTGCACTGGTGAATATTTCATAGGCCAAAGAGGAGGCATAGAAAATCGACTCGCCTAATTAGCCATCTAGAACGCCAGAATCTATTTATTATTAACATTCCCCAGCCATCACTCGCTCTTGTACTTCGGTTGACATTGATCCCATTGCTGGTTTATGCTCACAGTGAATGGGAACTTAGGTTGGCAGCTCTATTTAACTGGGTTGGAGGATCCTTTTGTGGTGCCTTTACTGCTGTAGTTGGATGATTGCGTCAAGTGCTCCCGAGCTCCCTCTGCCTTCACGCCATTGGACTAGTTGACGGTGAGTTTGCGGACACAAATCACTTCCACTCCTTTTTGGAACTTTAATCATTCATCGTAGTTGTTTCGCTAATTTGCTACATTTGCGGCCATTAGAGCTCCTTTCAACCCGCCTATTTCTCATCTTTAGTATCGAGTGATTCCCTTACATACGTGCTGCCATGTTCGATTCAACACTGTGCTGTGTGTGTTCCTCAGTAGGCAGTGGTTGGAGCTACCTGCACCGTGTTGATTCAGTCTTCGGCCGATCTCGCTTCCTCCCTAACAAATAGACTTGCTTTTCTTATGCACTGCAATAAATTATGGAGAGTTAAAAGGAGTTGATACCAGTAAGACTAATCACCCGAATTGAAGGATCCAGTGCCTCTAGAGTCATGCGAAGGCCTTAATTGTTTTTACCTGCAATGCTAAAAGAGGCCAGCGTCTTGGCAATTGTGGATTCAAAAGGTGTAACGGTGCTTCCCGCCATTATCTGAAGCTTTTTTTGGGCTAGAACCTCAAACAATGTGACGTGATGCAGATCATGGAAAGGAAAAAATTTTGGTGAATGCGTTGGTTGTTTATGAAGTTCGGTAGTGCTACTGCTAATTAACGTGAACCAATGCAGTCACAACAATGACCGCCTTCCACTTTCACTAAAGCCGACTTTTTATCTGCTTCACTTCTATTCAGTTTGGATCGCGAAGTTTGCTTGCCCACAACTTGTTTTGCAAAATGAACCGCCTGATAAGTCTCTCAATAAAAGCGATGCTTGTCATTGTCTCATTTGCGTCTTGCGAAAATGCTTCGAAAAGTTTTTTTTGCCTTTAAAAAAGACGGTAGCCAACTTGTGTCCCTAAAGTGGTGCCAGTTTTTGCCCAAAACGATGTTAAAACAGGCGTCAAGGGTGTAAGGCGTTTATGGGTCAAACCCACCTCCCCCACCGCACAAGTGCTGCCGGCACTCCAACTTCCGCTCTGCATTGGTTCAGGCTAAGCCTGACGCACAGTGGCGGCGCATGGACGACGACCTTGAGGTCTCTTCGGATTGATGGTTTAAGAGACAAGTGAAATCGACTGGGCAACTTCATCCTTCATGCTGCTTCAATTGCCCATTCTTCTGCGCCCAGAATGAGTACTGAGTAAGCAACTGGAGATGTTCTGGGATAACTGGGGAGGCGGGTTTTTTAAACAACCACCTCAACCGTCTGAGCGTTTGCTCCCAGTGCTGGCAGTGCTGAAAATTCCCGATTTGTTTGCATCCAACTGTTTGGTTTAACTAGTCACGATCCTGGCGATTTGCCGCTATCTCCCTTAATTATAACTCATTTAGTCTTAATTGTACCGATGCTAATTATTTTATCAGTTTACTTTTAACTCGGCATCTTTACTCCACAAACGCTGCATACTTTCTTGTCAGATTTGGGTGAAACTTAGACGTAGTGAGTGGCGTTTGTTGATATCACCTCATATGTGCCCTTAGCTGGTTATAGCGAAGTTTGTGTACGCGTTATGAATAAGTAATGGCTTTTCTTTTCGCAATGCCTACTCCATACGTCTAAGGAGGTGTAGTCTTGGCAGCCTTGGCTTTGGAACTTGGCGTCAACAGTAGCAACCGAATGCGAAAATAGCGAGGTAACTCGATGTAGGTTTTATTTCACCACTACCTTTTCCATCTTCCCTCGTCTTTCGAGCTCATCTACTCAATTTGCAAACTGCCGTTTATTGCAAAACTTCTTTTTAACTTTTTTTGCCGTCTGATGTTCTACAATGGCTGCACTGTCTAGACGAATTTCGTTTCAAAATGCTACTGAACAATGGGTATAAGTACTATATATGAATTGACAGTGTCTTTGCATCTTTGCTACTGGCAAAATATGTAGACATTTGACTATCTTCCTCGACGATTTTTTACCTCACCTGTGGCATACCTGAATCCTTTGACTGGGAGCCAAAGGAGGATTAAATGCAACAGAACTAGGACTTGTCTGCTGAATTTTTTGCTAATAATACCCGCGGTAATGCTGAATGAGCTTAGTTTGGCAGGCAATATCTGTTCGTCAATAAAACTTCTCACCTTAAAGGAAAACCATTTGCTGAACTTTTGCCGAAGGATCTTCTACTCCTTTCAGTGCCAGCCTCAAAGCTTCTACAGCGAGTTGGAAAGGGCAGGGGCTGGATAATGAAGCATGCAATTGCTTTGGTCGGTAAAGTGGTTTGTTTACGGGTTCGCTTGGTAGTAGCCTTCTAAACGAAATGCCTGGGACGGCATGTTCACGGGAATTTTTACCAATTTGGTTGTGGTTTGCATACGTCGAGTGGGGAGGATCAGGGTTCAATGATGATGGCAAAAACTAAGCCTTCCTTCCTCAAAACACAAGGAGCCTGACGTTATTTATACATCACCTTATATTGTCATGAAGCTGAGGTAACGGCGAATCCTCCATCTTTTTTTCCTGCTAGACTGGAATCCTTTATGTGATTGCTTATGACTTGTGAAAATTGTGACTCCATTGCTGATTTTGATCTCTCCTCTCTTTGCAGATACATTAGCTGGGTAGAAGAGACTTATCCCTCACTGGGCGCCGCCTCTGAGCTTCGTAGCATTCTCTATCGATGTGTCAAGGAGACCAGCGCTTTGGAAGGCGTTCATAACCACCCCATCTACGTTGATGTCTGGCTCAAGCTGGTAAGCTAGCTAGCTGAATAAGTTCGGTTTAAGTTGGAACGATACTTTTGGGTTTACCGAAGGAAAGAATAGGTCGCAAATATGGTAGGTGGTTTGTGACTTTCTCTCAGTCTTCTACCGTAATTATGTACTGACTTCAGTACTTTACCACTTGAGAAGGTGTTAAAGGCGTGTCGGCACGGCAGCATCATCCTAAGACGGCCCGCTTCACTTCGTCATTGATGGTCATCAGCTGAGGCTCTCTCTGGTTTAGTAATGCAATGCAGAAAACTATTTCTTCTTTAAAGTGCTCTTTCAACTCAATGCAGCATTCAATTCTTTTGAGATGAAAGTCATCTAGCGCAACATAGAACGGAACGGAATATGGGTGGGGCATATTGCTGTCCCGACTAGGTGAATGTGGCTCCAATGCACACGTGGATAGCCTTTTATGGGCAGATTCACGAGAGCTATATGATCCATCTCATGCGCAGCACGTCCGTAAGTGGATGAAAAGCTTCGAAAGTGACAGTTCTCGAAATCACAAGGGAAGTCTAAGATCGCTTAGCAGAAAGGAGGATTGGAGGTTTTATTGCGTGTGACTTTAGTCACTATTCCCAACGGGATGTAATTGCTGTGCCGTCGTGAATCAGTGAGCATAACGAGGGCAAACACTGGCAGAGGAGTATAGGCGCAGGCGTCGAGACATTTTTTTCATCACTTCCTGTGTCAATCTCACTACAGCAGGCAGAACCTAACAGTGGCATAAAATGTAGTTCCAAAAGCTGGCACTCTACATCACTTTTTGTGGGAACAAAGTTTATCCAATCGAATGGGATAACGCAGGCGGCTTACAGCCTTCTCTGCTCAGACGCTCGTTACTCCGCGCCGCTGTCTGTGCAAGCAGCTGCTGCGCTTGCCATCGCCGATCAGACTTGGGTGCATACTGTTCAGATTGTTTTCAAGCAGTCAAATTTCCTAACAACTCTGTTGAAAGGGTGTGTGGGTTTATGAAGACGTGGTGATTGATACTTACTGATATAGTCAGCAAGACGAGAAGGGGAATACCTTCCCTTGATCCCATACATTTTTTATCCTCGTGGTCTCAATCCATTAACCGTATTCACTCTTAGGCAGGCAATTGAAGTGTTTCTGAACAATTTTCGTTTTACTGCTTCTAGAAGGCAATGTTTGTGCGAACATGAACTCTTCTTCAATGTTTCCTTGAGCTGTTGGGCTTCTTTGCTTTCCGTGGCATTGACAATACTTACCTTTGCTAGGACTTTAATGAATGAATGAGTGAATAAAGCGAAGCGTTTCAATTATGTTGTTATAAGTGGTTAAAAAACGCGATTAAACAAGGAGACTCTTGTTGAAATAATCGTTGTTTGTGTCTTAGGCCGTGATTATACCTGCCTCTGTCTGGCACGCCGACCCTGCTAGCCGTGTGAAATTACCGGAACTGGTGTTTTTTTTCGGTTGTAGAGCTCATTCTAACGAGAGAAAGCGTTTCTTTATGATTGCGTACAAGCTCATCTCCGTCAGTGTGGAGAGATAAGGTTTTCATTCGTAGCGTCGCCTGAGTGAATTGGAGAGGTCGAAGACGTCCTCACTGGCGTAACGGATGCAGAGTAACGCATCTGATGCACTTTATTTTTGCATTCCTGTCTCCTGGCACCAAGTATTCGTTCAAAAACGAAGTCCGCTTGATCAAAATCGGCATTAGTTTCAACATCCTGAGCGTAATCGTCTCCTTATACTGCTACCCCGATGTAAAGTCGGTTTCTTTTGTCACGAGGAGAGCCGACGGTTTTTTCCGTAAGCGAGAGCATTTTAGAAAGAAATGTTGCACTTAGAAAAAGCCTTTCTTGCCTTGCGCAGGTTCTGCTTCTTCATTGCCATCCAAAATACTGTCTAAGTGGGACTGGAACTCACTAAGTGCAACTTTTTGATCCTGCCATGTGCATAGTGTCCAATCGGTACGGTTCGACTTTAGCTTCCGTTCTAAAGTCGTAGACATTGTTTCTGCTAGGCCAAATTTAGTTTTGGTAATCCTCTAAGAATTGGGTGGGCGTCAAAAAGTGTAAGACGTGATTTATGCCTGAAGACGCTATGCGATGCACGAGTCTGTAGTTAAGATTATTGATAGAATTCTGAGAGGATTTAGTAGCCAGTAGAACGGTATCTCGCTACTGACGCTGCAAACGGATCTATGCGAAACAACAAAAATTTGAGATGCTTTGAGCTATCGGCATCAGATGCATTAATGTGGAGACCAGAAAACGATCCGTTTCCATTTTGGCATTCACTTAGGTGAATTACTGCGATGCTCCCACAGAGCTCTTCAACCTCCTCTTTCACAAAGGAATAGGCACACTGAGAGCTAACTTCTACATCAGTTGGACAGATCACATCCAACATCTACCTGAGAGGACCTCCACCCAACCCTTGAAAAGATGGGCCCACCTCGCCACCATCCTTGCGCGTGGTTTGCGTGCTGGCGCTCAGCCCATTCTTCTGCTTGAAGACCGCGCTGAGTAAGCTGCGTCTACTTATATGCCGCTTTAGTAGTAGACTAGGCAACCTGCGATGGGACTCGATTTGACAGTATCTTAATACGTGCTATCTATAATTAGTTAGTAGTAAACTTTGCTTGACTTTTGTAAATTGTACTCTTCTCGCTTTTTGAGAACACAGAAAAGGGAGGGATTTGCGTTTTTCAGTAAAGTTTTATTACAGTTTTGATCGATTAAGGGTAATTTCCTAGGGTTCCTTTTGCGTAAGTCAGCATGTACTATCCAGCTGTTTATTAATATTGACATAAACCTGTATACAATTCTGCACAGATAGTTGATAGCTGATATGTGTTTAGCGAGCCTTACACGTAACGACTGGGGTGGTTGATCACTTTAAAAGCTGACGCTTTGTCAGGTAAGCTTAGTGTATGCTAAGTTTTTGTTTAGATTAGGGTTTGTGTTTTATTTGGGCTGAAGCTTTTCTGGCGCCGGCACATGACCCTTGGCTTAAAACCAGCCTTGATCAGGCGACAGCAAGGTGCATGCGAGACATTCAGCTGACATCAAGGTGGCAAGAGGGCAATATGTATTATTTTCTCCGAGAAAGTAAACAATGTGGTAATATCGACGGATGCGCCGTTATTTGCAAAACGCCAGCACAATAGCAGGGAAAAAAAGTGGCGGTTATTGGAGAATACCATTGTGTGATAATCATTTCCTTAAACTTTTCATAATTTCAAGCAAGACTGAAGGGATTCCATGGGCGAGTAAATGTGATTATTTTTTTTGGAATTGGTATTTATTAGTGTACAAGTGTCACCCAAAAGGCCTTCGTGTCAACCTGGAGGGACGGCCATAAAGTGTGCTCTTACGGCGGTGTGAATTCATGATAACCTACCTGATTCTACCCTCTGTGGCCCAGCATTATTCCTCATTTCCACACCATTGGCAATTATTAGCCAAGAAATCGTCCACTGCAGACATTCTAATTCAGACATCATATCATTGCTCCATGTCGGCTCCCTCTCTCCTCTCCTATAGGCTGTTGCTTACCAGTGTTTGTGCCCACCTGCACCTCCACCTTACTGCACTGCCAGTCTTGATAGGAAAGGTAATTTAGTGATACCTCTGTCAACCCGTTATCATCATTTCCTTCATCATGCATGTCCTCCTCCTCCTCCTCCTCCTCCTCCTCCTCCTCCTCATCCTCATCCTCACACCCCTCCGCCTCCTTCTTTTCCTTATGAACCGACACACACACACACACACACACAAGTGGTCGTTGCATTCAGGCACTAGGCCTGTTTTCGATGGGACAGCTAAGCCAGTCACACTTTCGTTTGGCTGTTAGTCATTGCAGAAGTTGGACCATCCTTGAAGGCATGCGGAGGTAACAATACAGTGCAAGGCATAAGCCTCGGAGACACATACGAGAACTTCTGAACGCATGAGAGGTACCAGTCGTGCTGTAATGTTTACAACTTGTCTACTACAGGAGCCTCGTGCAATCGGTGCATTACGTGGAGCGTTTGAGAGAGGAAAAACGGTATTTCGAGGGGTTGAGCGAGGATCGGCGACGTGCACCTCGACCAGTTGGTGGCGGTAGTGGTGAGCGCAAAGTTCTGGCCTCCCTGCAGACCATCGAAGCAACCGATCCTGTCGCCGGCCAACCATCGATCATCACTCCATCCGTGCGCATTGCACATGCGCTGCATCGTGAGTCGTGCGTGTGCCACCCTACTCCCATCCCCCCTACTCCCTGCTCTCCCTCTCCTCCATCTCATCGATTTGAATCAGTGTGCCTTCGCTTCTCCCTCGGCTCAAAGCACCACCACTTCGTGCATACATGTTGTTGGAATAATTGTTTCTGCCCACCGGCACTACCTTTGCCACAAGCATGCATAGCCAGTGGTCCAATCAAGTGGTCGGGTCTATTCACTTCACCAGATTGTCTGAAACGCCACAGTTGTTCGTACAACCCATCAACGCCAGTGGTGGTCTTGGTTGCACAAGAAAGGTGCATCAGCATTGCCAATGCCTCCTTGATAGACAATGCGGGCTTCAGGGGCTTCAGAAGACGCCAATCACAATGACAAATTTGAGGAGGAAAGAGTGAGTGGGTGAACGGATGGGTGGTGGTTTGGAGCTGAGGTGAGATGAGTGATGGGCGATGAAGTGATGGATGGAGTGCAAGCACGGGGCGTTGGTCAGCAGAGACGCCCTATTCTGGCAGGTGGTTATGGCGTCTCGATGATAGATTAGTCACACAAGGCTAGACGGCCGTTTCTAGGGGGGAGTTATTGAGAGGCAAATGTGGTGATTTGATGGTAAGTGCATCTTCAACTGGTCTTCATACAACCCCCCTTCTCCCTTCCTCCTGCCCCTCCCCCTCACCCTCCCTCCTCCAAAGGGTGTTGGTAGTGCTTATCTCAAAGTAGAGATGGTGATTAGTCGGTGATTAGTCAGTCGATGCGGAGGTCTGAATGGGTGTTCTCGCGGATGAGGCTGTAGTAGGGTGAAAATCGCTTCAGTCACACACGTCACATTCGTAGTTCCTTTCCTATTCCGCCTTTTCCATCTTGCACGTATTCGCCTCCACACCGGTGACGCAAAGCACTAGACATGCGACCTTTGGTACTGCTCATTGCCCACCACTCACCACTCACTGCTCGCTGCTCACTTGTCACTGGTCACGTGTCTCTACTGTGTTTCGATGGTGACGAAACCTACTTCCCCATTGTGTGACCCATCACGCAGCCAATGGAACCAATTCCAGTGCTAAACTGCTGGTGGTATTACAGTGCCATGTGGCTGAGGTCCCCCTTCATCTATCGTCACGAGGAGCATGACTGACCACTTTCACGAAGTGTTTCAAGGCGGACGCACATGTAGGCAGACAGACTATTTTTACCGCATAGAAGGGCCTTTCTGGATGACTGAATCTGCGGTGGCGTAAGTTGTCCAATCTCTGAGGCATTGGATGCGTAATCGCAAGTACTGTGAAACCTTTAATTCGCAGTTACTTCGACCATGGTTGCTTTTTTTTGGTGCATCCACAGCTGAACAACGAGGATTGCGCAGTCTGGAGGGCAAATCACAATCACCACGTCAGTCAAATAGGCCATCGAGCGGACTTCAAATCTACCGCGACGAGAACGGTCGCACCGGTCTCCCTAACCCTAACTCCAACGCTAACCCCATCGCTAATCTCCCGTCCATTGAGTCAGTCGCCGGTGGCCTTGGCAAGTGCCTCTCACGATTAGCCGAACCCGTGGCCTCATGGAATGCAGAGAATGTGGAGACACCGATCGCTAGGGTGAGATGTGCTAATTCATTCTTGTGGTCGTTTACGTTTACTATGAGTGGTGATCGTACTGCTTCTTTGTAAGCTCAAGCCTTCAAACGCAACCTGATTGGTTACGTTTCAATGCATATGCTCCCATGAGGTGTTGCTTGACAGGCGGTTTTGCGAAGACGACTTTCCAGTCGGCCTGTTTTCACCGAAACGTCAAACGCACTTTGGTAAGGCACTGCGCGGAATTAATTGAGCTACACAAATATAAACGCCAAAGCTGTAGTTCTGTTGTTGTGGTGTTGTTCCTTGCGGCGTCTGTCGAGTCGAGTGTGGCTGTGGCATTCTCAAAAGGGAGTGTTGTGGTGAACAAATGGTTGGAAAAGTGAAGTGTCTGAGACGCCAACTGCCAGAATCGGTGTAACATCACCAGATGTTTCAGCAGCAGCAGCAGCAAGGCTTCTGATGGGCGTAATGTGAGTGCCACATTTGTTGGCGTGTGGTGAAGGCGGTTTACTTTGGGACCTCGATATCACGAGTCAGACGGTTTCTCCAAATGGGTGCACTAAAGGTGGGGCAACGTAGTGACCGAGGCTAAACGCCTTTGTAAAGCGACAGCCCTTCGAGGCTCTTTGCTTCATTTAAAAGGCCCTTGTTGTTACCTGTAAGTATTGCAATTGTTTCGATCGGGGAGGTGTTCAGATTTTAGCTACTGTCTGTTTGATCTTTGCGAAATAAACTGTTTTTCACTTTAGTAGTCGTTTACCGACAGTTTAATGAAACTCCTTTTGTGTGGTTGAGAATGGATTTCTTTCTCTGCTAACATCAGCCGTTAAGTCGATGCTGGCGGTAACCGCTGACGCGTCTGGCATGAAATCCGAATTTTTTGAAGGCTATTCCCACTTAAAAGCTACGGCTCACATTAGATCAACATCTCTTTTTGTATTTCACTTGTGCACTTTTCTGAACCACCTTTTTTGGCATTTAGCTCGATTGGAGCACGGCTTTGTCGTCCACTTCGGTGCCGATGTTATCTTCACAGCCTCGGAAATTGGCCATCTATAGGGATCCGTCGGAGGAGACCAATAGGTAGGCGCTGTTCCAATTTCTAGCGCTCATTTTTTGCATGCTTTGTGTGGGATTTTTGTTCTATTGTCAAGTTGCCAACAGTGATGTAATATTGACATCGACACCTCTATTGCCCTTCCCTTCACCTTATACAGTTTGGCAGTCTGCACGCCCATGGCAGCACTGTTCTTGGGGCCAACTTTGCTGTAACCTGGCACACACAGTGGACTATCTGATAGTCCTGCAGTGCAAAAGGAGGCAAATTAATCGAGGGCTGCAAAAGGTAGATGCAACCGCCTAAGCCGGTCAGCAGACTCAGTTAAGGAGCATAAGTTTTGTGGTTGGCGCTGTAGTTGGCACTTCTACTGCTCTCCTCCAAAGCCTCTCGCTGCTCTTAACTGCGCAAAAGGTGCGTACCAATGGGGAATGGCTTTTGGGTTGAGCAATAAATTTGCATTGTGAAGTTGTTATGCACGCTGAAGTACAAAAGTGTAAAAAGCCTTGCTTTTTAGCATGGCTCCAAGGAATGCCTTTAGGGGTTGCACACTGACAGCCCATTGGGGGTAAGTGAATTAGTGTGTAATTGTTTTACTTCAGTAAGCAAAAGCATTTGGGCAGTTGACGATGGCCCACGCATCAGTTGCCATTGTCTTTGAGCCCCCGGAAAGCCTCACCGGGATGCAGTGAGGCGTGAGGAGGCATTGAAATTCAAATTTCACTTCATCCTCTATGCCGGAGGTGCGGTCGCACTCATTGACTGTTCAATCGCACCAGGGTAATGCACTGCCGAAAGGTCCCTGTTGGCGCACTTATCTAAAATTATGGCCTTCTAAACAGTGAATGGGATGTCGGTTTTGATGGACTTCGCGGCATAACTTTACTTCTATATGCAATAGAAACCTCTCAACGGTGTTAGGGGTTGTAAGGTCTTATTCCAAACTCGCTAAATTTTAAATTGGGTAGTAATTTTGGCTGCGAGGATTGGCCATTAATGAAGCTTGGTGCCACTCTCAACGCCCCCTTGTCAGTGATTGGAGGAAATTTTGCTAACTTGATGCTTGGCGGGTGTCAAAAGGAGAAGGTGTTAAATGGTTAAACTGGAAGTTATTAAAGCTAGACCTTGTGAACTATTGTCCACATTAACTTAGCTTGGATAACAATTTGCCAACAGAGATAAATTCGTGACTAGAAAGACAACTTGAGAGTGCGCCTTGACTACTCTTGGGGCAATTGAGGCAGTGTAAGTTGGGAGCTTTTCCTCTTGAAATCACTGCGAGTGGGTGGCGAATTCGTTTGTGCGCAAAAGATGAGTAGCATTGCAACTGAAGAAATGCTTGTCTGTTATTGTTAATCCCAATCTCACACGTGATTGCGGCTCACACGTGCCGTCTCCTAATCGCTCCTTTTCAGGTCATCTTCGAGAGCGCGTCTACCTTCCACTTCGACACGGCCGCGTGGTCTGCGTGTGGCAACGAGGGAGGAAAAGCACGGCCAACACCATGTCACTCTTCTTTACAGCTTTGAGTGTCTCAAGTCCGCTCTACTCTCCGAAAAAATGTCAGGAGCGAAGGAAGCAGCTGAGGCGCTAGACGACAGTGAATTCGATATGGAGTTTTTCTGCGACGTTGACGTAGGCTGATGTTGGGGCTTTAATGCATCTGGGCATTGGGCGACATCCTCCTTTTTCCTCTTGCTGATGGATTCATTAAGCTTAAGGCCTAGACTGTCCCGCCTGTGGTTGGTTACAGGTCAAAGCTCTCGACAAGGTTTCAGTATTGCTTCATTGAGGCGGTTAAATTGGTAGACCTCTCCTTTGTATCTTCAGGTTAGACCACTTCCAGAGGCTGCTTTGCTTTTGGTGGTTATTGCCGATTTTCACTTCGCTTAAATTTAACCATCAGGTTTTGATTCAATTCTCGAGTCAACTTTACAGCAGACATGAAGTCTGATCGGAAGCTTTTTTAAAAACGGCTTCCGGAAAAAGTGCCTCTAACAATTTATAGGAAGATTGGGGCGAATTTGTTGGATGCTTTTGTATGATTGATCCAAGTGTTTCAAATTTCCGAACAACACAATGAATGATTCGGCATCTCAAAAGCAGCGATCAGCTATAGGCCCACTGGCAAAGCTTTGACCGCGATCTTATTAATTCTAGCATTGGCAACCCGTTCAAGCGTTTGCTTCAGTGTAGCAACAGAAACAGTTGTTCATGTGGACTTGTGAGGATGAAGTCGTTGGAAAATCAAGTTATTTGTCACTCTTTTCACTTACCACAGTGAGGCCAAAAACGTCTGAAAGGCTCGTGGTTACCACAGCCTCCTCGTCAGGCCTAACACACGTTTATGTGTTGCCGGGTGAAACGCCATTCATCATTTATTGCCTTTCATGACATTGTTTAGCCTAGAGGCCAAGCCACATGCATTATCTGCCAGAGTTGGAATTCTGTCTCACTGCATTTGTGGGGTGGCAGGAGAGCCCTCCTCAAGGCACCGATTTCGAAATTTACTTGACGAATTGAGCCTAAAAACCTGTCACTTTTGTTCCACTCTTCTGAAAGAACCTCTCTGGCTGTCGCAGGAGTGCGCACGCTGCAGCCTAACACCTCCAGTCATTGACCATTTCTGTAGCAGTTTTATGCACACCCACTGTCACTCGCACAATCCTGTTTCAGAGGCAAATGCACGTTTGGTGGGTGTTGAGCATAGCCAAGCTGGAAGTACCTTTATTTACTTGTTTGAGTGGCAGATCAGAAGCGAGTCTTATTGTCTATTGGTCTGTTTAACACTTTCTTGGATAGGCATTGTATTCACACAATGAAGAGACGTGCTTTGAGATGAATCGAGTGCTCAAAGAGGTGCTTCCGTCCTATGCAATTGAAGACGCCTTTTCCTTGAATCTGGACGATCCACACAGCAAGTCTTTGATAAACCAAATCGAAAGAATAATCAAGGGCGATTATCCGGAGGACGAAGAGGTGGCACATGCACAACCAGCGAAGAGGAATGGTTAGTTTGGAGTGCCTTTTTTTCCTCCCTACCTTAACTCGCGATTGCGTAGGACAGCGTCAGAGGCACACGAAGGTTTAACTCAAAAACTACATACGCCAACTCCTTAGGGTATTTTAAATGTCCAAACATAGAACTGTACGCATTGCCCTTTCCACGAACTCAGCAAGCTTGAGGCAACTTAAGTCCAAGAATGGCGCATCTACTAGCAGTATCGGCAAAATACACGATCGAAAACCCTGGGCAATTGGCGTTAGGCTGGTTCAAGAACCTCACCATGTCGTGAACCCGCACTCCGCTCCCCAGGAACTATGCCTAGGTGTCCGTAAGGTGGACTCACGCGACACCTTATCGCAGGTTTGCAGTCCTGGTATTTATGTCGTTCAACCTACTTTTCGTCTCTTTTAGATTGCTCGAATCTGATCGGAATGCTGGAAGCGATCATTGCCAAGGCAGAGAACAGTGATTATTCGAGAGAAGAGCAAATAATTTGACTTGGTAAAGATTAATAATAATTATGGACTGTTTCTGTAAGTTTCGAAATGACAAAGAGTGAAGGAGAAAAGTTGCCACCGAGCACAGTTTTGTTTTGCTTAATCCTCACCACCGTGAAGGGTTTCCTTGTCGAATATGTACTCACCCAGTCCGGGTCCGCATCGACGGAGGTTTGTCACGTAGTCTGCCAGCTCCTTAATAGCGTTTACCTGCTCTCCCAAGTACTCACCTAGATGATCGCAGAAAAAGGCAGTTTTTTAACACTTTGAACTAGGGAAGGTGTGGAACGAAGAGTGATTAGAGAACTTTACATTCCAAGAAATCAGAGAAATGGCTGTCATTATTTTTAGCAGCGACATCGCACAAGGCAAGGAGGGACTCGTTGACCTCTCGCTCGACTTTGAGCGCTGTTTCCATGGCTTCAAGACCGGTTGCCCATTCACATTTATGAGGTTTGGCAATGTCTTGGTAGACTATGCGGCCACCACGTTTGCATTGATAACGCATGAGCTATCGGGTGTGATGAGTGAGATGGTTTACCTTTATGGCGTGTTCCCGCTCCTCCTCCGAGGCTTTAGCGAAAAATTTCCTGAAGCCCGGAAGGGCGACATCTTCCCGGTCGAAGTGTTGAGACATGGCCAGGTAGAGGTAGCTGGCGTAGAGCTCCATGTTAATTTGACGATTGATGCCAGCTTCGCATTCTTCGTGGAAATTTTGACGGACTAGATTCATTTTAGTAATTAAGGCGCGATGACCAAGAGAGTGCAGCTGGAGGACCTGACTGGCGCTGACTGACAAGGAGGCAACCGAATCACCTCTGTTAGAAGTGATCTTCTCAGAGGCGTGGGGTCGCACAATGCAATTTATGCACTAAAACAAAGCTGTTGTGTGAACGAGTGATGCAAGTTCACTACTTCATGCCAGTACTGAGGTTCAAAGTGCCTTTTTATATCAAAAGATTTTTCCGATGCGTAAAGGCTCTAAAAGGTATAAATGTTCGAGAGGTAGCTAAAGGAAAGCAAGAAAAATCTCAGAGCTGCCTGGTAACTTGTTTACACGGTTAAGCCTTCCACATCTACTTCGGTTGCATTTTTGCGCATGCGAGCAGGGAAAAGTCATTTATTCATTTCAACTGGGCAAACCAGTGATGATTACGCGTCTGAAAAGTGCACAATTTAGATTAATTTTCCCAAATTTTCGATTAATATTGCCACGATCGTAATGTATTGACTGTTTCTTCAACCCCCTGTTTTGCGTACAGACAGTTAATTTGCAATTTTTTCTTTGGATGATCGGACCTCTAGGCTATACCAGTAGTGGTAATTTCTTTTGTTCGCTGAATACATATGCTCTATCCGAATATTCTATCTTATTTTGTCTTCTGGGGAGTTTCATGGTGCCGCAAAGCAACTGATTTAATTGACACATGCAAATGTAAAAGATGGTAGTGAAGTAACTTGATGCTTCGTTAAGCTGTGTGCTTGAGCACTCAAAGCCTGAGTTCTTGAAGGTTACACAATAATGCTTCGATATTCTGTTTGCCTCTTCGTCCACTCAATGTTTATCTTACTTCTCATCGGCTACATAGTTAGACCGTGTGTCTAGTCCTCTAATGCCATCTGTACGCCAAGAACATGTACTTCACTGTTTTGCGAAATTTCTTGTCTGTAGCGAAATTTCGGAGAGAAACCACATTTCCGCTGTGCGACATAGACTTTAAGCAATACCATTAAGTGCGCATTAGTTCTATAGACTATCGACACTAAATTTCAAGCATTAACCTTGCTTGGCTGGCATCCGCAAAGTCACTGCGGATGGTAGATATTGATGCAGTTATAAACAATGCAACTACATTAATTTGCAAGGATACCTCATAGTCAAATCCCATATTCTAAGCCACGACAACACTGTTATTTATTCATTTAGACTAAAAACAGTATGCGACATTTAATTAACCTTTTCAATGCACATGCGTTTGTTTAAAACTAAAAGAATACACAATTAAATCCTTAACTCTAATATTTGCAAGCAAAATCCTTGTTTTATTAGCCGTTAGTTACAAACAGAAATACGTTTGTTCCGTACAAGTTTTCGCAAATCCTAATCACACCGGCGTTTGACTTAATCGCATGTCTCGAATAAGGAAAGCGTTTATTTAAGTCTCGTATGATTGCACAGTTTGTTCTTTGTTGCCTTCGTTTACTGGAGTGTTGCAGTCAAGACTAAAGACAGTTACTGAAACAGGAAGTTGCTTAAAATGGATCTGACTGATGTTTTTGAACGACTATTTACCGGAAAACATTTCACCTCAGATGCGGAATTTGAACAGGCTTGTGAGGCATTTAAAAAGGTGTGTAGATGTAGTTTTGGCGATCAGCTTGTTTTAGGAAACGGGCTGTCGATTTGCACGAAGGCATGTTATTTATCGACAAACACCACTTGAGGGCCTCCCAAATCTTCTTCTAAAGCAGGGACAGTTTACGTGTTCTGTTTCCTATTGTGACGCATTCTTTGCAGTGGGCTCAAAAAAGTCCGGAGTCTACGTCACTCGGTTTAATATGCATCATATTCACGGCCCTATGCCCGAAGAAAGTATGTCAATGCATTTTATTGCTTTTTTTAGCCTATACTGTTGTCTGTGACCTTACCGACGTTTTCCGCCAATTTTTCCAAGTAGATCGCTATCGGACCTATGATGAGTTTCACAACCTTCTTATCGCTTTTCAGAACGTTGGTTTCCTTAAATAGGCCTCTGCGTGTGCTTTGTGCACAAAGTATCACTATTTTCGAACATTTTCAGCATACTGGCTCTTCATATGTAAAGCGGCACACTGTTAGGTGGCCAGCGGATGCGATTGACCGACAACACCTGGTCTATGCAAGAGCTCATTTTGAGTGCGTGCGTTATGGCTGGTCGGAAAGTAATACAACTTCCAGGCCTGTCGTCAGGTATGTCTAATGTTTCTGTTAAAACTTTTTTTTAACAGTAAGCGCATAGGCTGTAAAGCTTATGTGGTAATTCAAACCTACAAGGGGTGGGTTGAGATTTTCCATCTCAACATGCAACATAATCATGAGATCACCCAGGATGATGCTGGTCACTCCGCTCGTCAACCGCGTCGGCTTCAAACAAGTAAACAGACAGCAAACACTACCAGCAGTGGAGGTGGGAGCAGTAGCAATTACACATATCTCAGTGCTCCAAGTAAGGCACAAATACTTCAAGCAGAAGGGTAGCTAATACGAATTCAACTAAGTTACCTTTCGTTTAAAAAGGTAAAGATATTGGAACAGTTGGAGAATGTATGTCTCAAAGTGTCCTCCGGCGATTGCATGGGCGTAGAGAAAAAGGTGAGGGACGCCTAAAGGCAGAGAACTTCATTTTGGAGGAAGAAAACAGCAACAGATTGGTATTGACAACACAGATAGCAGGAGAGGCGCAAACGATAACGGCAGAGGCGGCGAAATTGGCAATACTTGACTCACAGCTCGAAGCGGTGCGAAACTTGGCAATAGTCGAATACGGCATAATTGGACCGCAGGGAGCGTGTAGTGAGGCAGCCATTGCGATGTGTACAGAACTAAAGGAAATGGAGGAAACATGGAGACGGTGTCTAGCAGAAACTGAAGAGCAACAGGAGGCGGCACCAATATTGCTAGAGTTTGCTAGCGCATCCGCAACCACACCAAATGGGTAGTCCAGCGTGGTTCCATTTAATACTCGACAAAAAAGTCACTTTTCATTAAAAATATATTGTATATTATCAACATTTGACTAAACCTAAATAAACGCTTTCTATTGGCCATGACTTAAGGATACACAGGGGCAACTGGGCAAACAGCATATAACATTGCAAGTGGAATGTGTATGTCCTTCTTCTGTCCACATGCTTCTATGGGTGTGTGTGTGGGAGAGATGAGGGTAGGTAAGAGGGAAAAGGGGGGAGGATGGTAGGGGGGGGGGAAGAGGATTGGGGTGTAGGTTGAGGGTGAGAGTGAGGATGAGGGGTGGGTGAGGGTTGGGTGACGAAGGCGTGTCCCTGATGGTCCAGCGGTTAGGATTCCTGGCTCTCACCCAGGCGGCCCGGGTTCAACTCCCGGTCAGGGAGGCGTGTGCCACTTTAACTGACCACTCTCGCCATAATGCTTTGCTTTGCGCTGCCAATTGTCCTGCCGCCACGCAGCATTGCCACGGGTCAAATGCGGCTAAATGTCACACTGCGTGTGTGTGTGTGTGCGCGCACATTGGGCTTGTAGAGCCGGATGGTGGATTAGGCGCCGCCCAATTGAAGACAGGAGGAGGGGCAGGCAATGAAAAGCGCAGCACTGCACTGTCGGCACGCCCGAACAGG
The DNA here is from genome assembly GCA_023375655.1 of Taenia crassiceps. NCBI lineage: Eukaryota > Metazoa > Platyhelminthes > Cestoda > Cyclophyllidea > Taeniidae > Taenia > Taenia crassiceps. The sequence continues at coordinate 1,017,562 of JAKROA010000011.1, forward strand.
GACTCGAACCCTGGACCCTCAGATTAAAAGTCTGATGCTCTACCGACTGAGCTATCCGGGCTCACCTCACGCCTCTCAGGCCACCCAACACCACTGCCTCAATATACCCACATCTTTCTCCCTTCCCTTCTCAACCATGTGCTTACCACGCGCCCTCCTCTCCCACCACAGGAGAGACAGTCGCCAACACCCTACACGGCCTCTTCGCTCCGCTCCGCTCCGCCCCGCCCCGCCTCGCCTCGCCTCGCCTTCCTTTGTCTACCCTTCCTTACTCCTACTGCTTGCCAGTAGAACGTCCACGCGCCGACCACTGACACTGTCATGACAGATAATTGCCTAGCACAGCATAGCACATAGCGTAGCGTGGCATAGCATAGTGGTGGTTAGGTGCAGGTCTGCAATTCATAGTCGTCTGCGAGCATATTCGCCTCGGCGGTTATCCATGGCGTCTAACATTGCAAGTGGAATGTGTATGTCCTTCTTCTGTCCACATGCTTCTATGGGTGTGTGTGTGGGAGAGATGAGGGCAGGTAAGAGGAAAAGGGGGAGGATGGTAGGGGAGGGGGAAGAGGATTGGGGTGTAGGTTGAGGGTGAGAGTGAGGATGAGGGGTGGGTGAGGGTTGGGTGATGAAGGTGTGTCCCTGATGGTCTAGCGGTTAGGATTCCTGGCTCTCACCCAGGCGGCCCGGGTTCAACTCCCGGTCAGGGAGTGCGTGCACCGCATTTCTACCCCACACGCCTTCTTATTGGCGACGCGGCGACGTGTCGATGTGCTTGTCTGGCCTGCTCAGCTGCATGGGTGTGAGGAGTGCACCTGGCGGTCAACCACACGAAGAGCGCATGTCGGCTTACTGTGAGTGATGATGTTGCTGGCAATAGTGGTGATGTTGGTGATGTTGGTGGTGGTGGGGGTTTGGGGGGAGGAGGAGAAGGAGGAGGAGGCGAGTTGAGGGAGATGGGCGAGGCAATTGTGTGCCTGGCAATAATGATAAATTGACTTGCGAGAGGAGGAAGGCGAGAAGTAGTCGCGCGCAAGACGATGCAGGGAACCGCGGCGGTGCGACAGAATCGAGGGCAGCAAAAGTGGGCAATCATGGGGAGCATAGCAGAGCGTGGTTTCGATCCACGGTCCTCTGGGTTATGGGCCCAGCACGCTTCCACTGCGCCACTCTGCTAACACCAACAGTATCGCCTCCTTCCCCCCAACCCCTCCACCTTCACCTCATTCACAACCTATTACTCCTCCTCCTCCTTTACCGATACTCACCAAACCAGCCAACCAACCAGCCAAACACTCACCCACCCATTTGTCCTGTCAGCCGGCTTCGCTCATGTGTAGCATGACATACCACTGACGCGAGGCTCCACAATCGCAGCCGCTGGTCTTGTGCCAGTGTGTGTGGTATAACAGCCTCCACTATGACAATGGGCAGAATGGTCGCTGCGAAGGCACAGACGTGGCAGCGGGTGTGGAGGTGGATGAAGCTGCGTAGGAAGAGGGAGAAAAGGTGGGGGCAGAGGTGGTGCTGTGTGGTGGTGTGGTGTATCAGAGGAGCGCGGTAGAGTAGAGCGTGCTGGTGAGAGTGGGGCTGAGTAGGGAGTGAGGAGTGGTGAGTGGTGTGTGTGGCGGAAGAAAGGGGTTGGGGGAGGGGAGTGCGAAACGACTCCCTGATGGTCTAGCGGTTAGGATTCCTGGTTTTCACCCAGGCGGCCCGGGTTCAACTCCCGGTCAGGGAGGCGTGTGCCACTTTAACTGGCCACTCTCGCCATAATGCTTTGCTTTGCGCTGCCAATTGTCCTGCCGCCACGCAGCATTGCCACGGGTCAAATGCGGCTAAATGTCACACTGCGTGTGTGTGTGTGTGCGCGCACATTGGGCTTGTAGAGCCGGATGGTGGATTAGGCGCCGCCCAATTGAAGACAGGAGGAGGGGCAGGCAATGAAAAGCGCAGCACTGCACTGTCGGCACGCCCGAACAGGGACTCGAACCCTGGACCCTCAGATTAAAAGTCTGATGCTCTACCGACTGAGCTATCCGGGCTCACCTCACGCCTCTCAGGCCACCCAACACCACTGCCTCAATATACCCACATCTTTCTCCCTTCCCTTCTCAACCATGTGCTTACCACGCGCCCTCCTCTCCCACCACAGGAGAGACAGTCGCCAACACCCTACACGGCCTCTTCGCTCCGCTCCGCTCCGCCCCGCCCCGCCTCGCCTCGCCTCGCCTTCCTTTGTCTACCCTTCCTTACTCCTACTGCTTGCCAGTAGAACGTCCACGCGCCGACCACTGACACTGTCATGACAGATAATTGCCTAGCACAGCATAGCACATAGCGTAGCGTGGCATAGCATAGTGGTGGTTAGGTGCAGGTCTGCAATTCATAGTCGTCTGCGAGCATATTCGCCTCGGCGGTTATCCATGGCGTCTAACATTGCAAGTGGAATGTGTATGTCCTTCTTCTGTCCACATGCTTCTATGGGTGTGTGTGTGGGAGAGATGAGGGCAGGTAAGAGGGAAAAGGGGGGAGGATGGTAGGGGGAGGGGGGAAGAGGATTGGGGTGTAGGTTGAGGGTGAGAGTGAGGATGAGGGGTGGGTGAGGGTTGGGTGATGAAGGTGTGTCCCTGATGGTCTAGCGGTTAGGATTCCTGGCTCTCACCCAGGCGGCCCGGGTTCAACTCCCGGTCAGGGAGTGCGTGCACCGCATTTCTACCCCACACGCCTTCTTATTGGCGACGCGGCGACGTGTCGATGTGCTTGTCTGGCCTGCTCAGCTGCATGAGTGTGAGGAGTGCACCTGGCGGTCAACCACACGAAGAGCGCATGTCGGCTTACTGTGAGTGATGATGTTGCTGGCAATAGTGGTGATGTTGGTGATGTTGGTGGTGGTGGGGGTTTGGGGGGGAGGAGGAGAAGGAGGAGGAGGCGAGTTGAGGGAGATGGGCGAGGCAATTGTGTGCCTGGCAATAATAATAAATTGACTTGCGAGAGGAGGAAGGCGAGAAGTAGTCGCGCGCAAGACGATGCAGGGAACCGCGGCGGTGCGACAGAATCGAGGGCAGCAAAAGTGGATAATCATGGGGAGCATAGCAGAGCGTGGTTTCGATCCACGGTCCTCTGGGTTATGGGCCCAGCACGCTTCCACTGCGCCACTCTGCTAACGCCAACAGTATCGCCTCCTTCCCCCCAACCCCTCCACCTTCACCTCATTCACAACCTATTACTCCTCCTCCTCCTCCTCCTCCTCCTCCTCCTCCCTCCTCCTCCTCCTCCTCCTCCTCCTCCTCCTCCTCCTCCTCCTCCTCCTCCTCCTCCTCCCCCTTTACCGATACTCACCAAACCAGCCAACCAACCAGCCAAACACTCACCCACCCATTTGTCCTGTCAGCCGGCTTCGCTCATGTGTAGCATGACATACCACTGACGCGAGGCTCCACAATCGCAGCCGCTGGTCTTGTGCCAGTGTGTGTGGTATAACAGCCTCCACTATGACAATGGGCAGAATGGTCGCTGCGAAGGCACAGACGTGGCAGCGGGTGTGGAGGTGGATGAAGCTGCGTAGGAAGAGGGAGAAAAGGTGGGGGCAGAGGTGGTGCTGTGTGGTGGTGTGGTGTATCAGAGGAGCGCGGTAGAGTAGAGCGTGCTGGTGAGAGTGGGGCTGAGTAGGGAGTGAGGAGTGGTGAGTGGTGTGTGTGGCGGAAGAAAGGGGTTGGGGGGAGGGGGAGTGCGAAACGACTCCCTGATGGTCTAGCGGTTAGGATTCCTGGTTTTCACCCAGGCGGCCCGGGTTCAACTCCCGGTCAGGGAGGCGTGTGCCACTTTAACTGACCACTCTCGCCATAATGCTTTGCTTTGCGCTGCCAATTGTCCTGCCGCCACGCAGCATTGCCACGGGTCAAATGCGGCTAAATGTCACACTGCGTGTGTGTGTGTGCGCGCACATTGGGCTTGTAGAGCCGGATGGTGGATTAGGCGCCGCCCAATTGAAGACAGGAGGAGGGGCAGGCAATGAAAAGCGCAGCACTGCACTGTCGGCACGCCCGAACAGGGACTCGAACCCTGGACCCTCAGATTAAAAGTCTGATGCTCTACCGACTGAGCTATCCGGGCTCACCTCACGCCTCTCAGGCCACCCAACACCACTGCCTCAATATACCCACATCTTTCTCCCTTCCCTTCTCAACCATGTGCTTACCACGCGCCCTCCTCTCCCACCACAGGAGAGACAGTCGCCAACACCCTACACGGCCTCTTCGCTCCGCTCCGCTCCGCCCCGCCCCGCCTCGCCTCGCCTCGCCTTCCTTTGTCTACCCTTCCTTACTCCTACTGCTTGCCAGTAGAACGTCCACGCGCCGACCACTGACACTGTCATGACAGATAATTGCCTAGCACAGCATAGCACATAGCGTAGCGTGGCATAGCATAGTGGTGGTTAGGTGCAGGTCTGCAATTCATAGTCGTCTGCGAGCATATTCGCCTCGGCGGTTATCCATGGCGTCTAACATTGCAAGTGGAATGTGTATGTCCTTCTTCTGTCCACATGCTTCTATGGGTGTGTGTGTGGGAGAGATGAGGGCAGGTAAGAGGGAAAAGGGGGGAGGATGGTAGGGGGAGGGGGGAAGAGGATTGGGGTGTAGGTTGAGGGTGAGAGTGAGGATGAGGGGTGGGTGAGGGTTGGGTGATGAAGGTGTGTCCCTGATGGTCTAGCGGTTAGGATTCCTGGCTCTCACCCTGGCGGCCCGGGTTCAACTCCCGGTCAGGGAGTGCGTGCACCGCATTTCTACCCCACACGCCTTCTTATTGGCGACGCGGCGACGTGTCGATGTGCTTGTCTGGCCTGCTCAGCTGCATGAGTGTGAGGAGTGCACCTGGCGGTCAACCACACGAAGAGCGCATGTCGGCTTACTGTGAGTGATGATGTTGCTGGCAATAGTGGTGATGTTGGTGATGTTGGTGGTGGTGGGGGTTTGGGGGAGGAGGAGAAGGAGGAGGAGGCGAGTTGAGGGAGATGGGCGAGGCAATTGTGTGCCTGGCAATAATAATAAATTGACTTGCGAGAGGAGGAAGGCGAGAAGTAGTCGCGCGCAAGACGATGCAGGGAACCGCGGCGGTGCGACAGAATCGAGGGCAGCAAAAGTGGATAATCATGGGGAGCATAGCAGAGCGTGGTTTCGATCCACGGTCCTCTGGGTTATGGGCCCAGCACGCTTCCACTGCGCCACTCTGCTAACGCCAACAGTATCGCCTCCTTCCCCCCAACCCCTCCACCTTCACCTCATTCACAACCTATTACTCCTCCTCCTCCTCCTCCTCCTCCTCCTCCTCCTCCTCCTCCTCCTCCTCCTCCTCCTCCTCCTCCTCCTCCTCCTCCTCCTCCTCCTCCTCCTCCTCCTCCCCTTTACCGATACTCACCAAACCAGCCAACCAACCAGCCAAACACTCACCCACCCATTTGTCCTGTCAGCCGGCTTCGCTCATGTGTAGCATGACATACCACTGACGCGAGGCTCCACAATCGCAGCCGCTGGTCTTGTGCCAGTGTGTGTGGTATAACAGCCTCCACTATGACAATGGGCAGAATGGTCGCTGCGAAGGCACAGACGTGGCAGCGGGTGTGGAGGTGGATGAAGCTGCGTAGGAAGAGGGAGAAAAGGTGGGGGCAGAGGTGGTGCTGTGTGGTGGTGTGGTGTATCAGAGGAGCGCGGTAGAGTAGAGCGTGCTGGTGAGAGTGGGGCTGAGTAGGGAGTGAGGAGTGGTGAGTGGTGTGTGTGGCGGAAGAAAGGGGTTGGGGGGAGGGGGAGTGCGAAACGACTCCCTGATGGTCTAGCGGTTAGGATTCCTGGTTTTCACCCAGGCGGCCCGGGTTCAACTCCCGGTCAGGGAGGCGTGTGCCACTTTAACTGGCCACTCTCGCCATAATGCTTTGCTTTGCGCTGCCAATTGTCCTGCCGCCACGCAGCATTGCCACGGGTCAAATGCGGCTAAATGTCACACTGCGTGTGTGTGTGTGTGCGCGCACATTGGGCTTGTAGAGCCGGATGGTGGATTAGGCGCCGCCCAATTGAAGACAGGAGGAGGGGCAGGCAATGAAAAGCGCAGCACTGCACTGTCGGCACGCCCGAACAGGGACTCGAACCCTGGACCCTCAGATTAAAAGTCTGATGCTCTACCGACTGAGCTATCCGGGCTCACCTCACGCCTCTCAGGCCACCCAACACCACTGCCTCAATATACCCACATCTTTCTCCCTTCCCTTCTCAACCATGTGCTTACCACGCGCCCTCCTCTCCCACCACAGGAGAGACAGTCGCCAACACCCTACACGGCCTCTTCGCTCCGCTCCGCTCCGCCCCGCCCCGCCTCGCCTCGCCTCGCCTTCCTTTGTCTACCCTTCCTTACTCCTACTGCTTGCCAGTAGAACGTCCACGCGCCGACCACTGACACTGTCATGACAGATAATTGCCTAGCACAGCATAGCACATAGCGTAGCGTGGCATAGCATAGTGGTGGTTAGGTGCAGGTCTGCAATTCATAGTCGTCTGCGAGCATATTCGCCTCGGCGGTTATCCATGGCGTCTAACATTGCAAGTGGAATGTGTATGTCCTTCTTCTGTCCACATGCTTCTATGGGTGTGTGTGTGGGAGAGATGAGGGCAGGTAAGAGGGAAAAGGGGGGAGGATGGTAGGGGGAGGGGGGAAGAGGATTGGGGTGTAGGTTGAGGGTGAGAGTGAGGATGAGGGGTGGGTGAGGGTTGGGTGATGAAGGTGTGTCCCTGATGGTCTAGCGGTTAGGATTCCTGGCTCTCACCCTGGCGGCCCGGGTTCAACTCCCGGTCAGGGAGTGCGTGCACCGCATTTCTACCCCACACGCCTTCTTATTGGCGACGCGGCGACGTGTCGATGTGCTTGTCTGGCCTGCTCAGCTGCATGAGTGTGAGGAGTGCACCTGGCGGTCAACCACACGAAGAGCGCATGTCGGCTTACTGTGAGTGATGATGTTGCTGGCAATAGTGGTGATGTTGGTGATGTTGGTGGTGGTGGGGGTTTGGGGGGGGGAGGAGGAGAAGGAGGAGGAGGCGAGTTGAGGGAGATGGGCGAGGCAATTGTGTGCCTGGCAATAATAATAAATTGACTTGCGAGAGGAGGAAGGCGAGAAGTAGTCGCGCGCAAGACGATGCAGGGAACCGCGGCGGTGCGACAGAATCGAGGGCAGCAAAAGTGGATAATCATGGGGAGCATAGCAGAGCGTGGTTTCGATCCACGGTCCTCTGGGTTATGGGCCCAGCACGCTTCCACTGCGCCACTCTGCTAACGCCAACAGTATCGCCTCCTTCCCCCCAACCCCTCCACCTTCACCTCATTCACAACCTATTACTCCTCCTCCTCCTCCTCCTCCTCCTCCTCCTCCTCCTCCTCCTCCTCCTCCCCTTTACCGATACTCACCAAACCAGCCAACCAACCAGCCAAACACTCACCCACCCATTTGTCCTGTCAGCCGGCTTCGCTCATGTGTAGCATGACATACCACTGACGCGAGGCTCCACAATCGCAGCCGCTGGTCTTGTGCCAGTGTGTGTGGTATAACAGCCTCCACTATGACAATGGGCAGAATGGTCGCTGCGAAGGCACAGACGTGGCAGCGGGTGTGGAGGTGGATGAAGCTGCGTAGGAAGAGGGAGAAAAGGTGGGGGCAGAGGTGGTGCTGTGTGGTGGTGTGGTGTATCAGAGGAGCGCGGTAGAGTAGAGCGTGCTGGTGAGAGTGGGGCTGAGTAGGGAGTGAGGAGTGGTGAGTGGTGTGTGTGGCGGAAGAAAGGGGTTGGGGGGAGGGGGAGTGCGAAACGACTCCCTGATGGTCTAGCGGTTAGGATTCCTGGTTTTCACCCAGGCGGCCCGGGTTCAACTCCCGGTCAGGGAGGCGTGTGCCACTTTAACTGACCACTCTCGCCATAATGCTTTGCTTTGCGCTGCCAATTGTCCTGCCGCCACGCAGCATTGCCACGGGTCAAATGCGGCTAAATGTCACACTGCGTGTGTGTGTGTGTGCGCGCACATTGGGCTTGTAGAGCCGGATGGTGGATTAGGCGCCGCCCAATTGAAGACAGGAGGAGGGGCAGGCAATGAAAAGCGCAGCACTGCACTGTCGGCACGCCCGAACAGGGACTCGAACCCTGGACCCTCAGATTAAAAGTCTGATGCTCTACCGACTGAGCTATCCGGGCTCACCTCACGCCTCTCAGGCCACCCAACACCACTGCCTCAATATACCCACATCTTTCTCCCTTCCCTTCTCAACCATGTGCTTACCACGCGCCCTCCTCTCCCACCACAGGAGAGACAGTCGCCAACACCCTACACGGCCTCTTCGCTCCGCTCCGCTCCGCCCCGCCCCGCCTCGCCTCGCCTCGCCTTCCTTTGTCTACCCTTCCTTACTCCTACTGCTTGCCAGTAGAACGTCCACGCGCCGACCACTGACACTGTCATGACAGATAATTGCCTAGCACAGCATAGCACATAGCGTAGCGTGGCATAGCATAGTGGTGGTTAGGTGCAGGTCTGCAATTCATAGTCGTCTGCGAGCATATTCGCCTCGGCGGTTATCCATGGCGTCTAACATTGCAAGTGGAATGTGTATGTCCTTCTTCTGTCCACATGCTTCTATGGGTGTGTGTGTGGGAGAGATGAGGGCAGGTAAGAGGGAAAAGGGGGAGGATGGTAGGGGAGGGGGAAGAGGATTGGGGTGTAGGTTGAGGGTGAGAGTGAGGATGAGGGGTGGGTGAGGGTTGGGTGATGAAGGTGTGTCCCTGATGGTCTAGCGGTTAGGATTCCTGGCTCTCACCCTGGCGGCCCGGGTTCAACTCCCGGTCAGGGAGTGCGTGCACCGCATTTCTACCCCACACGCCTTCTTATTGGCGACGCGGCGACGTGTCGATGTGCTTGTCTGGCCTGCTCAGCTGCATGAGTGTGAGGAGTGCACCTGGCGGTCAACCACACGAAGAGCGCATGTCGGCTTACTGTGAGTGATGATGTTGCTGGCAATAGTGGTGATGTTGGTGATGTTGGTGGTGGTGGGGGTTTGGGGGAGGAGGAGAAGGAGGAGGAGGCGAGTTGAGGGAGATGGGCGAGGCAATTGTGTGCCTGGCAATAATAATAAATTGACTTGCGAGAGGAGGAAGGCGAGAAGTAGTCGCGCGCAAGACGATGCAGGGAACCGCGGCGGTGCGACAGAATCGAGGGCAGCAAAAGTGGATAATCATGGGGAGCATAGCAGAGCGTGGTTTCGATCCACGGTCCTCTGGGTTATGGGCCCAGCACGCTTCCACTGCGCCACTCTGCTAACGCCAACAGTATCGCCTCCTTCCCCCCAACCCCTCCACCTTCACCTCATTCACAACCTATTACTCCTCCTCCTCCTCCTCCTCCTCCTCCTCCTCCTCCTCCTCCTCCTCCTCCTCCTCCTCCTCCTCCTCCTCCTCCTCCTCCTCCTCCTCCTCCTCCCCTTTACCGATACTCACCAAACCAGCCAACCAACCAGCCAAACACTCACCCACCCATTTGTCCTGTCAGCCGGCTTCGCTCATGTGTAGCATGACATACCACTGACGCGAGGCTCCACAATCGCAGCCGCTGGTCTTGTGCCAGTGTGTGTGGTATAACAGCCTCCACTATGACAATGGGCAGAATGGTCGCTGCGAAGGCACAGACGTGGCAGCGGGTGTGGAGGTGGATGAAGCTGCGTAGGAAGAGGGAGAAAAGGTGGGGGCAGAGGTGGTGCTGTGTGGTGGTGTGGTGTATCAGAGGAGCGCGGTAGAGTAGAGCGTGCTGGTGAGAGTGGGGCTGAGTAGGGAGTGAGGAGTGGTGAGTGGTGTGTGTGGCGGAAGAAAGGGGTTGGGGGGAGGGGGAGTGCGAAACGACTCCCTGATGGTCTAGCGGTTAGGATTCCTGGTTTTCACCCAGGCGGCCCGGGTTCAACTCCCGGTCAGGGAGGCGTGTGCCACTTTAACTGGCCACTCTCGCCATAATGCTTTGCTTTGCGCTGCCAATTGTCCTGCCGCCACGCAGCATTGCCACGGGTCAAATGCGGCTAAATGTCACACTGCGTGTGTGTGTGTGTGCGCGCACATTGGGCTTGTAGAGCCGGATGGTGGATTAGGCGCCGCCCAATTGAAGACAGGAGGAGGGGCAGGCAATGAAAAGCGCAGCACTGCACTGTCGGCACGCCCGAACAGGGACTCGAACCCTGGACCCTCAGATTAAAAGTCTGATGCTCTACCGACTGAGCTATCCGGGCTCACCTCACGCCTCTCAGGCCACCCAACACCACTGCCTCAATATACCCACATCTTTCTCCCTTCCCTTCTCAACCATGTGCTTACCACGCGCCCTCCTCTCCCACCACAGGAGAGACAGTCGCCAACACCCTACACGGCCTCTTCGCTCCGCTCCGCTCCGCCCCGCCCCGCCTCGCCTCGCCTCGCCTTCCTTTGTCTACCCTTCCTTACTCCTACTGCTTGCCAGTAGAACGTCCACGCGCCGACCACTGACACTGTCATGACAGATAATTGCCTAGCACAGCATAGCACATAGCGTAGCGTGGCATAGCATAGTGGTGGTTAGGTGCAGGTCTGCAATTCATAGTCGTCTGCGAGCATATTCGCCTCGGCGGTTATCCATGGCGTCTAACATTGCAAGTGGAATGTGTATGTCCTTCTTCTGTCCACATGCTTCTATGGTGTGTGTGTGGGAGAGATGAGGGCAGGTAAGAGGGAAAAGGGGGAGGATGGTAGGGGAGGGGGAAGAGGATTGGGGTGTAGGTTGAGGGTGAGAGTGAGGATGAGGGGTGGGTGAGGGTTGGGTGATGAAGGTGTGTCCCTGATGGTCTAGCGGTTAGGATTCCTGGCTCTCACCCTGGCGGCCCGGGTTCAACTCCCGGTCAGGGAGTGCGTGCACCGCATTTCTACCCCACACGCCTTCTTATTGGCGACGCGGCGACGTGTCGATGTGCTTGTCTGGCCTGCTCAGCTGCATGAGTGTGAGGAGTGCACCTGGCGGTCAACCACACGAAGAGCGCATGTCGGCTTACTGTGAGTGATGATGTTGCTGGCAATAGTGGTGATGTTGGTGATGTTGGTGGTGGTGGGGGTTTGGGGGGAGGAGGAGAAGGAGGAGGAGGCGAGTTGAGGGAGATGGGCGAGGCAATTGTGTGCCTGGCAATAATAATAAATTGACTTGCGAGAGGAGGAAGGCGAGAAGTAGTCGCGCGCAAGACGATGCAGGGAACCGCGGCGGTGCGACAGAATCGAGGGCAGCAAAAGTGGATAATCATGGGGAGCATAGCAGAGCGTGGTTTCGATCCACGGTCATCTGGGCCCAGCACGCTTCCACTGCGCCACTCTGCTAACGCCAACAGTATCGCCTCCTTCCCCCAACCCCTCCACCTTCACCTCATTCACAACCTATTACTCCTCCTCCTCCTCCTCCTCCTCCTCCTCCTCCTCCTCCTCCTCCTCCTCCTCCCCTTTACCGATACTCACCAAACCAGCCAACCAACCAGCCAAACACTCACCCACCCATTTGTCCTGTCAGCCGGCTTCGCTCATGTGTAGCATGACATACCACTGACGCGAGGCTCCACAATCGCAGCCGCTGGTCTTGTGCCAGTGTGTGTGGTATAACAGCCTCCACTATGACAATGGGCAGAATGGTCGCTGCGAAGGCACAGACGTGGCAGCGGGTGTGGAGGTGGATGAAGCTGCGTAGGAAGAGGGAGAAAAGGTGGGGGCAGAGGTGGTGCTGTGTGGTGGTGTGGTGTATCAGAGGAGCGCGGTAGAGTAGAGCGTGCTGGTGAGAGTGGGGCTGAGTAGGGAGTGAGGAGTGGTGAGTGGTGTGTGTGGCGGAAGAAAGGGGTTGGGGGGAGGGGGAGTGCGAAACGACTCCCTGATGGTCTAGCGGTTAGGATTCCTGGTTTTCACCCAGGCGGCCCGGGTTCAACTCCCGGTCAGGGAGGCGTGTGCCACTTTAACTGACCACTCTCGCCATAATGCTTTGCTTTGCGCTGCCAATTGTCCTGCCGCCACGCAGCATTGCCACGGGTCAAATGCGGCTAAATGTCACACTGCGTGTGTGTGTGTGTGCGCGCACATTGGGCTTGTAGAGCCGGATGGTGGATTAGGCGCCGCCCAATTGAAGACAGGAGGAGGGGCAGGCAATGAAAAGCGCAGCACTGCACTGTCGGCACGCCCGAACAGGGACTCGAACCCTGGACCCTCAGATTAAAAGTCTGATGCTCTACCGACTGAGCTATCCGGGCTCACCTCACGCCTCTCAGGCCACCCAACACCACTGCCTCAATATACCCACATCTTTCTCCCTTCCCTTCTCAACCATGTGCTTACCACGCGCCCTCCTCTCCCACCACAGGAGAGACAGTCGCCAACACCCTACACGGCCTCTTCGCTCCGCTCCGCTCCGCCCCGCCCCGCCTCGCCTCGCCTCGCCTTCCTTTGTCTACCCTTCCTTACTCCTACTGCTTGCCAGTAGAACGTCCACGCGCCGACCACTGACACTGTCATGACAGATAATTGCCTAGCACAGCATAGCACATAGCGTAGCGTGGCATAGCATAGTGGTGGTTAGGTGCAGGTCTGCAATTCATAGTCGTCTGCGAGCATATTCGCCTCGGCGGTTATCCATGGCGTCTAACATTGCAAGTGGAATGTGTATGTCCTTCTTCTGTCCACATGCTTCTATGGGTGTGTGTGTGGGAGAGATGAGGGCAGGTAAGAGGGAAAAGGGGGAGGATGGTAGGGGAGGGGGAAGAGGATTGGGGTGTAGGTTGAGGGTGAGAGTGAGGATGAGGGGTGGGTGAGGGTTGGGTGATGAAGGTGTGTCCCTGATGGTCTAGCGGTTAGGATTCCTGGCTCTCACCCTGGCGGCCCGGGTTCAACTCCCGGTCAGGGAGTGCGTGCACCGCATTTCTACCCCACACGCCTTCTTATTGGCGACGCGGCGACGTGTCGATGTGCTTGTCTGGCCTGCTCAGCTGCATGAGTGTGAGGAGTGCACCTGGCGGTCAACCACACGAAGAGCGCATGTCGGCTTACTGTGAGTGATGATGTTGCTGGCAATAGTGGTGATGTTGGTGATGTTGGTGGTGGTGGGGGTTTGGGGGGGGGAGGAGGAGAAGGAGGAGGAGGCGAGTTGAGGGAGATGGGCGAGGCAATTGTGTGCCTGGCAATAATAATAAATTGACTTGCGAGAGGAGGAAGGCGAGAAGTAGTCGCGCGCAAGACGATGCAGGGAACCGCGGCGGTGCGACAGAATCGAGGGCAGCAAAAGTGGATAATCATGGGGAGCATAGCAGAGCGTGGTTTCGATCCACGGTCCTCTGGGTTATGGGCCCAGCACGCTTCCACTGCGCCACTCTGCTAACGCCAACAGTATCGCCTCCTTCCCCCCAACCCCTCCACCTTCACCTCATTCACAACCTATTACTCCTCCTCCTCCTCCTCCTCCTCCTCCTCCTCCTCCTCCTCCTCCTCCCCCCTTTACCGATACTCACCAAACCAGCCAACCAACCAGCCAAACACTCACCCACCCATTTGTCCTGTCAGCCGGCTTCGCTCATGTGTAGCATGACATACCACTGACGCGAGGCTCCACAATCGCAGCCGCTGGTCTTGTGCCAGTGTGTGTGGTATAACAGCCTCCACTATGACAATGGGCAGAATGGTCGCTGCGAAGGCACAGACGTGGCAGCGGGTGTGGAGGTGGATGAAGCTGCGTAGGAAGAGGGAGAAAAGGTGGGGGCAGAGGTGGTGCTGTGTGGTGGTGTGGTGTATCAGAGGAGCGCGGTAGAGTAGAGCGTGCTGGTGAGAGTGGGGCTGAGTAGGGAGTGAGGAGTGGTGAGTGGTGTGTGTGGCGGAAGAAAGGGGTTGGGGGAGGGGAGTGCGAAACGACTCCCTGATGGTCTAGCGGTTAGGATTCCTGGTTTTCACCCAGGCGGCCCGGGTTCAACTCCCGGTCAGGGAGGCGTGTGCCACTTTAACTGACCACTCTCGCCATAATGCTTTGCTTTGCGCTGCCAATTGTCCTGCCGCCACGCAGCATTGCCACGGGTCAAATGCGGCTAAATGTCACACTGCGTGTGTGTGTGTGCGCGCACATTGGGCTTGTAGAGCCGGATGGTGGATTAGGCGCCGCCCAATTGAAGACAGGAGGAGGGGCAGGCAATGAAAAGCGCAGCACTGCACTGTCGGCACGCCCGAACAGGGACTCGAACCCTGGACCCTCAGATTAAAAGTCTGATGCTCTACCGACTGAGCTATCCGGGCTCACCTCACGCCTCTCAGGCCACCCAACACCACTGCCTCAATATACCCACATCTTTCTCCCTTCCCTTCTCAACCATGTGCTTACCACGCGCCCTCCTCTCCCACCACAGGAGAGACAGTCGCCAACACCCTACACGGCCTCTTCGCTCCGCTCCGCTCCGCCCCCCCCCGCCTCGCCTCGCCTCGCCTTCCTTTGTCTACCCTTCCTTACTCCTACTGCTTGCCAGTAGAACGTCCACGCGCCGACCACTGACACTGTCATGACAGATAATTGCCTAGCACAGCATAGCACATAGCGTAGCGTGGCATAGCATAGTGGTGGTTAGGTGCAGGTCTGCAATTCATAGTCGTCTGCGAGCATATTCGCCTCGGCGGTTATCCATGGCGTCTAACATTGCAAGTGGAATGTGTATGTCCTTCTTCTGTCCACATGCTTCTATGGGTGTGTGTGTGGGAGAGATGAGGGCAGGTAAGAGGGAAAAGGGGGGAGGATGGTAGAGGGAGGGGGGAAGAGGATTGGGGTGTAGGTTGAGGGTGAGAGTGAGGATGAGGGGTGGGTGAGGGTTGGGTGATGAAGGTGTGTCCCTGATGGTCTAGCGGTTAGGATTCCTGGCTCTCACCCAGGCGGCCCGGGTTCAACTCCCGGTCAGGGAGTGCGTGCACCGCATTTCTACCCCACACGCCTTCTTATTGGCGACGTGTCGATGTGCTTGTCTGGCCTGCTCAGCTGCATGAGTGTGAGGAGTGCACCTGGCGGTCAACCACACGAAGAGCGCATGTCGGCTTACTGTGAGTGATGATGTTGCTGGCAATAGTGGTGATGTTGGTGATGTTGGTGGTGGTGGGGGTTTGGGGGGGAGGAGGAGAAGGAGGAGGAGGCGAGTTGAGGGAGATGGGCGAGGCAATTGTGTGCCTGGCAATAATAATAAATTGACTTGCGAGAGGAGGAAGGCGAGAAGTAGTCGCGCGCAAGACGATGCAGGGAACCGCGGCGGTGCGACAGAATCGAGGGCAGCAAAAGTGGATAATCATGGGGAGCATAGCAGAGCGTGGTTTCGATCCACGGTCCTCTGGGTTATGGGCCCAGCACGCTTCCACTGCGCCACTCTGCTAACGCCAACAGTATCGCCTCCTTCCCCCAACCCCTCCACCTTCACCTCATTCACAACCTATTACTCCTCCTCCTCCTCCTCCTCCTCCTCCTCCCCTCCTCCTCCTCCTCCTCCTCCTCCTCCTCCTCCTCCTCCTCCTCCTCCTCCTCCTCCTCCTCCTCCTCCTCCTCCTCCCCTTTACCGATACTCACCAAACCAGCCAACCAACCAGCCAAACACTCACCCACCCATTTGTCCTGTCAGCCGGCTTCGCTCATGTGTAGCATGACATACCACTGACGCGAGGCTCCACAATCGCAGCCGCTGGTCTTGTGCCAGTGTGTGTGGTATAACAGCCTCCACTATGACAATGGGCAGAATGGTCGCTGCGAAGGCACAGACGTGGCAGCGGGTGTGGAGGTGGATGAAGCTGCGTAGGAAGAGGGAGAAAAGGTGGGGGCAGAGGTGGTGCTGTGTGGTGGTGTGGTGTATCAGAGGAGCGCGGTAGAGTAGAGCGTGCTGGTGAGAGTGGGGCTGAGTAGGGAGTGAGGAGTGGTGAGTGGTGTGTGTGGCGGAAGAAAGGGGTTGGGGGAGGGGGAGTGCGAAACGACTCCTGATGGTCTAGCGGTTAGGATTCCTGGTTTTCACCCAGGCGGCCCGGGTTCAACTCCCGGTCAGGGAGGCGTGTGCCACTTTAACTGACCACTCTCGCCATAATGCTTTGCTTTGCGCTGCCAATTGTCCTGCCGCCACGCAGCATTGCCACGGGTCAAATGCGGCTAAATGTCACACTGCGTGTGTGTGTGTGCGCGCACATTGGGCTTGTAGAGCCGGATGGTGGATTAGGCGCCGCCCAATTGAAGACAGGAGGAGGGGCAGGCAATGAAAAGCGCAGCACTGCACTGTCGGCACGCCCGAACAGGGACTCGAACCCTGGACCCTCAGATTAAAAGTCTGATGCTCTACCGACTGAGCTATCCGGGCTCACCTCACGCCTCTCAGGCCACCCAACACCACTGCCTCAATATACCCACATCTTTCTCCCTTCCCTTCTCAACCATGTGCTTACCACGCGCCCTCCTCTCCCACCACAGGAGAGACAGTCGCCAACACCCTACACGGCCTCTTCGCTCCGCTCCGCTCCGCCCCGCCCCGCCTCGCCTCGCCTCGCCTTCCTTTGTCTACCCTTCCTTACTCCTACTGCTTGCCAGTAGAACGTCCACGCGCCGACCACTGACACTGTCATGACAGATAATTGCCTAGCACAGCATAGCACATAGCGTAGCGTGGCATAGCATAGTGGTGGTTAGGTGCAGGTCTGCAATTCATAGTCGTCTGCGAGCATATTCGCCTCGGCGGTTATCCATGGCGTCTAACATTGCAAGTGGAATGTGTATGTCCTTCTTCTGTCCACATGCTTCTATGGGTGTGTGTGTGGGAGAGATGAGGGCAGGTAAGAGGGAAAAGGGGGGAGGATGGTAGAGGGAGGGGGGAAGAGGATTGGGGTGTAGGTTGAGGGTGAGAGTGAGGATGAGGGGTGGGTGAGGGTTGGGTGATGAAGGTGTGTCCCTGATGGTCTAGCGGTTAGGATTCCTGGCTCTCACCCAGGCGGCCCGGGTTCAACTCCCGGTCAGGGAGTGCGTGCACCGCATTTCTACCCCACACGCCTTCTTATTGGCGACGTGTCGATGTGCTTGTCTGGCCTGCTCAGCTGCATGAGTGTGAGGAGTGCACCTGGCGGTCAACCACACGAAGAGCGCATGTCGGCTTACTGTGAGTGATGATGTTGCTGGCAATAGTGGTGATGTTGGTGATGTTGGTGGTGGTGGGGGTTTGGGGGAGGAGGAGAAGGAGGAGGAGGCGAGTTGAGGGAGATGGGCGAGGCAATTGTGTGCCTGGCAATAATAATAAATTGACTTGCGAGAGGAGGAAGGCGAGAAGTAGTCGCGCGCAAGACGATGCAGGGAACCGCGGCGGTGCGACAGAATCGAGGGCAGCAAAAGTGGATAATCATGGGGAGCATAGCAGAGCGTGGTTTCGATCCACGGTCCTCTGGGTTATGGGCCCAGCACGCTTCCACTGCGCCACTCTGCTAACGCCAACAGTATCGCCTCCTTCCCCCCAACCCCTCCACCTTCACCTCATTCACAACCTATTACTCCTCCTCCTCCTCCTCCTCCTCCTCCTCCCCCTTTACCGATACTCACCAAACCAGCCAACCAACCAGCCAAACACTCACCCACCCATTTGTCCTGTCAGCCGGCTTCGCTCATGTGTAGCATGACATACCACTGACGCGAGGCTCCACAATCGCAGCCGCTGGTCTTGTGCCAGTGTGTGTGGTATAACAGCCTCCACTATGACAATGGGCAGAATGGTCGCTGCGAAGGCACAGACGTGGCAGCGGGTGTGGAGGTGGATGAAGCTGCGTAGGAAGAGGGAGAAAAGGTGGGGGCAGAGGTGGTGCTGTGTGGTGGTGTGGTGTATCAGAGGAGCGCGGTAGAGTAGAGCGTGCTGGTGAGAGTGGGGCTGAGTAGGGAGTGAGGAGTGGTGAGTGGTGTGTGTGGCGGAAGAAAGGGGTTGGGGGGAGGGGGAGTGCGAAACGACTCCCTGATGGTCTAGCGGTTAGGATTCCTGGTTTTCACCCAGGCGGCCCGGGTTCAACTCCCGGTCAGGGAGGCGTGTGCCACTTTAACTGGCCACTCTCGCCATAATGCTTTGCTTTGCGCTGCCAATTGTCCTGCCGCCACGCAGCATTGCCACGGGTCAAATGCGGCTAAATGTCACACTGCGTGTGTGTGTGTGTGCGCGCACATTGGGCTTGTAGAGCCGGATGGTGGATTAGGCGCCGCCCAATTGAAGACAGGAGGAGGGGCAGGCAATGAAAAGCGCAGCACTGCACTGTCGGCACGCCCGAACAGGGACTCGAACCCTGGACCCTCAGATTAAAAGTCTGATGCTCTACCGACTGAGCTATCCGGGCTCACCTCACGCCTCTCAGGCCACCCAACACCACTGCCTCAATATACCCACATCTTTCTCCCTTCCCTTCTCAACCATGTGCTTACCACGCGCCCTCCTCTCCCACCACAGGAGAGACAGTCGCCAACACCCTACACGGCCTCTTCGCTCCGCTCCGCTCCGCCCCGCCCCGCCTCGCCTCGCCTCGCCTTCCTTTGTCTACCCTTCCTTACTCCTACTGCTTGCCAGTAGAACGTCCACGCGCCGACCACTGACACTGTCATGACAGATAATTGCCTAGCACAGCATAGCACATAGCGTAGCGTGGCATAGCATAGTGGTGGTTAGGTGCAGGTCTGCAATTCATAGTCGTCTGCGAGCATATTCGCCTCGGCGGTTATCCATGGCGTCTAACATTGCAAGTGGAATGTGTATGTCCTTCTTCTGTCCACATGCTTCTATGGGTGTGTGTGTGGGAGAGATGAGGGCAGGTAAGAGGAAAAGGGGGAGGATGGTAGAGGGAGGGGGAAGAGGATTGGGGTGTAGGTTGAGGGTGAGAGTGAGGATGAGGGGTGGGTGAGGGTTGGGTGATGAAGGTGTGTCCCTGATGGTCTAGCGGTTAGGATTCCTGGCTCTCACCCAGGCGGCCCGGGTTCAACTCCCGGTCAGGGAGTGCGTGCACCGCATTTCTACCCCACACGCCTTCTTATTGGCGACGCGGCGACGTGTCGATGTGCTTGTCTGGCCTGCTCAGCTGCATGAGTGTGAGGAGTGCACCTGGCGGTCAACCACACGAAGAGCGCATGTCGGCTTACTGTGAGTGATGATGTTGCTGGCAATAGTGGTGATGTTGGTGATGTTGGTGGTGGTGGGGGTTTGGGGGGGAGGAGGAGAAGGAGGAGGAGGCGAGTTGAGGGAGATGGGCGAGGCAATTGTGTGCCTGGCAATAATAATAAATTGACTTGCGAGAGGAGGAAGGCGAGAAGTAGTCGCGCGCAAGACGATGCAGGGAACCGCGGCGGTGCGACAGAATCGAGGGCAGCAAAAGTGGATAATCATGGGGAGCATAGCAGAGCGTGGTTTCGATCCACGGTCCTCTGGGTTATGGGCCCAGCACGCTTCCACTGCGCCACTCTGCTAACGCCAACAGTATCGCCTCCTTCCCCCCAACCCCTCCACCTTCACCTCATTCACAACCTATTACTCCTCCTCCTCCTCCTCCTCCTCCTCCCCCCTTTACCGATACTCACCAAACCAGCCAACCAACCAGCCAAACACTCACCCACCCATTTGTCCTGTCAGCCGGCTTCGCTCATGTGTAGCATGACATACCACTGACGCGAGGCTCCACAATCGCAGCCGCTGGTCTTGTGCCAGTGTGTGTGGTATAACAGCCTCCACTATGACAATGGGCAGAATGGTCGCTGCGAAGGCACAGACGTGGCAGCGGGTGTGGAGGTGGATGAAGCTGCGTAGGAAGAGGGAGAAAAGGTGGGGGCAGAGGTGGTGCTGTGTGGTGGTGTGGTGTATCAGAGGAGCGCGGTAGAGTAGAGCGTGCTGGTGAGAGTGGGGCTGAGTAGGGAGTGAGGAGTGGTGAGTGGTGTGTGTGGCGGAAGAAAGGGGTTGGGGGGAGGGGGAGTGCGAAACGACTCCCTGATGGTCTAGCGGTTAGGATTCCTGGTTTTCACCCAGGCGGCCCGGGTTCAACTCCCGGTCAGGGAGGCGTGTGCCACTTTAACTGGCCACTCTCGCCATAATGCTTTGCTTTGCGCTGCCAATTGTCCTGCCGCCACGCAGCATTGCCACGGGTCAAATGCGGCTAAATGTCACACTGCGTGTGTGTGTGTGTGCGCGCACATTGGGCTTGTAGAGCCGGATGGTGGATTAGGCGCCGCCCAATTGAAGACAGGAGGAGGGGCAGGCAATGAAAAGCGCAGCACTGCACTGTCGGCACGCCCGAACAGGGACTCGAACCCTGGACCCTCAGATTAAAAGTCTGATGCTCTACCGACTGAGCTATCCGGGCTCACCTCACGCCTCTCAGGCCACCCAACACCACTGCCTCAATATACCCACATCTTTCTCCCTTCCCTTCTCAACCATGTGCTTACCACGCGCCCTCCTCTCCCACCACAGGAGAGACAGTCGCCAACACCCTACACGGCCTCTTCGCTCCGCTCCGCTCCGCCCGCCCCGCCCCGCCTCGCCTCGCCTCGCCTTCCTTTGTCTACCCTTCCTTACTCCTACTGCTTGCCAGTAGAACGTCCACGCGCCGACCACTGACACTGTCATGACAGATAATTGCCTAGCACAGCATAGCACATAGCGTAGCGTGGCATAGCATAGTGGTGGTTAGGTGCAGGTCTGCAATTCATAGTCGTCTGCGAGCATATTCGCCTCGGCGGTTATCCATGGCGTCTAACATTGCAAGTGGAATGTGTATGTCCTTCTTCTGTCCACATGCTTCTATGGGTGTGTGTGTGGGAGAGATGAGGGCAGGTAAGAGGGAAAAGGGGGAGGATGGTAGGGGAGGGGGAAGAGGATTGGGGTGTAGGTTGAGGGTGAGAGTGAGGATGAGGGGTGGGTGAGGGTTGGGTGATGAAGGTGTGTCCCTGATGGTCTAGCGGTTAGGATTCCTGGCTCTCACCCAGGCGGCCCGGGTTCAACTCCCGGTCAGGGAGTGCGTGCACCGCATTTCTACCCCACACGCCTTCTTATTGGCGACGTGTCGATGTGCTTGTCTGGCCTGCTCAGCTGCATGAGTGTGAGGAGTGCACCTGGCGGTCAACCACACGAAGAGCGCATGTCGGCTTACTGTGAGTGATGATGTTGCTGGCAATAGTGGTGATGTTGGTGATGTTGGTGGTGGTGGGGGTTTGGGGGGAGGAGGAGAAGGAGGAGGAGGCGAGTTGAGGGAGATGGGCGAGGCAATTGTGTGCCTGGCAATAATAATAAATTGACTTGCGAGAGGAGGAAGGCGAGAAGTAGTCGCGCGCAAGACGATGCAGGGAACCGCGGCGGTGCGACAGAATCGAGGGCAGCAAAAGTGGATAATCATGGGGAGCATAGCAGAGCGTGGTTTCGATCCACGGTCCTCTGGGTTATGGGCCCAGCACGCTTCCACTGCGCCACTCTGCTAACGCCAACAGTATCGCCTCCTTCCCCCCAACCCCTCCACCTTCACCTCATTCACAACCTATTACTCCTCCTCCTCCTCCTCCTCCTCCTCCTCCCCTTTACCGATACTCACCAAACCAGCCAACCAACCAGCCAAACACTCACCCACCCATTTGTCCTGTCAGCCGGCTTCGCTCATGTGTAGCATGACATACCACTGACGCGAGGCTCCACAATCGCAGCCGCTGGTCTTGTGCCAGTGTGTGTGGTATAACAGCCTCCACTATGACAATGGGCAGAATGGTCGCTGCGAAGGCACAGACGTGGCAGCGGGTGTGGAGGTGGATGAAGCTGCGTAGGAAGAGGGAGAAAAGGTGGGGGCAGAGGTGGTGCTGTGTGGTGGTGTGGTGTATCAGAGGAGCGCGGTAGAGTAGAGCGTGCTGGTGAGAGTGGGGCTGAGTAGGGAGTGAGGAGTGGTGAGTGGTGTGTGTGGCGGAAGAAAGGGGTTGGGGGGGAGGGAGTGCGAAACGACTCCCTGATGGTCTAGCGGTTAGGATTCCTGGTTTTCACCCAGGCGGCCCGGGTTCAACTCCCGGTCAGGGAGGCGTGTGCCACTTTAACTGACCACTCTCGCCATAATGCTTTGCTTTGCGCTGCCAATTGTCCTGCCGCCACGCAGCATTGCCACGGGTCAAATGCGGCTAAATGTCACACTGTGTGTGTGTGTGTGCGCGCACATTGGGCTTGTAGAGCCGGATGGTGGATTAGGCGCCGCCCAATTGAAGACAGGAGGAGGGGCAGGCAATGAAAAGCGCAGCACTGCACTGTCGGCACGCCCGAACAGGGACTCGAACCCTGGACCCTCAGATTAAAAGTCTGATGCTCTACCGACTGAGCTATCCGGGCTCACCTCACGCCTCTCAGGCCACCCAACACCACTGCCTCAATATACCCACATCTTTCTCCCTTCCCTTCTCAACCATGTGCTTACCACGCGCCCTCCTCTCCCACCACAGGAGAGACAGTCGCCAACACCCTACACGGCCTCTTCGCTCCGCTCCGCTCCGCCCCGCCCCGCCTCGCCTCGCCTCGCCTTCCTTTGTCTACCCTTCCTTACTCCTACTGCTTGCCAGTAGAACGTCCACGCGCCGACCACTGACACTGTCATGACAGATAATTGCCTAGCACAGCATAGCACATAGCGTAGCGTGGCATAGCATAGTGGTGGTTAGGTGCAGGTCTGCAATTCATAGTCGTCTGCGAGCATATTCGCCTCGGCGGTTATCCATGGCGTCTAACATTGCAAGTGGAATGTGTATGTCCTTCTTCTGTCCACATGCTTCTATGGGTGTGTGTGTGGGAGAGATGAGGGCAGGTAAGAGGGAAAAGGGGGGAGGATGGTAGAGGGAGGGGGGAAGAGGATTGGGGTGTAGGTTGAGGGTGAGAGTGAGGATGAGGGGTGGGTGAGGGTTGGGTGATGAAGGTGTGTCCCTGATGGTCTAGCGGTTAGGATTCCTGGCTCTCACCCAGGCGGCCCGGGTTCAACTCCCGGTCAGGGAGTGCGTGCACCGCATTTCTACCCCACACGCCTTCTTATTGGCGACGCGGCGACGTGTCGATGTGCTTGTCTGGCCTGCTCAGCTGCATGAGTGTGAGGAGTGCACCTGGCGGTCAACCACACGAAGAGCGCATGTCGGCTTACTGTGAGTGATGATGTTGCTGGCAATAGTGGTGATGTTGGTGATGTTGGTGGTGGTGGGGGTTTGGGGGAGGAGGAGAAGGAGGAGGAGGCGAGTTGAGGGAGATGGGCGAGGCAATTGTGTGCCTGGCAATAATAATAAATTGACTTGCGAGAGGAGGAAGGCGAGAAGTAGTCGCGCGCAAGACGATGCAGGGAACCGCGGCGGTGCGACAGAATCGAGGGCAGCAAAAGTGGATAATCATGGGGAGCATAGCAGAGCGTGGTTTCGATCCACGGTCCTCTGGGTTATGGGCCCAGCACGCTTCCACTGCGCCACTCTGCTAACGCCAACAGTATCGCCTCCTTCCCCCCAACCCCTCCACCTTCACCTCATTCACAACCTATTACTCCTCCTCCTCCTCCTCCTCCTCCTCCTCCCCCTTTACCGATACTCACCAAACCAGCCAACCAACCAGCCAAACACTCACCCACCCATTTGTCCTGTCAGCCGGCTTCGCTCATGTGTAGCATGACATACCACTGACGCGAGGCTCCACAATCGCAGCCGCTGGTCTTGTGCCAGTGTGTGTGGTATAACAGCCTCCACTATGACAATGGGCAGAATGGTCGCTGCGAAGGCACAGACGTGGCAGCGGGTGTGGAGGTGGATGAAGCTGCGTAGGAAGAGGGAGAAAAGGTGGGGGCAGAGGTGGTGCTGTGTGGTGGTGTGGTGTATCAGAGGAGCGCGGTAGAGTAGAGCGTGCTGGTGAGAGTGGGGCTGAGTAGGGAGTGAGGAGTGGTGAGTGGTGTGTGTGGCGGAAGAAAGGGGTTGGGGGGAGGGGGAGTGCGAAACGACTCCCTGATGGTCTAGCGGTTAGGATTCCTGGTTTTCACCCAGGCGGCCCGGGTTCAACTCCCGGTCAGGGAGGCGTGTGCCACTTTAACTGGCCACTCTCGCCATAATGCTTTGCTTTGCGCTGCCAATTGTCCTGCCGCCACGCAGCATTGCCACGGGTCAAATGCGGCTAAATGTCACACTGCGTGTGTGTGTGTGTGCGCGCACATTGGGCTTGTAGAGCCGGATGGTGGATTAGGCGCCGCCCAATTGAAGACAGGAGGAGGGGCAGGCAATGAAAAGCGCAGCACTGCACTGTCGGCACGCCCGAACAGGGACTCGAACCCTGGACCCTCAGATTAAAAGTCTGATGCTCTACCGACTGAGCTATCCGGGCTCACCTCACGCCTCTCAGGCCACCCAACACCACTGCCTCAATATACCCACATCTTTCTCCCTTCCCTTCTCAACCATGTGCTTACCACGCGCCCTCCTCTCCCACCACAGGAGAGACAGTCGCCAACACCCTACACGGCCTCTTCGCTCCGCTCCGCTCCGCCCCGCCCCGCCTCGCCTCGCCTCGCCTTCCTTTGTCTACCCTTCCTTACTCCTACTGCTTGCCAGTAGAACGTCCACGCGCCGACCACTGACACTGTCATGACAGATAATTGCCTAGCACAGCATAGCACATAGCGTAGCGTGGCATAGCATAGTGGTGGTTAGGTGCAGGTCTGCAATTCATAGTCGTCTGCGAGCATATTCGCCTCGGCGGTTATCCATGGCGTCTAACATTGCAAGTGGAATGTGTATGTCCTTCTTCTGTCCACATGCTTCTATGGGTGTGTGTGTGGGAGAGATGAGGGCAGGTAAGAGGGAAAAGGGGGGAGGATGGTAGAGGGAGGGGGGAAGAGGATTGGGGTGTAGGTTGAGGGTGAGAGTGAGGATGAGGGGTGGGTGAGGGTTGGGTGATGAAGGTGTGTCCCTGATGGTCTAGCGGTTAGGATTCCTGGCTCTCACCCAGGCGGCCCGGGTTCAACTCCCGGTCAGGGAGTGCGTGCACCGCATTTCTACCCCACACGCCTTCTTATTGGCGACGCGGCGACGTGTCGATGTGCTTGTCTGGCCTGCTCAGCTGCATGAGTGTGAGGAGTGCACCTGGCGGTCAACCACACGAAGAGCGCATGTCGGCTTACTGTGAGTGATGATGTTGCTGGCAATAGTGGTGATGTTGGTGATGTTGGTGGTGGTGGGGGTTTGGGGGAGGAGGAGAAGGAGGAGGAGGCGAGTTGAGGGAGATGGGCGAGGCAATTGTGTGCCTGGCAATAATAATAAATTGACTTGCGAGAGGAGGAAGGCGAGAAGTAGTCGCGCGCAAGACGATGCAGGGAACCGCGGCGGTGCGACAGAATCGAGGGCAGCAAAAGTGGATAATCATGGGGAGCATAGCAGAGCGTGGTTTCGATCCACGGTCCTCTGGGTTATGGGCCCAGCACGCTTCCACTGCGCCACTCTGCTAACGCCAACAGTATCGCCTCCTTCCCCCACCCCTCCACCTTCACCTCATTCACAACCTATTACTCCTCCTCCTCCTCCTCCTCCTCCTCCTCCCCTTTACCGATACTCACCAAACCAGCCAACCAACCAGCCAAACACTCACCCACCCATTTGTCCTGTCAGCCGGCTTCGCTCATGTGTAGCATGACATACCACTGACGCGAGGCTCCACAATCGCAGCCGCTGGTCTTGTGCCAGTGTGTGTGGTATAACAGCCTCCACTATGACAATGGGCAGAATGGTCGCTGCGAAGGCACAGACGTGGCAGCAGGTGTGGAGGTGGATGAAGCTGCGTAGGAAGAGGGAGAAAAGGTGGGGGCAGAGGTGGTGCTGTGTGGTGGTGTGGTGTATCAGAGGAGCGCGGTAGAGTAGAGCGTGCTGGTGAGAGTGGGGCTGAGTAGGGAGTGAGGAGTGGTGAGTGGTGTGTGTGGCGGAAGAAAGGGGTTGGGGGGAGGGGGAGTGCGAAACGACTCCCTGATGGTCTAGCGGTTAGGATTCCTGGTTTTCACCCAGGCGGCCCGGGTTCAACTCCCGGTCAGGGAGGCGTGTGCCACTTTAACTGGCCACTCTCGCCATAATGCTTTGCTTTGCGCTGCCAATTGTCCTGCCGCCACGCAGCATTGCCACGGGTCAAATGCGGCTAAATGTCACACTGCGTGTGTGTGTGTGCGCGCACATTGGGCTTGTAGAGCCGGATGGTGGATTAGGCGCCGCCCAATTGAAGACAGGAGGAGGGGCAGGCAATGAAAAGCGCAGCACTGCACTGTCGGCACGCCCGAACAGGGACTCGAACCCTGGACCCTCAGATTAAAAGTCTGATGCTCTACCGACTGAGCTATCCGGGCTCACCTCACGCCTCTCAGGCCACCCAACACCACTGCCTCAATATACCCACATCTTTCTCCCTTCCCTTCTCAACCATGTGCTTACCACGCGCCCTCCTCTCCCACCACAGGAGAGACAGTCGCCAACACCCTACACGGCCTCTTCGCTCCGCTCCGCTCCGCCCCGCCCCGCCCCGCCTCGCCTCGCCTCGCCTTCCTTTGTCTACCCTTCCTTACTCCTACTGCTTGCCAGTAGAACGTCCACGCGCCGACCACTGACACTGTCATGACAGATAATTGCCTAGCACAGCATAGCACATAGCGTAGCGTGGCATAGCATAGTGGTGGTTAGGTGCAGGTCTGCAATTCATAGTCGTCTGCGAGCATATTCGCCTCGGCGGTTATCCATGGCGTCTAACATTGCAAGTGGAATGTGTATGTCCTTCTTCTGTCCACATGCTTCTATGGGTGTGTGTGTGGGAGAGATGAGGGCAGGTAAGAGGGAAAAGGGGGGAGGATGGTAGGGGGAGGGGGGAAGAGGATTGGGGTGTAGGTTGAGGGTGAGAGTGAGGATGAGGGGTGGGTGAGGGTTGGGTGATGAAGGTGTGTCCCTGATGGTCTAGCGGTTAGGATTCCTGGCTCTCACCCAGGCGGCCCGGGTTCAACTCCCGGTCAGGGAGTGCGTGCACCGCATTTCTACCCCACACGCCTTCTTATTGGCGACGCGGCGACGTGTCGATGTGCTTGTCTGGCCTGCTCAGCTGCATGAGTGTGAGGAGTGCACCTGGCGGTCAACCACACGAAGAGCGCATGTCGGCTTACTGTGAGTGATGATGTTGCTGGCAATAGTGGTGATGTTGGTGATGTTGGTGGTGGTGGGGGTTTGGGGGAGGAGGAGAAGGAGGAGGAGGCGAGTTGAGGGAGATGGGCGAGGCAATTGTGTGCCTGGCAATAATAATAAATTGACTTGCGAGAGGAGGAAGGCGAGAAGTAGTCGCGCGCAAGACGATGCAGGGAACCGCGGCGGTGCGACAGAATCGAGGGCAGCAAAAGTGGATAATCATGGGGAGCATAGCAGAGCGTGGTTTCGATCCACGGTCCTCTGGGTTATGGGCCCAGCACGCTTCCACTGCGCCACTCTGCTAACGCCAACAGTATCGCCTCCTTCCCCCCAACCCCTCCACCTTCACCTCATTCACAACCTATTACTCCTCCTCCTCCTCCTCCTCCTCCTCCTCCTCCTCCTCCTCCCCTTTACCGATACTCACCAAACCAGCCAACCAACCAGCCAAACACTCACCCACCCATTTGTCCTGTCAGCCGGCTTCGCTCATGTGTAGCATGACATACCACTGACGCGAGGCTCCACAATCGCAGCCGCTGGTCTTGTGCCAGTGTGTGTGGTATAACAGCCTCCACTATGACAATGGGCAGAATGGTCGCTGCGAAGGCACAGACGTGGCAGCGGGTGTGGAGGTGGATGAAGCTGCGTAGGAAGAGGGAGAAAAGGTGGGGGCAGAGGTGGTGCTGTGTGGTGGTGTGGTGTATCAGAGGAGCGCGGTAGAGTAGAGCGTGCTGGTGAGAGTGGGGCTGAGTAGGGAGTGAGGAGTGGTGAGTGGTGTGTGTGGCGGAAGAAAGGGGTTGGGGGGGGGGAGTGCGAAACGACTCCCTGATGGTCTAGCGGTTAGGATTCCTGGTTTTCACCCAGGCGGCCCGGGTTCAACTCCCGGTCAGGGAGGCGTGTGCCACTTTAACTGGCCACTCTCGCCATAATGCTTTGCTTTGCGCTGCCAATTGTCCTGCCGCCACGCAGCATTGCCACGGGTCAAATGCGGCTAAATGTCACACTGCGTGTGTGTGTGTGCGCGCACATTGGGCTTGTAGAGCCGGATGGTGGATTAGGCGCCGCCCAATTGAAGACAGGAGGAGGGGCAGGCAATGAAAAGCGCAGCACTGCACTGTCGGCACGCCCGAACAGGGACTCGAACCCTGGACCCTCAGATTAAAAGTCTGATGCTCTACCGACTGAGCTATCCGGGCTCACCTCACGCCTCTCAGGCCACCCAACACCACTGCCTCAATATACCCACATCTTTCTGGAGCTTTTACTTGACATTAAATGCTGGGTTCTATGTTGAATAGCAATTTTTTGCATGCTTGGCTAAGGGGCGTTGAGCTATCACTTCTTCGCACTGCTTAACTGTCTTCGCTCGCTGTACTTCATTTTACGTCTTTGTATTTCTTTGCATCGTAAGCATTTTTTTGCATTGATGGTGATATTAACATCACTTCCCAGGATACACCATTTTGGTTTTCCGTAACACGAGCAAAAATGCCTTCTTAGCCTCCATTTTGAGGCATTTGCTCTCACTCACGCCTATCCGCCCAACTTTGCCGCTCTTGGTGTGTGATGCTTTACTAAACGGGTTAGTAACTCTTTTCCATGCGCCTCCTATATTTCTTGGAATTGCTGCTTGACTGTTTTAAACCATGCTCTTTTTGATCGCCGCAGCTCAGATCACAATGCCATGCACCACAGGTGGAAGGTGAGGTAAATGTTGCACTTTCTTTTGCAAGGCTCTTTCGCCGCAACCAAGTGAATTGAAGTCACCCGGGGATTCTAAAATATGGTAGCAGACATCAGACAAGTCATGCGTTAATTGACCAAACGTAGCTATGCTATTGTGTTCGTTTTGTCAGCGGCCGCCAAGTTTTATCTGTGTCTGTTTGACAAACAGAATTTCCCTCCACTCGGTTCGCTGCGTAACAAAATACGCAGAATACGCATTCTTGGTTCTCGGCTAACTTGAGGAGCCATAGCTGAAAGCACCTGCTGTCAGCCTCATTTCCATCGAGGGTGGGTGGACCCTGTGCGAACAGCACACTACTAACTTTTAGCAGAGTGCTACACTCTAACCTGACTTATGAGGCAAAGCGCGACAATATCTTAGTTATTTCGATCAAATGTAGATCCACCCACACATTCAAGGATAGTTACGTCAGGTAGCTGGTAGTCGGTGATGAAGTTGATGCTGCAAGGGACTTTACGTTTGCTTTCTCTACATAAATTGCACGCCATACAAAGTTGTGCATGGTAGCAGGCATGGAACAAATCCAGTCATTACCAAAATGCCAGCTTGTCCAGGCGTATTCCAAACGCAACATCACCGTGACACACCTCAATGGGGAAGGCGACATGAGTTTAATGAAAAAAATCTATTGTGCTTTAAATTAGTTAGTGTAAATGATAGAAAAGTAGGTAATGGAGTCGCTTTCCCCCTGTTTGTGCTTTTTGGTGCTCATTTGTCCGATTTATGGTAAAACGGAAAATTCTTGGGATCTACTTATTTAATAGTAAGTAGATGGCATTTATACCTAAGTGGGTATTCCGTCTACTTGTTGAGCATCCTTTTCCAAGTTCCAATACCGACCGACAGTTTAATCAGCCCTTTCCATCTCTTCACTTTCCTTTACAGCAGTTGGTTAATTGGTACTTGTGCTGATGACGATGACGAAGTAGCGCTGTGCTGCCGAATTCTATAAGGGACTCTCGTGGTCAGATCGCAATGGTTTACAAATTTGTGATTTACTCACACAGTTGGAACCCCATTGGTCTACAAAGGAATGAGACTTTTGATTCTTCTTATTTTCACGCAAACAAAGCGCTTTATTCAAGACAAACAGCACAACTGCCCTGCTCACTGTGGTATAGAAGTGACATTACCAGCGCATTGCGTATAACACGCACTCATATATGTCAGCTCAGTTGATAAAGGAAAGGTGTTGATCCAAAATGTCCTGCGATTCTTTTACAATGCGCAATGAAGTCGTCTGTCGGTAAAACTAAAGTGTTGATTCGCAGCCATGGTCTAAGGAGATTGCATTGAGATGATAAAAGCTGAATCGCAATTGGAATTTGTAACTGTCTTGGTCTGCATTTTACGATACTCATGCCTTTGTGTGTAATTATTTGCAAAAGTTTGGACAGGGTTTCGCTCTTATTTGTCACCGCCTAGGCTTTCATATTTGAATGCACGCGCATTTACAAAGACGCTGTGACTGCAACAGACAGCATCAAAGCTTAAATGCGTAGACATTGGACATTTGGAGTCCTTTCGACGCCAGCTTGCTGCCTTTTAATAACTTAGCAATATTCAAATTCTACGTACTCTTCTGAGCTTGACTTTGACGTACTTAAATGCGCTATTCTTGCCATTTGGGATCAAACGGACTTGCTCAATGCTAGAAAGGCTTGTAAAGGTATGAAGAGTATTTACTGCCTTTGGGCCTAAAGGTAGATAATGGGACAAATGCAGTTACTTTTGCATAAAATGAAATCGTCACAAATCTTCCAAAATGATGCAAGGGAACTTGATCCAAATGTACGGCGGTGTTGCGTAGTGGTAAGTGAGGATTGGGCAAGCAGACCTCCCTGGTGTGGTGTTAAGCGTCTTCTGCCAAATTACAAAATGCTGCAGACAGTGCAATAAAAATTTCTTACTTTTGCGATGTAGAGGAAGCCGTTAAGAACATCTGAGT
Source organism: Taenia crassiceps (assembly GCA_023375655.1). Classification (NCBI taxonomy): domain Eukaryota; kingdom Metazoa; phylum Platyhelminthes; class Cestoda; order Cyclophyllidea; family Taeniidae; genus Taenia; species Taenia crassiceps. The sequence continues at coordinate 1,048,497 of JAKROA010000011.1, forward strand.
CCTCCTTATCTTAACAGAAGACAGCGGAAGCAAACAATGGAGTAATTTCAGCATTCAAACACGACGTGCCTAGTGATTTCCACACGGCCATGTCGATACTACTCAAAATTAGCAGGAATTAAAGAAGTGTTCCATCGTTTTTCAGTTTATGCACTGTAATCATCGTAGTCGTAAACGTAGTCTCTTGGACAAAACCTAGCTTTCTTCCATCATGCTGTGGTCTTCAGAACGCATTCTTGCAATCCAAATTGATGTGCCGCTTTAGTCAGCATTTAAACTGAACTAGCATGGAATGTGTTTTTCTAAAGGTGCTTTTGTTCACTGACATCCCATTAAAGCAGAAGGCGCATTTAGGAATTGTGCACCGCAAAAAATAACCAAAAGATGAGCCAGAATTTTTCATGGCCATATCTTGTAATCAATGCATGCATACGTGGGTTGCCTTTTTGCTGTTTCCTTGGGATATGCACAGGTGTGATTGATGAATGGATTATGGATGATTTTGAAAAGCGCTGGTATCACAAAATACCTCAATAAAAGCCAATATACCGTTTGAAGGAAGTACTTTTTGCTACTAGTTCCAGTTTAATAAAGAAGTCAGTTTCAAATACATTCGGCAGTTTTTCCAACATTAAATACGCGACCTGCCAGATGCGGACTTCACAAACCACATTTGTTTGATAGATGTGCTTATATTCGTGTGTGCGGCGGAGCCGATGCTATCACTTTTGGAGCTAGTGAGACGGAGGCAGAGATAGACAGGCAGGCACTTTGACACGCACACACCAAGGCAGAGAGAAAATGCTTAGAGTCAAAGCCATTTGAAAAGGGAAAGGTGGGTTAATCGAGGAAAAGATGGGAAGTAGAATGAGGTCTATCCCGCTCCAGTCGAAGGGCTCCCTTTATTTGCTCATACATCATGGCACATCAATATTGGTCAGATGCCTTTGTGTCTATATGGCTAGTTGTTGGACTAAGTGTACAAAAGCATGTGTCACACACATATGACAGGTACGCATTTAATTTTGCATAGTTCAATGTAGTTAAAAGGTAGGTGCTAGTCGTAAGGGTTCCTTCGTTGATGTCCCCACACTCAGACAGGAAGAAAAACACAATAAGTGTGACCATTAACAAACCGCAGAAGAATAACCAAAACTTAGAATGGGTGCCTTTACAGTAGGGTGTTTTTGTGGTATGACAAACGTTGAAGTGTTAGAGAAAATACTTGCATTCAAGTAAGGCTTCTAGCGATGATGCCAATTTTAAGCTTAATTTTATGATCTATTTACCGTTTGAACTAAAAACAACCAAAGATATTACTTTTCTTTTCATAGTATATTTCAGACCTTTAAACAGTACCTTTACTTTCTCAAAACGCTCGTACCTAAACATTAATTGTTCAGTACTACTTTGTTCTTGACTAAGCAGTTAAAAGATTGCACTTTAATAGTACCAACAATCTGAGAAGTCGTATTTGTTGCTTATTCTAATTAGCACTTGGTAGGGCCCAGTTATCGCGAAGCATTCCCGCGCCTACGACGTCAAATTACCATTTGCGATTTCGACAAGGTCAAAATTGTTCATCAAAACAAATAACAGATCTTCTTAATTTTCCATTGTCTGACCTAAAAAATACTATTTTGAAAAATCGTTTACTTTTTCTCTGGCCTACATTTAGAATGAACGGTAGACTTGGCAAGTTACATTATGTTTACTAGCATTTTCCCTAAATTCGTGTTTTATATCAAAAAGAGTGTAAAATTGGAGACAAAAAGTAAACATAAAATTCTAATTTGGCTTTTTATGGACAAATATGTTGCAATATGCCATGCATACACTAGCATTAGGCTCTACGCAATTACTCGCTCCTGTTCGAATGCATCGACGCAAGCGCGTTATGTTTATGACAAACAAAAATATGTCAATTATGCAAACTAACAAAGCTGCACAATTTAAAAACCTTCTAGGCATTTTTTAAGATTACTTGTTTATGCTCAAATTCGGGTTGGCTTGAATGCATCATGTTACTCCCTGAAGGAAGAGTAGCAAGAGAATATACCATGGTACTTCGTACTTTACATGCTTCCGTAATAATCATGCAAATATGTAAAAGATAACGCTTTAAAGGCCTTATAGATTCAAGCAGCTGCACACATGGTCTTTAGCTGTGCCGTTTGCAGCTATAAAATACCTGAGACTCCTTTGAAGCGTCCTTCTCTTACCCTTTAGCCACCGCCAACACAAATAATCAGGCTTGTAACGACCGCTCGCTAGTCAGAATTGCTTGGTGCTCTTTTGGTAGGAAGCGTATGAGAGGAAGGAAAAAGAAAACATTTGATTCACCTGCCTCTTGTCATTACCTTTTTATGGCAGGAAACGTGATTATACAACTGGTAGCCTAACAGCAATTAAAGATCCTTTACAAAATCCAAATCCCATCCTTTTTTATTTTTGTGATTTGTCCTTATCTGAATGCCATCATTGCAGCCAAGAGCAAGTCTTTCAATCGTTAAGCATAACACCACCTAACCTTTTGAATCTCTCCCTCCAAAATTGAAAACTGTTGCAGCCTTCTGTGCAACCCTACAATATTAGGCATCCACGTTGGGCGTCGCACTAATCCGAGTTCAATTCAAGTAAAATCCGCCTAGAAACCAGGATACCTTTGTCAGCGTCATCCATGCGGCTCTGGAAATGTCTGCCTTGGAGTTGCCAAGGCTCGTGTGCGTGGCAAGTAAACCCTGTAAGTCAATGCAAGGCTGCACCGGAACCAAGTCGCCTCCAACTGTCAAATGAATGGCTCACCTCTCCTTCCAATGCATCCACACTTATTTGCCCAGAACACAAGGTTATTCTAGCACTTGATAAACCCTGTTTGCGTCTGCGTTGTCCCAAGCTATTATCTGTGCTAGGCTTAGAGACCATGCAGAAATGCATCATCAGGGAATATATGTCACAGCACGTTTCTCATCTCTGTCAGAAGTACATAATCATCAAAACTATCGATGTCATAAATAGCAATAGTATCATGAGGTCGTCTGTCCCTCCTTCACCTTTCCTTCACGACGCCGCACCTCATCGTTATTTCCGCTCATTTGATGATTGACGGGCAGACTAAGCGCAGGTCTCTTGGCCTCCTCCACACCATTCAAATTGCCGTGGATGAAGACTTGGCTCCAGTATGGTGGGGGCAGCTTGCTCCAACGCAGATGCAACTCGTCGGTCACTTCTGCTATCACTCTGAGGGCCTGAAAGAAGGATAAGGAAAGCAATTGCACAGAGCACACCCAGTTCCACGATATAATGTGGCCCACTTCAAGAAGGTACTTCATCCATAATCACATCCTTACGAGGTTTGAAGGAATTCAGACACCATTGAAGCCTTTTGGTGGACTATTGTAACGTCTGTTTTGCTCTTTTGCATAAATGCCGTGTTGTTTAGACCAGGTTGACTGGTGGCAGACCAGACACCAAGAGACAGCTCACCCAAAGGCTAATGTGAATTCTTCTTTCATTTGCCTGCGCTATCAGGAAAATGCAACGTTATCCGGAACTTTCAATTTCTGCAGTAGTATTGCACCAAAATCCCCACATTGGTTACGGAGGCGCTGAATGAAGGTGGAATTCCACCTCCATCCACTTGCTGACGGTCTTCACCCTCGCATCATAGCTGAAAAGCTGCACGAAAGCGCCATCTATTTGCCCATTTGAAGGTCCGATTGACCTCATGATCATGGAGGAATCCTACTTCCCAGTGCAAGTCAACACAAACAGTTCAACTTCTCGGAACTGCGAGTTTCAGACATCGTTGCTATTATTGTCAACGTTGATCTACATTTAAAGTCACAAAAAATGCATTTCAAAAGCGCAAATAAGCCCAACTTCATCTTAACTAAACGCAAAGACCAGCCAACTGGAAACAACTAAAATTGACCTCCTCTCTAGCTGTGCATGACACCGGCTGGTCACCTCAAACACCCGCATCAATTGAGTCGCACCCGCATGCCACCGCCGAAGGGAACAGCAGCAGCACCACCACCAAGAAGCCAACACACATGCGCACGTCTCACATCAATAACCAGGACATTTTGACACTAGCTAGACGTTTTATCGCAGATAATTCCCTTTTTCTACGGCTGAGTGGCTTAAATGAATGTCAATGGCCCCTACAAGAACACGTGTATGGCTCGTTTAACCTGTTTGAGGAGCAGCAGGAGAGTATGTGTGTTTAATAACATCCTCTGCATTAAAAAAGTGGTTGTTTGAGCATAAAATGGTCCGATGTCATACAGCAGTGGTGCTCTCCACGTCTCACTCTCGTTCCCGCCTATTTCCATTCTCGGTCGCAGTTATTCCTGATGCAACTACTCACTTCTCTCGTGTAAATTCCTTCAAGGGTGCAATTAGCGGCATAAATTTTCCGCTACTAAACAACAATTAAAAAGGCCAAATGACAAAGGCACGGGAATGTGATTGTTTGAGTGAAAAGTTGCCTCGTTTGCAGAGGAGTTAACTGCTAAAGTCATCAATCAGTTGAGCCAGTTGGCTGGTAGAGGCTTCAATTGAAGTGAGAAATGGTAAACTCACCTTATCCAGCATCTCCTTTGTATGTCCAGCCGAGATGCAAAATCTCGATCGTGAGGCAAGAAGCGCGGTAGCGGGGAAGCCGACAATAACCACTCCAAGGCCACGTTCAAGACACATTCGCGAGAAGGCGACCAATTTACCGGGCATGTAGAGGATGATGGGAATAACCGGACTGTCCCGATTGCCGAAGACTATCAATCCCATTTGGTGCAGGTGGGCTCGGAAGTAGCGTGTGTTCCAGGCCAATTGCTTCAGCCTACAATCCGGCAATCATTCGCCTAACCGGTAGTTGCCATCACCACATCACCAGTACATTTACCGTGATAGAATCGCAAAGCGTTGACCTCAGCGCCTCTAATCAGCTCAATAGTATTCGTGTCCAGTGAAGCCATCCGTGGCGCAAGTGCTAGAGCTATGTGACGCTTCCTCCCATTAGCCGGATGCCCATTTCTCCATGCTTCATGGGATGACTCCGGAGGCAGTGGCTTGCACCTCCAGGCACACACTTCTCTTACGGCAAAGTTTGCTCGATTGCTGAAATGCTGTCTTGTAGGCGGGAATGGCGAAGTCAAAAAAGGCGCCAGACCCGCTCCTCTCAGGACCATCAAATGCAGAACCCGTTCACAGCCGATCACACTACTTAGATTTTCGGAGGTCGGGAACCACTGCCACAAAAAATCTGTTTATTATTTGATATATTCGGACAGAGATTATCAGAAGTAGAAAGGGAACCGTGGAGAACTGGAAGGCGTCTAGTAGTGCAATCGGTGTGGTGGTTGACGCTGACCACAGCCTGCGGAACACCTTCATGCCACAAACAGCAACTGGCAATGCGGTCGACAGTTGTGATATTTAAAGAAGTCCTCCCATGTTTGTTTGCTTAAAACCTACATTCTGTGTTGCTACCCAGCAGCTGACGACCCAAACGCGTTGTGTGTGCACGTGTTCTGCCTCAAAGTATGATCGAGGCCACCATTGTATGAGCTTATTCCAACAAGTCGAGCCATAACGCCATAGAAAAACACTAACCCGCACAACTCTCTGTCCAACCTGCAGCCCACTTCAATTGCTACATTTCCATCACCTCAAACAAGGAAGACAGCAATGCTGCATCAATGTGGACAATCTAACGGCGTCTGAGTGCAGGAATAATTTTAATTTTCCCACTCGCCACTTAATGACTTGGAGGAACGGCGTGCCCTTCATGACTTCTCGTTGAAAGTGAGGCCTTCAGCTCTATCATGCATCCAAGAATGAAGTGGTGGGTGATCCTCAACAAGGAAACATGGAATCCCGATTCCAGGCTTATACCGTGCAGAGGACATCAATCAAGTAAGATTGACTTTGCAGCCCACGGAAACAGCGTCAATTCCCTCCATTTCATTCAAATCTCAAGTTTATTTCGTGTCGGTGGTACAAAGCGAGATAAATTCTCGATTATTTAAAAACGCCAATCAAGAAAGCATTCGTCGCTGACTTGCGATTAAAGCGGAATGTTGAATGAGGCTCTCCTATGCAATGCCTTTTAACTAACAGCAGTGGGTGGAATAAACTTGCCCTCAGCGTGTAGCATCGCTTAGCCCCAAATAGTACCAATTTTATGGAACGACTTCCTGAAGCCGAGGAGGCAACTTCTCAGTGCATTCCTTATGAGGGAAAGTGTGATTGAATTACAATTGTTTTGCTACTCACTATTATAAATACGTCAGTAGGAATACGTAATGGCATAAATTGGGTCTAAGGAAGGGGAAATTTGTGTAGAAAAGAAGTAAGACGAACCGTCGTTCACCTTCGCCAGGACACTCTCGGCCCATTATGATTCGCATGGATGTGATGATCTGTTGGCACACTGGAGCGGGCATTGTGCCACCGTAGATGGAGCTGTATGACTGGGTGCGCACGTAGTCAATGAATCGCGCCGAACCGGCCAAATAGCCACCAGCGGAGCCAAAACTCTTTGTGAAGGTGCCCATGGCGATGTCGATGTCAGCCGGATCCAAACCAAAGTAGTCCACCACACCACGACCCCGTGGTCCCAGTGCTCCTATGCTGTGCGCCTCGTCCAAGTAGAGGTAGGCCTTGTACTTCTTCTTCAGTGCAATTATCTCCGGCATGTGCGCGATGCTACCCTCCATGCTGCAGTCAAAAGCACAAAAATAAGGCGCTTTGTGGATCCGCTTGACATTCAACTTTGTAATCCACGCAATCGCCCCATCCCGTCAGCCTTCACACCCACACAGTCTCTTACTCTGAGTGTACACGTCGCAGGCACATACAATACGCTCTCCACTAGTCTACGGTGATCACTTGCACTAAATGACGTCGTAAACAGCATGATCAAGGTAGAATTGATACAGTCGATGCAGGAGGTTCCCGGTCTGACAAGGTTGCACGGTTTGGATTTGATGTTGCGTGTTCTTTGGTACAGCCGGTGCCACCGCCTTGCTTGTATGACCGTCGCATCAAATCCCAATAAACCGAACTCCTACCTTTCGACTTCGACTGAAAGAGCAACTGTGGAAAGGGGCTTGAGAGTTCATGAACATCTTTTCAAGTTCCACAGTTGACAAATGCGAAAAAGGAGGAAATCAGGAATGAAGTGCTTGGTTTCTCCTTCAAAGGCATGACGCATAGCCATTCCTGTGGATCTGCTAGTAGTTAAACTTTACCGGAATGGTCCAATTGGCCTCAGTGATCCCTTTTGCAAGTTCAACTTCTAAAACCCAAGGACGGCCATCAGGTCGAAGAGTTTCTTCCGACCAGATCAACCTCACAGCATTATTTTAGTACAAAAAGAAGCGAAAAGAAACTGTCTTGACGTATGTTACTGTTGATGGAATTGGCAAGAGCCAAATAATGAACTTTACAATCTGGTGATCACAATGCCAGAAGACAGAACCAAGTAGAGGCATTCGGTTTGATTAATAACTAGAAGCGCTGTCGTCGCTGATTTGCTTCAAATCAAAAATTTGTGCCCTTCATCTTCACTGGCAACCACATTCTCCTTCTTCCCTCATGTTAACGCATGAACCTACGTTCCTCAATTGTTTTGCGGTTTCAACGTCGGTCTACAGGCTTTTTGTGATTTGTCTGCTAAACTCGCCAACAAATTAATTTCCAAATAGAAACGCTACAAAATTAGGTGAAGGCATGAAACCGGCACTTGGCAACGCTAAGGCAGACATGCAAGCGTGCACGCATTGCGTAGGAGGTTTGAGCAACTGCGATCTTCTAAGCGATTTTAACGGTAAAAAAAACATTCTCTCAGTAGAAGTGGAAGTGGAATTGACAGGCCTTTATGTAAGGTGTTGGCAGTGAGGCTGGTGGTCAGTGTAGAAAAGTCGAAATGAGGCACAACGGCCCCTGTCTCCTCACCTATAGATGCCCTCCACAATAATAAAAATGCGAGAGAACGGTCTTCGACTACGAGGACGTCCATAGACCACAGCATCGGCCAGAACTCGCTCCAAGTCTTGCATGTCATTGTGTTTGAAGCGTCGAATCGTGGCACCCGAGAGGCGACAACCCAAAATCAGACTGGTGTGATTCAACTCATCGCTGATTATACAGGCGTTCTAATGTTTAGAAAGAGAAAAGCCATTACAAACAGACACATTTTAAAGCTGTTGCTAACAAAATAGCCCATTTTATGCATTGAAGCCGACAGCATGACCTACAAATTGTGCATCCAAACAGAAACTAGTGAGGATGGCAATATGCGAGGTAAAGAACGACTTTGACAGGATATTTATAGGAGCTGCTCTCCACAATGCCCATCAATTCAAAACAAGAGGCAATAAAACTCAGGTGTTAGTTAAATAATGTGAGACTTAGTCTGAGACAATAAAAACTGGCATTCACATTTGCACATTGGCGACAAAACCCACTAAACTTAGAGCAGGCTGTGATGGAGAGCAAGAAAGTTGTCACATAACAATGCGCTCAAATTAGGCCTTTTTACCACCAGACCATTCAGCGTCTCCAATCTGTGCAACAGCGACGAAAAGTTTACCTACGCTAGTCAAAACTCTGGCCCATTTTCCCTCAGGATCAGATATGCCACACGCCTTGTGTCACATATGCACATGTACACCTACACACACACACACACGCACACACTCCAAGTGCTCAACCTTACACACCTCTGCACACAATATCGATTCGCATTGGCGTGTGTGTGTGTAGGTGTTTGTGTGTGCTGCTGTCTACTTGTGCACACAAGATGAAAATAACAGTTGCACAGTCACCAGAACGGTACTAAAGTTAAGTCATCTCAATTACCGCTGAGTGCCGATTCCCTTGTTTTCGTGCATGAGATAATCCCACAGGAATGTAGACCATGTGGCAAGTAATTTTACTGCTGTATGTGCGTGTAAGAATATCCGCTACTGAGGAGAGGAAAATGATGACCGTCAGTACTGTATTTTCCATAAGTCAATTACTAACGACAAGACAATAAATTACTTTGACACTTTCTTTCCGTCACATCATATTTGCTAAATGATGACAAATTTTTAGGAAGAGTCAACACCACTTAATTTATTCTTCAAGGCAAATAACACTCCTCAGGCTTTCTGCATAGAAATGATACAAATTCCAGGCACTCTGTTTCAAGAATAAAAGACAAATGCGAACGAACCTTGTCAAAAATGCGAGGCATATTGAGAGCGTTTGTGGCAAATCCCATTCCGAAAATGATTGCAGCTTCCTGACCGACAAACTCTGCGACGAGCTTTTCTAATTCCTCATGAATTGCCAGTGTGCCGACCTCCAGCCGAGAACTAGCCACACCAAGCCCATATTTTTCAATTGATTCCACATCAGCTTCAACACATGGTCCAGAGGGTTCAGCAAATCCGAGGTAGTTATAGGAGCCAAAGTTCAACACTTTAGTAGTGGTGTTTGTCATGCTAAAGAAGAGCCAAAAATATTAAGGATTAAAAAAATTTTAGTAAAACAAGCGACTTATTTATTAATAAAGGACTCACGTGAATGTCCAACAACTATCAGTTGAAACACGGTCCATGAGAACTGTTTCCGGTCCAGGAGTGGAACAAATGGGGCGGTTCCAGCAGTCGCGAGCACGACGATAGATGTTTCTTGTATAAAAGGCTTCATAATCAGAATAAAGAGGTACAAATGATTTGGTCAATTCTTTTTCTTTGGCAGCTGGGTTGCTAAGAAGGCCGTGTTTCCGCAAAAAATCTTGTAATCGTCCCAATATATTAAGTATTAAAAATGACATGTACGTCAAAACGGCATTCTTAAGAGATATTTCTTCAAAACAATCAAAAAATGACTCTCCAGTACGAGGCTTGGCAAATTTAGTTGATTTTGCGGATGAGCTCATAGCATTGAGCAGCATTGACTACCCCTCAAAACTAGCGCGCATACACAGACCGGCTAGGCCGAGTGCATCCCTCCCATCCAATAGATTCGGAGGTTATAGTTGATCCACTACAATTAAGTGATCAATACAAACAATAAACTTACAAACGTCGAGAAGAAATTGACCTCATTATTTGGAGAAAACTACCATTTCAGATTAAATTATAATAATACCTAGGAAAATATGGCTAGGCTTTTTATGTTTAAGCTGTATTTTAGTCATTTACATATGGCGAACCACCCTGCTGACAGCTGAGAGATTTTGTCTAGTTTTCAATATGAGCTACTTTGCTTGCTCATTTTGGCTGCTGTACAATCAAATACAAGATTTTTACAACAGAATCATTAGTTACGTATGTGTGTTCTTAGACAAAAATGCCTAGCTCCTAGAAACATACCTGAAAAGGAAATGCGATATACCCTTTAACGTAGAGAAGAAATGAGCGGCTGCTGCCACGGCCTAGAAAAAAATACAAAGGTGAAGACTTGAATTCATGTGGGGACATTGCAAAGAATAAACAAGCAATAAATTATTGCATAGCCCTCTTCGTTTTTAAAACATCGTCTTCTAGGTAGCGGCTTGTCAACATGTAAGTTTGGGTACCACAGGAAATACAAGATTTGACCATGATAGTTATTACATTTGCATGAAACTAGGAAGACGTCTTCCTGTATTTCAATGGGCTCCACTTGACAATTATCCGGATCTGAAACATTCTGCCTTAAAACCTTAATAGGAGAGAGGAATCTGCATGACCCCTTAAACGTCTGCCGCTGATCATAAGAACAGTAATCTACACTCAGTCATTTAGTGCAGTACTAAATTTGAAGTAATTTCGCAAATATAGAGCATTGGATCTGCAGCTGCTACTCTATTCTCCCTTCGGTACTCCCCAGCCATTCCTGAAAGGGTTCAAATCAGCTAATAATGTGGTGCAAGCACCTTTAAAACAAGAACCACTGACAGTCCTGTAGTATCTATTTAATCACTCATGATCTGCCAACCCGTTAACCGATTTTTTACCCCCTTAAACATCTGTTCACTTGGCCATTAATTTCGCCAAATTGGTGGAAATGGTCCAATACTCAATCCCACATAGGAAAACGACTAGATCTGGTTGTTTAGGCATCATCTTGCTAAGTTCACTTACTATAGATCAAGAAGTTTATGCGCATATTCTAGAGAAAGTGAATGAGCAGCAACTGCATGTGCTTCAACTCAAACACTTTTGCGAAAAAGCGTCCATTTCAAAAACCACCCGCGTTGAACATGCGGCTCCAGCTTCGCGTAGTGTCGGTTCCACCTCCCGATTGAAACACTCCACGAGGTCGATAGTCGTCCACTGATAGATCACGACGTACATGGGTCTACAGACACCCCGAAAGCGCATTATATCGGTTGTTCCGGCAACAATCAGACCTCCCTTGTCATGCACCATATTCTCCACCGTATTCATATACTTTGTAAAGTTAACTCCATTTTTCACATCATAAAAGTCCACCTGTAGGAAGGGATAGTCTGTGGGTGGGGAAAAACAAACAATATACTCTGCTTGCTCAGCTTCCACCGCGATGTCCATACAAAGTCATTTACCTGCCATGTGTCTAATTGGGTTGCAGAGAGGAATGATGTACATTTCCGGGCATCCCATCCAGTTTGCTTCACGTATTTGCGTCTTGGACTGCATGCACCTTAGTGCTTCTTCATGGTCGTCAAAACAGAGGGCCGCTACGCCCGAGTTCATCGGGAACGAGCCTTCCACACACCGCACACACTTTGACAGCCCCAGATACTCTCCATTACCATAGGCCTTGAAAATTGGCAGGTTTATAATCATTTCATTTCGAAAGGCGCCATAATAGTTCTCTGCCAGATTGAAGATAATCAGCACCATCGTCTGGGAAGTGTTTTTTGGTATATTCTGACAAGGAAAATTGTTATGATGAAGTTGCTGCTAACTGTGTATAAACAAAGTTACCCTCCTGCCTCTAACCCATTAATACTGCTAAATGGACTAGTCTCACGGAGTTTTAAATATCAAAAAATGGACCACTCTTGTATTAAGGTAATCTATTGTGACACGCACCAATCCCATTAAATGAAGTCAGGCTAAATTACATTCACTCCTAAGCCAAACATTTCGTTAATAATGATGGAGAGAGGGCGGAACTCACAAAGTTAGTGCCACAGTACATGCCCCTTGAGCCTACCCATGCGGTCGAATTGGAAACATTACTGTCACCTATGCAGTTGGCCTCCTCTTTCGAGATTTTGCTGATATCCCTGACCTCCATTTGCGCGACGTCACTGCAGCGTCAGATTAGACTGTCAAGTGTCAGTTACCGTTCCCTCGGACGGTATTGATCGCTTGTCATATGACTTTCATGCTGAGTTATCGCATAAGCCTGGATACAACATCAGCAAAAAAGGTCCATTCCTTGCTTCTTGTTGAAGGGAATGAAAGTAAAGTATTGGGTGGACTAACTTAAGGCTATTTCCCTTAGTAAGCATAACAATGAACATTTCTGAAGTAAATAGGCTGGTTTCAACACTTTGCGCGTGTTTCAACGCTACCATTAAAAGAGAATTCAGTTGAGGACTAATTTTAAACGAGTGGGCAAGAGTTTGAAGATCGACCTTACTCTCTGACTGTTTTTTCTTGGACTTGCAATAATAGTATCTAATGTGGGAGTATCAAACTCATGCATTAGGCTGTTTTTATGGTTTCCTGTTTTCGCATTTTGCATCCAACAACCATTAAAAGTGCCAAAATTTTTAGTTTTCAGTGATATAGATGAGATGATATTGAAAAAGGGGTAAAGAGTGAGCACAACAGACAATAACTTGTTTCACTACAACAGAAAACAATCCTTTATGAGTCGCATTAATGGCGATATGAGTAATTAAAGAAACAATTTGTTCATCTTCAAACCAATAGATAACATATTAAGAATAATGGGTCCACATTTATTCAATAATTATAAAGTCTGTTAACAAGACGACTTAAATTTAAGTCTTGAGTTACATTATGAGTAGGATAAGTTCTCGGTTGAAATATTTTCGCATACAGTGTTTATGACTTAACTTATGCATCCACTTTTGCCTGTCCACAATTTTACTGTTTCTCAATTTTATAGGCAGATAAGATCTTTGATTATTGTCCCCAATTTTTCAAAAAGATTTGTCAGCATCATACATTACTTTGTCTTGTCTAGTTGAAAGTGACGACGCCGCGGCTATTTGAATTAATGTTGCTGTTAAATTAATGAAAAGTTGTGCAGAACATTTGGCTCCTGTAAAATTGTCACTATTAAGTTCAGATAGTAGAAGGCCCACCTTGTTATCAAGTGGAAAAACTCATCTTGTTTTGAAAAATGAGAAGCTAATAAACATGAAACCTGACGAAAGGCATCTCAAGTCCAGTGTTAAAACAGAACTGAATCGTTACGCACTAAAGTTAATTCATCAATCTCAAGGTACTGTCAAAGTTTTTTAAAGCCCAGATGGACTTGATACTTTAAATTTACTCAGCGATGATGAGAATAGCAAGCGGTTATGTGGTAACAATAAAATGACCTGTATAGGAGCCAAAAATGGCAAAATTAGCTGTGGTATGGAACATCCGTTTGCTTAATTTTATTTTGATAGCAGGGCTATCGATTTCCTCAAAACCTATCAACCTCGATCTCTCATTAAATGAGCTCCGGAGTCTTCATGCCCTACAGGGCTCTTTTTCGAAAATTCAGGTCTGTCATGTTTCATTTGGTGTAAACGGCAGTTTTTTGTGTGGTACCTAAATGTATCAGTCAGCTTTGGTTTCCGTATCCAACATTTTATGTTTTTACTCTGATTGCCGCTTTTGCTTTTAATGAGTTCCTCATACCACATTTATTTTCATCACACTTTATAGTAGAAGTTGGATCTTTCTTACAACTTTTTGCCACCTACGGCACTTGTGGATCTAGCCAACCTTCAGTGTCTCCGATCACTCATTCTAGTCGGAAACGAGCTAGCTTCAATTCCTTCAAATCTAGGGCAAGTCAAGTGAGTAATTTTCGGTCCGGATTGCCTTTTTAAGTAATGTTTGTTTTTTCGTTATCACTCTGCTGAAAACAGATTCCAGACACTAGAGGATCTAAATCTTAACGACAACAAACTGCGCGCAGCTGCTGATATTGCGAATTTGGCTCAACTTCCGAAGTTGGTTTTTTCGTTATCCATTTTTATTACAAAATTTTCCTACTTTTCTAATTACCTGTTATTTATCTGGGTAGTTTGCGAAGACTCAGTTTAGCCAATAATGAGTTCACTTCATTCCCCATTCTTCGGGTGGAAACTAGGGCTCCTGCCTCAAAAGCAAAGCAAGTTCTTACATTAAAACAAAGTATTTTATATTACCTTTACCTAGTTAACTGTACAACATTCATTTTAGATGCTCAAAGACGCCAAAACCTTGGGGTAAAACTGGTCTTAAATCTGCTATCCTATTTTAGCTCAACCTAAAACAGCAGAATTCGAAGTTGTTTTTGATGACATTGTGACCCACAATGGTGTTGAAAGACTCATCTCCGCCTGCATTCCGAAGCACCAGGCGTTACACTGTTCCAGAAAATCCATTCCACACACGACTAGTCTACGTCAGATGTAATTTTCTTTTGGAGGAAATCATGCCAAAATTTGCACTTTTCTTACAGATCACCACATCGAAAGCTCTTCAAGCAGCCTACGAAAATGCCCATTAAAACAGCCTCTTCTAATCCTCCACTTATCTTTCCCAGACTGATGTATTTGGATATGGGTGAAAATATGGTAACTCAGTGACCAATTCTCCTCGCTTTATTGAAATAGCTTGCTGTTGAAGAGGCCATCATACCTGTGGTGGCTTGTCCGAATCTAAGGGTTTTAAGCATCTACGGCAATCCCTTGATTGAGGAATTTTGCAAAGCTCCACCAAAGCTTCAAACCATCCTTGTAGAGCAGCGCGGTATATCCATCGAATGTGAACGCTCCAAATTTTGGCGCTGCAAGTGCTCAACATTCGGAGCGACTAAGTTGGATCAGCAAAGACGAGACCATTTGCCGCCTCTGACAGCCGCTGTAAAAAGTGCGGATGAAGAGTTTGAGGGGAACTCGACTGTTGATGTCAGCAAAGCACACGATTCGAATGTTCATCCACTGTTTCCACAACATGAGCTGAGTATCGAGTTCAATAGACTACCAAAAGGTGAGCGACTCGTTAATTACTCAAATGTTACCATAACATTGCGCACCGCAGGCATTCAGAGGTGTTTGAGGGAATTCAAGTCAATGGACGCCGCCTTGAAAGAGTCAGAAATGGGCAAAGTGGAGGATGCAAATGTATCCCCTACTGCGGACAGTAATTTTGAGCCAAAGTGGATCAGAAACCTCGGGAATGGAGATGAGGTAAGAAGGCATTGGTCCTTTTTGACTGCTTCTCCAAGAACGACGGTGTCGAAAGTGAAGTTAAAATAGACAATCCTTTCCTGTACAAAATTGCAGAGCCTTTCAATTCTGATCACCCATGCCGTGAAGTTCAGGAGGTGGGAAAGTTTTTAAGTCGTTTAAATGTTAATGCAAATCAAACGGGACGAGGGTTTGCATTGCTTCAGAAGTGTCAAGTTCAACAGAAGCTGTCAGGCGGATGGCAAATTTCCAGCTTTACAAAGCAAGACGACAACTTCGGGTCACCAACTCAGGTTAACTTCCGTATTTAGGCGGCGCAAACGTGTTTGCGTTAAACCTCGCCCCTAAAGTGTACTTGTTTTAGGCGACACGGCGTGGAAGACAAAGGAGGTCAGGAAAGGCCACTGTTTGCTCCTTTTTCAAATCCAATGGCGCTAATGCATTACAGAAACCGAAGATTTCTCCCCTATACAGAAAGGTAGGGAGAAAAAAATTGCTCGCGAAAAGTGAAATAAGTGAAGAGTTGTACCCTTGTATTTTCTTATTGTAGCTTCAAGAAGCTATCGAAAACTCGAGAGATGCCGTGGAATAGGTCTTCCCATCCGATTTTACTTCCACAGCATGCTCGTCAATAAAGTGTGGATGTTAGGAAGGAGGTGTTATTTCAAGAATCGAGAGGAGGAATGTGACAGTCGAACAGACCAAATCGCTTCCTATCTCTGACGTCTTTTTAACTTAAATTAAATCGTATCTCCAAAACTGGACGTAAATGGGCCTCTTAGAAAATCGACCTTCATTCCACTGTTGGCAATTTAGCGCATTAAAGTAACACCACCACCGTCTGTAGCGTCTCCGGACCTCCTCTAGGGCGAGAGGAGGCAAGCGGATGGGTCAGGCCTGCTGGAATGGCACGGAGGTTGGTCCACCTGGCCACGGTGATATGACCGCCTCCAAGTAACCGTTACGAAACCGACAGCCAAACAAAGAAAGCATTGCATGGTCCTCGGCAATCGATGCTAGCCATTAACGTCACTGATCCTTCTTGGCAGTTCGACTGGACTTGAGGTTTCGTCCGATTTGAAAAGTAACTTCAGAGCAAGCGGTTCTGTCGACTATTAGCGTGTTCACGGGGAGACATTTCAACACCAGTCTCCTTTAGCAGGTGCGAGAGGGGAACCCTCGAAGCGAAACACTTTTAGGTGGCATGGCACGGAGATGGGATAGCTGTCGAAGATAGGCGTTGTTCTTAATCCTTCGGTTACAAAATGTGGGAGATTCTTTCATCTTCTTTTGTATCACTTCAGTTTGTCGCAAGTGATTTGAGGTTGGATAGGAATCCCCTGGAGTCGCATCCGCTTTTTGCCGCCATCAGTACAGCGTCTTGAAGGCGAAAGAAGGATAGGGCATGCGTATGCAGCAAAGAAGAAGAAACTGGAGCTCCTGGCGTGGTGCGGTGGCCAACCTACCCGAATGGGGCAGTTTGGTCACTCAAGTTACCGTGACCGAAAACGAGAGTCGAATGAACAATAAAATTGCGTCTTTTATTTCTTGTAGCAAGGTCTATATCAAAGCCGCTCTCTTAGGTTTTGCGGGAATACGCGTCATGGAAGGAAGACAGTCATTGTAAACTGCGATAGCACAACGAGAAGAGTCTGCCGTGAAGTCGCGTAGTCGGGTAGTAAGCCCAATTACTGGTCGGTTTTGCCACGGCAGATACTACCGTCCCTAAAAATCTCCGAGACTGTCGGTGGCACAGAACTTTGCGCCCTCTTCTACACCTCTGCCACCGCCAATATCACCTGCACACTCACAGGAGGGGATTGGGCTCTCGACAGCAAAACAGACGAGAAAATTGTTGCAAACAAAAGCTTTTATTTACCATAAAATAAAGTGGTAGATGCAGCAAAACATGCTGAAAGCGTGTTTAACAGAAGTGTTGGGTGTAGGACTAGCACTTATCGCCTAAATGGCGGACAGTAGGCGTCCATTTCGAAGATGACCCGAGTTGAACAGGCCGACCCGGATTCATGCAAGACCGGAGTGACCTCACGATTGAAGCACTCAAGCTCGCCAAGGCGCATCCACTGGTAGATCACTATGTACATGGGTCTTCGTGTCCCCCGGAACCGCACTACTTCTCTCGTCCCGGCTATTATTATACCATCTCTGGCACGCACCATGTTCTCCAGTGTGTTTAGGTATCTGACAAAGTTCACACCATTCTTCACATCGTACATGTCTATCTGCAGATATCGGTATTCTAAATGTGTGAGACCAAAGGAAGAATAAACACTCGGGCCTGGAATTTGATCAAATGGTCCAAGTGGTCGTCTCTGATCGGTATGCCAAAAAACGGCTTAAGCGGTGCCACGCTTGACTGTCAAACTCAGCAGAGACTGTATAATTGGCTTGAAACTATGCTAGCATTTACAGCTTGTGCCTGATGCAGGCAGTCTCAATTTGATTTGCGTGTCCCTTATGACGCAGATGTAAATTAAACGTCTACCGCTTAATTTGGTGATACTCACCTCCAATGTATTGAATTGGATTGCACAGTGGAACAATGTACATTTCAGGTAAGCCCATCCATCCGGCTTCACGCATTTGCGTCTTTGACTCCAAACACTTGAGAGCCTGATCTTTACTATCAAAGCAAATAGCAGCAACACCCGAGCTCTTGGGGAACCAGCCCTCAACACATCGGAGGCAGTTTGATATTCCCAGGTACTCCCCATTGCCATAGGCTCGGAATATCGGTCGATTTACAATCATTTCATTGTGAAATGCGCCAAACTGGTTCTCTGACAGGTTGAAGATTATCAGTACAATCGCTTGAGAGGTGTTTCGCGGTATGTCCTACCCCAAAAAATTAACATCGCTTAAGAATATCGCTACTGACTATTAATAAGTAAAGTTTAGTGTTCAATCTTCACGCAACGCAGTAGAACTCACAAGTTTTAATGGCATGCACACATCCACGGCGGAGTTCCAGCCCAGCGAATTGGAGGCGTTGTCTTCCTTTCCCCTCTCATCGCTCCTCGCCTCCATGGCCATCCGCTTCTTCACGCTCTGTCCGGCCTCCAATTAATGCCCTCCTGAGGTCTCCACGCCCTATTGATTCCTTGTCACATGATTTGCATGTCCTACTTCAACTGTTTCTCTTTCACTTAACATTTACTTATTTACTTTTACTTGCTATTATTAATGTTGGCATTTGGTTAATCGGTAGCGTAATGGTTGTTTATTAGGACTAATTATAGCAATTAATTTTTACCTTCTACGCGATGAAATCTTCTCACACTTCATTTGAACCACAACGCACACAACACGAGCAGGCACATACGCGTACACACCCAAAGGACAGGATACAACAGGCTCCATTTGATAGTCCGATTCTTTTTTGCCTATCCCTTGTTCTGCTCATCTGCATGGCTCTTGACATTAAGCAAAGCCACATCTGCTGCCAGTTTGGAGGATGGTCTACGCTCCCCTCAGAGTACCCGTAAGTTGGCGTTAAGAAAGAGCATTGTATCAATCATTACCATCAATAGTTCAGTTATTTATTATTGGTGTGTCGGGTTTCCTCAAATATGTAGGTAATTTGGACAATGAGGTGGAGCCAGTCTTGTCCACTTCTCGTGCCAATGTGCTTTAGACCTGAGGCGAATAACTAAACTAATCACTGCGTTCCGGAAAGGGTGGAGGTTTCTTGAAAATACACATAAATTTAACATTTTTATCTGTTCTGCACAGTTGCTATACAGTGCAAGTTGACAGAAGCTGACATTATGATGTGATTAAGAAGCACGTCACACATACGTGACACTTGTGGTGAATGCTTTTGTAGCATCATTTTGTCCAACCTTGTCCAGCCTCTTAGGACTCACAACATAAATTCACTCAATAAAGCGCATATTTTCCAAAAGGCTGATCTAAAAAAGTTCATTTAACTGGTTTCATAGCTTTCCTCTTCTTCACCATCGCCCAGTGCTGAAGGAGGTTGTTTAAATAACACTCATTAGTTTGTAGACAGAGTCGGTTCTGCTTTCAAGGTAAACAAAGAGCGACTTTTTTGGGCGCTGATTAAAAGTACGTCTTCCTCCTGTACTACGGTGTCAAGTTGGGAAAGGTTGAGGCTTTGTTTGCCCTTGTGTGCACGCAAACCATAGGTTTGGTAGAACGCGTTTGCAAGATAGACAAATGAGCATACTTTGAGGGCACCCAAAAACTGCATCACATCTCTTCCCCACCACATTCCTCCACAAAAAGGCTCTCAACCAAATTCACTCCCCTATTTCCCAATCGCTCCAACTGTCTGCGGCTTTGTGTCCTTCAATAGGGAGGGCGGCGTCAGCAAAAGTGCGTCCCGTGCTAAAATTTGATGTCGAATTTACCAAAAAGCCTGAGTCAAATGTATCGCAATCGTCACTTAGGAAACGATGCGGGCTTGATAAAATCACGAGGGTTGAAACACTCCCCAGCCTCTCACCGAGAATGATATGCTCAAGCAGACAAGGCGTTGCTGTTGTCCATTCCTCCAGATATTCCCTTTTTAAACAGGCTCCCAAAACCGGAATTATGGAATTTTCCCTCCCAAAAAGGAGGGATAACTACAGACAGCACCACTCTGTCCTCCACGGAAAGCAAAATACTCGCATCAAATGGAGGGGCAAAGAATAAACAGACAATTCCAGCGGGGTTTTGGTATTGGAAGGAGAAGCATCTTGTAGTAAAGGCAACTTAATTCCAACGCAACCGGGATCATTCTCATCAGCCTCATATCGAATGAGTCCTGCGAAAAAGGTTGAGTGCTTCTTTCTTATTTGATATTTCCATTTCAAGCGCAGGCAGGATATTCGGCAGCGAGGCCGAGGCAGTCAGGACGACGGTGTCTTTAGCTCCGGGCAGCGACCACAGTGCCGCAACCACTGTTGCAATTCTAACCAGCAACTAAAGCCTTCCCAGTGGCAATGAAATTTGCACACTCATGCACACGCAGGGCCTTTATCTTCGCATCTGGCAGAGATCAGTGCGTCGACAGGACGCATAAGAAGGGTGCTTGGCCACTCGGAGCTTGTACATGCGATAGTCGAGCTCCTTGGGTGGCGGTCATTCAAGAAGCAAATGTCCCTGGACTAAGCACTCTGCGTGGTCTTGGATCTCGCCCTGCTCTGCAGTCAGGTGTCCCGGTCATAGGCAAAATCCTGTACAGCACTTTGGCCTTGACAAGTAGCAGCGAGCCGATCTGGACGAGGGTTGAAGGTCTGCAACGCTAAAGCTACCCAGTGCACTAAATGTTGAGCAAAATTATACGGATTTGGCTAAATTTGTGCCTTTGAAGGCCATTGCCCTCTGTCCTGCCATTGTACGTACAATCTGTTGCTTCTATAATAATGAATGCAAAAGGAAGTGAGTTATGTATTGGTAGCTCTGTCTTGAGGCAACTCAACCATCGCTGAAGCGATCATTTGCCCTGTGAGGTGAGCGGTTGCTCCTACAGGCATCAACGTCGCGTACCAAACTCCACCCATGCGATAGATGAGACCTGGAGCCTGACGTGCCCAAAGCACGTGACACTGGCAACCTACATCTGCGAGCGAGGGACGCAGGTTGGTAGTGACAGATGCTATTATTTGTTACTACCTACAAGAATTCCGTCTCTACTAGTTAAAAGACGGTTTTGTTCCAACGGAGGCGTAGAGCTCCACTGCCAATCACGCAGCATTTACTTCCTTCAAAGCAGATGACAACCCTCCCGGATCTCGAACGTCTTTTGACAACTCGCACTCTCACTCTCCTTTGCCCTAGAAAGTCACTGCATGGAAGTAGCTCAAAAGAGAACAATAAATCAAAGTAGCGCTGACGTGTTTCACGGAGCTCCTCCACATGTCCTGGTTCCCGAAAGCTACCTATTTGTATTTCCTTAACAAAACCATTTCTCAACTCATTTCCCCTCAATCACGCCCTTCACCTCGCCTTTGCTGTCCAAGCAATATCAAAGGTCATTGGCGGTCGGGCGAACAGAGGGCCACGACGTGCATTCCAAGTGTCATGCTGTGGTGCTGCATTTCACGTGACACTCACGAGCTTCAAATAGCTCATTTGACACTGATTAAGTTGGGTTGGAAGGAATCCTGTAGGAACAATGACCTCAATGCTGAAAGGTGTCAATCTAACATTCAATCTCATTCCCAAATGTCGCGAAATAGAACCGAGAGTTATTCGTAGCAACACAGACTCTGTGTCTGCAGTCAAATCGCAGCCACAATCTCGATGCAGTCGTAAAAAAAGAGGTCGGAAATACAGCAAAAGCGTGCCGCCGCAGTTTCGAGGGCCTAAAGCAGTTGACTCGAACTATCACAACCCCGGGGATGGTCAGCCACTTCAACCAGGCCGTCGTGGTGTTGAAAAACTCCTTCCCACCAATTTCACCAACGTGGAGTGCCCATCTTGTCAGAGAATTTATACAAGACGATCTTTAAACTTTCACCTCAAAGTTTGTGCTATGCGTCAAGCGGAGGAGGAAAAACGACGAAATGCAATTGAATCGGCAATTGAAAGGCAGAAACGGGGGCCTTCCAGACCACCTGGCAAACCCTGCTACATTTGTGGTCGTCGCTACACCAAGAGTTCGTGGGACTGGCATGAACCAAAGTGTCAGGAGCAATGGAACACATGGCATAGTCGTCTTCCCAAAGGCCTTCAACATCAGGGTGGACTCTTGAAACCCAACACGGATGATGAAACCCTGGAAGCTGTAGTAGTGCAGGAGAAAGCTGCAGGAAACCTCAATTTCAACAAAAAAGACGCCCTTGAAAAGGTGTTGTTTGAAGCGAGTCGCGTCAATGCTTTACCTGTATAGGCGCCCGCCTAAGTTTTACCCACCAACAAGAACAGAGACCTTCCTCTCCATCGCAAAGCAAACTTTCCTTCCAATTGTTAATGCAATTTGGCCGACTGGTTCGGTTCCAGGAGGTGTGAAAATACCCTTAAATCTCGAATTTCTGGCAGTCCTTTTTCCCATGGAGCATTCTCAAGTACAGTAAAGTCTGCAGTGGAGGCTATCTCCTCTTTGCGGAGTGTGTGAACTCGACTGGGGGAGACCTAATTAGGGCTCGCCTGGGTGATGCAGTCGAAGCATTTCCCTTAATGGCATTTACCAATGCGACAACTGTTGCTAATGCCTCGGAGCTTTCTCCCACCAAATTTAATGTTTTGCAATATTGAGGAAGGCGTTCAAATGAACGTCCTCCATGGGCGATTGAGGTAGTGGATCTCACGAGGTTCGTCTACCGTCTCGACACACTACACTTCTTCTACAAGTCGTGTAGACCTCCTTCCCTGTTGAGGTATGAGCCTGGCTGGACTCTGTTTCTCAGTGAGTGATGTAGGCAACAATCTCGATGCATGTTAATAAAGTAAGGAGGTTTCTATCATCTATACTGCACAAAAAATCCAAAAATGATGGTGTAGCGTCTCGAGACTGGCTTGGACAGCATACAAATTGAGCAGGGCGTTGGAGGCCTGCCTACCCACGCGGGGCAAAATGACCACCTAAATGACCACAAGCCAAAAAAAAAGGGTGTTGCAGAGCCTCTCTTCCTTTGAACGTCGTCTCCAACGCTCCTTGCGTCAGCCATCACAAGGTAACCGGTGCTAGGAGAAACACCTACGAGCCAACCCTGCCAAGTCATCGGCATCACTGATGTCTCTTGGCAGTTCGATTAGCCTTAAGGTTACGTCGGGCATGGAAGGTAAAAAATAGAAGAGATTCTGCCGACCATTAATGTGTCAATAGAAAGACGTTAAAACACCGGTCTCCTTAACCAGGTGGGATAGGGAAATTGTTGAAGTGATTCACTTCCATGTGTTAATGACTTTCTGCAAAACACGGGAATGCAGTAGATGCCGAAGACAGACGTCATTCTCAGCCCTCCTGCCATGGGAATGAAAGGAATTCTCTCGTCTGTAGCGCATGCACTTCCTTCGCACCGCTACATTTTGTCACAGGCGGTGTAGCTAAGGATAGAGATCCTATAAAGTCGGGTCCGCTAACCGCTGCTGCCATTGTGGCGTCCCCAGACTTCCTCGAGAGTAAAAGGAGGCATAACACTAAAGCAGAGTAGAAATCTTCAGAAAACGAAGGAAGATTGAGGCCACTGGTACGGCTCAGAGGCCAGATCCAAATCGTAATCAAAAACAACAGTCAATTAAAGACAGTATCACGAAGAGAAATAATGTTTTTCATCTAAATTTACACACACAAGTAAAATTTTCTTATAAGATAAATGAATGAATAAATGCATAATAAATGAATGGTAATAGGGATAAATACGATATGAATACTGGATGGATGGATGGAAGGATGGATACAGGAGGGATGGATGGATACAGGATGGATGGATGGATACAGAATGCATGGATGGATGGATGGATGGATGGATGGATGGATGGATGGATGGATGGATGGATGGATGGATGGATGGATGGATGGATGGATGGATGGATGGATGGATGGATGGATGGATGGATGGATGGATGGATGGATGGATGGATGGATGGATGGATGGATGGATGGATGGATACAGGATGGATGGATGGATACAGGATGGATGGATGGATACAGGATGGATGGATGGATGGATGGATGGATGGATGGATGGATGGATGGATGGATGGATGGATGGATGGATGGATGGATGGATACAGGATGGATGGATGGATGGATGGATGGATGGATGGATGGATGGATGGATGGATGGATGGATGGATGGATGGATGGATACAGGATGGATGGATGGATGGATGGATGGATGGATGGATGGATGGATGGATGGATGGATGGATACAGGATGGATGGATGGATGGATGGATGGATGGATGGATGGATACAGGATGGATGGATGGATACAGGATGGATGGATACAGGATGGATGGATACAGGATGGATGGATGGATGGATGGATGGATGGATGGATGGATGGATGGATGGATGGATGGATGGATGGATGGATGGATGGATGGATGGATACAGGATGGATGGATGGATACAGGATGGATGGATGGATGGATGGATGGATGGATACAGGATGGATGGATGGATACAGGATGGATGGATGGATACAGGATGGATGGATGGATGGATGGATGGATGGATGGATGGATGGATGGATGGATGGATGGATGGATGGATGGATGGATGGATGGATACAGGATGGATGGATGGATACAGGATGGATGGATGGATGGATGGATGGATGGATGGATGATGGATGGATGGATGGATGGATGGATGGATGGATGGATGGATGGATGGATGGATGGATGGATGGATGGATGGATGGATGGATGGATGGATGGATGGATGGATGGATGGATGGATGGATGGATGGATGGATGGATGGATGGATGGATACAGGATGGATGGATACAGGATGGATGGATGGATACAGGATGGATGGATACAGGATGGATGGATGGATGGATACAGGATGGATGGATGGATGGATGGATGGATACAGGATGGATGGATGGATGGATGGATACAGGATGGATACAGGATGGATGGATGGATGGATGGATGGATACAGGATGGATGGATGGATGGATGGATGGATGGATGGATGGATGGATGGATGGATGGATGGATGGATACAGGATGGATGGATGGATGGATGGATGGATGGATGGATGGATGGATGGATGGATGGATGGATGGATGGATACAGGATGGATGGATGGATGGATGGATACAGGATGGATACAGGATGGATGGATACAGGATGGATGGATGGATACAGGATGGATGGATGGATGGATGGATACAGGATGGATGGACGGATGGATGGATGGATACAGGATGGATGGATGGATGGATGGATGGATACAGGATGGATGGATGGATGGATACAGGATGGATGGATACAGGATGGATGGATGGATGGATGGATGGATGGATGGATGGATGGATGGATGGATGGATGGATGGATGGATGGATGGATGGATACAGGATGGATGGATGGATGGATGGATGGATACAGGATGGATGGATGGATGGATGGATGGATGGATGGATGGATGGATGGATGGATGGATGGATGGATGGATGGATGGATGGATGGATGGATGGATGGATGGATGGATGGATGGATACAGGATGGATGGATACAGGATGGATGGATGGATACAGGATGGATGGATGGATGGATGGATGGATGGATGGATGGATACAGGATGGATACAGGATGGATGGATGGATGGATGGATACAGGATGGATGGATGGATGGATGGATGGATGGATGGATGGATGGATGGATGGATGGATGGATGGATGGATGGATGGATGGATGGATGGATGGATACAGGATGGATGGATACAGGATGGATGGATGGATACAGGATGGATGGATACAGGATGGATGGATGGATGGATACAGGATGGATGGATGGATGGATGGATGGATACAGGATGGATGGATGGATGGATGGATGGATGGATGGATGGATGGATGGATGGATGGATGGATGGATGGATGGATGGATGGATACAGGATGGATGGATACAGGATGGATGGATGGATACAGGATGGATGGATGGATGGATGGATGGATGGATGGATGGATGGATACAGGATGGATACAGGATGGATGGATGGATGGATGGATACAGGATGGATGGATGGATGGATGGATGGATGGATGGATGGATGGATGGATGGATGGATGGATGGATGGATGGATGGATGGATACAGGATGGATGGATACAGGATGGATGGATGGATACAGGATGGATGGATACAGGATGGATGGATGGATGGATACAGGATGGATGGATGGATGGATGGATGGATACAGGATGGATGGATGGATGGATGGATGGATGGATGGATGGATGGATGGATGGATGGATGGATGGATGGATGGATGGATGGATGGATGGATGGATGGATGGATGGATGGATGGATGGATGGATGGATGGATGGATACAGGATGGATGGATACAGGATGGATGGATACAGGATGGATGGATGGATGGATGGATGGATGGATGGATGGATGGATGGATGGATACAGGATGGATGGATGGATGGATGGATGGATGGATACAGGATGGATGGATGGATGGATGGATGGATGGATGGATGGATGGATGGATGGATGGATGGATGGATGGATGGATGGATGGATGGATGGATGGATGGATGGATGGATGGATGGATGGATACAGGATGGATGGATGGATGGATGGATGGATGGATGGATGGATGGATGGATGGATGGATGGATGGATGGATGGATGGATGGATGGATGGATGGATGGATGGATACAGGATGGATGGATGGATACAGGATGGATGGATGGATGGATGGATGGATGGATGGATGGATGGATGGATGGATGGATGGATGGATGGATGGATGGATACAGGATGGATGGATGGATACAGGATGGATGGATGGATGGATGGATGGATACAGGATGGATGGATGGATGGATGGATGGATACAGGATGGATGGATGGATGGATGGATGGATGGATGGATGGATGGATGGATGGATGGATACAGGATGGATGGATGGATGGATGGATGGATACAGGATGGATGGATGGATACAGGATGGATGGATACAGGATGGATGGATGGATGGATGGATGGATGGATGGATGGATGGATGGATGGATGGATGGATGGATGGATGGATGGATGGATGGATGGATGGATGGATGGATGGATGGATGGATGGATACAGGATGGATACAGGATGGATGGATGGATACAGGATGGATACAGGATGGATGGATGGATACAGGATGGATACAGGATGGATGGATGGATACAGGATGGATGGATGGATGGATGGATGGATACAGGGATGGATGGATGGATGGATGGATGGATGGATGGATGGATGGATGGATGGATGGATGGATGGATGGATGGATGGATGGATGGATGGATGGATGGATGGATGGATGGATTTGGTAATTATTTGGGATGGATACGGGATGGAAACGCAACGGTTGCCAAGTGTATCCAGTCTCGGCGCACGATTTATGTATACAATAGATGTACACCACATCACCTCAAAACTTGTTTCTCTTTGCACATTTTTGTCCACAGGGTGGAATGCTTAACTGTCTCCTTCAATCAATCAGTCAATTCGGGATACTTCTGTGCATGGCTCTTTCTTTCACTGATTTACAGACGACCAAGTATTTATGGAATATCCGTGGCAGGGAATGCCACTTAACTGACAATAATGCATGTCAGGTTATAAAACATGGCATTTGCAATCGCGCTAACCTCCGAATTTGCCTGCTGGCATCGCTGCCTCACCAATTCCTCCCCTCAGGTATTTCTTCCCTGTTTCATACACTCCTTTGCATCAGTGTTGGAATGGGGTCACTTTGCTGATGTAAAGGAAGTCACTTGACGCCTGCAACATCAGTACGAACTTAGAAATGAAAAATTCTTTGCAAATTCCAAGTTTCACATCTCCTGGCAAAAAGATACCAATGCCTGGGACCAATCGTCGTCACATTTCGTCCCTTTGTGTCCAATTACTTGCACTGTATCATCAGATAAAGCATTCTTGCCACTTTTTAGCCATTAATGTGGAGACTGCTTCCATTTTTCCATGAATTTGGCTCTTTATAAAACGCTCAGCACATAGTTGTCTGAGTCAGCGAAATTTGACGGATAAATCGACTGTTTTCCGACGACGTTTTTACTACCTTTCGTCTTCCCTTCCCTGCCTTGCTTTGGCATTTTGTCTGGCGTCGAAAACCTTCCTAATGGACAACTGGCAATTCTTGACATGGTACTGACAGCTTTCTGGTTTCCATTACATCTTCCTTTTTTCACCCATAATCCCATTTGACTTCATTTGCCCATGCGCCCGTGAGCATGCATTTTTGCCTTTGTGAGTTCTGTCTAAGTCATAATAAGTATGTTCGACGAGAGGCCAAAATTGATCAAACGTTGCGAGCTGTAAATTTTCCAACAGAAAATATAGGGGGCTTATTGACGCCCTTATGACTTGTCAATCAGCCACAAACAAATCCTGCCACAGTCCCTCATGAAACTGCCTTTGTTGTTTCAGGGAAATAAATGTGATTTTATGTTGCTTCCTGCTATCACTTAGAAACCAACCAAATGGAATGTGCTAAGTGAAAGGTAGTCTAATTTTTAAAGGAAAGATACGGTAAACAGTTCCTTTAAGGAATAAATATAAGAAATCTATCTTGTAAGATCTCTTGTAACACGATTTAGGATTAGAGAGCAATTTGATCTTTGTTTGACTGAATCCTCTGTCCTGAGTGAAGGTCGTGTGAAAAATCGATTTGCACTCAGCACCGCATTTGGACCTTGTACATCACAAAGTTGTTTTAAAAGTGGGTGAACTCATTTTCCAGAAATCTAAACATTATTGGCGCCATGATTTCAAAGGCGCCTACGTGGGTTGGGTAAAATTAAAATGCGATGCACCTTGCACACATTGAGAAACTCCGATTTCGGTGGATGGATGTTTGGATCCATGCATTGATTAAATTACACCAATGATAGAAGGTCATGTGTCTGCTTGTTTGGGCCAATTATCGATGGGTAACGAAATGTGATTCACACGTCTTCATGAAGGCACCTTCACAGGTGGAAATCTGCCAAATTTGTGGCTGACTGATTAGCAGATTTTGCTTTCCCATTCATTCACTTTTACCCTCCCTCCTTCCCTCCCTTTCTCCCTTTCTCCCTTCCTCCCTCTTTCCCGCTCGCTCACTCACTTTCTGACAACTGGTCTGACATGAGGCATTTATGGAAAGTTATTTTCTCTGGATTGGCAAATAAAATGACTTTTAGTGCGGTTAAGAGATAAATGCTGGACCGACATTCACTACACGTTTCTATTGAAGGTTTCGGCCTTTGAATCTCTTTGATTTACGGGAGCCACCTTAGAGCTTTTTTCAACAAATGTGGGTATTTCGTGAAAGTCGTAAGTTAAAAAAGCAAACGGGTGTATTTGCCGTTTTTTAAATTTAAGGAAAGGGATAAGGCTTACCTTTTACTGCTATCGAACTCGTGCTGCGATTGGATAAAATGACGCGCAAGTGCGAAGACGCACGATTGGTGGGGCGATAGAGCTGTCAATGCTTTACCCACATGATCTTGATCGCAGATTATTTTCCTTCAAACTGTGAGGTTACTTTAGCCCATTTTTGCAGGAGAGGCATGAAGCCAATTCACTTAGCAGGAAGTCATAAGCAGGATTACAGGATGATCCGGTTTAGTAGTTTTCATTGTGTTATTCATCGCCAAGTTGAGATGGGTTCTTTGGTACTGTTTGGATGGTCATCATTAAACTATCCACCTACTTTCTTTTGTAATCTCCAACAGAAGGTGCTCTTAAACTTTACAGTATTTGGGGCAAAAATACCTTCTCAATAACAGTTTTTTAAAGGTACCAAAATTTTGGATTAGGGAGTGGAAAACAAAACTTTCCATCTACCAACGTATTTGACTACACCTTGACAGGTATCCGACCACCGAAAATAAACAAATGTGGAGGCATTTTTTACTACCAATCCGATCACTAGAAATAAGCGCAACTCACAGCCTTCCCGGACTTAGACACAAATCCCACTTGTTGTGGAGGTAGATTCGGCGATGGAGTCAGAGCGGGATGATGTTACAAGATGCGTGCGGAGGAGAGAACAACAAAATCGCTACTTCATGCCACCACCATTGCAGTGTGAGGGAGGGAGGGAGGGAGGGAGGGAGGGATTGAGTGAGTGAGTGAATGAGTGAGCGAAAGTAGACGGAAAAGGAGGACACACACGAACACACACACACACATACGCGCTTGCCCTCGCACACGAAGAATAAATAAAACGACACTTGGCGAAAAAGAGGACAGAAGGTGCGGGTGGTCGGCAGGTGAAAAGACGACGTGGTTGCCGCCGTCGTCGTCGTCATTTTACTCTCTCAAATCTCTCCAATCACCATCATTGTCAGATGCGAGTTTAGCATTGCCTAAGACAAGTCTCTACGAGATGCTCGCTTATTTGTCAAAGAAGGGCAAAAGTTATGCCTCCTATTCCTCGGGCAGAGTTATGCGAACCATTTGACCTTAATGGCAATAATAAAGTAGCATCGACTCTTGCCACCACTGCAGTCAGTTTGGGTGACAAAGGTCTTTATGAGCGCTTCTGTGCACTCGAAAGCAGACAAGAGAAATAAATCAGATTTGAGAAGCCACTGTTCTCATTTTTCCAGCATCTAAATGGCCGGCATGAGGCGGTACAAAACTTGGCGAGGGGTGAGGCGAAATCCACTGCTGAAGTCCTCTGCCTCAACGTTAAAGCAAAGGAAATGTGTGCACATTGGGCGGTAGGGATAAATAACAGGAAAAGGCTGACGTCAGTTGGGGTGAGGGCAAAGATAAGGCATGCATGGAATGTTGGGAGTGGTAAATCAGAAAGATAATCGTCTAAGAACAACCAGAAGTGAAAGGCTTTTTCACGCTAAAAATTCCTCAACTGGGCACCACGAAGCCCCTAACTAAACGCCTACTAATTCTCGAGTTGGACAATTTTAGAAGAGGAAAGTCTGCCTTTTTTAGTTTTTCCCTCGTTTATTGCTATTTAAAGCTACTCTTGTTAGTTCGATCTTGCCATTTTCAGCCTTGAAGGCAAAGCGATCCCGTGAAGGGAAAATACGCTACAGTTAAGGTGACAACTTGGTCCGGTCACTATTCCGGCTGCATGGAACAGTTGGGATAGCGGACGGGCCCAAAGCACGTCGGAGGGGATGGCGATGCGTACTACAGCTCGCAGTATTTCAATGATTTGATCCAGATCTTGACAATCTCCTATAACTCCATCCGTTTGATGGCACTCAAAGGGAGCATACTCGATACATTTGCCTTCTCAACGTATGCTGTCACTTCAAGAACTCTGGAAGACTTAAAGTATAAAGCGAGGGGCTCAAATCTTGCATTAAACTGAGTGAAAAGGAAAGGCAAATACACTCGTATCTCATGAGGAACGCAGTTCCCTGTCCTTCGTCCACATCGCTGAGATTCTGCGTTCGAGTGATACAATAACTCACTTAGCAGTACCAGTAGCTGGAAGTGATTATTAAGTCACATACTACTGATAGAGCACTAGCGACACCGCTTTTACATTCTGAAAGAGAATGAGAGGGAGCGTCTGGTGTGTGTGTGTGTGCGTGAGGATGCCCATAAAGCCGTCGAATATTGCGGAGAATGGGCCGCGGCTTTTGAAGTAGACCGCCAATTAATTACCCCGTAGATGCTACCGCTTCCGCTACCCAAATGCCAGCCGACGGTTTGTGGATGTGTGCCTGTGCGTTTGTGCGTGTCTGCATGTGCATGTCTGCATTTCGCTGCAAAGACTGCAAGGCTACGTCACAGGCAAATTCCCGCCCTCTTCAAAAGTGGAGAGATCCATCTACATTCTCACTCTAACCTCAACTCTGATGTTCACTGAAACCCCAGCCAATGCGATCTTCATATCAAATGACTTGAAACCTGTGTGGAGGCGAGGCAACTCCTCCCGCAATGACTTGGATCAATTGCCAAGATTTAAATAAGTATGGAATAAAAAGGTGATTAGCAGCCCCTTATAAATAATGCATTCAGTGAAAAATAACAAGCTTAAGGCTGAGGCGAGGCTCTGCGTGGTTTGGCATGATTTGGCGACTGAAGAGCCCCGAAGGTGGGCACTCTCAGTGAACAGGAAGAAGGAATGCAATTCCCTGGATCGGCGTACGGGCAAGTCGGGACGGGATGGCTGGATGTGGTCAAGGCTTGCATCACTTTTATTGCGCCCGGGTGTACGTGATGTCAGGATAATAAAAGTACACTCCAACGGGGAGAAGACAGAAATAAGGGCTGCCTCTCAGTTGAAACCCCCCGGGCAAATTGCATTCAATCCCAGCTATGAAGGCCCTCGTATGGTCAACCAAGAGGCATGAATGAGTCACTCTAAAAGGTCATTCTACTCACTCATTCCAATCAGTCAGTCAGTCACTGCATTCCCTACTTCCTCGCTTGACAAGCTCAAAATTGCCCATGTGTGCCTGATTGTTGCCGCAGAAGTTAAACGTCGCATTCTTCCTGTCTGACACCTCTGCCTCCAGTGATGGGCAGGGCCGAGGGGCTGTGCGAAC
Organism: Taenia crassiceps; assembly: GCA_023375655.1. NCBI lineage: Eukaryota > Metazoa > Platyhelminthes > Cestoda > Cyclophyllidea > Taeniidae > Taenia > Taenia crassiceps. The sequence continues at coordinate 1,081,091 of JAKROA010000011.1, forward strand.
GCACACACAAAGTCCCTCCATCCCCACCGTAAAGGTTGGGGGGTGAAGGTGCCCGGGGTTCGGGGATTCTAGTTGGCTCTGCATCTTTGTGCACCGCGTTTCTCCACACCGTTGGTGTCGTACGCACAACGGAGAAAAAGGCAAACCAAGTGCAGAGAATCTCTTTGTCTAACCACAGTGATAAAAATCGTGTGATATGAAATATTATGGGAATAGGCTGTTTGTGATTGGTGAAACTCACCGAACACGCACACATTGACCGGTCGGTCGACTGTACAGTGTGTGTGTGTGTGCACCCAAGTGGTTAGAACAGATTCTCTCTATCCACCTCAGCAGTACTATTAATGCTTGCTTGTTAAATTGTCGTGTGTTCGCAATTGCCCAATTCAGACAATGAACCTGTCACGGAGAATAAATTGAAAGTGGCATAACAACGTCACTCTTTGACGATTTCACTTTCCCCAATTTGTGAATGGGAAGTTTTGTCAGGCTGAAACTGTGCTAACTTGATGAGATTTTGTTTAGTCAAAGTGCCTCTTATGTAGGCTTTGAAATGCATCGGGCAACTTTGACCTCCTTGAGGGGCGTCGAGAAGACCATTTTTAGCAGCTGTCAGTCCATGGCACTAATTAATGCATACCATTAAGAAGGAGAAGAAGAGGAGGGAGAGGAAGAAACTAGCTGCAAAAGAAGCTAATGTTTACCTTAATTCAGATGCTGATAGACTGACTGTTATTGAAGGTGCTCAGGCCATTGCCCTCATTGGCGACTCCCTCTAAATGCATTGGCAGTGGCCATGCAGGGCGTGGTCCTCCTGCTCCTCCCATCAGTCAGTCTCTCTGACCTCTTTTGATCAACTCGCCTCCATCAGGCGGGAGCACAAAATACCACTCCTTGTCTCTCCTTCTTCCCACGAGGAAATGAGCCCCTAATTTGGACGAAAAGTACGCTCTTCAAGTGCCAATTGTGCCAAATGACACGAGTTTGCCTTGCATCTGTAGACAAGGCCAATGCAGACCATCCAAATTGCCCAATCACTTGAAGTTATAGACGAGAAGTCTCAGCACTCATTCACTCGCAAATGCATCTCGATCCAATTTCGGTGGAATCTTCTTATTGGACCAAAAAGGAGAGGAGGATCAAGTATTCACGGCGTATATTCCATTCAAAAGAGCAGCATACAGGCGAGAGCTTCAGGCAAATAAAATGCCACATTGCCTGACTGAGGATTCCCAGTAAAAAGTCCTATAAAACGAGCCCACCCTCTAGCCACGATGGTCTGGCACAAAACGAACATTCCTTCATGCTGATTGTGGTGGATTCCATCACTCTGGTATAAACAGCTCCCATCTTTTAGATTGGTCGGTCAAGCAGAAAAAAAGATGACAAGAGGTAGATTGTAAAAAAAAAGTTTTGGGTTCACACGATTCAAAAGGTATACGCGAGGATGCGTGTGTGTGTGTGTTTGGTTCTCTTATTGCGGTATAAACAAAATTACGCCTCTCCAAAATGTCAGCAATAAACCGCTCTGTTGATCTTCCCCCGCCCCCGCCCCCCCCCTCCCCCTGCCCTCACCCCAACTCCGATCTGCACGTTGAGGTGTCAATTTACTTGAAAAAGTAGCTTATCTTGTTTATCCTCCAAGCTCACCATGCAAACCAGCACTCACCACCGCCAGCGAAACCTAGGGACGTCCAGATCCGGACTCGCGTCCACCAGTGATCCTTCTAGTTGCACCAACGGAGTGTGTCACCGGGAAGCTTTCAAGTAGATGTAGAAATTTTTACGATATGAGGCTGTGTAAACTTTAAACTGTGCATTTTGACTGTCCCAGAGCGATAAAGCGATGTGTTTTTTCTGGGTGTACGGCTATCATTTGGTTTGACCATCTTTGGATCTGCTTAGCCCTCCTGAGAACCACTATTCCAGGCCAGTGACTTAGTATTTCCTCTCCATCGCTTTTTTCCACGTGCACTTCAAGATGATTGACAGGTGGAGAGAGGAGAAGTAAATTGGATTAAATAACCCGCATCTTCTCCGCTCCACCCTCCCGCATCACACCCACTCGACCTCAAGTAAACTTAGACGGTTACACCAGAGTCTGCAGAGCATGCTGCACTCGTGATGCTCCGTGGGAGACAATGAACCTGTGAAGCGCAGCACTGATAGTATTGTGCTGTCTCAAAGGTTCAAAGGTCAAAATATGCCGAAAAATTTCTTAAAGCCCAACTTTCTGCACGAAGAAAGGAGGATGCAAGGCATTTGAGCCTGGAAATGGTTTTATTGTCTCCCTATAGAGGCCAAAAGACTGACTTAGCACTAATAACTTGGCCGTACTTGACTCGTCTTGTAACACTTTGTTTATTTGGTTGTTTTTTTCGGCTACCGATTTCGATTGCAGCCACCTTAGTGGCCGTACTGTCCCCTCCGGCCGCGGCCGACCTCCGAGCCATGCCAGCTGGTCAGCTCCCTCTGTTGATTGAAAGCGTGCATTTGCCTGCAGTGTAACGCCTCCTTTTGCCTTCTGGTAAGTCTCTGGACGTTTTGACGATCGTGTTTTAGCAGTGTCCGTTATTGTAAGATACGAATTTTGTAGATCGTAGTGGCTTCATGTCTTCCCTCGCAGTGCCTAATTGTACGAATGGGTGGTCGTCAGGATCAGGTGGAGACTTTGAGGCTTGCCTTGTGAACTGACTTACTTGTAGAGGCTTGGCTCTGCATTTGCTGTATACTAAACCACCGCTTTTGGTCACACGGAGACAATATGAAGCCCCGACATGAGGAGGGTCATGCCGATCTGGTTGAGCCCTTCAATGACAGTACCAGAAGTGCAATCGATGGTCGCAATGAGATGCTTTTCACCTCCAACCACCTCAATCTTCCCTTTCAGTGGCCTTCTTTACCTCCAAAAGATTTGCAGTAAGTTGACGGTCAGCACGATTTCTATTGCCATTGGAAAACGGACGGACGGACGCACTGTTGGACACCACTCAAATGTCCCACTGCTGCAGCCGGTGACTTAGAGGCTAAGCAGTGCATTGTAAGGGTGTGTCGTTAAAACTGTGCAATTACAAATCCACGGATTTTATGGCCCGAGTCATGCGAGTACTTCACCACCGCGCTCAGTCTCATCGCGAATGCTAGGTTGAAGTGGACCGCGTTGTATTTGAGGTGAAAGCGCCTGCAAGGCGTCCGTCTCAATGATAACTCGCAAAATGTCACATTTGCCGCCTACTACCACGTGTGAAACCTTCACAGTGAAAAATAAAACTTTTAAGGATTAGAAATGTCTCTTTGTTAGGTAAATTCGGCCTCTCTGTGACGTTTCAGAGGTGAAAATTTTACCTCAAATTGGGATGGTTGCCAAGACCCGAGAGTAGGTTGCTTGTTCCTTATTACAGGGTCGCCAAAGACGAGGTCCACTTATGTTGGATGTAAAACCAATTTTGCAGCAGAGGGAAGTGTGTCCAGTACGCAGAATCTGACCAGTCTTCCAAAGGGGTTGCAGCTTCGTTGCAAACATACAGACAGCGGCCAGTTGAATGGGTCCACAGGGCACGGTCGGCCGACTTTGGCAAATCAAATGCCCTCCTAAGTCGTGATAAGGCGGAGGGATTCCCCTAGGCATGTGAGTATAAAAGGAGCTTGAGAGAGTAGCCAGCGGACTGTGGAGAGAAGGCTCCGCCCAGCTCATGAAGTGGTTGGGGAGGTGATCAGAACTGCACAGCAAGTATGTGAGAGTGGCCTTTTATTGTTGCATGTGTGTGGGTGTGCAAACTCGTAAAGGCCGCACAAACCATAATTCAAGATGTTTCATTCACCGAATAGCTGATTCACCGATGCCATAGACACATACATACTTGTTCGCATGTACGTATGTATGTGCAGCAGAAACAGAAGCGGAAGCAACTAAGGTAGTGGAGGATGATGTGGAACTAGAATGGCATCGGCAGTTAAGATGACGCTCTAATTTACTGCTCGTCTGACATGTCTTTACTGGTAAACGCCTTCACTCCTCCTCTTCCTCCTCCTCCTCCTCTGCGTCCTCTGTTGTCTGAACTTCAAACTCCCACGCGGTGATTCAAAGGAGATGGTTTTAGCATTGTGTTTTGCGTGGAGTCCTTAATAGCCGACATTAGTGTACGGCTAGTTTAAAGTCTTGGGGATTCATTGGGATGTTTGTAGTCCACTCCATGGATGCTCTCTGAATGCAAATAAGTCTCGTTTCATCAGCTCTAGAACTGGTGGAGTTTCTCTTTCACTAGAATGTAGTGGAGCTATTAACGGTATGACAATCAAGTGAACTTTGAAAGCTGCATACAAAAAGGCTTAAAAGGAATTTCAGTGTCACACCCACATGCGATTTCAGTTGGTCTACTTTACAAACCGAGTTTGCTTCGGTCTCAAGGCGTTTACAGAAACATCAGTCTGCGCTGTGTGTCTTCACCCACACTGACTAAGCAGAAAGAGAATGGCGGTGGCGTATGTCACTCACCTAATGGAGTCGACTAAACGCTGTGCATTCAGTTGATAGCAGCCGACACAATCCAGACGCTTCCAAGTTTGCCCTTGTTTCAAGTCACTTCTTCCATCCATGTTATTGGAAAAGCCTCGTGCTCTTGAGATCACCTGTCAATCCACTGAGACCGGTTTTGGTATTGTAGTGGTCGTTGGGCCAACGAGCACATCATGTAGTGTCGTCGAACAATCCCCTCGCCGCTACTCACCGCACGCAGATCCAGGGCACACACCACTTCTTCACAACAACGCCTCCATTGTGTGTGTGTGTGTCTGATTCACTGCAGACAGAAGTGCTTTCTGTGAATTTCTAGTTGAAGTGCAAACAAATGTGTCTGAGAGTGGGTGAACATGTTGGAAGTTGAGCTGCTGCATGACACTGCAAGCGCTCACCGTGCAATTGAGGCTGGGAGGGCAAGAAACGGGGATAAAGGTGGGAACAAGCCGCCTCTCTGTTCTCATGCTCGCCTTCCCCACCTCTTCGGAGCAAAATTACTGTCCTCTTGTCATCGGTATTTCACAGCTAAATTGCCAAATGCAGGATGGAATTGACGTCTTGGGAAGGCATTTGAGGCAGCTATGGAAGTGGTTTGCTAGAATTTGCATCAAGTGTGTATGATCGCAAGGGGAAGCACCGCCTACTGCAGCAGTAAATGTTTTAATGACTCAACTTTTTCCTATAAAACTCCTCTTGCCTTGCATTTAGGCCAACATCAGTGGCATTTTCACCTCAAGATAAATGAGATGAGGAGCGTGTTATTGAAGTGCTGTCACGAGTTGCTAAAGTTGCAGGAAATTTAAGGAAGCACTCATGGGAATTGCATCTGGAAAGACTATCAAGTGCGGCTTGAAGTAAACAATGCCGACGCCTCCACGGTGCGTCTACGCAGTAGGTCGTTAAGGAACGTGATAGAAGCACTTGCCTTTTGGAGCGAGTGTTGCATGGAAAAGCGTGCTGAGAACTTTTTCACGCAACCATTCATCTCTTGCGTTTGCCTACCAATTTCTCGAGCTTATTTATGGCGATTGGCACTGGCAGTGCCTCTCCCAATCAAATCTCAACCTGGTTGATTGCTTGACTGATGTTTGGACAACTCTGTCCGTAGGTTTATGACACCCGTATGCATACTTTACTCCGGAATGATATAATTTTTAGAGTTCCACGGGACTGGAAGCCCCGTTGGTACTCAAGTACAAAGCAGGAATGACCAACTCAGCAATAAAATTTGCCCCCAAGACTAACAACAAAGCCATCCGTCAGTAAGGCCTTTGTTCCTTTCATTCCTGTTTTTCTCCTTCGGGTTTCGCATACCGACAAGTTGAGTGCTTAAGCGGTTTCTACATGGATGAGACTGGCAGCTCCTACAGAGAACACGACTTCAGACTTCTTTATCATTCACCCTACATCCCTGCTACAAAAACATGAAATTCTGTGCCTCGATGCTGTCCGTTCGAGGCATAAGCGCTCCACTTACCCACTTTTCTCCGTCTTGGTTGTATTTCCAAGTGATGTTTTCTGTCTTGTATGACCTTGGCTAATCGTTAAATGCAGAGGACAATCATTTGAAAGGTGAGGTTAGGATAACTACAGAAAAACAATTCCTTCTTCTCTTCCTTACGACTTTGGGACCTCCTAGTGAACATGGGCTTCCAGCATGGCTTCCTTCGCGTTCTACAAATCCTCTGAAAATTGAGGCAAATTCGATTTCTCAGGCAGGATGCCTTGATTCTTATCTTCCAGCCTGAAAAAAACAGTCTTTAGCAAGGAAATCGAGACAGGGATGAAATTATGGAGATGAATTGACGCCTACTTATGCTTTGCGAAGCATGTAAACAATCAAATGTGCTCACCAACTTTACAAGTCATAAAAAGTCACCTCCTTAAACCGGAATCAGTCCAAATCTCTGCCAACTTAACCATCAAACCATCAAGGCGCGGTCACCGGGAGATATGCACAACACCAGTGCCACTCCGAAGGCCATTTTCAAATAGCGGTGACTTGCGAGTATAAAGTAGGACCAAAACTCCTCCTTTATTACGACTTCAAGGTGTGACAAAAACACCAAGTCCAAGTAGTCAGCACCGCACATATATGTGCACACTACTGGCACATACACGTGCTCTCACCTCATTTAATTTCATCTCTCGCCTTCACGAATGTCATTCTCTCTCTCTCTCTCTCAGAGAGTGACTCCGTCCAAGACCTGTTTGTGTGAGAGAACTGACGGACGCGTGTATGGCAGGAATCAACGCGTCTAATGTGGCATCCACTCACCCATTCACTGAGTTGCAAAAAACACATGCACACACGATGCACAGATGGTGCTCTCTCTCTCTCTCTCTCTCTCTCTCTTGGGTATCTTAAGGCGACTCGTGTGCTAGGCAGTCTGGATACCAAGTAAATGCGGGTGGCACATTCACTTCCAGATCCATCCCTAAGGCCAGCTGAAGAACCAGTGACCAGAATGGCTTAAAACAATTGAGGACCGCTTGTGACCCAAGAACGAAGGATGGTGGCTAGAAGGCGCCTATGCCACTAGGCTTGATGGAGCAAGTACTGCCTTGCTGAGTTTGATCAAGAGCTTCCATATCCACAGGTCTGTACAATAATATAACCAACCGACCTACACGGATCATGGCGTGCAGAAACTTGACATTAAAAAAAATGCTCAGTATCTTCTTGGTTGACACCAGAGGCTCGTAGCAAAGTTCTCCTATAACATTGAGAGGAGGTGCAGTGTGTGGTAGGGAAACGTGCTTCCCAGGAATGGAGGCATTGTGTATGGCGAGACCCTCTCTCTCTTGGTTAATGATGATTTTCGCGAAGTTGTTGATTGGTGCACCTCCAAAACATATAAAAAATATCCTTTTCCAGAGGTTAGCATCTTAACTAATGAAGCAGTCAGTTTACATCTGCATTGGTAAGGATTAATATGGCAAAGGGTTGATAATAAACAAATGGGTCCTCCTCACACCCAGTTCGAAAGCAGTCGACTGAGCATTTTGTAAACGAATCATTCATTCACTAGAGCATTTTCCTTAGGTCAAATAGATTTGCCTGGGATCCACCCACTCGATGTTACAGAATCAGAGAGTTTATGGATATGGCGAAAGTACTACACTTACAAGGCAACATAAGAACTTGCCTCACCGTACATTCAGTAAGCCTTGCTTGTGAGAAGCAAAAGGAAGGAGAAGAAGAGCCATAAAAATGACAATTGAAATTTATTGGGCATAGAGGAGTCAGCTATGGGCCTAGGTCAGTATTGTTGTTTGTATTCGCTTTCTTCGCTTGAATACTTCCAATTGCAATGGGGAGAATTTTCTTCCCTATAGTTAGCGTGACTTGCCTTACATTTTATGCATATCCATTGTAAAGAAAGGCTAATAAAAGCTCGGTAAATGAAACTAGATTCATAATTTATGTCACTAATCTCGTCAAACCTTGGTGCTAACTTCGTCACCTTTAAAAGGACTGCTTTCTGCCCATCGCTACCCATCATCAAGGTGTCCAAGCATGTTCAATGCATAATTTGTGCATTTTATCTTTAAAAATGATTTACACTAAAGCTACTAATTTATAGATTTTAAATCTTTAATCCAAAGTCACTGTACCAAGCTAATCGGCGGTGTCATTATGTCTGTTTCACAAAGGCTGGACCGAATCAAGAAATGATAGCTTATCCAGACCTTCTTAACAAAAGGTAAAAAAGCTACATTATAACAGCTCAAAATTTTGGAAAGCTCGCAGATCTCGCCTTTAAACTATAGCATTTTTCTGATCCAAAATAAAGTGTGATTCCATCACCACATCAAATTGCTCTTCTTTGCATGTAACTCGACTCTGAGAAATCTTTGTCCTTATAAGGGAGAGGACTACTTTTTGCTGCCCCTTTTTTGAGGCCTTGAGTATGGTTAGTGTGTGCTGTCAAACAGCCAATCACGCGTGCCTAAATTATAGTTGGAACTGACGAGGGCTCACAAACTTCTGATTGTCTCAGATTTTCCCACCGTGATTTTTTTAAAGTTCAATCTATTTCAAACAATAAATCATACAGTTGTAGAAGTTTTTTGAATTGAAAATGTATTTACGATTATTTTGATCATTTTAGTGCGAGTCAGTAGGAAAATTCATATTTCTAAATTTGGGGATTCAAAAATTTTCATTTTTTGCCATATTTGTTTAAATTTCTCTTTGCATACTATTTTCAAACGCTGAAATAAATCTATGACAACCTTTGGTGGTTAAAATTCCCTTTGATGATCGAGAGATTAAGCAAAACTTTGAAATGGAGTGCTCGGTTGGGGCCCGGATAAAACCATTGGTCAAGACGGCATTGCGCACAGCTGATGTCCGTTCTTGCTGATTGGTTGGCTGCGCGTTGCGCTTTTGAATGAATAATGTCTGACTGCCAATGAAAGAGCGGAATAGGCGTACACGTACGCACTCACATAAAATACAGCGCGCGGGTTACATTGAGTGGTTCAGAAATAACGCAGTTACACGCACGCACACGGAGAGGAACAGCTGCAGAAGAAATACGCGCTTGAGAACACAGGCTATCCAACACACACACACACAAACACACTCGCATCCTACTGTCGTGCTTCGCTGTGTGCGCGTGCAAGTGTGTATGTTTGTGTTTGACCGTTCGTGTATGCACACAGGGGCAAGTCATGCCTTAGAGATCTGTGGATTATATTACTACCACTATTATTGCTTCGACAAATATAGCAACAACCGCCGCTGCAAATGCAACTGTACAAATATTCGATGCCTTTCCAAGTCTTTCTGCTCCCACCGACCTCCAAATTCATCTCCTCATCCTCCACCTCCTCCTCTTCCTCCACCTCCCGCGGACTACATATCCTGCTGATCTTACTCTTTACTTCCCTGCTGAAATCATGTGGTAAGCCGCAAAACCCTCTTCAATTTCCATCTTCTTCGATGCAAATTTTCACAGTGCACATTCAGAAATCATGAAATCCAATTACTCATTAATTGCATTAATCCGTTTGTTTCAAGTGGACCCAAGAGTTGACGTTATTCCGCATTATTATTTTAGGGGCCATTTATGAACGCTGTCTATCATTTAAAGCCCTCTAGAATGTGCGTAGTGTTATTAGATGCCAGCCTTTGAAAAAGATGCCAACTGTTTCCCAAAGTTGTTCGCCAAATAGTACTGCTTCACAGTAACCACACTCACATTGATGATTAACGTAATGAATAAAAGTGACCCAAGCATTGCCTGTGGGGCTGCTTTTGGCCTTCCATTCACCTAATTATTCCACCTACATTCTATTTTTGCATGTCCCCAAAGAATGCCTTCAATGTAGCATTCCCAGGTTACTTGCTTTCGGCAATTAGTCTTGACAACAAGACCTGACTTATCCAAACGTCCTCTCATCTGTTCTCATTGATTTTGACTAATTCCTAAAATTTCCAATCCCTAAGAAATTTCTGCAGCACCGTTGTTGAAGGCGCAAAACAGTTCATAAAATGAAAATCATCCGCAAATTGCTGGAGGCGAATCCTGCTGTCCCAGCTCCGTCACTGTCCCCGTAGTAGTGATTAAAGAAAGGCCAAGCATTCTCTTCGTGTGCAGCATTTGGTAAACAGCAGAGGCGGGGGCACTGGCGTGGATGAATGCAGATATAAATGTGAATCGTCACATTTCGGGGCTTGCCAATTAAAATGTCACAGTCAGTGCATGTAGTCGTCTCCCCACACGCAGTATTTAAAAAAAAAAAAAACGAATGCGTCCCCATTGCCTGTTAAGTTTACTAGTTAGTCAGATAGTTGTGGCATGAATAATTAGCTCCATTTTCAAGGCTACTTTCATTTTGGCTATCCAAAGTCCATGTGAGGTGTTTCTGAGCATCCGCTTTCAGAAGTACACGCAGAGAAAGAAAAGTGGGAGAGATGGGGAGCACCAATTCGTAAAATTTGTCTGCCCAATCACTCCTCATTAATTAGAATTCACATTTGGTTTTATGAAGTGTGTAAGTGAGCTGGATTGTTGTATGTGTATGTGAGGATGCATGCAGCCATAATTCAAGGCGGCACTCCTTGTGCTTCAAAGCCAACTATCTTGCGTGCATACGCACACATTTAACCTTCGCAGCTGTCTACAGGGCCATTGCGGACTTGTAAATGCCATCGCACTCTTCATGAGAGGAGATGAAGGGGTCATTTTCATGGTCCCAGCGCCTCCTTGCCCAACTCTTGTTAGGCCATTCTAGACTAGGAGTAATTTTCCACCAAAGTTCAGCGTCACAACTGCTTGTAGTAAACTAGGTCAAAAATAGATTAAATGACGAGATTTGATGTGTTCTTGGAATAAATGTACTTAAGTGAAACGGTCACTTTGGTGCTGCACGTGTTGTTAATCCATCGGGGCAATTGAAAATCTTGGTTCCGGTAGACATTGCTGCATCAAGCACACGTGGGAAGGGTCTGTAGCCAGGTGGAAGACGATCGACAAGTTGCTGGTTGTGGTGACGTACTCACAATCACCTTAAGTTATATTAAAAAGTTCCAGGATTCTGCATCTCTGTTAGTCTTTGATCTGTGCTGGAAGCACTAATCAGTCAATTTACCTATCTGAAGACCTTTTTTTGTTGTCCTGTCGAACCATTTTTAAGACCAGGCTGTCTAAGGCCTATTGATGTCCGGCAGATATTTGGCTCTAAGTTTTATAGGACTCCTGAATTTATCCTATCATTTTGTACCAAATTCTGCACGTCTTTCCATTTGGACCTTTAAGTAGCTGGCGAGATTTTCGATGCAATTTAAACAACAGATTTAAAAGAGCTACAGTGTGTTAAAATATTAATGTTTTTTGCATATTGCAGATCGTAGTGGAGTCACTAGGTGCTGAAATTTTAGTTAAAATTTTATTATTACGGAAACCTTTGGTACAAACGACTTTTGAACTCTGCCATTTGATTGCCCCTATTTCTTTGGTTGTATATTTGAAATGTAATTTTAACTTACAATACATCCCTGAAGTCCCGGAAGGTCAGTTCTTTGGTCAATGACCACATTTTTTACGACAAGTTATGCTGCGCCCCATGAGTTTTTTGGCCCCACTAAAAGTATGCACTGCAGAGCTCTCCTATTTACTCTTTAATGCATTGATCGACTAGGATGCAACCTTTAATCCTGTTGGAACTATTTACACGAGGACTTTTAAGGTCTGCCCATGTTGTTTTTTGCAGTACGTTTTGTTTAAATATTCACCCCCGAAGTCGCAGTAAGCCAATCCAGCATGCAAAGCAATATATTTGGCGCACAGAAGGGCTGGGAGGCGAAAGCACTAACTTTTGAGACTATAGAACTTCCCTAACTTGACATACGTCCATTTGAATCCCAGTTTCTTAGAATGCGATAAATTTGAATGATTTTTGAGTTTCCTCAAGTCTTTGGTAGTCAGTTTTGCCTAACTGATATGCGATTGGTTACTACTTAACCAATAAATCGATCAGATTAAATTTAACGCTCCTGTGGTTGGACAATGCCGTAGCCAATCGGGCGACGAGACCTAAATGACTCCTCGATTGTTGATTTTCTCAATCTTCGCCAATTCACAAAAAATATTACCGGGTAGCGAGAGGCCGAAATGGTGAGGAGTCGTGTCACAACTGTTTTCTTCTGTCATGTAGGCGGGAATTTATGCCCTTCTTGTGTCTGTGGCACACAGCCATTCGGTTACATGCGTTTGCGTATTTAATAAAATTACCACCTACGTTGGCCGCAGCAGTTCCCAGTCACACCCGAAGGGCGGAGTTAATTTCTGGAGCCGTCTCCCATCTCCTTGGCTGAATTGGCGATGGTTTGAATCCGTGCCAGCGCAGATAAACATCAGGCTCACACACTTACAACTCCGCAAACGGACGAACGCCTTTGAATAAACAAATCCGTTCATAGGTTGGGCAGCCACGGATGAAGGCTGCATTATTTTGAATGTCTGTGTGTTCTTGTGCTCGACCGGTACCCGTTTGATTGACTGGTTAGGTAAGCTTGGAGTATGTTAGTGATGTCTACCCACTTGTCTGATTCTTGAAGACAGACGTTCCGAATTAGCTTTCGAAACCCAGAAGTGATTTGGATGCAGAGTCTAATGTCCAAATTCAAACAAGGGCTTCTTCAATTTCTACTTTTAAACCCTCATTCATTCATCTTTTCGCTTTTGAAATAAACTTTGCGTTAATTACCACCTTGGATAAGGTGAAAGTAAACTTGACAAACTTTCCCTCTTTTATGACCCAGAGTTCACTCGATGGTAATCCCCAACACCTGAAATCCATTGATTTGCTTTAAATGCTGATGTTTTTGAGAGATCAAGGCTCTTGGATATTTTTATTTGCTGCGATAGTCTATTCTTTCCTGCAATCCTCAAAGGGGTACACCTCACTCGACTTGGCCAAGTGTTAGTCACGAAGGCGCCCATGTCAATAGCTGGTAGCTCCTTTGACGGGGATGAAGCACCGTTTAACTGTAACGATGCTCGATCTCACCTATTTTCCAGTGAAGCTTAAGAAATGATAACTTTCGTGATCACTCAGCTCTCAGCCATTATTTGAGGGAAGCAAGATTTTTGTCAGCGCTGTTGACGCAGGTCTACGCAACTGGAATGGCAGAATATGACAGAACGAACAATGCGACAGTTGCTGGGCTACTGAAAGATGGACAGAAGTCGAGGGATGGATGGATGGAGGGGAGAGAGGGACGGTGGATTTTTCTGGGCCGACGCATTAGGTCGGTTCATGTGTGACCCACTTCCTAACCAGCACACCTGCTGTTTTTTGGGCCCCGACCTCGTTCTACTTGCCCCAAAACACCAGAAAAATAATACCAACGTTACCATCCATTCCGGGTGAAGAAATCAATAGGTCAAAGGTGATGGACGAGGCATCAAAGCCTCGAATGCCCTTCTGCACAACAAAGCGCTGTACATTTACTGTGTGGCTATGGTGATGGCCTGGTGCCAGCGATGATAAATTAGCGAGTTAGCAACATTTATCCTGGTCCTATAATCACCCATTTAGGCAGTTAAAATAGGGTGTCCACTAAAGGCAGACCGGAAGGCGTCTTTTAGAAGAGACAGGTGTTGTGTACTTGTGTATAATTAGGCAGATAATGGCGGGTAGACAGATAACAAATCGAACCATCACTGCTTCCTTGTTCATTATGCCTAATTGCCGCGCATACCAGACACATACTGCCGCCTCCTAGTTAATGCGTTAGTTTGAAGTCTGGGACAACTAGGAAGCGGGAAGGGCAAACGCCTCTGGGACGCGGAGCAATCCTGCATCCATCGAATTAGGGTGCGATTGTTTCAGTGGAACACAAAAGTAACTGTTAGCCGAGCCGGTGAACAAAGCTCTCACTTCACCCTCCACTCATGCGTATGCGTGCCCATGCCTGCCTGTGTGCACACATGCATTCATGTGTGCGTACGTGTGTGCGTACGTGCGCGCGTGCGTGACTATGTGCGTGCGTAAGTGCGCGTTCGCATACTTGTACGCACGCGTTTTTACACGCGTCTTTATTAATCATCGGCGTTATCATCAACAGTCGTGTATTAGTAGTATTTGAGGCTGAAAAAGCGGGTGCCTTCTCCCTTCCCTCTTGCTCGCTTACTAGTCAAGTACTTCTACACCAGCCTGTGTTGCGCCCCATGCCATGCATTGTAGGCCAGATGTTTACAGTTAAAAATGCGTTTAAAAAGTGCGTTTGGACTCAGCATCATCGAAGTTGTTGGAGTGAGATGCTACACTGCAACTCAGAATAGTGGTATGGCACAGAGATAAAGGATTTAAAATAGGAAAAAAAAGGTGAGAATTTGGCGTCTGGAGATTGACAAAGAGGAGACGTGACTAGTCGCAAAGCATTTGACCTTAGAAGTGGTGGTTTTATTGCAACTGCTAAGGGAGAGACAGTTGATGGTAATATCTCATCAGTGACCGTTTGATAAAGAAAAAGTGAAGTGGGAAGACAGTAATTTATTGGCTAGAGTGATACTGACATTTCGTGGACATCGCAGTACCCTTTTCAGGTACTCTGTGGTCGTTTTGAGGACTCTCTAGGCCCAAAAACTGGTGGTCAACTTGCCATGTCATTGCTCTGTAACTTGTGTTGATCAGAGGCTGGCAATTTACTGCCTCGGCTGAACCCTGGTACTCATTTATACGCTAACATCGTTCCTCACAATGGCTAATAAAGTGATTGACTTTGGACTAAAGGTCTATTTTAGTGCATTACAAGTATCTTGCCGGTCCTACCTTGTCTTTAAGCCTTCCAACTGTGGGTTCTGTCACCTTCTTCCGCCTCAATCAGGATAATAGACAGAAAGCCCTTCAACGATTGATTAAAGTACCAAGGTCTGCACCGACGGCACTTTGGCAAGAGCGTGTGTGCCCGATGGTCGACCTTTTGGGTGCCTTAAGGTCTCGTGCTTTACTCGTTCGGTCAAGCTGCACTCACGTGTGATGCAACTTTTACCTGTTCTCGAAGCAAGTCGGCACTACATTTTAATCGTAGCTGTAGGGGATTAATCTTTAAAGCTTAATGCCACCACTTTTTTGATGGCTCAAATCTCTTGCTTGTGGTAGGCAAAACTTGAGGAGGTAACTGTCAGTGTCCATGGCATGACATTAAATACAGGCTGGTTTTAATCCGAAACACGAAGAAGTCTTCCACTTCCAACTTAAACTTAGTAGCAGCCACTTTGATTGCACTTAGTAAGTGACAAAGAGTCCATTTAAACCAGTTCCGTGCGATGTTGGCATCAAGTCAAGGCGGAGCTTTTGAATTTATGGTCTGTACTACTCTGACTGCAGGTGACGTGACCTCTTCGGCTCCACCAGACAGAGCACCTCCAGCTACGATTACATTGGGTGCGTGAATGAATGTAGATATCCCCACAGACGTCTAATCGACAACTCCTAGTGATAGTATTGGCTGCCATCGCACAGCAAAGCAGTCGTGTCTGCAAGCATTCAGACGGCAAGTGGAACGTGAACAGCATACAGCTAAAACGTCCCAAAATTACGCATTCAAATCAACTGTTCTATGGAAAAGAGGATCACAAAGAGATTTGGGAGAAGGTTTCAAGAAGTCGCCACTTCTAAATATGCATTGTTTTCTCTGTTCAAAATTGATTATGTGCCTACACATTCAGACTTCCACTGCTGAGCTATAAGTGGGGATTTTATAAGGGGGAAAAGAGGAGAGAGAGAGAGAGAGAGAGGGATAGGAAGTACGGCCTTGTGATGTTGAAAAAGCCCTTCCCAGTCGCCAACACCAAAACGAGTAGCAAGATGGAGAGAACAGAACATTAATCACACAAGCAGAATTGGTGGAGTAGTGACTCCCTCAACGGCCTATTGTTCTCTCTGAGCAGTGAAAGAGAGAGAGACAGGGAGAGGGGGAGGCATGATTAATGTCTCTCCGGTTAGAAACGCGAATGCGTGACCGCTCTACACTTTATCGCCCCTATTCTCTGTCCTCTCTTCAGAGGCTGCCAACGCGTGCGATGCGCAACCCTGTAAGAACGGCGCTACTTGCCGAGAGCGAGTGGTTCCACAGAGCATCTACTTTGACTCGCAAAACCTTCTGCCCTATGAGTGCGACTGTCCTTTTGGATGGGAGGGTGTTAATTGCACCATCAATGTGGATGATTGCAAGGGCAATCCCTGTCTCAATGGTGGCCAATGCGAGGATCGACCCAACGCACAATTCGTCTGCCACTGTAGCGAAGGCTTCATTGGTGAGTTGTGCATTCAGTGCTACTTATTTAACCCGTGAGTAGCGATTTGCGAAAACAAGCATTTCGGTGATGGATTACTTCAAGAGGAGTAGGTGGTCATCTTTATAGCCAAGTCTTTGATAGCTACTGACATTCTGTAATATTTGTGGAATGCCACCCCTTTTCTGGAGTTAATTGTGAACTCTTGGCTGGTAAACTGAGGCAAAGTGAGTGAGAAGTCAAATTGTATTATGGGCCAGTGAAACGGGCATTAGCTTCAATAATTGCCCGCCAGTGAGTGGAGGTCTTTTTCTTCGTCATGCAATATGTAAGTCTACGAGGCACCAAAACACCTATTTCGATGGCTTCTTTGGCGAGGACCAGTCTAAAATTCGCCTTGGTTTTAGGCAGTGGATTGGGACTAAGGAAGGTTTTTGCAACAACCTCTGCTATAAAATTGTTCTGCAATTCTGATGTGCGGAAGAACTTGATAAGTCATGGCAAAAAATTCACGCTCAAGTTAGTTAACTTGGTGGCAAAAAAAATGAAGAATTGAAAGGCAAAAGGATAGCACCCACCTCTTGCCTGAAGCGCGATGCTGAAGGCACTGGATTTCTCACACCTCCGCTTCAGTTTTCATACATATTCATGTCTGAAAAAGTTTATTCTTACCCTCACTCACTCACAGCTTCCTTCTAAGCATGACTTCCAGCTTCCAGCTCTAATATCGTCGCGTAAGGTTATGGCTCCGGGAGAAGATATGTGATTGGCAACGAGCGAAGGGTCACAGGCATTGCATTGGTTGACGCCTCCTTCAAGTTCATTCTTAAAGGGCCACAATCAGTCCCTTGCTTCACGACCCATTAGTTTACCTTACCTGCTTTACTTCATTAGCATTACCCTACAACCAGAAGGCCCGCGGTGTTGTGATGGCAACGCATCAAAGGAAATGCTCAGTGCTACCCACTTTCTCAGGCTAATCGCATCGAAGAGATCTAAACAGACCTGCAATTGCGTTTTACACTTTAGTTGCCCTGGTAAACCACAACCAGAATCGGGAGGCGGCTGTATAAGTAAGGCACTCCTGGTACAGTTTGAGTAAGGCAATCGTCTGTTGAAGCCTACGTTTCTTCCATGCTGCTTGCCTCCATTAATGCTGCCCATACATCCTTCCTCCCTCCGCTTTATCTGTTTATTTGCTCTATGCTCATCTGAAAACCTCAGATCTCTCCACAATTCAGTGTAGACCTGTCAATTCATCCAAACCCTTCTCTGCCCTTCACTCCCAATCCACCTACCAAACATGCTATTTTCTTCTGCAAAGGTCAAAAGTGCGAATTCCGAGATCCGTGTTTGGACTCACCGTGCCAAAACAACGGGCGATGCGACTCCTCTCCTCTCGGTGTCTACCAGTGCATTTGTCCGCGTTGGTATGAGGGTCAGAACTGTGAAAAAGTATGTTCCATTGTCTTATTTTGGCCTACCGCGTCGCTTCTCCTTTGTTTTGAGACCGTTCTCCATCACTCTCAACGCCTCACACACATATCTGCTAGGCATTCTACGGCTAAATATCCGTTTACTGCATACCTGGGTTGTGTGTATTCGTGTGTTTGCGATGATTGCCTCGGTTGCCACTGGTGCTGCTGCTGCTGCGTTGCTTCACTTCCTAGTACGTAGTTTTTCTTGCTTCAGAAAGAGGGATTTGCTTCATTTTGACTGGTAGAGCATTTGGGTTTGTTTTGACCATTCTAGGGATGGCTTAGACGACTATTGAGGCACACCCCACCATAAGTTTGTCCTTTTTGTGCATACAGAAAGATGAATCCAAGTCTGTTGTTGTAAACAGTGAAAGACGGGTGATATTCAATGAAACCCAAGATCCAATTAGGCCTCGTAGGTGAACTCTCTCCTCCACCAACGTTGCTTCATCCATTCCAGCCGTTGCGCATTCGAGCGAAATCTTTGAGCCTAAATTCACCTCAATTCCTGGAGGATGTTACTTGAGGCGACTGCATCACAATGGCTGTGCAAGATTCCGTGCATATGCAATCATTCTTTGCCAACAATCAAAGCGCGTCCATAGAAAGCGGCACGCCTCGAAACGGATCGGGTCGGCTCCACCCATGGCATAACGCCTCCGATACCCAAAAGCATCATCTCTCAGTGTTATGCATCAACACAGTGATGTTGGAATGAATTTTAAGGAGTAGAGTTAAACTAAAATGTGGAGAGTACTAGGATTTCAAGTTGATAGGAAAATACGCAACGTGTGCGGAGCAAAATCCCAGAGCTGCGTAGCAGCCTCACAGATTGAGTCATTTGCGAGGGAGGGAAGCATGATTGTCCCCACTTGCTTAATAAATGTTGCAATAACGAAATAGACTCCCACCATCTACTAGTAAGTCTAACGCATGCACAGTTGGAAATATTAGGCATGCCGGACCTTCCTGAAGCGATAAACTACGGAGCATACAGGAGGACAGGTGTATCGTCTCGAGACTACCCTGAAGGCACAACAGAAGGGTCGGGGCAGCGGCATGGCTCGGAGGCCACCCCCAGTCAGGCAGAACAATACGGCCACTCAAGTGACCTGTATTACAACAGATTCTACGGTCTTGAAACCAAGCAATGAATTAAATTTTAAGCGTTTAACTACTGATGTGTGATATGAGGTCTTAAAACAATAAGGACGCCGGAGGGGGCATGGCTAGGCGTGCATTACCGAGGGGCTGAAGTCTATTTGTATTTTGTATTGTACGTAAAATAAACAAAAGTCATAGTATAGACCAATTGCAGCATTTCTAATAAGATTACCTACTTTCACCTAAAAGATTACTTGTCAGAACGCATCGCACGTCCCCATTTACTACATCGACTGCTTTATCGAAGCCATCTACATTGAGACGTTGGCGAAACAGCCCAATTTATGCTGTTGACACATCAACCAATAATATTTTCTGTCTGCAATTCTCAGCCCAAAATGCCCTGTGAATCGACGCATAATCAATGCCGCCACGGTACCTGTGAGACGCTCTACGAGGTCTTCGAAACTCGTGTGCAGAACCAAACCAAGACGGCCTCCCGAATCTCCGGCTTTCGATGCAACTGCGATCCCGGTTGGATGGGCATCTTCTGTGACCGGTTCTTTGATGTTTGCCTACATAACCAGTGTCAAAATGGAGCCAAATGCGTTGGAATGGGTGAACACTACGAATGTCATTGTCCTGAAGGTGGGCTCTGTCAGTAAAACCATTCATTATCAAGGTGTGCCTTGGGAGTGTGGTTCATAACGTTTAAAAAGTAGTCCTATTACAGAATAAATGGGATGTCCAAGAGATTGTAGATGCCGTGCATAACTTGAACCTGACACTATGCAGCGTGGCCCCTTACCGTTAAGGTATGGAATTAGTGTCCTTTCATTGCATGTCCCTGTAGGTCCCTCAACCCACAGTCTTGCCTTCCATCTGCGACACTCCACTGTTCTGATTAATCAGCAGAGATAGGAATCGTGGTCCCTTTTTAAAGTGAATATGCTGGGGATGTTGGGTCTGAGATAGCTGCAAATTTGTGATGGACGCGATAGAAGAAGTAAATCGCATAAAAGGCTTAAAGTATTGGATTGATATTTAAATTCAAAAGGACGAAAAGTCTCCACGGGGTCAACTACGCATTGAAAGTCAATATCGTTTAAGTATGGTTGATTTACTTGTCGACAGGACTTGGTTATATGCTCAAAATATGATCGTTCCCTATAGAAATTTTTTTCAGCCAAATGAATTTTAGTTTGCATTGTTTTGGGTGCTAATACTTTTTAGACAGGAAAATAATTCGTTTAATCATCCATTTCCTCAACATCTTTTCGGCCTCACAGGCTGCTGCATCGTTATCGCTACGCTGAAATTTGTCGGCAGAATTTATTATGACGGAGAAATATTATACCATTGCACCTTTTTCTTCTAAAACCATGGATATGATACCAGTCCTGCATCTTTTGATTTTGCAGGCTTTGAGGGAGTTTTTTGTGAACAGCCTATCAATCAAGTCTTTTCCAACCAATCGAATACAGAAAACGATGCTCAAACCGATCTGGAAGAGCACTGTTTACTGTTGGGCTGCGTCAACAATGTTGAGACCAATGGAACCTGTTCTGGACGGTGCATTCAAGCTGGATGCTTTAATCAGGAGCAGCTGAATGCCTGCAGTGCATGGATTGACTGCCTTGAGGCTACCAAAACAGACTTTGGGGTCGGTCAACGGACCTGTGTTGAACGGTATCGCGATGGTGTCTGTGATTACGAGTGTGCAGTATCAAACTGTTTCTACGATGGATTTGATTGCACGGATGATGGGTATGATTACATAAATAATACTTTAGCATATTTACCACGCTTTATTTTGATTCTATGTGGAAGTCATTCAAAACTGAGTTTATTATCATCAGTAAATTCAGTGTTTGAAGCACTATTTAATCAGTCCTTTGACACTTTGTTTTTACTTTTTAAGTAGGTTCGGTTTTAATTTCCTTTGGTGGCACATTCAAACAATTTAGCAAACTAAATTTTGTACGATTCTGAATCTCCACCAGAAATAGCAAAGACTCCCAGCTGGTAGTTGGCTACTTCCTGCAAATCCTCCGCCCTTGTAGTATGCTTTTCACAGCCTGTCCGTGTGAGCATAAATATTGCAGCAGCCATGCAGCAAAGTTTTCTCCAAATTTGTTCGTGAAGTCTGACAGTTATCGTGCTAGTGCTGTAATTGATTCTCGATTGAATTAAAAGGAAAACGGCAATCTATGTGGGTGATGTGCTGCATTCGCGATACAACTAAGTGTTGAAATGTTTGGCCCGGATTTTTCGACTGAGGAGCCATCAAACTTGGCACATACTATTGGAATTTGACGCAGGATTTTAGCATTTTCTCTGATATACAACGACTTGATTTGTGGCAAAATTAGTCCAGAAGTTTTACTGATATGGGAACATGAAATATCTGCGTTTTTGTTCTGCGAGGGTAATGACACCGGTTAAGAAGAAACAAGGGGTTTATAGGTGGAAGGATTGATTTAAGACGCGCTTAAGCTACGCAGAAACGCTACCCGAGGGATGAGGGCGCTGTGTGTGATCACATCTGTAACCTCCTCCTGAATGACTATCTTGGTGCAAGGGGCAGATGATCCTGATTGTTTGGGAAAGATGGGTTGGCGGGAAGCAGGCAGGCAGTGCAAACACGCCTATTTTCGCACGACTTCTTGTGTGTTCATAAAGCATTCCTTATGTTCCAAAATAAACTAGTCGAAAGTGGTATTTGGACAGTGTACTGTTATTTCGCATGCCCATTCGCCATGCCTGCGCATCCAGTCAAAATCAACTGGCTGCTCATTTCTTCACATATTTCGTGGAGAAATTGTTCCACTTTGAGACAATTCTGCTCGTCTAGTGACACCGTTATGCCTCGGTTTGATCTAATATGATACCCTCATTCCACTGCCTTTGGGACCATCAACGCTTTTTCCAGGGCACTGGAAATTCTTGCGAAATCACTAGCATTTTAGCTCTCACTACGACTAGAAGTGAAGATGATGGATCGGTATTAAATCAGGCAAGTATCTAGAAAATTGCCTTCAAGCTTTTTTTGTGATAATGCACGGGCAGTCATTCCAAAATGAAAGGTGAAGCAAAAGTCGCATGATCCTCTTCACGGGTAAATACCAGTTTTTTAAAGCCATTCTTGTTAGTTGTTTGATACTGACAGGCCCATTATGGACCGCAAAGATGTTTATTCATGGTGATGTGAATAACCTATTACTCCGTCGTGATTTGGTTACATTCCCATAAATTGCTTTGGCACACTGTCCCAACGGCGGTTTGCTCAATCGGTCTAAATTGGAAAGTTGGATTTCAGCACGAATGTCTCAGTCTGTAGTGTATTAAAAGATAGAGGTTAATTCAGTGTTAAATTAAGAAGCAGGAGTCCCCTTAAAGCTAGCGCTTGACGACCTGTGTATTTTGTATGTCTTCTAATGCAGGCTTGATTTGAAGGCTCAATCAACTTGCGCATAACTCTTCTATTGCGTCAGCTCTTCAAAAATTGCAAAATATACGATCTATTGAGTAATAAGTTTTTCTTTTTGAATGGCACGCACAGAAGCGCTAGTGTCAATACAAGTCGATCAAACCAGTGTGCTCCTGCTTGGTGATTTTATTACTTTTACTGAAAGATGCCGTAAATTGAGAAAACGTGGGAATATTCAGCTCCTCTGTGGGTGCCTAATTAGGCGTACGCAAGCGGTGGAATTTTCTTCATGTGATGCGGTGCAGTGCGGTCCGCCGCTCCTTCCACCTCCATCAAATGCTAATTAACCTCATCAACCGGTACTCACTGCTAATGAGTAGTGCTTTTACCCCTGCAGGTCCACCTGTCCCTCGAAGCAGCACTGCACATCTGTCTACGGTGACGGTGTCTGTCATCTGGAATGCAACGTCCCTGTTTGTGGATTTGATGGTGGCGACTGCTTGGCTACCATTGATCCCCTTTCTCTCCAAGTTGACAATATTCGGACGGGTTACATAGGCCTCCTTCTGGACACTGATAAATCCACCTACTTACCACTTGAGAAGACAATGCTATCTAACATTGCGGACCTTCTGCGTGCTGTTGTTCGTCCTGCTGTTAATGAGAAAACTCGGCAGCCCATCATCCTTGATGTGGATGGTGGTAGACGTACCCAAGTCAGTGTCTAGCCGCGTTTCAAAACTCCAAAAACATTTTACTAAGATGTTATAAGAGCGCATTGTTTTTTAGGTCACCTTTCTAATCGATCTCTTGCCTGAGGGCTTTCAAGCCAGTCCTGGGGAGATCTACGAATCTATTGATCAAGCGGCGCTCACTTTGAAGGCCGCGTTGGACACGAAATCAGTCGACTTGCTCCTGCCTGTTGTTCAGCTATGGGTGGCGAACGATCCCTATGCTCCACCACTGGGAGGGACTACCCCAGCCACCCCTGGTGGTTTGCCTTTCCTCAGATCCAAGGATGCTATTGGTCTCTACATCGTTCTCTGTGTCCTCTCGGGGGGGTGAGCCTATTCGAAAATTGATTGGCTAATGCCTTTTCCTACAAAACGATAGGAATGCCGGTAGCCAATTAGCCTTTCATGCATATGTAATTATTTCGTCTACTTTGGTAATACCTGGAGATGCTGGAGGAGGGGGGGAGAGGTGGTGAATTTAGCTATTTATAAACACGCCTTGGTTTCATCAACAATTTGTAGCTGGCCAGACTAAGGTAACTGGCATTGGTATGCCATCTTGTCTTGTCTCAATCCGCCCATTTGGCTGTTTGACACTCGACTACTTAGAGCGTAATGTGCATGTTTGATACACATTGTACCGTAGCACTTTAGGCATTTTGATTATTTATAAGTTGACGTTGAATAAGGCGGTCCATTTATTATTGTTGATGGATTTTGGCCTAAGCATTCCTGCATGTTTGATGAATGTTCGATTGTGTAAGAAAAATCCTTTCCTTCTGTAGTTGACTTCTCTAAGTAGGTTAACCTGGCATGCATTTATCCACCGCTGCTGAAAGCCGGAAATAGGGTGTGAAGGAAGGTGGAAGTCCACATTAGGTGGACAATTTTTTATAAGCCTTTAAACTGAAGCAATTTTTAAACCCTTTTATCAGACACTTAAAGAAGATAATTTTATACCTTTTAAATATAGAGGCAGCCGTACTCAGCATCTGATAATGCAGTGATTTTGTGGCCTATTATGTCCTGAAGTCGTGAATGTTGTTGAATAGCCAGCTTCCGTTAAGTCCTAACTTCTGGTCGCTTGTGGATGTGGGAAGGTTTTACTGAATTAATTGAAGAGAAGCAAAGCCCCTTAGACACGCACTTTATTTCTATGTATTTTAACGGTTTCTCAATAATATCGTGTTTTAGAGACTGGGGGAATCCAGCCCTCGAAGGGCTGTAAAAAACCACTTTCTCAAGATACGAACAGCTGCATGTGTGTGTACAACTGACCGGGTGGTTGGTCATTGCGTCCGTGCCTTGCGTGTTTCACCAATCACAGGCACTATCTCCCTCCAGTATTTTACATTGTGCGCTTTTTATCACTCACACAAGGGTGTATGTGGTTAGAAGGGGAGAACAAGCGGAGGGTGGCCTTTTTTTCCTTGTAACTGCAGCGTTTAGGGATGATGATAAACGTGATACACAGACCAGCACAGAATTCAGGCCTCCGCTCCCCACCTCCTCTTCCCTCTCCCTTTTGGGACGCGAGAAGGAAAGTGCTTGGATGTGTGCCTCTGTCAATTTTCCTGCCATTCGTTCATTCATTTGACAGCGGGAATTGTGATTTGCGACATCTCAGAGAGCCTGAAGGAGAATGCAGGTGAAGTGACCGATATGAGTGAGCAGAATGACATTCGATTTTTTCTAGAATCTTTCTTTGAAATGGAGCTTTTTGAAGCTTTCCACGTAGTGCATGCGTCCCTGTATTTACCGTTACCTGAGCTAGCCATCCATACTCCTCTACAGTGGAGGCGTCAACCCGATCCTACGCGTTTCGGTAGGCGAGGCACGCAGCATTCACTACGGTGGCGCATTTTACGTTTAAAGAAGAAGCACAGAAGTTCGCGACTTCCTATCAATTCCTCTGTGGAATCAATCGTAGATATCCATTGTCTGCAGTATGGCCCACTCCATACTGGTGGGTAGTTACACGATTGGGTGGAGAGGTCAATGAATGGATGGGAAGCCAAGATGGGGCTACGACAAAGGCGGCCAGGTCCGAGTTGTTCACTCCCTCCCAAACCAAGTGCTTTCCTACAACAAAGGCTGACAGATTTTCAGAGAACCCGCTCTCATCCTAACTAGGTTGAGTAGAGTCGCATCTTTGGAAAAATTTTTTGTTACACAACTTCTTAAGTGGGTCTTTCTTCTCCAAACCAAATCTGATACTGTTTAGTCGAAATGGAGTGCGCATTTTGGATAGTAAGAACTCGGGTCGGCAACATAATTGCTTTGCCAGAGTAATATTATTCGCCTTGTAACCTCCTTCAGCCTTCCCGCTAATCCACACTCTGCATTGTTTAGGTGTATCCCATTCTGCCGCAACCGCTATCCTAATCTTAGTCCATTTTATAATTAGTTTTTTCGTAAATGCGGTCCCCTCAATATTGACCACTTCCTCCGGCAAGCTACCCATCCGCGAAGGAAAGCAGTGCGCTGCAGCAGATTTCGCGAGGCTTGAGAAATCAAAAGTGGCCAGGAGGGATACCAACACCCCTACTTCATTACCCATTGCATCGGGTGTCCTAATTTCATTGATGTAGAAAGTCACGCAAAGACAGGCACGATTGTCTGGTTTCGTTGTTTTTATTTTGTGACAGTGGAGGGGGGAGGGAAGGAGCCACAATTATGCAGTCCCTTTGAGACTTGCAGTTTTGGGGGCGGCAAATGGTGGAGGCCTCGCCGCTTTTGGTGTTGTTCCGCGGTGCATTTGCATTCGTATGCATGCAAAATTGCTAATTCTGCTGCTTCTGCTATCGCTCTCTCTTCTATTGCCACAATTGTCATTTTAAATTGGAGGCAAGAGAGGTGACGTAAGTTATGCAAAAAAGGCACTCAGCTCACGCAGGCATTATGGACGGCAGACCACGGTCATCCCTACAGACGTTATACGCCATAGCGCCCGTGAAAGTAGTCTTTTTGCCGACTTACGAAAGGGCTTAGGGACTAGTGGTAGCGTAGTTAAATGCGCAACTGAAGAAAGCATAGTTTTGTTCTCTAGCCGTGATTATCCTCCTCGTCTTCATTGTGATTCAACGTCGACCCTGGAAACAGGCGCGCAAACGAGTCCGAACCCACGGAATTTGGTCGCCGCCGTCCCTTTTCTTCCCCTCCGCTGGTGGTGGGGGCAGTGGCTCTAGTGGTGGACATTCTAGGGCTTCCGTACTCCCTGCAGATCCTGGCATCCTCCTCCAACAGGGCCACAAGTCAGTTTCCAAAACTACTGCATCACAACTCGAAGATCTACTTCATCCCGGTGGCAAACGGGCTCGATATTCACCCTCTGCAACCGTAGGTTCTTTAATAATCGTCACATTTTCTTATTCTACTGCCCCCTGCATTGGCATTAATCCCAAACACCTTTTGGTGCATAATCGACGAAAGCTTTTGTTAGTTTTAAGACGAAAAGCGAAGGATGCCAGTGGTTTATATCTTAATCCCGCAGACCTCATGTTTTCTAGAGTGTTTGTCAGGAAAAAAGTGACCGCTTCCCATAGTTGGCCTTCAAATGCTAGGCAAACCGCATTTAGCATTTAACCTGGGATTCTTATTCAGCACAGATCCTATTGATGCTCAGGTTGAATCAGGAGTTCTATGCCATCTTGATCTTGATTGCTACAAATTGCGAAAGAACGCACTTATCTTGGGGGCAAATCTACATTTAAAAGTATTAGTAAAGTTGTAGGTATTTCTGGTAGTCTTGTCATCGCTAGTGTAGCGTCTGACTGAATCCTGGAGGTAGTATTACTCGTCAAGGTTTGCAAACGTTATCGCTAGTGCTGATGCGTTATCAACTGATTTTTTTCTATATCCACACTCAGGAGGGCTACCAAGAGGAATCTCACGGTCTCTTGCCCCAAGAAAGCTACCAACGAGGCTACACCACCCTTCAAAGTTCCAGCGCTCGTCCTCTTCAACAAAGTGACCCTGCAACCGCTGTCACTGCGGAGTTGACCAGCACCATTCGAGCCTCTGATGGTCTTCATCCCCTCAGTCCCGAGGGGCTTTCCAAAATTGAAGTGGTGATACGAGGCAGTCAGCACTCCCTAGCCCCTCCTATGCCACCTCAACAACAGTATATGCATCAGCACCACCTGAAAAGATCTTTCTCGACTGTGGAGGCGTCCGATTTTGACCAAGTGATGTTTGGAACCACCTCCACGGTTCGTGGCATTAGCAGTGGGGCGGAGAAGCTTCAACAACAGGACTCATTCGTTACCACGAGGAATCCTTTGAATGGGGAGACGATACTCCACCTTGCCGCCCGAATGAATGTTGGTGCAAGAGCGATTCGTCGGCTTTGTGGAACTCTGGTTTCTGAGGAGGGTACTGCGGCTTCAGCTGAGAAGACTCTTGCTCTTCTCTGTCTGGACAAAGATGGCAGGTCTCCCCTAACAGCCTCAGCAGCTACTGATGGTCTCGAAACTACTACCGCGCTGTATCGGTTGGAAAGAGAAGCGATTACCTGTAGTAGAAGTGCTGCTAGTTCCCAGTCCATACCCCCGGTATCGGCCGCGGAAGGTGCAGGAGCCTCCGGTGAAAAACCCTCCACAGAGGCCCGACGCCGCACAAGGCACGTGGAGTCTCGACGATCAACACCACTGATGGTGTCTCTCAAAGCTGGGTGCACAGAGGTCACCAAACTATTGCTAGACGAGGGCTGTTCAATTCAAGGTGTGGATGAGACGGGTAGAAATCTTGTTCACTGGGCGGCAGTCTTGAATGCAGCGCCGCTTTTAACTCGCATCTCGCATACGAAAGGATTCTCACGAATGCTAGAAGCACGAGACGACTGTGACAGAACCCCACTTATGTTGGCAGTAAGAGAGAACTCTCTAGAAGCAGCACAAATCCTGCTAGAACATCATGCTGTGATCGATGTGTTTGATTATACCGACAGTTCTCCAATAAGCGAGGCGAAATCCCGGGGTTTCAACCGAATGTTAGCACTTTTGATGGAATACAAACAAAGGAGAAATCCCTCGTCTTCAGGAGCTCCAACATCACGCCATCCAGGGGTGAAGGAGCATCGAGATAGCGAAAGTTCTGCAACCTCTAGCAATTCAGAGGAAGAGGAGGCCACCGGTTCGGAGATGGACACAGCTCTGGGCGGAACGGACAACGCCACCTCATCAACGCAGTACACTCCACACTACCAAAATTCCCAAATTTCTCCTCCCGGAGATACTCCAACCACAACCGCAGCGGGAGGTGAAAAGTGGCACCAAAAGTCCTTCTGTAATGACATCATTAAACCCGATCCTTCAGTGTGTAGCAGTGGCAGTGGAGTATTAAAACAGGAGGATCGGATATCTCCACAGACGCCGTCCACATGGAGCCCACCGCTAATGGCTCCATCGAGTATTAAGGAGATCTCTCCACCAGTTACGGCGACACCTTATTGGCAGCAACAACAGCAAGGGGGAGGAGGGTACGTTGAAACTTATCCTTACAACGGAGGTGAGCCACAGTTTCCGGCTCCATTCCCTGGCACAAATGGCTACGAACAGACACAACAAATCTACCAAAGGAAGTACCAAGAGCAGCAGCAACGGCCACTACAACAGCAACAACAACAACAAACTCAACCCCAACAACAGCAGCCCCAAGTTCAATCGAATGGACTGTGTTCGACAGTGAGGAATGGTCGTGCATCGGTCTATGTAACGGGTAGCCAGCCCTCATCACGGGGCATGTTCGTGGTGCAATTGTGAAGTTTGCCGGCTAATAGAAGGCTAGCCGCTATATCATCGCATTTCGACTCTGTGGCAGCTGACGTAGAAGACGTGGAATAGGTTCCTCTTCTCCCTTTCCCTACTTTCTTTCCTGTGTATATACATATTACCACTACTACTACTCTAAGTACCTGCGTAGCCCTAACTCAAAAATCAGAAAGACACTGCAGAAAAAACAGACGAGCGTCGAATCTCACGCCTTGTATACTTACTCGCTCACACCTGTCGACTCAGTCCTTCACACTGCTATCTCTCTCCCTCTCTTCTTTGTCTTGTCCCTCATTCGAAGAGCATCACTATAAATATATTCACAGGTCTGCTCTACAAGCCTGGTCTGCTCATTTGTGGGTTTGGACTGAATGCTGATGAAGCAACAAGGCATGTAGGTACGGAGAGAGGGTCGGGAAGCCGTGAGTATGGATGCTCATGTGTGTTACCAGGGCGGTTATCGAGTTCGCGGATCTCCTGCCTCTCCTAAGCGTCATTTCCGCAGCAAGTCCTCATACAGGTCGTGATCTGTTGAAAGGGAGCAATGGAGACGTTAGTGAGGGATGTGGTGAAGGACGTAGACGTGATTGAGATTGATAGCGCCAACGGCTGAACACCGACGGCCACCCCTGGATTGACTCAAGTCGTTTTCTGAGAAAACTTTTGGCTCCAACCACCTCATTAACCGTGCGCTGCCGAGAGAAAATCCACAAATCGTATTCGCAGTGAATTTAAAAGATTGGATACACTGAGGATGATAACACATTCCACGCAACGACTGAACAGTTGAGCGGAATTCCATAAAACCAAAAAAACAAGCAGAGCGAACCCGCCACCGCCGTTCAGAGATGACGCTGCTGAAACACGACAAGTGCATGATTTTATACGCCAATCCTGCGTGCTAAGATACTGCCTTGGCCTCGGTTCCGATGTTACATGGTGCCGCCGGCTACTGCTAGGCCATGAAGGGCACCGTCAAAGCACTCGAACCCTGCCTAGACATCGAACTCGCCAACCAGTAAAATTGGAATGCTTTACTCCTGCGTGGGCGGCATTCGAAGGCCCCAGTATCTGCAAGAGTTTGTATTTCATACATCAACCAATAAACGCCCAACTTCCTGGGACTAAACTGCGTTTCACAATCCACAGCAGATAACATCTTACCTGACCCGACCTATCCTTTACCCAAAGTCGCCATATCTTCTTGACGATGACTTTCAAAGGCATACGCCAAAGTAGGATGAGTAAAAAGGCTAAAAGCTAGACGCAACCATTCTTCACATTAAATGGAGTGAATGAATCCTATACAAAACGCACATTTTACAAAGGTTAAGACGAGGAACATCTTAAATGCATAGAATTAGTGAACGCTGGTACATTCCATTTACACCGAAAGGAACTTTTAAATAAGCCGCCGGTTCCTGCACTGAAAGGTAAAAGTGGGCTATCGAGGGGAACTTCAACGAAACAGCAAGCATTCACCCCGTCCACATTAGTAGAAACGGTTGAAGACAAAGCCTTTGAATGTTGGCGCTGTTGAACCGTCTGAAAAAAAGTAATAAAACGAGGTATTTTGCTGAGATTGACGCAGGCAGGCAGCGATTTGCAGGCGCCTATTGCAAGTGGCGACCAAGGCTACACAACGACCCTCAACTCGGATTGATTCAATCCAAATCCGCAGTTATCAATGACGATTCCAGCGCCCGTGAAACTTGGGCTTATTGCCATCTGTGACAGTGAGACGATAAATTGTATATTCAACTAAATTGAATCTTCCAACTTCTCATAATCAACTCAGTTTAGAGAAGCAACCATTACGCTTTCGTGGATTCGATATCGTGCTTGAGCCTCGCAGAAGTAACATGCCTTTAGTGAACGGTTGAAACCCAGGAGAGCCTCAGAAAGGTTAATGCAATTGTGCTGGACTTTGTTGGTATCGCCCCGGCTTAGAGACTAAGTCTACCGAGCCCAATTATTCAGTGATGGATGCGACAGACGAGTGGCCGCCACCCCTAAGTGTTCCATCTTGTCTGCCAATGTTAATAACGCAGGTCTATATTCTTATGCATTACAGTGCCTACTAATGTGGTCAAAGTAGACGAAGAATAGCTAACCCCGGCCTTGGTTGGGATCAAGAGGAGGAGTGGCTTTCTCGCGTTCCAGGATGTGTTGGTGAATTTCGCGGATGCGATTCTCGTGCTCCATGTTGGTCCACACGGAGACGAGGAGAAGGTCCTGGCCCGCCAGTCTACAGACTACGGTCATCACATCACCCTTGGAGGAAAGGCGATATTGATATCTGCGACCGTCTATCACCAACTCATCAAAGTGATAGAGACTGTAGGCCTCCAGTTCGATGCGTTGACACTTCTCCGAGAAAATCTCCTCCATCGTATCCGGCTTCGCCTCAGGTAAGCCCAACGACATTGCCCACTTGCCTGATTCTGATAGCTGTAACGCAGGGCACAGACACACATTACCTCGACTGACAGCCGATAACATTCAAGCACTTGCAGCATAACTCATTTACAGCCAAATTGACTATTTTACTGAATAATGAGAACAAATGTTTTAATGAGGCTATGGATAACGCCTCTCCACGGGTCGCAACTCTACAATCCAAGCTGAAGTCAAGAAAAACAGCCAATGGTGCAAAGCCGACCGTGTCAATGCGGAACAAGAAGTGAAAGCTGTATTTACTGCTCCCAGCTATTAAACCATACCTGCAAAACTTCAGAATAAAAGGAATTTCCAGCAGTTGTGGCGGCGAATCTCCATGTTCTGACAGCTTACAGAAATGACTGACTAGATTGCGGCTTTATAAGTTGACCACCACAAACTGAAACGTTGCTGACGTACGTCTGTAGCCAAAACATTCGCACTAAATCGCTGTCTCACCGCTGGGTGGTTTCGAGTCCCATAATCGCACCTAATGCAGACATTTACAAGAAGAATCACAACCACTGTTTTATGCACACACTCTGCCACTACCGCCCACCATGGTGAGGATGGAGCTAGACTCGGCTGCGATATGCATCCCATATGTTAAGAGGACGGAAGTTACCACCCAACACTTTGCACAATATCATCACTGTAGTAGTCAACTTATAGCTGTAAAACCAAGTCCTGGCTCCATCAGAGTACCAATAGTATACACAAATATAGCCACCCAATCACTGTCGACGCCTTCATGAAAATAAGATTAAGTTGATTAAAAACCGCCCACTAGAGTGGAAATAGGTCAATGAGAAAATACAGGAGAAACAAACCCGAGAAACAAAAAAACTTATTAAGGAAATTCTTCTCAATCCACAACTCGGAAGACTGTAACTTTTTCGAAATAGCCAAAGACCCTTGCTATTACCTAAACCACTCATGTTGACTGTGCCGGTCACAACTGACGGAGATTCTGTATTGATGGTACAATTTATTAGTAGAACATCGGATCACCAAGTAGGAATCCAGTGAATAAATAAAGATCCTTGATGAAGTCGAGCCTAGCACGCTTCCGAAGAATAGAACATCAAACTTCACTGCAGCAACCAGAAAAGTGGTACAATGGCGGTTTTGGACACAACTTAGTCGCCGAGGCACTTTGCAGTGCTCAGAAATTGCAGTACTGCACCGAATGATTGGGTAAACACATTAAGGAATAGTTCTCAATGAAGGTTTATCACATTTAGGTTACGCAAAGTGAACTGATTAAATACACAAGCCATGAAAGCTAGCAGTAGAAGAACAAATTGAACACTGGCTAAATTATACATCTCTTGAACGAAAAAGGGATGCAAGCCGGTGTGATAACGTCTGTCGCCCCCCATCACAGATAATTAGTAGCAAATAAAGTTACTAGCTATCTCGCAACTACGTCCCATCTGGATGCCACACAAAGGTCAACAATGACGGGTCCCTAATGAGTGGGAACAAGCAAATTGGGTGCGTCGGAGTGACTAACAAGGTTATTGTCGGTTCAGCACCCAGTTTCTGAAGTTCACTTAGTGTAGAATCAATTAAACTCGCTGATCAAATTTCGATATCCAAAGCTCCTGGATCACCATGAACTGCGAATCATGATGAAAAATTCCAGCAAATTCATTCACAATCTCCCATACACTATTATAAGATTTCCTAAAAGGACACTTCCATAAAACACGTTTCAAGTGACTAAGGTTCTTTAAAGGAGGTCCCTGGAACCGAACCACACACCATAGATTCAGAGATACTGCGTGTGATGAGTCAAGATATCGCCCTTTTGTAAGACACAGCTTCAGTGATAAAAACCGCACAATGACACACAACATATAGAAAAAATGATTGAAGAAAAGCAAAGTAAGTCCAGCATAAGCACGATAAAGATTCGTTCTAACTCCAGAGTCGTCGTGCCAACAGAACAAATAATTGGGCAGGTTATAATACAAGGTCTAGTAAACTAAAACATTGCTGATAAAAATGGTAAACTAAAAATAAAATCCACTCTATGGAGGGCAAAAGAATATGAAGGATTTTACTAACTCACAAAAGCGACAAGCACCAGAACTCACACAATCAAGATCCTCAAACTGAAATGAGCGCCACAAGAAGGTGAATTGGACTACGTTAACAAAAATAAAAATTTCTATTTATTTCGATACGCTATTTAACTTACCTGTTAAACACGCCAGATCTGCATAAAGCTTATAATCACGTAAAAGACCAGTTACAAAATTGATAGTTTTCATGCGTCTGAGCATCAATAAGTTCCAATAGGCTTCAATGCCCTCATTATTCGTAAGCATTTCAATTATGCAAGTATTTAGCATCTTTGAAAGAACTTGCTTCTTCTTAAAAAACAAATGCATCAATAATAATAAAACAAACAGTGCGATTTTAAGGCTAGTTCATATCTTAGACTTCTTCCCTGTATGCAGTCAACGTGGTCAGTGTACCGAACTATCCAAATTTACCCTTTTTCCGTATTAGCGGTACGACACTGGTTTTAATATGTACCGCAATTTGTCTTCACACCTGAAAAGTCACACACGCTTTGGTAACGGCTCATAGACACGCTTGATTTTTGTGTCTGATTAGTATCAGTTCCGGTGAAGTGCAAATGCTCCGTAGAGAGCTTGTAGCAATGAAGAGGTGTTTAGCAGTGCATTGGAAATGCCCCCACCATCTCCCGTTGGTTTGCGGGTCACTTCCGAGGACATTAATATCTAACACGAAGCCACGGAAAAGACCTACCACAAAGGCAGGTGATGAGGAATTGAGAACCCGAGTTGGAGTAGACAAGCATCAAACTACTTACCAATTAATCGCAAAGTTCTGTGCCGTCGCTTCAATGATGTCACACTGCCTGGTGCTAGTGGAAAAGGTGGGTCAATTTATGACTTAGCAAACGTTTCTTTTTATATTCGTGGTCCGATAATACCATTAGCCTCCATTCTGTGCGCGTTCTAGTGCCTCCTCCTAACTTCTCTTCACGGGCAAAGGATTTGTGTCTTACGGATTTGCAGCAGAATTGCGCATTGTATGCAGCTAAAAAGCGTGAGATTTCGGGTACCGAAGCACTGGCGTTTCAAATGGCATTCGGTACAATCTTACCCGAATGCAGTCATTCTGCCAAGTCATCCATGAGTGGTGGGTGTTTTAATCAGGCGTTGACAGGAATGAGGTAAACTCTGCCCCCACGAGCTTCACTGTGCACTACCGTGTATTTTGGAGGCTGGACTCGCGTTGACTTGGGACTGACTAACCATGTTGCGTTGGGGCCGTGTTCTGTCGTCCATTGTAGCGTCGGCAATGGCCCGACAGCATTGGTTTGGCCTCCGGGCAGACTTATAACCAGTTGCTACTTAAACTAATTCCAGCAGACGACTTAGAGACGAGGTGTTTGCACTGACTTGGGCCACTTGCACAAGCCTCAACGAATGAGTGTGTTCATCGTTCCCGCACTTCATTTGGGGACTCATTTCTTATTGAACTCGATGCCTGCGAAATAGTTCTACTTTCTACTTGGTCGCAGCAATAACAACTTCTGTTATTTTCCAACGCATTCCACTCGTTTCTTGTCTTGTTGGCTTTTCCGTCCCATTCACTGTGAATGGGAGCTACGTTGCTTTCGATGAGTGACTTGTCGCTACACGCCGCTACCATTCTTTTCCCACGGAAACGTCAATGAGGATGTTCGACTGTGGAAGTTGGCCTTGCGGCATGGCGTTTGGAGTCTTGTGGCCTACACCGCCTTCACACAGATGAAGAGTCCAGCGATCGGTCGACGACCTGCTGCAGGCCTCAAAAGGTGGCAGGAAACACACTTCACATGTTTGTAGCGCTAGTCCCTAACAGGAGAAGTTTTGGTCGTTTCTTGAGTTGATGGGCATGTCGGAAGCCACGATTCAGGGAAGGAAAGGCAGATGTTGGGTAGTTTGCATATTTGTACCACCGATTACGTGCCTCTTCAGAGCATCGCCCCTGGTGGCGCTAATCTGTTCAGTTCCGAGTGTGGAATGTGCTGACCACTGCCATCCTAACAACTAATCGCCTGGTTATGTGAACGGCCTCCTGCGAATGTCGGTTTGCACCCCTGAATTCCTTGCTTATGTAAACAGCTGTGTGCACTGGAATTCCCCAAGTGACTGATTTCTGGTTGCGAGTTTCCCTTCCCCACTCGGCACAACCGCTCCTTCTCAACGTGGAGAAATGTCTCAAGGCGCCCTTTCCAACACTGCGGCTGTGAGTCCAGACGGAGGACCGCAAGACTGGCGCATTTGGGAGACTCGTGGGGATCGAGAACTCTGTGCTTGATGGTTGACGGTGGTTTTTCCTCTCGTGGGGATCGCGAGACAGAAGTGGTAGGTGTCACCACTTCTCGTGCACAAACCAATATTTTTTCTGTCACCTTTAAGGGCCGAAAGGAGGGTGAAGTTTGGAGCTCCAGGACAATCGCAGGGCAAATTTCTCCTAGCAATTCTCTCACCAACTCAGATTACCTAGGGAATTATTTGCGGTGGCGAATGTTTCCGCAGAGCCTCCAAAGACAAACGAAATCGCATGTCAAAGAGAGGTGTTTTCTCCAACACAGCGAAGTGAAATGCCATCTCCCAGTCTTAAAATAGGCGGAAAGTGAAGCGAAAGAGAAACAGAGGAAGGCTGCTTATGATTTGGATCACTTCGATCGCCATATCCTTGTGCCGGAGACGTTGTTTTCGATTGCGCCTTCTTCGTTGTCTGGAGCTTCGTTTGCCAACCCGGTGTTACTGCGTGGTGTTGGAGCACCTCTGCAGTTTCATGGGAAATGTTCTTGTCCTTTGGTACGGGCACTGCGAGGGTCGACTTGGAGGCAGCAACAAGTGAAGACGGGCATTGGAGCGATAGCAGACCTGAACGTCACGGACGCACAATCATCGGCTTTTGGCAGTCCAGTGACATGCTGCACTGCCTTCTTCTGACGAGAAATGCTGCGATTGCGGTCAGGAATGCAGAAGGCGTGCCCGTTGTAGACTGTGGTGCAGTCTATTTCTCTTCTCCGCGGATAAGAATGCCTGATACACTTTGTCAGCCAAAAGATGCGATATCCAAGGGGTGTTGCCTCCTTAGAATAGTCCCTCATCAGTGAAATTAGCGCATTCCACTTCTACTTCGCCTAGCACAGCTTCGCCTTTTGCTTTCGGATTGCATTGCGATTTGCAGTCGGCGGCATGACAGAAAAAGCGAGGGAAGGAGGGACTGCGTGGGCATGGATGATGGTGGGGAGGTTCAGGCAGAAAGACTCGACCGTCGACATGACAACAGCTGCAAATTTAAGCTGTTGCAAGCAAATTTTGAAAAAAGTGAAAAATACCAGTAGCTCAGTGGAATGGCATCAATTTGAACTGTAGGCTTGAATTCACACAGCTTTTCATTGCAATCCTACCAAGTGAAGCCAAGTGAAGAGTGCAGAGCCGCCCAACAACGTGAAGCCTTTAAGGCGGTGAAGAGCAGAGGAGCAGTAACTGCTTGTTGAAAAGTGCTTTGTGCACCTGGACGCCTGTGTCAGAGTCCGTCGGCAGCACCTAGTGAGCGTGGCAAACAGCCTCGACTGTGGGACAAAGCCATTCCTGAGATTGTTTTACTGGTTCATCACCTAGCCGCACCTTGAAGACGCCTCCCACCTCACCACATCTCCACAAGCTCATGCGTTGTGTGTGTGTGCGTGGGGTTGACTTAAGTGGAAGTCGTTCATCAAGCAACAACTGTTCATGAGATTCGTCCACATGACACTTCTTCCTCCCAATCATTGGCGCCTTCTTCAACTTCACAAGGCGTTGGAGGTGATGATGAGCAGTGACGCCGTCGTGGCAATGTCCTCCTCTCATTTGGACAGGGCAAGGAGGTGCCTCACGTCTGGCGGCTCTGCGCTCCATTGTTGCTGTCACAAAATGAAGGAGCGAGAAGATGGACAGTGCAGTGAGGATGGGAGGGAGGGAGGGAGGGAGGGAGGGAGGAAGGGGTGGATGGAAGAGGGTCACTTTCAGCCAAATCCTCCACCCAATTGCATCTGGTGGTGGTGGTGGTGGCAGCAGCAGCAGCATTTCCATGCATCAGCCCTGAACAATCATGGCACGACCGAGTGGATGCGAAGTGGACTGAGGAGTTGGCTGCATGTGCGTGCCTACTTGCCTACACTGCTGCTATTTCCCAATGTAAAAATTAAATTGCGGTTCCCATGAGGTGCTTCAACTGGACACCCTCGAATTTTCTGCCCCTCAGAACTCGCTTTCCTGAATGGATCGGGCTATTCAGTGCCTGCCCTCCTCCTCAATACGCTTGCAGTGAAGTTTCTTTGCTGTTGCTGTGCTATTTAAATAGGATAGTAGACGCCTGATGCCGAGGTGGTGGTGGTCGGAAGGTACGCAGTGGAGTCCGTTAGGGCACAAGATGATGGAGCTGCATGAATCTTTCGTGTCTCAGTCATCTTTCTCAATACCTTCAACGCATGGCGCTTCTTTGGTGTTCTCTCTCTCGCTCTCTATCTACCGTGCTTGCATTTCAAGGCTACGCCAAGCACATGTCTCCAACAGAATCTCCGAGGACAATCAGCCCCCACAGTTAACAACGTGCACTTGTGCCATCCAGTAAATTAAACAAAAAAGACACGCATTTATTTGCCTGTTCTCAAAGCAGCGAACCCGTTCGTGGCACGGGATCTAAAGCGGGCAGCTGTCATTCTGTGCCTTTACTATGCCATTCTGTAACTTTAGCTGCCAGGACGGCCTGCAATCTAGCCCCACTTAGCTAAAGCCGAAACCAGCAACACAACAAGAACGCACAACGATGCTACTAAGGTGTAGCTTCAAAGCGAACTCGAGTTACAAATGCAAATTACATGAATAAAGTAGCCTAAAAGAGATCGAGCACCTACAGTTGGTGATGAAGCGGTTCTCATCCTAGTATCAGGATTGGACGCTTCTTGCACTTTGTGCTTTATGATTGCAATGGATATTAGTTAATTAAAGGCAGTAATGTACTGCCGCTTGCCCACTATCTCATTCCGATTTAGTAGCATTTGCAATGCCTAAGTTATTTTTATGCATTTTTTGGGTGGGGGGCTGGGAGGCAATTTGAACCCGGTCGCAGAGGAACCTGGTAACTCCTCGGACACACCGGCAGGCTCATGGTGAAGGAATCCGTATCATTTCTGTCAGTTATCCCTAATCTCTAAATAAAGATGACAAGAAACATCTAGTCTCTCTGTAGTAAAGTGAACGGGAGACAAGAGGAGGATCTTTAGAATAATCCCGTTTATCTGCCTGTATTTTGAAATTTAGTGGCTTAAAAAGGAGTTTCAAAGATCCAAAACCACTTTTTGTGTTAGCGTTAACTATTATATGATCTATTTGTTAATTATTGCAAAACTGATATGCATCTCCGAAAATCTAAGAAAATGACTTCGTCGTTATTAATTTGCAGTTTGTTTAAACCACTCTTTCACGCTGCTGACGATGGAGTGTGCGCTAAAGTTCGATGCTCATTCGTATCACCAATTTCCTCATTATCATGAGATGGAGTTGGCGTATATGCGGTTTCTTTCAAAAGCCTCTGAGGAGGCAGCTGCTACCGAAGAAGTTAGTGCTCTTCGCTTAGTCATAATTTGTTTAGAAGGGGGACTCCTACTTGGTAAAGGAAATACAGAAGGTTCGCGACAACATTAAGTCGTCACTTGAAAGTGTACGTATGAATTGTTCTTATGTTCATCAACCAGGTCGCATTCTTTCTAATTTAAACGAGTTATAGGTATATTCATTAAAAACTTACTGATGCTGCAGTTACTGGGCTTAGTCGGGTTACTTATTCGGTTTCCTTCTTCGTAGAACGGTTCATGGAATGATCGAATGGAGAAGTTGGAGACAAGTATGTGCGCATGGGAGGTTGTCCATCCATGGTTTTGAGTCTTACATTGATCTTGACTATGTGCTTTTATTTCTTAGTCGTAAAGGAGATGTCTCTGCGCGTGAACGAGTTGGAAGTCCAAATTCAACGTCTGGGCAAGATTTTGCCTTCCGAACCACCAAAATGCGCCAAATCAATTAGGCCTGCTGCTGCTGCCGCCGAGGCACCGCCAGCTGAGGGTGGTGATGACGATGATATCGACCTCTTCGGTTCGGAGGACGTGAGTTCTCCTTTCATGCACTGCAGAGGTTTTGCTTCATTTTGATCCAGCACTTCTCAAGCACTGCGTTAGGGCGTGTAGCGATTGTTGGGTTCGAGTTCCATTCAAATTGCATGTCTAATGACTTTAAGTTTGTTTTGATGGGTTGTAATATTTGTTTTTCAGTTGAAATTCGAAAATTTCTGCTAATTAAGTTTAATCTAAAATAGGTCATTTATGTAGAATAATGTGAAGGGAAGATACGAACTCTGCTCCTAAGGTGTTTGTTTTTCCAACTTCTTGACAAAGATGATGGAGCAGTTATCGTCGTGTTTGTTTACTTGTCTCTGTGTGGTTCTGTTTGGATGCACTTTCTTGTGCGATCATCCCAATTCTGAATCCAATGTTTGCTTACCTCTTGTGGAAAGTTTGTCATGCCTAATGAAGCGATTTCCTCTTGTTGGTCTCAGTTGCTTCTGTCGAGTGTACCCTTCACGGTCTTAAATATTTCGCAGGCTTCAGCTAAGGTCAGGTTCACGAATAA
Organism: Taenia crassiceps; assembly: GCA_023375655.1. NCBI lineage: Eukaryota > Metazoa > Platyhelminthes > Cestoda > Cyclophyllidea > Taeniidae > Taenia > Taenia crassiceps. Next base: position 1,121,033 of record JAKROA010000011.1, read on the forward strand.
GATGCTTATTGTCGTCTTGAAACCAACACGCGTATTTTCATTTACTTGATTCAGGAGGTCCAAGTTTTCGTGTTTGCCACTTTTCCACGTCACTTGTTTGAACTGCTCTGGTAGCTTCGCTTCCCCTTCATTGCTTTCGTGCCAACACGCCCTTTTCCGTTTTTTGGGGACTTAGTGCTTTCTCAAATTTTCTTTCTTACCGTTGTAACGTTGCACGTTCGTTCTTTTTCCTAACCCGGCGTTGAAATAGTGGGATGTTTAAAGTTACTTAAGCTGTGTCCTAGAGACTAAAGACAAAGCTGTTTTTTATCTTTAACTGTAGGAAGATGAGGCAAATAAGTGCAGGCAAATGATGGCTGAGCAGAACAAGGCAGCAGCATCGAAGAAGGAAAAACCGGTGGCCAAGTCGATGATCGTTCTGGACGTGAAGCCTTGGGACGACACTACAAACATGGCGGAGATGGAGAAGGGTGTGCGTGCAATCAGTGCTGACGGTCTGCTCTGGGGCACTTCTAAGCTCGTTCCTCTTGTCCACGGCATCAATAAGCTGCAGATCGCCTGTGTCGTTGAGGATGATAAGGTCAGCTTTGAACTTGACTAGATTTTTGCTATCGTGAGGCCCACATTTGGTGTGGATACGTAGATTTAATGGGAATCGCTGTTAATTTTATGTTACTTCATCTGTTTTTTTTTCACCTGTTAAGTTACATGAGCATAGGACTAGCTTAGATTTTATCCGAAACCAGTGTTTGGCTCTTCAACGCGATGGTTTTGAGAATTGTGGCAAATCTTAAGCCACGAGGTTTGGATTTGAACTAGCTAGGCGTCACAGTGATGGTAGAAGGGATTCATTCCGAGGCAAACCTGATTATTGTGAAGATTTGGCAGCTGGGCAGGATGGTGGTCTGATTGGACTTCAACTTCCTACACTTTCTCATTCCTATCTTGTAGGTTGGTACTGACTTCCTCGAAGAGAGCATCATGGAGCTTGAGGACTACGTTCAATCAGTGGACGTAGCTTCCTTCAACAAGTTGTAATCGTTATCCTTCTTTTGCAGAAATTCACACTTTCTGAAAGTATGAATAAAGCGTGCATCAGGTTTTTGTATGTGCTATGGTTCTCTTTTCACTGCTAACGTTCATGTAGGGCACCGTTGCTGTCTTTGTGGGACTGCATGCAGTATCGAGCGTCAGGTCGTCAGCTCTAAGACCGACGTTAATTTGGCCGATCCGGGATGGCGTGCAATGCGACGTTCAGTTCGCAGTTGTCTTAGTAGCCTGAGTGTTGCCGTGGTGCCCGACCTCGGTGGTAGTGATGTGATTGCTCTCTGTAGTACTTAATCGCAACAGCTTCTACAATTTCTTTTTAGCTTAATTTTGAAAGTTGTTAGGTTACCGGGGCGGTTCGATTTGTGTCATTTTTGACAATCCTGACAAGCATTTCTATAATACAAACTCCACTACCTTTCCAATTAAGTAGGCTTTATTTTGTCATGATATAGCGGGGTAATTCCTTGCGTACAATGCGCTACTGTTGGAGTGGTGTGTGCTCGCCTAATTTCGGTCTCCAAATCCTTCTGTTCGACTAACTTTTGAATCATAGATTCAACTTAACCTGCTGGGGTGATTTAGAATCTACTAATCAGGCATTTTGCACTCGTTACATACCCAAGAAATCGCCTTGAGCATATTTCTCTGCTGCCCTTACTATGGCGTCAAAGTTACTCTTAAAGACGACATGAATCTGGGCGTACCCTCAAAAATACCTCCAAGGTCAAAAGTGCAACTCCATATCACCACTAGAGATTGAAAGAGTGTTTCTAGCATTACGATGCTTCGAATCCAGTGGCCCTTCTCTCCACGTCATCCTGGAGAGCATGATCACGCCCTTTGGCTGCTCCTCACTTCCCTCCAAGAAGCGTCACTGGTCAACACTGCGTGGGAGTACAGGGATCGTTGGTTCAAACAATCCATCAAGGCGCAATCATAGGCTTGGCAAGCATCCACAATGTTACACCAATGCTACTGATCCCCTCACCAGAAGCCTTTAGGGAGTTGTCTAGGTTTCGACGTCCAGATTCGCTACAATTTGGGTTTGCATCACCTCAAATGCGACCCATTTTATCAGCCTTGCAGTTCATTCAAAGATATTTTGACTTTATAGTGCATTTAGGCGTAACTGGGGTTATAGCTCGGTGTCTGTGGTCTTGCAGAGTAGGTGAGAGAGGATTGAAGAGTAGCCTTGATATTTTCTGGAGTTGAGAGAGCCTAGGAGCAGCCTACTGGGGTGGCAGGACACTTGAAATATCTAGTGCGACGTAAAGGAGGCGAAGCAGTAGAAATGAGCAGTTTACAGTGTAATGCTGCTCCACTCCAATCCATTCGCCACTGGGGTCTCCACCTCGATGTTTCGATGCTGGAACAGTGACACCACAGCGCTCCCAATTCCAAGTAAACAACACTATTATTACCATTTAACGCAATCACTTAACAAGCGTCACATATGTGTGACACTAAGCTAAGAATACCTTTTCAGTTGACAAACAAAGAGAAGAGCAAGTATCATAGCAATCTATCGCGAGAGTCAAATAAAAAAAGTTGTAGAATAATACCAGGAGGGAATATGAGTCATCAAACGCCGGGCAGATTAGGCGATGTGATCGCTACGCCATCATTGCACTTGTACTTGGATCTTAAAGCATGGACATGGACAGGACACAGTTTGCTTGTTTCTTCCAGTCCCTGTTGTTTGCCAAGAGTGTAATTTGAAACTCTAGGCAGTAAATCTTGCGTGTCCGCTTTGCAAACCGAGTTTAACGATACACGTGAATGAAAGGGACGCTGATACCAACTAGTTGGAAGAGGGATGTAACGGTCTAGCGTATACACTCAACTCTCCGTAATGACGAATTTGCGTTTGAATGTCTGGTACTCAAAGTTGAGCCAAATTCACCTTACAGGATATAGCCAGGGTGTGTGCAAGCCACTCTTTCTCCCTAGAAGAACAGGTGGGACTGAGGGTTCACCCACAACAAGACCCAACTCATGCGTCCACTCGTGGGGGGACCCAGCCACACCTCAACGCGAATGGGGCTGCCACTGGTCTGTGCTTCCCTCGTGAATGAGGAACAATCAGCATTGCATGGTGTGTTTTTGCCAAAAAGTCTGACAGGTCAAAGGTAAAGATCGCTTTAATGCTGATAAAGGCAAATTTGGAATCTTTTTTTACCTTTAAATGCAGCACAAACAAACACGCTTAGAGAAGGAGCAGAAACTAGTCATGCAATTCTTCCATTTACCCACCACATTTCCTTCATAGCCTTTTAGGTGACGCTCTGACCCCCGTTTTTCCTAAGTCAATTGACAAGTACGACTTCAAGACTATCCATCCATTCCATCCGACCTTTGTCCTCAATCTCACCTTAACTCCCCTAGCCAGTCTTCTTCAGCTTTAAGGGCGTTTCAACCTTCCTGATCTCGCTTTGGAACCGTGTGAACCTTCACACTGTCTCCCAAATCATGGTCTCTTCTTAGAGCAGCAAAAAATGATATTTTTACCAACTAGGCACATCAAAGCACCTGTGTCTGTCGAATGCCGTTGGTGGAGCACGAAGTTCCCACTCACAACAAGTCCCACACCATTTGATCGAAATGGCACTGGAAACAATACAGGCAACTGAGTGTTTACGGCACGCTAAGATGCAAAAAAGTCTTTTATTTGTAAAATTAATGTATAAGAATGTATTTAATTAAAATTGAATTTAGGGCACCGTTGCCTATAGTAACCTGCCTTAGATGGAGTTGAGTCGCTGACTCCACATTTTATTTGCTTTGACAAGAAACTACTTAATTATCATTAAAACAATGCAACAAAGAACAATTATTTATTTTTGATTATTTTTATAGCCTCTGGAGTAGCAGCCTCGATTGTCACTGCAATCACCTGGCCGGAGGTTAAAGGTCAAAAAACGTTGGCATGGCAACTGCCGTGACAATTTATAAGTCAAGCTGATCAAGCGACAAAAACTGACCAAAATTAGAAGTAATTATTACACTACCTTAGCCACTTTACACGAAAATAAAAAGAAAATGAGGTTTCTGCTGTGAAGAGGTTGTAGAGGTAATGCTTTACTTAACTGACAATTTCCATCACTTGGAGGTGGCCATATTGTCCTAGTCAGAGTGCAAGAAAACACAAAGACTAATTAACCCGATTTACGAATGCAATTTCTGCTGCCTCTTGTAGCAATGAATTTTATGACTCGCAACACGCGGCTCCGGCGTTGATTCACTCAAAGGCGGGTGTACCACGCAGAGAAGTATGCATTGCTACTGGGTGGTATAAAGAGTAATTGACGGTGCCAACTCAACAGTCACTAGTGCTTGAAATGAATGACGAATGCGCCCGGTGAGGCTGGTATTAACCGAGATTAAAAGGTTATATCAAAGGCTGAAATGCTAACTATTTAGAGGCTTTGCGCAGGTTGTGAAAGTGTAACAAGTGACATTATTTTTTTTAAAAGATGAGGTGTACTTTTTTCACTCTAATTTAATACATTTCCTGGCATGACATTAGGGGTTTTCGCGATGCAAAATTTTCTGATCTTACAAAAATATTCTTTGGTATTCTTAAGATGGTGATCCCTTTGAAGACCAGAGCAAAGGTGCTTAAAACACCTTTTCTGGGCGACAGATCTTGCGATCGCATACCGTTCCATTAGCTTTAGACTCAGAACAGAAGTAATGTTGAATGTGCAAGGTGGACGTTTAAATTAATATCTTAAGATTTAAATAAAAATGCAAAGAATTAGATTGAGTTTTAGGCAACAGGTCAACATAAAGAATAAAAACTAGGAGTACCATTGACATATATTCGCCTGATCTGATCCTTTTAAAATGGTACAGAATACTAGAAATAAATTAAGTTCTCTCAAAGCAGAGAAAGCAAGATGCTTTTCAATGCAATCAGTTCGTAAGTTTTCCGTTTTTTGTGAAAAAACTATATAAAAATGTGAGATTATGTTGCATTGTAAAATCTTGGCATGCAAATGTAATTGGTACGTTACCAATTTTGATTTAATGGAATTATGGAAAGGGGCTTTTATAGTATTGCAAAATATACTCATTCACTACGTAAATTATCAATAACAGCATAAATAGATAAATATTTTCAGTTTAAAACATTGTGTTGTGCATTTACCTGCAAGTTGTGCAGCATTAGTCTAAAATAAAATGATAATTTTTAGAACTTTTGCCAAGCCGCACAACTTAATGTGGAGGTTGGCTTTTTACTTTTGCTAATGCAGCTAGCTGTTTTATAATGAGTCTAAATTTACTGATGCGGAACACTATTTATACATGCTACCTTAAGTTGTTTTACTTTATCACAAACTTAATATTCTTCGTTGGGTAATTTTCGAAGCGTTCTGGAGGCGTTGGATCTACATTTGGTATGCTAGTACTCGACGTTTCGTCAGAAGTCTTTAGTAGTGGATCCAAAGTTTAATCAAAAGCTAATTTTGCACTTTTATTTGCTAGCCTTACATTTACGTGATAGCCTATTGGATACACTTCACTTCTGCCTTAGAGAAATTTCTGGACACGCTGTTGTTCCCCTTCCAAGGAATTTAATGCTAAGCGTTGAGCAGCTAGTAAACTGATAGCTGTAGGGCGATGGAGTGTAGTTCTGCATGGATTTTGAGAATTTTGAAAACTACCTTGCTTTCATGATTGTTGTACTTTCCGGGCTAATTTGGATGGCGTTCAAAAAAGAGAAGCAATTATTCTCTGCACACGAGTTATAGTAATCGTTGCTAGCCTCACATTTAGTTAACTGGGTGTTTGGCTTGATATTTCATTTTTGCTCTGAAAAGAAGTTTATTTAGTATACTTATTATTTAGAGTCTTTGAAATTATGTCGTTTGATCGCAGGAGCGTGGCCGGAAATGAGGACCTTATAAAGCGTCTTTTCAACAAGGTATGCATTGCGGAAATTTTCCTTTTTCTGTGTATCGTTTTACTAAGCTGCTAACTTTTTACAGGTTTACAGTGCCATCCTTAGCGAAAAAATTTTTTGTCCTCCTGAAACCGCTGTTTATCTGGCTGCATATGCTTGTCAAGCGAAATTCGGCCCTGCACAGGCTCTCAAAGTCCCTGTGCCTCCAGTTAAGGATCTCCTTCCAAAAAGGTGACCTATGGCATCATAATTTTACCATCACGTTGAAAAGAAAGTGCCTAGTTTTGTGATGTAATGAAGAATAACTACTACAGCTTGTGAGAAATCTAGTTTAATAATTACTATGCTTGTTGCTTTAGCACCCTTGACAACCACAACTTGTCAATTGCCGATTGGGAAGAGCGCATTTCGAAGTGGCATCTCAAACTCCGTAATACCTCATTTCTTGATGCGATCGTTGAATATCTGGATATTGCCCAGGACGTAGAACTTTATGGAGCTTCAATTTTTGAGGTGGAGACAAAAAATCAAGGCAGACAGTGGATAAGTTTAGATGCTGTTGGACTCAACATCTACGAGAGCAAAAAGTAGGCGGGCATCTACGCGGTAAAATTGACCCAATAACCTAAAAAGTGGACTTTGCTATCTTGACTTTTTATAGAAAACCACCAACAAAACGTTACATTTGGTCGGATATAGCCTCTTTCAGCGCCTGGGATGACAGGATTGAAATTGTTCTCGTTCATGAACCCGAAAAGGTATGCATTTGCATTCAGCCTTTTACATTTTGTAGCAAAGTGGACTTTGGCACCAATATGCGAAATCCTGTATCCTGAGCCCCAAGCCTCAGGATACCGATTTTGCTCATGTATCTTTGTAGAAAGTAGTTGAATATCAGTTACACTAAATCTTGATGGTAACTGGTGGTGAAATTTCAAAAAGTATGTGTTGAGTTTCTGTGTAATATTTTGATTGAAAAAGAACATAAGGTTCCATCCCTTCTGGTTTTTCTCAAGAAACTGGTTAATATAACTGATACCCTTCCTGGTCTAGCGTTTTTGTTGCTATTAATAATGACCTACAAAAAAGCTTATTTACGGTGTTTACACCCCATAAACCTTACTTTTGCCCTCATTATGAGAGCCATGAAAATCGCCATAAACATACAGCCTGTGATGCAATGACTGCTGCCCAAACATCCTTAGTGGTCTTCTAATGGAACCAGGCACCTTTTTACAAGCCGCTTTTCAATAGGTCGGCTCTTTGGGTTATGAATAGGCTAGGTTATAAAAGTTGGTTTAGTTTTGCAAAGTTGTGATAAGTACTAAAACCTTCTTACCTTTTGACAATGAACTGAATAAATGCTAGATTTTTTGAAGATGTTTTCTTGTTTGTGCAGTCTGTCCGGTTTCCGCGCCTTGTCCATTTTAATTTAGCCGCGCTGCACTTGCTCCCTCAAACACACTGATTTTATTGGTCAATCAACTACCAATCACGTGACACCCGCACTCCCTTTTCCCCTTTCAAGGTTATCACGTTCTTCGTGCAGCATCCGGAGACGTGCAGCCTGCTGGAAAGTCTCTTTCAGGGCAGTAAGGAGCTTTACGCGCGTCGAAGGAAGGGAGATGTTTCCTCCAAATATATCCGTCGATCGGAGAGTAATTCAAGCATGCGAATGAGGTGGGTTTTTTACCCTTAACAGGGCGAATGTTTTATTCTGAGTTGAAGCCTATGATTGGTTGGGAAGGCAACTCACTCATTATGTGAACTTAGACACGGCCTTGGAGACTATTCATCCATGCTGTGAAATTAATGACACCCACCTTGAACCGGTGGTTTGTGAAGTGGCAATCAAGTGGGTCAATGAATCCGCTTCTATTCAGTTGAGGCTAATTAGATTTCCCTCTGTAATGCGGCTTTAAGGCGAGGGTTGCACGAAAATGATAAAGATATGGCAAAAATTAAATCAGTTCTTTGAATTCTGCTTGCTTTTAAAGTGTGCTTACCCGTGTGTTTCTTGGGTCTGGATTTCGACTTCTTAACCTCGATTTTCCGCTTTTTTTATTTAGTTCAAAAAATTGTTGCTATAACAACAAGCGATTATGATTTGGATGATGATGGTGATGGTAATGGAAGTGTGATATTGTTCCGTTTTTGAACATTGTGTGGATGGTGATTTGCTTTAGCTTCCTCTCAGTCTCCTACTTGTTTTTATAGCGCGTCATTCACTACTTCTTCCCAAGTTTCTTCAATCCATCACTCACTGGAATGAAAGAAGCCGCGCGGTGGTATTGCCCTCGCCTACGTAAAAAATATAGCTCCCGCTAAAATATACTTCAGATTAAAGGGCGAAAGTCCTACCACATTTCTTAACCTGTGTCGAGTGATAAAACTTGTCGACAGACTCATGTACAATGAGTTGTGGCCAGCATGATCCTATGCTCTCGAAATTGTAGGTTCCAATTCTGCCTCCCGCCTGGTTTTAGTGCGTCTAACTGGCATTGGATGATTGTCGAACACCAGTTGTGTTTTATTCTCATCGTGCTCGTTTACTTGCAGTTATAGTGTTTCTCTCGACATGGAACCGAATAAAACAGACACTATAGCGAACCGCGACTTCCTTGAAGGGAAAAGAAGGTATATTACTAGGACAGAACATGCATGTTTAGTAGGCAGAGGGATTGGAGCTACTGGCATGATTCGGAGGGACCAAAAACGAAACCAGAAGTCAAACAAAGGAAGCATTACACAGCACCTCCCCTCTTTTGGGCGTCGTGCCTCGCCCCGCCCCACCCCGCTCCGCTCCGCCTCCCAACCCTCGCCTTGGTAAACCTCCAGCATCAGCCATCGAAATGCAAACAGTGTCGCAAGCAGCACCCACCGGTTAGCAGTATAAGTGGTTGGAATTCGAGTGCGACTGAGGAGAGGCCTGGCTACAACGTCACTGATTCCTCTTGGCTGTTGGAGGCGGGATGTGGAGTGTGGTCCAGTTTGGCAATTGACTTCAGAGTGAGAGGTTCTGCCGATCGGCATCGATGGGCCCTTAGAGAGAGGTTAGACCCCGGCCCCCCTTAAGCAGGCAAAATGGGGAGATCTTGGAGACGGAACTTGTTTAGGCGATTGGCGGCTGGCGTGGCGTCGGCTGCTGGTGGCTTTTTTGGCGAGGAGGAGGATGGTGTGGATGTTGAAGATGAAAGGTGGTGCTTGGTCCTTGTGTTGTGGGATGTGGAAGGTTGTCGCATGCGTAGTGCTATGCGTGCACTTCTTTGGCAGCGTTGCAGGTTGTCGCAAGCAGCGTGGATGGGATGGTAAGTGCTATGAAGCGGGGTCTGCATCCCACCGATGCGGTCAATTTGGCGTAGCGAGACTTGCCTGAAGGCGAAAGGAGGCACAACACTGGAGCAGAATAGATGCGTATGCAGCAACCGTGAAGGCGTTGGGGCTGGTGGCTTGGCACAGAGACCGACCCATCCGACAAAGTTTTGCTGTCACAATAGGCAAGTAACCTATTCATCACTATTGATGTGTAAAATCACACGTTGAGGTTGTATCACCATCGTCAGATTCCAGGCTCCCTTGACGCAAGATATGCAACATTGGTGGGGCGGGAGTTAGTTTTCCTGATGTTACCTAGAGTTTATTCACACATTTTTCGCAATTTTTTGGTGAAAATTTTGATTGGGACAGAGAAAGAGGTATCTTGACGGTTGAAAATTGTCAGTTTTGTAAGTCTGCTAAGCTTTATCCTCAGATGGTGTTGTGGGTTGCTAAGTGCTTTTCTACTCCCAACATTTTAAGAGGTGGAAATTAGTAGATTTAACTGGATGGAGAAAATGCGTTATTTTTGTCTTTATTGACACATAAGAATTGCTTATGTCTGCCTGGGGTACTGCGGCGAGGCATAAAGTTTCTGCATATTTTGCCTGTTTGGTATGAAAATGAAATGCACCAGTTTGCCAGGCATTCCCACCCTCAGGTGCGGACCGAAAGAGCAATGCTCCCTCATTGCTCTTTCAACGCATTCCATCGTTCCCCCTATGAAGTCCTTTGCGTGCACCCTCCTTATTCCCCATCCGCAATGCCCCTTCGAGGCGGCTATGGATGAGTATCCGGCACCACCGCGTCCATATTGAAGGCTCTTCCCATTGCACATAGGCTGGCGCTTTGGGGCAAATTTCTGTCTGTGACGCGGTGGGACTTCAAATTGCATCAGTTTTGGCGAGCATGTCTGCACGGGGTTAGCGAATCGTGCTTTGCATTGCAGGGGCACTTGGCTTGTCAAATTAAGTTTACCACATGACGCAGACTAGGTTTGCTGGCGCTCCTCCGCTTTGTCTTGAGCCTTATTAGCAGAAGTTGGGAAGTTTTTAATCTACTCACAGTCAAACATTGTCTTTACCAACATCTTAAAGGGCAGAGGTCAATTTTCTACCCGTCAATAGTCTATAACTTATTTTCGCTTCCTCTCCTGCATTGTTGGTGGCTTCCAGAGAACTATGGCACTGGAAAACCCCGAATTTTTTCCCTACTGCATGCGTTCAATCGTTGGATTTCGTAAATGCCGAATTGACGATTGACCAAACTGGACACACTAAAGCTCCGAGTCATCGTTATTGACTTTGGACCATTCAATGCTTCTGCTAGGTCACAAGCTAACTTTTTTGCTTCACTTTCACTGCTCTACAGGCCGCACAAACTAACTGCCATGGAGTTGTTAAAACTGGAGCAGCAAATCACCGAATTGGAATTGGAGTTGCCTCGTCGGGCAACAAACTATGAATATGCATCATGGCAAGTGAAGGATCAGCTTCGACAGGCTCGAGGCATCGAGGTGAAACTTTCACTCAACGTCCCCTCGACTGATGAAACTCGTCTGCTTCAGCATCGGGTCGCACAAATCCGCGTCTTTCTGGAGCAGGTGAGTCGAGGTTGCTTAGCTCCTAAGTTCTCCAAATGTGTGTGCATGTGTGAGGTGGAACTCTGTAAATATCACCGTCAAGGTAGCACACAGATGGGAGTTGCGAACTCAAAGCGTGGGTGGGGCCCCACCCAAGTCATCACTTGATATCTTAACCACTTTAGTCCAGAGCCTTTCCTAGAGCTATTGTAAGCCCTGCTTTTCTGAGAGCTGAGTTATTGCTAGGAGGCAGGAGGACTGGAAAGTGCTTAGTGGAGCTGGCATGAGTCAAGTCGTGGAAGACTTAGAGAGGTCCACTTTCTACTGGCCCCTCCTCTTCTACCATCAGAAGTCCTCCTGTGAATTTTTTACCAAGTTTAAGATGGAATTCAAGGTTTTACAATGCATTCTGTGAGTCGTGATAGGATTTTGTCATATCCGGCATTTGTTGCACAAAGGAGATAGTCATTTGGAGGGTAACGCGAAAGGCTTGACTATCCTTCACAAGGAGTTCCGTGTCACAATTATGAAGCTCAAGGCCACTTTGACTTGTTCACGCTCGGTCGAGGCACAGAACTCGAAGTTGAAGGTTGGTTGTTGAAAGTTGGCATTGGTTTCATTAGCTTTGTCATAATCTTCCACAAATCTTCACCCACCCGATGCATAGGCAAATGGCTTTACTATAATTGCACTTTTGTGGATGTTGGAGAGTCGAGGAAGACTGAAAGTACCACCATAGACAGTCAGGGAATGTGGAGGAACTCTGGCTATATCACAAAACGTGCTTATTTATCACAGTTTTTTGTGTTTGGTGAGGTACCTACCTATTACATCTATGCATGTCTGGCGTTTGGTTTTGTAGGACTTCTTCAAAGAGAAAGGTAACGCAGTGTGCGTTTTCTAACAGCACTAACAACTGGCTAGCACCGATTTGAAGGAGGCTCGAATCTAACCATTTTAATGCCTTTTTTATCTTAGAACCCACCGATCGACCGCATCGTTATCGTGGCAATTTCGGTAGGTCAAAGTATGGGCGCATTATTTATCCTTTTCACTTGCCTTTACACTGCGCCGCGGAGGTGATGTCTCTCGTTTTGCCGCATCACGTGCTTTTTGAGTGCCTTTTTTTGGTTCATTGGCAGCAATCCGCATTGGTGGAACACTGACAAGCCGTTCCGACGACTACTCTTCAGACATTGACTCAGGATCAGAAAAAAATGGTGGTACGTCGATACAAAATTTGCTTTAATTTTGTGGGGCCTAGTAAAATTATGGCTTGGTGATTGTGTCCAGCTCCTTTACCAGTGCAGGCCATGTGTCAGTCGTTGCCCAATGGAGTTTACTCCTCCTTAACAGCTAATTCAGAAGGTGAGAGTTTTTACTCAGTTATCAGTAGTATTTATTAAACTACAAAAAACTCCCTTTTAAAAGGAAGCCTTCTCAACCCAACTAAGGGGGAATGTGGCTAGGTAATGGCGACATATTTCGGTTACCTGAAAAGTATCGTTTGGTAGGTAACTTTAAACCGAACCACACTTCAGTTGACATTGTTGTGGCCCGGTCGCTAAGGTGGTTGCGTTGGTTTCAATGTTTCTTTTTGCTACCGGTGCTTCACCTATGACAATTTGGTCTTCTCACACCTACCACGTTTGTTGTTTATTATTCCACTGCAATTCATTGAGACAAGTCTTATCGCCTACGAACTAGTTGAGTTTGGGATGTTCCTCTTCTTGGGTTAGTCATGTTTTGTCGAGTCTTTAAGCAGCATTTGAATCGGTCAAGACGAACGACCAGTGGAGTCGTATTGTGGCATTCAAACATCCCGGCTGTGGTGGTCGATCCGTTCATGAGGTGGACACCTCTACTAGAAATGCAAACCCCACGTGCACTTTCCGGATATTGGTGTTTTTTTCGTTTGCTCAAGATCTGACACAAAACCCACGTATCTATTACTTTTCTAGCCATGCCCACGTGGAATCCTTCGACCAATCCATCACAGAAAGGTGGCCATGGTAAGCATAGTAGATCGGTAAAAGGTACTTGAACTGTGGGCTTGTGATTGGCTGATTTGCTTGACCTTGACATTAACAACCCAATGAAAACCGTGGGTCTTCTTTAAATTACCCAACTTTCTTGATGAAAGTATTTTGGCAATTATTTTGCCTAAAACCAGTTCCAAGGTACAAATGTGTCACAGGGCTCACCAACTTGTTTGCGCATTCTTTTTTGTACTGCACGTAAATTCTTGACCTCTGTCTCTACTATTTACAGGTTCTGTGCCAAAGTGGAACTCGTCGTTCAAGTCCTCACAGAAGGGTGCTCAGGGTAAGTACAATTGACATCGTTTGATAGGCTTTGGCAACTTGTTTGCTTGAGGTTATTGATCTCGTGGCAGCTTCTTCAACTTCCTTCCAAAATTTGTTAACACGTAGCCAGTTTTAATCTGTCTGTTTGCGAATCACTCAGAGCCCTTATCCGAGCATTACCCCACATGCCCTCCGGTCAGCATCCATCCCGGCTCATTCGTCTCTTTATGTCTCCCAGATTCCGCTCCAAGTTGGAATGCATCGATCGTGTCACAACAAGATGATCAAGGTAAGCATATTTTACTTGAATTGGCGTCAATTTTTTTGGTTACATAACCTCCCCAACGGTTGCTAACCTCTTTCCTTAATTTGGAGCAGAGTTGGGACTCTGAACTTATCCAAAACGTAATTTGGTCTTTTATGTGGGGTTTGGCGGTTCCAGTTTAATTGTTAAATGAATTTTTGCGTACCAACGTGATGTTGGGTAGAGTTTTTATGTAACAGACCTTTCAATCAACGCAGCAGTTGCACGTGCAACCAACCTGATAGCTAAAATGCAACTCTGAGGGCAACGGTCCTATTTTTTTATCTCTGGCAATTTTTACAAAGGCCTGTTTCTCACTGCTCTTTTTTTCATTGTTTTTTGCTACCAATAATGTATTTGCATTTGTGATTTTGTAATGATCTTACAAATTAGTCTGTTTTTGCAAATTTATTGCACTCATCCCCTTTCTGATTGAGAAATCCTGTTTGTTTATTTGGCTTCTGTGCGGCTTAATTTGACCACTTTTGTGCGAGCAATCGTGGTTAAGTCGACTCTGCCTTTCTACCTAGGATCGAATAAGCATCTCTTTTTGAATAAAAGCATATGCTGTAGTTTTTTGTAAGCTGAAAACGCATTGGCAAGCCTTAGCGCCGTTAATTAGAAGATGTAGGGCTGATTGAGAATTGAGGTTAAGCGCCTCTAGTAAGTGGAGTGTCGTGTCGCCCTCCTGACGCCCCATCGATTAGTCGTCTCGCGTGCCACTGACACAACAAGCCCATTTTACTAAAACGCCTCTGCCTTGCTCAATGGCTTCTCTCGCTCTGAGTTAGTTCATGTGCCTACGGTTTGTGTGTGTGTGTGTGTGTGTGTGTGTATGGTGGAGGCATGTGAATATACCACCCTTCCCTTTTGGCACCATTGATTTGCCGTTTTTCATCGTTTGCTTGCTGCCTCATTCCGTCATCTCTCTGCGTGACTCTCCACTCAATCCGGGGCGCTTGAAACTGACGCCACTCAGTTGCTTCCCATCCGTGAACGCCTACTGAATTTATTATAAGTAGATATCCGCTGTGGAATTAGAAGTTGCGATTTAAGTTAAGCGCACCCTATTATATGACTGTTGTTGGTGGTCTTTGGTTTCCGTGTCGGGGATCACCAAATAATCGGCAATCCTTAATGCATCACTAGTTAAAGCAGCACCATCACAGCCGCGGCAACAGCCACTTCTGCAGTCTACAACAGCTGGAAATGCGACACCAAATTCAGTAGCTTCGTCGACAGAAATGGAGGGTCATGGATATGTGGAGCATCCCTACCCCAGCGATCTCAAGCAACGGTCGGATCCGTCACCTTCCAAGATGCCAGACTTGCCCAAGTCTCTTCTCCCTAATTCCTTGGGTCAGCCAAAATTGTCCACAGATGACACCCCCAAGAAACCGGCTACTTACAATCCAGAGGCCTATCCAAAGTTCCCTGGTATGCGGTGGATGGAGTCTCTTAAGCTTTTCAATTTGAAAATAAGCACGAGGACTTCAAATATTTCTGGTTAATTGCTGCATGGTATTATTGTCAGTTTAGCAGTTAAGACACTGTAAATCTTGTTGGATATGCAAATTAATAGCGTAAATGATGATGAAAGGTGGAAATAGGGCTTGCAGCTGGATGTATTCAGTTGCAATCAATTAATGGCTTTATAAATCTTCCCAAATGCTGCTGGTTGAAGGCAATGTGGTAAAGGTAACAATAGCATTCCTAGTCAAGGCATCGTTTTTATCCATTTAATAGAACGCCAAATGAATACACTCGCTTCTGTTCAGGAGTCTTCAACGTCCACAGGTTCCGTTTACAGTGGAGCTGGTTATCCAGACGCCCGTGGCGGCCAGGAAATGGATCCGCCAGACTCGGCTGCCCCATCAAACGTTTGGAAACACGTTCTTCGCACGCCTGGGCAAGATCCTACTAACCAGTTCGCCAAGGGTACATCTCTCATCCTCTCGCTTGCATCCACTAACACTCAGTTTAGATCTGAAGAGTTGTTACGGAGGCATTAGTAGTATGGATTAAAGTAGATTGCCGTGCAGTCAATGTGGAATCAGCATCAGATGATGCTTTAAAAACCTCTCTTCTCTGTCACCCTCCCACTCTGCACGTCGCAAAGCAGTCGCTTCTATCAAATTCCGTAGCTAAGTTTACTATCACGCCACATTCAACCTCTGTCGACTATTTCCCTTTCACCATAAGGTCGAATTCACGGTCAGTTGGTTGAACCAGATGATGTTCAGCTCGCCTACCGACCGCCAGTCCAACCGAAACCCAAAGTAGCTCCGCGTGGAACCGCAGATCCTCGAATGGTGGTGCCGGACTACTACACCGGTGTTGAGGCTTCTCGTGGTCCGGGTCAGGATCCCAAGTTCTCCACTCTCAAAATCATTCAAAGCGGCTACACTAAGAAGCGTGTTGATCTCTTTGAAGCACTGTAGACTTTAGCCGTTCCTCATGACACGCACACATGCTAACTTTTTCACAGTTCAAAGCTCACGTAGATTTTGCTTCACTTTCATGTAAACATTTATTTATTTGGTAACTTCTTTTTCACACTGTATCGGCTTAAGGCCGCGAAGTGGAAGGCTGATCTGACCGGTTAGGTGTTCAGTTGAGGGAGGTCTGGTGTCGCAGTTGACTAGTGAGTAATGTACCAAAGTAAGCACCTTACTCGGGTAGATTCTGCATACGCAGGGCGTGCTCACCTCAAGTCCGCTGACCTGCTCACACCCACCCACGACGAACGCACTTCCGACTTGTCTACTTGGCGAATTCAGTAGTGTCGTGTATGGAAGCATTTACCACGCACAAAGGTGGTACTGAAAAGCCACGCCAATTCGGCACCACGAGATCACGCGACTGCTCTTCTCATCTTCTTCCCTAACATTCGCTAGTGCTTCTCACAGTGCCCAACTGAACGGTCATGGGAGGGTTTCGTGCATTACTCCATGTGGCAAGCATGCAAACGTATTCGGCTGCGTGGCCCTCACCTGCCAATCCTGCAATCATGCATGCTGCATGGACAGTGCGGTTGGGGTGAGCACAGCGACCGCAAGCATTCACCGGGATGTGTTGCAGCGCGAGCACACGGACCTATCGCACGAGCACCTGCATTCCGAGGTCACACACGTGTCGACCGTGTATCCTCATCGGAGCGGTCGCCAGTTGGCGGGACACCAGGGCTGGCACAAGCAACTGTGCAGGCCCGAACAGCCGGTACACACGAGTGTATCAATGACTAGCCATGTATGGTTGTGGTGCCTGAATCAGACACGACTCAGACACCCAACTGATCATGTTTGAACAGGAGCGTCGATGCGAATACTAACCGGTTTTAATGATGGCCATAGATGGGCTTTACAGGGATGCATTGGGGATGGAAAACGTTTTCATACTTTATTACCATGAGCCAGTTGGATGGATTTCCAGTGCATCATAATCCGTTCTCTGTAACGTCTTCCCCTCCGCAAATCATTTTGACGGGAATAGCACGACCATATTCCTATGGGTGCACGATTGCATCAATGGTGAAAGGGATTAGTGGTTGCCAGATTTGCTAGATTACGATAACGTAGAGGTCCGTCAGCAAAAGAGCTATCGCAGCTCCAATTCAAAATCGTAAGTGCACCAACATTACCTTACGACTGGTCCCGTCGACCCAGTAACAAAGCATTAAACAGTAGCCTTTCGGGCTAAAGCTTAAGGTGACAGCTACCGGCGCTGGGAGCCAAGACTAGAATCCTCAACATCTTCAAACCACTCAAGTGGACCAAAGCGCACAAGCCGGAAGGTATCCGCGGGGGACAACACTTCCACGCTCACGACAGCAAGCATGAGCGGATAACAATTAAAACTCCGTTGGTTCAACAAGCTACCCAACGTGAGCGCAACTACCGCAGATGCGCTGGTTCGGGACACTAGACCTGAGTAGCGCCTCACGAGTAAAAGCAATGGAAGCCGGACACCGAACGAGACGCAACGCTTGCACAGTAACCACCGGAGCAGCGCCGACTACACCGACGCTAGATGGTAGTGAAACGCTCACACACGAGCCACCTGGAAAGACATTCCACAACTCAAACACGATTCAGAGAAAACAAGCCACCAAACTCCAAAGACCTCACTGCACACCTGATCTGAGAACCCTAGAACCATAAGCCGGAAGCATTAGTAGCTCAGTCGTCCCCAACAGTTAAAATGGGTGACGCAGCTAAGGCCACCGAAGCCGTACGCAACCAAGACAATCAGGAAAGACAGGTACAGAACTAGAAACGAGGACCCCACACACCTCGCCACTAACCAACATCCAAAAAGACATACCATACCATACAATTGATGGAAGTGGGTAGTGCACTAAGATAACGCGTAGGGAAAACAATAAACGTCAAGAAGGAACACCGGAAGACAAAACTAAAATTATTTATTCAAAATAAAACGTAAGTTTAACCCCCTCGAAGGCGAAGCACCAGATGCAAAGTTGACTCCTTCTGGATGTTGTAGTCTGACAAGGTGCGACCATCCTCCAACTGCTTGCCTGCAAAGATCAAACGTTGCTGGTCTGGTGGAATGCCCTCCTTATCTTGAATTTTGGCCTTCACGTTCTCAATCGAGTCACTCGGCTCCACCTCCAGCGTAATCGTCTTCCCAGTTAGGGTCTTCACAAATATTTGCATACCACCACGGAGTCGAAGCACCAGGTGAAGCGTTGACTCCTTCTGGATGTTGTAGTCTGACAAGGTGCGACCATCCTCCAACTGCTTGCCTGCAAAGATCAAACGTTGCTGGTCTGGTGGAATGCCCTCTTTATCTTGAATTTTGGCCTTCACGTTCTCAATCGAGTCACTCGGCTCCACCTCCAGCGTAATCGTCTTCCCAGTTAGGGTCTTCACAAATATTTGCATACCACCACGGAGTCGAAGCACCAGGTGAAGCGTTGACTCCTTCTGGATGTTGTAGTCTGACAAGGTGCGACCATCCTCCAACTGCTTGCCTGCAAAGATCAAACGTTGCTGGTCTGGTGGAATGCCCTCCTTATCTTGAATTTTGGCCTTCACGTTCTCAATCGAGTCACTCGGCTCCACCTCCAGCGTAATCGTCTTCCCAGTTAGGGTCTTCACAAATATTTGCATACCACCACGGAGTCGAAGCACCAGGTGAAGCGTTGACTCCTTCTGGATGTTGTAGTCTGACAAGGTGCGACCATCCTCCAACTGCTTGCCTGCAAAGATCAAACGTTGCTGGTCTGGTGGAATGCCCTCCTTATCTTGAATTTTGGCCTTCACGTTCTCAATCGAGTCACTCGGCTCCACCTCCAGCGTAATCGTCTTCCCAGTTAGGGTCTTCACAAATATTTGCATACCACCACGGAGTCGAAGCACTAGGTGAAGCGTTGACTCCTTCTGGATGTTGTAGTCTGACAAGGTGCGACCATCCTCCAACTGCTTGCCTGCAAAGATCAAACGTTGCTGGTCTGGTGGAATGCCCTCCTTATCTTGAATTTTGGCCTTCACGTTCTCAATCGAGTCACTCGGCTCCACCTCCAGCGTAATCGTCTTCCCAGTTAGGGTCTTCACAAATATTTGCATACCACCACGGAGTCGAAGCACCAGGTGAAGCGTTGACTCCTTCTGGATGTTGTAGTCTGACAAGGTGCGACCATCCTCCAACTGCTTGCCTGCAAAGATCAAACGTTGCTGGTCTGGTGGAATGCCCTCTTTATCTTGAATTTTGGCCTTCACGTTCTCAATCGAGTCACTCGGCTCCACCTCCAGCGTAATCGTCTTCCCAGTTAGGGTCTTCACAAATATTTGCATACCACCACGGAGTCGAAGCACTAGGTGAAGCGTTGACTCCTTCTGGATGTTATAGTCGGAAAGTGTGCGACCATCTTCTAATTGCTTGCCAGCAAAGATCAAGCGTTGTTGGTCTGGTGGGATGCCCTCCTTATCTTGAATTTTTGCCTTCACATTCTCGATCGAGTCACTGGGTTCAACTTCTAGCGTGATGGTCTTGCCGGTTAAAGTCTTGACAAAGATCTGCATTCCACCACGAAGACGAAGCACAAGATGAAGAGTGGACTCCTTTTGAATATTGTAGTCAGAAAGGGTGCGACCATCCTCCAACTGCTTGCCTGCAAAGATCAAACGTTGCTGGTCTGGTGGAATGCCCTCCTTATCTTGAATTTTGGCCTTTACATTCTCAATTGTGTCGCTGGGTTCCACCTCCAGCGTGATTGTCTTGCCAGTCAAAGTCTTCACAAAGATCTGCATCGCGATGCGTAATCAAGCACACCCAAGTTGTCTAATTCTGACGGCGGCTCACATGCCAGCTTAAATATCTGCCACGCATTTGCGTGGGTGAGCTTAGCTTTCCTTCCTATTGGTTGCTTTTTGTTACAGCCAGCCTTCGCTTTTCTTGTTGATTGGTTAGAACATTCTAGAATTTTAACCTTGTGATATGCGCACTTACGGAGCAAGCCTTGCGATTATTGATCACGCTGTGTGCGTCCGTGCCACCCATTGGCTCTGTTTCTGCTTTTCGACACCACTGCCAAAGCATGAAGTTTGCTTTTCTTTGCTTATTTTCCACTTCTCGGGTCCCGTAGTTTATCAGCACAAATGCGTTTTGTTCCTGTGCCTTTCACAAGCAACCAAAGCTACATGCCTTTGATTTCACGAGTTCATTTAATGGCTGCTTATTTTTTCGTGTTATTTGCTTTTAGTGAGTTTTCTTTCCTGCCAAGCCTTTCCGCGCAGCTCGATCACATAAGTCCGATTTTGAAAGTGAATGGGTTTTTCGTTCTTTTCTTGTTAAGGCTTGTTCTAGTGAGTCTGAGTGTTTCTTTGGACGAAATCTGTCGGGGCACGACTCCCATTACTGACGTTAAACCCTACTTTCATGTGTTTGTTCTTGTTTCGGTTTGTTTAATTTGTTGAAAGGCGCCATTTTTTAAGAAACGAATAGGGATAATCACCAATTTTGTGTACCTTGGAGGTATGGACAGTATTTAACCAGTCGGAGTTTTAATGACTGAATACATCAACATTGGCGTCCGTGGCAGCAACGAAGGCGTGGTAAAAGTCACAAACCCAAAGGACTTGCGAAAAAACAGTACTTTTGTGTGCTCTACGAGGTAATTGCGCAATATGTTGCGACATGTGCGCACATTGTGTCACAATTCATAAATATTTTCTCATGAAATTTGGGAACAACATAATACCACTACTGCTAATCAGTGAATTCTTGGCTTCCCGGCCTATTCCATTAGTTATGTCGCCTCTTAAACCGCCACTTTTATGGAATACCAACAGTGGCTCCACGCTATTGTA
Organism: Taenia crassiceps; assembly: GCA_023375655.1. NCBI lineage: Eukaryota > Metazoa > Platyhelminthes > Cestoda > Cyclophyllidea > Taeniidae > Taenia > Taenia crassiceps. The sequence goes on from JAKROA010000011.1 coordinate 1,141,827, forward strand.
CAGTTGGCACCAGTATCAGGCAATTTCAATTGTCCAACCCTGACGTTTCTCCTTGCTCCACCTCGTGAAGTGTCACAGCACCCGCTGCCTCGATTGGACTCACCTGGGCCTCCACTTCAAACACTATCTGTTATCAGGGCTACGAATTCGCTATAAGGTTGCACCTCCAGTTTCCTTGTTTGGTTCCTCTTCACTTGATAATGTAGGGATGGATGCACCACCCCGATTGGGTCACTGACTGTACAATCCTGTAACAAGGCCTTTGCATCAACAATCAAGGCCTCAACAGTACCTATCCTGTGCAGGCAGTTCATATATGTCTAGCGAACAAATGCCACTAAGAATGTCAGTGCCTGTGTCCACATCTGCTGCTGTTCTTCCCTTAGTGGTTCTCAATCACTCAATCCACTATTTACGCAAGTCAACCAACCGAATCCAGTGCAATCTGTCTTTTGCTATCACAAGATGGTCATGTGAAGTTGTGCTCTGAACTTTACAATGGTGAGCGCGTTCACTGTCTGCACAAATCTTTTGACAAGACAAATTAGAAGATGTGTGCTAGTAGTAATTGTTGGGTTATTCATGAAGCTTTGTCATTGCTGGGCCCTCCAATATTTTAACTAGCGCATCATAAGAACATTCGCCTTTGGGCACTGAGTCGGTTTTGTGTGTGTGTGTGTGTGTGACCGTGAAAGTACTCCATTACGAATCCTAAATCATTGCCCGTATCCACACGTGGATGGATGCTTCAGCTGATGCCATCCACCTCCTACCGCCTACCAACTCCGCTGTGGCTATCCGATTCGTCTTGATGTCAGTGGTGGCGTCACCACTGACATCAGTGCAATTTCATTACCTCCAATTTGCCATGACCATAACGTCTTGCCTGGATGGACTCTTGCCATACAAACTTGGCACCTGATCATGTAATACCGTCGACACCACCTTATGCAGTTGTTAGGGAGCCTGACACGAAAAAAAAGTAAAAAACAAAAACATTGTCATTATGGCTATCTGTGCCCCAACATCATTCTTGTGGAGGCATAGCAGTTACCAATCGACAAAAAACTGATGACATCTCCCAGGTTGGTACTTATGTAATTTTCTTCTCCATTGTCACGATACTTACGAATACAGTGCAACATGCACCCTTCAACGTGAGTGTCACCTTCACGACCTTGATCATGCAGCACCCGTGTGCATGTGCGCGTGTGTGTCAGTGGGTGCATGGTGCAGTGCACACTGGTGATGAAATAAGCGAAAACGATTTCATATTCAAAAGTAACCTGGTACCACAAATTAAGAATGCCACCACTTTGTAGGTGAGCATTTGGAATATCCCAAAATTTCGTAGAACAGAAAATTGGTTGCAATCTTATTGTAGCGCCTGGAGACTTCTCTGAGGACAAAAGGCGGCACGATACTTGGGCAGAAATGCCGGAGTGGCCATGGGAACAGCTTCAATGCACAATCAAGTAAGCCGGTGGCTAACAAAACAACAGACGTATTACTTTTTTTTCGTCCACAAACCGCATGCATTTGGTTGACGTATCCCAAAACCGGCACTCAGTCCATTCTTTTTGTGTTTATAGATGCTACTGAATATGTTTATAAGTAATTGATAATGTGGGAAAATTAATATTCGTGTTCGATATTTAATAAAACATTGCGGGCACCTATGGATTTCAATCTATGAATTCGTGATCTCTCTTGTAAGTAAAGTTCATTGATGATAACTATGGAGCAGGTGTGTAAAAAGAAACAGAAAGCGCACTTTGACACCCAGCACACCATAAAAAGTGTCCGATTTCGAAGGTCAAAGTGCAACTCCAAGGTACGCCAGCAAAAATACACCGTCAACACGAATTTGCAATTACCGTTCGACGATTTTGGTGATAGTGTTTTGGTTGTGCATTTCAGGAGCTAGTCAGATGCGGTTAGAGTGATTTAGCTATTCACAGTCACACATGCTCGTATCAACTGGGCAATCAAGGACGTGGAGAAGGCATTGGCGTTGAAGAGTTTGTGCTGCATTACACACGCGCTTACGCAGAAATAGAAAAAGGAGAGAATGAATGTACACTTAGATAACTCGCAGAGGTGCACCTAGTGAGTGGATAGGTAAACGGCTGAAGATGCGTACATATTTGCAAGGGATGAGGAGGGAGAAAGCGTAGATGGCGTTCCGATGATCCATTATCAGTGGGTAACTGACACGCTTTTAAAAGGGTGTTGCAGAAGTGCAATTAGCTGGAATAAAAATGCATTATTTTTCCGAAGGGTCCCCTTGAAGTGTCACAACAACCACATAAGATGATGTTGACGCAACCAGGTGGTCATGTGCCTTGTGTGCAAGAAGTAAATCTTATGCGAATGGGCGTCAATACCATGAACAATGGGAGTGAATGAAATTGAAATAGTGTCAGAGGCAGTGTTAATGATGGCGGCGACGGAGCCATGCAGCCAGCTGAGAACTAGATTGGGGTGCTCCTCTGGCCACACACACGGAAACTAGCCAACTTTGTGGACCAGAACAGGAGTGGGAACGAGTTCGAGTGAAACATTTGAAGCCTTAGAGGGCCTAACGGTAGCCTCGCTGCTTCAACCATCCAACAGCTATCAACACTGACGTGTCCTCCCCCTTTTTGAGCATTTTCCAATTTACATCGGTAAAGGGTTTGTAGAGTCAGTAGATGCATCATTCGCTTTTCTAAATTCCAGAATGCAATTTAACATGACCCAACTCCACTGGACTCGTTTAGCTAGGTTAAGTGAAAAGGACAAAGTCAGGAAAAGCTGCAGTAGCTGTCGAGACTCTCCGTGGTACTCGGCCCTTGGGAATGGCGGAATTGCAATAAATACCATGCTTTCGCAGTGTCTACCATAGTTTTCGAAGCATCGATGCCTTGCTTTTTGGTGCAACATTTGCGTGGGCTTGTACGGTCGGTGACCTAATCGGGTGGTGCATCCAGTCTTACATCACCAAGTGAAAGAGGAGACATGGTGAAATTGAAGGTGCAATTTTATGGTGATTTTGCAGTCCTGCTAACATATAGTGGTGGAAGAGGGAGTGAGGGTGAATTCAACCGAGGCAGCGGGTTCTGCGATACTCCCGAGGTGGAGCGATGAGGGATGTTAGAGCTAAGCCAATTGGAATTGCTAACTTACGGTTTTCGGTAGTAAAGTGGGTGGTCTCTTCTCTACCACTTTTACTCTAGCTTTTGAATCACTCAAAAGTGCACATTTGCATTTAATAACATTAGGGCCAAGGAGTACCAAGGCGTCCATCCACAGGTACTGGGTTGTGCAGCATTGAAACACATTGCGTCTAGTTATGCAGGTTCTGCACACTTGCCTCCACCTCGTGTTTCCATGGCCCATCGACTTGCATTACCTGCCACCATAGCAACAGCCCTTCTCAACCGGATGATAAAACGAAAACTCTAACGAATTACATCTAAAAGTCGCGCAAATGTAACCGTGAAAATCGCACTAACAGTGAAACCTGTGAGAAAACATCTAAGAAGGCGAAGATTTACCAACTTGCCACTTACTGGGTAAAAAATTTTTGCCAGATTCGATATAAAGAACAAAGTGTAGCTTTTAAGGAGCAAGAGGCAAAAAAACCAAAGAGGAATCTCCGTTTACTCCCACAATTTGACCCTTTTTACATTCATATGCACTGAGAGGAAGTAATGAAATTATACGAGTTACCAAGCCCACCGGGAGGCCAAACTGATTTCCACATAATAACTTGATGTCACATAGGAAAATTAAGTTACCGGTGAATTAGATAAAAAAAGCGAAACCCGAGGTCAAAGTATGCTGATGTAAAAATCGACGCTCTACGCTACGCAGCAGAGAGGCGAGAAGTGAAAGGTAGTAAGGGGCAGGCACGTGCGCACCGGTGCATGCACGTACGCACTTAAAGTGATCAATAATCGCCTGTATTGCTTACGCGTGCGCGTGAATATGGTGCTTGCGATGGAAAGGCTTCTAACCAATGCAGGTTAAGCGTATGTTTATTTAGCTGGTGTAGCAACCAATCAACCGAGAGTTTTTACTAGCCTACGTAAAATGCCGAGGCAAATTTAAGGCAGCGTTTAAGTGCGTGGGGCCATTGCACTGTTGGTGGTGGTGTTGCAAGCGTGCTCACTATGCAGATCTTTGTGAAGACACTCACTGGGAAGACGATTACGCTCGAGGTAGAGCCAAGTGACTCGATTGAGAACGTGAAGGCCAAAATTCAAGATAAAGAGGGCATTCCACCAGACCAGCAACGTTTGATCTTTGCAGGCAAGCAGTTGGAGGATGGTCGCACCTTGTCAGACTACAACATCCAGAAGGAGTCAACGCTTCACCTAGTGCTTCGACTCCGTGGTGGTATGCAAATATTTGTGAAGACCCTAACTGGGAAGACGATTACGCTGGAGGTGGAGCCGAGTGACTCGATTGAGAACGTGAAGGCCAAAATTCAAGATAAGGAGGGCATTCCACCAGACCAGCAACGTTTGATCTTTGCAGGCAAGCAGTTGGAGGATGGTCGCACCTTGTCAGACTACAACATCCAGAAGGAGTCAACGCTTCACCTGGTGCTTCGACTCCGTGGTGGTATGCAAATATTTGTGAAGACCCTAACTGGGAAGACGATTACGCTGGAGGTGGAGCCGAGTGACTCGATTGAGAACGTGAAGGCCAAAATTCAAGATAAGGAGGGCATTCCACCAGACCAGCAACGTTTGATCTTTGCAGGCAAGCAGTTGGAGGATGGTCGCACCTTGTCAGACTACAACATCCAGAAGGAGTCAACGCTTCACCTGGTGCTTCGACTCCGTGGTGGTATGCAAATATTTGTGAAGACCCTAACTGGGAAGACGATTACGCTGGAGGTGGAGCCGAGTGACTCGATTGAGAACGTGAAGGCCAAAATTCAAGATAAGGAGGGCATTCCACCAGACCAGCAACGTTTGATCTTTGCAGGCAAGCAGTTGGAGGATGGTCGCACCTTGTCAGACTACAACATCCAGAAGGAGTCAACTTTGCATCTGGTGCTTCGCTTACGTGGCGGTTAATTTTTTTGCGTCGCTATACCATTGAATATCGCAATAATAATGTTATTTCATCGTTTATCTTCTCGTCTTGTAAGTTAGGGTGCAGTTCGCGGAGTTCTTAGCTTCCCTGGCCTTTGCTCTCTCTGGGGTTTTATTATTTTGTCGGGTTTGTGTAGTCATGCCGTTCAATGTTGTCTTCGGCTTACCCTCGATCTCATCTGTGGCTGTTTTTGTGAGCATCAATTCTTAGATAAACATGTCGAGTTCATGATTGCGTGAACTGGCTCTCGGCTTTCTGGGCTTGCCAGTTTCATATGTTTTCGGGTGGGTTCTCTTTGCTGTGCGGTACGGTGCACTTGGCGGTGTTTTGATGGATTGTTATGTAGCGCTGTGCCTTTGTCGATCTAGTGGCCTGGTGCTGTGCTCACTACAGGTGCGTGTTGCAACTATTCCTGCCTGGCAGTGAATGTCTCAATCTGTCACCACTATTTACCCCTCGGCAATTCAATGAAGGATCGTAATCGTTTTTCTAATGCGATTATGGATGCAGACTGTCAGGCAATTTATCAGATTATGTGGAAGAGTAATTTAAGTATTTCTTGCAATTATTGTTTTCAAACACTGGTCACCTTAGATATTGTGAACAATTGCCGCAAGGCAAAAAGCTATTCCTATGAGAGTAGAAGTATTTGCCTAAACAATGTTTACCGAAGCAGCAGTCACCAACGTGCGGAGACATTTAGTCAAAGCAACTGGTATTGCTGTTTAGAAATTAGTCACGGAATTTAAGCTCTACACTCGAAGCCGGACTAACATTCAACCACGTCGAAAACTAATTCCAATACTTCCCACTGTCAAGTCTTCCATCCACAGCGGCATGGGAAACACATGCTGCAATGGAATTTAGAGCTAAGAAAAGCAAACGCTCTGCAGGTTGCATACCGGAGTGGACAACAACCGAATTTGCGGAGAGCTTCAGCTTCAACAACTTGAAAACTGAGCTCAACCTCTTTGGTGGTGTAAGCAAGCACAGACCACCTCCACCACCTTCACCTCTTTCCATCGACTCCTTCTCACATCGCATGCAAGAGATCGCCACACTGACAGGAGGACAGTGGGAAACACCGTCGAGGACGCTGCACCGATTCACTCACTGACAGAGTGATGCATGTCTATGTCCCTATGTCTCCAGGTGCGTGCGCCTGCCGCACTCTGCAACTTGCGTCCGCAAGTCATCCAACGCTGTGTAGCCTAACTTCCAGTCAGCTCGAAGTGGCCTTCTCTGCTACACTTTGAGGTGTCGCACGCATATCACGTATTCCAGCCTCACTCCAACCGCCTATCCAACACAACCATCTCGACTAAGGCAACAGCGCCAAGTCGTCGGCTCTTTCTTCTCCTCCCCCCCCTCCACCTCCTCCTCCACCTCCCCCACGTCCCCCAGCTCAGAGACGTGTTTCGGTGATGGAGACGTGGAACATCGGCAGGTGTTGCATGCCTTACATCCACCCACGAAGGTGGTGTCGATAGTGCTGCACTCCACAAAATTGCACATTCACACTTCGTGACCTGCAGTTACTTGCGATCGGCGTGGGAGGAAGTCGTCGCAAAAAGTGAACTACGCAACAGAGGCGCGAAATGTGGTCGTTGCAGTGCTTGGAGGGGGACTGGAGAGTGCACGCCTCATTTCTCGCCATACACTCGACACGCGACAACAAATCGCTGTCCCCTCACCGACCGAAATTGGGCAGGTCTACGTGAACGCGTCACGTGACTCCCTCTGTCCGCCATCTGGACTACCCCGCGTAGGCGGGTTGGGGTAGGAGATGTCGGCCCACAGGAGTGAACACCTGAAAGGTGTGCATGCAAGCCCGCCACTGTGGTGCTGTCCCATTGGACGGTTTCAGTGGACAAAGATGACGAAACGGAAGTGTGAATTGCTGCCTCACAGAATGTGTGCTCCGATGGAGAGTGCAGATGGAGTGACGACTAGTGCAGAAGAATTGGGGAAGAGGGAAAGGGAGGGAGGGGTGGAAGGAGAAAGGTGGGGAGGAAAGGAATGGTGAATGGGCAGTGATCGCATTGAGACGGATGGGCAGAGTTCGTGAGAAGGCAAACTCATTCAGACGAGGTAACGAATGAAATGGAACCACGTGGGCTCCCTCTCCTGCCCTGCTCTTGACGACAGGGTTTGGCAATCGGTCACAGAGGTGGCTGAGCAGAGGTGAAGTAAACTTTAAGCAATATAAACACCGCCATAATTTTCATAATTGAGAGGTCTTCTAATTTAATGCCTTTCTTCCTTATGATGGAACTGACTTAATGAATACTACTTGAAGTAAATTGGTATCCAACACCTCTACGGTTGCTTCTCGCCTGATTTTTGGCAGCGCAGTTCATTTTAACAATTCCCTTTGTATTTGCTTAAGGCGTGGCGTCAAGCGGTGTGCAGACGTCCAATTTTCTGCGCTACAGCCCCAAAATGTCCGGTCTACTCAAAGTCGTTTGCCCTATTTGTTTGGTGGGGGAAGGGAGGAGGTGAGGGCTGAAAGTGGAAGGGAAGAGACAGGGCGGTTTGGGTTACTCCTGCCTTGCATCGATGATAGATTGGATAAATGTATCAAATTAATGTTTGTCTCTTTGTGAAGAATTATGCCAATCACCTTCTCCTCCATCACATGACACCCACAATGAGGCTGTTTAACTAACCACCTTTCTAAAGGCGAAGCAACAGATTTGGTCTCGCCTGTTTGATGTGTTTGGGGCAATAAACATAAAAGAACTTCGTCAGTATTCCTCTGGGTCACTGCACACTTAATTCTGTCGACAAGAGCAGAGCAGGAGAGGGAGCCCACGTGGTTCCATTTCATTCGTTACCTCGTCTGAATGAGTTTGCCTTCTCACGAACTCTGCCCATCCGTCTCAATGCGATCACTGCCCATTCACCATTCCTTTCCTCCCCACCTTTCTCCTTCCACCCCTCCCTCCCTTTCCCTCTTCCCCAATTCTTCTGCACTAGTCGTCACTCCATCTGCACTCTCCATCGGAGCACACATTCTGTGAGGCAGCAATTCACACTTCCGTTTCGTCATCTTTGTCCACTGAAACCGTCCAATGGGACAGCACCACAGTGGCGGGCTTGCATGCACACCTTTCAGGAGAAGGAGGAGGAGGCGATGCACACAAGATGGTGTGTGTAAATGCAGCTGGACTCGTTGGAAGAAGAAGAAGAAGAAGCCATCTGTGATGTCTATTCCTGTTTGATGAGTGACTTGAGCACAACTGACTACTGTTGTGATGGTTGAAGCAGGAAAGTGAGTGCTCGCATGGAGTGTGGTGAGCAACGGTGAAAGTGTGACGATGCAGAGATGGGGATGTCTGCTTTGATTGATTCAACTTCTTCACAAACCACTACCGTAAGCACAGACACAATTTCAGCACCAACAGGTGCAGTAAGAGCGACAACATCAACTCCTTTGTATTTCGGTGGTGGGAAAACTTGGGGGTGAAATCGCGCACTACCGTGAGGCAGTTTGTGTGTCCCTCGGAAGAGTAGGAGGTGGAGGGGGGGGAGGAGAAGAAAGAGCCGACGACTTGGCGCTGTTGCCTTAGTCGAGATGGTTGTGTTGGATAGGCGGTTGGAGTGAGGCTGGAATACGTGATATGCGTGCGACACCTCAAAGTGTAGCAGAGAAGGCCACTTCGAGCTGACTGGAAGTTAGGCTACACAGCGTTGGATGACTTGCGGACGCAAGTTGCAGAGTGCGGCAGGCGCACGCACCTGGAGACATAGGGACATAGACATGCATCACTCTGTCAGTGAGTGAATCGGTGCAGCGTCCTCGACGGTGTTTCCCACTGTCCTCCTGTCAGTGTGGCGATCTCTTGCATGCGATGTGAGAAGGAGTCGATGGAAAGAGGTGAAGGTGGTGGAGGTGGTCTGTGCTTGCTTACACCACCAAAGAGGTTGAGCTCAGTTTTCAAGTTGTTGAAGCTGAGGCTCTTCGCAAATTCGGTTGTTGTCAACATGGCTTCTGTATGCTTCCGTGGCTGACCGAACTGCTTTGTAGAAGACGCCTAATATAGAGATGTGTGAGCCGACTGATGAATGCTTGCATCCACGCTACTTAGACGCCTCATAATTGAAGCTAAGCAATTTGGTGGCACATTGAAAAGTACTGCTTATTTATAACGCTCAATATGACATTCTTCTGACTTTGTGTTTTGCTCGCCTAGAAGACTGACTTCTAACGGTAGGTTAGTTTTGCATGTTGTACTCAACCGTCTCCATAATTGCATGCCATGCACAAAAGGCATCCCCAAATGTTTTTGTGTTTTAGGTGCTGCAGAGTAGGTTTGAACTTGTTCACTGGCAGGGCTCTTACCTGAGGCCTAAGAAGCCGTAGACGCACCCAGATCTGAGAAAAAGCAGCTAGCCAAGAGCCCACAACCTACTCTGATTTAGTGACATTTTTCCAAATGACTGACATCTTTTCTCGACATTCGGCAATCACATCATAAAAATGCAATAAAACGAATTGTCAAGGTCCCCAGGGAGGTGAACGTTTCGTAAGGGTGTTTAGACAAAATTGCGAGCGCCTTTCTAACCACACGCCATCTACTCCCGACAGGCGATAAGTGGACCACTGGCCTGACGTCTCTTATGCGCGCTTTCCTTAACGGTGCCGCCAGGCCTGATCCAGACACCGCAAGACGATGTACTTTTCGAAGGCAAGCGAACTCTCAGTGAAAGGCAGAAAACAGGGCGACAAACCTGACTAGAGCACTCACACGTCTCACACTGCCCCGGAACGTGGCTATCCATCTCCGATCATACATCGCATGATCCACCCTGTCTCCGTGGGACTAAATGCATAACACGCAAGCCCCCACGACCCGCCAACCATCCGCAGTGCTCCACAGGACAAGCCCGCCCAGATGGCTCCCTTGGGGGGTCAAGAGGCCGGAGACTGCACACCGAAACGGCCTTACTCACCAAGATACACTATGACCCAAGCTCAGTCAGGGGTTTATCAGAGCCCGCTGAGATACGAAGCAACACCTACACATTTAACGCAACTTCATTTCAATCCATTACTAGTTTTTGATGAAGACCAGCCGAAACGGAAACCAAGATGATGATAGTTAAATTACATGCATTTGTGCAAGCTTCAATGAATTCATAGAGATTAGAAGTAGTAAGCATTAACAAACTTCCCTTGGGCAAAGAATAATGAGTGGGGCATTATGTGGGCAGAGAAAACGACAAAACGTCGGAGAGGATGAAAGTGGGGGAAGTGGCAAAAGTTGGTGCCAATCAAGACGTAATTCACAAAAGAGGCGAGAGTACTCCAGCTATCGTCCTCCCGATCCCCATAAAAAGTTCGTCGTACGCATACGCGGAGAAACCTATTTACACAAAGTGGGATGACGATGACCATGACAGCGGCACAAAAACCTAGCGCTTCTTGGTACACGACGGACAGTAATAGACATCCACGCTCGCCTCCTCTGGGGTTAAATTAAGACAAATTTGATGATACCATTTGGTACATTTATCGCACTGAATCCAATCAATAGCCGTTCCAGCAGGCTTCTTGCAGGTGCGTGCCGAACATTCTTCTTGATCGTCCTCCCCATAACGTACAACATCTTCATTGTCACCACCTGCGGCAGAGTCCCCCTCGTCATCATCATCCCTATCATCCTCTGCATCAACTGGCATCTCCCTACCACGAGACTTCTTCGAGTGATGCTTGGATTTCTTCATAACGGATGGGGGAGGTGAGGCATGTTTTCTCGTACCATTACTCTTGCAAGATGGGTTTTTCTTGATGCTGTTTCCGCCAGATGGAGCACCGGATTTGCGCTTTGAGAGACGGTCCATTAAATCTTCATCACTGTCTTCTGCCTCGGATTTGGCGCTAGCTGCCGCATCATCGCCACCTCGATGACGACTGGAGGGCTTCGGAGCGGATATACCACTCTTTTTGACCTCGTGACTGCCTCCACTTGATTTTCGTTGCCGTTTGTTGACGGATGTTCGGTCTGAATTTGATTCACCAGCCGCAGCTGTTGCAGCAGCGACTTCTTTGGGGGAACCAATGTATACCTACCAGAAGCAGAAGAATATGAAGTTATGGCCTTCATCTCCTGTCAAATCAAGCAGGCAGCATTTCATCATGCTGATGGCTAAAAATAAAATTAAACGGTGCTGCAAGGGGAGCTGCACGAGAGCGGGGAAGAACGAGCACTCACTTGGTACTTGAGGTCGGAAAAGAATGGCGTAACATCATCCCCAGGTTTCAAATTAGCACCATTAAGATGGCCAAAGCAGACAATATCCCCATTTTTGAGGGTAACACCACCGGAGACTCGCATGTAGTTAACATATGTTCCGTTCATACTGTGATCGTACAGCATAAAGCCACCATCTGGCAATCGTTCAATGGTAGCATGGTTGCGCGAAATCATGCGCTTATTAATACAACTTTCAATAAGGTAGTGGGGCGGATTTGTGGAGTTGAGCCGACCAATCCTAATTTCTTTTTGGCCTTCTTTTAACTCAATAAGTTTCGGGCGATAGCGCTCATCTGATACTTTCATAGAAGTGCTGGCCATCCGCTTGTCCTGATTTAGATCACCAACCCATAGCAACGACACCGTAGTCATCCTCTTTGGAGTAAAACAGTTTAATTCGTGGCTAGTACAACTAAATATATCGCTGACACGTTGAAGACACCGAATAACCCGACAAACACCAACCAATTGATTTTGAGAAAAGCGGACTAGTTGAACATTTATGGCCTTCAACAAACAAACTAGCGAATTTAGAACAATAGATTTTTCAAGTACTTTCATGCACTCGTAAAACATAATATGCATCAATTCTAAGATATATTAGAATGTAAGGGATCCTGATGCATTTAAATTGCAACCGATAATAGTTTGTAAATGAAATCAACCCATTAAAAGCCAAATTTTTCAGTACTTACATGGACATTTTGAAATCGATTAGTGAAATCATTCCCTACTAGTGTATTTCATTAGTAAGTTAACAATTTCAGTATAGGCAGTAGGAATTTCGAAAACCTCTGAGTGATAAATTAAAAAAATTGCATCGGAAAATTAGGCGGGTATTGTAAGGGCTTCTTCAGGCTCCTTGCTCATTCTTTGACCACACCTATATGAGAAGGTTTGATGTTCTTAGACATATCTATTCTAGTGGCTAAAACAGTTGCTAGGTTGTGTATTGGTGGTCTACGTCTACGATGGAGAGTTGGCGCGCTCCTCCAGGGTCAGGTTCAAATAGATTCCTCTGCCTCCCCCCTACAACACACATTTTTGGCCTTAAGTATTGCAAGCTTCCCAGTTCATTTTAATACAACCACCAAACTGTGGAGTTTTCACACTCTTTACAGTCCGTTATTTCAATGTCATGTGCTTTCCGTATGTTTTTCCCTGTGTAATGTGGGTCTGTGCAAAAAAGCGAATTTATTTTATTAGGTAATTCAAGAGTGTTTCTGCCTCGGCAAATGATAACTCTTACTCCTTCCCCAGACTTGATCGAGTATTCCTGTTATTACCTACCGTTGCATATTTAAACAACGGTACTCTGGGATACTTTGCTAGTGTCACACTTGTTTATTTGATTTATTTTTATTAATGAGCAGTACCAAGATGTAATCAATTGGATACATGTCCAACAACCTGACTCGCTTCATTAGGAAGGGATAGGCTCAGCTTGCTTTCACGTTATTGTGTCGGTTACCCCAAGCGATCACTGAAGATGTGGTGTGGAGTAGCGGAAGTCCTGGAAGGCCATAGACGTGTTCATAATGCCATATTGCAAAGGTAATGGGATTGACGAGAACCACCAAACCCGAAGTAGCTCTGATGCCTCGTGAATGCTAGCAACTTGGCTAGAAAGCAGTGGAGAGCATCTGAAAGTCAATCAGTCTACCTTTTATGCTTCCTTTGCTCAATAACATCTGCATTTTACGCCTTATTTTTGTGGCAAATTTCAAATTGACATTAGGAGGGAATAGTGTAGAAGGCTGATTTCCACCAGTACGCTTCGTTGTCACTGTCAAATTCGCCAATTACTGAGCACCGATTAAGGTATTTCATTCTCAACTTTTAAGCAATTAGAATGGGGGAGAGGGTTAGCACTGCTTCTTAAGCCTCAGCGACATCCCCAATGCATTCACCTATGCTCTTTTTTACATTCCAATCACTTGCCTTTATATTGCTCGAGGAGTAAAAGCTTCTTTTTCGAGAAGAGAGAGAGAGACACACACACACAGACACACAAAATCGTGCTTATTTCATTAAAACGCCAAAAGCGTTTCAAATACGTCATCTACTCTCCATTATGTCACAGTGTTAGAACTGCGTCACGACCTATCAGTTCATAGGACGACAAGGCTGCCTCTTGACCGTGGATGCAGGCACAGCACGATGGGGGGACACGAATTGCTCACGATGCTGCTTGGAATGCTTGCGTGAGGGAAATCTACCGACTGAGGTGTTGGCACTACCGGACGGTAAAGACGTCACATGCCTAATGTCAAAAGTTAAACTAAAAACATTCATTAATTTCATATGGAGTCATTCAAAACAGAAAGTGAGCGGGACAAAGTCGTGCATTTCAAGGCTGTGAAATCCGTCAAACTTTCACAGCAGTCGTGAAGACTCCACTCTGAGTCAACAGTTGACACCAACGACTGCTCCAACTGTCCACCTCGTATCAGCTGTTGTCTATGCTTTAAGTATAGCATGTTAGGTTTGTTTGAATAATCACCACCACCACCACCACCACCACCACCACCACCACCACCACCACCACCACCACCACCACCACCACCACCACCACCACCACCACCACCACCACCACCACCACCACCACCACCACCACCACCACCACCACCACCACCACCACCACCACCACCACCACCACCACCACCACCACCACCACCACCACCACCACCACCACCACCACCACCACCACCACCACCACCACCACCACCACCACCACCACCACCACCACCACCACCACCACCACCACCACCACCACCACCACCACCACCACCACCACCACCACCACCACCACCACCACCACCACCACCTGCACGATCCAATGACTACGACGTAAGAGAGTGAAAGCGTCAATCAGCATCGAATGACCGCCTCGTGTGTGGTTTACGACCAACTCTCAGGCTCGTTCTTGTTGCTGCTACACCTCCTCGGTCTGCTCCTGTGCCACTGTCTTTGTATGCCTAACTGGGTTGCAATATTTCCTCTCGCGTTACCATGACAATTACCACGACTTTGGTAGCAAGGTAGGAGAGACTTGGCTGGATTTAAAGTATCATCCCGCATTCCATTGTCGCTAGCTCCATAGCAATCGCTTTTTTTCGCTGCAACGAATGAAGGTTTGATGTGGCTTTGACAGCTTCATCAACGTTAAGTACCGCCGACTAAGTTCTATGAGATTAAGCACAACACAACGAAACAAACGGAGTCCATTGGTTTTCAAACAAAGCAGACAAATTGTGAGTCAGTGACAGATTGATGCAGATAGAAAAGGGAGTTACAACAAAGTTACTGAACAAAGCGTTTAGTTGGATCAAAGACGTGTTTCTTGAAGTCCAGTGTCACTGTAAGATGCTTACTACATATGTTAGTGACAGTATTGGCATCAGAATTTGCATTCTCCATCGATGTGGTTTCCTTGGCCATCTTCTTACCCGCCTTTCCACTAAATCTTTTCACCAAGGCGTCTGGAAGATCGGCTAGGAGACCGAAAAAAAAAACCAATTTTAGCGAATGTGCGATTGAAAAAGGAGATGGATAGGAGAAATGAGACAAAACAAACATAACCTCGGAGGAAACCAAGCAGCTCACCAGAGAGTCGAATGCGACACTTTCCAGTTCGTCCAAAGCTACCTTCTATTACAGCCGGAATGGAGTTCGTGTTGTCGCCCTCAGTTGAGGAAGGAGGGAGAGTGACGGTAACAGCGAGACCAGTGAAAAGATTCCAATCAGTCTCGCTCTTGAAGAGACCTCTCACAATGCAGTGTCGTGGATCTACTACTCGCTCCACTTCGCCCCGCCGCTGCTTGTGTCGATAGACCTGTTGATGCATCCGGTATAACATATATTTTCATTTCAGGTGGCAAAGTTTTACAAGAAATATTTTTTCTCGGGTTCCTTCGTTACTTTGCTGCAAGCAGTGGCGGCGGAAACGCTCAAATAGAAATACAAAACAGAACACATAGCTGAAAAGGTCTCATTTGTGTACTCATCGCAAAGGAGATCAAAAGTGTGGACTTATTTGAGAGCGGAGATATCACTAAGCCAGCATGTATTAAGCCGTAGGTATCATTTGACTGTCTCCCGATTTAACAAGGAGGCCTCAGCTGCCGTATGAAGTGATTCACCCATCCCTTCAATTCAAGAATAAACCATACCTTTGGCAGGAACTATCACACTCCCAATAACTGTCTCCCCATATTTCCTAGAACAAATCCTTAGAATGGCTGTGTCCAGAGCATAAGTAAAAATTACCACGAATAAAGTCCGTAAAGAATTGCGATGCCGTTTAATTTGAGATTATGCCACATGTCATTAAAAATTTGACCAGTCTTACCCTTAAGCTACTGAAAACATTCCGCATAGTAAATTACGAAATATGCACTACGCATACCTAAGATTGGACAATGGCTGGATTGTGTGGAGGGGATGAGGAAGTGAAAGGAGTGCCCATCGATCTATTTGTACGCAAAATAATCACCAATTCACTAGAATTTCCACTTGCTTGACACATCCCTTCTGATCATCAACCCCAAAGGTAGCGAAGTAAGCAGTCAGCCACTCACGGAAAGAGAGGCTCGGCATTCCTGAGATGAGGCAAAGAAACGGGAGATAGTGCCATGGAAGGCAAGACGACAGTTGGACGAGAGGAGATCGGTGTCGAGGCGCGACCCAATTACAACTCCTGCCATGGGTGCTACCACTGGTGCGTCAAATTCCAACACCATCTCCTTTGCTTCACCCACACCGCCTTATCAAAAGACAGAAGAGTGGAGAATAAAGGGCAGTAAATAACAATCGTCTTGTGACTCTTATGGAACGGATGGACTCATGCAAGTGGATATTACAGCACACAGACTCGATGCTCGGACTCATTTCAGCGAGCATTCTAAAAACTCAAGCAAATAATCTATTTGGAGTTCAAAATGAGTTCAAAAGCATAGAAATGTTCTACTTGATCAGTCAACTTCGTTCATAACACTACAAGGATTAACAATATAACCTCTGAATAGTTGATGAACTGCCAACGTCGAATTGCATAAAACACCATCTAAACTGGTAACATTAATGGTGGGAAGCATTAGGACACCTTTTGGCGGCAGCATAAAGTGGTCGATATGCAACCAAAATTGAAAAAGAGCTGTAATGAACTTGCTACATCTGGATTTCATCAACTACCGGCAACATACTACGAACGAAATCACGATATTTACTGCCAATAGCGCAATGAAGTACGAGGTGACCAATTACCCTCGTCGCGGAGTGCCTCGACGTATTCGAACTCCTCTGCCTCCGCTTTTGTTCCCTTCACCCGGCGAAGGCAGATGATACGCGCGAGAGCGGTGTCCTGACCGATGGAAACATGGAAACGCTGCTTACTGCGTACAGCGCCCTTGTAATAAGCAATCTGTGCTACTTCCGTAAGGAGGCAGGCCTGACACGTCGATAGACTGCCCGGTGCGGCCAGGTAGCCGCGCTCCATCACACCGGGATCCAACTGGGTTACGCATATACCCGCACGATCACCCTGATGGAAGAGTACAAGAAGGTTTAGAACAATGGAAGTAACACACCCTCCTATAGTAAAGAAATGAAGTTAAGGTGAAGGAATTACAGGATAATATTGAGCTTTTCACCTGTTGTAAACAACCAAGACGAAAAGAGGAGTAGTGATGGATTACTTCCAAACTGCCCCGTTTTACAGCTGGGTAACAATCGTTATCGCCTTGTGGAAAATGTAAATGCGGGTTTTAGGCTTGAATTTTACTAAGGACAAACAATGATTTTTTACTACTCTAGTCTCCGCGGAAGAGACGCTAAGAGCACAAATTCGTCTTAGCCTGCGGGTAAGCTCATAGTAGATCCAAGTTGTCGTTCGTAGGGTCGTAGATTAAGCAATTAAGCCTTTCGCCATACGTCGGATTCATAACGCTTCAACGTTCAGCTGCGACCGTGAGGAATAAAGAAACAAGTTGCATGACTAGAATTTTGAGAAGTTGTCGGAAAGCTAAAGAACCCTCCTACAGTCTGGTAGACGCCTATACAGGTCGTTAGAGCGGACGGACTCGTTCGTCCACATGCCAACGGATTAAGACAAGAGTCTGCAGCAGTTTTTTTGTATCGGAAACAAGCCAAGCTTAGACATCCAGCAGTCCTGCTAGTCCAATTAAACCGAGAACAAATCATGGCATCCCAACTCTTATCCAAAGAATTACGCTTGAAATTTACCCGTTAGCCCTTTACAAAGGAACTTACCGGACCGATTTCCTCGATGGGATTTCGAAAGATCTGTATGGACTTGATCTTCTTTATCAGTTTTTCCCGAGGAATCTCCACGGTCTACAATCAGAATACAATATCTAAAAATTTATAGAGATGAACATGGTGAAGTCATCCTTCAAGCCAAATCTGCTCAACTCTGGGCTTGGTAGGTCTAAAACGGCTTTCTCATGCATAGATACCGCTAACCTTTAGAGGACTTTCAAATAATGCTTAACTTGTCTTGGATTAACCGTTTGCTGGAGAGACCAAAGTAGTCGCCGCTTCTACACCACTTGCAGCCTCATGGGAACTGCTCTTTTGAAATCGAGGTAGATGTTTAGCCGAGGTAAGGGTTGGGGATAAGCATTTGGGATGCAAAAGCTAGAAATTTAAGAGTGCATTAGAGATAGCGAAACACAGGGAACTCCAATTTTGCATTTGGCCCCCACCACCGCTACTCCATAGAAAGCAGCACGTAATCAACAACAACTTATTAGAGCTTAGTGACAGCAAGTGAATATCAAGCAACTTCCCTTTTAACATGACAGTCGGGCAACTTTCAAAGCTAGACTCTTTAGTTCCAGCAGTGAATCATCACACAAGCAACACCAACCCATACACTTCCCTGAAAGATAATCGGCCATGTAAATGTAAAATATTTTGATTACCTCATCCACTCGGAGGAACACAAGGGCTGTATAAAGGGATGAAAACTTGACACCGAGCGAGTTTCTCCAATTCCATGAGAATTAATTTCTACGATAGTGGCATCGGTTCAACAGCGAGTTGTCTCATCCGTAACAACTTAGTCGAATAATGCCCAAAAAAGTGAAAGCTAAGGTACAGAATTCAGTGATACCTCGAGAAATCGAGTCGTTTTGACCTGCAAGGCTACCCTTCGAGCAAGAGACCTCGTATCATAATGAACAAGATAACCCTAGGGTCGTTCGGGCACTACCTCACCAACTCGAATGCGACCACGGAGAACAGTGCCAGTGAGAACGGTTCCTTGACCAGACTTGGAGAAGCAGTGATCTACAGCGAACAGAAATGGAAGGGTTGCCAGGTTACTGCGCTTCTCCCGTGGATCAGGTGTACTGGCGAGGAGAGCTGAAACTAACTCCTCCATTTCTCCACCAGTGGGCTGAAAGAGAATACATCAGCCAATGAAGGGTGAAGGTGGCGAAGGAGGATTATTGTACGCACACACCGCTTCAATGTTTTGAATTGCTGAGATGGCAACAGTTGGTGCGTCTTTGAACTTGGTTGACTGCAACGTCTTTGAAACACGCGACTTCATCTGTACGACCAACAGAGCAAAGAAAAGAGATCTAGTGGTTTAAGATAATTACAGCTATCATTATTAACAGTAGTCGCAACGGCAAGCATTGAAACAACTTTGGCATTTCATAAAACAACACAAACTTTGGCAACTTTCTCATCGCGTTGTTCTGGAGGAATTAGATCAATTTTGTTGAGAACAACCACCAAGGCGTCGCAAGTGAGTTCACCAATTACAAGGCACTCTGCAGTCTGAGTCTGAAAACCCTTGTTGATGTCCACTACGAGGAGCATTAGATCAATTATGTGGGTGCCTAAAATATTGATAGCAGGTGAACATATATATATATATATATATATAATACAAGGGATCGCGGAAACTCACCACAAATGATGGTTCGAATGAGGGAGGCATGGCCAGGGCAGTCAACGAGAGTGAATTGAATTGCGTCTAAGGGTGCGAGGTGAGGCGGAATACTATTCTCCACCTTGAAAGACGAGAAGCCTAAATCAAGGGTGATTCCGCGTTTTTGGCTCTGAGGATTCTTGTCAAATGCAGCGGTACTAGCTACTGTGCTCAGGGCCTTCGACAGAGTGGTCTTTCCCGAATCAACATGACCAAGAACTCCGACATTCACATTTATCAACATCTAATAGGAAGTGCAAGCAAAGTAAAGCGAGAAAATCCAATCAAAATGATAAATAATGCAATTGAATATGAAAGTCAACACTAGAAATATTGTCTATTCTAATTCAACATAGGTGTCAAGCAACGTAAATAAAAGTTTCCAAGGAGGCGAATAATAAGTAAGCAACACAACAAAACTACGTATGTAAACAGAAATTCGCACCAGACCAAAAATTTGTTACCCCAGAGGTTCAGAATGCCTCCCTCTAATGTAATAAAGTAAAACTATTGGCTCGAGGAGCATGCCAATGCTCTTGACAGTTAAGTTGAGTTTCTAAAACTACTAACAAAAGTCATTAGATAAAACCGATTGGAAAAAGCGTGAAGTGGTTTCTAGATATGATGCGCATCAACAATATGGACTTTAAGTGATCCAGCTCAAAGGAGAATTTACAAATCAAGTGAGAACTTTACTTTAGCGGGATAAACCCCATAAAACTTTGCTTGACCGTAAATTTCGATCACGGCAATTTAAGTGGCCATTTTCCTGTAGCCGGTTGGGGTGACCTCCGAGTCATGTTAATATCTCTTCCGCAGCTTTTAAGAGAAGTGGGAAGTAGTTTGGGGAATCTCGTGTCTTCGAAACCACCGATTCTTTCCACTGCAAGCTCAAATAGTTTTTATGCGCAAACAAATCACTACAGATATGTATGATTGTTTGATTTATTGTTATTTGAACTGGGGGCATAAACACAACCTAGAAGCACTAAAAAAGCGCAATGCTTTCTTAATTCGATCAGTACCCCATACTTGAAGTTCAATGTAAGCAACTGCACATATGTTTTAGTAATTATCCTTCTATAGTTAAAAGATCCTTTCCTAAAGATAAAAAGGAGCATAATACTGGTGTATAGCACATGTGTATGACGTATGGCTATTCCTATGCCTACTGGCCATGGTCAGAGGACGGTCCACTCGACAACAGCAACGTGATTAAAATCTGGGCGACACGCATTGCATTATGCTTTACTTCTTGCCAATGCAGAAATCCCAATGCACATTTAACGTTCCCGCACGACCTCACTTACGAAAAACACATCTACGAAAATGCTCCTTTCATATTACTTCTCCCTTGCCTCCCGTCTCTACTCAACAACCACGCTTCACACGTCTTAGCCGCATCCCTTAATACCTCTCTCATTCGATAGTATCAACTCACTCGTCCCTATCGGCAGACAAACTCGACTGCGTGGAAGACTTCGTCTGCACACTGTTCCGTTTAGTGAAAAACACATCAGGATCTTGCCCCACATGCTAAAGCATCAAATCGTAAAGCGGGATGAAGGTTGAGATGGTTGAAGGGGGCGCTTGTACGCATCACATGTCCGTCCACCCGAGTTGCACCCACATCTACTGCCTGAAAGTCCACCACAATCCTGTGCCCTTTCTCAGTGTCTACTCACCACCACCACCACCACCACCATCACCCGACAAGGTGGAAAAAAAGCCTGTAATGTGGTAGGTACAGCAGAAGGGCAAATATCACTAATTTTACCGCCTGACGCATATCTTAAATGGAGGCTGCAAAGTTTTGAAGCATAAAATGGTAGGAGGAGGGGGTGACGTACAGACCTTTACTTTATCCGTACACGTGAAGTGTGAAGCCAACCTTTACAAAGCTGACGACATGAATGTGGAGGCGGATGTCCTTGTGTGAGGTGTAGGGATGAGCTTAAAGACCAAAGCCAGGTAGTGGTGGATAGTGATGGAAGCCACTGAGACTGAGGCATTGCGGCGGTGGCACGTTCTTTGACGAGAGTCTGCCGTGAAGCTCACTCAAGGTGGCCAATTGATGAGAGGCAATTGGTGGATCATATTCGACCAGTCACTTGCATGAACGAAGTTCTGGTGTTTGAATTCCACTCACCCATGCCCATATTTGGCAATTGTATAGCTCTTTATTGAACAACGGTTTCTTGGACTCTTTTCACATTTCTCAAACACTAATCTGCTCTGCCTCCAAAACAGTGATCAGCATAGCAACGAGGTGAAGAGTTGGTGCCGCGGTATGTCAACCAGGCGCCACCACCGTCACAGAATAATCGAGTTGAAGGCAGGACAACAAGAAATCAGAATTAGTCGCAGTAACTCCAAGAACCTGCGTCATTATCCCATGGAAGGTAAAGTCAACAGATTCATGAATTCCCAAATTTTTTTACCACTAATGGAGGATGTTGTGTTGTACGATTATGGTCTAATCGTAGCATACGAGAAAAGTAGAAAAGAGAGCCTCCAGTGTACGTGTAGAGGGAATCAGAGTAAACCCAAGTCCTGGAGGCGGAAGCGCACCACTTATTAACGCACAGAAGGGTCGATGAGCTGCCCGCTTGTCGCAGAGCAAAAATACATCCTCCAGAGCCTGAAGTAGCTAGGGCTGAAGCAGCAGGAGGTACAGAGAATCAGATCACTACGCTTCTACAGGCATTTCCTCCGAGGTATGTAGTCGCTATGCAATTCAAAGGAAACAAGCCTTGCGAGGTCGGAACCATCACCGGCTTGACCGATGCTATTAGTTATGATCTCTGCAAAGGGTGATAGAAACACGACAATTTTGGTAAGACGAAATGGGAGCGAGAGGAAGATGAGGGGTGCGTTGAAGTGTTGAGAATCAAGTATACACACCTGCTTATCAAAGGATTTGTCTCCCGGCTACATGAGTCTGTCTGTGAGAATAACATCTGATTCGACCGCTTGAGAAACAGTTTCTCGAAGTGTCTTATCACCACAACTGCCAGCATCAGCATCACCATAACCGCTAGAAATCACACCAGGGATTGCAGAACACGGACTAAACCATCAATAAACCGGTTCCACTCTCCTCTCTGGTGAGTCAAGTGGCAGGCAAGTACAAGTCTATCAGAAGAAACTTCCTCAATCCACCTTAGTTTGCCACACCTTATACCGCCACTCACCTCATCTTACCACAATTAGACCTTCACCTTCGACTACTCCGCATTGCTCCATGCTACTTCACCTTCTTCAATCCGAATAGTTTGACAACCTTGATGCTTTATCGAGTCATTATGCTCAACCTCAGAGCAGTTCCATCTCATCCCGTCAACACATCCTTCATGACCCGCTAGGGGACAGTCTGAGGTCACAAAGACACAGGACCTAAACGTTGTAGACGTCATGCCAGAAGCGTAAGAGTGTAGGAGGCTATTCATTGCCAGATTACGATGGAGCTGAAAGACTAGAGTCGCAAATTTTCGCTATCATAATGGCATCAGAAACCAGGGCGTCAGGAAAGCACACAGATCAGGCAACGATGTTGGTATGAGTGTCCACAAGGAGTTGGTTGCAAACTGAACCAAAGGAAAGGCTGGTTGATCAATGCAGTCCGTCAAGATACATGAATGGAGATCCGGTGGTCTTCTTGCACTCAGGCTCAACGGTTGCACAACACGAGCTGATTCAGGAGCAGCTAACAGGAAATATTTCTCACCAGACTTGCAATTTATTGAACGGATCTGCGTGCATCGTCAAATTCTGCTTCACTATTTGGTATTTTGCGTTTTCTTACATCCATCTGCGTCGTCAAAGTCACGACCACTCTGGCTCCGGTTTCGGACACTTGGGTGACCTCCAAGCTATTCCAGTAGTCCCAATTTTCCCCTTTTTTTGCTCAATCGACACATTCCACCCTCTTTTGCCTTCAAGGAAGCCTCGGGACGCTGCAGTGATACTCCAAATACTTAACAAATCATTCACATCAGCTAAATGGTAACGAATGGACGAGTAAGCTGCATATCAAAGCAGTGAAAATTTATATAAGGGCCCCTGATTACCTTGGTTATGATGGCATGAACCACAGTTGTGACTTCAACTTCATTGCGGCATTTCTCCCCAAGCCAGTAATGACCCACCTCTTGTGCATTTGCTTTGACAGCTTTTCCTTTTCTAGACCACAGACACCTTCAACCTCACTGAAAGATGCACCTGGCATCACAAAAGCAAAGAAAGAACAGTGTTGGAGGTCTTGACGATGTCCCAAATCAGCCCCACTACACAAGGCAACTGAGGCTGTCTCTCGGTTTCAATTGCTCTTACTTGCAGTCGCTAAGGTTGGATTCTGATTAAACGTATCGAATACGCTGGCGATTATTTAACGTCAGCATTGCCCGCATCCTTGGAGGTAAATAGGAGGCGAGTTTTTAGGATCCTGTGGCTCTCTGCAGTGAGCATTCTGTCCTGCGCATTCAAGAGCCTTGATAAGAGCACTCGGGGGGTAAGACGGGGGTCCCGTTAGCCCCACTTGGGCACTAAAGCAAGAGTTGTGACCCCTTGTGCATCGCTATATGCTTATTTGCCTTCACTCTGACTCCTGTTTCAAAAGCCACTTGGATCATGTTATGAGGGTCAGAAGGTGCTCCCAACCTATGGTGTCTTGCCCGTCCACACACCCATGGGCCTCGCTTTCCATTTGGATTGTCGGTTCGATGAAGCACTTTCATTGACATAACTTTGTCACCCCAAGCGAAATAAATGTTTTCAATTTTACCTCCCCCCCAAATTGTTGGAAGTCGGCTTAAGTGGACCGATTGGATGTGCACATGGCGGACATTCAAATGAATTGGTATGGTTGAAAGACAGTCGTCAAGTCTGTCATCTGACCTGACAAAGCTGCCTTCCGGAGGGCTGATTTATTTGTTGAAGCCGGTGATGGTCTACCTCACACTCAAGCAACTGGAGTCCCCTTTCACCTGCGCCACTGGAACATTGGAGTGCAGTAATCACAGTTTCAGTCCTTCTCCCTCAAACACTGACCTCTTCTGCCTTCAAAACCGTGACGATATGCTGCAGAGATTGATCGAGTTGCAAGTGACGCCAAAAAGCTCATGATTTCGCACAAACACTAGATGTCAGGGTGGTGTTGCAGGGATTTGTGAGTGAGTTATTCATTATGATGTCCAAACAGGCAGTTGCTGCATTCTATTGTGATCCAGATTATCCGGTCAGCCTCCATTTCTGTGCAAGTGCACCTCGACTCCTTTGTCTCCTTTGCTCGCACACACTCTGAAATGGGCGTTCTGCAGAGGAGCCCCTGACCCGCCACCTGCAGGACGGTTGAGGGTCCCCTATCGGCCCCCAGACTGCTCCATCCACGGTGAAGCATTCCACCCATGTGGTGTGGACGCATAACATGAAGTGCAATTTATCAGACAACAGGCCCAATTTCAAGCAGACTTTTTCAGTTTATACGAATAATTTTGATGAGTAAATGGCACACACATATTGACAGTGACTAAAGCAATCGTCTCTAGATAGACCAACTAGCAACCTAGCGAACCTAAGCGATACCTAAGTGGATGAGACCAAGTCGTCCTGTCGATTGTGTCACAGCAAGACCTTGCAGTTCTCCCCTTACCTGATCAATGAAAGACCATTCTGATGCCCAAAAAGCTGATTATCTTCTCGATCCCTGATAGCGTTCATCGCCGCATTAAAGTGCTCTTCAATAAGTTCATGCATGTTATTCACAAACCATTTTAATAGCGCAATTGTAACGGTCAAGGTAAGGCGGCATTTTACAAACTCTCAAGGTGACATTTCTGAGTGGAGGAGAGGAACCGAGTTTACAGATGATACGACGTGTCACATGAGCCATTTAACCTCTGGTCCTTCTCACTATGTCACTTCCTCGCAGTCCATATGGCGGTAGGGGTCTACGCCTTGACTTTGGTTGGAAGCGCAAGTTGGTTTTTGAATGTGGACTCCAATCCATGGTATGAGGAAAAAGCCTAATTCACGCGATAGTTGATCCTTTGCATCAAGTTTGCCCAACTCTGATCTCAGTGCAGTGGACAAAGACTTCTCTGAAATTATGATGCAACAAAGTAGTGTTGAAGAACGCATTGCATAGCAACGCATAGAAGAGGTGGGTAATCGTTATCGTGGTTTGAAGGCGTTGTTGCAGGGTGTTCAAATCACAGCTAAACAAAGGATCACATCAAAGTGCAGACATTACAGTCCTTCACCATCCATGTTCTTGGCATCCTCGAAGCAGAGATAAGATGGAAGCTAACCACATTCCTCTGCTGATGATTGAGATTCGGATATGAACCTTGCAGACTGATTACGGGGCTGATATAATACATATCTAGTTCGAGAACGCGCTCGTCTTTGTTCCTGCCTTACAGATTTGATAATCCACCAATGGGAATAAAATGCATGTGATTTAATAGTCAATAGGTCCTCTTATTGAGACAACTTGAAGACCATCCTCTTTCAGCATTGAAGGAAGCGTCATGAGGATTATAAAAACTAATACGGTGAAGATGTCCTTGTATCCATGGCTAATTCCACATTTTCTCAACTGTCATTATAGAAGAATCACAAGAACACAGCAAAATTGTGCAAAACTGACGGCGCCATAGCTATCCGAGATTTCTATATAATTTAGTACAATAGGCAGCGGCGGTGTCTCTTACGACCTCCATTTGAGAAAACCAAAAACTATACTCAAAGTTAAACATCACACAAAGTAAAATGTCCACAGGATGCATCACGCACTCCCCATGCACTCACTTACAAAAAAGCCTAGTGGGGTATTTAAAAATGTCAACCTACAACGAAACTGATTCGCCAACGATGAGTCGATTCTATGGGCTTGGGAAACCCGTCGTAATTGATAAATACATATTCAAAATAACCATACAAAACTGAAGGGGTCCGTACAACGAAGTAGATAGCAATCTGTACAAAAAACGAAGGGCACAAACGGTTATTCTGTCCACTTGTAGAGACAGTCGAGATTCGTGCAAACGTAGTAGAGCCGCATATTCTCTTCAGCCCTCACTGTCTGAGATTGGAAAAAAACTGCTTCCTGTTTCTTGCAATGAGGACACTGATGCTCTTCCGTTCTTGGTAGTGTTGGATCATGCACTACATCAGGTACTATCAGCGCCAATTCACTAAAAAACCAGAAAAGATACAGAGGATTTAGAAAGCAACAGTAGTAATCCATGACTGCTTACTCTGTTGGCAAGCATATTGCTACCATATCATATGCGTAACATGTGCTCCTCTTCAGCGCATTAAAAAGGGAAGAATCAATCCATAATGTAAACTTAACGAGTGTACACAACGACCACTTAATTCAGAGCTCTTTTGATCCTGCAACAGTTAATTTCCTTGAATACAATACATTCCTTGAGGGTTGGGATACACTGGCCTCCAAGGATTATCCGGCTCAGTTATCGAACCCAGCAAAACGGATAGCCCTACTTCCAAGGACCTCAGCAGAGCACTTGCAACCTAACAGTCACATATTAATCAGCGTAGCAAGAACATTGCATACCGGAAGCACAAAAAGTAGTAAAATAGACCGTTTATTTGCAGAATAACTCACTCGATGTCCTGTTCCAAACGATTGACGTAAATGCAGGAATTATCCGCCGGTTGCATGAACTCGCAGTTCCTACAAGCATACATTAGCCTTTTGTGTCGCTTGTCCTCTTTCGGATAAAGCATGTTATTGCATTCACTACAAAAAAGGATGCCAACACCCTCTGTTTTTACTTCCTCCTACCAAAAAAATTGATAAGCACAAGAACGACCCAACCTCCATCAACGCTAAGCCGAGATTGGGAAAACACGAACGCGAAAACATGCACCTTTCTATGTAAATTAAAACTAAAATAAACTAACATAAAAATATTAGTTAACAGCATTCTTATTAAATATAGTCTGTTTTTAACAACCTTAGGATACAAAAGCGATCGCGGAGACCCAATTTTACATAAGTCCTTTGCATTAAGAGACATCAGATTTAGCAAAATCGAAGATAAGTATTAATAATATGATTGGGGCAAAACGCTCTGTATGAGGATATTAAGGCTTTGGGAGGTTTTCTAACAGGTCTCTAAGACGCAATCACCTATGCATTCCACTCCCCACTAGAAATGATTCGACCCGTCGGCTTAGCTGTAAGAAGTCATGCCCGCAATCCCATCAAATATGCTAGGCGATTCACATGTTAGAAACCTTTCTCCATAGCATGAAGTTGCTTAGCTCCATGTGATAAATTTACATGAGTTTGTGACAGACAGTGATGAAATATTTAGACTCATCTGCATCTGATTGCATGAGGAGCAGAAGTCGAAGGAAACCTTCTCTACTTTCTTTTACTCCATCATATTTAACCAATGCTTTCCGTGCAATTTAACAGATTTTGCAACTTTTGCTCTGACCTTTGCCAATACTTATAAAGGAATAGTTACCAATCACGGTGAAAATGCGGCAGTGGAATACTCATTCAATGTTTGACAGTTTTAATCTACGAGGATTACATTTTCCACAACTTGTTAGGGTTGTCACTAGGCTGAAATGGAACAATGAGTGCTTGGGCAGAAAGAATTTTAAGTATTTATCATTGAGGAATCTGGACTTGATTTCTTTCGCCTTCGTTTTTGCACTCAGATGAAGTGGATCAGGCTGCTATCGGCATTCATACAACAAATAATATCCCTAAACAGTTACATGTGATGAGAATATCACTTACTTTACTAATCTAGTCTACGAGTTCCGCGTACATAATCAGCGATCTTTATGAGTCTTCGATGCCTAATTGAGCCTCATCATGCCATAGTCGCATTGGTAGGTCCTTGAAAGATACAGCTCACTGCGATTCATTCGATGGCTTAGCATTCTCACATTTGGAATGTGGCACCTGCATTCACGGTTTTAAATCACAATATTTCAAAATTTTTCCAAACCCAGTTTTGCACTCGCGTTATTTACTGCCATTTGAATTTCATTTTTACTACCGGCTGTCATTGAATGTGCTGGTACGTTCAGTTCCCTCCACTAACAGCGTGCATGTCTGCGCTTCTAGATGCCAAG
Source organism: Taenia crassiceps (assembly GCA_023375655.1). Lineage (NCBI taxonomy): Eukaryota > Metazoa > Platyhelminthes > Cestoda > Cyclophyllidea > Taeniidae > Taenia > Taenia crassiceps. The sequence continues at coordinate 1,170,267 of JAKROA010000011.1, forward strand.
ACGAGAGTGAAAAGTCAATTCAAATCTGCACATTTAAACCATCCCTCCGCTAGAATAATTTAGCTACTTTTTCTGTTCCACAAATTTTGCGCTTTTTTGTGCCAGCAGCCACGACACATACCTGTTCCTTGAATATATATATATATATATATGTTCTGCCCAACTTTTACTCATTCTCTTGTCTACAAGAAAAGTTTTTTTGACGCTACAGTACGCGACCCGAAATGGTTGCTTTACAAATAAACAAATTTACGTAATTAGGCTGCAAGGAAATCTGTGTACTCCATGTTGCGTCTCAAGACTTCCTTGAAGGCAAAAGCAGGCATGATGCAAGAGTAGAATATGTGCTATCAGTAAATAAGAATGAATTAGAAAGGCTGGCACAGCTCAGATGGCATCACATCCTTCTAGGACAATGTGGTCACCCTTCTGACCGTAGGCGAAACCGACAGTCAAAGAAACAAAGCACTGCATAGCTCCACTTTTCTTTAGAGCGTCGTCTCTGGTGCGCTGCTTAGTAAACCATTACAGTGTAATCAGTGCCGGAAGAAGCACCCACGAGCTAATCGGGACAGCTATCGAAATTCGAGCTTAACAAAGGACAGGCCGTGGGGTATCATCGGGTTTGCAAATTAACCTTATGGTAAGCGGTTCTGCCATTTATTAGCATGCTCATTGAAAGTCGTGAAAACACCAGTCTCCCTACTCAGATTTTAAGGGCAATCTCCAAGACAGGACTTTCCGAGGTGGTGATGCAGGGCTAGTGTCGCTTTATTTGCAAAAAACCTCCTTGCAGAACATGAGAATGAAGTGGATATTTGAAGACGTAAGCCATGCTCAGTCCTCGTCTAATGGGTTGTCAGGGATAAGGATAGGGATACAGATTCGTATAAGATAGGATCCGCTTCCGTTGCTACCATGTTAGCCTCTAAATTCTATTTTGAAGGAGAAAAAAAGGCACGACACTTAGGCGGGATAAGCAAATAAGTAAATAAATAAACATATACATGACCACCCAAGACAAGAAAATTGAAATCAGCAGTTAAAACAAAAAAATGCTTGAAAATGCCTTCTAAAACAGCACTTTAAGAAATAAGTTGCAATGTGTCACAATGATTACAAATTCGTCGCCCATTTTATATTTTTGCAAACAGGTTTCCTTAACGTATATATGTATTAAGTGATTTTATTTTAATTTTTTGCCCTTTTTTTACTAGGAAAGCAGTTAAACCATCGTAAAACAGAAAAATAAGAACAAAACTTGATTTATAAATAATATTTACACACTTGCTGACGTGGAGGGGAATGCTGTAAGCGTTGGAACCACGTTTAAAAGTGCATTTGGAGCTGTTCAATTGTTATCAAGTGGTGGAAACATAGTGATTGGGTTTGGGGCTTCCAGCAATGGTGACTGTGGGTGTTTATCCAGAGCTGCGTGTTGTAAGGAAACGATTCTTTTCTCCTACCTCATTTGTAGGGCACTGTAAGCGTGTAAATACGATATCTAGGCGTTTATAAACTAATCGGCTCATAAAAAAGCATTCTAAACCAGGGCAGTGTTGTCCTGATTAAAAACATAGCGGATGTAGATATTTCTTCGTTTTTATCCCCTGCAGTTTGACAGCCCTCCAATATGAGAAAACTGAGTGATCTTCGACACTTTTAGTTAATCAGATGAAACATTTAATTGGTGGCAAACTAGGAGAAATGTGAAAGTAGAGCCGTCCACATTATAAAAATCAAACCAGTCCTTTAGGATTGGATCCAAATTTACCAATCCCACCTGGCCTGCAAGTTAAATTTATAGAGCATGTGTGACATCAGTGCCGCTATATTTTGACATTCATTTCAATTAGCAAAGCTAACTGAGTTTTCTTGACACATTTGCTACACTTTCACAAGTACAGAACTTTAAGGCTTTTTCAAAGCCACAGACGGTCATTGTAGAAACGAGGGCAAGCAATCACTTTATTTATTCATTCATTTTTCTTCAGTCGAGGTATTTGCAAAACTGTAAAAAAAGAAAAAACTTTAAGAGATAAAAATTAGATTGCAGCTTAAAAATTTTAGGTATTTTTAACACGATTTATTAAAGAATACACTAAGTATTTAACTTCTTTTCTAAGAACCCGATGATAGCGTTTAAATGCGCTCACGATCATTCCGCTCATTTCGGAGCTACCATTGAGTGTCGGCTTCGGCTATTGGTCTGAGCCCGTACTTTTCCAGGTCTTCGAAGGCATTATGGATCAACACGTGAATCAAGTTTACTTTTATTCAATGATTGATTAACAAGTGTGCTTATGTCTTTATGATTTTTTGTATGTTTGCATAAGCCTGGTTGGAATGAGTCGAATTACTGCAACAGCAACTGGAATACTTGACAAATCCACTTTAAGATGATTCATTTTCTCTAGCAAATGCCGTGCTGGTATTATGAAAAGGAGGACTTTCTTCGAACTCCTTCTGTATTAGATGGGGTTGATCAACAGACAGAAACGCGTTATCGTCGTGAGGGGGCCCGATTCATTCTCGACCTTAGCACTCGTCTTCATCTTCGCTACGACACCTGGGCCACAGCAATTGTTTTTTTTCATCGCTTTTACATGTGTCACTCTTTTAAAGCTTTCCCCCGTCATGTAAGCCCTATCAGCTCTATTTTTCTAGTTTTTCTAAAGGATCTACTCCGTGCGTTCCTTTCAGGTTACTGCTGCTTGTTGTTTAATGTTGGCGGGAAAAGTCGAGGAGACTCCGAAGAAATGCCGTGATATAATTCGGACTGCTCGTGAACTTTTACCCCCTGAATTGTTCGCTACTTTTGGCAACGATCCCAGGGTATTTGTTTGATGTTCTCCTTCAACTTATTTCGAAAATGTTAATATTCATATCCGATTTCTTCTTAGGAGGAGGTGATGATGTACGAGAGAGTGCTTCTTAAAACCATTAAATTTGATCTGCAGGTCACACATCCCTATAGTTTTCTCCTGCAATATGCGAAGCGTCTGAAGGGTGAGTTTTTTCTATTATTGTTTGTGCTTGACAAAAAATAACTTTTTACTTTGGCTTCCGCTACTAACGAAGTGAGGTTGTTAGCTACTTTCTTGCCTAGAATATGTCTTTTCAATCGTTTTTTATCAGTGTTTTGTAGTGTTGAATGGTCGGACTGTCCTTGGTTGTCAGTGTTTCTGTTTCATCGTCAGGCTCTCAGGAGAAGATTAAGGAGATAGTGCAAATGGCGTGGTCTTTCATCAACGACAGTTTGGAGACGACCTTATGCCTTCAATGGGAGCCTGAGATCGTGGCGTGTGCTGTTCTCTATCTGGCGACTCGGATGAAGTCTTGGCCCGTCACTGACTGGCATGGGCGTCGGTCTGGTCAACCCTGGTGGGAGTGCTTTGTGGAGGGTATGACTGTAGAGGTAATGGAAGACATCTGCCATCGAATTCTCGACATTTACTCCGATGGGAATAAGTCTAGTGGAAGTGAGACGGTTACAAAATCCGATCCACCACCGCAGACCGGGTCGAAAAGGCGTAGCCACTGCGTCCCATCCCCGCCACCACCACCACCACCTCCTCCTCCGCCGCCACCTCAGCCTTTGAAAAAGTTAGCAGAAGGTGAGTCAGTGGCTGAAGGGGCTGAACTTCTTCCACCTTTGATTTGAATGACTGTCGTAAGGTTTCTTCTGACAGCGGTTCCACTCCAGTCATCTAACAACAATGCCACGATGGCAACGACTACCACCTCTGGTCTAGTATGGAATCAGACGATGCCGAGGTATGGCCATGGAATACTCGCGGCAGCCTTCCCACAACCATTTGTTGGAGTGGGTTCTGCGTCTACAACAATTGTTGGTGCGCCTCCTCCCCCACCACCACCTCCAGCGATTCCGGTGAGAAACCAATCACTGAGAAATTTTGGTGATTACTAGACTCAATTCTAGCCTTAGGCTGTTTGAGACATCGGTATAAAACTCCGACCCTCATCTCCATACTACACTAATTTCTCCACTTCTTGTTGCTACAATTTTTGCACCTCTCACGCCCCTCAAGTAATTCTTCCAAAACTTCGACTTAAAAAGGCTTATCTGTAATTTCGAAGCATTTTGAACCAATAAGCTTTACATCACCAATACTAGAGCGGTGCTAGCGAGTTCACGTGTTTCCAATGCACTTCTGCTTGTTATAACATCGATGTGAGTTAGAAAGTATTCCTTCAACGCGGTGTAATGTTTAATTCCCCTGTGTTGGTCAAAAATGGAAAGCTGACTCAGCATCCTATGTGCATCAACTTTTCAAACCTGCACAATTGTGTTGTGTCCAGTGAGAAGGCTGAACTCGGTATAGTAATTTTACCGAGAAATCAGAAAGAGGAGGAAAGCGGTGGGAGCATACAGTTTCACCACCACTGTTTCAGTACCGATAATGGGGCGACGTTGAGTAATTGATACAAACAAGTTTTTCCTTTGCAATGTGGAATTTACTGACTTACGAGTATCTCTGGTGAGGTTATAGAGGACATCAGAGACCGTCACTATGGTTACTGTCCAATGCTTTCAGTTTGGGTAGGCTTTACAAACAGTACAATGCAATCAACAATGCACTTTCATTTCAGCTGGCACCGCCACTACCACCGCCACCGCCTCCGCCCCTCCCTACAGTGCTAGCTGCGCAGGCCCCACCACCACCGCCACCGCCACCACCTGGGGGACCTTGGCTACCCCCTCCTCTCATGAGTGTGGTAGTGCCTCCGCCCTCTGCTGCTGCTGCCGCTGCCGCTGCAGCCTTTGTTGCAACACCAAGCAGTTTTCCACCACATGCTCCACTTGCCCCCTAGATTCTGCTAGTTGCGTTGCTTCCTGTACCATGGGCTGCTTTTGTGTATAGAAACTGTGTGCTACCTGATTGTAGCTTTATTCCTATTCTTCTACATCACTATAACAGAACGTCATTTTTGATATCCTTTGCATGTCCTCTGGGCGGTAAGTCCTAGTGGGGCGGACTGTCGTACCAAGTTATCAGATAAGAGTTGCGGGGGCTCTGCTCACTCGACTCTCATCTGGTAGAAGTGCTCCGTGGCTGCAAATGTTAGCAGCAGCGCTGGTTAGACGATAGTTAAGAAGGTAGTTTGGGAATGGAGCATTGGTGGAAAGCTATTGACATTGTTCTAAAGCATTCGTCTGGTTTGGAATAAACTGCTAAAAGTTTACTAGATGGACAGGTCTAGGGCCTGTTTCAGTAGTTCTGATTACTTCTTTTTGTTGTCAATGCAATTTCTCCCCCAGTAATATGCCTTATTATCGACCTCAGGAAAGTGTTGGTAGGGTCTCGAAGTGCAGACTCCCAAAAAGTAGTATTTACGCTCAATCAACACCCTGTGCACACTGCGATAACCTTAAGTTTCCTTTAAGCCAAATCTGCAATTTAGTTAAGGCAAGCAAAAATTACGAAGGATTTATACTTCAACATGAATCATAATGTTAATCATTAGTTGTATATAACTGTTTGCTAATCATCAAAAACAAAACAATGTAATAAATCTATTTATTAAAAATAGCAATACTTGGACTATCGACTACAAAAGCCATCGTTTTTTATTTGTATTGTGAAGTATTTACACAGCCTTGAAGCTGACAATGTGGGCCGGTTGAAAGCAAACCATCCCTGAATATTGTGTAAGGAATTTAGTTGAAATAAATTACTATTAATGAAACTGTTCACTAAAAAAATAACCATTAAATTACGATGACGATTGCGTTGCTCAAAAATAGTTTGGAGCTTTCGCAACAGATGGACTTTATTTTCACCAAAGGATAACCATCTCCCTTAGTCTAAAAGCTTCTGTTTTTTTCAAGGTCTTATTGTTATTGTTGTTAGGTGGAAAAAATGTGTGCTGAATTACTCTGCTTAGCTTATACTGTTTTCTTATTTAATTTACTTTAGTTCAATTTTATTAACTTTCCTAGGGCTGCCAAAGATCAAATGGTTCATTCTGTTTTAAACGATTTTTGCTAAATTTTTGAGGTTTGCTTTCATGGGTCTTGAAGCTAAACGAATTGTGTGCATTCTCAAATTGCCTTCCAAGCACATGCGTTGCTGTGCTGCCTCTGCACCACGTGACTGTGTGATGTGCCGAAGTTGGTACGCGTCGAATCCATTTAACTAATTTGATGTATTTTTACTCTTAGAACGGAAATGCTCTTTAAGTCGACAACTGCTCGCGTGCGTTGCGTTCTTTGCAGTCAGATTGCTTTTGCCGTCAGCCTCATTTCAATGGGCCTCCTCCTGATCATTGGCAGTGCTGCCACTTTCAGGAATCCCTACTGGAGTTGTCCCGTTCTCAATGTCTACTACTCAGTCTCATGGCTCTGCCTCACACTGGGCATTGTACAGGTTCTCCTAGGGAGCGTGGTCGCCACTTTTCTATACTTTCAACCACGATGTGCAAAGCAGGGCAAGTCTAGCTGTCCTTCATTAGGCCTTTCTACATCTGTTTCTATTACAATATTATGCCTCTTTGACTAGTTTTTGCGCCAAGATTTGTTATCAGCTTTAATGAGCCTAGCCATTCTTGTAATTGTCTGGTGATTATTAAGTAAATTCTCCAACATTTGCTGTCAACTCCCATTTTGTCACCTTTAAAACAACGCAATAACAGATACAATTGTAATAGACTTAGTAGAAGGTTTTTTTGCATCCCATTAATCTGCTCGAACTCCATTTCTCTAGTTCGACTAACTCTGGCTTATCTCGAAGTGTAAAGTTATCTTGATGCAGATTTGGTTATTCATTGGAATGTCTCAATAAGCAAACCTAAGGCCTTTGACATGGTACAACAATGCTCTCACCACCACAGCCCAGATGATTTGCTCTTTATCCATGCTGACAGCACTGCCGCTTAGGTGCAAAACACTTGAAGGCAATTAATCTCAGAACAATAACTTCGCACACCTCTTTTGCGGGTGCACCTACAAGAGCATGTCTGTGACATTGGACTTGACCACTTCCTGCCAAACACTGAACAAGTACGCTTCGACTGGGCATCAAAATGAGTTTTTGGCAAAAGTGCTTTGTCAATGGCAGGAAACAATGCTGCCGTCGGGGAACCTGGAAGATAGATTTAACTTACTAGCAGGCACACACACCTCCTTAGTTGTCTTATGCATCTGCATTAGAGCAAGTCGTAGAGACAATAGGTTTCAATGAGACTTATGCATTCCTTCAGCGCCAATGTCAGTTGCCGTGTTTTACCTTTTTTGTTGCATTTAGTTAACAAATTCAGTTATTTTAAAAGCTGCCTATTCAAGGTTCACTTTTCGATTGCACCACTGACGTGAAAATGGTCCGATATTGTTGGGTACCAAGGCGCCTCCTCCATGTGACACACTTGAAAAGGCTATTTGTGGTTTTAGGCCTTTACTTACTATTTGCTCCTTACTAAGCTACTTTAGTGGGATGGGTGAAATCCCTTCTAATCACCATAATTGAATGGGTGCTTGTTGGCGTCCCTTTGCCTTTTTTAACTCCTCTGCATGTCTGTGGGGGTGTTTAAGGTGTCAGTAGAAGATCACGCGATGTGAGGGACTGAATCACGCATTCTAGGAGTTGAAGCTATTAACTAAAGCCCTGACAGGGTAATGGGAAGGTTTAAATAATCTGGGGACGCGATTTCTTACTCCTACACACATCAACGATATCAGCAGAAGGTAGTTAATTCTCTCGTTTCCCAGCAGACCATAATCAAATTTCATTTTGCTCCACAGCTGGGTTCTAGTTAAACATTCAGCGTTGTCGCTTAATGCGAAAATTGGTATGGAAAAGGCATTCTCTTCAATCACTGGAAGCATTCATCTGACCTTGAATCTTCCGAAAAAGACGCCTTCGTATGATGGTGTGGAGGCCTGAGTTTGCCATTTTCAGGCCGAAACATCGTTGTGACGATTAAATCAAGTAGTATCTTTGACTTACTGATTTTCTCATGTAATACCAGAGTCGCGAAGAGGGTAACTTGCGGTCTTGGTGCCTTTTGTGGGACAAAGGTTTGAATTGAGTGGTGATTTAAGCGGATTGGTTGGTGAACGTGTTGGCGCTGCCCTGGAGCGTGAGGACCTCTGCCCCATTGTAACCAGGCTCAGCCTGAGATCCCAGCATGGATCGTAGGGAATTGTAATCACCAATGCTAGCCAGTCTATCACAGCCATGCTTTGACAAGAGACAAATGCTTTACTCCACCTTTTATAGGCAACCTCGTTCTGATTGGTCCAGAGGGCAACCCATTGGGCGAAATCACCGAGAGTTCGGGCCATAACCTACCAAGGCGGTATTGGACACTTCACCTCTCCTCAAATCACACAAACTCGCATGGACGTTGTCACTGGCGACTTTGCTCCTGTTGCTGCTGCAACAGTGATAATCAATCAATGCTGTCTGACATTACTGTCTGGTTTCGTTCAATTGCCATTATCTTTCTCCTCATTGTCGCCGCACATATTGCTGCCATTTCTCTTACCGCTTCCTTCATTTCGCAAGCGCGGAATCCCGGATCTGGGCTCATAACTGAGGTGAGGTGTCGCCAGCCTACTTAAGTGAACCTTTTGGCGCTCGTTTGGAAGTCTAAAAGGTGCATGCCATTGAATGTGTTGAGCGTTTTGGGCGTCTTTTCTCCACCCACGATATAATGAAGTTCTCAGGCGTGTTGTAGCCAATCCTGAGACGGGAACGAAGGCCATACAATGATTAACTATCACTAGAAGGGCAGTCAAATCGCGCTCCGATCTCGGCTACCACTGGCAACACCGATCTACGTCTCGAGGTTGCAAGCCATTGTGCAATAAACTTCCCTTACATGGTAATCGCGCGGGTTGGTGTTCAGAGTTCTCTCTCCCTTCCCTCCTGGAAGTTTGTAATTCACATGTAATTTACTTTTGTGTGTGGTTAAATCCATCTCACATGATAAGTTAGGCATAAAAATATCGGTGATGCACAGCACTGCAATCGCTGATAGTAGGTGACCTCTAACGCCAATTGCAAACCAAGCGAATTTGGTAGATGCAGTTCTGTCAGTATGATGGTGTCTGGGGCAGGATTTTAAGATTACATATGTTACAGTAGAGGTCTTGCTCTATCGCTGCAATAAAAACCGGCTGCATCCCAAAAAAGTGAAGGTTTAGAGTGGCGGGGTACCATGGGGCCCCTCCCCAGCCAGTTGACACACAACCACACCAAAAACGACCAAATTGATGTTGGAATAACATTTTAGGTGGAGAACATCTTCATTGAAGCGAAGCCCTACTTCCTCCAACCCACTCTACCGATGTCGTCATCGTTGGCTGCAAAATGCTGGCATCCCATGGAATCTAATCGACATTGCTGCGGCTCCCTTGGTGCTGATGATTGGCTCAGTGATTACCCAGCAAATGAAACTCGTCTTTTTCGTACGTTCTGTTACCCTCAGTATCCCCTTATGGGCGCTTTTGCAGCCTTATTGTCATTCATTACGTGAGTCTCATTTCCCAATGTCAAGGGCAAAGGCGCACCGATTTAACGATAGATATGCAACCCCCTGACCACACTACCGACTATGCGCAGCTGAGGGGTAAACCCGGTGGAATAAACCACTACTGGGAAGTCACGCACTATTCGTACTGTAGTACCTGCATAATTTGTGGTTCCATCATCTTCCTCAGCAGTCGGTCGGCATAATGGACAGCGGAGAGCAGCTCTGCAGCTATTGGCTAATCACTCCACGGCCATTCTGATTGGTCAAGATTTCGTTCTATGTAAGCTGATTAAACAGAGTTATTTTGACTATTTCTTACTCTTCAGAAAATCAGCTTCACATTCTTCTGGAGAGATGTTCGTGCTTTGATGAAGAAAAAGGGATTTGCGAAGGCCAAATCTTCCAACTTCCTTCAAACACAACGAAAAGTGTTTTGGTCTATTCCCGGGGGTGCAGCGGTGTCATTTATACCGACATTATGTATGATCTAGAAGGTAATAATTTTTTACCTAAAATTCTTCCAGACGCAAAAGTAAGTATGATTTATTTAAATATATCTTTAGAAAAAATGTGGGAAGTAGAAACACTGTGCAGTTGTTCATCTTTTATAGGCTTCCAACAATCTTTGGCCAGGCGATTTCTGTTTGCGCATGTTTTTATCTGTGAAATGCAATCTACTTTTGCAATCCACAATTTAGTTTTTGGCAGGTATTTACACTTATGGAAAATGCTAAACACCTATAGAAAATATGGATATGGCCGGGTAGAGTTACTGAATTTTTTGTACAATGGTCTTATTTGTTAGCAATGAGTGGAATTCGTTAACTTCGGCGACTTCATCAAAGCTTTATTTTCCTCTCCTAGTTTTCAGAGTCCTGGTTCCAATCTCTTTAACTGTAGTTGTGGTGGCTTGCCTAGCATGCGTTATTGTGACCTTAATTGTGGCCAACGCAGAATTTGGAGATGAAGAAATGGCAACGAGGAGCATTAGCACCATCATTGTCCCGTCACAACCGTCTTCCATATATGCTGGCTCGGGATCCATTCCTGGTTTAACGCTGGATCGGAGAGTAAACGTCAGTACACCAAACCGACTGTCCAACGTCGCAGGACCGGCTCTCCACACGCTATCAGCATATGGCCCCATGAAATAGGTCACTTTTGAATCCCTTTTTTCATTGTAGCTGCACATGTCTCTCCGATACACAAAATGTGTGCCGACGCATCGATGCTTGATGGCTCCTTGTTCATATGATTTTTTACTGAAGCTGTTTTCAGTAGTATTTGTATTTACCTTCGAATTGTATCATGTGTATTTAAGCCAACAACGAGGCCATGCTTTTTTTACTTTTACCTCAGAACATGCGACTAAGCATTGTGAAGTATACCGTCTGAGGTTAAAGTATCATCAGGTGAAAAACTGACGAAAAAATTAATCCTTATGCAAAAAAAAATGGTGCAATTTTCTACCTTACCACTTTGTGGGTAGAAGCACTTCCTTCCATAAGAACCTTAACAATACGTGTATTTTCACCTTAGTCATTCAAAACATTTAGGAGTGAATGTTGAAAGCACATCGGTATGCATGAATTTTTTGACAACAACCTCCTCTAATGCCTTTCTCTTTCGTTCAAGGTTGAAAGGTGATGAAGTAACCGCATATAGGCGTAGGTGAGTCACCTTAGCCTCCATACTTGAGTATTAACATTGAGGACGTCTCTGTCAGTTGCCATTCTGGGCGCCCAGAAGATTACTTAAGACTCGTATACTTCAAAGCGTCCTAAAGAAAGTTGGAGATGAGGATTAAGAAATGGGCAATGGACGTGTCTTTGAAAAATTTGTTGTCGTGGCTAGATAGTCTGTTAGTCCTCCCTTCAGAGGGTCATTAAAACCGCGTTGATTTATAGCAACAACAGCAGCACATATTAGGTTCTGTGCTTAATTAGTTCATACAGAGTGAAGGAATGTCATTCTCTACTTTATTACCTTTCAGATCTGTAGTCAGATAAATTATCTAATTATAGGCACAACTTGCATTCCCGTATCATTACCTCCATCCGCCAAAAGAATTGTGGACTTGATGTGTTCTTTTAAGATATTGCCCTACACTCAAAATTTGCTTCCTACAGCTGAGTTTGGGCTTTGACTGCTTGAGATTTGGAATTGTCATGTAACCAGCTTGGTTGTGCTACTCATTATCGTTGTCAGCAGTATAAGAGGTTCCACAAACCAAAAAGGATGGTATCTTGGCATTTTACTGTGAGGTAGATGTTAAGATTATCAGTCGTTTGGTAGACAACTCGGAATATGCCACTGTCACAATTATATGCAGCTATTTCATTAACAATTCACTTCAGTAGCATTGGAAGATCATTTTGTTTCAAATGCTTCACACTCGGACAAGTCTTATTGGCAATGTCAGCGGTGGGCATTGGGGAGAGCCGATGCAAATCCACCGTATTTGATGACGTAGAATAGTACAAGCGTCGAAGCCCTGACATCACCACGACACGACTTGCGGCAATTCGCTACCCCAAACAGTGCGAACCTATTGTTTGTCGCTCCACACAGCGACAGTACTGCGCTTTCAAGCACCCGACGTGGCCTACAACGCTCAGCCGCCAACCAACCCGTTGAATAGCGCAATGCCACCAAGCCATGCTACTTATTACTTTTGTTAGTAGTGCTGGGCTCGCTGACATCCCACGTACCAATGAGAAGCCGTTAAAAAGCAACTACTTCGCTAGCTAACAAAACACTACCACCATCTTACAATCATCATGTATTATTTTCCTTTCATTAGCAATACTTTGTTACATTGTACACTTAAGCATAGTCCCCCAAGGGAGGAAAGGGGCCGTTGTTTTGCAAAGCACAGCACCGAAAAAAACCAAAGAGAGGAGGCAAGACCACTGAGCAAAACGCACGATGGAAAAAAGATGAGAGGAGAGTTCGGTGGTACCACACATGAGTATGGAATTGGAACCAAAAGAAATGCAAGTAAAACCAAGGATAAGGAGGAGGTAGTGAAGTCACAGGAAATCTTGCTGTATTTGTACGGGAGGACGACATTTATGGACTGGAAGCACGATCTCTTGCATCCACCTCGTGCGAAAGGGAAGAAGAAGAAGGAGAGGAAGGAATGGAGGATTAGCATCCACAGAGCTTGGGACTGTTTTCTGGCGGTTGTTCGTTCGGTTTCAGCTCAATCACTACGAAAAAAACAAGGAAGGGGTAATGAGTTAAAGCCATAGCTACCGATTAGCACCAACAGGAGTTCTGTGCTATAACACCACTACGATCACCCGCAGTCATGTGATCCTTAAGTCGGATCTCGATTACTGCACGAATGGTCAAACAGGCACCGCAAATAAGGCAAGCCAGCGTTGTGCGGTCGAATCGAGGAGTGAGGTTAACAGATACACAAACCCACGTTAGTCGAACAAACGAAATAGCAAAATTAAGTGGTTAGAGAGGGTAGCGCAATGAACTCTGAGTTAAGGTCGTATAAAACCGATTCCTCTTAACAATAAAAAAAGGAAAACAGTATTAATTGGTTCAGACACTCTATTAACCTTAAATTTTGTGGACAGCCTAGAGACCAATTTAGGAGAATGATTAAAAAAGAAAGTGGAAAATAGTAAAAAGATACAGTCGTCATGACGAGGAGGAGGTGTCTCCTTTTTCAACAGTTCTGTGGCTATCCGTCGGAAAAGCTAAAAGAGGATAAAACTGCAATGACTTACATGAAAGGAGGGAAAAAGAGGAGGAGGCATACGAACAGTTGAAGCCAACGATTATTAGAGGTTGCTCGGAAAAACGAGGAATCGCAATGCACTTATGTGGAATGAGTAAATAGAGCGGTGCAAATTGGAGCTAAGAGCCAAAAATAGGAGCTAGCTCAAAGCTGCAATGTGAAAACATCACAGTTGAAGTTGCCTCTGAAAAGTGGTCATCAACTCCAGTATTGCCCAATTGCTAAAAAAGCCCCTTGCACTTATCCACCTGCAGCCACATATCTACGCAAATTATCCAGGGCAATAGTAAACCAAGAAGATGAAGGCGAAAGGGATCAACAGTAATGAAAACAAAGCCCATTTGAAAGTCTCACCGATGCATAAATGCAAATGCTTGGAAGAAGACTCCTATCTAGTTATGGCTGCAATACTACAGTAATTAAAAGGCAGAGAAAAGCTTAGGAAACAAAAAATGCACAGAACAGGGAGACGATTTCAGCCGTGTGTTAAGCATCGACTTTAACACAAAAAACTGAATGATTAAAAGGCGACATGCCTGTTCCAATGTACAGAAACTGCACCACTGTTAGGAAATACGCTAAAGATTGATCGGAAAAGGTGTATTCAATGTAGTATGAACGAAAAGAAAGACAAAGCAGATGACAATTTACATTTTTCACATTGTAACCAGCCTTGGCACTGGTCTCAACAAACATCACATTGAGTTCCTTGGCCAGTCGCTCACCTTCTTCAGTAGTTACCTTTCTAAAGTTGAAAGTAAATTCTGTTCGCGAACTCACCTTTTATCAGCCAGGTCAGTCTTATTCCCGACCAACATTATTATAACATCGTTTCCACGTTCGTTGCGAACATCGTCAATCCACTTGGTAGTCTGCGAAAAGGACTCTCGCACTAGACAAATTGTTAAATTTGCTAAGTAGCAATCCTACTGCAAATATCGTACACAACCACAGCGACTGAAGAATCGCGGATGTAACTAGGGATGAGACTGCGAAATCTTTCCTGACCAGCTGTATCCCATAGTTGCAACCGAATCTAGAAGGATCTGAATTCATACGAAAACCAAGTACCGTCCGATCCTCAAGGTACATTGTCTTTGATAGGAAGTCTATTCCTATGGTGGCCTATTTTTAGGTGCAATAAAACGGAACCCACTTACTTGGTAAACACTATCGAAAGTCTCGTACATAAACCGTGTAATCAGCGACGTTTTTCCAACTATGAGAGTTGTGAGTAATGTAAAGCCGTGCTAACAAACCACTCTGCTCTCCAAGGAAAACAAGCTTGAATTTTCGTAATGGATTGTTAAACTCTGTTGCGCCTGCCATCCTACACGTTTAAAGGGATTCCACCAACCTCCGACTAGGCCGCCCGCGGTTCCAGCCCATTTAAAATCATCCGCTTTTCTTGTTATTTTTATGCAAGTTCAAAGAATAAAAGCTAAAATCCCCAAAAGTTGTATGCTTTTTTGTTTTATGGTGCTGAAATACAGCTTGTTACGTAAATATTGAGTAAAACACTTAAATAGTAGCACGTTTATGTACCATAAATTCGATTATTGAAACAAATCCTATGTGTCTTGCAATTTGCTGCCACTGACTTGCATAATGCCTTTTTGTAAGTAAACTCTGATAGATATCTGACATTCAACATTATAACGATTCATTTATGCTTAACGGCAACACAAATATCACTTGGCTCAGATAGGGACATTTTTCTTGTGACTCTGGTCTTAGCGCAATTTTTAAAGTTGTTGAGAATTTGCTTACAATTTAATGGGTAAGTATGATTTCATTTTCCATTTAAAACACCACGTCGAGTTGCTTACCTGACAAGAATTCCTGAAAATTATCGGCTTTGTATATCTCGACGGGGATAGATGATCGTACACTTAGCTGTACCAAAGCTGACACTGAATAACCAAAAATAATTTTGAGCTCTGCAATCTCCTTAAACGTTCCCGTCAACAACTTCACCGGACTTGCTGGTCTTTTGCGTAGGCTAACCGAAAACGAAGTTAAATGCTTCAGTGGAAGCAAGCATAACCCCAAGTGCTTCTAGTGCACTTGGCTTTCAAATCAGATGCTCATTTGTTCACTCTGGATGGTGAGGCAATTGGTACAGTATTGAGTCACTGACTCTGCAATATTTAAGGAGGCCAGGCATTTTCAACAGCGAGATAGCCTGAGATGGAACCAGCCCTTAAGCTTTATGTTGCTTGAAATCAACGAGGGTAGATCCTGTTTAGCAAACCATTTGCGACTTAAACTACAGCATCATTTGTAGCTTTCCTAGCTCCCCTTTTGGACAAAAGAAGTCATAATGCTGGGTCGAAAAAATAATTCAGCAAACGAACATAAAATTGTGGTTGCTGGTGCGTCTGGGAGGCCATTCCACCCGGCCAGGGCAATATAGCTCATCAAGCGACCGAATTCAAAGCCGACAATCGAACGAGCAAGGTGTCAGTGTTATTTAAACTCATAGGACCTCAGGTATTTTGTATTGTGAATAACATTTCACGAAATACCGATGACGCCAATGTAAATACTTTTGTTCCGCATGGCTAAACAAACATCGGTGGAGAGATCTCTCACTTCCTTTTACAGACTAATAGCAAAGGTTGACTAAGTATGGCAGTGGGGATATCTGGTACTAAGGCACAATATATTAAGGTATATGAAGACCAAGTTGACGCACCTAAGTCCTTCGAGACTTGCATGAACTTTTGGGAATTGTTGAAGTAAAGGCAATTTTAATACTAGGAGCAAGCAAAAATGGTGAAGGCCAGCCATCAGTGATGTTTATGACCTCCACTTGACCGATGTTATTGTATTGGATTAAAAAGTTGGCACCGTTCTGTGGTCGTATTCCCTTTATCTACACTCGCAGAGGCCTAAGGCGGAACTGTTTTGTCGACAATGCTGAACCTCTACTACTTTTGGGGAGAATGGATCTATAACTGCCTGCAATACTGAACCCCTTTATTAAGCTAACTGAGGCAAAGGTGTCAGCATGGTCACTTCCCTTTTTTTTACCTAGCGGGTCACCAACACACGGTTCCCAAAACACCACACAGTAATCAAAACACCATCGTTTTCCTTAGCCATTGAATTTTTAAAGGTACGTATAACAGGTGATCAGCGGCAGAGCGATAACCAAGGTGAAAGAAATATCCCACTTCAATGGGTCAACTCAAAGCCTTTGCCATTCACAGTGCTGATATTTAGACCCTGGCTGACGCTTTCTAGCATCTAGAGCTGCATTCCTTGCTGGCGCCAGAATTTCGCCTTCTAAAGTACTCACGGATCGCAAAACGAGGATACTATCCGATACTTTCCCACGAAAGATTGGCGTGTCAAATTACAATGTGCCGAGATACGCACCGCAACTGAAAGATGAGATGGGCTAAATATTCAGCCAAGGAAGTGAACACTTGCAAGTACCATCTTTAGTACAAATAACACGCTACGAGAATCACAGCCAAATAGCTCAATATCCGAGAGGGGATAAGATTCGACTTCATGGGCTGGGTCCACAACACCTTTACTAAACATCAATGTTCTTCCTTCACCAACAAACCATTTAGATTTCAACTAAAAGCTAGATGCACCATCAACAGCAGTCCACCATTAATAAATACACCATCAATCAGGCAGGTCACTGGTAGGAAACGCCAAAACGGTGATTTTCCGAGGAATACTAAGTTAATTACCAGAGATTGGGATTAAGACAGCCAGAGCTGGATAATATGCTCGGATCCTAAAACCCCTTTTTAGTTTACAAGTCCCTTAGGCCAAAAATCCTAGTGATTTCACTAAACCCGGTTCTATCCGTGAAAGACGTAAACTTTGATTTCCTATAAGACCTGCATGCCTCATTATGACCTTTCTATTGTTACTTTTATAGACCAAAGACCTTAAGATCGAAAGTGAACGACATATCTACCAGCGGTTTAAAATCAACAATGCATGAAATATTTATGAAAATTTTTCAAATAATTCAAGAAGTTGTACATTACATAATTTGAGCAGTAAGTTTTAGATGGTCATCACCTTCTTTTTGAGTGCCTCCTGTAATAATACAACTTCGAGTTGCATCTTCTACACCGCTTGTTCCCATGTGTGCCTTCCACCCCAGCTAAATTTGACACGCACATGAACAGAAAGAGTACAGTGAGTTACATGCTTGCAAAACGAGACAGTGTACGAACAGACTGCTGGAACCTACTCAATTCCTCATTCGTCGGTATGTACTTCACACCATTCTTTGGTGGAGGCACATTTTCACGATAATTACCCAAATAGTTTCCTGGTTTCCGATATCGTCCAACCACGTAGATTGCTGTTCCGTCTTTGCTCCTTGCAACACCAAATCCGGCCTTTTGTGTGTCCCTCCAAACTACTTGACAGAAATGGCCTAGGCGGTACATGGAATAAAGTGATGGCTAATTGGTTATAAAGTTTATGATTAACTCGTTCAATGTTGGATATTCAAATATTAATCAGAATGGCAAATGAAAAATGTGACTTACCACAGTTTGTTTGGTTTTCTTTGTCGAATTTATAGAAACTGATTTCGCTGTACCATGCCAATGCAGCTTGGCGTCCTATAAAATTGGAGAGAAATCCTTCTGATTTTCCTACAAAATTAATTTCTTTAAGTTTAATTAGAGGCTTATGCTTGCCACTCTTGGTCCGATTAGCCTAAGCATTTATGCAATCGTTGGATAGTAGAACTTTCAAGCTCCCTCAGATTCCGTGTGAAATGTACTTTGATCGGGTAAATGTTGGTTTTTTTCATAGAGAGCCGGAATGTTTGCGCTCTTGTGAATAAAGCAGCAGCGGAAGGGCAAGTGCGAGAGCAGCAGTGCAAAACGCAATAGAAGTACTGCAATTTTACACAGTCATGCACACGCAGGCACCGTAGCTTACACCGCCTCTTAAGTGTGATGCAATGAAAAAGCATTGAGTTTATTTCTCCATCACATTAACTATTGCATGAAATTATTAAGACTGTGTAGGACGTAACCCAACCATTCCTTAACGAATTACTGAGCCTTGAATATCAGTGAGTGCCATGGAGTTGGCGCAATACATGATAATTAGTATTATCATCACTTTAGAATAGATTGATGAGTGATTTTCTGTTCCCTGTTAGCCTCAACTGATGGATGTGCGTTGGTGTTTAGTGCAGTAAATGATCGAAAACTGATGTATGACACTTGTTATGCATGTATGTGGAGCCGGATGCCACGGATGCGCGATATTAGTAACCGACGTGCTGCCAAGTCCTACACTTCATTTTTAAAAGAAGATCTACCGGTCAAAATAACTCCCTCAGGTCCTTTTCGAGTGATTAAGTTCTCTCCATAGTCGTCGCCGTCACTGTGTTCAAAGAAGCCCTCCTTAGCCATTAATTCGGCATACTTTTGAGCTGCTTTGGCTAGAGACCGGCTTAGACGCAGAGGAGGGCAATCATGGAGTTTTCTTAGTCTATACCCATGAAAAAAATGCAGTAAACAATGGTGAAGAATGGCCAGTGGCGGTCGAAGCAGATACTCTACTGCAAGCGGGATTTGTGTTTCGACAATTAGACGTGACGTGTCCAGAGTGGCAGTTGAGGCAAGACTTATAACATTTTTACCCTCTAAGATGGCCGTCTCGTTTCCAACCCACTAGATGATGCTGTAACAGGCATTTGGTACACGTGGATGCTAACTTCTTCACAGGTAATTCATTAGCAGAGAGCACTGTGGAGCCTTGGATCGGCATGAAGGCCAATTGGCACACAAGCCCTCATTGGGAGGAAAAAACGATGCCTTGTAGTATCACGTGCCACTCGGGTAGGTACGAAACTTTAGTGCTCAAGTTTTGTGCATAATTTAGGGGCAAATTAACCTAGCATGGCGGGCGACGCTAGGTGCATTTTATGGCAGTTTCCGAGCGCTAAATGCAGTCTCTTCGCCACAGCCAGCAAACAATGCGGCGTTTAAACCGTGAACTCAGCAGCCCAACAGGGACTGAGACCGCCTATCAGAATGTTCTGCCTCAACTTGGCCTGTTTTAAGCCAAAAAATGTTCACTTAGGCGGATGCTAAAGTGATTCAAGGATATGAAGGTACATTAGGAGAGGCCAAAGGTGCCCATGCGACAGGATTACAGAGGGAGAGAAAAGACGACTCACCGATTGTGCTCAGCAAGGCATTCCTGATTGAAGTGTTTATCCATGGCGAGGCGGGTGGATGCAATGGCAAGAAGTGAAGCTGTGCTGATTGCTCACCTCAATTAAATTTAAGCAAGGCACACCAGCTCTCCCGCTTTGCCTCCCCCTCCACCGCCCCCGCCTCCACCAGCACCGCCACCGCCCTCCGCGCCCTAGGCAATTGGCGCGTTGGCCTCCTAGCTCGTGTGGCTCCCTCCACCAGGCGACAAGTCATTTGGTCACACGTTGATTGCGGCGCACTTGAAAGGCCTCCACCAATCCGCATAAATAAAAACATCTTTAAATGCATTCAGCGGTATTTGTGGCGCGAAGTTCAAACTGAAAGGCGATACAATGCCCTTGCAATTGCGCACTAAGCAGGAGACAAAATTTGCCTCATAAAAAAGGCGATTAATGGGGTGAGTAAGCTTCGATACTGGTGCCACGAATGCACACTAATAGAGTGAAACGAAAAAAAGGATGAAATGAAATGCTTCGGTTAATGTGAGCCGTGGAGGTGACACCGACTGAGGGAGGTGTTGGTGGCTCCCGTCGATGCGATGGCGTCGCGGTCCTCACACGTCCATCGTGACGACAACAGTGAGGCGGCGACAGTGCTTTGATAGTTTTTTTGCTTTAAATAAAAAAAGGAGCTGCTCTTAAAGGCAGTGGAATAAAACTCATGCAAAATCGCGATTTCGCGGTAGTTGCGCCCTCAAGGGGCTGCAAAGAAATGCAGAGAACTGCAAAGGTGATCCATTTGCTTTGGGAGGTCCTCAATTGAAGCACAATTTGTGCATAAATACTATCCGATTTATTTTCTTATAAGCCATTTCTGGGTGAGCTTTTAAGCTCTCAAAGGGAATTATCAGTAGGCGCACACACACACACACACAATTAAATGGTGACTGGCAGGCGGAATCGTAAAAGTTGGTGAGAAAAGTGGCTTTGGGTCAGTTCACTCAGTTCCATGTGAAGTGCTTGCTTCCCTTTTGTTCAACTCAAGGATGAAAGAAGATCAAAAGGCAGCTGTAGTGCAGGAGGCTTTTTGGGCCAAAGAAGGAGGAATGGACTGTCTTTCATAAAAATTGTCCAACACTCTTGCTACAATAATTACAAGAGAGAGAGGCAGAGATAGAGAGAGAGAGAGAGCAATTTTGCCATTTTATGAGCTTAATAAGCCTTTTCTAGAAAGTAGCTTTAGCAAAGAGAAAAAATAGCAAAAGTCATGCGTCTGTAACTAGGAAAACTTGGCGTCACATATTTGTGACATTGGTAATGCAGTGCTGTAGCCTTTTTTAAAAGTCAATCAACCTACAATATTGCGATATTTGGAAGAATGCAGCTAAAAAAATACACGATATAATGAATAAATTTAATAAACTAAAGGGATTTCAAAATCGGATGGAAAGCAAAAAACCTGGGAAAACTGTGCAACTCCTCCCCTGAGACTTATTTGTGCACCGATTCCACGCACCGACATGCAGCTTAGTGCATCGAGAAAGGACTTTCGACGGAGTTTAGTGTGGGCGATGCACATCACTCGCTTCACACTGTCACATCAATGCAAAATGCAGGGTCGGTGCGACACCCATGCAATTGCATCGCCACCCACGGCTCCGTGGGCACAAATGACAAATGACAAATCACCTGACGACGACGCGTTGGGAGGACCGACCGATCACTCTCCATGCGCGTTCTGCATGCGCGTCCTGCATGTGCGCTGTCATGCCATCCACGCAGTTCAGGTGGCAGGTGACACGTCGATGAGGCGGCTCACCTCATGCCTCAATTACCCACTCGCCCACTCGCCCACTCACCGACCTGAGAGTGAGTGTTGTGCGGTTTGGGTAGGTGGTCATGTCGCCACTGTCGCCGTGTCACGCTGAGACGGCGGAGGCGGCGGAGGCGGCGGAGGCGGCGGAGGCGGCGGAGAAGGTGGGCAGCGAGTTGGACCGATTTGGAGTGATTTGGAGAAAGGTGGAGGTGGAGGTGGAGGTGGAGATGAAGGTGGAGATGAAGGTGGGGAGCAATTGTTGAAAGGCGACGCAGAACTTCACTACACAGAGAGGCATAGGAGAACTTGGAGAGCACTTGAAATGAGGCGTGAGTGAGGGAATACGCTAATAATGCTTCCTCCTCCTTCCCCCCCACGAAGGCTGATGGCGTTCAACCCGTCACTAAAGTCATTTGCTCTCCACCTGGCATCCAACAGCTGCACAGAAACAAACCTGCCTTACACCACACTGAGGGGATAAAAAAAAAGAAACGGGAAAGAATTTTTTTGCGTTTAAGGTCGAAAAGACATGTGCCGAATGAAGGTGAGTGAGAAATAAAAGTCATAATAGCGATGCCAGGCTCCTCCATTACTTCCAGAGGCAGCATACCTCGTGAAAGGAAATTAGCCACCAGCTTGTGTACTTGCACTGCAAACGTTCAAGAGCTACGACCCATTGGGAATCCTTAATCACCATTTGGGCGTTTATTGTGCTGCTGGTGTGTTGGAATTCCCTCCTTTTTTACACATACGCACAAACTTACCCACAGAGCGATGGAGGTAGCAGTCCTGACAAGGTCCAGAAGTCCTCTTACCACCATTTGGCAGTTGACATTTGATGAAAGGAATTAAACTCGTAAAATTGCAGTATTTGACGGTTTATTTGGCCTTTAGTGGTGTTGATGAGGCAAAGGTTTGCATCAGAAATCCGCACTGTTTCGCCCTGGAAGCTCAGATAGACGGCAGACTCCACTTGAAAGGCGGCACTCGGAGGCGCTTACTCGTGAGTAAAAAGCCTTCGTGGACACTTTTCCCACATTAGCTCAAGGAGGTGCTTATTTAAGTATTGAAAATAAGGGAGGAACGTGCTTCACCTATCCAACGCAATCCTCAAAGCAGAGGAGAGGAGAGGAGTCGAGTAGATCAGTCATTCCAACGCTGCGCTCATTCGTGCACCAAGGGATTTCTGCTACTTTACCAAGTGGAAAATATTTTCAGCTCATCTCTGAAATGCTGCGGAATTAGCTTGCTTTGGGCCATGAAAGAGTTATTCAAACTCGTACTTAGCTGTACAGACTATGCATGGCTCAGTCTCCTCTGCCTAAGCTGACGCCGTCCACGGCCTCCTCGCTCCTTCCCGAGTAGCCCACTTCGTATTACATGGTCCAGTCCAGTCAAAGAGGGAATTGGCCCCTTCGCAATGACAGAGTGAAAATACTGTCACTTCGATGGCAACTCTGCTGTCTCTGACAGAGGCCACTGCGCCTCCGTAAATGGCATCATTTGAAGAAAGGGGTGGAAGTGTGACGCTATTGCTCCTCAGTAAGTGACACGTCCGGACAGTCACCTACCGCCGGCTAGGACAGAGAGACGATTAGGTTGCACTGCATAAAAACTTTGTCAGTGTAAAAAAATTTTAGACTCGGAGAGGAACAGGAGGCACGTTGGAAAGAAGAAAGAGTCGACAAATGATTGGGTGACTGTCTGACGTCGTGCAATTTTGTACACTGGTGGCAAGCAACTGATTGCAAAAAGCATTCAAAGTATCTTACTCAAGCAAATATGACACATCTGCCTGGCTGTCCATTTGTTCCACTACCTAGCCATCCATTTGTCCATTTGCCTGTCTAATGTCTTTCCCAATAAACCAGCCAAGGTTGTCCGTAAAGTCGACTCCTTTGAGACGCTTTTGACTTAGACAGAATTAAAATACCTTCCAGGGGGGTTTACCCATGCAAAGGTCTATTAAAGACCCAACAGGACGATATTGGCAGTGGAAAGAACAACGGAGAGACACAAGTCATTAGTAGTCGATGCACAGACGTCGTTGAAACCTTCCATGAATTTCAATTTCTCATTATTCTATTCCGCGTCTTCCCATCCATCCATCCATCCATCCATCCATCCATCCATCCATCCATCCATCCATCCATCCATCCATCCATCCATCCATCCATCCATCCATCCATCCATCCATCCATCCATCCATCCATCCATCCATCCATCCATCCATCCATCCATCCATCCATCCATCCATCCATCCATCCATCCATCCATCCATCCATCCATCCATCCATCCATCCATCCATCCATCCTGTATCCATCCATCCATCCTGTATCCATCCATCCATCCTGTATCCATCCATCCATCCATCCATTCATCATCAACTCCCATCACTGCCCTTTCAGTCGCCAGCACCAGTAGACACTCCGCCCTACTCTGCCCTACTCTGCCCTATCCTACCCTCTCCTGCCCTGCCCTGCCCTGCCCTGCCCTGCCTCGCATGCATTCGTTAACAGGATGCGCGACCTCCCACCACACCGCACCTCCTGTTCCCACCACCATCACTGCGATGCTTCACAGTGTATACATTAGCTATCATCGGCCATCGTGCCGCATCACACTCAGCGTCTACTACTGCTTCAGTCGCCTCCATCGCACCACACCACCCCAAAACACACCACACCACAACACAATACACCACAACACAACACAACACAACACAACACACCACACCAACACTGCCGACGTCCATGGCAAGCTGCACCACAAGTCGACCCAAAGTCACCCTAGCAGTAACAATCCGTCTCCCCCAACTCCACCTCTCCTTCCCATCTGGGCACACCGCTGCGTGTCATTCAAGTGATTTCACATTAACAATCAGCTACCGTCTTCTCTCCCTGCCTGCCTGCCTGCCTGCCTGCCTCCCCGCCTACCTCTCCCTCACACCGGACAGGCAGGTGTATCGCACACCCATCAACTTGTTATGTGGAGGGATCTCGCCATTGGGGTAGGACAGTGGTGTGCGGCAAGTGGCCTCACCTATCACTGGCTCTTCGGTGGGCGCACTTCCGCCTCCACTGGTGCGTCAATGCAGCCTCATTGTGAAAGGTGACAAGGCCTTTACTCCAGGCCAATTTTACTGGCGGCTTTGTTGTAAAACAGTCAATTAATGTTTAAAACCTTGCAATTAGTTTTGTCTAAAACATATGTGCATTTAAAAAACTTTGTGCATATTACAATCCATTTCAGGATTGAAACAATGCGTACCAGTCAGCAATGCATCCAAAGTCTGTAATTCTGATAACAATGATCCCTCATTTTTGCGCATATGGCATACTCATTTTTTTTTCATTTTTTTGCCAAGGGGATGTGTCTATTCATTTGCCTTAATTGCTAATCGTCAAGTAGTCATAAAATGGGTCATTCAGGCTCTAGATTTATGCCACCTTCTAAGAGCCTCTTGGCATCCATAACATGTTCTCCCCTCTGCTTTGCATGAAGTCCCAGAAGTGTAAAGCAAAATAAACACCACACAGTGATTATTTGGTGAATGCATTGTCGACAAATTCAACCGGAGAATCACCAACCTTGTCTTCGTCCTCGTGAGGCCCAATAATGCGACTGCAGCCATACCATCTTTTGGAACGATCCATGAATTAAATAATTAAGATTAAGTGAATTTCATAGATATTATTTTAACAGACAAGGATGTCCTCATCAATGTTTGTGCAAACGATTATAAAGCCACCATACTCTTTACAAGACTTTAGTAAAACGCACAAAAACATAAAGAGTCGCCATAAATTTTTCGTAAAACTCGCCTAAAACCATCTTTGCATAAGGTTACTTGACGAAAACCTTTTACTATTAA
Source organism: Taenia crassiceps (assembly GCA_023375655.1). Taxonomy (NCBI): domain Eukaryota; kingdom Metazoa; phylum Platyhelminthes; class Cestoda; order Cyclophyllidea; family Taeniidae; genus Taenia; species Taenia crassiceps. The sequence goes on from JAKROA010000011.1 coordinate 1,195,376, forward strand.
TACCACTGCAAATAAATACCGTGTTTATTTAAATTAAGCTTCCAGGTTCGGCCTTGAATAGGAATGACTCCAATAAGTTTTGAAACTTTTTATGCGTATCCTTTAATGTGACAGAGTAGGCTCCTCAAGCTATGAACGATGTCATTTATGAGTCATACTAACTGTAGTTTTATTTTCAAGTGTGACTGGTAAATTAATTGTTTCAGATTGTCATGAAATGCCGTCACTTAAATTTGCCGATTAATTAAGTGAAGGGAAAGATTTCCCTTGCATGGTTGTTTACAAAATTACTAAAGTGACTATTTGATAAAATAATTTTTATTCAGTCAGGGGTGGATGCAGCACACTGCTCTGACTACCGTTTTGTTGACACCTCAGTGCTGATTCTACCAATGTGGAGATGTGCAAAAGACCCCCTCCAGTGAGGTGAAGTCTTTCACAAGTTCAACCAGCCGATGGAGCTGAAATGACCTCGATTCTTCCATGACCCCTATCGTAGACCTTCGTTTCAATGCACAATTTTACTCGTGAACAGATGATAGCGTTTGATGACTGTGCCTTCAAGGTGTTAAAAGTCCTTACACACGGCTCAGCACCCATCATTTTACTTTTTACTTAAAAAACTAAGGAGCGCTTATTCAGCTCTCGTAGGATCCTATTATAAAGAGCCCTGCCCTCCACACCCTCTTCTTTTGGTGATTGGTGAATTCAAATGTACCAAGAATAATGCTTTAAAGTCAATGTTTAAAAATGCAAAATTAATAATTCCCCTAAGTTGAATTAGATGCAAAGTGCCTCCTCATCCTCCACCAGAGTAAGAAAGGAAAGCAACCGATTTCCTTCTAATTAGGGAGTGCTAATGCGTGAGCAAAGGTAGAACAAATCTATTAAGAGGTGGCTAGAAATTCAGAGTTTGAGTTTGGAGCTTTCAAGGGTGAAAAATAATCTGCGTTTTTGTCCAATGGCACCACAATACCAGCCTATTTGCATATCCATGTCTTCATTACTTATAAATCAATCTACCTGTCATCCTTTTCCATATTAGGAGTGCTTGTACCTTTGAAGAACTCTATTTTTAATATTGGGCTGAAACAACCCTGACAAGTCTCTTTTTTATTTTTCTATTTCGCTAAAAAATGGTCCTACTGTAGTTAAAGGGAACCATAATTTAAGACTGGTCCTCAATTGGGAGAACGTCAACGAAATCACCTCTTGTTCACTCCAGTTCGACTCCCAATGGACAATCGAATGGTTGGAAAGGTAGGATGAGGCGTAGGACGTAGAAAAGCGGTAAATAACTCCCACGTTAAATTGCTTTTGCTCCAGAAATATTCAATATTGGTATTGTGCACTGCGTCAAAGTTGGTGAATGGGGAATAGAAGGCGACAAAGGGGTTCACGTTGATCTAAGTGCGTGGGACTGAGGCGAAAGATATCGGTGGGATCCAGAGGAGGACAGGTAGATTTGGTGCTACTCCTTTGCAAGGAAAACTCCTCACTTCCCCTTAAGTTTCAATAAGCTGGTGCAGACAACTTCAGAGCCCTAAAATAATCAGCTTTCATGATTAGGAAAAGGTGGAGCCCATAGCAGAGTCTGGCGTGCCCAAATCCAACTCCGTTTCTAAATATCTAAAAGCGAAAGATTTCCGTCAAATTTTTGCAAAAAATCCCTCTTTCTGACTCTATGAAATTTACTTGGATAAATGAGTAGCTGGGCCCTTTGCAGGGAATGAGGATGGGAACTGGCCAATCGTTCTTTTCCGCGCAAAAAAACAGGCAAACAGAGCCAGAAGTTTGCTCGAAATATCGCACTGCACAGTGCACCACCGTCTGGACTTTGACCTCAACAAACAAAGCAAACGGTTGCCTTTCTTGTTCCTCACATTTCCTCAAAACATTACATCTCCTCAAGAGTAGCGAGATAAGGACAAGGGAGTGCCTAAGACGGCAAAAACGTCTTCACACGTTAAGAGGGATGCTGTGGGGATGAGACGGGGCAGAGAGAGAGAGCCCGCGTATGTGTGTGTGTGGAGCAGCGTCTCCATTGACGATTCTAGTCACAGCCTTTGAGGGCCTCTCGAAAAGGAAGCAAACAAGGAGAGAGCTGCAAACATCGACAAGATCGCTTACAAAGCAGCAATCAAGGCAGCCAAATGACAGTTCCCGTTGCAGAGGTGACGGTCTTGGCAACTAAATGCATTAATCGCATGTAAGTATCAGAGTCGCGGTCTAACTTGAGCGCCGGTTGTATGCGTAGCACTATGCCGGCACTAAAAACCTCGCATCGCGCTAACTTTTTAAAACGATAACGGCTGCTCTGGTTCCTCTTTAGGGCATTAAGGCCTTGAGGATGTCTGAAATGGCATAAAATGCTAGAAGTTTCATTGAACATTTCATCATGGTAGGGTCAAAGTCGATTGGCTAATACAATTGCAAGTAGAACTCCCTTTTCTTCATCCCTACGCGTCGCCATTCGAAACATCAAATGTGGAGTCTTCGTCGATTGAAAAGATCTCCACGTAGGTCTAACATAAGCTCAATTTAGAAGTTATACCGTAATGTATACGGTCCTTACAATAAATCCCTCTTTTGTTTGCTCACTTACGGTTTAGTTTATGCCAAAAGTGCGCGGTCAGCGGCATTATTTGACGAGAGAGAACAAAGTGCGGTCCTTTTCTTTGTCTGGTGTCTTCGAGAGTTGCGGGGCGGAAATAATTCAACCCAACCACTGCAGGCAGTGATGAAGTCAGTAATGGTGGCATTAGAATGATTAAAAGCAGTGATATTTCTTACCGATCATCTCCAATGAATGAGGATGAATTCTAGATCAACTTCGCCGCTTATAAAAAATGAGTAGTAAGGCGGCATTCTTGTAATGAAGTTAGTTTATGCAACATCTTTTACGAATTGCTTCGTACCACAGAGTCAGAGATCACTGTAAACGCAAGTTCTTATTCCAAATGAGAACCTACTTCGACTACACATGACTCCAACCTTAAATACTTTCCAAATTTTTCAATTTACTACTTCAACCTTGAACTTCGCGTTGACAGATGACAGAAAAGTGTTTGGGGTTTCCAGCAGAGCAAGCTGTGCTGAGTTGGAGAAGAATCTTGTGCATACAAGCATTGGCCGGTCAATATGGGATACTCCACTGTGACAGCAGTTAACGCCCTCCTAATCCAGAGCCTCAAAAAATCAAGTCAACCTCGACTTCATTAATGCGGCTATGGAGGAGAAGGCACGGTGCTTGATTCGGGAAAACTGTGCAACTCCTCCCCTGAGACTTATTTGTGCACCGATTCCACGCACCGACATGCAGCTTAGTGCATCGAGAAAGGACTTTCGACGGAGTTTAGTGTGGGCGATGCACATCACTCGCTTCACACTGTCACATCAATGCAAAATGCAGGGTCGGTGCGACACCCATGCAATTGCATCGCCACCCACGGCTCCGTGGGCACAAATGACAAATGACAAATCACCTGACGACGACGCGTTGGGAGGACCGACCGATCACTCTCCATGCGCGTTCTGCATGCGCGTCCTGCATGTGCGCTGTCATGCCATCCACGCAGTTCAGGTGGCAGGTGACACGTCGATGAGGCGGCTCACCTCATGCCTCAATTACCCACTCGCCCACTCGCCCACTCACCGACCTGAGAGTGAGTGTTGTGCGGTTTGGGTAGGTGGTCATGTCGCCACTGTCGCCGTGTCACGCTGAGACGGCGGAGGCGGCGGAGGCGGCGGAGGCGGCGGAGGCGGCGGAGGCGGCGGAGAAGGTGGGCAGCGAGTTGGACCGATTTGGAGTGATTTGGAGAAAGGTGGAGGTGGAGGTGGAGGTGGAGATGAAGGTGGAGATGAAGGTGGGGAGCAATTGTTGAAAGGCGACGCAGAACTTCACTACACAGAGAGGCATAGGAGAACTTGGAGAGCACTTGAAATGAGGCGTGAGTGAGGGAATACGCTAATAATGCCTCCTCCTCCTCCTCCTCGATCCTCAGCTTCTCTTACCATCAACATGAAGAAATCATTTAATTATATTTAAAGTAGAAATATGAGTGCGATTAAATTGTAGCCATCACGGGCGAAGATAGGCTCCACCCCAATTTCCTGAATGGAGAGAACTCTGTGCAGGTAAAAGCCCTAGCAAGCGTGCCCTCTTAGTGTTGAAGAGGTTGAATGGCTGTCATTACCGTTACTATAGGTCTACACTGCTTTGCTCTTTGCGCAATACTACCTCATGCTAACTCCATCGTGGATGCCACTCAGTAAAACGGTAGGAAGTGAAGTTTCAAACTTGCCTGTCCAAAAGGCAACTTTAAAAGTGCAATGGAGAATTCTATTTACCATCAGCTACGGCAAACCAGTAATTTGCTGCCTTGAATTAGCTTCAGTAGGTTTTGCGACAATTTATTTTGTTTAAATATGCCATAGACTATCAGTTTAACTTGTTTTATGCAGTTTTTAAAGGATTTCCTTTTATTTTTCGCTCCCCTGGCTTTTCAAGGTACTTCCATCACCATCCTTCACGACAGAAGTCAATTGACTTAGGAGTTAAGGGAGACAGTGGCCAAGGGAGAAACCGATTAACTACCTCGTTCCTTGAGGTAAGAAAATAGCGACTTTCTGATACAATGTTTTCTCATGAGGAAACTAGTTCTAACAATTTGCAGGGTTCGTACTACTTTTTGTCGTTAAGTAGCAAGAAATCAATTTTCTCCTTAAGAAAGTATTTCCGCGATTTTTACTACATATTCACATTTTGTGTATAACTTATACACCTTTGAAAAGTTCTCAATGTTGGGCAGAAGTCCCCACTTAAAAGACTACAATGTGGAAAAATGTTGCTGATAATTTGAACGCCATAAGTTTTATTACAATTGCCATTAGGAGCATTCACAAAAGCCATTAGTGCTTGCAGTAGTAGACGAAGAGTAATTTTGCCTTCCAAAATGAGGTTGCATTGACGCACCAGTGGAGGCGGAAGTGCGCCCACCGAAGAGCCAGTGATAGGTGAGGCCACTTGCCGCACACCACTGTCCTACCCCAATGGCGAGATTCCTCCACATAACAAGTTGATGGGTGTGCGATATACCTGCCTGTCCGGTGTGAGGGAGAGGTAGGCGGGGAGGCAGGCAGGCAGGCAGGCAGGCAGGGAGAGAAGACGGTAGCTGATTGTTAATGTGAAATCACTTGAATGACACGCAGCGGTGTGCCCAGATGGGAAGGAGAGGTGGAGTTGGGGGAGACGGATTGTTACTGCTAGGGTGACTTTGGGTCGACTTGTGGTGCAGCTTGCCATGGACGTCGGCAGTGTTGGTGTGGTGTGTTGTGTTGTGTTGTGTTGTGTTGTGTTGTGTTGTGTTGTGTTGTGTTGTGGTGTATTGTGTTGTGGTGTGGTGTGTTTTGGGGTGGTGTGGTGCGATGGAGGCGACTGAAGCAGTAGTAGACGCTGAGTGTGATGCGGCACGATGGCCGATGATAGCTAATGTATACACTGTGAAGCACCGCAGTGATGGTGGTGGGAACAGGAGGTGCGGTGTGGTGGGAGGTCGCGCATCCTGTTAACGAATGCATGCGAGGCAGGGCAGGGCAGGGCAGGGCAGGGCAGGGCAGGGCAGGGCAGAGTAGGGCGGAGTGTCTACTGGTGCTGGCGACTGAAAGGGCAGTGATGGGAGTTGATGATGAATGGATGGACGGGAATAAGCGGCATAAAATTAATGAGAAATTGGAAGTCATGGAAGGTATCAACGACGTCTATGGGTCAGCTATTGATGGTCTTCTCTCTTACCCCTTTTGCTTTCATGCTTTCTATCTCGCTCTCTTTGTTTCTTTTCTAAGAGTTTACTTTCACTACGCTCATTCTTTCATTCATTCCTTCTTCTTTTTCTCTATTTATCTTTAATTTCCTCAAAAATTCATTTAACCTTCTCTGCCGTCTTTTTCTTCTTTTCCTTCACTCTTCCATTCTTTCATTACAGTTCTCATGCATGCATGTACACCACTAGTTCTACTACTTATATATTGTTAGTAGACTCCCCTTGTTTCTTCCCTACATAATTCATTCATTCCTTCATGAACTCATTAATTCTCGCCTTCCATTTGGTTGCTCACTTTTAAGCATTTTCTCATTCAGTGTTTGTGTCTTTCACTACTATCATCCTGTGCAACCTTTACCCATGTGGAAGTCTAATAAACTCCGCGGAAGGCCATTTAAGCACCGTCTAAGTTCATAACACGACTTGTACTGAAGGAAAGGCATGATTTCAAGGACACTTTTAACCCCGAAAATAGGCAAAGCAAGTTTTGGGGAAGTTTTAAGGAGCTAATTCTTTTTCTTAGTGTGTCCAGAATTACAGGTATGATGGGGGCAACCTTTACGCAGTTAGTTCGAATAATAGCCTCATACCATCGGCGCGATATTCTCTTACTCCTTAACACCTCGCCCTAAAGCGGATGATAAAGGTAGTTGTCTTTTATGCCAACAAAATCTGTCATTAGTTTGTCATCCCTAATCATCTACCGTTACAGAATCTGGTGCATATTTTGCCTACTTCATGCCCCAGGCAACTTTAACCTCCACTAAATCACCCGTTGAAATATGAGAAGGTCCAACTGATGTGCGGAATTAATGATGTTAAGTCAAGCCGTTACAATCAATGTACTGCACTTGCACCCACCATGATACCAATGGCAATTTGGCAGGCAAGGAAGCTCTCCAAGCAAATCACTGTAGCTTCTAAAAGTGCCGACGACGAAGAGGAGGAGGAGGAGGAGGGGCAGAGTTAATGCGCTCTTAAAGGGCGTTAACCACATCTTGGAGGTAAAAATAATTTAGCGTTTTTGTGCGTCTACGTCAGAGTCGCATAAACCACTCATTGCAATCGTAAACAAGAGCAGAATGGCTTTAAAAGATTTAAATAAAAACGATTAAAACAATGAGAACCTCGTTTAGTCGGATATTCCGATTGTAGGGCATTTCTCCCTCCAGACGAGAGCCCGGCCCTTGTCACGCTCCTCTTCACCCTTCTGGCATCCCCTCATTCCATGGTGAAGCCATTGATACCACCTCCTTCTCCTCCCTCCACCACCCACTGACTTTCCTTTGCCTAACACGCCACAACCGATGCCGCTCCCGCCGGATCCACCGCTCTCGCCGCTCCCTCCACCTGAGTCTTAAAGTGCTGCCACTGTATGGAACGCCTCCTTGAATGTGGTCGCATGTTGAAAGCTCTCTGCATGCCTTCTCCTTCGTCGTCAACACTGTGACTGAGGTGGGAGTGTCTTCCAGTCGTTCACTTCCACTCTCTTGGTGAATGACGTGATTCCTAGCATTTTGATGTGGGCAAGCAAACTTTCTTCCCATACGAGCAAAGTGGCTTTTGCAAAGTCTAACACTTGGTAATTTCTTGTCAAACCCACAATTTGTCCTATCGCCAGTGCTGCTTTTGGACAGCAGTTTGCAACTGTGCAAATAAGAGCCAACACGGCATAGGTTGCCTAGTTATCATCGGTGTGTCAAACTCCTTGGCCTCTTCTTACTATTCACTGGTCGTGTCTATGCTAAAGGGCATAGCGGAGAGGGCTTCCTGCGGAAGCATAATTAATCTCCCGTCCTAGTGGCAATCCGTGGATCGTTATAGTGCAAAACGCTTGTACGACCAGTGCTTGGGCTCCGTGCTACGCATCCTTCTGTTGATAGGTGACCGTGTCGCCGCCCCCGATGACAGTTCCACGCTGGTCACTGAGCTGACAAGCCGTCTTTACTCGACAGACGATTATTTTAGGTCCTGACTGCTTTTTTTTGATCAAAAAAGAAACAACTTTTTGTCAATCACCTGTGGGAGATGCATAAAGTAGATCTCTTCTCGCCGGGTTTCGTGATTCCACAGTAATTTTCTCGCGCTGCAGGTGATACTCTCTTCTACAGCTCCTTACACGAGGGTCTCCGCGCGTTCAACTGCTCCCTCTGGGTGCTCTTCCACTGATAGCCACTACGAGTTGTGCTTTTGGAGGCTTGTGGAAGGTAAAGCAGACTTTTTGCTTAGACTACACCAGCAGGCTTCCTAAAGGGCAAAACCCCACTTTACGTGTGTTAATGCGGAGACCTCCAGAGAACGGTGAAGTGGCATTTGTCAAATGAGTCATTCGAATGCTAAAAATGCTAAGACCGGCACAAGTTATCAAGCAATAATGTTACCCCAAGCCTTATTTTGCCCTTCAAAAAACAACTTAGGTTTATTTCCAAGTGCATCAAGTAATGCCACACCAGGAGCTAAGAGGGCAAATCACACGCAAAAGCCTATTAGGTTGTATGCTTCACTCGCACCCGCCTTGGAGGTGTTGCAGGGGGTTTTAACTCGGGATAGAGCTTCCCCATTGATGCATAGAGAAGCAAAACCAACGAAGAGTAAAGAGCCTTCACAGCCAAACGCACGCCAAACCCCCTTTCCCTATTGAATGCTGTCTTCCCTTCCATCCGTAGTCATACTTCTGAGCCAATGTCCAAAGAAATCACCCACGAGCCGAAAAAGCGGGGGAATGGAGAAGGTCTCGAGAGCTACGAACAGATTACATGGCCTGAGAAATCAAATGTGTGCTTATGGGATGTCGGAAATCTTCTCACAGACTCCTTTGCTAAATTGAAACCACTGAAGCTCTCAACTTACTCCGATAGATGCCGTAAGCCGTAGAAGCCTAGGATTAATTTCCCATTTATAAGGCCGAAAGAGAGAAGTGTGCCATTGATGCAAAAGGGTATTTCACTTAGTTGTGGGACGTGGGAAGCATTGGAACTTAGAAGGCGATTGTATCATAAAGGGCAGGCAACGCCCAAGACAGGGGGAAAGCTGCAAGTCGTGAAAATATGTACTGCGTTATGACATTCATAATGACCGTGTACGGTTGTTTTTGCATACCGACTTTCACTTGTGTCACTTACCATCTTAGCAAATATAAAACCTCGAAGGCCAATTCCGAAAAACCAATGCGTCTCTGTCATCGCTGCGCAATTCTATTTTGCTGCATTACCTTTGTGGTACTTTTGGGATTTGCAATTCCCTCATTTCCGGAAGGTGTCTCGTGAATTTGTGTGGTCGGGTCTTGAACCCGTTTACCAACGATTTCAAGACCCCCATTTGAGTTGTTAGGTGTTGAAAATATGGAGTCTGCGTTTCTGTAAACATATACTACTTAATTCTTGTATTTGAGTAGGCACAGCCTCAAAGGAAACAGGAGGTTGGACTCTGGAGTGGTAAAATTTTTAAAAAATATTCTGATAGAATTCTTGCGCAAGAAAAGCTGATAGATCCCTACCCTGTATTACTCAAGAAAGTTAGAAAAGATTAGTAGTCTAGGCACCTCCATTCTACTTCTGCATTTTGTTTAACTATATGTCTAGGCACGGAGACGAGTCGGAGACTGGAGGTGATAAGTTCACCTCACGTTGCAGACCTGCAGGCATGTCTGTCTATTGGAATGCCACAGCTTCAGGTCTGCACGAATTGCAAGAGGGCTTGAAGCGTTTGCACTTGGTCAAGCTATTTCCACAGTAAGGCAAGGAGACACAAAGATTGCTTTTATTATTAACGACAAAAAGGCAGAAAAAACGAAAACTATTCATGCTCATTATTTGTAAAGAATTGGAAGCCCCGATAAAAGATCACGCGGATATTTCTGGTTAATAAAAATCACATCTAGACGTGGCGGTTACAACGTCTGTACAAAGAGACAGGTAAAACAAGATTGCACTTAGAGGAGTTGAGAAAGGCAAACAAAGAAAGAGACTGAAGGAAAGAAAAAAAGGGGGAAAACACAGGTCAAACATAATAACGCTGGGAGAAGAGATGGGAGGGTGAAGGGGCATCCCCATTCACCTCCCCTTCAATGATGATGGTGTGCGGGTGACCCCGCAACGATGACTCGTTGAGCCGCGTGACCTTTACTGACTTTTGATTTGACGGTGGCAGTCCATTGGCACTTCGAACACTGGCGGGAGTGCAGGCGGCTGGCAGCAAGGCATCGCGAGAGCCCATGACTGGGGTGTGCTCAAAGGAGCCTTGGATGCCACTTCGGGCAAATAACGGAGTCGGTGCCACTTCAGAAGACATCCCATCTACGAGAGAAAAAAGGGGAACATCGAAGAGGCAAACAATCAAAAAGAGACTTAAATTGCGTGAACATAAAGTCGAGAGTGGCGTCTCAAACGGTCTTGTGCGCAGAGGTGTCCTTCCCACCTCATAAAAGCCCCCCTACTTCGCACATTTCCATTCTCATCTTTTTTTTATTACTTACTTCTTTTTTTTCATAGCAATGAATTACGGGAGGTCTTTCCCATACTCAGCAAGTGCCCCAATTACTGCTGCATTTTTATTTGACTGAAGTTAAAACTATCCAATTTCACAATCATTTTTGTGGGCTCTTCAGCTCTGCAACAGGCAGTCGCGCAGGAGCCCAATCCACCTTCGTAAGAACCGAAAAATCCCCAACTACACACTTGTCGCGATTTGTTAAAAAAGACGAGATAAGCAATCCGATGTGTTGTCTTTTTTGTCCGAGGGAATGCCCGAGGGAGGCTACAATTTGCCAGTCATTGCTGTCACACTCATCACGATAGGTGCTGTTACCGAGCACAAAAAGGGTATAAAAGGTGTGCCGCTAGACCTTGCCCCCTTTTTATGGATTAAAAAAGAGACGTTTTTCTTGGAGTATAAGACAGAAGTGGCACTGAGAGCACTCCTCAAGGGAGGAAAGGGGAAAAGGGGGTGATAAAGCAGCCAATCAATCAATCAATTACACAAGAGTGTTCCTTGTAACCAACAGAGGGCGTTGTCATTCCCCCCATGTACTTTAGGGTGGATGGAAAGGTATTTTGGAATAAGGCAACAGTACACAAAAAGGGTTAAAGCATAAAAAATTTTACCATTTCGATTGAGCGCTCTCTCAGAGGAGAGTGGGTATCAGCAACAGCTCTTGTGTTTTGCTGATTAAGTTGGTAGTTCTCTTTGGATGAGGAATTTTGTTTTAAACCTTTCCTATCGCTAATAAACTCAACCACCTCGATTGTAACACATCGTGGTGCAGTTGTTTAACGCAATCAAACGAATGGCATGTGTCACATATTGTTGACGGGAGGCTGAGAGCGGCCTCGATTACTGCCATTTTGCCCACACTTTCAAGGCATAAACTTCCGCTAGCACCAAATGGAAACAGGGAGAAGGGCGCCTGTCATCTCCTCAGCAGAGTGTAGCCATTTTTGAACAACTCTAACACACATTCCATACCAAAATCGAGTGTTGGTGTGGCTCCAATTTTCCTTTAAATCATTGCGTCACAAATGTGTGACATGCATGCTCAACTCATTTCCTATACCAAAATGCATCAAATAGCATCATAAATCAATTGATTAAATTTTGTACAAATAAAGTTGGTGTCAAAAATTGCTGCTCTGAGAATAATCCCGTGTTGGCGGTCCTTGAGAAGTACCGCTATTTTTATTAATCAACAAGGCAGTCAAAGTGCTGGTGTCAGTGAAAGCACAAAGCAACATCCAAATGGTGGCGGTTAATTGCCCTCTTAGGCCCCACAAATGAAACCCTTAGAGTTTAAGTAAAGGTGAAAAGTGTAAAATGCTACCAAACACACCGGCGTTTACTGCACATGGATAAGTTGTGCAGCACTGGCGCTGTTGGCTGAGTTTGTGAGTAAACAGGCAGTTTGAGGGTGGAAGTGTGGTCCCCACCACCGACTACGCATTTGGAGCTTCAAACAGATGAAAAGTGAATTTGGAAGGCGGGCTTTACATTCCCCTTCACTATGGGGAATTTTCTTGGACGAAAAAACAGTCACCTCTGTGCAACTAAAAGCCTTTTTTGCTTATTCAAAAGTAAAAGTGGAGAGAGAGCGGTTGATTTATTATGCCAGCAAGAAAAGGACTTTTTGTTCACATTTGCCGGTGTCTGAGCTGCCAGAAGACACGACGGCCGGAGAGACAGGTTCAGCGTACACAATGAAGTGGGACAGCATTCAATCGAAACGGTGTGCTTTGCGTACGCCATTAAAAGTTCCTTTTTTTGCCTTAAAGGGTTAATGCCTTCACAAGGAGTGATTGACATCTGAGGTGCAGTTGATGCTCTCCCCAACGCACTGCGCAAGTAGGTCCAGACAAATGACTGCATTGGGGCCAATGCGATGCAAAATTCCTTGCCTTTAAAATCTGTTGCAGGGCGAAGTAGACTCACTGCCTGTAAACAAACCCAAAAGTTGGGCGAATTTGTTGAGCAGAGGCCACATTTTAGTGGATAAATGGAGCGCAGGAAACTCTGACCAAATGGATCCTCAAAGCCAACTTGGAACACTAGCAATCACGTCGTTTGCCAAGGTGACAACATCATCCAGGGAGTCGTGGTGCTGATAGCAGATGGAACAGAACTTGCATGGGGAGGAAGGGGCGCAGAGTCTCTTTCAGCGTGAGGCTACTTTCAACGAGGCGTTCAATGGAGTAATAGATGAGGGTGAACGTTGAGTGGAGTGGGAGGAGAAGCATAAGCCGTGGACTAGTGTGGAGGGTTGGTCAAAGGACAGTTGGCGAGTGGTGCAGGGCGATGAAAGTGTGGATGTACTATGGATTGATGCGCCGATGAATGGGTAGATGAAGGGTGGAACTTGGCATGGGACAAGTTCGCGTTTCGAGGAAGAACTGCCCAATGATCCGGGCATCTGGTTCAAGTGGTCGCCAACATGGAAGCACCACGTGAGAATCGCAGCCTCTGCAAATGCATAGAGCTAATGCCATTGCCTTCACCCAACAAACACTGCTGAGCATCAAACTTATCACTGGTGTACAGCTTTAAATTCTCCCAGAAGTTGCTTTAAAATCAAAGACAATTTGACACGTAGGCGTCAACCCGTCGTATGGTTTATAACGCCAATTAAGAGGCAATGGAAATCCCCTCAATCTTTTGCATGTCAATCCACACACATCACAGGTTTGGCAACCTGATTTTAGGCTCCACTGTGTAGTTGTCATCGAAACATGGAATTCATTGACATCTGCCTCCAATGTGAAGGGTGCTCTTCTATCAAACCTGCGCTCAATAAATGTGAAATGAATCCCTTACAACGTTTAAATCAATGGAATGGAAGGAGGCAGATTGGAAGGCTAAAAGCGGGGTAGTAAAATCACAATCTGGATTGCTGCCTTCTGCTGATGGCAGTGAAGAGGCGCCTGCATTTTTCACACCTTCGAGAGAGAGCACTCACACTTTTATGTTATATGTGGCAGCAGCAGAAAAACTCAACAACCTACTGTGAGTCATGGGAGGCTGTTGAGATAAGGAGATGAAAGTGAATTAAATGCCACTCATTATAATTGCCCAGGAGGGTACTACCCACCAACTTTGTGAGAAAAGGAGAACAGGAATTGGAAATTGCCCGTTGCAAAGCGATGGATTGCTGGCCCTGCAAGTGCCGATCCGTCGCACTGCGCACAACCAACACACTCGTCCTGCGTCAATGCAGTCCAGACCTCGCTGACATCGTCTAGCTCGATGTGTGTTGTCATCGCCTTCGTGTATGTGCATGCAACAACCTGTGGCCACTAGTCTAGCTTCTCGTCAGCCAAGGCAGCACTGCTCTCCACCCACCAACCACCTCAAACACGCCCTCCCTCTCGGTGGCAGACCACTCGGTCAACCGACCACCTGACACGTGCCACACACCTCGCCTCCATGCCCACACCCCACGCTCCCTCCCTCCCTCTCTCCCTCCCTTCCTCCCTCCCTCCCTCCCTCCCTCTCCACCTTCCACCCTCATGCAATGCAACCACCCCACGACGCTGCAGTTGTGCCCACCAACCTCATCCACACAGCCACTTCACCAAGACAACAAGTCGCACAGGTGAGGATGGAGATGAAGATGACCAGCATTGGTGGAGAGGTGGAAGAGCGTCAGCTCTTCAGTCCACACCACACGGATGCTAAAATCGTGGGTGTGTGTGAAGGCAGGAGGAGGCTTAAGTGCGGCACCCACTGCACTGAATCTCCTTCTTCCTCGCACAAACCCACGGCTTGTGGAGAAGTTAGTGTAAGAGAGGGGGAAAGAAGGATGAAATGCGTGAAGTGAAGTGAAGTGAAGTGATGTGAGGTGATGTGAGGTGATGTGAGGTGAGGTGAGGTGAGGTGAGGTTAGAAGAGGCGATGAAAGGGAGGTGAGTAGTGGACCACGTGTGGAAGTGATGCAAGTCTCCATACACTCGAGTGGCATTAGTAATGACTTATTGAGCACCATGAAAATGAATTAAACAAAAAAGGCTTCCTACAAATGCACCACTAACATCAATAGGGTAAAATTACCGTAGTTGTATACTTTCTGCCACCAAAAGTAGTCGTCAAAGTATGGATACCCTAAATCTGAAAAGCATTCGAGTTCAAGCGCAACAGAAAGGGTCGAGGTACTTTTAGGGAGGAATGGAAATTGACGGAATACCTTGTTTTTCGTAGGCTCCACAAGCCGCGTAACTTCCAGCCGCATCGGTGGAGTTTTGCTGAGCTCTGAGCTTCCGCCATGCCCAACAGCAAGCGATTATGAAGCAGGAAAAGGTGATCAGGTTAAGCAGAAGGAGACAAATTATTCCAATAACCAGATTTCGCATTCTTATGTGATCACTTGGGCCCCCTTCGGAGGGCACTTGGCGCAGCGCTGGGTAGAGCGGTGTGGTTGTGTTTGTCCCTGAAGACGGCGGTGTGGACTTCTGCAAATTCACCTCCTCCGTTGTGGTGGCAGACGGAATTCGTGTAGTGGATGCTGTCGTCGTTGTTTTTGTTGCTATTGTTGTTGTTGTAGGCTCTGTAGGTTTAAGAGTAGTGTCCAAAGCACCATAACCGGGAATGGCCCAACAATTTTCCTTCTTCTTCAACTCCACCAAAGGGTTAGTTAAGTCCGATTCGGTTTCACAGGAATAAAAGTCCAGTACTTGCTGCTGATGGACAAGGGAGGCTGCGGAGTCTCGTCTGGCTAATTTGTCTGCGTGGGTCACCACGTAACCGGGAGTTTCGGGACATCGCTTTGGATTACAGCACAACCGTTCCTCACGTGGCCATCGATAACAAGTGTAATGACCTCTGCATTGAAGAAACTTCACTTGCCACCTCAACCATGGCAACCAGAGTCGTCCAAAAGCTGGAAAGTCATTCTCCGTCTCGCAGTAAAAGGTTAGTCGAACGTAAGTCTCCGAAAATGCGGATACTTTATCGGCATCTTGCAAAAAACTAGTTTCCTCTAAGCGATCCGGATTCCAGAGGATTAAGGCACTCATATTTGCAACCGTGAAAACACTCGCTAAGTCCTCGTAAGTCATTCGTTTGATCTTCACCATGATGAGAGACAGTTTAATCGGTGCGGTGGATTTCGGTCTCACATGTCGACGAACAGCCTCTACCAGCCGTGTCAACGCCCCAGGAACCATAGTGTCAGCAGCTATCCGAAGATTAGGATTTGATGTTCGCGGTTTGAGGACAATTCTCAGTGGCACTGCATGGTTGGCAGCATTGAGAACAGACCTAGGACCATTGTTAAAGAACTTTGCTGTGATCGGGATCAAGGAAGTGCTGGGTGGTTGCCAGTAGTTACAGTCAAGTAGATGTGCCACTGTAGAGCCAAGAGGTAGTTCAGTGGCGCAGTCAAAGATGGTGGAACCGTTTAAGCGAGTCAGAGTGAAACAGGTTATCCCCGGACATCCAGGATTGTTTGAGGATCGTCCTGAAAATCCCATCAGAGATGAGGTTTGCGATGAAAGCACTGAGGGTAGTGACGATGTAGTTGTGGTTGTGGTAGTTGTAGTAGTTGTTGTTGTCGACGTGGATGTTGACATATTCGCGGAAGGTGGCGTAAGAACGAGGGGCTTTGGAGGCGAATTCGAAGGCACTCCATCTTCTGGAAGTGATGGAAGTTGAATTGTCAAGCTGTCTATAACACTGGGCTCTGCACGAACAAGAGTTACAGGAAGGAGGAGGAGGAGGAGGAGGTGGAGGAAGAATAGTAAAATCCTAGGTGGCATATTGAAGATCTTACATAGGCGTATTTGATCTACAATTTAAAAAAATAAAAGCAGACGTCAGATTTGTCGAAAAAAGTAAATATCCACCTTTATCTTCTGGCTTTCAAGTTGAGTTTTAGAAATTTGTTGGGTTATTTACTTAATAGAGTCCAAGTGGAATTAATGCCACTTGAGTGTATGGAGACTTGCATCACTTCCACACGTGGTCCACTACTCACCTCCCTTTCATCGCCTCTTCTAACCTCACCTCACCTCACCTCACCTCACATCACCTCACATCACCTCACATCACTTCACTTCACTTCACTTCACGCATTTCATCCTTCTTTCCCCCTCTCTTACACTAACTTCTCCACAAGCCGTGGGTTTGTGCGAGGAAGAAGGAGATTCAGTGCAGTGGGTGCCGCACTTAAGCCTCCTCCTGCCTTCACACACACCCACGATTTTAGCATCCGTGTGGTGTGGACTGAAGAGCTGACGCTCTTCCACCTCTCCACCAATGCTGGTCATCTTCATCTCCATCCTCACCTGTGCGACTTGTTGTCTTGGTGAAGTGGCTGTGTGGATGAGGTTGGTGGGCACAACTGCAGCGTCGTGGGGTGGTTGCATTGCATGAGGGTGGAAGGTGGAGAGGGAGGGAGGGAGGGAGGGAGGAAGGGAGGGAGAGAGGGAGGGAGGGAGCGTGGGGTGTGGGCATGGAGGCGAGGTGTGTGGCACGTGTCAGGTGGTCGGTTGACCGAGTGGTCTGCCACCGAGAGGGAGGGCGTGTTTGAGGTGGTTGGTGGGTGGAGAGCAGTGCTGCCTTGGCTGACGAGAAGCTAGACTAGTGGCCACAGGTTGTTGCATGCACATACACGAAGGCGATGACAACACACATCGAGCTAGACGATGTCAGCGAGGTCTGGACTGCATTGACGCAGGACGAGTGTGTTGGTTGTGCGCAGTGCGACGGATCGGCACTCGCACTGCATTCCAACCTCATGATTTGGCTTTATTACTCTTTGCATGTGCTAGGGAAGAACTGACGTCTCACAGGACAATCTCGTTCTGATATTCACAGTACTTACACGCAAGTCTGTGCACCACCCGACACATTTCTATGTAAAATTCCTCAAATGTGCTACCAACCACCTCTACAATGCAAAAAGGTAACACCTTCATGCAGGCAGTCGTCAGTTGTGGAGAAAAGGATCATGGAAAGGCTACAAAACACAAACACAAACACTTAGCTGTTTTAGTACTTTTTCCATAAAATTGGCCAGTTCTCTGCACTTACTCGCATTGTTTGAGGATCTTTGAGATGACAACACCTGGAATCGCTTTTCTTTTAAACCACTTGTTTGGATTCCTAATTTCCTCTACATGAAGTTGCAGCCTCACTATGTGGCGCCACAATCTCGACACCGTCTCCTTGACTTAACCTTTGGACGATAGCATCCAAGAAGCAAAAGGCGAAAGCTCTGTAGTGTAATCGTTGAGGAAATGGTTTGAGAAAGTGGCGCATAGCTAATGGCAGCATTCGTAATCCAATTTTATGCGCCGTTAAAGTCGTGTGCCAATTGTTGCCGCGAGTTACGATTAGCTGGGTGAGGCATCCGTTTGGTCTTCGACCTTTCTACCACGGCGCAGTCCCCGACTGACGCATCGATTCGTGACTTCCATAGGATTGTACGAAGTTTCGGACAATGTTGCAACCTTCCGAATCCGCCCGCCGTGCCGCCGCATGTCTGCGTGTTCTGGTACCGATGCGAGTAAACGCACAAACAAAAGTACTGATTTTGCTGCCTTCTCGAGGACTTGACTGTTGATTTTTTTTGGAAAATGAACAAAATTGGGATAGTTTGTGTCTAATGAGTGCCTTTTAATGCATATTTAATCCTCACGAGAAGGCCAGAGGTCAGGATGGTCACGTTAAAACAAAAGACTTTTCCTTTCCTTCGCTTCAAGTACTCCCACACACAGTTGGAAATAAACGCGACAGCCTTTCTCACAGTCTATTCTGTTCCCACTAATATGTTTGGCGCGAAATGTCATTGCACGCAAGAACCTTGTGGTATTTGGCTATGGAACTTATTCCTACCGCTTGAATTTCCATCTTTCCACCTGCTACCCCTAATTTCGCCTCGCTGTGCTCATGTGACCGTGGCATCATTTTACCTGAGGTTTGGGCCTCCATAAGCACTTTCACTGAAGATAACATGACTCAAAGTGTCTGTGCAAAGTGAGTATAAAGGGACTCCGAATACACGCACTACAGAGAAACCGGATCCGGGTCGGTGTACTCGAAATACCGAGGGCTGTTCGTGCCGTGACCTTGCCTAAGGCTCTTGCACTCTCTCATCAGGTGTGGATTGATTGTAAAATGGAACCGCTTTCGCTAGGAAAAGTACAGGCCCAGGAATACTTACGCTACTTTCATTTATTTAATAATAAGCAGGGTCAAGCATACGGCAACGTGAGTGAATAGGAAAAAGTCGTCAAATATAAGCGAAGATTGACAACAAATTTATCCAAAAGCCTTTTTGAGGCCAAAATAGGTTATTTTATGATAAGAGGGTTTCCGACCCAAAAAAGTTTTTCACAGTGGTAGAATGTGATGTGCTACCGCAAAAAAAAGATGTAGACATTGAAAGAAAATTTTAAAAGGACCGTAAATGTGATGAAAAGAGACAGGAACTAAATTGAACAGAACTGACCTTGGGAATGGATCGTTGGTGAAATTCTTGTCCCACCTTGCCGACATCTGACATTTGCACATCACGAACTCAAGGTGGGAGGTGATTGAACCCTCCATCCACCAATGTCCACCCGACTTCGTTCTGACTGGCTAATGCTTCAGCCAATAGGAATCGCGCGCGCACATGGTTGGTATAACATGGTGCGTAAATGTGTGCATCGTGCGTGCGTACGTGAGCGTTGTAGTCATAGTGTTTATTCAGGTTAGTGGTGAAGGTCTGTGTGTAAGAGCATGAGTTGGCGCATCACCCGATGAACAGATTGACTCGCAGGCTTGTTCAATCTCACAGTTGATCTTCCATCTGTGAAAAAATGACCAATTTTGTCTCTTTTGTGACCTACATACACGTAAGGCTTCATGCAGGGGAGAGAGAAAGAAACTATTAGCGTAAACAAATTTGTTGATTCCTCTCTAGATGGAGCTATCTCGTCTGTGCATTCTCAGTGACTAATGAAGACAGGGTGGCACAGGTAGCAGTCAGTGACATTCGAGATGATATATAATCTCAACCTTGTGCTGCGTTCTCGTTTGTGCATTTCATGTAAGAGATACAATTTACTTCCAATCGAATAAGTCCTCTCATTTTTTACGTCTTTAATAGCATTCAGTATTTATTTAATTCTTTATATCTTTACCTATTTTTTTCTCTTTTCAGAATAAAAAAACAAGTAGACTGCAGGTAAAGGTATTATTGCAGTCCCCACACACGCTTGTATGCTAATATCTTCACAAGAAGCCGTGACGGCGGTGCTAAGGACGGCACCTGAAAGAATGAAAGGCACAATGTAGTGAACTAATGTTTGTGTAACTTGTGAGCTCTTGAGTCACCGCGGATCGGTTACCACGTCATTGTCATGGCATGTGCTAGTGGTTTCTCAGCCAAGTGTGCCTCCACACTGATGTGCTTTGTCTTGCCTTAGAAGTGACTTGACTTGAGAGGTACTGAAGGGTGCAAGCTGTGCGATAAAAGTGCTTTTCCAAGCTATAAGACACCGATTTGCTCTTTTGCACTCAACACGAGGGTTCTCGCGATTCACCTTAACTATCACCTTATTTTCTCAGGCATGCAGCTGAAAAGGGTACGGGAAAGTATTTTTCTTTAGAAAGCACGCACAGTAAAGTTGACTTTACTTGGCAGAGTTGGAACACTCTTGAGAAGGAAAGAAGAAAAGTTCCAGTGGCGAGTCGGGGCAGTTTGGAATCTAGTGGGTTGTCAAGCTTAGAGGAGGACTTTGGTGATGTCGCAGTGCGCCTTAAATGCGGGTTCCGTACTTCCTTCTCTTCTACCTTTGTCGACTGCGCCACAAACGTCGCGGCACTTGCCAGTGCCAAGATTAATTTTAGCCGAAATGACTAAGTGCCACTCCAACAACTTGGACTGAACTTTAATTGTTTACGAGGAGACGTGTGTACCGAGTCTGATGTTTATGCCTCTACAGCCGTCTCCTCCTCCTTATGGGCTTTCAATGAAGCGACGAAAACTCCCTTTGATGGCACCGACTGCATGCATCCGTCTGGGAGCTAAAGACAAACACCCAAAAGGCATTCGTTGACAAGGCCATTTTATTTTAACAGTCAGGCGGTTTTATCAACTTGCAAAGGTTTTTTTGATAGTTTAACTTTAATTTATATCGTTCAGGTGGGTAAAGGGAAAACAGGAATGTGTTGGGAGTAGAGGAGTAACTTTTATGAACAGAAAGCCTAGAAAGAATGCTGATTGGAAGGGGAGGAGGAGGAGGAGGAGGAGGAGGAGGAGATAATTTCCTCTACTAACCAGTCTCCTTCAAGTAAGCACCTCATTACACGGCAACCTCAAATCATGCTTATCAAGCAAAAAAGGCCAGTTCCACCTCGTGAGCAAACTATGGCAACGCCTTTCCAAGGAGAGGACTGACTAACTTCCAAAATCTCGTTCTTCTAGAACAAACCAACAACCCAATTATGCTGTCCAAAGCGAATTAGTAAGGCAATTGACCGTTTGGCAGCGTGCAGTGCTTTTGATCATACTAATTTACGCAGTGAGCACCAAATTTTGTTTGGTGAGGAGGTGGAATATTGTCCACTGTCGGAATCGCGAATGCGCCGCTCCGGGTGACACTTGAAAGGTCTCACTGGCCTCCACCAGACAGCGCAGTTGTGCGGTTGCAAAAGTCTCTCAAAGGCTCTTCACTTAATGAACATTAAAAGGATCACTAAGTAGCAAGGAGTGTAATTTTTGTAGTCCAAAAGAAATTGTGTGCATTTGACAAGGGAGAGTGTTTTTAACCTGGCGGTTGGCAGATGGCAATGAAGTTCCCAGGATCGCCCACTTCACCGCGGCGATCAGGCTGCCTGGCGGCCCTCAGAGCCTCCTCAAATGGGATCATTTTCTTGCCTACTTCCCTCCAGTTGGGACGGGGTTTGCATCTAGCGTTGGTCCTGTCAACTTTCCAACAGAAGAGTGACTCTTAAGACACTTCAATTGACCAGAAAAGTGAGCGTCCAGTGGAACACGTCAAATGACGTTTTGAGCATTCCAAGTGCCTTGGTTAATACTTTTCGATTTAGAAAAAAAATGAACAGCGGTAGAGAAAAGTTTAAGACCATCCAAGATGAGGATTCGCTTTCTGTTTTTACTCAAAATAAACGACTGTGCTTAAATACACCAATTTCTTATTTGCTTAGGCAAATTCCACCAAAATGTTACCAGTTTTTTACACCAGTTTCCCAAGCAGCACCGTACGACTCATATCACATGACAGTTTTGACATGTGCTCCCACCGAATCCACGTGTCACTCTCAATTCTCCCACCGTTCTGGTCTCTTCATTTGTTTGTTTGAATAGGCTGCATGCGGACAGATTAAACCAACCGCCGCCTTCAATAACTCTTGGAACCTCCTTTTTATCTTTTAAGAGGAAAAATAATACAAAGAGTGTTTGCTCTCAAATTTTTTTTTGTTTGGAAAGAGGTGGACACAATTTCTCAGGCTTTGAAATTAGCACACACACACACGCACACACACATGCATCTGTTGGTGAGGTGATAAGCAGCACACACCCATCGGCCCGCTAATTGGTCACCGGAAAGGGTGTTTCAGATAGCACTGGCGTCTCTGTTTCCATTGCACTCCATGCCAAATTGCCACTGCAAGGAAGTGCATTTCATGATTGTGCCTGATGCTGATGCGTATTACCATTTTTCGTGGAGGGTTTTCGAGGAGGTCCCGCGACACAAAACAAGCAAAGGATCATTTGAAGCCTACAGCGCACCCTTTTGGGGGCCGTTCACTTTTTAGCAGTAATGTGCGACACAAGTGAAATTTAATTAGTCCTCCGACCGCCTCGGGTACCACAGATTTGCATCTTTTGTTCTCGGTGGGATAGCACAGTGAATGCACACGGAACGAGGTTGGTTGATCCACCGCCGGCAACACAGCGCCACACTGATTTTACAGCTAGCAAAAAGGCAATTCTCCGTCCTCCCAGCGTTTAAGTTGCATGAGAATGCTGTGGAGAGGTGGGTGGTAGGCATTTTAGCGATTTGTTAACAACCTGTTTGACGTTTTAGCAACTATTCGCGTCCCCTTTTTGGTTGGTAAAAATAGACAAATTTATTCGGGTCTATCGTCAGAAGTTATCTTCAGTAAAAAGGCTAAAACAATTCAAAAGCTGACAAGCACAGCAACTGTATGACTGTTTCGACTGAAAATAGTCCACATGTAACACGAGTTTGTAGTCACAAATTGGTTAGGTACACGTGTCACATATTTGTGACAGTTAGGCAGAGGGGCGGAGAGATAAGTTCTTATTGTCATGCAATCCTATTAAGCAGCTTTTGCTCTTTTTACTTAATACTTTGGGGCGCAGTTATTAACATTTATGCTGCCATTACCTTTCAAATTGCACTTTTTTTACTGCATTGGAGAATGGATTGCCTTCAGGGCGCAATGAGCGAGACAGTGGATTCCTACGACAAAGAGGCTCGTGGTAGTGTGTCACTTGTTTGCATCTGCTGCATGACACGTCTCCATAATATTAAAAGAACACGTACCTTATTTTCCCACATAAGTATCACCAAAAAGGGCAACAATCGGCCCTAATGCCCAGGCAGAAGAGGAGGAAAAGGAGGAGGAGGAGGAGGAGGAGGAGGAGGAGGAGGAGGAGGAAGAGCCGCTGGCATTTACAAAGCATTACTAAAAGAGGTTATAAAAATTTTCTCAGTGACATTTCCTCATAGAAATGGCACAAATGGGTACGCCCTTTTAAACTGTGTAATGCTGTCATTCACTTGGCTACTGACCCGGTCCGGCTTTGTCAGTTTGGCTGTAGAGGCAACGCTTGAGGCACATTTGGCGGCACTTTCAAGGCCCCGTGCTCAGCCCACAAGCAAAGGAAGGACGTCTGATACACTTGTTATTAAAGCTACAATGCTAACAAACTACCGTTCTTTCCCATCGAGGTAGTGCGAGCTCCTTCCTAGAGTTCCACCTTGACGGGAAGACTTGACATCAGCAGCAGGCGAGTGGGCACGCACATCCAGCCAACTCCTCAGTCCACTTCGCATCCACTCGGTCGTGCCATGATTGTTCAGGGCTGATGCATGGAAATGCTGCTGCTGCTGCCACCACCACCACCACCAGATGCAATTGGGTGGAGGATTTGGCTGAAAGTGACCCTCTTCCATCCACCCCTTCCTCCCTCCCTCCCTCCCTCCCTCCCTCCCATCCTCACTGCACTGTCCATCTTCTCGCTCCTTCATTTTGTGACAGCAACAATGGAGCGCAGAGCCGCCAGACGTGAGGCACCTCCTTGCCCTGTCCAAATGAGAGGAGGACATTGCCACGACGGCGTCACTGCTCATCATCACCTCCAACGCCTTGTGAAGTTGAAGAAGGCGCCAATGATTGGGAGGAAGAAGTGTCATGTGGACGAATCTCATGAACAGTTGTTGCTTGATGAACGACTTCCACTTAAGTCAACCCCACGCACACACACACAACGCATGAGCTTGTGGAGATGTGGTGAGGTGAGAGGCCTCTTCCAAGCGTGGGTTGAATAAGGAGTCGATGCCATGTTAACCCGCTAAGCGCTTTCATGGAGTACGTTGAAAAAGTGGTGAACAATTGAATTATCATTAACATTTTTTTTGTTTATGTGTGGTACACATGCGTTATGCAGCTTTTCCCACAAAACTCTCAACTGATGCCGATGATGACGAAGGGTTTTACCAATTAAGCCTTCCCAACTCCACCCAACGCACCGTTTCGTTGAGAACGTTGAGCCGATCTGATGGCATACCTTTTCCGAACTGTGAAGAAAAGCCCTCAAATCCTTCAAACAGAGTCAAACTAAACACATCCACCAGGGAGTTAACACACACAGAGTGAATGACACCGACGAGATAAAGTGACAGCAGAAACTGTGCCAAAGGCCCCCAAACGTCAACTTAACACCTTATCTTGTCTTTGTTGGCGGTTAGCAACGCTTCGGGGCTTTCGGAGAACCACAGGT
Organism: Taenia crassiceps; assembly: GCA_023375655.1. Classification (NCBI taxonomy): domain Eukaryota; kingdom Metazoa; phylum Platyhelminthes; class Cestoda; order Cyclophyllidea; family Taeniidae; genus Taenia; species Taenia crassiceps. Next base: position 1,219,661 of record JAKROA010000011.1, read on the forward strand.
AGTTGCGCCACCAGCAGATCACCTAAAAATCACATGCAGTGCCTCCTTTATTCCCGTCGGATCACTTACAATTCGGCTGTAGATTAATAAAACAGTCGTTGTTGTGGCAATCTTGCGTGCGTGTAGTGAGGGGAGGGAATGCTTCGATTCAATGGATGAGGTAGTTGGTTTCTTGTCGCCCATTGGACGTATCTGCCTACAGGATTGACTTTACTGCCTGCATTCCAATCCGTTGCCTCATTTGAGTGTGTGGCTTCTACTTGAAATGCGATTTTGCTAGTCTCTAGAAGGGCGTACAAGTCCTCGGGTCTTGCATTAGGACTGTGGAATGCGACACTGCTGTGAACTGGATCGCGGAGACTGATAAATTACCTTCACGCCTATGGACCATCTCCTTCAAGGCACTTCTGTAAGTCACTCTTCTGGATTGGGCTTTTTGTGGATTGGCAAATTTGGCCTCGTGGAAGGACATCAACATCGACCTTAAGGCTGGACGCTATTCTACAACAAAAGGACAACAGGAAGGAGCAACCAATGGCATCCCCTCTTCAACTATTAACCTGTTCCACCATGCAAATCCCTTACTACTGGCTATAACGCATGTTTCACAACAACGAGGCACTTTTTAGCAGCCACGGGATTTCCGGATTTTCGCTCCTGCTGTTGCGGTGATTTGCTTACCAATTTTAACCGGGGCAGCGTCCAAACTCCACAACTTATCATCCCCTCAGACCAAATGTGTCCGTCTCTACCATTTTTTTATAAAATTGCGTAATTTGGTACTTTGAAGCAGCGATCGGTAGCCTCTGATGCATCGCGAGGGCCATAGAGGCGCAACGACATCATGCGCCTCTCTGTAGTCTGGCGGCCAGTGACAAAAGGCCAATGCCGCTGCATGAAGCAGTATTTTCTGAAAGTGAACAAGTTTTTTTTGCAGTAATTAAGTGTTTCTCAAATAACATTTTACTCCTTGTAAGGCGAGGCGATGTTTTTGGCTGTTTTAATCTCCCACTTCAGGCTAATGCGACTCCCCAGTTCGGGACACCCGTTGACGAGGTGTTGGTGGTTCTCGTGTCTTTGTCTCCTTCCCTTCCTTTTCCTCCTATTAGACTCTTGCTTCCAGAAGGAACGTCCACTCCTAATGTTGTACACATTCGAAGGAGGTTTTGGCTTCCTCTAAGTGATTACAAGCAGTTGTTGAGATTCCACGGGCTTCTCTGGCTGTGCTACACACCGTAGGGAGTAACAGACCGACCGGTCGCGGGTCCAGACACCGTTAATCAAGTTGGCGAACTGCGCTGGTGCATGAAAAAATGTGCAGTTGTGTCCGGTGCCATAGCTTAAACCAATTTTGCTTTTGTTTCTCATAAGTGAGAGGCGAAATCACCAGTAAGTGAACTTGCCACTCACCCAGGCGTTTCATGCGTGTCACCTCTTCGACTGGCACAGATGTGGCGAGGTGGTGTGTCCATTCCTGTTTTTCACTGTTTCGCTAGATGAAAATTTATGCCTATTTTTATTTGTTTTTGGTCGAAGAAGTGGCTTTAGCCGGAGTAGCACTTCGCTGCAAACACTGACTGCGGCCATGCGGCCAGCGCGATGAATGTCTGAGGAGAATCATCCCCTTTTAGACATATTTCTCCATTAAAAAGGTGCCCATTTTGACACAAAGACTGATGCCTTACCTAGATCACTTGCCACTCAAGCACCGAGGGCCAAAGCTCCCTCCTACCTCTGTGTGGAGGTTGTCCTTCAGTTGTGCGACTGAGTGAAATGCGCCGATTGTGGCTAAAGCACGCTCATCTGATGTGAACGAAGACGAAGCCACCAAAACCGAGGTGGATGGTCTAATTTTAATTCTGTAGGCACCTTAATGGTGCTGCATTTTGGCCAATAACCAACCTGCGTGCCCACATGCACATTAATCAAGGCTGTTGGCAAGAGCCCCAAGTGTGTGTGTGTGTGTTAATGAAGTCGCTTGCAAGTAAAGTCGCAAAGTCGTTGCGTCCACAGAATAGCAAGCTTCTAAAAGTGACTTTTTTCCTTCACTGCCGCTCACTCTCATCGCCAAGACGTGAAATGTTCGACTGTTGAGCAGCAAAGTGTCCCAAAGTGCAAAAATAGCCAAATCGAGTTAAGATTGCAGCACCCTAAATGCCTCAGCGGACTCACCGTTTTGGGTGGCTTCTTGTAAATTGTTCACTTTTTGCCAATTTGCCCTGAACGCCTCTTAGGACACCTGATTCTGGCCTCGGGCAGTAGTCAAGCCATTTGGTAGACCTGTCTTTGTTGTCTTTTTTGCACAAAACATTAATGCTTCCTGTCGTAAACAACGCTAGACATTTGGTTTTCAATGCCTCCTTGCATATCACCTAGAGAGGCCGAGGCAAAGGTCCCTCCTGTGTTATGCCCTACAGGACTTGGGTCGCCCTAAATGCCAAAGTAAGGTCCACACCCCTCTTTGGCCCTGATTTTTGAACTTTGGAAATGGGATGCAAAATTTCATTTCATCACACTGAGACTACAACCGCCACCGTTCAGACTGCACAAGCATTGAAAGTGGGTACTTTTATTCCTCGGTGCCTTCTTGTCAATTTTCTTATCACGCACTCGCTGGTTTACCCGTTTCATCACAAGGACAGATGTGTTGACACCGGACTCTTTCATGACGGCTCCTTCTCACTCGCAGAAGGTTACTGATTTCCGAGTCATGTCAACTTCCTGACAGGAGTGCAGTCGCCCTCGAAGTCGGTGGCCCCCGAGGCAGTCTGATCGCCCTACACAATCAACCGAAAAATGATGATGCTGACGATGGTGCTAATTTCCTGAAAATATTACAAAGTCCATGCTAATTTTCTCCATCTTACACTGACCAATTAAGCAGATCTGTGAGTCTTGCTTGAGTCTGCTGCTCCCAGCCTCCCTTTTACATGGGGGATGTGACTGGTCACGAAGGCAAAAAAGCTTAAGTTGCGAGGAGCACAAGGCCTGTCATATGCATTTAACGCCCAAAATTCCCCCACAAAATAACGTAGGCACATCTTCTCACTGCTACTTTCTACCTTGAGTGGACACCTGCCCGTCAATCTTGAACACTGTGCTGTGGGGTCGCCTACCGCATGTTTCGATGCTATACAAGTTGCTGTTTCCATGGGGAACATGCCAAGTTCCAACAAACTTGTGCCCCTCCAAGGTTTGAGTGAGCCGAGGCCACTGCTGTGGCACAAGCAGGCGAGACTGCGAAGCACCTCGTGGCCTCGGCAATCTGCGCCACTCGACCGCCGATCACGTCCGCGAGCGTAGGTGAATGAAGACCTCCGCACTGCTGGTTGTTCTAGCTTGAATACTTCCTAATTGGGAAGATTAAAAATTCCCAAAAAACTATGAGAACATTGGGTGGCAATGTTTGTTGGGGATTCGGAATTCACTTCACCACTCAGAAAGGCGATACGATTCCTTTCCTCAAATTGTTTAGGCAAAAGAAAATTTGTTTATGAGTCCTCAAGTTGCTGGTGCTACAGTTGAGATTTCCAGAGTTTTGAGGCTCAATTTTAACCAATTTTTGGGCAAACACTACACACAAGCGACACCAGGCTTCAGCATGTTGAATTTTAGGCGTCACAAATGTGTGACATTTGCTCATTACATATTTATAAAAATTGCCTTACGAGGATTTGCTTTCTCTGCAATTCGGTAACAGCAATTTTGACAAACGGACGTCAGGTTGATTATTTGTCACAATTAAGGCCTTTTAGTAAGTGCACTGCATAAAATTGGGTGGTCAATCAACTTCTCGCCTCTCATCCCGACTTGGCTTGACACTTCTCCACTTATTCAGCATCATTTAGATCAAATTAATGGCTCGAGAATTGTGTGAGAGAATTTTTTTTTGAATGCAGCAACATGCACATCCACTTGTCCGAGGAACCAATGGTTGGGGTGATTAGCGGGGAAATTTGCACGCCTCGCCACGAGATCTGGGCGCATCGGTTCCATCCAGCACTTCCAAATAGCACACAGTTGGATTGACTAGAAGCGTTGAATTCCACAGTAGCAACATCCCTCATTCAAGGCAAAGTTCGCATTCATTTGATGTTAGTAGACAGTCTTCTTGTGTAAGGACACCTCATTGAGGCTGTCCGCCTGGCTCACAAGTCATGCCGCAGACTGGAAGCACAACCTGCAGAGTTTGGAGTGCTCGCACGGTTAAACAAGATTATTGACATCTGCACACCTCATGCCTTCTTCTTCCAAGCCTCGGTGGCAGAGTTGGTCAGCCGTTCGTGGCCGCGGAGTGGATGCGGGTAAAAATTCAACGCCACTGATGCGTGCTCGGCATCGCCATTGTCTCCAAAGTTGGCCCATTTTGGCAACTGTGGCAACTGCATAATGCTGAAGACAGGATAGCACTCAACAACGAGGGCACATTGTGAACCAGTCCCTAGTTGTAGGAAAATTGGCCTACAAGTGGAGCAACACAGCGAAAGCACACAATTCACAGAGTCAGTGTTTTGCACACACTTCTCCCGGTGACCCTTTTTGCCTTTCAATGTTGGTGACTTAATTCACTCCTCCCCATTGACGCTGCCGACAAATGCACAAAGGCTTTTCCTGAACGCTTCAGTGTGTTGTCACTTTGAATGCCGACAGCCTCCCTGCAGGACACGGGACTGGAGCATCTGTCAAGCATAGACGCCATGTTTAACTCCTCTTTTGAGGGTCTTCACAGATTTTGCCGCCCATAGCTAATGTCCACCTTCTTCCCTCACTTTCATGTTCACCATTCTGCCACGGCGATCAGGTTGGTTGTCCCTTTAGTATGAGGTTGCTTGCCTCAAGTCTCCTCTGGAGCCGTGTGTGTGACAGAAACCACTGCTTTCCAGTACGCAATTAGGCAAGGCGACGACTGGTATAGCCTGAGGGTTAATCTGCAAAAAGCGGCATTTAAGCAACGAGTTGATTCACCAAAAATGCACTCTCACCGATGATGGATGCGTGTATTTTGCTTTAACTATACATTTTTCAAGATGTGCACACTGTGCGAAGCCTGTAACACATTCTTCTTCGTCCTGCTGGCAGGATTTGAGGACAATTTTCCCGATGCCTATGACCTGCCTTTTGCCCTGAAATTGACTCCAAACTGGGATTCTAGGGCGTCTCGACACTTGGTTAGTCGACTTCACGACTACGCATCAGTGTGGGGAATTTTGTTTATTCAGATGCTGCACAATCTTGCTTAATCAGCCATTGTCAAGCCAGTAATAGTGGCACGGTTGATGAATAAGTAGAGTGGATAGACCGTTGGGCCTTTCCAAAACGTGCTTCAAACCTACTCTTGCCGTTTAAGTAGTACAGAGCGTCCCTCACCTGAAGTCCACAAAAGCATTGCATGCGTGTAGCACAAACTGTCTTCTTTTCTAACCCCGACACCACAGCTCCACGACACGTGTCTTTCATCAACCTATAACAAGTGGGATCGGGGGTTACCTACACTTTTGTGCTTACGAACAGTGTATGAACAGGTGAGGGGAAGTTATTGAAATTTGATATCACATTTGTGCAGAAAAGTGCCTGGACTGTTGCACTTGGTCTTTCTCAGGCGCCGCTTCATCAAAATTGCATAAATGTGGACCTTCAAGTGGCAATACGTGTGCTCCACTTGGGCGTCTCCTAATTTTACGAATGGATTGGCAGCATCCTGCACATGCTCTTGGACATTGACGACACAAATGAAGTAATACCTTCACTGGCTCGACCGGCCTACTGCTAAGGTCACCTACAATCCCAGTGAAAGGAGCCTCTGCCTTAATGGGAAGAGCCGAGGCCATTGCTGCGATAACGGTAGGCGAGACTGCAAGCCGTTTGACCATGCACGTCGGTGAATGAAGACGTCCGCATTGAAGTCCGAACTGCTGATTACACAGTTCGCGGGCTGGCTGGGATCTAAGGCCCATTTACTAAAGCACAAGAACACAATGCCCAGCTATTCAATCAACTGTCCGCCCATTTTAAGGCCTTTTTGTGTCAATTTCTTCACCATCATGTAAGTGAACACTTTAGAGATTACAGTTTGGGTATAATTGTGTGCCTTAAAGACAGTCTAGTGCGTAATTTCTGCCCACATTGAACTCCCTACCACCGCCGCCGCCGCCATCATAGCTGCTTACAACGTACCACCACCGTCCGCTTTGATGTCGGCTTATGCGCGGTATCAGCCTAAGCGCTGCCAATGCATCCAAATTCCAATTCGCTTGCCTGTGCTGTGCGCATTCGCCATTTCGGCGTTTAGGAATGCTGCCTCTCATATCTGAATAGCAACAGCGGATGAGCAACAGTATTTTGATATTTACGCACTTTGGATTGCCAGTGGTGCATTACTTTTTGCCATCACTAGTGCCGTCCTTTATGATGCTGAATTGCCCCTGTGGTATTACAGTTGCCACTGGTCACATACACGCGACACGCATTCTTTGGCAATTTATGACAGCTGCCCGCTTTAGATCCCGTGCCACGAACGGGTTCGCTGCTTTGAGAACAGGCAAATAAATGCGTGTCTTTTTTGTTTAATTTACTGGATGGCACAAGTGCACGTTGTTAACTGTGGGGGCTGATTGTCCTCGGAGATTCTGTTGGAGACATGTGCTTGGCGTAGCCTTGAAATGCAAGCACGGTAGATAGAGAGCGAGAGAGAGAACACCAAAGAAGCGCCATGCGTTGAAGGTATTGAGAAAGATGACTGAGACACGAAAGATTCATGCAGCTCCATCATCTTGTGCCCTAACGGACTCCACTGCGTACCTTCCGACCACCACCACCTCGGCATCAGGCGTCTACTATCCTATTTAAATAGCACAGCAACAGCAAAGAAACTTCACTGCAAGCGTATTGAGGAGGAGGGCAGGCACTGAATAGCCCGATCCATTCAGGAAAGCGAGTTCTGAGGGGCAGAAAATTCGAGGGTGTCCAGTTGAAGCACCTCATGGGAACCGCAATTTAATTTTTACATTGGGAAATAGCAGCAGTGTAGGCAAGTAGGCACGCACATGCAGCCAACTCCTCAGTCCACTTCGCATCCACTCGGTCGTGCCATGATTGTTCAGGGCTGATGCATGGAAATGCTGCTGCTGCTGCCACCACCACCACCACCAGATGCAATTGGGTGGAGGATTTGGCTGAAAGTGACCCTCTTCCATCCACCCCTTCCTCCCTCCCTCCCTCCCTCCCTCCCTCCCTCCCATCCTCACTGCACTGTCCATCTTCTCGCTCCTTCATTTTGTGACAGCAACAATGGAGCGCAGAGCCGCCAGACGTGAGGCACCTCCTTGCCCTGTCCAAATGAGAGGAGGACATTGCCACGACGGCGTCACTGCTCATCATCACCTCCAACGCCTTGTGAAGTTGAAGAAGGCGCCAATGATTGGGAGGAAGAAGTGTCATGTGGACGAATCTCATGAACAGTTGTTGCTTGATGAACGACTTCCACTTAAGTCAACCCCACGCACACACACACAACGCATGAGCTTGTGGAGATGTGGTGAGGTGGGAGGCGTCTTCAAGGTGCGGCTAGGTGATGAACCAGTAAAACAATCTCAGGAATGGCTTTGTCCCACAGTCGAGGCTGTTTGCCACGCTCACTAGGTGCTGCCGACGGACTCTGACACAGGCGTCCAGGTGCACAAAGCACTTTTCAACAAGCAGTTACTGCTCCTCTGCTCTTCACCGCCTTAAAGGCTTCACGTTGTTGGGCGGCTCTGCACTCTTCACTTGGCTTCACTTGGTAGGATTGCAATGAAAAGCTGTGTGAATTCAAGCCTACAGTTCAAATTGATGCCATTCCACTGAGCTACTGGTATTTTTCACTTTTTTCAAAATTTGCTTGCAACAGCTTAAATTTGCAGCTGTTGTCATGTCGACGGTCGAGTCTTTCTGCCTGAACCTCCCCACCATCATCCATGCCCACGCAGTCCCTCCTTCCCTCGCTTTTTCTGTCATGCCGCCGACTGCAAATCGCAATGCAATCCGAAAGCAAAAGGCGAAGCTGTGCTAGGCGAAGTAGAAGTGGAATGCGCTAATTTCACTGATGAGGGACTATTCTAAGGAGGCAACACCCCTTGGATATCGCATCTTTTGGCTGACAAAGTGTATCAGGCATTCTTATCCGCGGAGAAGAGAAATAGACTGCACCACAGTCTACAACGGGCACGCCTTCTGCATTCCTGACCGCAATCGCAGCATTTCTCGTCAGAAGAAGGCAGTGCAGCATGTCACTGGACTGCCAAAAGCCGATGATTGTGCGTCCGTGACGTTCAGGTCTGCTATCGCTCCAATGCCCGTCTTCACTTGTTGCTGCCTCCAAGTCGACCCTCGCAGTGCCCGTACCAAAGGACAAGAACATTTCCCATGAAACTGCAGAGGTGCTCCAACACCACGCAGTAACACCGGGTTGGCAAACGAAGCTCCAGACAACGAAGAAGGCGCAATCGAAAACAACGTCTCCGGCACAAGGATATGGCGATCGAAGTGATCCAAATCATAAGCAGCCTTCCTCTGTTTCTCTTTCGCTTCACTTTCCGCCTATTTTAAGACTGGGAGATGGCATTTCACTTCGCTGTGTTGGAGAAAACACCTCTCTTTGACATGCGATTTCGTTTGTCTTTGGAGGCTCTGCGGAAACATTCGCCACCGCAAATAATTCCCTAGGTAATCTGAGTTGGTGAGAGAATTGCTAGGAGAAATTTGCCCTGCGATTGTCCTGGAGCTCCAAACTTCACCCTCCTTTCGGCCCTTAAAGGTGACAGAAAAAATATTGGTTTGTGCACGAGAAGTGGTGACACCTACCACTTCTGTCTCGCGATCCCCACGAGAGGAAAAACCACCGTCAACCATCAAGCACAGAGTTCTCGATCCCCACGAGTCTCCCAAATGCGCCAGTCTTGCGGTCCTCCGTCTGGACTCACAGCCGCAGTGTTGGAAAGGGCGCCTTGAGACATTTCTCCACGTCGAGAAGGAGCGGTTGTGCCGAGTGGGGAAGGGAAACTCGCAACCAGAAATCAGTCACTTGGGGAATTCCAGTGCACACAGCTGTTTACATAAGCAAGGAATTCAGGGGTGCAAACCGACATTCGCAGGAGGCCGTTCACATAACCAGGCGATTAGTTGTTAGGATGGCAGTGGTCAGCACATTCCACACTCGGAACTGAACAGATTAGCGCCACCAGGGGCGATGCTCTGAAGAGGCACGTAATCGGTGGTACAAATATGCAAACTACCCAACATCTGCCTTTCCTTCCCTGAATCGTGGCTTCCGACATGCCCATCAACTCAAGAAACGACCAAAACTTCTCCTGTTAGGGACTAGCGCTACAAACATGTGAAGTGTGTTTCCTGCCACCTTTTGAGGCCTGCAGCAGGTCGTCGACCGATCGCTGGACTCTTCATCTGTGTGAAGGCGGTGTAGGCCACAAGACTCCAAACGCCATGCCGCAAGGCCAACTTCCACAGTCGAACATCCTCATTGACGTTTCCGTGGGAAAAGAATGGTAGCGGCGTGTAGCGACAAGTCACTCATCGAAAGCAACGTAGCTCCCATTCACAGTGAATGGGACGGAAAAGCCAACAAGACAAGAAACGAGTGGAATGCGTTGGAAAATAACAGAAGTTGTTATTGCTGCGACCAAGTAGAAAGTAGAACTATTTCGCAGGCATCGAGTTCAATAAGAAATGAGTCCCCAAATGAAGTGCGGGAACGATGAACACACTCATTCGTTGAGGCTTGTGCAAGTGGCCCAAGTCAGTGCAAACACCTCGTCTCTAAGTCGTCTGCTGGAAGTAGTTTAAGTAGCAACTGGTTATAAGTCTGCCCGGAGGCCAAACCAATGCTGTCGGGCCATTGCCGACGCTACAATGGACGACAGAACACGGCCCCAACGCAACATGGTTAGTCAGTCCCAAGTCAACGCGAGTCCAGCCTCCAAAATACACGGTAGTGCACAGTGAAGCTCGTGGGGGGCAGAGTTTACCTCATTCCTGTCAACGCCTGATTAAAACACCCACCACTCATGGATGACTTGGCAGAATGACTGCATTCGGGTAAGATTGTACCGAATGCCATTTGAAACGCCAGTGCTTCGGTACCCGAAATCTCACGCTTTTTAGCTGCATACAATGCGCAATTCTGCTGCAAATCCGTAAGACACAAATCCTTTGCCCGTGAAGAGAAGTTAGGAGGAGGCACTAGAACGCGCACAGAATTGAGGCTAATGGTATTATCGGACCACGAATATAAAAAGAAACGTTTGCTAAGTCATAAATTGACCCACCTTTTCCACTAGCACCAGGCAGTGTGACATCATTGAAGCGACGGCACAGAACTTTGCGATTAATTGGTAAGTAGTTTGATGCTTGTCTACTCCAACTCGGGTTCTCAATTCCTCATCACCTGCCTTTGTGGTAGGTCTTTTCCGTGGCTTCGTGTTAGATATTAATGTCCTCGGAAGTGACCCGCAAACCAACGGGAGATGGTGGGGGCATTTCCAATGCACTGCTAAACACCTCTTCATTGCTACAAGCTCTCTACGGAGCATTTGCACTTCACCGGAACTGATACTAATCAGACACGAAAATCAAGCGTGTCTATGAGCTTCACATAGACAGTGGTGTAAAAGAATGGAAGTACAACCAGAAGCCCAGCATAGTTTTTATCATCATGCGACAAACAAAGTGGAAAAATTCGAGGCAAATTAAAAGCTGGCTGACGGCAATACATGAAAACAGGGGATACCAACTGGACTAGAGTTATGCCCTCTTTTTTCAAGGAAGTCTTGGGGCGCCACACTGACCGCATCAGAAAGCGGACCCGACTTTATAGGATTTATATCCCCACTTATACAGCTTGTGACAAACTGTAATAGTGTAAAATAAGAGTATGGGTTGCGGACGGGAGACTCTACTTCATTTCAAAACGGAAGGACTGGGAACGACTTCTGTCCTCGCCATCTGTCTTATCCCCGTGTTCTGCAAGTGAATCATTAATAACTGGAGAGACACAAACCGTGATATCCCTGTTACACCTGCTTAGTGAGGCCAGTGCTCCAATATTTTTCTATAGCCGCGCTGGTGATCGGTAGAGTCTCTTACACCCAACTCTTTTTCCGAACCGGAGGTGGGCCCATGTACAGTTCAATTTCCATCTTTTGCCTTTAGGGAAGCCTTGTGACGCTGCCAGAGGATTCATTTTTTTGAAACAGAAGAATAATAGAACAGAGCATTGGCATACAACTTAACTAAAAAACTATATACCAAGCTTATTTAGAAGCGCTTTGGATATATTGCAGATCTATGATGTTTTGCAAGCTTCAGTAATGTTGCCATTTTTAATAAGTGAGTTGGAATGGATAGTGGAAAGAATGATAGCCTTGTGCCGCGTTAAAGAAAACGGCTGTTTATTTATTTGTAACTAAAGAACATGGACGTCAAATACTGATCCTTAGTCGGTTTGTGGCTTTAAGTACCACTTACACATGCAGGCGATTCTTCCTCTTCTTCTCCCCTTTTTGACCTCTCCTTCCATGAGAGTGGTAAATACTTTCAGACCTCTTTATATCAGTTGCACAGAAGATTTGTGATAGCAAAACCAAGGCAGTTAAGTCAGGGATATCTAGGAGTCCAGACAGTGACCATTCCCCAACACGGCTTCGTTTAAACTGACTTCTAACTTCTCAATTACGAAGTCATTTTTAAACGACGTAAGCATTACAGCTAACAACGAGGCGTCCGGAGACTTCCTTGAGGGCAAAGAAAGACGATTTTATTGGCTAGAGGATGGATTAGGGTTATCATTACGGCTCATCAGAGAGCCCGCCTACCCGTCGGCCTAGCCGCCGAAGGTTGAAATTATGAACCATTTATAATACCAGAAATTTAAATCTTAAAAAAATTAAGAAAAAAACAAGCTCAAAAAAATTTTAGGACATTGAATATTTTTTAAGTCACAGAAAAAAGTGCAAACACTTACGCGGAGTCTAATGTTTTAATGAGCAAACGGTCGGTCACCTTGAGTAACTGAACCTTGACAACGATGGTACGAAAATACAACCAGTGTTACTTCGCCCGTTTAGGTCGATGCTGTCAAAGTCCTGATAACTGCTCCCACCCGACCTGAGGCCTACGATTTGGTTCTCTTTATAGGTCAGGGAGGAATGTTTGGGCGAGACCAGCCTGTCACAATAGCCCTTTACGACCTGTTTGCCCAGGATTCGCATTTACAGTGGCTTGTTAATGAAGCGTTGGACAGTGGATTGGAACCCTTGGAGGATATTTACGCAACCACCGACCCAGAGCTTGCATTCCAGAACGTCGATGTGATGATCATATTAGACACAATCGAGGCGGCTTCCTATGCCCATAAGAACGAGAGGCTTAGACAGTGCTGGCAGATTTACAGTCGTCACGGCGAATATCTCGACAAATATGGCAAGCAAACTACTAAGATTGTAGTCGCCGGTGATCCAGTTAATACAAATGCCTTTATTTTAAGTAAATATGTCCCATCTTTGCCCGAATACTGCATAACAGGCTTGGTACGGATGGATCAAAACAGAGCAACATTCCAAGTATGTAAAGGCGAATACGCAAAACATCTCATCATGTAGGTCGCCAATAAGCTCAACGTACCTACAGAAGCTGTAAAAAATGTTCTGATCTGGGGAAATGCAGGACCTGGCGTCTTCGTCGACATAACTCATTCTACGGTCCGAATGGAAAATGGCACAATTAAACCCGCAATAGAATTAATCAACAACGAACACTGGATGAAATATATTCTTCAACCATACGTTCAAAGTAGGAGTTCTGAATGTGCTTCTGCTGACTCAATTGCTATTTTAAAAGCCAAAGCCATAATAGATCACGTCAATGACCTATGGTTTGGGACAAATGAGGTAGGAGGATGTCTTTTCAAATTTTTACGCTAGAATTGGACGTCAATGGTGCTTCGAAGCAACGGAGAGTACGGGGCGCCAGTCGGTTTCTTCTCAGGATATCCAGTCATTATTCCAGGATCCAAAGAAAACCCCAAAATTGTGGCGGATTTGACATTTGACGATTGGAGTGAGTCGCAGTTTGAAAGGACGACTCACGAAATGGTCGACTTTGAAAAACGCATCCTACAGCTGTGTGAATGTGGAGAAACTGTCACCGATGACTTGTAGATAAGTTAATCTGTTTTGGCTTACAAAAAGAAACACACTAAGACACCACCACTTTATTCATTAACCTGCCTAACATTCACGTTCAATCGGGTGGTGAGAACGTACTTTTCCAGGTTTTCGCGAATCCCATCCTCTCCGGATCGCTTTTTAAATGCAGCGAGGAGGCTTGGGAAAAAATCATGAGACAGACATTGGGAAGGATTTCGCCATGACAACAAGCGAGGAACAGCATGATAGGCCAATCTGCTATGACCTCCAGTCACCATAACATCACCATTCTGTAGCACAATGGGAACGATAGTCTTCGGTACATTACCAATATTTCCATGAGGCAAGCATCCCGGGATGTATTTTGAAGCCTCCAAAAGGAATATACTCGGACAGCCAAGACTATTCTCTACTGGTTTTAGTATCACCGTAGGCTTACCTGACTGATATTAGAGGCGCGCGCTTGCAAACCTCAGAGTCATCAATGTGGAATCCCATAGTGGTCTTTTTACGATAGTAGTTGACAATTGATGCCTCAGGAACAAAATTATCATAGTATGATCTTTGAGTAAGTAGGTCCTGTCTGTCACCAACCACTTCAGACATTATCGATGCTATTGATTTGAAGAAATCACCGCACTTTGTTGGAAACTGTGATTGACAACCCGGGGGATATACTTTGTTATCCCAATCGTAATGATAGCCGAGAGTGATCCAACGTAGCCGGTCCAAAAGTTGACTGGTTTTGCATGGATTTGAAAACTCAATAAAATTCCTAAACCATAAATCAGAATCGATCTTTGCCTCCAAGAGATTATTTCTTGCACTGGAAGCAAGAGGCCAGTCAAAAAGAGCTTCTTCGTAAAAGGACAAAAAGGCAGATTCTGCGATAGCGGATCGAAGGAGAAAGAATTCCTCAGCGAAATTGTACTGCAAGGTGAAGGACGGTTCCAAGAAGGGATTATTGTCATCTAAGCAAGGATGGATCTTATTCATAATAGTTACTAGTTATTGTTGTCGTAGTCACAAAAGAGCTCAAAGCCGTCTCTAGGTTTTCCAGCTGTTTCAGATCATCAGGGAAACATTTGTAAAACTTAAAAACTCGCTTGCGTTCCTCAGTCTCCACAAAATCGGTAGACATTCTATGAGAGAGGGGACTCATCTATTAAGCAATTTAATATAACCGGAATAGCTATAAACGGAAACAGTCACGCAAATATAAACAACTCATTTTTACTCAGGAAATTTTTATTCAAAATAGCGCAGTGATGGGGTGCGAAATCACGAGGAAGATTGACTTGCAAGGAAAAAAAAGTTGCCTCGAATTTTGAGGCGAAAACGGCAACTAACTCGTGCCGATCCCTACAGCCGTTATTTAAAAGCCGACCGGTGGTTCTACACATTTCTGCTGCAGGTGGTGTGAAACAAAACCGAGGAAAGTGCAGTGGTCACAACTACTTTTCACATGCTTCAAATGCAGGACAATTTTGAGAAAGATAATTTGCATTCTAGCCAAACCTCCTGAACCTGAGTCGCGACGGCGATGTTTCTATCCACAGGCCAGCTGGGTGCATGGACAAGAAAAACAGAGCCCTTTACCATATCCGTGTGCTGTCCGAAATATCTGGTAGCAACTCGTTCGTAGAAATAAGCAATAAAGGTGAAAACATTACTTTCTGGGCTACGTGCACAACACGGTTTAAAATACCCCTAAACGGCAGAAAAATAACGCCATAGCGCAATATCCTACTGTCAGGCCCTAAAATTGACGATGCTTACACGACAAGACAAAGGTATCGAATTCCAAGTCTGATTTCATGAATTGACCTCGAATTTGACCATGCACCATTCGCCTCTCGGCCTCAACGTAGGTCATGTAGCACGGCATCATTTACCTCATCGTAAAAAAATGCCCGTTAAATGAAATTAATTCCTACTGGAAAAACCCAAAACTTATCAAGCCTGTCATAAAACTATGAAAAGCATCCCCAAAGTCGTAGTTTTTAGAATAAAAAAGGACGAATTTTCCAATGAAAGAGTACCTTCATTAAGGCTGAGGCAAAGGAATGGGAAACTTATTGTAACAACTTCGGCACCAGCATCGAATCCGTGCAGTGCTGATCCGGAAAAACACTGTGTAAAAACTGACCTGAATATACATATTACACATGCAGCAACAACCGACCAGAAGAAAGGAGGGAGAGAAAATGTTTCATTCGAGTTGAGCGGCCAAGATGCTAACCATCTAAAGCGTAGTTCTAGAATACCACTTCGCTGGGTATCGTAAAATTTGATAGTTACTGCGTTAGTTGCTATTTTCTATAAAATTCAATTTTTTACGTTTTAATGGGAACCTTGTCTATAATACACCTTTTAAATTCACTGTACTAATGGTACTTTATAAGCAATGTTCGAAAATCACCCGTGTTTTAAAGCTTTTAGACCAATTACTATAGAAAAGATTGAAACCTATGAAAGAGGTGCCCGTAACTTGCCTTAACTCTCATGGCATAATCGACCTATGAAGCATGAAATATCATTGCTTTCTCTCTCCTGCAAACAGTAGCGCCAATTTTGCAATCCTTTTCAATTATTGCATGACGCAGATCCTAAAATACTGGAAGTGGCAAAAACACTAGTGTTATAGTACATAAGTTGGAAATTGAAAAGTGAATCCATGCTAACAGTGCAGACGAATATTCACCCATCGGTGCCTGGATCTGAACTCGCCTAGTTGGTATTCTCGAGGTTGCTTGATTTTATATATTCGCAAGACTTCCTTACTTCTCGTGAATATGACTTCATTTAATTCGCTGGCCACAATTCACAATATTTTGACAGTTTTACGCTTTGCAGCTGTAAAGTTAAACTTGGTATTTTTGGCCACGTACTCAAAATTAACCAAAATAGATTCTACTTAGTTATTAAAAACCTACTCTTATTCATGTACAGAAGCAAAAATTGGCTATAGCACAATGTTAACAATTTTGTGACATGTAAGTAGCTGGGTTCTTAGTCGAGCTGAGTCATGACCAGTGGCTTATTGAAATAATACAGCAGACGGAATGTGCTGTAAAATATCTTGTGTACGAGCCTGGATACAATAGGGCTACAGTTAGGGTAGTCTGCAGACGAATACTTCAGGACAGACTCCAAAGCTTGACGACTTGTACTAGTAAGCACTGGAGTACAGTTAATTCATTGGCACCGCCAAAAACCATCATAATACACTCCTTAAAAATTTGCGATTGTTAGCATTATGTCGTTTATAGGCGTGCTTGAACGGTCCGCAATTGAGAGCAGCAAATTCTTGACGAACGAACAAGAATTCTATGCTCCACAATTTTTTCTTGTGTGCGTCTAAGGCAACAATTACAAAAACTTTGGAACTCAACTGTGTTTTAGAGTTGTAGACATCTTTGGTTTGTTAAGGGAAACACTTTGCTTAGCGCATAAATGATTAATTAATTATGGCGCAGAAACATCAAATTTTGAATGTAACTACTCATCTCTGTTCGTTTCTAATTGCGGTGTTATTCCTTTTTAGTCTTTAAAATAGTCAAATTTTAATTTGGCCTGTTGTTTATTTCGATCATTTTACCTTCTAGAGACCCTAGATTTTTTGCACTCATGCACTTTAGGTTGGACAAACCGTACTACTGCATTTTATAAGTAGCCAATAAAATAAACCTTAGATAATTATTGCCCTAACGTTAGACGGAAAATAATTTTACCCGAAATATTTCTGTGATATCTCTTTTAAAGGCGTCATGGAATCTAAGCAAGTCTATTTTTAGAGCTGCCTAGGTGTTGGGGGATTACAACATTGTCCAGAGTTGTTCCGCTACGGATACGCACGCACAAAAAATTCCTTGTAATATCGGCAGCATGACCGACAATATCAACATCGGATGACCGTGTTATGGAACAGGTGATCCTCTGCATGACGAAACAGAGAATCGCCTGTTACCTGAGCTGCAAAGCTATTTTACCACGTCCGGCAGCATACACCTGGAGTCTACTCAACTACAAATCAGTAACTTTGTAGAGCAGGTAATAAGTATCACTATTAAAGTTATGTTCCTCGTCATTGCATTTACGTGTGACTAAAAAAGCCTCGTAACTGCTCGATCTTGATGGATGCCTTGAGGCTGAAGAGCCCGATCGTCATCTGTAATAACCCAAGCATTCACACCAGGCATTTCGGTATTTGTGAAGCCTCCATTGAAATCTTTACCAAAAAATCGGGTGAACATTTAATCAGCCAAATGTTTTCACAGAACGTTTTTCAACCACACTAAACGCGTAGTGTAATAAGTAGCACAAAAACGGAGTAATAATTAATTCACCTTTTTGCTGCAATGCGTAACACCGCTTTGGCACTCCTGCCTTTGCCTGCCATGTGACTGAGCCTCCAGACGGCTTGCTACGTAAAGGCAAGCGACAGTTGGAAACTACTGCTTCACGCAAGCTGAACTTACTGCCATTTGGAAGTACTTCTCCCCTCAAACCTGTCCATCCCATCAAAAATGGGAGCGGCATCGATTGCTGGACAATCCTGTTTCCTTCTGCACCATTAATGATTTGAGTCTGGAGTTTCTCTGAGCCAGTTTCGCAAAATCTTGCATCGCTCCTTGAGCTAGGGCTCAGTACAGACTCTCCTCCTCTACCTCTTACCCCATCTGTTGCCGTCTTCTTCTTCCATAAATGCGATTAAATATATTGAGCCTTTATTCCTGATGGGTCACAAAGGCGAAAAAGTGGAAAGAGAGAATAAATTGGCTCCAAATGATAAAGAAGTGGCAATCATCATCAACTAGTGGGATGGTGAAGACCTGACAACTCATACACAGTCTTTTGCCCCTCTCCTGGGGCTGTCGACGACGTAGGCCGATGTCAGAGTAACGCGAGACAAAGGAGTGTGGTAAAGGTGGAGGTTGTCAATCCAGTGCAGTGATGAGGCCCATCGAAAGCTTTGACGACGGAGCCAGACGTTGTCTGAACTGCCTAACAAGCACAGAGATTTCCTCACAATGATGAAATAAAGGCGCTCAAACAGCGCAGGTTGGAATTGTGTTCTGCGCCATGACCTCTGGGTCAGCCCAGTGGCCCCCTCAGCCTTTCTGTATGTCAGCTAAAGGTATGCACCTCCACACGCTTTCAGTGCGTTGGACGAAGTACAGAGGCATTACCTTTAGTGATAATCGAGGACTTAAAAGAGATAATTTTGTCTACTGAATGGAAAAAGTTGAAAATTTTCGCGTTAACCTTCGTGTTTACCCAAGGCTCTCAAGGCTTCCACACAGAAAGGTGCGTGTGTGCTGGCACTGCTGAACTACTTTTGGACGGCCTAACACACTTCATCATTGGAGTTTGTAGAAAAAAAAGGAAAAGCACAAGTCCCAAGGTATGCTGTCAAATCACGCGTCAGCAGGGTATGCACTTGGCGCTGCCAAAGGCGGGACGATATCGCATGCTTAGCGCCGAAACCACAGATGTGCCACAAACACAATAAAGTCTGCCTAAGTGAAGGGTCAGCTGGTCACACGGTTGTTGGCAGTGTGTGCCTAGTAAACAGTTAGCCAGATGTGCAAGGCAAGCCGGAATTGGAGGGATGTCACAATTTTGGAGTGTGGCGAAAGGCAACCAGGTAACATTCTCATGGGTAGCCTCTAGAGTACCTACAAGCAGCGTTTCTCTTTTATTTTGAAATCAAGGCCGATTAAAGGTCAATTAATCCTTGCTGCAACGGTGTTATTCACCTCTTAAAGACGGTCAAAGCAACGGGCTCCGCCTACCGTTTTAACCACTCGACCTACTGGTAAACGTAAGTAGCGATGGCGACCGATGGTGAGCACCGCCCTTCAGAGGCGCGACAACAAGACCACGACGTCATCGCAAACAGGCACCCGCAGTGAACATGACGAATTTCAGTTGAGCCTCAGACAAGATTAGCCGCGCCATGGGGCTTGGTTTAGACGTGCAGGCAATGTCCGATGGCACATCTCGCCTACCATTCGACTACTCGTACTAACCCGTACTGCGATGATAACGCCATCAACGACGACAAGAGAGCCTACCTAGACGGGAGTTCAGAGCTGGTGTTCCATCCACCCTGGGGGGACAAGCTCAATCTGGACATATCAATTGTACTGCAACTACAGAGTTTGAAATTCCCAAGCATACATAGACACACGCACAAACAGTCAGTGGCAAAAAGTAAGGGGAAGATCGGCGAGGGAGGCAGGGAAGTAGGAGGGGAAGGAGGGAGAGGGAAAGGAAGATGCTGAAGGATAAAAAATCGGCGGGTCTCTTTTGATTGATAAGTTATTGAGAGTCTAGTGACCCTGAACATCATTGTTGGACAACTCATCCTCCGCGCCATCTTCTGCCTCCTCCTCCTTGAGGTTCTCAATAAAGAAAGCCGATGCTAGAGTGATAGTCTGATTTACGGCTTCAAGGGTGCTCTGATTACTCAGGTCCCCCAAAGACGAAGCGTATCCATGGCTTTCCTCCGCGAAAGTGTAGTACCTACATGGGGATGAAGTTACAGGTCATCACCGAATCGCTCGTCCTTTCCATAGTAGATTCTAGATGCCGACCGCTTTGATAAATCAAGGCGTGACCCAGCGCATCGTGCTAAGTGGCAGACTAGGCTACGAGCGATGGCGCGTGACTACAAAACACCAGCTGGTGAGTTGGCTATTTACAAAGGGTTAAGTCACCAGAGCATAACAAGCGCCGAAGTCGCGGCAATGACAACTTTTATTTCTGCAGAAGCCGAGTTCCTTCCCAAGTGTCTCTAATAAACAAGGGTTTGAGGTTTGAAAAGATCTATAAGTGCAGATAAAAGGGTTGCGTGCACCGGGTTGCGCAATAGACGTAGAAACGATAGAGGACTACCCAAACTTCATCCAAATGTGGCAGAAAACGATCTAGTTAACGACAAATTAGCAAGAATCAGCACTTAAGTCTACGCGTATACAGGAAAAGCCCTAAATTGAGCACTCACCTACACCGATCACCAAACGGCCTCTTGTCTAGAATCCTTTTAATAGGCTCGATGGAAGTGTTTTCACCGGAGGGCATAAAGAACACGGGAATAGAGAGCTTTTCAGCATCTTCTGGCTCAAGCGCAAAGCCATCAACTGAAACTCCCGCTAAGTAGCCGTAGTCTCGGGAGCAGCAGGCACGCAGAACCTGTTTTCCACCCCATGAAAAGCCAAGGATACCCAACTTCTTATGGTGCTCTTCGGGAAGGAGAGTTCTGAGGTATGTATTTGCTATAGACAGGAGCTGAATAGATTGAAAGCTAGTTAGACAGTAATTTTCCTTCAAATAAGCCTACGAAAAATGAATAAAAGGTTCATACAGTGGACACATCCTCCCAGCGGCTGACATTCCCCAGCCATTCGGAGAAGACTTCCGAATTCTTTGGAGGAAAGTCATCCAGGGACCATGGTTTACCATGAAAGAAGTCCGGTAAGAGCACATGGGCATTGGTCTGATCGGCAAGCATATCTGCGAAACGGCGAGTATTATTGATATCGAAACCGAAGACGTCATGCACAATAACGATCCCCATACTCGCAGGAGTCAAGCTACCGTTTGAAACTGAGTAGGCACGGGTCTTGTCGGGCAAATCAATCTCTTTTCCACGGCAATGGTAAGTAAAGGGAGGGACTGTTAGATGTTTCGATTCAAGAGACTTGTTGAAACCGGAATCAGATTTATCCTGAGTGAACTCCATCTTTCTAGAAAGGGGAGAAAATTGCACCTATCTCACCGAACACAAATAGAACATGATGCACGTGTAGAAAGCCACTACGGTAAGGACAAAACGCAAAGATTCCTCAAGAAAATTTAATTAATGCTCCCGATATTACATAATAACTTCATAAAAATGTAAAGGTTAGCAAAGCTGTCAACAGGAAACCCATAGGGAAAAGAGCAGAAATCTAGATTTCACGAAGTTCCGCTGGAAGTTCAGCTTTAGGATGTTTGCTTTCAAAATGTAATTTATACGTTTTGGGGTCCGGCATCTGCGTCTTACAGACACAACACGAGTACGTTAATTTAGCCTCTGCTGTCTTCTTGTTATCAGACGGATTCCTCTTTGCATTCTGCCTTTCCTGATTCTTCTTTTGTGACTGAATCTTCTGTAGTCCGCGTGCCATCTTGAGGAACACCGAGTGCCGCGCGAATTAAATAACCTGTTTTACTGAATCGAGTGACCCAATGGGCTACGCGATGTAAAATAACTCATTTTTTGAAGTAAAATGAGTCTTCCTACACATCAATTAAATGCCAGCAACAATATGAAAAATACTAACACCACGCCAATGGTCGGATCCAACCCCAAAAGTGGCGCAGCCGCGGCTAGTAGCCGCCGGCTGCTAGCATTTTATAGACGTCAAACCGGTGCCTGCATTAAAACATAGGGAAAGTTTTTGGTCTTTATCGGTTTTCCGCTTTGTAATTTCATGCAGTCACGATTCAAAATTTTTAACTAGCGATTAATTAATTAATAAAATTTGGTATCAATCGCACTTAATTAATCTAATTAATCTACTTACAGAAAATTAAAGATGCATCCCTTTTTTCATGCATTATGTGGAAAGGATGCATTCTTAGCTAGCAGAACTGAGTTAACCTAAGTGGATGCCAATGACAGTGGATATTTGCAGCCATTCACCAAATTCAGGACCTAGCAATTGAGTAAACGCTGCATGAAATGGGAAGAAGTGCCGATCAAGAAGCCATATATTAGGAGACTATTCAAATCTTTTAAACAGGGCAAAGAAAAACACCTTCCATCAATCATCACAGTGTAGGTAGACCTCAGTTATCACTTGCTAATCACTAACCTCAGCCTTAGAATGCCTTACATGGTGGAATGCTTGCGATCAAAAAAGCAGTCACTTTAATGATAGGAATAAGGCAAACTCGCTTTGAATCTAGACACGCAACACATCTCACCACATCTCATGATGATTTTGAGATGCAGAGGGGATGCTGAGCACATATAGACATTTTGCTATTGGAATTAGTCTTAATCCATTTAAGATTCCGTGTGCCAATTTACCAGTCTCCTTGCCCTAGACTGGTTACTTGATATGCGATGTCTTTGATGGGCCTTAGTAGATGCCTACAGAAATAACAATCACATACGCAGAGTGCAAGAATTTAGGGACACGTTACACATAAGAGCAACAATTACAATACAATTACAATACAACAATACAATTAAATTAAATTCAATTAGAACTCACATAGGACATGCCTATTCTCGCCCACTCATTATCGGAACTCCTAAACGTACACTGGGAACCGATGCCAACTCTTTCCAAACAACCTTTCATTCATTAATTTTTAAGGTCACAGGTAGCGAATTTCAGAGCAGAGTGTGTAACATTTGAGCCCCTACTCCTAGAGTTATGCATAATGGGTCCCATTGTAGCGTCCAGAGACTTTTTGAAGGCAAAAGAGGGCGTAACACTCAAACAGAATGTACAACCCCAACAAATAAGAAAATTAGGACAGCTGGAATGGTCTAAAAGCGAGCCTCAGCTGGGCAAGACAAGGTGGCCTTTGAAGTAGCCGTAACTCATTTTCGTTCCTCTCTTAGGCCAATCTCCTGCGTCCGGTTTGCCGTCTGCTGCAAACGGCGCTTAAAAACCGCCTTGGACCAGCAATACAAGTCATTTGAGTTTACCGTGCAGTTGACATTTGAGACATACTTCAATGGTGCATTGCAAACGATTCACACGAAGGCGAGTTCTGCTTAAAACTATGTCAAGTAAAGCCAAACGATACTCTGCCTCGTAAACATTCTGCGCACGAATGCCCAGTCTTACGCAAATTAGCACACAGATAGTAAAAAATCACAAAAAAAACAATCGAAATGTCCTTGTGATGACATCATTAATGGTTTGTGCACTCATTTAATTTTTCCTTTTATTCGTGCAGCTAACAGCGTCTTTAACCACTAAAATGTCAGCAAGTAGAGGAAATGTAACACCATGTACAAAGACGGTAGGATTTGAGGGATTAAACTGTTTATACTAACCAATTCATTACATTAGCATTGCATAAGACTGTTTTGTCGGTCTAAGTATTTAAGCGTTAATAGGGCTTTAGAAGCACCAGTTCTGCCCGTAATGCAAGTAGGTTCAAGTACACCTCTAAGCAAAAAATTTTTAGGAATTTTAAGCCTTGTGATGAATAGAATTTATCTGCTCCCGATAAAGCGCATGAACGAACAACGTGACTTGTGGCAAACACATTCGGCAACGCTCTTACTCAGTTATTCTACTCTAATCTTGTAAGCATAATTAAATTTAATAAACTTTAGTTTTAAAGCAAAAAACTAACATTATAAGCTGACATCCTAAATAACTTCTTAGTTTTCATTTCTATTTTTG
This sequence comes from Taenia crassiceps, assembly GCA_023375655.1. Lineage (NCBI taxonomy): Eukaryota > Metazoa > Platyhelminthes > Cestoda > Cyclophyllidea > Taeniidae > Taenia > Taenia crassiceps. The sequence continues at coordinate 1,243,281 of JAKROA010000011.1, forward strand.
TCGAAGTCAATGTGCGTTTTGAATTAATCGCGAACTTTTAAACTAGCCAATCGTGGACTTCTTGTCGCGATATGCGTTCATCAGTATAGTGTTTGTATTTAATGAGTGCTCCTGCAATTGTGGGGCTTTAAGAGGAAAATAATTACCCTATTTTACTCCTTTGGTAATTTCCATTGTTCTCCTACTGTATTGGATGAGTATCTTCATTTGAGCATCTGATCGTGCTATTCAGTAATAACTTTCTTGCAAATATTTTGTCTACTCTTAGTGTTAGTCATGTGTCGTATTAGTGTACGAGTGAAACAGCTTTGGAATGTATTCATTGCATTACTGGCGTTTGTTTCCGATTGAATGTCTGATAGTTGAAGCTTGTTTGGCACGGTTGTGTACCCTTTGCGAATGTGTACATGCGTTTCTACTTTTGTCTTTTGGCAAGTCTTTCTTGCATTTTAATTTATATTTTATTAATGCGCTGGTCGGAACATTGCCATTTCTGTAGTCGTCAGATGGATTTGCCTGCGGAAGGCTCGTATCCGGTAACCATAAGCGATGAAGATTTGCTGAATAACTGCCCACCTGTCGAAATCCCACCTCTTGAAATTCCTTTCCATCTTTCTGACGAAAACGGTTCTCGCCTGGTACTGTCTCAAGTCGTTTGCGAGAACTTTAAGTCCTATGGCGGCCGTCGAGTACTTGGCCCTTTCCATAAGAACTTTACTTGTGTCATCGGTCCCAATGGTAGCGGAAAGAGCAACGTCATCGATGCCCTTCTTTTTGTTTTTGGTTTTCGTGCCTCCAAAGTGCGTTCGAAAAAGCTTAGCAGCCTTATTCACAACAGTGATGAACTCCCTAATGTAAATTTCTGTCAAGTCGCTGTGTACTTTCAGCGCATCGTTGATACCGGTAATCATGCCAGCGATTTTGAAGTTGTTCCGGGAAGTGAGTTTGTGGTCTCCCGCAAAGCTTTCAAGGATAATTCAAATTCTTACTATATCAACGATTGCAAAGCCAGTTTTAAAGAAGTCACGGGTCTCCTTCGTCAACATGGCATTGATCTAGATCATAATCGATTCCTTATTTTACAAGGAGAAGTCGAACAGATCTCTCTAATGAAACCCAAAGCTGCAACAGAATATGAAACAGGCTTTCTAGAGTACTTGGAGGTTGGTGGCTGGATAACTTTATTTACTTTCAGGACATTATTGGCTCCAATAGGTTTAAACGTCCGTTGGCCATTTTGGCTGACCGTATTGAGCGGTTGAAGGATATTCGTTTGGAGAAATTGGCGCGTGTCAAAGCGGTAGAGAAGGAGAGGAATGAATTGGAAACGGTAAAAGACGAAGCCGTAGCCTATTTGCGACTGATCAACAAAATGACACGTATTAAGAATGTTATTTATCAGAAAAAACATCATCAAGAACTTGCTAATGAGTCTCGTTTTCGTAAGGAACTCGTCGCTGTGGAACAGCAAGTTGAAGTATTATTTCATTATTATTATTATTGTTATTATTATTATTTCATAGTGATTTTGGCATCTACAAATTCGGGATTTCGTCGTACCTGGCACATCCGCCTTGTTAGTTCAGCCTCGTTTATGCGGTGACACCATTGATTGCACCAGAGGTACCGACAGTAGAAATATGGTTGTGCTTGAGTGTTGGTGAATAGGTGGTCCTCAGTTTGTTTCCTCACCTACGTGATAGCCTGACATAGTTTGTCTCGTCCGAGCAGGATATTAGCGAAGTATAGTATAATTCTGTCTGCGGATCTTAGGGTTATAGGCTCAGCACTCTTATGATATGGTGAGATCGGGTAGTGGAGGAAGTAGTGATGTCCTTTGAAGATAGAATGAGGTCATTGGATGTGTGAATGCAATAGAGTAGGTAGGGTGGGGGGAGGAAGAGGCAGCGACGCATGTAATCCTGAGGATTGTGGTATAGGGTGGGGCGGAGGTGTTATCGTGTAACCTATATCTAGCTTTTGGGATCTCTGACAGTAATTCCTCAATCCTCCAGGAATTCGTCAAGGAGGTAAAACACCTATTAGAGGAGTTGCATAAGCTCAAATCCAAACGTGATGAGGACGAAAAACGAGCCTCCATTCTTCAGGAGCAACACAGAGCTGCCAAGTCTCGATTTGCAGGATACGAGGCTGAGGACAGTCGAATGCGTGATGAGCACGCTCACCTCAAATCCCAGGGTAAAAAGACCGTAAAAGCGTTAGCAGCAGAGCGCAAGAAGCTTGATGAGATCCGTCGCTTACCAGAAGAGGCAGAGGAGCGAAGAGAGACTCTGAAAGCGCAGCTAGCCGAGTTGGAAGCGAATCGGGCGAAACAGGAGGCGATATATAAGGAGACGATGGACATTCTGACACAGGAAACAGCTCCGCTGCGGAAGAAGATGGAAGAAGCTGAAGCAGCTTTGGCACCAGTGCAGAAGGCGGCAGATAAGGCCACTTCTAAGCTGGCGATCGCTCGGCAAGAGCTGGATCTCGCAATGTCGGCAGTGAGACGGGAGGAAGAGAGGGCGAAAGAGGCACGGGATGGTGCTCAGTTGGCCCAGAATCGATTGAAAGAGCGGGAGCGACAGTTAGCGGACGCGAGGCGCAATGTTACGCCGCAGCAGTTAAAGGAACTTCAAAAAGTGAAGAGTGAGGTAGAGCGGGTTGGAGCTGAGGAGAAGCAACTAATTGAGCGAGTTAACCAACTTAGATCCTCTTTGGTGGAGGCCAAGTCCTCCTTCCAAGTAAGCCTTTTCATTAGTTTAGGATGCCGTGCCCCTTTAAAGGATTTCTTTAATTTCGATCAATTTCTCTTCTCAGAGTGACAATTCGCGGAATCGTGTCCTCACCGCTCTTTCCTCAGCAGCCCAGGAGGGGAAACTAGAGGGTGTTCTTGGACGTTTGGGAGATTTGGGTGTGATTCCCCAGAAATACGACGTCGCGATATCCACCTCTTGTGGTGCGTTAGACCACATTGTTGTGGAGACAATGGAACTTGCCCAAAGAGCTGTTGAGTATTTGAAGAAGTACAACCTTGGCCAGGCGTCTTTTATCGGTGAGGCTTGAATTTTTCTTTAATTCATTCAGTCATGTTTCCACTCCAATAACAAATTAACTAGCTATCTATTTCCCCTTTTTATCAAGTTTATCCTTCAGCTATCGATGGCAACCCCCTCCCCCTCCCCTCCCCCTCCATTTCTTCATCCATCACTTTTGAGTTACTTAATTTTTTCGAACCTCCCTGGGTCCTAAATCCTGATCCGCTACTCGGAAATGATCAACCCAATTTCAGTCGGTCTGAATCTATCCTGTTACCCATGCATTCTACCTTGACAACATGAAGGGCGCTAGCAAACCATGAGTACATCTGTTTATATCCGAGTGTTATCTGTTTACTCGTAATTGCTTAGTAGGATCAAAAGAGGGAGGTTTTTTTCTAGCTTTGGATAAGATGGAACGTTGGACGATCGAAGCGGCTAAGCCGTTTGTTGGCCCAGTGCCATCGGCCCAGCGGCTCTTCGATTTGGTGGACACTTCTATGAATCCCAGAGTAAAACCATGCTTCTACTTCGCCCTCCGTAACACCCTCATCGCGGATAACTTGGACGTGGCGGTGGGCTGGGCATTCAAGCATAAACAGCGTTTTAGAGTCGTCACTCTCCAGGTTCGTGCATTTAGCTTAAAACATCTGTCCCTCTTGAATCTGGTTTTTATCGTTGCGCTGGGCATCTAACGTAGATCAGTCACTTCACCTTTCTCTATGCTATTACTCTATTCCATTTATTCCTGATTCTTCCTTCCAGGATCTATACATCTGCCCCAGATCGATTCCTCATGTGGTCTGGATCTGCAACGAAATTATGAACCGCACATTCATCCTCTATAAATAATTTCCGGTATTATTAATAGAACAGATTTATCCTCTTTTTACCACCTAGACGTGCAGAATGGTCTACTTTATCCGATAGCGTCCATTCATTAGTAAAATATCTACCCTTTCCGGTCCCGTCTGTAAATCTATCTACTTATTCTGCATCTAATCACCAGCAGTGGTCTGCCTCGGCTTAATGAATGGATCAATCATTATGGACACCTTTTGGTCGCATTTACAGTGCGGCTTGTGCATTCATTTTTCGCTAGGGTCAGTTGATAGAAACATCGGGAGCTATGTCCGGTGGCGGCAGTGGACGTCCAATCTCTGGACGCATGAACACAGACTCTCAGAAGGCGCGTCGTCGTAGTAGCGGTGTGCCCCTTTGTACAGAGGCGTTCATCACGGGGAAGGAGGAGGAGCTCGCCGTTTGCGAGGTTCGTCTTAGGGACGCTCAGCAGCGTCGTGAACAACTTGAAGATACTGAGGCTCAGCTCTCGCAACGCATTCAGGAGGCTCAACGAGTAGTCACGAGGTGTCAGGTAGGCTTATTGATCGGCGTACTTCGGAAATTATCAGCCTATTTTGAAATATGATTGTTCTGGCAGAACGAAATAGAACGACTACGCGAGGAGGCAGAGGTGCTAGGACAGGAAGCGGAACAGGCAGAAGTTCGCGCGGCACATACGGGACCTTCGGCAGAGGAACGTGATAGAATGGAGAGATTAGTGGCTAATTTAGAGCGTATCCATGTTAGTAAGGCGGAAAAGGCGGAAGAGTTGCGTAGACGGGTGGATGAAGTTAAAACGGCTCTAGTGGATGCTGGCTCCGCGAGACTCGCCGCTGTTCGATCAAGGGTTGGACTGGTGGAGTCGAAGATTAAGGAGGTGAGGTTGAGTCAGGGCTAGTATGCTTGCTCATCCAATGCACTATTGTTGTTGGAATCTGATTGCGATCTCTTTATCCAACCTACCAACTTTGATCTTTTTTGTGTTCAACAATATATTCTGAGTCCTTGGAAATGCAGTAATCCCCAGCCTCTGGCTTGACCACAGGATATTGCAGCCACTCGTACCGATTTCACGCGTTTGTTTAACTCACTAGTTTTGCTATTTTCTTTTTGTTCTCTACTCTCTGCAGACTAATGATCTCTTTACGAAGCTCGAGGTGGACATCAAGTCGGCGCATCGCAACCAGGCAAAGTGCGAGGCGAAGGTGAAGGCCTACGAGGAAGAGGTGGAGACCCTTAAGGAGAAACTCATCGCTATCGAGGCTCGCATGGTGGAGATTGAAAAGACCGCCAAGATCTGCATGGATGAGTTTCAGGAGCTTCAAAAGACGGTGAGTCTCTGAATTTCCACTTCTTCCCTTTGAATGCCAAGGTGTCGAATTTGTTTTTTCTATGTTTCTGAATGAGTCATGTCAAAATGTTAACGTTATCAGTTTGTTACTCATCCGCGTAGATCAAGGACCTTACTCAAGGCTTGTCGGCAATTGGTGAGGCAATTGAGAAGGTGGAGACCGCATTGGCCACCAGCCGAAAGGCAGAGGGAGCGGCGCAGCGCAAGGCCGAGGAACTCCGCACTCAGGCCAAGGAAGCCGGAGGGCGGGCGCGAGGGTGGCAGATTAAACTGCGCTCCCTCCGACTCCACACCATCGAAGATGACGATGACGACGATGGGGAAGAGGGGACGGCGGAAGACAGTGCTGAAGGCAGCAGGCGCGGGAGCCAATCAGTGGATGATGTGACATCCAACTCCATATACTCGGGTCCTGCTGATATTTCCTCCTCTTCAAAGGAGAGGAGTTTGAAGTTACCTGTTTATACGGAGGAGCAATTGGCTGGTGAGTGCTTATCTTAATCGCCCGTTTCTTGTTTTTTTGAGACTTTGAAATCGGGGTTTCATTTGAGTTTTATCATTATCTGCAGCTGAAATGCAGTGCAATGGAATGTCCAACTGTGTTGGATGGCTAAATCAATCCTCTGTTCCTAATTCCTTCACTTATAGAAATGAAGGTGAACGAAGCGGAAGTGAACCGTTTGGAGGAGCAGACAGCAGCTATGGCACCAAATATGTCTGCCATCGAACAGTACCGTAAGAAGGTCGATCTCTACCTCAAACGGGTGGCCGAGTTGGATCAGGTCACTGAACTGCGATCTGAGCAGTTGCGTCAGGAGGCCGACGCCAGAGCCAGGCGCCTAAGTGAATTCATGAGTGGTTTTAACATCATTACAACACGATTGAAAGAAATGTACCAGATGCTCACGCAGGGTATGTCCGTTCCAGCACCTTTCATTATCATTAATTTAAATCTTAGGAGGTGATGCAGAACTGGAGTTGATAGACTCACTGGATCCCTTCTCTGAGGGCATTGTTTTCAGCGTCCGCCCACCAAAAAAGACATGGAAGAGTATTGCAAATCTATCCGGAGGAGAGAAGACTCTTTCTTCCTTAGCCCTGGTCTTCGCTCTTCACCACTATAAACCTACACCACTCTATGTGATGGATGAGATAGACGCGGCTTTGGATTTCAAAAACGTCTCAATCGTGGGCAACTATGTAGTGGAGAGGACGAAGAACGCACAATTTGTCATTATTTCGTTACGAAACAACATGTTTGAGCTAGCGGACAGGTTGGTGGGGATTTATAAGACCCACAACATTACCAAATCGATTGCGCTGGACTGTGCAAGTCTGTCAAAGCGGTTAGAGGCCGCGGTGGCTGCGAGGTTGGGAACCAGAACACAGAGCGATCCTGATCATCAATGTACTGTGCTCTTTTTAATATCTTGAGCTGATTCATGTTTTTAAATAGGATTTACTTGTTCGATATTGTTCTTTTAAGGTGTTCCACCCAAACAAGTGGAGGCCAGCAAATTAGCGACTGCAATGGAGTCGACCGAGGTGGAGCAAGCGAGAAGTAATTGCAGTACCGATTCTGCGGAAACATTTGTTCCCCAAATGAACTGAGAGGGGACCATATTTTACACTTTTACACATTCTGTGTGAATCCTTAATGTCCAAGGAACCGTTGTACAGTTTTGCGAAGCGTGTGCTTGCACTGTCAGATTTTGTTGGCTTTGGGGGGTGAGCGCTTTTGCCCGCCTCGGGGATTTCGATGTTCGTCGAGGCGGGCGGGGGGAAGGTAAGGCTCGAGGTTCTACATCGTCTTTCCAGCTTCGGATTGCTTCGCCTCACGGTAGCCGTGCTTAGTTTTCTAAATTGGCACAATATATTAGCAGAAGGTCCTAATTTCTTTCAGACAAAAAATGAATCTTCTAAATACGAAACATAACTATTTAAAACACATGGGTTAAGTAAAATATTCCTAAATATTTTAAAAACAGCTCTAATTTTGTGTTAGCAAGTATTTATATGCAAAGAGCAGGATCCAAAACATGATTAAATGTTACGGGTTATATTAAACAAACACTCAAGGTGGTTTCTGTTGCCGTATTTTTCGGAAAAGTCGGTTAGTCATTCTGAGTGGGTGGGTTTGCCTTTGCCAGTGAGCGTAGGTTGTGAATCGTATGATTCGTTTGTACCTTTTCACCTGGATTTTCTATTTTACCCGATCTCGGTTAAAATGCTCTGTGTTCTTACCAAAACACTGCAAAGCCTTTAAATAATGGCATGTGCATGTCTTGACCACTTACAATTATAAGGTTTTGGTTAAGAGCCTCATATTGCAGATCTGGTATGGCGTTAACATCCGCGGCTGGTTTCATCTCATTGTTGGATGACGAGCGGCAAGATATTAAAGTATTTCTGCGTTACTAAGATGTAATTCTAAAGGCTTTTGCTCTGAAACGCTTGACTGACCTGGTGGATGAGTTTTGGGCCGAGATATCCGAGTCAGTTGATAAGATTGAAATACTATATGAGGATACCACCTTTGCATACCACAAAGCTGCTGCTCTTCTTGCGTCGAAAGTTTATTTTAATCTTGGTGAGTACGACGATGCTCTCCACTTTGCCCTTTGTGCTGAGGAATTATTCGACCCTAATGCGAAGTCGGAGTACGTCAGAACAATGATAAGTGAGCTCTCCCATTGTGGCTGACATGGTTTTAGCGAAATGCATTGACAAATACACGTCGATTCGAGCCGAGGAAGAAAATGATTCCGGCCATAAGCCCACTGCAAAGGATTTAAAATCAAGTGGAAGGAAATGGTCTGTCGGTGATGGCAGTACCTATTTCCAACTTGAAACAGTTGTGAACCGGATGTTTAACAGGTGTTTTGCACACAAGCAATTCAAACAAGCACTTGGTATTGCTATTGAGACGAGAAGGTAGGCTCGTACAATTGACTTGGATTTTGTTTCAGGGAGGATACTTTCGAACAAGCTATCATGCTTGCGGAGGACCGTGATGACATGTTGCGTTACGCTCTCAAAGTGGTGCTTACACTTGTAGATAGTGTTAAACTGCGCAATCGCCTGCTAAACATTCTTGTTCGTATATACAGTAAAAATCCGACACCTGCGGATTCCGTTCATATCTGTCAATGTCTCGTTCTCATGGATGACTCAAAAGTAACTGAAAAAAATAGTAGAGAATTTGACTTAAATGGGTTGAACTTAATTCGCCGTCTTGGTGTGTAGGCCACTGCTGAGGCACTCGAAGGTTTGATTTTACTCTCCGAAGAGGCAGCTGTTACTGCTTACCAGATCGGTTTTGATCTCTACGAAAATGCCACGCAACAGTTTTTGCATAAGGTGTCCGATGCTCTATCTCATAGTGAGAAAATTGGACATTTGATGGTGTGTCAAAAACCCGCTGGAAACGAGGAGGGGGATACGAAGAAGCCGGAAGAGGGAGCTACTGGTGAACCCGGTCCCGCCGATCAGCCTTCTGAGGAGGAGTTTAAAGTCGATCTATCTAGCGAAGATAAGGCTATCAAAAAGCGTCTCGAACTGCTTAAGAGCATTCTCTCCGGGGATAAGGTGATTTGTTTTGAGAACATTTTGCCACATTCCCGTTTCATGCTTTAAAAATATTTTTTTTTGCTTGTCAGGTGATTGAGCTTCATTTGCAATTCCTTATTCGTAATAATAAGGCCGATTTGCGCTTGCTTGAACGAATTAAGGATGATGTTCGTAATTCGGTTACACACAACGCCACTGTGATTACTAACAGTTTGATGCATTGCGGAACTACTTCGGACCAGTTTCTCCGCGATCATCTCACTTGGCTGGGCAAAGCTGTTAACTGGGCCAAGTTTACAGCAACTGCTACTCTTGGAGTAATACATCGAGGTGGTCACTCTGCCTGCCTTTAATTACCCTTTTTTCAAAAACACTAACTTCTTTTTGGGTAGGAAACGAAAAAGAAGCGCTTCGTCTTATGTCGGCCTACCTCCCGAAGGATTCTAGTGGATCTTCCAGCAGTGTTTACACTGAGGGTGGAGGTCTGTATGCTCTGGGTCTAATCCACGCAAACCACGGCGGCGCAATGACAGGTGGGAATAAGAAACCACTTTAGATTTTCCCATTTCCACATCTTGAGTTGTATTCTTCCAAATTTGGGCTTTTCTTGCGGCTCAGATTACCTTTTGACTCAGTGCAAGGAGGCCATCGCAGAGCCTGTGCGGCACGGTGCCTGTCTGGGTCTTGGCTTGGCCGCTATGGGCACTGGCCGTGAGGACATATACGAACAGATTAAACAGCACCTGTTTCAGGACGATGCCATAACTGGTAAGCTCTTTTATTCCTATTTTAATGAGTCTGCTTATTCGGTCTAATATTTTGGTTCTCAACGGTTGCTTGTCGTCTAACATTCCTCATCCCGTGATTATTTTTTTTACCTCTATTATTTTGTTCTCAGTGAATTCTTATTTTTAAAGCTTATATGCTAATTATTTTGTGCTGCAAGTGGCACCTAAATTTAAACTTTTTGCATCTGCTTCGTTCAAATGTCAATGAGTACTTTAGGCTTGGCTCCATAGGTCCGGGTTGTTCATTTCTAGCCTCCCCAACCTCATACACTTTTGGGTTATTTTGTTTAATGCCCTCTTTGATATTTTGTGCTTCAATACGACGTGGTGTAGGTTGCCAGATTTTAAATTCGATGTTTAGCTTAACTACACCATCGGGTCTGTAACAGCATTTGCATACTCGCATATGAATGCTGTTAAGATGTGATGACGCATTTTCGATTTACGTTTGTCTCAAATATTGGACCATATTTAGCGAATTGTTCGGTACCCCTGGCTAAATTCAGTGCTCAGCTTCGTCATTTTCAGAATGAACGTCAATTGAAAATTGTTGCTGCAATTTCATTTGGCTACCCAGCTCACCTTGTTGATACTCATTCTTTACTAACGATCATTCTACGTCTCAATTGATGCGACACAATAGCGAAGCATCTTAGCATTCTTTTTTCTTTCCATGAAAGTTCATTTCCAGTCAAATTTATGCTTGTTAAAGCTTCCCGTCCAGATGCTCGACATTTATTGCTTTAGGTCATTCTCTTGAGGAACCATCGCCCTCGTGCAAATGTCATTGATGCTGTCAGGAACGAAAACCACTTTCGCTTCCGTCTTTTACCCTCCATGTTACATTTATCCTATCGCGTGCACTAGTGATAAAATTTTCGACTTCGGTTTTAACTTCGCGTGTGGCTGGTCTGCAACCTTTATGAACTTGTTATTACATAGAGATACTTAGTTTGGTCCATGTCATTTATGTCAGCTGAGGTTTTTGGCATTGTCTAAATTCTTCCTTCTCATGAACAGGTGAAGCTGCCGGCCTAGCTATGGGATTGGTGATGTTGGGCACTGGATTTACCACAGCAGTGAACGATCTCCTCAGCTACACGTTGGATACCTCACACGAGAAAATCATGCGTGGTATTGCTCTAGGCATCGCACTCATCATGTACGGCAAACGCGAGGAGGCTGACACACTGATTGGCACCCTCACCCAGGAGACAGACCCCATTCTTCGGTGGAGTGGAATGGCCACCATCGCCATGGCATACTGCGGCACGAATAGCAATTCGGCCATTGAGAAGCTCCTCCATGCTGCTGTCAGCGACACCAACGACGATGTCCGTCGATGGGCTCTTACCGCTCTCGGTTTTGTTATGTTCAAGCGAGTCTACCAACCTCTTTATACCTTGTCATCCGTTTCTGTTAACGTGACCCTGATAGGCTTCCTTGCACTCCTTCAGAGATGCAGACAAAGTTCCCTCTCTGGTTTCACTCCTTGCTGAATCCTACCACCCACATCTTCGCTACGGTGCTGCCATGGCTTTGGGTATCGCTTGTGCTGGGACTGCTAATAAGGAGGCCATCTCCCTGCTGGAGCAACTCCTCGACGGCACCGTTCACTTTGTCCGTCAGGGAGCGCTTATTGCCATGGCCATGGTTCTTATGCAACAAAATGCCGTTTCCTGCCCCAAGTCCTCAGAATTTCGGGAGCGTTGTCTAAAAATAATCTCTGACCGCCACGAGGATCTACTGGCCAAATTTGGTGCTATTTTGGCCTGTGGAATTCTCGACGCCGGCGGTTGCAACATGACAATCTCGCTACAGACTCGTACTGGGAATACCAACATGGTTGCTGCCGTGGGACTGCTCGTTTTTCAGAACTTTTGGTTCTGGTATCCTTTGACCAACTTTATTAGTTTGGCCTTTTCGCCTACTGCGATCATTGCTTTGAACAAGGATCTCCAAATGCCACAGATGCAATTCAAGTCGAATGCTAAACCATCCATGTTCGCTTATCCACCGCCTCTGCGTAAGTACTAATTCAGTTGACTAATCGGCTCGCCCAAAACATTTAATGACATTAATTGCGGTTTTACCGATCTCTCTCCCGTTTCAGCGGTTGAGAAGGAAAAAAAGAAGGAGAAGGTGGAGACAGCCATTCTTAGTATCACTGCTAAGCATAAGAAGAAAGAGCTGGAGAAGAAGAAACCTACTGTTGGTGAAACAGCAGCTGTCGAGAAGATGGATGTGTAAGTTTACGCTTGCGCTTCTCTATCGCTTCTCGATATGTTGAGATATCAGTCATGTCTTGTTTACTTGTAGCGATACTCAGGCTCCTGTCCCCGCAACTGGTGCTGCTGCAAAAAAGGAGAAGGAGGAGAAGGTAGGGCATTTTTTCAAATGGTTGAATGTGTTTATCGTCATTTCTGTTCTTGCAGGAGCCCTCTTTCTCAATGCTCTCAAATCCAGCGCGTGTTTTACGAGCTCAACAACGAGTGCTCTCCCTCCCCGACGATTGTCGGTACTACTCCATCAAGCCGATCACTCAGGCAGGAATTCTTCTCTTCCACGATCGAAGACCGGACGAGAAGGAGGTTCTTGTTGAGGCTGTTCAGCCCCATGGTCCTACAGTTTCGACACGAGCTGGAAAGGGTGCTTCCAAGGCTGGTGGGGGTGGTGCCGGCGGTGCGGATGATCAAGGACCGAGTGGTACCGGTGGGATTGCTGAAGAAGCTGCCTCAGATCAGCCCGTCCACGCGTCCACGGTTGGAGCTCTGTTAGAAGACGATGATGACGAGGATGAAGACGAGGATGATGTGGATGAGGATGATGAAGACGATGATGTTGAGGATGAAGACGAGGACGATGAGGGTGGTTCCATGTCGGAAGACGATGAGGATGATGCGGATGATGTAGATGTTGATGAGGCAATGTTAGATGAGGACGCCGAGGACTACGAGACGAGACCGCGCGGACATCGAGGAGCAGGTTCGAAGTCAGGTGGAGGTGGACCCGCCACCACCGGCACATCCACGTCGACATCGCAACAGCAGCATGAACCGGCACCGCCGGAGTCCTTCGTGTGGACAGAGGATGACGCCGTCCCTGAAGCCACGACAGCCGCTGCTTCAGCGACTGGTACGACGAACACGACTACCACGGCGACTGCCACAGCAGGAAGTGGTGAGGTGACAGCTACGACTCAGAGTCAGGGACAGCCCGTCGCGGAACCGATGGACACAGATCATCCGGCACCTCAGGCAGAAGAGGAGGAGGAGGGTTCAGACGTGGATGAGATTATTGCGAAACAGCAAAGCAAAAAGCCACCTGAGTAAAGTTGATGAGCGTAGGGGGCTTAATAGCTCGACTGTCGTCCCACAACCTCCTCCGTTCCCTTCCCCACCCATACTTACGTTCTACTTCTTTCAGACATTCTTTTTTAGGGTCGTGTCGGGCAATAAATTGCTTATGATAGTTTTGTCTTTTTCGCTTCGGGGACCAGCGGCGCACTGGACGGTTGCACCTTCAGGGTGGGGCGTGGGTGGTCTTCCCTTGGAGCAATATTATAGTGCGTTGTCACTGGTGTTGCTGTTGGTAGCATAGTACACGGCTAAAAAAACCCGACTTGGGAGTTGAACACGAGGTCCGCACCGTCGGCGAGGAAGCATGGCTGAAGAATTACGCTCAGAGAAAAGGGGTTAAGCAGTCCAGAAAACGTTGTAAAGTAGGTAAAAAATTTGCAGTTTTTAAATGAATCAAACATCAAGAAATGCAAAGAATTTGCTTAATCTATTCGTCAACGCCTTTGGAAAATCGTTTCGACATAAAGTACCAAAGTAGAAGAAAAAGCCAGTCTTCATAAAATGTTAAATATTTGTAGTACAGATATATTAGGCAAGCAAATATTTTTAATCTTAGGCAAGAGTTGTCATTTTTTGGTTAGCTTAACACATCCGGTTGTTTTGCAACATCAATGTAATCCCGCCAAGATCACGCATGTCCCAGTTGTCCAGAGAGGAAAGATTGGAAAATGCTAGGCGCAAGGTACTCCGCATTTTTTCAGATTCCATTTGACTCAGCTTCATGAATTTCGGTCCGCGCAAAGCCGACAGCAAAACAATGTTGATTATCTTGCACATGGACCAAATGACGTAAATACTTAGCGCGTATCAAACTCTGTTTTTTTACGTTTGATGTGTCTTAAATTCCCCACTTTGCCATTATTTAACTGTTGTAGCACAGCAACTCTTTGCTAGCAATGTTTTGCAGATTGAATCAACTTATCATTATATTTCGCTGCATGATTACACTTCCTTCCTACGTAGATATCTCGTCTTTGTTACTCAGTTGGGAACGGATGGTAAGTAGACATGTTACGCGTAATCACTTTTTGGCAGTGACAATGCATTGAACGGGGCTAGTTTATTATCTGATAATCCGCCTGAATATTCCACATTAGAGGTGCCTATGTTTGCTCCTCACGACGTCGGTAATAGTTCCGATCAAGGTCGCTTGCAAGGAATCGTCGTCTCCCACCCATCTGATTTTTTAATATATAGCAATCAGTAAATTCGATTTTATTTATGAGCTAATTACCGTAGGAACCCTTCAGCAAATGAATCTAGTAGTTTTCCGCTTTCCAACGGGATGTAAGTCATTCATAAACGGTACTTGCGGTACTTGTGAAGGTATGTCATTCTGGCCTTCTTGACAGCACTACGTCTGCAACAGAGAAAGCGGCGCAGATCTCCCAGGAGTTGAATCATCTGCTTTCGTCGAATTTCGACTATGTAGGGCACCACTCTCAAACGCCTTCTGAAGCGGCTAACACCGCTTTCTCACCCACAGATGAAGTGACTGGCAGAGCTGGCAACTTCAGGACTACGTCTCATCTCTCCCTACCCAACAGCTGGCAGGGGAACGGGTTTTCCTCGCCTTCTGCCAATTCGATCTTAATTCGGGAATTGCAGGTACATGTGAATTTTATCGCGTGGATTATCTAATAATCTCATTTGCAGTCTTTGGTACAAGCCCTGTTTTTTTCTATGTTCAAAGGTTCCTTTCAGAGAACTATTTAATTCAGATTTCTATCAAACGCTACGGCATTATTAAGGCTCGCTTCCTCGTTATTATTTACTCACTTGTTCACCATCATAAAAATTATAAAACGGAGTAATTATTGCATATCTCATTTGTTATTTTAGCCATTGTTCACTCACTAATTGATTTAACTGGGTGGTTTTGCTGAGTGGAGGGTAACGGAATTGGACTGAACCCGATTATATGCCTCTGGATTGCAATACTGAGCAAGGCCTTTATGTTACTCATTACTCAAGTTCATTCGTGAAATTTTCGAAGTATTTAATTGTTGTCGTCACGTATATAGCAGTTCGGCTGATCGGGGTACTGTAAGTAGTCTACGATATGGCATCAAATTCAACGATTTAGTCTTTTAATCCACTGCTACCTTCGTGATATCGGCGCTGGGAAGGTTTCATTTTTATTAGTTTTCATAGTGCTTTCGTTTGCAGTTTTGCAATACTTTGAGGTATTTGGCTAAGTTACAACCATGCTACTTGTTAGCATAAAAGGCCGAGTTTGCTTAATTCAAGTGGTAGAGGAAGGAGTTTTCTTTCACAAGCTTCTTTCGTGGCTGTGTGCCAAAATCGTTTTGCCATAAAAGATCGATTGTAAAGTGGGTCAAGTCATATTGCCCACCTTGATTGAGAATCGAATTTTTAAGCGTTTTATTATTTTCCCCTTCTTACATGCCCACTTTTTATGGAGGGAATGGGCTTATTGCCGCTATACGAATCTATGATTTGGTATCGTGAGCATTACTTTGTAATGGGTGTGGTTTTTCCTTTTATTAGTCACTGACGGAGTTGAAACGTTTCCCTTACTTGGGCCAAGGCGGTTTGAAGGTTGCCTTGGTTGGGAGTGGTGAATGTTCCGTTACTTAAGAAGTTTCTGCTCTTTTGTCAACTATAAGGGAAGTTTTTTAGGATCGGTGTACGCTTCTTAAGCCATCGCAGAGGCCGTTAATCAAAATGGAAGGCAGCGATGATAGTGCATGCATATAGCAATAAGTGACGCTGAAGTTGTTTGTAAGCAAGAACGCAGCACATGGTCTCGCATAGGTAAAGCGATGGGGTACCTAGTTTTAGTAAGGCGTTTTAACGTTTCTGATGCAGCTGTGGTTTTGTCCGTCACTCCCGCTCTCAGCTGTTGTAGTTCCAAGCCCATAGATCCACTTATCCTTTTGGAGCCAATCTATGCATGAAATGCTGACGTTGGAATTTACTTTGCTTCTGAGGACGACGAATTTACTTGCTGGGTAAAGTATGTAGTTCCGGAAAGCCGACTCATGCTGTGTATCGCAGAAACACCGGACCAGTTTGACCCAGAATCATTTCACGGTAATAACAGTGAGTCTTTGTGAGTACGGATGAACAAATTTATGTGCAGGAGATTTTGGCAAAAATAAACGCAAATTTCAATCCCTTGTTAAGCGCTTGTTAATGCTTTAAAGTGGACTTTCTAAATTCCAGACCAAATAGCGGTTCTTTTCCTTTGTGATACCAATCGTTTCTTTGGCAGCGCACGTTTGAGCTATTTGCAAAGTAGCAAATAGCTCGCGTCACATATCCGTGATGCTCGTATCGTGGGTGGTACAGTTCTGTTGCTGGACGCATATTGTTATATTCACCTTAGTACAGACTTAGTTGAAGCTTAAGCTGTTCAAATTTGATGCAATGCCCGGTTGTGGCCTTTTAGGCCTAGAGGCATGGATTACACTTGAGCGGAACTTTGAATCTCCTCTCCTGCGAAATTTGTATGATTAGGCTCTCCAGTAAATCTTGTTGAGGAGCTCTGCTATACATTATTCTTTTAAATGCCACCCTTAGCGCTCACTTTGCTGTGCCTCCTCTTTCGGTCATCCTGGTACAGTTCGGCGTATCAAAACTACTAGTTAGACGGGATTTTTGGATTGAACGATGGTGGCATTTCATAGTTTTCTGTGGATTAATTGGTTAAAAACAGCTTCGGAAGGTTTAACTTGTTCTACAGGCGGAGCATTTCCAGTGTCAGTCGAGAGTCCACTTCGCAAGACACTACCCATGTTCAGTGTTGTCTTTCTGTCTGCCTGGATTTGTGTATGAAAAATATTGGTAAGAGTGTAGCGATTAAAGAGCCTGCGTGGTTGCATGTAGAATCTTGGCACATCTTTTACTCTCCATCCTAGCAACGCAACGTGGAGCTGGCAGCCCTGCTAGAGCAGAGGAATGAGAGGCATGATAGAGCAGTGGCAACGGTGTCGTCGCTACGCGACCAGCTGCATCGACTGCAACTCTCAAAGGAGGAGGAGAAACGCGCTCTCGAAGTCTCAACGCAACGTGAGTTGGCCAAGGCTAGAGACCAGGTGGGTAGAAGTGATGGTAATGGATTTTCGGTTCTATATCGTTGCTTCTCAGTTGTAGATACGGCTGAGGTAGCTATCCGGTGACTGTGGGAGAATGGTTTAATTCCGTCTAAATGCTAAAGTAAACCTACTTAACATTGCGACTAATGGCTGAGCATGGACGGGTCCCTAGGATTCCTGTGTGTAAAGGGTGGCGTAGTCCACTGCAACTATACCCAATGGATGGAAAAAGTACTGTTGACCAGAATTATCACCCTCTGACTGTGGCCGACCCCGAGCGGCATATTCTTTGCTGTCTTGCCATACAAAGGACTGATAGCAAATGCCGTTGAGACGTCACTTAAGGCAAGACACGAATCATTAAGCACATCCCCACGCCTGTTGTGAATGACTCCGGCCATTACATTCTTCCTTCCTCAGTGCTAATTTCAGTGAATTTTATCATCTGTGTTACCTATGAATAACTAGTAATACATTGCTGTGTGCTTATGGAGGATTCGAGGTATCGGTCGCTTATGTACCAGGAAGAGGGCTAGATTTTATCGTCATTGAGATTGTTTGGTGGGAAACCGGTAGATAAGAAAATACGGATGAACAGAAAGCTGCTGATCTCGCGACTAGTTTATAGACAACGCTCCTGTAGCCAGGAGGGCTGGAGCTTATGACACTGTTAATCAATTGCTTGCTTTCCCTCTTTGATAGGTGCGAGCGCACTCCCAGACGGTGGGTGCGCTGGTTGCGGAGAAGACGGAATTGGAGGCTAAGCTGGCTCATATGGAGCAGGCGGCGGAGGTGCGGTGCCACGAAGTTCAAACGCTCACTGCCAGTCGCAATGAGGCGCGTGCCAAACTGAGAGAGATTGAGGATGCGCTTCAACTGGCCAACAGCGCGTCCTCTCACAGCGAGGCGGCCAAGGAAGAGGCTATGCGCCAGGTGGGCGACTTGACCTGCAATTTTTGTGGTTTGAGCTATCCGCATATGTAACTCTATGGTTTTCCCTTCTGATCTGGGTGCAGCAAATGCGTGACGCCTGTTTTTTGTCCACTTATTTTAATCTGTTAGTCAAAATCGTGTCGTGTTCCAATTGATTGAGTTTAACACACTAAAGGTAGTGTAAAACTGCCTTGATATGGCCGCAATCCAATTTCGTTTGGCATATGATAAGCATTTGATTGAATTTTTTATGACCGGTGGCATAGTGAACAGTGAAGCATCTGCTGTGTTGAGATATCTTTTGGCTCCATATGATGGCTGCGATCTGATGTTCTGCTGTTGACCTTTTGCTTAAGATTTCGGCTTTTTCCGACCTCGTTGTCCTTTTTCTTACGGTCCAATAAAAAGCCCTCGAGATTGGGCTATTCATCGAGTCTGCTCGGTTTTAATGTCGCTTCTGCCCTTGCAATTTTGTCTAGTCGTATTCGTTGGGGTTACTCTGTGGTGTAAATCATATGAGGTCTTTTTGGAGGCATTGAAAGGCATATTAGTCTGGATACAAATTTGCTGCCGGCCTAGAGCATGACAACGAGGTTAGCTGTGTAGCTGTGGCCTGAGCATTGCTTTGTGCTATCAATGTGGAGCAAATTTGCAGGAGACTGTAAAGACCTTGACACTTTTTTCACTTCTTTTACTCCCAGTTGGAACAGTGGCGTGCCGAATCAAAGCGTGAGAAAGACCTTCGAAAACGCCTCGAGATGGAGGTGAAGAATCGTGAGGAAAAGCTCCACCGTCTAGAGTCTGATATGAAACAAATTACACTCTCCAACGAGGATCTCCGCAGACAGCTGGAAGTCACAATGGTAAGAAACTGCCCTTTTTATCGTTTGCAATTGACTAATTTCGTAACCGCCTGCTCCCTAAGCACACTGTTCCCTTCAAAGCCTTAAAATTGAGTTCTGGATCGCCAATAGTCAATCGGTGTAAGACTTCATCCGTAAACCTGAACAGGCAGGCAATGACTTGCCTTGGTATGTTTCCTGTTTCAATTTTAGACGGCTTAAAAAGTGCCTCCACCGCTCTGCTTGGCCGAGTACCTGGTCAGCTCAGGCACTTCATGCTTTTTACCATCGGCAGTGGTAGCTTTAGATAATCTTTAAGGATAATTTCACCAGGCTTATGTAGATTGGCGATCGATGGAATATATTGCAGCTTTTCCGGTTATTTAACCAACCTCCAACTTTTTTTACTCTACAGGCCTTTTCAAAGTCTGGTACTGCACTCACTCCCAAACCCGGTACACCCGCAGCGACCCTTGCTCAGGCCAAGTCGTCCCCTGCAGTGCCTTGTACCCGTTGCGAGTCTCTTCGGTCCCGCATCCACGATTTGGAAACCACGGAGGTGCATACTTCGGCGGAAAAGGCCCGCCTCGAGTCGCAGTACAGGGCCTATGTGGCAGATGTAGGGAAACTTTTACGTATCTAATGTAGCGTTACTTGCGGTCTCGTTTTTGATTGGTCACGAATGCATGAGTTGGATGGTGGAGTCTTCTTTGTGTCTAATTTATGAAAGATTTGGATGGACTGGAACGGTTATGCCAATGTTCAGATCAATTCCACCTCTCCAGTCCCATAGCCATGCGATGTTACTGTTTTCGAACAAACTCGGTAGTGTCACAAGCTCCTATGCTATCAAAGTCGCGGTTGATTGGCAGATTATTTCACCAGGTTTTGTGTCATCGAAGTGTACTTTCCAAGTTTGAATTTGGACTGTCAAAGGAGCTGTATCCATTCTTGAAGAAAGAGAACACCACGCAGCAATAACTCGAGACGTTTTGTCTCTGGATTTCTTATTGAAACAAATTAGATTATTGAACACCTACAACTTATCTGCATTCGAAGAAGCTGGGAAACGGCTGTGAAAACGCTGTAGGAAAGAAATCTCCCTCAATTTTTTTTTCACCTCATTTAAAGCATCTTTGTCCCGTGCAGGTAAGTTCAAATTTCCACTCTCACCTAAACTGAGGTACTGGCTTTTCGTGGTCTTGCTACTTAGTGCTATTCCTGTTTTGATTGGTTGGAATGTCTTCGCCTAATTTTAGATGGAAATGCAAGTTGCTAATCTCCGTACACGAATGGAGAAGTCAAGCACGAAAGCTGAGGGTTTGCAAAACGCTCTGGAGGATCTACAACGCCAGCTCACAGTCAAAGAGGGCGAACTCACGGAAGCTGGTGGGTTTTTTTCTGAAAATAAATTCATTTCTTTCCAAACAACCAATTTGATATGGCTGTCAGTGGAAAGTTAATGGCTAAAAGCTTGTATTCACTGGTATTCATCATGAGCACACGTCAGTCTGTCAGCACTGTGCTTCAAACTGCTTTCACCCCCCTTTTGCTGCTTTTACATTAAAGAAGCATCGGCTTAGCCTGCAGAAAGAGAGGCGCTGCATCCGTTGGTTTTTTCTGCTATGAATTTGAGTACCCATCGCCTCCTTTTGGTGTTTGGCACGCTTATTTGCCTCCAAGTGAAATGACATTGCCAGGTGTGAAAGAAAGGGGGAGCGTGACTAGGACCAGTTTTGTCTCCCCATACGCAGAGATTGCACATTGTGGTGATGTGCAGGAGGAAAAGCTTTTTTCGCCTCCACTCGATTCGCGTATGATCCCACAATTGCCCCATTTCTTTTTTCCAGTAAGTGAATTAGAGCGTTTGCGAACGAAACAGACTATTCAGAGCGCTGCTGCTACCTCCGCGGTTTCGACGAACGCAAAAGTGACTGCAGCTACTGTTCGGACTCCACTAAGCGAGACAGAGGTGAAGGAGTCCTCTTTCTACAAGGATCTTGAGCTGACAACTGATGCTTTGAGAAACAAGGTAATTCCTCCTTCGCATTGAATGTAGGACATAGTTTACACACGCCTACGAATGCATGATGCAGTGTAATACCTTCGCTATCGTTGCTATTCACGTGGATAATCCCTGTGCATAAGTTTACCCGTTGATTCATTCTATCTCACGATCTGCCCAGATAATCCCATCGTTGGCGCATCTTTCACCCATCCATTATCTAGCAACTTATTTCATGGTTCTCAAAAGGCTTACTTGAAATAGACGCCATCACTTGTTTCTTCCATCAATGCTTCACCCTATTCTGGATTTGTCTGTTTTTAGTCAATCCGTCTCTAAACCCTTTTATTTGCCTCTGGGTGCAGCTCTTAGGTGATCTCAGAGGTGTTTCACTCGTTGCTACTGGAATTTATTGCTGGTTTTCTAAATATGTTGGGGGGAGTACTGCTGTTCATAGTCCCGTTTTTAATTGCGTAGGTGAATGAGTTGTCGGAACGGCTGAGTGACACTATGGAGGCTCTTTCTTTAGCTGAAAGTCGTGTTGCGGATCGAGAAGCGGTGCTCGCTACCGCTACTTCTGAACGCATCGCCCTAAGTCGCGCCATGGAGCAGAACGCCATTTTAAGCGAGCGCCTTATCCACCTACAAGACGCTCTCGACATTGCTGTTAGTCGAATTTTTTCATTCACGAAGCCAGCAGTTTACCACTGGACTATTTAATGCGGTTTATGTACGACTTGCAGAAAAAAGCTAACAAGGAGGCGGAAGACCAACTGTCAGAACTTCGCTCCTACGATGAAGGAATCCACGCTCGGCGATTAGAAGGCGAACCTTTGAAGACTAAAGTACCCACTCCTGGCACAGCAACAGTCTCT
Source organism: Taenia crassiceps (assembly GCA_023375655.1). Taxonomy (NCBI): domain Eukaryota; kingdom Metazoa; phylum Platyhelminthes; class Cestoda; order Cyclophyllidea; family Taeniidae; genus Taenia; species Taenia crassiceps. The sequence continues at coordinate 1,264,946 of JAKROA010000011.1, forward strand.
ACCATGACGTCTGACGAGGAGTCGGATGCGACATGTTCAGGCCTGGGAACGGAGAGGCACATCATTAAAGAGGCTCGTTCAAAGGTAGGTGAACGATTTGAATTCTATCTACTCTCGACTCCAGCAGTATCATTCATCTTAATTTTATCCAGGCAGATGCAATCCATTGAGTTACTCCTTTCTGTCTTTTCTCACTGTAAATTTATCCTTTCGACAAGCACTTTTTTTTCCAACTGAAGGTGGCTGAGTTGGAAGCCCAAATCGCTGCCCTCCACCAGAATTCCGTAAGCTTGCTGACGATCCGTTGAATCTTGCTTTTTTTTACTTTATTGTTCATATGATTCTGCTGATTCTCCACCAGAGAACTAAGGTGGAAGACCTTGAAAAAGAGATTAACGAACTTCGAGATCTTTCGAACCGACAAGCGGAACATATCGTCGCGTTGGAGAAGGCTCAGAGTTGCGGCGCCCTTGACAAGGAGAAGATTCCCATTGAAGCGCATTCTAAGGTAGATGCTAATCGTATTCCTTCATCCACTGATCTCAATGCACCCGCCTTTGATCCACCCGACCCTTCTTATCCATTCCCCACCCACACACTCGTTCGTGATTCAGTTTTGACTTCCCCACCCAACCTGGATCCACATTATTCACAAAATTCCTACCCATTTTGAAGTGCTTCATTTCTGCGCCTTACGTCCACTTTCTTAGCATCCCTGCCCTCACAGCTTTTCCCAAATTACTAGGTAGCTGAATTGGAAGCACAAATTGAGGAACTTCGTCGGAACTCCGTAAGTTGACAAGTGGTGCGTTGGAGGTGTCCTCCCGACTCACTTTACCCCTGTTCACCAACGCCATTTTACTCAAAATTTTCCAGCCGTCCAGCAAGGCAGAACTTGAGAAAGAGGTTACTGAATTGCGGCATGTGTCAGAGCAACAAGCTAAACAGATTTTCACCTTGGAGACAACTCGGAACGGTGACCTTGTGGAGAAGGAAAAGGCTCTCACTGATGCTCGTTCAAAGGTAAACGTTTTGTTGGTCTCTACTTCACGCCTCGTTTCATTTCCACTGTACGCCCCGTCTTGGTTTTAGATAGCTGAATTGGAAGCACAAATCGAAGGCCTTCGTAAGAACTCTGTATGCGCATTGTTGGTCTCTCGATTTGCCCTGTTTGCCCAACCCCGCAGCTACTGTAATCATTTTTTGCCAGACTTTTAGCGTGGAAGCGCATCACACTGAGATACTTAAAAGGGAGGTGACCGATTTACGAGGTCTTTCAGAACGGCAAGCTGAACACATTGTTGCCTTGGAAAAATCGCTTGCTACTTTAAAAGTGAGTCCCCCTTTCAACTGTGACGCCTCAAACAGAAAAGGTCCAATTTTTTATTCCCCTTGGACTTTGTGAAATGTGCAGGGTTGTGAGAAACGCGATGCCTCAATAGACGCGTCCATCCGATTTCGGGAGGTTGAGACCATAGCTCTGTGCCAAACGGAATGCAGCCTTGTCAAGTCGGAGGAGCTTCTTGCCCAGCTTCGAGCCGAACTTGCCCAATCTAAGGTTTGCATTTCTATCGCCTTTTTTTCTTTCATTTGCAACTACCTTACCTTATTCCAGCTCTCATCTTTTCATTAAAAGTCGAGCTACGCACAGTTGGAGGAGCGTTTTAAACAGCTAACAGATCGTCTCATGGCCAGTGATGAGGAGAAATCCCGCCTGGAGGCGGTTGTCGCCCAGTTGGAGATGGAATCCTCCACCATCGACGAGTACGTCACTATGTTCGCGCATCGTCGGCAACTCCTAGTATGTACATACTACTCTTACACGCATACTACTTATCATTATCTTTTCGTACTTGTATTTGTTTCCCGCATGTAGCTCAAGAGAGCGAAGATAAGAGATGCGTTGCTGTCGCGACTAATTCGGGATAGAAATGAACTGCGTCAGCGGCTTCACTCACTCTCTGAAGTAGCCAATACTGTGATTGCTTCTTCTTCAAAATCTGAAGGAGGTAAGCAGCTGTGCCCATTCCTCTCAGTACGGTTTGCCCGCTTCAGCTAAAATGACTTCTTTCTACCACTTTTTTTGCCCAGAACAAAACACTAGTCCATCGATGATCGACTTCGAAAAAGCGCTATCCGATTTCCTTTCTCACTTGGCCACTTCCTCCACTGATTTTTCGCTGGACCTCAATGATGATGAAGATGATGTATGCAATGACGCTACCACTGGAAATGCAGGAGCGGTTAAAGCTGGAAGCATAGAAGGCGCCTCGCTAGATGACCAGTTGCGCCGATACGTTTCCGCTGTTCACGACTGTCCGCATTGCGAATGCTGCTCCGGTTCTCTGATGGTCGTCTAGGTTGACGTCTTTCAAGTCCTTTCCTGCCTTTGCCCCTTCTTCAATTGATATTGACTTTCCACCCAACTGTGCATTAGTTCTTTTACTTGGCTCTTATCAATTGAACGGTGAAGTTATTTAGTCGTTTCTATTTGATGTCCCTATTCGGCCCCTCATGCTGTAAATACGATTGTAAAGCAGCCGAGAGGCAGCACTGACGACGAACACGTAGATCGGCGCAAAAGGAAGATGCAACGCAAGTGTCGCGTCCATCGGAGTCTTTACTGTCAGAAATCACTGTTGGCAAATTTAACTTATCGACCCGATCATCGTGATTCTTGTGAAATCGGAGATCCGGTTTGGTTGCGTATTTGTGGTGATGGTTTACAAAATGCAGGTCGATAAGGTTGCTTTCATCTGCTTCGCTGAATGTTGTGAAGCCTTCCAAATGATCACGAATAGGACTTAAAATCTTTAATTTATGATAAGTTTAGTTTGCTTCAGTGTAGATAACTTTTTTATTGTATGAGACACTGGACGCAGGTTCCACAAAGAGTATTATAAACGTGGAAAAGAAGCATCGGGAAAGCACACATGCCTGTAATCGGTTGAGGATTAACTTGAAAGGACTTACATTTTAATTTAATAGGCTCAGGTTTAGCCTAATTCTCAATTTTATCACATTTTAACAGTCTTTTTAGCCTAACACAATCGCTTTAAATCATGATTTATCTACTTATTTGTCTATGAGTAGAGCTGCACCCACTGAAATGCGCTTGAAGTGGCATGAGCGAGCTTCGGTTAGCGGATGCATTAGAGCCGAAAATGTCTCCCATGCGCACTCTCCTCACCTTTGAATTTCCAGTCTGGAGCATTGTCATTCATGTGTTTCCGCTCCGTAAGGCTATCTATTTTGCCGGTTGGCGAGTCATTAAACAACGTCTTAACCATAATTCAATCTAGAGAAGGTAGTTATCACTGGATAACTTTTTACTAGGCATCATTTGTCTATTCTTGTGCTATTCAAAGTAGATTTATGCTATCATCCATTCCTTATAAAAAATTCACGCAAACTGAACTACAAAAACGATTTTCTCTGTCTCTAGTTACCACTTCCGTTAGTTCTAATTCGCACCTCTGGCAGAGTAAGCTCAAGATCGCCAAGTACTGCGCCGATTAAATAACTCCCTCTTATTTTACCCCAATACCAGTCTTCAACGCTCTTAACTGTAAAGACTGTGTCTTAGTTTTTTTGTGGTTACCAAAGAACTAGAACTAGAAACTATTTTAACCTAAAATTGAACTATTCAGACAAAACTACTTACCTGCGACAAGAGGAGAGAACGATTCAGAGGCACTGTTACACCTTTGCTCAAAGGTGATCAGGCATCCTCGTGCCGTCGAAACACGGGTGCCACTTAACATTGTTAATAATAATTGAGCTGTTCACTTCTTCACCGAAGGCACATCCGGTGTGCCTGCTCAAGCAACGGTCCAGCTCCGAGATGTGACGTATTTAGCCATTAAAAACATTTCTATACAATTCACATCCTAGTAGATAGTGTCTAATAAAGTAAGGTAAATATAGCAAAGAGACTAGAGACCGGTTCACTTGGCCTCATTGATTCTACGTCATTGAATTTGGTTTTAGATGAAGTTCATCCTGCACATGCAGCGCTGTAAGTTATTTTTCAGTACGTGGTGGTTAGGCTTAACTGGCAAGATAAGTGCTGAAGAATAAAGCCGCACCGACGGTGTATTCGCTTATTCCAAACGACAAAACGCAAGAATGAAGGCGATACATGCAATTAAATTACTACTGAAAGAAGAGATTAAGTAGCTTGAGCAATACGAACGATTGATAACGCTGGTACGAGATCACTGCCTGTTCACGTAGGCACGGAAGGCATGCAACGAACCTCGTCTGTCCCTCTCTGAGATCAAATTAACAATCATATCGGCTGGCACGAAGTAGACAAAACCAGGGCCGAATTTCCTTTAAAGAAGGGAAAAAAGCAATTTGAGCAGTACAAATAAAGGAAGTGTGGAATAGGCGGGAGTGAGAACTCACGCTTCTTGCAAGCAGTTTCCCTCTGCGCAGGGGCAAGTGACGATGCCGTGACCATGAAAAATGAGAAGAATGCTCGCCGTAGGGACTGGAGGAAGGCTAAATCCTCGGCTCTCCGTGTCGAACTGTAAGGCGAAGAAGGAGACGAGAAAATTGTGTGCAAACTTCAAGTGGACGAACGGATGTACCCAATGTGGATGCCTTTCTTGCAAAACTTTTCAATACAACCCAGATAACTGGAAGTAGTTGCAGGAAAAGGTGTCTAATTAATTTGACTCAGAATAAAAAACCAGCATTGAACAAATTCAGGATAGATGGATAGAGAGATAGATGGGCTCGGTCACAGCCTGGTTTCATGGATGAATAGACTCTAGGTGGACCGAATAGATTGATGATAGAAAGGCCTGATGTGCAGGACCGGTGAATGGGCCTGAGATAGGCAAAGGAGATAATCATGAATCACCTAGTGATATAGAGTTGACTAGATGCCTGATGTGGGGTGGATGAGCCGGTCTCACCTGAATCACATCGACTGCGAACTCGGACACAGGAGGTATAAAGGACTTCATGGAAATCCCCTCAGGCGTAGGAGTTGGCTGAGTGGCACTAAACTGCAGCGAACCTATTGGTGAAGAGACCGTAGAAGTGTAATCCAGCATCTCCAGCAGCCTCTCAACGTCTTTGAACTTAGGCGTCAGTCCCGCGCGCACCACGTTGTCTGAGTTGGCCATGCATTCGATGCAGTCGCCAGAGAGGTAGGCATGTGGTGTATTCGCCTATTGTTTTTTACCAAGGTATACTCCATTAATGCTCACAGAGACGGCTTTACTCCCCTCAACTCTGATCACCAAACAGGTAGGGTAGAGCCTCCTTCGTCTGGTCATGCCAAGCCACTTTATGGATCATGTACCTCGAGCACCGCATTGGTGAATACAACCATCACCTTCTCCGTCCGCCAAAATCTCTGTCACCTTCCAAAAGTGCTTCAAAGGTCATTAACGAGATTAGGTATGGGCACAGAGGAGACGATGCGCAAGATCTCAGCGTCCGACACTTCTCTGAATGAATGCAGCTACCATTAATTGTGCATTTAGCAGGAAGTCTAAGAAAGGGAGCCAACGACTTTAGAATGCCGTCCTGTTAAGCTACGCTTCCCAATAAAGTGCTTCAAGTGAGTAGTGGGGATAAATTCAATCCAAACCGACAAGTTCCATCACTGCGATGGCAAATGACGTTGCGAAAACCGGTGTATGGAAAATGATTACAAGGAGGACATTCGAAATGAGGCCCACTGCATGTTTTCATAGTAAGGCTATCTTTAGACTGGTTTGTCCCATCGATAAAGCTATCATGATGGATATGACTGAAAGGCTTTTGGAGCAAATTTGCTGGATGACCATGAACATATCCACCGATCTTGGAAGACCAAACCAAAGGTCAAGCGAAACTGTCCTGACAGCTTTACCTGGCCCACCCTACAGTGATTACCTTGGGTGCAATCAACTGAGAGTATTTGAAGAACGAATGTCTGACCTTGACACGAATGCTATAAACAAGCACACTAAGAAGATCGTACACTTCCTGCGACCGTAAATGACTGAAAGACTATTCCGACGGAATGCGACTAAGCTAATAGAACAAGTCCAAGCAATACCCCGAAGTAAACCAAATTTTCAGCGCGAATCCTTCCCCCGTGTTGCCTTTCGTCTCAGAGGGATGTTTCAACTCAGCCAATTAAGGTCATAAAGACTAACACATGAGGTCAGTAGCAATACTCAAAACTGGACTAGGATCGTGTTTTGGCCCGCCTTTCTAGTCGCCTGCTAGTAAAACCTCAAGCTGTAATTATGGCATCCCACTTGTACTAAATGAGGCACCGGCCTCCCTCTCGTCCTAGTGGCATGTTATAAAGCCAGTTGCAACTCGCACACACATGTTCTTTTTAGGGATGATCTGAACGCCAGTCTAGGAGGATGAAGAATTGTCTCACTGACTAGATGTTGTGTTGTGTCCAAACAGAGAAGTCCTATGTGGACAACGCCGATATTTGGGAAGCACCTCAAGATATTGAGCTCTGCATAACCCATATTAATGGAGCAAAATAAAATGCCAACAAAACAGAAGCATCCTTTAATAACTGGCCAGCACCTTGAACGGAGAGACATAAAAGCAGGAGAGTTCTACACCACGTGAATTCACGTCCTCATGAAAGGCGATTTGCCATGGAAGCTTCGTAATGTGCGCTGGTGGTAGGTAGGCCTCTTTCAATTCATTTGAATAAAAATGGGATAACCAACGCAGAAAGACAATCGAGGAGGAGGCCAGGAAAAACGCTCAAAGCCACACGCATGCTATTTGAATCACTAGTCTTAGTCCCTCCGCATGCTTAAAATCGAGTTAATTGCAGACTCCAATCCGGGAAAAAAATGGACAATGAGAAATTTTAATAGCCGCCTATGTAATTAGTGGCAATGCATACCTTTAAGAAGATGGCCTCTCCCGGTTTAAGCTTGATGTAGTTGAGAAAGAAAACACTGAGACAGCCAACATCACCGGGAAACGCCTGTGTTAGACGGAGAAAGAGATCAACCAGGGTCTGGGTATCTTCATTCACACCTGGAATACTGAGCGGTGGATCACAGACCGACTTTAAACCAGTTGTGAAGCGATTCACAAGGAACTTAATAGTCGACTCAATCTTCTCGGGAAGAGACCTCATTAGATTAGAGTAGAGTTGTTTGATAGAAGGAGGTTGCACCTCTCCCTTTTCCTCCGTTGATGGTAGCTTTAAGGTAGTAAGTTCGGCCAACTCAGGGAAGGCTGTGTTGAGGAAGAATGGAGCGAAATTAGCCTCGGTTTTCAATGGCTTTTCGCATTATAGAGCAGGTTCTGCTATAGAAGCAGGCATAACAAAGAAGATAAATTGAGAAATCAGTTAGCATTTCGATAAAGTGGGAACGAAATACCCAAAGTACTAGTCGCCTTGTCTAACTTTGCATGCCTACCAGCGCTATTCAGAGGTCACAAAGGGGAAGAATGCAACCTGAAACCTGACCATTTTGCGACACTCACCTTGAATGAAGGCGAGGATTTGGTGGAGAGGACGGAATCCCAGTAACGCCTCGAAGTCGGTCAGGGCAATTGCCATTTCGGGTTTATGATTTGCGTCCTTGTAGAGGTCTGGCTGTTCGGCGTGCAAACGAGCTGCTAGATTCTAGATGGTATTGAAAAGTTGCGATGAAACTTTTGCTGCAAGGGAGTGGCGGAATAAACGCAAGAAATCTGCTCTAATTATTAAAAAATCGAGCAACAAAGAAAGTTGTCAGAATGTAAGGTGAAATCAGTTCGAAAGGAAAACCACCGCTGGGATTCCCGATTCACTGAAGCGTTAACCAGGCACTTGGAAGTAGTAGTAGCAAATAAAAAGTGAATTTCCAAAATTTTCGTCAACACCCATTGTGGGATGAGTCGGTAAGTCACCATTTGATGGTAATGACGAATCCTAAAGAAGTGCGATACGACAAAACGGGAATCTAGCAAACTTCACACAAGTTAATGTTGCACCGGTATACCAAAAAATGTTTTTGTGGGACCGGCTAAACCAAGAAGTGTTCAGGGAAATACACGTGAAGGAATGAGTGGGGGTCAGGATTAAACTATTTCAAAAGAGAAACCAACAATTTAGATTAAGGGACAGCACAGGACCGGAAATTCATTAGAAAAAAAGGAAGAAAGCGTCGAAATAGAGCATGCAAGGGTTAGTTGGTTAAATGAATAAGCAAGAAGACAGATCAATAAAGATATTTGCTCGATAACAATTATTATAGGGGAAATAGGATTCATCCGGCGAAATGGGAGTAAATTTTAAAAGGATAAAAAATTACATCCCCTCAATCAGTAGCAGCGCTAGAAAAAAATGCAAAAAACAGATGTTACAGTGCATGAAAACGGTGATAAAAACTAAATAAGTTGAAACTCGAAAACGATTTAGCATAAACAATGTTTTGGGGAAGAACATGGAACGCAGCAGCACCAACTTTAACAATAGGATGTACAAGTTAACAAGTTAGACTACAGTGAAAACCAGGAAACTTTTCCCACAAAGCACTCAATAAAAACGAATGCTTGAATCGGTTCAGAAGTGAAATTTGGGTGGAAGCACAGTGGAGTCAGTCAGTAGGAGGAAAGACATTCAATTTCACCTTATCAGGATGCGCTTGGATGGAGAGAGCCTTGGCGACTGAAAGCACTTTGAAGAGAAAGGGAAGATTCCGTCCAAAGTATTGCAAACAGGGCTTCCCAAGACAGGCAGGATTCTCTTGAATGTAAGCTTCCAAGGCAATGTCAGGATGATTCCAGAGACAGGAAGGGCCGGAGGGATGAGTGCCCATCCACAACTAAAACAAACGAATAGACCAGAGAAGCATGCACATTTTTCCTTCTAAGAGAGCAGAAGCGGTCACCTTAAGTGCACAGTTGAAATAGAATGTGGCATAGGAATATACTCACTTCTGCGTATGGTAAATCTACATAGAAACCGTCCGGATTTTGTGAGGCAACCTGTAATTGATAGACAATGCTGTCCTTGCCTATCTTCCCCCAGTCATAGCGCTGCGCTGGGCACTTAAGTCTAAACATGATCTACAAAAACATGCAACCAAAACGGCAAAGTGATGGTTTACATCAAAATGGTCAGTACATAAATAGATAGCCACAAAAATACAGTTATATTAAACGAAAAGCATGCAGCCTCCGATAATTTACCCTTGAAGGGAATAACTCAAACTGGTTAATTGTTTAATCTGAAGAGTCGATAGCTTCCAATTACATACAATAGTAAAACCAAGTCCTGAAATGACCAAAAAAAGCTGCTACTGTCCCTAACCTCCTAACAGGCAATAAAAATCATGTGTCACAGCCTAGCAAGGTAATTATTGTGATATGTTTTAGGCAGCGAGCTCAGCATAACGACGAATGTACATCACCGCTATCGCGAATCCGCCTCGTTCTTAATTCACACCAGCTTATGATTGGCCATCACGATCAATATGACCTCAGCGTCAAAGTGGATAAATAAGCATTCTCCATCACGCGTTCAATGCACCATACTTCAATTAACATTGAAGGAGTGAAGTCATCAGGAGACTTTCATGTGCTACTTTAAACTTCAATAATCATGCGTAAAAAATTGTGCATCTAAAGAAAATTGAACATCTATAATAAACTTATGCGCGTGTCGTTTGGACTCTTTTGAACCCTTCAGTTTCAATTAATTAGGTTGGCCCTCAGCTGTGTAATAGTATAATTCGCACTAAACGTTTCCCGGCCCTTGTATACGCCAGTGGTTTATAAACTTCCATTCTTTGGCTTGTTGCAAATTCATTGCGACCGAGTCGACGGTAATTCTCGTCAACGCCATATTAAATTCGTGTCATGAGGGAGTGATTCACAGCATAGACTCAACCACCAGCGTATATAAAACCATAGTGAAAAAGTAACTCCCGTACTCATACCCAGATCGTGTCATACGCAATGCTCTCTATGACTATTGGAAGCCTCTAATTTTGTGGAGTTTTGGATTTCACAAGTTTGGTAGATTGATTTTGGCTTACGCATTTTTGTTTTTGTGGTACAAATATAGATCCCCGCCAAAAGACTTGCTTTGGCATGGCTTGCACACTGCCCTTGCACCTTTTTCTACAGATTGCCTTATCAATACACACCAGCATTTCTGTTAACATAAGGGCATCAAAACCCGTTTCGATATCATTTTCAATAGGCCGAGCAAATAAATGGCATTGACAAATGCGTTTTCCCTGCAGTGCAATCAACAACTGTGTTGGTGGATGGAAACTTAGCATCGCAGTCCTACAAAGCCACATTCTAATCAAAACTACCTATGCACCTTCACTTTAGCAATCAAAAGTTTTCGCATCATCAGTGATGCCTGTCCCAACATTTCTGCCAGTAATGGAATGCAAACCATATGCTGCCGCTACTCATCGGTATCTTACAGATCGAAATAGACCTTATTCGCATCTCCACGCGTAGATACACAAACAAATGAAATCATCTGAAATAGTGAGAAATCCTCTTCTTCCTAGGACCTTAAATGTGATAACTTACCCCAACGCTACGCCGTTACTTCACCGAAATCTCAAAATATTTAAATCAATATTAGTCAAAGTAAGCATACTGCCACAATGGCAAAATAACGGCTGACCGTTGGTGGTTGAAGCGAATGGGAGAAGAGCTTTGCGCAACAAAAAATGAATTTAGCAGACGCCAGTTCTCGAGCCAAAAATGTTCAAGCCTGATAAATCCTACAACGAAACTCAAAACCAGATGGCAGCAACGCGCAGAGATGGAGCACATCCGCAACCCAGAGCCTTTCGTGAGCGCTAACCGAACCAAGTGACCGACTACAGCTAATTCCCTTATGCCAAATGAACCCGACTCACACAGAGGGTCCGGAGGGCGAACCAACGAGAGCAGGCGCACGCGAAGCAGCAAGACGCCACCTGACCCGCCCGCAAGCATGCCGACCAACCCCAAACCAGGGACGATTGAGGTTCTGCTAAACTACACCAGATCCTTGTGGATCAGAACCACGTCAGATTAGCAACTGACAGCCGAACGAGGACCGGAGTACAAAGCAAACGCCTTAAACTCTGTATTTGATTGAAGTTTCTACCAAGTGCGCAGCATAGCACTTCGAGAGGTCTCACAAAGGGGCCAAAACTGAGCCACAATCAACGCCTAGGTAGAGAATAGCAAAAACATTTGCAGCTACAGCAGCCTCAACAGCAGCAACGAAACCGAGCGAGAAAATCGCCCCCAAATTCACCATCAACAAAATGAATTCACGGTGTAAATACTGAAATACAATCATTCCACACAAAAATTTACTTCACATTCGTTACCAATATACATTACTCGCCACCTTTGGCTAGGCGTGCTTTCATACGCTTGCCAGCCAAACGCTTGTTGGCGCGATGCTGACGAATGGCGTGGAAAGCCGAATATTTCTTATCCGCCTCCGTAATCACCCGAGACTTTTCAAAGACACACTTCTGCCGAATCGATGGGAGCACATTGCGTTGCTTCACTTTGCCCTTCTCACCCTGATGGCAAGGTACAGGCAAGATCTTGGCCTTGTTAAAGAGAATAATCTTCGACATGTACTTGCGAAGACGAGCCACATTGCGCTGGAGACCTTCCACAGAACAGTTCCGTCGCCGATGATCAATTGCGATGCCAATGGACCGAGCATTTGGGCGGTTGAGGCCGGCAGCTCTGATCTCCTCCAAGGTGAAACCACGGCCCGCGCGAACCTTCGTATTGTAGCGCAGAGTAGGGCAGTTAACAATAGGTCGAAGGGGTCCGCAGGCAGGCTTAGGGGCAATGCGCCGAGCTTTGGCTTTGCGAGCCTGCCGACGACGATGCTTTCGAGCAGGCTGATTGAACCACGTTCTCACCATGAATTGCCACTTCTTGCGGAAGTGGTTCTTATGGACCAAATCGTTACCGTGGGCCATGGTGCCTTACTAAAAGCAACAGTTTTGTAAATGAGAGATGAATAACGACACACGTTCCCGATAAAAGCGAAGAACTGCCCAACTTTCCGAACACATAACATTAAAAGAACATAAACAAGAAAAAAGGAACCTAGCCCTCAAAAGAGTTAGGAGACAGGAGTAGCCATACAAACAGTCGAGACCTGACACGAAACACCAACCACACGGTACCTTAATCTCACCGAGCGGATAGAAAGCGCGCGGCGGTCAGCTAAAACAAGCACTGGCGTATAATTCCTATGCAAAATTATAAAAAGCCTTAATTTACCTAATTTATAATTTTTTTAAAAATTGGCATTTTAAGCATTGATTAAGTATTTTTTTAATGCACTTTTAGTCATGGCATGTAAGTGTAGTGTCTAAAGTGCTTTTAAGTTTTGCCAAAGGTAATAGTTGATTAGCTGCTCAAGTCAAAGGTATGTATTTGATATTTAGTAGGTCTTAGAACTAAATGATATGATTTCGCAGTCAGTACAGTGGGCGATGTTATGGGGGCTTAGAACCTACCAGGCTGTGGAACGCAGTGTGAAGTTTTCCATTGCTTTCCAACACTTTGCTTTTAGGACTATCTTTGCTTACTCTGTGTACCTTTTCTATGATTCTTAACCGTTTTTTAAAAAATAAGACCATAAAAGTCTGGATTTGCTTTGAATGTATTGCCTAATCCCATAATTTCTCCGAAAGGTAGAACAGTTACAATACCTTGTTAGCATTCTTGATTTTCCTTTTAATGACTGTTACACACTGATTCACTTTAACGTGCAGGTAGAAAGCTAGCCGCTCGTAATGTCATTGCTGAGCTCACCGCTATTCCTCCATGGTTTTCCATATCAAGAACCTCCAAGCCATGCAAAGCCGCCACAATACATCAGAGACCATATCCTACTTGGAACTCAGCGTCAAATTAATTGACACCGACTCAAGGGAACTGTCTACGCACCATATGATTACCCATCGCCCAGACCTCTCTACAATGAAATTCTGACGGGACCTTCGGTGCTAGAGGAAGCATTTTTATATACTCATCATCGTTACAGCCTCTGAAATCCCGTTGACAGCAAAACGCTGCTTTACAGCATTTGTCTTCCCCAACAAACACCATTTCGTAACCAATCCTCAATAACGGTATCGTTCGGGCCGTTTCACATTTCGCTTCGAACGGCGTGTCGGCTGCTGACCTGTCTCCGATTGCTCGTCCTCTTCCGTCTCCGGGTGAGTTGAAGTTTCGTCCTCCTCGGTTGTCGCTGGAGCCTCAGCACTGTTGCTTCTCGCATCGCCAGTGCCAACTGATGCAGTCTCATCACCAGCATCTTCAACGTCAACTTCTTCCAAGTCCTCTAAGACTTCATCCCTAGGTTCACAGGCGGAGACGCTTCGAAAAAAAAAGATGTACTCATAATCTTCATGTATAAAGAGTGTAACTATAAATAATCAATTATTATTTCACATTGCTACCGTCGGTTAAAAGATTACAAATAGATCAAAACATTCCACTTTTTACGTGCAAGGGTTGTATTCCAAGAGGTCTGCCGCGGTTCGTAAGTTAATTTGCAATTAAAAAATGTGTATGTCAGCAATATAACTTAAAGGTCTGTGCTATTCAGGCATCAAGTTAAAGGTAAGAAGCAGAGAATAAAACAGACGCACTTCTCGACCCTGGAAGTTGAAGTGGATCCATAGGAGGTTTCAAATGAGCCACCCTCCTTCCCTATTTGGCTGGTCGGAGAGGTGGCACCTGAAGCAGAAGATAGGAATTTTTTCATCAAGTAAGTGGCCGGTGAGGCGAAAGCAAAATGAGTGGTTGAGCACAACGCCCGAGCCACCTCGTCCATCTGTCCAACACCACTGATAACCTGAAAGATAAAGTGAGTTCGTGAAATGTCCAGTGAGGTGAAGTAGAGGTCGATGTGAATTACCGTTCGATTAGGAGGAGAAAAGGTGAACTTGGTGGAGGAGGAGGATACGACTGGAACCGACCCAGAAATCGCAGGTTCTTCAACAGTACTTCTAGCTAACGAGACTTTGCGATCTAAAGAAGTGCAAATTAGTCAACGCGGAGAACCAAGTCGATGAGTTTCATTTCATATTTAGCTACATGTCTAGAGCCAACAAAATCTTCTGCATGCTAGCAATGCATCTTTCCCAACGCTGAGACGACTCAAAAAGTAGTGCCTGTGCCGGCTGCTGAAGAAGTCCGCATAAATGAACAGGTGGATACCGAGTCTAGACATCATTGAAGATGAATGGTTAAATATGCGAAAGCTCACAATGTGGAGGTGGCTAAAGTTACGTCCACATGTCATGAGCCCTGGTGACGCAATCCAAGTGAACTCAATGGGCACAACAAATGAATTTATAGAAAGGGGAGAAAGAGACGCATCATACCCAATTGGAGGGTGCGTGGATTGATCGTGACCTCCATATCATCTTCGTCGACTTCAAGGGATGGCGTGTGCTCTCGACAGTCCTGAAATGAGACATCTGATTCGGCTTCATCGTTGGTGGACGGTGGTGTTTTCGCACATTCTGGCGGTGGTGCGGAACGGACCTAGAAACGAAAGTAGTAAAAGCATTGAACAGAGTGAGTCCCGCCAATAGCTCCTACAAACATCCAAGCCGGCAGCACAAACCTTCAGAATTGATGCAACAGGGGCAGCAGTAGCAGAAGCAGTTGAGGGTCTGCTCAACTCTGCTTCATGCATTTTTCCTACCTCAGTCCAGAAATCTGACCTTGGACGAAGAGAGGCATTGTCTGGAGTATCTGAACTAGTTTGCAGGGGATTTCTAGAAGTCGTGGGCATCCGCCTGCGTGTCATCGGCAATGGGCTCACCACCGAGGCGGAGTAAAGTATTCTGCAGGAAAAAGTTGTACCTTTGAAAGTCTGGAAGAAAAATTAACTGAGCATACGCCTTTAACCGAAGATAGCGGTTACGGCCCTAAGCAATGACCTGTCCTCCTAAACTCATGTAAGTGAGCGATAGATGTGATCATGTCGAATTGTCGAAACCACACCCAATGAAGGATTTTCAACAAGGGGAATTTAAAACTCACTGGCGCAGTTTCCGACTCAGCTTCCGAGCACTGTCGGTGACCCTTGGCTTTACTGGTGACCTCGTCTCATAGGGCTTTTCGCCCCGAAGCACGCGCTGAGCTCTACGATTTAAGAAGAAACACAGTTATAATCACTTTGATTGATTCAAGAGGACACATACACATCATAGTAGTTCCAAAATTCTAATGCCTGATTCCTGTCCACAGTGGAAGGTTGAACAGACAGACGACGACCCTTGGGGGTTGCAAACCGCCTCGGTAGACGTTCGGTTGACAGTGTAGGAGAGGCATGAGTGGAATCAAGCTCCACACATTCAAAGTTGGCTTCGTTATTTGAGTTTTCTTCGGTAGAATTAGCGTCGATGGAAGAGGTGAAGTGATCATTGGAGTGGCTAGGATTGACAAGAGTGGAAAAGGGGAGGAGGTATTGAAGGTGTGGGAGACAATAGGATATGGTGGACGACAAGGCACGGACGACTGGGCTTTGAGAAAGTTTTTGGGTCCTGTGTTGTGACATTTGTGAGACGATGTCTGCGTCAACCTCGGCAAGAAGGTCTTGCGCTTCCTGCAACAAAAGATGCGTACCACAATTAAAAGGCAAAAGAGTAAAGGAAACGAGTTCACCCAAGTTGAAAATCACCTTGTATTGTGCCCGAGCAACGAGACAGGCATAGAGGAGGCGATTTTCGCCTCTACGACGCATATCAGAGAAGACAACATCTGCCTCCCATGCTGTCAAACCAATGTTGATAAAATCCAAGAATCGACCATCTGCATAAGACAAGAGTGAACAACTGCTCAACTCCATTTGAGCACGAAAATAGAAGCGGTAATCAGTCGTGACTAGGCTTGTCCATTAAAGATTTTCAGCTGACTAATTCACCGCCCTACGCATGAGGATTTTCAGAGTTAAAGCGCAACTCAATTTTGGAACCTGCATAGAATGATGAAGTGCCTTGTGAACAAAGCAAGGATACCCACGCATGCTGGTATGAAGATAGGATTTTTTTGCCTCAGTAAAATGTGAATCGCGCAAATACTCCAACGTCTAAACAGTGTGTGAGGAGATGCATTCCCTTGTGGCAACGTAAACACAACCCCTTACACACAAATAAAAGTTCTAAAAAAATCAGGCCTACACCAATGATGGAATGGAAGACTGTCCTGGGATGGATAGCTATACTGGTGAGCCTTTTCGAGTAGAAATATGATTAAAAAGTCTGTTACCGCGCATGGCCTTGAGAATGCCAGTTCAAACAGAATCAGCCTGAGCAAAAGCATTAAAGTTATCACCATTCCCACTTTGGACACCGCTTTAACACGCCAACTGCCATTTTCCTTAAAGTTAACGATAAGGCATAACCAAACAATCAAGCCACGGTCTTACGCTTTCTAAATGTGTCGGCCACCTCCAGGAGCACTTTAGCTGCAGATTCAAGATCGTTCTGTTGGAAGTAGAGCCGCCGAGCATGGTAAAGAGCAGGCAGAACACTTCCGCATAACCCGACGTTGCCCACATGCAGTAGAGATAAAGGGGATGATAAAAAGGGATTGCAAGTTGGGGCAAAGAGATCGGCCAACTCGGTCTCTCCACAGCGTGAACAGTATTCCCCCACTATCCTAGCCTGGTCAGGAAAAATCTCTGGCAGTTGACTCAACGAAGTCACTTGACCCGTGGCCACGAGACTCAGACGAGAACAGAGGACATCCTGTTACACAAAAGAGTGTTTGGTTCGAGTGGTGCAGAAAACTAGGTGAAAATTGTATTGGCGAGGTAAGCTTACGGAGAAGCGAAAACGGTCTATCAGCCAGAGGGTTCTGACAGTGGAGACATAATTGTCGAAGTCAGGAAACTCGCTGACAAGCTGGTTCACGACATATTCTTGCTAAACATGGTGAAAAATAAGAGTTAGCGATCGAAAAAAAAGGGCAAACCCTACTCAATAAATAAGAGGTCCGACTATTCGGAATAATTCTGATAATGCCATACGAGTGGAAAAGACTTAGAGGAGTTGAAATAGCTTGAAGGCAGCAGTGGCCAAAAAAGGGAGCGAAAATTGAGCTCAGATGGCAAACTCACCAGCCTGACAGCCCGAGCCACGGGTCCAAAACTGGAGGTACCTGCCTCTTTGGCCACCGTCGCAAGACGCACTCGTCTGACACTGTTAACCTCCTGACTTTCTATACTATCGCCACTTCTCCTATCCTCGTCCACTTTGCCACCATGGAGGGCGTTGACAGCGACAGTGTCAAAGAGGAGGAAGGTTAAGAGCGCTAAGTGCGTGAGAGGCAGTTGCTGCCCCGGTGTAAGGCATTGCCACAAGGCGCACATAGATTGGAGGTGGCGGGGTGGGTAGGCGGTGGTCACCTCTAACTCAACGGCCGCCGCTGCTTCCTCGTCCGATTCTGCTGCAGACAATAGGTGGCGAAGGTGGTCCATGATGCGACCAGTGATGAAAGGAGGAGTAGGAGGGATTAACGTTGACCCATGCGCCGATTGGAGTTTGGTAAGAAAATCACTGACTTCATCGGGGTCGTAGGGCGACAAGGAGAATTCACTGCAGACCATCATTCAAGAAAATTAGCAATCACCTACGTTTCCATTACTGCAAACTGCGGGTACGTCCATTCTCAAAACATTCATTGTTAGTTTAACTTATGGTGAGTCGGCAGGTGAACAACGGACAAGAAATAAGAGTAGGCGTACCTCGATGCCCTCAACCGATAAGCATGGTCAGAGGCCTGTGGTAGCAGACCGAGTCGCAGAAGGAGACACACGGAGCGGGTACACACTGCAAGCATCCGAATAACCTTGAGTTTTGCTTCAGCTGAAACTGTCTCTCTACATTCAACATCACCACCAGCCACGGGCATCACCACTTCAGCAATATCTGCCAGAGTCCGAAGCTGCGATTGAAAGATGCCACAATATCTAGTCGTCACATAAGCAAAAAGAGAGAGAAGGGTCAGAACTCACCGAATCAATGCACAGACTAAGATCTTTGAGTCCTTCCACACTGACCGGCGGAGCATCTTCAGTATTGCCGAAAACCGGGTTAAGGAGGTCTTCCAGACAGCTCTTTTTGCCCAACCACCGAAGCCACAGCCATCGACGCATGAAGGCACGTGCATTAAAATCCCCGTTTACTACTGCGGCAGCAGATGTGGAAATCAAACTCGCCAGTACTTTCACCTCCCTGAACATTCCGTACTCAAGGAGACAGTTGGCGATGATGACCCATGTGGGGGAGAGGTACTTAGATATACGTATTTTTTGGTCCTTACGAGGTCTCTTTGAAGGCCTCCCACCAACATCTTGATCAGACAGGATTCTACGCTTCCTATCATCGCGCGGAGACAATGGAGTAATGGCGCTTTCAAAGTAGTCTGCGCCTTCTTTCTCTTCCTCCGCGTCCATCATCTCCACCTGTTTCAGGAGACCTGGAGGTAGAGTTTCAAGTCCAATCGCTTGACGAGTGATCCACTCACTATCTTCAGCTTCCTTTAGGATCCGGGGTATACCATAATCAGAGTCATCAAATTCTTGGATCAAACCACAAGCCACAGCTTCTGTAATCCAGTCAATTGGATCAAAAGGGTTGGAGGGAGAGGGTGAGACAACGGCAGCAGAGATTTCTCGAAGTACTAACTCCTGACGAGAAACGAACTTAAACGACGCACAGGCCACAACATGATCTGGGCAAAAAGAGATGAGCATAATGAGCCTTACTTCTAATGAAAGGCACCAGCGCCTTAAAAGCGTGTGTAGAAGGCCGAAGCTGGAACTCAGGAATGGGGTTTCGGAGACCCTGGCAGCCGCGGGGAGGATAACTCTTGGCAGTGAGATCACCGCAGAGCCTCAGAGCGCAAAGCTCACGACGATAGACGACTGACCAGAAGGCGAATATGGTGTGAGGCAGGATATGAGCAGTCTAGTTGAGGGAAAGTAAAATTAAACAAAGGCAAGTAAAATGCGAAGTAAACAAGGACGCACCAGTGGATGGGCTCGAGGAGCGTTCAAACTCGCGTCGTAGACGGCAAAGAAAGAATTGTCTGGTCTAAAGGTGAAGAGAAAAAGTCAGCTAGGAGATGAGTAATAGGCTGAGGATAGATCAATTTATTTGATTGGTGAGTGAAAAGATTGGAGAAAGCGAAAGGTCTCGAATGTGTCAACGAATTCGGATAGGACAAATAAGACAAAGATGAATGAATGAAATGGCTGACATAAGAATGGAAGGCTGAAAGGCCGCACGGATAAGTGAGGACAGAAGGCATGAGTAATTGATGAATGCATGGTTGGAAGTACAAACTAGGGATGAGTGGAGAGATGGACAGGTAGGTGAAGCACATATAACTCTGCTAATAGATTTAAAAGTAGATGGAAAGGTGAGTGGATGTGGACTATCCGAATAAAACTGTGAATGGACGTGGAACAGACGAGCAAATGAATCTGGAAGAGGGAGATTGACAACCGAGTAGATGAAGCTCTTAGGAATAGAGGATTCCAAGAAAAATGGGCAGACAAAACGACTACATGTTGGTGAGTGAAGTAATGAGTGGGTGTACAAGGTATTGATGGGCTTGAGGGAGTAAATGGGTGGACGATTTTTTTGATTGGAGGGCATCCAATGAATTGAGAGTCAGATTAGAGGTGGACAGAGCCTGGATGGGTTATTGACGAATGCGTAGACGTTTCTACAATAAGTAGTTTGGTTAATGTCGTATGTATGAGCCTGCGTGTCAATGGGTAGTTGAATGGACTAGCGTGAGCCGCGTGAATCCCAATGAATATGCGATTAGATTTAAAATGTATGAAATTAGGGGAGAGTTTGAATAGGAAAGGTAGATGTGTTAGGGATGGATGGATATGTGAGAACTTCAAAGTCGGATTCGGAATGGCCAGCTGGATAAAATCGCACAGAACAAAGAGATGGATGCTTAAACGATACGAGAGTGTAGAATAGGTGTGGGAAATGAAAAGATGATTCAGAAGTGGATAAATTTGAGTTTCTTGGATGAGTTAAAGATAGAGGAAAGGAAAAGAGATCGGTTTGGTATGGGTGGGCATGTTGCCTCTGGATGGATAAGTAAACAACTTTCTAGAGTTAACAAATAACTACTTGGATAGGCATACCTAATAGAAGTGGGCATCTGAGCATGGTACCACCGATCCAAATCAAATAGCCCAATCCGTACAATATCCGGAGCAGCACGCCACACCAAAGCCGTGAGACGATTTGACCGAAGGCCATAGTTGCTGGAGTAGTTGGTGCCCAATGACTGGATAGAGGTGAGGAGGGCCCCATTCGCCGACCAATGGGGTGCCTCATTGTCCGTGGAGGCTGTTATGGGGGTCAGGGAGGCTGAGAGGCGTTTGGAGGCACCGTAGAACTCCTGCAATGTCCCGATAAAAATGCAGAAAAATACAAATATGATGAGACACGCGGCAAAGCATGAACGGCGCTAATATCGACAGGAGTGACGTACCCCATATTCGTACAAGGTGTCTTCGGTATTTGGTTGAGTGTGTTCGATGCGCTTCCGAAAACCCAGTTGGAAGAGAACAACTCTTGGACTGTAAAACGGGAGGAGCAGCATTTGAAAGTCCAAACCACCACATACGTGCAAGGAAATAACAAATTTGGGATAAGGTAGCAGCCACAACAATAATTAGTGATGTCAACGAGGAAAAAATGAAAAAAAGCTTCTTTCCTATTGACTGTTCCTGGCCTTTCAAAGCCCCATCAAAACAGATACATGACACTATTTTAAAGTACCAAAGCCTGACTTGAAAAATTCCTTAAAATCACTAGCATCAAGGATCTCGATAGCCCTGAACTCCCGCTTGAATTAGGGCTGTTTACTGCAGCTACCAACAAACGGAAAAGAGTAACTCACTTGACGGCACCACAAGATGAGGAAGAAGGAGGAGGGGATGGCTCAATAGAGGATGACCTCCGTAAACTCTGCCAGCCAATCCAGAGGAAGCAACAATAGCGAGGATCGTCAGAGGGCTCAGTGAAGGCACAACTCACCGCGGCAACGGAAACAGAGGGCAACTCGCGGTAGGTGTAGCTGGATTTACAAGAGAACGTATTAATAGTCAAACAAGGTTTAAGCACATCAACAACTGCAACCACAGAGCCGAAAAAATGGCTATATGATTAAAAGGTACCAGAAGTGGACTTTTTCAAGACATGCTTGAAATCTTGGGGAGGAAAAGAGACCACCAGGTAATCGATATCTAATAAATAGGCGGAACTGTACCAGTACAGGCATAAACACGATACGACGATGAACATGCATAAGCCAAAAAGAGAGATTTTAAGTTTGTTCGCCATCAAGTAACGAGTTGAAATCGTTCATAGAAAAAAAACGCTTGGTGAGCCATAAAAATATAAAGTTGTTCATTTAAGATCTAGCGGATGGACAAAGAGTCGCTGCAGATTTTGGCATCTATGACAGAAATGACTCGCATCTTGTCCTCATCACATGGCATCTCCAACATGCCACGCCAGAGCAGAATAGCATAAATTGGAAGGGAAACAAATTAATTGATCTAGAAGCGGATATTTTCATTACATTTTGATCATAATAGCAGAGAAAAATCCAAACCGTAGTTCACAGCTAACGCACATAAGCTGAAGTTTTGTAAGACTCCACATCTGCCATCCACCAAAGCCAAAACCGACGACAAGGCTTTTGATTTGTGGGACGTAATGCAAAAGAGTGACCTTCACGGAGGCTACAATTCGAGGTTACAAAAGAGAGGGGAGTGAGGCTCATTTTTACACTGAGTATCATATTGAGAGATGCTAGTTACTCACTGGATGGAACTTTGGCAATGGTCTCGCCACGAGGTGTTTGGTAGTAGAAATTTTTCAAAGAGATTCGTGATGCTGAAAGGGTGAAACAATATCTCTTTGACCAATTAGCGATAACCCGTTCTCCATGGCAGTTGTACAAGGCTGCAAGGCGTTCTCCAACTTTACAATGAAGAAATTCACGGAATGGCAGCACAACTGGCAGTAATTTAGCCATCCAAATTCATTATTTCAAGATTAATAATTCTCACACTCTCCCAACTACAAGAATTTCGACTTTACAAAGCCCTAACAAGGTTCCCAAATAGCATTCATGGGTTCATGCTACCATGAATAAACCAAAGAATAGTCAGTCGCACACTCTCCCAACTCTTCCGCACTTCTGTTCCATCAAATTGAAGTCAAATGGATCCTTATACTTGAAAGGAAAGTAATCAGGACGACCCAATTGGAATTGTCACACCGTAGAACGTGCAGGACAAACTCCCGAGTGATTTTTTGACAAACAATGTGCAACAGTCAAAATCATAATGCTAAACTGAGCTACTACTACGATTTAAAAGTCACATCATTAGATACCTAACAGGTAGATTAGCAGGAAAAGCTCGCGGACAATGGGAGTAACTTAGAAGTACGGGACTGGGGCGTACCGTTAAGGTTGACCAGAGAATGCTCGAAGGACTGTGAGAATGGGGATATCAATTCTCTCTTCGAAAATGCATCAAGACACTGTTCGACTGACACGCAGACGCTAGGTTCCACACGTGGCCTATCCAGTTTCCAATCTAAACAAAGGTCTGAAGAGCAAGCATGTATGAGGGGCAAAGTAAACCAATATAAAGGTCAAGAAGAGAGAGGGAAGATATTACCTACTAAAGCCAAAAGGCCGTGCTCAAGAGCAACAACAACTATGCCGTCGAAAGAAGGAAATGATTTAAGATCCACGGCTATCGCATGGATAGCTTCAGCCCTTCCACGAAGAGAGATAAACCGGGTAAACTTGATTGGCTTCTCATCACTGAGGCTTAAAAGGCAGACAAGTGATCGATTTGGTCTGGCGTCTTCGGAAGGTGCAAAAAGAACAACCAAACTTGAAGAAGAGGGTAGGAAAGCGATATCAGCCACTATCCAGGACCGAGGAGCATCGGATGGCCAACTTTCCAATGAAGTAAACAAATCATCAGCGTTGGATGGGGTCCAAGAAAACTGTTTCCCGTTAGCAAGCTGACAGTGAAGACGGTTGGGAGAGTAAGAACAGATTGTGGAACCCGTTGGAGTAAAAATAAATTGGGGCAGCATGGTACTTTGGTCAAATAAATCAACGGGTCGAACCGAACCATGCTTAATAATGAGATCGTCACAGTCAAAAGGTGCCGTGCAAACTGAAGATTTCACCGATTGCATGAAGATCGAGCACTGAAATTAAACGAAAAGTCAAGAACAGCAAAATGATTAATAATCCAAAAGGGACAGCAACCCGATAAATCGATGCAACTGATAAAAAACGCTGAGGCAAAGTTAAATGAAGTTATAGCTGTGACCTTAAAAACAAGAGTACAATTATAGTGTACGAAAGAAAAAGGGATGCTGAACCACATCGTGATTAGATGCCAACGATTGGCTAATTCGGAATACCGGGAAGGATTCGAATTGTAAACTACCTTGAAAAAATTTTAACACAAGATAGTAAAAATTATGCTAACCAAGTTAAGCAGTACATTATTTTTTAAAAAAATTTTTTTAATTGAATTTATATAGTTAAGTTTATATGCTGCAGTTAGTTTATAAGAAGGGATCCTATAATTAGAACTAAAATAGCATATGTCACCTTAATTTTTTTTTGCTGGTTTTATTGCATTAAGTTTCATACTTATCACTTAAAGCATGAAATTCTTAGCTAAACAGGTACAGTTCTTTAATCTACTGCCCCAAACAAGCATCTCCTGAAACATAGAGTCAAAAGTATATGAAAGTTGTTAACCAAATCATAATAGCATAGCGTAATATGTATTCTTCTACTTAGACTTCTTCTTTATTTGTACTTGCATGTTTTTCATATGTCTCCTCTTCGTGTCTTAGCACTACATTTAACGAAGCATGAGTGCCTCTGAACCTTATGTGATATCTCGAGTGAAATCTGAGAAGGTTATCACATATGTTACACCCCAGGGAAAAGGTGTGCGTATTACCAGGGAAGTGTATTTGCGTAAAAATGTGCCCTGTCGTACACTGTTATGTCCCAACAGTGAATGTCATCTTGGTAATAGTTTGATTGAGTTTACGGATGTTTTTAAAGGCTTCTCTCTTCCCTCAGATATCCATAATGTTGTAATTATTGATGGATTTTATGCTCTCAATTACTGGGAAATATTCGAATCTACGGAACTTCGGGGCATTGTTGTGACTCTGTCCTCGCTATGCTATGTAGGCACTTGGTATTCGAAACACAATGCCTTTACTTTGTGTGAATTGACCAAATGCATTGATTTTCTCAGGCCCAGCAACAAGCGTTATCAAAAGCTGTATACAATCGAATTCGAGCATGCCTGTCTGACCCAGTTCAGTGTTGTGTCTTGTTTGACAACGAGTTCCACGAGGATTGTTTTCGACAGTCTCGTCCAGATGAATCTGCTCTAGACTACACCACTCGTCTCAACTGGATCGCTGCTCAGTGGTACTGGAGCCACTTAAGAGGAAGGGTTAATGTCGTTCTTCTTACGAATAATGCTGAAGTCGCTCTTGAGTTAGCTAGAAGAGACCCATCCAATGGTGGTGTCCTGGTGATGGATCTATCCACGTATCTTCGAATCCACCACTCAAATTTGACCACAATTTGGCAGCTCTATGATTCTCTCAGTGCCTCAATTAAATCAAATCATAGTGAACAGAGTGAATCGGCGTCTGTCACAGCTGCGACAACCGCAACTTACAGTCTGCCTCAACAGCCTGCACACGGAGACGTCTACCCCGCCCACCTTCCAGAATCCGCCCTTATTGCTGGCGTTCGGTCGGGTCAGTTTCTTCAGGGTGTTCTGCGAGTCTCGCGTTTTCGGTCCTCGTCGGAAGCAGTTGTCGTACTTACCGAGTAAGTAGACACTTTGGGTTCAAAATTCTCTCTTTCCTTCATCTTCGTGTTAGACTATTGACCCACTTGTCTCTCTCCCTTTGCATAGCGCTAGTGCCCTCAAACACCAAGCAGATACTCAGGACACGGAGTTTGCGTCACGCTCCGAGCTGAGTATAAACGGAATGGCACATCGAAACCGCGCAGTCGATGGAGATATTGTGGTTGTTCGGTTGTTACCACGACATTTGTGGACCACGACGTCAAATAACCTCTTGCCCTCCGAAGCAGGTATCTTTTTGAGCATACCTCATTGGATCTCAACCTTGCATATCTCTTAACAATGTATACTCAAAGTATTTGCTTTGTTTTAAAAGTGCCGCTGAAGGAATGCTATAGGATATTCTTCTATTTGCCATTCTTTGACTCCTATTTCCCTAAAAATGTACCGATTTTGCTCAGCCATTTTATGAAACCGATGTTGAAGACATTTTTGGCAAGTGAATGTTTGAATGAACATGATGTGGCATGCCCTTCCTCCAGCGATATTTCCGCCGTTAGGTATCACGGAGGCAATGGTTTCAGGCCTAGACAGCGTTGGTGCGGCAGACGAAAGCGGCGAGGCCGAATCAAAAGTTGGGGGTGTCGGCGGAGATGTCGCTGCTCAATCTGTCCCTACCTCCGGTTTACCCTGTGCTTTTGTGGTTGGTGTGTTGACTCGCAATTGGCGCGACTACGTTTGCTCCTACGTACCACGTGAAGGGCAGGAGGAAAAAAGTGCTCCCCTTTCCTCCACTTCCGGTTGGATTGTCGCTACTCCCTGGGATAGACGCATCCCTCGCGTTCGTATCTTTACCACGGAACCGTCTAAATTGGTTGGAGTTAGGTATGTTCGAGCATTTACGTCGGTAGCACTATTGAGTTGGTATCGCTCCCAATTCTTATGGAATCATCTAGCTTTTGGCTGACCTTGAGTGAAGGGTTACACTTAGAAGTGGAAGATGCTTTTGTAACTCAGAAGCTGCCCTTGACGATGTTGAGGCATCTGAATCTAAAATGGGCTTTATCATATCTGAACATAGAAGAATTAAGAATCCTGTTATGTAGTTTCCTTTCCTTCTGGGTATCAATACTGTTAATGCTAGTTAGGAGGCATTACGCATTTGAAGTCCTTTCGACAGTACTATGCCTTGGGTGTTTCTACGGCCCAAACAGTAACTATCTCCTTAAAATGTGTTTCAATGGCTTTTGACTGGGCGATGTTATACCGCTACCCTGTTTCATGTACCTCTGTCGCTCTTAATGGGAGTTTGCTTAAAAACAAAACTTTAGGGGCAAAGTGCTGAATGCTTTTAATAACCTAAAAATATCCCCTCCCCCCTACTTCAAAGTTCAGATTCTTTTTTGGGGTTATAAGTTCCTTACCACCGTAATCACTCTATTAGAACAACGGGAATTTTGCTCCTCATTGTTTCAGTTTCCATGCCGTATTTCTTCGGTATCTACAAGAACTTTGTTCTTTCAAAGTTATTCTCTAGTTTCGCCTTGTCTCTGGACTGAAGCGGTAGATATCCTCGACTCTAAAGGCTTCTGTGTTCGGGCTTGCAAGTTTTAGAGAGTTCAGTCTGTTTGGCAAAAGTACGCAGCAAGTAATGGCCACCTTTCACGGAGTATTTTCATCTAATACTACTCCATTACAGATTTGTTGTCAGAATGGATCGTTGGGATGCCAATTCTAACCACCCCAGTGGCCACTTCGTCCAATCTCTCGGTCCAATAGGCGATCTGGAGACCGAGACACAGACCATCCTCGTGGAACATGGTCTGGCATACCGACCCTTTACAGACATCCAACTGGACGAGTTGAAATACCTCGCTGCCACACGTGGTGCCTGGCAGGTTGATCCTGCGGAGGTCGCACGTCGACGTGATCTCCGCTCGCCATTTGTCTCTGGCAATCCCCTCTCTGAAGACACTCTTGTCTTCTCCATCGATCCACCCGACTGTGAAGACGTCGATGATGCTCTCTCCGTCTGCTGGCTTGGGAGTGAGGTCGAAGATGTCTCCGCAAGGCGTATCCAACTCGGTGTTCACATTGCTGATGTAACTCACTTCGTCAAACCAAATGGCAACCTTGATGCAGAGGCAAGGAGACGCTCTACCTCAGTGTATCTTGCTGATCGTCGTTATGACATGCTACCAGGCATTCTGAGTGGTGATGTTTGTTCCCTATGGAGTGGAGTCGATCGGTACGTTAATGGCCACTTTCCTTTTAAGAAGCAAATGCGGCGCACACCCTCATTTCCCAACCAAACATTTGGAGCACGCCCACATCGAGCCGTGGAGACATTCGGTACCATGAATGGTATTGAATTTAATAGGTTCTGGTAAATCTGGGTTAATGTTTGCATTGTCTTCTACATTGTGGGGGTTATTTAAAGGCTGCTCTTAAGTCGTTCTTAGCTAGTCATTACTAGTGAGACTGCAGGCCATGAGGTTTGGTAGGTTGCCAAAACTCCACGTAGACTCAATAGCTCCTCTCATGTGAATTGTCGTACATCACGTCAACATCTGCAATGCTTGATCGTCTTGCTTAACTCACGGGATTCGACTTACTACTGCAACCGGTGCAACACTGTCAGTCATCCTTGAATGTCTAGTCATGCATGCCAGCATAGACGAGTGTTTATTGCCAAAGCATGGGTTGGTTGGTCACCAGCAGGCCTCCGCGACATCAAGGCGCTAACTGCGGAGTCTCAGAAACTTACTTATTTAAATGCAAAAAAATCCCTTCATTGCACAGGTATGCGGTGAGCGTGATATGGGAGCTTGATCCAGTTAGTCTGGAAGTGCTGGACGTCTGGTATGGTCGCACTGTCATCCGCTCAGCCTACAAAATGTCCTACCAGGCCGCACAGACTATTGCTGACCTCAAAGATGTCGGCACAGAAATTGATCCCAATGCGGAGAAAATCCTCTCAAGCTTAGGGGGCTTGAAGAAGGTGGGTGAACTCGTCCCAGAACTTGCGAACCAAACAAAGGCCAAAGTCCTCCCTTGTTTGGCAAGGCTCTACTCAGCCATATGCATGCTCATTCGTATCGCCTCACAGATCCGTCATCTGAGAATCGATCGGGGTGGTCTTGAACTAGATTCTGTTGAGGTTTCAGTAAAATTTGAGAATCAGAAAGAGCGAACAGGGGCCCTGGAGGACATCGTACCGAAGGAGACACTGGAAATGCATTCCACTGTGGCCGAAATGATGATTTTTGCCAATCATTGGGTTGCGAGGCAGTGCCTAAAGGCTTTCCCTGAGCGATCGTGCTTGCGACGGCATCCACCACCGCGACCAGAGTTTTTCGACGATCTGAAGCGTTGTGCCGCTTCGCGTGGCTTTCACTTAGAGGTGGGATCCAACAAGGCCTTGTCTGCATCCCTTGCCAAGTGCGTTGACCCCGTGGATCCCGAAGTAAACAACATGCTTCGACAGCTGGCAACCAGGGCTATGACCAACGCGCTGTACTTTTCAACTGGATCAGAGGATTTATCAAGAGATCTATTCGGTCACTATGGTCTGGCGTTGAACTTCTACACCCACTTCACTTCGCCCATTCGACGCTATGCGGACGTTATCGTAAGCGTAAAAGATCGACTACTGATAACTTTAAAAGTAAAGTATTTTTATAATATGTACGAAACCTAGTATTTTTAGTGTGATTTAAGGCGCGTCGGTGGCCTTTGAAATTTTTTCCACGCGCTAAATACGCACTTCAGTGGACGATTTCATCAGCTTTCAGTGCATTTTTCTTGCGCTTTACTGTGGTCTTCCCATTCAAAAGACAAAGGAATTAGTTGCGCATGTCAGTGGTAGCATTAACCTTTAAACTGTGTCAGGCCTTTTTAGTTTATTCGTTACCTCGCGTTAACAGACAAAGTGTGCTATTATTTAGCTACTTGAGACTGAGATTTAGGAACACGCTGCTTTTACGATTTCAAAAATTGCAATACTTATTATCTGAGTAAATTATCTGCTTCACCGCTATGAATGTCTACTTTTGAAGTGAAATATTAGTACTTCGGAATGGTCGCGCACACTGATTTTTGTGGATATATTTATTGGCCGTGGTGGTACCTACTTATGGAGTTATTAAACAATCATTTTCCTTGACATTCACATTCCCCTATTTGAACACAGGTCCACCGTGTTCTACTCTCAGCCATTGAGCAGTCCGCCACCGCGACGAATACACCGACGCCTGCCAAGGGGCTCTATGAACACGATGAATTGGTCGTTATATGTCGACACATGAATGAGCGTCACTGGGCAGCACAGCAGGCACAGCGCAGTTCCATCGAACTCTTTCAAGCTCTCTTCTTCCGAGACAAACCAACGGACGATGCCTGTCGCTATGCGGACGCTATCATTTATCAACTGCGAGGCTCTAATGGTTTCTCCGTTATGGTACCAAGGTATGTAGCTATTACGTTCCTTTGTATTTCTTGAAATTTACTCGCAACAGGCTTGAATTTGTCAGAGTCTATTGTTTGTTTCATGCTGCATCAAAGCGCTGCGAAAACTACACGTATGGTACATCTTTATCCTCCCCCGTTAGTTATTTTTGCGTCTTTCTAGTCAATTTAGTTGCCTAAATCTAAGGTTGGGACAATTTATGGCAGAGACTAACGCTGTTAACACTTATTTGTGCTCCTGCCTCTGGTTAACCGAGTGTGTGGGGTCCTCTGCACACCAACACAACCTTAACACTTTAATCTATCCATAAATAGTTTTGTAAGAGGCAACCTTATTGCTCCATTTTCGACATACTTTAGTGTAAATTGCTGAACTTCATTATTCTTAGCTAGAGTGTGCAAATGGTTACAGATAACACTGGTTAAAGTTCATTGTGCGTGTAAAATTGCGTATCTTCATTCGACAAATTCAAAACCGGTCTGTCTCGGGTCTAGTCTCGTTGCCCTTTGATCTAACATGTGCCTTTTGTACAGGTACGGTCTAAGAGGTAATGTGTGTCTCAAACAAGTGGATGGGCGGATTGCCTGGGTGTCTGACGCCAAGACAGGTCGCATCACATGGCTTCCGGCGGACGCGTCTTGCGAGGTATGCTTTTCCTCCTTTTCTGGGTAGTGTGCAATTAATATATCCTCTGGCTTTTCTCCTTCTGCGCGATTTTCAGGTTGTTCGTAGTCCAGTTTCAACGGACACGGAATCGACTGGATTGCCACCATGCGATCAACTAGAGGTGGTTAAGTCCGATGGAGCACGTCAAAGCTACCGCATCTTCGACCACGTTACCGTGTACATTACAATAGCCGAGTCGACTGCTCACAGTCTAGGTCTTCGACTGGAGCTATACGCAAAGGCGCCTAAAGGGAGAAATAAGGGGAAAATTGGACCTCCTCGAACATTTGCAAGGGGAGATGAGGGCTTTAAAATGCACGCCGATGCAGAGATGGTTGAGGTTTGTTAAAACTACCAATCCCTCCAGACACCCGTCCAAGATCTGTTCTCTCACTACTGGCCTGCTTTTACCAAACCGAATCTCTTCATCCCCTCTAGAGTGTTCGGGCTATGAATATGGACAGGAGGAGGAAACGGAAGAAGCAGGGCGAGACGGATGGAGAGGGGATAAACGAAGGTGATTTTGACGAACCGGAGAAGGTGAACGAGCAGAAGGCGTTGATTGCACAGTTGCATACTCCTTCCTCATTTTATCATCAGTTTCGAAAGCTTCTACGTCCAGAGGATGCCGGCTGTGAAGGCAGTGGTGGTGTTGTGTGAATAGTACACTGAGCAGCGTTTGTATCATTTTGTATAAGTTTGATAGTTTTTCATGATTCCTTGCTGTCATAACTGTGAAGGGGAGGAGCTGTGGATACATACGACTGGGCAAGAGTGCATTCACAGCAGGGGAAGGTGGTTTGGGAGATGGCAGCAGCAGGGCGTGTGGCTTCGGACCAGAAGCAGGGTTCCTGGTCTGGAGCGCATTAACCTGGCTCTTCCGTGTCATAATCATAAAGTGTGAATTGTTAATTGCTATTAATAAAGTTTAGCAATTTTGCTTTAAAGAAACCCCAAACATCACATACTCAAACCAGCATAGCAATTAACGACTGATGCTATTAAAAAAGTTGGCAGTACTGTGGCAAAAAATGTCTTCGTTTTTATGTAAGTTGATAGAATACACGGGTCACCTTGACCGTTGTTCCCTGCGTTTATATAGCTCAGAAGCTTGCGGTAATTCAAAGCAGTAATAGGATTGGTACCTTGCAGTATCATCGAACGTCGAGATTATGTCCGAAAATCAACCTTTTGGGTCCGGTAACACTAATCGAAACGGGAATCCGCCCACCGTAACTGAGCCTGTGGGATGGACAATACCGGATAATGAAGTGGGTCTAAACTTTTCAACACAAAATTTGAAGTATAATTAGAACGTTATCGGAACGTGAGAAAAACATGCCAAAGTGTGCATTTGTTTTTTTTTGTTTGGGTGTAATCTAAAATATTGTTTACTTTGCTTGTGAAGTTCTGTATGCCGCCTTTCTATTTTATTCATTGGTTCCCTATTGTGCTTTTTTCACTAAGATTTACTTGTATAATCTTGTTTTTCTTAATCTAAGACTTCACATGGAAAATTGATAAAAAACGTATAGATTAACATCATGTGAGAAGTTTCTTTCATGAAAGCACTTATTTTGTAAAATCTATTAAATTTTGCGGATGTTGTTCAATTATTGTTCGTCTTTGGGCTATACTCTAGGTAATTGCTTGGTCTTAGATGTATTTGTGGAGAAGAATCACCATTTTTGTTGATTCCTAACAAATTATTTTGCGAAAACCTACCTGTGATACTTTAAGCTCAATAAATCTTGTGCTTTAATCCAAACGTGGATTTGGCCCCTATGCATTCCCTAGTAACATTGTTATTACTGGCAATTATACTTCCTTGTATGTTAGGATCCTTTTGTAGCCACAGATAAGCTCTATTTTATTTGTTTGACTTTTGAACTCAAGGAGCATATTTTTGTATAATTTGTATAATTTGAAAGCTAAGTTCCATCATTCTTCCATTCTGATAAATTGGTTTTTTAACTGTCCAAACATCGAACCCACTCAAGGCTTTCGGGAGTTTTGGTGAAATGAGAGGGATGCAGATGCGTACCAGATTTAGAGGAGAAGGTCTGGAGTGTTTGCATGGCGTAAACAAAGTATGGATACAGCAGAAGGTTGAGGTAATTGAAGGTAAGCTGCAGCCCTTTTAAGCTTTTTTTTAGTTTAACCTGAAAGTGAGTATTTTCCTGCATACAAGCTAAAGAGCAATGTCGAAATGTATTTTTGTAGCAGGTTAATGATAAATATCTGAAAATACTTTTCACC
This sequence comes from Taenia crassiceps, assembly GCA_023375655.1. NCBI lineage: Eukaryota > Metazoa > Platyhelminthes > Cestoda > Cyclophyllidea > Taeniidae > Taenia > Taenia crassiceps. The sequence goes on from JAKROA010000011.1 coordinate 1,297,264, forward strand.
TGACCAGAGATCGTGGGCACCTGGAACCACAGATGGGGTGTTGAGTATCTTACAGCAAGTATCAAGTGTCTGTCTGTCTTATTGTCAATGCAGTTATATAATTGTGCATGAAACTTTGAAAAGCTGAGGCGATTTTCCCTGAACAACAACAGCGATGTTAAACGTTGGACTGTAGCACAAAATTAAATATTTGATTGAATTGCTCCTCCGGGACTGTTTCAACACACTAAAGTTTATTTATCTGATTAAGCAACAAGTGTTAATCATGGATGTTAGAGAATGGGTGTCGAATTGGTTTTCGTGGCAAGTCAGGTGGGGGTGGAAGTCAATATTTTAAGGCTATTGTTGCAGCTAACAGCCTCAACTAGATTGGTTTGATCAAGATGCGGTGGGTTGAGTTGTGTCAGGTATCTCCTGACTCCTCGCTCCCATGCAATCTCAAGCCAAAATCTGTCTCTTTCTAATTGCTTAATCGGTACTGAGTGGGAAAGGCGACTCTTTCAAATTTTACCAATTTTTACTGCAAGTCTAGTGAAGTGGTTGGGTTTTATGTATTTACTCAAAACATAACCTACACTTCACTCTTCGGTGGAGAATGCTACTTATAAATATTTCAGTATGTAAGGCCTGCATACCCTCTACTAAAATCGCTGGAAGACAAGACTCACTGCAAATGATCAAGGGAGAGCAGCTATTTATGGCTTATTAAACCTCTTTGCCTTTCGAACTGCTCATCTGAGTTGGTCTTTCTGGGAGTTGAATGCGAGATTTTTTTCTTCTCTTCTTGTTTATTTCAAAGTACACTCATTACATCGCCTGTCGAAGGTAGCCAACAATTCACTTAGCAAATTCATGGAGTTTCCTCTTCACAGAAAGATGAAATATGTCTCTAGCCATTTTCATATGCAACGAACTTGGTGTCCCGCCGTTACCAATGGAACTTTTCCACACAAAACAATGAGACGCAAATAGTGGCCCCTTTTTTATTATTCAGAGGACTCTTCATTTCACGCGTCTCTTCACATCTAGAAGACCGCTCTTGTGTTACCTTTAGGTGAAATAGGTGATCATGAACTTTCTGTTGGAGCTCAAACCGCAGTCACGCTTAAAATCTGTTGACCCTGATAAGGTGTGGTTCGGAAGTGGGCGGGAGCAACGGAATCTTCAGAAACAGCTATATAATTAGTCAATTAAGAGAGAAGAACTACAAACGGCTTTTTGCCTCGAACCGTGGAATCGACTTTCCTTATTCTGAGAGAGGGAAATCTGGCGGGGAGATGAGCTATCCTTCTGTCCTCATCACCACTACACTTGTTAGCTTAGAGGCACTACTTCAGCCCTCAGAGAAGTGGTCCAACTCAGACTTTGTCATGGAGACGATGACACGGATGGTCTGGGCTTCCTCATTCTTCCATCAAAGCTTGAGTGGGCGGCTGATGGTGAAGTGATGAGCCCAGTATTCCATTTCACCAATAGCCTTCTCCAGCCTTTATCTTTGCGAAAGAAAACCCGACGACGGACCTTTTCACAGTAGCCATAACTGCCTGATTTGCCAGATATGAGAAATCTGAGTTACTTAAATTTTTAGTACAAAAATTTTTGCTGAAGTGATGATGGTCAAAGAGCACCCTCCTTGTTTTATTCCTCACTCCGATCAGTTGTGGTGCCTCAGATCTTCATCGAGACCGGGGGGACAGATACTTCTAACTCAGGGAAGAGGTGGGAGGCCATTCGTGTGACCCAGAGGCTATTCTCTTGGTTAATCTCTCACATCAGATTAGACACTTTAAAAATCCGGCAAACCACCAGCGGCAGCCTTCGAGAAGTCTTGTGGTTCCAATGCCACAAAACGCATCTTAATGGGGTGGGGGAGAAACGCACTGGCGTTTCTTTTACCGATCTCCAGTGGTCAGACATAAAGGAGTCAACACCTTCCATCTCTCTCTTTCTCTGCCGCTTGGCTTTCCAATCATTGCTGGCCAGCTGCCCATCATCTTGGGTCCTATTCAGCCGGTAGAGATATGGACGAGGCATCACCTGTTCTTGGTTCAAAGTTGGCGTCGCTTTGAGTGTTGACAGGCCCAAGAAGACCAAAAGCGAGCTTCATCTTTCACGCTTCATCACAGTGATCATTCATAGCAGTTGCTGTTCTTCCGTGACTTTGAAGGCTGGTATTCAGCCATGGTAAACAGGAAAGTCATCCTTTTGGCGCAAGCTTGCTTGCTGCTGCCGTTAGTATGGTGCCCAGGGCCTTCACGATGGTTACGAAAGATCAAAGCGGTATGAGAGTTTGAATTCCCTTTCGAGTAATATTGCCCTTATTTCGCTTAAAATAAGGCCTTAGTAAGTCTCTAAGCATGAAGGTAGAGCATCTCATTTATGAAGACTCATTGAAGTCTAGTGCTGCTAAATGATGTGTATTGTATCTTATTTTAGCTTTAATAAGTTGGGAAACCCCAAATAAGTACGTCATCAAAGGTCCCACCGGTCAGCCATTATTCCACGTCGCCGAAGGTGAGTTGCCCCCCCCCCCCTCCTTCTTCAACGCTCAATTCCCATGCTGTTAAAACTCTGAAGCAATTTCTGGTTAAAGAGCCTCATTTGAAAATTTATCTCAGAAAATCCAACTCAGTTGGTAGCATAAGGAAATTCATTGAGTAAACCTGCTACTTTTAACATAAAATTTTTATTGGCTATTGTGCCCCAATCTTATTGGTTGTTCCCTTGGGTTCCTATTGATTGTTTAGAAGTACAATATATTGTTTAGACGCTTTGTTTTTCTAACTCTTTAAGAGTGAGAAAAAGAGGGTTTTAATAAGAAAGCAACATTAACAATTCCCGAAGGATCAATAGTGGTGCAACACTGCATGCGTAAGCGTGTGGATAACAGAAACCTTCAAGGGCATTCTTTTGTAACCGGCTTCCTCCGTTGCTTGGAGTGGATCAAGAAATTAGCGCTGTATTAACAGCTAGCCTGTCATACGCCGCCATGTTTGAGTTCCCTCTCCAATCAACGACACTAAAACTGTTGTTTGTTTGGCGTCTGCTAACTTGTCGCTGGTGTAACTGCAACACTGAAAGTCCTAATTTACGTAATTTCAAGCCATACTTTAAATGAACGATTTGCATGGGTGAGGTAGAGCCATTTGGCTTTTTTGGTCCTTCTCGGCCGAGTTTACTTGCTGCAGCCCTCAAAATGTGTCTTACGCCTGACCTCTGTCACGTATCTAGGGCTCACGTGATCTTGATTAGGATTGGGTCAAGGACGACCGAAATGCTGCAAATACATGAGAGTGAAATCACGACACGTCCTTGGCTTCTAGCCTACGATCACTCTCCGTAGTTCCCACCTTATCTAGACAGTCCTAGTCCATCGTCTAATCGCTCTGGTTGAGATCTCTACCGCATCCAAACTCACACACAAACATCGGGGTTTGCGTAAAAAATTGACGTCTTCGATCTCAACCATGCTTTTAGCTAAGTCGCAAAGCACCAGCAAGAATTGAAGGCAGTATTTAAAGTGGGTCTTCGTCCGGCAAAGAAAGTGCATTGGTAGGGCAGGTGAGAGTAAGCAGAGGTCATCTTCAGCATGGACACTTCAGGTCTACCGCCTTTTGGTTCATGATTTAGGATGCATCCAATAATATAAGCTCTATGGCTTAAATTAATTATTTACGAGAGAGTTCAGCAGTGTTCAAAACCATCAGCACGATTAAGTACCTTAAAAGCAAAGTAATATAGGAAATACTCAGAGGCTAGGATGCTAGATAGCTAAAAGATGACGTAGTTCCCTGTCTAGCTCCTCGCAATGGCCTCTCCGGACTTGCTTGGCCTCCTGGGACGTGCGTCAATCCATTCTCCTCCCAATTTGAGTCCGTGTTGGTTGAACTCATAGGCTGTACTGCAAATTGGCAGATATAGCTTCTCGTCAAAGTCATCCAAGTGCACTCGAAGAAGACGCAGCATACCAGAAGATGCCACCTGGAAACAGTTTGAATGAAGAATCGGAATCTGACAAGAAATCATTTAAAATATGAAGGGTTGCAGCACGTGCACACGGAACCTCTATTCTTGCTATCACGGAAGCACATGTTGCTCTTAATCAAACGAGTAGGTGGAGCATGTGACGGGAATCCACCCAACACTCCGGTCTTCCATTTCCTAGGCATGCCGACAAAGATATGGGCTTTGTAATTCCTTTGGCCAAAACTGGGACGTTGGGTTGACAGGCCCAGCGGCGTCGTGGGCGCTAACACTTGTAAACAATGATCCCGTGACAACCGTTATCGTTTTATGAATTAGCTGAGACATGCACATAAAGGTCTAATCAAACTACATAGAGCTGCAGGGAACTAGAGAGGTTCCACTTGTTAGGCTTCAAAAGTCTACGTTCGTTAATGGGCAAAAGCGTCAAGAAAATAGTGATTTATGATCAAAACGAATTAGCTTCTGTAAAATCTCTGCTATCTACTGTTTGTTCATGTCTGTATTTGCGCTAGAATCAGGGATATGTTCGAGGCAGTGCTGCAGCTACATTCGCTCCTTCCGCCTCCACGTGGTTGGACCAAGGGGCGTGGAGGTGGTACGAATGCGTCGAGACTTTCATTGCGGTGCCTGCATGCCCTCTTGGCATGTCTGTTGTTGCTGCTTCTGGAATTGTGAGCCCACTAGTTGCAAGTCGGAAGATGGGAACTGCTGCTTTAGTTGCCTCCATGGTTTCATGCAGACAATCGTCTTAGAGACGCCAGCAGGAGAAGTCATCGGCAGAGTTCAACAAGAGTAAGTAGCCATTTATCTAAAGAATGTTTTTCTTAGTTATTTGGAATGAGTCATCGGCACGGCGTCTGATACCTTTCTTTGATCCGTTTAGCTGAATTTGAGCGTCTCATGTCTTTGACCAATGAGAGACGGGATTTTATGTAATCCACCAATTGGATGCAAGCTTATTGTTGAACCAACCAAACACATATATCAGTCAGGCCTAAAATTTCTCAGACCGCTTGAGTGTGAATTCAAGTATTCTTTGCCCCATCCCTTAAAATGGGAAAGAGGCTTAGCACAAATGAAGCATTTCTTCAGGGTCCTATATCAAGTCGCATTCACTGCGATAAAGAACCCTCCAACTCCTGTTCTTAAAACGACGTTTAGAGCGTAGGTGTTTTGCGTAACCATGACGAAAATTTGTACATGCGGAGGTTAATCATACAGAGCTAGATAAATTGAATTAAGAAAGGGTTTCTCAGGGTTCTTCTTAATGAATGGGGTCAAACGTGGTCGATTGCACTGCTCTTTCCACCCACGCAGATGTGAAATGCTTTGCCATCAACGTCAGCCGCATTACCAGACAGACAGCTAGAGCCCTGTTGTTTTTACATCCTCCACCCACACTCCAAAAGTTCGTTATAGCTGCCAGTTGACTGGACTTTGCAATTCAGCATAGCGCACTTGAAAGATCCACTCACCCATTTACTTCCAGTCGGTGTGGTGGACTGCATGTACAACTGTTTCCCTATTCCTCGATTCGATTAAACTCGACGTAACTCGAGAGTTAGTTGGAAAGCCTATTAAGATTAATTGAACGGTTGGAAGGAAGCCCTATCGGCAGCCATGGTATGCAGCACTAGACCTACTTCATGGCGTGGAATTGGAAGTGATATATTGCCCTGTTCCATCATAGCGGCTTCTATTTACATTTGGACTGGATTTTCCCCTTCTAGACATAGGGTTTTGTAAAAGTGGGCATAGGAGGAAGCAGCTGTCTGCTTGGTCGCCAACTTTGCGGAGGCCAAACCCTTCGTAATTTGGTAGACTTGTGTGGTAAGAAGCCGAGATACAACAAATGCTGCATTTTGTCGAATGGATGCAACCTCTTTTAAAACAGACTTTGATGGCGAACTCGTGGAAGGATGAGGCAAGAATACCTGATTTTGTAGTAAATAAAGTTGTAGCCATTTTGCCTGCTTTTCAATGCTGCTTTGGACGGTTTTCAATCCATCAGTCTCTCTAAGCCTTAGTCGTTTATTATCCATTTATTTTTTTGTTTACCGAATCTATTCCGTGTACATCCGTCTACTCAAACCAGATCCGTCCATCTACCCGTCCGTCCCTCCATGCTCCATGCAGCCCTTTAAGTCGCATCCATCCTGTGTCCCTCTCCCCACCGCCTTTCATTCATCTTAGCCGTATCCCTCCATTCACTCAGCCACTGTTGCATTCCGTACTCACGCTCTCACCCCTCCACCTTTTATCTCTCCATCCCATAGCCCTCCACCAGATCAAACATCCGTTTTTCTATTCACCCACTCATTCCTCCATTCCCTATCCATCTGCTCATTCATAGAAATCGTATTCAGCTCCTCTTAGCCCATCCACCTAAGTTGCAACATCCCTTTTATTAATTGCGTTTTTCTTACTGTACCGGTTGAAATGTGAAAATTCGGAAATAAAGGCAGTGCCTATCGTATTTTCTTAGGTGCTTTAACCTAAACTGACTTTTTTGGAAAAAAATCTCAGACCAACATGGGCAGTGCCGACATGGAGCATTTTCGATGGCGAGGGACACTTGATACTGCGACTTATCGGACCACCGCCATGGTACTTCATCTGTCTTCCCACGGCTCTCGGCTTCTGCAGAAATCACCTGCGGTTCAAGGTCACTTAAAACGCCTCTAACACCCTTCTCCCCCCACTTTGATTGGCAACTCTCACTTCTAGCCAAAGGCTTTAGAGCAATTTAAGCCTTCAAACTCGCAAATGCACCAAAGGTGGACAGGAAGTTAGTCGTGCGTCGAAGCTGTACAGGAGTCCCCTTAGGGGAATAATAGTGTGGACTCAAGAACCAACCACTTTGCTGATGTTTTAGCACCCAAAATTCACAGGTGAAAGTACTACATTAAATGCAACCCATACGACTAACAAAGAAGGTCTGCATGGATTAATTATGTGGAGAGTAGGCATTTCATCAGAAGATGGCCTCCCATAGAGGCATTTTTGTCAAGAGTTAGTAAAAATTTGAGTTTATTTTTAAAATTGTTCATCGTTGGGACTATTAAAAGAGTTTTAAAGGAGACATTTGCTTCATGTTCAACACCAACACGCACCCACTTTGTAGACCTAACAAGTAACTTTCAATGGAAGTGTCAATCCACCGCTCGGGCAACGAGTTGTCTTTTCTTTTCACCTTGCAAATTTTAGCTAATGTCGGCCGACGGTGAATCACAACTTGGAACAATTCACAAGGAGTGGTCCGGTTTCTTCCAGGAGTTGCTCACTGACGCTGACAACTTTTCAGTAACATGTGAGTTTTGAGATCAAGCAGCGTCGAGTTTGGCATCAGTCATGCATATGCGTTTATAAGTCATCAATGCCTCCTTTTTTTCCTGTTTTTAGTCCCTAATGATCTGGATTCACGGGCGAAAATGTTGGTTTTGTGTGCCGCGTTCCTTTTGGTATGGACTACATAAAATTTGTTGTGGATACTTTTGATGCGTACTTTATCGAGAAAAAGTGATTTTAAGCAATGCCAGAATATGGAAATTAAGCAAAAAGTTGCTGATAGGAGTGCACGCTTTGCACTGAATTGGTGCGCAAAACCATGAATGGAAACTAGTTGATGGAAATTGGATGTGGCATTAGAAATGCCGCAACCGCCATGAGGTTAGGTGATGCAGGACGTAAGAAGCACTGCCATAAGTGAACACTCCATTGAATTAAGATAGGCCTTTCAAATGCGAAAGCGGCTTGTCTTCTCTTCATTACAGGACTTCATGTACTTTGAAAATAATCGGAGACACACTTCGTAGGATTTGAGGGCGCTGGGATCTGCCTTTCCACGACAAAGTGGTGTTGCCTCCTCTCAAGTAACAGTTTACACCTTAAGTTCGCTAACTACCTTTTGTTACTACACTCCATTACTCAAATACAATTAATTTTTCTGCCTGATCTTGATTGAGCTGATTTTTCGGAGAGTATGTCTTAGCCCTACATCCCACGTGTGTGTTGCTAATAAGACTAGTTTTGAGTGAGTCTGCAAGAAACTCATTTATTATCCTTTATCTCAAATCGGCATCAGATCTTGAACAATGTCGGCTACTTCTTGGGGTTTATTATCCCCTCTAGTTGGGTCTAAAAAGATAAACAAAAGTCATTTTAGTGAACAAATGGGCATAAGGGACAAGCTCGTTCCCTAGTTCAACCTCTACTCCTCATCCTTCATATACTCGTCAGAAATTCACTCGCACTCCTGCATGCAGCTAGGATGATTAAACTTTTCTCCACTTAAAGGGTGGGTCAGATTAGGAGTTGCAATGCGGTTTAACTCACCTTTAATTGTTGGTTATTCCTCTTGAGGAATTGAATTTCGTCCTGATGCTTCTTCTCCTCCACCTGTCTCTGCTCGGCTGCACGTTTTTCAATTTGTTCACATTTCGCTTTTAATTCACTCATTTGTCTTTCTAAATCTCGCTTGTACGCCTCTAACTCGAGAATCTGTGAATTACCAATTGCATATGTTACTATGGTGACATTGTTTTCACTCCACAGACACGAAGGGTATCGACATGAAAACTTTTGCAAAATTTTCGTGAAACCGCTGACACATTTCTTATGCCAAGAGTGTGTTATTGTCCATCGCGTCTTTACAGAAACCAATATTGGGATCGGGACAAAGATTTTAAAATGTAGAAATTGAGGGAACTATCTTCTTTCAGAAGTCATGCTTCGCAATATTATAAAAGCGACAGAAATCCTGTAAATTGTTTGTGAAGCTTCTAGAAAATTTAGTGTGGGCAATAGGCATCAAAATTATTCGCTTTATAGAATTGCAAGCAGCAGCTAGTGACGATAATATAAAGTGGAGGCTTCAAAAGCATACCACTTCCAAACCATTGTAACTTATTTTCTAAGAGTAACAGAAATTGGTTTCGCAACGGTACCCAAATGATATTCAGATCCTAAAATTGCCGATAGACGAGCTTTGTCTGGCTAATATATTTCCAAAGCAAAGGCTATTTGTAAATAGGGTGTACCCCTTAGCGAGGTCCAGAAGTAACAATATTTGTAAGTTTATGAGATATCTTATGTCGAGGTTTGGATCCTAGAGTAGTATAGAATTCGAACAATTGCTCTATCTAGCCTATACTGAACCTTCATGAAAGACGGCAGGACCTTACTTTCTTATCAAGCTCCGCTCTTCCCTGCTCAGCCTGCAAAGCTTTTCGCATGCCAAACGCAACACTAGATTCATATAGCGTTTGGTATGCAGCAATTGTCATTCTTATCTCATCTCTTACACGCAGAAGCAGCAGACCCCTTTCAGTACAGTTGATAGTCACTTGACGAATGAGCTCGTCAAAAACTTGTGAGTAGAGTTCACGCCGAACAGGACAAATACCAGTCTCTCTGGCTTGGCGTTGTTGCAGACGTCTGTCTAATTCCTCCTGGAGGTTAACAACGTCAAGTCGAGTGGCTGGTGTACTAGACACTTGTTGAATCCATAACTGATTATTATCTGTCCATTCTCTTATCAGATTAAAAGCCTCAAAATACCCTACCTAGGAGGCAGTATTGAATTTAGTATCTCATCTGTTTGCTTGCTTTTGGCGTCACAGGAAGTGATACTACAAGGCTTGAGTCCAGAAGATGGCACTGGTCCAGCATCTTGCACACCCAATCGAGTGCACTTAATAGGAGGTCCCTAAACACTTAAAGCATGTACAACCATCTAACATTTGGAGTTTTATTATCCTGTTTTTTGCTTATGAGTACAGGCACGTCATATTTTACTAAGGACACATTTGGCGGCAGCATAATTTCATAAGATCGGTCGATTGGGTATCCAACATATTTAACGTGTGTGATTATCTAAAACAACTTAAGGGTGAACAAAATACCTGGTATGTTTTTTACTTCACATTCCATCAAAATGCAAGACATCACAACTTGACGTGTTTTTTTACTAAAGTGGCCCTGAATAACCATTTGCAGCCATACACCAAGACAAAAACTTAATTGATTCGACTGGTTTCGTGTTCTGCAAAATTTAATTTGATACGAACACTTTGTGCACCTGTGTAACAATGTGGGGGAATTAAGAGGGAGAAAATGCTAGGGTGGATTTAAAAATCCGTTTTTTTCCAGCCCTAAGTTTTGATTGATTGCTATCAAATTTCCCTTTGTAAATCCTTTGGATAACCTAAAACCTAAGCAAGACTACTAGCCCCAGTGTTTTCTATAGGCCGAATATATATGTATCTTTTGTCTGAATATCAGGCTCTCTGTTGTGCTAAATAATGTTTCTTGACGGCGTACTCTTTTCAGCGGAACGCGACCTTGATATTAATATGCATCAAAAACTATTTAACTTGCTGTGGAATCAACCTTAGCACAGCAAAATAAGGGCGCACGCTATGGAGTTGAGATTCGCTTAATTGGTGGGTCTGGCCTAGGAGCAAACCTGCTGTCCCGATATATTTCTCTTTACTGAGCATATAAATATGTTTTCCTTAATCATTTTGCCATTTTCAATAAAATTGCCAGAGGCAATAATGATAATGCCCAAAGAAGTGGTGAACTGGCATATAATTTAGTAAATAGCCCAGTCTCATTTTCCGCATATGAATATGAAAAGTAAAAGCTGTAATACGGTTATGAGGCATTTAAAATACCTCTGTTATGATGCTAACTCATCAAATTTGCGTAAAGGCATCCATAACATGTTTAATTATTACCAAATTAGCACATGTAATAATTGTGTGGAATTCTATATTGATATAAAGTTAACTACAGAATTAGGCTGCACTCGTCATTTGTCAACGCAAAAGAAGCTCATTCTACTACATTATTCTATTGATGTCAGTAACCACCGACATGCTTGCTTGGTAATTCCGAAAATAGGACTTATTATTTCTTGAGAGGTGAAAGAAATATTAAATGGACATGGGCATACAATTGTGCAACATTCGGTAGACTTACTGTATGGTAGGGAAATTTTTCTATGCTTTTAATATAATGCAGTCTTTATTCGCATTAGATTGTCGCATTGTGTATCATCTTTAATTTCTTGAATTACTTGGAAATTCTTCGTTTTTGTAATACGCTGTTACTATAAATTTGTGACACATAAATTTAGCGAACATATATCTTGGAATATATTTAACCATATAGTTTTACGGTTCATTACTATTCCAGATGCTTAATTAAACGCATTTTGTCTATCACATAGAGACCATTGGTTAATTTTCGGCATTTTTAGCCCACTGCTCCTCCACGTGTGAAAATGCAAAATCTAACGTTGGGTTGTATGTAAGCTCTCGTCTCTCTCACTCTTCTTCAGTCTCTGTTGCAAATGTGGAACCTCGATTCGTTCAAATCCCACAAATATGTGTGAGGCCTGCCTCGCTTCAGAAATCGATATCACAGCAAGCATACCAAAGCAGCACACCATCACCTTCTGCCCTAAATGCAATCGGTAAAGCATCATTTAATCACTACGGTATTAGGTTTTTTAATCCGCCCTCGCAATGGATACCAGCGGCTTTTGAGTCACCAGAACTACTTTCTATTTGCCTTAAAAGGGTTAAATGCCTTGGGAAGGGTAATAAGCTGAAGGAAGCCTCATTTATGTATACAGAGTCCCATTCGAGAAGACTCATCGTCCAGATTGTGCTTCGAGGTGAGGTTGGCGCTAACACCGTGGTAGAACAAAGGGCCTATTTGTACTACACAATGCATCCCCAACAATGTCCTGACTGCACAAGACATGAAGCGAAGGATTATTGGAATGCTTGTGTGCAAGTCAGACAGAGAGTTGATCATAAGCGAACCCTTCATTATCTGGAACAGCTTTTATTGCGGCGTGGTGCTCCTCGCAAATATAGCAGTGTTAAATCCGTGAGAGGTCAGTTTGCTTTTCTATTTATCACCTTGCTTGTTGTTGCTTCCCAGTTTTCAATGGCGTGTTTGAGTCTTTCATTTCGATTTTATCGGTCTCCAGGCCTTCATCGTGTTTTCTGAATCTAAATTGGATTCATTCATTGAACGTGATGCTCGACAATAACGTCATTAGATATTTTTAATTATCTAAATTTGACAAGCCGGCGGTGATGTTGGGCTTCTCCTTCTGTAGCTCCTGTGTGAGTAGCTAAGATGAAGTGCTGTTTGAACTGAATGTGATCCGATTTTCTTCCCTTTGAATAGGGAACGTAGCTAAACTAAACAGCTTCAAAAGTCTATCTTCTGTAACTTTAGGAGAGGTGAAGGTGGAGGATACTGCCAAAAATTTATTCATTGATGTGAAATAGTTTCATGGAGACTTTATGGGATCCGCTTGATAATAATGTGCCAAATACCTCCGTCAATGCTTAATGAGGGTGTGAAGAATTTTGTCTACATCTGCATCAACTTACGTAGTGAAAACCAAGTATATGACTAGTATGCCTTTTAGGTGGTTTGGACTTCTTCTTTTCTTTACGTTCCGACGCCGTTGCTTTTGTGGAATATGTCAGTAAGCTTGTCCCCTGTCGGATACAGACCTCCCAACAACTCAAGTCGCATGATGTACACAGCAATACCTATAACTACAAATTTACCTTCTGCCTTGATGTCGTGCCTGTCTGCAAGAATGACGTGGTCTGCCTTCCCAAACAGTTCTCCAACCGTCTAGGTCTGGCTAATCAAATCCTTCTAGTGAATAGAATCACTGACAAGATACGACTGCTGGATCCCATCTCCTGCGTCACGAGGGATGTGGATGCCCAGACCTACTATGCCAACCCCTTCACGCCGATATCGAATCCCCGTAACCTGACGGAGTTCTTTGTGATGGATGTGGAGGGTGAGGTACACGGTAAGAATCAGTCGTCGATGGGAGGGGCTGGCGTAGAACAGGTCAGTTTGAAGCCTGTGGGCGTTTGGGTAGTTCCCTCGGCTTACTTGGGAGTGGAAGGAGAGGATGGTGACCAGGTCTATGTTCGTACTCACCTCGGCCATGTAGTCAAAATTGGAGACTCGGTTATTGGGTAAGTTCTTTCAACATAGCCTTTTATACAGTTTTAAAAGATGAGGTTGCAGGTGTGCCGCATAACTATAAAAACCGCTGATCATACTGTCTCGTCTTGTTCAGACTGTATCACAAGCTGGTTCAGAACTTGTATAAGACTTGGTAAAATCGAGCAGATCTAACGTCATGACAAATTAAAACAGTCTTGGGAACCTCTAGCCGTTTTATCCGTTGACGATTCCGAGTAATTTCCTCGTTTTTCAGTTTGGATCTGAGGAACGCAAACATCAATCATGTGGAATTTGAGAAAATTCCAGAAGAGAAACGACCTCAGGTGTTTCTGATTCGGCGTCTCTGCTCCTCTTCCAACGGACAACAACGTAGACGTCACCGGAAACGCGTGCTTTCAAACGGAGAGAGTGTTGTTGAGACGGTTATAACGGCTACCACTGAGGCCGGCGGCATTTCAGAAGCAGAGATGGAAGGCGATGACGACGATTATGAAATTGATGACACGGTTTCAGAGTACTCGGACGATGAGTTCATGGATGCTGAAGAAGGTAACTCGTTGGATGTTGAGGTTTGGATTATTCATAAGTCATGCGACCGGTTCCGTGCTTTGCAGCCAGATGTAACTCGTCTTCATAGAAGGCCACTTTATTGATGTTAAAATATTGTTTTTGTCTACTCTTTTTAGAGTTGACTATGAATGCGTTAATGGAAACGGGCGAGTGATTGGGCCTCTTCAGTTATCGTGAACTAAGTTTGACTTAAGAATTGCTGCGAATATATTTGTTCTTCTCTAAGCGTGGGGTCGTCTTTGTGAGTATTGTCAATGTGGGGAGGTACTGGGTGCCACAATGCGGGCTGTTTTCAGGGGCGGGGTGGTTGCGGCCCCAATGAGAGGGTTCGTCGATCGGCGTGGGCCATTCGCTCAGAGGCAATGTTCGTTCGTTTCATTTGCACACTCATTTGAGTAAACAGTGAGCTTTTAAATTATATTTAATAAAACGTTAAGTCTAGATCTAGATAAGACGAAATGACAACTTTTCCTTTGAGTTCATTGCTAGCGTTTGTTGTAATTGCTTTTAAGCGTTCCGAATTAAAGGCGCTACTCTGAAATAGTGTGCGTTGGCATACTGCTTGGGCTACTGTTCAGGCCTAAAATGTCAAGTCGTGTTGTCACCACTGAAGCTGCAGGAACTACTATGACAGATATGGAAACGAGCCCGGTGTGTTAACTTTTGTAATACATGGCTTTTTTGCGTGGTCAGTTATTCACTATTGTGCCTGAATTTCGTTTGACCCCACTTTTCTCATCACTTCAATACTAACCCGTTCAGTGCTTTTAGGCGCTTGTCTTACGAAGCCACACAGATGACTTGATGGACGGGCAACTTCAATCCGGAACTGGAAATGAGGATCGCCGTGCCGTAATCCACTGGGCTCCAGGCACAATTGACAACGAGTACATGGGGAAAAAGAAATCAAAGTGTTGTTGTATTTATGAAAAGCCGCACAATTGGGATGATCCTTCCTCCAGCTCTTCCTCAAACTCAGACGACAATGATTCTCCCAATCCGAGAAAGTGTACGGAACATTGCCGTGGTCACACAAAGCATTGTTTCACAAAAAAAGCCGGCGCCAAGCAGAACGAAACACAAGTAAGCCCCCCTCAGGTTGAAGACACACAGGAGCAGCAGAGCATTCCTCCGCTCCCGTCAAATCCTTAAAGCGCGGACTCATGAGCTTTACCGCCCTCCCCTGTGGAAGCGATCACACCTATGGATTATTTTTTTGTCAAATTCATTAGTTGGAATGTGGCAGCGGGCCTCCGCCCTTAAACCGTCGTCCTTAAATGTATGTAAATTGGTTATTGGCGCCCCCCTTTTTATTCGGGACAGACAACCTTCCCCCTCTAATGAGGCGCATTTGCGTGACTGTCGTGACGCCTACCGCCCGAGTCCCTAACATCTGCTCACGATGCGTGTCAAAGCCTTGGGGGATATGTGCAGCTCCACCTCATTTTAAGGCAGTCAATTTTGCGGGATGATTTATTTTTCGGAGGTGTATAAAGCCCCACCATTAATGATAACAGTGGTCGTACAAAAATATAAAATACGTGGACAGCATTTACAAGGGAATAGGGCGTCAATCATAGCCAATCGTCTAACTACCGTTCATTCGAAGAATGGCCTGTATCGTCTCGGTAGTTACGCCTTCTCCGCCGTGCTCCACCTTTAAATTGCAACAAAATGTGGTTTGCAAAAGGGTTCGCCAATAAATATCCGATGAAATGACTGTGCCTTACATGGTATCGAGCACCACTGGGGGTTGTAATGAGACACACCGTTGGCGAAATATTCGAGACATATATCTCTTGTGGAGCCGATTCAGTATCAACAACAGAAGCAACAGTGGCGGTGCCTGGCAGATTACTGGTAGCATTGCCGCCGTTTGCGTCTGATTCCATTGACATAGAAACCAATTGACCCGTTGGGCGGTGAAAAATCCTTCCCGTGCCCGCCTCTACCACCAAATCACTCAAAGCTCCTGACTCAAAAGCAACAGGGATAAACGCGCCGCTGGTGACCCATTCATCAGGTATAGAGTGTCCCACTCCCTCAGCTTGAAGGTAGAACTGTAGCAAGAAGACAAAAGGAGGCAAAGCATATCTATCAATACAGACTCGAGAATCAATGCAAACTTAAGCTCACATTCTGTTCTACAGGGGCATTGGCCTCCGAATCAGGCTTCCCCGTCTCTGTAGGATCGGGAGCTAGAATAGGCTCCGAATCCTCTTCCTCCTCTTCGTTACGTCGAGTATTCTCAAAAATAGTTTGAGCTGGCTGGATCTGTTCGCCAGTGGTGATTAACGCTCGTTTTGGGAGAGGATCTGATCGCCGCAACGGCTTTTTGGGAGTAGGTGCTGATGGTGACTGTTCCCGCTGCACTGAGCCATATCGGCGGGGAAGGTATTCTTCTGAGAGGGGAAAGACTGGTTTGTATCGACCAATCTCCACACCCAGTACAGATGCTTCCGACTGATCTCTCACCTGAAAAAAAAAGAATTCGCTATATTCATATTGGTGGACTAATAACAGCAATGCATGAGAGTAGGCAACTCACTCTAATGAAACCGTTCTCCTCAACTAACTGCGTTAAATCGAATTTCGAAGGATTTTCAGCTACAATGGGTTTATCTGTAGAGGCGTTTGAGTTAGTTGCGGACTCTGTTTCCAGATTGGTAGAGCCACCGCTTGCTGCTTCTGAGGACAAAAGGAGCAGAGCGTCAATTCCGGAGCTCTTTGAAGTAGACCCACATGGTATCTCCACTTTTAACATACCCACCAACTTCCTTCGTTTTTTCATCCGCAGATATCGTCGACGCTTTACGGAGGCCGGTGCAGGCCCGCCACACATAATCACAGCCTCCTCCTCGTCCATTTCTACTTCTTCTGGAACTGTTTTTAAATCAGCGGAAGTACCACCCGCCACCTCCACATGCTTGTTGAAAAACTCTCGAAATCGATCAACGAATCCCAGGTATTCCTTAAGGATTGAGGGTATTTCTGGAGGTGAAGGGGGTGTTCTAGAAGGACCTTCGGAAGGAGGCGAGGAGACTGTAGCTTCAGTTCGGAGGAGTAGGTAGTTCCACATGGATACCACTTTTGCCACCATTGGGGCTGCGATGTCGGCGATATCATCAGGAGTAGCTTTCTCCAACGCCTTTGACAAGAATAAAAGGGAGTAACCACAAAGGTCGGCATTACAGGTTAGCAACACAAAAATTGCAGTGAAGTAAAACGAACCTCTTTGAGACGGTTGCGTCGACGAAGAGCGGAAAGAGCAGGATCAGACCAGGGACCAACGCGCTTCACGTCACCGTTTGGATTATGCTTAAGCATTTTATGCCGAGAGAGACCAGCTCGTGTAGAGAATGACTTATCACATTTATCACAGTCAAATCCTAAGGACGCTGAAATGGAGACAAAAAAGGGTAACAATGGATTTGCACAAACAAACCAAGTAATGGTGTTCTGAGTAAAACTTACTGATTTTTCTATTATCACCACTTTCCCTATCCGAGTTCGAATCGAGTCCATCGTCGTAGTCGGAGTACCCAACGTTGGAGTCATCGTCTGAGAGCACACTCATACCATTTCCACCACCTCCCATTTCCTCCTCGTTGTCCTTCAAATCCTCCAACCGCAGATGCTTGTAGTCTTTAATCTATTTGAAGCCCAATAAGAAACAATGGGACATGAATTTCAAACACCGGTACCCTTCACAAACATGAATTGGCGGAAACAAAAACGTTGCTATTAACGCGGTTGGTTACAAGCCTTAAAAAAACGGTTATTTTCTTTTGATTGAATGCATACTTCGAACATGAAAGCAATAAGGACTTCAGCACTACGCGTTGCTTTGGCATAGTGATTACCTTAGAACTCATTCTAGCAGCCAAGTGGTCAAAAGCAAATTCCAAGTCAAATTAACATTACAGTTTTAATAAAGATATTTTTATGAATTTGTAAACTGAATTTAAAACATAGATTATAACTACGAGAATTCAACCCCATAAAATTGTGAATAACTACTTGGGACGCAGTTTCAGTATTTGAATACAGGGAAAATTCCCTTCCAATGAGTCCAGCCTCCAATCTCTTGGCTAAAAATCGCAGCAGTCGGCAAAGTAGCATATGATTCCGGTTCAGATAACCAGTGACTCAGGATTAATAAACACAATAAGCCTCAGAAAATTAATGTAAATGACTTTCTTTTTTGTGAAAAGAAATTGGTCATTGCGTTCGTAAAGCTTGAAGGTTGTTTGTACTATCTTCCTGGGCGTCTTTCTCGACATTACTAATGATTTGCATTGCCCTTAATGCGTGAGATATAGGACCCAAACGCTTTAAGTGTGAGTGAGAATGTGAAATGATGTCTAGCAAATGACAGCAGCTGTCATAACGGCCGCCAAATTCACCCCAGACAACGCATGACCCAGTTCGGCTTAGCGATGTAACGAATCGAATGTCGAAAATTAATGACGTCTACCGCAGATCAATCTCGCCATGGCTCACTGAATTACCAAAAGAATACTAAATCAAATTTAAAAGTATCAAGAACTAGTGACATTTGGTAGTCTACATTTGCACATCATAAAAATTTTCGGGAAAAATAAAGAACCAAGGCGGTGTACAAAAGGAAAACGAGAAAATTACCAGGTACTTGGGTGGTTTGGAGACCCTACCAGCGGCAAGTTTCTCATTATTTGGGGCAACAACGGGAGCCTTCTTTCGAATGATAGGAAAAGGTAGAACCTCTTCTATAGGCAAATCAGGCTCAAAATCGGGATCCTCTTCCTCTGCAGTCTTGTTCTTCCGACCCGGACGACGCCCACGCCGACGCTTTGGAGTCCCGTCTTGTGAAGGAGCCAAACTAGAGTGACTACCTGCTTCACTGTAAGCATTTTCAGCGTGATCCCGATTCCGATTTTGCTGAGATTTCGTACGCGCATGTTCAAGCCGAAGGAGGATTCGTTGGTTGGCATTCCGATTATGGAAGCAAAATACACTGGGTCCATCCTTGCTCTGTTCTACGAGAGCATCATTGGCCAAAATCTCAATGATTTGTTTAAGATTAGAGTCCTTAATCTTCTGGGTGGTAATGAACCGATCTCCCTGCTGAATGAGCCGAAGGGGATTCTTATTTGAACAGACAGGTGCCTTTGGGTTTGAAGGAGCCATCCTATCATTAATCTTTTGAACAGCGTCCAAGTCGACTGCCTCCAAATCAGTGGCTTCGAGCAACAGCATCTGCTGCTGTGGCTGCTGCTGAGTAACTTCCAGGGAGGATGAGGAGGGCTCCATGTATTCATATGTCGGTGGTACGTAATCTGATGCCTGATACATTGTCTACAAAAAAAAGCTTCGCATCAAATTCAACAACCCATTTAAAAAAATGAAAAACTGGAGAGCACAAAATTAAGTGGAATGGAAAAGCGGAAAAGGCAAGAGTGAGCATTATCCATTTAATGATGCGAATTATGCGTTGGTACACAACGAAAAGCCTCTTTTGATGGGCAGACAGGATAGAGTCGAATACCTAACACTAGCTTCTGGTAACCTACACTAATTACTCAAAATCAGAATAGGCGAGAATAAGCCGAAAGTCAGCACACAAGACTAACATTGAAGGACGCAGACCAAAAGTTTCAACACCACTATTACTGAAAAAAACCACAACAATTACAAGTGAAACGAAGCAGGCGGACCCACCAAAACCCGGTCAGCGACAAATTTTGAGATGTCTGCTTGAAAGAAATACAGTAAAACGAAAAGCCTCATTTAGAATATCAAAAGAAAAATGAGGGTAAGTACAAAAACAACAACAACCGAGGACCTTAACTCGGTCTATTCCTTTTATCTTTATGTCTTTATTTGAGGCAAACAGGGCTTTCAGTTTTGTTTTAACAGTTCCTTAAATGGAAGGATGTTGGATATATGTACTATCCAATACAAACACATTTGAAATATAATTGCAATATAAATTCGAATCTGCACTAAGGTTCCGCACGCGATTATCTTGTTTTTACAACTCATTTGAAGAAGAGTTATATCTTACCGCCATTGTCAGATGGTCGGCTTTTGGCTTGCAATTTTCTCCCTCTCGGATTGCTATCTTGCATGCAGCGGCCCTGCTACCGCTTTATGCCATGCTATTCTTTGCTTATTCTAATTCGAATGCCATGGCATAGAGTGCAGACAGAAACCTCGCAAAATGAAGTCATCGCAGTTAAGCAAGTCATCAGACTCTCACACCCACGGTCAATAATAGATGCTATAATGTGATAGTGCGTTGCAGTGTGGCACCTCAACTAGTCAAGTACGAGCTTGCCGTGTGGCTAACAGGCAACAGCCTGTAATATGAATTTGCAGCACCAAGCATTGCTACGAAAGGCGGCATCGGAGACCATTGTTCCTACCTTTCCCATCTAACATTTCCCAAATCCGCCAGGCGATACGTCCATCATTCTCTGTGATCACATTAATTGAATATTAAGTTATGCATACAAATAGTCCAGTTTTTTAAGACTTTACTTTCACGCGTAAAAAAGATTAAGGTTGCGCTATTAATTCGTTGTTTAGCTATGCCGACGATTAGGCCTCAAAAAGATTAAAAAATAAATTTTGGACTTTGAAAAAATTAAGACAAAGATAAGCGCGCCCCTGCCCCCTGCAACTAGACTCGCAAAAATAGGCGGTCCTCATAGGGACAAATTTATTTCAATTGAATCCAGGCTACTGAAACAATCAAGAAGGCTACACGGTGCCACGGGAAATCACACTCCCAGCGATCATGTCGACCGAGTTACCGTTTGGATGAAGAACGATTTCCTCGCCTTCTTCACTCACGACACGCAGATACCCAAACTTGTCCACTCCGACAACAGTACATTCGATTTTGCGATCACCTTCAGGTACTTTAAGGCGCTGATTCCTTGGTTTACCGCAAATAGTGATAAAATGTATTAACTTGTAGTAAAGTCAATCCATTGTTTGACAACTCACTTATGCATCCAGGCGGATGTGTACATTTCTTCTATTTCCTTTGAACCACCAGATTCGAACCGCTTAATGAGACTCTCAAGGTGGTATAACGTCCGACCAACCACTGTAGCCACCGATGGTAGCACCGCATTCGTTTCCTTCGTGCCGGCCTTGATTAAATCATGCAAGCATGTGGTCGGCTTTGAATTGGCCACATTCACACCGATGCCTGGGTTCGAAGTACTGCAAGAAACGTTGAGCCCTACCTACTAAGCATCTGACCTCGCCTGGATCAGTGCAACTGGCACTAGCGAGAACGCCTGAAACTTTCGTACAGGTGTTTGTTGTCCTATCCACAGCGTAGACATCATTTGGCCATTTGACTCGTAGTTCCATACTAGACGATTTATTAGCCTACAAGAATGACCGCGGTTAGAAAAAAATACACTCGACAACTACGTAAGGCAGCTCAGAATGTGGATTATAGTGAAGGAGATAGATTTACCATAAGACTAAATAACACTCAAGACTAAGAAGAGAACCACACCTTCCTGCTCTCTTTGGCTTTCGTGGTTCCGGTTGTCGCTTAGACGCCATGGCGTTCCGCCTATAGCCATAGATCCCAGAACTCTGTGGACCAACACTTAATCACCTGCCCTACGGCCACACTAAAGGAAGTAGAGAACAGACCAAACGTAGTTTGGTCTTCGCCTAGACCTCAGAGATGTTACCAAAGCCATGCCCGCCCATTGTTCACCAATGAGATAAGTGACAACACAAGCGACCTCGTTTCCACATTACTTAAAAACGCTGTTTGCGGAGTGCCCGCAATATTGGCATTAAGTGTGCAAGAAGATGGCACCTTCTCCACTTTCTAGTGGGAACAAGGAAGCCTGCAAAGTGGACTAATGAACATGATTAGGTGAGGCTACTTCTGTTTTATGTGTTGTATTAAATGGCACTGCTTCCACTAATAAACCATTGGCAATAGGAAATGTGCCCCAAGTGGAATGGCGTCCCGCCTCGAGCACATACGTATCAACAGCTGAGATATTAACAACTCAACTACTACTACCACGACTACTACTTAAGAAAGGCTCAAAAATCTCATACTCCACACGCTTCGAGGAGTTCGTTCAAGGTTAGGAAGACAGCTAGAGCAGGCAGATGCTGAATCCACGCAAGTAGATGTGGCAGATAACAAGACGACTTTTCTCTAGAGAACGGCAGGTCCAGATGGGCTGTGAATAGGGCAGCACCACGCGGAGACAACCACTGATTACCTCTTCGACCTATGAACAACAGAGTAGTTATTTGAGTCAGACGTCAGGGCTTACCAACACCCGCCGTTTGTACCGCGGAGACAATCACCAAACCGGAATGATCTGGCAGCTTAGGCAGAATCCTAAAAATTACATGATGATTGGCCAAATGAAGTACTTTTGAGAGACGGAAAAGTTCGAGGACATCTCTTCACTCCAGAAGGGGTGACGACCTAAACGAGAAGTTTGCTTGAGCGCGGCAAAATAGTCGGCAAATGAGAAAGCCTCTGTGTTCCTATCAGCGCAGACAATCTCAACTTTCGAACCAGTCGCATTTGTCAGAAGGTCAATAAGGCATTCAGGGATCTAAGACCCGACAAAAACATTGTTAACGATTGCTTTTAAATAATGGTACGTTCGAGAAGATTCCAATCTGTCCAAAACTAGTTGCGTGAACATTAATAAGGGTCGTTAAGCTTGTAAAAATAAAAAAAAGATTTCGGGAAGTTGAAATGCATTCATTCCTTCAACATCCCTATACACGCGCCAGTTATCCTTCAAAGTGATGTCGACGGCTGACGCCTGGAAAACACCTGAGCTCAACGCCTGTAGTAATGCTTAAAGCTAAGCATTAAGTAGATGAAGTTTAACAATTTATCAACTATACAAAAGACCAACATGAAGAAAATCTAAGAGTCACCACTCTCTCTTCCTCGAAGCGGAAGAGACTCCTTTGCAATCCACTCAACGGAGAAGGCAATACAATCAGACTAATAAGCGCTACTGAGGCTACAGTGAGGTACATTTGAAATAAAATGGGCTTTTCGACAATTTAAGCCGACGTATGGAGGGGTAGCCAATGAGACAGCCATTTAGGGTGCGAATGCAACCGCCATAGGACGATTCAAGACAGATGGCCGGACAGTTAAACAGGTGCTTTGATAAAAACCCACCTCTGCGTCTGGAGAATCGGGTGGTTTGCAGGTATAGAGAGTAGTGGCTGATGCATCACTATTCTTTACAGTCTGTTGTGCGCAGGAAATTCCAAGAAGGGCCAAAATAGATGTAACATCCTGATGATCACGCTGAAGAGAGCACCAATACGATCAAGTCATCGAATGTGGGAAACACCAGCAACGGTTATGGAGGTAAATACAGGCCAAAAGGTGAAGTCGGTACTATCAAACCACTAAATATATCATACTTCAGGTTCAGTAAACGCTATTTGTTCACATTTTCAAGGTCACCATGCTACTCAAAACTGCAGGTTTTACCTTACGATGCCAATCACTTCAAGTATTCTCTAATCACATTATATCAACCCGTAATTAACTAGGCTAATTTTGCGTAAACGAACAGCCATAGGTATGAGATGACTCAATACTGCAACAAAACCTTCGATGTGTGGATAGCTACTGCAGAGATTAACAACATTGTGGCACAGGCGACTGAATAAACCCCAAATTACTCACGAAAAAATGTTAGCATTTAACTCAGTTAACCGAAAACCAACAAATGCCTGCCTAATGCATTCACTTTGACTTGAAAAGTGGGTTATAGCAGTCAGTTATGAAAGAAGTTGGAAACTAAAGCGACGTTAGCTTCTAACAGACCAAATCCAACTTTCCAATCCAGGTGAAAAATACAACAGCAAACCTTGGTAACGACCATCACAGGCGCTTTCTGTTCATTCTTTAAGCAAAGAGAACCATCCACAACTCTCCAAATCCACCCATTACTTTGAGTCAACAACCCGGGAGCTTCCAGTACTGATGAAATACTGTGCGCACCAGAAGAATGACCACAATCATCACTAAGAAGTAGCAAAACTTTGCCACGATGTTCTACAAGGTAATCGCTGACCTGCACAAAATAAGCGTTAGAAAAGTGCATATAAATATATGGATTTGATAGCCCTCCTGCTGCATAATCATTGCAATGCAAGATCCCAAACAATGAATGAAGAGTGTAGCAAAAGCAGGTCCCATACCTTCATAATTTCATCCCCTTGATTTTCAGTGGACGATTTGTCAGAGATAATCAAAAGATGAGTCGAATTTTGCCAAACATTAAAATTCCAGTCATTATCAGATAGAGCATACAGTGTATAGAGCGTTGGATCCACAATCGACTTAAATTTATCCATTGCCTGCTTGTCGAGATTACGGCAGAAGATATTTGGTGGCTTAATAAATAATCTCGAAGTAGAGTTACTGCTTCCAGTAGAGTCAATATTACGAGGAAAATCCCTCGGATCCAGGCATCGCCAACAACAACGCGATACTTCCGCCATATTGATTTGTTTCCAAGTTGTCAATAGTTCTCCAAAAGCGCACCGAATTGCCACGTCAATGAATATTGGGAAAGAAAAGTAGGAGGAATCAGGGATAAACGCAATGATAAATTAAAATGTAAAGCAGATCAGTTAACCCAACGAAAGGCGCGTTTGAACACCTAAAACTGCAACAAAGAATCAGATTTCTAAGGAGGTTAATGGAAAAAATATTCAATAGCAAGTCCAGAACTCATTACAACCTTTCAAATGCCCACGCAGACCTTGACCCGATCCCAACGCACGGCTTTTAAAGTCTGCCCAACCAATGGGACATCTCACCTCCCATCAACCAGTGGGAAAATTGAAACACTGTAACTTAAATAATTTCGCACATGACTACATTTTGCACCTTTTTTGGCAAAACTGGAAATTATAGAATTTGTATTAAATTCCGATGCGTCAAACACGCCCACCGTTTAGACGCAATGAGAGTACGTACAAAATCAACACCAAACGAGGACCTTAACTCGGTCTATTCCTTTTATCTTTATGTCTTTATTTGAGGCAAACAGGGCTTTCAGTTTTGTTTTAACAGTTCCTTAAATGGAAGGATGTTGGATATATGTACTATCCAATACAAACACATTTGAAATATAATTGCAATATAAATTCGAATCTGCACTAAGGTTCCGCACGCGATTATCTTGTTTTTACAACTCATTTGAAGAAGAGTTATATCTTACCGCCATTGTCAGATGGTCGGCTTTTGGCTTGCAATTTTCTCCCTCTCGGATTGCTATCTTGCATGCAGCGGCCCTGCTACCGCTTTATGCCATGCTATTCTTTGCTTATTCTAATTCGAATGCCATGGCATAGAGTGCAGACAGAAACCTCGCAAAATGAAGTCATCGCAGTTAAGCAAGTCATCAGACTCTCACACCCACGGTCAATAATAGATGCTATAATGTGATAGTGCGTTGCAGTGTGGCACCTCAACTAGTCAAGTACGAGCTTGCCGTGTGGCTAACAGGCAACAGCCTGTAATATGAATTCGCAGCACCAAGCATTGCTACGAAAGGCGGCATCGGAGACCATTGTTCCTACCTTTCCCATCTAACATTTCCCAAATCCGCCAGGCGATACGTCCATCATTCTCTGTGATCACATTAATTGAATATTAAGTTATGCATACAAATAGTCCAGTTTTTTAAGACTTTACTTTCACGCGTAAAAAAGATTAAGGTTGCGCTATTAATTCGTTGTTTAGCTATGCCGACGATTAGGCCTCAAACAGATTAAAAAATAAATTTTGGACTTCGAAAAAATAATTTATTCTCTACCTGAAATTATTTGCAGTAGTGTTATTCTACTTCCGCCTTGTAATATTTCCAATACCATTCATAGTTCCACAAGCCGCGGTAATTTTTATTTTGTGCTTTATCATCTGAATTAATTGAACTCCAAACAAATCTTACTAAAAAGTAGCACTAATTTTCATTCATAAATCTCCAAATTTATCGTTTTTTCTACCCAGCATGCAAAATGCCTTCTTGCGAGGCACTGAATCCGGTTATTTTCACGCCTGCATGCACACACATTTACGCGCGCACGCACACCAGTGCCAACTAATGAGAGGGGAGTCTCGCTCCTGGCCTTGCCTACCAATCGGGGCTCGAGCAAAATCAATGCCCCTTCGAAAGGCGCAGGCAGGCCGGCGGGCGGACGGACGGGCGGGCGGGCGGACGAGCAATGTGGAGAAAATTTTCATCCAAGTAAGGGATGAAGGAGGAACTCGTGCCTCCTCAGATGACCATCCGGAGGTACCCTAAGTGCGTGAGAGAGGAGATTCTCAGTTGGGCCAGAGAGGGCAAGAACTGGTCCCAAAGAGCGAAAGAACTTGGCATTAGGCACCAGTCCGCCTACTATTGGGTCTCCTCCGCTCACAAAAGGCCACTACAGAGAGCAAAACCAAAAGCCAAGAGGCCACGCGAGCAACCCATATCGGGTCAGATGAATTCCAAGGTGGTGGAATTCGTGTGTAGTCTCTACGAGGCGGATCCAAAGATCACACTGGCTCAAATATGCCTGCGATTGCAAGGCGAAATGTCAGTGACAGTTGCTCAGTCAACTGCTCACAAGTATCTCCGCGGTATGGTGTTCACACGCAGTAGACTTCCTCCGCCCGACTATACCTCTCTGGAAGCTAAGGAGGAGACACGAAAATACATCTCTGCTCTCTCCAGCTATATGCAGCAGGGAAAGGAAATTATTTGGCTTGGTGAGCACTCTATTTGGGAAGAAAGTTAACGTCTGTTACAAGAATAATAATTTAGGGGGCAACTTTCGTAAGACACAAGGTTTAGATTATTCGTGTAGCATATCATTTGTGTACTATTTTTACATACTAGAAACGCAAAACGTATCAATTTGACCACTAGCCGAATCCGGTATTGGATGTGTTCTTCTAAGTGGGAACTATAAAGTGATCGCATCAAAACGCCCTCTAGGTGGAACAATATTCAATCTCCACACACGCAAATCCGTCTCGCGCTTACAAGAATTGCACATTCACAGTATGGCGGCAATTTCATCCAACCTTGGCCTCCTCCACGCCTCCTTCAAGCGCGGCCCTTACACCAAACATGACCAGGAGGTCTGGATCCACCAACATCTGCAACCTGAACTACTGACAGATGCGGTACTTGTTTCAGACGCTTTCGAAGAAAATAGCAACGTCTCCGCCGTAGTACCAGTGCCGAGACGCCTGCGACTGGCACCTCTCCATACCGATCGCCTTAACCCCTGCGAGGCCTACTGGACCAAGGTCACGGAGAGGGTCAAGGCTCGCCTGCTCTCAGGTGAAGCGCATCTACCCGCTGGCAGTGCTACGGATGAGAATCAGCGATTAGGATGTCTGGAGCGTCTCCTTACTGACGCCATGGCAACCGTAGCTGTTTCCAATGGCAGCAGCGAGGTGGATTGTGAGGGAGGGGAGGTGGAGGAGGATGTGTGTGATAAGGCTGTTCGCGACTCCACCGAAAGCCTTACTGACGTCCTTCAACTTGTCACAGGGCTTAAAGTTGAGCAATCCTGACGCCTTGATTCAACCCTCATGTACATATATCATTTATACTTCAATAAATCACACGCTTTCGTACAAAGCTGCGCGTCCTTTCGTCTGTCGGGGAACATTTTCCCCTGTTGTTTTAACTAGGTAATGTGAGTTGACAGGTTCAGCAGAAAGACCTTTACACCAGTTTTGCCTTCTCTAAAATCGCATTCACTGGCTTAATAGCAATTTTAATTAAAATTTGTGTCATTTGTACCTCATAACACAAATTCCTACTATAATAAGTGTTTTTACACAATCTGCAGCGTTTCTTGCCCTTTAAATACTCGCACAATTAGTAGCCAATTTTTGCTTTTCCAATAGTATTCTATTCTACATAACCAACACTGATATGTAGAATGGCAAGCCTTTGTTCTCCACTTTCAAAGATGCCTCTCTAGAGGTTGGGACTGTGGACATGTTTGAGATTGTGGTTGAGGTATTCAACCTAACATGGTCGAAAAGTTGTTGCTAGCTTGATTTACCAGACCCATTAGGACTGTCAGTGCGGGAAATTCCCCAGGTTCGTTCTCAAAGAAACGACAGTCGGATCGTGCCTTGCCGTCATAATGCAACAGGCAAGACCTTGTACCTATGAAACATTTAAAACATTTCATCATGCAAGCTACTTCCCCTCTACTCTTTTGCAATTGCATTCTCTTCCTTTAAGGAACAGAAACCAGAGTTTTCAAGTAACGTCTCACCGATTGTGGAATGCGCATCGACCCAACAATGTGTAGATGCAGCTTTTTCCAACTTCAAGCGGTGCGCCGTACGAGTTCTGTAGCAGCTATGCTTGCTATTTAAGTAGACGCACAGGAAATATTTTACGATACTGGGTACCATCTGCGTCAACAGGTTTAATGTAGGTGTGCTTCAGTTTCACTTTCCAAGCTGTTGATAAATTTAATTATTTGGATTAACACTCGCATTTTATAGAAACCTAGCGCACTTAACACAGGCGAAACAAGCTACTAACCGCTCATGGAGAGTATACCAAAGAGTGAAATTTGCAGCCTTTTAATACGGCACTTAAACAGAACCGCTAAAGAGTGAAATCAAGATTCTGACATGATTTCAAAACATACTACTGATGTTAGATAGTACATTAGATTTTTTAGTGTTTTGGTAGGCCGCTAACAGGAGTGTAAACGCTTATCGTTAGCTTATCGTTACTTCTAATTCTTTCCTCTCCTCTCTTCCCTTTTTTGGCATGCATGTCAATGCATTGAAAAAAAATTTTTCCCCTACTCCTCCTCTTCCTCCACCTCCTCCTGCTGCTACTACTGCACAGACCTGCCATTCCCACTTCCGTGGAGTGCTTTGTGTTTAGCACATGCAACATGCAGGAAGCCAGACTGACGCTAGACGGTCCCACTCCTGTCACCCACCTTCTCCCTCCCTTCCTCCCTCCCCCCCCCACACCTCACCTCACCTCACCTCACCTCACCTCACCCACCTCCTTATCCCCATTACTTTGCTTCCCATTTCATTATGTGACTGTGCTTAATGCCGACATCAAGGGCAAGTCACGTTCCTTTCCTAAGGTGTGCCATGTCACACTGCTCCCTCCCACAGTAACTTCACTCCTTAGGTCTTCTCGCACGGCTTACCGCACGAGAAACAATGGGTCATTTGCTTCACCGATCCACTTGTCCTCGAAAGCGTTTGCCTTTTGACGAGTAGACAGTCCTATCAATCATCATCGGTCACTCATGAAGACGCACATTCAGACGCACAGGCAGACGCACAGGCAGACGCACAGGCAGATGGAGACAGAGAGACAGACAGAAAGTGAGTGAGTGGAAAGCACTGGCCTGTGGAGATGGTGTGACGAGGGCTTGAGAAGTGAGACCGACTCCTGTGACCAAGGCTGCCTTCCCCACTGAGCGGACGGGGCAATGAAGAGGCTACCTCTCACCTCAAGTCAGTCTGACCGACTGCCAGTCAGCCGCCCAGTCGACTAGTCAGTGAGCATCCAATCGTCACGCAGTGGTGCGAGGAAAGTGCAGTACAAACCGACACACACACACTGTCTCTCTCTCTCTCTCTCTCTCTCTCTCTCTCTCTCTCTCGTGCGCCTTATTCACCGCCCACTCTTCCACCACAACCTCCTCTCCATCAACATCAATGTGAACCAATTGTCCCACCAATTCACTGACACCTCGGTGAAGTGTCCTCAACCCAAAGCCGTGGTTGACGCAAACTTTGGAAGCATCGAAATTGGAGAGTAATGCAGCTTCAGACACCGAGGTGAGCTCGGTTCGTGGGAACCAGCAACTCGAACCGCATCCTCCGTATCCATATCCATATCCAAAAGACCGCACAAGATGACGACTCCACATTGCCAGAGGGTGGCAGCGAGCGCACTTTCGGGGGCTGCACGACCATGACCTGTAATGCATGCCCTCCCCTGCGTCCCTTCAAGTTGCAGTGTGCTGATCGAGCCACCTCTCCGTCATACACACAGACGCACAAGCATACACACACACACACACACACACACACACACACACACACACACACACACACACACAGATAAGGAGACTTTGTGGCTCTGCCACTTGCGATGGCAGCAGTGCTGCGCTGCACAACGCGACACTTCAAGGACACAATGCTCCACCATCATTTACCGCGTAGCAATTCGTCTGCCGCCCTAATCCGCGGTGGCATTCACTCAGATTGGCTGGTGCCCGCCTCTCCCCCCTCCCCCTCCCCCTCCCCCATTTTTTAGAGGTAGAAGAGGAGAGTTGCGTGCTTAGCTGCCACTCCTCTCCACCAAGGCGTCACCCGGTGTGTAGGTATCACCGTAGCCACAGTAGCACAATTTTGAGGGCGAACATGGTCACGGGAGTGAAAAAGAACCTAAAAATAGGTCCACACCTCGCCTGTTTGGAGTGAATAATTAATGCTGCCTCGAGTTTACTGGATGCATTTGGGATGCAGCGAGGGAGTTGGAGTGGCAATAAGGCGAGGTTGCGGCAATCCTATCGCCTACCAACGTCCACTTCTTGCCTGAGAATTCACAGAGGACGCAACTAGAAAAGCAGACATTGAGTTTAAGCAAAGACTGTGTTTGTGTTTGTGGATAATCACACCTGTAGCAAGTCGCAGGCCGGTGTGTGTGAGCATGAAGGATGGCGAGGCGGCTGTTGCCGTTCATTGAAGGTCGGAATCAAAGCACAGCATGCGACGTCCGATGTGTGCGCATATTTCAACACTCAGGTAAACAAGCTGTCTGGCGTCTGCACAGCTCCTCTCCTCTCCTCTCGTCTTCCCTTCTCTTCTCTTCTCTTCTCTTCGCAGCCCCATGCTTTCTTCTCCCCTCGGTCAGCCTCCCAGTCGTCTTTCACCACCACACCCACCATTCATGTCAACCACTTTAATCGCCTACTGAGTGGACAGGTCTCTGACCCCAACCCTGCTACTCGCAGGGCTTCTCCGTGCTGCTTTACTATTCTGAGGAGGCGGGGAGGAGAAAATGCGCTGGTGCCATGGCGCGCAAGACCAAATGATGGCCTCCAGAGGTGACTCGGTCTATGCCAACCTCCAGCCATGAGGAAGTGAGCCTAAATGCAGAGATATCGAACAAAAGACAGGATCCACTGTGGCTCGATGATACCAATGACTGCTTTCCTTCCGCCTTACCACCCTCTTCTCGGTTCAGTACCAACCACTCATCCACCGTCTTGTCCATTCACCTGAACGCCCCTCAGTTCGTAGACACGAGACGTGGATAGCCCAATGGACTTCGTCTAGTGATTCAAGTCTGGCGTGCCTGCAGCCACCGAAGGCCTGCAAACAGAGCATGGGATAGGGGAAGTGCCGGAGGTAGAAGTTATTCCCATAGCTTTATCCATCCGTGGCAGATGCCCTTCACCTGCAATGCTAAAGTTGGTTATTCAGTCGTGGAAGTCAGGATGGTTGTCCTTTTGGCCGGTCTCACCGCTGCAGCTCTTTAAGCCTTTTGGGGATGTCCAAGAGGCTTCTGGTATGTCCTAAAGGTCACAGTACCGAGTGGGATTGCAATCCGTAGGGATTAATGTTTTGAGGCTAGCAGTTTCGTATTTAATTGCGCAAATTAATTGCTGTATTCATCGAGCTTTATTTTTTATCAACAGCATTAATTTGAAACGTGGTAGATAACATATGCGGTGTTTGCATATTTGAACGCTTAGTCTCTTCTGTCTCCTTTTGTTCCCTTATGGCCTTATTTGCATTGCTACCCGACAGTAGTCGTAGTCTTTCTGCTCTACATCATGAAAAACATGCTGAGGCCTAGGAGATGGTATAGTTTTGGTAACCACTATCCTACAGCTCCAACTGGCGGGATTCCACGGGCTCAGTTGTCAACAGATTGTTTGACAAGACGCTAAAAGTTGAATTTCTTTGCATAGAAGCTGATCATTAATAAGGTGAAGAACGTGAGAGGCAGTAATTTAGCCTCATGTGTAGCCCTGTGCAATTTGTTAGAGCTGAATATTTTTTTTATTACTATTGCAGGGCCTTGAAGTTGAATAAAGAGTGCTTTATTTGCATACAGGGGTGGTTTTTTTTTGCTGCCAGGTCCTGGAGGTTAGGCGTCCCGACAGATGTACAATGGTCGAGCCTCCAGTAACCCGTCACCAGCATCACGAGTTATACATACCGCTAATGCACCGCAGTTATCACAAAATGAATAAATATTTAAACTGTAGCCCTTAAAATGCATATTCTGGGCGGAAAGCGGGAGCCTAATCAAGGCTTCGTTCTTCTAGAGGGCGTTGATTCCTCGAGCCACCCCTCCATGTCATATGAAAATACAAATATGTTACAGAAGAGAGCGATGGTGGACGGGGGTGGGGCTGCACAAATTGTTAAAGAATTTATCTGGTCTGCACAGAAATGGAGAGTTACGCAGTTTTGCACACACTAAAGAGTGATGAAGCAAGGCAATTTTCTGTCGCTAGACTGATATCTGAGACAGTAAATGCTTTCCTTTAAAATAAGAATTTATTTAGTTGGGATCACATTAGAAATGAATGAAAATATATATTAAAGTAAACTTATAAAATTAATGAAATTAAATGAACACTCTATTTTGTTAGTATAATAAGCATGTTTTTGTTGGAATGGTTAGCAGCCATGGCGATGTTTTGGACCACAGGGTTTCCACTTTCAAATAACTTCCCCCGGGGTAACTGGGTTCATCAAGCAGAGCGCAGTCGATTTTAGCCTTTCTGATGCCTCCAAATCATAAGACAGCCCAGCCGATTAGGATATTTTTTGTTTTACAGCATAAAGTAGCTCCCAGAATCTTTCATGAAGATGATAAATTATTAGATGCATTAATAGAACGCTTACTACCAACCCATAGAGGCAAGTCTGAGCCACTAATACGGCGTCGAGGCCAGCTCATCCCTCAAGCCGCAACAGTGAGGACACTGAGTGGTTCTTTAATATAATGGAGAAGCATCAAGATCTTCACAGATTCACGAAAAGGAATTGCTGCCGGTATGGCGCTGAAGCCAGCTGGCCCATCCACTAAAACTACAATCAGTAGGGACTAAGGTTCTTTTGCAGTTAAACTCAGCATTTTTCCCATTTCTTTAAAGATTCAAATCAATTACCTGAGTTCATGAACACTAATTTAGGGTTATTTTTTGCGAATTCGCCTTCCCCCAATTAAATACCAGTGCGGATTTAAGGAATGATCATTTGCTTAAGGCTTATGAATATTTACACTTGCATCAATTCAAAAAGTTGATGCGTATTTAGAGGCTGCAATCAGCTAATGAAAAATCACCCCACAAAACAAAAATTGAGCGATAATTTTTCCTTATTTTTGTAAAAACTGAAAATATTTATTTAGGAATAACATCAATGGGTTTTTAGCTGCTTCTAAGCTGGTAGTCACCTTCGATGTGATCGTATTGAACCCGGGAGGAAATGGAGAGTAATGGATGGACAAGCTTTGAATGGGAAAGAAGCTGTTTCTACCATTGTTTAAGAGTAGCGCCGTGTCTCCTCCAGTGATTGCATCACGCATGTTAATCCCCCTTGACAAGAACTCTGGCCAGGCAGTGAAAAGCTCGGATGCTGTCAACTTGAGACCGATACGATTTGGCCAAAATCTGAGCATTCTTTTGTACTTTAATATGTCAAACCGTACGCATTCTGTGTTAATACCTTATGACCTTCGACAAGAAAAATTATGGGAAAATCGACTTGGTTATTGCTAATGGGAAGAAAGACGATGAAGCTACCGTTAGCGAGCAGCCTATGTGCGGGAGTTTGAGGTCTGAAAATGCCTTAAACTGGTAAATGTAGTTCAATGTCATTTGTTTAAAATAAGTGATATATCGCACAAATGTTTTTAAGCTCAAGTAATTGGGGAAGTAGCAAGGCGTTGCCGATAAACCTATTCACCTATAAAAGTGAACTTTAGAAGTGGCTATTAGCGACACAGCGGAAAATATTTAATGGCCTTTATGTGATTCCTTAAAGTTGCGTATGCAAACAAAGAAAACAGTGGCTGATGAATTGTGCTTAAAAATTTTGTTCCGTATAGCGTCTTATTCTTGACAGTCACCTCCCTCACTCCTGCCATGTCCGCTGTCAGGCTGGTCAAAAAGTCGGACACCACAGACACAAGAGCTGTGCACTTTTTAGCCGCGTCCTGTGAGGATTTTAGCCACTTATGGGATATTGTCCAAAACATTTTCTGTCACACCTTTGTGACGTTAGGAGTGAGCCCAATAAATTTAAGAATAGCTCAGACTTTAATCGGAAGATTCGCGCAATTCTCAGAAATACCGTACGCCAATTGGGGAGATCAACGCCTATCTCGCTGATGGTATAAGTGGACCAGACCACTTC
Organism: Taenia crassiceps; assembly: GCA_023375655.1. Classification (NCBI taxonomy): domain Eukaryota; kingdom Metazoa; phylum Platyhelminthes; class Cestoda; order Cyclophyllidea; family Taeniidae; genus Taenia; species Taenia crassiceps. The sequence continues at coordinate 1,331,318 of JAKROA010000011.1, forward strand.
TGCACGTAGAGAGTACAGCGACAGTGGTGCAAGCTGATGGTCGCTTTAATTATGTATAAAACTCTGCCACATTTTGCAGTCGCTCTGACTGTGACATCCAATCCCGGTCATGTCAGCCTGTTTTCAGGTAGCTTAGACTCCCTGCATTTGCATAACCAACTTATCTAATTAGCATGCAGAGAAACACAATTTGGGCGTACTGAGGCCCTTAAATACAGTAGATCAACCATGCAAAGACTAGTAAGTGAGTGACTGATTTGTTTTATGCAGATGGTTTGGGGTAATAACGTCGGCGTATGCATGGAACACTGGCGCCCCACATTTTACGGATAATGTTTCAGATGGTTGGAAGTATAAAACAGTTTTACTTACAATGTATAATAAAGGTAGTATTGTTATTTGAACTGCATTTTAAGGGCAATAGCTTATAACGTTTTGCGTCCAAATTAAGGGACCTATTATAAGATTTTACCTTCTACTTTCTGTCATTTTCTCCAAAACAGATGAGCTGAAGGTTTTAAGTTTGCCTAGATTAAAAAAATGACAAGCAAGGATATTTTTAGCATGATTTCATCCCATGGGAGGTAATTCGATAACATGCTCTTATATAATTAGGGTTTGATAGTTATATCATAAGGAAGACCTAAAGTTGAGCTTTTTTTGCTTTCACAGGTCTAATACTTTAAGCTCAAGAGATATATGAGGTTGGGCGTTTTCATTTGCATGGCACAACGTCAATATGTTCCTCAATCTCGTTTCGAATCGCATAAGGTCTTCAAACTCCAAGCCTTAGTCTATCACTTATGGTTTGTATCAACTTAAAATATGCAGCAATTTAGCGTTCCGGGACTGTTAGCAGACTGAAATACGACCTGCTGTTAATCGAAGGCGTGAACACTAAAAAAAGAGTTGGTGGCGAAATCCGTTTTGCTGCTGGTGTCCCGCAATTAAGAATAAAATGACTGAAACGCAAGTAGACTGGCGACTTTTTAAATACATCCATTAAGAAGTTTGTGCAACATTTGCATAAAATTGCTCCACTCGTATGAGCAGATGCGCCACTCTTAATAGCGCGAAAAACTAACAGAAACACAAATTGTTAAATGGCTAAATGTCATTTGGGCAGAAATAATTTGACTGCTTACTACCCGCAAATTCTGCTACATATCTCTTCACGATAATGAACACCGCAAAATGCCTATTCGTGAGTTCGCAGTTCTTTCTGATTCGATTAGGTTAAATACCTTTAGCATCTCCCTATTACAAGACATTACTTATGCATTTAATCTGAATTTCTCAAATGGCTAGAACTAATTTAGTAAAGATGCTTAAGCAAAATGGTCTTCGTTTAAACAGATCACAACCTTTAATTCATGTAGACACAAAGCCTGCTACTATTTTAATTGGCTTTGTTAATGCAGGAGTATGAGGGGGCAGCATATGCATTTAGTTCTTTCTATTGCTAATCCTTTTCTAAGGTAAAAGAACTTATTAGCTAAAATGAATATTTGACTAATTTAAGGGATTGAATTACCCTGTCAGCTTCTATGACACCAAAATATCAATCCAAAAGTCGCAGAGCGATTAAAATTACTCCTACTGTGAATCTGAATAGGTGTAACCAGTAAATTGGTGCGCTATATTCATTTTATGTTAGCGTGTTTACTCTTATTCTATTTGGAGCCACTCTTCTGGTTGTGGCCAAGTTTATGGCATACGATTATTAAGATTACACCAACTCCTATTGACCGACACGATGAGCCGTTAAAATTTTTTTATAGGGTACGGGCAGCTGCTTACTAAAACTTGAGTGATTGAAAGTAATTTGCGGAGCTATTCCCGCGATCTCGCTATAAAACGGCGCCATCTGATCATGATTGACCCTACAAACAGTGATTGACTCGCGTAGTACACGCACCGTTGCGCATCGGTGGTTGGAATAAACGGTTGGGAATTTGTGGTCATTAAAGCAGAATACCGAGCACAAAGAACATTTGGTGAGAGGCGTGACTCCTATATGGCAAAGTTTTATTTTCATCAACTGCATCTTTTGTCTCGCTGATCTTCACAGCCATCTGTCATTCATCATGCATTGGTGGAGTCATTAGCTCTTCCCTATTTATCTTTATACTGCTTTGTAATAAAAGTACGTGTAGAATTGCAGGCCTTACATCGTTCATGATAGGCATTAGAGGAAAGGAGTGAGAAAATTTTAATATTCACTGAATTCCACCTTTCTTTTTTAACAAAATAGTGTTTCCATATGTACATGCGCAGGGTAGATTAGGTAAAATTTGTTTCCATATAAATCAGGAATGATGGATGCGGGTATTTACATTGAGATGGGGGATCACGTTCATATTATTCCTCCTCTTCATCCTCACAATTCCGAGTTGGCCATTTGCACGGAGCCGATTGGAGAATTTGAATTTAAATTGTGGATTTGCACACCAATCCCTTGCTGATGAAGATTAGTGAACAGATGCGGAGTTAGATGGTTTAGGGTGAATTAATCGAGGCTCCACTGCCTTGTCGTCAGTAGGAGAAGGATTCGATCCCTCTTGCTCTTGGCACAAATCTATTAGCTTTAAGTAAAGTGCTGACCGTAGGAAGCGCCGATACGGATCCTTCTCCATTAGAGCTTCGATGCGTTTTTGACTCGCATCGAATAAGTCCGGTTCGGCCTGTGAGAGTCGCAACTCTGTTTGGATTCGGGTCTCACAGTCGAGATTTACCTTGGGAAAAACAATGAAATTAAGCATGTTAGATTAACTTTAAAGATAAACTCTAAGGAAAACCAGTGAATGGGAAGTGCTTCGCTGCGGTCAAGGATTACTCCAACATCCCAGACTGACAATAGCAGGCAAGCAATCTTGAGGCTGACTTTGACTCCTATCTTTGAGTTCCGTTGTTTATATTGCAACCGCATAACAGAAATTTATTGCATAGTTTGCTGCATTGCATTAGCCAGACTCTTGTCATGCTCCACTTTGATCTTTCAAGCAACGTGTGCCACTTATTTCGTGCATCGATGAATCACGACACTGATGGAGGAAGTTTAGTCGAAAAAGGCGAAAACGAAGGTTAAAAGTCAAAATAGCCCAGTTATAAAAAAATTGACCAAAGCCAAAATGTTTTACTTTAAATTTGCTTATTTTAATGCCAAGAAATTTGTTTATTTACCGAGCCAATAACTTGACGAGTGGAAGCAAGAGAGGCACATTGCTAAAGACGAAACTTTTGCCGAAAATGCTGTGGCAGACTTATAGGTGTTATATTTTGTCTTCTTATTTTACACATAGAAATTTATTTTTCACTGAAAAATAACATTTGGGAGGTTTTAACGATGCAGGAAAAGGAGTCTTTATCCAACTGGATCGTGGATTGCCCAAAATAGTGAAGTAAGTAGAATTTAAAGGGAGACACATTGTAGAAATAAAGGTCAAAACAGTTTGCCATTCAAAATACCGCGGGTGCAGCAGATAAAGTGGAACAATGATCAAAGGGGAATGTCACGAAGGTGAACTAACAAACTAAATACCATTTGAATTGTGCATGTGCTGGCACACGAACCAACCAACCTCTCCTAGAGAGCAATGTGAGGGGAGGGAGACGATAGGAATTTCTAAAAAGTGTTTTAAACGCGACAGTTTCCGGAGCGATGAAGCGTTTCTATGAAAGGTGCAACAATCGCCAACTGTGTTGTTAAGCCGTGGCAAAATCCGCTCCAAGAACGTGCATTTGTCCCTGAACAGCAGCTATTATAATTTCAAATTGTTAATAAACAACTCAAGATAAAACAAATAAAACCTTATTGTTAAGCAGAGCGCTTTCCCTGCAATTCAATTTGCCTTTAACTGAAGGAAAATACTTGGTTGCTTACAGGAGAGGCACTATTCACACCAAAAATTGCTCAAGCATGCTACATTTGGCATTTTGTAACCAATTCCACCTAAGGACAATTGTATTTCAGGTGAGGCCAAAAAGAAATTCCCCTTTTTCTCCTTTGTTTGCAAAAATCAATTTTACAAGTAAGATTGTACTTAAAAATATCTAAAGTAGTATATGCGTAAGAGGTATTTGACTAACCTCCCTTTGAGATTGGAATGCAATGAAGCCATCGTAGATTTCTTGCGCCCGTAATCGCTGCAAAGATTCGTCCGTGAGAGCCTTGTACTTCTGACAGGCTATCCAGAATTCCAAGTTTTCATCACTAAATTCGCCCTGGAGGAACTCTCGAAACACCAGAAGACCATCTGTAGGGTAGGGGAGGGGAGGGGGAAAAACGATCCTGATAACGCCTAAAAATAAGGTCAGTGCATGGGGTTGCGTTTATGCATGTCTTCGCTCCACCACGGTGCAAATCTAACTCGCTCTCTAAAAAAAGGTTGGCCCAACTGGACGGAGTCTGAGGTGTTTTTTTTTCTTGTCCTTATCTGCGTAAAAACATGGCGGTAGACTATTGACTTCCCTCTAGGCATAAAATTCGGCATTATGGGCAGTCTCGCTGACAGGCCTTCTTACCAGACGGCAAAACGGTGATGGTCTTGCAAAATTTCAAATCAGAGAACCTGGAAGGGCAAAGGGTGGGTAAAGCCGAGGGTAGAGTACTCAAAGCCGTGTCTGGGGGACATACAATTATGCGAATCGACTCTGAGAGTGTGGTTTTAACCATTCTCAATGCTGAACTAAGGGTTGTACTGCATGTCTGTGTGTGTATGATGAAATGCAGACGGTTGTTAACTCGGGGTCGGTCAGGCAAAGGACCCACATCCTCCTCATAGAAGACCGAATGCAGCATTTTGGGGTGAGTGAGGCAAGCCACTCCACTTTGTTTATGTCATGCCTACTGGCAGCGCCAGTCGCCTTTTCGTTGCATTTGGGAGATAAAATTAGAAAAAGCAATACCGGTAGAAGGAGAAATTGTTGTTGCGATGACAAACCGATCCTCCCTAGGCAGTTAAGGATTTTGTGTTGTTTAAAAATAACTCACAAAACAAGTTGTCATTTCAATAATTCTAGCATCCACGGTGGTCTTTCTTCTACATATCCGCTATTGTAAAAAAAACGGGGATTGTATATTTTAATTAAACAACTGCCAGGCACGGAAATTTTGATGAAAAAATAAAGGAGATTAAAGCAGAACCCTAGTTATGTGCAATATGGTGGCTTCAGAGTCGAGGTTTGCGGTCCTGTTGCAACGCTTTAATGTTAGGTTAGACACTTAGTTTGAGTGAGGAGTCACTTAGGGCTCCGTTGTAGCACTTCCGCTAGACCAACTGGTCCCCAGGCCACGACAGTTGCCCCTGCACTCTGCTCTCGACTTCGGAGAAGACTCGATTGGCTCTATCAGAGGTTATTCCTACCGCGATGGAAGAGATGCTGCGGATGGGCGGATCAGTGTGATTTCTAACAGGGGGACGAAATCACTAGCTGTAAAATCATCCAAAAGCTTCGGTACTGAGTCGTCTACGGCACCTAAATGAAGACACCGACTATGCGAACACGTGAAATCTCCACTTCTCCACTGGTAGACCTCGGCTGGAAACAAAGTAGCAAGGTTGAATAAAAACGAAACCTTAACCCCATGCAAATACACCAGATCTCCTCCCTTTTTGTACCATAGCTCTGGGAACACTGTTTGAACGACTGGCATTAGACATGCGTATTGACAAGCACATTTCCGCGTGCTTCATTCCAAAGTTCATGCAGGCTAGACCATTGCTTCCACTCCAATTCCCAAGAGACGTTGGTGACGTTGACTTCCAATTGCATGAAAGTTTGATGACTAGCACGGATGCCTTGAGGGTTCTCTGCCCTCACACCAACGAGTATGTCGTGATGACTGACACGGGGCGTTGACCAAGTGGAGCGCCATGGACCACGCTCAAATGAGAGGAGCGGAGAGGAGAGGAGAAGAGAGGAGGGAAGCCACATAATCCCTTCTTCAGCTGTGCGTTTTGTTTACGCCGTGACAAACGGCTTCTCCCGTACTACGCCAACAGCCACAATCTCCTCCCTTTTTTTGTCTCCACAGCACATGTCCAGTCTGTGTGCTTTGCTTGTCTACTGTCGTCTTCAGGCAAGTGCCAAGGAGTTGTATTACTAACGGAGACATGCTTTCTCTCGCACCTCCCATCCCTTGTCGTAACTCTGCCTTGGCAGACATGACTTCTTCATTGCAAGGGCTAGAGACTAATTGTTGAAGCAACAAAGCGGACACTCCGATTGATTTGTCCCTGTGATTTTTGTGGAAGAAGGGAGCAGTTGACAGAGAAGTGGATGCAACTTTGAAGAGGTGGTCTTATGAATGAGTTGGGTGGAAGTTAAATTGCACCTTCTGCACATGTTGTTGGCTGAAGAGGGGGCGGTTTCCGGCTACTGATGACACTTTCAGGTGGGCATTTGTGCGAACCTCGCAGTAATGACGCCGAAGTAAATTTGTGCTCTTGGTTTGTTACTGAGGGTGAGGTGGATGAGTATGAGGCTTGCTTTAACAACAGCACCCTGACAGCAACGAAGATGCTTTAGTCTCAACGGAGTTTTTATTCCCCTCGTCTGAACATGTAAGTTCGACGTCAACTTCCTACTGAAAACGTCCAAATAAGTAGTATGCCAAGTCAACAAACTTTTCATAATTTTTTTTGCATTTTTTCTGCAGTTTCACAAGGAAAACATAAAAGCACATGTGCTTGGGCATAAACAAATTTTCGTAGCTTATCAAACACTTTGCTTGATAAGGCTGCAGCGTTGGCCTCGTTTCACCAGCACTACTACTGTATGGATATCGCCGATACGACTTCCTTGAAACCACCTTCAAGAGCAATTAGGTAGTCACAGCCAATGTACCCTGAAGTCAATGTGAATGAATGCATTATTAAGGCGTCAAGGGTTGAAATCTATCTTCTGGGGACGACCAAACTGCCAGAGACACAGATTCAGGGTAACAGTTAATCAGAGCAGGAACTGAAAAAACCAGGCAGGGCTAAGGGGAATGGAATCTGTCCTGGCAAAAAAAACAACGAGAGTAGCTTTCAGAGCTATCGGGCCTGCATTTATATGCCAACCAAGTGATTTTTGTGTTTAGAATGCTTTAACTTAAAACAAGTGCTTCAGTGAATAGTGGTAGAGGCATTGTTATCGGCAGAGTGCGCCGTCTCTGCTTCAGTGTTTTAATTCTCTACGTCGGTGTGGTAGCTACGAGGTGTGCTAAGGGATGCTGCTGCAGTCAATTAACCCCGAAGTCAACCTACGTGGATCCTGAAGGAGGTTCTGGAAGGATTGCTGCCAACAGGTGACCTGTTGTAGGGTCGGCCAGGAGTGCTTAAAAATGGTTGTCAAAACGCGTTGGGTGATCGCCTCCTCGGGATTCGAAGCACTGGCAGAAGTGGATCCGACCGCTTCCTCCGCCTGTTTTTGGTGTCGCAGTGCAGCTGCTGCTGTCTGTCGCCAAAATTGTGAAATCCTTCCACGTACGTTTGATGTTCTGCAACCAGACAGTGTAAAAAGTGATTCTTACTGCTACACTGCGATGACCCTTCTCTTAACGGAATCCGACAGGTAATGCTGTGACAACTTCATGCATTTTGACACATCGATCGCACGAAGTGGGAGAAAAAAATAAAAAAGTGGTAAACAGCAATCACCTGGGCAGGGTATTTCGCTTCTACTTTCTTCACTGACATAAATAAAGCTGAGCAACCTGTGTTAACAGCGTTTTTGTCAAATAAGCTTGCATTAATTAAAGAGGACTTAATTGGAATCAAAAGGCTGAAATAGGCCTCAATTATCAGGGGACGCGATTGGGATAAAAATTGCTCTAATGGTCTGCTCAAAAAGATTCATCTCCCCATCGAATAAAGGCGGGTGGGGATGAGACAGGCTGAACATGAGTTTTGAAAGCATGCCATCCCCTTTTTTGCATTTGCTTTTTTTTGGAAACAGAAATGCCTCGAACATCGAGAGGACGACAGCGGTCTCACGCATCATTAATAAATTACGCTTCTTCCAGTTGGCAGGTTATTTCAAATGCAGGCTGCACTTTTTGCCCTGGTTTGAAGCAATACACTCTTTCCTTTGAGGTATGACTTTTTCCAAAAAAAGGATAGAATAATCAGGTTCTTCTTGCAACCCAGAAAGGCTACATTAAGGTCGTCCACTTATTGTTCCTTTGAATATGAACATTAAGATGGGCGGAGAAGGAAGGCGAAGTCTAATCGCAGGGAATGCAATGCAGGAAACCAAAGGGTCTGTGTTTATACCTTGGCTATTAATTTATCAAAAAATCATGCATATGCATTGATCTTGGGTACTCTCATCAGAGAGTAATTTTTGGGTTTTCTCACTGTCCTTCTGGTTGGGAACACAAAAGGCAAATGTAAAAAATGGTAGCGGCATTCCAGGTAAAAGTGAGTCTGCAGCAAAATGTTCTTTAGTAGATGCATGCACTCACTGGTCGAATTAAGGCACGGATGAAAATTAAAGAATAATTATACGCTGCTACTTATTTTATTTAAGCGACCGATTTCTTTGAAAAAGCGATTAGATATTTAGTACTCCAAAAGTGAAGAATTTGTCAATTAAGAGTGAGTTTGGCTGAGCTAGCAGTGGCAAGCCGTGGGAGATCTAAGCACTGCTGAGTGGTTTTATAAATCCTTTTCGTAATTTTTAACCATTTTTGGCTTTCATGACAAAAGTGATTGACAGGTAAAATGTATTGGCTGAAGGTCTTCTCACTGACAGCACTGATGGCACAAATGCCAACGCTTAATATGATTCAAACAGCATTACACTTTCCTGCTAAACGCGCTTAAACGAGGAAAAATAGGCTAAAGGGCGAGAAATGAGACCAAGAAGATGGATAATACTCCTGCCACCGCCACTACCACTGCTCCATAGGGCATTAATAAGTCGGAGGCTTGCTTGACGTCGCAATTATAAAGTACCTCTGCCAAAGAGCGACATCAATGATACAAATCATGTAAACAGACAGCCAAATTCTTGCCCAAGAACCCACTTATAGCAATCCATTAACACTTAATTGGTTAGATTGAAAGCAACCATCCTCTGCTCCAACGACCCCTCTCCCTCCCTTCTCTCCACCTCTCCCCCAGTGGAGAAGAAATAATTAATGAGATTTTCCCTAAAAGTTGGCAATTCAAAACTGTGATTATCTTTGAACTCTACTAAATTTATCATCGCCTTTTCGGTGTTAAAGGCGACTCTGTGTATGGCCTCCCATCTACTCTTGCCATGCTGGACTAAGTTATCCGCGGTGGTGGGGTGCATTCCCATCATAGCAGAGGAAGACCGAATTTGCGGAGGTCGAAAACAGAGCAACGCGTCTAGCATCGTCCTTCTTCTGTCGTGCTACCCAACAGTTAACTGTGCGGTAGGCCTTCAGTCACAGTTGCCGCCTCAGCACCATGGAGTTTGGGGTCGGCCGCAGCCTCTCGAGTCTTGTGTACTGGCATCACAAATTTTTAATAAAATCTGTACATTACCCTCCTTCTGGTGGATGGGCGCAGATAAGTGCTGTCAGGGTTGGTTTTGTAGATGCATAATGCCTAGTCCCACCTCATGTTTGACATCGGGATGCTATTAAGTTGCACCTAATGTAAAGTAACTCGGTCGAATTAGCGCCTTCCCCAGCCCTACTGAAGACAAAATCTTTCCACACCCTCAGATCGAAACCTCAAGGCTATCTCATGCTAAAAAATAGCAGTAGAATTGTTGGTAGGCTTTATCTGTCACCGGTGGAAAAGCCAACTCCTCTCACATCTATTTGCTATCTTTTGTTTATCTACTGGTCAAACCGAGAGACGTGTTTTAGTGTAATTTACTTAATCGCTAGGACTATCCAACCCCGTAGGCTTTGTAGTGCCACGGTTTCCTGCCTTTCGGCTTGGTGGACAGGCGCATACGTTGACTTGTAGCAGAAGGAGGGTCCGAGTGGCGGACACGGAAGGTGAAGGACGGCAATAAAGATCTAGCTTATAAAAGCAAACGAAGCGGTGGGAAGCCTGTAACACATTTTGGTCTTGTAAGGCCTCATCTGTGATGATGGCCCAACTCTCAGCCTCTTCTCAGCCTTGATAACAGGCTTTTCCCACGGAGCAAAGCCACGCCCACCATGGCCTCGGTGCGGGAAGCACTTTAGCCACCGTAGAAAGTGATCGCCACCTGCTCCAGTGTATAATCAAGCCATTTATGATGCGTTTTGGGGTTAACGTCAGTCTCATCCATGCAAAGTAGGCCTAATTTCTTTAGCTCCATTATAAAATCAACGCTTCGAGGGCTTTCATTTCCTACCGTGATGCAGATTTACCAACGGCAATGCAGAAATAGGTGACGTGAAAGACATCTACCCTCGGTGATTACAAGGCAACATAGTACCACAGCCGTCCAGGGGCTACTAATAAGGGCACCAGCTCCGACGCCTCGTCGAAATGCACGGCAAGAGGCAAAACAATGCACGTGGAAGAGGTAAATAAACTTTCCGATTCTTCCGTCTGTCGAGAGAGCTTTCATCAAAACCTCAATTAACGCAGGAAGCCGTACTGCAATTCAAGCCATCCACGGCTAATAAGATCGGGTCTTGAAGTTCGTGTGTACCTTTAATGCGTACATCTACCTTCACGGTACGGGAGGCCATCAAAACAAGACGGGAAATGGGGTGGAGAGCTCGGGATGGCCTATTTGTCCCTTAGACCTGCCTGATATCGCGTGGTCAATCACGTGTTTGCTATTTAACAAGTAGGACTGAGCACCCAGCAATTATATGCAAAGATTTTGATGGTTTGTTTACTGCATGAGCGTTGTATTTTGATGACATCGTGTTAAAGGCCTTGGTAGTAAACAGGAACCATTTCAAGACCCTTCAACGACAGTATCAAGGTGCCTTTCAAAGGATTCTGACCAAACGTGTCCTGATCACGAGCATTGCAAATAAACGATGACCACATAAGTGATTTAAGTCAAGACGCCTAAACTCCTGTGAATCTGATGTGCCCTCGGCTGCACAGCTTCTCAAGTCGCCGCGATTTGTACTTCTGTCCACACATCAATCACCTGACATTATTCTACCTCCTTGTCAAAATAATGAAGCTAAATGACACACTGCTCTTCCTTCCACTTCTCTCCAGCGAATGCGGCAATTAAATCATCCACCGCCTTTCTCCCCACTCAGGCACTTCTATTCGTCGTCACCTGCAATAGGTGCGGAAGAAGGCGGAGGAGGAGGGGGGCGGAGGACGAGGAAGGGACAAAAGGGATTAAATTTGAAAGTGCCAATGTGGAGGTGCATCACTGAATGCAAACAGGGCAGCAGGTGCTGTAACCATCTGCACAGATGGTGCCATTCCTCGTGAAGAGGACAATGCAGAAGTGTGTGTGTGTGTGTGTGCGTGTGTGGCAGAGTGTGTAAATTAAAGAATTATTCCTTTCTGTGGCACAGAAATTTTAAAAAAAAGAAAAGTGGATTTTATTTTCCTTTCAAAATATAAGAACATAGCTACACTGCAAGTAAAAGAGCACATTCGATGCACCTTATCCACCTTAAATCTCGTTTCAACATGAGGTCAAAATGCCTAACAGATCCCACCGTCAGCTTGAACTTAGTAAAATCGGACGTCGTGATTGCCAGGAGTGTATTTGGCAAAGTTGGTGTTAAAAACAGAGGCTACGATAGATTGCCACAACCAGTCCGAAGAGGTGGACTGAAATGCCCAACGCGTCGACAGACGCCATAATAGCTTCTCCCTTCTGATGGCGATACAGTCCACCGGTAAGGCAATAAGTCAATCCAACATAGAGAGCTAACCAATGTGTGGGTGTTCTATTGCTGTTTCTACACAATGCGGCTATGGTTGACTCCAGTGGTATGATATTCTGCACCATAGTTGCACAGAGCTGCAGAGCAGCCATAAAATCGGCCACATTAAGCAGTTTGTCTGCTTCATTATGAATTGCATAGATATAGACAAAGTAGAATAGGAGGGAGATGTGAGCCAGTACTAACATATAGCTATCTTTTGTAAAAACTGTGCAAAAGAACAGGTAGAGGAGGTTGGCAAGGCTGATCACTCCGAAAACATAGGAAATAGCAGTTTCCTGCGATTCGGAGTACTGGTTTAAGATGACCTGATTGAAGGCAACAATGGTACCGACCAGATAGGTCATCACGGTGGCTGAGGAGATAAATTTGGTGTTCTTAATGACTATACACTCGAGGGCTCCCATAACCACGTAGGAGAGGGAAGCAATCATGTAGTAGGTGGAGATGGGAAAGGCCAGCATCTCAAAGAGGTAAGCAAAATTGTCCATTATGGGTAAGAGAGCTGAGATGTCAAAGCCATCCATACTCGTCAAACTCTCATCAACTGTCAGTAAAGCAACCCGTAAGTATTGATTTGTGGGATTTAAAATGCGGCGGAATTTGATTGGTCATTTTTCCTTTAAGCGCCAACTTTGAAAATGCATGGCGGATTCGATTTGGTCGATTAAAACAGCAGCTTTAAAGATATAACATATGCACATAAAAATTAATTAGGCAGATTTATAAAATCAAAAATGATAAGTTAAATTGATTTACAGCCTATGATAAGGCGGGAAGGCTTTTTTTCCATAGGCAATAAAGTACTTCATGACGGGCGGTCAGATTGCATCAACCGCGCGATTGACTGGGAGTGGACTTCATCGATTCCCGCCGAGGCGTGTATAGTCCCGCAGAGCACTTGGAAACTCTGTAACCCCCCGCTTACCCCCTCATGTTACACAATATGCGATAGCATCCCTTCCAGACAATCGCCTCCATCCACCAGGCCGAAACCGGAAGTACCGCATTGTTAGCAGACATAGTTTGGTGAGGTAGAGCAAAAAACATACAGTTTTACGCTCATAATTCGTATCAACTTCGCAATTTTTGTCCTGATAGCATCAATTTTTTGAAAAAAAATGGTCAAAAGATGGAGGGAATGGGATTAGTTGGAATCCCACTGAGACCTAATATCAACTCCCATAAGCGCATGGCTGATCACTTATGACCGAGACAGCTTTTGTCATAAAATCTGTGTGATAAACAGGCAGCGATTTACTGATCAGTACCTTGAAATTTTAGTTGGCTCATTTTGGAGCTCTATTGTACCACTTAAGCCACATTTCACGTCTTAATAATTCATGGGGCTATCGTGGCGGATGGGAGCGCCTCCTCCCCTCCCCATATCACTAAGCACCTTTGTAGTGCTCTCCACCGGGCAGACTGCATTAGACATAATTACTTTACAAATGCTGTAGTCTTTTTATTTTTAAGTTGAGAAATAAAATTACCCTTTCTACATTTCCTCCTTCTCATGGACCATTGACTGTGTGCAGATACAACTCTGAACTACGACCGATTTTACTAAGTTAACTGGACAGAAAGAAATCAAACTCACGCGTAGGAAAGAAATTCTAGTCGTGTTTTTAATGAAAATGTCAAAATGTGACAGGCTCTTAGCTGTCTGCTTGCTGTATTATTATTTGTCAACTCTGTTGACATGTGTCGGAGCGATCTGGTGTGCATTAAACGAACTGTTGACCGGGGGGAATTGGCATGGAAGGTGAAATAAAAAAGCATAAAGCAATGGTCAGCCTGAATTGAAACGCACCTCTTCTTTCCATCCCCTCCCGCAGGAATGCCCTTGTGGTCAGCATCAAGCAGGGGCGGAGAGTGCGCGTCGCTGACTACCAACAAGGGAACGGGTGGATGTTGAGGCGGTTCCGAGGGAGTCTCAGCAGAAGGTGACTGATCCTTTGGAATGGACGGCTGATGATCTTCTCTACTTGTCTGTGGTAGAGTTACCAAAAAATTGTGTGAGCCAAGTGTCGTGGCGAGGAGGTAAGTCAGTGTTGAGACAAAAGGACAGGATTGACAGTACTGACAGTTGAATGCATTAAGTGAGGCGAAAGAATATGAGTGTGGCCACACACACACACACACACACACAAAGGTGTGAGGGAAAATTGGGGAAAGGAAGGTGTAGGTGGGCAGAATTTCCCAGCCTAGTCTGCCTCCTTCCCCTCCTCTTTGCCAAACTCCCCTCCATTAAACCGACTAAGTGATTTCAACAGGGGCAAGAATTTGGTCGCAAGCTCCAAATTTAGGGAGGGAATAAAGCCACCCCAAGTATTGTCCAAGGCCCTCCAAAGCTATGGCAAATGGTAGCAACACTTGCTACCTATCTTGGTGCAAAATCTAGTCTGTCCAGTAAAAAAAGTTCTTTTGTAAGCGATGTACACTTTAGGCATAGTCCTTTGTGTTAGGAACTAATGTCAGAAGCTACAAAAAAGACAACGATTCGAGGAAACGTTTGTCCCTATGCCCTTTCTATCTGTTAAGCATGAATTTACCCATTGAGCTATTCTTGGAATGAACAAAAGCCTCGCAGTTTGAGCTCCAAATGTGCACAGCTGTTTAAGGGCTCCGGAACCGTAGCCAAGTTGAAAAATTTCCCTAAAAACGGGTATGCTTTCCATCATTTTTATTGCTCCTATGCCATGCACTCCGGTTGTGGCAAGATCCAGTTCATCCAGGCACCACTAACTGAGGGACATCTTGCGTCACATATTTGTGACGCTGCTTGGGGAGGGGGAGGAGTGCTGGTTGGGTAATGGATCATTAACCACAACTAATTAAAGCGAACCAACGCAGGTTAAGGAGGTCAAAATGTCGTGATGTAGTTTGTTAAAACTGCATTACTTTTTAATTTGTCGGACCACTTTCAGTCCCATCATTCTCAAGCCACTGTGGTCCATTGAGAAATGCGATAGAATTCCAAACAAGAGGAATAGCACTATAACTACTCCTCATGTTGTTTTAATGCATGAATGGAGTGGAGAAATGCCTGACTGGCGATTTGCTCATGATGCATGTACAATCGCAGTCAAGTCCTGACGTGACACCTGTCAGCCCTGGTTTGGGGCCCCAAATCATTCAAGTCGCCCTTTATTTTAAAAAATGCGACTATCAAGTGTATGTCTGCTTTTTATTGCATCCAATCCCTTAAAGCGTCTATTTAAAAATAACCTTCAGAGTCACCTCTCCCCATTGACGTGGGTCCAGTGCCTAGGAAATGTGGGTTCCATTAAAAGTGTTCTAAAGCCGTTTTCATTAGGCCTTTTGTGGGAGCACGGAGTCATTACTTAAGCATGCTTGCCTAAATTATACCTTAACAAGACAGGAGAGTGCATTAATCTGAAAGCTACTTCTTTCTTGCGACACACCAAGCTTTCTGCAGTACTTTTAGCCAAAAAAAGCGCAAAAAACCTCTTTTTGCACAAAATCTTAGTGTCACTCAGGCAACATGAAGCGCAAGGTGATAACAAATTTCCTTTTCTTTCCTCATTATCATGATAAACATGGCGCCGCCTTAGTGACGTCGCAATGCCCTCTCCTCTTTGGAGGTGGGGGGGGAGGCGCGAGGGGTCACCGTGAGGTCAGTAGAGTGGCCCTAAGCGCTGGCCTCGAAGGCAGAATGCCAACTGCACGTTTTACGCACTGTCAAGGTACCGCAGAAGTAGCTCGCTTTTTATTTCTATAGCCACTTACGTTTAGTCAACTGAACGGAGACACACAAGTCCTCTCCGTCTCTCCCTCTCCACCCCTCCCCTCCCCTCCCCCCCGCAACCGGTATGAACAAAAGAGGCTAGCACAAATGCAGCGAAAAAGGCAGTCAAAGGTAAATCAAAGCGTGTCTTTGTCACATCGAAGCGTCAGTAAAAAAGGCCTTTTAAAAGGTCCACTTTAATGACACCAGAACGGGCATTAGCCCCATCTCTCACAGGTCTTTCCCCTCAACTCCTTCTTTGGAAGGAAAAAACAGGAGGTCAATTAGCATTTTTGGATAAAATGGTTAAATAGACACTGGATTCCTGACAAACAGTAGCCACGTGGTCTCTAGTGCCAAAAGACTAAAAAATTTAAGTAGGAAAATCGCATCACCAGTACAAATATTTTAAATGCCCCTTTCGCGCCCAAAAGGGAGAGAGGCTGAAATTTATTTAACAATATAAACCTTAGGTTGGAAAAGTACAAATCTGAGAGGAATTAATGTGGAGCATAAATTTTATGCCTCGGAAAGAAAACATTATTTTAAATGCACTGCGTTGGAATAAAGAGCGAATATAAATACGCATGACCCGAGTGCACTTTAAATAAACAAAAAGCTTGTCTGGATATAATTTTATTAACTTTGCCCCATTCGGCCTTCTATGATTAACCAAAAGTGGGCCAGGGGATAATTAGTGTGGAACAAATGCGGTCTTACAGGACTGGTGTTGTGTGGCTCCGCCTCCGACGTTTTAGCCTCCAAGGCGGACTTGCCAAAATTAGGGCCTTTCGACTTCTTCTCGTGTAAAGCATTCAACTGCAATCGAATGAGTTTGACCCAATTCATTCGTTTGCTGTTGATCCCTTTTAGGTGTGTTATCTCCTGCGGAACCCGATCCGGTGGTGGGAAAGCATTCTCCGATTTTGAGCAGGCGTCCGAGGCCCTGGTCTCCCCGATTTCGGTAATATTAACCTCTGATGAGGCTCTAGATGGTCTTGGCAGGAGAGCTGGCTGAAGTAGTTGATTCTGCTTTGTAACGCGCTCAGGTGAACTCTCGTAGCGGGAGACGGGGCTGCCGGGTTGAGAATTACACTTCCCTTTTCCACCTGTGAAAGTGTTAATTTTTGGAGCGGTGGGGTGGGACGAGGTCATGATGGTGGGGCGTCAGGCGTGCTGTAGTACTGCATTGGAAGGCATGTGGATTTGGTTTATGTCAATTTCAGACAGCGGAAAACTCCTGCAGTCTGAATGCACTCGTGCTGCCTCCTTCCGTACTGGTGCTTCGTGTCTTCTCATTGGTGGATTTTTCACGCCGCTGATTGGTCCCTTTGCCATCGGATTCGTCATAGGCCTCATGCAGAAACGCCGGGGCTGTGAACTTCCCTGTTCGAGATGTCATCTGATCCAATCTCTCCATTGGGCTTAGACCGATTGGGAGGGATAAATGAACGAGCTCGATGGAACGATTTATTTTTAATGACGCAAACATTTGGCAATCATTCTCGCAGCATGGATGCGTTGTCTTAATTGACAGGGCAAAAGCGTTTTTGCTTTCACCGATGAAAAATGTCGAAGTAACTTTAATTTTCCCGGGGAGTATTTGCTAAACATTGCCTAGTAAGAAGCATAAGATCTGAAATTGAACCTTCTTTTTTACTAATGCTGGCATTTTGAGTTTTAACCCAGTAGAACATTTTGGAAAAGAAGCAAATGTCTTGCCTGTTAGGCAGAATTGTCGGCTCCAAATATTTTATAATTCGAGTCTTGAGGTAATTAAGAATTAATATTCTTTTGCAAATAATTTAGCCTCAAAATGCAACTAAGTCGCAACACCGAGGGCTAATCATATTTTTATGCATGCGCACGGTATCCAACCTCGTATTTTCAACTCATTTCGAGGGATCATGTAAAAAATGGCCGATTCCACTTACGCCCTTATTAGGAGCAAGGAAGCAATTTCATCACGTCATTGGGCATCCCTCATCATTTGTGATCCACTTCTTTTTATCAAAAAAAAGCTCCACGCTTTTAGCCAAAAATTTTGAACATGGCACTATGTGCCAAAGATTGCGAGAATTTGAGTGTTTGTTTCTACAAGCATGAAAAGTGAGACGCTGAAAAGAAAAGTCCTGACTTCACTCCCAAAACGTTACTTGCACTTATCCCGAGAGTGTCCATCACGCCTTTTGAGGGCACTTATGCCTAGGCAAAATGGGGCTAAAGCGAATTAAGCTTTTGCTGTGAGTTACCGAGGCGTGGGTGGTGTGTCAAAGGAACCGCGAATAATACTGAAGCCTCTGTAAAACCTCAACAGGTCCTGTGGGAATTCAGGCTTTTCCAGTGTCCCTTTGACGGCTAATTACAGTAAAGAAAGTAATTCTCCAATCGTGGACTAAACTGCATCAAGGGCAAGGGAAAGCTGATTAGTACTAATTAAAGGTTACCCTTTTATAGCCCCCTACTGAAAGCGTCCGCAGTGAATGCTAAACGGAAATGAAAGGTCGCCGCAATGCAAACAAAATGTGGAAGTGGATTTCCTGTCTGACATGAATAGGCCACTAGTTTTGCGCCCAGATTAGGGCCAGCTTTGAGAGTGTTGGTGGTGGCTTTTTGTTTCACTCTGCCTTTTAACTGCGTGAACACTTCCCTTTTGGCGGGCCATTACTGTACTCGGTGTCATGGCCTTTAGGACATACCAGAAGCCTCTTGGACATCCCCAAAAGGCTTAAAGAGCTGCAGCGGTGAGACCGGCCAAAAGGACAACCATCCTGACTTCCACGACTGAATAACCAACTTTAGCATTGCAGGTGAAGGGCATCTGCCACGGATGGATAAAGCTATGGGAATAACTTCTACCTCCGGCACTTCCCTATCCCATGCTCTGTTTGCAGGCCTTCGGTGGCTGCAGGCACGCCAGACTTGAATCACTAGACGAAGTCCATTGGGCTATCCACGTCTCGTGTCTACGAACTGAGGGGCGTTCAGGTGAATGGACAAGACGGTGGATGAGTGGTTGGTACTGAACCGAGAAGAGGGTGGTAAGGCGGAAGGAAAGCAGTCATTGGTATCATCGAGCCACAGTGGATCCTGTCTTTTGTTCGATATCTCTGCATTTAGGCTCACTTCCTCATGGCTGGAGGTTGGCATAGACCGAGTCACCTCTGGAGGCCATCATTTGGTCTTGCGCGCCATGGCACCAGCGCATTTTCTCCTCCCCCGCCTCCTCAGAATAGTAAAGCAGCACGGAGAAGCCCTGCGAGTAGCAGGGTTGGGGTCAGAGACCTGTCCACTCAGTAGGCGATTAAAGTGGTTGACATGAATGGTGGGTGTGGTGGTGAAAGACGACTGGGAGGCTGACCGAGGGGAGAAGAAAGCATGGGGCTGCGAAGAGAAGAGAAGAGAAGAGAAGGGAAGACGAGAGGAGAGGAGAGGAGCTGTGCAGACGCCAGACAGCTTGTTTACCTGAGTGTTGAAATATGCGCACACATCGGACGTCGCATGCTGTGCTTTGATTCCGACCTTCAATGAACGGCAACAGCCGCCTCGCCATCCTTCATGCTCACACACACCGGCCTGCGACTTGCTACAGGTGTGATTATCCACAAACACAAACACAGTCTTTGCTTAAACTCAATGTCTGCTTTTCTAGTTGCGTCCTCTGTGAATTCTCAGGCAAGAAGTGGACGTTGGTAGGCGATAGGATTGCCGCAACCTCGCCTTATTGCCACTCCAACTCCCTCGCTGCATCCCAAATGCATCCAGTAAACTCGAGGCAGCATTAATTATTCACTCCAAACAGGCGAGGTGTGGACCTATTTTTAGGTTCTTTTTCACTCCCGTGACCATGTTCGCCCTCAAAATTGTGCTACTGTGGCTACGGTGATACCTACACACCGGGTGACGCCTTGGTGGAGAGGAGTGGCAGCTAAGCACGCAACTCTCCTCTTCTACCTCTAAAAAATGGGGGGAGGGGGAGGGGGAGGGGGAGAGGCGGGCACCAGCCAATCTGAGTGAATGCCACCGCGGATTAGGGCGGCAGACGAATTGCTACGCGGTAAATGATGGTGGAGCATTGTGTCCTTGAAGTGTCGCGTTGTGCAGCGCAGCACTGCTGCCATCGCAAGTGGCAGAGCCACAAAGTCTCCTTATGTGTGTGTGTGTGTGTGTGTGTGTGTGTGTGTGTGTGTGTGTGTGTGTGTGTATGCTTGTGCGTCTGTGTGTATGACGGAGAGGTGGCTCGATCAGCACACTGCAACTTGAAGGGACGCAGGGGAGGGCATGCATTACAGGTCATGGTCGTGCAGCCCCGAAAGTGCGCTCGCTGCCACCCTCTGGCAATGTGGAGTCGTCATCTTGTGCGGTCTTTTGGATATGGATATGGATACGGAGGATGCGGTTCGAGTTGCTGGTTCCCACGAACCGAGCTCACCTCGGTGTCTGAAGCTGCATTACTCTCCAATTTCGATGCTTCCAAAGTTTGCGTCAACCACGGCTTTGGGTTGAGGACACTTCACCGAGGTGTCAGTGAATTGGTGGGACAATTGGTTCACATTGATGTTGATGGAGAGGAGGTTGTGGTGGAAGAGTGGGCGGTGAATAAGGCGCACGAGAGAGAGAGAGAGAGAGACAGTGTGTGTGTGTCGGTTTGTACTGCACTTTCCTCGCACCACTGCGTGACGATTGGATGCTCACTGACTAGTCGACTGGGCGGCTGACTGGCAGTCGGTCAGACTGACTTGAGGTGAGAGGTAGCCTCTTCATTGCCCCGTCCGCTCAGTGGGGAAGGCAGCCTTGGTCACAGGAGTCGGTCTCACTTCTCAAGCCCTCGTCACACCATCTCCACAGGCCAGTGCTTTCCACTCACTCACTTTCTGTCTGTCTCTCTGTCTCCATCTGCCTGTGCGTCTGCCTGTGCGTCTGCCTGTGCGTCTGAATGTGCGTCTTCATGAGTGACCGATGATGATTGATAGGACTGTCTACTCGTCAAAAGGCAAACGCTTTCGAGGACAAGTGGATCGGTGAAGCAAATGACCCATTGTTTCTCGTGCGGTAAGCCGTGCGAGAAGACCTAAGGAGTGAAGTTACTGTGGGAGGGAGCAGTGTGACATGGCACACCTTAGGAAAGGAACGTGACTTGCCCTTGATGTCGGCATTAAGCACAGTCACATAATGAAATGGGAAGCAAAGTAATGGGGATAAGGAGGTGGGTGAGGTGAGGTGAGGTGAGGTGAGGTGAGGTGTGGGGGGAGGGAGGAAGGGAGGGAGAAGGTGGGTGACAGGAGTGGGACCGTCTAGCGTCAGTCTGGCTTCCTGCATGTTGCATGTGCTAAACACAAAGCACTCCACGGAAGTGGGAATGGCAGGTCTGTGCAGTAGTAGCAGCAGGAGGAGGTGGAGGAGGAGGTGGAGGAGGAGGAGGAGGAGGAGAAAATTTTTTTTCAATGCATTGACATCCATGTCAAGTGGAGGAGAGAGGAGCAGAGAGGGAAGGAGAGGCAGAAAGCAACCTCCGAGGAGGATTTAAGCTGCTATTTACTTCCTGTAGCCCATAAATATTTGGTGGCTGTGGTGACGGTTGGTTTGAAATTTATCGCGTGCTCTCAACTCCACAAAGTGTGTGTTATGTAGGCGCGTGGCGAGAAATGGGACAATAAACAAAAAATACTCGTGCAGAGAAGCACGTTTTTACCACTTGACATTTGCAATGCGTTTCGCCTTCTCCGCCTTTATTTTACAAACGGGTACAACTCGCCTTCCTTGCTGCTGGAATGAGGAGCATTCTGCCTCTGGGAGGACAATAAACTCCCCAACACTTACATGCCGGTCCGCCCGCCCACCCGCCCGCCCGTCCGCTTGCCTGCCAGCCTGCCTGTTTGCCTGCCAAACGTACCAACATTGTGACTAATTGACGTGCACTGTGAGAGGCAGATGCGGATTACATTGCTAACCTGTATTTTGAGAAGCACTAGGTTCTAGCCTTTAAAGAACCCCTTCGTGTGTACTTGCTTTTTTGATAAAACCCTCCCTCCTCAACACACCCTTGGAAGACACGTGTGGACGACTAGGTAGAAATCGCCTGAAGGCTATTTTGCACCAAGTCCTTACACCTTTCTACCGGTAATGCGAGACAGGACGCAAGTTGGCTGCAAGTCTCAAGGGTGACGGAGTAAATGCTGACAAAGTCGATGTGAGAAGCGATAGCGACGCCAACAAGATGGAGGAAGGCGAGTGATGAAGGTTAGGTCCTCCTGTTAGCGGGTACATGAGAGACTAATGCAACTGAACTGCAGATCGGAGCAGAAGTCGGAGTTGTTGAGTGGCAAGGACGAGACGTGTCGTCATGTGGTTAGCAAAAGTCGTGGAAGATCGGTTAATGTGTGTTTATTTACCACCAATTGGAGGCAATGAATGTTAGACAACAGAAAGAGGGCGAGGCAGGAGAGGAGGATAGAGGAGAGGAGATGAGAGGAGAAGGAGGGGGGAGGCTGATGAGGTAAGGGGCACAGTGGAGACAAGCGCGGGGGGAGAGAGGAGAGGAGAGGAGGGGGAAGGGAAGGGGACATGGTAAGGTGGAGACACGCAACTATAATGTTTGGAATGAGAGTGCCTACAGCGTCCTCTTCTCAGGCCTTTAATCTTCCCAGGCGTGACCTATTGGGAGAGTAAAAACACAGGCAGCAATAACTTCTCTCCTACTACCACAGCAGCAAATACTTTATTGCAGTCAGGGTCTGTTCATGGTAGGAAAAGGAAGGTGGAATTTGTCCTGAGCACTTATTCTTGAAGGCAGTAAAGAAGGCATAACTTTCAATTCTGAAATATAATAGATAAGAGAGGCAGAAGGCATTTAAGTGGAGCGAGATAGTACTTAGGAAAACCCCAGTTTTGATTTAAATTTCCCTCCCGAGTGGGTTGGTGTTTTAATCCATCGTTTTGACAATATCTTCTGCCTCTTGCAGGAGTGAATAGCAAATGGGAAGCCCAGGAGAGGGCAGGTCAGATTATTCATGGGCAATGCATAAAAAGGCCAATGTTTTCAATGATCAAATGGCTCTCCTCCAGTTCCGAGGATTCTTTTTTTGGGAATCAAGCGTGTCGCTCACCTCACTTAAAATTATGTGACTGCAGAGGCGAATTAAAAAAACCATCCGTATAATTACGCTGTGGAGGCACATGAAAATAATTGAATTGAGACGTGCATTTTAATTAGTCTCGCTGCCGGTGGACTTGAGACTGCCTCCTTCTCCTCGGGTGTGAATTGCAAATTCAGCGACCGCGCTTTTCATCAAACAAAATTATTCAGCAAATGGATACAATGCTATTCGAGGTGAAGTGAGGCAAAACAAAACAATTCAACCAGGTAGAGTGGGTCATTTAATAGATTTAGCGCAATTAGGTGGCTCTACGACCATCCACATTGCATTGAAAGCTTTACACTTGGACGGACAGACGGATGAATTAGTGGGTAGGTGGAGGAGTGAAGGAAAGAGTGAGCGGATGGACGGGCGAATGGATGGGTGGATGAATGAATGAATGATTGAATGAATAGATGCATGAACAGATAGGCGAATGAGGAGGTGATTGGTATGATGGATGGATAGGCACGGGAGGAAGAATTGAGGAATGAACAAAACGGTGCACGAATGTAAGGATGAGTGTATAAACAGGTCGAGGGATGGACGGATGGATGGATTGAGAGAGGTCGAAGTGGAGGTACGCAATGGACATGTGAACCTGCAGTACTGATCTCAGCCTTTCTGAGGCTTTTGACCACCAACTCAATCATGAATGCGTCTATCGATATCCTTTTTTCTGTTAAGAGGAGAACTTACTCCAATCCTCAGATCACTTTTAGGTTCATCTTCCTCCATCAGTAGATTTCCCTGTTCAAAAGGTCACTTCAAATGCCCAGTCACCTACAGCCTCCAGCTATCAGCAGATCTAAGCTTTAATTCGATTTCCAGCAGGAAGCAATTACCTGCTTTAAAAAGTCCCTTCTCCCCGCCCCATGAAAAGGGCTTTATTTTTTCCTATTCATCTCGCCCTTCTGTCACCATTAAACTACCCTCATTACGAGTTACATGAGGCTCTTCTGCATCGTGATTTTATCATCCACCAGATATTTTGCATGTTAGTCAGCGCATTACCGAACTTCTGTGCATTAGCTCAAACCGATTTGGCATCGTGAAACCGAGTCATCGAGGATCAAAGCAGTTCACTCACTTTATCTCTCCGGCCATCAGAGGGTCGATTGCATACAACCACTCGTGTATCTCGTTTTTACTTGCATTTGGTCCAGTCTTCATGAAGACTTTTCGATCGGCATGCTGGAGAGCAAATATCATCGGATGCTTGGCTGATTCCACCAACTTGGTCTTTTCAGGGCTCGTCTTCGTTGGACCGAAGATTTCACCCTCCTCTGCACTTAAAAGATTGATAAAAAAATGAATGAATGAATGAATTAGACAATGGAAATTACCTGTACTCTAAATGGGCCATTTTAAGATTGATAATTCGTCTTTCCAGAGTGTCTTTCTCATTTTCATAAATGTAGAGGAAGGGTCGTCGAACCATGACCCAGCGCGGCACCCAATTGGGATTTGTTTCGTCCGCCACTAGAAGTAGTCCCCTTCGGTTCACCACCGGACTAATGCGGACCTGAAGAGAAGGCAAAGGGTCAGGGACTTCTACATCGACAGTATGAACACTGTCCACACTTTCACAATCAAGTCCCCATTTGAAGCCTGTCCAATACTCCTCCACCTCCCATGAAGGACGCAGCGATATTCGCCGGCGTCTCGCAGTCACCAACATCCATTCCCAAAGTCTTGCGTTTGGAATGACTTGCAGCTCCTTCTCTACACCTCCGTGAATGAGGGTGAGAAATTGAAAGGGAGTGAGTAGGATTTTCAATAAGTGATATTTACCTACTTGAGAGGGTACTCTGCCCCTTTTCTAGTCTCCAACCCTTCAGCGTGTAGACAATAGAAACACTTTTCAACTCAATGTCATGAGGTCGGATAAACGAAGGAGGTCAAAATTCAAAGTCCCCCAAACAAGAAAGAGTTGGGTGATAGCAATGGTAGTAGCATCCCGCCCTGTTCACTTGAAGGGTGGCCAAAACCTGACCAAGTAATTTCCTCACTAAACAGACCTTCCCGTATATACACTGTATTCACACTTACGACCCTATGAATTGGTAGGTAGGCCATGAATAAATAATCCACTTGAGGCTTCCTGTACCTATTCTCTCGATATCTGAAGGAGAGGAGGTCCTTCATAAAACTTTATGACAGAAAAGGATGCTCTAGATGCAAGGCCACTTCAATTGTTCTCGTCAAATTGGTATAAATCTTTAACTAGCACTGAGTATGAGGCTAATCTCCTCCCCAAAATAGGCAAGCCTGCCTTCCCGAGGAAGGGCAGGAGGGATGACTTAACCCTTTTTGTTTTTAAAATAACGGTTTTTACTTTATCTGCATCAAAAATAGTCGAAGTACTTGACACTGATTGCAACAGGAAGTTCTTTACCTCCGAAGCAAACATGCCACGTGACTCCTCTTCTCATCCCATCGGTACTTTCGGTTCACTAAAATGCTGTCATGAGGTAAGGAGGAGGAAGGGAGGAGATGGAGTCAAAAATGGCATCTAACAGACTGCACGAATCACTCCTTGTAAAGGTTCGCTTATGCCATCCAAGCTACTACTCTGTGCTCATTGCAAGCTCATCTTCGAGGGTGATCAGCCCTTGCCATCAGCGACATGGCATTTAGCGTTGGTTTCCCCGTTCAACCAATCCTGCCGCAGCTCACATTTTCTCTGACAACATCCACACATGTGACACTGGCTTCAACTGCAAGAGTACGCTGGAAAGCTGATTGCCTTCCGTTCTGATAGAATGCACCTTCAAGGTTTATCCTCCTGAGGGGAGATGAAAGGAACACCCAGAACCGATCGCGTTACGCTTTCGGTTCCTCTGGACGTTTGTAGTGGAGTGAAATCGCGTCGAGTCATCACTTGGATGCTGACTATAAGGAATAACTTTCAACCTTGAAGAAGAATAAACGAGAGATCAAAGTCGGCCTGGATAGCCTTCAATGCTGCTAAGTAGTGATTTCATCAAGGTGAGCGGACTAAGGCATTAAACGAAACAATAGAGAGTGTGAGCAATAGAAGCCTTGGAGACTCAAAACAGAAAGACCTCAGAAAGCTCATCCACTTCTGGTTCACGTCAAATTTAAACTTAAAAGGGTACGTGGGTATTAGCGGTCGTGGACAGACTGAAGGGGCTGGGGTTGGTACGACAGACGTGGAATTAGCTTCAGACGATACTTCAAAGACAAATGCTCCAACTAATTGCGGCTGACGTAGTAGACACATTAGGCCATTATCTACGCCAAATTCAGCATTGGATCTCCATTTCCATCTAGTCGGTGGGTGTCCTCTTCGGAGCAGAGGAGGGGAAAGGAAGTGAGGTGCCTTGTAATGGCAAACGCCTACCTCATCACATCGGGCACAGAGCATGTCGTTGTGGAGTTCACCGCACTGTAGAAATGCCGAGTCAGCATTCACCTTTGGCATGTAGACAACTAGCAAAGGAGGAAGAGGAATGAGGCATTTAAGATGAAGCTCGCAAGACCAACAGAAGATGCATTATTGCTTCTTTTCAACCCATTTAGTATAAATTATTTAAATGGGGTTTAATGTACCTGAAGACTGCAATCAACACCTGCATTCGACAGACGGTTACATTTAAACAAATAAATGGACAAAAATGCAGCCCTCATTCTTCGCTTCTTTCCCTTCTTCCTTCCTTCTTTCTTTCCTTCCTTCCTTCCTTCCCTCCCTCCCTCCCTCCCTCCCTCCCTTTTCTCTCTTCATTAGTGATTCGCCTGCTTTTCTCACCAATTATATTCCTTCATTCTGGGGAAATTGGGAATTGTATTCCAACCTGGTCAAAGAAGTTCTCACGCAAATTCTCCCACACTTCAAGCTATTTACGCAACAGTACGCGCTGAATGCGTATTTTTTTGAACAGTCGTTTTGTTGCCTCGATGAAGGGATCCACAGCGTCCATTGAACAGTAAGTGCCTTCCAAATGCTCCCTTACTCAAGACACAAGCCCTATGCCTTTCGTGGAGAGGAGTGGAATTTGTTTGACATAGATCCAGCCCTTCCCTTGGGGTCACCGAGACAATAGCATCACCACTAAAGCAATTGGGCTGGAGATTTGTGCGAATATCTGTTTTGATTGGCTGAACTAGCACTCAAACAATCTGGACAACTACACTTGTGTCGTTCGGCCCCTCCTAATAGGTCACCAATGGGGTCAAGACCGGAACCCCCACTCTGTCTGTCATCTCTCCTCCAGCGCACACATGTCATAACCCTTGCTTACTCGCCTCCGTCTGAGCTGAAGCCTATGCTGCCTGACTGCTCGAGCTGGAGACTTTCAGCAAGTAAGAGAGCAATTAAAGATGGACAGAAGGAAAGTATGTTTACCTTCAACAAAGCTGGAACAAGTATCACTCCCATCGCTTCGAGTGGTGGACGAATCACTGTCCCCTCCATCGATGAAGTTTCCCTCCGTTGACTCTGTCATCGGTTCATGTGGAAGACCCTATTTTTTTTCATTTCCCCCCCCCCAAAAAAAAGCAAATTGAATTGAAAATGCTAATCAAGCAATCGACCTGGTGTACCAGGCACTCGTACACATCTTGAATTTAAAAATTGTAAGCACAAAAGGTTTGTCTACTTTATTTAAACATTGACTTTTCCTCCTTGTTCAAGTTAAATGGGGCATTCTGGTTAGACCGGGACTTGTAATTTTGCGGTTACAGAAGTGGGCGGAGCGGAAAATGCTTAGTCCAGACATAGTTGATTAAAGGAGGCAACACCAACGCCCGCGGTGTGACCAATAGGGCGTGGAGGAAGGTAAGGCCCCATTCGCAAAAGTGTACACAAACACTCGACTCTCGCCTACGAAGGAATGGCTATTTGTTTGGGGCAAGGGTGCCTACTCGGCCGCAGTAAAGGGCTCTGCAAGGCTGGTCCTGTTGACATTCCAGCCAGGTCGTGTACGCCGGGTCGACGATGTATGACCTCAGCAGCGCTGGCATCTATTCTACGCCTGTGAAAGATACTGAGACTTACTAGTGCCAAACAAAGTGAGCGCTGATTGTTCTTCCTTTTTTTGCCCCAAAGTTACTACAAAAGTCCCCGTTTGACCCGAATGCCTCCGGTGGTGGAGATTTGTAACCCGACTTACAGGATCGCTGAATCCAAGGATGTTGACACAAGTGAGGAGAAGGGAGTTCTTGTCAGAGGTTATGAGTGTAGATTTTTTTGTAGGAAGTGAACTCGGTCGTACAACTCCTTCCGACGATGTCGTGTCGGGCTTTTCACTGAAAATGCAAAAGGAATGCGAATACTGTTTAAACCCTCAATGCATCGGTAGATCTCTACCCGAGTTGATTGACTACTGGACAAGTGGAGAGACCATCTCCACACCCCTTCAACGCCCGCCGTGTGGGCGATTTGAGTGTTCTTCAAGAAATCACTAAGACCAACCGGTGTGAAAGGCCCCCATCTGACAAGCTGATAGCACCACCGTTCTAGCCCAGGAAGGGGGAGCTGTCGAACTTATGCCAAATATGCACCACCTTTTAATGCAGAGCTGAGCTTGCAACTTTTTCCTTCACTGGCACGTGGGCGAAACTGCAGGAGACTTTTTTCTCTCCTCCTCCTAGATCCACGATAACCGTACTGGTTAGAGAGATTTTCCACTATATCCAGTCGAATGGGGAAGGGGAAAGCGTGGAAAAATTTCGTGCGGGGGGAAAAATAAACTGAATTTTTAAGTTGCCGTTAGGAAGGTTGCCGTAAGTCATGGCAACTCTAGGCCTCGTACAGTGTGAGTGTCCAGTTGCCTTCTTTCCAACTCTGACAAATTTAATGTGCTTTGAAGTGAATCGCTGGAGTGTGGTCGTTTCCATAGACCTGTTTATCGTCTTCTGGCGGCCTCCACTCATTGGAGGCTCGACACTTGGTTACGTACTGCAAATTCTATCCTTTTTGATGAAAACATCGGCCAAGGTGCTCCTAACAGTTTTTACCATCTCAGTTTTGGCACCTACGCTGCCAATGACACGCAGCAGGAGTAAATGACAAAACGCGGGGGCATCGAAGGCATTGCATGGTCTCATCAAAAAAATTTTCAGCAATCATCAGAAACAAATATCATTTTGGCCCTCACACGAAGGACATTACTGCACTAATGGCCCTATCTTAGACTGCAGTCACACTCTGATGGGCACATAGGACGTAGTGGTGGTCTGACAAATGACACTGCAGGTAGGTGACACACAGTGACATCCACCTCCCTGTCCATGGCCATAATAATCGTGTCCTGATCTATGGCTTTGACATTTCATGTGCGTGTCCCTTCCATTAAAGTCGACATGAAAAAAATGTTCATTTAAAATGATATGCTAGCCGACAGCTTGAATGGCAACCGTTGTTCTTTTAAACAGGCGTGAGTGGATGATAACGAGCTCAAACTAAAACCATATACTACTAATAAGACTACTGATAGCATACTCAAGTAAGAAAGGGTTGGAAGACGTGAGCCTTTTGAATTGTGAAACCAAATCATACAGACGATTGCCCTGCAGCTGTCTAATCATTCCATCCAGCCTCTGCAAAGAATCATCCTCTTTCTTGGCCTTGATTGCTTCACGCAAAGCCAGAAATTGCTTTGTCTTTTCAACCTGAAAAAAATGAGGAAGAGAATGCCAACAATGCTTCAAAAATTGCCATAAAAATCGCAAGCTTAACCCGTCCATCCTGGTTGGAGAATTTACGCAGAGGTGAGCTACCTTGTTGCGTCAGTGGGTAAAAAGAGAGGAGAAGATAGCATTAGGTAGAAGTCTGTCTTGATTCCTTTCCATCCTTTAGCAGGGAATCGTCACCATCGCATGGAATGCTTCTCAGTTGTCGCCTATCAACAATACGAAGGTAAATTTTGTCCTCGAATTAAGGCCGCGATAGGCGCGGTTTAAACCAAGTCGAAAAGTTTTAATACGGAGTGCCTGGGAGTCAAACCGAAACAGTTGTCTTCCAACAGGTTCTCTTTCCAGGCCTGCAAGATGATCGGATTGCGTAGGTGATCTGAACAGAGGCCACACACCAAATTCAGCAATCAGTACATTCTTGGAAGCAAAAGACTGAATGAAGGGTTCAGGCAGTTCCACTAACTCCAACTTGATTTCCTGAAAACTTTATGCATTTCAAAGGCACCGCCTATTCACGCATGGCTTGAATTGCGTCCAACTGGAGTCATCCATGCGATTTATTTTGCAAGACTTGGGGTGGTGTCTAGCGTGGTCGCTAACAATTTCAACACATCGCCCAAAATATGCAATGCCCAGCTCACTGTGAGGAAATAAAACGATGCAGACCTCTTCTACTACTTACCGATTCAATGAATGCAAGTCTTTCCAGTTCCACTTGATGCTCCAATATGAGAGAATCACTGCGTGGTCGCCAGCCCCGAATATTCTCCTCCCCGCGTACATAGGTGGAATTTATCATATGCCTTGGTGTATGACGAACTTCAGCTAAGGCAAATGTATAGCAAAGCATAATGAGTGGTTCAACAACCGCATCTGTCATCTGATGACAAATGCTGCTGAATTGAAAGGCCATATAGAATCCTGAAAAACGCCTTAAAACCTTACATTGGCTTGGCATCCTCCAAAATTGCAGGTCATATATCCCAGTTACATGGCGCAGGTCAACTTGATTCAGCAGCGAACCAATCAGCGAACGAATTGGTCTTGTTGGTGCACAAAGAAGGCGAGTGGAAAAAAAAAGCAGGCATACATTTAATCCGGCTCTACCTTTTGTTTTTGCATGCAAATTTTGCATACAAAGTTAAAGTTTATCATGCATCCTAATGACAATGGTGGAGAAGTGCCCTCCATACTCCATTTGGCTATCATAAAGTGTCCGTTCAAGTGAGGATGGCTTGAAGCTCTGGGATTCATGTAACACTATTTATTATCTGCCTAGCTCCCACCGTCATAAGTCGTCATTATCGACACGTCTGGGAGGACGGGTACTAGCCCGGTCTGTGCATAACCTCGCCTTGCGTCTCACGTATGACGCCTTTGCGTCTAGTGCACACAGGGGAAAATTTTATTTGCCTATGTGGCTGGGTGCACTGAATTGAGGATACCCGTCTCTGGCCCATCCTAGCCTTAGCAAAATCAACAAAACTGAAGTGCATCCAAAGTACACAGAAGGCCCTGCATCAACTCTTTGCACTAATTGCCTCGGACAGGCTGTCTCCTGTCAGCCTCGGTAGCGTCTGGAGAAAGCTAGCGCACATTGCAGGCGATAAATGTCAGTGGCTTACGGTCTACACTAACGTCTCCAGTTATACTGACTTTTCGCCTCTTCTTTCCTCCTTTTTTACTATCAGTGGTAGCTTACGAGGTGACGAACCGAGAAACTGAGGCACAGTTTATTGCTTTAGAGGTCAACTTTACGGCAAAGTAGCATAATGGAGAAGCAAGTCGAAAGTCCTACAAATGCATAAGCCCGAGGCTCAGTAGACGAGAAAACATTAGGAGGAGTGGTTGGGACGACTGCTAAAATGGGACTCCCATACACTTTGTCCCTCAAGTCCTCACGTATTGGTGCTACCTCTCCCCTCTTGGCCCCTTCATCCACCTTCCATGTGACCCCAGGGCATAGAGAAGCTCAAGTCGACCTTAAATGCCACCTTGAGGGATGCCTTTTGAGTTGTAGGACTGGAGTACCCTGAAATATCCCTTTATTTGCTCTTCGGGATGTTTGAACAGGAACCGGGTAGGTTGGCATCTATGCTGCAATGCTCCCAACTGGCGAGAGTTTGATCAAGCAGTAACGGGAGTGCGTGATTAGTAAATAATAGCGCTCTCTCTCGCGTCTACAATTCTTGAAATTAACAGGACCAGATAAGAGATAAACCACTCGAGTCAATTGCAGTAGAGTTGCGTACTTTAAGCACCCCAACTCAGCCTTAGAATTTCCACCCACCGTTCCCTCTGGAATGACCTTGACAAATCGCCTTTAAGAGTGAAAAAGTTTGAGAGGCATTCGGAGGCAAAGCAAGGAAAAAAATTCCTGAATGCAGGGACCCAGCGGCTTCAGATGCAGTTCACATGGTGTGGAAGGCGGAGGGGAAAAAATAAAAGTCCTTAACCCCAATTGTTCCTCACATCCTAGGGATGACAGAAAGAATCCCACAAAGCACCTTTTCTCCACTTCTAATGCAACGTTACTTATTCTTTTTTGTCAATACAAAACGCATACCAACTTCGTGTTCCATTTATGCATTGTAAGGTCTCATCTCCACATCACTTCATTTTTAAAACTTTTCCGTCTAAATTTAGAGGAA
The DNA here is from genome assembly GCA_023375655.1 of Taenia crassiceps. Classification (NCBI taxonomy): domain Eukaryota; kingdom Metazoa; phylum Platyhelminthes; class Cestoda; order Cyclophyllidea; family Taeniidae; genus Taenia; species Taenia crassiceps. The sequence continues at coordinate 1,363,349 of JAKROA010000011.1, forward strand.
AGGCGGCTCCTCAAAAAAAGGAGTGGAGAGAGTAGGCGGAGAGCCACGCACCTGGGCACAGTGATGGTGGAGGATCGAGGAAAGATGATCATGGCAAAATCCTTGGTGATGCAAATGGGATCCAGGCTACAGCTAAGCTGTACGTAACAGGACATGGTGACGTAGACAGTGTGACCTTTTGGGGTCACCCGATTGAGGAAACTGCAGCCGTGCAGTGAACTATCCCAGGCCGCTTCAAAACGATAGAATGCTCTGTATATAAAAGAAAACGCAAAAAAGCATCAATGATGGTTGCTTTTACGATCGTATCGGGATAAATAAATCGCAAATTCCATTTAATTTGAAGGCAAAAGCGTTTAAACACATTTGCGCCCTTGGATGGCATGACATCGGACAGACACTCTGTCTGGCCTTTTCCAGCCTCCCCGCCCTTTCTCCCCCCTCCCACCATTCTCCTCCTATTGGCCTATCTGGATTATTTGTCCAGGGCTTTCACCTTCCATGTTTATTTTTAACTAGGCAGGCTTTTCAGTTTCCGTCATTTCATTCCCTGTCGAATGACGCCATAGTCTTCTGCAAACAGCCAATTATCTTTACTCTAGATTTTTGATAAAACCCAATCCAGACGGGTGCAGAATTTGAGGACGATCCTAATTAACAGCATCACGGGTTTGTGCTTGATGCTATGACGTAACATCTGAAGAAGGGATAATGAAACGGTGTCTACCTCAGCAACACCTGAAACGACATTCCTGCCAACCCTGAGCAGATCCAAGAGAGTGAACCTCTGAAATGGGACCCAAAAAGGCGATATGATGGGATAGGACGTCTTTCTACCCCCTCCATCCCACTGGTGGTTTCAAAAAACGGTCCAAGGCAGAGTGACGTCAGTTAAAACTGCTCTTCAGCTTCTGTGGTTTCAGCCAACACGTTGGTGTGGTGGTGCTCTGTTCATATTCCTCCTGTTGCTGACCTGCTGACAGGTGCGCCCTTCTTAGCGTGAGCTCCGATCCCGGAGGTAACCTTGGCTAGATTGTCCTTCGCTTGGACAGTTTCAATTGAAGCCTCGCCTAGGCCTGCCACCAATTTTGGAACAAAGAAAATAGGCTTCCACTCTGATTACTGGCTAGAATCCTCAGAAATGCTGCCTTCAGTCCCATTTCTGAAAGCTTTGGTGGCCTAAAGCTTAGTCCTGAGGACCGAGGACATGGACTTTAACTTTCACACAAAAAGCCACATTCTATTGGGGGGACAAAAAAACAAACCTCTGCTTTCCCACACACAAAATGAAACAAAAAAATGCCTAAATGCAGCTCTCAAATCCTCCTTACTGATTTGGGAGGCTGCTAGTGGGACTGGAAGGTTGTACCACAGTAGAGCCAAAGCAGGACAACCCGCAGGAGGTGAGGTGCTTGCGCAGCCCACCACCCACCACACCCTTTGCTTAACTAAGGACACAAGCTTTTTCCTTGCCTTTTAATAGACCTTAAACAGCATCGTCTGTTGGTACAATTTACCTCCTATTTCCGGCTCAGGCGCGAAGTGCTGGGGGAGAGTAAAAACTTCCACCAATGGTGCACTGTGTTGGCACTAAATCGGGCAGAAATCGGACAGACCAACTCTACAAGAAGTGAAGCCTGACAATTTTGTTTCACTCCGATCTCTACAAATTGTTACATGGGACTGTCACATTCCCTTTTGGGGACAAAAAAGGAGAAGAAGGCAAATGTGCGAGGCCTTCGAACTGTTTGTTTTCCTCCCCTTAAGATGCATGTTCTTATCAAACGGCCACTTATAAAGCGACTATTGTGCGTTTGGTGGATGAAGTGAGACAAGCTTAATCTACTCCCATAAGTGGCATTGACATGGCCTGCTAGCCACCGGTAGGGCCATCAAAGTATCCCAAGTGTCCCAACAGTTTCTTCTCTCACTCGGGCAACATTAACAAAAACCGACATGAGCAATCGTTTTGCAAGTGGGAAAAAAGGTAGTCCTCTTTCTTCGTGCCTTTTTCTGCCGGCTTTTCCCCGGCTGCCGCCGTCGCCACCACCGCCCCCTCCGCTTCCCCCGCCTGCCGACCTCCACCCTCGGCAATGCCAATTTACAGCTCAAACGTGACGCCCGAGTTGCCGTGAGCATAATTTATAGGACGTTGAACGCTATAAATAACTTTATTAGAGCAAATCAAAAGTCCTGGCTGACTTTACGAGTAGGCGGCACGATTACAACCGGTAGGGCTGTAAGTCCGCTTTAAAATTTGCATAATATGGTAAGCAAATACCACAGACAGAAGTCGGACAGATGGTGTTAGAATGTCACCAACTCCGTTGTCAATTATTTCACTCCATTTTTATGTGCCTACGTTGGCATTTATACAAAACGCGCCTTACAATTAGACAGTAGAGTTCATATTACTACTTGCAAGGCATCAGGTAGCTGGAAGATCGAGTCTTCACTCCCTCAGGCCAGTTGAGGAGGTGAAGCATAGCTGTGGCAAAGCGCCAGGGGCTAATTTTGTTTCAAAATGTAAGCCTTAGCATAATTTATGTCCCAAGTCAAAAACATGGGACCATTTGAAAAGAATGAACAGCGTATACCCAATGGGTCAATATGTCATGCACATAAAGGGGACAGTCTTTGCTCTATTGGGACAGGATCGTAAAGAATGCGCTCACTACATGATGAATGCCTGAAGTAAATGGGCCTCCTCCATTCCCTGCCGGAGGGCTGGAGTCGCTCTAAGGGGTCAACAATGTCGATTTCTCTGGCTACATGCTGTGACAAAGTGATGGAGTTGGGAGGCATCTACTAGGCAACTGTCCAAGTCTTGAGCTCGACCCTCTGATCAGTAGTGGAAGTGAGCCTGATTTTGAAGGAATAGAGGGGAACAATCCAGTGGACACAAGTAACTGCAGTGAAAATCGGAGAAGATGATCGGAGAATTTACCACCAGGAGTGCTAACTTGACTCTCTTTCCCTTCTACAACTGGATCGAAATGCCTTCCAGAGACACCACACTTTCATGTCATCCACCGACTAAAAAATGACAAGCACTCACCTGTCATCGCCTGCTGGTGGTAAGTAATGGGTGGGAAAGACAGAGAGGGAAAGAATTCGTGTTTGAGCATCGGAGAAGTGAAACTCCGGTGTGTCTCGTGCCCTTCCAACCACCACTTTCGGCAAGTCAACAAATTCCACTGGTGGTGAGGCAGTTTCCTTCGCCTCGTGGATAATTGTCACTGCAAATCGGCGTTGCAGACCCTGGTGAAGCATAAAGACCCCCTGACTGGGCGAATCACCAGATCGTTGCACAGGGACGGAAATGTATCTAGGGTCAAAAGGGAAGTAAAGGCACTCCTATTAAGTGTCACCATCTCACTTTAAGCAGTGTGAATAGGTAGTTTTAAATGAGGAGGTCGCTTTTAGCGCCAGATTGCACAAGTTTTGACCATCAAGGCTGTAGGTTTTGTTGCTCAGAGGATATCTTGTTTACTCCAAAAGGCGGTAAGTAAAACTAGAGGAGGACTGAGTGGCACTGACGGCGTTATAAAATGCTGGTTTACAGTTATTTATGCATAAGGACAAAGCAATGCTGTTTACACCATAGCAAGAAAACATCTCCAAGGGGACTAGCGCTGGTCGATTGTCAGAGTGACTCCCTTGCCTACTCCAAAATCTGGATGGACAACAACACTTTAATATCACATGCCTGGAGTGTGTCCAGATGGCATAGCTGTCCCATCTTATGTTGGTCACCTTTTGACGTCGAAAACCCTATTCTCTTAAGCCTAGAAGGAATGTGTCTGTTTTTCTCTTTCATGATTGCTGCAAAAAAGCCTAATTTAACTGAACAGGGTGTATACTACTTAACCGAATGAATGAGTAGTCTGTTTTTGAATTTTGTACTTAAGAGGAGGATTACTTAAAAAAAACCTTAACTCCGGCAAACTAAACTGAACCAAACAAGTTACTTTATGGTCGTCCTTCCTCAGATTAGATTAATCTCGTGTCGGCGTCGGAATTCATTGATGCAGCCAGTTAAGCACCGCCCATCATTAAGAGCCTCCTCTCTTCCGCTGCTAAGGGGGCAGACACCCGTCAGACAGATATCATGCCTAATTCATGACTGTCCTGAAAGTTCTTCAGCTGCTATTCATGAGTTCTTGGTGGTCATACGCAGCACTGCTTCTGTTTCCAAGCTCCCAGTGTGCTCGATTTCGCCACGCTTTCTTCCAAGCCACTCGTTGGGAAATTGCAAGAGTGGACGGTCCGCCAGACAGAAGTGGTCATATGACAATATTCTAGTGCGACTAATCACTAATCCACTCCGCCCGCATTTTTACAGCTTCCACCGCAGACCTAAATATGTGACCATATTTCTGAAGGAAATGAACCAAATTTAAGGTTTCCCTCCTTCCTTATCCTCGCCGGTTAGTGAAATGCTTTATTAATTTTGGTTAGCACAGTTGCTGGGTTCCAGCAACCCAAAGATGTGGCTTTAGGTCTGACACAACAGAGATCTCTGCTGTGCCCGAAGCCTCTATCGCTTAACTGTGTTAAGAGGTAGGTGACCAGGCTCTGCGCTTACACCCATCAGCAGCAGGTCGTGAAAGTAGAGATTCGATGGCTCTCTTCCTCCAGTTCTTTAATCATCAGAGAATGCAATTCTACTCGACAACTCTCGTTATGTCTACAGACCTTCGGTCCTTCTATGGGCAAACAGTACACCGTAACCTGTACCCCTAAGGCTAAAAAGGTCGTACATTTAAAGGGAGTCATGGAGAGACACCGCACTCCTCGACTATAGGGTAACGCAATTAATTACATCCAATTTTCCTAAAAAGGTAAATAATTAATACCTGCAGAAGGTCCGTTGAAACAAAGCCTTTTTACAATGCAGAGATTTGGGCAATCTACTTTGAACCACAAAACGGCTAAGAACTCAACACCTGCGCTTCAGTCTCTCTTTTATTCCCAAATTCTCTACCCTATCTCGCGCGTAATCATGTGATTGTCTCGTTTGGAAAAAGCATTGCAACCGCTTTAGGGGCGGTGGTTTTTTTGATGTCTGGAGAGTGAGTCTTGCACGAATAGATCTTTTCCGCCAGTTCTACTTGCAAAGCATGCATACTGCTTGCCCAAGTTGGAGCTAAATTGCTTTGAACAGGTGAGTCTTGAAGCCAGTTTTTTGGCTATCAGCGAATATCTGCAATCAACAACGCAAAAGTCAGCCAGCGTCATCAAATGGCGTGAGATGAATTGTCAAAGAAGTCGCAAATTTCTGATAAAATCACTTCGCAAAGCATTTAATCTGAAAGCACATTCACTCAACCGATCTCAATTGTTGCTACTCTTAAAAATTGGTGCTTTTTATTCAGAATCGCAATGTCACAAATGCTGCCTCGACGGTCTCTCGTTTCACTGGTGAATCCCTTTTGCGATTTTCTCGAAACTCCCTAACCGCAGCAAAATCACTTTTTACCACCTGGTAGATGACTTTCTGCTCGACTCCCCAAGATCTTCAAATAATTGGACGTCGAGATCACGGATCACCTCAGTATCAACCGTTAAATCATGGGGTAAGTAATCGATTCCGTGTTCTCTACTTTATCATATTATACGCAGGATTGGAAGGCACTTAAGCCCAATAAGGATTTAAGGCCGACAAATTAAGCTATAATATCTAGATAGGAACAGTTCCTCCACAGGTGACACGCTTTTGGACCTATTTTTAATCATCCAATTCATTTTATTCGCGGCTTTTACTCTTTCTCTCCTACTAGACACCTGATTGGCTAATCCTTTATCCAATCAGAAAAGAAAGATTACCTTTTCCAATTTTACCCCCCTGCATATTTTTTAAAAAACAAAATGGAGGACATTTCGATGTGCACAAGGCCTTTGTGATAAAAAGCTACCTTGACTAAACCATGGTCAAAAAAGGATGAATGGTTTATTAGCATTTTCTTGGCTAATGGAAGTAACCAATGAAAATCGTGATTAAAAGTCCGCAATTAACTAGTTTTCACTTACTCTCCAGCAGCACTGAGTTCCAAAATTTCAAACCAGACCAGCAAATCGTTTTGGTGGATTAGTGAATCACTGTAAAAGAAAGGCATACATTACTTGGTGCTAATAAAGTCATCATTAGTCGTCAGGTCTTATTAGGGTTTCTAGTCCGAGGAATGAGAATACTACTTAAAAAGAGAAATCAAGAAGTTAATTTGTTTACGAGAGCCACTCACTTCTTGAAATATGCTCAGTATTATCCGTTCTTCTTAGAATTATCCCGTAAAATCGCATTTGATCAAGGCCCTTCATACTCTGTTATCATGCTACTATATACGAATATAGTAGCACATTACCACCATGTGAGTGTCAAATATTCTTAACTATTTTGTTCAGGTTTATAATCTTTCGGTTTTTCTGTTTTCACTCAATAAAAACTTGGGTTTGACACCATTTCCGATAGCTACCTGGCTGTTCAGTTTGTGATGATCCGACATGAATGAAAAGCCTACGAGGCGTAAACCCTCCGCCAACTAAACCTCAAAGGAAGCTCATATAGAAAGGCGTGAGTGAGAATTTTTCACCCGCATCTAATTTGGTCCTAAAAAACGCTATGCATTATAAGGTATGAAGCCTGATCGTGGTGTGACTTCATCTGCATTACCCTTCTCCTCGCCCGCCACTATAGGATTTGCCAATGGTGCCAGCGAGCGGGTCACAACATCGCCCTTCATAATTTTACGAGGTCGTTTGCATCACTTGACCTTTCAACTCCCCTAATGATGCAATAATTGAAGTATTTATAGATCGCTAAGCTCTGTAATGCTGAGCCATAAAATACTGACCATTGAAAGGAGGAAAACACACCCTTATCCCAAATTTTTGCTTGATGCAAGTAGAAGGAATTCTTTGATACAAACTAGCTATCTTGTACTTGCCATTTGTCACTCTGATAAACTTACGGTGGGTTCAGATTGGCCAAATCAAAGTTTTGAATAGGGACTGGTGGGGGGATGAGAAGAGTGGCAGGCAGGCCTTTCCTCAAGGAGAAGTTTGATCGCCTGTTTAAGGGGACAAAGAAGAAAGAAACGCATAATATTGTAGACATCTGTTACAGTAATATCCCATTTAACCAAATGAATCGTTAAACAGGAGGTGTGCCATATCGCCCAGTTAACTACACCAACACTTCAACGCATAGTTCTTCAACTCTGTGATTGATGCGGCTCATTGTGGCTGTTCAGGAATCACTATGAGTCGCCAAGTTGGTGTCAGAGGTAAGTGAACCGGGTCAAACCAAGAAATGGCTCCAGTCCTCACCTCACACCACAAAAGGCAGACCGATGTGGTAGGCTGAATATCTGTCCGGACACCAAGTCTAAGAATTGTAGAAGCTACATGGAGCTCCAGCAATCCCTGTAAGCACCGATTAATTTGCATCACCCTCCGAGTTTTCGTTAATGCCAGAAGAGAATGAGTAGCAGTCTGTATGTCTCTTTTCCTTCCATTTGACAACTGACTTTCTTCTTCTCTGTCTGGTCAGAGCTGGCAAGGAGACTTGAAGTGGCTGGAGCGCTAAACTGCTACCATGGACAGGTATTGTTGCATTGCCAGGAGTACAGCCTCTCAACACTCCGCGCCCCTCCTCAGCCACTGACAACAAGCCTTCACTCCATGCTAGCACACTTTATTGCCTATTCCGGAATCGCTGACAAAACTTTGAGATGTTGAAGCAGTGGAAGTATCGCAGAAATTAACTAAGACGGGTGGACAACTCACGACGAAATATCAAGTGTCAATTTGTGTGAGCAAAGGACAAAATGTAATATAATTGAAAGTGACACTTCCCTACACTCCAAAAAAACCAAAACAAAAGGAGCACTTTTTCTTTCCTCACAATCGTGCTCCAAAAGCCAATTTCCATTAAGTTATTTTATCGGTTTGTTTGCATCAATCATTGTTGATTCGTTTGAATTCACCCATTGATGGTCTGCTTAGCTCGTATGAATGTCATGCACTTGCTTTAAACAAAAAAAGAGAGAGAGAGAGAGGAAGAGAGCCCTGGCATTTTGAAATAAGTGACTTGTTTAATTAATAACAAAACCTGTTCGTTGGGATGAACAACTGCGCAAAAGCTCCCAAAGGAAATCTGCAAAGTGTGCTTTTAAATTCCTGGTGGAATGCTGCGAAAAATATGGAAGGAAAGAAATTATATTTACCAGATGTTCTAAATGTGAGTGCTTTTTGGGAAAGCCTTTCACTTACGTCTGAATTAAGCTGCTCTCCTTCTGTAGTTGTTCTAATAAGTGGCCTTTGCGTGCGTGTCCGAATGCCTCAAAGGTTAGGGGTTTGCGCATCAAACAATCCACAAAGGCACGTGTTACAGTCACAGTAAACTAGAAGGTGAAGCAAACAGGCAATTCATTCCCTATTTCACTCTATGCAATTCTATCGCCTTGTGTGGGCAAAACTTGCAGGGCTCCTTCACCTTCTGAATTTGGTGAAATTCGAGATTTTCGCCCTCCTTCGTATTCGCCACCGGTTCTGTTGAGTACGCCTCATCCGGCTTGCAGGGCAAGCTAAGATAAAATAACCGAGAAGTCAAAATATGAATACATCATTGTTTAGAGTGGGGCAAACCCCTTTAAATGCCTTATTCGCAACTCACGAGAACTGGCAAAATACGCTAGTGTATTGGGGGGCTAGGCCGCGGATAGCCAAAATATGTATTTTCCACCAAAATGTTTCACCGATTTGAAGGTGCTCGGGAAGATATTCTTCATTCAGCCATGGCCGTCTACTACATTCTTCTGTTACAATATCGCTTTCACCTAAAAGTGGTCACAAAACACAGCTTGCGCGCTTTCAGTTTACCCCTTCGATTAATTCAATAAAATTATTGCTACTTATGGATATTAAGTAGCAGTTTATAAGCTCACTTGTAGTGCTATCTGCCGGGAAGAAGCGACCTTCTCGAATTTTCGGCGTTTTTCCATCGTCCGATTCGACTGGACGTACGGTAGCCATAGGATCGGGCATAAGTCTAGGCTCAAACCTCCCAAAGGCTAATTCATTGGAGTAGGAGTCACCATTAGCCTGCAACCGGTTAATGACATTGATGTCACAACATAATCATCGGCATTTCAATTGACTCCCCTATTTAGAAGATGACGCCTAAAACAGACCTGTTAATCAAAGAGGGAAGTCAACTACATTTGTCATGTTCAAGTCACATTTAAATTAAGTCAAGGTTAATCCTATTTAAAAATCGGTCTACGGCACTGGAAAACCAGAAACAGACCTAATAAGATTGGTGAGCAAAGCTGAATAAATTCTATTGCGATGCTCACATAATAAGACAAGATGGAGAAGCTCTTGCTTAGCCTTCTATGCAAACCAGTCCTTCAGCACTTCAAGTCAGTAGCCCTCAATTACACCTTTATCAACCCCCTGTCCGCACTCTTCGTGTAGGTTTTAGAGCAATGCGTTGGCCTTAGTATCCTATTGCCATCGGTAGGTCTTGCGTACCTCGGAGGTAAAATACTCGAGGTCATCGAAATGCAATTTGGCATGACCTTTGCGCTGTCCGCCCTGCGAAGGCGGTCCAAAGAGAGGTGAAGGAGCAGGTGAACGGGGTGGTGATGAGTCATTTCTGGACTCCACCAACACTCGAATGAAACCCACGTGTTCTCCATTGTGATTGATCAAGGGCAACTCCTGCTCGAGTGACATGTCGAAGTAGAGATTGGTGAGGTAGACAAGACACCTTTGGAAGAGAATCAAGCGTGAGTGTTAAATTAAAAAAAAAGCAGATTAAAGGGAGCTCTCTACCTTCCAATAGGTTTAAACCACGGAAGTCTGTCATAGAACGGATCAGTGGTTGCAGCATAATCCTCCTCATCGTCCTCCTCCTTGTTCTCCTTTTTGTCACTTTCATCTTCGACTTCAGTCCTTGACGTGGTCTCAGAAGAAGGTTTCTCGGGGCAGGAAGATATCGAACCAGTTCCGCTTTGAAGGGAGTACGACCGATTGAATACGCAAGTGGAGAGGTCGCCTTCAGCGTGGAAGTACTTTTGCATTTTCAGAAGACGCTGACTAAAGAGTTCCGCGGAAGGAAGTAAACAGTTTGAAAGGTAAAAGAGGATTATAGTCATGGGTGCTATAAATTACTTGTTCCGGAGCCTTCTGGGCTACTTCGTTTCACTAGGTCGATAGTCTTGTTTGGTGACTAACCAAATGTAAGTAGACAATATTCCCACTTGAGGTTTCGAAGATCAAAGCAGTTCTGTCAACCTTAACTGACCCCCAAACTGTCATCCACATCCCTCACATCAAGTGAATTTACGCCTTTCCAAGCACTCACTAGAAGGTTTGGAGACTCCACTTGTAGCTGAGACCGTTGGCTGTGTTGAAGGCTTCAACAGCAATAATGCCTCGATTAGGAGGCGCCTCATCAGCTGTAGGATAAGGAGCTGAACCATCAACTATGTGACCTCCATGATTCTGCAACAAATTTCGTACTCCCGTCAATTCGTCCCTCAGCGGTGTATAGGGCGTGTCACTCAGCATGACAAATTGATATTGCATCTACAAAAGGTAAGCGCTTTAAGCATTCCTCTTCCTGACAAGAATACCAACGCCCCTACGCCTCCCTGGCTGACTGTCCGATTGGGCCTTTAAATGAGGTGGACGAGGCCTCAACAGCAAGCCTGTTGATCAACTACCTAGTAAGGATCTTTCATCTGATTTGACATCTTAAGGGCAAATGTACAGATTACAACAGCATCAATTTTTAGGCTTTTAGAGGCATGACAGGCCTCACAAGGGGTTCTCGAGGATGAGCTGCCTTTTAGCCAATCAGCGATGCTTCATTCGATAAAAACGGCAATTTTTACCTTTTTATCCAATTCAACGCTCATAACGTTCGCCTCCTTGAGGAGCACCGCGTTGTTCCACAGGACATCCTAAAAAATGGCTGATGATGCTTAACAGTGATAGGCATCAATGACATCCCGTCGGTGAGTGGCGTGCTACCCTTTTACCATGGTGGAAGGAGGTCAAGCTCTGCACAAACACATGCGTATCAAAGAGATGTGATTTGTTGGGAGAAAGAAAAGAGGGAAGGAACGAAGTAAAGTCTCTCTCGCCTCTACATCTTATTTGGTGAATACTTTGAAACAAAGACATGACTGCTGTACAACGGTCAAAGCCGAAAACGCATACATGTGCGTGTGTGTGTGTGTGTGTGTGTGTGTGTGTGTGTGTGTGTGTATCAGGATCTCACGTACTCTGATTTGACTGATGGGAAGGAAGTGACATAGGAATCCCTAGTCAAAGAAGGACCCAAAGAACGTCGGATTTGTAAGGGCTATTTTTTGTATTTGGAGGAAATGAACACCATACACGGTGGGTGTATCAACGTACCCTTTTGGTAGTAAGTCTGCAGTGCCTCCAACACTGGTAAGCCCATCGTGCCAGCTGTAATTCCCGATCACTCCAAACCGTATCTACTAAAATGTAGGCAAAAAATGGTGTGTGATGTGTGAGTCGCGAGCCAACATTATCATAATGATAGTGAAGGAGCAAGTCACGCATTTTGAAGTCAGAACCCATTCAAGGGGATCGGGAACAGTGTCGAGGTCGAAATTAGTGTTGCGACGAGGATCCATCCGACTTCCCTCATCTGACCACAGTCACTCACCACAATTAACTGACACAAGACTTACTCTCCTCTTCGGAAACGGAATCCTCCTGAACCATTGAACTGAGTATGGACTGCTGTTCCACCTTTTCCTGTAGAACTTGAATTTGTCCCTCGTACTCCTTTAAAATAATTTGTACAAGTTTAAAGTGCCTTAATAAACAAGTGGAGAGGGTAAAGCAAGTGATCCACGAACCCTTCGCTGTTCATCAAAGCGTCGGTCTATTTCCTCGCGCTCTCGACGATACTGCTCCTCCATCTCCAACAGACGTTCGTCCATTTCTTTGCGCAAGTCTACTCCCTGCTTGTCAAGGAGTTCACAAATTGCATAGGTCCAATCCACCGTCTCTGACATGCTCGCTGGGGCAAAAGCGACGATAAGGGTAAGCCTTCATCCGGGCTACTAAGGCCTTAACAACAAAGTCTTGACCAGCACTGCAGCTTTTCTACCCAACTTTAGGCCTCAAACTGAGATCAAAATTCGCCAATTTGTCACCATCTGCCTATTGTCTAAGTTTGCTCCTCCACTCCTTTATGCCAATGAGCAGATGGCAGTGCTTCCATGGGTGTAAACAGAAGCAGTAAGACCTGTGTAAGATGAAACCGCTACTGCTCCGGTGGCTTCTTTTCATTAATATTCTTTTACCTTGGTGCTTTTCAGCATCGTAGACATAGACATAGACATGGGTAACTTACTGGCCATATCGTCGGTACCATTTGCCTTCCGTTCACGTCCTTTAAAGCAAAGAAAACTTGATTGCACCGTTTTGTTTTAATCAACAGAGTATGCTAGGAAAATTTAATCGACTGGCCTTCATATTTTTCTGCCTTTCCTTGATTCCTCATGTTTGTTATGCAAAAATTGAACGCCGATAGTGAAGCAAAACCACTTAGTAAAATTCAACTAAAAATTGAGCTTTTCTATACGAAAAATATCGCATACTACTTATATCATATAACTACTATAGCCATCATCCAATATTCTCAAATGATTGTGATGAGAGGGGAATTAGCAGTGGCAAAAGGAGGAATTTACGAGTGAGCGGATTATTAAACCGGAAGACGTGATTTTTTCCCAGTATGACACGGTCGCCCGAGTGCAATTCCGTGGAATGTGAAATGAGACCGCCATTGAGGTAGCATTCTGCTCCACCAATTGGCGTGATGGTAACAACATCTACAAGAGAGAAATGCGGACTACACTGCCCCATTCCAAGTTGTCAAATTAGAGATGCTATTTTTGGACTCAAAGTTGGATCGCACTTGTGATAAACGCAAATGCACACTGACCAATGAAGCATCAGCGTGGGAGGAGGAGGCGCAGGCGTTCAAACTTCCCGGGAAGATAACAAGATTAGCCGAATTCGGTACAGTGAGTAATTAATGGAAAATTAATACATAAGAAGATTGGAATTTTTTAAAATATCCTCCCATTCATAACTGTGCAATGCTCTAGTTCTCGGGAAGTGCATTCTTGAGACCTTTTCCCCATTTCTGGATTGCAAGCTCGCCCTAGCACCTGTCACCATTCTTCTACTAGAAGAAAACAACCACTCAAACACGTCGACTTAGAAGTAATTGTTATCTTATTTTGACAGGCGAATCACCCTTTTTGGTAGGAAGGCACCACACTGCCTTGGTTAAGACCGGTGCAGAAACTAGGTACTGACGCTTAATAGGCAATGGACTCTGCGTATTAGAAGGTTACCCAGCTGCTAAAATCTGTTCCGTTCTCTACCAACCTCTTTCCTATCTTCGATTTCTTTTTTACTTTTGTGGTAAATAAGCCTTCAGACCAATTTACTTTGCAGAGAGTTTGAAGATAGCTAGCAGGCGATGTAAACTTGTGTGCCTTGTAACTGTACCATAAGTAGATCAAGTGCCATAAGGCCGCAACTTCATTTGCCTCTTGACCCGGCAAATGGATGCTGCCTCACCGACCAATAAAAAGTCAAGTTCAAATCCGCGCAAATTTGAAACCTTCAAGTCAATACGTATGTAGCGTTGGAATTGCAAAATTTGGAAATAAAAGGTCCTTTTTCATTTAAAAAAAACTCACTATCTTTCAGCATAAAATTGCAATGGTGTGGTTTGATAAAACTTCCAAGCAGACCAATGTCAAGGTCGCCCCGCTCGTTGAGGTGACCCAATCTAAGCGGAAGCAGAAACCAAAAAAGGTATTTCAGTTGGAGGTACAGTCTTGCTTATCAACTCCGAAAGGTTGCGGACTTGTGAATAAATAAATTAATTGCACAAACTGGACGCGGGTTTGCAGCACTTACCGAGTCGTGCCCTGTTTTAAGTAGTATATCAGACACTCAGACATGGTGGGATCCTCGTTCAAATTCACCAGATTTGGTGTCTAAAGAGTATTTAAAGCCGATTTCATGGCTCGAAAAAAGCCAACTGTACATGGGACGGCTGGACTCACCTTGGGGGCGAAAACCCCTGTTAGTGCACCGTCTGCGTGGAGGGCAATGCCCATGCCTCGCAATTCCTGCTCCCTGCACAAGAGAATAAGACACAAAGTTGGCTATTTCTTCACCCGACAGCATCTATTTCTTCGGTTAGCAAATAGAGGCTTTCAATTTCTGCCAATTCCAACGGTCTGATGCCTATCTCGAGTGCCACGCAATTTATGCTCTGGCGTTGATGACTTTAAGAGCAGAGAGCGAGTTCAAAAAGGTCTATTTTGCACATCAAATGCCCTGTTTTGCTTTTCTTCTCCTTTCATTAATTTTTTTGTTCGCCTGCGATTTTGTTTCCCTCACCAGTTTAAACTGAATGTCACAGTCATCCTTCTTTTTCCAGTGAACTGTCTCTTTCCGGGCTAATTGAGGCGGCACGTATATCGAGGCTGCCTTACGAACACAAGATATTAAAAAGTTGTTTTGATGGTTGCGTGAGAAACACCCTCAAAGACTAGACAATATTAAGTAGGATAATGTCACCTCGCTTAGGGGAAAGGGAGGATAAAACAGAGGATGTACTGTTTATCGCACCAACCTTTGAGCTCGAAGCGCCTCCGTCTTCTTCAACTTCATCTCCAATGTTTCATTGAGTTCGGCCAGCAATTTTTCTGAAGCCCGCAACTCCTCAATGCGTGTCTCGTACTCCATCAGCTCCAGACTCGTTTCCATTTTTGCGGGCATATCTGTTGAAAGGAGGAGTCAAAAGTGCTGCCGCCATATCATTAAGCACAAAACAATTGTGGAGGAAACCGATGGACCTCCCAACACGATGAGTTACAATTCATTGTTCTCTACAGGCTATGCAGTTAACAGGACCTAATAAAACACGATAGGATCGGGCCTCCAGACTCCATTATCGTTCGAGCCTCCATTAGTGAAATGTGTGCAACTACCGAGAATCAATGCACCAGGTAGAGTCCCACGCAGCCCTGAAGGTTTAAACCTCTCTGAAAGGGGACGGGAACGTGCCCTTCAGGACTCCCAACTCATGTATTGCTCACCAATGGGGAGTCAAAGGATTTACTATTTACTCCCCAACTCGCCCCTGCCTGCCATACCGCACGCCAGCGATGACCATCTGCCAGAGCCCTTTGATGCCAATTAAAGCTACAGCCTCAAACCCCCGCCAATGATCGCACTTTAAATCCCCTGAATGCAAAGTCGCCTTCGTACGTCCAAACAAGGCTCCGGGCGCACTCAAACTCCCATGGGATGGTTTAATGTCAACAGAGTAGTAGCCACTTTTTTCCCTCTGTGTCAGCAACGGTGAACTGTAGGACTGTTAATCCTCCCGCTTGCCTTTTTCTCCCCTCTGCATTGAGAGGGCTTTCGGTTTTTCGCAAAGCGGGATTGTGTTTTCCCCAATTTCGCGTTTAGACTCACTACAATTTCTGTCCCCTTTGAAACAAATTGCCGAGAATGAGTGCACTACCATTGGGCCAATAACTTTGTCGCAAAAAATGGACATCGTGTGATGGGAGATGAAAGTGGAGTCGGGGCAATTGCAGTCACCCCAGCAATTACACGAAATAGGCGGAGGGAAGGACAGCGCTCTTGTCTGAATTCACTGTTGGCCTAAATTCGCTTTTGAGGTCAAAAAGGTCACCAAGGTGGGGTGCACTTTCATACAATCCGCCTTACTCTCTTGCCTGGTCTAAGCTGACACGCCTTCAGGCTTGAGATAGATTGGGCTAGATCTGTCCACCGGTTAGGCGAGTAGTTGGAGCACAGCCTCCATCAGACAGGTCCAATGCAACCGGCATTCCAATTTTGCAGACCAAGATGAAAGTGTCAGCAGAGAGTCAGCCATTTCATTTCACATTGACACGTCAAAAGGGCTTTTTTGCTGCTTTGAGGAGGCGGATGAAAGAACCCATTCCCTACGCGA
Source organism: Taenia crassiceps (assembly GCA_023375655.1). NCBI lineage: Eukaryota > Metazoa > Platyhelminthes > Cestoda > Cyclophyllidea > Taeniidae > Taenia > Taenia crassiceps. Next base: position 1,379,418 of record JAKROA010000011.1, read on the forward strand.
TGAATTCCCTTATCTGCCCAAAACATTCCATGCGACTTTCTAAGACTGCCACATTTGCCTTGTCTGTCGTAAGTTTACCTTCAGTTGGGAGTAAACTTCCCATTTCATATTCTTTATTCGTTCTAGAAAAAGACTGGTTGTAGCCAAACAGCCTTATTTCCAACCACCGACTCCCTAGGAAGGGATCCACTTCATTACAGCTTCTCTGGATCCATATTTCAAAATTGTGGTGCGTGGTTTGACGCTCCGACAATTCCAAAGGCAGAACCCCCAGGACAAGAGAGAGAGGGAGAGAGGAATGGGTAGCACTCCACCTCCACCGACTAACAAGGAGATACTCCAACTTACCCGTAATTGTGACGCCTTTTTCCAGCCGCAAGAGGGCTCGAAGGTGTTCCACCTCCAATTTGAGTTCGCGAATAATGCGAGCATTGGGATCCTCATTGATAACCGCTTTGCAGACAATCTGTTTGGCTCTGTCTGCGTAGCGCAGAGTTGACAGTGTCTCCTCGTAATTCACATCTGCTGGCGAGAGTGTAGCCAGCATCATTGTTCGCGAATTGCCACCTAAAGCCACGGCCCAGTTCATAAGTTAAATAAAATGATGCGCCCATTTCTTTTAGTCAAAAGGCGCCTAAATCCAGCCATAGACATCAGTCCGAGCGAAACCAAAACAGACGAATATATGCGCAACCAGACTGGTAGTTTCGGTGCTTCAAAGTCTCCTACATCTTAATACGCTTTCAGGTATGAATAATAAATTTGCTAGTAAAGCTGGTTCCACCTCTTTTGCCCATGTTCTTCCTCTTCTCATACAGTTCCAACACGAAGTGGCAACTGATTAAAAAGCAAGTGAAGAGAGACTGGTATACTTCAAGCTATGGCAGGTTAAACATTCCCTTAGGTAACCTCATTGCCGGTGTTTGTGGAGCCAAAACGGTTAACCTCTCACGCCAGCTCTACCTTTTAGGCGCCAATTGTCAAAAGTGACACTAACATTATCACACAAATGTGCTTACCCAGATTTTCACGAAGAAGCCAGGTGAGAACAGAATCTCGGTAGGGAATGAAATCGCTTTTCTTTCTCTTTTTTGACGTCTAAAAGATGCATATGCGTTGGGCCTTTATAGCAGAGGTCAAAGAGTTCGGTCACCTAACAATGGTCTCTTTTAACTCAAAAAAATTACGAGACATTGACAAATTGCGCATATGCGAGGGGTAGATGTTGAAACTACTGTTAGTTATTGTACAATATTTGAAAATTTTCTCCGAATATCGATTTTAAAAGTCACGACCTTCAAATAGCCAATCAAATAGCGAGGGGGGGTAGATACGTGTCCAATCGCAAGCACTCACCGCCATCTCAGCCAAGCAGGCAATGACCTTGCCCAGTGTAGTAAGGGATCTATTTATATTGGCGCCCTCTTTGAGTCGTGCTCCCGTAGCTCCCGTTGCATCGGCTCTTTCACTGCCAGCCAAGTCGACGAGGCTGATTTTGCTCACCTAAAAGAAGGGGCGATTCTCCTATCCGCGATGAGACCATGCTCTCCTCGAATTCCCGATGAAAAGCTACGCATTTATATTCCCTGAAAGGATTACTAAACCCAGAAAGCCTTATTTTGCTGTCGCTTAATCCATTGACATTCCGCTGCAAGTACTCTTCCTTCTTTGGCCCTTGCCACAATTCTTTCAACAGCTCATTCAAGTCGGTGACTGCTTTTGGACTGACCATTTAAAAAAAAAACAAGTTTTAACGCGGAACCAAGGCAGACAGTGGAAGCATTTGATGGGGTAAATTTAACTCCATATGGCGAATTTTTCTTCGGAGGGGCGTTAGGCACATTAGGAGGGCTTGTTGAAAATGCTGCGCATTGAAGGTGGATCTTTTTCAGACTACGCCATGAAGTCAAGCAAAACTTTCTGCCTATTTTGAGATTGGAAAATCATCAGGAAATAGAGATCACCCATTTCTTCACTGCTGTCATGATGTTGAGGTGGGCGCACGTGACCGACACACGAACTGTTCACTGGTTGGCCATCCAAACAACGAGTTGTCAGCTGATCTTAACAAGGGATCTAATCCCCAGCCTAGGATGTAGGCCTGACAACTGCAGTGAAAAAATAATTATTAAAGCTCCAAGACAGACTGGAACATTTATGCTCAACCAGTTATCCATAAGTCCCGAATCGAACCCCAAATTGTTAGGAAACACTCCTAGAGTGTGGTAGAACAGGATAGTTGGAAGTTTTGCCCTTAATTTTTTTGTCTTACATGGATGCACCCATTTTCCCTCGCGCGAATTACGCTACGAGAGCAACCACAACTTGTCAAAGTTTTGTTTACTCTCTAAGTAGTTGGAAGGCAAGTGAGCAAATAAGAACTCGAAGGAGTGAACCAATTGACCTGCTTTGTGTTTTATTGATGGCAACCTGTAGAGCTAGGAGGATTCAGAGTGCTAAAAAGTTTGCGCCAGAAGTAAAACAGACAAACTACCCTTTGATCATTCATGCTGCGAGTCAAAAAGTAGCATAAAAGTGAATAGTAAAGAAATTTAGCGTTGGAGCCGCCCACAGAACAATCAGCAGAAGTTGGACTTCAAAGATCCCTTTTATCTATTCACTGAGTGCCCAAGCATTTGCCTCCAGTTAACCCATAGGGATAAAAAAAGCTTACTTTCTCAGCAACGAGTTGTGTTTGTGTGTCGATTTCCCTTTGGGTCACAAGTAGAGTGAGGACAGCATGAGACCTACTACTGGTCTCATTCATATTCGTTGCAGCAACAGTTCTAAGGTAAAAGGAGCGATTCTTGATTGATTGAAGATGGATTGGTGATGTATTCACGGTGGAATTAAGCTACTGAATAAAAAATGAGTAGTATGTTGCACAGTCTGGTAGTCAACACTTCCACCATTGAGTCTCACATTGCAGCAGCCATCTACAGAAGCGCAGATATTTCAAGAATTCACAAACCTTTTTAGATGAGAAACTTCATCACGGAAGGCGGCTTGAATATTAAAAACGAGTTGTTTACATACTGAAACCCAAGCTAACGTCGCTGTGAAAAAAATGCATACACCTAGAAGTCTTCTGAAGTACTCCACAATTCAACTTTAGTGACGATGCTACCTATTTATTCAGTCAGCTAACAAACTGCCACTACTCTATTAACCTATGGGAAAGCATTGTCGCCTTACCTCGACATGTTCCCAGCCTCAATTAATTCGTTGATCTCATCGAAAGACTGAACTGCACATCGGGACAGATCTTCCACATAGGGTCCATAGACTGGGTGTTCACGAACTCGCAGATTACTTTTTCCATAGGGATTCAGCAAATCTCGTACTCGCTCACAGTAGATTTCCATGTAGGAAAGCTAAAAGGATAAATTGGGGAAGTCAGTCCACTTGAATCTTTGGCTGAGTTTCCAGACTACCCCACATTCTGCGTTAGTTAGATCTGTCTTTTAAGGTCTTTGAAGGTGTTTGCTCTTCAGTGCGCCTTATTGTTTCCATTCCGGCCGACTTTTCAGCCTTTTGAATAAACACTGGCATTTGTTTAATCCTTCATCCTACTACGCGGGCCAGATCATCCTTCAGTGCTGCAGTCGCCAAGTTTATGGCCTGTGGCGCTTGCGCTACTGCCTTGCCAGCTTTTTTATAGCCCTTGTCCATTACGAAGGGTTTTCCCGGATAATCTGAGTCCCAGAGCTAAGTGCCTTCAAAATTTGCTGGATGTGTCAGGGCAGAAGTACACACCATCGAGGAAGAAACTGACCCTCGTGATAGTAGCATAAAAAAGTACGTGGAAAGACAACGGCGCCAACAGAGGCCCTACTAACAAAAGACTCTGAAAGGTGGGATCACTAATTGCACCAGAAGGAACTGAAGTACAGACTCTGCGTTATTATATCATGAATGGCAAGGGGGTTGAGTGCAACCTCCGTGCTTCTGTTACTGCCAAAATTTAACAACAACCTCAACAATGCTCTGGAACTCCTGTCCTCTTTGCTTCTGTATCTTCTCCAGGCGAGTAAAGAGATCACGACAGAGACGTGGTGACAGTCCCATGTGTACTGGGTCGTCGGGCTTTCCCATCATGGTGTAGGACTTGCCTGAACCCGTCTGCCCATAGGCAAACACGCAGACATTGTAGCCCTCTAACGCGTGCTCCAGTGCTTCCACGCCCATCTCAGCATAGATTTTGCTTTGAGAAGCAAACAGGGGATCGGTGGACTGAAAGGCATGAGAGCAACGACCTTGAATGTCCGTAAACTCCTCTACTGCAAGTATTTTAGTGTGATGGATTTTTTTCAGATACTCTGCCTCAAGTTTTGTGCACTTTCTCACCGTAAAGCCCTATAATTTTTGCGAATGAAAGCGAAGAGCTTTAATTCTAGATCTTTGAAGATCGGTTTTAGGTATATTTTCATGCGAGGTAATTGAAAGTTGCAACGTTGGCTTGAATTCGGACAATTAACCAACTTTAAATTTGTCGAGGAGACTGTGATAAGCCACTCGTCTCGAGGAATCGGACCACGTTAGCCGAGAAGGACGGTAATCTTACCAGGGAGTCGACAGAAGAACTTGATGCAAGAAGAACTTACATCGGTGTGTGACCAATAGCTGTGGTCGAATTGGAAGGTCTTGCTCGTGGAATCGTCTGCATCTGCTTTGCGTATTGCTAAAATTTTGTAAAAATAACGCCTCCTAGAGCAAGCACTGACCTTCGCAGAGACATTTGACCTCAATGTTGAGCGACAACCTTCAAATAATGGCTTGAATGAGGGAATGAATACGTGAACAATCAATGAGTGGACAGTGAGCTCAAAAATGGACAAAATTTGGGCAAGAATGCGCTCAGACCTACTGGGATGGCCAGAGATCACTCAGACTCACTTGTTTTGTTGCCGGACATAGAGATGATGCGCTTTGAATGAAGACCCACTTCCCGTTTGTTGAAGGGTCTCACACGAACTGCTACCTTCACCGAGGACATGATTGGATGGATGACAGTCGGATTCGTTAATTTAGCTGAAACAATGACAAATGTAACTGCCTTTTAGCTGCCCAAATGAACATTTTTTGTGCTGAAGTTCGTTTAGTGGGGGATTTTAAGGTTAGATCGAATCCAAATCCAGGGATTACTATGCCATTATTGAGGTGGAGAAGTGGGCCACCCTCTGTGCCTAACCCGCACGCTGGGTGACCGAGACGCATCCAGCTGCTATTGTTCCGTGGACCGACAGGACAAGCATGTTTTGATGTCCCAACTACGTCTTCACCCCAGTTGGAAGAATTTCATCAGTGGAAAGGCTGTTAATCAGAGAACGCCTGAAATCTGCTTAAGCCACGTGATTCCTGACATTTGGTCGCTGGCCAAAATGCCATCCTTTTGATGCGGAGAGAGGGTGAGAGAGAGAGAGACGTTGCGAAATTCCATAACATTGCGTCAAATGATTTGGCGGACGCAATGCAACCAGACCTGCTGCGCAAATCAGCTAAATTGCTCTCCCTGCCCATCCACCCCATTCAAACGCAACGTGATTATCCTCAGAAGTTCGTCAACATAATAGCATGGCATTTAAATACCATTTCAAGCGCAAATTGTCCCGCCTATTCCTTCCGGTGACGAAAAGAAGGGTCTCTCGGTGGAGGCATCAGAGGTCTTCGAAAGGCTGATCAAGTGACGCACCAGCAGGAGGTAGTTTTGCAGGCCACCCGGACGCAACGCCCCACGCGCCGATGAGACCAACGGCAGTCCGGATGCAAAGCAGTGTTAACAAGGCTGGCCTTTTTTTCTCAAAAAAGTGGTAACTAGTATCTACATCTCTTGACGCAAAATTGTGCAATTGGTATACACTGCTTTTTTTTCAAAAATCTTTGTGTTGCAATTAGCCAATGCGACGTCTCCATGCAGTAATTTGCCTTGGCAACATATTTGTTCATGCAATTTTGGAAATGTGCTTGACTGCAGAGATTAATCTCTGAATTGCTTGCTTTTCCCTTAGTTTCCGAGCGCCAGTTTTACAAAGTCATTACATGATTAGGCCGAGCTTTTATTCAGTAATTACAAATTCCCCAATCCAAATAGTATCCAACCTTTGAGTGACGAGAGGTGCCAAAATAAGGTTGACAGATGCATTTATGGGTGAGCTAGCATGTCAGGTATGCGATATTTAATTGAAAGGACATGAATAACATCGACCAGGAACGACAAAACAGCATACATTCTAGTATATGGGCAATGCTCTGAAGCACGTGTCTGTGCTGCCAGGTCCGACTAATTCGAGAGCTGTACAAAAACCCGCAAAAACCGAATGTCACACGTGTGTGATGCTGATGGCTGATAAGTCAATAAGGGAGGCAACAATGGTTAAAAGTGAATCGACAAATAAGAGCAGGGAAACACTCACAACTTTAAAAATTCCCCAAAATCAACTGCCATCCCCGCAGTGCCTAAAGGGCACCTACAAGTGAAGTTGTGTATCAATTACCTCTACATTGTCCATATTGCGTCCAATCAAAATTCGCCCAGACAAACGGACCAATGGTGTGATGGGGATGGAGTAGGCTTTGGGCACAGGCCAAGCTGCCCACGCACGGGGGCAAAACTTTGCCTGCGTCAGTCTCCACGACCCCACTAGACCAATGGGAAAATCAATGGAGGCAGAAATGAAATGAAATTCTACTACTTACGCCCGACTCAAAACGTCACATCCCCTATCATGCCTCATCACGAGAAGCGTTTCTGGCAATTGAGTTAGCTGCTATCAGAACCTCTTAGGTGGATGTATTGGAGCGAATAACGTAATTAGAGTGAGGGGCAAATAGTAAGATTGGTGTAGCTTAAGGGCAGCTTCACAATAGCAGAAAGCGTCATGGCCGAACGAACTCCTGGTCCCAAGAGGTATCACTGCAAAATCGCATCTCGGTTTCATTAAGTGGGACCGTTTGTCAAAATGCAATCCTCACCTAATCCATTTGCGCATTATCCGAAACCACCCCCGCCTTTCATCTTACTAGGCGTCCTGATGCTGCCCAGCTATCTGTAGCACCACTCAACGAGGTGAGACTCCAACCTCCAATGCTTTTGACTTCAAAGTGTGAAAAGTTGCACTGGTTGGTGGAGATAAGAATATGGATTCAGCAATTGCCAAAAGTTAAAGTTCAACATCCCCAAGCCCTTGGAAAGCGACTTAATGCTACAACCCGCAGCGGCAGAATGCCGAAGGATCCATCACCACAATTACACTGCGGAATTTGCGTCCACCCAAAGTACACTGCATTTCACTCGTAGGACAACCGAGGAAAGAAAATGCAGATAAGTAGGGAGGGCATCAGGAATAGTTCATTACTTTAATTATTAAATAGTGCATTGTACACCAATCTAGACCCATCATGAGTCACTCAGCAAACGACAGCCGTAATAGATTGTATTCGCAAGTACGGGACCTGGGTGCATCGTTAAATCAAGATTCTTGTCGTAAGGCACCATAAAAGAGTTTGCATATTTCCGAATGATTATTAGTTTAAACATCACTCAAACTAGCAGAGTTAGATTGCTTCGAACAAGCTGCAAGGGTTACAAGTTAGTCAAAACAAATCACACCACAAAGCTCTATTATTTGATCCAAATGTTGGTATTTACTTCGGGAGCAGTACTGACCGAGAAAGGATGCTTTTTGGTAATTTTTACCGTATTTTGAAAAAGCAAACTAGATCCAAGCTGATCAACTCAAATTAAAATACATTAAGCAAGTATTGAAACAAATTCCTTAAATTACACCAAGGATTTTTAACAAGGTAACTTTAAAGACCCTTGTCGAATGTACCTTTGATCTTGTACATTGACAAATCTGTTTTTGAGCACGTGTCCAAAATACGTATTTAAAAATTGCCTTTAAGTAAGATCCCAACTTGATTGCAATCCTTTCAGCAACCTAATAAATACGGTGTTTGTTGAATATATAGGAAAAGTCTGCCTTTTATTGGTTTTAAAATGATGAGGCTGCTGCCTCGTCATTGGTCAATGGAAGAGTCGGGGAGATGTGTCTTTGTAGTCTGCGCTGCTATTACTGGTTTCAGTCATTTCTCTAAGACACTATGGCCGACCGGTGTCACGTAGATTTCAATTCTGAAGCCATTGAGACTTCGTTGGACACCACGAAATTGCTCGATGAAATTGAAGGGCTTGAGGCCCGTCTAAATTTACCACTGTCTCTAAAATTAACCCGAAGCTCACTAGGTACTTCACTCGTACTCTTAGTTTTTATGTCTTTCAGCATTTTCAACCACTTGCTTAGTACTGGATCACTTGGCACTCATTCAAAGCCTTGTTATCTAATTTTATTAGGTGCACTTAATTCGATCGTTTATTTCTTGTTTATGGATAAATTCTGTGCGGTGCACCTAATAGCTTGGTCTTTCTTGTAGTACGATCATTGGCTGCGGATGCATGGCATCTAAGAACATCAAAGCAATCAGTATTTTCGGTGAGCTTGGCTAATTTAATAGTGAGGCTAACCGACTATATATGTTTCTTTAATGAACAGAAAGATCCCACTCCGCCAGATTCTTCATGTTTCACCAAAGAGGAAGCAATGACAAGTCAGATGCGTTTAATGGCTGAAATGCGCCAGCAAGCAAAGCGGAAACTGAAACGAATTTCGGCTAAGGAGAGGGCTCGGATTTTGGATAGTGTTCGCATTTACTCCTTCGACGATCTACTCCGTCAGCATAATCGAACTGTGGCGGCATTACGTGGAGAATGCGATCCTGACACTGATTCGACTGCAGAAATGGATGACGTACAGGTGTGTCTTCCGCATCTCATTGTGTCTGTTGGCCATTGGAATCTCGTAGAAGCTAAAAGCTCCATCTTTTACTCAGAAATCCCAAACCGAGGATGAAAGAGGTACAAAAGGCAGTGCCTCCAAAGCTGATGAAGATGAGGACGATGATGAGGATGATGAGGAAGATGACGATTTGATGCGCCTAGTGCGTCGTCAGCGCGAGGCGTACACCGCGCGGGTTGCTGCAGGTCGTCCGAGCATTCGTCGCGGCCTCGCTGCGGTCGGCAGCGGTAGCGCCGTCGCTACGTCCTCAGTTAACTCTTCGGCTGTGGCAACACCTATCGCTACTGCGGCGCTGTCAAAGAATGAGCGCCTCTATCGAAGCCTAATTCGGAAGTACATCGGCAAGGCTGCACGTCAGAGAGCAAATATTAGGCGAGATAAAATTCTTATGGCTAGAAAAGCTGCTAGAGACTGTGCTAAGGCTGTAAGGCAGCGTCAGGCCCAAAAGACGTCAAAGGACTTTGCCTGTGAGTTCACTTCTAGTTTTCATGTGACTTTGGTGTCCATAGCTTAAATCAAGTAGTTGTAGGAACTGTTGGGCTAGTAGCATGAACAAGATTAGCACAACTGTGCTTAACTTGCTTGGGTAGAAAAGAATGTCTTATTAATATTGTTAAACTGTCGCACTTTATTTGCTTTGAGTATATTTATTTGGACAGGCCAGTTGATTGCTGGGCAGAGAACATATTGGGTTTTCTAAGGATGTTGGGGAAGATTATTGGTATGTAGCCATTCTCATCTTAGACTTTTTTATCATTTCGCTCGGGTGTCGTTTGTGTATTTAGGCCATTTAAGCCTTTCTTGGTGTATAAGGATGGTGTATCTTCATGCGCTTTGCAGCTACAAGACCATGTCATTTGCAACTTTAATGAAGTTGAATGGAGAATCTGGGAGAGTAGATTAACTGAGCATCGGTTAATCTGCTACAAAACATGAGGGGCTCAGATGTTCATCGATTTGCTTTTCTTAAAACATAGCTACCATATCTGGGATACTTCTGCTCTGAATCTTACATGTCCTATCCAAATCTCGTTGCTTTGGTGGTCTCGGTGTAAAGTGACTGATACGTTCGCTGTTGGCATTTTGAGGGAGTATTGGACACCTTAGCCCATAAAACAAAGGGACCTCGAATGTGGTCTGTAACATGATTCAGTGCGGGCAGTTATCCTGAACTGAGAGGGGGTTTCACGCAGGCGTAAACTGCGAATTACTTGTCACGGCGTATGATGTCGTTTTCGTTACTAAGCAGCGCATATTTTGTTTGATTTTCTAATGCAGTGTAATGAATGCGCGTATTGGAGATTGAGAATTTAAGTGATAAGAAGTGAGGCTTTACGAATACTTTTTGATTAAAGTGTGCACAATAGCTTTTTCACTGACCATTCATCGTGCAGTATTTTTACTATCCTTCACACTGCATTTGTCGCTATGCATGTTCGTAAATAACCAACAAACAATTGTCGAGATGAGGCAGCAAAGAATGACAATCTTATCGCCAAATGCATTGGCATGTAACTCTTTTTCTGTTCCCTGGTGGCCAATCAATAGAAAATGTCCTTTCATGAGGTTTTAAGGGGCTTTTGAAACTCCCGTAATCCATCAGTAGTACCACCTAAAACGCTTCCCATTCAACTAATTTCATAGTTGCGGAACCTCTCTTAATGCCAGCCTCATCAGCGTCGTTGATCAAACAGCTCTTTACACTTAACTGTTTGTAGTTTGCCTTCGGAAAGTATGGAAAAATCTATCCATCTAATCGGCTAATGGTTATTGGTTAATCCCAAATTAGATCGCGCACGACGATTGGTTCGCGAGATCACCACCTATTGGTGCGTCCGTAGAGGCGGTGGCGTTGGCAGCGCAGTCGTTGGTGGCAGTGGCATTGGTGGTCCGCATTTTGCAGGCGGCTCAGATTCACGTGATGTTGAGACGGTGGGCGGTGCAGCACCGGGTGCGGAAGTTGAGTCGGCAGCAGCTGCACGGCGTCGAGCCGAGCGAGCCTTGGCGGAGCAGCGGAGAGCCGATTTGGAATTGCTTGAGGCTCGTCGACAGCAGCGTAAACTGAACTTTCTCCTCACACAAACGGAACTCTACTCACACTTTATGGCCAAAACGATGTCCGGTGGGACCGCCGGTGGTGATGGTGGAGTGGAATCCATTCTTGAACGGCTTCAGGAGGTGCCGAAATCTTCAGATGAGACCGGGAATGCGGAATCCACATTGGCAGAAGCTGCTAAAGCTGCGGCGGGGAGACTGGGTATTAACGTGGATGACGAGTTTGGTAGGGTACTGAGATTTTTTCAAATCTATATGTCCTCTTCATTCCACTTTAATGTCTGTTGTTTCTTCCAGATGCGGAAGCATTGAAGGCACAAGCCTTATCACGCGTTCAGACGGCGATTGAGAGGGAAAATCAAGCAGTGAGTTATCAAAATTGTTTTGGATCAACAATTTTCTCCGTTTAGAGATCAGAATTCGGTCAAGGCGGTCAACCTTCAATGGAAGCGGAGGTGGATAATTCCAAACCACCGGCTCTCTTCAAGGGCGATTTAAAGACCTACCAATTGAAGGGTTTGGCATGGCTACTAACTCTCTTCGACCAGGGCATAAATGGGATTCTTGCTGATGAAATGGGTCTTGGGAAGACGGTTCAAACAATTGCATTTTTAGGCTCTCTTGCTGAGGTACGTACGGCATACTATGCAACTGCCACCTCAGATTTCCAGTATTGATGGGAGTGTCTCGTCAGTAGGTAGAAAGTGTTTGTTTTTCTTAATCCCCTTTAGTTTTTTGTTAGTGTAATTTTTCTGTTTGTGGATTTTGATTAAGGGAGAATCGATTCCCCACATAGTTTTCGCCTTTCGCATGAATATGCTTATTCTATCTTTCAAGTACTACGTGGAAGATGAATTTAGTACTTCTGAACCATGTTAGAACAACTTTCCACTTTTCTGTCATTGCTGAAATACCAATTTCTAAAAGTGCTCAAATGGACCTTTACTGTACCTCCAGAAAGATTGACCTCTTGTGCTAATGGCATGGCGGATTATGCTCGGAGTGCATAGGATTCGACGCTCTGCGCGACACACATCAATAGGAATGACCGCTTGGCTACGGTTTAAGGCCATCACGACCAGAATTGTTACCAACAGACGTGCGGTCGCCTTTGAAACGCTTGCGCTATTCACGTGTTTTTATGTAGTTAAGTGCTCCGTCACCGCACCGGTCTGTGTTTGTGGTCTTAGTCGAATGAGTTTTTTGGCTAATTTGTTGCTTTATTTCGCAAGAAGTTTCAATGCAAACTGTTTTCCCCCTTATTGGATGCCAGTATCTGGTCTGTTCCACTCATGTGCGACAGTCTTTGGTAATTGCAGTATGACGCACTTGTAAATATAGTACAACCACACCGGCATTACTTTTTATGAAAGGATGAAAAGACTGCAATATTTAGTGTTGTGGAGAACTGAACAGGCCCATACAGTTGCAAAGGTTAACTAAATACGGATCTGTTTCAGTACCATAATCCGCAGTTGAGGTGTGACTTATGTGAGCATTTTTTCAATGCTGATCACTATGGATGATTTCAAGCGTGAAAACGACCTATGAAATGGGGCGGTAACTAACTCAAGGCTGAAAAGCGAAGTAAGCTGTGTAGCTGCTGGGATTCTTAAGTTAAAGTTGGCAGTGGACCGAAAGTGGATTGGTCCTATTGGGGGCTTGCTTTCCCATCTTATCATGCCTTAAAGAGCTGTTTGGCACACTCTCCTCCAACCTTACATATGCGCCAATTTGCACACCAAACATATGCCATATTTTTCATCATTTTATGATAGTGGCACAGTGTCGTAAAAGGATTAGATGAGGCTAAAGTTCTTGCTTTGAGGAAAAGTAAGTTTTGTTTTGGGCAGGATCTGAACCGCTCAATCAACCGTTCTAACGTGTTAATCCTACTTTCTTCTCTCTCCGAATGAAGCGCTACAATCTATGGGGTCCCTTCCTCATCGTTACTCCCGCCTCGACATTGCATAATTGGACTCAGGAATTCGCCAAATTCATGCCCGATTTTCGTCTGGTGCCCTACTGGGGCTCTCCAGCTGAGCGCAAGGTGCTGCGTCGGTTTTGGTCTCCCTCTGCTGCATGTTGCTATGGCGGAGGTCTCCTGGGCACTCGGGAGGCAGCCTTTCATGTGGTAGTGACGAGTTACCAGGTTGTGCTACAGGATGCGAAATTCATCAACAAGACTGCATGGACCTATATTGTGTTGGATGAGGCGCATGCTATCAAAAGCACTGCCAGGTATGTCTTCTCTCTCAAATATTTAAGTGTTGATTCTATCTCCCTTTCCGATCTTCCTGAAGGAAAAAATGTGAACTTATCGATCCTGACGCCATTGGTAATGGTAGTCTTTACTCCAGTTTGACTGGTGATCGTGACGGGTTTGAGAGCTCATTAAGTCTGAAATGTATAGCTATGATATCTCCAGTTTTTTTTTCACGCCGTAACTTCCTCTGGTCGTTTATCTACCGTCTCGGGGTTACATAGGTCTGGAAGTGTTTGTTTTTATCAAACTAACAGAGTTATGAGGGCCAGTAGCATACAATTTAATGTGAGCAAGTTCTGTTTGCAAATCTCCCCTCCGGAGTGGCGGCCTCTGTGCTTCCCGTGTTTGCTCGTTTGTTTTAATTTTGAAAACTATCTGTGAATGAGTTTAAACTGGTCACAAGGCAGAAGAAAGGCGAAGAGGCAAGATCTGTCTTGGTTTTGAACTTTATTAGGGATGGATTGAGGAGCCATGTCTTGTCAAAGGGAAAAGCCCTCTCCTCTCGAGAACCTTTAAAAGCAATGCTTCTCAACACAGCATACTATGTAACGCCGTTTCGCTTCATCAAACCGGCTGCTGGAGTTTCTGTTGGCCTCTAGCTTCGTGGGAAGGCGGAGATTTGAACGTGCCATATAAGGGTCAACATCTAATTCCGCTTCACACCTAGCCACCTAGAGTCGTGCTTCTCACAGATGTAGCCATCTTCAGGAAAGGCCTTCTTTTTAAGTAGAAAGAACGCTATTGCTCAACAGTGCCAATGCCGTCCTCCCTATAGACGTAGGGTTCTGGTGATAGCAATAAAGATTTTGCCTTGGCTAATTGTTCTGGAACTCAGGTCATGAAGGCTTGGGGGGGGAGGATTTGCCTAAGTATCGGGAGCACAACGCTACATTGCATTTACCACTTCTGATACCACCTAGCCACGGTGCTAACGTCTACCTTTCTCACTCTTTAGTTTACGATGGCGTCTTCTACTCTCGTTTAAATGTCGAAATCGCCTTCTACTCACTGGAACACCCATTCAGAACGCTATGCGAGAACTATGGGCCCTCTTGCATTTCATAATGCCTGCTCTCTTTGACTCTCATGACGAGTTTGCTGACTGGTTTTCCAAGGATATTGAGTCACAGGTGCTTTTCTACTGCAGCCCTATCCATATAAAATAAGTGCCTTATTCATGTATGACTTGGTTTTTTGCTCCTTTAGGCGGCTAGTGGTGGTAATGGCGATTCGACCGGTGGTGGCAGTGGAGCTGTAACGACATTGAATGAAAACCAACTCTCCCGCCTACGGCTTATCCTAAAGCCCTTCATGCTGCGTCGGGTGAAGGCGGAGGTGGAGCACGAAATCACTGAAAAAGTGGGTCCAATGGCTGTTAGTGTGTTCGCATGCCCTTCCAATGGTGCCAATGTCACTGCTTTGTTTACTTACAGACAGAAGTTTTAATCTACTGTCCCCTGACAAGACGTCAAAGCCTTCTCTATAATCGGCTGAAAAGCAAAATTCGCATCGAGGATCTCAACGCAAATGACGGCTTTACAATTCGCAATGGTGGTGGTGGTCTTCAAGAGACGAGCGGCCAACAGGAGAGCAATCGTCTCATGAATTTGGTCATGCAGCTGCGGAAGGTCTGCAACCACCCTGATCTCTTTGATCGTCGTGACGTCCGCTTTAGCTGCACTTCCGTTCGCCCCTTTGAAGCCTCAGGGACGAACGGGTTCTGGTGGCTTCCAAAACTCCTTTTTGATGAGGGTCTCGTTTGTGGACAAACATGGAGATGCCTTCCAGAGAACATAGATCTCGGAGCGTGTGGAGAGAAGACCTGTTTGATTTTCAAACACTTTCTCCTTCGTCAACTTGTGTTTTCATTATGGAGGGGTCTTCAAGCCGTACACCAAGTTCCTGAACTACGTGATCCTGTATATACTGTCACAGCGGACAATACTGCTTTCGAGGTGGATGGAGAGTGTAGAATTCTACCTCTGAAGCAGTCAAATATTGCAGAGAGGGTTTCACCAACAAGTATTCAATATCCTGGATTTGTGTACTCGGCATTTATGCTACCGGTGAGTATTTTTGACAATTTAAAAACCAGTAGTGAGTTCCCAGAAGGCACTTCAACCTCAAAACCCGTCAGTACGGCTGAATCACACTAGGGCAGCTTGCTTCACTTTTTCATTGGCACTAGAATGTTGACTACCCGGGCTCTCCCTTATTCCGTAATGAGATCCAGACTACAATGAAGGACGAAACGAGCCAACGGCAGCTTTTGAGTCACGTTGCACGTGCCAAATGCTAACAGGGATGACCGCTTTGCTATAAGTTAGAAGTCACTACGGCCAATATTATCATTGACAGGTATGCTGTTACCTTGGCAACGCTAACACAATTCCTACTTGTTATTGCGGTCAAGTATTCCACCCGTGCCTGCGTCTGATGTTTTGTGTCGGTGTAGTTATTAGCAAATTTGTCGTTCCATCCGCTCTGTTGTGCCCATGGATCATATCGTTTCACCGCCCTTTTTAACAGCGGTGACTGATCAGGTTCTTTCACTATAGATAATGCCATGGTTATCACTGATCGTGGTGGTAGCTTCTTTTGAGCCTAATGGAATCTTAACAACTTGTATTTTACTTCCCTGCTTAGGGTTACGTGCGTCCTCTGCGCTTGTACTGCTCCCAGCCGAATATCCTGCCAGAGTCGAAGCTTATTTGGAAACCCTACTCTGCTCCACCGGTACCTCCGTCCCTCTTCCTCGTTTCACCAGGCTGTCTGATTGCGGATTCCGGGAAATTGAAGGAACTGGATCGCCTTCTAGCAAAACTCAAGCCAGAGGGCCATCGTGTGCTTCTTTACTCACAGATGACAAAAATGATCGACTTATTGGAGGTAAGTTTCTCTACGTCTGCACTACTTTGAAGCTCACGTTCCCACCCATCAGGGCATTTTGAATGGGTTTTTTCAGGCGACTTTCGTTCTGAATTAGCGATTCACAATACTGGTTATTCCTGTAGATTCCATAAACCGCTCCAACAGTGGAGTGTTGGTGGCATAGGTTTTATGTGCTGGGTTCCATGCCATCGTCTTGGAGACTGCATCTTCTTGTCCCACAGGAGTTGATGCTCTACCGCAGTTACGCCTACCTTCGTCTCGACGGCTCATCCCGACTTTCCGATCGTCGAGATATGGTGGCACAGTGGCAGACAGACTCCCGATGGTTCGTCTTCCTCCTCTCCACCCGCGCCGGTGGATTGGGCATTAATCTCACTGCTGCGGACACTGTCATCTTCTATGACTCCGACTGGAATCCCACTGTTGACCAACAGGCCATGGATAGGGCGCATCGTCTGGGCCAAATAAAGCCGGTTCGTCTGGTTTTTACTTTATGCATACCGGTTCTTACCACGTTGGTTTGCCCATTCGTCTTCATTTCCAGCACCCTTCTGGTTCGATTATCACAAGTGTGGTATTTCTTAATCAGTGACTTGTTCCAGGTACCTGTGGCACTAATAAATATTCCGTAGACCGATTCCCTGACAGGACTCAGCCTGTATTGCCGTGACTCGACTGTATTACAGATCACCGTATACCGCCTAATCTCCAAGTCCACAGTTGAGGGCCGCATGCTCCAGAGGGCAGAGGAGAAACGTGCAATGCAGCGAATGGTAATCGCTGGCGATTCCTCCTCAACCAACGCTACTGGTGGTGGGGCCGACTCTCTTATCCGACCTGATCGGGGGGATCAAAACAAGATGACACAGTCGGAAATGGTCTCCCTCCTACTGGACGATGAGGAATTGGCCAAGAGGTGAGTTTGAACTCATATTGACCAGTTTCATTTCTAATCGACCCAAAGTGCCTTGAATCGTCACTTATTGAAGGCAATCTTGTTAACCTTATCTATTAGGATATTTTTTCTGGCAAAGAATCTTATCCTTGTACTACTAGCAGTTTGAAATGCATATCTTGCCAAGAATATGGTGACTGGCATCGCACATCCATCTGAAGGCGGTAATCAAACTCACTCATGCAACGTTCAAGTCGTTCTCGTAGCAGCTTGTGGTATTTATAG
The DNA here is from genome assembly GCA_023375655.1 of Taenia crassiceps. Classification (NCBI taxonomy): domain Eukaryota; kingdom Metazoa; phylum Platyhelminthes; class Cestoda; order Cyclophyllidea; family Taeniidae; genus Taenia; species Taenia crassiceps. The sequence goes on from JAKROA010000011.1 coordinate 1,396,666, forward strand.
TTCCTAAAAAGGTTTCACCACTGGCTACTTCGTTAAGGACCTTGAATACCAGCATAGATGAGCCCGTTCCATGTTAAGTCGATTGAATTATACAACAGTTTCCCAGGTGTTAAATGGTGCTACTCACCCACTTGTTACTCATAAATCAGTTGATGGGTCCTCGAGGCGATATCAGTTGAAAATCCTTTAAATGCCTTGCAAGATTGATACCAAGACTCCTTTCTCATTCCCCTAGGCTAGCACAAAGAAGGCGTAACCAACCGCTTCGAGGCAGGCCACCAACGAATAAGAAAGTGGAGCCGGTTGCCGCCGCTGACGGTGGAGAAACGACCCAGACCTTTGTTACGCCCTCTGTCGACTCTATTTTGAACCGAAAAAGGATGGCTGCTTGGGCGGAACGGGTGAGATACCAACAAAGAAGCATAGAGCCGGATGGAGTTTAACTTACCCCTAACCACTCCTCTTCCTATTATTTTAGTCGAGAGGTCGTTTGAAGAAGCCGAGATTCACAGAGTGATATCCTGTTATCACCCATCTCACTCCCCGCCTAAACTTTGTGTACATGTCTTTCTCCCCCTTCCTCTTGTCAAAAATTGCAAGAACATGAAAGATTTCTCTTGATTACAGTATTTGTACATGAAAGTGGGGAGGGGGAAAGAGTCGCATGCTATGCAAAGGGGATTCCCTCCCTTCGAAAAGCGAGCAGTAGCCGCAGTAAATCGTCTTCATCCATGGACCTAGCTCTCGATGATTCAAATCCCGATTTCTGAAGAATCTGACGTACCTTGGTACGCATTGCTTCCAAGCCCGTTGAACCCTCTTCAGCGATTTCTGCAGGGTCAGGAGAAGGTGGTTCACCCGAGTTCTCATGCTGTTTCTGGAGGAGTGAAAGGTAGTTTTTACGAAGGGAGGCTGTAATCGCATCACTTTTGAGATTTGACGCAATGGTCTTGTTCTTCCGGTGAAAAACTAGACGCAGGAGGCCGTCCCATTCGGCGAAAGAAACTGGTGGTTTGGGATGACGAGGCTCGATCCGAATAACAGAAGAATCGACACGGGGTGGTGGCTTGAAACTATTTCGACTGACCTAGAGTGTTAATTTGGGGTAAAAACGAACGTACTTTAATTAACTGGGCCATTTTAAAGTGGAACTGGGCATTGGCTGAAAGACGACAGTAGATTTTTGAACCAGACTGAGCTAGAAGCCGATCAGCAAATTCTTTCTGCAGCATCACAACGGCGGCACGATAATGATGTTCTACGGTTATAAGACGGCCAATGAAGGGAGACGAGATTTGATAGGGTAAGTTTGCGACACACAAGTCAAACCTAGGCCATCCTTTCGCCTTGATTACATCCCCAACTGTAATCTCAAGCTTCTTGCGGTAAGGCCTGTCAAAAAACCTTTCTTATACAAATTTGATGACAAGAAAAAAAGAGCACATAATGAACGTCTCACTCACGTGTTTTGGACCCGCTTCTGAAGCTCAGCAACCATCCTAGGATCCAATTCAAAGGCACAGACTTTCGTGGCTTTTTCTAACAGCTTCATTGTGAGATTCCCAGTCCCAGAACCGATTTCGAGAACTGTGTCAGTAGACTTTACGCCTGCTTTATCGATGATGCTTTGAACGAGAAGTGGATTTTTGAGAATATGCTGACCCTTATCACGTTGGAAACGAATCCCTCCCGCCTTTATCGCCAGAGCATTCTTACTCTTTTTTGAGGACGGCTTCATGCTAGCAAAACAAAAGCCACACGTGGAAACCGATAAGCTCAAACAAGGAATCGACTGACTAAATATATCCACAAAGAGCCAGCACTAAGGATAAATTTATCGCATTGGTGCAGGAAATATACTGTTTGCGAAGTCGTTTGATAAATGTTACGAGACACATTCGCAATGAAAAACAAGTTATCCGACTACATGGGAAGTTGGTAAGGATTTTGTACCCCTGCTAGGCATAATCCTAAGTTTACCTGCATTTCCTTGCGATTACCTGAGTTAGCCCAAGCTAACTGGAGTAAAAAGAAGTAAAGCATTCGAAGATTTTGATCAACAGGCTCGAATTTTGCGTTGGCGAAATTTATTGCAACTTTAAAGTGGTAAAGTTCGTCTAGTGTTACAAAATTTTGAATGTATTAGATTATGAAGTCAAAATATATGATGAAATAGATGTCGAGTTCTTCTTATCAGCTGTATCGTACTGCGGGGTTGCCAAGCTGAAAAACGCACGACAAGCCTCGTGATATTTGCATAATTTTGTAATCTTTGTCAGCTCTTTCCAATCTGTCAGATAGCCACCTCCAAAGCCATGCCAGTAGCTTCAATATCTTCTTTTTACAGAGTTTACGTATCCTTTTTTAGTATTGTGCCCTCTCTTGTCACCACAGAATTCTTATGCGGCAGGATATTGTAGCACTCAACTGATAGAATATTGGTTTGTAAATTTCAGCTAACACTTTTATTTAAACTGGTGGCTGTGAATAAAGTGCGCATAAAAGAGTTTCGTAGAACCAAAGACCTTTCCGACATGTCACGAAACCATTTTTGTTTAAGCTGGCTATAGCCGTAGGATCGTTTGTGACTGTAGACCTGTTTTGGGAATCGGCTTGTGTAGGGCTTGGCTTCTAGTTATTCGTTTGAAATTTCGTGAAGATGATTCAAGGGCTGTTAAGAAGTGCCGCGACTACTTCCCGGTTTATTGTGGTATGTGGGGTGTCTGTATTCGTCATTGCCTAGGCTCAGCCGAAACGTTTTTTGAGGATTCATGAGTACAGCGCTATGCGTCTCTTGGAAAAGGCCAAGATTGCTGTGCCTACTTTTCGTATTGCGACAAACATGGAGGAAGCCTCGAAGGCTGCTGATGAAATTAGTTCGTTCTTTTTCATTCATGATTTCCTTTATAGTCAAGTTCTCCAAGAGTCCAGATCTCGTTATCAAAGCTCAGGTTCTTGCCGGCGGTCGCGGAAAGGGTGTTTGGGATAGTGGTTTGAGGGGTGGTGTAAAAATAACATACAGGTATTTCTTCATTCCGGTTTTGTAGTAGTGTGGTATTTGTATGCATCAAACATGCCTATTTTTACACTTTGCAGCAAGGATGAGGCTCTCGATGTCTCTAGGCGCATGCTCGGTCACCGAATTTACACAAAACAAACCGGTGAAGCTGGTACAGTTTGCTCAGCTGTGGGCATCGTTGAGCGCAAATATCTCCACCGGGAATTTTACTTCGCCATCGCCCTTGACCGTGCATCTGCTGGTCCGGTTATTATAGCCAGCTCTCAGGGTGGTGTCAATATTGAACAAGTTGCGGCTGAAACGCCCGAAGCTATCATTAAGGTAAGGCGTGCATAAAGTACTATAGCATTAGTTGACTTATTAATAATCCATGATTATAGTCTTCTTAATTTTATGGTGCAAACCAATCCGACCTATTTTTTGGAACTTCAAGTGCGAGGATGTGCTCTACTAGTAGGGCATGTATCGTCCCATTCTCCTCCTAGATTCCCATCGATATCGTGGATGGTCTGTCCATGGAAACAGCCAAGAGGCTAGCAGCCGATATGGGCTTCAACTCGGCTGAGACTCAACAACAAGCTGCCGATATTTTCACAAAACTATACAAGCTTTTCGCTGATACTGATGCCACACTGGTGGAGATAAACCCAATGGCTGAAGACAATGTTGGCAAAGGCGAGTTGATTATCGTCCTGCCTAGTTGCTTTGGTTTTTTATGTTGCTTATTTTTCACATCTCTCTTGCGTACTAGTTCTCTGCATGGATTGCAAAATGACCTTTGATGACAACGCAGAGAAAAAGCAGCCGGAGATCTTTGCGCTTCGAGATTGGTCGCAAATGGATGAGCGAGACGTGCGAGCAGCGAATGCCGATCTCAACTATATTGGTCTTGATGGCAGTATCGGTTGTCTTGGTACGCAAGTTTATTCGATCGGATTGGAATAGGTAATGGGGTTTTGTTTTTCCTTCAAAATTCACAATCACGCTTTATTGTATGCGCGTGTTTCGATTCACTTACAGTTGAGGGAATGGTTCAAATTTTTTTTCGACCCTCTTCCATGCTTACAGCATGTTATTATTGAGATTCCGTAATTGTTTTGATGTTTCATTTCTTGCATTGTCAAAATGAGATTTCTGATCGTTTTCTACGGTAGGCGGTAGACAGAAACTCAAGACTGAACCTAGTTTCTCCTGCTCCTGAGTCTTAGAATTCTCAATAACCGCATGGTCATGTGTTGATGAATTGGTTACTTTTCAGAAATGGTGTAGGATTGCGAAAAGGTGTTTCTCTATTCGAAAGTTCTTTAGCAGTTCCCTTTTAGTTCCCGTCATTGTTACATATTTATCTTGGAGGGCATTGTTAACTTTTCCTATTGTGGATGATGAGTGAAGGCCATGGAGGAACCATGGCTTTGTATAGAGATTTTGTCCTTCGATAGGTTGTTTCGATTGAAAATTCGTCGATTTCCTAGATTTGAAATGTTCTTCATTTTTAGATGGATTTTGGGTGGGCCCCCCTCGTTTGAGTAACTGCTTTGTTACACTACAAAATAGACAAAGTTCACGATCCTTTGATCAATCGGTGTGGTATTAAGCTTATACTGAATAACGGATTTATCATAGTCTGTCAATTTACCTTGTCCCTAAGGTATCCCATTCCTGTTAGAAAGGTTTCTTCTTATCTTGGTGCAAATGTTCTAGTTGTTTACTCATTCTCCATTGTAGTGCCATCAACGAATTCCTGAGCTTGAATGTTTACGACAGACGTTAGCTTAGCATGCTCGTACTCTTCAGGTGCATCTACCTTATTCTGTGGTACACCCAAGGACCTTGGGTCGATGTTTTGGTTAGCGGCAGCGGTATTCATTGGTTGAAATCCGCAGCGGCACTATGTCTTGGCCTATCATTTAGCGACTTTGGTTTAGTTACCTCTTCAATTCTTTGGTCCGCCTAATAACCAATTTCGGCACATTTTTGGGAGCTTAGTGCCTTCTCCATTCCAATTCAATTAACCTTCATTACACGTAAAAGGCTAGGGTTTTTCTTCACTGCGGTTCGTTATTAACTCACTTGCCTTGACAGCGCAGTTCGATCTGCCGTTTGGCATGGCTTACAGGGTTAGGTAACAATGTACTCTGCAGAGGTTACGGGTGACCAAAGCGGTGCACACGTAGCCTACGTATACAGGCACACTATTTTGCTGAAGCGCTTGTCCTTCAGATCAGAATGCCTCAGCCATCGCATCCTGAAAAGCAGCCGTTTAATTCCCTTAAGCTTACAAGTTTATCCTATGGATGATTGCATTTGGTATTGAGCAAATTTATGATTAGATTATGTTATGCTTCGAGGTTAAGAACCTGCTCTGTGCAGCAAATTATGGCTACATTTCTCTCTTCCTAACAGTGAATGGCGCCGGTTTGGCCATGGCGACCATGGATATCATCAAGTTGCACGGTGGCTCACCCGCCAATTTCCTAGACGTGGGTGGTGCCGCAACGGCGTCGCAGGTGAACGAGGCCTTCCGTCTTATCACCTCCGATCCCAAGGTGCACGCAATTCTCGTCAACATCTTCGGTGGCATTATGCGCTGTGATGTCATCGCGCAGGGCATCGTTGCTGCCGCCTCTGAACTCAATATCAAGGTGCCTGTGGTGGTGCGTCTGCAGGGTGAGTGATGTCGACGTTGGAGTGGACGCTCCTGACAATGGCTTCACCATACGCTATCAATCTCAGGATGTAATCAAAGAGGATTTAAAACTTCCGCTGCACAGTCAACTATTCTTAGCAGAAGGCTTAGTTTAAGTAACTGAGAATTGGTGTGAGTAAATTTGGTGGTTTTGTTGTTTCACCATTGTGAAAAGCAAATTATTCTCCGCCAAAAGGCAGTCGTGTTTATGGCTACTCGCGAGGCAGGAACGTTACTTCGAATGGTGAGGGCCATTGCCAAAGCCTAAACGATTGCCTGCATTTGTCTCAAGTCCGAAGCCATTGTTACGCATTCACAGACTCATTTTTTGTACCCATACTTAACTTATTATGCTTCAAGATCGGTAGTAATTGCTAGAGATCGACGAGGTTGGAAATGCCTTTTGCAGCAAGTCACTTCGCCTTCAGCGATACGCTGAGGGTGTTACCCTTTCATGACATTCTGATCGCCCAACTGCGTACCATTTTTTGCTTTACTTGAGTTTAGATTGTTGCTGTTGCCGATGTAGCGCTTTAGGTCCGCCCTAAAGCTACGGTATGACATACGGTTTTGAATGTTGCTTTATGCGGTGCATGGGAGAATTGCAGGTTGGAGTGGCTCTTCTGTTTTACCCCACCGCCCCCAACTTTGCTCGATCGCCCGTTTTCCTGCCTTTCAGGCACTCGAGTTGATGATGCAAAGGCCATTATCGAGAGCAGTGGGCTGAAGATTCTCGCTTGCGATAATTTGGATGAGGCCGCAAATATGGTATGTTTGAGAGAGCCTCTTCTCTTAGGCAAACACATATGCGTCGTTATAGGGACCTTTCGTGGCACAATTAATTTTCATTTCTGTGCTCGTGTGCGAAGCCCTACTTACGTTAGAAAGAGAAGTGAGTGGGGTGCTTCCAGTCCAAAATGTAAAAGAATGCCACTTGTCGGTAAACCCACTTTCCCCCATTTCTGGTGACTGCAATGCATTCGCTTGTCTTGCCTCTGGCTCACATATTCACACAAACCACTTCCTGGTCTACTTCTGTTAGATGAGGAGCTTTTGATTAAAAGCTGCCCTTCAGCTGTTCGTGCGATGCACTATTCCTCTCGCTTGGTTCGTTGTCACCTTGTCACTCGGTGCAGGTTTCTTTTTTCGCCTCGTGGTAAAAGCTGGCCTGACGCACTGACGTCACCACAAGCCTCACTAGACATGATTTTAGCTTCAAATATTCCATCGGATGGTTACGGCAATTCGACTGGTCTCTGGACCTATAGGTTGATGAAGAGCTAAACATTTTGCACTATTCCACACAGAATTTGAACGCAGCTCCACCCACCCTTGGGTCCGCTTCATCTCGCTTCTGCCCGATCTGTTTGGGCTACAAATCAGGCATGTCACTTGCCTCATAGTCATGAGGTGCTGTCGTGCGTCCTGCAGCCCCCCCCCCCCCACATGGGTTGGTTTCTGCCCTGATGCAGTGGATTTGCTACGTATTGACCTCCTTGATAGCATTGTTTGTTTACCCAAAAACAATGCAATTGTCTTTTCGTTCATGGCTTAAGCTTAGAGTACTCCCATCCTGTGCACACACACGGGTTTATTGACATTCCTTGTGTGCTTAAATGCGCGAGAAGTGAGGTGGTGCGGGCGGCGAGCCTCTGTATGCAGGAGAGGCTCACACCTAATGCCCTGCTGCATTAACGGCTTTCTCCATCCTGACGCTCAATTACTTCACCAGGAGGTTAAACTAAGACGCTTGAGGTTTCTTGTCTTCCAATAGGAATTACATTGCTCTTTGACAGTATTGCTCGACTGGAAGCTGACTTCCCTTGTAGGTTGTGAAATTGGCTGATATCGTAGCCCTGGCTCGTCAGGCCGCCGTCGACGTGAAATTCGAGATGTTGGTGTAAGAAGTGCTGCGCTACACCATGGAGGGGAATGCACGCACCTCCCACCTTTCTACCATTGCGTCTGCCAGAACGCTACTGTTTCGCCAAAGCTGACGGTGTCAAAATTTGTACTACCTACATATCCCGGTCTTCATTGTGCCTACCCCGTTGCTTTTTTCTCCCCTCCCATCGCCCCTGTTTGGAGTAGTTAGAAGTGTGATATGTCAGATGTGAAAGACATGTAGATATATAACCTCCAACTTCTCCAACAATCCACCAAGGGCAATTGTTGGGTCATCGCGACGGCGAGACCCTATGGACACATGTGACTCAACTTTGGCGCTTAAACCTATTGCAGGACATGGCACAGGTCCGTCGCGATCCACTCCATTACTTGAATATTCTCACGTCCCGTCAAACCTAATCAGTGCTGGCGGAGATGGCTTCTTTGGAATGTGCACTCAAGTCAATGAGCCTGTAGCGGTCATAGCTTTGGGTGCCGACGATCAAACTGAGAAGCCTCGAGAATGACACTTTTTTCCAACAGTGGCAATGACTTGACTTGTACGTGGGTCGTTAACCGGAATTAGGGCTAGCCTGAGCCGAAAACACGGACAAGGATCCTCGATCTTGCTTTGAGTGGGGCTTGAAAGGCCAAAGGCACCAGTTCCGATTTCGAGGGAAATAAGACGGGGGCAGGGGTTCGGCGCCTGACCGGTACAAATGGCACCGAGACGTCCGTAATGGAAGCTCGAAAAGGCCGATGGTCTGGTTGTCTCGTTGTGCGAGATAAAACAATTTGAGAGGGTTCGTCGGTGCACTTCCAGATTATGGGGCCTTCATCCTGTTTGCCGAGGGAAAGGTAGTAACACCCTTTCCAGGCTTTCTCGTTCAACGACTAGAGGGCGATAACGAAACAGTGGCATAGACACAGCTATGGGTTCCAGTGCCAATAAAAAACTAGACGCGACCACAATTTCAGTCGGTGCTTCCAAAAGTTGGCTTGGGGTAAACCAGCGCTGACATTACCCCCTACGACCACTTACAGGAAAACTTCTGACAGGTACTCCATATTCAATACAGAGCTAAAAATCTGGTTCGGAACGAGCACGCTAAGCGACGAACGCCGAACCATCCAAACTTCTCGACGAATCTACTAATAAGAGCCAAATAAGGCCTCAAAGTATGTATACCTACGAATCTGAACACTTGAACACAACAAAGAGACCGATTAGGAAGTCCGAGAGCACAGTCGGCCCACAAACACAAACTTCCTTAGTCACAGAGATCAACTATTCCGAGGCCAAACTGATCATTCATAACGAAAACAAAGTCACCAGAATGACATCCGGCTCCCTAACCAGAACGCAATGGATGAATAACAACACTGACATAAGAGTAGACTCAAAACATAGAGAAGCAAGTTAAAGAAATAAGACTGAAAAGTAAAGCGACTCAAGGAGACAATTTATTCAAATAAAATAAATCTTGCAAACCCACTACAACCCAATGCAGATTTACTCAAACTACCTGCTCTAAACATACCATCCCACAGGTGTGCTCCTGATACCAAACAGGGTACGAAAGATACCTGACAAACAGAAACGGATCATCAAATGTGGTGAAAAATGTATTAGCAAGACATCGACGATGTCGAAGTGTACCTTTTTATAGAACAGCCCCCACAGGATGAACGCAAAAGGAGACATGTACATAGAATTGTAGGGTAGTAGATAACGGGAGCCTGCAGTTCGTTTGGAAGCCTTTGAGGGATCCTGGGAAACCAAATACAACTCCGCTTACCAACTTACGCTGAAGTGTGCGCACAACTAGCACAAAGTACCAAGATTCCAACAAAAATTTGGGAGTATGAAATGGACAGTTGTTGGTAAAAAGTCACGTCATCTAAATGGGTAGATAAGTGACTAGTGGAGGCTAGCCAGTACCGGATCCTCCAAATTTTCATAGGTCAGATCAGAGTCGAGCACAAAATTAAGGTCGGGCGAAAAGGAGGGCGAAACGCATTTTGGTCCACAACTGGGTGCAGAATCGGAAGAAGTAGGAATCGAGCTATACGAAGGTCTTTGTTCAAGCATAAAACACCTAGATCCAGAATTATTAAAATCAACAACGCCTTACCTTTCAGATAGGGCCTTTAATTCAACCTGTGACTCTTCATACAGCTTTTTGTAATGAAGGTAAGCATCTTTGAACATTTCCACTTGCAATTTCAATCTCCTCAGTTCCAACTTCTTAGCTTCGCGATACTGCCGAGCAGTGAGAGCTGCCACTGTTTCCTTCGTACTGGAGCAAGGAGCGCGAAGACTAAATATAAAAGAGGAGACAGAAATGCGCACTCACCTTCGCCGTGCTGCACACATTGCGAAAAATCAAGCAATGTCAGTAAAATGAATGAATTAAAAGAAGCAGTGGTCGAAATGCACACTGTATTCTATGGAATATATGCATAGGTAGCATAAAGTAATATGCAAAAAAAGTGATCAGACTTAAGAAAACAATATCCAAGCTCTAAAAAATGTCGTTTTGAGAAAATTAACTTTCACAATGCGGTTATTTAAAGCCTTAGCAAATTCTTTGACAGACCTTCATGCATTTAGACACATCTTCTATGTATGCAAAGGGTGCTATGAGATATACAAGCATAATATGTGAGACCTCTTTATGGGACCAAGAACAACTCCCATTCTAGAGCCAAACTTTTTAAATGATTCGTTCAACGCAATAACAGCCTTTTGAGCGTTGTCTTCATAATTATTATGTTTCTGAATGTCCATTACAGGACATTAATCTCATATTTTTGCCAACACATACAATGATAATACTGTAGCTTTTGGATTAGGTTGGCATAGACAATCATCCGCCAATTACCGCTTTCTTTTGACGAACTGCACAGTCGATGCTATAGCCACATATTAACTCGTGCTATTTTAAATTGAAGGTCGTTTCTTGCCGCCAGGTGAATTTAACGCAACCTTCCATAACCTAGCTGAAAATTCTATGAATATATGAAGAGGCGATTGCTCGAGCATATCAAACATTAGCTAGTATTAAATTATCACAATTTTAACAAGGTGTTTGCATTTGTGCATTCAACTCTCCCAACAAACACCCCATATATTTTGCAACGTTTTGTTAGATTGGGTCTATTCAGTCACTTACTTCGTTGTATATAACTTTTATAGATCTTTGTGCTTTCGAAATACTTTTTCAAAACAATTTTTTATTATTGCTTATTGTAATAATGACACTTTTCTAACATGCTCGCCCTCGCAATTTTTGACATTTTAATAATACCAAATTTTCACCTCTTTCCTAATTTTTTTTAGGAAGAACTATGGATGAAGATATTGATGAAGGGCGACCAAGTCTTTTACCTCGGATTTTCATTAACAATCTCGACACCTATGTGAGTGGTACTCTAGCGCAGGTAAGCACGGAACATCGGAAGTTGAAAGTATCTAGCATCTGGCTTCCTGTAACCCTGGCCAAGCCTTGGACGAGGAAGATGAAGTGGAAGAAGAAGATGAGGAAAGAATTGTAGAACCTGATCCACCTAAGAATCCTCAGCTTGCTGGCTATCGCATCGTGGGGACAATTTCTCATCCTAACGCTCCTACACCAACCTTCGTTGAGACCACTTTGAATGTAACCAATTGCGTTTTGTGTTATTTGTTTATTTATTTACTTATCATTTTTTATGCATATAAATTGATGCTAACCCGCTTGCTGCACCGTTCATTATTCCGACTGTTAAATAAGTTAATTTAATCACCCCGAACCCTAGTTTACTTATTTCTGGCTAAAGTAAAGATGTAATAATAAAAATTAATGGTAATTTGCACTGCATGTTTTTGCACTAATTCGAGGAAAGCATCATTACATTAACTACTTCATCAAATATTTATCTAATAGCAAACCAATTTCGTTTGCTGCTTTGTCAAATTGAGGTGCTACTTAAAAGATGTTTGTAAAGAAACTTATTACCGACCGCAACCCATTCTGTAGCACTCTTACCATTCCACATGGTATAAGTCAATTGGCATTTATGATAAGCTGCTGCGCTTTGAAAGACCTTTAAGCCACTGAATTTTATAAAATTATGGAGAAATTATTCATCATCAGTACTTAGTAAAACTTGAATCAGCTTTGAAAGTCAATACTTTAAAGCAGTGATTCTGAAGCAGAATATCCTGGTATTGACTCCTCTTTGGAATTACTAGAAGTTGAAAAATGAATAAGGTACACCCTGGGAAATATTTACCTTATCAGCCCCTCGCTACTTATATACCAATAAGTAGACGCGTGAACTGCTTATTGTGCATAAAAGTATGAAAGTCGGCGCGATTTCTACGAGCACCTATTTGAGTGCGACTGTGTGATCTACGACATTACGAGCGATGTGAGCCAGGCTGAGGAGGCACTATGGGTAGCCAAGTCGCTGGCCAATGATTACCAACGCATTGGGAAAAAGAAGGTTTTCATTCTGGTCACCCACCTGCTAAGCTGGCTTCGTTCAAAAACGGATGCCTCGGTAATTTGCCTGTTTGATTAATGCCTATTTTTACCACCTCTACGTTTATTTGTCACAAGAGGTTAAACCATTTGGTGGGGCAATTTTATGTGCGTTGGACCCTTTCTAGTTTTAAGCCTGGGACAAACATTTTAAATCGAGCAAACGTACCTGAATTAGTTGCTTATCCACGCATCAATTCGATAAGTTCGTCCCTTCTTTTCAATAACAGCATCTGATGGACACGTCCTTTTTACCCTGCACTCTTTGTAGGAAGGCAACCACCCAATGTACGACGAGGAAAATCACGCAAAGCGGACGCCGCATCCACTTTACAAACGCCAATTTGCAGCGGAGAGAATTATTTTTAATCTTGGAAAGAAGGTAGGCAGTTTAGTTCCAAGTTCGAATATGTAACAACTCCAGGACAAATTTGGGGTGAAGATTAAAAAATAGCCCTCAGCACTTTTCTGTCGTGAACCGCGTGTAAAAAATGACAAGATAGCTTTTGCATGACTAGCCATCAAACTTAACTGGAATAGCGATAAAATCCCTTCATTGTTTTCAATACACATCAACGATTTTCCAGCCGCCATGCTTTTATTAGCTTAGTGACGAAGGGAACTATGTTTTGTGATAACGTGCTTTCGATAGAACACATCACCTGCCAGCTTTCAAGTTCTGTGGTTTGATCTGAATTACAAACTTAAATAGGACGTAATCAGCTAGGAAGTTCTTCAACAAGTTATGCTCAATGTATAAGGTAATTATTCCTTTTTAGCACCGAAAACGACTTGTCACCTACGTTGTTGGCTGTGGAATTCCTTACGGTGGTCCCGAGGGCATATTTGAGCCCTTTTTCCTTGTACGTACGTGGAAGTTAGGGCGTAATTTTGATTGGACAACGTATTTGTCATTGTTGACCAATCACACACAAAGCATGGAAATACCCTTTGGCTATTGGTTAATTTTAAATCTCCATAAGCCATGCGCGACCACTGACGCGAGGTGACAGCTGTCGGCATACGCTTTTGTGGACAGCCTAGCATCCTAGTTCAAACTCGGCAACACTTTTATGTTGCTGGAGTTGATTTCCTCTCCTCTTCTTTTCAAACTAATTCCATAGTACTTGTGTCACACATATGAGACACTGGTGTCAATGGGACAACACTTTATGCCATAATTCCATTCCTGCTTTTCACAGTGGTTACTTATTTTTGCAATTCTTTTTTGGGATGTATCCTTATTTCCCCTAACCAAATTTTAACTAAACGTAGTAAAATGGACCAAATGGGTATTAAAAGTAGTGGTTTGCATGCAAAATAGTTGTGGCTTTGTTTTTATTTTAGAAAGCCTGGATGAATAGCCGTGAACTTGAGGTCTATGGAAACGGTGAAAACATCATTCCAACCATTCACATAAAAGATCTATCAAAGTGCGTTTCTGGCACAAAGTCTGTAGCATTCAAAGGATCAAAGCATCGTAAAAATCACCTTCAAAACACAAACCCACCTGGTATCTTTGAAGAAGCTAATCCAGTTACCTAGTTGATAATGTCATAAAAACAGAAAAGTTTTCTATTAATAGGCCAAAACGGCAGCACTCTTAAGTTGGCACCAAGGTGATCGGACGTTCGCGAGGCTGATGGCTTGTGTCAGCTTCTTCGAGTCCGATTTCCGTGTAGCACACCTTATAGTGGCTCTAGTGGATTCGCTTCCGACGGATGTGGGTGCCCTCATTGCTTACCGAGCTTGAGTTAATTCAAAGGCATGAAATGCATAATTTTATTGTTCACTTGAAACACAAACAAATGATTGTACTGTTGCTTCTCTACTCACTGTTTAAGCAGCCGCAGAACACCCAACTTTTTTTTTAATGTATATTGCATAGTTTTTTTTCTCAAGCTTGACATTGTACTTGTCGACTGAAGTGCCGTTATAACTGCTTAGCATTTCAAAAGTAACCTCGTGGCTACTTCATTATTTCCGAGTGGTGTAGGATTTCCTACTGTTGCATACTTGACGCCTCCGCGTGAAGAAATTGTCCTTTTCCTTTCCATTTTGGATCTGTGAATAGGTCACGCATTCCTTCCTTCATGTGTGATGCATAACAGAACCTTCTTTTTCTCCAAAGTAGACTTTTGTGCTATTTTCTTGCCAGGAGCCAGGACGAAGGCGTAACGCAATCCATCTACTTGTTGTTTCTCTCACCTTTACAGTTCCTAGAAGACTGCAATATATTGGCCAAAGCAAAGTCATTTCTCATTGTTTGACTTTTTGCTAAAGTTTCCCTTTTCTACAGCTATTTTCACCAATAAGATGGGAAAAAGACCCTCAGAGTGCTTTTGTGAATAGGCGCGGAGTGTCGCAGGAGTTAATCATCGAATTGACCTCTTTAGAATTGTACAAGCGGTGTTCGAGGAATCGCCCGGATCGCGCTACATCGTTGCGAAGGATCACAGTGTGTCTACATTGGGCGAGGTCATCACCGTAAGTGACCATCGGTAACAATAGCTCATTTGACAACGTTGAAGTTAATCTTGTATTCACTCCAGTCGCCTTTGTGTATTGAAGGAAGAGTGCGAGGCGGCATTTCAAAAAGACGGTATGGAGACTTTGAAGCAGTCGTGCCTGCAGATTGGGAAATGTACGTAGCTAAAATGGACTGATTGGTGATTCGATTCCCGAGGTGTGGGTGGACAGATTGAGGGATGGATGCGGAATTGATAGACGGAGAAATAGATGGGTATGAAGTAGGTGAATGGGTGAATACGAACCCGACGAACAGATGGATATGAGATTGTTGTCTAAAGGAATGGATGGAAGGGAAAATGAGTGGAAGGTTAAGTGGATTTGGAGGGGATGGAGGGACAGATGGATGCAGAATGCTTGGGCTAGTGAATAGATTTGGAGTGGAGGGATGGAGAGACAACTGTGCAATCGCTGGAGGAGGGAGGAGCAGACATGGAATGGATGAAAGGACAGGTGGATACTGGACGGTTGGATTGGTGAGTGGATTTGGAGTGAATGAAGGAATGCAGAGTCGGTGATTGAGTGGATGAATGAATGAAAGGCTGAAGGACGGAAGGATGGATGGAAACTGATAATCAAATGAACGAATGGGTGATGGGCGAAAGATTCCACGATGATTAGACAAAATTAATGAACGACAAAGCAAAAGCCTCACCACGACAGTAAAATGGAGTCCTTGACCTTTGATTGACATCCTTACGCCACAACAGACAATGCAATGGCGACTTCCATTTCAGTCCTCAAAATTCGCGCACGAAGAACTTGTTCCAATCACTTTGCCTCCTTTTATCTACCCTTTAGGCCATTTCCAAAGTATTCGGCACAGGTGAAATCAGACACTTGAGTGACACCGAACTCCTTCGTGTCACTCAAACTCCCGTAAGTCTCCTTCTCTTCCTCCCATCAAGGCTTATTTCTATCAAAACAAAACCCTTTTAGCCGTAAATTACTTTGTTTAAATTTTCCTCCTAGCGAGTGCACGTCGACCAACTGATGATGGACATGATAATCAACACACCGACTCTGGACGAGGAATTGGCGATTCCTTGGAGGTGTGAAGGTGGAATAATTGACAACATTGAAAAACTGGCTCAGGAATACGTCAAGGCTAAGAACTTCAAGGTATGCATAGTTCACCGCCCACCGTCATTGATGGAGGACGGTGTCTCATCTCACCTCGTCCACATTCCACTCTTGATTGTCAACAGCGAGACGGTCGTGAGGTAGAAGCGAAGGGTCGGTCTCAAACATTCCACCACTTTGCAGCCTTACTTAAACCGATTCCTGTTGTCGACGATCTGACCCTTTCCATGGCTGAAGTAGTCCCGTCTTGGCTTGGTGCAGTTCTGCTTTTGCACTTATGGCTTGTTCCCCCATTCTAGGATGCTTTCTTTACTCCACCAGCCTCTTCGAATATGCATCCTGGGACCGCCATTTGTTGGCAAGACGACATATGCCATTGCTTTGGCCCGATACTACGGCCTGCACTACATCCACGTCACTCCAGTTCTCTACGAGGCATACATGCGTCTAGTAAGTGATATTTATCCACCAGCTTCAAGAAGAACAGTTGTCTTGCTACTTCCATGCCATCCTATCATCTCCAAGTCGTAGCCTCCTCATTGAAACATGCAGAAGGGTAAAATTGACGGAGTTAACAGTTTTCACTACTCCACTTCAATGGGATATTCACCTCATAGGTCCAATTATTGGCCATGCTGTCGAAGGTCATGCCAGAAATTGTAATTGTAATTGTCTAGCCACAGTATCCTCTGTCACCAACAAGTCTTGTTCTCTGCCACCTCTCAGAGAACTCCAATAAAGGCACTGGAGCAGCTGAGGCATATAGAGGAGTTGGAAAAGAAGGCGCATCGTATGAAGGCAGAGGGAGAGAAGTCTCGACAACCACTACCACCGCCACCGCCACCGCCACAGCCTCTACTCGCCACAGCGACTTCACAAGACGTTCCTGACGATCAACTGAGTGTAGGGACCATTCCTCCAAGTGATGGAGTCATCCCTACTGACATTGTGGAACCCACCGTCTCACGCTCCTTACTTCCAACTGCCTCTGCCACAGAGGCCTCGGAAGTGCCACAAGAGGGTGAGTCAAGGTCGCACTGAAGGCGTAGGGGCAGTAGTGATGGAACTTCATAGTGCATAAACTCTTTTTTGGCCTCTCAGATACCTCGATTTCGTCAGAAGTAGGCCTGATAGAATCCTTGCCAGAGGAGGTGCAGCATCGGTACCCCTTCTGTCCTCCTCTGAAGTGGGCCAACAAGCGGGAGTTGGAGGAGATGGCAAAAAAAAGCCGCACAAGAGTTGAAGGAATTTGTGGATGGAATGATTGATGACTATCATGCCAAAGATTACATTGTAACCAAGTAGGTGAACAAAGGTAGTCTTTAAAGCTGAAATTCCTTTTTTTTTGCTAATTTTGTCTGCTGAGTAGCGAGAGGCATTCTGGAGGTTTGAGTGTGTCCCGTTGGTAAAGCCTGGCGCATTTGTAGGTACCTTCGGCAAAAGTTGCTCTCGAAACCGTGCCGCAATCAGGGATTCGTCTTGGATGGCTATCCCAACACCTTTAGTCAAGCCGATGCATTGTTTGCAAGTAAGACGACAGTGTTGTGTTGCGGTGTTCGGTTAACCTGCCCGGTGTTTATCCACGAATCTGAATTTGCCTTCATTGAGTTTAACAAGACAATGCTAAAGACGGTGACGCACTCCTCCAAAAAGAGTTGACGAAGCAGTGGATGAGAACTGTCGATGAGACTGAAGACGCTGTTAAATGAGCAGCAGCAGAGCTGGATACAACCTGTTCTGCTCGCTTCATCCATTCTTCTAGCTCAAATCTATCCATTCATTCAACCCTTCGGTACATATTTTATCCCAAATCCCACAATCCACCCATCCATCCACTTCGTATTCACTTACCCGTGCCTTGCGCATCAATCCATCCATCCAATCATCGCGGAACCATTGAGTATCCTCGTGTTCCGAACCCATCCATCCACTTGTCAGTCTCGCACTCCGTATCCCGAAAGAGGCCGAACCGGTGCAACTGACAGTTGTGTCGCGGACTTTCGAGGTGCTGTTGACAGGACATTTTACTGCCTTGATGAGAAAAGCTAAAGAGAGTGACGCTGCCTACATGGATCAGTTGGGCTGGTTCCACTAGACAGCCATTAACTCTTGAATAGGTTAACCTCACAGGTGATACAGAATTGAATGATGTCGAATGCGTGCGCAATGATCAAAAAGATGCCGGTGATTTTTAATGAAGGCCAGAATTGAAGGCAGCCTGATCTAAAGAAGGCTGAAGCACTCTGACAGGTCTTATTCCGCAGTGGTAAACGAAGGCAATGATTGAATACGTTGCAATGTCGCGTTATACGTTCCGCTGCATTACGTGCATTTAACACTCCAATTAGACACATTCATCCATCTATACAGCGCACACCCCTCAATCCATCAATTTATCCTGTATCCATCCCGTATCCATCCATCCCGTATCCATCCATCCATCCATCCCGTATCCATCCATCCATCCCGTATCCATCCATCCATCCCGTATCCATCCATCCATCCATCCCGTATCCATCCATCCATCCATCCATCCATCCATCCATCCATCCATCCATCCATCCATCCATCCATCCATCCATCCATCCATCCCGTATCCATCCATCCATCCTGTATCCATCCATCCATCCCGTATCCATCCATCCATCCCGTATCCATCCATCCATCCATCCCGTATCCATCCCGTATCCATCCATCCATCCATCCCGTATCCATCCATCCATCCATCCCGTATCCATCCATCCATCCCGTATCCATCCATCCATCCCGTATCCATCCATCCCGTATCCATCCCGTATCCATCCATCCATCCATCCCGTATCCATCCATCCCGTATCCATCCCGTATCCATCCATCCATCCATCCATCCATCCATCCATCCATCCTGTATCCATCCATCCATCCCGTATCCATCCATCCATCCATCCATCCATCCATCCATCCATCCATCCATCCATCCATCCCGTATCCATCCATCCATCCCGTATCCATCCATCCATCCATCCCGTATCCATCCATCCATCCTGTATCCATCCATCCATCCCGTATCCATCCATCCATCCATCCCGTATCCATCCATCCATCCCGTATCCATCCATCCATCCCGTATCCATCCATCCATCCCGTATCCATCCATCCATCCCGTATCCATCCATCCATCCCGTATCCATCCATCCATCCATCCATCCATCCATCCATCCATCCATCCATCCATCCATCCATCCATCCATCCATCCATCCATCCATCCATCCATCCATCCATCCACCCATTCACCCATTCATATATCCTTTCACTTTTCTCGCATCCATGTATCCCTCTATCCTGCATCCCAACATCTTGCCTTCATCTCTCAGTTCTTTTCGTATGCCTCCATTCATTCATTCATTCATTCATTCATTCATTCATTCATTCATTCATTCGCCTTCTTTTTTCTACTTCTCAATGCCAAACAATTTGTAACTTACACTAACTATCACTTTATCAATTTCACATACAAACTGGTTTCCTCTTCTGATTTTAGAATGCAGAATTTAACCAAGCTTTTAGCAAAAATTTTTAGTAAGTCTATTTTTTCAAACTCATACCTTCTCTTTAGATCCAAGCGATAAGGAAAGGGACCCTTGTCATCCCACATACGATCCCCTAGTATCGCCACATCACGTGATCTATCTGGAGGGCAGCAACGCTCTTGTAACGCATCGCTATAGGACAATGCTGGAAGAGGAGGGACTCACTTTGGACAAAATTGACGACTACGCAGATCCGGACGGCATGACGCTGAATATCGAGGAGGAAGTGAATCGTAGGCGATTAGCGCAAGGACATAAAAAGTTGACAACCGCCGTAAGTTCCGGTGACTGGTCAAATTCTGCGTCTTGAATTTGTTTGAAATTTATCCATCTGTCCATTGAAGGTCGAAAGAGAAGATGAGAAAAAGGAGGAAGGAAAGCAAGACATTGATTTGAAGATAACTTGGGTAAAGCCCCCTGAGACACCGGAGAGGAGGTTGAGGCGACGTTTGGAATACCACAGATCTGTAATGGCGCCAAAAGAAGCTGAGAATATTGTTGAAAAAACCTTTGAACCATACAGCTACTGTGAGTTTGTACTATCAAGTTGTTTACTTCTTCCTGATCTACCTCCTGACCAGCTTTCGCCAATCCCAGAGCATCTGGACGATGGTGAATTCCACTTTGAACTTTAAGCACACCCTTACCAATCTCTATGATGTCGATCAACGACCTTTTAGTGGTAACAGAGAATGAGCCAACGATGATAGATGCGGAACTATGGCCGAGGAAGCCTCTAGCCAAAGCCGAGTTGGATCCACTGGAGCAGAATGTTCTCACCTACTTTGATCTGCGTGAACTCTGCCCTTTCACGGTGAATATGGATCGAGACAAGAGCCAGGTGAGAGTCCGCACAACAAAAGATATTTTAAGTAAACGCTGCCTTGTATGAATGCCCTTTCCTTAAAGCATCTCTATCCAGGAGGTCCACAAAAGTACACATTCAAGCAACTCTTGAAGAGGATATCGAAGTCCCCAACTGGAGACTTTGTGCGTCGAACACGAAGCCTCCTGGATGAGCAGGACGGAGACGAGAAATTTATTGAAAGCCTTCAGCGAGAGGCTGAGGACTTGAATGCATTCAATGCAAATCTCCGAAAAGAGGCAGCTAAAGTGTTGGATGAGAATGAGCGAATAATTTGGGTGAGTTCGTGCCCTGGCTGTTGGTTGCATGGCTAGCATGAGAGCATTTCCAGAACTTAATCGCGAAGATCTATTCATCCACACCACCACATCGACCATCGAGCGAGTTGAGCATGCTTTTGTTTTGAGGCCTCGTACAGCTCCTCTGCGGCCAAGCATCCAGCTTTTTTCGCTTTGAGTCAACCATAATCGGCAAGACTAGAGAGGGTGGCAGATCAGATGAAGGAAGGAGAAAAGGGAACTGGCAGCTGGTTGGGATGGACGTGTTAGCAATAGTCTCGGTATGAACGTTCATATGCACCTGTAAAGATACTCCTACTGCTGATTCAGCAGCTGGGTTTCCAATCAACCTCCAGTCAGCTCATTTCATTGATTACGTCCTCAGTTATATTGCAGGTGGGCGAGGTTAGAAACCACATTTCCCCACTCTATTAGGCAACCAATGACCCAGTATCAAATGAGGTTATGCTGTGGCCTGTTAATGCATCATTGCAACTACGAATACATTTCGGAACGACCCAACACGCCGAAATTCATACAAGTTATGCAAGAGTTATCCTTGTTTTTCCTCTCCGTAGCACCAATGGTTGATGCTTCTGAAGAAGGAGAACAAGGAACGTCAAATGGTTAAATCTATGGCACGCAGAAATTATCTCCTCAGATACGTTCTACCCAAGGTGTCCGAGTGTCTTGTAATCTACGGCCAACGAAGGCCCGCCGACCCTATAGACTTTCTGGTTAGTTAGAAAAACCTAAATCTGACCCTCAACTTAGGGTCACATATCTTATCAGCTACATTGCACTTTAAACTACCATTCACAAAATCAGATCTTTTGATTTGCCTAAAAGTACGCATTGGCTTGCCTCAGTCCATTTCAGTGGCAAAGCCCTACTAATAGACAGTTAGTAGGATGGACCCAAGAGGCTTGGAATAATAAGGGCACAACTTTTTACCTTTAGGCCGAATACATTCTCCGAGATGCTGGTGTGAACTACGATGGAATTGTTCGCTAAATTGGCATGCAGATACATCTCTTTATCACATTCACCCTCTTAATTAGTCCAAAGGGGCCCTCAAAAGGGTTCATAGTCATAAACTGTCACATTCAACGGCGCAGGGTGAAGGAGTAATCCGTTGCAGGTGCCTGCCCATCTAGGGCGCAGCATCTGTCCTGGTTCAGGCTCACCCTCATTATCATTGCTTCTTGTCTCAAAATCTAAAAGAGGTACTCCTGCGCAAATCACAAATCCCGCTTTGATTTAGTTACCCCGAACACGAAATAAAGACCTAAACCATGAAGCAGAACAGATGCAATAGGAGGTAAGAAGAAGGTAACGGCCGATCACTTAGTAAAAACCTAGTAATTTGATACATAAGTTGGACAGGGAAGAAGAGCGTACGTAGGAAGCAGAAAGGACCAGTATCGTTTGTTGGTATTAGAAAAAGGTAGCAGTAGTGGTGGTGCTGGCTAAGGGACAGGCAAATCAAAAATGCAGCTCTAAGACAAATGAGGAGGCGTGAGTCACATCATGAGGGAGGGTGGCCGACCCCGACCAATTAATGCCTGCGCCTGCAAGTCGCGGTGCAGGTTGCGGCTCAGAATAGAGCGCACGTCGGATACGAATCGCAGGGCATCCAACACGGGCAGTAAACAGAGGAGGGCAGTGTCTTGAGGATCTGAGAACCAAGACTGGATAGGGATCGCGTTATCTGCGAAAGGAAGAGGTGATATTTAAGCCTACTCTGTGGGACTATGTTTACGCAGGGATGAATTGTTGAGGAGTACCGGGAAACGACCGATAGGCTCCGGGGGAGTTGTCCAAAATGAAGATAGAAGAGAGGTCTGAGGAAACACGGGACAAGTCCTTGCAGTAGCTACCACTGTCGTAGAGGCAGTGCTGCCTGTAGAAACGGCGCTGAAAAATGTGGCGGCCGTTGTCAAGATGGTCTGCAATGCCTGCGCCGTAGATCTCCAGGCTAGCAGTGAAGATAACTAACTCGTACCATTGGCTGATCTGCGTGAGACAAAATGAACTGAAACCTTCTTGTACAAATGAGGCAGAACAATTCTAAGAGCAGCACTTAACATATAACACTGCTCTTACCAATGTAACAGAAATGAAGGAAACACTAAGGAAGCAGTGGACTAGAGTTGACGCTCACCAACTGCATGGATTAAAATAGAGCCATACCAGCGAAAAACCAACCTTAACACAAAAATCTTATATGCTGCTGGTTGCACGAAAAGGAATCACCTAGCAAATATCTGTGATAACTCAGGAAGCTTTCAAAAAGCTTCCGACATTTACTTTGGAGTACTATACTAAGAGATGTCTAAACAATGACTTCAATAAGACATATGACTGCAGTCTGAGTTCGATGCATCACCAAATGCATAATTTTGAGCAGCTATGAATAAGCAGGCGTACCTAGGACGTCATTTATAGGGCAGTCAGAAAGTGCAAATAAGATGTGGTGGTAAATGACTTACGATACTTAGGAAGTAGTCAACGTGTGGACGCTTGTGTACTGAGAATCGAACAGGATGATGGTCAACGTCCATCTTGAGCACGAAATCAGGTGGGGATCCTGAACCCGTTGTCTGGCGGGACATTCCATCAAGAACAGAATGGATCAAAGTCTCATCCAGATCAATCACCATAATTTTGCGCCTTTGAAGACCTGGTGCACAAAAAGGCGGAGGTAAACATTCGCTCCCTTCAAGATGCAAATAATGAATGCTATGAATAACTCACATAACTGCAGCTTTGAAATAGGGGAAAGGGGAATAACATGATATCGCACACTTTGATATTGCAATACCTGAACGTTTAGTTACGGAATCCCAACCTACAGATCTGGTTTGCTTCCGAAACTTGTAAGAGCAATGGCTTAGAATATACAAAGCAAGGGTTAAGGCCATCCGAATGTGATGAATGACCACATCTTTAGCCCGAAACCAGTATATTTGGAAAGATACACGGGGCATTGAAGGAAATATTTTAAAACAAGGACAGGATGTAATAAACAGAAAAGGGAGATACGATTCAGACTGCCAATACACAGGATCGCATAACGCGGGCGCCAAAGTATGGTTCAAATACCAGGCGACAGAATCGCCCGCGCTAAATAGTCGTTAGTCAAAAGCCTGTACCATATGCAACTCAGAAATATATAATGTTGTATTAGCTAAATAATTAAGATCTCCATATGGATGTGCTTTCTTTTAACCAGAATATTACCCATTAATTGTCAGAGAGAAAGGGCCAATCAAATGCTACTATTGTAACAAAGGGGCATTAACCATAAACTATTTTAAAAGTTTTAATACAAATCATCGAACAGTTGTGCTCAATCTCTAATGGTAGGCGCATGTGATGTATAGCACAATTTTCCCTTACAGAGAGGACAGTGGAATTGCCAAAAGAAATCAGTGGCGCGTCAATTAGGCATTTCGTCAGCTGCTCTGCAATTTAACGGCTAGCACGCCTTGTGTACGTGTTTCGCCTTTTCGTTTTCGGTCACATAGGTATCCGTCTATTGCCTGCATCATCTAACGCAATAAAAATGCCCAAAAAGTCAAAATTAAAAAAAGAGAAGAAAACGAGAATTTTCTACAATCGTCATTCATTAAGTAAAAATGGGTCGATTGATGTTTAGGCAGATAGTACATTATGATGTTTACAGTTACTTATCAACAAGAGTATGGAAAAAATCATTTTGTTCCATATGTTGCACTACATTAATACCCACTATCGCCGTTGCAAGGACCCCGATTATTTTTCGTTCGATCCCAATTACTATGCATCTATCACCCAGTTCCGGTTTCGGTCACTTGAGCGGCCATATTATACTACCCAGCCAAGGCTGGCCTTTGGGTCATGCTAACTGTTTCGGTCCCTCTGTTTGCTAAAAAAATATGTTCTCTGACCTATTGTTATGTCTTTTTTTGCCTTCAAGAAAACTTTGGGAAGCCAATTTGGTAACAGCGGAAAGCAAACCTAACGTTACAGGATTTCTGTTTGATTCTATGTCGCTTTTAAAACCGTAGCGTTGTAGGAAAAGAGCACGTGGCTTCAATAGGAGAATCTTTGACATCCTATAAAAGAAGGACTGAGAATGATGTCTGTCTCTTAAAGTCTTTCCCAATAGCGTATTCCTCGAGAAGGCTTAAAAAATGAAGAAAAACTACCCATTAATTACCTAAAGGTGTTTTATTTCAAGGATTCCCCTGTCACACCTACTTAAGGGGTCCGATGTTAATTGTCGGTAAAATCACTTACTCTACGACTCAGTTTTTAAACTAGACAGAACTGTAGCCAAAGTCAAATTACCCAGAGAGATTGATGACGTTATGATTAGGCGTCTTCTTAGTTTAATTTAAAAATTCAATGACAGGTACGGATGGCTCGTGGAATTTTCTTCCTGCGCTGATGTCCGACGCTCAAAAGGAGAGGAAGCCTGCGTATAACTTTCGAGTACTGCCTGTTTTGGTTACGTACACTTAGGTGACAATATTGATCTCCAAAACATTCTAATTGCCTTGTTTACCGTTCAATAAATATATAATCTGCTTTAGTGGTATGCCTTCGCAAGTGTTCGAGGAAGTCTCGTCACGCAACAGAAGTCATGCTGCAATGGTTAAAGTGAAATTTTTGCAATAAAAATGCCAAAGAATGCATTCACAAAAAAGCTTTACAAAATTTGATCTCATTAAATTTATTTTTGATAGCAAACTGCTTTGCATTGCGGGCTGGCATTTTGATCATGATGGCATTAACACCCCTACTGTATGCAAAATACGTACACTCTGTAAAAAGTGTCGTAATTCTTTAGGCCTAATAAATTATACAGACTTTGAATGGACTTAATTTACGTAAAGGGTCAATTGATTCGTTGCTGTTTTTCAATGGGTGGGCCAACCTCTAGACCTTTAAAAAGCGTGGGATATATGTTTATTTTTAATTTTGATATAAAGTCATTGAAGGTACCTTGACTAGCACAAAGCTTAAATTTTTTCAATTATTATAAAGGTGGTCATTCTACTCCTGACCAAATCAATATAATCCAGTATTTATCATTAATGCATTAATAATTTATTTTTAGAGCAATTCGGATGTTAATTAAAAAATTATGTATGGACGGCATTGTGAGACATAAGTAATTTCAAGGCTTATTTAAACGACTCAACTTCAAGGTGTGAGCCTATCATTGCAGTTTTGAATGCCTCGTTTCGGCTTGCATTCTTGGCAGGTACTGCGTACATTCTGAAATTGGTCGCAAGACATGGGAAGCTTTTTTGATTTTCTACCACTTCGTTACGTAGTCTTCTTCTACTCTAAAGGGGTTGGTTCTAGAATTACATTGCTTATACTTATTCATAATTTGGGACAAATCTATAGTTTTAAAGTTTTCATGTTTTGCAGCTAACTTATTTTGATGTTGCCGTATCGTGTTCACTCGGGGGTATACTAACCATTGTATGCACACAAGATCTTTATAGTTTTTTCATTGTACACTTGGTTGTAAATGAAGTTCTTCCCCAACTTCTTACTTTATTCCTTCAGAGCCTCTTTTGGTGTAGTGAGAATTTTTAACTCGGTTAATATTACTTTCGTTTTGTAGTATTGAAAATGATCCTTTTGTTGGTTGCGAATATGCTCATTGTCTTTATGTAAACCCGTCTACAAAATTCCTAAAAGTGAAAAATCCACGTTTTGGGCATTTTTTGTATAAGTAGCCCATTTCTTTTAAATATATAAAGTTCGACATTTTTTTTTGTAAATTACCAAACAGAAGCGGTCTACATTTTGCTCTGATCATGGACTTTTAGGCAGCATTTTTGCTCTCTCCTTGTCTCTTATTTTACTACGGGCCCTCATTCCAGACGCAAAACCTCGTTACTTTATTTTGTCAGTTTTCTAGTATGGCGTATCAGCATACTTTAAAACCAAAGGATACGCATTGACTTTTTCAGTAAACATTATTAAGAAATCAGTTTAACGACGTTTCCAGCCTTGGTTCCATCATCTACTCAAGTGCTTTGATTTCCGTGATTGCCGCTTGCATGTTATCATTTTTTTCCCTGCAAAACTCAATAATATGCTGAAATTTTATCCTTATATTTTTAGAACGTCTTTTTTAGTCTGTAGTACAAAAGCCTGAACCTCATTTTATTGTTGAGTGTCAGAGACTTCATTCTTTTATGCTAAAAACTTGTGTGACTTTATCTAGTTTTTTTCAGTCCTTGGCTGAGGTAAATGGAGTCGGGGAAGTCCAGCACAAAACATAGTCCTGTTTCAGTCACCTTTAAACGCCGGGCTCCCGGCTTCTTCTTCCACTACAAACTGCTCCTGTGGAAGAGCATGTTGCTTCGAATACGCGAACCCTGGGTTATCCTTGGAGAACTGCTTCTTCCCGTTCTTCTCATCATTGTTGTTGTTGGCTTACGGTTCGCTGAATTGCCCCAGGCCCATCCTCCCTGTCACCTTGTTTCTCAACCCCTCCCTAGCATGGGTTTCATCAACTACATGCGTAGCGTTGTCTGCAATTTTAATTTCACATGCAGCCCCCATGACGTCGAAGACCAAAGTCGAGCAAATGTGGTACCCGAATGGATCTCATTCCTGAATAAAGAGAACCTCAAAAGCCTCGAAGAGTTATCCAATTTTCTTCAAACCTTTCCGAAATTAGAGGACGATAATCGAATTTTCAATAACCAGTCTTTGCCTGAGTTAATCTGCCAGAGGCCCATTTTAAGTATTATTAATGCACTTATTCCTGCTCGTTCCGCAAAACATTTAAACATTTTCTGCTCTTCTCCCGTCTTCTTCCAACGCCTCATGCTTCCATCGTTGCTTGATGAAGTGATCAACACAGTCGATCGTATGTTTCCCAAGGCAGCAAATTCTATCCCATCCATCTCACTTGCCTTTGGATCTACCGATTTCGAAATTCTCATAGGGCAGCTTCGAAACGTGTCAATTGTACTCTGTGGTAGTCAAAGAGGATCAAATAGCTTCTTGACCCTCGTCGATGTCATGAAAAATCTAGGCAACAAAGTTGTCGAAAATGTGTTCAATCAAAGCCGAGCTGATGTGGAAGCAAAGAATGTGACAGCCTGCTCTGTTGTAAAGTCTATTTTTGCCTACAAAGCTCTGAAACCATGGACTGCGCGGTTGAAGACCATTCTACAAGGCGAGGTTTTTTACGCTCCAATCAGCGATACTACGCAAGAGTTGATGGAACGAGCTAACAATACCGCTGTCATGCTTGGAAAAATTAGGAAAATTTTCACTGATTGGATGGCTTCAAAGGACACACTGTTACCGCACATATTTGTAAATAGTACTGTATCAAAAGTGCTGCAACGAATCGCGCTACTTTGTTCTTTGACACCAAGTCTGGATCCAAAATATCGTGAACGATGCCATCGTTTAAATGTCTTTTTGAAACCCACACCAACTGAAAACTATACACATTGGACTGAAGTAGTTCCAGCCGTTACCGATATTTCAGAGGCTGTGGATGACATACTAACCAACTGTGTTGTCTATGATCGGTTTCACGGCTTCCCAGATACGCCAGCAATGTACGAATCTCTGAGAGAAGCAGTAGTAAATAACAGAACTGTCATGGCAATTGAGTTTGAGGTAACGGATAAGCTCCTCAACATGCAGTTTCGTCTACCACCTTCCATCATCGACTCAACGTAC
The DNA here is from genome assembly GCA_023375655.1 of Taenia crassiceps. NCBI lineage: Eukaryota > Metazoa > Platyhelminthes > Cestoda > Cyclophyllidea > Taeniidae > Taenia > Taenia crassiceps. Next base: position 1,424,828 of record JAKROA010000011.1, read on the forward strand.
AGGTTCAAAGTGACTAATAAGCACTGGACACCAGCACCTCGGCACGAAACAAGCGACTCCATGAAGTACTTCACCAGTGGTTTTATTGACCTCCAAGACCAAATTGAGCGTGCCTACATTTCAATGGTTGCCAAAACATCCCCATCTGCTGATCCGTATGCTGAGGACTTTCTGCCAACTGAAATGCAATTCGTTCCAGCACCCTGTTATCAAGTGGATCCAATGCTACGCCTTTTCTCGCCCAACATCCCTCTTGTAATCGTGGTTATATGGCTATGCAACTACGTGATAAATGTTCGTGCAGTTGTCTACGAAAAGGAGATTAGACTGAAAGAATTCACCAAAGTGATGGGGATGGGAAATGCAGTGCATTGGTTAAATTGGTTCACCGTCGGTTTCATTATGATGACAGCCGCAAACATCATCGTTACGGTGCTTCTCAAGTGTGGTCGAGTATTTCCACGAACAGAAGGATTCCTCCTTTTCTGTTGTTCTACTGCCTACATTCTTGCTATCCTTCCACAAGCCTTCATGACATCCGTTTTCTTCACTAATGCTAATTTTGGAGCTGTCTTCTCCGGCATCTTCTACTTCATCATGTTCGTCTTCTATTACCTAATCATCATCTACGACTTGAACTTTGCACCTCTATTAATCCTCACCTTCTCACCCCAATGTGCGGTAGCTATGACATTCTCACGGCTCATGAATCTGGAGGTTCAGGGTTTCGGTGGACAGTGGTCCAATCTCTGGACTAATGACATATTCAACGACTCTATCCCTTTGGGATTGTGTCTTCTAATGCTCCTTGTTGACGGTCTGTTGGCTTGGATATGCGTCTGGTACCTTGAAAATGTCGTTCCCACTAACTATGGTCTCACGAGAAAGTGGTACTTCCTCTTTACCCGCTCGTATTGGACAGAAGTCTTCTACGGCCGTTTGAGCCCTCCTCGGATGGCCGAAGAGGTGGAACCGTCGAATGCAGATCTGGACATGACCTTCCATGAACCTCCAGATGTCGGTCTCAATGCGGGCGTCTCGGTTCGTGGCTTAACTAAGCATTTTGGGCGCAAAAAATTTGTCGCAGTGAACAATATGTGGGTGGATTTTTATGAGAATCAGATTACCTCATTTTTGGGTCACAATGGAGCAGGAAAAACGACGACAATTTCCATTCTGACAGGTATTTACGCTCCTTCAGCCGGCACAGCGTATGTCTATGGGCGAGATATTAATTACGAAATGCCAGAAATACGAAATTACTTGGGATTGTGTCCACAGCACAACATTCTGTTTGATAACCTCAGTGTGGCCGAGCACATTCGATTCTACGGCTACTTGAAGGGCCTTTCAAAAGACGAGGTGGAGAATGAAGTGGGTCGGTTTTTGGTGGAGCTAAAGCTGCAACAGAAGGCAAATGAATTGTCAAAAAATCTTTCAGGAGGACAAAAACGACGGTTGTCATTAGCAGCAGCATTTGTCGGTGGTTCAAAGATTGTCTTTCTAGACGAACCAACAGCGGGAGTTGATCCGTCTTCTCGTCGAACTATATGGAACTTAATTTTCCGCTTCAAAGCCTCGAGGACGATTATTCTTACCACGCATCACATGGATGAAGCAGATTTCCTTGGTGATCGAATCGCAATAGTCTCACAAGGCCGGATCAAGGCAAGTGGATCTAGTCTCTTCTTGAAATCCAAGTTCGCAAAGTACTACTACCTCAGCATGGAGAAGACTGACGGGTTGGTGAAAGATGCGGACATGGACTCTCGACTGGTTGAAATCATCTCGACCCAACTGAAGGGCTCAGAGTTGTCAACTTCAACGCCAACAGAGTGGGTATTCACCCTCCCGGCAGCCAAGATCTACGATGAGGACGGTTTTGCCCAACTCTTTACCTACTTGGAGGAGAACCGAGCTAAACTGTCAAAGGAGTTCGGCGTGAAGGGGATTGGCGTCACGGATACTTCTTTGGAGGAGATTTTCATCCTCCTTTCGGATGACCCTAGCAAAATCAAGGTGTGTACAGATAACTTCTTTAATTCCTACCTGACCCCTCAGCTGCCATGTGGTGAGGAATGGTGCAGTAAAGGCCCTCGGAATGGCAGGCAATTAATGGTAGCCATTCACCATAATGTGAATAGCATTTCAATCCTTGCTTATTACCTTGACACATTTGCTTCCAAAATAAGACAGGAGAAATGCTCTTTGTTCTGTTTGAAGTTAGTCTACGGCTAAGAGTTAAGCTAAGTTTAGCTTAACCTTCAAATCCATGATGTTGCTTCCGTTAACTCGATGTGCCACACGCGTCACAATAGCACGTCCCTTTCGCTCTGCATGCTCGTGTCAACACATGCTGCCAAATTCTGTAAGAAGTATAGCAGTCCGTTCCAACCGGTAATGCTCTAGCGCCGATAAATCTACATCTGAAAGGGATGCGAAGTAAGGGTATGGCTGGTTTTTGTCCTGGGTAGACTGGAGTGGGGGCCAAGACGTACTCATGTTTCAAGAAACGGCGAGATGGCAAGCATTTGACAAGCGAGCTGTTGCGACTTTAGTGTCTGTCACGAGTAGGCATGATGGGAGGGGCTGCGCTGCCAATGGCCTTGATGCCAACTCTCTACTTGAAACCCATCACTTAACATCGAGTGCCTCGACAGTTTTCTCACTTTATGACTAGATTTTACCGTCAGGTCATGAAAAAAAAAATGCCGAAGTGGATACCTTCGGCACTGATTTTGTGTTTTCTTTTTCAATAGACTGTCAGTCCAATAACGCAGAAAAAATTGGCATTCATTCGGAAACTCTTTAAACGACATGCCAAATTCAACAACATCAACAACAATTCATCCAACACTTCCTCAACCGACGCCGATGGTGACACTGATGAAGAATCAGACGTTGACCCTGTTGCTGAGTTACCATTGGAATACGATTCGACAGCCGTGGTGCCAGCAGAGGCAGCAACTGTTGAACGCAACACCGGATGTCGTCTCTACCTCCAGCAGTGCCGTGCCTACTTAGCCAAGCGAAGGCAATGCGTTCTACGTAGCAAACGTGGCTGGATTCTGGAGGTTGCACTTCCAGCCATCGCGGTGATCATCATGATGGCTGTCATCGCCTCCTATCCCATAGACCTAACTCAACCAAGCATGCCACTTCATCCTTGGCTCATGTCAAATAGGCGAGACATTCCTCACCTCCAAACTTTCTTCTCCTCCACGCCTACGAATATCTCATCAATTCAAGCAACCTCAAATACCTATTCCCAAGCTATTGCTTCAGCCAGAGGCTGGTCAGGAACTCGTTGTCTTCCACACTCTGTGTATAAGTTGATACCGGAAAAATACGCTTACTGCAATCTCAAGGACTACACTGTGCCGAATCCCTTACCAGCACTCACTCCTGAAGGCATTCAACAAGTTGAGGCCTCGGAGAAAGTCGATTGTTTCTGCAAAGAAGCGGACTTTTTCTGTCCCTCTGGGGCCACTGTAACTCCACCCAGTCAACTTCTTCCCACAACGGACTTTTTGATGAATCTAACAACCTACAACGTCTCCAGCTATCTCCTCAAGTCACGGAACGAGGCTATCCTCAAACGCTATGGTGGCCTTACATTCATGATTACTGAGAATGGTTCGGCAGTGATTTTGGCGAAACGCCTTCTCTCCAATCGGTCTCGAGTTGAGAACATTCTGAACTCCCTATTCGATGACTCGAATTTCACAGCAATCGGTTTGGATGCAGCCGACTTCCTGTTGAATGGTCTACCACCTACTCAGTATTCCCGTGTCTGGTATCACAACAAGGGATTCGCCTCGTCAACAGCCTACCTCAATGTCCTTCATAACCTTCAGCTACGAATGCTATTGGCTAAAAATAAGGTCGTTCCAGGTAAAGCCCTTTCCTCTGTTTTATAGCTTTACTTGCTTTTGTGTGGACCTATCAACGTCACTTTTGTTACTCAATGCGACCGTTAAATTAGGTACGCCCAGACATACAAATAAGGCAGTTCTAAGCGTCACGTGTTGGAGGAACTGGTAATATTTCTGCGCTTGCCTGTAGCGTGCAATTTCCACCCTTTCTTTGCCTATGCCTTTGTAATCTGCGTCACCTGTGGAAGAATGTTTCCTTTCCTTTGACATAACAGTTGATTATCTGTACCTTAACGGTAAGTCCTGCTTGCACCTAGTCGAGATTTTTGCGGGGTCAAAGTTGGTACTTTGAGGGATGATTATCACCTCCTTCCTTCGGTTGAATGTGCTTTGAGCTACATCATTAGCATTGAACAGAAGAACAGGGAGGCTAGAAGCATGCTGCTATGCCACCAGTTTATACTAGCTCCATTACTGACTGGTAGGATGATTGCTGAGGATTGATTCTTCAAAGGCTCCACCATGCACAGTAATTGCGAGGCTTTAGGGCAGCATCACGTGATTCGCCAATGTTTCCACCATTGTAGTGTACATTTGATCACCAACGTGATTGCCAAGTTAGTACAAGGTGGCTAGGCGACCGGCTGTACGAGTGGCACCGACACATCGACCAAACCTGAAAAGCCTAAGTTTCAGATCTCATGAGTGTAGTTGCTAGGCTGCGTATCGGCCGGGAGACGTTAGACCGGGTTTGTGTGTGAGCCATTGTGCCTTTGATCCCCACTCATTTTTTCCCCAAAAGAAAACTCGAAATTTATTTTCAGCTAGTTAAAGATGCACCTTTAAATGCTATATCCTTTTGGAAACACGTTTGACGAATGAAAGACGTCCTGTTGTACAGATTGTTAGTGCACAATCTACTCTCCGACTGACGGCGCACCTCTTCGAAACACATCTGTTGAATAGATTGATTCTGGAGTGTGTCTAGAAAAGGAGAGTGAAACTATCTTTGTGAAAATCTGGGTTGACAGGAGGTGAAGAGAGACTGTCAATGCTGCACCAGCGACAAAGAGTAAGGTCTTAAAAGCGCCCAAACTACGCCCCTGCCTACCAGTTCATGGATCAGCTCCGCATTCAGCGACGCGAATATAGATGCTTCAGCAGTTTGCGTGTTCATTTTTGGTCTTCACTCGTTATGTTCACTGCCCCAGTTTACCCCTCCGGTGAGGACATGGGCGGGTTCACGGTGTTGTGTTTGTTTCATGCACTTGGATCATGCGCACGCGCTGCAAATTCACGCCCTTAATTAATTTGCAGCCCAAAGCCAAAATTAGCTGTACCGACTCATCAGCAGTCAGTAAAGCGGATAAAATTAGCCATCAGTTGGACTGTTAATGGCAATGCACCGCAATCATGAAGTTAAACTCATCAGCCCCGCATCCCACGTCGAGGTAGGGAATGTTGGAAGGATCGGAGTGATACTGCAGAATACACCAGTTGCTCGCCACAAACGCTTCGGTTGCATGCGGAGTTGGCATCAAGGCGGAAGATGGGGTAACTGCAGGTGGAATCCCCGATGACAGTGAGAAGAGGCACAGGTGAATGTGACGTGAAAAAAGGGCTCGATCGGTGAATCCCCTACTTGACCTCTTCCACCACCTTGTCCCTGCTCGGTGTGACATCAGGACGACTGTCAAGGCAGCCTTTCGCCTCCCCTCTCCACCCTAAGCACTTCAACCCCTGATGCTGTGCCATTCTGTGCCATGCTGTGCTGTGCACCACCCCATCTCATCTGTCTGATCGCCAGCACGCATGATTGATGTGACACTTGGTGGCGCCGTCGACCACCCGCTCACTCGGTGGCTAAGCGTCGACTGTGCCATGGCAGGCGGTTTACGCAATCATGCTCCATTATTCTTTTTCCTTCCAACATTCGGGTGCACCGACAGGCACGCTCATGACGCCAACGAAGACGGCAACACTCACTCTCACACCCACTGCAGCCACGACTGCCACGACCGCGTCGTCCAAGACTATGCGTACATTTCGTTCCACGCTCACGTCACTGTCCGCTCTCTCACTGCTCCCATTTGTTTTGTCAGCCACCTGACGACACGCAGTCCTCAAGTTGGCTCGAAGCACCACAAGTCAACACGTCTACGGCAGCATTCGTCCATCAAGCCGTGAATTGACCTCGATGATAGCTGTGTGTGCGTGTGTGTCGGTGGGTGGGTGGGTGGGTGTGTGCGCCTGGCAGGTTGTGCTAGACTTACACCATCCACCTGTTCCTTCCACTGTCACTCCTTTCGCCACACCTCACTCGCCTGACATGCACGATGGCATGCAATGGGATCGCAATGCGTGCAACTGTGCCACAACGAAGTACCGACGCACTGATAGGCAGAGTCGGCTGCCCTTCACCGCCCACCAGTCCCCTCAATCCTACCGAAGTGTGGCTTCTGCTTCTGTCATGTGGTGCACATCCTCTGCCGCCTTCATAGTCACATGAGAGGCTGGCAGAGAAGTTGGTGGCGGGAGGGGGGGGGGTTATTACGAAGACGCATGCTCAGTCAATTAGGTGCCTATGCAGTGCATTGACTACGTGCTTCTCTACACCATGCAGCACACGTGGAGGTGTAGATGGGATGCGCATTGGCTGTTGCCTGTCTGAGGATTGAGGAGCCGATGCGTTGTGTCACTTCACTTGAAGCACACGGCACAGCACAGCACAGCACAGCACAGCACGGCACGGCACGGCACTGCACTGCACGAACACGAACACAAAATGGCTACTTCATACCATCAAAGCGTGTTGATCTACGTCTCCGATAGTACCGATTCATCGCCACTCCTCACAGCCTCTTCCGCTTCCTTTGAAAGAGGCGGATGCCGATGTGACATGTGTATCTACCGGCACTTTGAATGCCGAAAATTTACATCCACATCCTTTCATGACACCGCTTTGCCCGGACGCACAATGTTTGTGCAAAGTTAATTGGGTGGATGTTTTAGTGCGGTAGTTCGAAATGATTAGACAGGTGAGGTGATGGACCACGAACCTCGTTTGGTGCGTCCGTACTTGGCATTTGTGCTGTAGGTCACTATTCGCTCCTCCGAAGCGAAAGGGGTTTTAGTACATCGAATCCTTTTTTTCCACTTATCTACGAATGTTTGGCTTTTCCTTGAAAAAAAACTTATCCACTGTTTCATGGGAATACCCTTTCCACCGATTGTTTATTTTAAACCTTACCGTTCACTTATGACATTCCCAACTTCGTGGGGAAAATGGTACGCCATTACTTATTTAAACATGTGCCGTGCAATGCCTGACCCTCTGTTGGACTTTATAACCTTGAGACTTATAAATAACTTTTGCTACCTATTCCCCAAGGCGGGTAGTACCCAGGTCCAGCTAATATTCTCTCACTCTGTGCAATCAGCGTCAAAGGCATTATCCCGCTGGCAGCTGTTTGAGGCTCTCTGAAGTAAAAATATCTTTGGGCACCTAGGACGTCCAGTTTAAAAGGTCTTCCTCTTCCTGTTTTCCAAATGTTCTCAGACACCAATAAAATCCTGTTACTGGGCTTTTTAAACAATGCAACACAATTGCGGGGAAAGTGGTCCCCATTTATTCTCTAGAATCTACTTGTGCATCATGAGCCGCGTTGCTGGAAGAGTCAGTTCCGGTGCATCATCTTGACGCAGTCAAGAGGCCATTTCAAGGCCACAAAGTTCATCACTCAAGTGTCCTACTTCAAGTAACAAATACGACAGAGGGGTAAGTTACTTGTGTGCTGCAAAGAAAATAATGAATGTGACAAACGTATGCCTGGGTCCCTGGCGGCGATTGGTGAAACATGACCACCTTCTCTTCTACTTTTTTGTACTTTAAGATCCGGGCGACCATGGAATAGCCATAGCAAATTTCCCTCTTCCCTCAGCATCCGGTGGATACTCTCGTGGTATTTTCATTTCACTGATTTTGGATCTTGTAAAAGCTGTTGGAGTTGTCTTTGCGCTGTCCTTTATCTCCTCCTCCTTCTCCACCTTTATAATTCGTGAGCGACAATGCGGCTTTATGGCAATGCAATTGTTAGCTGGACAGAACCGAGTTGTCTACTGGGGCATGTCTTACCTGTGGGACTTCGTCTCCATCCTCGTCCCCATTGCCATCATCGTAATTGTCTTCGTTATCTTCAATGAACAAGCCTACATTGGGCGGGACCACGTTGGAGCCTTTATCGTGCTCATGCTAGTCTATGGACTCGCAATCACACCTTTGATGTACTGCTTCACATTCGCCTTTCATGTTCCATCGGTGGCGTTTGTTACTCTGCTTGCGATTAACATCATCGTTGCCACGGTTACCGCTGTGATTTTTCACATGCTTGACCTCATTTCCTATGACAACCCCAGTATTGAGTTGGCTGTTCAAGTACTGGAAAAAGTCTTTCTAATTTTTCCCCAATTTGCCTTCTCCCGGGGATTCTACGAGTTGGCCAAGCGCTATACCATTATGGAACAGGGACTGGACAATATCATCGAGACTTATGGCATCTTCGATTGGCGTGCATTGACAGAGAAACTTGTCGCGATGCTAATTGAAGCGGTGGTCTTCTCGGGACTAGTTCTTCTCATCTCGTATGCCAGTGGCTCGAGTACATGCGAGAAATTCCGGAGGGAACGTAGGAAGAGATTGGAGGTAGCTGTGGCCGATGCGCTTGATGGTGACTCCAAGCCAGAAGTCAGCGAGGACGTCATGGAGGAAATCGAACGCGTTGAAAATGTAAGCTAACTTATTTGCTAAATTATCGTTGACCTTATATTTACGATTGGATGGAAGCAGAGCCTTGGATTTCAGTTTTTTCCCTTACTTGCGAAAGGCGTGACCAGTGAACACATGACACAGCGATTCTTGAGCGAAGCTGACCTTAAAACGGCTGGTTTCTCTAGTTACTGAGTCACGAAGCTCGATCGACGCAGTTATTAATGGCTTTGGAGTGTTTAAAAGAGTGGATGTTTCTGCCACTTTTTCTCTGAAAGCCCCCAAGTGGCCAGGACGTAGGGCTTTTTAGAACCATACTTATCAATAGAAGACATTGGGAAAGCGAAAAATGCACCTTTCTATAAGCGCTTGTAAAGGCTTGACAAGTACCTCAGTTGGTTAGGATACGGAAAATCCCACATTCGCCTTAGGGCGTGTCAAATTCCGCTCCGCATAAATGTCTGACAATATGCATCTCACTCAACGTATGAATATTTTTTTTAAAACTGTGAGGTGAATTTACACTCCATAATGCATAAAATTGTCTCGTATCAGGCGCTAGACATTGAGATATGCGCATCCATTCAGTTAGCTTGAAGGGTGCCACACTGAAATTGTCATGTAGGCGTCAAATTTAAGAAGAATTGCCTGAACTAAGCAGAAAAAATTGAATAATAAAATTTGCAATTTTACAGGTGACAACTCACTTTAAAACATGTGCATTAATATTATAGAATGTGTTTGAAGGAATGCATACGCGTCACACAAACAAATTTGCTGTTACTTATAGGAAAGTAGCGACTTAGTTGTGCATGCCCATGTGTAAGCGCAAAAAACCGTTTTTTTTTCGGTAAGAAATTAAGAAGATTTGCACTGCTGGCGAAAACAGCGTGGTGTAATGTTTATTGTGTGTGCTAAGTATGGGATGCCTGCGGCTGCTCCGCCGTGTAGTGCAGAAGGAGGTGTGGTTGTAACGACGTTTTCACTTGGTGAGAGGTCCTCCTCTGCGGTAAAGCGGACTGTCGAGAGATGATAAACTAGGGCGAATGGTGACATACAACACAAATGCCAAGTACGGACGCACCAAACGAGGTTCGTGGTCCATCACCTCACCTGTCTAATCATTTCGAACTACCGCACTAAAACATCCACCCAATTAACTTTGCACAAACATTGTGCGTCCGGGCAAAGCGGTGTCATGAAAGGATGTGGATGTAAATTTTCGGCATTCAAAGTGCCGGTAGATACACATGTCACATCGGCATCCGCCTCTTTCAAAGGAAGCGGAAGAGGCTGTGAGGAGTGGCGATGAATCGGTACTATCGGAGACGTAGATCAACACGCTTTGATGGTATGAAGTAGCCATTTTGTGTTCGTGTTCGTGCAGTGCAGTGCCGTGCCGTGCCGTGCTGTGCTGTGCTGTGCTGTGCTGTGCCGTGTGCTTCAAGTGAAGTGACACAACGCATCGGCTCCTCAATCCTCAGACAGGCAACAGCCAATGCGCATCCCATCTACACCTCCACGTGTGCTGCATGGTGTAGAGAAGCACGTAGTCAATGCACTGCATAGGCACCTAATTGACTGAGCATGCGTCTTCGTAATAACCCCCCCCCCTCCCGCCACCAACTTCTCTGCCAGCCTCTCATGTGACTATGAAGGCGGCAGAGGATGTGCACCACATGACAGAAGCAGAAGCCACACTTCGGTAGGATTGAGGGGACTGGTGGGCGGTGAAGGGCAGCCGACTCTGCCTATCAGTGCGTCGGTACTTCGTTGTGGCACAGTTGCACGCATTGCGATCCCATTGCATGCCATCGTGCATGTCAGGCGAGTGAGGTGTGGCGAAAGGAGTGACAGTGGAAGGAACAGGTGGATGGTGTAAGTCTAGCACAACCTGCCAGGCGCACACACCCACCCACCCACCCACCGACACACACGCACACACAGCTATCATCGAGGTCAATTCACGGCTTGATGGACGAATGCTGCCGTAGACGTGTTGACTTGTGGTGCTTCGAGCCAACTTGAGGACTGCGTGTCGTCAGGTGGCTGACAAAACAAATGGGAGCAGTGAGAGAGCGGACAGTGACGTGAGCGTGGAACGAAATGTACGCATAGTCTTGGACGACGCGGTCGTGGCAGTCGTGGCTGCAGTGGGTGTGAGAGTGAGTGTTGCCGTCTTCGTTGGCGTCATGAGCGTGCCTGTCGGTGCACCCGAATGTTGGAAGGAAAAAGAATAATGGAGCATGATTGCGTAAACCGCCTGCCATGGCACAGTCGACGCTTAGCCACCGAGTGAGCGGGTGGTCGACGGCGCCACCAAGTGTCACATCAATCATGCGTGCTGGCGATCAGACAGATGAGATGGGGTGGTGCACAGCACAGCATGGCACAGAATGGCACAGCATCAGGGGTTGAAGTGCTTAGGGTGGAGAGGGGAGGCGAAAGGCTGCCTTGACAGTCGTCCTGATGTCACACCGAGCAGGGACAAGGTGGTGGAAGAGGTCAAGTAGGGGATTCACCGATCGAGCCCTTTTTTCACGTCACATTCACCTGTGCCTCTTCTCACTGTCATCGGGGATTCCACCTGCAGTTACCCCAACTTGCACAACACGTCTTACTTGGATTTTGTGGTCCTTCATTTCATACTCGTGCAAATTAGGCATTTTTGGGTTCGTGTTTGCGTCTATAAAGGGCGCTCTCCTCGATCGACAACTCAACGTGCCTCCGAGCTGCTTCAAATCCAAGTGGACTAACGCTTGATCATCTTTACTTCATCTTTTTTGTGTCCTTATATAATTTTTTTGTCCTAATGCGGATCAGAATTATGTGAGGCAATGTTGCCCGACACTTGTGCTTTTTCGCCCTAGGAAGTTGTTAGTGTAGAAAGACAATTTGCAACCCTCCTGCACCTCCCGATTCTCGTGAAACCCATTTGTCAGGCGGTGTCAAGTAGCAAAAATCCTCAAATCTACAGTCTCATTGAGTTGCGAGTGAAATTTTTGCAAGGGTCTTTGTGCTTCCACGCCAAGCATATTGAAAGGAGAGGGTAGTTCGCTTTTGGAAAAAACAATTCCTTGAACGTGGATTAATGCAAATGGATGCACATTTGCACATCAATCCACTTTTTTCCTTCCTTTTACTTTTAAGGTAACACAAATAATCTGTTCTGTCAACTTTTTGACCCAAATCCATTTATTTCCGTCATGCTTTAAAGGACCAACAGGTTGAGGCGGAGAGGTTGGGGGGCAGGGGAGGAGGCAGGTCAGGTCGGGGTGATGGCGACTGCCGGTTCTAGAAACCGCCCTAATATCACGCTGTTGCTCAAGTCCTGACATGTGATTGCATAATTTATTACTTGCTTCGTCCTGTTCATCCATGACCTGGAGATCACAACGATGTAGGACTGGGGGAAGAGGTCAATTGTGATTGGCTTCCACCCCCACCCCCACTTATCCTCTTTTTTGCACAAATATTGGCTCCCTCTGTAGTTCATACGCTTCCAATTCAGCATGCTGATTCACCATTATTTGTTTTGGCTGGCATAATGTCAAATTCCAGGTTTGATTGTGTCAAGACGATGATTGTGTATTTACAAAAGAAAATTTCGTTTCATTGTTTCACTTGTACTGATGTTTCATATGGACACTTGATGTGCATGGAGTTGGAGAGCACTTTTCCCGTCAAAACTCGACAGCGACCGGGCAGAGAGCTTTCGTACGGTGTTAATGGGTTATACAATAAATGCAACTTTTCCTTTTCTGTTTTCGACCCTCACAACCCTCCGAAGCTCACACGACTTCATGGAGGTACGTCAGACTTTTCTTCAAGAATTAGTGTAAATAAACATTATCCTGTTTATTTCATGTTGGAGGGCTAATGCTGCTTTAGGAAAAAAGCACACTTGAATGTAGGTGCGGTAAACAATTGTACTGCTACTCTGGAGACTAAACAACCACAAGAATACGGTCAACTCTTTTTTATCGTAAGTGGGTAATGACGTAACCGAAATGCTTCCCAATGGGTGTGTTTTTTTCCCTTTCCCCTGCCTCCGCAGGATCCGATGAATGAGATGCAAGATGTGGTCCGAGCCATCAATCTGACCAAGTGTTACCCCAAGAAGGTGAAGCCGGCTGTCAACGAGTTGACCTTTGGTGTGCGTCCAGGTGAATGCTTTGGGTTGCTGGGTGTGAATGGGGCGGGAAAAACGACTACATTCAATATGCTTACTACAACCATCCATCCAACAAGCGGGACTATTTTGATTGGTGATTGCAACATCACAGAGAAGTCGGGACTGAGTTCGCACAATCTGATTGGCTATTGTCCCCAATTTGATGCTCTCCTGTCCCACCTAACGGGTTTTGAGACATTGCAGCTCTTTGCACGTATTCATGGCTATCCGGAGAGAGTGATCCCCACTTTGGCCAATCGACTGATTGATCGGATGTCTCTGCGTCCACACGCAGACAAACCGGTGCACACGTATTCTGGCGGAAATTTACGCAAATTGTCCACCGCTGTAGCAACAGTTGGCAACCCACAGGTCCTCCTTCTGGACGAACCGACATCTGGAATGGATCCAGGCGCAAAACGGTGTCTATGGGAGGTGATCAAATCACTTCAAAAAGGAGGCTGCTCTGTGGTACTCACCACACACAGCATGGAGGAATGCGAAGCTCTCTGCAATCGTCTAGCCATCATGATGGACGGCCAGTTTCAGTGTTTTGGTACAGTAGCCCATCTGAAACAACGCTTCGGTGAAGGCTACATTTTAGAAGTGGATCTTGGAGTTGATGAACCGAATCCGCAAAAACTCTTTCCTCCTCCAACAACTATCACGCTAACCGATGCTGTCGGTAAGAAGTGTAACTTTGAGGCCCACGGTGAGGTGTATCTATCGAAGATATTCAGGCAACTCCTAGCTCTACGCTCTGCGGGTAAGATCACCACTTTCGCAGTTCGACAGGTCTCCTTGGACTCCGTTTTCGTCAACTTTGTCCGCTCCTATGAGAATGCTGGAGAGGATGGGGACTATGACGGCGACTTGTCAAGCGTGGAACCCGATCGAGTGGATGCTTTCTAGGGTTGAATGTTGGAAGTAAGGCTCGTCATGTCTTTCATTACAGCAACACAAACTCGTACCCGTTGAATCCTTCCTTTCTCCTAATCTCTCCTTTCCTTCTCTCCCCTTAACTGGTTTTTTTACAATGAACACCTTGATCATATTTTTAAATCATGGGCGTATTGACATCAGTATACTATTTTCAATGAGTGAATCACCGTTTTCAACGCTGGCTTGCATTGTTGAATGGCAGTATCTTTCCTAAAAATCCTGCAATTGACAGTGGACTCATTAACGGTTTTGCAAAACGATATTTGTGGACGTGAGTCTTGGAGGTCTTCAGCCTCTGTGTTTTGGCCACCGCAGTGGTGGGCGCATCCCCTCGAAGAAAGCGAAATTCCAGTTGATTTGCATGACTTTCATGTGAATGGTGGATTTCTTAAAGAGGCTTTTGAAACTGATTGCCTCTCACTTATGTGTGGAATGAATTCGCTACAGGACCTGAAGCTCTGTAGATGTTCGTGGTAAGTGGATCCATTAACGCCAAAACGGTTTGAAAGACTATCGGTGCCGTGGCTGACTTCATCACTACTTTTACTTGCTGGGGCAAGCCAGCAGTTCTACCAACGACCAGAAGTAATAAACGGCGCGGAAAGGATTGTACCTACATGTTTAACTCTTTATTCGCCTCCTATGTTTCTTCTGCATGTGCGGGTGTTTTATTGACTTGTGCAAGCGGAGCGCAATTTCCAAACCGCTCCACGCGCAACACCTCCGCGCTGACTGGCTACTTGACAATGCGGTGCTAGAGAGGATTGTATCCAATTCTCCGCTAATACATCAACTCGGTGTGTATTTAAGCGCCACAGAGTGTCTTCAATCTGGCGAGACACATGCTCTCTAATAACCATACACTCCGAGATCACATGCGCGGAGCATCGAGTAATCCATTCTGTCAACCGATTCGCAGTTGGATAGATTTTATTCATGCAATCAAGGACGCTTTCTTGAGAGTAGCATTGCACTCAGCAGTCAATTATCCCAGAACTTCGATATCACACTTAGTAAGATAACTGTTGGTAGCTCTTGAAGTAGGTGCAATAACTGGTAAAGCACTTAACAGCGCAATAGAGGAATCTTTTGCAATTCTCATGTGTTCTTCACCAAAAGTCACATAGTATCAATACTTCAAAAGCATATAAGGTCTCCGAAGTAGGGGACTAGGCCTGGTACCAAGTGTCGGCCCTCTTGCGTGATATACGATGCGTAAATGCCATTGTAAGACATAAAAAGAATTGACGAAAAAACACCAATAATTGGTGGCGGCGATTTTCTCACGGATTACCGAGATCGAGTATATTCCTTCACTCTCTACCCAACATCTTGGCGACTTGCGTGTTCGTTCATAAAGTGATTACTAAAATTGCGGCAATAATTCAGACTCGTGGAAACCTAGGCGGACGCTATGTGAAAATAGCTCGATCTTGCGTACGAGCAAATAGCCACACGAGCGAAGGTATTTTACTCACTCTCGTTTTAGTTTTGAATAAGGCACTTATAGAGAGGAAGAAGAACCTGCCGCATCTTTGACATGCAGTTGATACACTAATTTGGCAAGTAAGAATCACACGCAGGCAAGTTATTTACTGATTCAATGAGGGGAAATATGGTAAATAGAAATAAGGTGCGCTGCACATTCTATTCTAAGTTCATTTTTGCGCTTTTAAGGGCATGATTACAACTCCTAATTTGCAATTTATCATATTTTAGGCGGCAGGCGGGTACAGAATTTAGAGCTTGTGCATAGAGAGAGTACCGAGTTTCTTCAAGTAAGCAAAGGTTACCTTTTCAGGTTGTGTCGTGCCCTTTTACAAGGAGTATCTAACTATACGTGTCAGGGGTGAACGTAGACGGTGCCAATACGGTCACCAATGCACGGTAAAAGGGGGTTCAAAATAACTTTGCAGTAAATATTTATCAGACTTCCGATCAATAGGGAATTGCACCAGCGCCCAATTGCATCCAAAATTGTTATTAGCGCAAGAACTGTAAGCATAAAGTTGAACTATACACAAAGACCAACAACATTTGAATTTCCAAACTCAGAAATACAAGAGCATGACCCATAACAGTTGCACTTTATTATAATAAACCAATAAATTTGGTAGATTATAACGACTCCTACAATGTGTAATAAAATTGCCATAACCATGTTCCAACTACCTAAAGTTAGGAGCTTATAAATAACACGAGATAAAATAACAAATAACATATTTTTCTTATACGCTAATGTTATATTATGCAATTAATGCACTTTTGAACTTACCCTTACAATATTTGAGTTGACTCGCAAAGCAGGCGTTACATTTGGTTCCCTGAAGTCTGGTGCGCGTGCTGTTCTAAGGTCGAATGAATCCTCGTATGTCGTTCGTGGCCTTTTGACCACATTTTCTAGTTAAGTCGGATCTGCAGGATTTACTTAGTAATACTTGTGGGTGTTCTATTGCTATTGACCCTGAGTATGTTGAAGTCACTTAACTAATCGCTCATTTCCCATAGTCAAATCGGACTACAGTCCTGTTACGAAAACAAACAGTTGGTAATTTTTATGGCTGAGCTATTGGTACTTCTAGGTTGATGTGGCTAACTGGATTCGCTTTGCGCGAGTACAGTTGTCTGACGCTTCCACATTTGCAGAGGCGATACAGGAACTAGATAATTTCCTTGCTCACAGGTCTTTTTTGGTCTCGGACACATTATCGTTCGCTGATATAGCGGTTTGGGCCCGCCTGGAATGTAAGTATTCAGAATTTTATTTGGTTTTGCGTTGTTATAACTCATTTTTGCAAAAGTTACATTTTTTAAGGTACGAAAAGTTGGGACGAAATATGCACTTCTGAAATCAAAGGCGACCCTTTAAACGCGGGTCGCTTCGTAAACTTGAGACGCCTTTGCAACTTCCTGAGATCTCATCCGGGTCTGGATTGTCTCACCGAAGCTCTTCGTAATAACCCCGTTCCTCTTCGTTCCTTGACTCTCCCAAAATGCACCGCTTCCGACAGTACTCCATCTAGGGGTGGTCGTGCTGCAAAAGATATGAAATTTGAGGAGGGTGGGAAATTTGAGGACCTCCCCGGTGCCAAAATGGGAGAGGTTGTTGTGAGATTTCCTCCAGAGGCTAGTGGCTTCATGCACATCGGCCACGCTAAAGCCGCTCTTCTAAACTATCACTACAAGGTTAGTAGGCTTTACTACTCCATTTCCCGATTGAATCAATTTGATTGTAGGAGACATTTGATGGAAGGTTGATTCTTCGTTTCGATGATACAAATCCAGAGAAGGAAAGTGCAGTATTTGAAGAAGCAATCTTAGCTGATTTGCCTCGCCTGGGAATCAAGTGGGATACTTTTAGCTACACTTCCAACTACTTTGATCGCATGATTGAGCTGTGTACTCAGCTCATCAATGATGGTAAAGCTTATGCTGACGACACTGATTTGGAGACTATGAGGAGGCAACGCGAAGCCAGACAGGAGTCTGCCTGCCGTAATAACTGTAAGATGGACTCTCCTCCATCGGTCTCAAATGTTTGACTATCTTGTAATAAGCCTATACTTTGCAGCTGTTGAGAAGAATTTGGCCATGTGGAAAGCAATGCAAGAAGGTACGGAGCAAGGGCTAAAGACCTGCATCCGTGCCAAAATCGATATGTCATCGGACAATGGAGCTATGCGGGATCCCACCATTTACCGTTGCAAGCTGGAACCACATATTCGCACTGGCACCAAGTACAAGTACGCTTTACCCTGCTTGTTACGTGTAGTGAGGGCTTTGTGCCTCGAGGAATTTTTCTGATTGGTTAACTTTTCCCGTTTCGGTCTGTTAATTCGACTAGCATTTTGGTGTCGTTTCCCAGCCTGAATCGATGTAAAGTACTAATTTTTTATTGGAAATGAGGTGCAATCTCTATGCGTTCAAGTAGACTAAACATTTCGCTTCGCCCTTGTCCCATGTGCTGATAGTATGGGATTTCTAAAGCTTTTGTTATGAACAATATTTAGAAACTTTCCTTTTGCATTTTCAATAGTTAAAGTTGAGAATTTGATTCAGGTTGGAGAGTGAGCTGATAAGCGATCACATAGCCTCCAGCTATTCCTATTTTGACACCATAACTCTTGTAGGCTGAAATGAGAGGGAGAATGCCTAAGTTAAAGCGAATTCAAGCTTATAAAAGGTCAGAAATGCCCATAATACTTGTGACGTGTAAGCCTTTTTGTACAAGGACACTGCCCCATAGCTTCACACTCAGTTATTGAAAAGCAAAGTAGCATTATTTAACTATTTATTAAAACTGCACGTGGCATTGTTTTTCTCACCTAAGCATCCTCGGTTGATTGTAGTTTTGTGGAGTATATGTTGGCGTAAGAGGTTAAATTTATGTAGCAATTGAAGCCTTAAACTATAAAAACTGATGAATAAAGTGCTGGTCTGTGACACCCATTACGTCGGGATAGCTCTGGGTGTTATTTAGCTAAAATTCAGGCAATAAAAACCACATCTACTCCTGCATTCTTTACCACAAACAATGGGCTTTGCTTTAAACAGTTTTGGGCGCTTCATCTTGTGTACTCCAAGTCTTCCTAATATTGCTTGTCTTTTTGAGGATAGAATATTTCATGGTTTCCTAGAGTTTTCGTTCACCTTGCTGCTTTCAGGGTCTTCCCTATCTACGATTTCGCCTGTCCAATAGTGGACAGTTTGGAAGGTGTCACTCATGCTCTTCGTACCTCCGAGTACAATGATCGAAACTGTCAATACTATTGGATGTGCGATGCCCTCAGTAAGTTCGTGCTCACGTTTTTCTTGCCCAATTCGCTAAATAATTAAGTTCGGCGCTTTGGCGAATGATCTAGTATGGATTGATGCTGCGAGGACTACTGCCTGAGTGGGCGAAGGAATGGACGGCTGGTTATTAGTGCATAAGTTGGTTGTGAAGAGTTAGGTGGATGGGGCAAAAATTGGGCGGAAGAATGAGTAAATGGGCCGATAAGAGGTTCAGGGGTTGATAGGTGGGTGCGGATTGGAACATTCATTTTGATGGGTTTGATTACAGGTAGTTATGCAGATGATTAGAGAAGATAATATCTACATTCTTATCCCCCAGAGATTCGCAAGCCACTCGTGATTGACTTCTCTCGTCTGGCTCTACAATCCACCATCCTCTCTAAGCGAAAATTGACTTGGTTCGTGGAACAGGGTCTGGTAAGCGGCTGGGACGATCCACGTATGCCGACTGTTCGTGGAATCCTTCGTCATGGCCTTACATCCGAGGGTCTTCGTCAGTTCATTCTCGCCCAGGGATCGAGCAAGTCAACTGGTACCATGGAGTGGGACAAGATATGGGCATTCAACAAGAAGGTCATCGACCCTGTGGCACCCCGCTATACGGCTCTGAGTCTCAGCAGAGGTGGAGTAGTTCCCGTGCGTGTGAAAGGACAGAAGACAGATGTGACTAAGCAGGTAGCTGGTGTTTGAAAGCCTTATCCTCACGAATTTTAGTCCTTTCATCCCACCAATTTATAGGTTACTCTCTGCCTTTGTTTTACGCGAGCTTACGTAGCATTAGATTTACTCCTTAGAGTCGTTATGTCAATTGGTTAGAAACCTTTAGAATGACAACTCTATGTTATTGCAACGCTGGAATTGTAGGCGCCCGGTGAAGTTGCACGGCATAAACCCCGTTTTGTTTGCTATTCTCAGTCCACACCGAGTTCGAAAGAGCTGTAATATTAGAATCAAATGGTTCCATTCAAATACTAGATAATAGAAGGCGTAGGGAGCTAATCTTTGTAGCAATCTTGAGATTGTTGTGGTAAGTGGATTGATACCATTTAAGGTGAGTGCATACGAGACGCACAACCAGCATGGTGCGGGTCACGATCGTCTATGTCTTAGCTCTCAGGTTAGTGTTGTGTATGGTTTGATTTTGAAGTGCTTGGCTCCGAGTGCAATTAATGTGGATAAAATAGGAGTCATTGCAGATGGTAGGTTTCATCAAAATCAGCCATCCACTGTCTGCATTTTATTGTCACTTTTGTTGCTGACACCAGTAGCGGTGCCTTAATATTTCCTGACTGGGCAAAATATCACGAGGATATTTTGTCTCCGAGATTGTAGTTTGTATTGTCATTCAAGATTGCTATCATCGTGGACATTGGAACTATGGTAGATAGGTTAGAGTGGTGCTGTGCTCCCACATTTGAGTTCGAGTTTGCATTACCTATGTGATTCAAGCTCCCGTGGTTGCCCTCGTTGGAGGTGGGATTTTGTCGCTTGGAGTCCCTTTTCTGGTTTTTCTAACCCTTTATCCGTTTGTTCTTTGTGCTGGGAATATTTCATCTACTCGTCTCAATTCAAACTGCTCTTATTCCAGACTGCCATTAATCTTCTAAACTCTTCTTTACGCAGTACTTTTAAGATGCCAATTCTCGCCCCAAAGTTCAGCGTCTTACCGTGGGGTTCTTGGTACATCGATTGACATCTAAGATGCTTTACTTTAGTATGACACTGACACTTGCGCCATCGAGCTGGTTCAATACAGCCAGGAGTGTTCTGTCCTTATCGTACTGCCGGTAAACTCTATCAAGCCGTTGGAAACAATTTGATCGTTTTGCCTAGTATATGCGATACTGTCGGCGATCAGCCGTTGTGAGGATACCTCGTTGACAAGATCTCTAACACTACCCCTTTCTATCCCACTAGACCCCTCTCCATCCCAAGAACCCTTCAGTGGGCGAAAAAACCATCGTTCTGGCTCCCGTTATTTTTGTTGAATACGCTGATGCCGAATGCTTCATTGAGGGGGGTAGCGTGACCTTCGTGAACTGGGGCAATCTCCGCATTGTAAAAATCTCCTTCAACACGGCTGGAAGGATCTACACTATAGATGCGGAACTCAACTTGGAAGACACGGTAAGATTGCATTTCTCCACTTGTCGACCGCAGTTATGATCATGTCGAGATTCCCTCCACTTTTATTCCTGTAGGACTACAAAAGAACTCAGAAAGTTACATGGTTGGCGGATCCAGGCGTTCTCCAAAATGTGGGCGATGAACTTGCTCTTCTCACTCCCCTCTCCTGCCTCACTTATGGCAATCTTATTTCTAAACCTCTGATCGGAAAGGATGAAAATTTTAAAGACTTCATTAACCACAATTCTGTGGTAGGTACTCACAATAAACATCCCCATTGACTGCCTGGTACTGTGGTATAATTTAGCTCTGTTGTTCTTTTTAGTCTTCAGAGTCCTGCTTCGGTGACCCGCAAATGCGCAATTTGAAGAAGGGTGATATCATTCAATTGCAACGCAAGGGATTCTACATTTGTGATCAGCCCTACAGGCCTTCTCAGTGAGTCTTTTTGTCTTTTCCGGTCCCAGCATCCTTTATCGCGTAGATGGGCGACTATAGTTTTGTATCCTCACCATTCCTACAGTCCATCCACGGGGAGAGAAGCACCGTGTGTTCTTATCTACATCCCTGATGGCGCAACAAAGGAGCGCCCAACTGCGGGGTCAAAGTTTAGGGTCGATGAGACTGGCGACGTCAAGCAGCAGCAGCAGAAAAAGGGAGAGGCATCAGTTCAAAAGGTAATCGCTTTTGTGGCAGAGTTGTGGAGCATGAATTGCTGGATCGTGGGACTTAGGGGTTCCACGAGGCCACCTGACCGTGCAATCCTAACTGTATTTTCCATTTCCTCCTAGGAGTCTGCTAATTTAACCCCTGAAGAGGCCGCTAAACGAGCAGAGAAGGATCGATTAAAGGAGGAGAAGAAGGCTGCGCGGAAGGCTGGTCGGGAGAAGGCGAAGCAAGAGCAGCGAATGAAATCCACGGAAGCTTCAATTCCAGTTGCTCCTGCTGCTACTTGTATAGTGCCAAAATCACCTTCCA
Organism: Taenia crassiceps; assembly: GCA_023375655.1. NCBI lineage: Eukaryota > Metazoa > Platyhelminthes > Cestoda > Cyclophyllidea > Taeniidae > Taenia > Taenia crassiceps. The sequence goes on from JAKROA010000011.1 coordinate 1,446,483, forward strand.
TAGAAGCACCAAAGAAACCGGTTAACGCAGGGTCCAAGGAGAAGTCACAACTTGTAAAAAAGACGGAAAATTCGGCTGGAGGAAAGAAACAGACTCGGTACTGCAGCTTTTTGAATATCTTGGTCTCCAGGCGTCCACCTAGGAGTTAGGATTCAACTGCCTTCCTTTTTTTGACCCACAGTTTAGGTGTTGAGGCCAAGAAGGAGGAAGATACAGCCGAATGGTACACGCAAGTTATCAAAAAGGCTGAAATGTTGGAATACTACGATATCTCGGGCTGTTACATCCTCCGACCGTGGAGTTACTTTATATGGAACCAGATTCACGCCTTCTTTGACAAGGCAATTGCAGCTATGGGAGTGGATAATGCCTATTTCCCCATGTTTGTGTCGAAGGGAACCCTCGAGCAGGAGAAGGAACATATCGCCGACTTTGCTCCTGAGGTGCGTTTGATCAATCACATGCATCGATTGACAGTTGTATAAATTAATAGAATTCTTAACTCTGGAATGCTTAAAAGGCTCTGGGAATAGGGAAAATAGGCAGCAATTTGGTTGGTTATTTAGTCCACCTGCAAATTTACCCTATGCACTCGATGTATCCAAGAAGTTGTTGGAGAGATGCAGGACCCTTCTCTCGATACAGCTAGTAGATAATATTGGCAGTATTGATCAAACCGGACAGGTTGCGTGGGTGACACGTTCGGGCTCCTCAGAACTGGCGGAGCCGATCGCACTTCGACCCACAAGCGAGACAATAATGTATCCAGCCTTTGCGAAGTGGATCAAATCGCATCGCGATCTTCCCCTCAAGCTCAATCAATGGAGCAACATTGTCCGCTGGGAGTTCAAACATCCAACTCCCTTCTTAAGGTTGGTATCCCTAAAGGTTTCTAGCAATATGCTGCGGCATTGGAGAGACGTTTTAACTAATTTTTTTCCTTTACCTTTGCAGGACTCGTGAATTTCTCTGGCAAGAGGGACACACTGCTTTCGCCTCGAAGCCAGAAGCTGAAGCTGAAGTATTGACAATTTTGAACCTCTATCGAAGCATTTATAATGACCTCCTGGCCATCCCCTGTATTAGAGGTAAGTATGTGTTGGAAAGCTTGCTAGTCGTTTCAGCAGTTGTTCCGTTTGATCATCGCTGCGTGGGTAGGTCAAGGTCTCGTCTCGGAGTTACACCATCGGCTCGGTACTCTAGCGGCAGACAGTCAGTTTGCATTAAGTGTGGTCATTACTCCACTGTTTTATGTAATCCCTCTAAGTTGAGCTAAGCGTTTAAAGCTGAATCATCGGTACCCCTTTTGGGTCAGAAATTGGTGCTTGATGAAGTGATAGGAAAGTGGTTTGCAAACACAACAGCTTACTATATGGAGGGTGGAATTACTTTTGCCTCTCGTCGCATATTTTTGACGAGAATGGATCTGTTCCAAACCAGTTGTTGAGACCGACAAATCTGTTTCAAGAGCAGTTTGCATTTGATTAAGGCTTTGTTGAAACTATCCATCACTAATCTATGCAGCCGACCCACCGATGGCTGCAAATAAGCGTTTACGCCTCTTGACCTGACAAGCGAGGGCGGAAGATGGTGATTCAGCTGTTGGGAGGGGGGCTTAGGCCATGGAAACAGACGTAAATAGAGCCAATCGTGCCAAAAGCTCTGTAACACTAATTTGGTTTACTAAGAGCTGGAAATTACGTCTTTCGTGCTGGCTGAATTACTCTTTCGGGGATTACTCTATCCACTTTTGTGTTCCCCCTTCCTTCAAGGTCGTAAGACGGAGCGAGAGAAGTTCCCGGGCGGTGAGTACACCACTACTGTGGAAGTCTTCATCGAGGCCTCTGGTCGCGCCATTCAGGGTGCCACATCACACCACCTGGGACAGAACTTCAGCAAGATCTTCGAAGTGATGTTTGAGGATCCTGAGACAAATCAGCCGCGCTACGTCTACCAGAACTCCTGGGGCCTTACTACGCGCACCATCGGTGTGATGATCATGGTGCACGCGGACAATCAGGGTCTCGTTCTCCCACCACGCGTAGCTAGATACCAAGTGGTGGTGGTGCCTTGTGGTGTTACGGCAAAGACAACGGAGTTGGAGCGTGAAGAGCTGCTAGGGCAAGTCAAAGGCATCACTGCACGTCTGCACGAGGAGGCAGGATTGAGGGTGTATCTGGATGATAGGGAACATGTCTCTCCGGGATGGAAATTTAATCACTGGGAGTTGAAGGGGGTACCCCTGCGAGTTGAGGTAGGATTTAAGGATCTGGCGAAGAACGAGGTTACTGCGGTGGTGAGGTACACTGGAGAAAAGGTAAATCCAATTTATCCTTCCTATTCCTTATGGTGTCTAGGCGATCCCTGAAAACATACGCAACTATTTTTTCCACCTCTTTGCATAGACCAATATTCCGCTAAACCGGCTGACCACTGCTGTGAAGAGTATGTTGGACGAGGTCCACGACCTTATGCTGTCTCGCGCTACCAGCATCCAGAACTCGCATATCCTACCTGCAAAGAACATGGAAGAATTGACTAGAGCACTGGACAAGAAGTGCATCGTCGTGGCGCCATTCTGTGGCGATGAGCTTTGCGAAGATGCAGTTCGCGCTGAGTCTTCAGAGTGAGTTTCGACACGCGCCCATTGGCTGTTTTCTGTTCCTGATTCGCTTCCTGTAAAGCTTCAAATTTTTTAAATTGACTGATAATAAAATAATGGGTCTCCATGCATTGAAAAACAGTATTCAAAATGAAACTTAAGTCCTGCCGACTACGCAAGTTAGGATTCGAAAAATGCATAGTCCACTACCACCTAGATTACTTGTAAATATAGTTTTTTTGTCCTTTTCTGCTTATAGGAACGTGGTCGTGACCCCGGGCGCTCCGTCAATGGGCGCCAAGTCTCTGTGCATCCCCTTTGCGGGGGAGTTGAGCGGTTTGAAGACAGGTCCGGTGACTGATGGCTCGCCGTGCCTCCGGCATCCAAAATGCACGAAACCGGCTGTCTTCTACACCCTCTTTGGACGTAGCTACTAGCCAACCGAGTGGTTGGTGGATGGAGCTGCAAATTCATCATCGGCTTTTGTCTGGACAAATTGTTGATATCATTTAATGTTTATTGGAGTCAACTCAATTTTTCCTGGGTGTTGGTTGGGTGTGTGAGGTTTTAGACTTCGCGCCTTGCTGTGTACTGGTTAATAAAATTTGAGAGATATTCTGGAGATGATGTGATACGATGCGATGTCCATTGTCCTACGGCTGAGCAGACTGCAACCGCCTGCTGTGGTCCGAAAAATTAAGGGATGCTTGAGGGTGAGCCTGTGGTGTGAGGTCGCTTTCGGGTTACGTTAATCCCATGATTTGGTCGTTCTGTTAGTAGCAGCACGAGTACACATACTGGCCGAAAATGTTGCCAGTCAGGGCTATCGAGTCGTTGGCACCAGGGCAGCAATGTATGAAGTGGACCAGGGATCGCTCCCACATTTGGCTGTTTTATCCATAAGAGCGACGGTGTGGGAGGCTGTGCAAGTTGGCTCTGGCTTCTCTCCGTCTTGTTTGTTTTATGTTTAGGAAGTCAAGTGTAAGTCAATTCCAGGAAAGGTTAGGGAGTGTTCTGGAATTAGTGAACTGGTCCCAAACTGCATCAACAAAATGACGTCTTCTCTACTGAAGGGATGGTGGAGGTGCGCCTACTCGATCGATCAGGTTTAAATCCACTTTTGATAGCATTGATTACCTTGAATAATCCAAAAAGTCCAACGAACTATTTAGATTAAATCACAAGCGTAACATTGGCGACCTGACTCCTAGTATGCACAAAGGGACTGCCTAGGTGCTCCACCACTGTACCTCCAGCCAGTAGGACAGCCACCGGGTCGAGCCATTAGTCCTGAGTCCTACCGTGTTATGTCGTCTGCTTGTTTAAAACCCGGTTTTAGTAAAGAACTGCCTTATGTCTTCAGCATTTTACGTCTGTCACATAGAAGAGTATTTGGTCCTTGCTAGTAGCCCCAAGTCCATTTGTATTGTTGTATATTTGTTCTGCCCAAGTATTACTTCCTCTCTCGTAGTTAAGGCAGACTCAGAGTGCTACATCAGTGGCAGTAGAAAGCAAACTCGATTTGAAAGGACATATTTTATGGTTTCTGCTGCCAAGTGATAAACTTTAGCGAAGTGCGGAGAGGTGGGTATGTTGTGGATCGGCGAATCAGTGACGATTAATGACCAAAAAGCTGAGGATATGTTTATCTTCAGCAACTATCCTAGTTTCCTGTTCTTCAGAAAAGCTGTTAACAACAGAAGCAACAATAGCTACGGTAAACTAAAACCCAGATACAATCGGGCAGCTCCAAAATATGACAAATATGAAGAGGCACAAAATTCAAATCTGCGCAACTGCGTTGAGTTCCTTTCTTCACTGCATGAATAAGACTTTAGGCGAATGGATGTCCAGCGCAATGCCTGGCATCGAATCCAGTCCCATACAGGGCGCACCTGCAGATTTAAATAACTTATTAAGAGGGATCAATGATGTTCACAGTCAAAACATTCTCAGTGGTGCAAGCGTGTCACTCTACATTGATACATTTTCGATGACTGACTGATAAAAACAACTCTAGTCTTTATTAACAGGGTGCATGGTGTCTTAGGCATTTAGCTCTGCCAGCTCCTATGTAAGATTTACCAGTAGCTTAAGCCGCTTCAGCATGTCAAATATATTGTGATGCTTTATTGCTTACTTGCCTTTCATTTTAGAGTACAGGAGTGGGTTGACCATATTGCCTTCGCCGATTAACCTGGCGTTTGGACCAAGCCGGTATTCTCAACCCCTCCCGTTTATCAAATGCATACATTCTGCCCAAAGAAGACCTAAAGCTCTGCACTAGCAGAAGTAGTTCAATTATGCAAACACTGTGAATAAAACCATGTGCCGCACCAACTACATTGATTTCTGCGAACCATCAAAGTAATTTAGCGGTAAGTAAGGTAGATTAATTAAAAATATCAAAATATTGAGCACAACTCTGGTTTTCAATAACTGTAATTACTCTAACTCGTTACAGCTCGAATATTCCCATATAAGGGACTCGAATCCTTCCCAAGCGGTCATTGGTCATTGTGTGACCTAATTATACGCTAGTGTGTGCTTTGCTTGCTATTGCGTGTGCGGAATGATTTTGGTGTGATTTCTACTATTTTGCGGTTCGACTAGTAAAAATGGAAGGGAAATGGGAATGTGAATCCTGTTGTGATCGAAACTCAAAATGTGTGGAGGCTAGCGAGCATGTGATGCAAAGGTTTTCTTCACAGGAAGACCTAGTACGGCACATAATGCATCATCACCTGTCGAAAAAAATCGAACATGGTCGCACGGTTTTCATTTGCACGTACGTAAAGTTAGCAATTTAAGTTTCGTAAGCTGATTTGGCGTCAAATTGAAGGCGAACTGTCTCATCACATAAAAAGCTATGTGTTTGATTCAAACTTGGTAGATGCGTTGTAAATTTAATGCTCCAAATTCCAGACACTTATCTGTTTTAGATGTGGTCCCTCAGGAATTTGTAACAAGACAAATTCCCTTCATTCCCACTTGCGAGAACCAGTGAGTTTCGATTCTGAATACGACTACGAGCGCCATCTTGTTACGAAGCACATTATTAGCAACACGAAATCTTCGGCTCCACCGCGGTTTAAGAGACTCAGCGTTCTTAGTCCGCGTGAGTTGGCGGTTCCTAAATTAAAATTGAAACTTGCTTTTACCTGCGTTTTAATCTATTTCAGCAAAACATGCGTGGATGCAGTACGATTCTGTTGTTAACATGGCAGCCGTTCTAAATGATCCTTCTGATCGTCAGGTACTCATTTTTCTGGTACTTTTCGTGAAACATCTATTTCTTTTTACCATTACCGTGCTCTACTTAATACTTCATCGAAATCAGGTTTAATAACTCGCTGTTTTCTTTAGCTGGACATATTTTCTCGTTACTGGGGTGATGCATTTGAACGTGAACCTGTACCACCCCTGAGAATTCCTGCGGTCAATGAGGAACATTTTTTTTCTTACCTAAATCTGTTGGCCAAACGAAAGGTTCCCATTAATTCTCAGCGTACTCCCAAAAATCCACCCTCATGCCAACCAAGTAAGCCACCTTTATTTAAGGAGATCTTTATTGTGCTTTTATCGTTGACCTGAATATTCCCTGCCGCCCTTTATCTTAGGAGATGAAAATTTTGTGGGCCAGATATTAGTATCTTGTCTGGAATAGCTGCGACCCAGCGGTTGCGGTATTGATTCGTTTACCCTTTTGTAAAACCCACCACTAAACCAAGCGTAAAAATAGTGGCGGTATTAAAACTTGCAGAATTATTTACTCACTTAACTCACTCTTTGTTTAGATCCTCTAGAGTTGGAGGAAGCTAAAGTCTATTGTTCGCCGGATTTCAACTTATCATCTTCGAAGACATTTAATAGTGTCATCCCCCTATACCGGCGGGGCCTGTGCCAAAATCTGATCGGAGTTTTTACCCAACAGAGCGACCAGCTTTCCCAATACCTCGATGCTGTCGAGTTGGCTATTGTCAACCACGTGCGTTTGTCTGTACTCTTCCATTTGTCACCATCTGTCCTTCATCCTAGTGTCAATTTATAAATTTGCTTACTTCCGTTTGGGTGTCTTTGTATTTCTGTCCTCCCCACCGATCTATTTACTTCTGTGCGCTCGTCCACCCTTTTATCCTCCTCCTAATTCATCAACATGCGCTTTTGCACTGGAAACCCCGTTAGTGCTAGCCCTAAGATTAAAAAGTATTTCATTTTATCACATCAATAAGACTTCGTCGTCAGTTATTTAAAAAGACATCTGAGTAAGGCTCATCACCCACTCATCCACTTTACTTCCGCATTTTTTAACTATCTAAGTACTCACTGCTCACCGGTCTGTTGTTAATTTTACTCGCCCACTTGACACCTCTCTTTCAGTCACTTGCAACCATAATGGAAATCGTAACCGTTAACCCATTTAAAGGAGTCAAAATCCCCTATGCTTTTATTCTTTGCAAGTAAGTGGTAAATTGGCATATCACTTCATGGTTTTCAGTTCACTTGTTTGTTGAAAAATCTGCCCATCTTTTTGACACGATGAGCAGACATGCAATAGATTGGCAAAGTAGTATGTATTCGGGCTAAATTTCACTTTTATCCCACTTACCAGTTTTGAGTTTTTGACGATCCTTCGCCTTTGTTAACTTAACTCCTCTTACCTGCTTGTATGTGTCTCCTCGCCTACTGTCCATCGGTGTTCAACTTTTTAGGTATCCGAGCGTTCCCCGGCCTTTTTCGAAGCCGTACGTGCACACGATGTGATAAAGGATCAACTGAGTCAAACCATATCTGAGCTCAACGCCGTGCGGTAAATCGAATATCGCCTTACTTTTTATCAACCTATTTTTTTCGTCAGTGTCTGGAAAATTGTGCATTCCGGCTGAACTTATGGTCTATATGGAGTGAGTAGACTTCCAAGCCAAACATGTAACGACCACCTTGCTGGGCACTGGGGGGTGCTGCGATTTAGTGTAGAGCTTTGAATCTTTTGCAGACGCACAGAAGGGGTGGGGTGGTGAACCTCAAGTGTCCGTTTAACCAAAATGTTGAGCTCAACACATCCCAGTTGTTGAAGTAGAGCTGTCGAAAGATGGAAATTTGGTCGATTCCATTACATTTATTTCAGTTATTAACGTATGTAGAGGCTCAAAAACTTGTAGTTTAAATACCATGAGTACAGATCTTAAACTACAGTTGATTGAAGCAACATTTTGGGGCAAAAAACATCGACTTTTGCTGTCTGTTGTCCACCTGTAATCACTCCTCTTTATTGACCACAGCAGAATGGGTTGTTTTGACTTCTTGGCCGGATCGTCTCCCTGTTGGTAGTGCATTTCTTGAACCCATTACCTTTCATGTGAAAATTCGCTGAAAACGTAAAACCCATTAGACTTAAATTATTTCTGTCATTTGGGGATATTTCCTTTTCTTGCTTTCACAGTGTTGTCTGACCATGTATGAATCAGTAGAACCTGGTGTTATTGCATTCTTCGACATGTCTTATTTTCAAATCTTTCAGTCTGTCGTAACCCTTTGTTATTTACCAAAGCGCAGAACCTAAGGTCGGTGTAGCTGTTAAACTTTGTCATGGTATCAATAGCCCATCCATTGCTAATCGTCAGAAATCCACCCGTCCACCGTGAATGGCCAGCATTCAGTGCGCAGCACCAAGGGCTGCAAGTTGTCGGGCCTCTCCCACATCCTCGCTGCCAGCATGCCTTTTAAATCACTTTGGAGGACGTTGTACCTCATAGAGATAGAGAGGTATTTTGGTTGTATGAGTTTTAAAGGGCTGGTAACACGGTATTGCTGTTGGCGATCGAGGGTTGGAGAGCCGGAGGTTCTGAAGAGATCTTGAAAATCCCCGATAGAATTCGCGATATAGTGGATAAAGATACCTAGCATGAAGGGTTTTTACTCGCTTACGGCTACTTTTAGGACACGACTAACGGAAGTGGACGCAATCTACTGTCGTGGAGCCGGACAAGTTGCCCGATTGGTTCGCCGACGAGAGAATCTGAAAATACTCCTTGCGAAGGTGCGTCTTGCTGTTTTCCTATGCGCCCGTTTCATTTTACTTGGTTAGCACCGTGCTTGTGAGTGTCCACAGTGAAGGGGCAGCACCGGTTATTGCATCTGTGGTCGAATGCCATCTTATTCTTAAGCTTCCAGTCGCCCCTAAAGACAATCTATCAGTTGTAGTCCTTATGTGAATTGTTAACGGAAGTTATATCTATAGTTTTCTGTGATGTCTAGCTGCTGTAACATCTGAACCCTAAAACAACGCTAAAGGCATCTTTATTATTAAATCGTGGGAGATCGGGGGAACCGGTAAAATTATGTAGACGTTTACAACTCATTTTACTCTGCTTTCCTTGCTGCCTTTTTACTTTGGCGTTAGCTTTCTGCATCGTGTTAAGTAGTTGATTTAACGCAAGGCTCAATTGTTTGTATGAAGGGGGATTGGGGAGGCTGGAAGGGCACGAGTCACACATGCTGAATCTTGTACTATCAGCGCGACGGCTAAGTCGTGAGAAATTGGAATAGATTAATATTCGCAAATGTACCGACGTTTTTTGAGAGTGGTTTTCCAATGTCAGTCAGCTGAAAGAACAAAGTGTTTGGCGCATACCATGTACCGAACTTTTCGTGGGAACGTTTATCTAGACGAGAGATGCTTTAAAATGCCCTTGTCTGTATTTCACTCCCTCACTGCTTTACTTTACCACTCAAATGAGCGTTAATCGCCTATGCTGCTTACTTCTTCTCAGGCGCCTTACACGTGCTCCCTTCTTTCCATTTCGTACGTGTAGTTGAAAGTGATCTCTTCGGTGCACGCTACTCAACCCACAATCCAATCCCTCCTTAAGTCCAACGACTTCTGCTCCGTCCTCGATCTAATTACCAACACGCGCGAATCCCTCCATGCTATGAATAAATCCGGTAATGGCGACGGTGATGGTAGAGGTGGTGAAATCGTCTGTTTACGTCATCTAGACGCCCAGTTGACGGAGATTGCCAAATTCGTTAACACCATGATCAGTACTGAATTTGAGTCTGCGTTGCGCTCCTTCCTTGCTTCACCTCCCAATGAAGCTGTTGATGGTGGCGTCTTTGAGGTGAGTATTTGCCATTCCTTCCTTGCAGGTGGCCTCGCGATTTTTTATCAGTCCCTGCCTTCAAAATGTCGGCAAATGTTGACTGTCTCGAGATATCCCTTAGGACATTATAAATCATCCAAGTCTAGGCGTGTCCATGTAATGTAGTGTTTGGAATGCTGAAAAGGTCTTCTGTTTCACGTCCTTTGTGAGCTTGTCCTTCTGCAGTGAATGGATTTTGGCGAAACCCTGATTCAGTTGGTACATAAAATTGCCAGCCTCACTCTTCCCCTTGCCAGCATCCACTACGACACTTTCCACTGTGTATCTGATTGCAGGTGCTTATTCCGAGCGTTTTGGGCCTAATTAGAGTTGGACAGACGGGCTTCGTCTCGACCATCGAGAAGGAGGTGCAAAAGGCACTCAACGATGCCTTGAGAAGCCTTCATGGACTTCTCCAGTCTGGTGAAAATGGATATGCTCAAGAGAGCACAAGGTCTTTTGCTCTGGTGGATTGGCAAATTTTTTTTCCTTTTTGGTCGACTTTGACAAAGTTTATTTTCTTAGCCGAAATCCTTCGATCGATTCCACGGAAAAGGAGCCTTTCCATGTTTGGCTGAGCAATCTGCGGACTGGTTGCCTTGCTGTTGAACAGGTTCTACTTCGGCTAAAAGTATGTCGAAATTTTAACGTTCAACTATTATATATTGTGTGATGGGCAAAGTACGTCTACTTTGCCCACTTCTAGTGTATTCATTTGAGTTCATAGTCTTTGATTATTTAGTTTCACGCCTGAGTGTTTTGAAGCTCACACTCCAGGCGATGGTGATGGTTTCGATAAGCCTGCAATGCTTTCCCCTGGGTCGACCCACTATCTTGAGTCCTCCGGTAGCTTCCACATTCTCAGTCATCTAAAACCGTCTCTCTACTTCTCTGACGTTGTGGTATAGTGTTGGGAAACGGCGTTGAGCTAGCTAGTCCTCAAGATTGTGTTCTAGATTGCAACCCTCGGTACGGCTGGTACCTGATTTCGAAGTACCCCTCTTGTTCACCTCCAGGACATCATATCGGATCAGCGGATCAGTTGGATTCAGACCTAACCTTTGCATACTTTTCCTTCAGACAGTGGTTGAATCAATCGCTTCGGCGGTGACGGAATACGGTGAGCAATTACGTTGCATTTACTGGAAATTTGCGGAACGATCGCAACGCGAGATTGCAGCTCGCATAAATGCTTACTTGCGTCAAAGTCGCGTGCTGAACCGACCACTCCCTTCCTCAGAGGATTTTGTTGCATTTGCTGAACTCATCGAGGACTTTCATGTAGGCTGGTGCATTGCGTTGTCTCATGCCTTTATTTCTTGAACATATACATCCATTCATCTTATCCGCCAGTCCCTAAGCCGCCGATCCGATTTATCCAAAACTTCATCCCTTTTGTAGGAACGAGTTGTCGCTTCTGCCTGGCACTGTTATCGGCCTGATCTGCCGCTAGCCAGCCAATCGACGGTGCTGCGAAATCTAGTGGCAACGGAGGCTGTCCTACTGATCCAGAGCTTCCATGAAGATCGTTGTAAAACGTTGGTGCAGACCTTGGATAAGGAGAAATGGGGTCCAGCTGAAAAAGGTCTTGATCCTTCACTTGCTGGCCTTTTGAGTCACCTGATTGTTCACCATGAGGTATTTCTGTGGTAATTAGTTCAAAAGGCACTTCTTTGAGACTATTGGTTTCCATGTTACATTCTTGTAGCTGAAGAAGTTGGACATCGAGGAAAAGGCACATGGTGTTACTGATGGCACCAAATTGGTGTTTCAGAATGAGACTTACGTTGTCGTGGAAACAATATTCACTGTTATTCCTCTCCTGCTGGATTACCTACGATTGAGCGAACAGCTAGCATCATGGCCTAGCCTCCTTCGCGACATTAAGGTTAATCTAGCGCAATTTCTCACCGTAAGTACCAAATCCCCATTCTTTCACTGTGGGCAAGACATTTAAGCGTGATCGCTTATTGTCCCTACATTTGTTTCACTCTAGCTTCTCAACTCCAAAAGCTGCGAATTAGTAATAGGCGGTGGAGCCTGCCAAAGCGTAGGTCTGAAGAGAATCTACGCTCGAAATGTGGCTCTTGTCGTACGTAGCCTAGAATATGTACTCGAGTTGGTTCCAATAGTACAAATTTTTTTCGAACGGATGTACGTTATATTGAACCTCCAAGCATTAGCTTTTTCTGTCTCAACATCATGCCTGCCTTTCTTGTTATTGCAGCCAACTCAAATCGCTTCAGGGGCGGAGAGGCAGTTTAAATACGGCCACAAAGAGGATAGAGGCTTCGCGGTTACTGGATCCTTTTACGGCTGTTGAACATAGCATTAGGCGCGTGCTTCTTTTTTTTTATTTCCAATGGCTAAGCCTGCTACTAAGGATAGAGTAGGTAACCTGACTCTACTGTTATAGGTTAAACATCTCTACTGTGGTAGATAAACTCACAAATTTGCTGGCCGCTCGAATTGCCAGGGTCATGCAGTCCTGGAAGCCGCAACCACCAACTCCCACCGCTGAAATGCGCTTGGTTTTCAAGACAGTATCCAAACTCACCGAATCCACTGGTGGCATACTCTCTCCTGAAATGCTCACTGTAAGTGGTCAGGCTCACTTTGCTCATCTTTTTTTCCAGAATCTACTGCTTCGAGTTCACGTTGAATTTAAAGCCTCCCTACGGAATCGATTGACGGATCTTTCCTTATTTCCTGATGGAGGCCCGAAACAGGGGTGAGATATGTCTTACCTTTTTAGTTACTCTCTTCTCCCTCTTTACTTCATTGTGTAACAATATCTTTCCCTTGGATTCAGCTTGGTCAACTCGGAGTTGGTTATCTACATGAAGTTTTTGTGCGGTCTGACACCGACTCTGGCGCAATATACGGACGAGTGTGATGACATCTGGCCATCTCGAACAGGAGCAGAAGATTGAGGCGTTCTAAAAACTCCAAGTACAAAGTCTTTCATACCGCAGAAACTGACCCACTCTCTCTCTCTCTACTGCGATTTAAACTCAAAAATGTATTGGATTATTACCTGTATTATTCTTTCCTCAATAGGAATATTTGCGATGCTGCAGCATGCGTGCTTACCTTATTTACAAGTTGCTTGACTGAAGGTGACATCTGAGGAGGTATGTGGTGCCTCCATTTAATCTTCCTCCTTTGTAAGTTCTGTTGTTCTGATGCAACAAGCGAGGGATGTCTGTCTTTGTGGGTGTCCTATTTCCGCTGGTCAGTCCTTGCAAAAAACGACGGTGTCTCCTTAAGCAACATTTTTGGAGCCACTCAATACCGGTGGAGGGAAACGCAAAACACCCGTCCTGGCATTTGACTCCAGAGTGCGAATTATTTCTTAATGTTTCGATCGGACAAGGCAGGCGGGAATGGTGGAGAGCGTTCCTAGGGAATGAGGTTTCATTGCAACAAGATGGGACTGGAGCACCCAAGCTTCCAACGGTCTTTGTCTCATCGGTACAAAGAGCTATTCAAGTGGTACCAACTCTATGTGAGGGAAAGGAGATGGGGGATTCCTCTGAAAAAAATGTACAGGTGCTCGCCTAAAATACGCTTGATTCCTGTCAGACGCGAGTTCCTTGCAGAAGCCTTAAAAGACCTCGCCTGATTGAAATCGTGGATTTTGTACTACCAACCAATAGGAGGAACTGATACTCCCTCTTTATAGCAGTCTACTTCACAAGGGTAGCTGAGACAGGACCCATGAGGTGACAGAGCGTTGAAATGATTGCTTCAGCTTTCCTCAATCCGTGGATTTGACAACATGAAGTTCTGGGAATGTGGTATAGCTGTTGAAGCTGTACCTTTGATCGCCAACCCTAGTATACTATGTGAGATCATCGGCATTTTAGAGATATGTATGAAACCTGGACACCTGCAGGGTAATGATGAAGGCTTTTATCCAGGCTGTATAATCGTCCGCTTGGAGTTTGTGCCCTTAACGGCTTCTTTTTAAAGATTTGGCTACAGCCTGTACGTTACCGAGCAAGTTACATATGGATGACAAAATGTGGAGATTGAAAGCTGATGCTTTCCTAATATTAAACTCGCAACTCATTACATCCCAAGGCACGTCCAGCGGATGAAAGAGGGGTTCGAACTGGCTTTCAAATTGGGTTACCACGACAAGCCCATTTCGATTGACATCTACTGTGTTGGTAACCTATGTAGGCACCTGGTTCTCATCATCCCTCAGGTAATGATGCATTCAGGGTGATAAAGTCATTTCAATAATACACTACATTGCCTGCGATGCAAGCTTCTGTACTCATCCAGTCACAAGTTCTCACAACAAAATGTTCTGCATGAAGGTAGGCCTCAAGTCTAAAACGAAGGCGAAGTTTATGTACTAAAGAAAGGTGGAAGGCCACTGGGAATGGAATATGCTGAGACTACCGATGACAGAGCTAAATTAAAGGGATCGTGTAATGCGGATTTGTTGGAATATGCATTCTAGGGAGGAGGCGGTTGGCGCAAGCCAGTCTCGTGGTCAATTCTTGAGGAAGAACTCAGTTCAGACTACCCATAAACTTCATGATCTGTTCAATTCTAAAATAAAAGATGCCCCGTTCAAATTAATTCAGTTGATCCAAAAGCCCAATGGCAAAGGCTACAGGGAAAAGGCTGAGATCGTTGCACTAAATACAGTTTCAATATTCAACTCTTCATGGTGCTGAGCTAACTAACTAGGTGATTTTACACTGATGAAAGAAAGTACACAAGTGTCATGGTCGCAATATTGTCGATGGATTTAACATATTTTATTTCATCTTAACTGCGGGATGGCACATTGCGGACCCTATATCTAGTGATTTACAAAGCACCAGAATCATGTCAAAAGCAGGAATAAGGAAACTTAGCTGTAGGCGTCAGACCTTAATGGACACTGCCCAAGTGGCTCTTAACTGTCGAATTTGGAAAACGTCAAAGCCTACGCTTAGCAGCAAACTATTGTTTACTGAACGAAAATGAAGAAATTGGCTGAATTCATATCCGCTACTCCAAAGCCTTGAATCTTTCGATGTCAATCGCAAAAATTGTTGCTTTATACCACTGCTTGAAAAGCCGACCTCTCCAAAATACGATATGGGAGTGAATGAACCAATGAGAGTGCGGATTTGCTAACATACCGTATCCATGAGTCTCGTCTCGGGATGTATCAATTGGCATTTGCATGTATGTGCACATATACGTCAATATTTGGAGTTGGCCATCATGCGTAATTATTTTTGCTGCAAATCTTTCCTTGATTTATGTTGATTGGGCTTCGTACGTACTTGAGACTCCCTAAAGTCATGGCGTTCCCGCTTTTTTTGCACGTAGTTGTCTGTCTTCTTCCAGACTCTCTCTCTCTAGTAGCAAGTGCTTGCGCTTCACGGTATGTGAGCTCTTTCTTCAGTCCCGGACGAAGCGACCGATATGCTGATTTACAAGAAATCGAGCGCAACAGCCGACCACCTAGTCAGTCTCCTCCAAATTTACCATCCACACCGATGGCCCAGCGAACTCTTTCACCCCCAGTCACCTGTTCATTTCGCCGCATAGCACCACGCCAAGTTTGGGTTGAGTCGCTGAATGAAGAGAAGGAGAGATATCTTGATATTGTCGATCTTCATCCAGACGTTTTCGCAACGTTTCCGCGGTTGGACATCGTTCACAAGAATCTCTATTGGCAGGCTCACTATCGGATCGTTGTAAGTGAAAATTTCTCATTTCTGAATCATTATCAGGCTGTTTATTTTCTGGTTTATTTCGGTAGTTATTGGAAAGCATTTTGTATCCAACTATTTTTGATAATTATCTGAGTTTGTCAATTAATCATACCACTTGTGCATCCCTCTTTACGGTAATGCTTGATGATTAAAGACTAATGATTTGGAACTTTATCCAACTTCAAATAAATTGATTAAAATTGCAATAAATCGCCTCGTGCTTGCAGCCACCGGTATTGACAAGCAGATAGTAGATGGTCATGTACGGACTGCCTAAATGTCATCCATGCTATACCTACTAACTCTTTGATTACACCACTTAGCTGTCAATCTCTTCCATAATTTTACTTTCGAGTATTTTTTTTCGAACATTTGCGTTTGCATGGGCAGGCAAATTACAAAAATTGCTCGTTTGGACATATCGAACTAGTAAATTGCGGCTCGCTTGCTGATTTTATAAGGCTTGGAATTTGCTTCATTACCGTTGTGCATTAATATATAAATAGAACCTAATCAAGTGCATTCTATGCACGAATGGTTTTTCTACAAAGGTTGTTTTTCTGTCCAGTACTTGTATTACTCAAATTAGCTGTTGAATAATTGCGATCCCACATGTTGACCCTATTCTCCTTTCTGTCCCAACGCATGCTAATTCGATCCCAACCGCAGATAACCAATTGAGATATGCGACTTAAGTTTATCGTTAACTTTGCGTTTTTGGGTTAGGGCACTAATGTCTTTTGAGATTGAGGTAGGTGATTCATGTTTGCTTTTTCATATTGCCGGATGAAAGGATTGGAGGTGTATAACAACTCGCGCGGAACTGGTTCATCGCAGTCGTCGCAAGCCATGGCCTCAAAAGGGCACAGGTCGTGCACGTCACGGAAACCGAAGGACACACATTTTCATTGGCGGAGGCCAGTGCAACGGTCCTCGTGGTCCCGAGTCCTACTTCTCTATTCTACCTTACCACGTTCGGCTCAACGGACTGCTCAGCATGCTCTCTACAAAGCAGGCTCAAGTACTCTCCATTCTTTTTATCTTACATCATTCTTAGGGTGACCTTTACGTTGTGGAGGACTTTGTGCTCTCCTCAGAGCTGGAATCCGCTGCTGCGAAGGTCTACGAACTTGCCAATAAGCGTGCCGTAAACCGCCTGCGATTATTCCATGAAGGGAGCGATGATGATGCTTTAGTCCAACGTCTTCAACTGACAAAGGGATTGGAGGAGCAACCAGCCGACAGTTGTGACGTTCTTACTTCATTGGTTGCGAGGGAGAAGGAGGAAGAGGAGGAGCTCTTGGATCTCATCAAGGGAGGTCGAGCTGCCGAGGCCGCCAATTTGGGCCTGCGTGCGGCGGAGTATCTCCGGCAGGTTGTAGATGAACGTGGTTGGGGACCCGCTGTGCTCTTCATCACTGAGTAAGAATAGTAATAAATTTTACGCATCCTTAGTGCGGAGAATTACTTGAACGGAAGCGAAAATCCAACCACTGGGTTGGCAATGGCTCTGGCATGTGCCAGCTATGCTCACTACATTGACTTCGATGTCGCTCCCGAGTCTGCTGCTATTCAGGTTGGTTTTATGTGTGAAAGATTCCAAAGCTGGTTAAATGGATGAATGTTTATGGAAGCATCAGCACTACTTTTGCACTGTGGAAGTTTGTTGGTTTGCTCATTGGCCAACTCTAATTGCATGATTTCTTTCACAATCGAATTGATTGTGAAATAGTTTAACTTTATTTTTTGCCAAACTGTAATTTAGAGGTTTTGTGTAGGCTTTGCTAGAAAATGATTTGAGTTAAGCATAAGTATTGAACCAGCAACCTGGAATTGGATTTACAAATATGATGTAGGTTGGGAAACTGATTTATCCTTCTTTCCGAGGCGTATCCAACCTTCTCAATTACCTCCTGCGGTAGCATAGTCACTTATGTTCACAAAGGAGTGATAAGTTTAAAACGGCTTTATTGTCTGTCCCATCAATTCATAGGGCCGTTTGCGCGAGGGTTCCCAGTACGCCGCACCACGGAGTCTGCACCCTGGTCGTGGACTGACTCTCATGCCTGTTCACGGCTTGAACGTCTGGTCAATGGTTCACCATGACAGTCTAGTGTTGACAAGGAAAGCACTGGACATTCTAGAAGCACGTCTGCTTGCGGCACAGCGTCGCGTTATCCGCCCAGGCTCGACTGTTGAATGGCGTCCTCCGCTGGCTGGAGATTGGTTGGTGGGACGGGATCACGCGGCAGATAGGGCTCACTGCCCTGAGCGTCACTTTTCTGGTTTGGTTGGAGATCCTGAAGAGTTGAGACAGAGATTGCAATAGTTCTATGTAGTAATTTCATGCATCATGCAATCTTTTACCAAACATTCGTTCGGAGACCTCCTGTATTTGTTCATTTTAACAATTGGTGTGAGCTACCGTCCATACCGCCTACACTGCCAATTCCCCAGACCTCATTTGCGTTTACTGTCGAGACGCGTCCGTGCGTGGACGGATTGGGAAGAATCTGGTAGTGGTGTTTTGATGACACATGCGATTCGTACGCGCTGTGGCAAGGAGTGAACATTGTGTGTTGCCTACCATGGAAGTGGATAAATCTCAAAATATGCGCGAAGCTGAGACTCAAGATTGGTTTCCACAACTAAGGGGATGCAGTATACATCCTCTTATGTCTGAATCCTCCTAGCCCCTCTTGAGGCGCTCAATCGGTGGCGACAGTACCCAAACTCGATTCAATCAAGTAGCAACCCTGTTCAATTTGACTAGTCACCAACCCTACGTTTTGCAGTAGAGACATCCTCAAGGGTGGCAATAAGGACTGACTCTTTTTCATGTTGCGTTTGAAGGTGGTTTAGAACAGGATATGCGCGATATAGGCCATTGTCTACTCCTGGAGGACGGTGTGAATTCAACGTACTGACCAAGATAGAAGAGGAGCTACGGAGAGCGCTGAAAACTATAGTTGCTCAAATGCTTGGAGCTACATAGCCTCATTTTGACATGCTGAGTCGTTATTTGGCGCAGTTTGAGGCTTCGGCACGACCGGCCTGGATCCTATGGGCCCCTAACCGGGCAACTAGTGGATGGGGCCCTCAGGACGGACGCTTTCGTCGGTTGACGTTTGTGGGTAGGCCTGCGTCTACAGACTTGACCGGCTAGTGGAGACTGCTTGAGTCTGGGTTCTGCGGCCGTGATTGACCTTGGCTTCGGGGTGACTTATCGAAGTCGAAGCGGGAATGAACTAGAACGCGGGTTCAAGGATATTCGAAAGATAAGCCTCTAAGGTGGAGGCTCCCAAAAAAATAGTTAAAAAAGTCTTCTTCAAGGTTACGACCGTCCCTGCTGTGCCTGTTTTCCGGTTGGCAATGAATTTCCATTTCGTTATGCCTTGTCACGCCTTCGAAGAGGGCTCCGGGATGCTGTGGTGTAGCAAAAAGAGGTGACACGAACATCTCCCCTTTATTATACAACAAAGATGACCAATCCTACTCGGTCCGTGATAGATCAAACTTTAATGGAACACATCTCAGCGTCTCCAGTTCCAGCAAAACCATTGTGCATGACACGTCAAAACGCGGCACTGTGATAAGTAATGCACCCTTCCGAGTCCCGTCCGAAGCATTCCAAGGATTTAAGGAGGCGCGTCGGAACTGTGCAGCCGGTTGGTTTCCTGCCACAAAGACGTCCGGATAGTCAGGTGAGGCCCCCGTTTTCGGATCGACAGTAAACAGCAGGGAATCTGTGTCCTTCAGAGGGTAAGAGAAGAGTGTGTCTGGGCAGGTGGGAGCTACGTGACCCCAGTGCAATAAGGACTCCATGCAGTCCAGCGTATCGCCAACAATGGTATATCTACGGAGAAAAGTGAGGTGAAATTAAGATCTCAACCGACAAGGCATAATTTTTGAGAGGTCTGCTGAATAATTGTTGGATGAAGTTCATCAACCGCTCTTGGAAACATCGAAAAATAAATTTGGGAGACCCGGTTACCAACAATATAAGTCTTGCACGAAATTGGACTACCTCTTATTGAAGTATCGCAGGAAACGCGTAGGGTGAATCGTAAAGAGTCAGCGTCTCCAGTGTCAGGGGCCTGAACACGATACCGTCCAAGAAGACGGAACAAATCAAACAGACTCGGCTACAAATAACTACACAATTCTACAAAATTCACGAGACCGTAGAAATGTCACCAAGGACAAGTGGGTGCCTTAAAACTGGATGTACAAATCCGGATATTAGAATTAATAAGGAACGCACTTATGAACATCAGTGACATTCTGTCCTGAGGTAGCAAGAATGCGACGCGAATGGACCTCGGAGAAGCAGGGATTAGTGGAGCTAACAAGAGCTCCTTCGCCTCGGCCAAAACGGGAGATGGTACGAGGGAAGAGAAGGGGGTGGAAGGGTTGTTGAGGTAGGAATTGGGAGACACAATCGGCGACACCTGGAAGCAGTTCCACACTAAAACCGTCACCAAGAGGCAATTCAGAGAGCCAAGCGTCCAGCATACTCATTGACATCACAGAATCGGCATCCTCCTTGCGGCTCGTAAAGCGGGCCTACAGAGAGAGAGTTGCCCGAGAATTGTCCACAGCAAGGTCGTGATAGCCAACTCAGAAGACTAATAATTAACAGTGGCGACCCCACCCAATTATGGAGACTGAAAGTCTATTAGTTTTTATCAAAACAAAGTAGCCCTGATTTTATTTGATCAAATTGTTTAATTACTGGATGTCATGGGTTCATGCAAATGGGTTGGTAACGTAAGAACAAAAAACCGCCTAGCTTTAAAGATTTCTCAGGCAAGAGAGACTAATGATTAAGTTAGTCCATTCTGGATCACCCTACACTGATTAATGGATTAAAACCAGCAATAACAAAAAACTCTGAAGACCTTTACGCTTGGAAGGCGCTTTTAACAGAATCTGTTCAAGAGCTTTGAAGACAAGCACTTCAGGCTGCTTGTAGCATCACCACGAAGGAAAAACTCCGTCACAATTATTTTCCCATCTACTTTAAAATTATGTAAAGAGAAAGTGTCTAAACTAAGTTCCAAAAAAGAGCAAGACCTATATCCTCAAAATAACAAAGTGCTCTCTTTCAAGAATAGAAATCCAAATTGAGTTCATTCCCAATTAAACTGAATAACTTTGGACAAAAGGAATCAACAAACTTGAGACGCCAAATCTGTTTAAACTAGCGAAAAATTAACAGTCATTCCTGACTTCCTTCGGTAAGTGTGCCAAGTCATAGTTCGAAAGAGGTTTGATTTCTAAGACATATGAAGCAAGCGTTGCAACTTAAGGAACGTCTTTACAAAGAACCCACTTAATGTGCACAGTTATTTAATAAAAAAAATGTGCTTTGAGTCTGTTCCCATCCCGTTACCCAATCAGCTCAGTAACGCACACTTGGCATCACTCCAAGGGTCTCCAAGCCGCCGGGACCGCTTGAGCGAATACAATCCCCAAGAATGAACAGACGACACAACGGCACCTGCCTCAACCAATCACTAAGGAGGCGTAATGCAAGAGAATACCCATGACAGCTTTCATTTTCTACCACTTCGGCCGAAGCAGCAAAACCGAGCCCTGAGATAAATCCAACCCAATGGCCACTACAGTTCGGCAGGGGCGGACAAGAGGCCGAATCAACAGGTGTTGCCGTAATTGGTCTTATTGGTTGTGGCTCAAGAAAGGCGAGCTCGAGAACGGTGAATGTTCCCTCTGATCGTGCAGGCTCAAAACCACGTAGACAAGCAACAACACCTGTTGGAAGGCGATCCAAAGCGTCCATTTCAGGGGAGGCAACAAGGGTGATGCGTTGGACTTCGTCCTCGAGGAACATCTCATCCTCGCTGTCAGCTATACGTGACAGACAATGTTGCCGCTCTTGTTGTTCTAGTTCCAGACGTCCGCCAACTTGTTCCAGGAGAGTGATCTGTCTCATGATGCTCGGCTTTTCGGCGCTCGACTGAAGGAGAATCAGTACACATGGAGGATGAAAATGGGTTCAGCTTTGTTTTACTACGCTAAATCCATTGCTCACTGTGCTGTGTACTCGAGATAAACTGAGACATTTTGAGTTCACAAAAAGAAAAAATTCAGGGCTTGAAACGACGTTTATTTTTCGGTGCCTATCTTCAATATTCTTGCATCTATCCCTAATTAATAGTAATTAGTGCTAAAAATGAGTAGCCACAGAACCTTTTGTGAATAAAGCATTACTATATTGGGGCACCCACGAGACAGCCAGAAATGTTAGAGTATGCCCGTGTTAACCATCAGCAAAGAAGGGCAAAATTCGTGTGCAATTTTACGATAAGGTAAACATCGGCTAGCCATCCGGGATCAGGCGCCTCATGCGCCTACTGCAAATTCAACAAAATTACTGTCGAGGCTATGAACTGAGAATCATCACAGTCTAGATCAACGCGGATAGACGGTCGGTAATCCACTCTTGAAGTACTGCGTCCGGGCATCGCACGGACATTTGCAGCTTTCATATCTCTGGTCATTGCTAAGAGCATATTCTATTTTAGGTTACCGTCTAAAGTGGATTGGCACATTCATGCAATTGCCACTCACAGATGGATGCCAGATTTTCAAATAAAATCATTGGTTTTCGAATGCATCAGGCTGCCATCTTGTTGAAGAAATAGAAGGCAACTTGGTTATCCCTATTGCGTTTTAAATCCGCTGCAAATCTGTAACTAATCCATGTCATTAGACCTATACAACTGAAACATTCGAATTCTCCGTTGAGAGTTCCTGTACTTATTTTCTTGTAGAAAACTCGCAAATATTAAAATATACACTCCCCGCGGCACTAACAGAATAGAATTAATACCAAACACCCTTCCTAACCGTGCCATGAGAGCGACCAGCATTGAAAACAATTCTCGCGGGCGCGAGACTTAAAGATGACCATTGTTTACTATCAAGACAAAAATTTAAAGCAAAATTAGGTCTAAAAAAGAAGATTGAAACTACTTACTCTAAATATGGTACCGATGATGACACACTCCTCGTCAGCCTTAACATCTGGCACCGAACGAATAGGCAGCTTAGGCCAACGGCAGCGTGCCTGGTTTTCAAGACGATGATGAGAGATTTTCAGCCGTGAGAGGTAAATTTCTGCATATTGGGTATAAAAGGAGCAGCCACCAGTGGCGATGTGAAAGCGGTTACGATCAGTGGCGACTACCGGGGTCGTCATTGACCTAGAAACGGAAAAAGAAAGGTGAGGTACAAAGAATCAAACTTACGTTTACGTATGATCAAGCCTTATTAACGGACAGCTTTATCAAGGGAATGTGCATGAGGTACAATTGACAAACAAAGGCTCTTTAACAAAATAACGACTACGTATAGTTCATACATGTTTCTTAATAGAATAGCCTCTAAGTGTAGAAGCATGCCACACACCTAAGTAGAGAAAAAATAGCCCGTACGACTGGTAGAAAACATCTAGTCGGTGCATCGCTGAGGCACCACCTTAGACAACTTACGCTGACCAGATTTACCAATACAACTATTCGCCAGTCTTATCAACAGTTAAAACGGTAGCTGAATATATTTAACAGAATTTTCATTAGGGCAAAAACTTCAACGTCAGTGATTAAATAAAAGATATTGCTAAAAATCTCTTTTCCAATACAAATTGAAAATTAGAATTTTTTCATTGTCTTCTAAGTTAGGATTAAAAGCTTGAACATCGAATCAGATTTATTGTACCCCCTTATCACCACTTGTAACATTCTTCGACAATCGTACTCAAGCTTAGTTGTAGGCAAATGTCAGCAATGGCAGGCCTATCTTCGCCCGTTAGTTAATGTCGATCATTCCCCATCGTTTGAACTTCACCAATTTAATCAGTGAGAAGCGCAAACAAAATTTCCTATTATTTAAATGCTGGCGTCTAGGTATTTATAATCCACAGGACATTAAATTGCATTCGCATCCTAGAAAGAAGTAGTGTTGATATTTATATGGCCCCCTTCTTTCCGCATGCGACTCGGGGATTTCGCTGAGGATGACGAGTCACAGACGTTCTACAATGTGCACAGAAATACTACCAAAAAAGGGCCGAAACCCATCTGACCAACACAGCCCTAACATTGATACCGGTAGTGTCTGATGTTTGGCTCTTGCCTATTGGCCGTTTTTGCAAATCATATTTCTGCTTATAAATCGGGCAGGAACACTATGATTCTGGCTCTACCGTCGGCTGTTATACTTTGCTTGACTGCCGCTTTCGGTTACGGTCACTTGAGTAGTCATACTGTCCTTTTTGGGTGAGCTGGCCTACGGGCCATGCCAGCAACCCTAATCCATCTTCGTTAATTTGAATACATATTTTCGGCCCTGCTGCTATACCTTCATTCGACTTTAAGGAAGTCTCGGGAAGTTGCAGAAACACGTTTTTACGTAATGATCTGGTTGGCAATTTAGATTTTGGGATAACTAACAATGAAACAGCACAAATCAAAAAAGTTTATAGGTACTAATTGCATCGCTCATTTTATGTATCGTAGTTTTTAAGATCTCTGTCCAACTAATAAATCATTAAGCCCATTGTTACATCAATTTGAGTCTATTATGAAAAATGCTGAAAAGTTGTCATCTGTCAGCAACTAAATTGCAATTTTTGCTACTACTTTATATCATCTCTTCATTGTCCAATTATTCGAGCGTTTTTGCGTTGGCGTTGCTACTGGTTACGGCTCACGTTTTTAACCATATGATTTCCAAGCGGGAACTTGTTTCATAAATTGTTTTCTTCAAATTGTTTTCGTGAGTTTTCGTTATTTTAATTTCGCCTGAAATAGATTTGGTTTGCCTCAATGCATTTTTGACACTAAGGCTTCACTGGTTGATTTCTTTGCTTTGCATTTGCCTTTATTACATTTTTAAGACTACTACTTAGATGCGTTAATGCAAAGATTCTTATTTTATTGTTAACATAGGTTCCCGTTATTTGTTCTTTTGCCTAAATCACTGCTGATATTTAGTGGAATACCGTTTCATTGTTTTGCTGTTGCATACTTTGATTCATTCCATTTAATTATGCACTCATTCATTGTTCCGAATTATTACTGGCTCTTATTTATCACCCTTTTATTCACATATAAGGAAAATTCTGTAACGTTTCTTGGGGAATTATATCGTCTTCCTTCAAGGTGCCTCCTCAAACGCTTGAAATATTTCTTCTGTATTTGCTTTTTTAACAAAATATCCACAATGTGACGTTGAATTAAGGATGGTTATTAGGTTGAACAGAACCAAATTAAAGTCTTATTAGTTACTAGTAAGGTGTGCTCTGTTGTTTTTCGGGGAAAAAGTGGAATAATTCTTTTTACCGTCACAAAGACGTCGCCGAACCTGCTAAAGTGATTCATAAATCGATACCCTGTTATTCATCAATATGCTTGTGCCATTTTCCTAGCATTATGCAGCAAACGGTGGAACGTTCAGTTAACGCCAAAACTTCTCTTCCTCCGGGCATCCCAGGTCCACCCTTAGCCTACCTTCTGCTGCAAGTACCTCTATTTCGCAACACCACACGTCGAGTCTTACCTTTCAAGCACCTCGCAGTTCGAGTTATCTGGTGGGGCGAGGATACTTCAGATGGAGCTGGACTTCTTTTGCATCCGCGAATTGCTCAACGCGTTGGTCCTCAGAGGGAGGCACGAGTTCGCAGCCACACGCGCTACCCTGTGTGTGTGCCTCTGCACAAAATGCACAGTTATCTAGAAGGTTAATATTACCTTTTTTGCACTTAAGTCAGTACTATTTGAATGTAAGGTCTGGAGATGTAGTTGGTTTGACAGTAGTTAGAAGAAGAGTGATCTGCATCTTTGTTAAAAGGTCTTAGAAGAATCTTAAGATGTACAACCCTTCATAGTCTTTATTATATACAATCTGAGCTATCCTAAAATATATTGCAAAGCAAGTTAGTATATGAAAGCTAGACTAAGGTGGCTAAAGGCTTAAACAGTCCATCAACAGCTAGATTTGGCCAACATGTAGGTCAAATTCTGGATTATCGCTTGGTTCTGCATCGTTTAGGACCACCCGTAAAAGAATGACACTTTGTTTTGTCGTCCATATTTATTTGTTATCGCAGGGAAAAATAGGTTTACCGAAATTTTCTAAAGTTAATATGGGGGCAGTACGAGACAATCTCTTAATTGATATGGGTCTTCGAAATCTGCACGTGACTTTAATACGTAGGCAACCTCAAGCTTTCTGTTAATAGGTAGTTCTGGGCGTCGAACTAGGTTCTACAGGGAACAAAGTCCTTTTATGCAAATCTATTAAACTGATCTAGGTGATATGGTCTTTTATTCTCCCTTCCACTACCGTTTCAACGATGCAAAAGACCCTTTGGTGTATTTTTAATAAATTGTAACGCTGCGAAACATGAAACTTGCTTAATATATTAATAGGCACTGCTTCTTCCTTTTGCCATTGAAGTTAGATCATAATTTTCCTGTGAAAAGTTACTAGTAGAGTGATAAGTCCAACCTCAAAGTAGTTTTGAGGAATATCCACAAAAGCATTTTTCTTACCGTTTCAAAGAATGTTTTGCTAACCAGCTACAGGAGTATCCTCTTGTGAGGAACTTGCAAACTGGTTGCAAGTGAATAAATGGGGCTCACGTAACCTAGTTACATTGCTGTTTCTCTAGACATGGGCTGCCTTTTTCTCGACGTTATTGATGAATCAAACGGAGCAATTATAGGTCGGGGGAAGGTGGATAATCTTGAAAGACTAACACCTCGAAATCCAATTAAAAGGTGAGTTTGGATAGTTTATTTTATCTTAATTATACTCCTCTTTGTAGTGTTGTGGCTGTTGCAAATGCCAGAGGCTCAAAAATAGGTGAATTGACTGTCAGTCTGTCCTACGAGCTACAACAAGGTGAGAGTTAAGTGACTGGCTAGATTTTGTTCACTTATCCAAATGTAATCCGATTTTTTAGCTCTCCATTTGAACATGGTATCAGATTTTCACAAGTAATGCGATAATATGCGTAATACGTCATATTTCCAACATATAGTAGAATACACTTCAGACAATCTTACTTCAGTTACATAGAAATGAAGCGTTGTTCGGTAGGTAGAAGTTTTCAACGCAATTTATCCAAACTGCCGATGCTAGATGACATTCTTTCGAGCTTTGCTTAGGTGTTCAATCGCACGGCATCCGCAAGAAGCACCAAAGTCTGCCTCGAGTGACTGCTGCGCCTCCAAAACACCTTCAGCCGTCAGTTCCTCGAACCTCCATTTCGAATCCATCAGTTAATGTACTTGACACTGGAGATCACAACCTAGAGGTATGCTTTTGTTATTTAAGGGGAAATACGAATTTACAGGTTCCCTACTTCATTGATTTATGGAAAGTGCGGCTTGACTCTAATAATAATTTGTTTATGCCGAAAATTACATTTGAAGAGATACGCGTTAGAATGGATGGAGCACGTTTCTCAACATTGCTTTTATCGTTGAGCGATCAGGATGCCTTGAGCCACTTCCAGTACATAAATGCCATCAGACGAGCCTCTTACAGCATAGTAGCGTTATTCCTCATTGTTTCTCTTCCATGCTAGGTGTCGCAAAAGTAATTAAATGCACTTGAATAGTTGATGGCAGAAATGGCATAATAGGACACAACTTCATCACATTGGGATTAGAGGTTCTAGGCTTGATGCATTTTTGAGAGCGTATTTATTTGGGAAATGGGGCTGAGAACTGGATGACCTTCTTCAGCTGGTTCACTCCCCAAGCCGATTGGTTTTCTTGGGAAAACTTCCCCGTCATTCTCTCCCTTCGTTGTCAATTCAACGCTATCCGATAAATTAGCCAGATTTTTCTTGGCCCCCTAAAATGTCTTTGATCCATACTTACGGATTATGGTTCCACGTCATTCCGTTTATAAATGTCATGCAGGACATGATGTTGCAATGATTGATGCGGTTTGATGTACGCTTTCATCTCGATGGATACCGTACTGATGTTCACCGCTGAGAATATGCTTATGAATAAAACCAAATCAGAATTTGTCTTTATGCTGACCTCCTGTGCTTTTGAAACGGTGGTCTTCCGAAAACACTGGCATATCAAATCAAAAATACTTTTTCATCAAATACAGGCCGAATCACTTTTCCAACTACCTACATTGGATGGCACTGACGAAGCGAAGGTTCAAAAAGATGGTTTGGGTAGAGACACGGAGGGGGAAACCATGCCGTTTGTGGAAGGCCACGATGATTCCACCCTCAGTATGGAGGTGGTAGCACGCATCCAATCCGCCCTCGAGGAGAGTCGTCGAATTCGTCAGCAGGTTTTGACTGAAATCAACAATGACGCTGAGCGGATCGATGGAGCACCTGTCACGGAGCCCAGCTCTCCTGGCATTAATAAGTAGGTGTAAATGTCAGAATGCAATCGTGCGTGCCTCAAAGTTGTGCTTGCCAAATTAAGTTTAAGGTGGAATTGAACATCCAATTCTATCAAATAATCAGACAATTGTTTTTATTTGTAATGTATAAATAGCACTTGTTTAAAAGTTTTCTTACTTCAAACAGACCCGATGACGATGAAAACTATGTGGTCCAGAAAGGCGACTTTACCGTAAATCGACCAGAGGCCCTTTCAAGTCCTAGATTGGTTGTTCCACAGTCAGAAATGCATTTCGGTTTGCTTGGTGGTGTAAACAGCTTCTTCGATGACGAATGTTGGGGCGCCTGCACAGACATGGATCTAGAAAGAGATATAGTTATAGATAGCACCCTCCTTCCTCGTCACGTAAGTCTTTTCTTCAAGGTATCACACCTTATTTTGGGACATAATAAAAGCATCCCATCTTATTGACTGACTGGTTATAATTTTTTGATCAAATTCTAAGAATTTTCTGTCTTTTTCCTACGTTTAAGATGAAGTGGCTGCTAAAATTATGAATAATTTATTAGATCTTAACCCTTGAGTAAAAAATTGACGTTTTGGAGTCATGTTTCCTTAAACAAATGGAATCCGAATAGAAGGGTGTCATGATTTGATGCGCACGTATTACAAGAAGTGCTTTCATTAAGTAGGATAAACTCATGATGTGACAAGAAAGTTAGAATTAGCCAATTTGGAATCAAAGCGATCCATTTTAATATCTGCATTGAGATTTGATCATGGCGACAGATGATTCCCTACTTTGTGTGAAAAGCGTTTGCTGCCAATCCCTAACAATGCAGAGCCCCATACTGCAAGAAGGTGAACTTCAGCACCTCAGACTGTAAGCAGTCATTTCTGTTTCAGGACGTAGCCACACAGTCTGAAGCCAATGTCAGCAACCAGGTTGAAGACTTTGCCAAAGTGGATGGATCAGGTGGAGGGGTGTTCAAGGAGGCAAAGAAGTTAACTATTGAAAATTCATCGCCAGTGCCCTCGAAGAATGCAGTTGCGGGTCCACCTTGTGGTAAGGTGGTTTTCACAGGAAAGATATCCTACTCATTCTAGCCGCAGGCTGATCAGGCTGTCATCGTACAGCGCTGACTATCACTTTTAATGAAATTCGAATCAAGCTACCATAGATGTTTGCTAGTTTTCTGTAAAATTCAAATGGTAATTCCGCCAAAAAGTGATCACATCGGCCACTTTAAAATAACAGCAAACGGTTTTGATTTGATACATCGTCATGCTACTCAACTTGTATTCATTGTAACGACCATTAAAGAATATGTTTTTAATACCTCATTATAGACACTCCTCCAAGTGCAATTCGTCTTATTTTTCGTCGATTGACCTTTCCAATGCAAATGTGGAATGCAATGGGCGCGGTCATGACAGCGTTAGCTGCTAAGGAGAGACGAAAGTGCTCCAACCTTACCAATCAACATCAGCGAAGCTCGCATCCTGTTGGTAACGTGAAGGGGGATGAAGGTAGTTGAAATTCTGGCGCTTAATTATACATGGTTGGGCTCATTACCTTGTGCTAGTGTCTCCGAAGATTGCATTATATCACCAACTAAAAGATGCTCTATTCCTCACTTTATGAAGTGGGACCTATCTACCTTGTAACATTGACTCGATTCTTAAAGCCCAATGGTAACTTTTTGTTTGGTGTTTTAGAACGAAAAACTCCGCCCCGTCGAACGATGGTAGTGCATCAACTACAAAAAGCACGAATAATTAATGGTGGGGGAGGGATGCGAATGAGAGGCGGCTTACAGAGGTCTAAAACCGGTCGAGTTGTACAAAAAAGATCCTGTGATAGATCACCAATCAAAGGAATGTCCATGTGGGCTGCCTTTTAAGCCGCAGTATCCTGTTATGCAGCTCAACACCTGCCTAGCGTAACTTTTGCTTCTTTTTTAGACAAGGGGCAAGTGTTTCCAGTAACAAATCCTGGGATTTGTATTTAGAAATACTGGTTCCTGCTGATCTAGTTGATGCGGAGTCAAACACGGGTTTGTCTTTTCAACCCTTGGTAGAAAATCTAGCCCTCTGGTGCCAATGTATTCACCTTTGTCGAGGCATTTCCAAGCATTCTGCTCCTAGTATCCCTTCAAGTCCCCCATCCAGTGATGCCGTGGTCATCATCGTTCCACAGCGTGATTCAAACGGAGATAATTCACCACCGGAGCCCCTTGTTTTATCCTCCGACAAAAGTCACGATTTTGGATTTCTACCAATCCGCTTGCAGCTTTTTTGCAAACCCCCCGTTTTAACGTCCAATGATTCAATAATTGTGGTAGGTGTTATTTGCTTGCGCATGGGCTAGTATGAAGGCACGAGGAACGGCACTTTCTTTCCAAAACCTAGCTCGTTGGCAGCATTGAATTGCCCTTCAGTGCACTTGTCTCCTCCCTCTACAAATCGTCGACTTCAAATCCTTCCGAATCGCCAAAGGCTTCACCAAAGACCCTTCGAGTATGCGTCGATTTTGCAGAGCCAGTGGAGCAGCTTCTGTTAGAATTGCTGGGAGAAGGAGATGCAAAAAGTCTGTTTAAAAGCTCTTTCGGTTTCATAAATGTGGAACCAATTTGGGGAACGCCTGTCAATAGTCCGATGCCGCGTGCGGTTAGTGTTGAGTCCTGCATTTTTTCGTTGAAAGCATTTTGGGCGGAGCACTAGTCTGTAAGACCCTTTAATGCTGGTGTATAAAAGGAACTGAGGCTAGTATCATATGGTGAGTGCCAAAACAAGAGTGTAAACAATGAGGTAAACTCAAGTTTCTGCATTATTCCTGTCTTATTTCGGGCGACGACCTTTGTGTTCACGACACCCACATCAAGGTGCAAGAGAAATGGAAGAAACTAAGATGCAAAACAGAAACCAAATAAGGCTTTACGACTCAGTGCAAAGACGTCTTTGTCCAATGCTAATACGACGCAGCTTATGTTTAACTTTAAAATGCAATTTATTTGGATATTAACGCTAGAAGTTTAATAATCTTCCATAACAAACTTACTTTATTTATTAGTTGCGCTTGGCAAAATTGTTTGCTCTTAAAAAAAATATTAATGTACAATTTAAGATGATGACAGTGAAACGGGATGCATTTTGCACAGCACAGCTTGGTGAAGTGGAACATTTTTTTCAACACAATTGATGGTTCAGAAATGTTACACTGGGTATCGTTTGACCGATCCTTGGAACGTTTCTCACAAATTATCGTCCCTCCTACAGGTGCAAAAAACCAGTCCTGTAGAGGAAAACTTGCTTAATAAAGGCGATC
Source organism: Taenia crassiceps (assembly GCA_023375655.1). Lineage (NCBI taxonomy): Eukaryota > Metazoa > Platyhelminthes > Cestoda > Cyclophyllidea > Taeniidae > Taenia > Taenia crassiceps. The sequence continues at coordinate 1,477,697 of JAKROA010000011.1, forward strand.
CCATAACTCACACGAACTCAAAAGGTGCTGCACCTTCCGGTCCCTTTCAACTTGATGTTCTGCTAAATGTTCGTGAAGCACGCGATCTCCATTCACCTCAACCAACTGGTCGTCTGCAGCACTCCTTCCTTGTCGTGCGAATCCCTTGGTGCAATGAAGAGTCTCTCGTGGGTCAACGAATAGTCTACAAGGCCAAACGCTTTCATTCGGCTATTTCATGGGGCTCTGCAGCTACGCCTGCCTTCCACTTCGGTCTCAGAGCTTCCGCTATACTTTCGGAGGTGAGACACAGGTACCCTTGGTCCCTTACTTTGATCATATTCATAATCACTAACTTCCGTAGGAGCAAATGGCTCGCTTATCGAAGGCCTTCATTGCCGTTGAGGTGTGGGAACGACACACCGGTTGTGGGGCTGAGAGGGACGAGATTATTGGTCTGGCCAAGGTGATGACCTTGGGTCTTGCGTCACTTTACCCGTTGAATGTGTCCTCAAAGAGACTAACCGAGTCTCGGGTAAGCTTGACACTTATAATACATTGTCAATGATGTGATAGAGTTTTGTTTGGCAGTTTGGGTGATGTGTATAGCTTGTCGCCATGCCAGTTGGAATTCCACATGGTGAACCTACAAAAATGTTTGAATTTTCTTAGAAAATTTACCTTTTTATAAACACTTTACTTCTCTTTTTATGCCCAGAATATCATTCAAAGTGGAAATTAGAACTCTAAATTTTTCTCTATTTTTATTATTAATTACAATTTAATTACCTTCTATCAAATTTTTCTGTAGGTTCCCCTCCTTCAAGAGGAGGCCTGGCTTCAAGTAACTTCGCCTTCAACGGGTCAGATTTGTGGACAATTGCGGACCCGATTTTCAGCCGGGACACCCAATCAGATTTCCGTCCTACTCGAAGTTGATCGGGAAACGGCTTTAGCGGGGTGCACTGACTGGCGATGCATTGATTTCATTAGATGGAAAGAGCCCAGCATCATAAGCGGTGGTCGCGACTCTTGTTGCTATTCCAGTCAGTCGCATGGCAACGAAGAGCGTGATTCTGCATCAAGCCCCGAAGAGCTTATTAGCATTTCTGGTGAGTAATACTTGTAATAATATGAGTGGGAAATAAGTATGATTTAATAAAGTAGACGACTCGTATCTCTTCCTTTTGTCCAGTTAAGCACTCTCTGGATATCAGTCTATTCTCACTGACGGACTTTCGTCCAAGTTTGTCTGAGAGTTTGCAGAAGGAGTTGGGAGTTGATATGTTTCTCTTCAACGATTGTGACTGTTTCATCCAGTACACAATCTCTAGTGGTAAGTCTTCCAGTTATACAAGACGCAGTAAATACCACTTCTGAGTACCAACAAGTAACAGAAAGTAGGATTTTTCAAAGTGTTAATGCAATGATTTTTTATCTATAGTCATGCTCGAAGAGTCACTAAGCCTTTGTCAGATTTCTGCACAAATACTTTGCAATGGATCATTTGGTAGCTGCGTCTGTGTTCTTGCAGCTTTTTTGCTATGAGGTTGTGTGTGCATTATTGCTATTAAGTTTGTATCCAACCATCAATTGCCCACCAATTTTACTCCTAAGATACTGGAAAGTGATCTTTGCCTCCACTTTTCACAAACCAAATATTTTCTAAATTATGTGAACTAAAATGTTGAGCGTTAAGGGCATTACTTAATTACTTCAAAAAAGTGCTTGAAAAGGTTTTTGAGAATCGTGAAATGGAGGTAGTAGGCGACCAAGCAAACAGGTATTGCCTTCAGCACAGCTTGCTGTGACGACTCCTTCCAACTTCGAGGTACCCATCGATGCGCTCCATTATTTGCGTATGTCAATCAGTGTGCTTGGTAAATTATGCTGTGTTCTCTGCATGGATGCAGTGTATTTAAGAGTGTGAATCAAGTTCGGCTAGCTTAAAATTTCCGACTCATTGCCGAGGCTGAGAGGCTCTCCGCAAAATTGGTGTGACAAATGCCCCTGATAGTGGCTTTGTTACTAAGGTCTGTAAACTACTTATTACTAGTTCCAAGTTAGAGGCAGTCAGGATACTAAAATTAACCTTCGCTTGAGGTAAAAGTGAGTAATGGTTGGACAATCGGTTTATATCTTCATGAAGTGAGGAAAGCCGTGTGACGGGCAAATGCGTGCCAACCAAATGCATTGCTAGATGGCAATAATGTTAAAATAGTGGTGAAGAATAACTTTTTAGTGGTAACTTTGTCAAACTAACAAAAGCCATTTGCTACTCACTGTCGACTTCTGTATCAGACAAAACCGCATCTCTTGAACACCATGTGCGTGTCTATGTCCGTATGTGCAGTGGAATATGGACGATGCTATTCGCGTGGGAAATATCAAGCAGCACTTATGGCTGAGATCGATCTAGCTACCTGAGTTAATACTACTGGAGGATGGGCAGGAGACATTTCAACTTCATTTAGAGGTACTAAAACTTGTGATACAGCTAGAGGAAGGTTTTAGGCTTGCGAGACTGCACAACGGGAGGCAGTGGAGTAGTGAGGGTGGGAGAGAGTGAAGAAGTGTGGGAGAAGAAATTAGAAGGAAGAAATGGATGATGTTCAATCCTTATCCGGTTGTTCATGCTTCTTTAAATGATTGTCATCTTTATCCAGTTCAGCACGAACAGACGAGAGATGAAATAGACTGTGGGTTGTGAATTAAGCGTGTGATGGTGTGTTGTGTAAAATTATAATTAACAGATAACTGATTTTCATTTAGGAAAAGAGTCTTGACAGTAATTTTGATGGGTTTAGGTCCTAACATTGAAGGCTTTTCCAAATGAGGGATAATTATGATGTTGGCCTGCAAATTTATTACTTAAATTTTCATTTCTCATATCAATGCTTTGTAAACTCTACTCAAAATGGATAATTAATCCATAGCCGATCAAAACCAAGGAGTGGTGAGAAATTCTAAACTTTATAGTCGTGCATTGTACAACTTCATGGTGATTTATCTACTAAAAACTGTAAGCTTTATTTCACCTTTTAGATTTGGACGCAAATTCCACAACCTTCCGTAGTCCCCTTCGTCCACTACAACCACTTCTTCAATCCACAGACATCTTTCAGTCGCCTCTGTCTAAAGATGCCGAAAGATATCGAAGGAGTTCAAATGACGAGAAACCAACAAGGGACATTAATTTTGGAGTTGAAGTAGAGTGGAAGGGAGAGCCCTGGCACGAATCTCACTCTCACACCTTCGTCGTTGAAACGAGCAGTCAAAAGAATATCTTCGACAGCGTTAACCGTCTGGACAGTCGCGCCTTTCTCATTTGGCTGGGACGAGGTATTTAAAATTTTGCACTGAGAAAGCTAATGAGTTTGGCTTCTTTTAAAACACTAACACTTTTTGTTAAAAAGTAAGTGTTTTGTTTGGATAGTGGACAACAGCATTCGGATGGATCATCCTTTCAGCTTACTAAGCTGCCCAAATACTGTCCACGAACTTAGAAGCACACTGATTATGAGGATCGTACCTCATTACAGTATCTAAACTTAAGCTTAACTTATTGAGCTACTCGCATGGATAATTAAGTATTTGGCAATTTTTTAGGCGTGAAATCGTCAGAGAGGGGAATACTCTTTGAATTGTGGTTGCGTCTGTATTCCCCAAAACTGCGGGAGATATGCATTGCCCGTGGTGTGCTTCCATGGGACCTCCTTGAGCATCATCTTATGCCACCCTCTATGACGCCCTCTTCCACCAAGAGCTTGAAGAAATTGGACGACTTCTTATCAGAATGGAGTCGAGATCTCTCTCGTCACGCGTTATCACTCTTTGATGTCACTTCAAATAAGCTTTCTGCGCGTCTCTTCCTTAACATCGCATACAGGTGAGAAAAATGTTTTTTTTTAACTATGCGCATTAAAGCACCGGCACTCTCAGCGTATTTCAAGGGTTCAGGCTCAAACCACTCCTAAGAGTAAGAAGGTACAGAAGTCTTAAGATAGACGCGACAATGACATAGAAAGCTGATAGTATTCACAAACTCCACCAGCACGAAAGTCGAGTTTTGAAGACATGAAAGATTTCGCATCACCTAAACGCCCTTCCCCATGTTCTCCTCGATTGCTCTTCAACTTCGATCCGTTCCAAAAACAGTCAAGTGTACTCCTCTCATTCACTTTACCTTCACTTTGCAAAATACGTCGCGAAGAAGTATTTGTCAATATGTTGGAGTTGGTTAGATAATGTTTCACTTCAAAGCAGCTAAAAATTTGTTCCCTACATTTCATTTTCCACCAATCTTCAGAGGATGACCCTCCCACAAGTCATACTAAACCATTCGTAGCTGGCCTTCTTTAATATTACTACTTTCGGAAGTTTCCCATTGTTGAAGTCGAATGAAGGGATAATAATGCAACTTCTGTTTTAGGCTCAAGACCACCATCCGGCACTTTTCGGGTGCAATTATTAATGATGCCACCGAAAGCAGAACCAATTGTGTTCTCTGTCATCCGCGCGCAGCACTCCAGCTTGCCCCTTCTACCGCGCGTCCAGGCATCCACCTTCACGTGAACCTTCTCGCTTTGTCGGGTCTCGAGGCAGCTGCTTCCAGTCTTGGTGGATCTGCATATCTTCAACTGCGAATGCATTGTCTCCTCCTCCTTCCCTTCAAATGTTCGCGTCATGCTAATCCACCTCGTCTTCTGGCTACGACGGTGTCTAAAACACCACTTACCACGTTCCATGCGAGCCAGGAAGAACTAAAGATGCAATTGGATGTATTACTTCCACTGGGGTGGATCTACTCAACTTCTCCCCATGACGAAGTGAGATTTGGTGGAATAACATTTCACTTTCTTCTTAATTCTTACAGCGACGTCATGGAAATGTAAGTCATCAATTGTCGTTGACTTTTGGAGAAGTTCGTCATCATCCAAAATTTCCAAAAGATCCAGCGCACTAGATTCATCGCTTTTTAATACAATCGGATCCAACCATAAATTGTCGCATATTTGTGATGCTAGTAAATTTGAGTCACTTACTTTTTTCCATTTCCCAAAACTCAAAATAAAGGGCGTTGCTAAAAATTAACGGGCTTTCAATATCCTTTTTTGCGAATGCGTTGGCACAATCACCCATGAATAACGGTTTATACCTGCTATCTCAGAGCACTGAATCCAGCATGCTAGCAGGAGAATTGGCTTTTTTTCCGGTGGGTTTGTCATTCTTGCCTCCATCGGAGCGTACAGTGCCTAAGGCACCGGTGGCACCACCATTAATTTTTTTGGCAAAGGAGTACGAAATTAGGAGGAGTCAGGTGTGGGGTAACTGTGATAACAGGCTTTAGCCGTAGTTCTGGGTGCTCGCCGTTCGCCCTTTTTTTTGCTCTTCAACACTTACCCCTCACTTTGGGTAAGAATTGATCACACAAATGCGACTTGTTGCACAAAAGGACTGATTGCTACTTAATTCTTAGCTCTCTTCATAACTCTGACATATTAAGCAGTTAATTTGTAAACTGTAGTCCAAGTAAAGGCTACCACAAACACGAAAACTGCGTTTTCAGACTGCATAGATCCGAAAAATGGCTTCCCAGTTTAGCATCTTATTTTGCTACTTTTCCGTACAAAACTGTTTTGTTTCAGTGCCTACTGCCGCACAGGAAATCCGAAGGAAAGGAAAACTTCACCGATTTTTCACTCGCCGAAGCACTAGCTTATGGTCGAGTCGAGATAGCTGACAGAGAGGCATGGCTTTGTGGACGCGTAAAACGACCCTGTCTGGTGATTCAAGTGGATGTTTGGGAAATGGAAAGCCTAACTGATGCAAAGCTTACTGAAGATCAGCTTACAATCTTTTGGAGTGCGTGTACTCTCTTCAAGTACTACATTTCCTACTATCTTGAACAATCACATAAGTTTTTGCCTCCCAACATTTTACGTTAGCCGTTACTACTTTAGACACAAATACTGAAGCACGATTTGCGTCTTTGTGCTGACTTGTAGCTTTTGTATGATACCGCCAGGCTTTGCCTCTTACTGTATATCCTTACCACCACTAAGCAGTGTTACCCGCTCGAGCATAAAAAACCTTTTTTTATAAAATAACCACCTATCTGTGGCTTTTCTCAATGCAGATACCGACCACGACATTGAAAGTGATATGAAACTGCGTTTGGCTGGTAACTTCCCCCCATTGGCCAGTTGCCGGGTGCCTCTAAGTGATCTTCTTTTCTCCGGCGTTTTAACACCGCGCTGGGTCACGCTTCTTCGAACACCCTCACCACCGTCCAGATTGCCCGAGTCAATTCGTTGTTACCGTTTGGCGGGTGCTTTTGAAATGTCAGCCAGTTTTGGGGCAGTATCAACACGAAGGAAGGTTCTTGAAGAGGTTATTTCACAGGCTTCGCCAATGGCTCTTCAATATCTGCACTCTCTGGGCTTTGATCCGGTCGTCAAATCTGTTTCAAGGATCTGTTTGAGCCCTAAAAATGCTGTGATGAGTAAGTTAAAACTGAAACCGACTAGTTATCCTCTTTAGCATTAGATTAAATTTGATATCCAATGTGTAGCTGACGCTCTATGGATTATCTAATGAAAAAATTATCTCATCATAGAATGAATCGAAAAGACTGAAGATAAGGATGCTGAATTTGAATCCTAGATGTGCCTGTTTTCAGATTTTTAGCACCCTTAACTCTAATACAATAGGTACCAAGTGAGTGCCTAAATACATGAAAAGCTCTGCCCCTACCGCAGACGATGAAAAACGCCAGCTCATTCTCCATTTCTCGGCGGCTCATCTGCCCACGGAAGAGTCACTTCTAAATCCTGATGAATTGGAGGTGTGCAAAGAACGCGGACTTCAAGGCTGCTTCTTCGCCCGTGTTGTTCTGGACTCCGACTTCCAGATCTCCAATAGCCATTCACTTCCACGAAGCTCTAACGAGTTAGCAGGCGATGGTGATAGAGGTGTTGTGATGGTATATGTGCTTGATTTTGTAAAGAAAAAAATTTCCCTCCAGTTGATCATTCGATCTTTGTATCACCAAAGGAAAATTTCTAGTTTAAATATTCCTTCCATTAAGGCTAAGTTCAGCCTTAGTGAGGATAAGTCTTTTAAAGCGCAGTACTTTAACTTAAGAGACTTCATGCTTTTGCATACCATTGGCTTCAGCCTTTTACACTAAGCCATGGTGTTCAAAGATTGTCTCAGAATAAAACCGTCACTGCCACTGAACGTTTCCTAAAGTGCAACTTAACCCCCGTTACCTTAGCATTAGTCAACAAAGCGGTATTAGCTATTCATTACATCAGATATTTTAGTTTATTTTTAGCTCAAAGATCAACGCAGAGATTAAATATACCACCGTAAAAAGTTATTTGATGTGGAGAATATTAAGTTGACGGTGAAAGGACTCAAAAACACTTCCAAGTTGCACTTGCTTCTTGCAAAGGCCTTCGTCCTACCTATTGTAGTTCCAAGACAGCCTTACGTTCAGCACTCCTATGAGACCTCGCTCAAAAAGTGCGCTTTTGGAAGTGCAGATCTGGGCCAAATGGCTGCCAAAGAAGGACTCGTCCCCTCGTGCCACCGCCTTCGACACACTTGGGTCAGTGTTTCCCTCCATTTCCCATTCCACTCATACATACCATTCATCTGCGCTCGGGAGTCAAGCATCCGTAGGATAACCTATGCCTACCTAACTGCCTCCAGTAAAGCACGCGCATGAGAATGTGGTTATCGAAAGGCGCACGGCTAGCAGTAGCCTTCCTTAGTCTTGGCGTAGGGTGGATAACATGATGACATGTGGGCCAGGGGGCCACATTACAACCTGGCGAGGAGCGACTCTGTTGGAACAGTTAAACGCCTTTCGTCCTTCAGTGGAGGTTACGTGAGATTGGTGCTCTTTAGGGTTCCAGCTCCACGTTTCCTGGGCTTCTTACAACTGCCACTCCTCGAGCTTCTCAGAACTGCCAAGTCGACAGACCTTCCAGAAGCCTTCCACTGGGCATGCCTGCGGCAGGACACATCGTGGGAGCCGACGTCAAGCTACGACCGCTTTCCTGTCTATCCGCTGTTTCAGCCTTCTGTGGACAACTTGAACGACAACTGGATTGCACTCAGCATTGGCAGCTCTGTCCCAACCACCTCGGAGGTGCGTGTGTGCGTGTGTGTGTGTGTGTGTGTGTGTGTGTGTGTGTTTGGACTGCCTCGTGAAGTCCCTGAGGAGTAGCACAATTTGGTCAGTTGGTGGACTTGCACCTTCCATTCACTACACTAAGTGGTATTGCGTGGGGCACATTTGACACTTCATTATGTGATGGTTCATGGAACAACCGCGAGGCTAACGTGCTGAGTGATCGGACAAGTTGGTTCTTTAGTCGGCTCAACTCTTTCCAATGGGAATGGTCTGACTTAGCTTGATTACCAGTGCACCGCAACGGCGGACTGTCGCTCTGTGCTATTCGCCCCATTCTCTGGCATTCAATGGTTCAAATTGGCATGTTTTGCTAATATCAGGTGTCCACTGGCCACTTTCCGATCTAGCAGACAGTCTCTCTCGCCCTGCCGAATGCATTGCAGTCTTTGTCCATCCGCCCTATTTCCTCCACGTCTCATTGGCTTATTTCTGTGAGATGCATCCTCGCAAAGGACTTACTTTCCGGAAGAGGAAATTGGATTATTGAGGACTTTGCACAAATCGCCGTGTAGGCAGATGGAAGGCGGAGGGCGGAAGGCGGGAGGCGGAAGGCGGAAGGCCGAAGGCGGAAGGGGGAAGGCAGAAGGCGGAAGACTACTTCAGTTGCACTTTGTCAGCCTAGTTTTGTGGAGTCTCTCTTTGCGAATGGTGACTTCACCGACATGTGAAACTGGAAGGGGTTCCGTGCATCCAAGTGTGAGGGCAACGGTTTGCCAATGGACAACATCCAACCAACACTACTGCTCATTTCGCTAATTTCAAATTGACGGATCAGCACATTTACCCGGTTCATTCACTGCTCACCTGGTTTTAACCGATACAGGTTGACCAGATCGCATTTGTCAAAACAGCTGCCAGCAACCGTTAGGCCAAACCTTCTGCGACCTCTTTCGGCATGGCAGTGAGTGTTTGCTCTGTAGCAATGCGGCCGGTCGCAAGGTATTTGCTGAGTGAATTTCACCTCCACATTGAAGTCGCGGAAACACCGCATCCTCTCCCTGTCCATGTCTTTCCACTCACGCAACTCCTTTTTTGACACGATTTGTCGCAGGTGAATGCCACAGCTTGGTGAGGAATGATTGGCACGTATAGGTGACTCGCGACCCCAGAGGGGAAAACTGGGGCGACACTTACTAGCCACATAGGATAAAGGGAACTTGCAATCGTGATGGGGAGCTGCAGGAAAGGTGTAGTTGTGGCTGCCCACCTGTCTGACAAGATGATGTCTTTCAATAACAGGATGATGAATTGATGCGTGAGTTCAAAGTGCCAAGATGTGCTGCAACTACGGGACACGCTGCTCTCTCCTGGTACTCCAACGCTCAAGCCAACAAAGGTATGCCCGCTCTGTGTGACACCGTGGCCGTGGCACCGTCGCCTACGAAAGTGGAATCGTTTCCGGCCTACGTGCATTTGGAACGTGCGAATAGACTTGCATCCGATGCCACGTGAGTGCAATTGTAGAGGAGGGTGTCATCTAATCGTTGTGGTGGTGGTGGTGGTGGTGGTGGTGGTGGTGGTCTGCCGTGGCTGGCCAACAGGTCAGGATGTCCATAAAACAGGAGTTTGTAGGACTGCTTGCAGTGCTTCGGCTATAAAGTGTAGTGTAGTGTAGTGAAGGGAAGTGAAGGGAAGTGTGGTGTAGTGGCCAGCTCAATTTGACCGCTTCCTAGGCCTCCGTTATGTGCGACTGTCTTCACTTGAGCAGTAGATGAGCAAAGAAGTGCTGGGGGAAATCTCTTCTAGGTGTTGAAAGCGAGTTGGCCAGCAGACTGCTGCAGTGCGAAAGGGAATGGGAAAGGTAGCATTTGCAGCCGGTGCAGGTCACTGTAAGTAGATGCCAAAGGCTGTGGCAAGGGGTAGGTGAGCGGTTGCCTAAGGGGCAGTTGGCCGTTCAAGACCTCATCTTTGTCGCACCGTCATAATTACTTGTGACGCTCAGTCAAGGAGAACAATTTGCGATGCAGCTTAGGTGTGTCATTGCTCGTCACAGCTTTCGTGGCACCACTCAATCGGTTGCAGTGCAGTGGACATGCAAGGCGCCACGTTGATTGCGATGTCATGAGTTTAGGGGTCCTGTTGGCGCAGCCACTGCCAACACCACAGACGACACCAAATGGCGTAACTGCTATGCTACATATTGGGTCCTTTCTACTCAATGCTAGACGATTGGATTGGACGGGCGTGGAGACTTTTGCGAGCTTTGTGGTGACGGACGAGAACCGTGTGGAGACGGGTGCACAACGCGTGGTCGTGACGCCGCTGGCAAGCAACCGTGTCTCACCTGTGTGGAATTATCGTCGTTTCGTGCGCCTGCCCCTCGCCCTTGTCACCACGGAGTCAAAGGTCTGTTTTCATGCCTCCTGTGCAACCACTTCCAAATGACGCAGAAGTCTTGTGGTGTAGACTACTTTGCATCAAACACGTAGCTATGTCTATCATCCTCCTTACTGATGTGTGCAATTTAGTCAACTGAACGAACGAAGAGAACGAAGAAGGTACAGTTGTGTGTGTGTGTGTGTGTGTGTGCGTGTGTGCTCGGTTCAATGACATTGAGGTTAGTAAACTCTCTCCAACGAACGCATTTGTACGATAGCAAAGTGATCAGTTTTGCAGTTTGTTGCCATTAATCTCCACACGTGCACCGATTTGGAGTTGCGCATTCCAGCATCGAGCCTCGGTAATTTGTGTGGTATCTGGCTCCCCTGGGATGTGAGGTAGAGGAATCTGAGGGAACGAACCCACCGCCACAGCCCCCATGCTTTGGTTTGCCAACGCGACCTCAGATGACTGCAGTTTTCCAGACACGTTGAGCGTCAACCTTTAACCATAGTGAAGCACATCCCATCTCCATTTTGGGGAGGCTCTCTCTTTGTCTCGTAGACCTCCTCATTGCAACGAACTGCCACCGATGCCGTGCAGATGAGATGTCACACCTGTGTGACGTGTGGCGTGTGGAGTGTGTCGCGTGATCTGAGACAAGGCAGTTCCCGTCTCTCGTCCATGTGGTGTTGGCAGCAGATGTGCCAAAGTCATTGTTTCATTTCCATGTTCCCTTGCACGTTATGATTGAAAAGGAGTGCAGGAGCATTGTCTTGTTGGCCTACCATCTGTGACGTGCCATATGCAGACTTGTGGAAGTCAAGGCGCTAACTTGCATGCCCTGCCTTGACTTGCTTTTATCCTTGTTTAATGCTTCGTGATCGCACTGTTTGTCTGTGGATTCCGGCACTCGTACAAAATCGTCTTAAATGCTTGCAAGGGTGATATTGTTTTCTGTCACAGGAAATTGTATAAAGTTTACTATTGTGAGAAATGAGGGTCTTAAGTTTGACGATTTTGGTTTAACTTTTTACCTCTTGAAATATTTTTAGAGGAGTATAGCATAGTTAGTCAACAAGTACTTAATTTGACCGGTAGTACCGTCTGATGTTCAGATGTTTACAGTGGACTTTTGGCAAAAAAGTCAGGGTGAAACGCATCCATATCACCTGGGCACGGCGACAATGCAGCTTTTTACACTCATCCTTCCTCGTGCTTCTTCCACCAACGCAACAACCTCAAAGGAGAATCCCAGTGTTGGATTGGAATTCGTGCGTGGATGGTACGAAATTCTTGACGACCAGGGCACATCCAGAGGCCAAGTTCTCATGGGTGTTTATCCGCTGGCGGAAAATGAGGAGAATCCACGTTCTAGAAGACTCTGTTCACGTGTGGAGGCTCTACTTAATCCTGGTAACGCTGTAGAATTTCAGGTGAATTTTTTATGCTATTGATATTGACATCCAACATCGTGAAAACTGCGAATGTTCGTCAGCTTTTTCGTAGAAAGATAGAGTAAACGGGTGGGGTGGTTTGGGCTTGCGGGGATCTCACTTATTTCTAACAAGAGCATAAAGACAAAGCGTCAAATGGCATCTCTTCCTTTGAGTTGATATTTGCGGGCTTTGATTAGCTAATATCTAAATATTTGCGGTTTATAATTTGATATAACTGCTTTACAATTGCAAAAGGAAAGAGTGGACTGGTGGAGTGTTCTGGGATTAGTGGGATTTCACTCCCCCCTAACAACACCGTCAAGATAAAGGACCGAATGTATCACCTTCCTGATATTTAAATATTTGCTGTTTGCGATATGGCAAAAATCCTCTGTGATTGCTGAGGCAACTTTACAGCCGAGACAGCAGTGTTCCTCTTCAGTCGAGTTATGGTCTCCTTGCCTCGTTCTTTTAAAGGAGATGCCAATTGACACAGCTCTCATTCACCACAGCAAGTCGCCTCAGTTCGACTCTGTCCCCGCACTCACAGTCTCGCCACCGTCCTCTGAAATAAACGCTTCCCCTTCCATGCCCTCGCGGGAGTTAACTGGTTCAACAGAGGTGGAGCAGGGTCAACTCACGGCTAGCAAGTCTTCCCTCCTTACCACTCTTCAGTGAGTTGACACACTTTAAAATATGAATGTGCAACATGCAACCGCTTACTGTGCTGCCTTTCGCAAAGGTCAAGGTTGGAAGAACTGGACATTCAGAATGCTCGTTTTAAGCAAAAATTGCTAGAACTTTCCTGTAAGCCGCGTGAGTTGCTGACACCTGTAGGTAAATTTGGACACGCCGATCGACCTGGTAAGGGATCTAGGATGCCTAGAGTGTCCTCAGACCCACCTCAAAATCAAAAAAAGCAGGACGTGCCTCCCCTTTCGCCTTGTCGGTCCCAGCACAGCTCCAGCGCCGACAACTTCCTCCTCCTTGGAACTGGTGATAACAACTCAAGGATTCGCACTGCTTCCTCGGCTTCGAGCATAACATCGGAACCGGATTCATCTGATGGTAATTTGTTGCCCTTTGGCCCGAAATATGCGTCTTTAAAGGAATGGTTGTAGACGAGGAGGACGAAGACGACGATGACGAGGCGGAGGTGCTTTTACTTGAAGGCGACAGCATAGATGAGTGTGAAGAAATCGACGAAGATAATGCAAATGATGCCGAAATTCAACCCCACTTTCCTCATAATGGTAAGTCAACGATTGCTTCGTTGTACCTTCAAATGTCATGGCTTCAAGTAAACCGGAATTGTTTTTTCTCTTCTTCATGCAGATGTTAGTGAACGAAATGATTTGGCGGTCAGGCAGGAGGAAAAGTGTACAGAGTTGAGGCGTCTTTCTGTGTCGCGTGCTTCAGTTTCAAAGTCACGGAGAAAGGAGGCGTATAACGACGACCGAACAAGCATTGCTTCCGTCGCCGTCTCCTCTTCCTCCTCATCCTCTACGGCTACAATCGCCTCACTTGGTGCTCTATTACTGAGGAAACATGTTAGTGAGACGCTTGGAAGTGAAGCAATTAGCAAAACTACCCGGAAGGAGGGAACCGATTGTCCCTCCACGTGGTCGGCATCAAGTACTGATGTTGAGGACTATCTACAGCGTTTCCGGCAAGATTTGATGGATAAATCCAAGCCTCCAACTATAGTGCCTAGCCAAAGGAAATTGATCATTTCTGAGGAGGAGGCTGAGACATTGACTTCTCTTCAATCTCATGCTTGCGTCGCCCGCACAATATCAACCAGAAGTGCGGATCAGTAAGTAATATTGCTTGCCTCTCTCACCCCTCTTCTAGACGAGAAACTGAAGCTGATGCAGAGTCCGCAGAATATGACGAACCAACAGGAGTTGGTGGTCTGCTGGATGATGATTCTGCATCAGAAAGTGCAACCATTTCACTGCAAATACCCAGAAGATTTTTGCCCAATTGTGTAGCTGACGCGCCATGGAGGGACGCCAACGCTCCTGTTCCACACTGTCACCTGCAAGCCCTCAAACTAGCTCGAGAGGCAGCCGAGTCTGTTAGGCTTCAAAAGCCCACCAGTGTAAACTCGCCATCACATCTCTTGAGTCAGGAATTTATCGAGGTGAGGTGAAATTCTCGTTTTCTATTGAAGTACGCAGACTCTGTAAGCTGAGCATGATTGGGTTGCCTGACACTTTGTAGGATCCAATTCGTCAACGAATCCACGCCAACCTGTCCTGCCTTGTTCGCAAGACCATTTCAACAACCGGTGATCGTTTGCAGCGGTCAGAAGCTACAGCAGCGGCTATTTTGAAGTCAGCATCGCAAGACGACTCGGTACCGGCGTCCACTTCATCTTCCTCTGCCACTTCGGTACAGCTATCGTCGCGTTCGCTAGCTCGAGCAGCGCGAATATTTGAGATGAAGCTCTAATTTCCTCCTGTGCTGCCTTTCAGTTTGTCTGTCTGTAACACATAGTCAGTAATGATGGTGGTGTAGCTATTCATTTTTAAAATAAAAAGACGCTAAATAAATTGTCAATCACGGTATTAATAACGTAAGAGCCTTTTTTATTTAAACATAGCTTCTAATTGGTATTAATGAAAGTGTTGAATTTTGAGTTGCTAATTCAGTTCAGAGCCCTGTGGATTGTCCTGTGAAGATTGCAGATTCTGGATCCTTGTGGTCATGTTTGCCGCCTTTTGAATGGTAAGAAGGTGTTCCAAGTGCTAGACGTCTTTAAGAGTGACTGCTGACGGCGTGTATTTGAAACCACCGCTGTAGGTGCTGATAGTCCAAACCCTTCGAGCGTTGCACCACTTAAAGTCTTAAATGTCAAATTTAGAGCTCCATCTAATCTTGACTGCCATTTGCACAGGTTTTCTCAGACCACACTTGCAATAGACTTGAAAAGTCTTCTATGCTTATAAATATAAACCGAGAAAAGCTCCTAAGGTGGGAGCAAATGGAGCAAGATATGGAAGTACACGCACACAAAATAATTAACAGGTTCTTGAGTGGTGATAAACAAAATCCACGCCATCGTAGGTGATTAAAAAGGCTTCCATTATTAATAAAAACAAGCATCGCGCCATCTTGCCCTAACACAATTATTATTACTGGCGCTATTCTGTTCTTCTCACGAATAATCGACGGAGGGTTGTTGATCCTACAAAGTCGATGTCTTCTTGTTAGCAAGGCTTCACTGAAAGGTGGTGATTTGGACGGTTCTTCCCAAATGCCTATTGCCAGATGGCTTTCAGGTGCCTGCTTCACCTTCCCCTGGTGGTACAAGTACCGCAGGCTTGACTCTAATTCAATAGAGACCGGTGGTACACCCGCTGCTTATAATGGAGAATCGAGCACAAAGTGAGTTCGTTAACTTGCACTTCTGTGAAGGATATTTCGTTGCCACAAGGGATTGGCGCACAGAACAGCCGAACCTTCTTGCAATGTATCTCTATCACAAATTAATATAAAATATTTCTTAACTTAAAGCGACCACGCCTTTAGAGCACCAAAAATCCCGCCACCAACTCCCAATTTGAAGGCATCTTCCGCTTTCAGAAGAATATTCCGCCCCTCTATCTTGCCTCAGGACTGGGTATGTTACCTCTCCTGAGAGTTATACACACATGTAACGAGGGCGTGACAAGCGCCCTTTGGCTATGCAGAATTCGGTAAACCCGAAGTGTGAGGCTGGGTTTAAAGTGGCATTAGTCTCCTCCCTTCTCTCTCCTAATCCTGGACAACCAATCCTCCCACTCGCGAGCCTTGCTTCATGAGGTAAAGAGTCCCAGAGTCCCTTCTGACTCTGTTCTGGGGACGAAAAAGAACTTGTACAGCAGGATCACAAGTCGATGACTGTTGGCTGCAATGGTCTAGCTTTTAGCAGTGCATCAAGCACAAAGCGCCTTCAGCCTTACGGTCTGCGATGTAAATTGTAGTAGTGTGAGGAGAGTAGAGGAGTACAAAGGCTATTTCTCACTACGGGTGAGTTCACAGGCAAGCAAAAGTGCATGGCTTCCATCTCCGCTTTTCCGAAAAAAGTTATTTTTAAGGGCAGAATTCTAAGTCAGCGCTCCATTAGTAATTGTATCATTTCCAGTAAATCTAGTTACCAATTTGTGGTTAGCGCAACTACTGCATCTTTCAACATTGACGCTGAGTTTCAAAGCATTGGGTGAACCATCCGAAGGGGTGCACACCTCTTCAAGAATGAAACAGTCTTTCGCGATGCCAACGAACACCAGTTCTTCCTTCTGCTGAACCACACCACCTAATATTGCTTGCCTACACTTACGACACTACGGAATTGCGGTCATCTATAATACTGCACTGACAATCCACATTAGTGCTACCGCCGCAGAGACTCAAACAACAACAAATGGAACATACGACCTGATGCATTACATTAAGCAAAATCCCTCATAATAACCAATGTTTCCTCAACCGGAAACCAAACTACATGAGGGGTGCCTTCTCCGCATGTGCAGTTTATTCATTTGCGTTAACAACAGCCAAACAATTGGAAGGAAAGCCTAATTGGATATGTATTTATAAACGTTAAGTTATCACACCGAGAAGAGAGTATGTTACAGAGAGAAGGCGTTGATGAGGATGCCAACGAAGGTGACACACATGGCCACAACCAGAATGATGAAGTTGCGTTTGCCCTGCAGAGGGAAAAAAGGAGCGAGAGAGGGAGAGACAGAGAGAGAGAGAGAGAGAGAGAGAGAGAGGAGGAAGGCGAGGTGAGACTGCAAGGATATGGGGGATTGAAGAGCAACAAGAGGTGGATAAGGTGGAAACAAACCTTGATCTCTTTGAAGATGACCACACCCACGAGGGTGGCAATGACTGCTGGACATGTAGTGACGACGGGAAATGTGATGGGTTCACCCAACGCAGCATTGGCGATGAACCACGAGGACTGCGCCACACCCCAGAGGATACCACTGAGTAGAGACGGCAAAATGGCCTGCTTGGCCGGCAACCAGGGTTGGTTGCGCCTCATCAGCGCGTACAACACGAAAATGACGGTGGATGCTAACCAAATGCCCACGAAGTTGGCAAACACGTAGTCCAAACCGGCTTGACTGGCACCCTCCACCATGCTCTGAATGTAGATGGTGGGCACAAAGGTGTTTCCGTAGAAGGAGCCCGCGACAATTGCCAGGAAGATGCCACTGCACGCACATGCAACATGAGTGTCTCTTCAGGCAGCATTCTCGTCACAAGAGACACAAGAAACACACGTCAACTCACAGTGCACGCCGAACACCGGAGGGCAGATGGCCCACGGAAGCACAGGCGCACGGACCACATTTATTCTCAGCTTCAACATCCTCGTCTGCCTCTGCTTCTTGCTCGGACTTCTCATCGTCGGACGGCTTGATGGCTGCGTAGAGCGCAATGCTAGACAGTATGAATGAGGCAGTCTCGTGCCACCTACCTCACAACCGCGATCGCAACGCCGACGTAGTTCATGGCAGGCTTGGAGGGGATCTTGGGCGGAATGCCAAACACACCGAATCTACAATGGCACACAGCAGTGGCAGTCAAGCTGCAGCAACGCCTTAACTCAACTGCCTTAACGGCCACGAGGGCGTTGACACTCACCGACTGGTTGTGAATCCGAAAAGCATGTTGGCGATTGACCAGATGAGGATGCCGAGACTCAGTCCGATGGCCTCGATAATGACTACGGTGAGCGAATTTCCTGCAAGCAAAAAAAGGCAAGAAAGTGGGCAAGCAAGAGGTTAGACCTGTGATGTGGCCTTTTTAGTTGAAGTTGAGAAGCTACCAGTAGCCCAGAGAGCTCCGCCCACCATGGCGAGGGGATAGAACTGGGGAACTCGATGCAGCGTGCCCACAATCAGCTGTACCACTACGCCGACAATGAGGATTCCAGTGCACATGAGCCACTGAAAGGCCAGACCTATAGGAGGCACTGAGAGACAACGCCGACACACCTACCATCGCCCATGTTGAACTTCTTAACGGGAATGAGATTGGTGCCAAAGCAGATGGCACACACGACGATGGCCACCCAACCGGCCGTGGGCGTGTTCAGCTTGGCGAAGAAATCAACACTCGCACCACTCGCGTCACTCGCAACACTTGCATTACTCTCCATCCTCACCTTTAGACAACAAGGCGTGAAATGAAGTGAGGTGGTGTGAAGTGAGGTGAAGTGAAGTGAAGTGAAGTCTACCGCAATGGAGGAGAGCCTACCTCAATCCACTGCGCAGTTACGATACCACAGCAGTGGACCCAGCCCTGTGCCTTATATAGTCGGGCTGAGAACGAGTTGTCACGCCTCGGGGTCGCACTAGGTGACACGGTTTTGTCGACATCATCACGCTTTCAGTATTAGTGAGGACACGGTGTGGTGGTCGACTAGGTAGGGCCAGATGGCATCAAATGTGGTGCAGTGTCAGGGGTCGAGTTGGTCATTAGTCCTTCCGTGGACAATTATTTGTCATTTGCACAGCTGAGACCAATCAAATGACAATGAGGAGCTTGACATGGCCATGGAACGCCTTCCCCCTTCTCCCTCCTCTCATGCCATTGTGCGTGGTGTGTTTTATGGAAATCCACAAGTCGCTCTGCATCGTTGCATGAGCTGAACATTTCTACGCTATCCTCTCATTCCTACAATTTCAAACTGATGATGAGGTATGCTGTGGTATGCGTCCCATGACTCTGAGGTGCTCTAACATTCCATGAAATCTGTGTGGGCGTGCATACCTCCAGAAGTGGTGGCGCCTATTTTAGATGTTGGGGTCTCGCACATCAGGCTACCAACACACACCCTCCAGCCTCCTGGGGTGGGTTAAGGCCAGAAGGTGGGAGATGAAAGATTAAACAGTCGACAATCCGTTGTTGTGTGCAATTGTAGTGTCGGAGTGCTTGGGATTCCGCGTACCATCCCTCCCCAAGCAGGCAATGAGCTACGCCGCGATTGCGATCTCAGTCGTACGATGGATGACATCTGACAACAATCGTCATTTTTCTCAGTCTCTGCAAAAAAAGTCGCCACTCACAACTACTTTCCCTTTAATTCCCTTGTGGTGCTGGGGATCGCCTCTCTGAACTTAGCTTTGCTTAAACGCATCCCGCATCGCCTTGTCTCCATAGTTGGAAATGCAACATTTGCGAATCAGACTGTCACACTCCTGTGCTAGGTGTGACCGCTTGCATTGCAAGCAAACCCTCCATGCACTTGCATCTGAATGCTTTGATGAAGCACATCCCACAATTACTAATGGCGAAACGACGATTGCTAGCCAGCAGCGTTGTGATTGCTGTGGTTGCATTCGAGGTGTGGCTCCAAGCTGTCGGCTTGTTTTAGCTTTTCCACCAAGTAGGCGTTGAATTGAAAGTAGGCTATTGTCTCTAATGGTTGGAAATGCAACATTTGCGAATCAGACCGCATTCTTGCATTTGGACCGAGCGCAAGTCACGTCGATGTACGAGAACCAGTCAGACGAAAGACTATTGCTCCAATTGAAAGCACTGCATTACGTTGGAAACGAGCCTTGACGACGTGACCAGCCATCAACTTGGATCGAATGAGAATCACTTCGTTACGACCTCTGTTGAGCTGCATTCAGTGCGAGAGTATAAATAGGAAAGCGGATTCCATTCGAGACAGTGGTGGCTGCAGCCGTCGTCGCCACAAGGGCGCAAGCACTAGACCCTTTCACGTTACAGAGAAGAATAAGGGTCTACGGGGTCGACAAACTGACGAAACGAGCCGACGAGCAGTGATTTTCAACAAGTCTTAACCGAAAGCTGAGGTACTTTCTTGACAGTGTCGACAGCGCTTCGTCGTCCTCCTTGTGCACGCACACGTGGCAGGCTGTGGGAAGTCTGTGAAGCATGTTGACGATATACCGCGTGGAGCTGCTACTTTTGAGCGCATGCGCGTCTTAGTCAATGATTACCTCCAAATGGGCGAGCAAATAGGAGAAGCCTTTGCTACACAAGTCACCATGTTAGAGTTGTGTGGATTATCAGGACCAAACCATCAGCATGCAGAACACCTTCGCAAAGGGTTAAAACCGGCATTTTTGCATGGGTTGCAATGATAGCCATCCCAATTTCTCCAGGCCAACCGCACGCACAACTAGATTGACCGATTGGATGGAAGGATGGATAAGTGGAGGACTTTTAGCGGCTTCTTCGTCTCCGACTGGTGGCAACACCTCCAAAGGCCTTTGCAAACCTACCAATAGTCCATTGAATATCTAAGGGATGATGCTGGAGTGTCTGCACACACTACAGCAGCCATTAGATTCGTTGGGCGCGTAGTAGGTTTGGGGAAATTAGGATAGTCATCACTCCTACCTTTGCCAAAATGTTGATTTTAGTCTTCTGCGAAGCTTTATTGGATGCTGATGGATTAGCCTCTGTACATCCACCCGATTACAGCATATTTTTTGCTCCGATTCCACGGCCAAGGGACTCAACTCATTGTCCTGATATGCACCTTATTGCCTCAGAGCATTAAATAATCTTTGCACGCAAAAGGCTTTTATGAGGGTCTCGAGGATGGAGATATTGCGTTTGTCCCGCAACCTCCCGCGAGAGAGAGAGAGAGAGAGAGAGAGTGAAGGTTGCGGAGACTGAGCAGAGGAAATGCGTTAAACCGTAGTGCGTGCCGGTCTATCACACGCTCAGTTGATGAGCGTCGGGAGAGGAGATCAACAATGGGAAACTGTGTAAAAAACCGCCCGCTTTCCTTGTTTTCTCAATGTCATTTGCCGGTTGAGGCCAACAGCGACTTCTGCGAAGAACAGGAAACTGCCCCACTTCGGGCACCGCTGACTCCGTTGGACGCATTTCACCCATTCTGGTTTAGTTGTTTGCCAATTTGCTCTTAATATTTCGCCTTCCCTTGGTAGAGGTACCTTTAAAAGCCTCTACAAATCGCTACTTTGTGGTGGTATCAAAGCTGCCGTGGAGAATGTTTAGCGATGCACATTCGACGCCACAATGAAGTCGACTGAAGAGACGAGGTTGGGCCTCGAAGAAGGCAACTCTGAAGTGGATGTTGAAGATGCGCATGGATGTGGTCTCTGAGTCTGCGGTTCTGGTGTTTGACGTGCTCTGTAGGATGAATGCTGGAACCAGTCAGGAGACCGCATCTGCAGAGACCATATTTGTGCTCAGCTTCATCATCCACATCTGAGTCGCCTTGCCTTTCGTTGTTGGACCCACTATCCTCGGACGATTCAATCGCTGCGTGCAGTGCAACCGTTTATGCGTGCCTTGTTTGCAAGGCGACAGGTATTGTGCAGCATTGTCATGTCGACCGAGTTAAGAAATCGAGTTATTCCATCTCCTCTATTTGTTGTGTTTGTGTAATCTCGAAATGGGGGCGAATGGACTTGCCTTGGCTCAGAATGCCGAGCTAGACGCATTCAGATGCAAGTGCATGGAGGGTTTGCTTGCAATGCAAGCGGTCACACCTAGCACAGGAGTGTGACAGTCTGATTCGCAAATGTTGCATTTCCAACTATGGAGACAAGGCGATGCGGGATGCGTTTAAGCAAAGCTAAGTTCAGAGAGGCGATCCCCAGCACCACAAGGGAATTAAAGGGAAAGTAGTTGTGAGTGGCGACTTTTTTTGCAGAGACTGAGAAAAATGACGATTGTTGTCAGATGTCATCCATCGTACGACTGAGATCGCAATCGCGGCGTAGCTCATTGCCTGCTTGGGGAGGGATGGTACGCGGAATCCCAAGCACTCCGACACTACAATTGCACACAACAACGGATTGTCGACTGTTTAATCTTTCATCTCCCACCTTCTGGCCTTAACCCACCCCAGGAGGCTGGAGGGTGTGTGTTGGTAGCCTGATGTGCGAGACCCCAACATCTAAAATAGGCGCCACCACTTCTGGAGGTATGCACGCCCACACAGATTTCATGGAATGTTAGAGCACCTCAGAGTCATGGGACGCATACCACAGCATACCTCATCATCAGTTTGAAATTGTAGGAATGAGAGGATAGCGTAGAAATGTTCAGCTCATGCAACGATGCAGAGCGACTTGTGGATTTCCATAAAACACACCACGCACAATGGCATGAGAGGAGGGAGAAGGGGGAAGGCGTTCCATGGCCATGTCAAGCTCCTCATTGTCATTTGATTGGTCTCAGCTGTGCAAATGACAAATAATTGTCCACGGAAGGACTAATGACCAACTCGACCCCTGACACTGCACCACATTTGATGCCATCTGGCCCTACCTAGTCGACCACCACACCGTGTCCTCACTAATACTGAAAGCGTGATGATGTCGACAAAACCGTGTCACCTAGTGCGACCCCGAGGCGTGACAACTCGTTCTCAGCCCGACTATATAAGGCACAGGGCTGGGTCCACTGCTGTGGTATCGTAACTGCGCAGTGGATTGAGGTAGGCTCTCCTCCATTGCGGTAGACTTCACTTCACTTCACTTCACTCACTTCACACCACCTCACTTCATTTCACGCCTTGTTGTCTAAAGGTGAGGATGGAGAGTAATGCAAGTGTTGCGAGTGACGCGAGTGGTGCGAGTGTTGATTTCTTCGCCAAGCTGAACACGCCCACGGCCGGTTGGGTGGCCATCGTCGTGTGTGCCATCTGCTTTGGCACCAATCTCATTCCCGTTAAGAAGTTCAACATGGGCGATGGTAGGTGTGTCGGCGTTGTCTCTCAGTGCCTCCTATAGGTCTGGCCTTTCAGTGGCTCATGTGCACTGGAATCCTCATTGTCGGCGTAGTGGTACAGCTGATTGTGGGCACGCTGCATCGAGTTCCCCAGTTCTATCCCCTCGCCATGGTGGGCGGAGCTCTCTGGGCTACTGGTAGCTTCTCAACTTCAACTAAAAAGGCCACATCACAGGTCTAACCTCTTGCTTGCCCACTTTCTTGCCTTTTTTGCTTGCAGGAAATTCGCTCACCGTAGTCATTATCGAGGCCATCGGACTGAGTCTCGGCATCCTCATCTGGTCAATCGCCAACATGCTTTTCGGATTCACAACCAGTCGGTGAGTGTCAACGCCCTCGTGGCCGTTAAGGCAGTTGAGTTAAGGCGTTGCTGCAGCTTGACTGCCACTGCTGTGTGCCATTGTAGATTCGGTGTGTTTGGCATTCCGCCCAAGATCCCCTCCAAGCCTGCCATGAACTACGTCGGCGTTGCGATCGCGGTTGTGAGGTAGGTGGCACGAGACTGCCTCATTCATACTGTCTAGCATTGCGCTCTACGCAGCCATCAAGCCGTCCGACGATGAGAAGTCCGAGCAAGAAGCAGAGGCAGACGAGGATGTTGAAGCTGAGAATAAATGTGGTCCGTGCGCCTGTGCTTCCGTGGGCCATCTGCCCTCCGGTGTTCGGCGTGCACTGTGAGTTGACGTGTGTTTCTTGTGTCTCTTGTGACGAGAATGCTGCCTGAAGAGACACTCATGTTGCATGTGCGTGCAGTGGCATCTTCCTGGCAATTGTCGCGGGCTCCTTCTACGGAAACACCTTTGTGCCCACCATCTACATTCAGAGCATGGTGGAGGGTGCCAGTCAAGCCGGTTTGGACTACGTGTTTGCCAACTTCGTGGGCATTTGGTTAGCATCCACCGTCATTTTCGTGTTGTACGCGCTGATGAGGCGCAACCAACCCTGGTTGCCGGCCAAGCAGGCCATTTTGCCGTCTCTACTCAGTGGTATCCTCTGGGGTGTGGCGCAGTCCTCGTGGTTCATCGCCAATGCTGCGTTGGGTGAACCCATCACATTTCCCGTCGTCACTACATGTCCAGCAGTCATTGCCACCCTCGTGGGTGTGGTCATCTTCAAAGAGATCAAGGTTTGTTTCCACCTTATCCACCTCTTGTTGCTCTTCAATCCCCCATATCCTTGCAGTCTCACCTCGCCTTCCTTCCTCCTCTCTCTCTCTCTCTCTCTCTCTCTGTCTCTCCCTCTCTCGCTCCTTTTTTTCCCTCTGCAGGGCAAACGCAACTTCATCATTCTGGTTGTGGCCATGTGTGTCACCTTCGTTGGCATCCTCATCAACGCCTTCTCTCTGTAACATATCCACCTCTGATTGTAGTGAATTAATGTCTGTAATATTAACAAATAGTAGTAGATTTTCCTTCTCGTGTTTTACCTATCACTAATACAGGTGGATATTGAGTTGGCTTTCACTCACAGAAAATCGCCTGTGATTTGTTAGTTTTTAGGTTGAGCCTTTGTTTTTTTATTACGAATGTTTGCAATCTACCTTTTTTTTATGCTAGTTCAGTTACTGTTGGTAGCGCTGGCTGAGGTCGTGTTAACTGGTCCCCCAGCAGGCCACCAACCATGTCACCTTCTGACGTGGTGCAGGTCGCTGGCATTCACAACCTGGTTTTCAGACAAGCCTTGTAAGGCATAGGTGTGTTTCAGTGCAAGGACTTCTCAAATTCTATTCAATATTTGCGTTGCATTTTTTAATGTATTAGTTCCCAGCGGTCGGTTAGTCCATTTCAGTCTGGTCGAAATCTTTTTTTACCCGGGAAGGGATGAAGTTCCATTTTGGTGTGGATTAAAGCAAGTCAGGATTTTGTTATTCCCTAATGGGTTTCTTCGGTTGCGATGGCAAAGACACACACTTCATCCTTGAAAATCTCATGACAGCAATTTTACTTCGACGTTCACAGCGTTACTGGCGACCATTTACCTACTTAAATACTGTGAAGGGTAGCGAAAATCTAAGTCACAAGTCAAGAGCGCTGTGATGTTGGAGGCTTTAATTGGCCGTCAAATACACCTCCGCACAAATAAAGCAGTCATGAGAAAACAAAGAAACCTTTTGGATGCTCGCTTACCTGCCCGGCATGTTGAGCCTTTGGGTGTTTGGAAATGGTGATTTATTCATTCGACATTGGAATGCCACAATCAAGCAACTTATTTATAGAAGCAATCAACACTTAAGCACACTTTGGCACAAAACTGTAAATCTTTCACCGCATTTATCCTGATATGTTATTAATAAAATGTGCCTATGAGGACCTGTGCCGGTTGACAACCAAACATGTTTTAACCTCGTACCAAGTTCGCATCTCAACTGTTAGCAAATGCCTTTTTTATCCGATGTTTTGCTACTTCATTCCATCGAAAAGGTTGAAGTTCTGGAGTAAGGAGCTGTCATTCATGTGTGGTGAGCCTCAAAAACTACTTCATGGAAGTACTGATAGCCAAACCGCATGAAACCGCCGAGTAAGGAGCAAATGTGCGCCATGGAACGGATTGGATGCCGTAGGACTTCGTAGAGGAGGATGTATCTTCCCGACACGGGCGGGGAATTGGTAATCAAGTAAGGAGTATTACAAGGTGAATATGCCAACTTACGACGGCACTTGCACTTAAAGATCCAGATTGCACACATTCTACTCAAACGCTTTGACAGTCAAGTATTTGACCTCTTGACGCCTTATGATTAAACTGCCGATCACTACAACCATTTCGCGGCACCGGAGACAAACAGTGCGATCACGAAGCATTAAACAAGGATAAAAGCAAGTCAAGGCAGGGCATGCAAGTTAGCGCCTTGACTTCCACAAGTCTGCATATGGCACGTCACAGATGGTAGGCCAACAAGACAATGCTCCTGCACTCCTTTTCAATCATAACGTGCAAGGGAACATGGAAATGAAACAATGACTTTGGCACATCTGCTGCCAACACCACATGGACGAGAGACGGGAACTGCCTTGTCTCAGATCACGCGACACACTCCACACGCCACACGTCACACAGGTGTGACATCTCATCTGCACGGCATCGGTGGCAGTTCGTTGCAATGAGGAGGTCTACGAGACAAAGAGAGAGCCTCCCCAAAATGGAGATGGGATGTGCTTCACTATGGTTAAAGGTTGACGCTCAACGTGTCTGGAAAACTGCAGTCATCTGAGGTCGCGTTGGCAAACCAAAGCATGGGGGCTGTGGCGGTGGGTTCGTTTCCTCAGATTCCTCTACCTCACATCCCAGGGGAGCCAGATACCACACAAATTACCGAGGCTCGATGCTGGAATGCGCAACTCCAAATCGGTGCACGTGTGGAGATTAATGGCAACAAACTGCAAAACTGATCACTTTGCTATCGTACAAATGCGTTCGTTGGAGAGAGTTTACTAACCTCAATGTCATTGAACCGAGCACACACACACACACACACACACACACACACACACACACACACAACTGTACCTTCTTCGTTCTCTTCGTTCGTTCAGTTGACTAAATTGCACACATCAGTAAGGAGGATGATAGACATGGCTACGTGTTTGATGCAAAGTAGTCTACACCACAAGACTTCTGCGTCATTTGGAAGTGGTTGCACAGGAGGCATGAAAACAGACCTTTGACTCCGTGGTGACAAGGGCGAGGGGCAGGCGCACGAAACGACGATAATTCCACACAGGTGAGACACGGTTGCTTGCCAGCGGCGTCACGACCACGCGTTGTGCACCCGTCTCCACACGGTTCTCGTCCGTCACCACAAAGCTCGCAAAAGTCTCCACGCCCGTCCAATCCAATCGTCTAGCATTGAGTAGAAAGGACCCAATATGTAGCATAGCAGTTACGCCATTTGGTGTCGTCTGTGGTGTTGGCAGTGGCTGCGCCAACAGGACCCCTAAACTCATGACATCGCAATCAACGTGGCGCCTTGCATGTCCACTGCACTGCAACCGATTGAGTGGTGCCACGAAAGCTGTGACGAGCAATGACACACCTAAGCTGCATCGCAAATTGTTCTCCTTGACTGAGCGTCACAAGTAATTATGACGGTGCGACAAAGATGAGGTCTTGAACGGCCAACTGCCCCTTAGGCAACCGCTCACCTACCCCTTGCCACAGCCTTTGGCATCTACTTACAGTGACCTGCACCGGCTGCAAATGCTACCTTTCCCATTCCCTTTCGCACTGCAGCAGTCTGCTGGCCAACTCGCTTTCAACACCTAGAAGAGATTTCCCCAGCACTTCTTTGCTCATCTACTGCTCAAGTGAAGACAGTCGCACATAACGGAGGCCTAGGAAGCGGTCAAATTGAGCTGGCCACTACACCACACTTCCCTTCACTTCCCTTCACTACACTACACTACACTTTATAGCCGAAGTACTGCAAGCAGTCCTACAAACTCCTGTTTTATGGACATCCTGACCTGTTGGCCAGCCACGGCAGACCACCACCACCACCACCACCACCACCACCACCACCACCACCACCACCACCACCACCACCACCACCACCACCACCACCACCACCACCACCACCACCACCACCACCACCACCACCACCACCACCACCACCACCACCACCACCACCACCACCACCACCACCACCACCACCACCACCACCACCACCACCACCACCACAACGATTAGATGACACCCTCCTCTACAATTGCACTCACGTGGCATCGGATGCAAGTCTATTCGCACGTTCCAAATGCACGTAGGCCGGAAACGATTCCACTTTCGTAGGCGACGGTGCCACGGCCACGGTGTCACACAGAGCGGGCATACCTTTGTTGGCTTGAGCGTTGGAGTACCAGGAGAGAGCAGCGTGTCCCGTAGTTGCAGCACATCTTGGCACTTTGAACTCACGCATCAATTCATCATCCTGTTATTGAAAGACATCATCTTGTCAGACAGGTGGGCAGCCACAACTACACCTTTCCTGCAGCTCCCCATCACGATTGCAAGTTCCCTTTATCCTATGTGGCTAGTAAGTGTCGCCCCAGTTTTCCCCTCTGGGGTCGCGAGTCACCTATACGTGCCAATCATTCCTCACCAAGCTGTGGCATTCACCTGCGACAAATCGTGTCAAAAAGGAGTTGCGTGAGTGGAAAGACATGGACAGGGAGAGGATGCGGTGTTTCCGCGACTTCAATGTGGAGGTGAAATTCACTCAGCAAATACCTTGCGACCGGCCGCATTGCTACAGAGCAAACACTCACTGCCATGCCGAAAGAGGTCGCAGAAGGTTTGGCCTAACGGTTGCTGGCAGCTGTTTTGACAAATGCGATCTGGTCAACCTGTATCGGTTAAAACCAGGTGAGCAGTGAATGAACCGGGTAAATGTGCTGATCCGTCAATTTGAAATTAGCGAAATGAGCAGTAGTGTTGGTTGGATGTTGTCCATTGGCAAACCGTTGCCCTCACACTTGGATGCACGGAACCCCTTCCAGTTTCACATGTCGGTGAAGTCACCATTCGCAAAGAGAGACTCCACAAAACTAGGCTGACAAAGTGCAACTGAAGTAGTCTTCCGCCTTCTGCCTTCCCCCTTCCGCCTTCGGCCTTCCGCCTTCCGCCTCCCGCCTTCCGCCCTCCGCCTTCCATCTGCCTACACGGCGATTTGTGCAAAGTCCTCAATAATCCAATTTCCTCTTCCGGAAAGTAAGTCCTTTGCGAGGATGCATCTCACAGAAATAAGCCAATGAGACGTGGAGGAAATAGGGCGGATGGACAAAGACTGCAATGCATTCGGCAGGGCGAGAGAGACTGTCTGCTAGATCGGAAAGTGGCCAGTGGACACCTGATATTAGCAAAACATGCCAATTTGAACCATTGAATGCCAGAGAATGGGGCGAATAGCACAGAGCGACAGTCCGCCGTTGCGGTGCACTGGTAATCAAGCTAAGTCAGACCATTCCCATTGGAAAGAGTTGAGCCGACTAAAGAACCAACTTGTCCGATCACTCAGCACGTTAGCCTCGCGGTTGTTCCATGAACCATCACATAATGAAGTGTCAAATGTGCCCCACGCAATACCACTTAGTGTAGTGAATGGAAGGTGCAAGTCCACCAACTGACCAAATTGTGCTACTCCTCAGGGACTTCACGAGGCAGTCCAAACACACACACACACACACACACACACACACACACGCACACACGCACCTCCGAGGTGGTTGGGACAGAGCTGCCAATGCTGAGTGCAATCCAGTTGTCGTTCAAGTTGTCCACAGAAGGCTGAAACAGCGGATAGACAGGAAAGCGGTCGTAGCTTGACGTCGGCTCCCACGATGTGTCCTGCCGCAGGCATGCCCAGTGGAAGGCTTCTGGAAGGTCTGTCGACTTGGCAGTTCTGAGAAGCTCGAGGAGTGGCAGTTGTAAGAAGCCCAGGAAACGTGGAGCTGGAACCCTAAAGAGCACCAATCTCACGTAACCTCCACTGAAGGACGAAAGGCGTTTAACTGTTCCAACAGAGTCGCTCCTCGCCAGGTTGTAATGTGGCCCCCTGGCCCACATGTCATCATGTTATCCACCCTACGCCAAGACTAAGGAAGGCTACTGCTAGCCGTGCGCCTTTCGATAACCACATTCTCATGCGCGTGCTTTACTGGAGGCAGTTAGGTAGGCATAGGTTATCCTACGGATGCTTGACTCCCGAGCGCAGATGAATGGTATGTATGAGTGGAATGGGAAATGGAGGGAAACACTGACCCAAGTGTGTCGAAGGCGGTGGCACGAGGGGACGAGTCCTTCTTTGGCAGCCATTTGGCCCAGATCTGCACTTCCAAAAGCGCACTTTTTGAGCGAGGTCTCACAGGAGTGCTGAACCTAAGGCTGTCTTGGAACTACAATAGGTAGGACGAAGGCCTTTGCAAGAAGCATGTGCAACTTAAAAGCGCCATAATTCTATTAGGTGTACCTTAAAATACCTATAGTCACATCTAAATTTTCAGAAGTGCCGTAGCGTGGAACGTTGTGTCTTCTTTGGATTCAACTTCGGAAGTAATTTAATCGGTATTTACCTGTAGTAGTGAGGGGATAACTGTTGCTCCACTATAAACAGTAGACCTTTCTCTTCTCCAAATGTCCTTGAAAATGTTCAACTTTTTCATCCGGTATCGGCAACTCTGAGAAGCGTTCCCTATTGCTTTTAAGAAGTTTTACCAAATGAGCACCACTTTTTTTTAACGTCTCCTTATGTTGAACCACTTAATGCTTTATTCCATCGGTGCTTACTCCCAATTTCTACTCAACTAGTTGTTTGAATTACCAGCACAGAACAGGACCCGGACTGCCTCCGTTGACGACAATTTCTGGCCTTAAACTCATGTCCACATCTAACCCCCGTGCTATCATTCATACGTCGGCCCACAGAACCATCGACTGCGCCGTCTCGTCAATTGAACGCCTTTTTGGAAGGTAACATTGATTCAGGTTACACACACAGAAATAAAAGTGGTAAATCCGTTAATAACAATCGCTTGACCAGTTTATAGCACTTATAAGGCACTTCTCTATAATTCCGGCTTTGGTTAAACCTGTGATCACAGAAATGCACTTAAAGACAAACCCAAACAATTTCCAAATCAAATAATATGCCGTTTATTAATATTAAAATCATACTTCTGGGGGAGTTTTGGTGAGACGTCAGCTCAGGCTGCGCCACTGCAGCTCCGCGTGGAGATCGGGTCATTGGGCTTAGCCAATAGCTCCAAGTCCCACTCCGCATCGACGGTGCACTGCCTGCACGTCTCGGAGCGCCACGCATCTAACAGAGCACGGATTTGCCAATTCCAATGTGCATTGCCTATTTCTGCATCGTTGTTTTCCTTTCCAACCGCGGCAAAGGTCACTCGGGTAAGGATTGGCTCAAAAGAAGTATAAAAGATTGTGTGAGGTCATCTGTCTGTCTCTGAGGGCAAACGTGTGCTTTAACACGTCTGGGTTGCATTGCGTTGATAACTTCACCTCTTTACCAGAATTTAACCTTTCTATAAGAAGTTCATGCAGGACGATTTCGCCTAGAACAATGCATCCCACATACTTCTAGCCATGAAGGATTGTACGGCAAAGGTTTGAGATAGATATTAGAGGAAACGGTTTTAAGTAACCAATGATAATTTTACAGTACACAGGATAAACTCCACAATAGGTCCATTAGTAGGCAGTCTAATGTGCTCCAAAGCTCGCACAAATTGTCGCAGAATCTTTTCTCCGTTCTCGCCCTTGAAGTTGGATGAGTCTGTCGTGGGCGAAATCGTCGCCACCACTGGACTACTTACACCACATGATTCTGAACGGTACATTCTCCGGCTACAACTTCACTTTTATAAGCCGTGGCTTATATGAGTGAGCTTGAATCCTATTGAAATTTAAACCCGGCTAATCAAAAGATATGAAAGTTGGTGCAACTCTCTATGCCACCGCCCTGTATGAGTAATCTGGCGTTTGGCGCATTAAAGCGTGGCTTGTGACCCCAAACTCAGGCATTTCCAGCAAATATTTGTGTCCTATATGCGTCTGTAGTGGCTTTACTTCGCTCTAGTCGAAGTAGTAACACTTTGATAAATTATTGCCCTACATGAATGTAAGTGCAAATTTTGTACGCAAGGCAACACATGAGTTATTTTATCTCCGTATTCAATGGGTGGAATCAACACAGATGCACTCGTTCCATGTTACAGTCAAAATTAATCCAATTTGAGGTTGGTAAAATGTGTTGGCAATCGGGATCTCATTGAAGCATCTAAAGTCAACGCAAGCAAATCCAGCAGAATATATTGTCTACTTAAATTATTACTAGTAGATTTTTGTTTATACAATCGTGATTTTTTCAATAGGTCTTTATTGTGTTCAGCATGTCTTCCTTAAAACAAAAGAGTTTTATCTTTCTCTTCATTTTTCAAATTTTAACTTTGCCTTGAAAGTGAAGGAGGGCTGTTAGTTGGCCAAAATACGCGGGCGCTAATACGTGTTTTAGCATTAACTGGCTGACAAAACGCTTTTGTTTGAATCATGCCGATTTCATAGTGCTGCTATGTCTCACTTCTTCACTATCAAGCCATTGATAGCAAAGATACATTTGATACTTTTGATATCTTTATCATGGGAAGCACTGCCCAAGGAAGCGAACGCTCTTTGGACTTTTGGCACGGGTCTGTCATGACGCTTGAAATTCCTGAGAGATGGATAAATTTGTAGAGTACTTATCCCAATTATAAATTAGCCATTTTTGCATTTATATGCCGTTATTGCCGTGTTCTTTATGAACAAGCAACTGAAGATTTTTTTTCTTTCGGCAAGAGAAGGTAAACTGAGGCAAGGAATTTGAAAGATTATGCCACTCATTAAATATCGAAGACATATTCAAGGTATAATCAGCATTATTAAATCTTAATTCTCTAAAAGTCTATCCTAAAGCGTTAAGGCATGACTGATATGGCAATGGTGTGCTCGGTGAATGGCTGGCATTCCACCAATCAGCGACGCGCATTTCTCTTGAGATATCTATATATGGCTGGTGTCGCCTTTCATCACGCCTATTGCTATCGGCGTTTAACACACCAACCATGACAGGTAGGTCGGCTAGCCATACTCAAGCAATGTCCCAGCTTCTTCAGTGTTCACAGTCAGACATATTCTGGGGTTGGACGAACCGGATGCTGCAATCCAACTGACCTCCTCGTTTCCACTGCCAACTCCTTTCAATGGTTCGTTTGGATTCTCTCTATTGCATTTGGTTATGATTTTTTTTGCATCTTCTATGCTCAAGAGCCTTATCAAAGTCATCCACTCTCAAATCACCCCAAATGCGTGTCTGTTTGAGAAGTTCACCCTTTCTGATAGCCAATTAGTTATAGTTTAAAACTTATTCCCCATATAATTCTCATTTATTCGGATAAATCATCAATTGATAATCCTTCGCTTTGACTTTGGCATTTGTAGATTTGACGCCTGACGCGTCTCATCGATCCTACTATTTGTATTTGTGACTATGCACTGCCTCTTACTTGGCCTTTAAGCACGTACTTTTCCACAAGAAAATCGGGGAAGTTATTTGGTTTACCCAAATCAAGGAGGTAGCAGTCGCAGTCCCTATCTTTCAGTTAACATCATTTTAAAATACCTCACCCACCCTGATCGAGGCAGTGGTACTTGCACTAGACTGATAATATCGAAAGAGAATTGTCGTGGGCCATAGTCAACTCCCTCTCATTCCATCAGAGCTTAATGACACCCTCTCTTCAGCCGTTGCAAGCTTTCAGCAAATCACGACGTGTTGACAGCTTGAGTGCGCATGATTCATATGCACCGTTCGCCTTTCAATGGCGTGGATAGCTCAATCATTGGTCTGTCACGTAATTACTAAATCTCAATAAATTAACCAATATTTCAATCAAAACCGAGGGCTGAAAGCTTTTTGACAGTAAATAGATTGACGTTTTTTTAAATGCAGACCCAAGTAACACTGGCAATCAAAGTGTCACAGAGGAGGCCCACTCCACCGACTTTAGGCCACTTCCGATACTCCCCACTCCGAAGTTGCTTCCACTGGAGCAGGACGATGGGAACAATCGGGCAAAGTATGTGGCCCTACAAAATTTCCTTCCACAGCACCAGCTATTCGCCCATTCCATGTCAGGAGGTAAGCCAGATCTAGAGGGTGCAGGGTTGGCAGACTTGCAGTGTCAATCCAAGCGTCGTATTCTATTCAACAAGTACCAAATCGCCGAGTTGGAGAAACGCTTCAAAGTGCAGCGCTATCTCACCGCCCAAGAGCGTGAAGAACTGGCACGAGCCATCGGTCTAACTCCCACTCAGGTGTGTGTGTTTTGCCATCAGGCAGGATTGATCTCGTCTCTTTAGAAAGCCTCATTCACCTTGAACTTTTTTAGTGATCTGCTAACTTCATTCAACTTGCCAAATAACTTTCTGCGCTCATCTACACTAAAAATAGTGTGTGTTTTAATTAGGTGAAAATTTGGTTCCAGAATCATCGCTACAAGATAAAGCGATCAAGTGATGAGGCTGCTGCTGCTGCTGCTGCTGCTGCTGCTGCTTTTGTGATGCCGTCGAAATTCCTCCCTTTGAAGCACGACTCTTTGACCCCCAGTGACAGCAAGGTGGACACCTTCGAGGGTGCGTTGAATCCCTTCTTGAGGCCAAAATTTCCACAGACACCGACATTTATGCACAAATCGCATCAACACTGCTAACTGACCCACTTGCCAACTCTGACGCTGTCAGTGGAAGGTCACAGGCTTCAGCGGTTGAAGTGGACAAATGTGTGATCACGGGATGCAGGTCTGGAAGCCGACAAGCCAGAAAGTGACTGATCAATGACTCATCCACCAGCGTGTGGAAGCATCAATGAATGCAACTGCTTTTCTTTTGCAATAAAAAAAATATTTTGTAGGCTTGAAAGGGTTTTATTCAAGGGACTGGTTGGCACTCCATGGTCATCCTTCCTCCTCCATTCTGACGATGGAGCTTGAGATGCAAGCGCCTGCGTAGGGAGGTACCGGTGCGGTTGTTGTTTAATTTTGCTTCCCGATAAAGAAAAGGCGAAGGTGAGGTAGGCTGGCGGGTCAAATACTTTGATTGTACGCTGAGGTTAGTGTCGATACACTTGTCCACCGCATGATATCTCGGTGCTAAGCCAGACAATTGGCATTGAGGGAGGTGATTTGAAGTAGGCGCTTTGCCCTTCGTCATACGACTGAGGCATGCCAGGCAAAAAAATTTGCACCTTGAGCTTGAGTGGATGGGCTGAAATGCAGACGCTGTGGATTGAGTTGGGTGTGCTGGTTGCCGGGGTGTAGGAATGTCAATTACTTGGTTTGTCAAGAAATTCACATGCATTATTATTGCAACCAGATTCTGCCAAATTCGATGGCGGGATTGGGTGTGACACTTGAAAATCGTTCTCCCTCTCCCTCTATCTGCCTCTCTCTCTCTCTCTCTCTCTCTCTTATCTCAGGGTACTGCCGAGCCGGTTTCGCTGATAACTTTCCAGTGCAAAAGATAGTTCCCAAGTCCCACCTAAGTTGACCGTAATAAAATTAATTAAGGAGGCGTCCTACTACTTGGCAAGCAAAGAGAATGCCTCCTCTTAAAAATCTTCTGTGCTTTCCGGACGATCACTGCGACCGGTCGGACATCTTCGATCATTGAGAAGGTGACGTACTTTGAATATTCGTTATTTAAACCCTTCGGCGGCCTCGACCAATCCCTCCACTCATTCCGTGGGTCCGAAAACTGGAAATACCGAGCCTTTTTAGTAGTTATTATCCTCCTTTAACACATCAAGTTTAATTTGAATCATATTGCTGTGGTAAAGACACTAGTTTTGATAACAGACCACTCGGGTTCTCCGCCATTGCAGTCACACCTAGCGGCTCGGCCTCTGGACCAAACCAGTAGCTCCCATGCCCTCCCGTACGTCGGTAACGTACTCATCGCCTTCAGAAAAGTCTCGGGTTGCCACGGTACTCCCGAGGTTCAATCATGGTAAACAAATGATGGAACAATTGCAGGAGTTGAAACCATTTACGTTTAATGCAATTGTTCTGAAAAAATAAGATAAGAATATTCTTTTAATGCCTAAAATGAATAACTAGAATTGCGTCTAGATTACTGACGAAACTATCACAATTTATGCCGCCTGACGATCACCTTCACACAGACAAAGCCGATCCCATTCTTTGTACTGCTTTAAAAGGAGAAGTATCTTTAAAGAGAGGCGTGAGTTAGTCACAAGATTCAATTAGCGATTGAAGGGAGGCGTGGAATTCCAACCACCTCTTCCCCTCCCTCCCCTATCTCCATCTTGTCCGACCATGTCGAGTCCATTGTTGGGCTAAGTGATTGTCATTGTGGTCGGGAGCGATTGAGAGAGCAATGAAGAATAAGGAGTCCATTTACAAAAGTTCTGTAAAGTCGTAAACAAAAAATATTTGTTTTTTTTAAATTTATGCATTCCATCTGATAGCAAAGAGAGTTTTTTAGTAGCTGCCAACGTGAGGTCATATTCGTAGAATGTTTCAAATTTTTGGCAAGACATTACTTCGGCACATCTCTCACCACTTTTTGTTACCAATCCACGAAATATTTCTTAAAGCATTAGCAGCAAAGCATCACTCTTTTAGTGACTACTGGTATTTCTTCACCATTCAGCCTCAGATTAATGACCCTCAGTTGCTAACGCATGCCAATGTCAATTGCCAAGTCGCAATGTGTTTTGACACCTGCTAATTAATAACAAATGTGTTATAGGTGGTTCAAAGGATGAAATCAACAAAAGGGCATCTTTTAGAATCCCACTTGTGACCTGTTCTAATAAAAGTACACAGCGAATGCTACTTAAAATCTAATTAGTAGAATGTTTTTGCGTTTTTAAGCTTGGCAAAGGGATGTGCATCGGCTGTTTTGAATGCGTTGTTTTACTATTATTGCTTTATTTCAAATAGCCCAACCGTCTTTCCTCAGCCGATAATTTTATTTCGATATAAATATTTGCTCTTAATAGAGCTACAGCCAAACAACTATCACGCATGGGCTATTTTCAAAGGGAAGCTAAGTCTCTAGATTTCGAAGCGTCGGTAGAGTAAACGGTGGCTTAACTGTGCGACCCTCAATTTGGCGGTAGGTTGGCAATTCTGACTGCAGCTATCAGTCAAAGCTAAGAATTTCAAATGGTAGTTATTTAGGTGCATTTTGACCTACAAAAGAAGCAAGTGATAAGTCAATTCAATCCATTCTCATTTTACAGTGCATTGGCTTAGGTCCAATCGTAAAACTGCTTGCTTCCGTTTCCATGTCTAAGCAATACCGGATCATATTAGGGTAGCAGTGATGGCCACTTAATTAAATCGCTAATTAAACTGCACGGATTACTTACTTGCCTTGG
This sequence comes from Taenia crassiceps, assembly GCA_023375655.1. Taxonomy (NCBI): domain Eukaryota; kingdom Metazoa; phylum Platyhelminthes; class Cestoda; order Cyclophyllidea; family Taeniidae; genus Taenia; species Taenia crassiceps. The sequence continues at coordinate 1,514,340 of JAKROA010000011.1, forward strand.
TTTTGATCACCAACTTGATGTCATAAAGCCCCAATCAAGCCTTTCAGCTCCTCTGAATGAATCCTTTATTCACCTTTTAGATAGCGAATCCAGCCCGATAACCTTTGGGAGGACGCTATGAAGGAAAAGCATCAGCTGTAGAGGAATGAAGCCATAAGGGCCCACAACAATGGAACCATTAAAAGTGACTCTGATGCACCACCCACCTTAATTGTGGCTTGTTTTACCTTCGCGCAAGGACACCATCAAGCCGCTACAAGAACCTCGGAAAAGCAAGGTCTACAATGCTGCTAATATGAGCTAATATGGGCTGGCTGAATTACCAACTTTCTTTTGTTATGCATAGTAAACTGATTGGTCTGGACCCTGTCACGACCGCCTAGACATTAGGAGAGAATCCAAGGGGAGCGCAAATGGTGATTTGGCATAAAATTATTAGTGTTTCAACTATATGGGTCGCGAAATCCTGGCCATCAATCACTAAGATGAGAAAAGTTTTTTTAACTTTGATACCGAGCTCTATGAAAGTAATGTGACATCAAGCAACGCTGCTGTTTTTGTGGCTTTTTGACAATAGAGAAGTGCTTTCCATAGACATCAATAGAATTGCCGACTTCTTCAAAGGGCGCCATCTTCAAAGATCTTAATCCTGTATGACATTTTGTGCTCTCAATGAAAGGACCGCAATTTTAATCAGAGTAGGTTACAAGAGCGAGTTGGTAGAGCTGAAGCAGAAAAGTGGCCAAGTCCAAAGAGGAGCACAGTCACGAGGATTCTTCGTCTCTTCCAGGGTGGATCAACTTGCCATACTACAGAGGCAGGTGACAAGTGTAGCTTAGTAATATCACTTGGTGGAGAAACACGTTTCTTTGGGTGGTACTGATGTACTCGGACACCTCACGGACAGCACGATAGCGGGACCTCCAGACGCATGGTTCCGACTCCAAAAAAGTAACCAAAATGCCGTATAAACTGTGATAGCTCAGTCTATCACCATGGCAGTAGCTTTATTCGCTTTCATGGAATTCAGCCGCACTGAAAGTACTCTTTGGGGAACTTTGCCTTATTTCATAAACATGAGTGATTTGGTGAGGCCCTTTTACTCTAAGCAGTAAGGCAGGGTTTCATGCTTGATCAACAGAGTTGGCGAATTTTCGTGACAAGGAAAATCAGGATTTATTTTTCAATCCACTGCGTCAATGAGCCGTCCTTAGGTTAGTGGCTGAAATGGTTTGGTAGTAGTATGTGGTGCATCCATTTCAAAAATCGTTATGCTATACACTTTCACTCACATTTTTTTACCTGACTTACGACGAGGTTGATCAGGATTCTCAGGACTGCATTAAGAAGGTGTGGATTGGTGGATCACGGTTTTGTGCCCCTAAAGTCCGCATGGCAGCATCGGTGCTAAAGTGCACTAATACGGGGTCCTGATTGAACGCTGCATTGGATGTGGCGGTGTAAACCAGGAATTTGTTCTTAAACATTTGAGTTTTTTAGTGGATCTGTTTTATTTTGTCTGTGTGTGCGCAAGAGCCTCAGAGTTCAATCATTAATTCCTTATTATCAGACTTATAGGAGCCGCGAATTTTCTCTGCCACCCCGACGTGAACAGACGTCCTGTGGTACTAAAATTGACTGCCAACTTGACAGTCAATAACACACATATTTTAGCAAGTAATGGTGATTCACAAGTAAGTCACAAGTTAAATCTTGTTTCACCATGTCTTATTCACTTACATACACACACAGCCCCTTGCATTTATTTACAGCCAAGTGACTTCCCATAGCATTCGCATCACCGTAATTGAGTTGGCAGCCGATCTTGGAGTTCTGTCAGCGCATTGCAAGCTCCAGAACCCTCTTGACTACTTTGCCAGAAACCTGCCTTGACAGGCTTGGGTTCAATGTCACCTTTGAGGCCTTCTCATGAGAGTTGCCGCCTCTGCGGCATTAAAAGTCATCACGAAAATGAAACAAGGGACCAGCACAGTAAAGGAATCACACTTAAATTTAAAATGCCATCCAGCGGCATGGGAATGCAACTTATTAATAAAACTTCAGGCTAATGAAGTTTTGCACATTAATGCGCGAATAGGTTATTCATTGAATTGAAGTTAATTAGACCTGATTGTTAGGTAGTAGACCTCTTGCCACTTTGTTCCTGTAACCTTCAGGCGGATCGGGAGGTTTGAAAATAGCTCGCAGTGCGCAATACATACCCGCTGACAGTTTATGAAATCCTTTACATTAATCATTTACTAAAAATTTACAGCAGTAATCACTGCGCAAAACTTAATGCTGCTCTTAGTTACGAGCTTTTAATTAGGACTGTTAGATGAGTAAGGGTTTATTTGGACGAATAATGGATGAATTGCGTCTTTCATTTTTACCGATAAAGGTGTCTTGTCGAGCAATGAATTCTATAGCCTTTAAAGGCCTACGGCAATGCATTTTAGGCGTCTAATATATCAAATGCCATTGAATTACTAGTCCTTAGGTCGGTGGCTGAAACGATTTGATAGTAGTATGCAACGCCTCTGCTTAAAAATATTGGCTGAGCCTTATATTTTCATTCGCGGTGTTAGAACGGAAAATTGCGTTTTAGCACTATCTGCATAATTGAGCACTGGAGCTGTTTTGCCTGCTATTAGACAATAGTTTTCCCATCATACTGCAGAACAAAAGCCCAATCGGTGAAAGTGATCGAATAATTTGCCGACTGCTGCTTGTCTTAGGGTAAACTTGCATTTATTTGTGTAACTAGTCACTTGTTAGGCTCTATGGTGCCTGAATGCTTAAAGGGCTACCCTACAGCTACAATACTTCTTCACAGACCTAAGACACATAACTAATAGATGATCAGAAGGCTTCAAATCGTCAACAAAGCAGGTTCTGGGGCTGCATTTTCTAAAAGAGTCTCTTTAGCCAGTGCATTTCTATTAATGACGTTCCTTCTGACAACAGTTGTTGCACTTTACCTTCATAACCCATTCAGTAAAATGCCGATACTTATTGCAGAAACTGTTGAAACTTGCGCAATAGTCTCTGTAGCTATAATCAGTAGGGTTCCTGCACAGTGCCTACACTTAACTGTCCGATCAATGTCCATGAGGGCTACTTCAACACATTAAATGAATAATTTTAAATGCGCTTTTAGAACAGGCATTCACTTTACCGTCATTGAGGTACGCTAGCTCTAATCGTTTGTTCTAATTTCGATACTAAATCCCTGCAGCCAAGTGATGTGGCCATTTTAATTCTGCAGGTTCAAACGAATGTAGGTATTTTATTAAAAAGGTAAACTCCTTCCACGTTCCGATTCACGTACTGAATCGACATATTGCGCAAAGCACTACTGATAAGTTGTCAGTAGAAGGATATTTAGTCAGAACGTAAAACTAGATTAAATTAACCATTGCTGATCAATAGGTCATCTATCTCATAATGCCATAATCAGTTTTGCCAATTAACACCTTTGCTACCAACATTTTTTCTCCTCAAGGGCACAATCAATTTCTCATTTTTCAACTGTTCAAACTGGTGTTCTCTTCATTATTAGAGAATAATTTTAAGAATTACTTTTACATTTATAACTTATCGGTAGCCACTAAATCCACTTCATTGTTTAGTACCTCTACAATTCTGTACTTCTATCGTTAGTTTATTGATTACACCATCGGCGGTGTGCACCGCCAACAACCGCCCAGTCATAGGGCTAAGGCAGAGAGCCTTTGAGGCCATACCTAGAAAGATATTGCTCTACAACCTATAACGCTGACATCAATCCAGACCAACCTGCGCTTAAAATTATAAGAATATCATAATTTATGCAAGTAACCTCCAAAGCTAGTTCTCCCTTCGTCATCTGCATCTATCAAGATACAGCCGTAAAGTGCGTGAGTTGAAGCATTTTTGGGATTTTGGCTGCATAAAAATTAGCCGTAGAAGCTAGACATGGATGTAGGCAGGGCTGATCTTTTATTTAGAAAAATTTTGGGTAAATTTTACTACCTGATGGTTCAACCAATCACTGACTGCTGAATTCTAAGTGAATAATTGGGGAAAATTTAGGATGCAGTGAGGCTAATCGCATCACGATTTTAACCACAACTTGGCTGCAGATACAAGTTTATGATTTAGACACCATTTTGCAAAAGTCTTCAAAGCATTTTTTTTCCACCTTCAGTACTCGCCACCCCTTTCTTCATCTACAAGGCCGCTTACCATAAATTTCACGTGATTATTTATCTAAAAACATGCTCTCTTTTACTTAATAAGCATTTATTTTTAAATAGAAGGATCAAATAGGATTAAAGAAGTTAGAAGGTAGCTATATTGTTGGCATTGTGCCTGATAGCGTGCTACTTAAATCTAATTCAGTAGTGTATGATAGCATACAAACTTCATTCAGTATAGCTGGTTTAAAATAAAGCTGTTTTTTTGTAGGAATTGAGGGCATTTTCTGCTACTGGAAAGTCAGCCGGTTCTATATTGGTACTAGCTAGTAAATGTCTAACCTGCCTAGGAGTATATTTTCCCACGCCAATGTCAGCTTGCGGCAAAGCACACTACTTAGATCGCATAAACCTCTAAAGCGAAGCATGTAAGTATCGTATGGCTCACTTTATAAGTAGGCGATTTTTTTGCTAAAACAACGATAAACCGTAACAGGGAGAATGAAGGCGTGGTATGGATGGCAGCACGATGAGAGCTGAAGGCAAGTAGAGTCTTGTATGGCTTGACAAATGGCACTGCATCTTCTCAGTATCCATTGGTCGTCATAAATCCCTGTGTTAGAGTGTATGCCCAACAAGAGTAGCGATAAATAGGATAAGGGGGGGCAGGCGATTTTTCCTTCAAGTGTCAAAGGACCACAGCTTGACCCGCCACGCCTGCAGTCAGTCCCTGCAATAGCCTCGGCCATTGTGGCCACTTTGGAGTGCATTTTCCCATAGAATAACAACGATCTTCAAAACCAAAAAGAACTGAGTAAATACGCTACAACCAAATGGCTTGTAGCAAACTCTTGCAGCAAGATGGAGCTACTTGACGAGTGAGTTTTGTGAATGAAGAGGGGGCAATCAAGCATTGTAACGCCATGAAGGATGCTTAGCTTAGACGCAGCATGACATGACCTGACACCTGTCAGTAGCACTGGCGATTATGGTGACCCTCAGTCAATCAATGCAGCAGTCGCTTCAGCCACGCCTTAGAAGGGTCAATGTGTCAATTCGCGCAGTGCTCTATCATGAAACACACCTCCACGATCAGCATTCTGTGTCAGATTAGTAGGGAGTAGTAGAGGCTTAAAGCGAGTGGGTCGAGGCTTTTGACATGACAAGTTAGGACTTACAGAAATGACAGCACTACCTTGAGACAATATGGATAGCTATAAGTCTGTCTCAGTGTACCCTATGTCAGGATGTTAGCACCGATAACAAAGTGGATGATCCAGCTGCCCCAACGTAGTTTGTAGCTGTAAGTCTATACCTTGCAAGGCAAAAAAATGTCTTTAATAAATATTCGATGACCATTTATTTTTCAGTGTCCATTACAACACAAATTTATTTAATCGCTTTAGGGAAAAAAGGTTTTCCTCATGATCTTGCACTGTTTATCGTATCAAGGTATCCCGTAGATTGATGCTAGGCGGACTTCTGGGTTTGAAAGTGGCCAAAATTACAAGTCTGATTTGATTGGCTCTTTGTGGTGAGGCTCCTCAAATCCAACCAATAAAAAATTTGACATGCCTTGGATTGGTTAGATTTATTAGACAACTATTTGAGGATTGTTTCCATATTTTACTGACTCACTTGTGGTGGACATTGCTGCTCTCAGATTCCTTTACTGCAAGGAGATACAGCGCTCCCAGCATACAGTTATGATCTGCGATTTTTAGGTGGCCATTACGATTTAATTTACAAAACTGTTAAATTGTAGAGCTCCAGCAGATTCAAGTGCTCATTGCTATGGCTCTGCGAAGCGAGAATAGACGCGGTACTCCGGCATGACGTGCCTTGCCGCCTTTCAGAACTTTTAGACAAATGGCACGGCCCAAATGCCCTGCTGCCCGATAGAGGCAAAAAGGCTGAATTCTCAAAGTAAAAATGCCCAAATTTCCTGGCAGCGTCACTTTATATAATGAGGCCGTGTCAAAGTTGTCATTGAAAGAAGGCTTTTAGAATATGCGGGCTTCAAAGGATTTGTGCTGATAAACTACACAAAACAGGCGCCTCAGTGGGGTGAGCAGAGACCTGTCTCACCAGCAAAGCGATGGAATGTTAAAGGACTAAGTAGGTCATGTATGTCAGCCATATGGCTGGAATGTGTCTATCATTCAAGCCTAATGTGTTTACTCCTTCCAAGAGTCAAAAATACCCACTGACCTTTGGAGTGGCAATAATAATATGACATTCCAATCGAGGTGTTAAAGAGACATTCAGCTTCGAAACTGGAGTTTTTGGGACCTTACTCACCACTTTGAGGTTCCATCAATTTTTTTACTTTAATTAGGCAAAGACGAGGTTTGATGATCCGCGTGAGTGTTCAAGCTCTACATTACCTCCTCCTTCTTCTCCTCCTTCTCCCGTTACCATCCGTCAAGAACGCTTTCAATGGTTTTGTCAATTCCAGCTGTTGCTGTCAACCTTGAGAAATCGAGTCTGGAAACCATTTAGTTTTGCGAAACATCTATTACCACTTCAATCCTGGGAGCGTGAATATCTCTTCATTTTTACCATCTTTAGGCAATCTATAGATTCGCATTAAATCCTCATCTTTTCTCTTCTTATTGTTTAAGTAAAAGGAACCCAAGGCATCAATCGGCGGTAGTGGCGCGGTAGCTTCATCCAAAGGAAGAGTCGCAAGTTCCCTGATCGGCTACTGAAAATTACTTTTTAAGATAACTGTATAATGCATAATGTGGAATACTATTTAGCTTCGATGCCATTTTCATTTCAGAAGAAACGATTACACCACTAGGAGGTTCCGCTTCTTCGCGGAGTGTTCCAATAACATTTCCGCAGAGCAACCGTTGTAGCTGAAGTAGAGGAGGAGAGAAATCTGGGATGATCTTGAAGCTACGTAAATGCATACTCATATATATGGACCCTCGCCTCGCTATTTCAACATTCTTTTGTCCTCCTGGCCTGACCATCTCAAAATTAACCTTCAACATGAACAGAAATGTCGGTCTAACAGAACGCAAAATGTGAAGCGATGCAGGTTTACTGTTGCCCCTTGGAGAGGAGTTTACAGCAAGGCGGTTGATGCTGACAATATTTTTTACGCCAGTACAATGAAGTGCTTCTGAACTCTAACACCAAAGCAATGATTTTTAGCTGCCGTGCATTCGCCCAAAGAAGTTGAATTGTATACTTAAGCACTGAAAAATGCTCAGCGTAGTGAAGAAAGTCTCATTGCGAGGTGAGGCTTACCTGGTAGACGGGTGACAACATTGCTCTCTTTCTCGTCCGATGCATAAGTCTAATATTGAGGGTTAGAAGTGCCACGAGGACAGAGACTCCAAAATACTGGATTTTTTGCACGCTAAAGCAGATGAGCCATTTGTGACGGTTTTCACAAGCGGGTTTAATGGCCTGGAAGTACTGGGGGATGAAAGAACTGAGCAACTTGCACCATGGCAAAATCAAGAAGGACAGAAGTGATTTGAAAGTGCAGTCTAGGTTTTGGCGAACTGCTTCAAGCCGTATATTTTGGCATTTTGACGATCTGATAGCAGTCTTTAACTGCTGACTCTTTTCGATGTTGATCTCATTCATGCCTGGCAAAGAGCTCCTTTCCTGTTAAAGTGCATTGATGAGGAGGTAAGATCGGCATCTCGAATTCTGATTGGTTCATTTCAAAGCCACCATTTTTAATTCAGCCAATCAGCGTTCGATCAATACATTTTGTGTATTTTGACCTATTTTGCAAGAAAATTAAACGGCATTACACTGTTGGGTAGACTGTATATATTTGCTAGAGTCGACTCAAATATTAAACATTTCAAAGAGCTTCATGACCGGTGGAAATGGACCTCTGATCGAGTCATTACCTCTGTGACATCTTGATTGTTTAACTCTCGGCGTCAGTGAAAAGCCGCTTTCAATCTTCGCCAGGCGGTCTGACCTTTGGGTGATGCCGGTAGCTCCCAGCCCCACCCTTCGATGGCATTACACACTCCGCTCCAATATTATGCTTCCTTTCGTCTTCAAGGTAGTCTCTGAGCGTCGCTGCTCTGTAAAAATACCCACATCAAATAGTGGTTTTAAAATAAGATTCACAATGGTAATGGGAGGAGTTTCCAGTCCCTAAAAAGTTCCAAGGTGGTTTCCTAACACCAGCCAATTTCCATTTTATCGGTTACTCCGCCAAGGCTCCGTAAGTGCATAAAGAGTGCCTCTTTGCAAAGCCTCCAAGCATAATTTGACAATGAGTTGCTCAACCCCGTTTCAAAGACGACCCACGTTAGTGTCACTCCTGCTCATAGTGGCTGTAATCCCACCATTTCTACAAACTTTTAACACGTGGAAAGATCCATTCACAGCAGCAAATACATAACCTTTCATAGGGTTTTTAAAGAGACTAACATTTCCATGAGAAGGCCGCTTCTAGTCGCTCAAAGTGAGTGGACGGCCAGTCTGATCCAGACGCAATGAACGACCCATCTGTGGAGGAGCGGAAGACTGCTAAGTAGAAGTGTAATTTCTACTACTTCAAAGGGGTAGGAAAAGCCTTTAGGTAGGGCCATTGACGGGGAAACTCAAGCAGTCAAGGTCGGACCAACCACCTGTCAATGGATGTCAGATGAGCCTGAGCTTTGTAAATAAGACTGCTTTATTTGAGGCACATTCTGAAAGGCAGTAAGTAAAGAAGATTTGCGAAATTTGGATAGAGAAGGTGCTTATTTGCTTGCTACCTTTGTAACCATGGGAGACCAATAAGGACCATTTGGTCGCCAGGTTACCGAAGTTTGAATGATGCTTTGACACCCTCAACGCCTCCTTATACCCTCCTCGACGCTTTACTTTTCCGTCTAGGCATAAAGAAGTACTTGAAGGCACGAAGGCTGGAACCGTCTGTCCAACTCCTGCCCAGAGGAAAGCGCTATCATTTAGCTTGGTAGGTAACATTAGCATAAATTTCTACTTAGTTACTTTAAAAACTGTACAACCTGAAGTGCTAATAACAGAATTAGGTAGCTTACAACCCTGGGAATCCGTATAATGGGCAGTTTTGGGTAAATTCGGTTCCCAGTTCCCGTATTCACACGCTAAACAAGGAATGGAATTTGCTTTGGTCGATTGTCGCATGCGTGGTAGGCGCTAAAAAAAGACTTACAAATTTCATTTTTGCCATGCAGAGCTCGCACAATTTCGATCTCTGCCACTTGGTGAAGATTAGTGTTGGGCAGCTAACGCATTTTTGCAGCGGAGCTCGCTCTCCACCAGTGGCCGCCGACACGTCTGCTGACTTGCCAGCGCAAGGCGGAGTCGGGGTGACGAGGATATGCTCCGGAACACAGAAGGATTGTGCTGATAGCACTGGCACACAAATATGGCTGAGGCTGTAACATGGCAGTGCCTCTTTGGTATTTCTGGGGATGGCTGTATCTAAAGGCGTCGGTCTTCGCCTCAGCTTAGCCCACCGCACAGTTACTATGGTCTCCCGTTTCATTCTCTTTCCATTTTCTTCTAATCTACTCGCCATTCTGACTGAAAGACACCTGTTGAAACTTTCCAAACTCAATTGGTTTTATACTTTAAAAGACAGCCTTTATTGACACTTTAGTGATGGAGTAAGTGCATGTGAAGTTGACCTCTCTAGTTCTAATTAGTTTATTCCAAATCTTGTGCCCGTTTCAAACCATTGGTTCAGCAACAATTCCGGTGTGGGTGGAAGGAGAAGGAGGCAACACTAAGCCTGTATTACTTATGCCCTAAAAACTTTCTCAGCCTTAATCGCTGCTGCAGTGATACTGGCAGGGTGAGCTAGCGTACAGTCATAGAAAGTGTGAAGGAAACCTCAAAGTGACGAGACTTTGATGAAGTCGGTCAGTTATCCATTAGTCAGTTAGTCTTGTCATTAGCAATGGACCCACCAAGCCGCGGCCAATTCAATCACTTCAAAAACTCAATATCCAGCCGATTTGGTATCACGATGCATTTTATGAAGACGTTCAATGAGCAAATCATGCTGCTCATATGCTTAGAACATTTTTGAATAAGGTTCTATGCATAAATTAATTCTGTAAATCATATTACCTGGTAACTATTAAACTCAATATCGACGCCCCTACTTATATTCGTTTAAGTAGCTTAACGGCCTTTCGAACCAAATAGTGATCCATTGGATAAGACGCTTGACAGTCATAGAACAAACTACTTCACTAATTTTTCCAAGATGCTGCTGAGTATGTCCCACAACCATTAATGATGATGATAGAATCACCTTTTTGCCGCATAGTGGAACTACGATGCCCATGGCTGAGAGTACCCCACCTAAAAACGTCAAATAAAGTGCTACGGAACAGAAGATTCAAGTAAATCTTCACACAATCAGTTCCATTCATTGCGTTTTACTTCCTTCCAAACGATTAAATGATGAATGATGAGGTTCTCTTGATGGCTATTCTCAAGACAGAAATCCCCCGATTGACACGCTATTGAAGTAAACACCTGGTGCGTCTCACAACCTTCATGCTATATTAACCCAAAAAGTCCCAATCAACTGGTCACACACTCCAAAACCAGTAATTAAAGAGGCAGATATGAGGACCGTAAAAATGCATAAATTGGGCTAAAGGGTAATTTAACACACACGGCTGTGATCTTTTATTCCAATGGGATCATAGAGAAAGCGCCTTCGAAAGGAGACGGTGTCACAAACAATAGGCAGCGCAGTAAAACGCACCCCTAGATGGTGGTGAACGCCTACAAAGGGCGACTTGGGAAACATTTGTTGGTTATTTCCCAGTAAACTAAGACCTCATCCCGTTCTTCTTACACAATATCATGGACACTTGGGTGGATCATACAAAGAGTACTCCGAATTGCCATGCACTAGCGTGACTGAGAAGTAATCTGAATAAATGCCTCCCACATCAGGTACCAAAACCTGAGTGTCTCCGATGGTAATGAAGAATTAAAACATAGCTCCCGAATTGATTCCAATACCTCTCATAGCAAACAACAACAAAGCATAACCCATGACCAGCGCCGGTAAAAATGTCAGCCTTAGCCATGTTTCACCAACTGAAATGTTCAAAGGCTGGTAACAGTTTGTCCCAGATTACCAAGCGCTGGAGGAGAATGGAAACAACCTTTTTAATGAGTCCCAAAGTTGGTTTATATAAAGCCAGCCTCGTTAGTGCTGCAACCTGGTAGGCACAAATTAAACTGGCAAACGAACGTTACCCTTCTTCAAAATGCCAAAAATGTCATCACCCACAACATTGCAAAAGACACACGTTATTGAAAGCAATCAAAGGAGCGCCCCTTATTTGCCTTACTAAAATTTGAGTTTAAAAATGAGTTGTTTAAAAATGCCCATCTGCTGTTGCTTGCAATTTATTTAACTGAGTTGAACTGGCTTGTCGCTTTTTACTCATCGGTAGCATTTTGTTTTTTCTACGAAAAAATCTCACTACTCAAAAATTGCCATGAACATTTAAGCACATCCTCATAAAGGCCCTATCCTACCAACCTTTCTGCCGATTAACAAATCAAGTCATTATCTATCGCCTTATTGAAGCTGGACTTGTTTGATTAACTAAAACTAAAGTTTTTGACCTCTCAGAGAGCATTCCAGGTAGGTAAGAGATGCTTTTACTGCAGAAGTCAGCACCTCTAGCTCCAAGAGCAAGTCAATTTTTATGGCTCATCCCATTTCAGAGAATACATTCTCAACCTTAGAATTACTACTTAATTTGTCATCAGTAGCTATCTTTAAATGGGAAAGGAATCCACAAGGAGATAAATTTTTCATCACGCACACCTGCAGCCACATACCAGTGCCTTGTTCACGAATTCGTCCTTACAGATAGACTCCCATACCAAAACCAAGAGTTTTTTTCCTGTGATTGAGCTCTTTTTCTCATTCCCTTGATAACATCCACCGCTTAGGTGCAAGACTGACAACGTGAAATTCGCTGGTCTTTTGACTTTTACGTTAAGTCAAACCCGTTCGAGTACGTAGCTGATCACAAGAATTCCAAGTTAAACAGAGCGTACAATGATGTAGTGATTCCATATCACTGGTGACTCACTGAAGTCTCATCTATGCTGGTACCGTGTCACTTTATCCTTATTTCACCTACTATTGTTCGTGTCGCAGGAACCCTCATGCCAAGCAGCTGGCGTAGACCTTCGTCCTACTCAACTACATATTTTCAATGAGGAGACCAAAAAGTGGAGAACCTTCAGCTCGACAGCCTTCACCCTCCATACCCCCACTGATGGAACCTCAAATTCCTGTAAGCCATTCTTTCACTATCATTTGATTTATACACAGAGACTAACTGGCAGCATTAGCTCCTCTACGTTGTGAGGAGGTCTTAAAAATTCCTCCTGGAATCACATTCACCGCTAGTTATGCGAGCCTATGAACAAGATTTCAATCAAGAAATCCCCGATTCAAAGTGTTTGCTTGTCTTAAACTTCGTTTGGCTACAACCGACTGGTCTGATACCAATGTCCGCCCCCACTTAGAACTCACAGCTTGGAAACTCGCCTTTCAAAGGCGTCAAAGGTGATTAAGAAACACACACACCCTCCCATTTCGAGCATTATTACAGCCAAGAAGAAGGTCTCCCTTCCAGAGTTTTGATTATTTTCGAAGCATAACAACAAATGATTATTAATGTTTATTGATAAAACAAGAAGTTATAGCGGAAAACTTTATGTAAAATAGTAAAAAAATGCACCCGCTTTCAACCACACACTTAGATGATATGGAGATTTGTGGAAAAACTTTGGCGATACGGTTAAGTAGATCTGGAATGGGTGAGCTGATTTGATAAATGTGGATACGGCCAGACGGACGAGGACAGATGGGAGCTCCGCGTAGGCCCCAAGTGGATGAAGTGGGAAGGCTCAAGTCTCTGAGGTTCGAGGTATGCTTTTCCGAAGTTTTTTGTGAATATCAGCGTCTGTAATTGTTCCACGACTCGAATGGGAGACGGAGACGTGACGAATAATTCGGGTGGGATTTGGAATGACTGTCGTCAGCTTCTCGATGACGTCGCAAAAGCCAGTCTGCATTTTGGAGGAGCATTCAAAATACTTTAGTGCTCCAATGCTCTCTGCCAGTGCAGCACACTTCGTAAGAAAGAAAAATAATACACATGAGCATTGAATTACTGCTTGAGGGAGCTTTAATGCCTCCTTTTATTCCATCTTGATGGTCATATGATGATCGGCGTAGAGCTATTCGCCTGTCTCCCTTGAAAAGATGAATTTTGGGGCTACTTTGAGCCCCTACGGATAAAGGCGTCATTTATAGATCTTAAAGCAAAAGCTGAACTTTAGGCTAATGACGCAAAACTTAGAGAAGTGAACTTTGGGGCCTGTTGAGGTCAATCACTTCACGGTGTGTAAGTCAGAACTGCTGATGCGGTTGACTTATCAAACCACAGATGGATGCATCTGGTTGCAGTGTAGGGTAAATTGAAAACTTACCGCATCAGGGGTGGGACCCTGGAGACCCTCTTCGTGAAGCCTCCTGTTCACCTCCTCGTCTCCTCTAAGATCAGCCTGCAGACCAATCAAAATAACGAAAGCATCCGGGGGCCCCAATTCCCTTATTTCCTTCATCCACTTTGTGTGTACACTTTCAAATGACTCGGGTATGACTACAGAGAAGCAGACTGCGAAGATGTGTGTGCCCTGATAGGTCAGGCGTCGAATGTTCTGCAGATGGTGGGCGCCTACAAGAGAGCCGCAACTCCATTAGACGATCGTCTCGCCTCCTTCAGAGGGCATAAGTGACAATCTGAAACTAGTTTTTTTGAGGTTGACTGGTGAAGTTTGTCTATCAGAAATCCGTCAGGTAAAAAAGAAACAGTGGAATAACTCTCGGGTGCAAAAAAAGTAATTGTAGTTTTTAAGTTTCAAGTATGCGCACGGGATTGGGATAAGCTGTGAAAGTTGGTGCGATCATTCATGCGAAAAGTTCAATCTTGAGAGTCCTCCACCTCAATCTCCATCACCGTGGAGAGTGATGACTCCTCCTAAAAAGGCTTTCAAGCAAAGTGAGTATTTTGGGCTCATAAAAGCCGCCTGGCAGAGCCTTAACCTGACTTTTAATAGCGAAAGGTGTAAGTTATTATGCAAGGCTATTGTAAAATCGACTAACACTGACATGTGAGCTCAAACCGTCCCAAATTTTTGGCGTAAAGATGGGAGGAATCCGAGTACAAAAGGTGAAAGTAGTCTTTTGGGGAAAGCAAAACCCAGCCGTACGCGGAAAACCTCCAGAATAGCGTATAATCAGTTTTCTTTGTCACAACATTGTTTGAAAAAAGAACTCTCATCTCAAGGCGGACTCGCACCTCGGCCATGAAAACGGCCGTAGACGTGTGTGGATTAAAGTCCGTTCCACCGGATCTTGACCTCGCCCCATGGGAGCACGTTGGTACACTTCTACTGACTTGGACTAGACTGGAGGTGTGCGCGGCGTCCATTGTCTCGAGAATTAACTCTAAAAATCTATGCATCTGGAAAATGGCATAGATTGGAGGGATTATGCAAGCCTAATCCCCACTTTCTTGCCCCCCTTTTAAAACCCATTTTCATCTCGGTGACAACCTCATTTACACAGTCAACTGACGTGGGCTTTAAGCTCTTTTACAACTTTATGGTGGACCCGAGTTACACCCCAAAAGGCCCCAACACAAAGAGCAAGTGAAAAAAAGCGGGTAAATCGAAAAAAAGTCCTAATTTGCATTGCATGTTCTGATCCACTTGTAAAAACAGAAAAACTGATCCTCCAAAAAAATATACATATAAATGCAAAGGCAACATGTTTAACCTCGTACCTGGAGTGTCCCAACAGTCAATGAGCATGAGGTGACCCTCCCGCATCGTTCTCACCGAAGTCAGGTTGACCATGGTGGGGCAGTATTGGCTGTGAAAGGAGTGTCCCGAGAGTCGTGCGATGAAACACGACTTGCCGATGCGTTCATCGCCCACCACAACACATTTTACGGTCAAAATGTGATCATTCTCCACCCTCGGTGTTGCCATTATCAGGCGATAAGACAAGGTGCTTTCACAACTACTACTGTGCCAGGCAGCACGTGGTGTGTATGGTGGCAAAAACGGCCTGCACCAATGGCGGTGGCGTAAACTCACTATCAATTCCACTCCACCTTGGTTACGACGTTGCTATTGGCGTCGGTGGCGGCAGTGTCACGTTCTTCTTCACTCTCATTGGCAGCAGAGCTGAGTTTGAAGGCTACTGTTCACCTTCAGTTAATTTGATGAGAGGTGCGGCAAGTAAAGAAGGCTTTCAAAGAGGAAGCACTTAATGGCGAGTAAATGCTAATTAAGTCATTTTATATAGCTATTTTTAAATTAAATCGTGTACCAATCAGAGTGGGAGACGAGTAGAGCTTCTGCACCTACGAAGTTCATTCTAGTTACATTTGGAGGCGCAGAGACGATTTCCTCTTTTTGGCCAGTCAGTTACCGCACTGTGGATGACAAGAAGTCTCCCTCAGCCATTCCACACGCTTACAATAAAGTAAAGTAATTTATCATGTCATTATAAGAAATTGCTGAGAATAATACAATATAATTATCATGAGAGAGACTAAGGCACATCAAAGCGCCCCACGGGAGGAGAGCTTCCACCATAGGTGACTAGATCTGCTAATTTCTGCAGACTAGGGACAAACCTCACAGCTTCAAGCTCTACACAATGGCCAAATCAGTAGGCACTGTTGGAGGAGTCAGTAGAGCTTTGAGAAAAGTGACACTGTTTCCTTCAAGGAGGTGTGATGATTCGTTTGCATTTTTTCCAAGTGGATCCTTCCAATGAAGGACAGAATGGTAGGAGTTTCCAATGGCAGGAATTCGGCAAATCATCTGAGAATGATCTCGGTGGACGGTATCAACATCTCGGATGTCCGACGAGGGGAAGGAGGTAGCGGGGTGTGGCCGCTGCGAGGCGCGCGGCTATTGGGGTCCCCTTAAGCCGCCTCCGCCATTGGGACCGTGCAATTGTGGTCTGCATAAACCATATCGCCTAGCTAAAACAAAATTGGTGACAGTGTGGTTCGGCGCTTTGGAATGAACTCTCGATGAGGAGAATGCGAATGCATCGCTCCTCTCGAATACTTCAGACCTCCCTTGTCGAATCACACCACCCAGGTTTTGTGAGAAAAGAAAGTATGCTTAAAGTTTAGTTTAAATAGCAGCCAATTTCTAGATGTGTTGGAGCCTTTGGTTGGTAGAAAAAATTCTTCTGTTCCTTTTTTTAAAATTTTTTTTCGGGCAGAAAAAATGCGCAAATATCATGCAGACCTACGGCTTCCTCTTAAAGCATTTCCATAGGTCTCCAATGGCTCTCCTCCTTTTTTAACTCACCCATTTTATTCTCTTGTGTCAAAATCGGCACAGATTCCTCACATTTTTTAAAGTGGAGGGGCTACAGACGAAGACTTGAAGGATTTTGTTTTCACAACCTCAAGAAAGTTGGCGGGCATAAGCACCAATTGAGAGAGAGCAACATGATTAAAGAGATTATAATATGCAAATTTTACTGGCAAGCATAAAGTAGCAACAGATTATTGAGGTGTCAGCAATCCTTTTGTTTGACGCCTACTATCACGGCGAAATGGGTGGGTAGATGGACAGACGGAGGAACAGATGGTTGCACCGCTGCACAGATGGATGGGTGGGTGGATGGATGGATGGATGGGCGGTTAGATGGATCGGGGATCGAGAGTTTGAGAGGCAAATAGACGGGCAGACAGGTGGATAGACAAACAGGCACAAAAATGGTACCCTAAAAACACGCAGAGAGTAATTTTAACAGGAAATACAGACTCTAAGCTAGTAAACTGTAATGCGTTTCTTGGTGAGGAAATGGCTGGACAGACAGCCATAGACTGGCGGATGGGTCGAAAGGTTGGCTGACGCATAGACGGAGAGAAAGGAGGATGAATGAGTAGACAGGCAGATAGACACTCCGACGGGCTGGAAGGTGGGCGGGGAGAGGGGCGGATGACCAGAGAAATAGACGGACGTATAGATGGACAGGTAGACAGGCATGCAAGTGGCATCCCCAAATCCACGTAAAAGGTAAGTTTAACAGGAAATTCAGGACTGTATTTAAAGAAAACTTTAACTCACTCATTGGTTTTATCTAGTATGCAATTTGGGGTTGTATTTTGCATGAATTTGGCCAAAACCTCCCCAACGCTGTGTCAGCTGTTCCTCTTCCAAGGCGCGAGTAGCGGCGGGCCTGTTGGCATCCACCTCAGACCTCAGATGACCACATCTGCTTGCCAGGATGGAAAGCTGAAGTACCTCCCGGACGGTATGGCATGTGGCACCGCCTTGTTGGGACCATATGTTGTCCGCATCCGTTTTGGGCACGCAAAGAACTGGATCAACAAGGGCTGCTAGCGAGTACCGTTGATTGTCACTGCCTGATTGACCAGACTTTTGAAGGAGAATGATGCAGTGATGATGTCTTCGGCCTCTAAGCTCGCCTTGACTCCACCTGTTGGCATTCCACAATCCATTCAAGGACCCCCATTCGCTGTACGTGGTGGAAAGGCTTCTCAAATCTTTGGTAAGTTAAGCTTTGTGAGGAAATCTTCTGTGAAAATGGGCTATAGAGAGCTTCCTGCTGTGTCCAACTTCTTATGGTCCACGGAATGCTTCGACGCTCTGTGCTGAACGACGTGTTGAAGGCCGATTAGAGTGTTTGCAGTGCCCAATGCACTTTAAATTAATGTCTTCACACTTAATAAAGTTGAGTAATAAGCCTAAAAACCACCAACTACAGCTGCCGTGCTTCTAGCACTTTTTTAATGTTCTTTAATCTTTTGTACCTTTACGCGATGCCCCCCTTTTAGTGATCCCCAAACTGTCTGCTGTCAGGCAATCTTTGCTTCATTAAATCACTTCACTGCACAAGCGGTGTGAAATCCAAATTCTGCGTGGATTTTTGGAACACCATTTGGGCAGACAGGCGGGTGGATAGACAGACAGGTGCGTGGACAGGCGGAGACCGATGGATGGACAGATGGACAGGGAGATGGGTGGATAGAGGAGCGCAGATACATGTACAGAGAGGGATGGGTGGATAGACAGGGCGATATGAATAAGTGGACAGATGGAAGTATGGATGGGCAGAGCGGTAGGTTGATGGATAGATGGATGGATGGATGAAAATGTGAGCAGCTGGAGCAAAAGACAGGCAAACGTAGATAGAGACAGATGCGCAAATGGAATTTCGAAGGCACCCCACACACCATACGACAGACACCTTCCCATTTCAATGATATACAGCTTCTTACCATTGTATTAACCAACTAAGCTACTGTTTGAGAATGGAAGAGAATCGTCCGTCTTGAAGTTTATTTTACCATCTGAGGAACAAACACCGCATCCCAGTCCAACTGTCGAAGCAGCATCAATGCCTCCTTGTATAGCCTGAGCTCAAATAATTAAGTCCTTTTACGACCACCTTCATCCCAGATCCCTTGTTTGCTTCAAGCTCTGTGCTCGGTTCAACAGTAAGACAAAGCTTTGTAAGCTGTTTGCATGACAACGAGGTGCTGTCGGCGTATCCACGTTCCTTTGCACGACCAAACCGCCTCTTCCCCGTGCGCACATTCAACACCGATGCCAATGCGGAAATCTGCCACTCCAAAGTCGCCCGGATGGAAGGCGATGGAGGAGGGACACAAGTCCCTTCCATCGACGCCCATCGCCTCCCCCGCCTCCCTTTAATTCACTTTCCTTCGTGACTGCTAACTTCTATGAATTATTACATAACTAATTTGTTTTAGCGCAGGTAATAAAATTAAATTCCGCGATTGTAAAAGAAATCTGACAAGTTTGAAACACAAGTAGGCAATCATTTCTAATAAATCGGTGCTCCTCTCTGAAAGATCTTTTATATAAGATGCATTTGTAAGGCTTTTTCTAAAAAAACCAATAAATTTTGTGAGTCTGGAGCCGATAAAATCCGAAATTTCAACGCAATCTTTTGTGTAGGAAAGTGTATTTACTGTTGGTAGATGCGCTACTACGATTTAATGTACAATAGCCTCTCGGTTTTGGTGGTGGGTCGCTTAGGGAACTTCGCCATTGCACCTCTGCTGTGTGATCTGAAGCGCAGACCACCAAGCTCGTCTGTACTTCAAAAGTATATATTCCGTCCCAGTGTTGGGTCTGCTTTTGCCCTCAGGAAGGCCTCTGCAGCAGTGGCAGCAGAAGACGGAACCTGCCTTAAAGTCCAGATACCCTGACTCCTCTCTACCGGGAGATAAATTGCTGTGGATGAGAGTATGTGACATCACCAACAAAAGTCTTAGGAACAATGTCTCCAAGTCTGCAGAAAAGCCATTAATAATTGAGATGATGCGGGCTGTGGCCATGAAATATGCGGAAAACTTAGTTACGGGGATATCGACGGTGATGTCAATGAGGTTGACAAGCGACACCTCCTCCGCTTGCCATCCAGCCGCATGGTATTCAGATGAATACATGGCTGAACATCGCTGGGAAGGAGGGACAAATGAGGAACCCTGCCTCTACACAAATCCTGTTACATGATCCTGCTTTTGGGTCAGTAGTACTGGGAGTAGCGATGGACATCCACCATGACTAGCCCATTCCCTAACAGAGCAAACTCCCACATCCAGCAAAATTGTCGTAAGAGTCGAGTGCTTTCTTCAACACCCACTGTACTGCGCTAGCTAGCGGGGAAGTCTGACTAGGCGGATCGCCGGCGTCGATGCTGGAGGGTCTGACCTCCAGACCGCGCGTTCATGGCCTTGCCACCCACGTCTCTTTTCAACAGTCAGTCAACTTTTCAACGGCCCTTTCCCACACCCTTTATGGTTACTTCTTTTTGAGGCATTTCGGTTCTCTCCCAGGCATCCTTTAACTCCCAGCTGTATGGATTTTGCAAAGCAGCTCGCCAGTGTTTGCGCTGAGAAAGAATAATGCGTCTCTTTGTGCTTTTACTATTGTTAGCTTAAAGAAAAAAACAAAACTACTTGAAATTGCACGGCACGTACAAATCCTCGCCGAACTGCAAACTTTTTTGGCATTAAATAGACCTGACAAAATACGCTTAGTTGACAATGCATTGCCCAGGGCCACCGGTCAAACCCCTGATTTGGCAGCCAAACCACTTCGATGGCATCAATCAGGCTTCCACTTTCCTGCCAAATAGAGAAGTTTTCTGTTTTCTGTTTTCTTTTTTTACACAGCTAAACAACTTTTTCGTGAGCTATTACTGCAGCTGGAGAGGATACCAAATCGCATTATTCAATTGTTATGGCTTGTTTATAGTAAGCATGCATGTGCCAGGAGTGATTTTATGCTCTGCGTACGCCTTCTGTTCATAAAATGCCAATGCCAGAACTGTTAATCCGCATAATTTGTGCTTATCACAGAGTGACAAGCCTGACAAGCACGATAGGGTGCAGCGGGCGCTACTCGGACGTTTTGAGCTTTCACCAGGTTCCAAGTCAAACCTCAGAATGGATGGCATCAAGCATCTTCAGCCGTAATGACAGGATTTTTTATTCAAACTAAAAATGGAGACTCTAGTAAGTACTTTGACATGCTTGGCTAAAATCGAACAGTACACAGTTGTTCTGCCAACTTGGAACAACAGGACGCACAACAGCGATGACATTGTGACAACATTGAATGTGGGAAATGAGACGTGATGAGGGCAGCACAACATTGAATGGAAGAAAGAAGAGAAAGGAAATGCAGTGTTTCAGGGGGTTTTTATTTACTGCTGTTGCTGCGACTGCTGTAGTCGTGTGCTGTCCACTCCAGTGGATGTTTGTAGTCGACTGAATGGGTCGTGCTCGACACACCGGCTGCCACGTCCTCTCCATCGGAAATTAGCAGTTTTTGATCCAAACCAACACTTCGCATACAGGATCGTGTTGGTTTTAACAACTCAAAGCCAGCAGCCTAAACGAGGAAAGGTGGTAAGCTTTCCAACCGCCTTGAGAGAGAGTCTTTCTACTTGACGCCTTTCCATACAAACTTACACTGTCATTCTCCGAGTCACTTGACGAAGAACTATCAAGTGGCGAGGGTGTTGGTGGTGGCGGTGGCAGAACTCGACTCATTTGAAAGTGAACTCGCTGCTTGGGTTTAATTTCAGCTCCAGTTGACCTTCTGGAAGCAAATTTAGGCCTGATCACAGGCACCCAGATATCCTCCTCTGCATCTTCACGATTCCGTCTTTTGGTGCAATCAGCCTCCTCCTCATCGTCGTCCTCTTCTTCGTCGTCGTCCTCTCCATCCCTGCAGTGCTTATTTGCAGCCACGTATCCGACAGTGGTGGTGATGAAGTTTTGCGTGAAACTTGGTGATGCACGATACCGGCGTCGACGAATTGACTTGTTGCGAACCCAAACCAGACCTGCCAGAACGACAACCAGTCCGACGGCGAGGATCATCACACCCACCCAGTAGCCCCAAGTGTGGGTCTGAAATCCAACCGAACGGTGAAATTATTACCAACAAAAGTTTCTGGCCACCAGAATTTGGTTTGGCAGGTCTTCTAGAAGGCGGGAACGCCACTTCTTTGTGAAAATCAGCTTGTCAGAAGCTGAATAAAGAGGATCTTTCGTTCTTGTACAGTCGTGCTGCTTCAAAACGCCTTGATTCAAAGTTGGTTAAGTGTTAAACATTCTTGGGCGTACAGATCCGAGGCCTTGTTGACAGTGGCACAGGAAATTGCAGTAACAAGGAGATGAATGTACCCGGTGGAGCAATAAAACGCTGAGACATACAAACAGCGGACTTAAAGACCGCATCTAGAGCTATCTATTTTAAGAATATCAACCGACTTGCAATCACTCTGCTGCACCCCAGACCTAAATAAGAATCCGCCCTTCATAAAAGTCAAGCATCAAGCCCTTGACCACCTTATTTTAGTGTTTTCAATCGGTATCCTCCCAAAAAGGGCAGTAAATCTGGAGCCTCATTGTGTACAATATGAAGCATGGACTCACTGACCTTGAGTTTATTGGCGGCCTGAAGAGGGTAGGCAACTGGTTGGACGTCCTCAAAGAAGACGCGTTTTTCATCGTGATCAATCAGCTCCTCGCCTGAGGCCTCAAAGGAGTCCGTGTCGACAATACGAAACTGCAAAAGATTAAGAGGGACCAGATCTGGCTGTCTTTTTTGCATGCAAACCCGCTATCCAAGCCCAAAGTCTTCAACTTCTTTGACATTTAATGATGTGGTAAGCAAAAGTGAGTGCAACTGAAGTGACATTTTGTACTGAACCGGCAACGATTAAATACGGAGGGATTTTTCCTCCCTTCAGCATGAGCACATAGCCTAATTTTTGTCTTTTTTTTGCAAGATTGCTATCAATTGTTCTTAGGGGGTTGGAATACTTGGGTTTGGGCTCCATCCTCTATTGTCGTGACTTACAAGATGGTATGGCAACTAAGGCATCAATTTTTATCCTCCGTGTGCTCTGATTGGCTCATTGCTCGTGGTGGTTTCCACAGGTTGAAAAATAGTATTTTGTTATATTTACTAGCTGGAGCCTTCAAAAGCATGCCGGCGCACACCAACATTGCATTTCTGGACTTCAGGTAACAGAATGGACTCATTTAGGAGTGTCCCGATTACCCGTCTGGGAGTGGAATTAGTGCAATAATGCGCAATCTTATTTCATTCCTACCTGTGTTTCCAGTTGGTTACTGCGATGAAAGACAATCATCTTCTCACCATCATCTTGAATCATCGCGGTGCACTGAATACTGACACATCGGGTCAAGCCTTTCACAGCATTCCTATGCTTCCAAGCCATGTGTCGAAGTAGATCGTTGTAGACATCAGTGGAGGCCTTGCCCACAATTCCGTAACTGCTTCTAGTTCGTTCAAAGCGTATCCCCATGCCATGGAGCGAGGTGGTGGAGAATCCGCCCACAAAAATGGTCTCCTGGCCCAATTGAAGGCGATTGGTCAGGAGGCCACAACTGTTGGCATTGCAACTGAGAACTAGCGATTAGGAGAACATGACAAGGTCCACTGTCACTTTAAAAGAAGGTCTTCTCAATCTCCAACGGCATTTCGCTGCAATCATCTTAAAGGGGAATGCGATGCTCCCCCAACCATTGACTTGGTACTTGTAAGGTTTGAAAAAAAAGAAACCTAAGCATTTGTTCCCGTAGATTTCTTTTTTCCGGCCTCTTTGCCTTAAAACAAATTTCACCATGATTTTGTTGCTTTTAACACTCAAATAAAGTCACACCTACCGCCAACTCTTGTAGCTCCATTCTTCTTCAGAGAGGGTTGATTAACATCGCTTTCCAACGTATAATCTTTATTCCTACAAATTATATTTCTCTCTTTCAGATAGGAAATTATTTAAAAAGTGTTTATTTTGGGAGTTGGGTGAAAAACATCCACATTTGGGGTTCGGTTGAGCGTCAAACTCCGACTCTTAATGCCACTGGAGTCGGTTTAAAAAGATGTCCGCCTGGACAGAAGTGGGTAGCTTCCAATCCAAAGTAACATGCAAATTATTTTGCTAACTCTACTTTGAAGTGCCCTGTTCTGCTGAAGTATAAGTGAATGAGCATTGTAAAGTGCGTATTTTTGTGTGAGAGACACAAAATGAATTCAATCAGGTCCATTGTGTGAGACCTTGATCGCTGGTGAGGACATTCATCGTCATTTTATTGCCGTTTCAAATCGTGGCTGTGAATAATGCTGTTACACTTTCACTCAGTGACAGTCTCCAGGTCCTGTTGGAAGGCTTCAAGCGCCTGTGTGGGTTAGTCAAGCGTCTCCCGCTTTACTGCCACCACCTCAGGGAAGTCTCGGAGCTCTGACCTGATGGCATTGACAAGCAAATGCTACCCTGAGTTCCAGTGTTGGATGGAAAACCTCAAAGTGTCATATCAACCGTTAAGAGGAGGAGAATTTGCGAAGACTACCAACAAAAGCAATGGAAAGGGCATCTGCCTCCCGAAACTGCTCCATTCTCCTAGTCTAGCTGAAAGTTGCCTTGTAATTCCACCCTCCAACTCTCCATCAGTTGAGTGGAACCCTTAGGGTGCATAGCTGGAAGGAAGAGACGCAAATCCCTATCCCTAAGGAATGGTTTTGTGTCTCATCCTCTACCAAATGCCGCAGAGTTCTCACGAGTAACGCAGGAGCTGACAAATGGGGCCCGGTGGACCTCACCAAGAGATCAGTGACTCTGGGAGCAAATCTCGCCCCAGTTGCACGTAAACTTGATGATTTGGGTGGCTGGTTCGCGGGTGCACTTTTTCAAAGGCACCGACTGCGTTGAGATGGCCGACGTGGAGGAGAGGCACCAATGCAATGCCCAGAAAGTTTGTTTAGCTCAACGTTTTGTGGCACAGGCAGATTGTATTTTGTTCCGGGTAGCCTAATCCCTGGATATTAAATTTACGTGCTTTAAACAGAAATGGTCCAAAGTAAATATGCCGTTAAATGAAGAGGAAGATGTCCTATAAATACTGCTGGAGTATTAAAAAGGGATTTGGGCGATGTTTGCTCCATGCGCCTCATTCTGCCCTTCAAAACCACCCGCCTCAGTCACGTGTTCACAATGGCATCATTTGCAAGAGGCATCGAAGTAAAGAAAATGAACAGAAAGAAGGGCGAATGACTGTTCGGAAGTTGTTTGGCACCATATTCATCCACCACATTCCGAGATGGAGTGCCTTTGTGGCAGCTGAACCAAACATGACAGTCTTGTCTACCAATTTATGTCATGCGCTATTCGCTGATGAGGTGACAAGGAAAGGACTCGGGGTAATCACGAACTGAGCGCTTGTTCACGGCGATGACTAGTGTGGTGTGTGTGGAAGGACGTCTTTGAATAATCTGCGCCCCTTTGATGGCCCACGGCAGCGGTAAGCTCCTATTTCGTGTTGTCTGGAGTGAGCTACAACATGAGCTCTGGGCACTGGCATTGCCACGATTGAAGTCAATCGGAAGTCACGGAGTAACCTAAATATCCGCTTTCCTTACCTCCGTCCCAGTTTACAAAACCGTTTCTTTTTTCACTAAGCCTTACCGTTTACACCCAAATGCTCCAACTCCTTTAAGCATCTGAGATCCGAGGCCTCCCAGGTGAGGTTTGCATCAGGAATGAGGTATTGCCCTCTTTTAGCCTCAGACACGCTTATTGCTCGATTAGTGCCTTCAAGCGCCTGCAGTGAGGTACTGTGCAGCCTTAATCGGTAGCCGCAGGGATCTTCCGGATTCTGCGGTGTAGACCCTCCAAGATCGTCGTGGAGCAGATCCAAATCCTTCCTTGCTACAGTATCAATCAGGGTGATATTCACCTCGGGAAGTGATGACGTTGCTTTGGTTTCTAAACACCTAAAAAAAACCCAAATACTTCAAAGTCTCCTGTAGCCCGATTTAGTGAGGCCAACTTTCATTCCACTTCCATGGCTTAATTAGATCAACTCTTGTAAAGAAAGAAGTTGGCATAGCAAGGTGGATTACCCTCTTGGATAATTCCTTATCTTTGGCAAGTATGACCGCTTTGAAGGGTGGCACCGGTCAACGCGACCCTATTGAGTGGAATGGAACCTCAAACTTTTTTGACAGGGTTCCTCAAAAACCCATGCAAATGGAGTCTAGTTTACAAAGTTAAACATTTCTTTCCTAGAAATTGATAAGTTTTGCTCTACTTTCACAGAAAGACCATCTTCTGTTCTCCGCCTTAGGCAAATTTCAATTCAAAGTTCGCTAACTGGGAGGGAGGAGGGGCGAACTGAGGCGGAAGGTGAATTAGAGGGAGCTTTTAGGGCTGCAGTTGTTCTCCTTTCTTCAAAATAATACAGGAGGTTTTTATAGGCGCTTTTATTTTGTTCTGTGCAATGACGATAACATCAGTAACGCCCTTATGAGTAAGAAGATATTTCATGTAGTCTTTTTAGTGTCCTCTACCGATGTAAAAATACCATTGTTAGTGCTCACTCAAAGCAAATTCTCTTTTTATGGCTCTCCACTCCAAAGTTAGGGCGAAATTGCACAAAAGCACTGGCTAGCTGCATTATGCTGTTATAAGTTTCATCCCTCCTCTAGGGTTGAAGCGTCCCATGTGTTTCGGATGGCATGACCTCCAGTCCGCGCTAATAAAAAAAAAAACCTTTCGGTTCCTCCAACTTCCCGTTTCAGACCGACAGACCTTGCACGTAGTGGAGAAAAGTCATGCAAGCGTCTCGTGACTAAAGCCTAATTTAGTCTTTCGAAAGGCTGCACAAGGGACAAACACTTGTTTTAGAATGGCTGCTCCCTATCACACTGACGTCAAATTCTGGGAGGTCACATTTGGACAGCGTTGGTAGAACGTCCCTCCACTTGGGATCGTGCAACAACTTACTGGACATGACTCGTCAGACGCAGCATCACGGAGGGGACAATGTCCAGATTGACCACCTTCAATTGCTGCAGGACGCTGCTCACCTGCGCCGCCTGTGGACTGACCACTCGGATGCCGTGCAGAGGCAACTCCCAGGTAATCTTTGTGGAGGGCTTGAGGAGGTGAAACACCTCCTGATCCAAGGTGAGACGAGGTTTACAGTCGACCAGGCACTCGATTGCGGTCGATTTTAATATGCCTCCGTGCAGCAGGCTCATGTCTGCAATCTGACCCTGAAGAAGCGCATAGCGAAAGGAAACTTTAATGCTCTAATAAGACATTTAACGATTTTTCCTCCGAAAGGATAGCGTTTGAGTGTCTTCACCCCATCAAATTAGTGGCAGACCTCTTGCAATGAAGTCAGGTCTAATTTAAGTAGTATATGTTAGGGGATGTGTTGAGCAGGATTTCTGTTTTATCCGAGCAGAGGCTACGCATAAATAGATGTTTGTTGTGGATGGCCGCAGCCTCAAAGGATCACAACAAAAGAATGATCTCCGAAATGCCGGCCGCTGGGGGAAGACATCTGTCTAAATTTTTATGAAAGAACTGTGGATAACGGAGGAACGAACGATCTAGACTTAAGTTTGTGTCATTACAGTGAGTGTTTGAGTAGTACCAAAACAGGGGAAGAATGAAGGTAAGAAATTGCAGACGGAGCAGCAGGTATCAGGGTAAATGCTCTTCAGAGACTCGGTCTGGGCACTGTTCCTCGGAAAGTGAAAGTATTGTCATGTCAGGTCATGGTTTTTGCATGGGACATGAAAGGTGAGATAAGAAATTAAGGCTTTGGGTCTGTTAGTGTTTTCTAAACCACCTGCCCATCCCCTTTTTTGCGTTATAAAACAGGTCAGAGCTGTTGGAAATGAAGACGTGACACATTTTTTAGCCTCAAAGAGCTACTAACAAAGTGCCTCCATCTTTAATTTTAGAATTGCATACAGATTTTGAGGGTGAGAACTCACCTCCTGTCACCCTCCCTTGATGAGTGACACTCGAAGGTGACTAGGTGCTGTCAAAGAGACAGGTGGAAGGACAAAATGCACAATTTTAGGTTTGACAATTCAAACCGACTGATGTTCAGAGTCTACTTCAACTTTTACCACTTTTTTGACATGGATCATGCAAATTGTTGTAAAATGGGATTAAAAATTAGTGGTACCTTGAAGACGTGCGAAAATTTCTCCAGCTCAGAAGCAGTGGACCCTGCAGCTCCAACGAGAGCGAGTGACTGCGCCTCCGGTAACTCGTCGGTGAATGTAGGAGGAACAGTCAAAATTGGTCCTGATGTGATCAATTCAAGTTCATCTCTGCCCAGAAATATTCCCACCTGTGGGCAAACAGGAAGCACAACGTCCTACCTGAGAGGCACAATGCATCCAACTCTGCTCAGAATCACATCAATACGCTATCCCACTTTGGCGGACAAAATTAGCTTCTCAACCTCCGAAGAACTCACATCTTGTTCTTTTCCATTCGACTGGTAGTTGACGGTCATGAGGACCCACTCCTCTTCCACAATGTGCGAACTTGACGAGAATGTCCACGAAGTAGATGAGCGATTGGAAAACCGTTTCAGGTAAACATTTATGTCTGTGCCCCTCTTGGTGACTGTCAAAGTGGAGATTTTGTTGTCTAGAAAAGTACAAACCTAATGTAGCCCGCGTGGACTTCAAAAACGGCCTTCAGGCCATTGAGGACACAGTCACAGAATTCCTGCCCACCGGGCCACGTCTGTGACGCCCGTCAGCCCCTCCGAGCATCGATGTTCTGCCCCAGTACCACGTCTACCTTCATTTTCAGGAAAGTCCCCGCACACCAGAGCAGTGGTCTCGGTGGTATTTAAATTTCCACTGCAATTCCGGTTCAATGGACCGGAAAAAACCTACCTTTAAGCCCAAATTTGAGGCTACAAATTTGCATTGAGTTGCAGATACTGAGGCAAAAAATTTAACTAATTAGGTGACTTTGATAAGAGATACGATCTAGTATTTGCTAACCTACGCAATATAAATTTTTTTTTCAAAAGATGGCTAGATTTTGCATTTATTTTGCGATGCAAAACCCACTCGGATAGATGCAGTCCCAGATAAACTGCGTCGTTTCGAAGAGTTGTTCAAATTTCCCCTTTTTCGCCAGCGCTCAATATCAAAGGCCCGAAATGCGGAACCGCCTACCTACCGAAAATGTTTTTGCCGTAGAACAGCACCTCAATTGAAGCATCACCAGGTATGTCGGAGGGCAGGTGTGGGTGCTGGCGAAGCCAGAAGAAGAGGGAGAATTGAAGATCAACCACCGATCCGCGCAGACCAGTCGTGTGAAGTAGCTCGTCGGTCACGTTGAGTGGAGACTTTCCGGAGTAGAGGTGTTTCGCCTCGGACATAATTTTAATCAGTACTGTGTATTTTGATCGTAGACCTAAAATAATATGTGCGAAAGGGCATGCATGCACCGCAAAAATGCCCTCCTCTTGCCTAGATTGAAGCCAATCACCACGGCTGGTGGTCGTCTCCATGTTTGGTTTATTATAAAAGCAAGATTTAGCCTGTTCTGCCTCTTTGTCCACAACTTAAGACAAAAAGTGGAGTGTTTAATTTGAACTTTTGTTGAGGTGGAGTTGGATCAAGCAAAACGGTTCTGGCCTTACAATGATGTTAGGAAAAACATTCTTCCTCCAATTCGACATATAATAACGACCAATTAGAGCCTCAGGAAAGAAGCATCCAAAACACTTTTGACTTCATTTTGTCCACCATTTAAACATGAAACACCTTTCTTTGTTCTTTTTGCGCTAATACGAGGTTTTGTTTGGTAATTTGTTATGTCACATATATGTGACGCGTGGCTTGAAGTGAGAAAATCAAACCACCACATGTATACAGCGCAAAAAACAATAATTCATAGTTTTTGCTATTTTATAATAAATGAAAATCTGTTTGAAATTGGTTCTGATAATAATAATAATAATAATAAACAGGATGTGGAGAACCCAAATTGGAGTCAGCGAGAGCTGTTCTGCAAACACCACCTCCCTGTTGACAGAAAAATACAGCACTCGATCGTCTCATTAAAACTTTCCAGAATGCAAACAAAAAAGGCTAAAATTTATGGCCTCATCTTAGGGGAAAGGAGTAAGGATGGAGAAAATGACTTGACGGCCGATCCCCTGAAACGCCTCATCAAACCGCGAAAGTGAAGCCTTTTGGCCTGCTTTGCAGATCGGATCACGGATCAGTAAAAACGCCTTCCAGTCCTGCAGGTTTCTAGTGAATTAGTTATGGAATGTTTGTTTGTTTGTTTTTTTTAGCCAAAATTTTGAGCTCAAAACGCCTGCTGCGCAGTTCTCCTCCGCCTGAACATCGGTGGCGACGCAGTCAATAAAGCGAGATTGTAGTCGCGCTTGTTATACATTAAAATCACGCAACTTCTAACTCGGTTTATCAAAGGCTTGATTAACTACCTCGGTAAAGTGCTCTCATAGTTTGGTTGGGCCAAGTGTATTTGGAAATCCGGGACTAGGGAACGAGTAAGTGCCTCCTCAGTCAAATCAAGCCGCAAATCTTCCACCCATGCGTTTTTAAGCCCGTTTTACTAAGGTTAAGCAGAGGTTTTAACAAAAGGAATTCCACAGGGGAGATGTGCCATCATTTTATTCCTCCAGTGTTGAATTCGACACTCTGGACAAGGAGAGGGACACAAATGACACCTTTTTCTCAAGCATCCCCTCATTAGAAAGTGCGACGTTAAAATGACACCAAAGGGAATCGCAAAATCAGAAGTGTCTAACATTTTTATTAAAAACTACCTAAGAGAAGAGATTTTGGAAAAATGTTACAGCAAAAGTCTCTGCTGTTTGCCAGAACTATCTCCCATTGGCTATTTGTTATTCCTTTTGGTTTTCAAGGACTAAAATCAAAAGGTAAAAAAGTGGGAGACACCTACCGCATTTATAAAGTCGGTGCTGGTCCAATGGACAGGGTAGAGCACCATCCTCTGAAACCACCGATCTCTTGTAGAGTAGCTCAACCACCGCCTCTGCACGAGCCACTGTACAACCCAGACTGGGAAGAACTTGCAAGACCGTGGAATTTTGCAAGTTCAGGTCGTCAGAGCAGTCTTCGAGGATTGCGCTTGTCAACGGTCTGAGGTCTTCGCCTTTGTGCTCAAGGATTGGTGAAATGCCTATGTGGTAGAGACCGTGACAAGTAGTTTAGCCACAATAAACTGTCAAATCCCTGCAACAAATTCCTTCGGTCTAGTGAAAATCCCGTTCCCACACTCATGAGGCTGATTCCTCAATAGTCGAGGCAATTGGTAACAGAGCAGCGACAGATAGTAGTGGAGGCGAAGATTTATGGATCCAGAGGGTTAGAAGGCGAACGCCAACCCGAAGTGCGAAACGCACGCTATTAGATCTACTATCCGTATCATTGGCGTAATAAAAAAGGCAGTCACGATTAGGCCACCGTAATTGGCCTTTTATGGGCTCCCAAGAGCTAGGGTCCATTCATCTCTAGCAACCAATCCTCCAAAACTGCTATATTATAAGCTGGATGGTTTCGAGGCTTTCAGTTCATTTATAAGTTAAGTGTGTGTGTGTGTGTGTGTGTGTGTGTGTGTGTGTGTGTGTGTGTGTGTGTGTGTGTGTGTGTGTGTGTGTGTGTGTGTGTGTGTGTGTGTGTGTGTGTGTGTGTGTGTGTGTGTGTGTGTGTATTGTTCTTGCTGGGGAACGCGTTAAGACCGTGTAGTGGTGTTATACGCCTATCGAAAGTGAGTCGAGTAATTAATGTGGATGAATTCTCTCTCTAAAAAAAAATTCACATTCAGCACACATAGTTAGTAGATTTACATTTATAACAACTAAGTCAAGTCAATTCAGCCTGTAGATGCCTAGTCAGCCATTGTAGAAACAATGTCATTAGGATTTCAGTAGTATCATCGTTTCGAAGAGATGGCATTTTTGCGGTACATACACAAATAAATAATAAGAAGAATTTTAATGTTTGCCCCCAAATTTTGGGCAAGTGAGATATGTAAGCTACTAAAAGGTGAAAAAAATCCTATTTGCAGTTAGTCCGTGCTAATGAAACCAGATGACGCCTCTCCTCTTCCCTTATTCTTCCATTAATTAAGTTCTGATGCTTGCACAATTCTTTACAGAGGCTGTCTGTCTCAAAAACGCAAGGCATTTCGTTAGAAAAGCTATTGACAGTTTTCTTCATCCAATTTGGCTACCAGTTAGAAAATTAGACCACTTAATTGAGAGTAGAGCAATAAAATGGGCAAAATGGCTGTGCAAATGGCAGTTTTACAGAGGCGCTGTTTGGCAACGCTTTCCTCAACATACCAGTCCATTGAGGCGAACAGTAGAATACGATGATAAGAGCGGGAACTGAAGATAAGGGCGGTTTGTGGCTAGACAGCGCTCTTACTCGCAGTGCATTCATTGTCCCCGATTCAGCATCAACACTCTTTTCACGAATTCGCAAGGTACCTATGGAGAGATGACGTTGGCTTTGGGTTTTAAATAAAAGAACAGTTTACCATGCCTTTACCTTCAAAACAAATGCAAACCAAGATTCGGGCAATTGTTTAAGCTATTTGGATCTTCAAGACCTTTTTTTAAAGTATAGCTAATCAAAACATTTGTATCGTCATAACTAGATTAGGAAGATCATAGATTGCTTAGTGGCTACTTTAGGTGAAAATTACCTCAGTACAGTTTGCAATACAACGCTATTCTGCTCAGTTAAAAATATGAATAAATTTTCGCCCGAAAGGGACGACGAAACACTTTATCTTAAATAATCAAATTTGGTAACTGCTTTCTTTTTTTTGAATTTACGGAACAAAAAATATATTGAATTAATGGAAACCTAGCCATTAGCCGAGCAATGTAGCAAAATGGGCACAATAAAATCCATATTTTCACCTGTTTTGTCAATCGAAAAGAGCGAACTCGTGCTGCCCTCGATAACAAAGTTTGAAATCAAAAATTTTTTTGGAGCAATTGCAAATTTTGAAAGGGAAGCCAAAGTAGTAAGGGGAGTCAAATGGATTGGAGCTTTTATGCGAAATACTGGCTTAGTCCACTTTGGATGATTGAATTTGGCGACCTAAAATGCAAAAATTAAAAGGTAGGCTAAAGCAAAAAGATAAAATAATGTCTGAATTTGGCGCAACATCTCATTTATTTGGAACCAAACACTTAAAGTATCCTATTGTTTTATAAGAAGCATTATGTAAAATAGATTAACTTCTATGCTCTCGAAAAAGACTGCCAACTATCCATAAAAACTAAAGCATTGCATGTATTATCAAACCACGAACTAACATATATGTGAAGAGGTCTTTCCGGTGAAAGAGACGGTGGTTCTTGACAGGTCTCCGCTTGAATTTGGAAGGTCATTCCATCAAGTTCTTCGGTTCCATTTGCATTTATGCTAATTTCATACACATCTGATGCGTTTTTCAAAGGATTCAATTTTAGGACTAAAGATGGAGGTTCAACTCGAAATCCACATATGGAAAGGTCTAGGAAAAAGGAGACACAATGGGTCTTTAAAACTGTAAATTGCTTCAAATACCCTTAACTCAAATAAAATTTTAATTTGGTTAAGCAATTTAAATGGCTCCGGCCTAAAATATTAGGCACATATTACCTTGCTGAAGCGCAAGTCGGAGTGGTGGATACACTAATACAGAAGAACCATTCGATTCAAAAAATGCTGAAATATCATCTGTTTCACCGGCCAAAATGTTCCACTTTATGACATTTTGAGATGCGTGACATGAAGAGATACTCCATATCATCAAAAAACATATGAATTTGGTCGCAATCATTCTAAGGCAAGGTTATTGTAATGCAACTGTAGCAAAGGTTAGACAAAATTATGTATGATTTGCCCATTAAAACAAAGAATAATAATCTTAACAGATATTCATTTATCTTTAGCCAAATAAATAGATATTCTCAAAAATATAAATAAATTAAAATAATTTTATTTTGTTTTGAATTAAATATGGGTTTTGCAAGGGGATGTATTAATATAATACCAATATATACTAATATAATTGCCCTCATATTCACGCCTATCATATGATCAATTCAAATAAGAGTCTCATACTTACAAACTTCCAAAAGACATTAAACTATAAGCAGGTTGAGTTCTATGCCGTGGCATATTGCGCAGAACCTTACGCGGTTTTCGGATAACCCGTTAATTTTTAAGAATTTAACCGGTTCAAAGAATTTCGGCTAACTAGCTGATTATTGCAACTATTTTTCGTCGGTATTCACCCATCTGCATTCAAATGCACATTACCACTTCACTCCCAGTATTGTATTTTTCGCTTGCAATGTCTTTACCGACTTACCTTATTCTTATGTAAGGTAGTATGCACCAAGCAACCACCAAATAACTTGCACTAGTAGGTGTCAACATGACTTGCTACAGCGGTAGGCAACCGACGCCGCCCCCTATCTCCGGCGAACCAGAACACACCTAAAGCACACTAGGCTTGGTATATTGATGACTAGTACACCTCATCCATCTCTTCCTCCTCTAATATAAGATAAATCTACACTTAATAATAAGGGTTATGTACATATATACGCTCACACACAGAGGCAGGGACAAGAAAAGTGCACAGTCAAAAGCAAAGAAAGGAGACGGGGTATTCGGAACGCGTACACGCGCACAAGAATGCACACGGGAAAGAAAAAAATAGGAGATCAGAAACGAGGATGGGAATGACACATGTGTTTGTGTGCGTGCGTACACTCGAGGCAATTTGAAAGAGAACTACAGATCATTACTAGGGGCAGAAGGGGACCACCTCCGTTGATGCTGCTGTTGCTCGGAGAGCAACTGGACGGCCTCCTCATAGAGCGGAGGTAGACCAGCGCTGGAACCGGTAGTGCAGGAAGAGGTCACACTACCTCTCTCAGCCTCAACGACCTCCGTCCCTGCTCGAGTGCCGAGGTGAGCGACTGATGCAGCCATCTCTTGCAAGATCGCCTCCGCCTCGGCAGAGGAGAGCCGTCCGCTTGCAGCAGCAGTAGCAACACCACTGGCGGACGCAACAGCAGTGGTGGTGGCAGAGGTAGCAGTGCTACCAGAAGACGCCGTAGTTGCCGTAGTGGCTGTGCCCGAAGAACCGCTTGTGGTATTCGACGGTGAAATAGAGGTATTTCGAGCACCACTGCGACTCTAAAAGAAATGTACATTCTTAATTCAATCAAATAACGGGGCAAATGAATTAACTCAGGATACATAAAGAGCCACGTAGTACTGCATTAATTTTGTAATAAAAGAAGTGTAAATAAATGACAGCACAAGAGTTTCATGCCTCCGCCTTTATGAGAATATTGTCGTTGATATGTCATGCCCACAGTTAAAAAAAGTGCAAATCTAACACACCTAGACAAACAGCTAAGAAGCTCATGTGTTGAGGTGAAACTCGTCAACTCACCTACACCAGGTCCTAAGCACCGGTTCTACACTCTCCCTCCCTCCCTCCCTCTCTCTCTCTCTCTCTCTCTGTCTCCTTCTCCTCACCTTCCCATGCCCTGATTTTGAGAGACTCACACCACCCCAAACACCTAGTCTCAAACAGAGCACTTGCTGTACACTACCACCAAACTCGCATTCCTCAGCACCTTCAACGATGCCTCGTGTCGTTGTCTCAAGGCCAGGCGAGGAGAACACCTCGCCTGTCACCACTGCGCAACTCCTCTCATGTACACAATTTCGGACATAACTATGCCATATTGCGACGACATCTTGCCATCGTCGCGAGGCTGCGACAACCGGCGTGTCTAAGTGACCGAATCACACCATTCGCCTACTCGAACCGAACTATGCAAGGCAAGTGCAAGAGGAATCCAATGCGAAAGTGCGATATGCATGCTGTGGCGTGAGATCGCGGTTACTAGGAGAGTGGGTGGTACATTGTGCAAGGGAAAGAGAGATGCGACAGCATTGCCATGACCTGCCGCACTATTGTCTGCAGAACATTGTAGCTACTTCACACTGATTGACTGACACAGCTGCATTCCACTCGACAGCATCCTAGCCTAGCAACACCAAAGCGCGGTTGATGGGACAACGAGGTGGGACAGGTGGTCTCTTTCTCATCCATCCCTGAACATCAGCCTTGACATTGTGCGTGGCATTGCATACAGTAGTTTCGACTCCAGCCGTGCAACCGAAGCAGTGAAATGACCTTTAGATTCACCCTTCCATCCGAGGTCTGTTTGGCTCGCCTCACCACCTTAGGCAGTGGGTTCAGAGCGGAGAGATGCGAAAGTGGGTTCGATGACGATTCCAACCTGACTATTTCAGCGGATATCCTCTTCAGACATGCACATGCACAAGCACACACATTAACGGTGTTTCAAACGTGCCGTATTAACTGACGTAACCTGACCTTGTGCCGGCTCTGAGTGGCGCGCTTCAGACTCAAATGACATTGCATGTAATTGCATTTGTTTCATGTTTCCTTGCAGGAATGGTGACTAAACTGCCATCGGTTCCGAGTACCGCCCCGTAAGCATGTATTTAGCAGGTAGTTTTTATTCACTAGGGCCATAAAAAGAGGTCATGAGTGTTGGTACGCATCACAACGAGGCACCAAAGGCAGTAATGCAAGGGATTCAAACCAAGATCATAGAAATTTTCAATCATTCATCCATGGATGAGGCTCACTAAAAATCACACAAAGGGCGCACACTTCACTCATGCCAACATGTTTCAACTTGGTTGCTGTTTACGGAGTGAATTTTTTCCCCACCATGTGACAACAGCTATGCCAGAGAAGCTCAACCTCATCGTAAAGCCATGAGCTAGCATAAACTGATACTGCTCCTAAAACAAAAATAAGTCATTTTAAATTCAATAAACTGTACAATCTAACGGTCTTTCTGTCTCAATTTTACCATGTGCTATCATTCCCAGCCCATTATGACATGTTTATTACTAAATTTGTGGCCGCTTACTTGTTAAAGCAAAGGGTTCACATGATTCGAAAGCACAATACGAGCAATGGGGACAGTGCGAAATTCCCGTCTCTGTTGGGAATGTAGGTTAAAATTAATGTCAGGAGCTTACAGTAGACACATTTGTAGATCCTGGAGTAACAAGGACGAGCTCGTTGTCCTCGTTGATTGCGAGGAGAAGTGAGAGTCTTTGGCCCGAATTTTGAGGAGCTACCTCCACCATCGGTTCCGCATCCATCGATCGCCAGCCACGACCACGTCGGCACTGTGACTGTTGCGCCTGCGATGACTGCTTCTTAACGCGCTTGATGGGCCGCTGCCTCGGTGCCTCATAGGGTGGAAGTTGGTAGCCGGTCTGCAAACGACTGTCAACACTCTGTGTGCGTCGGGGTGGCCGCCGCTGCGGTCGTTTCAACCGAAGACGTCTGGCGTCTAGGGATCCTTGACCTGAGGAATTATGATGTTCAGCCTCCACGTCAATAACATCGCCTTTCTCTACCGAGTCCTAAAGTGTTAAAGGAGGAAAAAAGTGAATTAAAAGACTAGGAATCAGTAGGCAAAATCAATGCTTTCTACCAATAGGCATGTGTTCTAAACAAGTCGAATTGTACATGGCCTTACCACTCGTCGGAAACCTACTGCTAGCAGCATCGAGACTCATATGTGTCATAAATTATTCAGGAACTATCCAATCACTGTAACAATAACGATACAATGCAATGCGTAAAGGCTACTAATAGCTCGGAGGATATGTACGTTGCAAAGAGAAAAATTTAATGAATAGAAAATATGTCCTGCTAACGGAAACAGAAAATCACAGTGGCCTAATCTCAAGCTCAACGAAATTTCCAAACCGCTTATGAAAGAATTACCAAAATTTTTCAGCAAGGAAGGCGACCGAGGAATCAAGTAAATACCGAGACTGCCTCCACTTAACAATTTTTGAACGCAAGGCGAATGATCCTAATGAAAATTGTTCTAATGCCACACATATACGCACCGGATAGGCTTAACGGTAGAAAGTTTTCTCAGCGAAATGAAGGATTATCAAGTGAAACAAAATAACCAACACAGAAAGCACCAAGATGACGCTTAAGAAAAGAAAAGCACTGTGCTGCAGGGCTTAGCCCACTAGTATTCCTGTGCATTGATGATAATCCAGCTTTACAACTCGTGACTTACCTCGTCAACACAATGAAGGATCTCCTCAATCGGTCGCTGATGCACTGCCGCACCCGGTAACGAAGAGATCGAGGGCGAACGCAAGAGTTCTGCTCCAGTCAAAGTTACCGGTTCTCCATCGCCTCCTTTTTCTCCACTTCCAGCCACTCCTCTTCCCCTCTTTCTGTTTCTTCGCCTCCGTCCACAGGCAATAGACGTTACAAAGATGACAATTAATAGAGTGATCAGAATAATCAGTAGACAGGCAAAAAAGAAGGCCCCAGTGAGGAGAGGGTGATAGGTTGGAGAGGAGGAAGGAGACGAATCACTATGAGACGGTGAGAGCATTAAAACCGGTGATGTAGGCTGGACCAGATTCAAGGTGTTATTTGGTGGCCAAGAAAGACTGGAGATTGTTGAGACGAGGCATCGAGTGACACGCAAACTGTCCACACACACACCAGCGTAGCCGTAGAGAGCAAAATGAAGAGGCGACTCGGGAAGGAGTTGCGTGTCAAGCGGGAGAGTGAGATGCAACCACCGATTCAGTGGTGGGGTGATGCCAGGC
Source organism: Taenia crassiceps (assembly GCA_023375655.1). Classification (NCBI taxonomy): domain Eukaryota; kingdom Metazoa; phylum Platyhelminthes; class Cestoda; order Cyclophyllidea; family Taeniidae; genus Taenia; species Taenia crassiceps. The sequence goes on from JAKROA010000011.1 coordinate 1,552,718, forward strand.
AGTTGGCGTTGCTGGGCGGATGTGCTAGACGGTCTCCAGAGGATCCAACTTGCCAGATTACTAAGAAAAGTGATCTTTTGTTCCACTGACGGTATGGGAGTTGAGACTGGTTCAGGAGGAGGAGGAGGAGGAGGAGGAGGAGGAGGAGGAGGAGGAGGAGGAGGAGGAGAGGGAGGAGGAAGAATAGGTGTTGGAGAGGCTTCAATCGTCTGAACCATGGAACGAAACTTAACAGTGAGTTTGGAAGGACCGTCAGTGTGTTCAGAGGAGAGACGAACATCCATTTCGAGACAAAGGCCCAAATCTTTGGTCTTTTCCTCTCCTACCTCCTCTTCTCCCTTCGTGACCTCAACATTTGAAGGTGCTTCAAGTGGATCCGTTCCAACGTAGAAAACCTTCCCACTGGTTTGACGCAGTGGACGAGGCGACGGAGGAAGAATAAAGGCTTCCAAAGCTGCAACGCGCTCTGTAGGGCCGCTTGAAGGAGGCAGAGAAGAGGATGCACTTCGTTGACTCGTCACACCCCAATCTGCACATACAAAGTAGCTCTGAACTGGAGGTATCAGTGAAGCGTTGACGCTTGTCTAGAATACAAGAATGGTATGAAGAAAAGCGGTCTGTGACGATAGTTGATAGGGAAGATTATTTTTACGAGAGAAAATTTAGTGAAGTGATAACATAAACCGACATCTGCATTATCAATTAATCACAATGTTATTTCATACGTCGGATGATCAGAATGAAATAATTCAGCAAAAAGGAAAGTTTAAAGCCTATTTTTAATGGAATGTATTCGTAAAGTTGCCTCGTTTTGGAAACTGTCAGGCAAATATGCACTCAAACTGGTGGCGCAAGATTACAGGAAGATGATTTATGACACCTGTGGATGGAAAGACTGTAACATCTGTGTTTTAGGGAAGTCAATGCACAGATGCCACATCAATGACTATATGCCTGGCTTTTGATGCAAGCAGAGATGACGCAGAACAAAGCCATTTCAGGAGACACAAGCAATTGTTTGTTTTCAAACAATGTGTGACGCAGACAGCCTCGACAATTCATACCTACACCCAGACCATGCTCAGACAGACACAACCTCATTAATGCTAGGCGCTAATGTGTTCTTCATTGCATGGGTAGACGGATGGTAATGAGAGCACCCAGGGTGTGCGAATCAACAGAACCAGGAGGAAGGTTTGGCAGAAGGAGGAAGAAGCTCTCTCTCTCTCTCTTCCCCTTGGCTCCGTCCCAGCAATTCTTTCGCTGCAGGCCTTCTCCAAACCCTTACATTAAGAAAACATGACTGCTCTGAGACAAAGCCTACTTTTCTGGTAGATAGATGAAACCTAAGCTAACCTTCTAGATGCTTGATTCTCTACCGACACATTCAATGTAGCCATTAAAATCGGAAGAATAAAGAGCACAACGAGTGTTTTTCACGCCTCCTCCGGAACAACTTGGGGAATCGGTGAAAAAAAGTTTTCAATGCACTTCAAAGGCTTTTTTATTTACGCTGACTCAAGTGCCATTTGGTGTTCAAGAGGCGGATGGAAAATCTCTGTCCAGAGCCGGCCAATCCACTTGAGGGCGTATCAAAGCCAGCAACCACGAATTACGTCAGTGTAAGGCTGATTGGCTATGCGAAGTGGCCGTCTCACTGTCACTAGTCATTGGTCGATGGCGCTGCGCCCGTAATCAAGTTCCCAAGGCTGTGACGGAAGCTACAACTACTAATACATACTTGGACCGACTTCTCAAACCTCTAACACTCAGTAGGCACTTACAGTAGAAGAGGTTAGTTACTACTTGAAAAGAAAAAGAATTACTACTGGTAACACTTGTACGGACCTCTCCGGCAGTTGGTCGAGAAGGCAAACACCTGAAATGGGAGAGCAAAGAATACAGAAGGAGAATGCGGCGTGGCCAGGTAAGCGTCCAACTCGCCGAAGCGGATGATATACTTCACATAAATACCACAAAAGGGGCAAGTGCTTAGGGTGGCTGGATGACTATCAGGCGGAAGGGAGTGAATTGAGAGAAATGTGGGGAAAAAGTGGCCAGGTCTTAACAACTGACCACGTCTGGGCAAAATCGGAGACGTCGGAGAATGGACAAATCAGATAACCAGTGGAAAGTAAGAGTGCAATGCGATTCAAAATGCTTAAAACAAGTTTTTCGTTCAAAAGGTTGACGAAGCACGTCCGCAATGTGCACAAGAGGCCAAGAAAGTTCAAAGGAAGGTGAAGAAAATACTCTGGCCTTTTTTATGTCCACCCAAATATTATGCAAGCATGATGAGGGAGGGGAGATGTTTACCCATCGACTAGCGCGTCCCGAAATAAACGCCCAGAAGGTGTTAAAATAGAAGCCACATGAAAAAAAGGAATGTGGTGACGTCGAGACTACTAGGGAAGGGAATATGCCTATTTATGTCTAGGCGATGTGCGAAAATGACACAGGAGAATGAATAAAAAAGGACTGCCTTAGGAAAGGAGCTTTAACACAAATCACGTAAACCGTCTCCAATCAAACCCGGTGACAGAGGAAAGGTGGACCGAAACCAAGTGAAATAAAAGTCGAAAAACAGCACGCAACCGCCAGGAAGACACAGCGGAATTTGTTCCAAGACTGAAGATGTAGCACAAAGTACTAGAAATGGTGGAGGAGAAGATCCGCCGGTTGATCGGTTCAACGAGGGGTCGAAATAGTCGTGCCAATTCTGAAGAAATGCATAAATCTCACCTCACCGGTAGCTCGAATGTCAAGCAGACGGAGAAATGTGACCAACTCATATTGAACAGAAAATACATTTATCTCAGACCCTTCAGCGGCTTTGTGTTGACAGCAAATCCAAAGAGAGGAAAGCGGTGGATTTAAGGAAATCATTCTACAGGATTCTTTTTAAGCTGTCACCATGCCAATTAAAAGTACAGAGAGAAAAGGAAAAACACTTCTAATTTTACAAGTGGAAGATGAGGCTGTTTTTCCCATCAATGCAGACTGTAAGGGCTAACTGGGTGGTCTCACAAATAGCAACGACACAGAGGCCCGACTGGGCGATGTAATGGGTTTGAAAATGCCAAAAGCTACTATCTTACTTGTGTTGGGGTGAAATGGGCTAATTTTAAGCGAAAACGTCACTGAAGAAGGCATGTATGTGTGTGTGTATGTAAACCCACAAAAACGCGTCAAGTGTTTTGACTACCAACTTTTAAAGCATTATGATGAAATGACGCCCGAGTTGTAATGATGGAAGCGAGGCATTGTAAGAAGCTCAGATAATTGACAAATGTCCCCTTGGTATAAAACATCTTCCACGCATTGTAAGCATTTGCCATTCGCATGACAGAGGATCGTAAATGCGAGTCTTCCCACTCCACCAGTTTTATTGGGTAGGCGTTATGCTGGCGGTTACAGGGCAATCTACTGCTGCCAGTGTGGTCGTAAAGGTTAGGCGAGTCAGGAAAAAGACGGAAGCTAATGTGAAGTACAATGGTATTTGCTTTGCGCAAGTGAACTTTTAGCAACCATCTCGAGGCACATTTTGAGCTGCACCTGGTATGCTGGTAAATAAGGCGGCATAGTGAGGTCATCTGTGTCGCAAGTGGGAGCCGCTAAGAGTACCGATGGACCGGGAGAACGGCAAGCCTCGTTTGGGAAGCGTTTTAAGGATATGCACAAATTTGTCGAGTTTTGAATTCGAAATGCATCGCAATGAAGACAAACAACACGAATTCATGGAAATAAAGGTGACCTCCGGTCTGGAAAAGTGGGAGAATGTTTATGACCTTCTCAAGGCTCTCGGATTGGAGAAATAGCATTCTCTCAAATGGTGGCACAGATGTGGAAAGTCGTTGTCAAAAGATAATGACACTAGATAAGTCAGTCCCTACAGCCACGAATATCCCAAAAGCACACATATTTACTAATTTAAGTGCAATTGCCATTCACCATTGATAAAGAAACCACAAGCCTCTCCATCAACAACATCAAGATGGACGAACCGCAATCAGGAAACTGGAAAATTTGCCAGGATCAGCACTGAGACAACCAGAGTGGAAATAATGCAGCCAAAGAGACAAAAGCAGCCTATGCAAAAAAAATGCATAAGCCTCCTAGGAGGATTCAGAACCACAGCGAAAAGAGACAATCTACAAAATACACGCGACTGTTTTGGAGGACATACAGAAGTGGTACTCGAAATCGATGGCAGTTTAGTCACCATTCCTGCAAGGAAACATGAAACAAATGCAATTACATGCAATGTCATTTGAGTCTGAAGCGCGCCACTCAGAGCCGGCACAAGGTCAGGTTACGTCAGTTAATACGGCACGTTTGAAACACCGTTAATGTGTGTGCTTGTGCATGTGCATGTCTGAAGAGGATATCCGCTGAAATAGTCAGGTTGGAATCGTCATCGAACCCACTTTCGCATCTCTCCGCTCTGAACCCACTGCCTAAGGTGGTGAGGCGAGCCAAACAGACCTCGGATGGAAGGGTGAATCTAAAGGTCATTTCACTGCTTCGGTTGCACGGCTGGAGTCGAAACTACTGTATGCAATGCCACGCACAATGTCAAGGCTGATGTTCAGGGATGGATGAGAAAGAGACCACCTGTCCCACCTCGTTGTCCCATCAACCGCGCTTTGGTGTTGCTAGGCTAGGATGCTGTCGAGTGGAATGCAGCTGTGTCAGTCAATCAGTGTGAAGTAGCTACAATGTTCTGCAGACAATAGTGCGGCAGGTCATGGCAATGCTGTCGCATCTCTCTTTCCCTTGCACAATGTACCACCCACTCTCCTAGTAACCGCGATCTCACGCCACAGCATGCATATCGCACTTTCGCATTGGATTCCTCTTGCACTTGCCTTGCATAGTTCGGTTCGAGTAGGCGAATGGTGTGATTCGGTCACTTAGACACGCCGGTTGTCGCAGCCTCGCGACGATGGCAAGATGTCGTCGCAATATGGCATAGTTATGTCCGAAATTGTGTACATGAGAGGAGTTGCGCAGTGGTGACAGGCGAGGTGTTCTCCTCGCCTGTGGGCCTACTAGTTCTATCCGAACAGTGGACTCGCCTTGACGAATGGTGCGAAACTGTTCACTGCGAGGTGGTAAGGACTTGTGCAATCTGTACAGTGAATGCAGCAAAAGGTGGGCCGAACTGACGTTCTGTCAGTTCTGTCATGTGGGTGTTTGTGAGGGCAGAGTGTGACAGGAGCACGTGTGGGAGTGTCCATGTGTGGGGAGGATGGATGTGGACGGCTTTATTGCCTGCAGGCGAGTCAAAGCGGTCGTCTCACTGAGGCATTAGACAAGTTGGACAATGTGTGTGCGGCTTTGATCACACCTGGAATGTTTGAATGATGAGGGGAAGAGAAAGGAGGATGAGGAGGCGGAGGAGGAGGAGGAGGGGGGAAGGGGAGGAGACTAGCAGTACCAAAAGAGGAGGCAGTAGAGAAGCCAAGCGTGAAGTTCAAGTCATGGAGTCGCAGCAGCCAGTTCAGCAGCCAAACCATTGTTATCAGAGGAGGCATGTTTGTGCGTGGATGGACACATCATAGCAACACTTGTCCACCTGTTTATGTGACCTCGCGTCTCGTCCTCCATCCACCCCTCCTTACCCCATTCATTTATCACTTGCGCATTTACCCATTCAATCTGACCTGGTGCCGTCTTGTCTGCCCACCTATCTGCCTCACTGCACACATGCGCTGACGATTGGACGCAGTAGCTGCCATGGCTGCCTCGAGACACAATCATCCACTTGAAGGTTGTCGTGTGGAGACACTCGTGCAAGTCGCGACGATTCAGCCGAGAGAGACGCGAGGTCAATGCAAGACAGCGCATCATCGCCTGACGATGCTCGTCTTAACACCACATTGGTTTGTGTGGTTGTGTGCATGCGTGTTGAGGATTGTGGAAATGGCGAAGTGGCAACCAACGCGTCCATGTATCTCTGCACGTCGTCGCTTTGACCAGGGATGGGCCATTCCCTACACCATCAGATGAACACTTTGGTCCATTCAGTAGGCTTGACAGGTAGTCAGTGAATGTGCACCATACGATGGGTTATGATGAGCCATAGTGATTTTCATACGTGCCTGCATCGCCCTTCTTGGCGAGGCATGCCGCGGTGCGTGCTGTGGTGCATGCCGAGGTGGTGTAGAAGGAAGTACGACGATGATTGGCTGGTTGTTTGGCATGTTTGACCACGTGAATGTTCAGTTGACTGGAGGGCGTCTCAACGCCTGGCCTTGAGACAACGACACGAGGCATCGTTGAAGGTGCTGAGGAATGCGAGTTTGGTGGTAGTGTACAGCAAGTGCTCTGTTTGAGACTAGGTGTTTGGGGTGGTGTGAGTCTCTCAAAATCAGGGCATGGGAAGGTGAGGAGAAGGAGAGAGAGAGAGAGAGAGAGAGAGGGAGGGAGGGAGGGAGAGTGTAGAACCGGTGCTTAGGACCTGGTGTAGGTGAGTTGACGAGTTTCACCTCAACACATGAGCTTCTTAGCTGTTTGTCTAGGTGTGTTAGATTTGCACTTTTTTTAACTGTGGGCATGACATATCAACGACAATATTCTCATAAAGGCGGAGGCATGCAAGCGGTAGGTTACGGATATAAAAGCTCCATCGAGGTAACTTTTACGGCAAGGAAACCAGAGATGTTTCGTGCAGCATTCATAGGTACCCTTGGAAATTACTTGTTTTTATTTCATATCAAATAGGCGACGGATTTTCGCTCTTCTTTGAGGTTTCAATGCCCGAAATAATCAGCATTATGTTCTCCTACAGAAGTTCAATGTAACCGTTGGCAATCGTAAAATGTTTGACGCAATGGCAAGCGGATGTGAGCCAATCAAACAGCAGCCCTGAATTTGTAATTGTGCACAGATAATGGACACGATGCATTTATAACTCCCTCCGTGTTTATGCTGAGGTCAAAGTTTACCTCGACTGGGGGGAGGGGGCGGGAGTGACCTTAATAGCCACCGTAAAATTGCGCCTGGCTACGATTTTGCGCACAGAGACGAAGCCTTAGTCGGTTTGTTTATGAAATACTTCATCGTCATCATCAGCACCGCGAGAACTACGACACTAGCGAACGCACATAATGGCATGGTGCTATGGTAATCCTCTGCATACTTCGCATAAAAATCAAGCGTGATGAAACAGCATTGGCTTTGACCATGTGGCCCCTTTGGCCGTGGAGGATTAACGGCGCATTAGTGGTGGCCATGCTAGCAACCGTTCAAGCTTTTAGTAAGACACTGTCCTTCCTGACGCCGCATCGCGGGTCCGGTGGCAGTGGTAAGCAAAGTTAAACTTTTTGGGTAAAAAAAAGCTTCTTTATTGTTAATTTATCGTTCACTGTAGATGGTTGCATGCGCAGAAACCCACAACAAAATGATCATTAAAAGAGCCTCGACTTCCCCACAGGTAGCGTACTTTCGAATTCGGTGAAAATGACAAGTAATGTAAAAAGGCTTAGTGACTCCCCCTTAAATTGTGTTCTTAAGCAAGCGTTACTACGAGGAACAGTAATAATAAAAACCCATAGTTCTAAACAGTGCCCAGACCTTAATTAATCGAAATTCAAAGGAGATCACCCTTCAAGGATAGCAATGGCCGACAATCCCGGTATCTGGCACTACTAATGAAATAGCATCCTCTATAATGCGAAATTTCAATGTCGTTATTCCAGCCTCGCAGTCCCTTCCAAACCATAAAAGTTGAAGAGAGACTAGTGGGAGCGTCGGTGGTGAAGCTCAAGGGACTCCTCAATCTCCGCGAATTATTTTGCGCCAAATAATGCGTCCTCTGAACCGATAGAACACAGCATACCTTGAAGAAGGCTGATTTATTGAATAATCGGCCAACTCATGCGATTTTCCCTAGGTTTATTCCATTGCCCATGGAAATGAGACGCGCGCACAAGTGTGATTAGCATTGGTTGATGATAATGACTAGGGAGTAACGAGGAGGTGGGCGGTACACACGAACTGTCCTTCACACGATATGACCAAGCCTCTACACCCACAGGACAAAAAGGTCACTATCCGCTCCAGCTACAGGCATGAAAAGGAAAGGTCACGGCCCCTTTCAATTAGCGAATGCGATTTGGTGTGCAGTAGCCAGCAGCCTGGTTTCGTCTGAGATCATACAATAATCACGGTAAAAACGGGTTTCAAAAACGCAAAAATACGCTTATTTTCTAAAAGCGTGGCAACGCATACAAGGAATACTGCAGCTTTCAGTGAAGAATCGATGAAGACGTCCAATTCAGTAGACCAATTGGTTTACTCGAAAGGGAGCGCTTATGGATGGTACAGTCTCGTCCACGGAGAAAAGCAGTATGATTCAATGGCATCGAGTTTTGTCACACACCTCCCAAACTCCGAAGCTTTCAAGGCGGCAAAAAGTCCAAAAAGATGCTTGTGAAACGAAGGACAAATAACAAAAGCGTAGACAGATTGCGCAGAGATGCCAAACAGCATTAGTTAGCGGAGAATTGCAAACCACACAAACGACTTCACCTTATCTGACCATCATTTTAACCTAATGCGAAACCAACGCCATCGGCGTAATTCTTGCCTCAAGTGCCAAGTGCTAAAGGCGACAATTTGAGGCGCACAGTCAGTCCGTGAATGGTTCACGTAGAGTGTTGAGATGATGTGATGAGGTGTGGCAGAAGACGCATGAAGAGCTGGTCCCCTCAAGTGAAGCGGAATGCAGCGAGCCAAAAGCGGCGCAAGTACGGTTAATTAATCAGATTTGGAATAGGCGCAAGGCAGCATAATTTGAAAGGCAATAGCGCATGGAAGCTTACTTTTTTGGGGTTGCTTAGGGCCTGCAGAAAGTAAATCACTTGTGATCGGAAGGAGCCCGCCATGGAGGCTAAGTAGATTCAGTTTATTCTTAAACTAGCCCTAGGGGAAGCTATCGTAACCTTAAACAGGATTTTGCCTTATTAAAAAAGAGGGCAAAATGAAGTGCTCATCGATTCCGTGGTTTCTTGGAAGGAGTGGATTGCAAAGCAAAAAGCTCGTAAACTGGAGAAAGAAATGTTTTGGCTATACGAGAAGCATGCTCAACCATCAAAGGAGGGAGAAAACGCGCCAATCCAACTTCAAACACAATTTCACACTACCCGAGTGTTAAAAAAGGTCCATAAACTAAAAGTTGTGTTAACTAGAATGCTTCAAAGTCGCAGGACAGTAAGTGTAACGCCGAAAATATGCAGTGAAGCACTTTGCATTAACTTCAAATAAGGATCACATTTGTACGCACATTTGTGAGTTGTTGCACCAACTCCAGCAGGCTCTGCTTGAAACTCCAACCGCCATTGTTGTGCAGACCGCAGTAGGTGATGTTATTGAAATCACAGGCAAGCTCCTCGGAGAGAAGCTGCGCATGCAAATCCAGATCCACTGCCGTCACCAAAGCCACCATGGCGGGCCTCGACAGGGGTGATGGGAGGAGAAATAAGAGGTCCAAGACGTAGAGAAGCAAAATCCTCCACTGCATCCTAGTGGTCTAAGGCACAGGTAGCCGCTTGGACTTTGGGGTAGCGGCGAAACCTAAAAGAATATGCAGAATTAGCACAGGAATTAACACACATGATTATCTTGGTGGTTTCAGGTGAACTACCGTGCTTTTAGGCTTTACTAATAACTCCTCCCAGCTCAACGTGCGCCGACCTGATTAGGATAGTCGTACAAACCCTGATGATATTAAAAATGAGCGCATATAAAAAGCCACACATAATTTGCCCGGAAGTCATAATAAGTGGGAATCATGTAATGTCTCCTTAAACCGAGGACAGCTATCGAGAGCCTCCCTGAAGAATTTATCCAAAAGACGTCGCTCGTGGCACTATCGAAGTCATCAGCATTTGAAGGTTGATTGTTAAGCTTGCCATGATTACGCCGGTCTTGACGCTTTGTACCACCTTAGACTAATGCTTGGATTGATGGTTGTTGCTAACGCTGCTGAGATTGACATAAACAATGGACTGAAAAAAAAACGCACGCGGCCATTTAATCAGCTGCACTGGTGCTAAAATCAAGGTCGGTGATGACTTAACTAAGTGACTCTGATACTTCGTATGCAGTCTTCGGGATGAGATTGAAACCTCAGCATCTCGCCTGCAATATCTTTAGCATTTGATCTACCAGCTATTCCAGTTCGAAATACGATACCGGTGCATTTGCTTTTACAGGTTCGCGGGAAAAAAATGAAGCGGCATTACTCGCCGTGGCCAGTGGAAACCACATTCTTTTACCCACATACAACTGGCGATCAAATCCTGAGCCTATCCAGTAACCGTCGCTTACGGTGTCAAGCAGAAGTGGTATTGAGTGTGTGGATGCAGTACCATGGGGGTGACCGAACTTTTCCACCAATGAAAACGCTTGGAAACTTGTATCTACGGAAGGCTCAAGTGCAGTATAGTGATCGGACGCTCAACTGCAGGCCATGGAAATGGTGTAAAAGTTCAGAGAGTAGTTGTGCATCAGTGACGACCATGTCTGCGACGTTTCCCAGGGCTCTCAACTCAGCAAAGCACGAGAGTTTAGCCATCGAGGACAAAGCCTGATCATGAGGTCCTGATCAATGCATAATTGTCAATGCTGAATTGTAGACAACTAAAGTTTCTAGAGGAACACTGGCAAAATTTTGTTTCAAAATATATTGCGGGTGGTGGAACAGACCTTCCTAGGATAGTTTGACCAAACTAACACCCAGCAGTTCTAAACATAAGGATAGGAGTACTTGCCCTCTTTCAGACGCAAACGCTACAGTTTAACTTGAACGCCATTGGAAATATCTTTGAAGCTCCATTGAGAGTGTTGCCAGTTGATAGGTTCGTTGCCGTATGACTTTCAGGGCGAAGGTCACAGAGAAACTTTTAATAGCTGGGGCTGCGAACGGTTTCAATGGAAAGACTGGGAATCCTACGACGGTAAGCGGTTTGATTCTCGAAAAATCACCCGTCTTCCACTTACGCCTAAATACAAACATCGCGTAGCCGACCAGCTAGTAGCCCCGCCAGTGAGTTTGCTGAACGCAATGTGCCCGAATAAAACAGAGACGACGCCCCATATTTTATGTGAATGAGGCGCACGTTATGGGACGATCTCAATTAAAAATAAAATCCGGGAAATGTTACACACACATGCACAGAAATGTTTTAGTCGAAGTAACACGCACGCATGGTTGAGTTCTGTCAGGTTTTCAGCTGCAATGCGGTTTTTTCTTCATGGACAGTCATATTCGTCCACTCATTTTGCTGTAAGCAATGTTGGCACAGATAATTTACCAAAATGTCTGCTGTAAATGGGAAATTATTTAAGTCATTACAACAACTATAAGCTCGGTCTATTATTAGAAGAATAGTCTAAGAAAGGCTACAAAATATAATTCCACTTTCACGAGAAATATAAATTAAAAATACGATTGACATGAGCCTTTGAAAACTTGATGGCGCAGCGGTTGACAATACATGCCATCCAAAACCGTATTTAATGAAATGATCGACAAAATAACACCGATAATAACCTCTAATGGTCGGAAAAGAATCACATCGTGGTGGCGATGTAGTTAAATAACAAATTATGGGAACCTAGCTACGCAATGCTTTGAAGTCTCCAACACGTATCTGAATCATTGAAGAGCTATTTCAGTGATGCTGCGCGAACTCTAACGCTAAACACATTGGAAGAGAAAGTTTTATTGCATAATGTTGACAAAACCTGACATCATTTTTAGACACTAGCCCATAAAAAAGGTATGACAAAATCTTCCAGTAGTCTGCGTCAGGTGGTAGTTTGTTAGGGAAAAGCGATTGCGCTATTGCGAAAAAATAAACATTCGATAGCGGGTAAAGCTAATCCGTGGTCAAATAACAGCAATTACAAGCCAATCAAAGAACCATCAACAAGTAAAACACGTTCCATGATATGCATTGATTGCGACCTTTAACCAACGGTAAGAACTAGTGCATAAAAGTCACACCAACATGAAATGGAAGAAAACTAGTTTGATTATATTAGCCATCAATAGCAACTTTTGCAAACATCAAGGCTGCAAAGCTACTAGCATTATTAGACTGTACAAATCCCGTAATTTATTATAAATAAGACAAAAAAGAATAAGAACTGACCTGACCTTAAATTCATGAAGACAAATGCACTACCTTTACCAAACCAAACAAAGGCTTTACACAAATTATATGGGACTAAAACATGAAGATTAACTTAGACAAATGAATTAGCAGACACAAAAGTAGTTTTGCGGGAGAGGTCTGAATGCACGCAAGTCACTTGAGCTTAACAATCTTCACCCTAATAAGATGCAACAACCATAAAGTATACATAAGGACTTTAAAACACCAATTTAACGCCTAACTGCGTCTATTACACTACAGTAAAAAACCATTAACCATCTAAAATTGACAGTAGCTTAAAAAACTCAATCAAAGGCTTATCTCCTCAGACTAGACAAAGGAAATATTGTTATTTTGCAGAATAATTGCGAATTAATTCATTTAAATTCCTCCTGAATCGCAAAGGTAGCAAAGTGCACGCGGACAATGAAATGCGTACCAAAATATATAATCAACAGTTTTTCTTCGATAAATATGTTCCAGAATTCTTTTGACGGAGTAAATAGCGGCACCGAATAAACGCACAAACAATTTACCGCTTGGACAAGTAAAGATTTTGCCAGGGTGACTCACACATCAAGCGACCAGTAAACCCGACAACCAAGATCTTTAAGTGAATAGGCTATTTTCGCAATGTCAAGGTCAGGGCAAAAAGTACGAAAAAAGCAGATATGCTATTAGCATTGCCATTTGCTTCATAAAGAGGTTAAATGTTCAAATCAGAGTTATAGTAAAGTATTTTGGCATTTAATCGGAAATACGGTGACTTGAATGCTGCGGAATGGCCAAACAATGGCAAAAACATTTTCATCAACACAATCGGGCCAAAATTATGTTTAGCTGCTAGATGTGATGATGCTATTTTAATCCTTCTAGCCTTTAAATAATTTTTTTATTTTAGGCTAATGGTAGGCGATTTTAATCCTCTTATTCAATTTTGTAGTTCAAATGGATCTAATAAAAAATCTTTTGCTCAGAAAGCTCATTCTTGCTTACACTCGAAATTAGCCAAGTATTTTTCGAGCAAATAGACATAATGCTTTGGCGGAACATGTGTTAACAACCTCCCTACCAGCCTAGGAAAGCAACTAATCCTATCGAGGCTCTCGCTTTAGATCCTCACTTGCGACACCGAGAAAGTACGAAAGTTACCAGATGCTCCGCGTGACATAGCTAATTTAGGTAAACATCCGCTGCATCCGACGATGCGCACCCTTGTCTCAATCCGATTGATTGGTGTAGCCTCCACCAGGGTCCCCTTACGTGGGCTTACAAATGACCACCACTACCGCCAACTATTATTTCACTATGAACAGGTTTTCGGCATAACCAAACATTACGTAGCACAAGAGATATATCATTATAATGGCAAACAGAAATGGAAGTAAATAAATAAAGGGCGGTTAAAAGTAAGCTCGCATATTCCAAAATGAAACACAGATAAGCCTCAAGGATCCAGTGCGGTAGTGAAATCACTCTCCCCTACAGTGTTGTCCAAAGTGTCAACGCTCCAATCGCCATGGCCACTAGGCGCGACGTTGGGGCGAGCAGAAGTGGGTGTCGGTGTATCCAAGGTGGCGGCGGTAATAGTGGCAGAGGACGGGTCAGTAGTAATGGCGGAAGCCGGCGTCTGTTCTGCGACAAAGACGAGCTCCTCAGGTCGTGGTGGTTGGGGAGGAAAGGCACCGTCCCAGTGCTGTTCCAGCGACACCAGGGCCGCAGAAACGGCAGCTGCAGTTTCGCCCACTTGTGAAACGCTTTCAGTCGGTGTTGCACCGCGCCGCACCAACGAGAAGACGTCGTAGAATATAGTTGCCGCCTTTAGATCACAGAAAAGAAGACCTTACGACATATTAGAAATCCTTGTCATGCACCAAATAGAGGCTTCAAAGGAGACCCAGCGGTTGAGGAAGCGTAAGCCCTTGTCGCCTACTGTGAGGGTAACGCAATCACATTCTTCCTCAAGACCCTAAATTTATATATTTTGAAATCAGACAGACATCTATCTGGAATTTCCCTCGATGGTGTACTTGGGCTTAATAGGCAAAATTAGAGGATTCTCAGCAAAAATCACGATGAGTGAAGGATGTCGACTTAACTGCACCGGCTCCTCAGTGCTCGTAGGACTCCGTCAGTATCATGTCACTCCTGTCAGAAACATGAAAACCCCCATGTATACGCATCCGTAAAAAGCCGAAAGTCCTTGGAAATGACTCAAGGGATATAGCTTTAGAATAAGGGAACTATTCAACCTGCCTCAGAAACAGCCTTGTCCATGAACACGGAGGCATCGAGACCGGGAACCACAAAAACTCCCTCTTCACCAAGTCCGTAGTCGCGGCCGAGGGTTCGACAGGCTACTTTGGAGAGATCAGGCAAGGTGAAGAAGCAATTCCACAGAATGCGGGGTTTTCCAGGCGCTTCTGTATCTACCACAAGGAGTTGATAAGGTTGGAAAATTCATCAAGCCGTCCGGGCAGCCTAACCGCTTACTTACCAGTGGAGAAGAGGAGATTGATTGAAGAAGCAAAAATCTCGGCCGCGTCGACGCAACTGTCACAGAAGGCAGTGAGATGGACTACGACTGAAAGGTAGAAGATGGAGTCGATGAACATACTGTTGTGGGGTAATTTGCTACACATTAGGCCGAACGGGCCCTGTTCATATGCTTCCAAAGCTGCTGTACGCCATCCCAAGGCCATATATGGCGTAATCCATGAATGACATGGAACCAGTAATGCTACCATTGCAGAAATATATGATGAGTGGGGAAAGAAGACCCAAACACTACTTTTCCGACTGGAAACTTTAGCTCCCAAACCCCTCTACTACGAAATTGGGCGGTACAGACAAAATACGTCTACAGTGGAGCTTTATTTGGCCTTTTATTCAATAATAGCATCCCAACCCGAGTACACTTCACGAGGACGCGATGATTCCACCAACTGAAATCTGCGAGGTTCATTTTACTGATAAAAATTTAATGCCTCGTTGTCAAATGACCATCATTCCTGTCTCACAAACGGCTGCTGTTATAAATGACACGCAATGGCCGAAGAGAAACAGAAACAGAAACTCACATAACTCCACCTTTTCGTTGGATTTTTCAACTGGAATCTCTAGAACGAAAGCCGGCTCAGTGGGATTAAGCGTTGGCAGCGGTATCGGCATCAGTGTAATCTGAGGTAAGAGAAAAATAAAGCGCGAATAAACCCAAAAGACGAGGACCACTTAAGTGACTCAATAGCTCACATCATGAGGCTCATGGCCAGATGGGAATAGTGAGCCTGCTGTTACTAGAATTGACCGTGCGATCCATCGACTAATTTGTGGTGTCAGCCAATCACTCGGCGCTTGCTCTGCACCGATAAGAAGGCAGGAAGTGGACACCTCTTCGCCGGTAGAAAGGCTAAGACGGTAGCGCCGATCATGGTTATTCAAAATCCGTCTAACCGCAGTGACGGTTCTGCCCAAGCAATAGGTGCCCAAGAACACCGCGCACATTCTACAAGTTATATTGAGCTGTAGATAAACAGCTCACCTGCAGAAGGACTGAGGCAACTCTCCACAACCGAAAAGAGGCCAAAGCAGAGGAAAGGGGCCAACACGGTTCATTGAAGCAATGAGACGCCCAAAACGGGGAAGAGCCTGCATAAAAAGAAGCATGCGTGCTTCGATGTATCGGTGGGTATTGCCAGATCTGATTAATTGTAGGATATTGAGAAAAACTGACATTTCGTAGGGTAATTGAATTGTCGGCGAGGGCGAGACAATTTACCACAACACGAGAGATGAAGACATCCAAGTTGCGTTTGCTCTGAAGGTACTCCACTAGTGGACGATCAAGGTATACTAAAAAGATATGCTTTACATTTTAATAGACGTGAATGCGATTCAGCAGAGAAAACAGGTAAATGAGCGATTTTGAGGTCTCAAAGCTTGTGGAAGGGTAAATTCCAATAATTGCAGCGGCGAGTAACAACTTCTATGAAACTCCGGTTTGCCATGGCGCATTCAACGGCATAGTTCGCTAAGGAAGAAATGGATTGCTCTAGAGGTCTAGGTAAAGCAGAGGATATTGAAAGTGATTAGCAAAGAAAAGACAGCTGTTTCAGATGTCATACAGCAGGTAAACCTAAGTGGTGAATTTGCCTACGTCCCGAGGCACGGTAGCCGCAATGTCTGAACAGTGTCTACGTAACTGTCGATAGATGAACTTAGATGTAAGTTGGGCAGAGCAGACGGGTGGTAGCCGTTGAATGTCTGTCCATAACAAAAAGAGGAGTTCACCAAATGTCCGGGAGAGAAGAGAGAAAATAAAATTGATCCGAAAATACAAAACGATAGTTTAATGAGTGTCAGTGGTGCATATGACCAAGCTTTCAGTCAAAGACAAAATTGAGCCCAGCAAAGAGTGCACTGGTTTAGAGCCACAGCACATAAACAAGCAATACAATTTCCGTATCAAGGAAAAATTTTATGGCGGAATATAAGCTGCAATATCTTTTTTTAAACTCCAAGCACAATCAGAATTTGAAAATTTGACTGACAGACATGAGAAAACATATTTAACGATGGAATTAAAGGCAGAATGTCCTATGAAAGTAACTTAACTTGCTTTAACTAGAAAGTGGGCTGCTATCCAAACTACAGAAAATACATGGATGTGAAGCATAAAAATTGCCAAAGCGTAGACCAAAACTACCTTCATCATCAGGATCAAGGGAGAAGTCAAAGCTTCGAACCACAGAATTCACTCCATTTCCTGCGGATTCCGTCGAATCAGGAGCCGTAATAGCTGTACACCATTCCAGAAAGCTAACCAACATTCGTTTTTGGGTAAGGGAGAGAATTCGAGTCTGAAAGACCTCCCCACGCGATACAGGCACCTAAAACCATCAGGGTAAAGTTGGAAGGAGCCAACCTTGACAAGAAGAGGAGGATTAGAATGTGATCGAAGACAAGATGGCTCGGAGCTCCTGGAGGGTGCAGCAGCAATGGTAGGAGCATCCCGATCATCAATCCCATCGGGATTGAAAAAGAGAATACGATTGACAGAACGAAATTCCAGGTACCGAGTAACATCGGAACGTATCAGCGCCTGAACCAATGGACTCTCCGCGAAGATTAGCTGCAGTGCAAAAATTCATTTTTTAACAATAAAACCGGAGGTTAGGAAGACAAAAGAAAACACGCCATATATTACACGCGGAAGAACGTCGAAATCTGCCCTTCTAAGACCTTCAACCAGAGCGTTCTTAGTCCAAATGGGAGTTGGAGTGTCTGTGGAAGGTGGAGACATGTTTGAGGCCGTCGGTGGGGGATGAACCCGTTCTAACCCAGGCGGAGATGAGTCTCTAACTATCGATATTTCAGTAACACCCTCAGTTGTCGACAGCGTTTCTGCAGGATGAGCCTGAGTATCAACAGATGTTTGAGCCATAGGTTCAACGGTATCCCTGCGATAGAATGATAACAACTTCACGGCGCCAGTAAGTAAACTTACATTCTTGCACAACAAGAACTTACGGAACAAGGAAGTTAAAAGAGCAGTTCCGAATCATCGGATTGCTCAGAACAGTAAGATTGAGTTCTGTGGGGGATGACCGTTCTAGACCACCGCCATTGCCCATAGAATAAATTGACTAAGAACCGTTTTTAAAACTATGTTTGTCTGTCCTACCCATTTGTTAAGCTCCTTGAGTAAGTCGGGGAAGCGGAATGACGTCATGTAGCCTCCATAATAGTCATGACTAAGACCGTTTGTGTAAGTTAAGCTTTAACTACCTATCAAGATGAAGGACCGAGACACCGACAATAGCTAAACTGGCAGCAATCATGGATTCTGTCAACCCTGAAAAAGAGACTCATATTCACTGTGAATAAACACATACGGCTCTTTGCCGCAACAGACAGAAAGTCTTGCATGACACAGGAAAAAATACCAGGGTCAAGCAATCAAGAAAGCATAAAGAAGACTACTTCCAAAATACCTGTCCCAATAACAACACAGTCAACATCATTAGGAAAGTCCATGCCCCCTGTCGTTATTTAAAGGTCCCACACCCTTGCTGACAATTGGTAATAGTGAAAATTTGAATTGGGCTGAATGGTGATGCAGCGTGTTAAACAAATTTGAGCACTAATTCTGATATTAAACTAAAAAAGTGCTTCATTACAGTTGAATATAAAGCATACAATTTTATTGATAAAACATTTGCGATTTGACTAGTTTGTACGCAAACGATTTCATTACCTCTCTATAGAGCCGCTGCTATTCAAAATGGTGCCCCTCGCTTGTTACGTCATTAATTGTTTTTGCATAAAGCATAAATGGATTTGTTTGAATTCTATTAGAAACATCTCAGATTATTGATTGATACCAACAATGAGTGCCATACCCATTATTTTTTTCGCGCAACGACAACACATCAAGTCCTGCATCATTTGCCTTATTTGGCTGCTGTAATTAAACATCTTTCCTACGGCTTTCAATTTTTTTCGCTTTTGTGCTAAAATAATACTTTGTAACAAGATGTTATAAACCTTACGGATTTAGGCCGCTGATAGAATGCACACTCCGTACGTTAACTAACCGGCCTCTTCCTGATTGCAACGTGCATAGGCAGTCATCGAGTGGCATTAAGAAGGCATTAACTTAAAGCCATGCACGGGGTCATAGGAAGTCGCCTCAAGTTATCTTTGCAAAGGACTCCCACCTAACGGGCAAGTAGCTGTATGATGCCCATGCCAGACGTCGCCACCGACCCAACAAATTCCTCAACTCTCATGCTCCCCCAGTTTGGTATAAAGAATGGAACACATCGCTCCCTTAAAGATGACAACAAAAGGAGCTATTTACATTCAGTAAGGAGCGAAGGAGGACAACACAAATCCCTACATATGGACAGGGTGCACACTTAAGGTCAGAGAGAAAAAACATAGGTGTTCACGATGTTGGTGGTAACCATGGCGATCAAGTAGATTCATCCGGTTTCTGAGGCGCAATTTCATCCCCATCTGTGTAGCTGCCATCATCTAGACCGCTTGAGATCGAAGTAGCGATGTTGAGAGGAGTAGGTGGTCTCAATGCCCATCTACTTGTACGCCGGTCACCGTGGTGGCCGTTGTTGTCGAGGGCCACTCGTAGCGCCGCTGAGTAATCGTTGGAGCGCAGAAATCGAGCGTAGGAATCCGATTTCATGAGTTTGTATATCTGTTGCTTGGCTTCCAGAAAGACGTACCACGAGGGATTCTGTCCAACATCGGGGTAGAGTAACCAGTTGATAGAAAATTTACAACTATTCATTTCTAGCTATGCGTTCAAGCACCCATTATGGAAGTGGTAGACAGATAAGAGTAAGAGTGAATGATTGCTTGTAACTTTGCATTGTCCATGAAAATTCTTTCAAATTTGGGCCAATATCATCACTAGGTTAGTTGGAAATCAAGTGAGAGGAGGGAACTGTGGTGAGACTCACGCGGTGCCTTTGAAGAAGGAGTGCAGTGCTAGTAGAGCAAATCCCTGGCAGTCAGTAGGGAAGATTACCGTTGCAGAACAACACTGAGGCCTCATCAAGAGTTAAGATAAAAATGAGCTTCTATCAGATGTGGAACCTCATGACTGGTTCCACCCATGAACCACCACACTTGAGACACTGTCGCTGATTGGGAAATTGATAGAAAAATTGAACAAGTAGCAATGCTGAAATCACCAAATAAGGGTTCTTGTATCAAAAAAGTTGGAACAAGATGCCTTGAGGCCACATATAGCAGTTCTTGAGACTTTTGGACTAAATAAATTGGTCTCCACTCTAATGAAACGGCGGTTCTACTTGTACCAGCTCTTCTGAACAACACCAAGCATTGGAAACAAACCTTTGCAAAGATTGTCAGGCATTGTGGAGGCTTTGCTCCCCTTATTACCATATTAAATTACATGGTAACTTGCCTGCCAGTCTGTAAACAACTTGAAGTAGTCATTGACGGCAGACAAAAAAAACAAAATGTCTACTATTTCCACCGCCTCCGGTTTACTTAAGGCCAACCGTGCAGGACCTACTCAAGAAGCAGCAACGCGATGGAAGTCCTCTTTTGATGGTAAGGGTGACAATGACACCAAAACCATGAAAAGTTTAAAATAATATTTTTGCCCTATTGCTGTTTGAATGAGAACCTTGATGACGAGCTGATACTTGTGTGCCCCTCAGTTTCAGCAAAAAGCCTCTTAAGACCGCCGCCACTGTACCTCGACCAGGCGATCTGAATCCAGGGTCATGCCAGCAGGGACTCGTTAGACGCTCCTATCTACCGGCAATACAATTTATTGCCTTCGGAGAAGTCGCCAAAAGCAAACCTGAGGATAGTTGTCATTCAAAAAAAATATTTTGAATGACAGAGAATTGTGGGAGCATTTGTGGCAGCTCCTAACAAAATGACTAAAAGTGACATCTGTCACTAGCAGGAGAACTGATAACAACTGAAGCTAATTATAGAGCAGTCTACCATAAATTACGTGAACTCAGAATGCCTCCATCACTTCTCCACTTCACTAACAAGGCAACACTTAATAAGAAAAAGCAGCGATGAGGAATTGACGCGAAACTTTATCTCCAGGGTACTATTAAATGAACCTGACGTTGGATCAGTGGTGGTAGGCACACCTTCATTCACCGATGCACCTCACATACACTATTAAACTTGAGGTCCAGTAGAACTGCCGCGAGAAATCAGTGACGATGCGGTTAAATACCTTCCAGATTGCATGGAATTGCGTTTCATTGGCGCTTTTCGTTCATCACTAACTCCGTTACGGCGGTAGATGCAAGCAACTGACTTAGAGGAGCGCAGAAGACGATGTTCAAAAGGGAAGAAGGGCTGTGCAATGCTTTGTCTGTCTAACTCTCGTTTTCGATAATGAGCCAATTGGGAGCTCCACCACCACAATCCTTGCCATCAAACCACGCCATGAGTCTCAATTTCTTCTGTAGACCGACGATACACATTCTCTCCGAGTAGTGCATCTTCCGTCGCCTACAGGTAAGTCTCAAGGCGCTACAATGTTTCACAGCCTCGAACACAGACACCACTTCAACGATTGGGTTCGTTTAAGCAAAGGCATTCATGATGGTGTTGCCTTAGAGGTGAATATGGAAATCGTGTATGCATTATGTCCCACAAAACCCTCCTTAACTGGAAGTAAACTTCACTGCACCCATTCCAATTAAAAAGTGGCTACAGCGACGGATTCGATGATGGCAATGCGGAGGAAGAAATCACCCAAAGCTACCAAGTGACTAGTGAATGAAATCAGATTTAGGAGAGGGCAAACCTGCCTCTGCGACCACAACTACCAATTTAGAGGCATTGAAGAAAGTAACGGGTGGAAGAGCAGCATAATGTGGCCTAAAGCGGTTACTTTGGCACTAAAAATGCAAAGCTCTTGTGGGTAAAAAATTAAGAGAGAGTGAAAATAATTACCTTAATAGTCTGAGGGCTTACAATAGAGGATTCCAATGTACCGATGATGGCCAACTGCTAGTGTCTTGTAAATAGATTTCTATTACTTGATATACGCACAAAAAACCCATTCAAGTGCACGAAATATAGCCTAGTAAAGTAAGGTAAGGCTGCAAGAACCCAAATGACAGCAGGAGGAGGTCTTGTGAACATAAATACGCAGTCTTGATTACGAAATCGTAGCGCTAAGATTCCGACCGACGAGGAAGAGCACAGAGGAGGTGAATGTGGAGCGGTGCCGAAGGCAAGGAGAAGTATAGCACCCAAAGTAGACGCCTATACAACTTAGTCATAAGTCTATTGTCCTAGCAAGGAACGAAGTCAAAAATGCTATTTGACAAATTAGCACTGCTTGACTTCGCCATCTCGAGTGAACACCACATAGACGTGGATGCAGATGAACCATCTCCACGACCTGCGGAAGCAGAATCAGTAAAAAAGGCAGCGGCAGAGGGTTAATGCCTCAGACAATGCCGTGCGGATAGGCGGTAGCATCGAAAGCCAAACTACCCATCCAATTCTGCAGTCGAATGAAAATGACACCAACACTGGCAAGTAGTTGACTGCAATGTCAGATTTGATCAAAAATAGAAGCAGACTTGACAAAGGATAAACACCAAAACGGTGCAAAGTAGCTAAATTTTACGACTGCACACAAAGCCAACGTATAATAACGTTTGTTCCACTGCGGACTGGCAATACGAGAGTGAGGATAGTTCACAGCTTCCATTTACCACTTGGATGATAATTACTGCACTGCAACAGCTAACAAAACGACCTTTTGAAAATAGCATTATTCCGAGAAACAAAGGAGTATTCTTCGTGAAAAAAACTCACATCGGGGATAAGTAAATGTAGTTTTTTCGTCCATAAAACACGCATTAACCAGTGGTGCATACGGCTCGCCAAGGTGGATGCTAATGCACTGCTCCAGGCATGGGAAGTAATGCATAGTCAAAGAGGGCTTCGGCAACATATCAACTGACCGAAAGCAAACACTGCTAAAAAAAGCTCAACAAAGTAGAGTTATCAACGCCTCCCATTCCCCTTGAAAGGGTCATAAAACCAGCAACCCTACCAGTTTTGAGAGTTAGTATAGGTGCTTGCGGAGTACAGCTGGCAAGGAACCACCATGATCATGCGACCAAGGTCTTCCCCACATAATGAAGCCCGAGTGAATGTCCAGTTCCTCGTCACTCACTCATTGTGCAAAGAAGAGGGCCTCATTACCCGCAATCGGCCAAAAAGGCAAGTGAAAATGGAAGGAGGGCAGGGCCTAAAACATGTGAGGTTGTGGGAAAACCTTAATCTCCACCGTCGGATGATTTGCTGATAACACATTACTAACGGTGGAGATAGACTCGGCAGGGCGTCAAAATACCTTCCACCAATAAAAGGCTCCAAGAAGGGTGAATGACCCACCTTAACGGCCTTGGCAGTGTTGACTCGGGTGCTGCAGTCAATGTTAATTTCGGAGGGTGCATTAGGGCTGAGAAATTCTTCGTAGATACGCTGACCGGCTGCTTTGAGATTTGATACCGCAGTGAATTGGTAGGCGTTTACACTGAGCCAGAATCGCAAATTCTCCGAGCTGAACTCCTTCTCCAGGAAGGCCTTGAATGCCTGACATCCGCTGGGATCCCAAAGGAGGTTGTCAAAGCTGGTTGCCCACAATCGCACCTGGGGATTCACAAGTAAATTAAAAATGGTCGGCTACAGTCGTCTACTGCTAGGAAAACAACTGTAACGATGAGGGAAGTGAAGGGGAGAAAAAGTAACTTGTTTTCCGGTTTGTTAAGTAACCATCACTGTTTCATTAGTCGACTGCCCTTGCAAATGAATGATAAGTTACCACAGGTATTAAAATAACCATTAAAACTATCCACTATTCTCATTGCGGAGGCGCTTCAATATTAGTGAACAGAAGACATGCATCAGAGCCAGAAGCTGGCCTCGGCTGCTAATTTGGGCATTAGTGTCTGCTACGAAAATGAAGACTCCCAGTTAACTTGTCGATGCGTGGATCGGGAGCCTTAAACAGCTTCATTGATGCGCCGGACACGGAAGGCTCTGACCTCCAGCCGCAACCATGACAACGTGGGACGAAAACCCTTTGTAAACGGAAGATTTGAGTAAATTGTGGACGGTGAGCAACAGAGCCTTGCCGATGCCAGTCCTTACTTCAGCAAAGCAGCTGTCAAAGTATAGGGGTTCAGGCCTTTGCTCCAAATCGTTGATCCGCCTCATTACTAAGAGAGGTACGACGCTGAGCAAAGAAGCACATATAAGGAGTCATGGAATTTGGTTCAACAATAGCCACAGGAAAGTTCTAAGTGTTCCTATTTCAAGGAGGGAATATCGTCAAAACACTTAATGAGAAATCAGAGAGGGCAGTTGAGATTACCATTGAATAGGTGATAGGAGCCATTATGGAATGAAAGTGCTTGCATGAACTGAAAACGCCTGAAAACAAGGAGCCTAATCGGTAGCTTCCAATCGGGTCAAAGTAAACTTTATGAATATTAACAAAAACCGTAAATTAACCCCAAATTTGGAGGCAACAGGGCATCGCGACTGATACTGTTCTACGTTCCACACCATGAACTTGCAGCTTCTTAACCAAACAAGAGGACAAATGGACAAGAAGTTGAGCATGCGGAGAGCCACCGGTAGTAAGTGATGAATCAATGCGCAATATCAAATGAGAAGAAAATTATCCAAATGCCTCTAATGCGTGCCTAGCAGAACTAATTGCCACTATTTCCTAAAAAAAAGTGAAGTTGGGAACACAAATACTCATCAGAAGGATTGTTGGCAGCAAGGAGGGATTCTTTCGGATTATTGAAAGCGGAATGAACTGCTACCTCTTCCTCAGTCCCTCAGGGAACAGAGCTGACTAGATCTGCTTGCGAGTGGGACATAGATAGTTTCCAAATGGACAAACTGTGCCTAGTAATAGCATCGTGGTAAATAACGGTTAATAACTTCTAAGTACACCCACTGTATCGTGACAATAAAAATGCTTAGGCTAGACAACAGGTGATGAGTAATGTGAGTAGTATTACTACTCGAGTTGTACGGACTCTTTTAAAACGGTACATTCTAGCACAAAGGCTTAATTGAAACTCGAGCTTCGACATTTGTGGCACGACAATAGCAAAAGAAATCAAAGGAAGAGGAAATCGGCAAAGCACATATTGAACCGAGGGATGTTCACTCTGTCGTGAATTTGCATGCATCGTGTGGCCAATAGAAATCATTAAAGGATAGTGCTTTATAAAATTGGATAATTTCATTCGTCAATCAAAACACTTCTCTACCCATTCCCCATCCACCTCTTCCTTAAATTTTGAAGCATCCATCCACCCATCAATTTTTTTTATATTCACTCATCCAGCTGTCCTACTCATTCGCCTGTACGTTATCAAGAAAACAAATCAACTATTAAACAAGTAAGTAGATGAAAAAGACAATGAATGAACGCTCGGTCCCACATAAGCAATTCTCGCATCATTTAAAGAATGAACGAGACAACAGATGAAAAAATAAGGTTACCTGGTTGACAGTCGGAGGTAAGATAGACGCATCCCCAAAAGGCTTAGTACAGGGGCCAGCTTGATCATCGGTGCTCAAACAAGAACCCAGAGGTGTAGAGGTGAGGAGTGAATCACACGTAGGCAACCCAATCAGCGGCACACACGCCGAAGCCTCGATGGCACTCGGTTGGCTCAACCACGGAGATGCAGCAGAGAAAGAGCGGCAACTACTACTATGACCGCTGCCACTAACTTCGCTCAAAAACCAGTCATAGGAACTTCGATTGGCAGTAAAAAAGAGAAGATTCTCTGCGGACTTCCTGTTGCTCAAACACAAGTGCGAGTGGGACATAGCTTGTGCTGTTGGCTGCCGAAAAGATGGTGAAGCTTGAAGTTTCGGCGAGGCGCGAGGCTCCAAGGAATGCGACTGGACTAAAATATGGTAATAGTTATTTCTTTCCGATCCTCAAAATTGGGTGCACGGTGTCCCATCCACAACACCAACGATGCTATTTCCAACCCCCCCTAGGCGTTGATGATAAGGCTGCAACTAAACACATATATGATAACGTCTATCGGGTGTGTTTTAACCGGAAGGCCTCTACGTTGGTAGAGCAAAAAGTAAAATGAACCAGCAAAAAACATACATCTCCGATCTTTGTTCAACAAAATACTGGCATGCGCTTGTCTCCAAGTTAATAACCGTTGGTCCATATGCCCATTTCGAGGAAGTTGTTCTTCAAAACAACTTAGCCTGCTTGGAGGCGGCCTGTGAACAAGCCAAAATGCCCGTTCCTACAATTGGATGTTAGAATTTTAGGACTAAAATCATATGTCCCAGGAAAGTAAACAACCGTTGCATAAGCAATTGGATTTCATTTAGGTCTTAGGAGTTCTAACCTGAGCCTCAATAACAAACTGATCACTTTTCCGTCGATATTTATAAAGCCTCTCTTGATCCGCCGCCTGCAAGCAAATAAATTCCCACTTTCGAGCGAGAACAGTACGCAAGCGATGTAAAGCTCTCCGTTCATAATTTTCAAGTCCATATTTTTGCTGTTTATTCAATGTGCGTCTAACTAAATATATCGCATAATCCATTGGATCAGCCTCTGGAGTCTTTGATAACCAGTAGTAGGGTGCCTTGAAGGTAATATAAAGGAAATGAGCATTACCTGGAACCGATAGAAAGCAGTCGGTCCATTCTTGACCACATATGACTTGTAATCCGTTAGAGGATAGACATACCCATACAACACCAAGATATTAGCAATATGAGCTGCCTCCTGTGTGTCATCAATTTTTAAGAAATGCTCAATCCAAGCTATCAGGCTGGCACCAGAAACGGCAGAAGGAATGGTTGTGAAAAAAATTTTTTGAGACCTAAACACTAGTTTCAAGAAACCTAGCTAAAATTACTTAAAGCTGATGCCCGTGCCCGGTTCGTGCATAGCTTTTACCAATTGCTCGATTTTTACAATTTCAATGTATGACCCCATATTCCAAAATACCGCACTAACGTCCCGGACTGACATTCCAATGCTAACCAAATAAGGGATTTGAAGGCCATCAAAAATGGATGCATTAAACAACATATAATAATTCCAACAATACTACAAGGCAAAAACACTTTAATCAGCACAGCATTTTGCTAACTATCACAAAATTGATCATTAAGGTATTTTACTCCGTAATTAAAGATATCAGTCATGTTACTATTAATAAATAATTATGAATGTTAAGCATTATTATTTGACCGGTAGTAATGTAAGACAAAGTATTAAAAATCACAAATATGCGGTCAGAAATTGGTAACGACTAGCAAAGAAGATATCCCTTTCCGTTTACAAGGAGCTGTTCACAAACAAACTTTAGTGCAAATGAAAGGTAATCAGCATTCACAAGGCATGAGATTGAAGATGAGTGCAAAAAGTTTAATCAGCAAATGCTTGCCTACTAACAAACGCTAGTAACACCTATTTAGAATGTTGTGTTGTAATTGCAGATTCGATTAGCATCATTTTAAACCAGGCAAGTGCGGAATAACTCCGACGCACAGAAACATTATGACTTCACCGCCACATGTAGCTTGTTAATAAATTAACAAACAGCTTTGGGAAAGAATAAGTATGTGCATTTCCCATTTTATCGTCGTTGGATTGGCTGATTTTAAAGGTGTATTAGTTCAGACTACTATTGCATATTAAATATACATGTACACTGTCCAACCATTCATGCTTTTAGACACTAAAAGCTCTGAATGTGCCATGGTAAAAGCGGGACTGGTGGTAATTTCTATGCTCGTGGATTCAAAATAAAACTCTACAGTATATCCGCTCTCCAAGCATGACTAGTGCCAACCCATACAAGATAATTTGTGTGTCATTTATATCTCCGAAAGGTTTTTTTGGAATAATGAAGCAATTGTGATGGTCAATAACGTCAGAAATAGTCAAGCATTTTTGTTAAATCTTTCATTTTATAAGCCAAGATCCCACGAATGATTTTTTGCTAAGCACAATCATTTTATGTAAATATAACAATAAAATTTGGCATAATTTTAAAAGAAATTTACTGGTAACGCTTTTTTATATTAATTATCATTAAACGCCAGGATATTTGCTTTTTGGTGTAACTTTTGCAAAATATTGATGAAATATGGTAGCTCTTTTGTGCTCCTAAATATTTATCAAATTTGTTTATTCGTATTGAATACTCTAAACGACCTTATTTTTTTGACTTAGCCAATGAATTTCGCGTGAGTGTAAACTCTGCTGCGATGATTTGATTGGTGCTGCTTGATGTTACAAGGTTTTTTGGTCTTTTCGATGTAGGTTCCTTTCGCGTGTTAGCAATTCACTTTGGCGATCACCGGCGTCGAGTGTCCTTTCATCGGCGACATTTTGGATCCGTTTTGGCTTTTATTCTTGAAGCTTTTGCTACTTTTCAAACGCCAATTTCTGTGGTACCGTTTGTTTTTCTAGTTTACTTTCTCGGAAGTTCGGTCTTGAGCTTTATATGCTATATGAAGCGTCCCATTTTCCTTCAATAGTTAAGGGTTCTATCACGGAGTGTTGTGGAAACGTGCAATTTTTAATGCGGACATAATTGCAAGCTTCTTATTTTTACAGATGACTTCGTCTCCACCCACCAGCTCCAATAGCTCGCCCAAATCAAGTCGGCAGGGTCATCAGCAGTATCAGGATGCTCTTCAATACGCCAAACGCTTTTCCTGTGGTTTTGATCAGCGCCGTATCGACATCTCTGACGAGGACATTTCAGACGATGAACCGCGTCCACGTTTGCCCATCACAACGGGCAATCTGAACAAATGGACCAACATGCTCCATGGGTGGCAGGAACGATACTTTGTACTGAAAGATGGCGTGCTTAGTTATTTTCGAAATTCTGATGATGTGGCTGAGGGCTGTCGTGGAGCTATTCGCCTAAAGAATGCCCAGGTTCAGCCTCACCCCTACGACGATTGCCGAATTGATGTACGTTGTTGAATTTCGGACCCTGTTTTTAGTCGGCTGGTTTTACCAATTAAGTGGATGGCTCCAAAAACATAATAGTTGCATTAACGTTGTGCAAATTCAAGGCTAGCTGGCTTAATTTGTGTCCGATGCAGGTTTACGAAACGACATTTCTTATTCCTTTGAATATCTTGGTCCATCACCGGTTTAATTGGTCTTTCAAATTAATTCCGATGGCAGAAATTTTAACAGCACTAAATAACTTCCTTGTTTTGGCTTTAACTCGAGTTTACTCAGCTACCTTCGCACCAGTTCGAAGCCTTGCCAATCGCTCAATTCTTTTTGACGTTGTCATTTGTTGGGGCAGCTATTTATAATGCTGCATAAATTTCCATGGGAATTAAATCATACGGCATTTATTACTCTAACACGAAAAGCTTAAGTATGAACTGTGTGGCCTAACTTTAGTACTTCATAATTTGATACAATGCTTTTTTCAGCAGTCGTATAGGCTAGCGTAAGAGTCAAACTATATGTGGCCTACAGCTAATACACCACACAAAGTTGGTAGTCATAAAGCTAGTCCTTACTGTGGATATGAAATCCATATTCCGATTACTGGAACGATTGTATGAGTTGCCTTAGGACTGTCAAGACGAAGTATCTGCATGGGATGAGCATAAATTCAAGCTGATTTAGCAGCATCTATAAATACCCATGACGATGTTGTTTTCCGAAGCGCTCTAATTGTTTTGTCGATTTTCCCTAGGTGAGTCTGGGTGACTCCACTTGGTACTTCCGTTGTCCCTCGGCACAGTCAAGGCGGCACTGGGTGGAGTGTATTGAAAAGCATCGATTAGCGGAGTCAGGCTATTGTTCGGAGCAGGCGCTGACAACACAGAGCTCTCTTCTTTCCCTCAACTCCATCACCTCGATCTCCAACCAAGGTGGCTCCGGGGTCATCCGTGGACAAAGTCTCTTTGATAGGGTTGCCGAGATTGAGAGCCTCAAGTGAGCTTAAAGGGCTTCCCATGGGTGATTCATAATTGCCAAGCCTTTGCAGGCTTCCTTTCTCACCTCTTACAGGTTATTCTTGTTTAATCAGTAGAACACCTTCTACCACCTCTTTTTTACTATGAGGGCTTGATTAACTGACTCTTAAGCTTTTACGTTAAATGACACCACAAACATTGATGCAAGCAAGCACGAGTGAGAATCCCTTCCCTTCACCTTCCTTATTTAGCTTTATTTGATACAGCTTTATGTTAACCTACATGGGTTAATCACATAACTTGGTTAAAGGGTTAAGCCTGTGTGGCATGGAATTTCACTTAGCGCAAGCCCGAGTCAGTAGCGCTGTCAGCTAGCAGCCTAGTTTTCACTTTTGGTGTGTATCAAGCTGGTTTACTTTGCCTTAGTGTCGCAAAGTCGAGTAGCCATTGTTGCTGACCAGTGTAATGCAGTTGCGCATATGTATGCACACACAACTCCGCAGACGCCCTTCGCAACTCCTTTTTCTGACATTTTTGGCAATGTCGTGGTAGGCGCTTCCGCGTCTTTCTCTCACTCTACCTACCCACCTATGCATCCATCCGTCTAGCTGTTATGTCAAGAAATTTACGCTACCAGCATTTTTGGAGTATTTCAGGGTCAGAAGGCATCTCGTACGCTAATGTGGTCAGTTATCTAATACCCTCACCTGTATTTCCTTAATCCTGGCAAGCTAAAGTGCACACACACACGCATACACACATGGGGGCGGATTTGCAAACTAATGCACATACACACACACGCAAACACATGGAACAAATTGAATTACAACTTCGTTTTGACATACTTGCCTCTGTATGGGTTCACAATCACATTCACGACTCTCTCCAATCGTCAGGCTCCTTTTTTCTCTCTTATTCGGCCTTTGCATGACCTCGTATGGATTTTCACATGAACTTGCAATAAAAGTACTCTTTTCCCCCTTTCCCTCTTTTTATTTAGTGTCTTCGTAAAATGTCAATCGAAGCTGACCAATTTGTGAAATTTTGCATTGTTTGTTACTAACCTCGGAGCAGAAACGAACGACTGTCATCTCACATGCATACAGGCGTTTGTGTTCATGTGTGTGCGAAGGGCTGGGAGACTATTAAAAGAAATGCCCTAATGAGCAAAATATCGCTGATTCTGCTGGCATTGTCATATTCTTTCATCGTAGTCCTTTTTCTGAGGATGGCACCTTAAAAGGTGAATGAAGGTCATACTTTGTTTTCGATACTTGGATACACTTAATCCCAAAAATAATTGCGACTTGGGAGACCTCATGGGTTAATACTTTCACTCGCATTCACTAAGGCAGTGATACTCAAACTTTATGGGTTCTTTTCATCCTTTCCCGAATTACAGTCCCGCTTAGATGTATTTTTGGATTTCACCCCACTTCTAGGAATGTGTGTGGGTGTAATTTACTCTCCCCGCGTAGGCATTCTCACAGGTGATGTTTGGTGTCACTTCAATTGGCATTAACCTCACTGCGAAAACAGTTTTGTTTGTTGCATAAATGTGAATGTGGTCTCCACACTTCTGTTTGGAGCCTTCGTGGCACCAGCCACACCCACCAACCGTATCTCTCCCGATTCCTCATAACGTTGAAGGCATGAGGTTGAATGCAATAGAAGAGCTGTTAGACTTCTAGCCAAAGTGTTATAATTCAAGCCCGTGTGGTCAAACTACTACTTCGTTTTGTTACCTACCTCCATTTTTTGGCACCATAGGACAGTGCTGTGTCAGCAGGCAGAGAAACTACAGGCCTATCTGGCGACTTGCCATCGAATTGCAGTGCAAGCTGAAGAAGCTGGAGGCTATGACCACCTTCTAGAGTCCACAGTATTTGAGGAGGTCCTCTGTCAACTGCGCCAGGAGTTGTCAACTCTACGTGCAACTCCGCCTCATCGCACTCATACCATGTCAGAGAAGACACCACAACCGAGTTTCGAGGAGTCAAATGCGGATACCGACGACAGG
This sequence comes from Taenia crassiceps, assembly GCA_023375655.1. NCBI lineage: Eukaryota > Metazoa > Platyhelminthes > Cestoda > Cyclophyllidea > Taeniidae > Taenia > Taenia crassiceps. Next base: position 1,584,428 of record JAKROA010000011.1, read on the forward strand.
GACTCCCTTGTTTCGGATATGGTAGGTGGAGGTGGGAGGGCGAAAGTTCATACTTCCAGGTCTAGAGCTATTGTAAGCACTGCGTGTTTCCATTAGCAACGCCTTTCAACACTGCTCTTTAGCTATTTTTTTTTGCAAGTGGAACGGAGTAGTGGGTCATATGATGACGATGAAGAGGGTGCTTGAGTCAATTGGAATTTCATACCTTTTAAAAGTTGGATTTAAGTTGAGGTTGCGAATTAAAGTTGTGACATTGCTCTTATGGCACCCATGTATCTGCCACCGAGCGTTAAAATCCGGTTTTACAAACTAACGCTTTGCTGTATCGTTGTGTAAACAAAGCGGGTGATTGGTGTCTCCAGTCGTGATGGCAACTGCTTCTGTAATATGATTGCATGCATTTTTTGGATGGTCTTCAGCTTACGCTGTATCAACTCCCTCAATAGCAGTAGCGGGTATTAATGCATGTTTAGGCGCACCAAACTTCTCGCTGGTATTTCTCTCAATGCAATTCCAGGTGTTGAGATTTTGAATTTGCGGGTATCAAGCGAAGCTTTGCTGAACCATGGAGAGGCCTAAAAGTCGTCTCTAGTTTTGAAGCGTAGGCCGTTGCAGTGATCTCAAGATCGGCAATTCTTTACTTGGGTTTATTGTGCTTAAACAAGACCGTTGTTGCTCCACGTATTTCACAAGCAAGATGCTGAAATTGAAACTCTTCTTCAATGTCCTCCCCATTGTCTTCGTTGTTGGTATGCTTGAGATCATTTGAAAGCTGCGTTTATCCTTGACGTTAGAGTTCTAGAGCAATTACTGGTTCCAGGCGTTCCTCTGAGATGAATAGGCCGCTTTAAATACTGAACGTATTTCAGTGGGAACTTGAGATTGCAATCGGTGGTGAGATGTACGAACCCAAATCTGTGGATTGCAAGTAGTCTCTAATTTTTTTGGTGCCTATTAAAATAAGTTTAATCCCCTTGGAGAGCCTAACCACTTGTCTTGAAAGGCGAACTGTTAATAACTGTTGCAATTTTAGAGCTCCGATGAGTTGATCTTCTCCACTCCGCCTCCTGTCGACGCGACCGTGATGCAGCAGAATAGCGGCAGTCAAATTCACGAAGTCAGTTCCTTGCCTGTTGTCTTTTTCAACTGCCCTCCCGTGGTGCCCGGTGCCTCACCTCCCAAGACCAATAGTGTCATTTCACCGGACTCTGGGGATGAGGGCGCCAGGACACCAAAGGCTAGTATCACTTCGCGTAGTTACGGAGGTGGTGGCGGTGGTAGTGGATTCTTTTCTCGCTTTTTACCCTTTCGTGGCAACGCCAACAGCAATACCAATGCCTCTGCTAATGCTGCTTGTTTGAGTACTGCCAATGCTGGGAGTGGAAACCAGTCGAAGTCATCCATTTCTTCAGTGAGTTCGATTTACTTCAATTTGGTTGAAATTTTCTTTCATGGAGTTCAACACTACAAATTTGTCCGATTCAAAACATCTTGATAGGTGGTACCGATCATCTTTTCTCTCATTTTGAAGCGATCTTTTTACTGAAGCTTTACAGACGCCTCGATCTAGTTGGATTGAATTAGCTCTCTGATTAGTTGGAAAAGGAATGCCACCGATTCCCTCTGTTCTGTGTTTACCTTCAAAATCTACTTCGTCGCCCAAGTTAGTCGTATGCATCTTACGCTGGAAGCGAACGCGCTGATGCAACTAATTGTTGTTGCATAGATGAGGTGTAAATCGCTCGATGGACTGCAAATAACGATTCGGTAAACATCCGCGAAATAAAATGGACACAAACAATGATGGTAGAGGCGAGAACTTGTTAATGATTGGGGCTAAGGTAGATAGTGCCTTCTCCAGCCGTCTCTTATGGGTAAATCGTGGAGAGATTTGTTTTCCTTCCTCCTCTCCCCACGGTGGATGTGCTCCTGGTGTTCGATTCCTCTAAGCTAAGAGGAATTTCACACTGAAATTTGCTTTCACGCGTTGAATGGGACTTGTGGACGGCGAGGGTCTTCAAAGTGATCGCGAGGTTATCGAATCGCTGTATCAAGCAGGTGCAGTTTCGTCTCCAGATGTTTATCTTATTTTTACGCAAAATTAGGATCATCGAGGCCAAGAGAACTCTTAAGCTGACTGTTAAACGGGGTGTAAACATCAAAAGGAGCCGGTAAATTGGCCAGTCCATCAGTGTCAGGTAGTTGTCTTTGTCCCGTTTTTCCAGCGGAACCATTGGAGCCCAAAATCGCCCTTTCACTGGCTAGTTTATTTATTCTGTATTTCGTGTCCTTGGTACATGTGCATTGCTACGACCGTTTTAGTGCTCGTCTGTGGTTCTATTCACCGGTACGTTTTGACAATTTTTTGACCACTTGTGTGTGCCTTGGCTTTGTCTCGTGGATGCTCTAGCCTTCGGCGCAACGCTTGCGGTTGTGAGCACCTGCCCCCTTGGTTTAACCATTTACATTACGGTACACAAATATAGCGAATGCAGGAACCATAAGTTATGGGTAAAAAGTGTGAATCTCTCGGTGGCTAAAGTCCACGCTCGACATGGCAGGCTTGAAAAAGTCTTGTCCCCTTTTGTCAGCTGCATCGCGTGGTGGTTGTTGAAGACTGTCAGTGCGCATAAAATGTCCCTTCAACTCTAGAAAACCTTTTCCTCCGAACAACTGTCTCCCAGGCAATTCTAAAATAGATTAAGTCTCCTTTAGGACACCCTTCCTTGTAACAACTTCCCTCTCTATCAGTGACTTTCGGTCCATCCAAATGGCAAAATTTATTTTACGATGAATTTATTTAGGGTTAATGTTTTTGTAATTTTCTTCCTTGTAGAGCAAAGGCAAGAACAAATCTGAGCCGTCGCTCCATGTCTCTCGAATGCATGACTTTGGCATCCTTCTCAATCACTTCGGTGCACTGTCTATTGAGTTTGGAACGGAGGTGGATCTCTTCAGGGTGGGTTTCGACGGGTCCTTGTTGTTGTTGATCTCAACGACACTCAGAGAATACTATTCCAAAGACTTCCAGCAACAGCATCCGCCTCTAGGTCTTTTTGGGTTGTATGCAAAGGATTGAAGCTCTATTGAATGGCTCTAGACTCTTCCAGGACTTAAAAATCGTGTCCTCAGCGTGTTGCAGCTATTCTGAGGCCTTTTTGGGACAAATGGGATTGTAGATCAGTGCAATGTTATGAAATGAGAAATGACATGAAGTGGTGCTCATGACTAGACGGTGGCCGAAACTCGTGGCCTACTCCTTATCAACTCAGCCTTTTTCCAACTTACCATCGGTTCCTTTCAATTTTCTCCTTTATCCTTACATTCTATTTTACTTCTCTTTAATGTGGCACAGGTGTGACGTATGAGAAAGTCGAAGCTTCACACAAATGGCACGTGGGTAAAAACCTCACTGGCCTCTTACAGCGCTTTATTTATTATCAATAAGCTTTGCGATCTCGACTTTTGTGATGCATTGAGAGAGGCTATTGAAATGCCAACTCCAAGAGACAAATTATGTAAATCCGATGCAGGCAATGCTTAAGGCACCCTTCGATGAGTAGCGCATCGCATGTTTGTGCCATCGAAATTGTATGAGACTGGATATCCGCGAAACCAATTCCCACCGCCATTTGGACGGTAGAAGGGTGAACTACCCTTGATTTAGGCCTCTCACCCACCAAACACAATCATTTGGTGTCCTTCCACTGATTGTCTCATTTGTGTAGATATCTATTTCCTGCTTTACTACCTGAGCAATAAATCATTGACACATTGTTACTTTCCATGGGCACGTGTTTAGTGGCCTTTGTAAATACATTCAGTGAACTCTACTATCCAAAAAGCCCAATGCAATTGTGCTACCATTGCGTCAAATTGGCACCGCCTCAACGTCTCTGCACCACCCTGTTTTGACCTCGATGAAAGATCACTGTTTTTGTTAGCGTTGCCCTAGCCTTCCCTGACGAGGTCAACATTTCTGGCGCTAATCTGATCATTGTATCCTGGCCTCATCGGACGTTTCCTTTTGATTTTCAAAGTGCTAACTGGAACAGCCGTATGAAGGAAGCTGGTGTTGTGGAGTGGGTCACTGAGCCTCTTCTGTTTGGCTAAAGTTTGTTTTTTTCCCATGACTACTGTGGTCTATCGTTTTATTTTACTCAAATGTAGACCCAATCATTGAAAGCCGCACAGTTCAGATCCGCAGTGGCGGCAGACAACGAAGATTCGGAAGTGTGATCATGCATCGTATCTCAACAGGAAGTAGCTAACTCCTTCCTGTCTGCTGTTGTCCATGTTCCAGGCATAGGAAGTTGCAGAATTACCTGCTAGTCTGCCTTGGTTGACCTGGATTGCTTAGGTTCTCCAGGGTGCCGTTTAGTTTTGATATCTGCGGTCCCTTCTCAAGCTCTCTTAACAAGACGTGGCTTTCCAGATCACTCGTCCGGAGACCTATTAATCCACGTAGGTTTCACAGCGCATAGTCATTGATGGTCTGCCTGTTGAGACCGCAATACTGTCAATTGAATTGCCCCTCGGTCCAACTGGCTGCAGTGAGTCTTTCCTTAGCTGCCAGAGCTATGAGCAAGTGATTCACTTACTAATCACCCCAAGTCTGGGAATAGTTTGTTTTCTTCGATTCATGGCTTTCGATGTTTTTACTTGGAGTTGAAAGGTACTGGCTTTAGGTACAACTTCATCAGCCTAGAAAGGTAACCTGTTTTTCATAGATCATTGATGACTTTAAAGTACAATGCATGATTAGCCAATGAGCTGGAACTTTAAACAACTGGTGCAAGTGCTGTTTTTTTGGTAACCAATGCTATTTGTTTACTTCATCCAGGCATTGCGCACTTAAACCTTCTCTCGTCGTATACGTGTGACACGCTAATGTACAATTTTACCCTAGCTTATTGCTCCATACTGTACCATAAACTGATCGGCTGAATTTGGGACAGTGGACTAAGTGGCCTTCGTATGAGAGTGTTGACTTTTTTTACCTGCAAAAAGTGGTTAACCTAGTCAAAAACACCAGCTAAGTTTGAGACTGCTTTGGAACAATGGAGCGCCTGCTCTGAGGTGGCCACTGTTGATCCGAAGCTTCGATAGCATTGTAAGACGCTCCGATCTCACTCTAGTACTGAAGTTCGAAAATTCTGGCAGCATTCATGTAAAAGCATTCACAGTATCGCATCTTCAAAGTGTCACTTTGTCGATCTGCTTACCACCGATCTATTTTGGTTATCCTAGAGCACTTCCTCAGCCCTACAATCGGCCCTCAGTCGAACCGTGGAGGTGTTTAACCAACGCGAAGACACTTGGCGCCGTCGCTTCGAGCGCGAGACAGAGCGTCGACGCACCTTGGAGCGTCAATTAAAGACCGCACAGGAGGCGGTAGCAGCTACACGGCTCAATGCATCTCTTCTGACCCGCCGCAACATCCGAATGGTGCCGGGCAAAGCACACCAACGTAGTCATAGCCACGGTGGTCAGCAAAGTCTCTACGGCAATCAGCTCTTTCCCCAACTCGCCACGGCCCCGTCTACCGCTGTTACCACCGCTGCTGATGCTGTCACTTCTCCGGTGGCAGGTGGAGAGATGTTTATTGTTGAGGAGAGGGGCCCTGACTTTGCTGAGGGTGGCTCCGAGTACACGGTCTGCGAAGAGCACTTCTACGATGCGATTGATGCGCAGATTGACAAGATGCACCGTGAGTGGCAGAGGCATTGAATGCGATTGGCTGTGTGAATGTCCATGTGCGTGTGTGTGTGTTAATTTGCCCCATGAGCCAAAGTGTTTTTTACTTAACTTTTTTTAGCAGTCTTTGGTTTATCGGGTTGTAGGTAGTTGCTTCTTTCGACGCTTCCACTTGGATTTTTTGGCCGTTGCAGTAGTACTACTAGGCCTACTCCATACTCCTTTCTCATTAATTTACCCAATCCAGGTGAGACACTTCAGCCTTATTAATTGGTTTGTGTTGTGAAAATTTCGGCAGTCCTCTCCTACACCTACATCGTGCCGCCATGGTACGCTCTTGTACTTCACAATGCGTTAAGGAAATGTGTACTCTTAAAAGGTGTTGAAGGTAATCATCAAGTCCCTGCTACTCTATCGCTCTGAGGGCTTGCAGTCGTTTTACCTGCGTCATGCTCCTTTCATTTCTTTCTCGTGAATAGTGCCTGGATGGAGTTATTTATTGATAATTGGAAAGGTAAGTGATTGGATGGAATGCGTCGTTAGGCGGTTAGATGGCCGGGTGGATGAAGGGGCAGCGGAATGGAAGGTTGTTTAGATAGCTGGAAGGAAGGTGGATAGGTAGACAAGAGGACGTTGAATGGATGAATGAATAAGTTGGAAGACGATTGCTGTTTGTGTAGCCATTTCGGTAGAATTTGGGGTAGGAAAAGATAGTCTGGTGGTTCAACGGTATCTTATCGTTTCAACACGTCACAATCCCCTGATTTCTCTCTTTACAGAGGACGAGGCTTGTCTCATGGCTCTCAAATCGGTGGGTGATAAGTTGCGCTCCGCCGATGCCATGCCACCCAGCCACCCACTCTACGCGGAGGTCACCAAGATCAGCGAAGACCGGATGAACATCCTTCGTGGTGGTTTTCCTTCCTCCGAAGGAGAGGTTGGTAGCGTAAACAACGGCTGGACCATCCTTGCTAAGCAGGGCGAAATGACCATCTATAATCGTGAGGTTGAATCTGCTGATGGCACCTATCTGGATCCGCTTCAGGTACGCCACCCTTTCCCTCTAAATTTTTAAATCTATGCTGGAGAAGTCGAGCATCATCAAGGTGAGTCGATGTACATGGCAAAATGCACCAAAGGGTGTCTAAATCATAGTTACTTCATGGATCAACGCCAAATATGGTCAAGTATTGATCGGGGATTCCACCAGGCTGCCTCCGGCAGGTGCATCCTTTATTGACTATTCGGTGTATACTCGTTTCCCCCGTCTCCAGCATTCTTATTGGTCGTCTTGAAAGGGGATACGGATAGCACACATTGTTCTTGTCTTGCAGCTGTTCGTATGATTAGTCCGATCCCTTTTGCCCCAACAATGCCTGAGCAGCTGGCTGAAATGCCAACGCAATTGGAAAGATGGAGTTATTGACTGGATTATTAGGGAGTTAAGTGGAGGGATAGCCAAAGGACAGATGGTTAATGGATGTAACGGTGTGTTTGGCTCAACAGATTGATCAAAGGATGGACAAGTAAAGATGGTATCTTTTTTCAATAATCTACCTTTTAATAATTCTGAACTTATAAATAACTGCTTTCTGTGATTAGCTCATTGTCTTTTCAAACCTTTTTATGATGTAGGGGGGGGGGGTGGACGGATTGTCCTGTAGAGGATTAGATTAAGGTGGCAATAAATGTACTGCACATGACCAGTTAGGAGAGATTGAGTAATTCGGTAGGTGAGTAGGTGGGCGGGTTGTTGATTGCACAAACTCATGTTTAGGTGATGGGATGGTGAATGGAACTTTGAATTGATACAAATGAGTTGACAGATGGTCATGCAGTTTAACCGTCAGATGGAAAGATGATGGGGCAGAAGTTAGGGTGATTGAGTGCACAAATCTAAAGATGTTCAGTATTGGGGATGCTTCCCTTCTCGACATTTAGTTGACCTCTCCATTCTCTCTTTGCAGGCTGTGCACAAAGTTCCCCAAGTCACTGCACGCGAGATGTGTGAGGCCTTTTGGGACGTACAATATCGTCTAGACTGGGAAATCACGGTCGATCAAGCACCCACGGTGATAGAAGTCTGTGGTGATGACACCGTCCTGCAATACCAAGTCAGTGTTTTTTTGTCCTTGGGGCATATTGTTTTACCAATTTTGCTAGCCAATCTATGCTATTTCACCGACTTCTCCTTCAATCTCCCAACTCTCGTGGCTTATTAGAACATCCTAACAGCGGTGGAATTAGATTCTGCCATCGACTTCTGTGACCTCTTCATCTACCAGTGCACGAATGGATGCCGATTACAAAAGTGTGGAGAATGAAGCAAGAGTCTTGAAACCATGGCAGAGCAGTGACCTGTAGGAAAGCTGAGCATATGTGTGTTGGGCCTGCCTACGGCACCCAAATTGTATTACGAGTGGAGCCCTGTGCAAAAAGATATTGATACCTTTGCATAGTTTCTGTGATATCATTTAAGCACTTGCCTTTCTAGCCTTGATAGTGTGATACCAGTGGTTGCCACCATTTTCGTTAGGTAAGCGCTTTTGAGAGAGTTTCTAGTCATTCTCTCTCAGGTCATGCATTGGCGTGTGGTATGGACTTGCTCTGCCTCTTTATGGCCGTCATAAAATCAACTCTATTTCATGGCTAGAGTATTATTAAGATGCAAATCTCTATTGTTCCATCAATGATGACATTGTAGGCTAATTTTGTTTTGTTCATTGCAGTCCTACAAACGCGTCTGGCCAGCCACCCAGAGAGACTCGCTCTTCTGGTCGCATATGCGTCGCCTCGACTCCACTCAATTCCCTGTTGACGAGGCGTTGACAGCTGCAGGTCTGGTTGTCCTAGACACCTGGATGGTGGTTAACTACTCCACCAAATACGGCGAGGAGCGCCTTCCTCCTTCGGCTAAGACACCCTCTTTCATCCGTCTTGTGGTGGATGTAGAGATGTTTTGCCAGACTCTCTGGCACCCTCCCACTCCTGATTTTGACGTGTCCACCCTACCAGATGCAGCACAGCTGCAGTCTCTGTCCCCTGAGGAGCAAATGGCGCGGTGGGAGGCAGCGGGGGTAAAGCGAGAAGCACTACAGTGTCGTCTGCTCTACGCCTCGCAAATCAATCCGGGCGGTTGGGCGCCAGCTGCGGTGGTTCGTACAATGGCGCGACGTGAATATCCCCACTTCCTTCGACGTATAAGCGACTTCGTGATTGGGCGTACAGCAGAAAAGCCGCTGAAATTCTAGCCCCCATCCCATCCTTCTCTGCCCTCCTGGAATCTATCTTTCCTTAGTCCTTTCTCTACTTCTCCACCTACTACATATCAATCCACACCTGTCTATCTGGCTAAAAACTGTCTATTGCTTGATTCTCTGTATATCGAAGTTGTGAAATTAGTGTATGTGTGTGTGTTTGTATGTTATTTTATGGAAATTTTGTAACTAGCTGATTGGCTAACACTCGCAGGAGACAGGCGGGTCAGTGTGGTTGTTAAGACTGCTCCAGGCTGAAAATTGACATTTATTTGGAGACTATCAAAGACACATCTCCCTTCGTGGAATCGGTACGCTTTTCGCACCACTACTCACTTAGAGGGTTACGTTCAGAGGGAAGGTTTTGATGGCTGACCAGTGATGGATAGGCATGATGCCCTACAAATTGGAATTCTTGATCCACTGGAAGTGCCAGGAGAGATCGGTGGTACTGCGACCAGACGCAGTCCCAGTTACACGCAAATTCAACTGGGTTCTTGCAGTGTCGACAAAATTTTGATGGCTGATACTGGAGGCTGCCCGTGGGAACCCCCGTAGACGACGAAACGGATGCATAGGTCAATTGAAGGTGATGATAGGGCCACTAGGGCAACCCATCTTGATTTAATGGCGATTCTTCTTCATTGTAGCTATAAATATGTGATGCAAAATGATGGGTATGTTCATGAAATGTGTGTGAATCAGTGCAATTCTGCGAATTGCACTCTTAGACTTTTTTGACAGAGATCATTTAGTCACTCATTAAACTATGCTCCCATTCGACAGAAAAAAAGACTTTTACTAGGTCGCTTTACAGTCTTCGATGCCTCACATCTCACTTCAGAGTGTCTCAAGGGTATCAAGTGGCAAAAAAATGCCTCTTGGCGGGGCTCCAAGCGCTCCTTAAAGACGCCAGGTCGTGTGGCAGCCTCCAATCAAATCAGAGGCCAGATGCAGGCCCACGAGCAGAGGAGTGAAATATGCTGAGCACCGTCGTAAGAAACTGTCATGCTTCACATCCACCTTGTTGCTTCTTCTACCTTGATTGACGCCCTAATCGCCATCCTGCGTCACTCATTTGCTCTAAACATCACAGGTCTTCAAGTAAATAATGACTAGAACTGACACCTACAGAAAAGCTGCATGATGCATCCAAACCGAAAAAATCTACTCCTTGTCACGATCACGATTAGAATGAGAATCGCTTGGGGAGGAGAGTAGCATTGTGCAACAGTCGTGTCCACTGAAATTCAACATGACGTGAAGACGCGTTCACGCCAGGTCTTCACAATTTCCACGTCATTACCGGGTCCACCTTCATCGTTTAGACCAGTTCGCCTATGCTGCCTCCGGAGGAGTGCTAGAAGTTTTTATGCATCATATTTTAGAATAAAAAAATAATTTAAACACGCATTAGTGCTGAAGTGGCAAGATCAAAGCGTTGCGTTGGCCTATGATCCCAAGTCTGCCAATTGTCTCTTGGCGGGAAACGTCCTGGAGTCAATCACCCCCGGGTCTCGTCTCACCGCGAATCTAATCTGGCTCATTATCCACTTCTTTGAAGGAGGGCGAACCAGGATTCACATTTTATGCCATTCGTTTCACTTTGACACTGCTCTTGGCTGCATGTCTCGTCGATGCATTGCCTCCTCATCCCAGAGTTCCGACAGACAGGGCAAATCCCCCGCCTAACTGCTCGACTTTCGGCGAAGAAGTAGAAGTGAGCAATTTTCTTTGCAACTATTGTATGTACACACAAAGCTAAGGAAAGTCATGTGCTGATGAAGTGCTGGAGGCTTTGAACGGGAGAAATGAGTACGTGAGTGGATCATGTGAGAGTAATTAAACATTGATTCATGCCTTTATTCAAGGAATTATAAAACAGCCAACCCCATTTCTCATCACAAGTCACTCACTTAGGCTGTTAGAAAACAAAAGCGAAGTCCTTGGCATGTTGGTAGAATCGACTCGGTCAGTTGCCAGCTCCCGGTGGTGTAAGGCATTCTTAAAGCGCTCACCTCCCATTGTCATGACCAAGAACAGGATTTAGCTTCTCCAAATAGTTTGTGGTAGCATGTTTGAATACACCCCTGGTAGTAACATCGACAATGGCACACAGTCTATTACAAGCACAGGTTGACTTCTTGTGTTTAACTCCAATCGGAATGCAGACAATACCTATTTTGTGCGAGTACACAACAACACTCACTGACGCGTATCTTGGCTTCATAAAAACCAACAAGCAAAGTTATTTTTTTCGCAACGAGCCTTGAGGTATGAACTCGATGCTGACAGCACTTCAAACCACAGGTATAAAGATTTTGGCGCTTTCCATCGCCTGCCTAATCCCCCATGCCTCCCAAGGTTATGCATGAATCCGTACGTTAGCACTGGTCCAGACCTTGTCAGTGTAAGTGACAGCAAAACTGTCAAGCGATTCGGAACTCATGCAACTTTTAGAAAGCAGACATGCATTTTTTTTAAAAAAGACAACGATAGGTGTCGTCCTTTCATTTAGTCGAGGCTGAGTTCCTATTCTGGCGAATTGGAGCATTAAATGGGGGGTCGGAGGTCGGCACCGTTGGTGGTGGAGGCATTGGAAATAATGCATCTCCACAGGATATCGAGAAGATCTTCAGTCCGACACCACAGGGTCACCACGGTGACCAGCATTTTGGCTTCCATCGGACACGTGGGTGGCCTACTCAGCCGTGTCGGTGTTTGCGCAGGTGTTTGCACCCCACCAGTGACCTTGACCCCAGCTGTAACTCCACCTAATATAGGCCCACCATACTTTATAAGAAATGAAATTTCACGTCCCCGCTATAGCTCAGGGGAAAAATAGTGCTGTTCTGGTAGAAATAAACCTCTAAGCTAGTCATTACCAAATATGCCTCTAATCGTCTTACCGCCCACGATACCCCGAATGATGACTAAGTTGCCATAAATAACTCTTCGTTGTTGGCCTTTTAAGGTAGAAAAAAGCACATTTCCGATACGAGGAATGCTTAGCAAGATGGAGACTTCCTCCTGATGACGAAAGAAGACATAATGTGGAATGGGCTAGGGGGCTAACGACGTTGACTGCAGAGCAGTTACAATTTTGGAGTACCTCAGTGACCCTTGATTAAACCCGCTTGTTCTCTGCCCCTCTCCCACATGGCGATTTCTGGGGATCCCCTCTTGTCAGACCAACTGAAAAGGATAAACCTAGCCGCACTGGTTTGACTGGCAAAAATCCAGCAGACGCCTTTGCAATACGCTCGCCCCGCGCAAGTACAAAGCGGCCGACAGGGCAATCGCGTGGATTGATCTAAATTTACTTCCTCCGCCTTTGCATAAACGTGACCTGCCTTTGTTTTGGTGAACGGAGGCGTGTAAAACAGGGAAGTTAATTAGAATCCTCTAACCGCGCCTATCCCACTTGCACCAATCTGTGACAGGTGTTGGAGAGCCTACTGGACTGACAGACTGCACTGCTGCCACGTAAGCATCCAACACCATAGACCGTTGCTACTAATTAACGCATTTTTAGAGAGTAACTGAAGACCATCTTAGCCTCCTTTGTTTAGCTCTAGTTCTCACACAAATGGCTGTAATTAATGGGACCGTAAGGATGAAAATGCACACTATTTAGTTTAGAGAACAGTATTACTTTTCAATTAGTGGCATTTGGGGACGATTCTTTGTGTTAGTGCGGCTAGCAAAACCAAGATTTAGAGATTCGATTCTCCGGAGATGAATGTCAAATTACTGATATTCGCTGAGTGAAAATCTGACATCCTTCGATGCTAGTGTACCCCGCTGTGGCATTGTGGGAGGCTTGAGGCCCTAAATAATGGTAACTGGACCTGCAGAGACTATAGAAAAGTGAATGGGGTCAAGATTTCCCATTCCTAATACTGTATTACATTGCCTTCGAGGTAATCTGCATTCTCTCGAAAGCGTAAGTGCGTCATTACCGCTTCAGAAGTCGTCGCCTAATTCTTTGCAAGTAGCGCACGACCCATCGGAGTTGGATTTAAGGTTTTAATAGCCATTTAAACAAGGGCAGGGAGGCTTCTACTATCGGCTTAGACGCATGGTTTTCGGCCGTGCCTCTACTTCTTTAATCCCTTCTTGCAGTGATAGCCAATATGCCTCATTTAGTCTTTATTGCCACATCAACTCGTGCATTGGAACTGGCTCCACTTTGGTAATTGCAACGTGAGGGTAGGGAGGGAGGCAGTGTGAGTCCATTAAAACTGCATAAACGCCCACCCGCTTTCCATTGATACGAAGCCTTTCTCCATGAACTTACGGCTTTACGACCCACACTGGTGCCTTCACGGAGTACAAAAGGCTGACGTCAGTCCCCCTCCCCCCACCAAGATCGTGTCGCATGGCCTTGGGATGCTATACGAAAAAACAATCTGTTGCTGCCACCAGGATTTTTCTTAACAGGAGTTACTTTTTCTGTTATGCAGGTTTGTGCGCTCAAAACTCACTAGGTAGTACTTAGTAAGAAACTACATTACTCATGGTCTTGATAGTGCTTTGTAGGCGACGGGTGGGAAGAAAATTCCAATTTGGTCGTGGACGAACGCAGTCGCTCTCCAAAGTTTAAGGCACTTTTGGCGTAACCATCTCGACCTCGCTACCATATAATCTGCCTGTGCTTGTAATAACGATATCAGATAGCATTTAATCTTCTCATGACTGGGGTGGTAGAACGCCGAAGAAATTGTGAGCAAGTCACTAAAATTTTCACTAGATTGAGATTTTGCAGGTCACTGATAAGCCAAACGGTCCTGTGATTTTAAGCGAGTGCAAATTCATATCGATCAACCACCTAATTCAAAAAACACGAGGTCTCTTAGGTTGCTTGCCTACATCACTGCAATTTGCCACCTACCAGATGAATCAACATCAAACATTTAATCGCTGCTTTGCAAATATTTTAATAAGTGGAAGCGAAATGTTTCACAACATACAGCGAACATGCTTTTGTAAAAGTTGAATGGTATCGTTTAGCACGTGAGCACAACCGACCCAGTGACAACAGTGTTTGATCCACGAAATAGCTTTCTAGCAAATAATAACCCAGATATAGTGATGAAACAGATCTTGAAAATGCTTTGCTTAGGTATTTTAGCTTCGATTATACTAGTAATAGTGGGGATTAGGGGATAACTTGTGAATTTCTACGGATCTGTTCGGTCCTGGATAATTCCTGTCAACATTATCTCTTTTGTGCATAGGGTACAGCGGCCTCATTCAACCATAATACTAAAACAATACATGCGATGCAAACCCATTCCAATGTTAAATAAGTGAAAACCCACAACACGAATCAGATAACATAATCAAAAAGACGTGAGGCACAAACATTTCAATTTGTCTACACTCACTGAAATTCACTAAAAATAGGCAGTGTACCATCAATTCCTCCATGCATCAACTTTTTCAACTAAATTTTCCTTCAAAAATATTTTCGCTGCCAGAGTTGCTGAAAGTCAAAGTCAGCACAACTACACAAATAAACTTTACAAAAACTTGCGTCTAATGGACTTATTAATAGTTTATTAATGCTAAATTTAAAATTAAGCTATTTCTTTTAATCTTCTAAGTTTTGAATGTTTCTGCGCGCCTTTTGACCTGGGACTATTGGTTTTGGTGGTAGTTTGGGCGATGGCTGGTGAATCGGAGTTGAATGTGGATGAGATAATTTCGGCACTTTTGGAAGGTAACGATAATTTTCGGGCATTTTTCATCGAATTTAGTAAGGGGATCTCGAATTGGTACGACCGTAAATTTGAAAGAGGAGGATATCAAGGCTCTGTGCGCCAAGTCGAGGGAGATTTTCCTCTCTCAACCCATCCTATTAGAATTGGAAGCACCGTTAAAAATATGCGGTAGGACATAATTCGTTTTTCTTTCGGCGGGTTTGATGCTTTGTGTTCTGATTATACGCCAATAATTCACGAAAAGTTGTCCAGAGCGGTACGAAAGTTGTTCCTACCACTTTTAATCATATGCGACGAATTTTCAGGTCATCGTAATAAGATTTTCTGAATAATAGTCTTGATTGCATGCATGTGTGGGATCCCCTCGTGTTTCCTATTGGTTTTTCATGGGAGTTCTTTGATGGCTTTGATCTACCTCAAAATGTGGTTGAGTCTCATTTGATGTTTCTGAACTTCACAGGTGATATTCATGGTCAGTACACAGATTTGATGCGATTGTTTGAGTACGGTGGATTTCCCCCTGACGCTAACTACCTCTTCCTTGGCGATTACGTGGATAGAGGGAAACAGAGTCTGGAAACTATTTGTCTCCTTCTGGCTTACAAAATTAAGTATCCTGAAAACTTCTTTCTTCTTCGTGGCAATCATGAGTGCGCGTCGATTAATAGAATTTACGGATTCTATGATGAATGTGAGTACCTCGCATAGTCATTCGCACACGTGCCAATTTTGTAACTATTTTGGCTTGCGACCCGTGTGGCTTTAAAGGGGTGGGATTGACTTAGGCTCCTAGTGATCATGGCGAAAGACTGCTGGTTTACATTTTTTTTACTATTCTAGGCAAACGGCGATATAATATAAGGTTATGGAAGACATTTACGGACTGTTTCAATTGTCTTCCTGTTGCAGCCATTGTTGATGAAAAGATATTTTGCTGCCATGGAGGTAAGAAAGTCAGCTTCTAGCACTGGAGGTCTTATGTGTGGTTTGTGAAAAGACGAGTACGAGCGGGCTGTTGCTCGTGTACATATCACGGAGGGCTAGGGAGGTTCTAAGGTTGAAGTTTACCCACTGAAAGGGGAATTTTGTTGGCAATGTGCGATCGTTAACTTATAACAAGTTGTTTTACCCACAGGATTATCTCCAGACCTTCAAACCATGGAGCAGATTCGACGGGTTCTGCGCCCCACCGATGTTCCTGATACCGGTATGTCGTCAAAGGAATTTGAAGCGTTTTTAGGGTGCTTCTCAAGTATTATTTTTTCGCTTTCGGGTGGTTACACATTCACTACCAAAAGAGGGTAGTCTTTTTGGCACAAAACGCGTAGACATCCCCGTGCCGCCACTATCTTACTGGGGCGCCAGGCCAGGAAATTGTTTATGGTTCGCCTATTAGAGGTTTTCTCTCAAGCCACTCGTTTGGATGCGTGAATGCTTGTTAATTGGTTTCATCGCTTTTTTGTGGAGTATTTCTGGGGGACAAGGAGGAGGTTGAACTTCTCATGGGATTCTTCGTCATACGCGAGTTAAATATGGAGAAGAGGGTCTTGTTTTTTTTAGCCCTCTTATTGCATTTAGTTCTCCATTCTCACACCAAACTTTATGTGCATTCACGGGTCGTCTGTGTGTATTACGCCCTTTCTGTGTGTGCGTTTTGCACAATTGAGTTACCACAGCCTTCTTTCGCTCTCATCGCCTTCTGTAGGCTTAATCAACACCTTCCCTACACGTAGTAATACCAGCATTGAGGCAGTTTTTTAAGATGAAAAAAAAAACAGTGGAATGTGACATCACCTTTCGCGTTGTATTGATTGGAGAACGTTTGATCCTTTCTGAAGACTTACCAATGTTCTTAATCAGATACTTGGTGCTTTTTATAGTGACAGTGTTAATGACAAATGCTTCCAATATAACTGAATCCATGCTCAATACCGCCTTGAGATCGTAGAATGTATTTTTTGTTCTCCAACGTCTTGTTTTCTGTTAAACATCGGTTTTGTCAAGTAATCATGCCTACCGTACTGGTATTTGCGAATTCAGACCTATGTTCTTTCATGCTGGAAATCAGTCAGTGACAAATTTCGCAGACACTAGCATCAGTCCGTACAATTGTACGTATTTTAGTTGAAACTTCAGGAATGGACAATTTTTGGTTATGGGTGTGCCGCTGGGTTTGTTTACCCTGCGGTGGCGTTCCGAAAGGCCGCGTGTTTCTTCTTCCTCAAAAACTTCTTTGGGGAAGGGGGAAAAGTAAGATTAGCGGGAAAGAGAGGCAGAATGAAGGAGAGGCGTACCATGAAGGCCCGCGTGATTCGGGGGACGACGCAAGGTTGCTCGAATTCGACCAACTGCGCACTTTTTTGATCTGCCTCACGAGGAGGATGGGGACAGTTTTGATATTTTTTATTTGCTCTGCAAAATTGTACGGCAGGAATGTTATTGGTGGCCGTGGCACGGCAAAACCTGCGTTTTTCCGATCTTTGAGAAAATTTTCCGACGGCGTGTCTGAACTACGTCTGGGCCTTCCCCTATCTAATTGGGGGGGGATATTACACGCAGAAGTTGTCTTTTCTTATTTCCCCCTATGTCCATTCATCCATTTGATCTTTTTGGACTCCTCCACCTCTATTTTGTCTGCCCTCGATAACCTTTTGGAATCATTTTAAGTGACCGCGTCAAAAACGAAAGTAAAAATATTGCTTCCAAATTATTAAAGCTGGCTGTGTTTGAATGGCTGTTTTCTTCGTCTGAAAATTTCAGTTCTCAAAGATTATGTAGTTGTTTTTAAAAGCGGCATGATTCTGTAATTGATTTTGGTGATTTGACCCTGATGTAATTTTTACCTTCCCCCCTGGTCTGCTCCTCACATTCAAGCCAATAATGTCCTTGGTGTGATTTTAATTCCCTTAAGCACCTGTCACTCTTCCATCACCGTGGTCGCGGAGACCTAGTTTATGATTACTTTCAGTCCATCAGGCAGATTAATTTTGTGAGTAATGTAATATCCCTTCTTCCGCCTATTGATTTGGAAGCTTTTCTTTACAGCTTTTGTCGTCGAAAACATTTTCGTGATTACATACGCCCAGAAGCCCTCTACTGCCTTGGTTGTATTTGAAGGTGATATGATAGATGGTAGTCGGAAAAGGGTGGTTTGACTGTTGAGTGTCGCAACATTCCCCCATAACACAGTACTAGTAAACCTTCAGCCATGATCCAGTATTTAGGCCTCTTCACCTTTTCTCTTGGCGTCTGCTTCAATGCATGAATGGGTCCTTTTAAAGAGGCGGATGACCGGGGATAAAATTACGTTCATTGCATGCTTGAATTTTGGTTTGTTGTTTGTCGTCTGAGGCTCCATTTTGCTGGACGAGCTGCTACTGGCTTTTTTGGGGCTCAAGTGGTTGTTGTTTGTCCAATCAAATAGTTTTTCGCTAACAAATATCCACAAAAGTTTTCAAAAGGAGTCGGCTTTCCTCACGTGACGCTTTCTCGTGATCGCACCGTCAATGCATTAAGCGTCCGCATAAGATGGTTTAGGAGTTATTTAGAGGGCAAAATTACATGTGTCTAATCTAAAATGCCGTTTATACCGGGACTTTTAAGCTTTTTATAAACAAAGAATCCTAAAAAACTATCGGAATCACCACGAAACCTCTAAATAGACGACGATAACTGTAGTTTGAACCGTGAGTAGTGTAAAGTTCCTCCTCTTGCAAAACTTTTTTGAGATGTATTGCTTAATGCTCTCTTTTCAATGCTCATGGACTTTTAACTTTTATTTATTGGTCTTTGCGAGATATGATGGCAGATAGAGCGGGAAAAACTGGTCGTGAAATCTATTGTTTTTTGCAGTGTCAGTGGTTAATCTTGAAGTCTTTTGATTTTAGGTCTGCTCTGCGACATTCTATGGGCAGATCCGGATAAGGAGACTAGAGGCTGGGGTGAGAATGACAGAGGTGTTAGCTTTGTCTTCGGCGTGGATGTAGTGGAAAAGTTCCTTCATCGCCACGACCTTGACCTCATTTGCCGTGCTCACCAAGTGGTGGAAGATGGGTACGAGTTCTTTGCGCAACGCCGTCTCGTCACCCTCTTCTCAGCGCCTAATTACTGCGGCGAATTCGATAACGCCGGTGGGATGATGTCGGTCGATGAAACTCTCATGTGCTCCTTCCAGGTAAATGAGCTGTGTAGCGTATTTTGGCGCTTTCTGAATGTCATTGCCATTTAGGATCTATGCAGGTTGGGGACTTGTTTTATTGCTAAAAAGGTTAATAATAACGAAAAAGAGGCTAAACCATTTACAGGGGACGTTCAGGATAAATTGGCATTTTACGGATAGACTACGCTTGGCTTAGCTGTCCATGTTCAGACGGGCTGATTAGCTTTTCATAGGTACAGCTATAAAGCCTGTGTGCAAGGGAGAAATTTACCGTGACTGGAATTGTCGTTGATAGGTGTGCGAATGTCTGAAAATTTTTGCACCACCTAAGCGTTTACCTCTGAGTGGCTCGGCGAATCGTCTCTGTACCGCGCTTGAAGCTCTCTGTAGATACAAGTTTTTGTGGATGTAGCGCCTTCTTTGATGAGGCACTCGATCACTAGACTCCTTTTCGTGCGTGCATCACAATTTTTGCCTGGCATCTTGACTAACGGTGGCTGGACTAGCCTACGACATACGCTGGCTACTAGTAATCGTATGAAGCTACATTTTCCACAGTAACGCCTCTGCGTTTTGGGTTGAAAGCCACGGTTCAATTTGAACGTTCTCTGCATTCGCCCACGTCAATATTCATTCATTTTTCTGTTTTGAGCCGCATATTTTTAGCTATTCCCCCATACAATTTGGCAAAAGCGTGTAATCTTTTGTTTAACTTTCAAAATGGTTTCTTTGGGTTGTTGACCTTGAATGTAGCCTTAATAATATCGTGTTGGTGGTGGAATAAGCTATTTGCTGTATTGGAGAGTACCAAAGGCCTTCCTTTGCAGTACTAGTAGCAACTGTCACACCTCTAAGTAAATACATTACTAATCTGGTTTTTGTTATACTGAATTCTATTCCTTCTACCGTCTAGTAGTTTTTTTAACGTCATTCTTCTACCTGATTCATCGTTTTGATATAATCTGGCATTAACTTACCACATTAGCAATCATTTCCCTCGCTAGTCTTGCGTATTACACCTTTTCATTGTCATGCCGAAGGGGTAGATTTTTGTTTAATCTGAATTGCGGCTCTATTTTCAACCCGATTCTTGTGAAGCTGAACAACCGTCCCTGCTTTATCGTTTAGTCGCTTGCGCCTGAGGTCTTGGGGGCTTCCTCCTGAACACTAGCCGTTATTTGCTACATCCTTGGCTCCCACTATATGTTGCCTTGATGTAAAATGTTTGGTTTTTTGATTTTGTGGCAGTTGCTTTGTAAGCAATCCACCATTTAGTTCGTATCTACCACTGTTCGGCGTCAATATACGCAGGAGCGGTCTGAAGATCCTTTGCCTCTTTTTGAACGGTGGCCATTCATGAAAATAGGGTTTTTGTTCCTCCCTTCACCGTAAAAATGGCATATGTTTTCTTCACTTTGAAGAACCGATATTTTATCCGAAACAGCCGAATCTTTTTTGTCGAACTTGGTTTTGTTAGCAATTGTCTACCTAAGTGAAAGTTACCGTGTGCTGCAAATGGAATTTTCGTAGTAGCGGCATTCCTCCGAATTCCTATCCAATAATTACTAGCGTACCAGTTAGCGGGGATTTTAAAATTCCTTGCTAGCATCTGTGTCGCTCTTTCGCTTGTTAGTTTTGTTTCTCCATAGTAAGAGCTTGGGTCTTGGCGAAGCCGTCAGCGGCAACAAAATTAATTGAGGCGCTATTTATCTTCCTCCCAAAATCGCCACTATTAATCCATAAGTTTTCCTAATTTTCAATCCATTGAAGGCAAAGGAGTCTTTTGAAGGCCGGCTAATCCCACAGCTGTCTTTGGAATCTTGTATAGCAACGTGGGTGGAAATGAAATTGCTGTTGGGCCTAAGACCCAATGGAAAGGTGTGTGTGTGACGTCTTCCTCGACTTTATCTATTGCCTTACCAATCGCTGTGCATTGAGGTTGATGTTGTTAAGACCGTCTCCCTACAGTGTTTTGGTGGAATTTTTATACTTCAAGTCGCATAATCGTGGAGAGCCTCCTTTTCAGTGAATCTCATCCGCACGACGAAAATAAGCGTCGCGGGGTGAATTTCCTCTTAGTTTACTACTGCTGCTTTCCAACAAAAAGAATTTAGGGGAAGGAAGGAAAGGGAGGCCGGCCCTTGTTTTCACTGAACCCTCCCATCTCGACTCAAGTTCTACTTTAACGAGATTTTGTTTACCTGGGAGCTGTGCTGCCATTAGCCTGTCATAAGTACCATCGCCAAATGGGCAAGAATCGACGCCATTGACGTCAATGAATGTCCTACACTCATTTTAAGCGAAGGCCTAATTGAATTCCTTATTGGCTGCCCACCTCTTAGCCTCGTTTTTTACCCCGGAATTGCCATCGTTTCCATCACAATTGGTCCAATTCATCTGGCCTGTTGGAAGTCCTTCTTTCTGTGTAGTTGTCTGCCCTGTTTTTTGTGGGAATCATATCTCCAAATGGAACTTTGTTTACAATGAACGCCGCAGTCTGGCTGGATAATTTCCGCTACAACATCATTATCGAAATCCACGCATGGTGTTAGTTTTACCTGCACTAGCCATCTTTTGTTTTTACTTCAACAACGCCACAACTTGGCGCCGACGTAAATCATCTAATTCATCCATCTTCCAATAAAAAGGGGTTCCATTTCCCCATTGCCTTTAAACACCACCATTCCCTTTATTGCACACCATGAAGTAGTTATGGCCTCTGAGACGGCAATGGCTTTTCATCTGTCTACTCATCTCCATTAAATGCTGCGTCTCCTAGTGCGATATCGTATCACTTAGTCAGACCCACTTAATCGTTCCCGTTTGATACCTCGCCGCGGTGTAAATTTCCGTGGTATAGGTGTTTCTTTGCATTGTCCTCATGTTTTTAATCAAGAGTATCCGGGCGAGCCTGTTTTGTCTTTCACGGTGCTGAGGATGATGAGGTGATTACTCCATTGCCACTGTCACTGTATGACTTACAATCCACTTGAAATTGCTCTCACTGACTCACACACTGACCGCAATGGCAGCAACACTCTGGTGTCACTACCGTTGATTGGTTTAGTCCCTACGCTCTCTTCATACATCGGTAGCCAACGTCAATCTCATCATTTTTCGCATTGTTCATTTTCTTCCTACATTAGCCTGAACATCAACTTATCGTTTGGGCTAATTTTAGTCCCTCCGTTCTTCCTTAGCGTCAACTGTTTCCTTGATGGCCTTCAGTTAGACTAGTTGTCTACACCATGCCATTGCCGTCTAGGCTAAATTTAGGTTTTAAAATCCTTTAGGGATAATTTTAAATAGTGTCATAGGTGACGCATGTACCGTTGTGTCGTAACGCAACTTTGCTGGGCATAATTCCGCCTCCGAACGAAAACTTAGGCTCGACAAGCGCTGTCAATTTCAAAGGCTTCTCGAGTAACCAATCATTACTCAGTAGCTGGAACTTTTTCTCGCCACTCATTACACACCTTGAAAGTTCCACAGTCCTGTTAAAACCTTACTTTACTCTTTCATGCTCCGCAGTGTCGAAGTACAACTGTTTTCATTGTTTCATTGGCTGACCCAACTTAATTCGCCTTTACTAGGAACGGCTGTAGCCACGATCGGTGCCGAATCATCAACACTTACCGTTTTCAGCCCATTCCAGCGTTTGCCTCCCGCCTAATGGCTCAAAATATGGGTTACACTTGGTATCTTATCGGTCTTCGCTAGGACTATACTGTTCTGGTTAACTTTTAATGTTCTAGGACATTAAGGCAATTGTTAATATTAAGTTTTTGTTAATTCTTAAATCTCATCTCACCTCTTAACCAATGTAGAGCTGGTGTTCGTAATATGAACGGCACGCTATGCGGCAGCCCTCTTTCAATCCCTAAAATGGAGGTCTAGACATTGCTCGTCTGGGGATCCTACCAACATGTCACTCTTTTTTTTTCAGATCCTTAAGCCCTCTGAAAAGAAGTCAAAGTACCAGTACCTCGGTGTTAATTCCGGTCGTCAGAGTGGTTTTGCTCGTCCCACGATGTAGTGTATGCTCGGTCCAAGGTGGGTTCACTTCTCTCTCTCACTCCTGTGTTGTGTCATGCAATTATTTTGATGCTTGAGTGACGTGGACCTCAAACCACTTGCCAGTCATTACATCACGTTATTTGTGATAATGAAATAATGTTCATAGCTTGCATGCTTGTGTGTGTATGAATGCCAATTCACTTGTCGAATCGGTGTGTCTGTTGTAGCATCGAAAACAGTCACAGGACTACTTTACCGAGTTATACACTGGTTTTTCTTCCATAGGTTAAGCCACCCTCCTGTATGAGGCCGTCGTCCCTTCACACAAAACTACCAATCAAACTGTTTTCTTGTCACGATCCCGGAAGGTAATATTCACACGCACGCACACAAACGCATGCAAAAATGGAGTATCTCAGACTGATCCCTTCTTTTTGTCTCTCCGTCCCTTTCCCGCTTCACTGCATTCACTACCTGTACCATAAAAATCACTTTCCTTCCCACCTCCTTTTTACCCTATCGTGTCCTCTTTCCTCCCCCTCCTTTCCGGGTTCGTAGCAGAGAGAGGTACAGCAAACACCCAATGCTAGCATTGCTGTTGATGCTGTTGTTACCAAATGCCAGCGTCACTACTTCCGCCTCCTACTCCTTGCCCTCCTGCCCTCCTCTTTTGCAGAACTGTCACATCCTGGTTTTACTTGCGTTGTTAAGACGTCACGTTATAACCGTCACTACTTGGCTCACCTTTTTTCTTTGTTTTTTTTCCTCTGGGTTCCATGTTTTTGTAGGCTAGGAAGTAATAGAAACAACCAGTGAGACCTTCAGACTGCGAAATGAGTGCTGTGAATTTGGTTTTGGATCCAACAAAACGGTGCTTACCCCTTTTTTGCTCATTTCAGTAGAACCATCCCTGAAACTTGCCTTCAAGGCGTCTTTAGCATTTTACGCCGCTCGACGCTTTCCTCAGATTCAACAGACGTCAGTAACAAATGTGGGCGGGCCCTCCGGGTTGTTGCGGTTGCCGTTATCGAGAGCTGGCTGTTGCTGAAAATGAAGAGGTTGGTGGTAGTCGTTAGCGAGGGTCCTATGATCAACACAAATTCTCGTGAGAGGTTGTTGGTTGTTTTTCGAGCTCTGTTCGAAGTCTTTATTTGAGCTGCGTCAACTTATGCTTTTGCTGGAAAGTTCTTCAAATCCATAGATGAAGCGGGAGTCAGTGGTGCTTTGCCTCGTCGGGTGTCATTGTGTTGCCCGACTTATCTCACTTATCTCTAACATAACCACGACGCCTTCGATGGCATAGGTGGAAGTTGTTGTGTTTTTGGGTTTTTGCTCATCAGCTTTGCTATGCAGGTGTCTGATTTTACGTTAGTCTTGTAAAGCAACTTTGTGGTCACACGTCTTCCACGGGATTCTTGTCTATGCCAGCCGTGACATAGACAATAAATAGGCGTTTACAAGGCCATTACATTGCGGTCATCCTCGCTGGCGCCTTTTCCTTTCTTGCTCTCCTTGCCTGAAAATAGTGTTGAGGCTTTCGTTGGTGGTTGGAGAGCCGAGAGTTGGGTGGAGATTGTGAGGGGGTGGAAACCATTGAGATTTTGTGGTGCAATTTGTGCACCTCTCCTGTGATTGGCTGCTTGCTTCGGGTTGTGAGATATGGTGTGCTTTTCGTGCAATGGGAACTGGCAAGGCGAAAGCAGCCTTCATCAGCCTACTTTATTTAGGTGTGAGAGAGGATTATTTGAAACTTTTAGTAGAATGGCAGCTGCAGGTTTAGGAGGCTGCACGACTTCAGACTCCAAAGATATGGCCGAGAAGTGCCTTTGGTTGTTGTTAGGGCTAACAAGTCGAAGCGTTGTCCTTGCTTCACGCGGTTCAGACTACGCCTTGGAAGATGCCTATCCACCGTTCTCACACCTGGTCGTTGTTTGTCTCACGGTCCTTCGGGTTTACAAACTTTTATCGTCTGCTTGGATGCGAAGGTTGTTTTTTGAAAATCATCCTCCTTCAGAATTAAATAGCCGCCTCTAGTGTCTGGCGATGGATCCGCGTCCTTGGGGCAGGCAGTGAGACAGTGTGGAATGATTTTGAATTAATTTAATAGCTTTTTTCCCACCTTGTTATGCCCTGGCACGACGGTTGCCAAAAAAATGATGTTTGATCGGTGAACAAGTGGGCGCAAAGAAATTTGATTCTAAAGCTGAACAAGGTAACGAAAGTGGAGAAGTTGGCATCGTTGATGCACTCTCTCGCATGCGCAGCCCAAATGCTGTGCGTTGGGGTTTTAATGGGTAGAATTAGGGAACTGAAAGTTGGAAGGTACGCGTTGTTGAAGCCGTTCACACTTCGACTTTCGAGGGGTACCCTTCCGACACGAGGCTTGACAACTGTCCTCACCGTCCGATCATGAAGTGTAGGTTTGTTTTGACTGTCTCAGAAGTTGGAGCGGTTTGACTATGCATTGGCTTCTATTTTACTTCCCTGGGGAGATCAGTAAGCATGCAAAGTGCTTCTGGTTGGCAGGTGGCAGAAGTAACATCCTTGTCAGCCTCAAAGCTTGTGTAGGATGTCTAGACTTTCATGAAGATGAGGAACGAGATGTGATGCTCTAACTCAAAGAAGGGTCTGGTACTGCTTGCGTATCACCTCAGTGGCTCTCTCCCCCTTTCGAACGCTGGTCTCGGCAATTCCCTTGATCAACTCACCGCGACAACCATCGCAATGCTAGTTGGTGCTGTAAAGGAAAGCTTCCACTAGCCACCCGTGAATCAGTTATCGAATCGCACCATCACTGCCTCCTCCTGGCACTTCTGGAGTTTCATCCAGTGAGCCAATTGTAGCCCATGAACAGAGTCCTTTAACAATTAGCGAGGTTTTGGGATACTTCCGTGGAAATATGGCCTAGTTCTCGTTCCATTTTGCCATTTTCTTCCATACTTCAGCGCTGCTCAACCCCATTGGTCTAAATTCCACCGAGCTGGTGGAAAACCAATGAAATTGTTATTGTACTTGTTATCCTTTCAGTGCTTGACGATTGGTGTCGTTTCACCTGTTACTAGTGTTGCCGTAGAACATGGAACTGGAGTGATCTCCGGAGGTGGATGGCACTTGCATCCCTTCCTTTAGAAGTTGCTACAGATGCTTCCACCCTCAGCATACGCTCTCCTTCGGTCTCTTAAAGTTGGGTTTTTCTTTCCTCCTTTCGGAGACTTCCGAAGACGCATAAGGCACTGAAGGATTGAGATGCTATTGGAACCGTCCAGAGGCAGAACTTTGATTGAGTCGCCAACGGGGGGGGATGAGGTGTAGTTATTCATACCAGCGAGTGTCATGCCATTGCCTTTGACATATCGACTGGGGGAAAGGGCGACAAAGTGTTACGCAGACTGTCGAGGGACTAAAATTTATTCTGTCTATGGAGACTGTAAGTGTCGCAGCAACCTGAGATGGAGCTAAAGCATTGCTGATGTCATTCTGGAGCTGCGATTTCAGGAAGGGAAGAATCAAACTTAACAGCGTAGTAGTTGGAGGGGTAGGTGCTGATTCATCAATGCTCCGAGTAACGACAACCTTGATCTCAGAGCAAGTTCTAGAACGTTGTCTCTTTAAAACCGTCCGATTTGGCGGTACACTTTCACTTTGATGGGATCAGAATTCAAGCAGACATAGCACTACAATCCGGTGATAGAGATTCGCCCTTCAATCGTTGAAGGCAACAGTTGTAAAATTCCAGTGAATTTGGTCGTTCAACTGTCCCGTGCGTGATCCTGGGTACTCTTTCAGTTATTATTCACTAGCTGTGATACAGATGCGCTACTCACTGCCACGAAGGCAATTGGTCCATTTGCGAAATGGCGTGAAATTATTGTGACACCAGGCATCACGAGAACGTAGAGTCGCCCTAGCGTGATTATTGGGTAACTTCACTTCACCAGTCCTTGACAGATGCGTATAGGCGTTGTCTCTGCAACCCAAACTACAGAACCAGATAAGCTTATTCATCTTCAGCTGACAGCAGTTGTCGAGTGCAGTATTTGTGACAATTCGATTACCTTTAAATATGTACTGCTTACGGCCCAAAAGTTCATTTGAAGGCCATTGATAAAAGTACCCATAGTTAATTAATCTAGGAAGCTGATTGGCTGATGAGTGTGCTCGATGCCTGTGGAATGGAGGAAAATGGGTGGACGCTCCCCCTGGAACCTCTCATTGGTCAAAATAGCTAATTGGCTGAAGCATCTGATTGGATGGTTTTCTGGAATATGAATAATAAGGGTGTTTAATGACCAAGGTTAACAACATGTATTTTTAAACTGCACTTTCTTCCCAAACATTGAAACACCTAAAGTGTTTATAATTTACGAGTCTTCGTTTTTTATCTAGAGGTATTTTGGGGAACAAAATCAGTGAACATTTAGAGCATCACCAGGCGGAATAAATAAAACGAAAACAATTGATATGCAAGCAAAAATTTTCGGAATACATTTCATTCACCAACCTTTACAACAAAAGAACAAAGTTCAGCATTACGTGCACCGTTGTCACTTAAAACAAACCCATGTTGTATACATAACTCTGTTACCGACTGCCATTTCCATAAGCCAAACAATGTCCTTCGAAAACTGATAATAAGTCAATTTAAGGGACTAAATCAAAGGAAACATACGTAATTTTTACGCCCAAAAGCTGTTGATTTACCAAGAAATAAAGTTAAAGCAAATTTGCCTTAAAAAATGCCATAAACTGCTATCTCCATAGGCGGTCCTCACCCGAACAGTAATATAGACTTCCCTTCAGACAGCAAAAAGGACATTTCTGGTTCAAAATTTCCCAGTTTTTTAGTACAGGACTTTGTACAGGTCTATATAACTTTATGGAATGCATACTCCAAATCATCAGCAGGCTTTGTATTTACAGAGGCTCCTCGGGCAGAGTGATGAAATCTTCCAAGGAGGGCTCAGAAAAGGCGACATAGCTAATAGGTGGATGACCTGGTGGCATTACAGGCTCTACATTAATCTTTTGTGACGGTTTGAACTGTTCCGCGGCACGGATGCGGCGTTCTCCAATCCTTTCAGTGAATTCCTGCTCGGCAAGTCTAGTTGGACGCTGCTGGTTTCGTCGTTGCCTTCGGCGACGTTGAAGACAGTGAACAAGAAAGAGTATTAGGGCTCCTATAAGTGCCAGTCCTGCGGCGCCAAGGCAGATAAGGAGCCATGTGTTTACGTGACTCTGAAGGGGAGGTGAGACAGAGTCGTCTGTGGATGGACGTGTTCGCGGTGGGAATTGAATCCATTCACGGTGAGACTGGAAGCCAAAGGATTCAATGGCGGTGGGAGGGGCGGTGGAGAAGGGAAGTGAGGTGCCCAGCGCCTCGCCTGCATTCAGCGCTGCCTCATCGTCGTGATAAGAGGTACCTTCAGTGTTACCAAGATCTGCATTCGGCAACCTTGAAAGGAGATTTAATGTTAATTAGTTCATCTATTTACTCCACCTTTTTCCACATCTTTTTTATTTATCCTTTCGATTAGTTATCCACTTATTTTTACTTGTGCACCTTGCTGCACACCACTTGGAATAGGTGTAACAGCATAATGCATCCTCCAGGAATGGATTCAAGGGGTTGATTATGTTGCTGATGATTATGAATCCCTTGCAAATGGGTGAATGATGTTTAGGTGGATTCTCTATCATCGGTCATAATGGTTGGGGATGAACCCTCCAAGAATACCTAACAGCAGTTCCAATTGAAATGAGTGTCGAATCAATTCACTCCCACCACAAAGAGCGGATTCTGCTAGCGTGCAGTTGTGGATTTTTAAGGGCTTCAAACGTCTCTACTTTGCCTTTCTTCAATCCTTTTGCATGCAGTGTTAAGAAGTGACGCTCGTTAATTGTCTGCTGACTCTACGATCTGTAGTGCCCCTTCTTGTTTGCTTACTTTCATTCGATCCATCAGCTATCCCTTCCTCAGCACATAACTGTACTGACTTGGTACATGCGTGAAGTGGCTACAAAGTAAATGGCTCGCTTTGAATTCCTCACCCAATGTCGAGCAGTTGGGTCTGGAGTGGAGCTCGAAAATGGGAAGGAGAAACGTCTTTGTGAGAAACGGCTGGAACTGATGCAAAAGTGGGAAGAAAGTCTCTGCCAAACGATGGGAATGCTTGCGCCTTGGCATGGGAGGTGGATTTTGCTAGGTGCTCAGTCTCCGCCTTACTTGGCAGTTGGCAACCAAATGCTCACTTGCGAGATGAAATGAAGCAGAGCATAATAACCGCGGAGAGACCTGACAGATGGAGGACTGCTGAGGTGCCAAAAGGCCAAAAAAATCATTCAGGTTTCTTTTAGTTTGATCTCAGTTTTCTTGTTGGGAGGAGATGTGCTGAATTCAGTAACTTTCAATGCACCAAACACAGGCAAAGCAAATCTCCTTTACCTTTCATTCCTTGCATACTGCGTGATAAAACCTGGTCTTTATCTTTCCTTTGGCTACTTATTAGTAAGATACTAAAAGTAGCTAAAATTAGAAGGCTTTGTCTCGCTTCCACCGTAAACAATGCGAGCTAAGTCAGTGGAAATCACTGCAAGTGGAATCGTTGGATCAATGCAACACTCAGAATCCTTGTAATGGAGGTGTTCGTAAAGCTTCTGATCGAGAGTGGCGCTTGCAGTCGACAATTCACACTTGACTGAGACCGCCGCCTCTTAAAATCCACTGAGTGTCATGGCGCTGCCCAAAGTACCGCCAGTGGCTTTGGATTGTAATTATTTAAGACTGCATTGTTTCACTCCATTGTTGGTAGCTCGGAGCAAACCAGACCCTGAAAGGGCACCCGTCCTGATTTGCATTGATGGATGCTAGGACTTGGCATTGTGAAAAAACCTGTATCGACTCCTCGCAAAAGGGTTGTAAGCGTCGTCGACATCCAGCAACTACTGGAGCATTAAAAAGTTAGTTACGGAGGTGTCTACGGTGCTTGTGTGAAGATGTCACTTAAGCGAACATGCAGAAGCGCCTCCACCTCTCCAATAGCCGGGAGGAATCCAGCCAGATGCGTGACTGGACAACACATTGAAGTGAGAACAAAATGGTAATGCGAAAAAGACGCAAAATCCTATCTCCACAAAAGTGGTTTAGGTCATTGGTCCTGCGACCAGCTCTTCTCCCTTCCCAAATACGGGCCTAAGACGCAGCGAAATTCCAGACTCATTCGGATGGTCAAGAGAGATAAACTATGTTGCGTTCAGGTGCCTTTGTCAATGTCTTGATTATGCAGGAGACTGATCAACAGGAGCACTGAGGACACTGGCAAAAGAGGTGAGATGGGCCATGCAATACTTTGGTGACGCAAGTGCCCTCAACTCCGCCTTTGTTTCTGTACTAGCCCCTCTCTGCATCAGCACGTCATATGCCCTCCAAAGGACTTTTAATTACCCTCATGGCAGACCTGAGCAAAGACTACTGAGAATGCTCATGATTCTCGGGTTTCGTGTAGCTGATGGGAGGAATATACACACACCGGATTGGATTATAACACAAACTATTGCCTATTTCTCTAATAAATAAACGAACCAGTAGTCAGGTACTAGGAAACCGAGGCGCCATTAGGTTGTGGTGGAGGGTTGTTTGTTTTGATTGCCCACTTATTCAAGCAAACTCTTTGGTTATTGCAATTCTGGTCTCCCTTTATTAGTCTTCTAACGCTTTGCTCACGCTTATAGCCTTTTCCGACCGTCAGTACATTAATAATGCATAGTTTTCCGTACTGACGGAGGCCAGAAGGCTCTCAGGGATGACTTGAGCTCTGTAAAACATTTCTCAAAAATAACTTTTTACACTGGATCGCAACGTGAAAGGTGGAGAGGGTGCGTGTGTGCAGCAGATCCATGCGCCTGCTCCTTCACCTGGCGCAAGCCGAAATAAGAGATCAGGAAGGAGTTAAATGCTGCTTCCGTATTATTTGAGGTTGAAAACAACTTACTGCCGAAAGGAGGAGTCAGAAGCAAGGCTGATTTTGAAGTTGGCAAGATACTGAATGTCCGAGTGCCTGGTGACATGCACGTCAGCTCGATGCGACAGACCCGCTGCCAGATCGGATAGAGGAAGCCCGTTGTAAAATACGCCTATTAGAAGCAGAAAAAAAAGTAAAAATAACATTAAATATTAGCATCTATTTAACCTAGGCTAGAAATACAACAAATTGGACAGACGCACCTGAAAGAACACCACAAAAGGCGTCGGTGTAGTTCTCCATAGTAGGAGCATGACCCAACCAAATTGAATGCTGATCGTTGAACTGTTCGCCGTGTGGACCTTCAAGGCAAGAGAATAAAGCTGTGAAATACCATACAGTATGGCCCATTCCTTTTTATCCCTGCGTTCACCCAACCACCGACACCGCCTTTCCGTTCATTCTTTATTCACATAATCCTTTTCCTATTACCGGGGCTTTTTATGAGAGCGATTAAACACCTCAAACAAATTCATGCTTCCCGCCTTACCACTTGAAATGTGCTTTGTGGTCAATTCGTCCACCTCAAGCAGGGTCGCGAGGCCGTGTCGAAAGACGCGAATGCGATGATAATTGCCGTCATTAAGATGTCGTCTTTGCTCCCTCAATTGGACCACTCCACCGCCCATGTTGAAGACAAGATTGGCTATCCCCGAGTCCTGCAACAAGAGTCCGGTTAATGTACAAACACCGTGCTTACTAGATAAATGTGCAGGAAGTCCACATTCCCCTGCCTAGTGTCCACATAAAGCAGACTGTAACGCGAAGGGGCAAAGGCCTGGGCAACTTGAAGGCCCAGAGCAATCTCCTCCCGATTCGTGTTTTGTTGATCGTGAAGGTAAGTGTACTTTACAAAGGCCGGGCCGCCCGTGGAAGTGCCAAACTTCAATGAGGTACCGGCTAAAATTTAGAAAAAATTCGTATCTACCAAGTGGTAGAAGTGCGAATAGTGAAAATTATTGCAAAACTCGACGCTTGGCAGAGAGAAAAATGTCGTTCTACCACCGTCATCGGAGATGCTTTGTCGACAAAAATTATAATTTTGGGAACAATAAATCCTTCCACAGCTTTAATCCGTTAATCTCGAAGAAGCCAGTTGTCAAAATTCATATCTGGCAAGGCGGCAGAGATGTCTAGCGGCGCAGACGTTTAACGATGTTACGTGTTCCCAGTGATGCAGGTTTTCTTAAAACCGTAATGCATAAAGGCTTACTAGGGCACTTGCACCCGACGGCATAGCCTATGGCCTCCGACAATGTCAAGGAAGACTCGAGGTGCCAGCGGTGAAGCTACGATCCAAAGGGATCAATGCACTGATGTTTATTGTTAAGTGATGGACCATAGTGTGGTTGCAGAACATCTGCCCTTGATGGGAGAACCTAGGAAACTGGCGTCCGCCTTTTGTATTTACCCTATCACCAACTGAGGAGGCATCAGTGATGATTCATCGCGAGAAGTTTGTTGCGCCAATGTCCGCGACATCTACATGGGGATGTCAAGTAGGCGAACACGACATACAAATTTCCCTCACTGCTAGCTAGAGAAGCTTATTTCCACGAAATTGTTTCAAATCGTATCCATCATTAAATGCCTCTGCATTTGGATCGGTGTTCCCGCAACTAGCGATAAATCCGCATGACAGCCTGCCCATCCTTTTCTCCTCCGGATCCGTTGAAATTGTCAGGATGAATGAGCAACGTTATGGTCAAAATATCTTTTCACTTGTGTGCCGATTGGATGAATAGTGTAACCGTCGGTCAAAGAAGACGCCTACTACTCTGTGATGGTTGATTCGGAGGTTGGCTAAAGGTGGCGTTGGGAACCGACGCTCGGAAGAAGAGAGAGAGAGAAAGAGTTGTTTAATGTTTTGGGAGTGTGTTTAACCCTGCATTCTTAAATATTTGCAGATTTTACTCCCCGGCTATGTGATCATACCACTGTTACTTTATACCACCACAGAAAAGACCTGAAGCGCTACAAAACAATCTCATACGCAATTAAAGGCGCGGTATGCTTTCACTTCATCTCGTAAACAAACTCTGTTAACATGACATTTGTTGGTGTTTTTATTCAATCTTTCGATGACTCATTACAGGAGCTTGGAAAAACATTTTAGTTGTATTTTAAGCGTTTATTTTGAGAATTAAATAGGGCAAAATGACATTTAAATGCTTAGCTTTGAAAATACTGCTAAACTAGAAGTCTCATCTGCATTCGCTTTTGGATTTAACCCTCAAGAGATAAAATCGGCAAAAAAACGTTGTTGCGAGGAAGTAAATACGCAATTCGGATTAAAATCAAGAATGCGAAGAAGTAAAATTGGTGGATAATAAACAAGACTACTCTGAATAAGCTTGAGCCCTTCGATACCAGATCTAGGGTGTTTACCGTATCTACAAGACACGGTGATGAGTAAAATACGCAAGTCAAAGCAAGCGGTACCAGACAGACAGAATTGCACCTAATTCATCAAACACTTACCAAAGACAAAAAATCTTGACACACAACTTACGCAGGTGACATCGGTTGCCAGTAAATGTAGTCATTTCACAGGAGCACCTTAACGACGTCCAGACATGCAGACAGACACCACCATTGAGGCAGTAGGGCAATCGCCGCTGCTGAGCGAAAGCAGTGCATGTGGGGGCATCCACAGGGCGCTCCAGACATCCCTGCACCACTTGCCACTTGCACACCGGGCTGGTCCTGTCCGTACCCATCGTCGACTCGGCCAACGCCTCAATGTCCATTTGCGTTTGATTGTTCACACCAAATCCACCAATGCAACCCTAATAAAACTGTTACTTATTACTTATAAGTAGACATCTTAACGTATAAACCCTCCAAAATGTCATCTTTTCTGTGCTGTGGCGAGTTAGATTTTGTGCGCTTGACTTAATATCACCTTTAATAAAACAATCAGCTGCTTTTACAAATTTATACAGAAATTTGTTTGTTGAGAAATTGATCGTGGCGTGGAGAGTACTGAAGACCTTTTTCATTATTTGGTATTCGGGTCTTTCAAATATAAGGTCGGGACAAGGGAAGGAACAAAATTAGTTCCACTGAACACTAAGCATGCACCGACTACGTCTAATAAACTCTGAAAATGATGAACTACGGAATTTGTTTTCGTTAAGGTGACTCGCTGACACTTTCCACCGGTGATTTCGCGCAGCCAGAAGTGAACCACTCGTTAGTGCCTTTAAAGAGGCGAAATTTTGGCATCCATAAAGGCAGTTGTGCAAAAAAAGTATCAAAAATTCCTTTTCAAATGGTTGCGTGTGCGTCGTATATTTTACGCCATTGGCTTGGATTTGCCTTAGTTTGAAGCAGCCTACGGTGATCCCCAAATGAGTAGCTTAGGCAGCCTTACTACAGTTCTTTGGCTAACTCCCTTTGTGATGAGAAAGTCGTTTCCCTCAACAACGATTTACTGCTATAGGCGAATTAATTTTTCTAATTTATGTTGTAAAATCTTGACAGCGAATGCAGTCGTTAAAAATTTATCAAAGGAGCTGTGCCCCGAACTACGTGTGCTATAGGAGGAGCACTGGGTCAAAATATTTTAAAGATAATAAATTAAACTCGATTTTTTTCGGTGTGTTTCAGGCAACTTTAAAAAAATAGACACATTTTAAATCATGTCGGATAAAGTCCTAGAATTTAAAAGCAGACATGAAATGGCATGAAAACAAATGTCACGCCAGGTGGGTTTAGGCAGATAGGTGGTCAAGGTGGGTGTGTTGCCTAATGCAAACCTGAAAACTTAGTGATTTTTGGATTGGACTTCTCTGACTCTCAATTTCTATCCTCATTGTGGTGTAAGACATGTTTGTTTCCATGGCACTTTTGGATGAGAGCCTTGTGACGAGTTAGAAGCCGTTAGCCCTCAAGAGGAAGGAGGAGGGGGGAAGGAGATGCATCCCTAACGCGACTAATCATGACATCTCCATGCCCCTTTTATTACCACTGCAACATAAATGACGTCCCAGCATAAACCGTTTGCTCAAGTCGAAGGTTGAGGCTTGAGGTGGGCGGCACCTTCCATGAAAGGATGACACGTGACTCCGGCATATCTGCTATGTGGCACAGCTTCGCTTCAGATTCACCTGAATTCCATGTTTTGAGATTATTTTCTCAGAGAAACGAAGTCGCACTTCATTGGGAATGCCACCAAGATAGAGGGGTTCATTGAAGTTGAAATTTCTGGCTGTGGTCGCAGATGGGATGGTTAGATTGTGGTCCTCCTCGTCTCCAAATTCCGACTTGATTTGAATGCGTAGAAACTCATCCATTTGTCCATTTCTGAGCAAAAAAAATGAAGAACAAAAAGTGTTTTGCTAATTTTAAGGAAAAAATCGCTTTAATGTCTCCATGTCTGGGCAAAGGCACATTATCTGAGCTCCCTTTCACAATCATATTCCCCACAGTGATTAAATCTTCACTTACCGAGGCAAAACAAATGCTACTAAACAAGGCCATAACAATCTTTTTCCACCAAATTAAATTATCAAATGTCATTTGATTCCCCACTCCCATATCGCTGTTTTGCTAGCTGCTGCTGCTGCTGCTGCACCCTTACAACCTCAGGCGGTCATTAAAATGTGACAGGAGCAAAGTGGTTGTGACTGTCGGGTGTGCGCGCGTGTGTTTATGGTACCGATGGCAGTTGATACCATATTTGAGGGATTTAAGCAAATGAAGGTAATTAAATTAGCGGCACACATTTCTCTAAAATCGGATGTGTTTGAGAGAAAAAGTTGTCTGAGCTTATGCCATCCACCGCCCCAAGGCATTACGGAGGCCGCGGCATTGCAAAGAGTTGTGTCTTATGACAAAAAAATGCATCGATAGAATGTTACGAAGCTTCTAAGCAACCTTGGTGAGAATGCTGTTGTCATAAAGTGGCGGAGGACTTCGCGTCCGATTCCTTAAAGTCCAAGCCCATCGAAGATTGTGATTCCTCTTAGGTACGGCTTTTGTACCCCACTTTACGGCTTTTCACTTCTTACGACTTTGGCGGCAGCTGCGGAGCTCAACTTTCCTTTGGATAAAGATGAATAAAGACAGAGAGCATCCACATCTGATGAAAGAGCCTGCGGAGGTCCCGGCAGAAGCGTTTAAACTCCGGTGACAACCTCACATCAGCCGTGAGCCAAGGCACCGCATTTCTCTACCAAACGAACAGCATCCCGGACAGTCGTGTGGCCAAAGTGAACCGAATAAAGAGCAGACGCAAAACTCGATCCTTATCTAGCGACTGCTTTTTGGCCAATGTTCTTACTATCAATGAGGAGTCTACAAGTTTGCCCCTTTTATTCCGGCAGCATGGAGGCACCACATTCTTCTTTACCTCGGTACAACTCCCAAACAAAAGTAACCTCTGAATGAGTGGCGTTGAAATTGACTACCTTCCCATTTGCATGGCGTGATGATCCACTCGGAAGTTTAACCAAGAGGAGCGCCAAGGGTGGCATTCACAGGGGAGAGGGATTGTGCGACACCCCAATTGTTTGTTTGCATCTGTGTCTCCGTAGATTGAACTTTTTGCCAGAATGTAGCCGTCTTTGCACTTCTGTATACCAGTTTATTATTTTCTACCATGCTACAAAGACTCCATACTACTTCTTGACATTCCAAGATAATAAAAGAATAGAGAATGGCAGTAAAGGGATGGAAGAATGCCAAGACTTTCTAGAGATTCGCAGGTTTGGTCTCTGCCAACTATAAACTCCATGCAGTAATCCTTCCAGTTTATCTGTTTACGGTAAAGCAATCTGCAAGTAACGTCGATGGAAGCTGTAAACACAAACTCGTTTTTTATTGTTAGGAAGCCTTTTTATTGTAATAAAAGAAGCCATGGCGGAGCGACTCATCAATTTTTGACAGTGATGCTGGTCTAATGCTGTGTTTAGCCCGGGCGAGCACTCACAGCCCCGCCTTTGCTCCTCCGCCGAGCGACACGACCTTTCGTCCAGGCCGGTGGACCCGCACTCCTTCTAGGTCTCGGTAATACTCACTTCGAGTCGTAATAAAACTCACCACCTAACTAGGATATGTGTACCCAAGTTAAGAAGGAATAGATAACAATGAGAAGGAATGTGCCAGACTCAATGCTAATGCTTTCAGACGGCGACTTGAGGCGTCACAGAAGGAGAGATTGAGTTAAACAGTGCAGCAAACACAAACCACCGACCGGATTGGCTATGAAGTATCAGGTGGAGAAATAGTCAAATGATTGCATGACAGGTTTCCCAAAACCTGCGCTCCAGCGATGAGACCTTCACAACTACTTATGAATGTCTAAAGTGCGGAAATCCCATTCATAAGCTTGGGACATGATTCCGCCTAGGTAAGTAGGCACGTCTCTGTCAGTCCTTACTCCTGTCATCGGTTGTGGGGCCAGCGAAGGCTCTGCAATTGCCTTCGGACCTTCCCCATGCCAGACAATACCTTTCCGTCTAATCATTGCATCTGCCTGAGAACCTGGGACTCCCAAAATAGCCCGGTCCTGTGGCAAAATTACTGGGTAGTTAAAATACGAATACACAAAGCAACAAATGGAGTATTTGTTAGGGTTTGTGGATCTCATTAAGAGGCAGAATGTGACTAAAATAGGAGGCTTTAGGAATTGGAACGCTGGCACAAGCCAACTGCCATTATGTAGCTGGATAAGTGTTAAAGCCCTAAAAATAACTTGGATTTATGCGCACTTAAAGGGGAGGAGTAAAGAAGAAAAGGTCATTTTAAACTGTAAACCTGAGTTGATTGAATGGCAACTTTACTATTCAGATTTCGCTACTACACAAATGTCTTTTCAATCATGCAACAAGCTGGAAGTCATAAGTTCTGGAACAGGACTGGAACTCAATCGCAGTCCAAAGAACACACCGATGGAGAATAGTTGAGTGCGAAAATCAGTCAGAAGAATGGTAATGCAGTGCTACTAGGGCTTATGGAAGCAGCCCTTCAACCCTTCTGCATGTCTCCAGTATGCATTCCACCCTCGCTATGTGTCCACCCTCCACCTTCAGGGAAGTCTCAAGGTACTGCGAGTGTGCCGTGGCATATTTCTAATCCAACCAAATTCGGCTTTAAAGAGCGGCAAGGACATTCAACTCCTTGGCACCGTCCACTTCATCTACGTGACATAATGTGAAAGTCATCTGATTGCTGTCAAAGGTGTCTTACTGAGTGTTTGGTGCGTGAGAATAGGCAAACAACTGTAGACGCAGCAGTCCATTTAGAAACATGACACGCTCATGCTGACTGTTCCATCAGAAGTCAGTCATTCACCTTATGCAAAGCCTTTTTTTGGATTTTCCGGTCACGCTTCATTTGAACACAGTCATGGTTTATACCCTCCAATTTGAATGGAGGACATTGACAACATAAGTTGACAACGAAGGTCATCCTCTAGCGATTGCTTGAAGTAATGATGGGTCTAAGCAAATGGACGATAATGATGAAATAACAAGACATTGGTTTGAACGTAAAACTAAAGAAAGCGTGTGACTAGTTTGTGGGTAAAATATGTAATCACACCTTGAGGATTTCCCGACGAGAAGCGAATAATATGGATCACCGACGTAGGAAAGAAGCGGAAGGCCATAACACCTCGCAAAAGCACAGCAATGCAAAAATCAAACGCCCGCGAAAACAAAGTGATGAATTAAACAAACAAACAAGGCGTTGTAGAGTCTTCCTCTCCCTCTTTTCCCTCTCTTTGGAGGTCGTCTTTCGGACTTTCTACCTCCAGCCTACTACTAACGTAAAGACTCCAATGGTACAGCGGTGGCGGTGGTGACACCTTCACCCAATGGCGCAGCATTTAACTGGCGCAAAAACTTTAGAAGGCAGGTGACTCCATATGCATCAGTGAAAAATTAGGCTTCGCAGAAGTAATTTCCTTTGTCACTCAACACTTACGCGCACAATGAGCCCAATAGACTCCTCCTCCTCCTCCTCCTCCTCCTCGTCCTCCTCCTTTAGATCCGATCAGGTGGACTGAAGGCAGTAGTGGGTAGAATGACCACTACGACAAGGGAGGCATTGGCATCTTTGGTAGTACCATTATAGGCTACGCAACTTTTGTGCGTCCCTCCACCCCATAGATCAAGATGGACAGCAAAATAGCGGAGGCGTGGGTACCACTACCAAAGCCATAGGCATTAAGCTAAAGTGCCTAAGGTGCCTATGATCCAAAATCAGTCCAAAGTTTAACAATTTGCACGTGTTGGATGAGATTTGGACTCGGAATAGGGCTGCAAAGAAGAGCAGTAACAAGTGACTCACCGTGAAATGATAATCTTATGCCAATTGCCATCACTGAGATAGCCTCGTCCGATTCTTTGGTGCTGAAGTGTTGCACCATGACCCATATCAAAGGAGACAGTTAACTGAGTTCTCACTAGCTCCACAGCGAGAAAATCGCCTCCTCCAGAGTTGAACAACAAAACACCGTCTTCTTGATAAGTCTTCAATGCAAACACCAATTGAAAGGCTCCGTAGATGTTTAGTCGCGGCAGACGCAAAAAGCAGTCTGGCGTCTTCAGAGTTATTGCCGGTTGAACGTCCATAGGAATGACCGCGGAGGACACCTTTAATTGGGGCGTTTCAACGAGATATTCGTGCTCCACAAGCGGATCCACACCATTGAATGAAAAGTGCCGGACTTGACCAATGAACGGCGAGGTGACGGAGGTTGTCTTTTGGCCAGCTTTGATTTCTTGAATACGCATCAGTACATTTCTCGCATCGAGAACTGCAAAGGTAAAGGGAATATTTGTTTTTCTTTCTTTCAAAGACCATGATTTAGCGGGTCATACGAACAACAGAAGAAACTATGGCACAACGAAGGGTGCGTAAGTGCGTCAAAAGAAAAAAAGGAAGGAGGCGAATCGAATTCAAAAAAGATGCTCTTTTTTTAGAAAATGTATAAATAAAGTTAATTTACCCTCCATTTGATGTGCAGCCTCAGTACCACCGAGACAAACGTAAATCGTTGTCTCATTCCCCGCTTGCCATTGAATTCCGCCTTCTGGCAGTCCTAGCAAGGCAAAAAATAAAGGCGCACGCATTCGCATTGTTGGGTTCCAGTTTAGCCATTCTTAAAACCCGCCCTCTCATTGCATTAGGTCTTTTTAAAGAAATGTTATTAAGGCACAAATAAGGATGATCCCTCGTCAGAGGGGAATTCACTGCAAAACGTTGGCAGACACTTCAAGACGCAGAATGCGCGAAGAATGCATTTGAGGTGTTTGGAGAGCTGGCAAGTCTTGACTCTACGTAGAGCCATAAAACATGCCAGTCACAGTAAGTAATGCCAAAAAGGCAGTGTGGAGTGACGAGCTGTCGTCAAGGAAACATCTCTCCACTTGATACCACTTAAACGCAACAATTCGTGCCTCATTCGAAAAATGCGCAATATATCATTGAATTTTCTGGATTTCGCTTTTGATTTTTGGGTTGGAATTCGCTTGAGAGTTGGCATATGAGCGACGAGAATTAAAAAAATCCTTTCTGAGTCACCAGGGATTCAGTTAAGTAGCTTTCCGTCGGCATTGTATTCTGTGACCGCACAATTTCCCACAAAACTGATTTCGAGTGGATCGGAGAGCCTCAAAGTGGGCGCATGAGGGCAGCAGCTGCTTTATGAGCTCCAACTTGTTGAAAATTTTTCCCAAGATATGAGAACGCCTTGCATGGTAAAATTAAATGGGAATGTGCCACCTGAAAGTCCAGATAACCAGTTAAGAAGTCTCATGGTGATGGTGGGTGTGCGTGAACCGAGTCATTTGTTCTCTTTGCATTGCCTCAATACTCATAGCAACGGTGTGAAGGCGAAAGTTGTTGTGCACTGCAAAAGTCATTTGTGCGTGCCATAAATCAAGGCTAAAAGTACAAAAATGCTAACGCCTCTTTAACACCCCATCATTGCAAATGCAACTGGATTTTGTGTTGTAAAAAGTCTCCAAATAGGTTTCACAGCCTTGTCAAGACTTCAACCGTGGATTAGGGGAGGAAGCGGGGGGTGAGGCGGGGGTGGCAGGGGAGGGGGCAGAGCTTATCAGATTTCTTTTGATGCTGATGGATGACATAATTTGCGTGGCATCATTTGACACCGAAATCTTGAACAGGCAGAGGAGACGGAGGAGGAGGAGGAGGATGGAAGCGGCTTTCACAATCGACAGTTGGATACGAGTTGCAGATACGGCTTATCAAAAAAAAATACGGCAAAACGTGTGTTTTGTCAGTAATGAAAGGCGAAATCACAAAACCTGGAAAAGCTTTCTACAAACATTTGCGGGAAGTTTGAATTCACTTGGAGCATGGCAATGGGATTTGCGTTTTATTTGACAAGTAGATGGATTATGGAGGAAGTACTGCCCAACTCTTGAGTTCCGAGGATGAACAATGAATTGCTTTTGATTGGAAGCGTGTTTAAAAGGAGAAGTTTATTTCAAAAACACCAAGAGATATACGCATATCGGTACTGTCGAAGCGCTGAAGGGTCTGGAAGCTTGGTACAATCGTGGAGCACTAAGTGCTCCACTTCAAGGAATAAAATTAAAAATATTGTAGCGCTTTCCATCCCCCCTCCTTTGAGCGTCAACCGCAGCAGCCTTCACGACTCATTCGGTATCCACGACCTTCATCACGCCAGTCATCGAATAGGACAGTTCTACTGGATTGGGACTTTTCGTCGTACTCGAGCTCCTACCGGGAGGAGATGAAATGCCGGAGGAGCACCGGCCATCCGATTGTCGAGGAAGCAATGCGGTAAGTTTTTCTCAGTCCTTATACAAAATTTAACTGATTCATGCCACACTCCCTTGCCTCGGAATACACCTCTCAGCGCCAAATGCATCTTTGATGGACCATTTGGCCAGCTTTAGATCATGGCAGCGCCATCCACAATAGGCGGAAACCCTGGCAACGATTGAAAACTAAAACGAACTCCGGAAGTGGGATGGAGAAGTCGAGATTTTATACCACAAGGTGGGTCACATGAGACAAATCGAGACAAAGAGGAGTTGCCTTTCTCCTTTTCAATGATTTTTAGGGGCTATAAAACAGCCACCACAAATTGACTTCGAACTTACCTTCAGGCGGGTGTAGGGGTGTAGAGTTGCAGGAAACAATTTCTAAGCAATTGTTTTTACTGAACAGATTGAACAGTTAAACAGTGAATTTTGTTATAAAATGGAAATATTTTTTATTAATTGTATTTTGACTAAGGAAATGCTGATCGGAATTGACCTCCTTCTCTCCGGACTGTTGAAAGTCTAGAATTTCAAGTCATGACTCTATGATGCTCAAACAGCGCAAAAATCGCCTGCTTTTTGAGGCAACGGCACCTGCATCTGAACCTACATTCTTCCACTTCCGCCGGGAAGAGAAGTAGATGGAGCTGTTCGGACATGGAAAGCTGCATCCGATCATCACTGCTTCCACTTGCACCATTGAGAAGGCTCAATTTCCGGGCGCTTTGCTGATCGACAAGAGGCCGAAAAACTTCCTTAGACTGATACTCTGAACAGTTGAATAGGGAGAACTTCTTTTTTGAATACGGGGATGATTAAAGCCTCTGCTTAAGAGGACATATAGGATTTAGTAGCTGGAAGTCACACCCTCCGCGCCCTCGCCGAAGTGTCGTCACCATCGCCTAGTAAGCTATCCATATACACCTAGAAATCGGGACATTCGATGCCTTATTTGACCAAGCAAGTGCGTTTCTAGTTGTTACGGTGAGGGTCTCGCTAAAGCCCTCACAATACTTTATTTCACTACCGGTTTCGATTGCGGTTGCTAGAAGGTACCATAATGGCCTGTCCGGCTGGACAGGGTCTATGGGCCATGCCAGCTGTTCCGATCCCTTCTCGTTTGCTGAATACATGCATTTATTCTGCCCCAGTGTTATGCCTCCTTTTGCCTTCCAAGGAGGCCTCGGTACGCTACAGCCCCACCAACCTCCGATGTGTTAAAGCGTCAGATCAACTGCAGCTACAAGAACTACGTTTTTTATGCTGCCAAAGAAACCAATGTTACAAGCTTTTGGTGGTGAACATATGTGTGTGAACTAGGAAAGACTTGAAATGGCCTAGAATAGCCCAAGTCACTCAAAACCGACATC
Source organism: Taenia crassiceps (assembly GCA_023375655.1). Classification (NCBI taxonomy): domain Eukaryota; kingdom Metazoa; phylum Platyhelminthes; class Cestoda; order Cyclophyllidea; family Taeniidae; genus Taenia; species Taenia crassiceps. The sequence continues at coordinate 1,627,441 of JAKROA010000011.1, forward strand.
TTTCGCATTGTCATCCGACGTCGCGGTCAATGCCACGTACAGTGACAGTTTGAAGTGACAGTCAAAGGAAGCCTTTACGCTGAGCTGACTAAAAAACGCCTTGTAGGGTTGCATTTTTTTTGTGTACTCACCTGAGGTGGCAAACAAAACATACAAATGTGCATTTTGTGCAGACAGAGAGAAGTGAGGTTGGGCGATCAACACAAGAGGTGCAACTTACTGTCACAATGAGTGCGCGAATGTGCAATGAAACAAAACAAGGAAAATAAAAGGAAGGAGGAAAAATGAAAGGTGACAGTGCATCTGTCAGAGGCTAGAAAAGAAAAGCCTCACCTTTTTCGAAAATTTTGTCGTCCAGATGCACTCGCAATCGTGAGGCTGTTCGTAGAATGCGTAGAGCATGCCACTCATCGTTGGCCACTTGACCCGGGATGTTCAGGCTCTGAAAGAGGAAGCAGGAGAAGAAGAAGAGGCAATTTCTCCCTCACTTGCAACTGTATCAGCATAAGATGCAAAATTAGCGTTAGAGGTTTGAAAAATGTTCTATTTTATTTGTTTATTATCTTGCTCGGTTGAGGTGTTTGAGGTTTAACTGGACCGTGTTTTCGCCGATACCCCATTGCATGAAGGGGTTCATCGACTCGCCCCCATTGAAGGCTGCAAATCCCTATTTGCAAAAAACTGACATAAAAAACCAAAAACAGAAAGCTGAGAGGATCTGTGAATGATTGTGCTGAGCCTAAAGTCCCTGCTTGGTTCAAAGAGGAAGCTGACATAAAGACCTGGAAGCATCGAAGAGAAGTAGAGCCATTTTTTCAGTTAATTTTTGCCAGAGTGCCTCATCGCACCACTCTCTTTTCCTCCTGTGAGGCAGGCACCGCATTTAGGCTGCTTCTGCTGAGGCTTGCTTGTGGGAAGGCAGAATAGCGTCAAAGACGTCTGGCGCCTCCAAAAAGTGAAACTTCCAGCCGAAGTTACAATTAGTCCCTCAGCTTGGCAATGCTTGAATTAGCCATCAACTATAACAGTCTCATTACAAACCTTTGTGGTTGCATTTTTGAAGCAATAAATGGGGAACAGTAAACGAGTGCTTCCACTTGGCGTGGCTACCTTCACAGTTGAGTGTGAAGGTGTGGAGGCAAAGTGGGAAGGAGATGTCACACCTCTACTAAATCGTCAGTCCACCCAAACATGCATCAGCGTTGTGGAATATGGTGCACTGCCATGGAATGGTTCATAATTGAAGGGAATAGTATAAAAAGGGAGGTCACTGGAGAGAGGAATGCAACATGATCGGGCAACTTCTATGAGACTGACATTTTCTCGATCGTCCAACATCACCACAACAACTAGACGTCCATCCACAAGGTCGATGCGCATTCCATCAGGTTGGATGACATCAAAAAACTGCATCATGGGAGAGAAAGAGCCTTGCGAATAGGCGGATAGGAGAGTGGCATTTCGAGTCTGCGTTTTGAAGGCGAATTGAACTTCCGTCGATTCCAGTCGGTGTGGCAGAGGAAATCGCAATCGAAGCTGATGCTTTTTGTCGAAGACTAGGATCTTTGCGGCTAAATAAAAGGAGAGAAAACTTGTGTACTCACAGTACCGCTGTTGTTACTCTTTAAAACACAAAAAGCCCTCATCATAGCGAGCATTATGAGCTAGCTTTTCAGACTCTGCCACAGTGAATGTGAATGGCGAATGTGTCCACCGAATTCCGCAGGGCAATCCGCCTTTTGCGAGGTTAGGAGAGTCAGGCAGTGTGAGGTGGGGACCTCCGTGCCCTGTGTATCTTGCTAGAGCCAAAAAATCTCACTCCATTCCCCTTGAAAGTAGACATCTGAAGATGTTGTATCCCTGTTTAAAGGAAGCTGCGCCATTTCCTGTCACCCTGATTAACGATGTCTTGAATGCTTTATGACAGTCGTACTGGCCATTAGCAGTTAATGCACAATTGCTTGGGAAGGGGTTTCTGACTTCCAATAAAAGCCCAGTGATTGATGCTTAGAGGGGTTTGAACAACTTCGAGACATTCGGTTCTTGCCCGCCTCAAACAATTTCGTCCCCTTCCAGTGTTTTAGATTTCGCACCCGTTTCTGCCCGAATCATTTGTATTTTTATTGCTATTTGGGGTATTACAGCATAAATTCCACCTGGAAATGGTCTCGGTACGAGGGGAGTGAACAATCAACGCTGCAGATACACTAAAATGCCTGCCAAATAGAGAAATAATTGACCACTTTGTTGGGTCATAGCACTCTGAAGTGGAGGCTGCGTTTACTCTTCCACATTACTCTAAATGTCAGCTTTCAGTGGAGAAGCAGAGGCAATGGCGTTGCAGGGTGGAGAATTGGAGGCTGCGGAGGAGGAGGATGAGGAGGTGGAGAGGCGGGTGGAGCGCGGAGCACTTCATGCCATGTTCCCATAAATATACCAAGGCTCTTTATGAGGGCTTCTCTATTGCCTTTTTAATTATTTAAGGAAACGTCTCAAGCCTCATTATCCCCACAACAAAAAAAGAATAGGCCTCTCACGTAGTCCGTCCTCCTGGCTGCATTAGGCCAAGTTTTAAACAGATTGTGAGGAGACCTTCTCTTGCAAATGCCTCCCGGCTATACATGACCAAATGAGCTTGTTTACATGAAAAGTTGCGGCATAAATGAATCCACAAGGATATTACTGGCTTAGCTATCTGCAAATTACCCTCAAGAAATTGTCAAATGGCATACGTGATGCCGTCGGTTTGTGTATAGAGTCTTTTAAGTGAGAAATTGCAGAAAAAGAAACGAAGCACCTACAACAGGAGTTCGGTCCTTCATGAAGATCACTCGAGGGTGTCAGAAATGGCACCGCAGAGGAGGTCAACTTCGATCCGCCGTAAAAATGAGCAGGGAAAAGCTTTTAGCTAGCAATAGCATGGAGGGCGATCTGTCTCTTTACTCCCAGTGGGGAAAAGCTGGGGACCTTTGAGCTCTTTCGATGTTATCAAGTTGTGTCAGTAAAATTAAGCAACAACTTAAACATCTCAAGTAAGTTCATGCCTTTCCAAAGAAATACGCTCCGTTCTTCTGATCTTGTGCCCATGACATTACAATTTAGACTCGGGACTCATAAACCAGGTGCAAATAGGGCGATTTGCAATCGGATTTAAACAGAGTGACAGGTAAATTTTTAGTCCCCGCCTTGTAATTAGTCATTTACTTCCATCCAGAGTGAACTCACGAATGTGGCAAAGCTCTCCACTGAAGGCTGTGGCCAAACAATTGCATTCGCCATCCACACACACTCCACCGTTGTGGCAGAGACAGGCGTCCGGTAGGGAGCGGCAGCCCACCTGAAGGTGCTGATCCCTCCTCAACGGTCGGTGCCTCAGACGTGAGCGAATTAGTGGCTCAAAGTTGACCACTTCCCCATTCAGTCTCAGTCTAAAAAAAGGACAATGCTAACACGAAATTCTCTCCCTTCTACACAAAGGGAATTGGCTTTTGTTGAGAAGCCCCTATCGGGCAAAAGGCGCGACGCCGTCAGGCATCTTGAACAGGCTCACACCGTGATGCCTTGTCTACTCATTCCAAGGGTTAAAAAGCAAATGTAGAGGTAGCAAAGTGGAACTATAGAATTAGAAAACGGTAGGGCGGATTGACAATGGGAAATGCCAAGAAGTGAATGCATTATTCATGTGTTCTTGGGAAGTATACAAGTATTCAACTATCCAATCGCCATTTGACTTGGAGGGGGGAATTCGTTCAACCTGACGCCTTTTCCCATTCACACTTACAAGGCCAAGGACACCCTTTTGTCAGGGAATTCAACAGTACCTCAAGTTGTATCCCGTCTCCTCTTTCCTAGGGTGTGATTGACAGGCTGGCGTATCTTAGCAAGCAATTACACCCCAGCTTTAGCACAGAGGAGGTTATAGCTAATAAAAGTCCGGTGAAGGGTTTGATGCGAGGAGGTTGTTAAATCATGCAGCTGAAGAAAGTAGTGCTTGGCTATGCTTTGATATTTTATGCTGAAACACGGCTGGATGCTTTGACATCTAAGCCACTCAACAACTGAATGTTACGAGGCTTGTTGCCAAGGCTTTTCATACAAAGAAGAGGGTGTAAATGCAGTCAGGACTCCCCACTCATGTCAGGCTTGTGTTTGAGCCTCTTTGCTGGTGTCCTGCAATGGAGGAGGGATTTGAGTGGCTTCAACAGCCAACAATCCCATGTGGTAGAGGGAGATGCTGGTCCAAAATCCTGAACATCGAGTTCTTCCCTATCTTAAAGGTTTCTGCGTAGATCACTTTAACTGAGGATGAACCGATTTATTTCAGGACTCCGCAAAACTCGCCATTCTATCAGGGTTCCGTTACCAAAGCGTCGTCGTCAGTGAAATTCCACCAGCCACCACCATCCCGGTTCAATAGGAGGGAAAAATGAGTTACTTACCAACTTAAAAGAAATTTCAATTCATTCCAGTGCCTTTTTTTGACGTTTTTCGAAACCGCTTGAAAATGCGACAATTTACGTTCCCAGTGTTAACGCCAGTCGTCATGACGACTGCTTGTAGACATGGAAATTAGAAAATGAAGATCGAGGGTTCAGTAAGCAGGTGAGGAGCACGTCTGGTGATTCATGAACAGCATGCGAGTTGTTGTTATTTTTAAGAAGTTCTAAAAATTACCTTTCTACCAATGGGCAAATTTAAAGTGACCCATCCAAGGTCACTGTCGACGAAAATGCTCGGAACTGCTCGTTTAATCTTAATTTTGATGGCAAAATTCAAAATCGCAACCCATAAAACTGTTGCTTGCGTCCCAACTGGCAGGTCGGCTCCTGCACAAACCTTGGAACGCGGTAGCCCGAACCGCTGGTACTGTGGAGCCGTGCGCCAAGGGACCGACCTCCTGATCTCAAAGTAAAATGCCTCTCCTAGCCCACCTCCCCAAACAGATTGATTTGCGCTTTGAGGATAAGACAAGTGTCTACACACGCCTCCACTTTGATAATCTCCACTGATCTATTCACCGCTTTTGAAACTTCCTTGACAGGTTTATTTATCCGCATAAAATATCAAACCGACGGAGTTTGAAAGTCAAATGGCGTCAGAATAATTAAAAAAGGAGTAAAGCTTTGATGACGAGTACTTTGAGCATGAGTTTTTAACCTGTCAAATGCCAAAGTCCGCACCTGCCGATCTTATTCGAGTGTCAAAGCGCTTGGAGCGTTAAAAAAAAATTGAGAGCATCGTGTTTTTTGGCCTTACAAAGCAGCCTTGGCGCCAGCTTGAACCGAAGCCTGAAGGTGTCATTGGAGTGTCAAAGCCTCTTTTAATTCTCCTTTAAAGTACAGAAATTGCCCTCAGCTTTAACCCATAATTGTTTCTTTTATTTCCGAAACAAAACTGTACTTTGTGAACAGTTCGGTTTGGTGGCCGAGCAGACGCATTGCAGAGTGGATTGGCCAAGAGGTGGAGGCTAGAATGCCCATTCCAATTGGCCTTTTGATCTGGAAAATAACGACAATGCAGTGACAAGGGCTGTTAGCGTGTTTGTATGACAACAAAAAGCATTCTAAAAGGCAACACAACAACGGGGCCAGAAGGTGCCCCTTAAAAGCGCATTTTTGGATGACATTTGGTGCGGTCGCTTCGGTGCCTTCCAGGCCAATCTCCACTTGATTAGAGCGTGCTTTAACCGCCTTGGCAACTGCTTTTTCACTCACGTAGGAAGGGTTGGCAAGTTCAGAAGAAAATAGCAGTGGGTGTCCTTATGGACCTCCTCATTTGCCACGAAAGGGCAGGTGATACCGAACCAGAATAGAAGTGGCCCAATTTAATTCTCAAGACAGATTTCGTCTGTAGTAAAATAAGAGGGGAACACACCGCACGTGGCCACCACTTCTTTCCCTTTTGATCATGGGTAAGTTAGGATGATGATATTATGGCATCACAATACCGACTTGGCGGACCGGCGATGCCTTCACTGATGAAGGTATTGATGAAGCCACCTTATTTTTACATCTAACAGTTTTAAATTAAAGTAAAAAAATCAGCAACGATTTTGGAGGATGGGAAAGTAGGAGAGTTGTGATTCTAGGAATGGATGAACACACAAAACGAAAATACATTTACATATTTATTGCTAGCAGTGAGACCAGGGAGCGCTTAAAGTAAGTACCTTTGTCTACTTAGCCGGTTGTCCTTTAAAAATTGCCATAAACGGCCATAACAATGGGGGAGGGGGAGGGGAAGGGGAGGGAAGGGGTTTGCGAATTGTACAAAGGGCGGTATTAAAGGAGAAAACCACCTCCCTCCATGCGCGCATGTGGAATGCATAAAACTGAGTCAGTGGGTTCATTTATGAGTGAAATGAAAGGTCCGAAGTCGATCCTTTTAGATGCAGTGCATTGCAGAAATGCCGCCATTGGTGAAGCAAAAAAAACACTTTAGAGCTCAATCGTAAACAGACAAAAGGAGCGATTTCGGAGGATGAATTTCTTTTACAAAGAATGGGAGGGCCAGAGAAAAGGTAAAGGATTGACTTTTAAATGGATTTAGAGTTAAGGAAGCTTCCAGAAATCTCGTGCATCCAAAGTCAGTAAGGTAAATTTTACAGAAGATGACGGTCTTGGCAAAGTTACCAAAAGAAGAAGCGGAGTAAGAGATATAGGAAAGGCTTCTTCCAATCAAGCCGTAGGTTGAGTGTTAATAAAAAATTGATGGTACAAATGGAACTAGCCGAATGCTTATCATCAAACCCCTCAAAAGTATAACTTCAACAGAGTATTTTTAATTAACTGACAAAATTGGAAAAGATGTGAAACGCGTGAATGGTGGTTATAGACTTGGTGGTTTATGTACACCTTGCATTCCTCCCAAAGCAAAAAAGTACTTTAAAAACTCATAAAGCTTATCGAAATGAATGAGAAATTGAGAAGCTGGAGGCAAAAAACTTGGTAACATTTTATAAGTGACCTCGCTTAAGTAAAGGAACACAAATGCGATTCACCTACTATTTTAGCAATGTATATTTATTTTGCTACAAAAAAGTAAATTTAAGGTCTTTTATTATTAATAGATCCATGCATTCATTTAAGTGCGTTTGTTCCTGCCAACAGAGCTAACTTGTAGGATCAACCAGTGTGGGGGAAGGAACCAAAACGGCAAATTTTCAATGCATAAATAGCAACCCTTTTGGCTTAAATACAATTTGAGCCACCCGGTAAGGCAGCATAGGAGCTCAAAAACGGGATACCCATTAAAATCATGTCCAAGTAAAGACTCCATTAACAAAACTGACCTACTAGTAAGAATTGTTTTTAAAGAAAACTAAGGTTTACAAAACAAAAGAAGTAATTAAAATTTTAAGTGAAAGTTATCTGTTGTCTAAACTATAAAATTAGGCCAAAATCAATTAATACTTGGGAAGTTATGTTGAATTAATAAACGAACTTTGACCTTAGATGACATTGGCGGGTGTATCTGTAGGTAAACAGTGGGATCTGCGTAACAGATGTGATAATTGGAAAATGCACTTGGAAGTAGAAATAAGGTGCTTTCCAAGGGTGTTAACTAAAGAGCAAGCATTTATAGGATCGGACCGTGAACAGGTAGGACCATAAGTATTTGAAACTGTGGAGGCAAGGCGCGGGGCGATATGAGACAAAGAACTGCATGACGGGATTAATCCCCGAATTTACGAGTCAACTTAGGATGCAATTTGTTTGCAAACGAAACGCGTCACTCCTTTTAATTTTTACAGCCGACATCTCAGCGTGTCTAGGATGCAAATGAAGTAAATATTTTGGCTATAATAGAGAGACCTGTAACAAAATTTATTGCTGATTTGTGTTTTTTTCAACAAACTCGATCTTTTTTGTTGCAATGTATTTGTGTCATTTTTTGAAAGAGTTATGGTTTCTGAACTTCTGCAGAGAGCAAAAAGCTCCTGGCGCAACGTCTACTCTCCTTTACTTATGTTAATTCTCTTCTCACCTTTTACTAGATTTTTTGCCTCTGACAACCTAATGACAGCATGGTTGCCTCACATTCTCCACTTCATACCCAAAAATATAGGCAAAAGGGAACACACACCACTGTGGAACATTTACACACAGAAAAAATGTTTCCACGCAGTTATTTGGCCTCGATGTGACATAGAAATTTTATTTCTACCGTAATCAATCACACATCTGTCCAAAACACGGCTTTGTCCAACATCACCATATTTTTTCCTACCACAAAGATTTACATTCCCCCGGGAAAGATTCGAGTAAAAAGAAAATCAACTTAAATCGTCTCTTTATGTACATCCTCCTTACCTGAGAAGATTAGACGTGAAATATGCTGCGTGAAATCATAAAACGCAAGCGAGTAGCGAACTCTGGCTACCTTTATTCTTCCAAATGAATATTTGAAACATAAAAGCTTGTACATCTTTCCAGCAGGCCACCGAGAAGGTAGCAATAAATAACCCTAGGGGTATTGCTCGCCATGTACTCAGAAAAGTTAGCAAGCTGAAACCTTTTACATGCTGCTTTTAATTTACCGGTCTACAGCTCACGCCCTATTTTAAAAGGTGAGGTGCATTACCACCTCACAAATTGGTTAAAATGCGCTGACCGCTGAGGGGTTGAGTGTAGTCGGGATTCCGACTTTTGGTGGTGGAGAGTTCTTCAATCCCCTTAGCTGCTCCGAGCATGTGGTCCATAAACAGTAAGGGAGTGATTACCTCCCACCTTTCAAACATATTTTGTCGGATTTTGATTAGCGTATTTGAAGAACTCGATAAAGTTAGCGAAACCAAAAGTTTACTAGTTCGGCTCGTTCTTCAAATAAATACAACAGTTAAATGCTAGAATCACAACTGTTACAGCGTTAACTAGCCTTTAAGGTAATTTTCAAGTCTTTTCAACTTTTGAAAGACAAATTTAACTATTTTAATTAATCTGAGACTAGGCTGAGGAGCGTAAAAAGGGATAAGTGGCAGAAGCACCGGACTCGGATCAGGTGTGCACGCCTGAGTGTTTAAAGTCACCAGCTGTGAAATAAAACAAGTACCCAAGTAAACAGTAGACTAAATGAAAGTGACATCTCAATTTCTAAACAATTTTTTTTAAAAAATGGGACTACGACTTCATGAAGCATCCCTCAATTTGAACTTTTACTTCCCAGAATTAAGCATGCATCTGCCAGCAATCAGAGGTGGTGGAAGATTTATTGACCAGGATCCCTTCCAATGCAAGGAATTTAATCACCTCCTCGGTAAAAAAGGTGAGAAAGGAACAAATTTAGTACTGCATACCGATAAATACACCCAGTAAATTGTTTTCTCCTGCCAAGACCATTCCACAGGTGATGAAGACCCCGGCTAAATTCCCCTTCTGCAGTCCAGTTGGTGCCGCCAAGAAGTAGGTTTCTTCCAAAGGGTGTTTTGCTATCGTAGTCTTCAATAGCCGACTCCAGCACACCTGCCACCTCTGCCTCAAAAGCTGGTCGAAATTCGTCCCCATCAATGGCCACAAAGTACTCAAGTGTGGCGTAGCCTGCTGCAATAATCGCCGCTTCGTGACGTCCAGGAATTGTAATTTTTCCAGCACCCACCCGCAGGAGGTTGGTTTTTTTGGCACGAATCTTCAACGATTGCTTTTGAGTTACTAACCACGGACTTCCATCGCGAAGTTCCACGCTCAAGAGAGGGTCAAAAATGTCGCCAAGTCGATGAAACAGGAGGAATAGCAGAGCGTTGTTTGAGTGCGACTTAAAGTCTATTTCAATTTGCTGCCAGTCGTGAATGCGATCTGCATACATCGACAGCTTATTAAACAGTGGTGGAGGCCTCGACTTTGTCAATGGTGAAGGAAGACGAAGAAGAAGGTAAACTCGTCGAAGTGAGACGGAGGAGAAGAAAACCGATCCAGCTGCACATTTGGTTAAACGGCCACCAGTAATTTCAAAGCCGTGGAGAGAGTTCTCAGCAAATTGGAGAATGTTGAGGTTTGTGTCATCGACTTGCAGAACGGCCTGTCAAGTAACACACTTTTGAGCAAGCGGACCCTCCCTGACAAGAAGCAGTAATTAAGGTGCATTGTTGTTATCGTGGTCACTAATACATTATAAAAAGGGAATGAGCATTGGGCTTGGAAGTGGAAGTAAATTCTTCGCCCATGCCGAGCACTTGACCACTTTGAGGTAGGAAAAGAATTTGACAGGGCTCTGGCTGACTTGTTAGCATGAAGCAAGGTTTGGGCAAAAGCACGGTAGAGGAAAAATAGGCTTTTCCACTCCTTCCTTCCTGTTTCATGCTAGACTGGAGGACATGCCAACAGTTTGTAAGGACGGCGCTAAGAATTTAACCCTGCATTAAGTTGTACAAGTTTAGTGTACAACACAAGTAATATCGCCAAATCCATCTTGTGAAGAAAGTCTTTGAGGTGAGAAAAAAACTAGTTGCTTAAAGGTCCGTGGGAACTCAAGCACTCAGCTCCTTCTGTATCCTCTCTAAATACCTCCAACCAATCATAAGACTGAAGGAGTCCCAATGCCCAGGACTCATAAACCAGAAGAATCAAAGCAAAATGTTGCAAAATAAAAAAAGCATTTAATTCAAAGTATGCGTCTTGACGTTCCAACCGTGAGGACTCCTGGATAAAAAGGACCAGGGAGTTGAGGAGCAAAAAACGCGGGAAATAGTTGGATGGGTGAACTCACTCGTCTGATCTGACCTCTGAATGCCTCCGAATTGATGGATCTCGTGGGCAGGGATCCGAGAACCACGTTTTGAATTTCGAGGAAACCTGGTCGAATTTTATCAAAACTGAGAGATTGAAAAAAGACCGTGTTCTCATCCACACCGACGCGGATCTACAAAGCAGTAAGTAGGGGCAGGCGGATGGTTGCAGACCTTCAAGCGTACCCATGAGTCAAGCAAATCTCATGGTATTTCAGCTAAAAAAGGTAGCTATGACAAGAAAGCTGACTCAAAAGTTACTTCTACGGTCACATTATTGTTCGTTTAACTGGGTAAGGCGTCGCTTAGGACTGCACTATTGTTCCCTTGCCGAGCGGCCTAGCTCCTGGACCTGCAAGCAATCTCTGGAGCATCTTGTCCGCTTAAACATATTGTTTTCAGGGCCACTATCTTGATTCCATCTGTGACTGAAAGTGGCAGGAGAAAGGCCTAGGCTGTAACAACCCCTGACGGAAGGGCTGAAGTGGCAACGACACAGACCAGAGGAAGTTCAAAGGCGGTGTCTTAAGTGACCGCACAACCAAACCTAATAGTCGAACAAACCATCAAAGCATTACATGGCCATTTTGATTATGCTTTCCTATGCATTTATGTCTTGCATGGTCGAAGCAGTTATCCTCACTTGGAGGTGTCAACCTTGATGCTCATCTTTCAAAAGTAAATTCTAGGCCTGAACTGCTTATAGCCGGTTCTTTAAAAATTCTTGATGCAAGATGGAATGATCCATTGGCACAGATGCAGACACAAAGTTGATGCCTCATTCCTCAACAGCCCAAAACAGGTTTCACCAGCGCACACAGGCAGTTGTCAGTGGTAAAAATTTAGATCTATGGAGGCTATCGGGCAATTCTAATCCTCAGCCATTAAACATGCACATTACTTCACACAACAACACCGATATCAACTGGTTCCTTAGGCGTATAAATGAAAGGTGGTGATAAAAGCAGCACTTCACTATGCCTAGATGTCTCCTGGCAAGTGACTTAATCCCAAACAATCAAAAGGACTGTCACCTCGCTAGCCACCAAATGCCCATCAAACAGACTTGTTCTACCGTTTTGCCTGGATAATAACTCCATAGACACTTTTAATGCAAAAGAAGATAATCATAAGCTTGAAATTGCCTTGCATAAACTACACGAGGAGTCGCATCAGGAATGTATAGTGGGAAAAGGAGCTTTGGGAACGAATCGCCTGCCTTTATGGCATAACCATTTATATTGGCGGTGATTGGCCATAAAAGCCCACAAAAAGTGGGAGAGGCACGATGTGACCGTCTAGAGCGAGCAGCTGTTCTCGTCTACAAATTCATTACCAACACTGCGCAGCCCTCCACGGTCCATTTCAAAGGCGGGCAAATAATCAACCCACGACCTGTACTACGCAAAATAATCAAAAAAATGTTCTTCGGCAAACATCCACAACTTGTACAGCTGGTAATAAAGTAGTTTGCAGGTTGGAGTCTCACGCATTTTCTTCTAATTCAGGGGCATGAAGATATGCTTCCTTCAGAGCTATGCAAATGGCCTATGACGGTGTGGGGGTGTTGAAATGCCTCGTGCTGGCTCCACCAGCGTTTGTGGGAACGTGTTCACTGCATGCTATTGTTTATATTTGTGTACTACAGAGCCCAAAGGTATGCCATGGCATCAAAGGGGCAGCATTTTTTGTGCCTTTTTAACCGCACTTGAGCTTGTCTGCTTCGTGGATCGAGTTTGACGGGCAGAGACGGATAGCTGGCATTCGCAAAATCCAAAGCCCTCACAAGTAAAATGCATTATGTCCAGGCAAAGAAGACTTCCCATCCTTGGAAATTACTTACACCTTCGTCGATTAAAGCTGTACGAATTGGTTTGCACCCATATTAACTGGAATGAACAGGTTGTGGAGGATGTAAGCCTCAGTTTCCTCCCACCTCTCTTCAGCTTGCCGTTTGGTTTAATTGTGATAGAAAGTGGTCACCATCATCACCTTCGCAATCCGAGGACCCGAATGAATTTGGTTTTACTCCAATGCTAAATTAAAAGGTTGGCTATTGCTTCCGAGGACTCGATCAGGCCAAAAGGACAATAAACTTTATGGACCCATCCCCATGGAGAGCGTTAAAGCCACTTTCTGGCATCCATTAGAACAGTGGAGTAGGAGCCATAAAAGTGGAGTACGTAAGCCATCTTCCCAACCACCAACTGTTAACCAGCCATAAGGAAGGCATGATTAACAGTTCAGTAGTACAGACATGCTGGCACGTGGAGAGAAACGGTCCAAAATCATATAACTGAGCAGGAATAATAAAAAAAAGCATCTTCATTCCTATTATTTTTTTTATATTACATTACTTTCTTTGGCATACTTTTTTCCCACATTTTTTCCACAATTATTTGCCTAAATTATGTTGACTTCAGTGCCATCATTCAGAAGACAATGAAGGACCTTTCGGTAGGAGAGGAGAGGGAAGGGAAGGGAAGGGGAGGGGAAAGAGAGGGGGAGAAGGGAGGACCCCTACAAGTTAGCACATCAAGCGGTGGTGTGCCTCCAAGAGGCCTAAGATGCCTTTATCTCCCTACAGTGAATGTAGTAAAGCAATTATGCAAAAAATCTTTTTCTCCACAGAACCTAAGTAGAGCCACCTCTCTTTTTTTCATCTTCTCCAACTTAAGCCTTAATGCGTTCATTAAAATGTTGGAACAAATGTTGATGGATATCAAAACAACCTTCAGCCTCTCCAAACTAAAAACTGCACAAATGAAGCTACAACGCAGCTTCGTTAGCCTATGCCGAATGGATGGGGAAAGAAGGTGGCTGGACACATTCACTGGGCTATTTTGTGCCTCCAAAAAGCCTTCTTGAATAGATTTGAACGAAGAGCCAGTATGCACAGAGTTATGGATTGAAAAAGTTGGTCAGCGAATTGGTTGGAACAACCGATTTCGGGCATTCTCTTCAGTAGGTAATAAATCGCTCACATTAATTAACCATTGGGTCTAATGCGGGATGTCAAACTATAATGTACTGCCTACCGTTGGTTGAAAAAAAATAATATGCATGGAAAATGGTGAGTGAGTGCTCGACATTTTAGTCAGGTAATCAGTGAGATCACTGACTCTTGCTGCAGCCAAAGTCTACCTCTATAGATCCCTGGTAAAGTATGCGGAGTGAGAAGTGCCTGGAGGGTTTCAAATGACCGCTTCAATTCGCCCTCAGTGAAACAAAAACAACGGGGATTAATAGCTGCGAGAATTTGCCCACAACGCCCTCGTCAAACGTGTCTGAGATTTGGTGGACTGTCTGAGGGTATTAAAATAGCCATCTTTTAAGTAAACATGGGTTCGTTCAAACAGGGGCGTGTATACATGCACCGCATTTGGCAGCAACGCAGCTTCGAGAGGGGGAATTGAAAGGGCAACTAAATTTAGGCACTTGTATAAATAGAGAAGGGACCGAGTACACAGACTGGCCTAATGGGGCAGAGCTAAAACAGTTGTGGATTATTTGTGGTAGAAAGTTTCACCTCAGGCAAGAAGTTGCAATGCAAGGCAACCAACAAATAAGGGCACCAACAAACCTGATCCGGACTGCGCTCCAACAGGAGGTCGTGAAATTGGCCATCGTCCAGTCGCGACTCCAATCCAGCAAAGGCATGGAGAGTCTCGTGCACAAATAAGTGACCTGCTCGTGCCGACTGGAACCACTTGAAGGCGGTGAGAGCGGCTGAGGCGGTGGGTGAGACAGCCTCAGCTGGCTGATCAGAGGGAACTTCCGCGGGAAGACGAAATCGTAGATGCAGTAGACCCGATTTCAATGAGAGTTCATAATAAGATTCGTTGCAACCTTTCAACACAATGCCAAAATGGTAAGGCTAAGGCGTGACAGGTCTGCAAATTGCAATCAGTAAGTGGAAACATGAAAGACGTCCGAGTTTACGGATATGGGTTAGCATGGGAACCAATAAAGACTCCGAGACTGGCGTCGGTATTCCTCACCATGAGGCCTCCTTACCCACAACACCAAGTGCTGAGTGATACACACTCTTCTGCGGGGTCGTACAGGAAATAGATCATCCAAGGAGTCTCACGACACTGGAAAGTTTCTAACCGTCTGACGGTGAGACTGTGTCCTACCTTTGAGCAAGTCAAGAGATGAACAGCCAGAACTTTTGAGTTGCTGTAAATGCAGCGAAGCCTGGATGCATTACTTCACCATAGAATCAAAGGAAGCAGCCGACGCAATGGCTCTCGGTTCCTCTCAGCACCCGCCAATAGAAGAAATTGATGGGAAAATGGAAAAGCACCATATTTCGAAACTAAAGAATCAGTCAAAGTAGACGGCCTGAAGGATTTACAGTGGCCTAGTGCGAAGGGAAGCACGCCACGTAGGCACCGCACATTTACCACACAACTGTGCTTTCTGAAGATCTTCTTGGAAAAAAGGAAATTAGTGCACAAAGCGGTTATAGCATCGAACATCTGTCAGCACTTGTCACTCCCTGTAAAGCAAGCGCTTTTTATAACAATTTCTCTGACAGAGGAAAGGCTGCTGAAAAAAAGAACTTGTTTCCATCAAAGGTGGTCATCCGAAGGCCCTGTACGCAAAGTATCCACTGCAGTATGCTTGAATAAATGGAACAATGTTTTGTTCAAAACACGTTCAAAACTTATAATTTGATGTTGCATTTAATGCTTCCTTCCAGTGTTCGTGTGTTGACTCACATTCATTCCTGCTTTGTGGAAGACATCCAGCAAAAAGAAGAATGTCAATGGATTTCGGAGGATGATGGAGTCAACTCGGAGAATTGGTAGAACCACCTGGTTGACCCCATGTAGCCCTTCAGCGCTCGAGCGCTCCCACCGACGGCTCCGCTTTCAACATCGAATACCTTCCACACGTTCCCAGGACACCGCTTTTCCCACTTCATGGATATCTCGGGGCCTAACTCCATGTACAACGTACCGTTTCAAGTTCAGTCGCTCCAGACCATTGTAGATGGTATAAATTCCAAGTTATTTAAGAGAGACTCCAAGAGTATTCGAAATTTGCCCTCTTACGGAGCGTAGCATGGAAATTAAACGACACAGCTTATAATAGTACAATTTTTAAAGTCTCACTCCGCTATTCTTCCAAATTTTTTTAGAAAAATTTTGCGCAAATTTGTAAAAAATTGTTACAAACTACCAAGATCGAGAGGTAAGCGAGCCTCGAATGGGGGTTCCTGGCTAGAGAGAAGGAGGTTTGCCTCCACTGTTATCGCTAGGGCCAATTTACAGCAAATCGCATTCTTTAAAACCGGCCAGCAAAAAATTTGCATGAGCACTAATCAGCAAAACAGCGAAAATGATGATTTATTAGGCCTTTATCCGAGCCAATGGAAAATGGGACAAACAGAACCTTAGAGTTCAAGGTCACTGCACCCCCTTGCACTGTGGACGCAATGACAGTAGGAAAAGGAGTGGTAAAAGCTGGAGAAGACAAAATACACAATAAAATTCATACAGATAACTCCATATAGCACACAATGTCCCCTTTGTTCCCGAAATCTCGAACTTACTGGAATGAATTGTGCCAACATTCACAGGTGGGTAGCCTTTGCGCCACATTTTGCTTTTTTATTATGCCTCACAAGACGGTAAACCAAGGTAAGCAATTTAGTAGTTAAAATTTTTGTAAGTGAGGATAATTTATAAAGGAAGGAGAAGAAGTGCCGAGATTTGGGATTTGTTTTCGATGCTGGATGATGGAAACGCCTCCTTCCCTCCTCCGCCTCCCAAGCCGTGCCGTCACCCCATCTATCCCAGCATAATTTATTCAACTTCGTAAAAGAATTTGCCCAATTTGTTGCCAGTATTTTGAATTTGGCTTTAGCACCACCAATCAGTGACTCATTGGGTCTTGAGGAGGAGAAGGGAAAAACAAAGCCCGAATTGCATCGTCGCATCAACAACTTCGCCTCCCCCACTGGTAATTGGACACAAACGATCATTTTAGTGGCAAGAGATGAGTGTGGCATGTAAAATTGGCATGCAAAGTGGGCAATGCTCGCTGTTACCGGTAAAAAATAGCGGAGCATTGGCCTGACTTGTCCTGAATTGGAGGGCGATCTGTTCGTTGGCACTGAACAAGGGTCCGTTGGAAAAGTGGTTTTCAATCCAACTGTCCCCCTCGAAGTGGAGACAATTCTGCCCTAAAACAACGTTTAACACATGGGCAACTTTAAAATGACGCCACTGCCAAACAGGCTCTGCTAATTGTCAAATGTCAAGTGCTGTCGTCACAACGCGGAGGGCTGCTTTTGTGGAGGTGGTGTCAGATTCTACTTTTAAACAGGGCAAAAGAAGGTCACCGAATGAGAGGATCACCTGGTGCTATAGCAAGTAAAAAACTAAATTAAATCTAATTTATTGCTTTGGTTTTTTTATAAACTGTCAATCAAATGTGTCAGTGCTTTGAATTGGGATTAATCCAACCGCCTTCTGTTTGAGAAGAAGAAAAGCAAATTGGAGTGGACCTTTTTTGTCGACATAAAGGAGCTAAAGTTGAAGGTCCAGAGAGAGAAGAAAGACAACAACTTGCAGATTTCCAGCCAGCTTCAATGCTGCAGTGTCTAAGGCTATGCCTACTCGATATGCTCGATGAAAAAGTGAAGGAATTTTGTCATTAAAGTCATGCACAAGTATACCAAAAATGCCTAAATTTAAGACACAAAATGACCGACATGAAGGCAAAAAAAACAAACAAACAAACAAATACCTTTAGGTAACAAATTTGCCTTAAATGCGCGCAAGTAAACTTACCGACGTTTGTGCGCATCCTCGCACTCCCCGTGAGCATAATCCAAACACAGCAAGTAAACAATAATTTAGCATGTCTAAGCATTACGAGAGCATCAGTCCTGTAGTCTGGTCATATTAATTGCATTTCGAAGCTTCACTTTGCTGTGGCAGTTGCATGTGAAAAATTTTTGTGGCATTAATGAAGTCCTTTGCATTTGTGCGCCCATGCTAAACCGGTCCGCGGTTTTGATTGGCTACTCCGCCTGTGTGTGACTGGGTTCCAAGTTAATTGGCAAGGACAATTCTGCCGCTGTATTAGTTGACCAAAGGCAAATTATTAGGTAGTTTTCGCTCCCATCCTCCCTCCTCTTCCCTCCTTCCCCTCCCCTCCCCCCAACTCGGTGGAGCATTGTGATTCTTGGGTGGTTAAAAGTGGATGGAGTGGCAGTGCTCCAAAACCCCGTGTGCTCCAAGTCGACTTAGTTGAAATGGACGCTTGGCTTGCATTTTTTGCGAAGCACTGGGAGGGATTAAGTCCTCTCTTGTGGATTTTAAAAGTCTCAATTCCTTCTCTTGATTTGGGCACTTATCAAAGTCTCACTTAGCTATCAGAGGAGAAGATGTGTTAAAAGGTGAGCTGTCTGGACGAGCCTTTCCTCCTCTCATAAATCTAATAAGAGATATTTTAAACACAGTTTAAAAGCTTGTATAGTGGCCTGAGACTCCGCTGAAGACGGAAGATGCATTAGCAAAGCCCAGAAGAGCTGGTAGAGCTACTGGTACGGCCAAAAGCGGATTTCCAAGTGTCCACAAAAACCAAATAGTCAAATAATCCCTTTTTTACAACAGTTTAGAGTTATTTAAGCAGAAGATTAGTAGAATCATTGAGAAGGTCTCCTTATTGTAAGCAAAAGTACCTCTGTCCCGAAGGGATTTTCCAAAAGGCGTTGCCCCGCAGCATCTTCGCATTACCACGAAAACGTAATTGACTGCGAAAATTCGCAGCACAAAACCACACTACAAAAATGTTAAAGTGTGCTTCGCCATTCGCACCTCTTAATCTTCCATAAAATGGGGGCAGTGGCTGCCTTGGAGAGCGGACGCAGTGCTTTCACTGGTCCTAAAGTGGATAGCTGTTTTTAATTTAGCAAATCGGACCAAATGGAGGTTAATTTATGGGTTCCAAAAGGTTCGCAACCCAAATTAATTGATGGACTAATGGGTGTTCTGCGAGATAAACCCACGAATGCCGAGAAACCGATCCCAAATTTGTCCCAAACGCGAATGCAGCGCCTTTCACAGTGGACACTCTTGTCACAAAGGCACTGCGGGAAAAAGCGTGAAACTTTGACACTCGTCCAAAGCGACTTCCCACCGTTCGTCTAGTGTCATGAATAGCTAGTTTTTTTTCAAAAATTCTTTTCTTTTAAAAATATGCACTGCTGTATATAGCGCCCGAGACTTTGCTGAAGTCAAAAGAACGTCCAGCCTGGCGGAGGTACAATGTCGAGCCTCCAGGTGGTGAGTTGAAAAGATTGCAGGCGAAAATCAGACAAAAGACGTATTACAAGATGAGATTTCGACTAGTCGAGCATGTTTGAAGAAAATGCACGCAACTCTGTGGGAACAGCTACTTCCGCTTTTTTTTGGTGACCGAACATGCATTACTCTCCTCTATTTTGGCATGAAATGTGAAATGGGTTTGATGCATGCAAACCTGGAAGGCAACACTTTAATTTTCCTTGTTTGCTCCAACCACTGAGGATTGGGCGACAACTGTTGTCAAGATGGTCTCGAGGCTCCGCCTCTGAACGCCTCAGTCGCGGTTAGAGTCTGCTGAAGGCGTCTCCACTTGACCATTTACCGGATCGTTAGGTCGAAACTGCTTAGAGCAGGTCGGGACGCTTCTCTAAACCCGGTAGCTGGGCAATCCTTACCTTTTAAGGGGAGCAGTTTCGGCCTCGCGTGATTTACGGCAAGAAATGCCTAAAACATACACTGAATTCGGGTGGTGCGATACGTAATTAAAACTTATTTGCTTCAAGTATTCGGGCCAAAGCTGGACGCTAGATGGTAATGGTTGCTAAGGCACACACATACAAACATATAAACATTAAAAGCTGTGGCTTTTAAGGACCTAAAACCTCCACTCCTCAGCACAATAGAACCATATTGAGCGGTCCATACCAACAGGATAGCATCCATTCAAGTGTGGAGCCTTAGGAGGCGACGATGTGGACAGTAGGACTTCTAAAAGCCACAAATATTTAAACTTTAAAACATCACTGTCATCATCATTATAATTACTCGTGTCGCACGGATTTTCTTGTCATCCCTTCCATTCCCCTACTGTCTGGTCTTTCGGGAGTAAAGTAGTGGATACCCTGGAAACGTGTAGTGTGTAATGGAAATGAAAATAAAAAAATATTTTAAGTGCTAATGACAGTTGGTGCTTCACTGTCCTCCTTTACTTAAACTAGTCTACACAATTTGGCTTTTGGTGATAAATTCCACTACAAATTTCTCAAAAACTCGGCTACCGTGTCACCTTCAAGGCCAGCACGACTAAGCTGGTCAAAGCTGTCAAGCTCAAGTCACAGCCTTTAAGCGAAGCTTGCCTAACGCCACTCTCAAATGACAAGTCGCATTGAGCTACTTGCAACCCTTACAGCATGACACACAAACAGGGTCCACAGGATGGTACTTTTCTCAGCACAAAAGCTGTGCTTTATTTTATCAAGGAGAAGTTGCCTGCCTTACAAAAAGGGAAATATTTACTGCATGAACATTCAGTCTGCATTTCGAAGTGTTTATATTGGCTAAATGTTGATGACAGCGGAAACTGATTTTACTGCGGAAGCTAGCAACTACCGGATATCATTTGAAGTTGGCCACGCCCATACTGGTGCCCGTAAAGTTTTCAGTCATCTTATTTTTAGGCTACAATTGCAAGCCCTCATTTTACCTGGCAATTCCCACTAACACTTATTTTTTTTCCTAAAAGGAGGCAATTCACTTGCTGATTGGTTGTCAGGTGTTGAGCCGCGGGGCGGAAGTCAGGGGCGGGGGGGAGGAGGGGAGAGAGCGAGGGGGCGGAGCGATGCGATGTGTCGAAATAATAATGTCAATCATGATTAAATAGCTTAGGCAAATTATCGCGAAGCCATCACTAAATTGTTATACAAAAGTTGTAATATTATTATTTTTTTTTTGAAAAAATCTGTACGAAATAAAATTTAACTTTAAGGGATTGTGCAATAGGAAAGGCTCCCACGTGCCATGTTTGGCTCTAGCATCCTCGGGGAGTTATTCGCCTAAGCTGTCAAAGTCACCGAAAACAACTGTTGCCTAATTTGGCTTTTTATGTGCACTGGGGAGCCGCAGGCCTGATTCGTTAACACTAAGGAACAATTGGTGACCCTTTGGGGTTCGGATGGGCAAATTCAACGTTGAATGAGTATGGTGTGTTTCAACCTGTCGGTAGGAAGCTGCTCGGCCTCCGAATAGTGTATGCATCCGACTCTCGGAGTGGCTGTTCTGTTACTGCCAAAAAATTTGCAGTGAGCGTCGGAGGAGTTAGCGGTTGAGATCAACTGCCAATCATTCACAAAGAATTGTTACACGTCGTGACTAATAGGGAGCCACGCCTCAATAAAGCCATCTTTTTGCACAGCCTACAAAATATCTTTTATCATTTAACAAAGCCAATGTTGAACTCTCAGGAAAGGGAAGCAAAAGAGACCAACCTTTTATTGGCGGGATTAACCCGTTCCCCGAGCCGAGGAGCCAACGATTGTCCCTTTTTCCTTCATTTGATCTGTCACATCGCAATAGAACCAGTAGTTATCCACGGTGATGAGGTAAAACTCTACTTTGTCTACTCCTAAGAGTTGAATATTTAAATTTAGTTGGAAGATACGACCGACTGTAAAAACGTGCTTCCAGATGACATGAGATGAACGGCGATTCGTGGTTAGGCATTTCCTCCTCCAGGAAGCTGTCGTCTAGGCTTGTGGGGCGGCGATCCACCAAATTCTTTTGTCTAAACTCATGTTACATGAGTTTTGTGGGGAAGATTTTGAGGTCGATGTCAAAGGTATCAAAAAAATATCGACAACTCAAGGAATTAAGCGATAATTGACGTATAAACTGTTGAAGTCCTTTAACATATCCCCATCGGCGCCTCAGTGAATAAATAAATTCCAATCAAGAAACTGTAAATTTCCCCGTAGCCTTAGAAAGGCAGCGCTTGGCTACGTATCAAATGCAAAGGAATGGTCGCGCCTAGGTCGGTGACTTGAGGGTTGCATCGTTGTACCTCAGGCTCGCTCGGTATGTCATTTGACAAACTGCAAAGAAGTCTCAATGCTCTGCATGTGTGACAGTAATAGATGAACTTGATTCTGGCGCATAATTGCCTCAATTTTCTGTAACTAACGGAGCAATGAAACGCGCCGAGTGCCCCAGTTCGAGCAGTGCTGCTGGTTGTGAACCATCTGTTCACAGTACTCGTACAAGGACATCAATTGGGTGAACACACAACACCTCCTCCGCCTCTTCATGGACTGGATGGAGCCCGACAGTATGAAAGAGAGAACAAAAGCGGAAATGGGAAGAGCCGGAAAAACTCCTGTCCTTTATTAGGTGACCGGATTTTTGTGCGAGCCAGCAGCAGCAACAGGTTAACAGCATCGAATGCATTGCGACGGCCTAGACGGGAAGAAGGAGGAATGGGCTTGTGCAATGTTGGAATTGTTTGCTTAACCCTCAATTTCACTAACAGACCTCTTAAGCCTTTCAATTTGCGTCCTTGACCTCTTGACAGCGCTAGTAGCTTCCTCCTTGCAAAATCCATCTAATTCAAGCATTTTAAAGGGGATTGGCCAACCCCTCATCACATTGTTTTACTGGAGAATACTCATGAAATTAAAATTTACACCTTTTTTGTTAAAAATACCGGCTCTCTCGCTGTTACTGGCAACGAAATCGCCTTCCTAACTGCTACTGTGTTGGAAGTCCATCGCCACGGCATGACTTGCACAATAGGCTTGTAAACCCAAAAGTCCTGGTTGTTCCACCCAAACACCCTGCACCGCCCCCTTTCAATTAGATTAAAGCCAGTAAAAGGACAAAGTTTTACAAAACTCTTTGCTGTTGATTGATTTTATCGCCATTGTTTCGTTGGTGGGGCCTAGGAGCCATTTTGACGGAAGCCAAAATGATCAGTCACCCCTCTCCTCCCTCATCCCCATTGGAGCACAATTTGTGATAATTTTTTTTTGCTTTTTTGATGTTTGAAGGACAAAAAAGGCCGCAGTTGTGAGGGTTGAACAATGCCCTTGCATGAGTTAACCACGCAACAGCATTTCGCCCATCAAAGGCTCTAGGCTTGTCAAAACCTGTTTGGCAGGTGGTAGAGCTTGCCTCTCTACTTAGCCCACAGCCCATTATAATCAGGCTTGAACTGCTAAAACTTCAAACAAAGTGAAAATAATGTGGTTCTGTGTCCGCACGCATTCTATTTAAAGATGCACTTTTCAGTTAAAAATAAGTTGTTTTTTTTAGTTGAATTTCTAAGCATCTTATGCGGTGTGGGAGTGAAACCCTATCCCCTGTCAATTCATCGCCTCCTGGGTGGCCCATTATTCTTGCTTAGGGAGTTGGGTAGCTGGACCTCTACAAATTCGTCCTCTATTCGGCACTTTGGCGTTTCCGTGTTGGTGAAATGAGCAAATAGTTTGATTAGCCCTCCGATTTGGGTGACCTGACTTTCGAGTGGGGTTCGAGGTCTGCCAAGGCCTTCTTCACTGTAACAAGCCGCATTCCCCAAGAGTATTATGTCTCCTTTTGTCTTTAGGGATGCTTAAGGGTGCAAGAAAGGTATTTTTATGTCCCTCCGACTTCTTTGATGCGCCTCCAATACACCTCAATAGCAATAACAAGGCCAGGATTATGCTCAACTCTTGATTATCATCCGGAGGATATATTGTTTTAAAACCCTAAATCATGAGGAGCGACTCGCAGGGGACTGAGCATCGCCATTCTCGCCCGAACTCATAAAATTGTGCAATTATTTATGAACTTTCCATTCGGCTTTACCCGAAAGTGCACGTTACCTCACATCTCGGTTGGGCAATTTTTTGCCTTGGAGCTCTCGACTTTGTTCTACCTGTGAATATTTTAAAAAGGCGCACATTTGTGGAGGCGGATGGGAATGCGCTTGCCATGTTGCATGTTTTGCAATGAAATGAGAGAGTGGTGAATGAGATTTTAGCCTTGGAATTAGCCTACCGAGGGCAAGATCTGCACAGAAGGTTATTTTTAAAGGCACGCTGTCAACTACAGTGAGTTATTGAAAAGTGAAACAATGAGTTTAGTATTCGTGTGTCTCAGGGCCAAGCCAGTGACCCTCAGCCCTTATGCACGTCGGCAATGCATATTCTGCCCGTGCATTAGGTCCTCTCGCGCCTTTATGGAAGGCTTGGGGGCTATTTTACCACCAGTGGAAGGTGACGACTGCTACCAGACCGCTGCCTTCGAGAGCCACTCCGATGGCCTGCAACCTAGGAATGCTAATAATAGATAGAAAGAGAGCCGTCTACGAAACTTGCGTCAAAATGTCAAGTAATCGGTTATACAATGCCCAACCTAACTCTCTGATAGGTGGATGGAACTTGGGCCAGGCGGCACTGCATTGGGACCATAGTGGCACGGAGAAATGGATGAAAGTCATTGCCGGCACCAAGCTATTTTAAGCCCCTCTCTTCATTAAATGACTCGGCTTTTGGGCTGTCAACAGTAATGCTCCTCCTTCTTCCACTGCAGTCCCCTGGAGTGGCAGTCTCCGCATCCAGTGAAAGTACTAAGAGGAATCAGTTAGGCTGCAATTCAAATATCGTCCCCGTTGTATGCAGGTTCGATAACTGACTCAGATGGTTTGTGAGCTTTCAACTTCCAGACCCAAAAGACACAGGAGGCTCACTAGGGGAAGCGAAGTGGATGATGCTTGGGCTACGTACTAGATTATCCATTTGTTCAGCCTTTATTGGTATTCGGAGCACCTAAGTCTGGACTTTAGCACTTTCGCTGGATAAAATTTGCCACCGGGCCATTCAGTAGCCTTGGAGCCCTTCCATTTTTCTGTGACCCAGCATAATGACCCCTTCTCCCTTCAGGGAAGACTGAAAACACTGCACGTGGATACTAATTACTTCCCAGAACCGAATGAAGCCATTGCAATTTAGCCAGTGGCTCTAATCATTTATCAACCACGCCTGAGGTATGCCTTGCCATCATCCCACAATACCAACACTGCACAAGTCATCTGTTTACGAAAAAAATTATTAAAAATGGTTGACTTTAAAACACAGCGCATGACAAATCACTGGAGGGAGGGCGAGAGATCTACGGAGGGCAATCTTCGGAGTGATGCACTCTTCAAGTAAGCAGGCAGAATTGGTTTTGAATTCCTGGTGCAGAGTTCGAGCATAGGCGCATTTGTCCACGGACATCCCTTAAAGCAAAACAGGCAGGCATTTGACCTTCCGCCACCTTATCTGCAAAATTGTAATCATCACGATTTATCCGGTTTCACCTTGAACAGTCAGTAAATAACCCGAGGCCAAAATGCAAAATTACAGTAGTTACAACATCAGAAATGAAGATCTCATTTGACCTCACTTTCACCCACTTCTAAAAAGCCGAATTTGGACCTTCGATTAAATTAATTTTGTCTAGAAAATTGGGATTAAATTACAGTGACGCGGAGAGAAATTTTCTGGGTAGAAGTACCCTCCTAAAGGATACTTCTTAATGTTGTAAGATTGAATACGCGGACCCTACAGCCGCTGCAGACCTTGGTCACCATAATAGCGTCATAGCAACCATCAACCATCATCAGCTCTCATGTGCGCTTGCAGCGAGGCCCTGCGCCCACTCCTACGCCCTATAATGGCCCAAGAGTTAGACTCGGGGCGTTACGATGCCTCGTAAGAAATTTATCACCATGGTCATTAATGCCCCTTAGCTAAGGGGAGGGGGGCAAGTAGCTTATCGAGAAACATTGTAAAATGCACTCAAAATAATTGAAAAACAAAGAGCAGATTCCACTGGAAAATATTAAGGATTTTTGGTAGATCTGATACTGGAGGCCTTCCAGTGACCATTATTTTCAGGATTCATTCTAACAGAGTGAACAGTAAAGCTTGGTTGTTTGTGACCTCTGCTTTGTTTAAAGTTTTGGCAGATCAAGGACAATAAACAGGAACCGCATCAATTTCCCCCACCCAAGTGCGGTTGCAGACGTTGAAAATGCCAGTTTCACAGTGACATTAATCGAGTAACAGTCTTCCAGAAAAAACATTTAAAAATTGTTGAGTAATGCGGGACTGGGCAAACTGACTCCATTCATGTTGACTTGGAGGAAATGTCACATTAATCATGACAAAATCCACTCTAGCCTAGTTTACATTGGCTAAACAACTGACTGCTTCTACACTGAAAAACAAACTGAGCAAAAACTCGCAGAAAATATTTTCGTGTCAAATGAATTACTTAAGGCCAAATTGTCCATCGCTGGACGTTTGAGTGACAAAAAACTTGGTTGAAGAATATTGGAAGTGACGAAACTGACCGCCACTAGTCACCTATTAAGACATGCTCCGAGTTTATAGCCAAATTTCTATTAAATTTCTTACTCCCTTAGCTTTCTGTATCCACTTGAGAACGGCGTCATCCTCGTTGTTGCGCTGAGAGAAGGACACAACGCAGATTCCTTGTTTGTTCCTGCCATCCGTTACAGCCCACACGAACAAAGAAGAAACATTACGGGATCATTTTAATTTTAGACTTTTATGAATTGTTTAGCGATTTGAATGTGGCTTTGGTGAAATAAAATCTTACGTCAATTGTAAAAAGGCGCGAACTGGAGACTCTGTGACCTGTGTCTTTAGGTTGAAGAGAAGATTGAGAGAGTTAACTCTCATCTTTGATGCCAAATTTTTGGACAGGTTTTGTCTTTCCTGCGTAGAGGAAGCATGCAGGATCAGGCAACTCCAGGCGCCTCTTACTCGTTATAGAAGCATTCAACTCACCCTTTCAGCAATAGCACCGGTAAGAGAGGCGGATCTGATAGAGTCCTTTGATTCTGATACAAGTGAACCGTGAGGGGTCTCATCTATATCCGAGTCACCGTCTTCCTTACCAGGAGGGCGACGCAAATTCGAGTTCCGAACTTTTGAAACGGGGTTGTAATCGGCAAGGTTTATACTATGACGAAGTGGCGCCAGACGGCCTCTACCTGTCCAGAAAGAGATTTGACCTAATTTGGTTACAACAGCGAATGGATTCGCCTGGAAGTGGGGAGGATTTAGGTGACATGAAGTTAAAACACGCCTGCCTTAAAAGTCTTCCTTCAGCTGCGATATTTAATTAGAAAGGCCTCATGGGACCGTTTTATTTGCTTTTTACTATCACACAATTATCTTTGTCCCCTAACTGATAGGCTGTACTTCCTAAAGTGGATAAAAATTTTAATTGCATCCCCTTTGGAAGTACGACTTACCCTGTGGTAGGGTTGAACTTTTCCACTTAAGCGTCTTGTAGATGCAAACAAAGCCCGAGCCAGTGCCAATGAAGAGATACGAATCATTAGCCAGTATGGCAGTCACTCTATGCGGGTTGTCGCTTTCCAGTGAGGCCTAGTTGTAACAAAAGTGTTAAGAGCTTGTAATGTGACAGCTGGATGGTACCAGAGGACAATAAGATTAAAGCCACTCTTGTCGATTCTACAAAAAGAACCTACTTCAGAGCCCCATGAGGGTAGGTATCTGCTAATGTCGCAGTAGCAGGTGGATTCAAACGTGCTAGTGGACCAGAGATGAAGTAAAGTCTTGCCAACCAACGAAACCCAGACACCGTTTGGGCAGGGAGCGAGACAGCAGATACTGTCCAATGGGTTTTCTGACACCGTAATCTTGTGTATATGGTCAAAAGTCCTTAAACCCAAGGGAGTGGGTGACCATCTCGTGTTAAGTGACAAAAAAAATGCCAAGTGAACTGATTGTTGTGCACTTACGTTACATCAAATATTTCTATGGTACAGCCACAAGCGCACCACACCTGTGCGTCAATAATGGAGATATACGATACAGCTATGAAGCCGAGGATTTGACTGTACTGATCACGTGGAGCCGTTTCGCCTTCTAAATCCTACAATGCAAAAAAGTTGGTTTGGATTCACCTAAAGCCTTTGGATGCAATATGTAGGTTTTTTAAGTTTTCTGTGCTTCAAACTACATGCTATCTGCTTGTGCCATCTCTGCTATTAGTTTCTGACTCCTAGCTTCTGTTTATAACAGAGCCACGTCTGGTCTAAAACAAAACAAATGAGCCAGATCTTTTTGGGTAGCTCGGTTCTGCACTGAACCCATGGAGACTTGCGAGAAAAGGATGCCTGAACTGGACCACCAACCAAACCACAAGCTCTGCACATGAATCGGTAAGAAGAGCTCTGGACTAGACTAGGGCGAGTCTAATCTGAACTAGTAAAAAGACTTGGTTGATACCTCCTAATTTGGCTGAGAATTTGAGGGAGGGAGGAAAGGACCAATTAAGTCAAACACAAAATACAATATCACTTCATGTTCTGTGGCTTGCAAAACAGCTTTGCCCTGAGGCAAATCCTACAGAACAAGATGAAATAGCATCTAAGATGTGCTTGAGGCAAAACCGTATCCAGTCTTACCTGGCACATAGTTTGAATTACATTTAGGAGGTTAGGGGAGAGTTCAAGGCACATAAACCTATGAGTAACTGCATGCGACTTTAAGTTTTTAAGGCCTCCAACCATTGTGATGAGGAAGGTACAGAAGATGTCGATTAAAAAATAATAACTGCTTTGCATACTTGGCTCAGTAAAAATCTCCTCTGTCCTGGCTGAATTTTTTATTGAAGAGCATAAAAGGGCTGGCAAAATTTCACTAGTATTAACACCTCAGACATGGGAGGTGGGTTGACATATTAAGCTAATGGTGTTGCTACTTAAATAATTAAGTAGAGTAATAGTTACCACAATGAGAACGAGCCTCCCATTAGACGTTCCAACAAATGCGTGCTTTGTGCCGTCCGCTTGCTGACCAATTGCAATAGCTGTTATACCACCAGACGTCTTTAAGTCCCAAGTATTCTGCCTACAGGACACAAGACAAATGCAAATTTGGTAGTACGAATGTGATAGCTGGCATACTACTTACGCTGCACGACCTCACCTTAGTTCGATATCAAATGCGTAAAGGTAGCCTTTCGCTGAGCCTAGCAATATGTGCCTATCCTTTATCCATGCGGCGCACGTAATCGGTGCATCAAACTACAAAAGTGGCATAGTATGATAGGAGAAGAGAGAGAGTTTTACAAACGACAACAGCAGCCAAAGCGAAAATACCTGGCCCTCGATGGAATAATACACGTCTTCTTCGGTGTTGCCCAATTTCAGTACGTGGGAATCGTTTTCAACGCAGCTCATTATGAAACATGGAGACGCTAGGTAGGGCAAAAATGCGGATTACGAGCAGGATTAACAAGAGAGTGTTCATCTGCT
Source organism: Taenia crassiceps (assembly GCA_023375655.1). Taxonomy (NCBI): domain Eukaryota; kingdom Metazoa; phylum Platyhelminthes; class Cestoda; order Cyclophyllidea; family Taeniidae; genus Taenia; species Taenia crassiceps. The sequence continues at coordinate 1,656,542 of JAKROA010000011.1, forward strand.
GAAAATATGGGGCATTCTAAGGCGCGACAGCCACACAAAAGGGTGCCAAGTGCTCAAAAATGAACGGCCGCCAATTTGTCTACATGTTCCATTGTCTGCAAACCAAATGCCAAGGTGGAATAACTATTTGGCTTCTTTAAATGTTGGTCATCCATCGACGTTGCTGCAGCTAATAGCCTACGGACATATTCGTACTTGAATCGAAACACCATTCTTCGGCCTAAACCAACGAAAATAAACATCTTGAGGGACTGGCAGAACGTGCGACGTCAAATTTTACAGCCTTCTGAAGGCCAATAATACTGTGCAGAGATTTTTGCGTTCAAACTTGTCTATCACCTTCGTATGAATATAATTATTAAACAAAGCCGTCTGTCTCTAGAGTGTCCGTGAAAATGAAGCAAACAACACGACTTAAGATAGCAAACTTAGGAAATGTGGCTCGGACAATGTGACGTACACTCATCCAGTGCAGACGCGCAGAGAACCCGCGGATAGGAGGGTGGATCCCCACCGGAAGTATTATTCACCTGCTTTACATGAATAAATACGAAATATTCTTTTATTAATAAGCAAACATTTAAAAAACACATTTAACTTAAAATTTTCCTTACACGAGTTTGACAAGCAGTTTCAGACAAACCAGTAAATCGAAGTCATTTTTAGCCATACTACTTTAAAATTTTCAGCGACTTAGAAATCATGGATGATTCAAAAGTTGGAGATTAGAAGGGACCACCTTACTCCTTTTGTATTAAGCTCGCCTATAGTACAGCTCAGTCGCTGATTCTTTTCCAACTCGCGTATCTTTGCCTCCCGACGAGACTTGATGTCCTTGCGTTTGACCATTTTGAAGCCCTTGAAAGCGATCTAGTAGAAGCACGACCACCTTCATTAACAGGCATAACATAGTCTTCTTCTTTATAGCCTATCATGATCATCTGCGTCAACTTACACTAAGGAGCTCCTCATAGTCATAGACACAGCTCACAGCCATCTTCATGCTCTTCCAGAAGGCCAGAGTGTCGGATTGTCGGAGGAGGACATCCTGCTGTTGCATGAGAAGCGCAATGGCCACACGAAAGAGGACCTTTACGCCCTCCAAAAGAAACACGTCCCATATACGCAGCAGTGTCTAGCAGGATAGACAAATAGCCTTCCAGTCAACCAGTCGGCTTATCTGAGCTCTTCTTTTTGGTTTGGCTAGGATTAGAAGCCGGTTATTTTGAGAGTATTTTTTTAATCCCCTGCAAATGGTTGCTGAAATTGTGCTGACACCACAAAGAGAATTTAATCCGAGAGACAACGAACGCCGAATCGGTATATTCTGGCATGAACAAAGTCCTCCATGAAGTAACCATTTCCAAAGGGCTCAAGTCTGACCAACTGTAACCTTTTGGAGCTGATGAGTGATATCCGCCTTCGCTTTATTTTACAAGTGAACATTCAATCCACTTTGTGGCAGGCATTCAAAAGAGGTGAGATGAGGTCGAGGGTTTTGCCACCTTCTAGCCCGAGATTAATAATTGGTGGGGTAACTATCCCCTCTGATCCACTCGCCCCAAGTCCGGTTTTATGGCAAATTACCCAACAGCAAGGCATGAGTGAAACATTTCATGCAATTTTAGATGTACCGACGCATCATTCTCGCCTCAACTAGAATGCGTCGCCAGTTTCGACGTTTTATGACCCACAGACGGACCGCCATACACACAAATACACACAGCCGAGGAGGGCGTTTGCCTCACCACTCCACAAATACGCCTTCACAGTCGGTCAGAGTGTCAAATAAACACAACACTCAACAAAAAGTATCGGACCAAATTCCATCCAATGTACCACTTTATGTGGTAGTAAGAGAGAATTGGGGCGTTGAATTGTCATGTGCGTTTTGCATTGGACAAATTGCAACCTTGATGAACGCAGCGGTGGATATAAATGCTCCATAGACTATCGGCTCCTCACTCGCGAGGCCAAGCAGACGGAGGAAACATGCAGGTGCTTGCTTTGCTCCTTTCCCTTCTCACTGTCACTCAAGCGACTCTCGCTTTCGTTACCGGGTTCGGGCAAGGCGACCAAGAAGTCAGTCCCAAGTACGTCCGTTTCAGTGATATGAAAGAGCTACTTTTGCAATTTTGTTATTTAGTTTGGCCGAACTCTTTGACATCTGACAGTTCGCCTTACCATTCTATTGAGTGGGCTAGATTTGCGTCCATTTTGTAAAGAAGGAGAAAAGAAGAGGTATTTTTAGGCAGAAATTATAATCCAGCAACCCTTTGTTATGCACAGCAGCTCTTTTTTGACAGTTGTTAATCTGTCAGTTGGAGAAATGCAGATAAAAGTTGTCATAGAGGCTGGAAAATTCAATCGGCCTCTAAAATTATGGTTTTTATTTGAAAAATATATGCATTTTTTTTACTTTTCTGCGCTCATAATCATCGAGTTATTAGGTCCCAGCGTCAGTCGAGACTTTAAAGTGCCCATGAAATTCCAGAGCGGCGGCAATGACTCGTCTCTCCACTATTCCATCACAGTGTTTGCTTGACGTGATTCAAACCTCAGGAGGCTGGCTTTTTAAGCTGAGCTACTGCCTTTACCTTTCCAGAATCAACGATGTCACAACAGTGCCCATGACCGCAGGTTACTCGTCCACAGGTGACGTCTCTGGAGGGGTATTCAGTGATGCCATTGAGGCAACGTCTACTCCATTAATTATGCAAACAAACAATGAGGACCATGAGTCATCAACTGTTCTTCAATATGGCACAGAGCAGTCTGCTGTTCCATCTGAAGTTGTGGAACACTATGACAAGGGCGCAACAGAGCTGTCGACTGAAGTGGTGACCAACAATAGCGCTCCCATCGCTGAAGAGCATGAACCGACTGACTCGTCAAGTAGTGCTGCAACCATTGAAGAAGACGTCCAAATGATAACTGAAGAGGTTGAAGAAAGAGCTACTACAGGTGCAGATAGCGATGAGACTACAGGTAAAAGTGGTCTCTCGGAAGACCAACTGGAGGATGTCGAAGTAGGTAAGGAAAGCGAGACAGAAGGAGTGGAGGAGGAGGAGGAGGAGGAGGATGCATCAAGTCAAGCCACTGCTGAGGAAGACCAATTTTTAACTACCCTAGCCGTCGACATGGAATCCACTGGTGAAAGAGAAAATCAAACAACAAAGAAAGAAGCATTATCAAATTCCGATATCGAGATAACTACTGAAACGTCAATTGAAATGACCAGCACTGTGGAACCCGAAAATCAGGATAGTCACTCTGAAATTCCCTCTGAAACTCTATCAAGTCAAGTAGCTGAGTTCGATGTGGAAAAGGAGGAAACCGTAACAATTGAGGAGAAAGGAGGAGTTGAGGATGTGGCGAGTGATTTTGTTGATGAAGAGAATAACTTTCAAGGCGACGAGATCCACGAACCGGACAGCGAAAGAAGTCCAGAAGCCCGTTCACCTGAATTCGAACAATCAACGACCACAGACTTTACTGTAGGTGGAAGTACAGACGAGGAAGAGCCAAATGATGCCATGAAAGAAAAAGTCGAAAGTGTTGCGATGGAAATGGCAGCAGCGGAGACAACCACAGAAATGGCCACAACTACGGTGGAAGCTGATGACTCAAATCTACCTTCCCTAGATAATTCTACAAGGGAAGCAGCCGCTGCAGGCATTGCGGATAGTCGTGTAGCAACTGTGAAAGCACACATCACAACCTCCAACAAAGCCGTCCAAAGAAGCGCTCCTTGGTTTCATTCTCTTCGCATGGATATTGTTCAGAGCCTTCAGGGGGTAAAGAACAGCATTTATCAGGTGCGTCACATTTCAAAACACCTTCTTTTAGCTGCGTTTTTTTCCGTCAAGTAAATCTACCCTTTTTTCTCTCTCTGAAGGCTGCCACTTCATTGCAGAAGGCTGTAGAGGACCTACAAAGTGTCATGGTGTCATTCATTGATGATATTCAGGTGCACCCTCGAAAGAGCATTTCTACTGCCCTCCACGGCAACGAACCAATCAACGTTTGGTGAGCCACTTTTTTTTATTCAAAATACTTGCACAACAAAAGGGATTTGAAATACAAATTCGCCTGCTTATTCTCAATTTAGAAGGATAGCCCTCGATCCCGTGGGAGGAGAGTGAAGAGTGACACAAAAAGCAATCATTTTCAAGCTGACTGATTCAACATTTTCCACAATTGTACTTTACTGGCCATCAAGCAAATAAAATATAAAATTAAAAGGGCCTAACTTTTCTATCATTGGGTGAGGCGGAGGACTCACTTCGATAGGGAGACTGTTGACAAAGACAGCGATGAACCAGTTGAGAGTGATTGTGGAAATGTCAACTTCGAGCTCCCGCATGGCATTGGCAATCCTGGGACAGTATTTGGCAATCAGATCGCGAAGAATGATCTGATCAGCCTGTGCAGCAATGAGACCTTCATTAAAGTAGTTCGGTGGAAAGTAGTGCTCCACGATCAGCACCAGTAGCCTAGCAGTGAACGAGGAGGACGACTTGGTAAGTTGAAATGCACATCCCCACTTTCCCCAGATGTCTCAATTAAATAAATTATTTAAATTTCTAAAAGCGAAAGTAATTTAAGCATTATTAAGGCATCGTAATGCTCTGGTAGGGAAGAAGTTTTAAACATGACTCGACACTTTCCTGCTGTGGACGAATTGGAGAATGAACCACGAGGTCGTAGCAGCCTTGTAACATTTACTTCAAGAAATGCACAAAAATGAGGCAAATTGAGGGGAAATAATAAACCTTCTGTTGTTTTGATCAGTTTATACAGATATGCAATGTGATGGACGGTGGTTTAACCTCTGGCTTTTGCAAAGAGGTTGCCCGGATGGTTCACCATCGTACCCACGCCGGACGGGCGGTAGACCTCAAGCCCTCTGGAGCGTCGAATGCACAGATTTAGTCCAAAGTACTGTGTCCTCTTTCATCGAATTCCAGTCTTAACGGACTGGAATTAGGATCCAGTGGTGACTGCTAATGGAGGGGCTAAAAACGACTTCTGCATTCAGCAACTATCCCAGTCCCGCGGGACAGTAGCCATGAAACGTCCAGGAAAGTGCATTACAAAGGTGCCCATGGTACCCGCATGAAGTCGTCAATTAAGTGGACACGCAATATCCCCTCCACCTCCTTGCTGGCTACACTGAATCCAAGCAGATTTACAACCGGGTAGCACCGAAGCGACGACAGGGTGGGAGAGAGAAACAAACTCAAAGCCGGATCCCCACGATACTACGTCAAACCTCGTCCTTGATTGAGTATCCAGGCTTTTGGAGCAGTTTTGCCTAGGACTAGCAATAATATGCGGAATGGTCAGCATATTCCTGTTTTTGAGTATAATAAAACTCCAGACTTGGATGAAGTGACAGGAGGGATCATTGAGGTTATATTCAATTCGGTGGCTAGTGCGGATGCCTTGTGTGCTTTATTTTACATATCCGACTAAATTGTGATGATTAGCATTGAATAATGGCTAAGGAGAGTGCTAGAGACGGCGATTAAAAGAAGAAAGAGGCTCTGTAATGCTTTGAATACTTGCCGTACTCTCCATTTCGGGTAAAAGGGCCATTAAATTGCGTCGCCACTGCTCCTTTATCGAATGAGCTGACCTTCGAGTCATGCCAGTAGCCTCTCTGGTCTTAGCTGCATTGAGGATATACAATCTAACATTTGTCAAATTACTTATTTCAGACATCAAGTTTCGGACAAGGCATTCGGTTGATGTGTTACACGGCTTCTCCGAATTGTCTGCAGCAGATTTTACGAGGATTTGGCCTCTACATCATTTTGAGAACCGGATCCAAATCAATTCATTGAAATGGTATACTCATGTGCAACCTACCAGGTTCCACCACCAGTTTATAACGCTCAAATAAGCACATGAATTTAACATGTCCCTACTAATTAAATTAAGTAGTATCAGTGGATATAATGGGAATCCAGGGTATTTTTGCCACCTAATTTCATGTTTTAATAGACACTTATCTGACCTAACCGACGCTCACAATGAAATCTTTGACATTTGACAAGCACCCAATGCTGACTTCCCCCAATTTCCTGTTCAAGCACACAAGGGCGATGTGTCTGGGCCTAGACACAGTGAGACGTCTCCAATGCATCTACTCACCAAAAGGCGGTTTCCTTATCAAGGAAGAGTGAGGCATTTCCAACAATAAAGTTCATGCCCTGGCAGTATCCCACAGCTGGATTGTGGATAGTGAAGGCCTGTAAAATCTCCTGCATCTTCTGAACCTAAAATATGAAATAAAAAAATGAATTTACTTTGTAAAGCCTTGCACAACAATGACTTCGTTTACGTTCTCTTGGCTTTAAGCCACTCCAATCACAAAAAAATCCTTGAAGTGGTAGTAACCGAGAACAGAATATCTTATGCCTCTTGAGCGCTTCAACAAGTGCAGAAACGAGGTGACGTCAGGTGCCACTACTAAGCTAAAATTTCCGCATTCTGTTTGTAAAATCCTCTGATTTTTCGTTTCCTTGAAGGGATCCTAGAAGTTCATCCGTTGGAGGACAATGTTTCCCCCAATAGGTGACCCCAGTTTGAGTCATTCCAAAGCTGGAAATGCTGGACAGATTTAATTTATAATAGGCTCGTTTGGTAGCTCCAAATTCATAGGTTAGCAACCATGCCAAGAGGAAAATGAGAAAACCTTTGGGAAGAGATATGCAAAGCTGCTATAAGGCCACGTAGGCGCCTTATTTTCCCCGGTATTCTTCCACATCTTGGGTCTCTCCTCTTCTAGGCTTCTCTCACGATTTGTTCCTCATTCAGTTCCACAACGCCTGGAGCCAAGACACGCTCCCAACTCCCATAGGCGGTGAAGTAACACGTTTGCCCCTTCCGAAGCCCTCGTGATTTTTTGAAACGAGGGCGTCGCTGTCAATCAAGCGCTACAATCACCCACAACAGTCTTCCACTCAACTCTTCACTCCTGCTCCATCCGATATTCTGAATGACAACTTACGCCGAATCCCTCCGGTCTATTGAATGCAATGTGGTTGGGAAAGGTCCGCAGTACATCCAGTGTAATTTGACGTCGACAGCAAGAATCCACCTACACAATTGAAAGAGGCAGTAAGAACAATGAGCAGATTGGGGTTAACTCCTCAATAAAATCCCGCTGTTTAAGGTCACTCGCAGTGTCCCTTTCGGTACCCCTACCGGTCATGCCCCAGAATACCACACGATCTCTCGCTCAAGACATGTCCAGGCTTCATCATTTGAAAATTTCCCACTTCTCCCCTCCCCCCACGCACCCATCTCCAGAAGTGGCAAAACAATCGTTCCAAGTCGTTGCTACTACGGCTTCTTTTCCACCCAGACCGTCCTGAGACCTGAGCAGACCGTCTACTGCTGTGAAGGAAGGCATGATAATTTAGAACTGCTTAAAACTTTTTGAAATCACTAGCACTTTTTGTAATAATTTACAGGGAAAAAGAGCATTGGAGACTCAAACAAAGCAATACATTCAATGGAGGTAGAAGGGTGATTTGAAGCTCTGCCTCTTAAATAAGCCAGAGAATGCACAACTCTCAGTATAGCATTAACAATACTTCAAATCTATCATCAAGTTTGCAAAGACAATTTGTTTTAATGTCCATTTTGGCCTAAGAATCAGGCACTCAGAGCCCATCACCTTCTCTAGACGACTAGGCGACTGAGAGAGAGAGTCACCGACCTACCTGACTATCGTTGACCTTATTTACAAGGTTTTGGTAGTACTGCGGATCCAATTCCAGTTGAAACCGTGTGGTGCCTAGCTTAACCAACTCCTCCCACACCTGATGTCGCATTCCACTTGGAATGCCGCCACGGCAGAGCTCTTTTAGGCGTGCCTAAATGTCAAATCAAGAGCCCACAATGAAGTATAAATGCAGGCAAAGCTGGAGGGAGAGGGGACCTCCTAAACCCACCTACCCGAGGAACTAAATTGAAATCCGAGCGCAAAATTTCATTCCATTGTGCAACCTTCAAAACTTCTGACGAAGAAGTCATTCTGTAGGTGTGTAGCAGGAGACTGGTGAGGTAAAGCATTGCGGTCTCCTCGTTGTCGAAGGACTCTTGAAAACCGTGGATGTTTGTATGGCCACTGTAGGATGATATTCTGTGCAAAATAAACAATATCGGTGTTTACTCGAGAAGGATAGCTTTAAAATGTCGCCAGATCTACGCACACGAATCCAAGTGCTAGTCCTACCGAGTTGACAGTTGCGTTGACTTTTACCAGCAAAATACAATTCAAAGAAAGTAGTTAATAGCGTACAGCGAGACAGAAGGCAATCTGGGGTCATCCCTTCTGGCAGCATCCAGTAGATGTCCTACACGGTCTTTGTGCTGAAAGGCATTGAGGAAATGACTGTTTGGTGCTCCATCATTTGGGCCTCTCCTCCCACCTTAAGTAATTCGACATTCCCAAAGTGTGAGAGCCTCTAAGCCCTGTTTACCATCTCAGCATTTGTACTTCCGTCGGGCGGTATGGTCTACACCACAGCCAGCAGCCCCAGCCCCTAGTATGGGAAATTTTGGGATGTCGAAGGCCCTAACCCTGGAGATCTGCCTCCGGAGGATGCACTAGTCCCTCGACTTCTCAAGCACCGACTAGGAAGGCTGACTGTTGGAAAGACTCCTCGATTTTGGTTTAAGGACACTCCCGACCACCTCTATAGCCCTCAATCCCCAGCCAGTCCTTCTGTACGTTTTCTGTCCTACTCTTATGACCTCCTCACATTTTCATAAAAAGGCCTGAAAAGCCAAAACGCAATGAACTCCTACTCCCTTTTTACTATCTTTACATTAGTATAAGTGAATCAAGTTTACCTTTTCATTTATGGGAAATTCAGCATACCGGTCCCCTTCTAACGCTCCATCTAGCTTATACTTGTAGCAACTTTGCAGCAGCGAGGCATAGCCTACTTGCAGATCATGAAGTTCACTTTCCAAGGTTTCATTTGCTCTAGAATTACGCAAACATTAAGCTTTCAGAACATATAAAGCGCCGGTAAAATGCATTTTATCTCTAGCATGAACTCACTTGCGAAGGTGCTTAATCTTATCCAAGGCCTGTTGAAGTTCGGTCTTCATGAAGTTGTTTACTTCGTCCGTCTCGCTCAAACTGCCGCTGTCAGAACTGATTGGACTATGGCAAAGGGGAGGTGAGGATGTTACATTGCAGTAGGAAGAGGAAAATCATCACATAGACACAACTTCGCAATCCAACTTGATTGTAAAAGGGACTATTCGAGGAAGCTATGGCCTGCTCTACAAATCTTCCACATCTACCGCAATTTCCAAGAGCGCACAGGACATTAGGCACTGTGATAAAAAAGAATGCTTGCAGGGGATATTACTACATTTAAAGGTTCGTCTCCAAGGCATAAGTAAGCAAAAGAACTCTATAAGAACCTAAAACTGCCAAAAATCCCACCAATCTCATTTACATTCCAGTAATTATTAGATTGAAATAGATAGGAAATGAACAGTCAGCTGACTTACAGTGCTTTACCTCGCGAAGGTGATACTGGAGATGGGAGTGGAGGTTTATCCTCCCTAAATAAGGTGCATGACATGATACCCAAAGGATAATCTTTTAAGACATAGTACTTATCTGTAAATAGTAGAAATGATATTGTTTAATGGAAATGATTGAGCAGCTTCATGGCGATCACGTACGGGAAGAAGTGGGTTCCATCCACAACGAGCGGAGAGGCTGCTACGGCAGAATCCGTTGGGTCTATACTGTCCTGAGGAGAAGCTCGTGCTTTTAAAACGCCTGGTAATAATTTGAAAAGCTAATAATTCAATACGTCTGTCAAATGAGGAAGAAGACTATAATCCAGACAGAAAAGGTAATAGTGCCTTTATCTAGTGATATTGGCACCATAAAAACTCTTAAACTCTTAAATGTGCAGGAAGGCTCGTAGTAAACAGTCCCACTTCATTACGGAGAAAGCAAGGCAGGGCAAATTCGAGAGCTCACCGTGTCTGGGAGAGGTGAAGGAGTAGGTTTTTGAATCACAGCGCAGCAGTTGCTAAAGTTAGAATTGAGAAAAGTTGTAAGTGAAGTTAAAATATGCCTTTCAAATTTGACAGCGGAAACGTTTTTTCCTCGCCATTGATTGTTTCAGCTGTCACAAGGAGCTGTCATTGAGAGCACCTTGGCAAGCATGCCCTGTTGAAACTATCCATTTTAAAAGAGTGTGATGGAAATTAGTAGAGTCTTCAAAACAAAACAACCCTCCTGTGATATTTTATGATACAAGAGCATAAATCCGGGTTTCACAGCATTCCTCGCATCCTTTGTGACAGCTCTTTGCAATCACGGACTATTCGGAAACGACCAAAACTTCCATAGAGGCAAAAGCTGCTATCACTTTGAAGTTTATAACAACAAAAAGAATGCAAATAGCTTAAAGCAAGTGAACTGAAGCAACATTTATAAGACCTTGAAAACAGCCAATCACCTCCGATGCGTAAACTGCCAACCCTCCAGTCAAACAAAGATCGACGAACAACCACAAAGTACAGAGGTAAGGTAAATACCTAATTGCACTACATATTAACGAAGTTTGAAAGGCACAAAAGTTCAAAATTACCGAGAAGGAAACAGTCTTTTGAATGGTGGATCTGCCGCTAGTTGGTTTCAGTGAAGTAAGAGGGATATTCAAGTTACACTGAGACCTTTAAGTTCACGCTTGCTTGGCGGTTTGAATGCATTAGCAGATGGCGGGTGAGTTCCATTAAACACCACCACCTGACGTTCACTTCGTGATGCATTTAAATTCAAGTGGGGTGCGCATGCAACTGCCAGAACGCATTGCTTGGTTATTGAACGCTTCAGTGGAAATAGGACATACGATTGCCTGTCAGGGAAAATCGCCAGCTCATACCTAATCGTGCCACGGCTTTAGTGAAAATGATGAACCGGGCTGTTCTTGACTACTCACAACCTCCATAAATTGGAAAACCTTGATTGTCAGGAAAGCAATTCACTCCCAATTAGGATGGAAGGCGCTTCACTGATAATAAGGACTTAGAGGCCCTAACCCACATTCCCACTTGCGACGAAATCTGAGCGCAGGATTTCATTTTGCAAGCCAAAACGTGCAGCGTAGTAATGGGTGTGGCGAAGTTATTACCGATGATGCAGCAGAGTTAAACACTTCAGTGGCTCATTAAGGTGCCAAGTCGGACAGTCATGGCTTCAAAAACTGCGCGACCGAATGTCATGACTGGAAAGAAAAGTTCGATAAAAGAGGCAAAAAATGGAAACTCAATTAGGCTTACAAAATCCGAGTAACGATTATTCAGAGATGTAGTGGACGACCATCGTTCGGTGGTCTCATTACAATCAACAATGTTGCGTTTGGGATCACCATCTCCTGTGTCGCGACAGGTCTTAAGGAGTAAATACAAAAATGCAATTTATAGGCGTTAAATAAAGAAAGTGTTTGCTGAATTTTTGTTATAAATTTGCACATTGTGTGGCGTTACTTCAGTATGCTAAGAACCGAACCACAGATTCGCTGCTTTGTCTAATTGACGAAGTTAACGCCTGAACCGTGTAGGTAAACTTGGGGGAGAGGAGAGGAGGCTTTAGAAGCAAATTACTTTAAATTTAGTAAACCTGACTTAGCGGAAAGGAGAGAGAGAGAGAGAGAAAGGAGAACACACCTGAAGGCAACACAACCATGCGAGCATCGCACTGCGGGTCTCCGCTTGGTATGTGTATTTCCGGCTGCTGCTGCTAAAATTTGTAAACAAAGCGACGACCCATTTGGGTGGATAACCAAACCCCAAAAAAAGTCGTTTACTCTGTAGAAAAGATTCGCTGCTCAGCAATGAAGCAATGTTCTGCAGTTGTTATTGGCAATGAAGCATCTCATTCGACCTATTAGTAGGTTTTGCCTATTTTGTGTTAAAACACCAAGCAACCTTCTGTTCATTTAATCTTGCAGAGTTTCGGCGAAAAAAACTACGCACTGGTAGTAAAAATGAACTGATTTGTCGCCCGTTGGGGCAAATTTGAGGTGAGAGTGATGGAAAAAGCTAATTTTACTCATCCACCTGAATGTCACGAGCATCACGGTTTGATTGACGGTTTACCGACTCGGACGTCAAAAAATAAACTGCAGTAAATATGCGTTAACTGGAGTAAAGTGACCTTTCCTAGGCTTAAACTGTTGTTTAAACGGTAATTTTCCATCCGGGTAAGTTGTAAAACCCTATTCGTGGCGAAGAATGCCTGCATGTTCCCAAATTTGCCAAAAGTACAAATGGAGATGGAACATTCTCATGTTGCTTTCTTGGAAAAAAAACATGTGGAATCTCTCCATCAATTGGATCAGAACAACACTTGAATTAGAACATCATATTTTCCTCTTTTTACGCTGGATTTGAATGTAAAAATTGTTCAACTATGCTCTCGGGTTGTTGTATTGTTAAATGCGTGATTTTGAAAAGGAATACTTAAGGCGATTAGGTCATATTATCGCGTGGCAACACATATGCTTTAGTAAATTTGACCTCGTAAAACAAACCCATTTGAAAAATGCATGCGGCTAAGGCCGCTTTTCTATATTAAGTAGTATATTTAATTAGCTAATTGAGGTTTATGGACCGCAAAGTTTCAATAATTACACAATGGATCCACCTGAATGAGTTCCATTGTGCAATTGGCCTAGGTAGTGCTTGTTCCAGTGGGCATATTGGCATATTTAACAAAAAGATGTTTTTCTCTTGACCCTCTGGGGTGAGAAATTAATTCTGTCTACTGCTGGGTGGCTTGCTGATAAAGGATTTTGCATCATATGCCCCAATAAACTGAAAAGCATTTGAAATTTGATTACATAAATCTACAGGCGATAATTGCTTTATCCTGACCACTAAAAGCGTGGCACAAAACGTTCCACTCTGATTAGAAAACTGAACTCACAGGATGCTGAATGTGGACGGACTCTCAGGCTCAACGAGGAAGATGGAATTTACCAGAGGTACGGTGTAAAGTGGGTCCTTTTTGGGATTATTGGCGCTTTCTTCATCGTGAAACACCAGAAGCTTGGAACCGATTGAGTCCAGCACTGCCCATTCGCGCCTTGCTTTTCGTCGCATAAACAGAGGACCTTAAAATTTTTTTTTTTTAATTAAAAGCCGTCGCACGGGATGATGTTAAACTCTCCAAGCTCCAGAGGAATGAGTCAAAGTATTTTATCAAGTTGGTCGTGAAATTTCGCCATTCTCCACCCTTTTGACAAAGAGGATCGTTAAGTAGGTCAGTGAACTGATGAAAGCCTTTAAGCGGGCTCCCCTTGCGACAGCAGTGCATAATTTGATGGACCACCTGATGTTGCATTGTAACGGCTTCATCCCTCTCCACTGACATCACTCAGCATCTTAAGGCCTCATGTAAGCTCAAGGCATGCTTTACTCCGTGTGGGCTGCTAGTCAAGGCCATCGGAAGCGTAAACTCAACCCACACAAATGCAGACCTCCGATTACAATCAATTTGGCGCCATTTGCTAGTGAAAATTAGTGTTGGCGAGGCCACCGCCTAAGCATTTACTTGTACAGAGCTCCATGATATGGATTACTGCCTAATGCGAGCGCATTAACCGAACTGGGTCGTTTACTTGACTGCAGAATGTCCACTTTCGGTCTTAGACACCCCGATGAGTTTGGCTTTGTTGAATGTCAGCCAGTGGCCATATCTTTTTTACTGGGTGATGCAGCAGATGAAAATGCACAAGAGGATATCGAAGGGGCTGTGCTTCGATCAGGCAGTGCTGTTGGAGGGAAAGTTCAACGGAATTGTTGCTGCCTGAGTTTATAATTCGCTACTTGATAGTGCTGTGCCTCGTTCCAATAGGTGAAAAAGATGGAGTGGAGAGAAGGCTCTTTTGCTGCTTAAGCAACAACTCCAGATTGTTCTTTCTCCATCAGTCGTAGGCATCAAACACATGCTTATGCCCTGGATGCCAAGCTACAAGGGATTCTTCTGTTTGGATAAAAGTACACACTTTAAGGTCTACATTGCCGATCCAGGCAGCCTTTATGCTCAGCTTGTAACTGTCGGTAATAAATATGTGACTGAGAATGATGGACAGTTCGAGTCGTCAGGTAGTAATCATAAGCATGTATCACTAATTTCTGCATGCAACATTGACGCATTCTCACAATCTGTGTCGGGTGCGTACAAAAAGTTGAATTCCATCTGTCAAGAAGGCATTGGCTCAATGTCGAAGTCGCATTCCACGATGAGCGATATTGGTTACTTTACTGATTGGGGTTCTTTTACTTCCCCTTTGGGCAAACACTTCTCAAGTGAGAAAAATTTGAAGGTAAATGCGCATGTACTTTAATTGGGCAAATTTTCAGATCTGCCCTTCAAGAATCTAAGTTCTGCGTCTTGAATGAGTCAATAAAGAAGGCCATGGTCAGTGCTATTACACAGATCTGGTCTGAAGTGAGAAGGCAAAGCTATGGAGTAAGAGGAGGCCTTAAATGTTTTGGTCTTATTGTTCCTTCAGCCTCTTAAGATACTTTCCAGTGATATTTTGGAGTTTGTTTTGTTAAATCTATTAGATAAATCAAATCAGAGGGGGGAGAGAGAGCTGAAGTCAACCAATCAAATCTCAATCTGGAGGGAAACTGTTAAACAACAAGAAAACATGGCAATACAAATGAGCGTGTAGAAAGTATGGCATGATTAGATCATCTTTAAGCAACGGCTATGCCTTGGTAATCAAAAATACGGTAAATGAAGCATTAAGAAAGAGATTATGAAGAGATCAAGGCGACTTTACTTGCAAGGCTAAGTTTCCGTATTTCCGGATGTTTGGGTTCCAAGTACCCGCAGATTTGGGGATGCATATCACCACTTTTTTGTGTATCACACGTATGGCGAGTATAAGTAGGCGCCAGGCTCAACTCACTGCTACCGCCGCCGCAGCTGCATACACTTCACCTACAAGTCGATCGATGATTGGCTACCGCCTACTCACTGTGACCTTGACACCATAACGGTATGCCACTTGTTCAAGCAGGTTGAGGCGCTCTCACACACCGCGGTCTTGCTATCTCAAGCGCACACTGTTGAGATGTAGGGGAATATAGGACGCCTCTCACTCTCATTCGAGGTCTAAAGTCTTCCACTTCCCCGCCCATCCCCTACTGGATTTAAAGTCGGATTGGATCCTTCATGTTTTGTTTACAAAGTAACGTGGGATGACGCTACGAAGATGAATGGAGATGCCAACTGGGGCAATTTTTTTCTCCAGCCTCCGCAGTAGTAAACACTTGAGTTTCAAAAGGGGTAGCCTCTCAAATCTTTTTACTTCCTCATTTTTACGTAGTCTGTAAAATGTATTGACGCACTGTAACACCACATACGCATACATTGTCTCTTCAAGTTAAATGCAGGTGGCTCTTTTTTGCCTTGTGTTGTAAATTAAAAAAAATACACTCCTTAAGAAATGATAGGTAAAGTTGATTTCCATTGGTTAAGAGAGGAAAGTGGTTTGTTGAAAGCATCAACATCACCACCTTCGCCTGTTCCATTGTTGCAAAGGCTCTTCTTCCACCAGGCATCCACGAATGTGTGATGCGGGCCACTAGCATTAAGTAAGGCCTCACTACTGATGTCGGAAGGGGCTTGAAGGCCATACCATTAGGAGATGGCGGAAGCCGAGATGTTGGAGCGCTCTCTGGCTACTGTGGAAGCCTGGGACTAGCCTCTGCAGATCAAAATAAAATCTTCTGTGGACGTTAAGGTCACCTAATTACACCTTTTTTCCATAAAATTTGGGGTAAAATTTCTTTAGCAATTCCACATTTATTGTTTCCGCTTTCGCATGGGAACTCCTAGGTGGTCCCAACTTTATCACCAGAATAATATCCACTAGTAACGAGACATTAAAAAGTTGGAGTGTAAACCACCCCAATGCCAAAACCACAAACGCTTTTATCCTTCTACACGAAACCTGGCCGTGCTAACGTGACTGATACACAAGGCGTTGGCCTGCTTGCCATGGTGCTCTCAAAGGTGATGCTGGTGGTGTGCAACCAGTCACTCAGCCTGTCTTAAACTCCAACAATGCGACTACTGGTTCATTGTGCGACCCCTTTTCATGGATAATTCAAGCTCCGCCATACATAATTGGCAAGTGGAGGGAACTTGAAATCGCCTTGCTAAATAGAAACTCTGAAGGAAGTGCTGCATCAGATTTGGTTCTCAATGTTCAGCAGTTCGAAGTTGTCCTCACCACATCATTTGAATGACATTATGAGGCTATTCAAGCACCGACTTTGTAATTACGGGTTTTGTAGGGTCCAACTATGCTGTAAGATGCAACTTCTTCAAACCTACTGCGAGTCCCTCACTTAATATGGGGTGGTATCGTCATTCGACCATATGCGAGGCCACACCCAGCCCTGCTTACCAATTATAGCCGTCTGTCGTAATGATAGGCCTTATTACATCCTTAGGGGTGGATTGAGGTGTCATTAATACTCTGGAGGAAAAGAGGTGTTGACCTATCGCAAATCATCCAACAGATTTGGCTTGTGTTACCTAGCAAATAAAAGCTGTTTGACAAGATGCACAACGCAGGAAGTCCTTTGAGCGTTTCTTACTGATGTGGTATAATGTTAAAAGGGTAAGCAACCGATTTAGGTGAAATTTTACTCTGACAAGCTGACGGAGGAATCTGAGACGGGTTAAAGTCAAAGTGGATGTCAATAGAATTACCACTGTGGCGCTACATGTAACTGTGTATTTGTCAGTCGTGCCTTATCGCGAGAGATCCGACTTTGCATAACAATTCGGACAGTGTGATGTCAGTGAAATGACACAAGGACTTTGATGACGTCCTACGGCACACCTGTGCACCGGTGGCGATGTCTATCAGTCTGGAGTCCAACGATCAGGACCTAAGAACCAGCTTTAGAGGGATAAAGTGTCGTCTATTACCGGACACCAAATTGATGCTTAACATTGCCGGTAATTTGCCCAAAGGAAAAGAAAAAATTTTAATGTTGGGAAGTAAATGTTGATTATGTAATAATGTAAAGGCCTCTCAACTAAAACTTGACAACAACAACTCATCTGCTAGTCGCCATGTCGTTTCATAGGTGAAAAATGGCAATTCGTAGAAAATCAAGTGCCTACAAGCATAGCCGACAACTAGGAGTGCCCAGGAAAGTGGTCAAGCTCCGACCTCGACCATCGCAATCCAGTTGGTGCCGCGAAACCACTGACAAGCCAGCCGCGCCAGCAATGGAATCGGCGGCCATCCTCGGCGGTATTTGGCTGTCACCTCACTGATTTTCTCCTAGCTCTTCTACTGGATCTGGGGAAACTGTACCGAGGGAAAAGCAAGGAATGGGCTGGCCATCTCGTTTGTCCCTCGCAGAGACATTTGATGTATTAAAGTGAGTATAAGGCATTACATCCATTCCTCCTAGCTGACCCTTGACAACGACTCTAGTCTTGAGCTTGGCTGAAAGGCAGGCAATGGGAGAATATCGCTGCCCAGTGATGCTTTCCTTGGCAATAAGGTGGCTATAGCCGACACTGCCTATTAACACCTCATCCGTCCACGTGATGGTAGATGATGAGAAGCCTTGAGGTCACATTTGAATGACAACAAGGTGGAAGCGTCATGGAGAGCTGTTTTATTAAACCACCCTGACTCCTCCAGCCGCTAGTCTTAGGTAAACTGACGAATGCCACCTAAATACTAAATACTAAATACTTAAACACTAAATGCACCCCTGGACAACCCATTTGGCGTAAATATGCCCGAAAGAAATCAGCTCATTTCAAATGATGAGCTGTCATGTCTGTCTGGCCGAGGGAGAGTGGTAAAAAACAAAACTAGAAAAATAATCCACCCTCTACACCATTCCATCATGATTTAGTGATAAATCATTTTTCAAAGCAAATAGCCTCACGCCATGTCAGCATTATCCATCACGGAGGGTATATTTTTCGGCCTCCATGGCTCCCTTGAGCACTCGTTGAAGCGCTTTAGTGGAACTTGGTAAGTTTCTTCTAGATTTTCTGAGTTATTAGCCAAGCATTCGCCACAGTACAACAGATTTGTTAGATTTGCGAAAAAAGGTGGAGTTGATGCAAATCTCGGTGACGGATAGGACATCAGCATCAGCTCCCCTGCTCCACCAACTCGCCCGCCCGTTCCTAAGTTCATGAATTTCAAGTTGGAGGAGAAAAAAAGTGCCACTGAACCCTCTACACATGCCTTAGATAGGTATGGGTTAATTTGGTATTTCATAATAAAATGATACTACCACGGAAGTGCGATTGCTCTACACTGTTGTGCTAAAAGTTTAAGCTGTATCCATTACTGCTGGCTCAGTTGACCTCCAAAATTATCACGATTTTTTCGTAGTATTCACGCTTTTTCACTGTTCATTTGTCTGATTTTGAATGCAGTCTACATTCAGCTCGAGAAATCTGCCCTTCTTTGATATGATTTCTCTACTACTGGGCAAATAATTCTACAATTTACCCAACGTCACACATATGTGACGCTTCATTTTGCTTACTTTTTATTATTGTGGTTAACAATTAGGGTGCTGAAAGAGAGGAATTAATTCAACCAACTCTAGGTAAGCACCACAGTTAAGCATTTGTTTTTGTGCAAATCCATTCGAAGCACAGCAGCGGACTCATTGGGACTGATAATTGCCTGATATACTGGTATTCAATGGTTTAGAATAGACTATTAGATTTGCTAACTAGTTTTCTTCATTTTCGACAATCATAATTTTTTTATAAAAACGCACAACCAGGAGCAAGAGCTAGGGGGTTAACAAGGCTAGGCCCTCTCCTTTGGCCCTGCTATTATGGAACAAGTTTACTTTCCAGCGCCTCATTCATCCCCTCCCCTTCACCTTCTTTTGCTTCAGATTATTATCTAGCAAAGTTATTTAAAGGGTCTGAGTAAAAAACTAAAGGAATTTAGTGAAATGGTTGAGGTAAATATCACCCCATCATTGGGAGGGATTCTTTCTGATACCGTTAAGCTAATGCAGTGGAGCTTTTATTTTTGATGCAAACCTTCTTCGTTCGTAAAAAGGGATCCATATAGGGATAGAAAAAAAGTAGTTATACGACTTTAAAGCTAATTCCCCAAAACTGATGGCTGGGTCTGAATTATACTACTAATTGCTTTATAAGTAGGCAGGAGTTAGAGAGCATTAAGTACCCTTTACCCACATTGGATAAGATGGCAGATAAATACCCCAATTTATAAACTGCCCTACTGCGCCTACTAGTAAAGCATGTCAATCTTCTTCATCTTTGCGTGTTTTCAAAAGCAAATAAAAGTTTTATTTCCTTATAATTGCTAGCATAAAGAATTTTGTATTGTTGAAATTTTAAAAAAATTTTAACGCATAGAACCAAAGTTAACAAAAAAATTGTTTAAGATTATTTGGGAGCAGCTGATGGCATAGACTTTGTCACCTTCACTCGTATCGAGATTCTCCTGGATTTGATAAAGGTGAGGTACTGGGACGGAAAGTATAGTTAGGATTTGCTGAAGGATTTGAAGAACTAATGGCATAGCCCACATTTAATGCTGTCCAGTGGAGGTGCTGCCGCAGAGCATTCAGGAAACTCAAGACCAAAACAAGCAGGACATCGCATTGGTTTCTACTGCGCGTATTTCTCACTTCGACTATCACAAAATAATCGGTATTGTAAGAGCCGTCTCTGAGTAATTCCAGTGGATCTCTAGACTTGCCCTCTTTGAGACACGTATCACAGGAAAAGGGAATGTTCAGGCTATCACATATGTCCATCGCTTGTGGCACGTAATCTGACCCAAAAGCTCTATTGGTCAGTAAAGGGTGGTGTGTAAAATTGTTTCGTAGGAAAGGTGCTTCAAGTCTATTACTTCTTGCCAAATTGGTCGAACTCCAGTGCTAACCAGCTAGCAGCGAGGTGGAAGGAATGCCACGTTTTCACTTAATTGGCAGCACCGCAGCAAATCACTTTGAATGGATAGCTTTAGGTTTTGACAACATTCCTATAGACTACCGAACTAAAGTAGCCCACGCCGGTAGACGTCATCTTCAATCCTTCTGGTAGGAGCTGTCACAGAGTATCTCCACCCTGACAGATAATTTTCTACTGTCATAATAGGACTTCAAACTCAGCCGCCATACGGACAGTGGTCCGAGCCCTTCCTGAGGACAAAAGGAGGTAGAGGACCTAATCAGACCCGTTGAAAAATCGGGAGCAACTGGCCTGTTCTGAAAGTTGGCCTAACTAGTAAAGGAAAAAAAGAAGCAGCCCTACGTGTCTCTCAATTCGAAGAGACGTGCTAAATAAACCTTCACCTAATTTGCTTAATCTGTTACCCTTCAAAAGGCTCACAATTGTTTACCTAAGATGCATCAACAAGAGAAAAATTGTTTTAACAGAAAGTTCAAATAAACGGGCGAAACTTTGCTACAGTGGGGCAAAGATCACGCTAGACTAATTGAAATAAGCCTCGCATTGGGAGAGTAATTTGAACTTTAGGTTGGAATTTTTCCTTCGGTGGAAGGTAAGTAAGGAAAGAATGAGAGGCATTTTATTTGAGTATGGAATGAGTAGATTAGGAATGGAGAAATCGTTTTGATTTAGGCGTATAGCATCCAGCAGAAAACACGCAACCTTTTGGTGTGGTTTGATGCTTTCACAGAAAAGTCGCATCAGTTGCAATTCTCCAGTTGCCTTTGAGAAGTTCCAATCTCCTGGAGCTTGACTATCGCTTTGCATTGAATATTGCCATGTCGACATCCTCTGCGACGCGCATTCAGGGTTAAAATCGGAACGGTGGAGATCGGCTGCGGTGAGCTAAGTGGGCTTAACTGGACAGCTTCATAGCTCTCCTCATGCCTGCGGGAACATTCCTCCCATGGAAGCCGGCGGAGGCCTTAAGAATAGGTAGTCATGCTGAGGACACGAAACCCGGGGGAATTAGTTATGAAAACTTTTCAGCCTCCAATCTCTGTGTCCCGTTGCAGCGGTCACATGCCACGGTAAAAAAGGAGAGGAGCAAGAGCACGCGAAAGACCGGGGAAACTGTTGCCCAATGTCTTATCGGACCAATTAAAACCCATTTAGGACTGAATTAAAACAAACTGCTGTGGGACATCGTTCAGATATAGGCGATCCTTCCAAAAATTGGTAGGACGGGGAATGGAGCCAACTAAGTGAGCCTCGGACTGAGTCATTAAATAATTTTTCCATCCCTACAAACATCTACTGTCCTTCATCCCTCGTGGATGGTTTGTGGAGGAACCTTCGTGGGTTAATCACTTCTCGGCGTGGCCTTCAAAAGAGAGCTGCAACCATTCAGGCTGCCCTCAGTGCCGACTTGGGGTAATGCGTTGCCGCGATCTCAGCACTTCTGTGTTCTCTAAGCCCCTTTTGCAGGACACCAAAAAACAACACTTCACTCTGTTACATTCTTGCAGACGTATCAGAGTGGGGCATGAAAAAAGAGCCTTCACAATGCCAACAATCCCTATGGAGTGTGCTAGTGGGAACGTCCCGGTAAAATTGCCATTGAAACCACACACGCACACCGATTTTGGAGATCGTGTTGGGACAAAAGTCAAAGGACGATGGTGTTAACAAGTTGAAAGAAAAAAATCCGCTCTTGTTTAGATGTTTGTCCGACACATAGTGCAGCACCACCTCGTAGACCCAGGAATTAAAGGCACTGTAGTTATTCCACCGTATTTATTGCCCATTAAAGCGATGAAATTCCTATTTTATGTGAGGTTATTTCATAATGCACAAAATATGCGTAGGATGCATACAAAATCACTGGACCGTGCACGACAGGCCTTCACACCACGTAGGTTGCAGAGGTCATGCCGTTTGAACAGCCAACAGAGTGACAGTGGCAGGACCTACACGACTGTGGACAGTTTTTTAATGCAATTTTACTCCTAAAACACGCAATAGAAATACACTCTACAATTTTCAATTCATCAGGCGGAAATATTTGTGCGTTTAAGGCAAAAAGCTCCTCCATTCTTCGCACAACCTGATTTTGATCTCTGCGGCAACAAAATCAGCGATGCGCCACAGAGATGCCGTACAATTAAATTTAATTTGTATTTTTGCGCAGATTTTAGAGGCACTTTAATCCACCATAAAGATGCCTCTGTGGAGAAATTGCAGACTGAAATAAAACTGGCCATGGGCGTAAGAACCACCCACTTTGAGGGCGATTTAACCTGTTGCTCGCATGCTGCGGCAGGTTATTTAGTGGAACCTTCCAAGAATTCTAAAAGTCCCCAATTGGACTGATAGTTCTTTCCGAATCGGGAAGCTTCGAAGTGGCAGTCCCTACCACTTCTATTGGCTTCTGATGGTGATCCACTACAATCGTCACCGAGTGGCGATGGATAGACTTAAACGTTACCCTTTTTACAGTTATAAAAGTGATGATTATTGAGAGCCTATATGTCTGGAAGATTTTAATTAAATGAGGGCACCCTGAACCATTTATTGCCCACTCGAGCCCTAAAACTCGCAAACCTAGACCGACGCCCCTGACAGAGATGCCATCGATACCGTGATGCATCGAAGAAGCCACAGGTACATTTAAAAAATACCCCGCTTTAAAGTGCAGCATTGAAGCGCTTAATAGATTCCCCATGCCACTCTTTGTCAAAACTATCTTTCGTTTTCCAAGTTCCCGTGATGCACATTCCTTGGCAGGGATATATACTATGCCCTTTAAATTGAACTGACTTTATCTCACAAAAGTAACTTCCTAAGGTGTTGGGGACTGACAAATGGACGGCAGGGGACAGATCCCAAGTCACGTAGCATAAGAAATCAATGAATGTGTTGAGCAGTCAATCTAGGGGCTCTCCAGAAGGTCTGCAATGCGGTCAGTCGGCTCAAGAACATCCTTCATCCCTATTGGCTAAGACAAGGACATTTCATGTGGTTTAATCTTTCGTTCCCGCAGTTCGCCCAGAATACATTTCTCAACACCGGTGTGTCCTTCAGCCACTAAAACCAGTGGTGGTTATCACTGATTGGCAAATTAAGATGGATACCACGCCTGAGCGCTAATAGAAGGTCACTAAAACTCTATTTAGCTCTTCTTTTTTATATTTTCGGAAACCCAAGGTTCTGCCTTAGTGCCACCGCCTGGAGGCATGGCCTAATACCTCCTCAGCCCTCCTGGACTTTTTTCGTTCTAATGAAAGGCTGGAAGTGCCATGTAGCATCCAAGTGACGATGTGAGACTAGACTCAAGTACACGATACCTCCTCTACTCAGTAGCTTTAAGGCTCACTTCCTTACAACTCAAATAGCAATTGACACACAAATTGATAAGTAACTTTCCTTCATTAAATGTTAATGTATTGATATTTCTAAACGTCAGCCAAATCTGTGGCATGCATTGTCACCGATGAAATATGCATAAAGTCGCCTCTACTGTGAGGTGATGTGGATCTTTGAATAGCGACTACAGTGAAATTTGAAGTGGGAATAAAATTATGCTCCAGTGTAAGGACTTATCGCTAAGTCGCTTTATCCCCTCTACTCTAGTTGAGATTTCAACGGAATAGCAGCATAGGAAGGCTAATAGCTCCTCGGAACTGTGAAATGACTTTGGTCCGTTAAGCGTACTGATAGGTAAGTGTCAAACGCCTTCGTAAATGGTCTAATTGCCTTCGGAGAGCTCCGTCTTCCCAGCAGAAACATGACTTCTCAGTGTGACTCCGTGAGGGTTACGAAGCTTTCAGTCCGATTCGCTTCGACTGTGCTCAGGCATCCAATGACTGTCCATGGTGATTCACTGGCTTCAAGACTTGACAATGATCTGAATTGATCGAATAATTATTGTGATTCCTGACGCTAATGATGTTTTGGACTCAGTTGACACTTCGGGCGGAATCTGGTTAGCAAAAATGGAATTGTTAGGCACCAGGGCGGTTGGAAGTTGTTGAACCTTAAAGTGCAACAAGAAGAGTTTCCATCCTGTGCAAATCCCTAACTTTAGCCCTTGTTATGTTTATTTTATTGAGTGATTGTGGCGCTATTTTTATCTTTGATGGAGTGTGAACTGCGATGACGGTCAATCCATCCAACCTGTCTGACCGTCCCATAACGTAAGCCAAGAGGTTGATCTTTCAAAAACAAACGGATCAAGTCCACTTGTTCACTTGAATGGTGCGTGTGAATTTATATAGAAATATTTGGTCATTTTGGTGCCTTATCCATGGACTTCCGAGCCATCGGTGAAGATCTGAGTGCAGTATTCGACACGGAGACCAGGCGAGCTTGGGAAAGGCCTGTCTATGGCGACTTAGGCATTCGTGGAGTCGAAAAAACTGTCCAATTATGAAATCAACACTAAATAGCACTAAATTGATGCTATGGTTGTACTTAATGAAGGAATAGGCCTCTGACTAATAAAAAGATCCTTTGGAAGGGAACTTACAGTTAGGTTCACTGGCATGGCACCTTTGCAGCCTTCAGCACAGATTGGGAGATGCTGTGCATTCTACAAATTAATGACGCAGAACTAAAAAACGACTTATAAAAGTTTAAAGGAGGCAGGAGCTCGCATCAAAGCATCAATAGGCCTTGAAGGAGTTCGTCTGACTCCCATTTTGTCCTACTAGACAAAAGACAAAGGACTTTACGCCTTTTCCAAATGCTTATCAGTAAAAATTGAGGATTATGGTGAAATCTTCACTTATTTAGCATTTTGATCTTATTTAGATGAACACTTAAGCCTCCGTTTCCACACTCCTGCCGGGCAGCATGACCGCTGAACCATGTCGGTGGCCCCCCACCCGCTCCGCCTGCCCTTCAGGCCTGCTGGACATCAGGAATGCATATTTTGTCCACACATTGTCTTCGAGGAGGCATTGCGACGCTACCGATGCAGCACTTAGGAGGACTGAGCTTTGAACCTCTTTTATTGCTCTGTTGGGGCAACTAGACCACAAATAGTGCATAAAACCTGTCTGGGCAATTCAGCTCCTCGGTATTTCACTTTTTCAACAGAAATGCATGAGCCTCCACCCAGTTTGTTGAACCACTTCAGTAAATAAGTGATTATAGCAGCCAAAGAAACATCTTCTCATTAAAAAAGTCATTTATTTCCTTTCATTCCACTGCCTGGTCATCAGTTTTTCCTCTTTCCACTGTTACTGATGTTCAATGTAAACTTTTATTGAAAGTGGTGCGCTATAAGACGTTACAATTTCGACAAGACAATGGAGGAAAGGTGTTCAAAGGGAAGGCAGCCATTTGTTTAGCACCTGCTTTCATTCAGGAATGTAGGAAGTCTCCGTAAACTGCGTATTTTTTTACCTTAAGACTAAAATGGAAGTAGGATTGTGCCCCTTGAGGTAGTTTACTTTGCAAGATTTTGCATCCATTGGGGGAACGCTAGGATCTCAATGGAAGGTAAAACCTAGTGCCAAAATTTTGCCATTGCCCTTCTTGTGACCGTGGTGGTTCGGTTCGAAGGCTTCCCTCCGGTCCCCATGGGTCTGTCTTTAGTCAGTGGAGTGCATGTTTTCTTGAGAGGCGATTGTAATACAATTTCTGCCGCGTTTTTTACTCCTTTGTTCGTTCACACCTTGCCACCTTGACTGCATCGCTTTGGAATTTAGGCGTTATTCGAGTTAGTGTTTTCAATTAACATGTTTGGGACAAAAAGGTGATCCTGTCCTTCAAAGTGTACATCAACTACACCAGGTAAAAAGGTGTAAAATCGTGCTTTAATACTGTCTCCCAAAATGGCGTTATTCAATTGTGAAAAATCAAGCTTCATAATTTTCCTTTCGTACAACATAGTTGCCAACTCTCACCTGTCTTTCATAAATCTCGTCAAGGTGTTTGAAACATTAAATCAGCCTTGTCAGTCCATCAAATAGAATGTAGGGCCTTGAGGCCACCTGAAGTTGAGGGAAGCTTGTACTGGAGGCATGGAGAAGGGTTTAGGGGCTACTGACATGGTCTGGAGGCCACATTACATAGCAAGGGTAAACAGGCTGAGCCTAAAGTGCCCACAAGGCCCAAACAAGGAGCCTTGTAAACAAAGACGGAATTGGATTGTCACTATTTGCCTATCTTTAAGCTTGGTTCCCGGCGCTCCCCATGGAAAATCTCCCCTATCACCCGTCAGAGCTTTGTCAGTGCTGTCAGAAAGACACCAGCCAATCCTGGCATCAAATTTGCGTACAAGTGAAAGGATACCTAACTGCAGCTTTCTGGCAATTCCACGGCGTCTGAAGTCTCGCCATATTCGAAAAATGTGTTAAGGAGAAGGAGGAGAAAGTGAAGACTATCTCCTCTGTCCATTGCTAGTCATAAGAACGCCGGCCAAAATGCAGAGTCATTCACCAATGGATTGTGTCTAACATTGTAAGGTTTCTCCTTTCCACGTCGTACTTGACTAACCACAACCGCCTATCAGGGTTCCCTCTAGCCCACTTTATTGACATATTCATGCATGTACCGCGGATAGCTCCATAACTAATTACCCGAATAATTGTCGAGGGTGGACGTCATTTTCAACTCGCCTTCAGT
Organism: Taenia crassiceps; assembly: GCA_023375655.1. Taxonomy (NCBI): domain Eukaryota; kingdom Metazoa; phylum Platyhelminthes; class Cestoda; order Cyclophyllidea; family Taeniidae; genus Taenia; species Taenia crassiceps. The sequence goes on from JAKROA010000011.1 coordinate 1,683,186, forward strand.
GGGTCGTTACTGATTCGTCTGTCGCAGCCTATGCACTTCTTCCATCACGTTAAGATTTAGCAAAGGTAGCTTTCCCTTGGCATCGGGTTGGTTTGCCATTTGCACTAATGCAGCGCGTCGAGGCTTCCCTGGATGTGCAAGGAGACACAAGTTTAGGGCAGAACACACAGTATTGACGTACAGACTAGCTGAGGGTCTGGCCTCTAGGCAATGTCATTGGAATAAGGCACAGCAACCTTACCTTTTAGTCCAAACCGTTCCTAATTTAAACATCTCCTCGGACTTCGATTTCTAACCGTGTGCACAAGTCAAACAAACGTTAGAATACGGAGCTCCAAGGTATTGAAATATGTCAGGATAAAAGCAATGTGATAGGTTAGGTGTTCCTGGCCCCCCCCCATTCCAGCCTACTAATGCCCTTGAAATGGGCGGGCGTATTGGACGGGGCCAGACACCACTGTTTGGACATGCCCGGAGTGCGCTTTCGACACCTAGAGTTGGGTAACATCCAATCCGCCTGGAGGTTTGTGCTTATTTTTCTCACCTCCCTCCTTAAAGGTACAGTCGCATGAGCAGTCCACTAAGCCTTCGAATTCTGAACTGGTCCTGGCAATGTAAAAATGTGACTGCTGGATAAACAAATTTTGACAAAGTTTAGATTCGAAATAGAGATAACTTTTAATTTCTTATTTATGACTTTGCAGCTTAAAACTGTGAAATGCTTTTAAAATGAATTATGCATAAATTTTGCCTTGGACTGCGCCTACTCCGATAATCGGAGAGTCGTTGGCGCAAAAGATGGGGTCGGAAAATGGCGTCGGTTTGAATAATTCACCTTTGACTCACTCTTCCTCTCCTACTAAACAAAATAAATGGCCGTTTTAACACTGAGCACTTTAAATGCGCCTGATTCGCCTCCCATTTGGTGCAAAATGGGGTATTATTAAGACCCTATCTTTCACTAGTGAACAAATCACTCGAGTGTATGGAAGAAGCCTATTTCCTGTGTAATTCTCTCCCAGACGACGAACTATTCACCCGGTTGTTAGCATTTATGGTTGAGTTTTACAAGCTCTATATCCTCCGAGGCAGTAAAAGAGGACGCGGTCCACCCTCACACTCGCCTCAAATGGGACAAAGTCATGAGGAGGACTTTGAAATATGTTTTGATGCCAAAAATACCCAAAAGACTTTGTGGCAATACTTTCTTAAAACAAGGTTTGCTAGGTATTAGAGACTGTCTCCTTGAGGCATGGCAAGGAAAGAGCTAAGCACAGTTGAGAGTGCAAACCGGTAAGAAGAGGAGACGATCAAGCAATTCATCAAAAAAATGCTTTAGAATAGCAGCAATAGGTTGTGGGGGTAGAACAATCCTACCTTAGTAGTGGAACTTAGATTGTAGGCTACTTTCCATGTTTTACTTCAACCGACAGCGCACCTGAGGCTCCCACCCATCCCTAACAAGTGTGCCCAATCGCCCGCCCTTGCTAATAGGAGGACGTATACGATGTGAGGTCACTAGGTTGTCCTGAACCTGACAACTTAACGTTCTCTTCAAACTGAGGTCCATAGGCGCATAGGCAGCATCGTGGCTCACCTGACATCTTCCAAAAACCCTCATGTCTACTGCTCCTGCCCAAGAATAAACTCAGTACACCATTGACAGCTCATGCAAATTATTCAGACCTGAAAGGTCTAATTTGGGAGTTCTTTTAACAAAACTGACCTCCTTTAAAGCAGAAGTAGCTCCAACGACCAGTTGGTTGAAGGTTTTCATAAGACCTCCTCTGATTTAGGATAGAAAATGTTATTGGTCAATCCAAAATTACGTTTGATGGGATCATCCACTGGAGTGATGTGTTGCCCATACTAAGGGAGGCTCGCCTTCCTCCGAACTGGGTACTTTCTCGAACCAGAGGCATTTTTTTTCCTAAGCCGCCTTGGTTTGAAAGGAATCTGATTTTTGGGTTTATGGGTTTAAGACAACTACAAGTGGACAAACGTCACACACAGGACCACACGAAAAGTTTACCTCAAAGAAGGCAAAGCCCCGACACTTTCAAGGGATTGTGTGCGTTCAATTAGACTGATTGGAGCTTAGCTTAACGGGAGATTTGCCTTCAGACTCGGCTAAAATTACTTTTTTAGGTTTAATTTCGCTTTTACAATTATTACTCTGTTAACATTGTTGAATTGGTCTGGTATTTGAGGAAATTGACTCACGTTTTGTTAAGGCACCACCTCCGCCGAGCAGTCGTCTCCGGGCCATACCATAGTCTCCTAAGCCCCTTCGTACGTCGATAGTGTCTATTTTCCTTTAATATCCTGTCTTTCTTAGTCTCCAGGGCGCTGCATTGGTGAGAGGAAGGGCTAAAATGCGTGGGTGCCTGCAAAATTCTCTTAGATTACATGGAAGTTGGCCCAAGTACGCGTGTTTATTACTAGAAATAGTGCAACCACGAATTTCCAAATGGCATCACAGATGGATTTACCACTTTACCCTCGAATTACTCGGTTCTACACTGGGAAAATAACTTAGCTGAGTGTAATTACGGATTGTTGGTCCACTAATCCACCATGAAGTTTAGCCTCAATACCAGGATTTGGGATTGGTGGGGGACGGGGAGGAATAAAAGTTTGGAAACGCTTTTTATAAGTGCCCTAGAGATTGTAAAACAACAGCCAAAAACTGAACCCTATTAGAGTGGAATCTCATGGGGCATTCTCGTATAATTAAAGCAAACTTTTTAATCCGAGGCAGAATTTTGAACGCTAGTGCAGTACAAAATCCTCCCTTGTCATAAGACAGCCTAAGGTTCCTCTGCTAATTGACTGGCTCGGACACCTTTAAGGGGAGAGGCTTTTATTCCCCACTTGCTTTGAACATGCCCAAAATTGCCCCCATTTTGTTTACAACACATGGCTTCCTCATTGTGACTAGCAATCAAATTGTTAGGAAGACCTGGCGGTAAATCATCAAGCTCTCCTGACAAAAATAAAAGGCTTTATTCCCTCACTCAACTGCCCTCAGTAAGGAAATGAAATAGGTGGAGGGCACTGAGACTTCCATGGAAGCCACTGGTAGTCAGGAGGTCGCGTTGCCCAGCCGAAGTAAAACGGCGGAGCTTCAGGCGTACCCAACCCCTCTTTCCCTATTAAGTGTCATCCTCGGCGATTAGCCTTCGTCAACCTTCAGCAATCACCACCAAAAAGCAGTCGGCGCTGTAAGGCAAATCCTCAGGCATGAAAGTTACGTGCAGTTGAGAAGGCATTTAATCCCCTTGGCGGTATCAATGGGTGCGGAAGTTTCTCCTGTATGGTAAATGTTGTGAGGGAATGGGAATGCATTAGTCATCATCATGTCCACCTCTAGTGGTGGAAAAATTGACCTGATAGCAGAGTTATTTGACAAATAAATGGGAACAGATTTCGCGTTCAGTGCTACCCAGCTATGACTGTCTGCCGGAATTCTACCTAGCTAGTTGAGGGGTGGCGACTGTACTGCATGTCCACCTCGTTGACATCTTCAACCATGTGCCTTGGCCATAACACACCAGCAGAAGACAGGCCTGAAGTCGTTGCCAAAAGCAGTTGCTATTCTAATTCCCCCTTCTGGGAGATCGCGACAGATACCCTTCATCCGCTGTGCTTAGTATCAGCACTTAGCAATGGAAACCTCGGTGGGTGTCCTTTGGGATGGGACGCGTCTTCCACTGTCACTTTCCTGGAGGCAGTTGAAGGCATAACATTCGAAAGGAGTGCATATTAGCGCGATCCTGAGGCCGCACCAGCCAGCAGAGGGACAATACTGAAGCCTTAATTGCGCCGTTGCTAAGACCGAAATTGATGCGAGCACGGCATTACCCACAAGTCCATCGGCGGCATAAAACCTCAAATGAAATCCAAAATTTTGTAGTTTTGAACTTTGTAACGGAACAGAAGAAATAATATCAAGTTGTAATGCTGTCATAGATGACACTCTGTAATTTCAACCCATAATAAAAGTCACCGTCTTTGTTTTGATACATGCAGGTGCACCCAGAGGTGGTACACTTTACATCAAAACATACTTCTCCCACGTCCTCTCAAGTGGTCACCTTGGGCGCAAGAAAACACTCCAATTTTGAAGTGGATCAAAGTCATAATTTATGTAACGAAAACAAAATTTAGAAATGGCTTGTATATATAATATATTTATGAGATTGTCAGACTAGACCTAGGGGGGTGGGAGGGGATGGGGAATCCACTTTCCCCGTCGATTTACGCCCCCGACCCGCCCTGCCCCGCCCCGCCCCGCCCCGCCCGACTGTGCTCGCATCAACTGCCGTCCATTAATTCTAACTCGTCTATTAACTGACTAAGCAAGTATTTTGCTAAAGAATTTTGTTTCGTCATTCTCCAACTGGTTGTTTTGTGCCTCTAGAGGCATCGAAGCAAAAAAAACAAAGAGATGAGAAGGCTTTAATCAGCCTCCAGGCTTGATTAAAGGTGAAGTGCGCATAGAGTTTGGGTTTGAATTTAACACTGATGCGATTTGATTTGTTGCATTGTTGCTGCAAGGAAGCTTTGAAAAAGATCCAAACTGTTCCCTCTCAAGTGCGCAATTCTGTGGGATTGAGACTTCGTCTATGCAAACTTCCATCTTGGCCGAATCATGACAGGCTGTTACACTGGAGGCAGTCTAAGCGTTCCCTGTCCATCATCAGTAAGGGAGGGCTGTCCTCTTTCGTAACCTGTCTATCCTTCGTCTCAAAGCAATTAACTAATTGGAATTACTTTTGAAATAGGATCCTTTTGGATTGCTTTTTTTAAACTGTTCTTCTTGGTTTTGTTGACATTTAGGGCCGCGATTCATGCCTGTGTAGACAACTTTGCCCTTTATTTCTCTTCCCATTAACCATCCCTGTTTTTAAGCACCTTATTATAATTACTAGGAGGATATGTGGCAGCGAAACTGGAACTCTCTAATCCCGGAGAACGGCATTGTTCGTCCACGACCAGGTTTAACTTGTCCTTCTGACTCTCGCCTACAGAGTGCATTAGAAAACATAAGCATCGTAGCGCACCCTCATCTTTCGAGCACCATCTTCGGTGCTACTCTCTTTGGCTGCCTTTAAGTATGTCATTGGGTGGTTTCCTTTCTTCCACAGGTGCGTAACCAACCCGATGGAAGCCCCTTTATAAGGTCAAATCTTGTTGTTATGACCGGTTATTGGCTGATTACAAAGTTGCGCCTTTCGGACGAGGTAGGTAGTGGACGAGAGAGCCTTCACTACACAGAAGGAGATTCCACCTTAAGGACGTTAAAACCTACGGTGCATTCCGGGTAGAGGAATGGGTCTTTGTATTTTGGTGGAATCGCCGCCCTAGTAGTATCGTGTCGACTGTGCTACTATAGGTCAACGTTAAATGTTTTCCTTATGTCTCCTTAAAGGTCTTGAATAATTCATTACAGAGTCGGCTTTGGAAATTAGGACTTTGATCTCTATGGATAGATTCAGACAACCCTTCTCTACGTCGGCAATGCATATCACCTGCGTCAGAGAAGTCAGAGTTCATCCAAGTACACCGTAAGATGAACGAGTCTGGCCGGAAAAGGACTAAAGTTGTCCAAAAAGCCGGTTGTTTATAGGTCAAACAGGCAAGACCGGGACATGGGGATAGCAAAAAGGTGAACCTTCGCCACAGAGAGTGTCAGCCCCAGCGCCTCGCTGTTTCATGTCCATGGACGTTGAATTCTTTGTCTGCTACCAACTGGACTGCTTTCTTCCTTTCCCAAGTCCATGACGCGATACAAGGGGCTGAATTCTAAGACTTACGCTAACTTTGAAGTGTACGAGGAGTGTGCGACACTACCGCAAGGAATGCTATAAACGGATTGCCATGATGACATGAAACTCGACTCGAGTAAATTGCTACCAAGCTATAGTAAATGAGAGTTGACACGGCGGGATGTAAAAATCTTTCATCAACTCGATTTCACACTGGTTGTTTCCGATTTCTGTGAGTTGACCTAGAAATGCATATTTCCGAAATGCATAAATTAGGCTTCTATAAATCATGCCTTCGAGTGTAATTCCTTGAGGTCCACTCGCGCACAAGATGGCGGGTCATGCAGTGCCATACACCCGTTTTGCAATACCAACAAAAAAAAATAAACAAAGATGCATGCCTTGCCTCTCCCCACAGCAGTCATTGTATGCTCACTGAGCATGACGACTGGAAATGTCATAGCGAGTTAACATTGCTTATTTTTGCCCTTAAACACACTTTGACAGCACAGCGAATAAAGCTGGAATAAAGTGTTGGTCATTCTTAGTGCTGGGGGGGAAAAACAGTTAAATGGTAGGTCGGGAAAAAAATCCCACCAACAAAGCAATGGGAAGGGAGATTTGACGTGGCTATTGGGAGATTTGGTTACCAGGGCACAGCTCATTTGCTAATGAAAGCACAAAGCACTAGACATTAAACCTACAAACCGGCCGCTCGGTGCTTTATTGGAGAAGGGTAAATTTTAATGAATTTGTGTGCGTGCAAAATGTTTAGAAACTTTAGAATACGTAATTACAACACCCTCGCTTGGATGCAGATCATTGCGGTGTTATACCACCCATTGCTACGAATTTATGCCGCTAATTCAGACACGGTGAGTAATTTACCTTCATAGGATGTTAAAAGGCATAATAAAGAAATGTGATCCACTCCATCAATGATTTTCTCACCTGCAGCTTACTGGCTCGCATTTTTGTTACTATTCCGGTGGATGAAAAATCTAATTTTGGTAAGTGCCAGTGCATTCTGCATGTATACTCACACCACCTGAGCCATCTGTTTGAAAGGATCTTGAGTAAAATATAAATAAACTTCAAAATTAAAGGAGAATCAAAGTCTTTTAGCACAAATTGTAATGCATGAACTAGTGCAGTTCAGCCTACTTAAAACATAATAAGTATGCACAGGGTGTTTAGTTGGGGGCTACTGGCAGGCTCTGAACACCAGCCAGGGCATAATTGCGGGACCTTAAGTATTTGTGAAAGCAGTGTTGAGGACTGAACGAGTTTTGGAAGTGGCAGAGATGCTTATTTGCTCACTTTTCCTAACCCAATTGCAGCAGCGTAGTATCCTTGTAAGTGTAAACCAACAATAATGTCCCATTTTATATTTGAATAGCAAATATTTTTGAGTATTACACTAGCTAAAGCATTCTTTTTCTCACAAACGGATATGCTAGGTTTTAGTCTCTAATCACAGAATCGAGACTTTGTTTGAAAGGAGAATTGTTTTGGATGTGGAAGACGGTGAGATTATCGGTGTCACTCACTACCAGGCAAATCATCAACCTTTAGACCTTATTTTCACGGCTATATTTTGACGGTAATAAGAAGTATTTTTGCCAACTTCTGCTTCCAGCAAAGACAATTGTCGTTACGCTTTTGCCCGCTTTTGTCAGGCTCCTTGTACCTAAGACCGTGGCCGGCAAAAAGTTACCAGACAATTACATTCTCCCGGTCCTTTTGCCGGCCTGTAGTTCCCCTATGCCGCAATCCAAGTTTTTCCATACCCAATGGAGGGCTGCCTTGCATTCAAGTGAGGATGAACAATGCAAGGTGCAATACACAAACTAGCTATTCATTACACAAGTTAGTTGTGAAACTTCAAACTCGACCCAAAATTACTACCCTCCTCAAATTAAAATTAAAGAAAAGCAAAGGAACAGAAACCCCGAAAAACTGCCTGTCCAACTACCCTGGTGAGATAGTAGCCATTTTCGTAGGAAATGATTTTCGTGAGAAAAGTGGGAAGCCTAGTGGATATTTGTGTTCTCGACCAAAAAATGCCTGCCTATTCACCAGTCGCCTCTGCTGACATATACTGAGAGGATTTTTTTATTCTCAACCTTCTTTCCTCTGCATCAGGGCTCTTTTCTCCATTTTCTCCAGCGGCAACATCGTGAAGTGACTTGTTTGTGTCACCTACTTGCAATCTCGGCAGAATTTCCCTCCACAATGAAAACAAAAGCAGTCTACCCTCTGGTTTAGATTGTAAAATGCATATGAAATTGGTTCCTTTCAAAAAGTGCTGATGAGATTTCCTTGGAGATGAAAGAAGCCATGCTACTGAAGCAAAAGATATATTGTCGGTCTACAGAAGTTTTTGGGTCCTGCTGACATGGTCTAAAGGCCTGGCCGTCTGGCAGCTGTGCACTGTTGGAGACCCGAGTGGCTCTTTACCAAAACCAAGAGTTAAACAATGAATTAAAAATTACGCTTCCTTAAAAAATAGCCTTAAAGCGCGTCATTATCTCCTGAATGATTTATGCACTGAAGGATAACTTGTGCTAAGAGCCTGGCTGCATGACCCGCCATCTGTAACTTAGCCAGCCTTATTCTGCTGGAATTTTATCACAAATTCTTTTTTTGTATAAGTTGTTAATAAATTAGGGCCTTAAACCGAAGGAAAAGTGCAAATCTTAAGATTTCGTAACCTCAAACTGTTGCAGAACAGCTTAATTTTGTTCAGCATCATTACCATCTAATTGGGGTTATAAAGTTAATGCCTAATGAATTTTGTCTTCAAACATTCTGACAAATTTTTGAGGGCAAAGAGTAATTAGGTGAGCCTGACTTAATTAAAACTTTCTCAAAGCCATCACCTCGACCAGCATTTTGATTGGTTGAGCCCACGACGAGCCAATCAGGAGCGCCGCACTGCGGTCGAATCGGCATAATAATAAACTTTGCTTGTGAGTGAGAGGTCAAATTGAGTAGGCTCTTTGTACACGAAAAGTCGTAATCTGCCATTAATCCACCTCTACGGCTACTTCCGCACCCACCGACGCAGCGTGTGGATATCTAAATGTCGCACATGTCTTCACCCTGATTGGTCACCACAATGACGTCAACCACACCCAGTGTCTTAGTGCCAGCACCTAACCTCGGCACAGCCGAACCCCCATTGGCCATCATTTACAACCTTCGCTCCGGCAACATCAGTGTCAATCCATTGCCGGCAAACTCGGATTTAGCTCCTCAGGACCTTTCTGAGTACCGCCTGACTGTCCCAGTGACAACGGTTCGTCGAAAATCGGTGACGCTGTCGGAGGACATGTGGCGTGGGTGGCCTTCAAAAACTGGACAAAACCATCGAGGCGAGGAGGGGGAAGTAGCAGCAACTGTGCCACGGAGGGGAGGTAGAGGTGGGAAGATTATCCAACGCCAAGGCTTCGGTACCGAGGCTTGGCGCATCCAGAATCCCACCATGGTGGAACAAGTGCTAGAAATGGAGGAAAAACTTCAGTCCACCTCGCCTCCCTCCCAGCCACGGTCGCCATCTGCGACCAAAATGCACTACTCCCCACCGCGGATTGTGAAACCGAAGAAGGCCTCACAGAGTGCCAAGAAGAGGGCTTTTGCCCCAAAAGCCTTCACTCTTGGCGGCAGACGTATTGAACCGGTGCATTCAGATGAGGAATGGTTCCTAGAACGACTGCTGAGGATCTTCGCTCTCATTGCCTTCGTGTTGACGCTGCCTTTCTCCCTCCTATTCTGCTTCAAAGTAGGTGCTTCCATATTTCAATATTTCTTTCGATGATAATACTTTCGCTTCATCTTATTTGGCATGTTTTAAACTTTATGGTTTCTTTAAAGATGGTCTGTTAGTATAGCCTACTTGCGTCCTCAGGGTTTTATCAATGTAAATTATGGTTTGGTAGAATTCCATCCGTCTGATGGATGGCAAATATGTGTACCAGTCCTGCAGGGGGTCATAGCCGCTCTTCAACTTGCTTTATGGCTATTTAGATGTCATAACTTAAGTGACAAGTGGACAGTTACCTCTGGCAAGACCTATGGAGCCCTTGCTACTCCCTCCACAAAGTGGGCATTTAGATTGTGCCAATTGAATGTTTTAAGGAAAAATAGATGGGAAAGGTGACATCACCCGGCCCCTTGCGCCCCCTCCCGCCCCAGCTGCAAAATTTGGACCCCCAAGATCATTATTAGTCTCGAAGGCTGCAAATAACTTCACAAGCTTGGAAAATTAAGTTTTATTTCCTTTTTATCCTTTTTTATACTGAAGGGGTGTACCATTTTCCATGGGAATGCCTTTTTCGCCTTTCCCACTGTGAAAAGTTGTAGCTCCCTTGAGAAGTAATTTAAGATTACTCTTAATTTTTACGAACGGTTTGTCTTAATAGCTCCAGTCCCTTGTTTACCACATGTGCCCATTTAATTAACCCGATTAAATGGAACAATTCTGACCTACTACCTCCTCCTCCGACTTGTCCAAACAGCAATTCACCAGTGTCAGAAATACTGTTCTTTTTTCAAAATTCCTCTGTACATATTCATGCTCTGGGTACTTTTATAACTGAAGTAATTTGGGCGGCTAATTGAAAGGGAACAATTGGCTGTGGTGTGTCAGGCTTTGCAAAAAAGCAGACATACTAACACCGACAATACCGCCGTCTTGGCAACCCATTCTCTTGTTCCAACTCCACGAATCACGAACTGAATCGGGGTAAATTTTGCATAAAATACACCCTAGATAGCAGTTTGTCAGAGTTGAGTGATCTCAAGCCAATTGACACGTCTTTGACTCAGCTAATCTGCCATCCGGCCATCGGTGATGTCAGAAGTAATTCGTGCTGCACTCAATCTTCGCCTTAAAGTGGCACCATTTTCAGACTCATCTGTCAAATTTTAGTAAATAAACCAGTCCTTTTTGTGCTGATCCAAATACCATGTTGCATTGTTTGCGGGCATTTTTTTACGCGCTCCTCTTCCCTTTACTTATGACAAGTCCGATGAAATTGCAACGACCTCTTGTCCGAAACGCCAAAAGCGGTCAGGTTGAGGTTAGGTGTGAAGCCGTTTATTCATCGTTTTTAAAACTTTGAAACTGAGTAAAGTTGAATAGCAGCATTGAGCATTAAATCTTCCAATTTCGTGCCCGCGGCCAAAATTTTGTGGCCACGCAAACCTCCTCATGAAGTCAACCTCGGGGGTAGCGGTGGGGGCTGCGGAGGAGGAGAGAAGAAGGAAAGGGAAAGATTTGTGATTATTGCTCCGCCAAAATGGCTTTGCTAGTTTACACACCACGAGGTTTATTTACTCACTACCCCTTTGTCCTTGGGATGCTGACAGCTCTCTTCCCCTTTACAATCCACAGCCACTCATCCTTTTGTTGGTCTTAAGCAAGGCTTCCAGTGGCTAAAATCTCGTAAATTTTGGGCTAGGGAGAAGCAATTTTCCCCCAACGACTGAGCCATGTGATTGAACAAGCCGCCTGCCTTAATCTGAAGGCGATAAGATAATCCCTGCTTGCCTATCCCAGTCCGCCTTCGTTGATGCCTTGTACAACAACCCTATCACGCTTAAAACCAATCACTTCGTAGAGGATCTTCTGCTTGCGATAAGATTTTTTAACATGATTCATGGGGTGGTGGCCCATTCCCTGAAAGGTCAGACCTTACGATCCATGGCAACTTGGAAGTAAGATAAATGCTTGCAAATAATGTCTATTAAATGGCAACAAGCATCAAGCTACCAAAGCTGCACGGATTCTTGAAATCTTCTGTCTTGCCTTAGTCAATGCCAAAGGGACATGAGTTGCGTGCCTTGCTTGCTTGGGCTTTCCAGTAGCTGAAATGGAAGAAGGAGAGGTGTAACTCATCCCTTCTTTACCTATGCCATTAACTAACCAAAACAAAACACCAGAAAGAGATGAATATGTTTTTCATTCTTCGATTCTAATATCCTCCTCAGCCACAAAGGCGGCTTTAGGCTTGAAAACGGAACAGTGTAAAGAATGTTGTCTACCCAAGGCGTAGAGCACACAAAGCAGGGAAATTACTGATTCTGTAGCCTGTAGACAAGCAATAGGCTCGACTTGTCTTCTCAGGTTTTTCAACCCTTGTCAATGCATATTTCATAGAGGATATTCCTTCTCTACTGCATTTGTACTTGAAATATTTTTGGCTTCCCTGTATTGCAGCACGCCAAGACTTCTCGGAGACAGAAGAGAGGCATTATTCTCAGGCGAAACATGCATTGCTATGTAGGGTAGTCCTTGGGACGTGCTGGTAGGGTTCGTAGGTCAGAGCCTCCCTAGTAGGGGCGCAATCGGGTTCCCCACACCCAAACCGAAAGTTACGCAACCAGAATCTTTTGCTTACAGCCTGGGGTTTAATCATCCTTAATTTAAAGTTTACTTAATTTTCCTTAAAGGCCTGAAATTTCGGGGAAAACTTCTTCTCTTCCTCTATTGTACATCGAGCTTTGTCTAGCCAAGAATGTATCGGTATTCTTCAAGTCCAAGCTTCTAGAAGAAGCCACGTGATTTTGCCTGACATTTTGTGTACATTAAATTGATATTGTCCTCTCCCTCTGCTTATTGCCACTTCGTAGAGTAAGTTTTTCTTCTGCCGAAACTTTCCTCACTGCAATAGGCACAGCCACGAATGGAGGGAGCGTGTAAACCTCTCGGCTATCGAATGCAGCTGCCCTTCAAAAACGGTGGAGAGATGGAGATTCCCTACAAAAGGGCATTTTTCCTGCGCTCTACCAGTGTACAAGTCAAAACATTTGCTGTGAAAAATATATGACACTATTTATTGAGATATTTGGTCACTTGTGATGGCTCATGTTTCTTCTTAATGCGAGAAATTTTGTGCTTTCTGGATCCGGAACCATGAAAATGCGGGAAGCCTTGGGCTTGTGCATGTCAGGCCTCTTGAAATAAGCGAATAGTGATGGGGAAGATTGACCTAAATACTACGGAAATCCTGCCGCCTTCTGCTTTAACACATTAAGAGGTAAATTGACCGCTTCATCCACTCGGCGTATATTGCCACCAATCAGCATTTTTCTTTGGCTTTGTAAGGTGAAATGATGTAAATCTCACGATCCCGTAATCACAGCCTCTGGATGTCCAAGTTCAGGCCAGTGGTGATGTCTTTCTTCTAAAAAAGGAAGCTTTTTTTTCAAAAATTTACAGCACTCCTGAAAAATTCCCCGAAATCCTATTGGTTGGGGTCAAGGTCACTCAGATGCACCATTTCTATATTAAGGTGTAAGGTGAAGGAGCAAGCAAAGCACCCAAATTAGAAATAAGCATCTTCAACTGCGGCAAATCTTTTGTGCATGGTGAAGCAACTGGCTTCATTAGTGTGAAGGTCTCAGAGGCAAATTCAACCACAACATCGCGGATGTTTAAAGTGTCAAAGAGTTAATGCTGTCCAACGGTAAAAAAGGGTGTATTATCAGGCTGGTGGCATTATAAGCCCATCTTCTCGATGAAAAAACCGTGCACGATATAATTTGCTTCAGCCAACCATCACGAAACGTCCAAAAGGGCATGCTCGTGGTTGCAATAAATTGTCCAACAAATTCACAGAACTTATCTCCCTCCACTTGGGCATAAAAAAGGCGAAAATGTTTGTATCATATCTCCCAAAGGGCCAAATAAAATGTGTCAGGTCCTTTTTATTCACTTCCACTGGGAGCTAAGTCTTCGAGCTGGCCTAAAATCAGTGCCACCAAATGCTACATCGCCTTGCATAGAAGATAAATGTTTGGCGAGAAAAAAAGTACTAAAAGTCGGCGTTTATGTTTTGCTTGGGTGTTTGGTTAGTTGAGACGCTAAACAGGCTCAAAATTTAACCGAGAAAAGAGATGAAAGAATTGCATCTGATGCATGAGCTAAAAACCCTCCTACCAAAAGACTTCTGGTGAATGAGTAGATGGAAAGTGTCGAAGTTGTGATGCCGAGGGCTTCTCAACCGAACGCTGAATTTGCTCAGGTTGTGGCCCACTACGAGCGTGCTGTGGTATTTCGTCTGGGTCGGCTATTCGCCTCTGAGGCGCAAGGTCCCGGACTTATCTTCCTTCTCCCCTGTCTGGACAACTGTCGAGTGGTTGACCTCCGCACCTTCACCTTCAATGTGCCCACACAGGAGGTGTTGACCAAGGACTCACTTACAGTAGCTGTGAATGCTGTAGTCTACTACCGAATTCGCAATCCCGTCTGTGCTGTGGTGAATGTCGAGGATGCCAATAGATCCACACGGCTCCTTGGACAGACCACTCTGCGGAATGTCCTTGGAACCGTCAATTTGGATGAACTGCTAACCGCGAGGGAGGATATTGCCATTCTCATGCAAGTATGTTTTCTAACATTTCTTGAATTTTAAAAATCACATTCTGCTCTAATCATGCATCATTATTTTTCAATGCAAACCTTTTGTTTCGTTGTCGTTCAATTCTCTGGCATCGGTAAAGCTGGCTCTCACTTTTGCGTAGTTTATTCAAATCTCCAGAAATGGTCAATTTGGACTTAGTTCTCGAAAAAGATGGCCCCAGCCTGGTGGTCTCTTGATCCAAGGTGAATTAAAAGTCTCATTTGATTTTCACCATGCAATTGAGCATTAGGCAGTCCTTCGGTAGACTGGGATGCCTATTTATAGAAGTCTCTCGCCTTCCTAAGGTTCCGAAAAAAGAGCATAATAACGGTTGCCCGTTTTATGCGCTCCGTAATTGCAATTATTTATGTAGTCGAATGTCTAGCATTTCTCGTTTCATACCTTCCTTTTTCCTTTACAATGGGTTATGACAAGCATACCTTGTGCTCCGTCTTCCCTCCCTCATAGGAGGCATCCACAATGTCCTGTGCGTAAGAGGCTGGAAAGTGGATTCCCTAATCACCCACCGCTATGTTAACAGAACTGAAGTGAGGGTGAGAGATTCTAATCTAAGATTTTATTAGGCTGTAGTCTGTGAGATGGCAGCCCACCTCAATCAGCTTGACATTTCAAGGCGGGCATTTGATTGCTGCCGCTTTCCAATCCACCAAACATCCACAGTCATTTTAGTTACTAAAAAACTGAATTCCCAAATACAATTTTACGTGTTTATTTTTGCAACCCTCTCCTCATTAAGTGATGCAACCCTCCACTTTAATTTGTTTCCACCTCTAGTAATTTACAGTTGACCTGTCAACTAGGAAGCTCGCTTTGGTCAAGTCAGAGACTCTTTCTCATCTGGATGGGGAAAGGAGGGGAGAAGAGAGGGTGGGGAGAATTGCAACCCCTCAAAAGGTGAACAAGGCAGAGCTAATGGTACTCCCAGTCTAGATGGGGGATGTCAAATTAGTGTGCCAACATGAAATCCACTGCTTCTATCTCTATGCGCCATTTCCTGAACTAAACACACGAGTCTTTCAAAAGGTTGAAATGCTCCTCGGCGATGGTAATTCTTAATACTGGAGTCCTTGATAGTCTGTGAGTGCTTGTCGGCAGCTCTACAGTCCGTGATTTTTGCAATGGCAGCCCCAGAGGGATGATACATAAAAACCTCTCGAATAATCTCAGCTCCACTTCCCTAGAAGGCTTGAACTGTGTACAAAAGAGGCTTCCTGAAAGGAATGGGAAATCCTCCGTTTTTTTCCCACCCACCGCTTTATAACAAGTGTTTTAGTGCAACTAGCCCACCAATTAATTATTTACCTATCGTGATTCGCATCACTGATACCCTCCTTCCTCAGCACAGTTCTGACACTTTGACGGCGCCTGATCTCTGTACATGCTGCCTTCTTTCTCCTTCTACAAAGGTTGCATTCCTAACATAGGCCCAAAATAGGTTTTGTTTACTTTAAAATGACCTTTTGAGATAGCAAAACCTTCACCGCAAATGCCTTCTGGATAGGCAACAATTGGAAACCGAGTGTTTCAATTTCATGTGAGAGGTGGTGGTAACTCTTGGTATCTATGACAAGCATTGACCCTCAGTGACACTAGTCGTCAAATAGAAGCTCAGGGAAATACTGAGACTCTCCTTTTTCCCACTTTTTTTACCCTTTCAGCCTTACCTTAGTCAAGGTGTAGCGGCGATTCATTTATCGTATCTTAGTCTGGTGGATAACTCTAATGGCTTTGGCATAAGTTTTGAAGTTTCTCTAAGGCCTCAAAGATTCGGCTGCCGCCTCTTCGTACCCCGAACAGGCGGGGAGGGGCAAACATGTTTTGTGCTTTGCGGTAGAACCTCATCCTTCTGAGGGACGGACTACACATGACCCTTTCCCTTAATCTCGGGTGCTTTTATTCTCCTCTCCAGTAAATACAATATCATCAGCCAAGTGTGTGTCCCGCCACAAACTGACGTGCCACTTATCTCTTACATGTTGTGCGGCATCGTGACTTCAAAGAAAACACTTATTAATGGATGGTGATCGTGTTTTCTGAAGCTTCTAGGTGATAAACAAGGCTTTATTTAACCTTCCCTGATCTCACCAACCTCAATTTCCGCTTCCTTCTTCGATATAACCATGGCATCCTGATTCCCTTGAGTGTCTTGTTGGTAACTAAGATCCTTCTTTTCTTTGCCGCAACACCGTCTTGTTTAATTTAAAGGCCTTAGAATACTCTTATGCGGAGTAAAGTGTCCTTCTTAAGCTGATCACCTTCCAGTTCAGTGGTCAGATAATTGTAGTGGCATTTCTAATTTTCCCACGGTTTCCTAGAAGTTACACCCATTTAGACGGTCCTCCCTCTTATCAATCCTCGGCACAAAAAAATGATTTGAGCTCCACATCCACTTCACCTTGAAACTCCTGGGAGTAGGTTTTCAATGCGGCAGCACTTTTCCCAACGACTACCATTTGGCGTCTTGTTGACAATAACGACAATCTGGAATGGACCTTTTATTTCGCCATTATGATCATCCACTTTAAGGTTTTTAAAACTACCTCTTAAACACTAAATTTAGCCCCACTGGTGCACAGTGGCTGCCTATGCTATAGCATCGTATTTTCTGACTGGAAAACGAAGATATAATTTAACAGTTACAGTGACTCTGTACATGTATTGCTATAGTCTCATTGGAAGGCGAAGTGAATCGCCAGCTGGACCTTCAGACGTGTGGTTTGTAGGAGTTGTTGCATCCACCTCGCCGTAGATTACTTTTGGACAGCAGGACAGGCGACAAAGGAGGGCGAAACAAAGGAGATGAATCACAGAAGGTGTGACTGGATGCTGCAAATTAACGACTGCAAGTCTCAGACTTCTCGCAATTCATTTCACACCTCAGTCAGTGGCTGAGCGCCTTTTTATGGGGTCTGGGCTGAAGTTAAAAATCCATTTGCTACTTTTTCTTTCAAGGTGACAGGCTTCAAGCACCTGTCAGTGATAACCTTCCCGTGCTTAGAAGCAATAAAAGAAAAATTTTAGCCGAAGCTACTTGTTATTCTCGACCATGTGGTTGAAAATGTCTTTCAAAATGCATTCCTAATGCTGCATTGTTGGTCACATCCGTTTAGCATTGCATTCATGTCTCCAATCGCCTCTGCCTACCTACAAGAGCCCAAAATGCTAGGTGTGTGCATCTAAATGGGTGAACATACGTATTCCACTTTGCTTTGACCGCCCAATCGTCAACTGTCACGAGCTGTCATTAGTTCGCTGTGTGTCCAGATTGCTTTTGCAGGCGCCAGTCAAATGGTTAGAGGGCAAAAATGCAGTAACCTTTAAATCCAAAGAATTAAAGCAAAGGTGGGTACTTTTTGCTTGCTTGTTCAAGATGCTAAACTTACCTTTTAACCGAAGACTGTCGTCAGGGGGTTGCCAAAGGACAAGTAGGACAGTGCTGGAACTTTTTCCACCCATTTTGCTTAAGTACGTTTGTATGTGTGACTTTCTTGCACTTTTTTTTAAATTTTACGCCACTTAGAAGAAAAATGCAACTTTTGTCTACATTTTTTGAAAAAATGCTTCACTTCATTTTTAATCAGACATTAAATGTATGGACTGGAGATTGGGTACGTGGACAAGGAAGCAAACACGCGAACGAACTTGCTGCTGCTGCTGTAGTAAATGATTTGTCTGCAATTTTTTCGCGCCTAGGAGTGCCTTGACTCTGTCACAGAGGCGTGGGGAGTGAAAGTTGAGAGGGTGGAGATCAAGGACGTCCGCTTGCCCATCCAACTGCAGCGCGCAATGGCGGCCGAAGCGGAAGCAGCTCGTGAGGCGACGGCAAAGGTTATCGCGGCCGAGGGTGAGATGCGCGCCTCCTCGGCGCTCAAGTTTGCCGCATTGGAGATCAGTCAACATCCCATAGCCGTGCAATTGCGCTATCTCCAGACTCTTAATACCATTAGTCTGGGCAAGAAATCCACAATTGTCTTCCCCATCCCCATAGAGCTGCTCAAGTTCTTTGTAGGCGCCGGAGTGAATGTACCGGAGCATCTACTGCAGAGTCTCAGTCCAACGATGCAGGCGTCGCAGCCGCGAGATGATGATCTTTCCAGCATCTCAAATGAACATGTTTAATGGCCCCTCCCTCTGACCTATCTACTCCTCTCAGACCGCATTTGTGCATATAAATATAAGCCATGGTGCACCAAAATCACGGGTGCGCTGAGAGTCCTCTTTTGCCAAAACAGAGTCACCAGATGTGTTGGCAATGTTCCGACCTGATCGACTCGGTGGATTTTATATTTCACGTCAGGTCTTCAGTACAGTTGACTGTTCAGGAACAATTAGTAAATAAAGCGAATTAGATCCCACCGACTTTGCCGTTCCCGATGCATGCTTTATCCCTCAACTAGAAATCTCTTTCAATTTGTAATCTTCAATTTGAAGGTGGCAGACTGGCGCTTCTTGTCACAGCTCAAGGCCTGACACGGAATGCTTTGCAGGGATGCCCTGTGACTCGTTTCTGATTGCACCGTCCTCTTAACAACTAAGGCGTTCCTTTCGGATTCTATGCCTAAGCTAATCTGTTACAAACAAATAAGGGTCCATGCACAACGAATATATATGCAAACACGTTGTGCATGAATTTGTCACAAAGCTCTCTCTGAATATGCCAGAGGATCCCCACAGGGATTATCCAGTGTAGCCACGTATGCGCGCCTACAGCAGATGAGTTTGAATGTTGCCAACTCCTCCATGGAATGGCGTTAAATCTCTTTATTCCATCTATGATGCTAAGATCAATCAGCATGTCACTCGTCGAGCATTTTCAGCCTTAAGCAGAACTGCGACAACCAACTTTGGAAGATAACCTTCTAAAATGTCGGGTCTGGAGACCCTAAGGCGTATTGTGATGGGACTTCTTCCTCTTTAGACACACAAGAGGCTCAAACACATCGGAGAACTATGGAAGACGTTGAGGCCTTCTGTATTGTCCGCCGCAAGGACTTGAGAATTTCTAGCTATTACCCACATTCGTGAACTGTGGAGCAGAGATGCAACAGCGTTCTTGCATTTTCCACCATTTTATACACATTTTATACCTTCATGTTTGATCTTGCTAACTTTTGTTGGGGTTTTCCGAGTACAACCCAGGTTTTGACTCGGTTTCAAAGCTGTCAGGCAATGGTTGCTGCCCAGTAATGGTTCCAGCGACAAGTTTCTTAAATGCGTATACATTGCATTCAAGAAGTTTTTCTCTACTGAATGAATTAACCCCAAAATTAAGCTATCAGGGGCTACCATCGATGTTTAACTTGATTGGTGGAAAAATATATGGCTCCAGGTAAAGGAAGTAGGCCCCACCCATAGTTAGCTACAGGCTACACTAAACTTCAAAGGCCATCAGATTATTTTACACTTTGTCAACGTGCATTTATTGCTGTTGGCCGGTCTGTCAACTTCATGAATAGTGAGGATGAATGGCTTCTACACTTCAGTTCTGAGCGACCAATCACGTCTTGGTTTATCCACGGAGGATCTATTCCACAGTACCGCTTCATTTCTTGATTATCGAGTCCCGTGTTGACAAGATCTGCCGCAAAAAAGCATGTGCCAGCATACAGGAAGAAAGTTCTCTTTGTACAAGACAGCACAGGAGCTCACACCATCCTACACTTGCCTATGAGAGACCGTTCCATTGTTAACTTTTTTTGGCATTGACATAGATAGCCTATTTCTCACTTCTTTTTCGATAAAATTTCGTAAATATCTACCTGCTGGGGTGGATAGACCCTTTTTCGTAGGCACCACCCTGTTTAAGACCTCTGCCAGGGGATTAATGTGGCAGTTTGGTGAAATGTCACGTCATCATGTTCAACACCTGGCATGAGGTCAAATACTAATCCACCGTGAAATTGTTTTACGGTCAGCAATTAAATATGCAAAAGTTCTTTCCCAAAAAGGGCGTATCTGCGATTTTGGTTGGTTACCATGAGAATCCCACGCACACCACGAAGGCACAAATTAATCACCTGCCTTTCCCTAATTAGCTTCATCCCAAATCGTTTCAAAACGGAAGCAGAAATTGCCTCCAAGCCATTCCTGCCCCGCTTTGTCGGACCTGCGTCCACCTCACCGTAGATTGAACAAGTAATTCCAAGTGCTGCGGATTTTGGACAAAGTAGTCAAACTTCTAAGGATCTACAGGTTCTACACCTCCAGATTTGCCCTCTGCTTAATCCACAAGGAAGCAAAGAAAGTAACTGATTTTGTGTATCACCACAGTGGCGCCAACTTCTCATTACTTATAAAAATTTGTGCAATTTTTGTGTGTAGAATTGAAGTCGCTCTCTGTCTCTCCCAACACAGCACAGTGGGACAATTAGCCAGAAAATTGCCTTCCGTTTGTGCCTCCAAAAAGTGATACTTTATCAACCCCTTAAGTTACTGCTTTCTATTTTAATTTTTCTTTGCAGTTGAAGGGTAGAAGAATAAGACTGGTGCAAGTTACTGGTCCAACATTGCACCTCTCCTTCCTTCTCTGCCTCCACC
This sequence comes from Taenia crassiceps, assembly GCA_023375655.1. Classification (NCBI taxonomy): domain Eukaryota; kingdom Metazoa; phylum Platyhelminthes; class Cestoda; order Cyclophyllidea; family Taeniidae; genus Taenia; species Taenia crassiceps. Next base: position 1,703,923 of record JAKROA010000011.1, read on the forward strand.
AAAGTGTCACCATATTTCCGGCCACTGTCTTGGTGCTATGGTAACCTACCCAATGTCACTCCTGTCAATGGTCCACGAAGTCCCCCATTCACATATACCATGAGGCTCTACCCAAATCCACAATCCTATAAAGTTTTTAGCGTAGTGATAAGCTAAACATCGACGCATCGATGACGGCTGCCATCGGTCTGAAAGGAAATCGTTAAACTCTAAAGCGCTGGTCTCCACAATCCATCCTGAGGTTTCGTACGGGAGTGTCTATATGAGATGGACAAGGGCGACACAACCCAGCAGACACCCGGTACTCATTCCAGCTCCCTAGTATGTTGGCCAAACCCAGGTGGACATGGATTACAGGCATCCAGCATTCGCATCAACGATCAGCACACATTATGGCCATCATGCTTCCAATCCCCACAGCACTGATGGCCGTCGAGGTCGATTCTTAGGCTCTTTTCCAAGAGCATCGAATGGGCTGTGATGACCGGGGCGGACTTGACCTAAAGAAGAGTTTGAGACGCCCTTTTATAAAGAGCGGGTGGCTCTTCATTCCTCAAAACGCCTCGGTTTGTGCTTTCACTAGGTATCATGACCCACGCGTCAACCTTCAAAGAAGTCTTTGCTGCAAAAGCTCAAAGCCTCACCACAAACATAAGAATTGAACTTTATTATTTTTTTAAATAACTGTCTTTGGACGAAAAAAACAGCTGCTTAGTCAGACGACTTCATAAACAATTTAAAGCGACTTGCTTATTTCAACATTTCACATTGTCTTGACTCACATTCCAAGTGCTGCACGAGAACCGCTTTATCTTAAAACAATTGTACTTTTTGAAAAACAAATGAGTGCGATCATGTGAATAAGATAGCTTCAAACTTAAACAAAGGGCTTTTAAGTGCCATAAGCACCAGCGTTGGTGTTAATGAAGATAAGTCGTTGAATAGACGCGTATTGTAGAGCTGGCATTGTAGCCGTTCTAAGGGACTTCTCTTTGTGTCGGAACTGAGTGTCGTATGGTTGGAATCTGCCTACTTTGATGCAGATTTTTAGCCAAGAAGGGATGATTGAATTCATTATCTGCCGGGTATTTTGTCCTTAGGCACAAAAAATGTTTACCCCAGCCGGAGAATGATGCCTCCAAGTGATAGGAGATTGGAGACCAGTGACGCGGAAAGCATTAATAGAGGCAGTGGAGATCAGCAACGCTGATCCATTATGCCACTTTTATTTAACTGTGCACGTCCTTCAAAACCCACCGCGGTTAAATCAAGACGAGGAGAAGTGTGAGGGCTTTATGATGAGTTCTACCCAATCAGGATCACTATTGTGCTACTCAGAAATTCGCATACCAATTATAATCCAAAGGAATACTTTAGCAAAGAGAATACCCCTTTTACCTAAATTTATGATACATTTTAGCTATTTGGCGAATCATTTGTTTCACCTCTTCGCCTCACTGCCTCTTCTCCGGCGCCTGGTGGCGTATCTTCATAAAAGGGAGGAAAACGGTGATAACTGGAACACTTTTCTGGCAACGTGCGCTTTTGCCTTTTAGAAAGATACTATTTCTTCTCAGTCATCTTTATTTTATACTTTTTATGCTACACATCACTGAAATTCTCTTATTCTTAAACTAGTTAAGCCCTTGTTTGGGTTTCGTGGTGCTTACGGCTCCGCAGGGTCTTTAAGCCGGTAGAACTCCAGTCCTTTACAGCGTCAGCGGTACACATTCTGTCTTGGTATTATGACTTTCCAGTCCTCGAGTAGGTTTCGAGATGCCATTTAGATGCAAACCCTGTCCGCGAGGACAAGTTTCCTAATCTCTAGTGGAGAATGGGAAATTGTAAGGTTATGGCGGATAATTGCGCCTACCTCCAACAATCACCCCATTCTCGGAGTGTACAGGAGTGACCGTCAAAAAAGCTCATTACGAAGTTGTTCACGCAAATGTTAAGTAGGTGACTGCGCGATGCCTTCTGTATCCCTCTAATAGCCATGTAGAAGTCGGATAGGTGTGTGTGTGTGTGTGGCTGGCTGAGAGCGAAGTGGCGAAAAAAAACAGGCCTGAAACCTCAGCCTCACGAAACCCTTTCAGACCCCGTTCTTCATTAATCGATGGCCGGCTGAATTTCCAAATGTATCGAAACTCTACTTCAAGTGGTACTGCCAAGAAGGGTCGAAGACATTGCGATTGGATGTCTTTTCAGTCGCGCGCAAATTGGATGGCTGGCGCTTACCTTACATCCCGCGAGAGGAGCTGACTGACTCGTCTTTTTGGTATCTCAGACTCCTGAACTCCCCCAGTTACAGGTCTATTGAGTAGCACGGCCTCCGGACCGTGCCAGCTGTTTCTCAAGCCCTCCTTGGGCTTCAGGGAGGAATCGAGGAGCTAAAATTTCATATGTGCAGGCCTCTCTAGCATTTCTTGCCCCTCCTGCCTCGTAAAAACTAACAAGAGGAGCTTTTTTCAAGCGTCTTTACTTCTATTAATTTCAATCCACTAATCAAATTCTAGAAAATGGGAGAAAGTGAATTTCCTGTTGCAAATTTGACTTACACCTTCCTGTGAAAATAATGATATCTCTCACCAAATCACTGTCTCAATCTACATTATATAAAATGAAAATTAATGTGTTGCCTTTACCAAGCAGCCTGTTTAGTTGGGGATCAAAAACGCGCCTGTCGCGTTTTGGAAGGCAGGAAATGCATGCATTTCCAATCACATTCGTGCATAACTTCTTCAACAATGCTTGATCCAAAATTAGCCCTTTGCATAAACTTCTGACTAAATTTGCTTTGTAGCGTGTGTGTGTGTGTGTGTGTGTGTGTGTGTGTGTGTGTGTGTGTGTGTGTGTGTGTGTACCGAATCAGCATCGAAGGTTGATGCAAGCATGAGCAAAGGTGAGGATGAAATGTGTAAAGACCTAAGAGATTGCAATATTATTAATATTAATATTATGAACAATCGGGAAGCATGAAAAGGTTGAACTGCAAAGTTTACTTCCTCCTCTGGCCGCTAGTCACGAGCCTCTCCATAGTCACGTTTACGCTTCGGTTCCCATTCACCCTCCTGTGAAATCGTCATCAACTGTACAGTTGGACTGAAAATGGTGAGGTGAAATTGTTTCGCGGGCAAAATGCTGTCCATTGGTAGATAAAGAACTTGAGAAAACTGTGTTGCAATTTGTTAGGGTCTAAACTTTCTCTATAGCCGGTCTTGGCATCACTCAGGCTTGGCCACTAACGCCAGAACGAGACGCTAGGGGGAGCCTGCAGATTCCAGTCATCATACCAACTTCGATTTACCCCCCCCCTCCAACCCCCCAAGTTTTAGTCCAATAACCAATCAACGAAATCTTTTTCGGTTTTCTGTTTTACCTGGTTAACCTACCCTCGCAATCAATGCAGTGCTATAAATAATAATCGAGGCCAAAAGGTATGGCAGCATGAATTGAAGGATAAGGCAGCATAACACCAAAGTGGATGGTGACCGAAGTAAATTAAAAGACTCGCATTGTTAATCCTACATTTTGGTTAGAGAATGTGGCCAGCTCTTCTGATTGACCTATAGAAGAGTACGTCTACTTTAGCGACATTGCTGTATGTTCCCAAGACTTCCCTGAGGACGCACGAGGATGCAATACTGAGGTGGAGCGTGCATTGACGACGTACAGAAGAGGGGTCGGGGGGCTCCTGGCGCGGTCCACAGACCACATCACCCAGCCAGAGTCCCGGAGCAGAACCTTAGGTGCCTGCGCCACCTAAATGACGAATAAAATGAACGATCAAAGTATCAAATAAGTCCTTCTCCTTTGGACCCTTCCATCCACCGGTATTCCACATCAGTTGCCATTACACAGTCTGTAGCGTCATTGAATTCCCTTGACAATTCTGCTAGGTCTGGCGTTTCTCCACGTTAAGAAAATGTGCCTGGAAAAAGGAATCATGTGAACCATCTTAATAGTTCATTGTTTGTCGTAGAACGAAGCTCACCATTGTTTCCTTTCCACTTTGTTCTCACTTCATCGCTGTCCAACCACACGACTATCTGGATTTTAATTCTGCCATAGCGAAAACCTTCCACTAGCACCACTAAAGCTGTTACTGACTTTTCTGCAGGACCAGAATCAAAGGCTGCTTTTTGAAGTCGCCACATAGTCCTTCTGGCATACTGACGTTTGGCAGTCAGCTGTAGGAGCCATCATTCGTTAAAAAAGTTGCAATTTTGGGGCCAAATATACAATTACCGGCTAGGCGGAGCTAAAATGACAGATCCCGTCGGTGTCTCAGCACCAAAACGCAGAGTCAACCAAACACCCAAAGCGCTGCAATCACCTCCTATTTTGAGGCTAATCCCACTACACGACGTTACTATTCTTCTCTCCCATCTCTGTGGATAGAAGTACTGGAAGTTTGCTGGATTAGCTTAGGCATCACCCTGGCAATGAACTAACCCAAAGCCTGACTTTCGGGTTGGATTTAGTTCCCTTAGCAAAATAGCACCTTTTCCGCAAGTGGCACAAAACAATTGCTCAATTTTGTTTGTAACTTAATCACTTGCCTCAAACCTCCTCTGAGCCGTTATGCGTTATTTGAGGAGAGAGGCACCAATAGACATGAGGCTTGAAATGGCGGAATTCCGACCATTTTACTGTAAGAATCTACCAAAAAAAGTTAATTTTAGATCCTAGATAGCAGCAATTTGTTTTATCCATGCATAAAAAACTCGGCTTCCTGGAGTTAGACTGAATCGTCATCCCTCCTCTCCCCTCTGTAATTGTAGACAATTTCATTGCCCTCATTTTTCGACACCATTAAAGGGCTGCAAATTGTCTCCTCTTTATGATTATTGTAAACTGTTTTTATACTGACGCCTGGGATGCATTCATAGTCCCTCCTACTGCAGCCCTTTTTACCATGCGGAGCTTGAGACTGGGGCGGTTCTCATAAAGCCTCCTCCTCTGCAAGCCATCAACAGCAGGTGCGTCGTTTATGTACCATTATGAGTGATTTTGTTGGCTCTGCTACCATTGTGTCGTTGAAAACGGCTGAGATAGCACAGGCCGCATAAATCTGACCTAAAAAGGAGGCTTTTTTTCAAAACACTCAATCAGTACAACATTGAAGCACAACATTGTAGTTGTCTCCCAATGTGGAATGGACTTGAGTCATTATGCCTGGGGAGTGCGACTAGCGGGAGCACCGTCAAAGCATGCAATTCCGTGCCGCCTTCCACCACGCGCCAGTCTTTGAATTTGGGCAACAAAAAAGCCTGCGTAGCGCATTTCACTGTCAAAATTCCTAAGCACTTATCGCTGCTGAATGCACTCAATTTCAGCCTTCCCGGTTCAGTCAAAATGAGGCCTTTCCACTGTACAAACTTTTGTACCCTAACTTTCACCTCGAACAAGCTGTGTGGTGATGAATTGTGTGTGCCTTAAAGACATTGTCAGGCAGTAAGTTAAGTCCTTAAAGAAAGATGACTGAAGAGCAAAGGATGGGCAAAAGTTAACGCCTTTCCCATGGCTGTTTTGGCGAGTGGATGAAGGTTCCTTTGTTGACTTCTTTATTTAGCGTGACCGAGGGAATTAAGTTAAGCGCAGGCGTGGACTAAAAGCCTTGCCAACCTCTCTGACTGACAAGGCGGAGTGACTGGACTTGACTTAGTAATTTACTTTAGCGTCATCAATTTCCTTCCATTGCCGCAACCTCACTGCAATGTCTAATTCCTATCATTCCTCTCCCTAGTCCGAAAGGACTCTTTGCTTCCGTTTATTATTATGCATAAGAATTTGGTTATTTTGTCTTCTTGAGCAGCTAAGTCTGGATTGATGGGCATTAAGGTCTCCTGCCTAGTCCTTCTGTCCTGCGGTTGGGCCTATATTCGTGTTCGAGAAAGTCGTGGAGTGCTGCGTTGGCGGCAACGGAGAGAGAACCGAGGCTTCTTTGATCTCCATTGGTGATTGGTGAGCCTCAGCGTGTTAGAAGAAAGCACAGACGGCGCGACTGTGACGGCGTTCAATAGAAGGATTGAAAATGACGTCTCTCTTTGATAATTACCTCGGTCTCCCGTTCTGCAAAGACATTCATTAACGGCTGAAGCAATCCCAGAAATAGACGTTGCTCTGGAGTTGCCTACCGTCCCTGTATGGAAGTGTCAAACGGGTGAATGTGTGATACTTCTTCGACCTCTCTACTAGCTCGAAAGAACCCAGACAGATATAAGACTAGGCATCACTTTAGTGAGAATAGAAGAATAAACACAAAACCCATCTCCTAGAGAATGTTTTGTTTTCCATTCCTTGCTAAATGACTCTGCTTTTGGGTTGGTGTTATTAGGATCAGCGATGCACGTGTGCAATGACTGCAGCATTCCCTCTCCTCCCAAACACGTTTAAATGGGCTGAAGCCCTAGATCTAGTAGAATTGCTACTAGAAATCAGTAAAGTACCATCCCATTCGCACACCGTTTTAATGACTGGCTTGATTGGTTCCTACGTGATTTTTCTACAGCATCGGCCTCATTGAATTGGCCGATTTGCGGCCTGTCCGGGGCTAGCGCTGTAGATGACGTTTGCAAAGAAAGGATGGTTACATGGCAAGTAAAGGCCTCAGCTTTTCATTTGGCAGTGGCCATCAGCTGCCCTGCACGTCTGCCAAACACATTCCCTTTCAGAAGTACATCTCCATTCAGCCTCAGCGGAGTCTCGGAATGGGACAATTGCTTGGAGCAATACACACAATTCATGTCACACTTCTCGAAGTTTAATGCTTCTAGCAAATATAATTTGACGAGCTTAATACTCGCAAAATGCCTTTTTTCGCTCTCTCTCTAACCTGCTTCTTTGGAATTCCTTCCAGTCGGCAGTGGCAACTCCACGCCTCCAAATAATTAGGCGTAGACATCAGGTGCTTTTCCGTGATAAATATATGTGGATGCATGACAAATAATCATACACAAAAAGAGCCATTCCGCTTGTTGGAAAGTGATAAAATACAAGCACACCCAAACTAGTGATTGCTGGTGAATTTGCAGACCTGAGAGAGAAAGCCCTTGCCCTCTCTCTCTCTCTCTCTCTCTCTCTCTGTCTGTCTCTCTCTCTCTCGCTCTTGCTCTCGCTAGCCTTCATAATCAAGCTCTAATTGACGTTAATGCCTCTCACTAGGGTTACACGTTTAATGTACTGGAACATTACTTTCTTAAGCACTACGACCAAACCAAATTGAATTCGTACTGCTTTAATAAAGTCAAAATTGGAAGATGCATGCGGTGACCACGCTAAAAGTCTCTATACTTTCCATTTGCTCTAAACAACAATGCCATCGGGCGAGCCTAGATGAAACTCTCCCTTGAACTGTGGTGAGTGTCGATGGACTGTTACTATGGGCAGTACCATAGCGTCTAGATGCCTTTTTGAAGATACCAAGGAGCTACTGGGATATTACAGAGGTCAGACCCCCTGACGAAGGTACCACAGCGCAGTCCTCTAGTCCCTGCGAAACCAACCAAGGGATCAAAGCATTGAATCTAAGCCAACAGAAGACCAGATCATCAAGACTGAGCCCACGCATTGATGGCGGTGACGGCAGAATTTTATTAAGTAAAGTTAGAGTATTCTATAATACTCTATAATAAACGTCAGCTGGAATGAAGTACTTTAGCCTTGTTAGGCTAAAAATCACAATGATTTGAAAGCACAGTAAACCGTCATTAGCCAGTGGGGAGAAGTAAGGTTCGCTTATTGGAAACGCGTGAACGAAACTTTTTTTCCCTCCAACACACCAAGAGGTTGGAGGAGTGGAGGGATGGAGGGTGGGAGGGAAGGAAAGAGGTAGTGGTAGAATGCTCCCTCTCTCTCTCTCTCTCTCAACTGTTCTACCGTACGGACCTACTTCTTTAGCCTCGAGTGAAACCGAGCACAGCCAAAAGGAGGCGCCGTGTGCTCCATCCTGCATGCAATGACCAGCAAAGCTTAGCAGGTGACTGCTACCTCCTCCACAAAGGGGCTAAGATTCTCTGCTTAGAGAAAAAAAGATTTGCAAATCATTTGATTACTTTTAAAGCAACTCAAAGGTAATTTGGGAAATGCGGTGAGTGAGTTTTGCAGAGACTTTACTGCCCCAATGTTCTGGACGGCGAATAGGCACATCCCGTTATCCAAGCGAATCTCAATTTGCGGAGGCTATAATGTAAATGTAATTGTGTTTTAAGTGTATTTTTTAAGACTTTATAGCTTTTTAAATCAAGTCTGGCATCAATGCCTCATTCAGTACCTCCAGGGCATTTTATTGCTCCAAGACGGAGTATTAATGAGTGAATTACCGCCTACTTTGCGATACTTTTCATTTTATTCAGTACCGTTCCGGATAATAAGGTTTTTTATACTAATCTATTCAATGGAGGCAAAATAGAGAGTAGATTTGGAAAATATCAGATAAAAAGCATTTTGGTGCATTCTCCGACAGCGAAAGGGACGTACTGAGGGAGGAAATGCTAAATTTTTATCAAAAAAGGCTTTCGATGGTACACAAAAGGCTTTACCTCAATCCTGCAAACGTAAACCGACTCCTTGCAGTCCAACAGTTGCACATTACATCATAAAAGCCAATAGAAATTCACACTGAATACGTGAAGTTATATGCTACTGATGAACACCGCATTGGGAAATCCCAAACGCTCACCAAACTATCACTACACGCCATCAATTCACCACCAGCTCGAAGTGAAGTGCGACAGTGTTCGGCCAATCGCTTGCCCCTTTTCAAGGCTCCAACCTGGCTCCAACCACCAAACACTCCAACTCCATCCATCTGCCCACCTCCATCACAACGCTCAAGTCACTCTGCTAGTCTCCTCTCAGAGGTGAAAGTTAATCCGCTGCTCACTTGCTCCAATCAGCCGGGCTTTCCATATCCTGTCGAATGGCCAAAACTCGCCTCCAACCAGCCAGTCATGCAGACAAGTGCCATTCCCATTGCACGTGGACAGCTCCACCGATTTGACCGCCTTCGTTAGATGACAAGTATGCCTGTGTGTGTGTGTGTGTGTGTGTGTGTGTGGCAGCCTGTCAGTGCTGCAAGTAGAGGCACTGTGAGGCTTAAGCGCCCTACTACCAATGGTGCCACATGCGATCCCTCTACCCGCTCACACTTGTCATCGCTCTCAGAGTGGTTGGCAGTTTTCGCGTTCACGTTTGACTTGCATTCATTCACACAATGCGGCTTCATGGCATGACAGCAGCTTGAAGTTGGTGCACAAGGAAGGTCACCAAACAATGCCACCGATGAAGAAGTGTCGCTTTGTGTTCGTCGGTGAGTTGTATAGGAGCATGTCGGACGACGGCGGCATTCTTTGCATACTCCTTGCCTACTACAGCCCGATCCGATCCGATTCGACCCAGCCCGACGCGACCCGACCATCTTACTCACCCGCTCATCATCGTCTTGTCTTTCGTGTTTTGATGGTTACCGCTCTCTCGCTCTCTCACTTCTGTGGATTAATAAGAGCACTGGTCGTGTTACTCTCTTTTTACGGTGTGCCTTTATTGCTTGCTCCTTGCTTTGTGCACCCGCAAGTGATGCGCAAAGGCATTGTGATGTCGCCGACACGGAGGTTCATTTGGCATGCTCATCCAACTGGCAACGGGGACGAGGGGGACGAGGGGGACGAGGTGGAAGGGGAGGAGGAGGAGGAAGGAGTAGAAGACGAGGATATCATGTTTAATCGACAGTGGTGTGTTTGCGTCGACACACCATACCGCATCTTATCTCACCAGATTGCCTCTGCACAGACTGAGAGGTGGACCGTCATCGAGGCGAATGAGCGACGGTGCGCCGGCAGCTCTCGACATGCTGGAAGTGTGCTGAGGCGATGGCAGATGACGGCAATTCACAGACAGTTGTTGTCTTCGTCTGCTGTAGCATGTGCCTCCCATGAGCTCACATCATCGCTGCCTATTTGGCGCTCACTGTCTCCATCCAGCCGTAAGTCCTTCCCTCCGTCTGTCGGTCTGACTGTCTGCCTGTGTGTCGCTTTCCATGTGTGTCTGTCTAGCGCAAGAGTACTCAAATGACTGGTGATGGACGGTGTTGGCACGAGAGGCGGAATGAGAGGCTAGCAGACAGGTGTAAAGTGGTGAGGAGTGGTGTGAAGTAGCGTAGTCGGTGGTGGTGCAGCATTGGGTGAAGTGGAGTGGGGAGTGGAGAGGATTGACTTGAAACGAAGTAAAGTGAATTGAAGTGAAGTGGGTGAGTGAGTGAGTGGGGTGGGGTGGCACCGTGATGTGGATCGAGCTGGGTTGATTTTATCATGCTGGTGGAAATAGGTAGAGACGTGGTCGGTGAATCAGGTATTTGGGCACTCAGTGACTGCCAAACCCGTGGCGCCCGAAGTAGCCCCTTTTGTGTTTTCCGTTGAAAGGAGGAACACAGTCTACTGACTCCCGAGTGGTTGGTACTCGTGCTGCTTCGACTCTCGCTAGTATTTGGCCGCAATAGTCTTGCAGAGGTTGTGCATCGCTGGGAAGCAAGTGGCCTCTCCAATTGATAAGTGAACGCGTTTCCACAGGCGACAGACCATTGTCGTCCTCGCATTACGTCGCCTATCGGGTATCGGGGAGACAGAGATGCAAGGTCAATGAATCCACCTGCTGGGAGGCGATGCATTATGTGCGACTTGATTATTATCCATACGCATAGACAATTGCGGTGGAAGGTGATGGCTTGAGAGCCACCACGAGTGAGTGCTTGCCTCCTGCTACGCGTTGAGATTGGCCGACTGACCAACTGACTGAGTGTGTCATGTGGTGGGTCTCAGTCTCATGGTGGTCTTGCACGCCTCACTTGCGGACATCAACCAGTTTTCGGTACTGCGAACAATCTCACTACCACTGTCCTCGTAACCACGCCCAACGCGGTAGGACACAACACAACACAGCACAGCACAGCACAGCATAGCACCTGAATATATTGGTCACTATGTCATGCTCAGTGTCCTTCATCCTCCCCATGATGGTTCCTTGCCTTCTCTGAAGATAGTAGCAGCGCTTGCAGCAATGCCCAATCGTCAGGTGTTGCAGTGCTGTTCTCGATTGCGCCCTTTTTGTCCACTTCTTTGGTGTGGAAGAAATCGCCTCAGATATCGAGAGAAGTGGGTTGCACCACCTGACTTAATCATGAAGAATGGCACTGTGGCAGGCGACTAAGGCGCTGACATTGGGATAACTCTCATACTCTCCTTCCCTCCCTCTCTCCCTACCTCCCTCCCTCTCCCTTCTTGTCGTCACTTCTCCTTCTCTGTCAGATGCAAGACTTTAGTTGTGGTGCTGCTGGTGCTTTTCATGGTGGTGGCGGTGGTGGCGGCGATGGCGACAGTGGCGATGGAGTTGGGAGGGCAATAAAGCCTGATTAACTTTGCACTCCGCAGGCTTGTTGCAAGTTTGCTTCAAAGTGCGTCGCCTTGCAGATCCTGCAGGTGGTGTGCGGGGCAAGTGGAAGCGGTCATCGTCAATGAGGCTGGTGCTGCATCGCGTCAACAACGCAATGCCTCGCTGTTCACAATTGTGGTGGAAGAGAACCTTGAGAATGGCACTGCAGATGCGTAGAATGAATGGACTGGTGAAGGATGCTTGGCGCGGAGTTGCTGAGTCAACTGTGTTGCGGTTGGTAGTGGGTTGAGGTTGGGGGCTGGAGAAAGTCAAGTCGCTGGGTAGACAGGTTCGACATCACCTCTCTTCTCTCGCTTCTCTCCACTTTCCTGCACACTGTAACGAAGCGTTGTTAGGTGCCACTGCAATGCGGCACTGCATTTCTTGCGTGGCACTCGGTCTCAATGTATCCCACCGTTTTGGATACAATTGGCAAATGAGGCGCCGCTGTTGCTGCATGATAAGAGCGTTGGAAAGCCTCATTTGAGGTGTGCATAATTGGCCCGACTTTTGGGCGCAGCAGATGCACCACGGAGGATGGAGAATTCGCCTCCGACATTCCCAACATATCTGTGTGTAATTAGTGGCTTGCTTGTTCATACGCCTTCCTGCCGGAGGAGGTCTTTGGATGCCATTGTGCCTCAAGTTCCATTTTTATTGGAATGAAATGTCGCCGAGTACTGAGGAGTGGAAACAATGAAGTCGTGCTGCGGAGCGATGGTTAAGCTAGTTGGCGTGTAGTGGAAACCAGCACAAAACTGGTTCGTTGATATGTTAGACGTACTTTAAAGAGGCATTTTAAGAGCCTAAAATAAAAGAATGTAAAATAAAGTGTATTTCTTGGGCACCGGTTTCTGCATGAGTTCCTCTCTGAATGTACCTGCATTCAATAATGTATAAAAATTATTCTCTTGGAATCGTGTGCTCGGGTATTTATGCAAGAATGACCTAAATGTGTTTTGGTTTCATGTCCTTCTTTAAATACCTAAAGGAGTATGGCCCAAGTTACCATCATTGGAAGGCAGCACCGCCATTAAACAGGTCCTAAATCGGTCATGAAATCCAAGTAGCCGACACTCTTTAATTACTGCTATAGTGGATATGGTGGTTAACAGACCATTCATGGCGCCTATGTACCAAAAATTAAAAGGTTTAAAATCGGAAGATTTGGAGTGTTTGACCTCAGGGAAAATTTCGTTTGTGGGAAATCTCCAGTACTTGATTGTGACGCTGTCTTCCTTTGATTATTAGAGCCAAGAAAAAAATCGTTGAAGGGGATCTACAAGAACGTCTGTTGACTCTGAAGCTCCTGCAGCTTTTTACAAGGGCGGAAGAAATCACGACGCCAGGGTGGAAAGCACGTCGCCGACACAGAGGAGAGGTGGAGAATTACTGACACAACTCGGAGACTGCGCCGCCTTGCGTACCGCAAAGCCCAAAGAAAAAGTTAATCAGCTAATTTCAAGCGTTATATTGCCGCCTCCTCCTTTGAGCATCGTCCTTAAACCTTCTTTTTATCGACTTTAAAGCGTAGGCTGTTAGAACGTGGCCGAAACTATGCATACAAACAGAATTTTTTTTCTTTTTGACTCCACCCCATCTAAAGCTCCAGCCCGTGCAATTAATGCCTTCATTCAGGCATGGTTGACAGCTCAGTAACAAGCAGTTCAATTGGTAAGAGCATTGACGCAAAAACAGGTGACAAGGCTGGTAGCTGAAAGCAGACGTCATCCTTAGCCTTTCTGTTTGATTTTTTCCATGATCTGAGGGAACAAACTGCTGCAGCTTCTAATGGGAAGGGTTTCAGCTACTTGGAAGCAATATATTTCATGCCTGGATAGATACACTGGACAAACATTCCAAAGTAGCACATATAATCTGTAGCTGCTTCCAAGTTTGGCGGATTTCTTTGATCCACCTTAACAATTCATTTTACAGAATCACGCCAACGATTTAAACTTAACGCCTTGGTTAGCTGTTTTTTTTAAGTTAAGAGTCCTTTTCAAACAGCATAATTATAGAAGAGCCTCCGAGCAACGCTGTACATTTTGAATCTACACCTTTAACGCTGCAGCAGCCTTCAATTATTGGGAGTTCTGAGGCGCCTCATGCGTAAATAACGGGAGCACGCGTCCTTAGTCAGTTTGGAAAAACCTACTTGAGTATTTTTTAGTGCGTAATGCCAAGGTCTTGATCATGGTAAGAGGCTGTCCAAGGGCTCCATCATTGCGTGTCCGCCGGGCGGTCTTGCCTCCAAACGAGACGTGTTAGATTTTATAGCCCGCCCGAAGTATATATCTCCTTTCGCTCTCATGAAAGTCCCTGAGCTGAAACACTTCTACCCTCAACTCAGACTATTTCAGCTTGTGCGCAATAGCGTTTAGCACGGCATTATTTTTGGAGACTTGGACATAACTTTCAACCTCTGGATCGGGGTTTAAGGAGTTAAAAATTAATGCTTTGGCAAAAAGCGAGTGCTGATTACCTTTTGTAAGGCAGTGCAAATAAATAAACCTCAAGAATGGATGTTGGCATCCTTCTTTCCACTTACCTTTCAATAGATTTATCCCTTTGCACTTCTTCATGGCTTTTATCTCATTATTCTTTCCTCGGATTACTAATCTGTATATATATGTTTATATATGTATATGTTTTAAGAGCTGTTTTAAAGGCAGATGAAAACATGTCGGCGCATGGAGAGAGCCTATGGTGACAGGCGAAATCCACTGAGCTGAATATGTATTAAAGTAATTCTTGTCTCATTTTGTAATCATAAAGTTGCACCAAAAAGTTAGAGCCTTTTAAAAGAAATTAGTTAAAACAGGCCATCAGAAAAGCGCTGGCAATGCGTTGTAAGCGAGTGGACAGACTTTGACACTTTGCGCCTGGGCTGTAAACTTTAGCAATGAAGAAAAAGACGTCGACGGCTTACGCGCTTGCCCTAGTTCACAAATTTTGACGCTCTTACAACGACGCTAATTGGTAATCAGAACTCCACTGTCTTCGTGACGGTCCCAGCGATTACACCTGTAAATAGCGGCCTTTAAATGCGCACACATTTCTTGCATAATGCAAGGAAAAAGTTAATGACTTCTTAAAACAAAATTACAAAGGCACTAAACCGCTCATACTTGCACGATTTTTTGAGATGGTGCTTATTTTGTGAGAAAAATTACTATGTATTGTCATCTGTTATGCAGCTGAAAAGAACAAATGTTTGATTTGTCAAGACAAAAAATTCGCTAGAGCTGTGCCCAATTCAATGTCACGAGCTCTAAAAAACTAGAGCAGGGCATTATTTCCGCGTCATAGCAGCATCTCTTGTTCGTCTTGCCCAGTCATCCATTAATCTCAAGTTACTAATTACATGATTCTTTTAAAAGAGGGTGTCTCCAGATCTAATTTCCTGGCGCCAAAACACCGCCAAATTCTAAAATTATACTCCAAAATGCCAACCTCATTTTGCTTCCCTGGTCACCGACTGTCCACATTACTGACCTAATAGCCTTAATAGGAAGGGGTTCTTAAAAGATTTTTTTGCGTAAAACGTTTTTGTGTTTTGAAGATATCATCAAATTTCATTATATTCGCTTTTGATCAAGCAAAGAAGTAGTTGCATGTTGAATTTTGTCCCCACCGACGGATTTTTATAGACTGTCTAAATAGATTGCAAAATTTTGCGCGATTTTGCATTAGGTCTGATTTTTTCAGTGACTTAGGCTATTGTGCTTTCTGTAGAAAAATGCATTATAATTGTTACGCCTTTTAGACAGACATCTGAATTCATTCTGTTTGGCTGGGTTTAAACGCCTCATTTTATGCGCTTTTAATTGCCCCAAAACGGGGATCGAGATGGCACCCTTTTGAAAACCTGACGCACATAAATCACTGCAACAAATTAACACCACTTTATTTGGTTCTAATTCACAGTAAAGAAAAACAGCTTTGTTTATTTGAGAAGGTGAGCTTACTCGTTAATAGTCTGTTTTGAACGCCAAATGGCCTTGGCTCTTACGATTTGCATTCTAAAACACAGTGCCTTTTTAATTCCAGAGCCTTTCACTAGTCTCTATAACATTCTTTTTTTCAAAGTTGCACATTAAAAAGTGAATAATAGTTACCAGAAATCTCGCTTTCTATGCGCGAACCTTCGAGTGGAGAGGGTTAAATCATTGCCAAAACATGCGACAAGATCCAGACAGTGGTTTGACGACACAAAGGGCACCCTGTGTAAATGAATTCCAGGAAATTGATGCTACATCAGTAGCATTTGTTTGTGGGATAAAAATAGGACTCGATAGAAGCACTGCGAAAACCTTAAAGGGGAGATTACTTTTGCTGGGAAATGTGTTAATCATCTTACTGTTTAAGGAGGCGCGATATGTGGAAAAACATAGTTACTAGGTCTTTTTTCATTCACGTAAAACAATGAACGGTGGTAAAATTAGATGTCGGGTATTACAAAGGCCGCTGCGATGTCAAAAAGTGGGCAATGGGATACCAGCAAGGAGGCACAAAGTGGCTGGATAGTAGCAGACCAAACTAGGACTCTGTGGCACTAGGCTGCCAGTCATTTAAACCCAATTCCATTCACATCACCACTTTTAATGCTTCCCTTGATTTTCCTTTGGCTTGGGACGAGAGGAGGAAGATGACGCGATGCTCTTGTATTGTGAGCTGTCGATTGGACTTAAAAGCATCGCGTTCCCCAGCAAGATGAACTGCCCTGGAAGTGGCGTTAAAGACCCGGTCATGACGCAAAACAATGTGCTAAGAATTATGTTGGAAGCTTGTCTCCGCTTTCGCTCCACTGCTCGAGAGTGGGGAAACCGTCATGGGTTGGAGTAGTTTTAACAGATGTTGGGTCAGCCACTTATTCGGAGCTTGGATCTGGCTTGCCTGCGACTGACGTCAGGAGCATAAGCTGATTACCGCAGAAGCAGCAGGTCAATTATTACAATAAAATTAGAATAGAACTAAGGTAAGGAGAGCCACTCTACTTGCCATTACCGCATTACCGATTACTGGTCCGAAAAATTATTACATTTTTACCACATCATGTGGTACTTGGGTAGAAGAAGCACAGTTTTCGCTACTTTTATCCTCAGTCACGTAGGTGCTCGATAATTATTTGCATATAAATGAAGTTAAGCCATAAATTTGGAGAGAAGCAATTAATAATGAAATTGAGAGCATAAAATTCAAGCCAATAAATCTTGTGCTTTCTTTTTCAAAAATATGTTTGTTATTTGGTAAAAAAGAAACAATAGCGGGTTAATTATAACAATGATATAATAGCCCTTGAAGATAGTTTTGTGACACCCCGAGGCTCTCGTGAAGACGGAAGAAGACATTGACCTCGGAGGAAATGCATATGCACACCATACAGAAAGGGTGCAAGACTACCCGACGAAACCGGAAGTGGGGCTTAAGCAAACAACAAACGTGATGCAGCTCATTCTCATTTCGACTAACCAAGGCCCAAGTCTGCCCAACTCCGTAGGAAACTGAAACCGATTAGCTGCCACCTTCTTTTTCCCCCTCAAGACCGAGATCTTCTCGTATGCTAGCAACCGACCACGGGAAGTGTAGCTCTGGAGTCCCAAGACTTCCTTGGAGCCAAAAGACTGTGCCATATACTTGGGGGGAGAATATTTAAACAGAAACAGAAGGGGACGGGACTGATAGCATGTCTCATATGCACATGCAACAGGGTTACCCCAATCGAACACGACTGAACCCGGCAATCAAGTGAAAAAAAGTATTACAGTAACCTTCCATGAGGCTCATATTCAAAAACAACTTTCATTAATTCCAAGCAGATTACTAAAAGCCGTGTGTGTGTGTGTGTCTAGTTAATTAACATCAAAACCTTTGCACTGAACAATGAAAATTCTCCCCTTACCGAGTGATTTTATGCCTCCTCAAACAGATGGAAGAGCTGAGATCTTTGAATGCATTTAAAAAAAGCTATGAACGCATTGCCTTAATCACAAGGAACGATAGCGAAGCTGACATGATTGATGTTGGTCACAGTTTGAGTGGGAGACGGGTGAAAAAAGACACTTAAATGGGGAGTGAGGGAATGGTAGTTTGAATCTGTGCTGTAGCACGGGCGGAGTTCACACCAGTCGGTGGGCCATAAACTCGTCCAAGTTGGTGAAGGGATTTTATTTTGGGGAGGTGGGAAAAGGGGATTACGTGACCCATTAATGTTCCCCAACCAAACTACCAAATGCATACACAAAAGTCAAAATTGCCTTTTACACGTTTCAATCCAACGGCCTAGCAATGCAAAACTAATTACAAGATATTTATTTCTGCTTTAGCGACGATGCTTCACGCTTCATGGATAATCAAGTGCCTTCAAGCTCACCCAACGCCATGCTGGTATGCTTTCATGAAGAGGCGGCAGACACAGATTTCCGATTCCAGAGGAGTCAACAAAGGCATCACCGATTGTAATACACGCATGCGAAATGAGATAATTGAGACATTTGACTGCATTGACTTCCCAGCAGCAGCCCTTTTTTTGTTTCCTCACAGCAAGGAAATCTTCATCTGTCTGCTTAATTATTCATTCTGGGAGACAGGTTGACCGGCTATTTACCGAACAGCATTGGGTGGGTTACTTGGGGAGAAAAAAGGAGGGATTTTCCAACTGCCACGGTTGGCAGGAGATAACCAGATGGTGAATACCCCGTCAACAATGGGAAGGGGTGGAACGAGGAGAACTTTTTTATAAACCTGTCCACAATAAGACAAATTTTTCATGACCTAAACTTGGTATGTTTGGTTGGGTGCAGACTGCGAAGAAGAGGGAACCTAACGTGACACAACCATGCCTTAGCATGGTGCACCGACCTGGAAAGGGACCATATGTTATGGAGGGAATGAGCTAGACGCTCGAATATCTACTGAATAAGGGCATCAAGTAGTATGTGCAACTTACGAGAGCTTTTTGTACCGACAGTGGCAGATATTTCGCATGGTTGGAAAGTGTTATCATTTACTCTCTCTACCCACGGAAATTGACCGAGATTTAGAGGTGACACCACATGACGACAAAAGGCATTGAATTCCAGTCTGATCTATCAGACCTCTATTCAAATTCGCCTGGTTTGGCGTTATGGCCATTCCTGCAACCACCGCGTTGCAGAAAAATGTTGGCGTTGTTGGTACTTCCTTACAAATTTATCTTTTCACACGGATGTCGAACAATCAAATAGTTGGTGTTCCACCATGTTTAAAAGGGATGTAAAAGAAAGCAAAGTACAAAAGAGCCATTACAGATATCAAACTACACATTCCAGGAAAGACATTGCTAGTAGACTGTTGACTGCAGAACCGTTGAGCTATTAACCACTTGCCAATCGATGCTAGGGGAACATACAAATAATTCCACCGAATTTGTTTGGATATCCCAAAAAGCCAAAAAGCCTCCATGCCGAGTGCCGCCATTGGGGGATGGTGGCTTCAAAGAGACAAAGGACTGACGCTTAAGAGCTGTTAATAACCTCTCATTTGAGTCGACACCACGCCTAATTCAACCGCTCAATGCCTACCTTCAACTGCAATGGAAAGGAAGGGCGAGAAAATCAAGGCAGCCGCATTTCATTCCAATAAAAATGGAACTTGAGGCACAATGGCATCCAAAGACCTCCTCCGGCAGGAAGGCGTATGAACAAGCAAGCCACTAATTACACACAGATATGTTGGGAATGTCGGAGGCGAATTCTCCATCCTCCGTGGTGCATCTGCTGCGCCCAAAAGTCGGGCCAATTATGCACACCTCAAATGAGGCTTTCCAACGCTCTTATCATGCAGCAACAGCGGCGCCTCATTTGCCAATTGTATCCAAAACGGTGGGATACATTGAGACCGAGTGCCACGCAAGAAATGCAGTGCCGCATTGCAGTGGCACCTAACAACGCTTCGTTACAGTGTGCAGGAAAGTGGAGAGAAGCGAGAGAAGAGAGGTGATGTCGAACCTGTCTACCCAGCGACTTGACTTTCTCCAGCCCCCAACCTCAACCCACTACCAACCGCAACACAGTTGACTCAGCAACTCCGCGCCAAGCATCCTTCACCAGTCCATTCATTCTACGCATCTGCAGTGCCATTCTCAAGGTTCTCTTCCACCACAATTGTGAACAGCGAGGCATTGCGTTGTTGACGCGATGCAGCACCAGCCTCATTGACGATGACCGCTTCCACTTGCCCCGCACACCACCTGCAGGATCTGCAAGGCGACGCACTTTGAAGCAAACTTGCAACAAGCCTGCGGAGTGCAAAGTTAATCAGGTTTTATTGCCCTCCCAACTCCATCGCCACTGTCGCCATCGCCGCCACCACCGCCACCACCATGAAAAGCACCAGCAGCACCACAACTAAAGTCTTGCATCTGACAGAGAAGGAGAAGTGACGACAAGAAGGGAGAGGGAGGGAGGTAGGGAGAGAGGGAGGGAAGGAGAGTATGAGAGTTATCCCAATGTCAGCGCCTTAGTCGCCTGCCACAGTGCCATTCTTCATGATTAAGTCAGGTGGTGCAACCCACTTCTCTCGATATCTGAGGCGATTTCTTCCACACCAAAGAAGTGGACAAAAAGGGCGCAATCGAGAACAGCACTGCAACACCTGACGATTGGGCATTGCTGCAAGCGCTGCTACTATCTTCAGAGAAGGCAAGGAACCATCATGGGGAGGATGAAGGACACTGAGCATGACATAGTGACCAATATATTCAGGTGCTATGCTGTGCTGTGCTGTGCTGTGTTGTGTTGTGTCCTACCGCGTTGGGCGTGGTTACGAGGACAGTGGTAGTGAGATTGTTCGCAGTACCGAAAACTGGTTGATGTCCGCAAGTGAGGCGTGCAAGACCACCATGAGACTGAGACCCACCACATGACACACTCAGTCAGTTGGTCAGTCGGCCAATCTCAACGCGTAGCAGGAGGCAAGCACTCACTCGTGGTGGCTCTCAAGCCATCACCTTCCACCGCAATTGTCTATGCGTATGGATAATAATCAAGTCGCACATAATGCATCGCCTCCCAGCAGGTGGATTCATTGACCTTGCATCTCTGTCTCCCCGATACCCGATAGGCGACGTAATGCGAGGACGACAATGGTCTGTCGCCTGTGGAAACGCGTTCACTTATCAATTGGAGAGGCCACTTGCTTCCCAGCGATGCACAACCTCTGCAAGACTATTGCGGCCAAATACTAGCGAGAGTCGAAGCAGCACGAGTACCAACCACTCGGGAGTCAGTAGACTGTGTTCCTCCTTTCAACGGAAAACACAAAAGGGGCTACTTCGGGCGCCACGGGTTTGGCAGTCACTGAGTGCCCAAATACCTGATTCACCGACCACGTCTCTACCTATTTCCACCAGCATGATAAAATCAACCCAGCTCGATCCACATCACGGTGCCACCCCACCCCACTCACTCACTCACCCACTTCACTTCAATTCACTTTACTTCGTTTCAAGTCAATCCTCTCCACTCCCCCACTCCACTTCACCCAATGCTGCACCACCACCGACTACGCTACTTCACACCACTCCTCACCACTTTACACCTGTCTGCTAGCCTCTCATTCCGCCTCTCGTGCCAACACCGTCCATCACCAGTCATTTGAGTACTCTTGCGCTAGACAGACACACATGGAAAGCGACACACAGGCAGACAGTCAGACCGACAGACGGAGGGAAGGACTTACGGCTGGATGGAGACAGTGAGCGCCAAATAGGCAGCGATGATGTGAGCTCATGGGAGGCACATGCTACAGCAGACGAAGACAACAACTGTCTGTGAATTGCCGTCATCTGCCATCGCCTCAGCACACTTCCAGCATGTCGAGAGCTGCCGGCGCACCGTCGCTCATTCGCCTCGATGACGGTCCACCTCTCAGTCTGTGCAGAGGCAATCTGGTGAGATAAGATGCGGTATGGTGTGTCGACGCAAACACACCACTGTCGATTAAACATGATATCCTCGTCTTCTACTCCTTCCTCCTCCTCCTCCCCTTCCACCTCGTCCCCCTCGTCCCCCTCGTCCCCGTTGCCAGTTGGATGAGCATGCCAAATGAACCTCCGTGTCGGCGACATCACAATGCCTTTGCGCATCACTTGCGGGTGCACAAAGCAAGGAGCAAGCAATAAAGGCACACCGTAAAAGAGAGTAACACGACCAGTGCTCTTATTAATCCACAGAAGTGAGAGAGCGAGAGAGCGGTAACCATCAAAACACGAAAGACAAGACGATGATGAGCGGGTGAGTAAGATGGTCGGGTCGCGTCGGGCTGGGTCGAATCGGATCGGATCGGGCTGTAGTAGGCAAGGAGTATGCAAAGAATGCCGCCGTCGTCCGACATGCTCCTATACAACTCACCGACGAACACAAAGCGACACTTCTTCATCGGTGGCATTGTTTGGTGACCTTCCTTGTGCACCAACTTCAAGCTGCTGTCATGCCATGAAGCCGCATTGTGTGAATGAATGCAAGTCAAACGTGAACGCGAAAACTGCCAACCACTCTGAGAGCGATGACAAGTGTGAGCGGGTAGAGGGATCGCATGTGGCACCATTGGTAGTAGGGCGCTTAAGCCTCACAGTGCCTCTACTTGCAGCACTGACAGGCTGCCACACACACACACACACACACACACACAGGCATACTTGTCATCTAACGAAGGCGGTCAAATCGGTGGAGCTGTCCACGTGCAATGGGAATGGCACTTGTCTGCATGACTGGCTGGTTGGAGGCGAGTTTTGGCCATTCGACAGGATATGGAAAGCCCGGCTGATTGGAGCAAGTGAGCAGCGGATTAACTTTCACCTCTGAGAGGAGACTAGCAGAGTGACTTGAGCGTTGTGATGGAGGTGGGCAGATGGATGGAGTTGGAGTGTTTGGTGGTTGGAGCCAGGTTGGAGCCTTGAAAAGGGGCAAGCGATTGGCCGAACACTGTCGCACTTCACTTCGAGCTGGTGGTGAATTGATGGCGTGTAGTGATAGTCTGGTGAGTGTTTGGTAGTGACGTCTACCTTGGATGAATATTGTGGTGTCCTTTTTTGAAGAAACGGCATAAAACAAAGCAACGCTTGGCGTGAGACACCTGGAGATGCTTGTTGGGAATCTGTCAATTACGTGAACACATAGCACCTCCTCTGGCTCGTCATTGGCTGGATAAAACCAAGACAGATATGTGACTGGGAAACGCTGAAATAAAAACCTATTTCTAGCAAAATATTTTATGGTCTGTTCTTTAATAAATGGCCGATGGTCAGCGCATTCTCCCCTTCTGCTCCTCTTCCCACCTCCTTAAGGCAATTGCCAAACAGGGCGAATTCTCAGATCCATTGGAACGGCCAAAAGGTCATTGACGTTGGGGCTGGTTTTTCGGGAACTCTACGAAAGGTTTGAAGGTGATTTTCTTAATGCACTGATGCTTGACGTAAAGCAAGGAAAGCGGTAGAAATGGCGTTTAGAAGAGAGATGTCCATAATACTTTAATTACTTGAGTATTCAAGGCTCTTTCGTTAGCATTTTTTGTAGAGCGTGACCTCTGGATCGCTCCAGTGGCCACGCAACCCTCTTACGCGTCGGGAATGCCTATTCTGCCCCAACAGTAGTGAAGTCCTCGTTGTGCTACAGATCTCATCAAGATCAGAACAACCATTACGTACATACATTACAAATCAAATCTCTACGTTAAAGTCGAAGATTAGTAGCGAGAATAACGCTAAATTTTGGTGACCCTTTTTCAACGATTTAGTGGACAACACAAACCCATCCTCTCATTTCTAGTAAACACAAATCTTCACTGCTTCGTGCGCTAAAGAGACAATTTGAAATGTCGCTAATAGCATGAATCAAACGCACAAGCCTCTTACTGCTCAAACTTAGACAAGGAGACATCAAAGTCGAGACAACAATGCCCTAAAAGCGACCTCAAATGGGTCTAATTATGGAAATTAGTTGGTAAAGTCGTCATTTTAAATATTAATGAAACCACTTCTCCAATGCTAGCCTGCATATAATAGCTTTTAAATATTTAGCATTGCAGCAACCCGAGCCAAGCCTGCATTCGTAATAAACCAAGCCAGTACGGAAGACGATCTATTATTCACGCCGAGGAGGATTGGGAGGCTGAAGCCAAGACCAGAGGACCACGCTGTCAAGAATATAGTAAATACTGCAGAGTTTAAAGAGAGAATTGAATCACAAAGACAAATGCAATGTTTTGATTGTTTGCTTAACCATGTGCTTCTGGAAGGCGGTGATTAAGGCCCTAGGATTGTACGTCCACTCGAGGGCATAGCCTCCGAACCGTAGCTGATAGTCTCAGCTCTTAGGTACATAAATGAGAATGTCTTCCACCGCTGTCCTATGGCTTCTCCCAACTTCAGGGAGGACTTAGAGCGCCAAGATAATCCAAATAGTTTCATCTTGTTCACATCAGAGAAACAAAATTTCAGTTTTGGCATTGTCAAGTTTATAGTAGAAGTAAAGATGAATAAAACCATGATTTGTATTTTAAAAAAGCAATGCTAAACTAACTAAAAAAGGCACAGGCGTCTGGCAACATGTGATAAATTTGACTAAACAACCACACTTACTTCTTGCACAGCGTAAACCCAATGGAGCTAGGTAGCTGGCGGTGACTGTAGCTCACCGGCCCGAGATGTGGACATCCAAAGAGAATTTCATCATAAAACTGCAAAGGAGTGGTGATGAATTGACAATAGAAATGACAGAATTAACGAAAAACGACCCTTAACATGGCGAGGCAACTGAAATCCATGGAGGCTAAAATGCACCCGGAGATGGTAGTCATGCAAACTTCATTCCAAAATCAAGTAACGTTGACCTTTAAATAAACCCAACTCCCAACCAACTGCCAAATTCAGCGCAAAACCACAAAGTGGCAGCATAATGGTGCTATTTCGAAACACTCGATGATATTTACATTCACGGTAACAGATGAAGAATAAAAATGTTAGAACTTGAAGTCCTTGTACTTCTTAGCTGCTGGGGGTCCACCCGTGCTAGTAGTGCCCGAACTTGAAACAGTTCCTGTCTTCTGCTGCGAATCGGCTCCCGCAAGTCGTTTTCGTAGCATCTTTTCGCGAGGATCTTCAGCCTACAAAAAAAGAGGACGCGGAGTCACGTCTAAGTGCTGATGTCAGCAACGTTCCATGAATAACACTACAGTTCCTATTCAACTTCCGAACGCGCTGACCGCGGCTTTCCCCACTGATCTAAGAAGACAACAGAGATGTCCCGACACCCTTTTGATCTTCGGAGTAAGGCCCCTTAGCCTGATTTCTGGCATTAGTGGACGAAAATTCTCAATAGGTTACATTTTTTCCTTCCATAATCATACAGCCATTAAATAACGCATCGACTGATGGTGGAATGAAGCCATTAAGGGATAGTGAAAAATATCTGAATTCTACCGTAAGTACACACTTAGAGGTTGAAGTACTTTAGGTAGTCAAACGACTCCATTAAGGACCGTTTGATGTGCCACCCTCATTGTATTCATAAAGGGTGGTGGATACACTTGGGGTTACAGCCTTTTCTTTTGGGCCCAGCATGGGCATGTAGACACTAGCAAAGGCAGTCTTTATTTGGGTTAACCGATCCCGCAAAAATCAGGACGCAATCAAACTCCCCTGATTTATTGCCAGAAGAGCTAAAAAACCATCATCTGCTTAAATGAATCTACGAGGTCATTTCGTCTCCTCAGTGGAATTTTGGAGCAACAAATTTTACATCCCTTTAGAGGATATTTAAATTTACCAAACGGCAAATCACCAATTTTGATGATATCCCAATGAACTGTTTTGACCCCCAACCGAACCGCCAAACGATGTTGGCTAGCGACCTCCCATTTTATTAGGCAATAATATTAAATATTCATAAAAACTATCTAATCCGATGTTGCCTCGACCATGACAGATTGACGAAAAATAAAACCATCTACTGAAAGATTGTAGGTAGACCTATTCCTATGACAAGCAACTACTACAATTACGACTTTCAAGACAAAGTTGAAGGACTTATTGAGAGCTTAAAACTCGAAAAAGGAGAAAACAGAAATGCAATGATAGCAACGGACTTCGCCTTTGCAAAGGAAATCAAATTTAATTGAAAAGAGGCCAGAAAGGTCCTATCATTACAGAAGTAGAGACCTACCTCTTCTCCACGGGGAGCACCCGTAACCCCAGTGACATCATAAACACGAGTTGAGCCAAGCATTGCTGATGGCTGCAGGGCTGTCTCGCGCTCAGGTAACACACGATAGAGCTGACCAGCAGCCAGTCCCGTTCCCGGTGCAGGTGTCTCGAATCCAGATGCATTGTCCATAGCCGCCTCGATAGTACGCTTGCGCAGTTCTATATTGCTTGGATTCGCTGCCCCTACGGCCGCCGCAGCTGCCGCCACCGCTGGGGTTTCTGCACCGATAACACTAGATACCGCTCCGCTCGGCGTGATTAGGCTAAAACAAAAAAGGAAAAACACCTAAATTTTCCTTGAGGTAAACCGAGATAGAGCATCCCTGAGAGCGCCACTTACCCAGAGGCAGGAGTGACCAAGCCACCCAGATCGATGCTGACCTTCTCAATAGGTTGGATCATTTCTGTAGGGGGGCCGGTGAGGCCTACTGCCTCTCCCTCACCCCCCTTCACCTGCTTCACCAGTTTTATCCTCATCTTCCTCGGATTCGTCTTCCTCTTCTTCCTCCTCTTCGTCAGATTCCAACTCACCCCAAAGGCCACTCTTCCCAAGACCTGAAATCACGGGTTCCTCAGGTTCTGCAGGCCCACCGGTGGGCGGTGGTGGTGGTGGGACACCCGCCATGTTGCCGCCGTTACCAAATACGTCACCATAGATAGGACGACCCATCTCGTCGACCGGAGGCTTGCCCCAACCCCCAGGGTGGTAGCCAAAGGCACAGCCAGGAGGTATGGGTGCATTGAGGCCGGGGATGACTACGTTGGGGTAAGAGGGTGGCGGACCGTAACGCTGCATCGCGATTAACCATGGTGGTGGGTAGCGGTCAGCGTTCTATGATAAATAAGGCCGAGACTACGACAACAACAACGACAACATCAACACCATTGTTTCCCAGTTCAGTTCAGATAGCTTCATTTCTAGCGTCTTTTCAACTACGTATTCCACCACACAGCACTTTTGGTCAATTATGATCTGGTCGCAAAGCTAATGACATGGAAGTGGCCAATATCATCTATACTGCAAGTAGATACATAAGGCGTCGAGGGTACTTTGCAAAATATAGTTTCATGTGAGGCACAGTTTACCATAGCACTCACTGGTTTCGATTCACATGACATTTTAAGTTTTTTTCATCAAAAAACCTTAAATTTTGGCGCTAAAAGGTAAGGAGCGATGTTTCGTGAGATTTTAGAGACTGTATGGAGTAAACTTCCGCGTCTTTCAATGTAGCAGACAAATGCTTAGGATTTGATTAGACCAGAAAAATGCCTTTGTACAAATTTAATACACAGCACCGCACATTAACAAAAAAGATGGGTGAACACTGGAGAGGATCAACGATTCCGTACCAATTAGGAATCTGGCAACCACTGGAAGAAAATACCCAACGAAAGACTAGCCAACTTACACTATTCTTAAAAATACATTTTACAGACGTCTTTCACTATCTACTTAGAGAATAAAAACTTATTTCTTTCTAATGATAAACAAATGAGATAACAGGTTATCCTAAAGAGCGACACAGTTCGTACTTAAAACCTTATCTGTATCTTTCGCTATTCCGGAAGTTTTGGCAATGCCTACAGTTTATGACAAAACACTTAAGAGAGCATTACTGGTCCAGTGGGGAGACCCAACGCCGTCCGCAACTCATCCGACAGATTACCCGGTTTCTTCTCCTTCAGCTTCACCTCGAATTCCTTTCCCTCGTAATAAAGATCCCCGTGACTCGTCAATTTTGGCTTTGTTTGATACTTAAAGAAGGCGTCGTGCAGTTTCCGGTAGTCGATATCCACTTTGCCTATCTTTGGTCGAATTTTTTCTCTCATCCTTGTTTTCAAAGACTTTTCAGCATCCTGCGAAGACAAAACGCTAATAAATCGAGAGCAAAGAGACTAATCAACAAATAAGCAAATGAGTAAAGAAGCGTATGGATGAAAATTGAAATAGCAGAAGGGGAGAGAAAATAAGCGAATTGGTAAAGTTATGCAACACAACTACACACGGAACTCCTAACTCACCTTATCAGAAACGGTCTGACGCATCTCCATGATCCCTGTTCGTGCAATAAATTCAGGCAGTCGAAAAGGTGGTTTTTCGAAACCTCTCTTGCCCTGAAGATACTTTCTCTTGGCACACCAGTGTTTGGGTACTGGAACGGTGTTACGGTAGGACTTCAAGTACACCAAAAGCATGGGGTCCTTGGCGCAAACATCCCACATTTCAACCACATCCGGACGAGCAGCAGCCTGTTTTAGTGAAGCCACTGAGGGACGATTCAAAAGCTTCAGCTTCTTTTTGCTTAACGGTTGTTCCCGACTCGCGTCAGCGTCATCGTCGTCATCCTCTCCACCACCTTTCCGATCCCCTTTTTTTTCCGACTTTTTGGCACGTGCAGCTGCCTCTTCTGCTAGAAGGGCAGCAGTACGAGCTTTTAGGCTCGGTTGGTCTGGAGTAGTTTTGAAGGGGTCCCCAGATAGGCCAAAATCAGTACCGATCCTTTCGCCATCCGAAACGCCATCTCGCCCATCATCGGATTCATCAAATACGAGCTATGAAAAGTTAAACATCAATTGAATTAAACAAGACATCAATTAGGCAGTACACTACTAGTTTCATGCGTAATTTCGAGTCACATACCTTGAAGCGTTCAAATGGGCCTGTAAGTTCAAAAACAGGGTATTCTTTCCGAGGAACCTCCTCAGCCCTTTCCTTGGCCTCACTAACCGATTCAGAGCTTGATAGCGCGGAATCGGAGGTTTGGGCACCTTGGTTATCTCTGTCTGCTCTTTTCCTTTGTTTAGATGCCTTTTTCTTCAGCTTTTTCTTGCGATTTCGCTCCTGTTGGCGAGTTATAAAGGACGGGGCAACCTCACTTTCGACACCATCCCCACCGGCTACGCCATCCTCGAGGACAGCCATGATGGTCTACAGAAAAGAGCAATTCCACCATCACTCAACCAATGGAAATCGGCAGGACGCTTGCGAAATTGAAACGCATTAATTTCAAGGAATTGACGAAAAATAGTATCTTTTTACAAATTAACCTAAACAAAATTATTTAGTTAAATTAGCATTGTTTAATAAAATACTTTCAAAAACCACTCACAATTAAAAAATAATAAAATTTGACTAAAATTTTAAAAGCAAATGTTTTGATATTTTTTAAATATAACAATCTGAAGAGAGAATTTTGTTTTAACGGCTTTGAGCTAGACCTCTCTACTGTGATTGGCTCACTCATTTGGTGTTTAAAGGGACTGGATCGTGGTTAGCGCTGTCTGCCGTCGTCGTGTTGCAGCCGTGATGGCTCCGAAGCGAAATCGTCGTAACATCGGTGGTGACGAGGAAGACGACGTCCCCGGAAAGCCTCAGCAACGTAAGGACGTCTCCGATGACGAAGGACCAAAACGGAAAGGGAAGAAGAACCTGGCAGCTGATAAGCGAAAAGGTAAAAACAAGTCTACTGTTGGTTTCAATGGCAATGAATCTGACAAAGAAGTTGGCCAGATTTCAAAGGATGCTGGTGAGGTAAAAAAGTCGAGAACCGCCATGGGTAAGAGAGATCGCAGGCGCTATGACCATGATGATTATGATGACCAAGTGCCCCTAGAAGACAAGGACAATGAGGTAGAAGTTAAGTCTGTTGGCAAAAAGCAGAAAAGGGGCAAGAATAGAAACGTGGACTATGATAGTGATGTCCAAAAACCTCTAGAAAGCAAAGTTAATCAGGCCGAAGCCAAACCGGTCAAGAAGCAGAAAAAGAGCAAGAACGGAAATGCGGACTATGATGATGATGATGAGTCCAAGGGTGTAAATCCTACTGCTCACATTCACAATGGCTTTGAAGTAAACGAACCTGACGTGGACGACGATCTTGACGAAGATTTCTACAAAAAGAAGCGAAAGTCATGTCGTGGAGGGAAAGCCCAGGAATCCCAACAGCAACAAGGTCCTAAAAAGAAAGGCGGAAAAAAGGGCCAAAAGGGTCAACGTGGTGAAGATTGGGGTGACTCTGAAGAAGAGGAAAGGAAATTGGCAGAAAAGCTCGCGGATATAGGACTTAAAGTCGACGAGGATGTTGAAGCCAATGAGTATGACGTATATCAGCCTAAAAAAAAGGGAAAGCAGAAAAAAAATAGGCGGTTTGAGGCTCTTTTGGAACCTGAAGAGGAGTCTGAAGCGGAGGCTCTTCCATCTGTGGAGGTTAAGGTGAAGCAATCAGGAAAGGGTAAACGGAAAGGTGTTGAGGTGGAGGTTGTTGAATCTGAACCCGAAAGTTCACATTCTCTCACTGAGGCCAGAAAAGGTCAAGAAATGCATTCAGAGATGGCTCTGGAGCCCGAACCTGAAGCGAAAGAAGAGGAAGAGGCTGAAGTTGGGTCAGTGATGGCGGAAGTGGTAGAAGAGGCTCCAGAGGTGGTCGCCGACTCTACGAAGAAGCAAAAGTTGTCGAAGAAGGAGATGAAAAAGCAGAAGAAGCGCGAGGAATTCGCCAAACTGGTGGAGAGCGCCAAAGAAAACGTTTTAGCCAATGCGGGCACTCTGGACAACTTCTCCGTGTCACAGGTTCGTCTAGTTCTTTTCTTATACTCTGTTAGCCATCTCTTACCCGTATTTCACTATTACACTTAAGTTCGTAATAGATCTCTTCGTACTTATAGCTGCGCATTTGTAACGTAAAGTCAGTTTTTTATGCAAATGCTTATTTGCTCTATTTTAGTACTTGGTTTTTGTGCTTGAGCTCAGTCGCATTGTCACTTTTTAAAAACATTTGTGGAGTCCTTAAGTGTGTACTGTACTAAGTACTGTAGCCAGTAGTCGGAGGAAATTGCTTTGTTTATAATATTCAGAATATCCTATATAATTTGGAATGTGTTTGGCTTAGAGTATCTCTTCCATGTTCAAACAGTCATTTGCGGCCATAGTCATTTCGATATAAATGAATCAGTGATTGTCACCCTCATTTGGTCTATAATAGATGGAATTAGCGAGTTACGGCTGTCAGTATCGTTAGTGGTGGCACGAATGTTGGCAATGGAAACACCTGATTTTGCAATTGCTGGCCTAAGATTATCGCTAAACTCACTGATGAGTCTAGCATGTGAACTAATTGCTAGGGCCAGACTTTTATCAGCAGACCAACGGATCTTTCTGGTTGTTTAGTGCATTTGTTTGTTTCTCATATTTGCACCACTACTTTACAGTGTAACACCTGCAGTGATTGTCTAGTCTTCAATAATCGGACTTCTCTGTGATACACTGTTCTCCACTTTTGAATATTCAGCTTGGATCAATTTTGACTAGTTGGTGAAGTCAAATCCAGATCAGCTATCGTTTTTTCAGTCTGTTGATAGCCTCTAGTCTCCTGTCTGGTGTTTGAAGTACCTTCTATCTGAGCGTCCCTCTAATTCAACGTACCCTTTAGCTACTCAATGTCCCCTGAACCTTGTCTCTTCCCTGGTTTGTGAATGAACTCATCAAAGCTTCAACTAATCCACCGTAGATTTCTTGCAGGCAGCAGGCAAGACGGTTCTAAACGAGAACCAGTTGGATATTAAAGTCGAGGCCTTTTCACTCTCGGCCAAGGGCAAAGATCTGTTTGTGAACGCTTCCCTTCAAATCACTCACGGTCGCCGCTACGGTCTCTGCGGTCCCAATGGGTGAGTCTCCCCTTACTATTTATTTTCCGATTCTATATGGCAAGTCGGGCTGTTATCCTTCAAAGAAGGTGACTGTATTTTGTTGTGCTCTGCGTTGTGTTTAAATCCTGCTGCTAACGGGGTTCGGAGCCACTCAATCGGTGTCAGATTTTTTCATAGATAATGCATTGAAATATGAAAGACCCTGAGGAGTTTTATTCGAGCAGTTTTTGTAGTTCATTTTAAAGCAAGCTAGAAAATTGCCTCTTAATTGCTCACTTTTAGTATGCGCCAGTTGACTATCTCGACGAAACGGTGCCGTTGCAAGCTGTATTTTTTGTACGAGGCGCAAAGTCGTCCCATGTTTAATGAATTAAAGGCAATGGTGTGACGGCTGCCTGACCCGCTTTTCTCTTGAGTTATGTCCTTGATAGAGCTAAAATCATTTTAATCAGCTCTAGGTGCTTGATTTTGGAGTTAGTTCGCTCAATCCCCTGTAGCAGATTTGGTCTGAGCACTTGCATTACGCCAGTAGTGGATAGGGAGAATTGCCAAGTATGTGACGCTAATTAAGAAAAATAAAAATTTTGTTAACTTCTCGCAGCCATGGCAAAACCACTCTTTTGCGTCACATCGCCGAACGAAAACTCGCAATTCCTTCCAACATTGACATTCTTCTTTGTGAGCAGGGCAAGTTTCCGTTGTTGATTTACTGATGTCTACATCCTGCCTAGCACCAGGTCTATGGCACCTTTGTTTTCCTTTATTCTAGAGGTCATTGCCGATGATACGCCTTCAGTTCAGGTGGTTCTCAACTCCGACACGAAGCGTCTTAGTTTGCTGAAGGAGTTGGAAGATTTACGAGAGAAGGTGGAGATATCGCATGATGCAGACGCTCTCGACCGCTATAACGAAGTGTGTTTCATCATCTCCATGTGGAATGCGCCTACTATGTCGTTTTAAGTAAGCTTGTCTTTTTCCTCACCAGGTGCATGAGGAGTTAGTAGCTATGAAGGCGGACGCCGCGGAGGGCAAAGCGCGTCGTATTCTAGCTGGCCTTGGATTCACTTCCGCAATGATGGAGAAGCCCACGAAGGATTTGTCTGGTGGTTGGCGGATGCGTGTTAGTCTGGCACGGGCTCTCTTCCTCGAACCCACACTCCTGCTTCTGGACGAGCCTACCAACCACTTAGACCTTAATGCTGTTATTTGGCTTGATAAGTAAGTGGGTTTAATTTTATGCATTCGATTGTTTTAGTTACCTGCAGAGTTGGAAAAAGACACTTCTTGTTGTGTCTCACGACCAGTCATTCTTAGACAATGTCTGCACGGACATTATTCATTTGGATCAGAAGCAACTCTTTTACTATCGTGGCAACTACGGTAAGGAAGTGCCCTCTACTAGTAGCCTTTTTTGTTTTACATCCTCTATAGAAAGTGTTTCCCCATAGATCGTTTCAAGACAATGCTAGCACAGAGAAGGCGCGAGCAACTGAAGGAATATGAAAAACAAGAGAGACGCCTGAAGGAACTTAAACAATCTGGAATGAGCACAAAGCAAGCTCAGGCGAAGAATCAGCGTGAAGTTCTCACCCGCAAGCAGGCAAAGGGAAAGGGTGTTCAGAACAACGGAGGAGGGGAAGGTGGGCCGGCTGATGCCATGCAGTTGATCGCAAAACCGAAGGACTATGTTGTCAAGGTGGACTGTCTTGCTTCCACTCATACTTCGCTGAGAGCATAGTTTTGACATCTGGTTTCCCTTTCAGTTTCATTTCCCCAATCCACCTCCGCTTAATCCTCCAGTCCTTGGCCTCTTCAATTGCAGCTTTGGGTACCCAAACCAGAAACTACTTTTTAAGGATGTCAATTTCGGTGTAGACTTGTCCACTCGTATCGCAATTGTTGGCCCCAATGGCGTAGGGAAATCGACGTTTATTAAGCTTCTTACTGGTGAACTTACTCCCACGGAGGGTGAACGAAGGATTAATCATCGTGCCAAAATCGGCAAGTATGATCAGCACTCAGCGGACCAACTGAATCTCTCCGAATCGCCAGCCCAATACCTTATGCGCCTCTTCAATCTCAACATTCAGGTAGTCTAATACCCTTCTCCAAGTGACTTGTTGAAAAGACTTGCGTAGTAATGGTTCAGTGTCATTTAGGAAGCAAGAGGCACATTGGGCAAATTCGGCTTGGAGAGTCACGCGCACACAATCCCCAACGCTGACCTCTCTGGTGGTCAGAAGGCTCGTGTCGCCTTTGCCGAGCTCTCGAAACGTGCGCCTGACATCCTTATTCTCGATGAACCCACCAACAATCTGGACATTGAGTCTATAGATGCGCTGGCCGAGGCTATTAACAACTTCGAAGGCGGGGTAATCATAGTGAGTCACGACGAACGCCTAATTCGGGATACAGATTGTATTCTCTGGATCATTGAGGATCAGGATATTGTCGAAATTTGTGGTGAATTCGATGACTATCGGCGAGAGATCCTGGATGCCTTGGGCGAGGAATTGGCCAATCCGAGCAAAGTTGCAACTGCTGCTGGATGTCTAGATTGATTTTTTCCCTGCTGTACCTTTGTCTTTGTGTCTTTCATCCCCCCCCCCCATCTCCCCGTCTGTGTTTGCGTCCATCCATTCCCGTGAATGATCTTTGTGCCAGTTTATACAGCCCCTCCTTGACTGACAGTGATTTTGCTTGTCTTCACTGCAGGTGGGTCGGACGTTTATTTTGCCATGTGACTAGTAGGTCGTCGAGACCCCTTGAGGTGACAGGCTTGATCCATTTTACATAGCGTGATGTCTGGTGAAGATTGCCTTGAAGTGCTTGATTGATTGGCCGTGAGTCGGGTTGTTTCTTTTTGTTATATTTGTTGGTAGAGACACCACTTCACTTTTCAGGATCCTGGAGATGTCTTTTATGTTGGCCAGCCGAGGAAGTGCTCTATTGCTCCCGGCCATAGTGCCCTCAAGATGTTCGTCCCCTCGAGTCCATGCATTCAAAACTCTGGCCGTATCCTGAAGGGTCATGAGCATGTTTTTGCCTTTTTATGAGGGTGTTTTGCGCCAAATTGTGGGAGGTGGAAAGTAATGCGAAATGGTCTTTTGAGTGAGTTTCTTGAGCCACGATTCCGAAATCTTTTAGAATCTATGGTGTTAATCCAGCGGAAATTTGTTCCCATGGCTACGTAAAGTCGCTATTTATAGGAGCCTGCAGAAAACGCTTCTTTGGGCGCGCTATATAGCGCAGGTGGATGCGCGTCGGTTTCTCGATTTGGTACTCCCTCTATTGTGCCCTCTGCTACTTCCCTCTTATGATGGATCAACTTCTGCCTTATAAAGCATCGTCTGGATCTGGTCGATGTGGCTTGCAGCTGTCTGATCGTGTTGTGTGGGCACAGGACGTACCGTCCGGCTGCCAGTTGGAGGGTGATTTTGGCGATGAGAAATGAATGTGCTGTGTTAGGAGGGCTTCTCGTTCTTGATTATGGGGGGGATTGTGTTGATGTTTGGAGTAACTTTCGGTGACACTTGCCTCCACAAACTGATAAGAGACGTCACGGTGAATGTGTTGGCCCTACAGTGAGCTTCCGGGTCTGTTGATTTGTCGCCTTCTCCAATTTCTTGCACGTTTCCCGGCTCAAGACCCCTCTGAAGGTGAGGGAAGACGTAATACTCATGCGCAATATGTATTACCAACAGATGGGAGGGATTGGGGTGTTTCGGCAAGGCGCAGCTTCAGATTTGACCCGTAGTCGAAACCGTAAGTTGAACAAGCAATTACCGAACTATATGGACTTTTCTTGCGTCGTTTCCCACCGCTCTTCTTCGCCGACATCTTGCATGCCATCGTGACGTGGCCGGCTCTGTAAGGAAGCATCCACGAGCCAATTACGCGGGTTGTCGAGTTTGCATGCAACGGAGAAGATGTCTACTTGCAATGTTTTCGATCCTTCTTGGTAATTCAACTTGATTTGATCTTTGGTCCTGATTGGAAACTGTATTGGGGGCAAGAGGGGAATGCGCTGGTTGTAGCAGAAGTATCTAACAAGGGACTAGGTTCAACGCAGTTTTGTAGGGGTGGAGCTTTGTGTCCCTTCTTCCTTGCTTTTTTGACCGAGGTACTGCCCTGCTATGTAGTCATCTGGACTCCGTGCATTTAGTGGAGATAAAATGGATGCCGAGTACCCACCTCAATGACATCTTCTACGACTCTGTAAGGCACTTTTCCAGATAGTCTACAGTTACTGTTGGTTCGGTTGTTAGAAACATTCTTACAGGACACGGGAGTGGGATGTTTCCCGAAGATAAACGTCATTTTTAAACATTCTGTCAAATATCGTCACATTTGCCCTTTGGTAGGCAATCTCCTCCTCCCACCCTTCTCCCAGCAGCAGAAATTGAGACGGTTTGGTTGACACAGAAAACAATGCGATGATGCTAGACTCCTCTGGATGCGAAGATCCACTACCCAGACGGGGTTTATTATCCACATAACTGAGGTATTTGACTTTCTGATAGAGCCAGAAGGTCAGGGCACCCGTAGGAGGTGCAATAGCCAAGATCTAGATTGACTCATTACGAAAACCGATACTTGAAAACGATTGGTGCTTTATGTGACTTCAAATGGTCAAGTCACTACGTGCCAGGCACTTCCAAAGCACCGTTCTACGTCCGGATAGCTGCTGTGATTGTCGTAATAGTAACCCCTTCCATATAACATTCCTTTTTTAAGACTAATCGGTGGGGCTGACCTTGAAGTTGTGAAAAGACTCCTTGAGAGCACATAACTAGTTAATCATTTGGAGAATCCATTCTTGCAGTGACCCCCGAAAAGTATCCTCCTTCCATGTTTGAATCGAGACCAGCCTTCCTTGAAATGTCAGTGAGATCCCCCATCTTTTTCAAGGTTTGCTCAAATTTTAGGTTAGCATCAGCCTTGGAGGGATCATAAGGCATTAAGGCCTACAACTGGAAGAGTCAGAGGGCCTAAACCTAAAAATATTCAAACTATTCCAATTACTCCCCAACCAATGACCGGTGCTCAGGCATAAAATATGGTTATTTATTTACTACCTTTAACTCCAAACCCACAAAATGAAAGCAAGCATCGAACGGTCAGTCGAGCAGGCACTTCAAAATTCGTCGTGGAAGGGGTACTCCGGCAAGTTGGCCCACCTGCAATGGTGAGAAACACTGATGATGGAAACACGGGACAAAGAGAAGTGGAATCCATAGCCAAACAGATTAAGTGAAGGAGGAACTGACGATTTCAGTGCGAATCGCCGAAACTGGTGCGGCTCTGCGGTATTCAACGTTGACATCTCGTCATCGGAGAGCTCGAAATCGAAGACCTAGGGAGTTCAAAAAAAGAGTCGAAATAAAATGGAATGGAAGAGCGGAAGGGAATAAGAGAGGCTAAAGCCAGATGCATACGTCGATGTTTTCACAAATGCGCTGGGGTGTGCCACTCTTGGGGATGACCACAAGACCACGTTGAATACCATGGCGAATGAGAATCTGAGCGGGTGTTTTGCAGTGACGTTTGGCCATCTCAACCACACATGGAATCTCCAACGGGCTTTGAAACTCGCTTGATGAAAGGTAAAGTAGAAATTTTCAATCCAACCATGACTTTATATGAGTATTTTTGACCCACGAACTGGTGAATCAATTTATAGAAAAAAGAGATCTCGCCTACGGAGTGGTGCCTGGCGATCCAAAGGGCGCATATCCGGTAAC
Source organism: Taenia crassiceps (assembly GCA_023375655.1). Lineage (NCBI taxonomy): Eukaryota > Metazoa > Platyhelminthes > Cestoda > Cyclophyllidea > Taeniidae > Taenia > Taenia crassiceps. Next base: position 1,740,985 of record JAKROA010000011.1, read on the forward strand.
CACTAGGCCCGCCGACTGCGCATATTCGATGAGTTTTTTGTTGAGAAAAGCTATGGATGCTTCAATCTGTAGTACAGTGGGTTTGATACGCGCCACTGCAAGGATGCGATCAATCTGCGCCCGGTTGAAGTTGGACAAACCGAGGTTGCGTACCAAACCGGCGTCCACCAAAGCCTCCATGGCCTTCCACGTATCTTCCAGCGTGAATGGTTCACGCTGTCCACAGTCACGCTACGAGTAGAAGAAGTCAAAAGGGTGAAGGGATGACCGCTGGGAGTTGCAACAAGCGAGTTGACTGTATGCGCGTGACCTTCAACCTTCGTTATCTGATCAATGCGCTTAACTGGTACTTTTAAACTCGAAAATGTAAACCGGAACACTGCCGTGATAAGGACAAGCGATTCGCAAGCTGCAGTCCAACCCAGTGCAGGCACCATTTGTTGAAAGGGCAAGCATCAGCAGAAGCTAGTACACGCATGAAATTTGGGGTAAAGAACCACGATTCTTGTGGTATTATGCATTGCGACTTGATTGGGGTGGTTTCATCCCCATTTCAAAACACAGCCGAACCCCGTATGCTTGATTTGTACACAGCCTTCCCTGTAGACACACAAAGAGTGAACCGTTGCAAATAAAAGACCAACGCTTGCGATTCCTAAATGACGGCCCAAGATGGATTTATAATTCACAGTTGTGCGATCCATTCAAAGCGGAATGTGGGAGGGGAATTCAAATGTGTACTTTTTAACCAGTTGACCTCGACGGGAGCCTAACTCTATTCCTCGTGAACGTATTTAGCCATTTTAGGTAAGAAGTTAAGTACTTAGAGGTTAAAGGAATGACATCTGTTTTGGTTGTTCACTGGAATCTACGGGCTCTTTAACCTCCAACTTTTATGTTTATGGATGGAGTTATGGCCACAGAGCAGATGGATAGGTACATACATGGACGTGAGGTGGGTGCATGGATGGATAGTGGGGCGGACGCAGAGTGGATAGCTAGATTAACTGCTTATAACATTCAATTCTCCGTAAATCAAAAGCTATTCCGGCAGGGAAGAAAGTCCTCCCTTAGGCCCACTAGCTTGATTTTGATCATAATGCCTAAGCAACAGCAACAGCGCTTTATCAATATTACCCTGTACTATTCTTTTGTCTGGGTAGCGGACTGGTTAGCAACATGCTAGTTAACGGGTAGAAGCATTCACGACTTCAAAGGCATTCTGCATTCATTCATCCCACTGCTGCAAGTGCTTATACTTTTCCAACTTCTGCAATGCTGTAGTATGTTTTGGCCTTAACAATCAGGGGCAAATGAGGTGAGCCATAAATGGGAGGTATGGACGTACCGGTAAATGCACAGGCCAATGTATATGGTAGAGATCGACGTAATCCAGCTGCAATCTGCGCAGACTTGCCTCGCATGCCGGTCTCACCTCCTGTGGATGGTGTTCTGTGCCCCAAAGCTGCAGAACATAAATCCTACCATTTTCATGTGATCAGTTGCAAGTTTATAATAGCCTTTGTAGCTATTTACACTCCTAATAGTTTCTTAACCCACTTGGTTGCTTTGAAGAGCAAAGATCCGTAAAGTATATCAAATTTCCTCGACATCCTATATCTCATTGGCCCACAGTTGGTTAAGCACCAATAGTGCAGCCATTTCAGAACTTCACCTTTACACCAAGTACCCACAGTGATAATATTTACGACAACAACCACAAGTATTGTTCTCTTGGACTCTCCCCAACTGTTATCTCGCATATGCTGGAGAACGGTTGAGCACTTCGCGACGCAACCCATCTGCAACGTCTCAATAAAAGGACTTGAGATGCACGTGCATTTATCAATACGCCCTCGGTCCCTTACCGGAAGTTACCGCAACACCCACCCTGGCCAACTTAAGCAGAAATAACACTTGAATCCAGCCTTTGAGTAGCTTCGTCAGCATTGAAGAATCAGTTCCAGGGACACAGGCTAGAGATCTGAGACGATCTTCACCAATTAGATTAGTGATTGTGTATGTAATCCTCCTTAGCGTATTCACTGAACCATGGGAAGATAAATTTCTCCATTAAATTTTGACAAAGCAGGGGGATGAAAATAAAAGTTAGTGGTCTGCCAGTAGTATGCAATGCCGCATTCAAAGTATGTGTAAATAGCACAAAAAGTGGCACTCGTGAACTAAAGACCTCCAGTGCACCAAAAAATAGACCATGAATTGGAAAAGGGAAATAATCAAGCGCCACAACCACAAATAACTACGTGACAGTCCGTCAATCTACCTTGGTGGTGATAAAGATGTCCTCTCTAGCAATTCCACTCTCGTTCATTTTTGACTTTAACGCATCGCCTATTTGTCCCTCGTTGGAGTAGATGAAGGCAGTGTCAATGTGTCGGTAGCCAGCATCGAGAGCAGTAAATATTGCTTGCCTCACCAATGCACTATCGGTGGTCTAATAACACAAAATCAGTGAATGAACGGTTCGACTATATGATGCAACATTTGGCAGGGATCAAACGTGAAATCAGCATGAAGTTACCTGAAAAGTACCAAGTCCGATAGAAGGAATCTTACAACCGTTGGAGAGGTCCAAAAGAGGCGCACACACGGGCATCTGATGAAAGATGTAAAGATATGCTTGAAGAGTAATTAAATACGATATATGACTTGCTAGCCACTGTAAAAGTACTATAAATAAATACAATTTTGCGCATTAAGATATAAAAATTGAACTAGTTGTCTGATAAAGGTAGTAACAATACCACTAACAGTTTACGAGAATACGTAGTGACGCGGGTGGATTTTTATGCAAGAAAATAGCTTTCCTATACAATACAAGTGGCATCCATTTTATTGAAGACACCCACTTGACGCCAACCGAGAAAAAAACCCAAACCCTGACAACTTACAGCGTCAATCGTAAGTGTGAGTGATCATAGCTGCCTAGAAAAACAAATTATGTACAAGTATAGCTGAACGAAAAAAGGCTTCTTAGCAGTCTCTATTAAAAAGATCTGTGATGTCATGTCGATGTTGCAAAATGCTTTACAGAATAGATTTCACCTTGCCTAGGTTGACACAGAATTATTTCAGGCCAACTCTTTCAACTTAGTTAAAATCACTCTTACATTTTTCTTATTATAAACAAGTATTTACTGTTGATGTGACTATGTATGCACTGATCGCGACTTGGGAAGAAATTCGCATGAGTATTTGTCGTTGACTCTATACCCATTATCATCCTTTGTTATGCCTCCCATTTTCCCAATAGCATCTAAATTATAGGTTGTTTCATATGTTCTTGTACTGCTCGCATAATATGATGATTATTATTATTTTTTATGGTTTGTGCCTATCTTAGGGTCCTGGCGCTCTGTTTGCTGGCTCAACGACTTCGAATCTTGCGTCAATGCCGTTGCCTCCGGCTTTAGCAGCACGCCTAGCTAGAAGAGGTCTTCTGGACAAGTCCAAAAATGAAGGTTCACACTTTCTTCTTTTTGTTATTGTTTGGATTCCACAATTCGTTATTTCCACTCGATCTTTGTGGTGTTCTCAATGAGAGCCCATGAACCCTAAGTACACATATTGCTATATTATTTACTAGTGTTCATTGATTGAGGTGTACACTTCAGTGCCTAATTCTCACTTCAGAAGAAGTATTCGCTGAGAGCTACGATAATGATGGCTCAGGTCCGATTCCCCCCACCCTCAAGGGGATCAGTCCTGTCCCTATAATCGAGAATGGTACCCTAATCCACGAAATCGCCGCCTGTCCAAATCTCACTAATCTCTACCATGAATGCACCGCCTACTGTTTCGAACGCTACGGTCGCCGCACTTTCAGAGCCAGCGATCAGCGTATGGGTCGCCTACGTGACCGAATGCTTCGCCGCTATCCCCTCCCAAGTCACTGGCTTGAAGTGGGAGACCCAGTAAGCGGTCGCTTCTACTACTGGAATACGGTGACCGACGAAGTTTGTTGGCTCTCTCCTCTACATCCCAGGGCAATCGTCACCAAATCTGCTAGTGTTTTGAAAGCTCAAACGCTGGCAGCAAAGGCAGCAGCAGCAGCGGCATCGGCAGCTGCTCTGGCAGCGGGTGGATTGGATGGGGAAGGAGGAAACGATAAGAGGGAGGGAAAAATGGATCGGTCGCGTTCTCCCACCCCTCCACCGCCACCACCGACGACCTCGCATTCCCCATTACTTACGAATATCATGGCACCACCTTCTGCCCCGCCGCCGTCCTATTCTCGGCTTGGGAATAGTGTGAGACGGGCACCAAAATGTAAGAAGTCTGTTCTGTAAGGCGCAAGTGTAGTACACTGGATCTGCGATATTATGAGCATGAATTGTAATGGTGTTCGTTATTTCGATCCACCGGCTTCGTCAGTAACGCCAAAATATCTCTGGAAAGCAGAACTTGTGATAGCGTGAATGCTTGTGAATAAGCGTTTTCATCATTTAACCAACAGATTGATCATTCGTACAACTTTAAATCGATTCACGTGTAGATCAAGAAGTGCAGTTCAGGCCTCTACTTGCTGATTCTAATGTTCACAGCACTGGCCAGAATCGAAGCGGAAACATCACGACTGCGATCATCAGTAACGCAAGAGCACATGTGTAGCTGGTCGTAAAACGCTTACATCATTCATTTGGGTACTTTATTACTGGGAGTGTTACTAACGGGTCATACTGTACTTGAAGTGTTCTGTATAGGCGGTAGTTTGCCTTGTTTTGTAATATTGTAAACCCGAACGTCGCGAATTTACTCCAGCCTTATTTATAAGCGCTCATCACGTATTCCTTATAACTGTTCTTGCTGTGCCGCGGTTCTGCTTCATCAACGCTCCCTGTTTTCCCCCACAATGTAGTCGAAAAGCGTCGGCGCAGCGGTGATGGCGATGAGCCTTTAGACCCGATGGACCCCGCGGCCTACTCAGACGTCCCGCGTGGTGGTTGGACAGCTGGACTAGAGGGCGTTTCGGGGTCTGCGCCTTCTGCAAAAACTGGTGCGGATGTGACTGCGTCTGGACCGCTCTTTCAGCAGCGTCCCTATCCTAGTCCTGGTGATGTGCTGAGAGCTAACATGCGACAGCGTCAGGATTAGTTCATCCCTTCTGCCCCTTAATGTGCTGATAAAAGCCTTCTTTACTCACGCGGTTTTGGTAGTAATTTTTGAATAGGGAACGCGGTACTCATGATCCCATTTCGGCGTTGGTAGTGATTATTATTTCTGTCTCTTCTGACAGTAAAGCAGTAATTTAACCAATAGTATTGTTGAAGCTTGGTGGGAAAGTCAAAGATGCAGTGCCATAGATAACTTGGTCATCCCAGTCCGATTCAAGTTGAACGAGCTTCAGATTTCATTTGATGGGTACCGGAATTAGAGGAAGGAAGTATGACGTCTGCTGCGGGTGGAGGAGTCTGCGGCTCCATACTTATTCATTTTGGCTGTCAACGGTTGCGGTAATCAGGATTTCTGGCTAGATTAGCAATACTGTAATTGTTTAATGGAAAAAGAGTAATTTTTTGTCTTTATCAGATTTTTGCCAACCGCTTTCGCCTCGCGGTCGGTTGTAATTTACGGGGAGGCTACTGAGGGCTAGAGCAGAAGGGTGACTATAGTTGAATGGGATGTTTTTTGCAACTGAAAGGCATCTATTTGTTAACTCAGACAGGCTTTTAGGCTCAGTTGCTGTCTTGGTGTCGTAGGTATCCTCCTCTTTCATTCATTTGGTCCTTTCGTGTGTTGATGGCAAGTTCTCTTCCATCATAAGGCGCTCTTTTGTACCTTCCACGATGACGCCTTTAGAAGTTATTTTGCGAAGGTTCAGTCATGTAGTGCCATCTTTAGAAGTCATTTGCGCGTTTCTACTAACCGCATTAAAGTAGCATTTATTCAGGACAAATAAACTAAATGCTTGTATTTTTTGACTGAGGGAAGATAGATTCGTAGTAAAAGTTCCTTATAATGCCGAATTGAGGCCATTAAATTGCAGTACACCTCTTACTGGTCGGTGTAAGTAGTTTTTCTTATTCATCGCCTAGTAAGTTGTTAGATCAACTATGCTGGTTTCCTTGTAAACTCCCTTGGATCTAGGCGGTGTTTAATGACCCTCCAATCAAGAGTCATCCACTTTGTTTGGACTTGCATTCAACTATTCATTTGGCCTCCTTTTTCTCTTTCCACCCCAGTCACAGCAGATGTATTGGGATTTTCCCTCTTTACCACTTGCCCACTGATGGATGCGTATCCAGTGGACTGCTACACCACAACTGTGAGATTCTTTTAAAAATCTGCACTTCTTCAGTTTTGTGTTGCACTACTGCCCCTGGCATTTTCAAGATATCTATCCACCACTATCAAAAACCTTAAAATCTTGCTTAAATCCACATAAAAAGTGGCACACAGCAAGAAAACTGGACTCATGTGTATCTGTGCCACCGTGTACACTCGGGAACAGGTGCGCACCCTCGCTATCTGTACGAAAAGTTTAGTCTCGTACAGCAGCACTTAAAATCGTACTATTTTCTCGTGTCATCGAAATATTTACCTTATCGGTCTGCTTAAATTAATGTCACTGCAATCCACTCCACTTATCACAAAATAAGTAGCATGCTACCGCTTGTGGGAAGAGTGAACAAAGGCGTTTAAAACACTGGGTATCAGATATTTGCTGAAGAAGGCTATGGAGGACTTTTCACCTACACGTTGAGATTGGTGGTCTAGCTTCAGTTTTTCATACTTTTTAGCCCCATTTGGAAAAAAATTAGTGCAAAAACTGCAGCGAAACGATGTCCGTTATCAGTACACGCGCTGCAATGTCAGACCTTGATGATTAGCTCCCCATCATAACGGTGATAAGGGACTGTTTTTTCCAATTGTATTTATGGTTCTTATTCATTTATTTATTTATTCACACCCAAAAAAGGGACTTTGTCCTTTGAAAATATAGCGAGTTGAACATGAGTTTAGATAAAATCCCACACGCGTCTGGTGGGAAAATCCTAGAATCGCTAATTTTTTTGCGTAACTATTCTTATTATCGGATCTAAAGTATTTTATGTTCTCATCTTCCTTTTTACACTATTGATGTAAGCACTAGTTCCCTTTGAGAGAAGGTATCTGGGCGCACCTTCTTCACTATAAACACTCAATGTTTCGCCGCCCCAATCTGGTTGTAAATGCGGAGGCCACCCCAGTGTAATTTCTCACGTTTTCGTCCACAGCCTTCACCCACAACGTGTGAATTCACCTTTATAATGTGGAAACGAAGGTACCAGTGAGGGGATTTGCTCTTCAAAGCCTAATCTCGGGATGCACTCGTATCCCGGAGGGGGGAAAAGTCATAGATACTTACAAAAACTATCGCGAGATCGCGCGATACCTCCTTCCTTCAGTACGCCGCCCTTCCCGCCCCACTTTGTATCGATGGTGCGGAGTGCGGGGATACTTCGATAAACAAGAAAGCGAATGAGTGGGTGCTTAAGTCCTCCTTGACTTTTTTTCCATTTGTCACGGTACTCACCATCCGCCTATTCTTAGCCATTGAATTAGGCCATAAAAACGCTTTAGGAAGAGTGTGCGGGATTTTTTAAGGGGATAAATGCCTCACCATCGTCATGGCATTATAACACTAGAGAGCATTTACTCATATTGGAAAAATGTGACAGAAAACACTTTGCTTTGCGAGAAATCGTTGGAAGAAAGTGGATTAAAACAATTTGACTTGGGTTGCTCTAACCACTTCGGCAAGTTCTGAATTTCCTGGCGTCAAAAAACAGATCGGTGTAATAAAGTAGCCGCCACTGCCTCACACTGAAAAGTTTTTAATCTGCTAAGTGGAAAAAGGTTTACAGGGGTGGTGGTCATTAAAAACCGTCTCGATCGATCTAACTTTGCCCTCTCTCACCCTTTCCTTCCACCTGCTATGAGTTTACTAGCCGAAGTTAGCCTGACCTTAGAGCAAAATCCTACCTTGCCTTACTGACAGCCAACGATGTCGGGAAAATCAGAAATTCGGTGGACTTTAAGTGTGATTGCCTATGGCGCCCCAAGAATTTCCTGGAACCGGGGAAGAACGTGAGATGCCGACGTAGAGAGGAGCTTGAAACAGCAGCCAGCGAAAGTCCAGTTACATAGCCTCACGTTCCCACGAAACCAGAACAAGTGTTAAGCAAACAATCAGAACATTACCCAATCATCCACTTACTGTTCTCAAGTGGCTCACCAAAATTGACAGATTGACTACGATTGGGTTGACACTGGTTAAAAACGTTGACAATATGTTCTGCTTAGCCATTTTCGCCTATTTTGATTAGCCAAATTGTATTCAGTGCAACCGACATTTGTTACCTCCATTCCCTGCACCCAAGTCGGAGCCAAAGTTGACAGTGCAAAGACATCCTTGGTCAATTTTGAACTGCCGCTAACTATTGTGTTTCAGTAAAAAAACCAGGGAAATGGAGGACTGGCAGTGAAAATGGTAAAGCATTTCACGTTTTACTCCTCATTACACGATCAATGAGTTCAACCCGCCAGCGTGGATGACTTACCTCGTGATCACTTTGATGCCTATTGCGCAACCATGACACAAGCACCAAAGTGTGTGACCTCTTCACGCGAAAAGCGGGTTTTGCGGCTGCAAGTACGTGCACACTTGTATCCATGTGCAATTGGGATCGTACCGCGTGTCCATCAAGCGGGTCAGAGGAGTTTCCAGAAGTGATGCAATTGCGCTTCTGTTTTTAGTGGACTCGTATCCCTTATCAGCATCGTCTGAACTCTCGACGACTTCCTTCAACAGTGGACCATGCATATTTTTTGTCAGTTCCACGAAATCTTTGGCTTTGAGATGGCACAAGGTTAGTTTGTACCAGCAGAAGTAAGGAGGTTAAATAGCTGTTTGCAGAAGAGACTAGTAAGATGAAATAGTGATGATGGATTTCATCATGCTTTAGTTGTGCGCATCGGCGATGACGATGGAATAGTGCACGTAAATACATTTTTGTTGTAACCCAGTTTTTTGACTTCACCAGAACCATGGGGGAAAGTGTGTTGGGAAGTTTGTGCTATTTCATCGTAAATATCCCAACAATCGATGGGAGGGTCTAGCCATACTTGCGTCTTTGAGACGCACTTTTACTTTATTACCTATTAAGTTTCTCTAGTATTTGTATTGCCTGACTTAACCATAATATTCTTCTAAATTCAAACGCCAATTGAACAATGCAGTGAATTCAATTGAAAAGACAAGGTTAGAAAACCAAAAGGGTCGCCATGGAAACCACTGTTAACAAGATAAAACAAACGCATTTTTTGAGGAGGCGTTTTAGGTCATTCGAAAACTGCTGTTGGTTAACTACAAGTAACTTTATTTTCTGATTTTATACGTGGGTGTGTGAACTGTGCTGGAATAGGGTAGCAGAGATGTGCCCCATAAAATTGTCGCAAGGTGCCATCAGTCACCCACGCTGCATTCTCCGTCTTGACGGATTGGATTTTGCGTTGGCAGCTAAAGTGAAGGAGCTTGTTTACTTTTTGTTTAAGTCAGCATCTAACACATCGAACACATTCCAGTTTTAGTGTTTTTTGTCATTGAACTGAAACTGGAATTAATGGATGGTATGTTATTCTTGACAAATATGTATAGTTATCTAAATTTATTCTTTGTTTTGGAGCCTTGATCTTTATTTTTTGTACTTCTTTCGAGCTATTTATTAAATCCGTGCATCTTGATTTAAATTTGACCCATTACATCAATGAAAGCCTTCAAGTCAAAAATAAAAATGGGTGTGGTCTCTCAAATTCGATGCGGCTTGTAGTAAAAGGTGGGCATTAGGTGTTTAGGTTATTCATTTATTTATCTATCTGTCAAAGTTTGGACTCATTCGGCATATAACAAAACAAATTTAATGCTGAATTTGGTATTATTGGCTGGTCGTTGATGAGGGTCGTTTCGAAAGTGCCTGTAACTGCGTTAACTATCAGAGCCATCAGTCGGGAGGTAATTATGGAGGCTGAAAAGCGGGGTAGATTCTCTCATTCTCTAATGCTCCTGCATCACATGGGCGCTCATAATGCACAGCAGGCACTAGAACAAAGGTGACTTTAACCACCCGTCTCAGTAGTCTCTAGTTAAACAGCCCAGTCATTTGGAGGCGTTTTTCTCCTGAAGCTCAGATCCAATCGATTCTAGAACGAGACAGACACGCAGGCGTCGCAATATGACAGTCAAGAGTGGTCATGTAACCGTGCGTAAACAAAGGGTGAGCCACACCTCCAGTGAAACGTCTTTGGTTTACTGTACACACAGGCGTACACACGTAGTCACGGGAGGCATTTAAACCACCGAAATTGAAGTACTGTTGATGCATCGGACACAATGAATTTTGACAATTGATTTGATCCAGTTCGGGGGATAGTAAACATCCGTCTCAATGATAAACCGTCTAGGGTCAGAGTCTTGGCGGGTATGACATTCTCAATTTTATTTCCTCTCTAATGAGAATTACAGAGAATTTACAAGCAATTCACACCTTCGTTCGCCGGTTAGATGAAAACGTATTTGCTGTATTTTCCAGTGCTTGAAGACTCACCAGGAAGCCTTCCTTACAAATGACTGTAGGATATCACAGGGTCCATCGAACAACCTGGTCACACCACCTCATGGAATGTGAGTGAAAAATCATTTCCACCGCCAGTACAAAGCATCCTGGCTTCCTGACAGTTAAACATCTCTGCACAAGGGACATTTTACCACCCAAAAGTCAAAATCCAACTGTCCGGAACGGCCGAAACCGCCCACACATGTGCTTGCATAGCTTTTGCCAGTTCTATGACGATTTACAAGCATAAACCACAGAAGAAAGAACTTGTAGATAGATAGTTTGTATAGTTGTCTCAAGGTTGTCAAGCTACACCCTTACTCACCTCCTAGGGATGTCACATTGATTGGTCAACTGAGGGCAGCAGCCACTGTGAAAGACACATCGCACCTAGACACGATCCATTCTTGCTTTCCGGCCTCTTCGTGTGACTTAAGCCCACCTCATCGTCCCTTTAGTAAAGGAACGCAAATCTTTACTCAACCACAGGTTATTTGCCTTTGTTTTCATAGAAAATCGTCAATTCTGATTAAGGTTTTTTCTCACTTCCTGTCCCTACTAAAAATAGACACTTTATGGCTTATTGATATGATCAGGCTTTGAAGGAAGTGCGGATGTTGTAGATCTCAACGAGCCGGTTGAGAAGTTCTTTTTTTTTAGAAAAATAACGGATCAAATAGTCAACTCTTCGGATCAGCAGCACAAAAAAGGAGGAAAAAAATTCTGTGCGTCCTTAAGTGCATTTTTTTGTTTGTTCGCAAAATCCTAAGGAAGGCCTGGACGCACGACATCACGCCACCTCCTCCGCACGGATCGCCTTTATTTACACCGATCTTAGACAGGCATAACACTACTCCAAGGGGACCAGATTCCAGATGCGGTCCATTGCATCAACAGGCACACCCTCACCTGTGTCCTTGTCAGGCGTGGCAATGTCACTCGTGTCTGTTTTGATCTCTCGCTCGCTCTCTCTCGCTCTCTCTCTCTCTCTCCAACATTACGACCGGATATTGTCCGCCCATTCATATGCACATACACACGCACACACATACACAAAATGGAGAAGATTGGTTGGTGGATGATAAGGCCGATCAAGTCATATCGAGATTTATTACAACATCTTGAAGCCTGAAAAGTCCATTGGTATTTTAAAATACCATTGCATTATGCTCACTAACTTGCATAAGTTCGCGTAGATTTGTCAAATTTTTGTGGCCAGACGAACCTGGAAGTTGGAGACTATGCGGAGCTATTGCCGAATTCCATAACCTTGTAGCATTATCACACCGCCCGAAAGTAAAAGTTCCAATCATGTTTGGAAAGCCTCTGGTGGATGATGAATGATGAAGTCACCGCACTCTGTCAGTGTTGGAGTGCTTCTGTTACAACCTGAACTTTAAGTAGCTAAGACAGGTGACAAAGATAGCCTGGCCGATCGCTACAACCGATGATGGGCGAGGCTTTGCACTGCAACCTGTGATGGGACAGCGCGGAGGCGGAGGCGGAGACGGAGGAGTAGTGGATTGCACAACTGTTTGTGCCATTGACCACACCTCCAGCACGTGATACAGCGTGAAAGTTGACAAAAGAGAGCGCATTTCAGAGGATGTCTCACCCACCTGTAAGCAATCACCACGTGGTGTCAAAAAAACCACCAGCAGAGTGATGTGAACCACCGCTAAATCAGAATTGTGCTGATTGTTCATTACGCCCTAGTGGGTGTGGAATCTCAACATCCGCAAATCATTTTAACCAGAGCTCACACAGCGTTTTGTTTAAATTAAGAGTAAATAAAAACTTAATCAAACGTCTTCACACACACACACACACACTCCAAATAAAAATTGCGACAACCCCTCGATCATGACAGACCTCAACCTCCAATAGGATTGTTGTAGTTCCAAGGGTCTGGCATTCCTCATCTTCCAGGCCTATAAAGTTGCTTGTCCTTTGCCTAAGGGGCACAATTGTCTCTCCGACGTGGAAAGAATGTTTCCTTTTTTTCCCCTCCGCCTCATTGTGTTCTAGTGCATTTATTTTGGGCAGTGGAAAGTACAGTTGACACAGGGAAGGGAAAAAACGGCCACATTATGACCATAGCCCTAAGTCCAACTTTTGATGTTGCATTGGATGGGCCAAGGTTAAATCCCCTTTTTTGACTGCGAGGAAGGGAATATAAAAGGGTCCAATTAAATGCCCCTGAAAGAGGTCGTATAAATGGGCAATGCGCTCCCAGATGGCCATAAAGCACCTCGGCGCCTATTTGTAGCATAAAAGCTATGCTCTCAGGGCAGCAGGTGCAAGGTTTCCGAGGTGAACCGAGATGCTGTAAAATGGGAATGTTGAGCCTCACTTCCCCATTGTAAACATGTCCCGGGCAGTCAGAATAGGAATGTTCCACTGTTCCATCCAGGGGCATAACATTCGGGCTGGGAGGGCTGGCTGGGCTGCCACTGGCCAGAAATCAGTCCGGAGTCCTCTGAGCGCTCCATTAGCAAAACCGGGAGTTAGACAAACAATTACCGTATTACGGTCTGGTATGACTTCAACTGTCTCGCTTAAAAGGGTCTATCTACATCCAACATTTGCCCAACTAACATCACATACGAAAGTCGTCTTGACAAAGACAAATATTTGCTAAACCGTTTCTTTTGAGGCGGTGAAGTCCTTTGATAAGTGTGTACACTAGGTCCTCCAATTAATGTGCACTAATTAACAAAACTGCGTTTCCCTGCCAAGACTTGGCCTTAGCCCTCTCCCCCTCCTCGCTGCCTGCCCTTGCCCCTCTCCCACCTCCATTTTCGGCCGAAATCAAGGAGACGAAGAATCGCATGAGTGCGCAGTATTCATGCACCAAACAGGAGCGTGAGAGCCAAGTGTTACTCTCTTCTACAATCCAGAGTAGTCAATTGTCTCACACGCATGGAGAGCGACTTGGATTGGCATTCATCCTCCTTCCTCACTTGCATTGGATGCTTTACCAATCAGGGTCCTTCTATACTCAGCCGTATTGTCGGACATCAGTCGTCTTGTCAATACAGGTGATGCTGTGATTCCTCGAGAAGCTTGGTTAGGGGATGCAGGAAGAATGCCTTACCAGAGGGTATAAACCAATGGGGAAAAGACCGCTGAATCCCAAAATAACTAATGACTTCCCAATTATGGGGACCAATAATGAACCCAAATAACAATTTGCTAAAAAGTCCAGGAGGCTATCGTTAATGCCTAGCTCGAATGTGTGTGTGTGTGTTTGCGCATTCCAAGGCTTTTTTTGATAATTCACCATTGCTGCCTCTTGGCAATCTGTGCAATATGTCATATTTGTTTTGTTGATTAGCGTCTAGACTCTGATCGGTTAACATCCGGCCTTCTTCACGTGGTTTGGTTGGGGGCACAAGGTTCTTGTGCCTGTCCGGAGGCGCCTAGGCTGCGCCAAGGCCGCGCACCCCATGAGGGCGGACAGCGCTGCCTTTTGTCTAAACAGAGGCCTAGAAGTCTGCGAATTTTTTTCAAATGTCCGTCCAAATTATTATTTTTTTTTCGCAAATTTCTTGCCTTCTCAAAATAATTTTGGTAATTCACTGGACAGCATTGAATGTAGGGTCGTTCATTTAAATGGTTGAATTCAGCTCCCCTCCCTGTGACGCTCTGACCCAATTCATGGTGTATGTAGGGTACACGCTCACCACCGCTTGACTCCAGCAATTTTCTTCCAAATCATCACTCAAACACTGAAATTTATTTAAAAATCACAGAGATATTAATTTTGCGAGACTCCTTCGTTGCCTGCAGACTCGCAGCACTCCGGCAGTTCGTTCAACTGTGGGTTTAGTTGAGCAGACACTTCAGCCCCGGCAAAAGGCACTTCCGCTCTTTACTATAGGCTTTAGAATCATACGGGTGCCTTCCATCCTTCTTGAACCCTGGAATTATGCGTTCTTCCATCCGCCTTTGATGTATTCCACTTCACTGGAGGCTCGCGGTGAAGCGGATTTTGTCTTGGAACCATTCCGACATTGCGTAAATTCACTAAAACACCAGTGCTTTCATGCATGCCCTACAGTGTTTCAAACCTATCATTTTTAAGAAATCATTTGCTATCGCCTTGGAGGTATTCTTTCCAAGCACAAAATCACAATCGTCTTCCTGACTTTTTTGTTCAAACAACCGGGTAAAGCGAATCTGCCATTCTAACAATCAATGTTTTTTAATTCCGTATTTCTTTACGAAACATACTTTTCTTAAGTGAAAACCTCATCATCAAAAACACTATCCTAAAAGACGCCAGTTGCAATTCAGTAGTATGTGACAACCACGCTAGTGTAACAGCAGCTTCCTTGTAAAAAATGGTTACATTCAAGGAAAAATTCGCCTTTGTTTGCATTTGGATACACTTTATTTTCTGCAATTTTTTAAGAAGCTTAATGTAAGCCCCCTAAAATTTTCACTATTCAGTACACAATCGCGTTGCTCCTCGTGCGCCATTTTGTTTTCAAAAGTTATTGAACTGCTATTCGCATTTAAGAAAAAATTATTTGTTTTAAGCTCAAGTTTGTTTATGGAGTAGACATTTTTCAAACGGAAGTTAAGCCCATGTTTGCACGCTTCCGCTTAGGTGACGCTGTTGAAAATTCAGTAGCTTGTAATAAATATTCAAATATAGCAATCTTCTCCTAGAAACGGTTGAACATAGTGGTGCATTTACTCACCTTTAAATCCCGAGGTCTCATATGTTAAAAAGTTTAAGGGATCAAATGCCACTCTCTTAAAATTTTCATTTTACAGAATAAAATCTAAATGGTCTCCATCCACCTTTCTTTAGAAAAGGCATTCAAATTATGCTCACAGTTTAGAAGCGAGTTGTATATTTTAAATTTTAGAGTTAATTTGGAATTATACATTCCCTTTAATAGAATTAGAGCCTGTCTTTAACTAAATTCGCCCAGATGACGCTGAAGGCCATTAAGTAGTATACAACGGGCAATCATATATAGCGGTAATCCCTTCGAAAAGCGTCAATATTTCCATAATTTTCCCATGTTTAATTTAAACATTTTAATAGCTGAAAGAATCATTACAAATTCAGTACTACCATTGAAAATTTTTACTTCTGAAGTTCTATCTGTGCTTCCATCATCGCCCTTCCGAAGTTAATCAACTTACAACCTGACAGTTTGTGTCTGTTCTAGGCTTTCATAAGGCGGTACTCAATAATCTTCCCTCCGCATAATTGCCTTAACCTCAATTCTAGATGATACACAATCCAAAATACTGTGTGTGTGTGTGTGTGTGTGTGTGTGTGTGTGTGTGTGTGTGTGTGTGTGTGTGTGTGTGTGTTTGGAGGGAGAGGGATTTAAACACCATTAACCTATTTGGCACTCCACAAAGTCGCCTCGTCGCAATACTGTGGCAAGGTGGCTTTGCGTGGAGGAAAATTGCGTCAAAAGTAGGGCATATTTGGGGATCAGCTGGTGGAGCCAGCATGCCAAACTAATCCGCTTGCTTATCAACTCTGTGATGTGAAAACATGCTTGCCTTCACATAGGCATTCAAAGCCCGCTTTTTTGCTCCCCTGGCATCGCTTGTTCCTGCACGCGGGGATGCCTCCTTTTACTTTTTTTTTCTAGGCCTGAAACACACGCAGTGCTCGTTAATTCATTGTTCAAGCATTTAGCCTCAATGTTATTATACGCCTTTTTTTGCGAATAAATTATCAATTAGTAGATTGAAATATAAGTGGTGTGAACCGCAGATAGAGGGCTCGGTGTGTGTGTGTATGTGTGTGTATGTGTGTTTGTGTGTGTGCGAGGGCCATTGCGTACCCTCAAGGAGAAATGCCAACTGCCTCACATTAAAAGGTTCCTGTGAAATTTCGAAGACATTAAAACACTCCCATTCAAATTAAGTCGGTGAGGGTCAAAGGTGTTGCATTTTCTTTCCCTCTGAGCTATTAACATTGTTTAGATTATTAGCGGGTTCAGAATCGCCGTAACACCCTCACTCTGGAAGGATGAAGTAAACACCACACGTCATTATCGAGCTGACGTACTTTGGCCTGCAAATTCAAGGCCTGAAGGTGAAGGAAATGCAGATGTGATAGGCCCCTTCTCCTCTGCGCCTTGCTTGCTTCGAATGTCCGCAGTTGACGACGTCGATGACAAATTCGAGTGGAGTGGATGTAGAGTCCCCTTTTTTTCAAGGCTTTGCTATCTTCGAGGTGAAAAACACAAAATCATCGTCATCTGACGCACTCATAGCACCTGCATCAACCTCTAGTCCGCACTTCAAAATGAATTTTTTTTACCTCTGCGATTTTGCCCTCGTCGGCCATTTTAAAGTGGTCGTGTATGCGCCGATAGGGCCTTCCAGAGCTTGATTTATTCCACCTCTCCCTCTCTCTCTCTCCCTCTCTCTCCACACACACACACACACACACACACACACTTGAAACATAATCCGAGATGTGCATGTTATTTACCAGCGCTTGACAAGGGGGCTCCTTGACCTTACCTCGAAATGTCAATTTCGTGTGAACGTGAGTTTTCGCCCCTTGGAATGGCACTTGATCCTCCAGGCCCTCACCCACTTCCTGCCCTGGGGCATTATCGGGCCCCTTAAAGCAATTCTGCCATCGCCCACATGACTACAACCACTGAACTGTTTGATTAAGAGGGTAACTTACAGTTGTAAAGTCATTCTCTGGTGGCTTTATCACTTTACGAGGAGACAACCCCAAGTAAGGCGATTGGCGGGAGGGAAGGAGTGTTAATTTTGCGTTCTACACCACCGACCAAAAGTGTTATTTCCACTGATGGGGCATTTTAGAGCATTCCTAATAATAGCTCACGCCTAGCCGATATTCCCCCTCCCTTTGCCCTCTCCGCTCCACCTCGTGCAAAACAACAAACAATCCATCAGAATACATAACAGGCAAAAATTGTCCTCCATACTGTAATAATAAGGCTATTCTGGGGTAACCCACACTGAGCTGATTTGTCAGGGGGTTTGGGAAGGATTTGTTCCCTATTCTGCTGCTTCCGAGTCCGCCGAAGTGCTTCGGAGGAACCCCTATTATCCTAATAGAGCAAGAAAGTTAGCTGTAACTGTGTTTATCACTATAAATAAACTCTGCCAGTTTTGTGAATCCTGCCTTCTATGAAGTGTGTGCGTGTGTGTGTGTGTGTGTACACCCGCGCGTTTATGTGACTATAACATGAGTGGAACCACACCCTCCAATTTCCGTGTCAGAGCATCAGAACGCTCTCTGTGGCTCACATTTAAACAAAGTCGACTGTACAACCTCAATCAAATTGTCCAAAAATACAAAAAAAGGCACACTTCTTTCTTATTTTTCGACTAATAATATTGAAAAATTCAACTCGCCACGTGTACTACCACCTGACTGGTCGGCCTAACCGTCGAAGTCTCACCAACTCCGAAGTCTACGATATCCCTCATCCCTCGCCTCCTCCCCAAGG
Organism: Taenia crassiceps; assembly: GCA_023375655.1. Lineage (NCBI taxonomy): Eukaryota > Metazoa > Platyhelminthes > Cestoda > Cyclophyllidea > Taeniidae > Taenia > Taenia crassiceps. Next base: position 1,759,079 of record JAKROA010000011.1, read on the forward strand.
CGCACAGGACCAAAATATAAATACCTATGGGGTGACAAATAAACACAACACAATTAAGATTAAGGTATTATTTGGTTTAGCCTGAGAACTGCCGCCTCAAGCAGACACAACTCATCCCTTTGATGGCTTGGAAAAGGTGTGGACGAGGCGCGCGGTGGATCAATCACCTTTCTCTTTGCCATCAAAGCACATAGAGGACGATAAGGGCGGAAAATAAGGATTCTTTTTTTGTTTAGAAAATGAAGGTTAGAAAATGCACAATGGCCTACAGGCAAAGCAGCAGTAGCAGTGGTAGTAGGAGAGTATCATCAGTTGGCAGTGGTCACCGTTCAGATCACTTGTAGTCGCGATCTCTGGCTCGTACGTAGTTGTAGAGGCAGATATCCTGTATACACCGGCAACGAAAGTGATCTCGCACTTGGGTGTCAGTACTGGGCATGAAGGAAGAGAATGACCATTCGTAACAGCCGTATTGCTGACAGAGTAGGAAGCACTCAGCTCCTGTCGGTACGGTGCACTTAAAATTTCCCGTCACTGCAACAGATGAGACGAAAAGAGTAATTACCACTGACTGATTGAAAAGGCGTGACAGCAGAGGAAGGCTTTAAAAATTTACCATGGAGATCACTCACTCTCATCATAAGTGTTGTTCTCACAGGGGCGAGAGAACTTCAGTCCATGGACGTAGTAACTCGCTGAAATGAAGAGGAGGAGGTGGAGGAGGAGGAGGAGAGAGCAGAGTGTGGAGTGCCTGCTGACGAAAGGAAGGAAGGGAGGAAGGGGTAGATGAAAAAGGGATGTGGACTTACGTCTACGAGTTGACACAAACGGAATGAGTAGGAGAAGGAGAGAAGCTGTGAGAAGTCTTTGAGCCATGGCCATTTCCTGAGATGCGTTTGTTTCACTGTGTGGGAGGCACTTGACGCTGGACGGTTTAAATGGCGCGGCTCCGGTGGTGCGTCAAATGCGCTGGCCAATGGGATGGGAGAGGAGAAGGAGGAGGCGAGGCGAGGCGAGGCGAGACGAGCCTTAGGGAAGGGGACGGGGTAGGTGGGCAGGTATGCATCTTGTCAGATGAGATGGTGACGTCCATGTCTTTTTTTCCCCACTTCACTTTCACTCCCTCCTCTGCTTGCGGGAATGAGTTACAGTCCACCACCAAAGATCGCTCTCTTCCCATCTGTTCCTCTCTGGCTGTGCTCAGTAACTCCTCCGCTTGCTCCTATGCAAACTGCCAATTTATTTATTACCTCTGCTTCTTCCATTTTATGTCCAGTCATTAATTTGCCCTCTTAATGTTGTTTTGAATGGGGGGATGTGTTCACTGTGTTGACCCTTAAATCTTGGCTTGCATACATTGCTGTAATAAACAAGGTGTGCTGAATCTATTTATTTTCCCATTTGTGTTGTCAGTTTTTGCGATCACAATCGCCATAACCTGATAGTATATTTACAACATCACTTCTCGAACTTTTGGCCAGTCTGATAGAAGTCGTGTGCCAAATGGTGCGAGAGCGAGGTGACTTGAGACTTTACCTCTGCACCACGCGACGAGAGATAGGTTGATTCAATCCTTGAATAGGAAAATATCCAACATTTGCTTTGTCGAGTTATTTCTGCCTCTTAGTGGAGCTATCGTGAGTCTATCTCGCTCTAGACGTCTGTCATGCACGAGTCAATTGTGTGTGTGGTCTTCTTACCTCACCTTGAGAGGAATCTGGCATGAGATGCCTCCTGAAAGCGACGCTCCTCCACATCTGAGAGCAGAGAAGCAGACATGTGTAGGGTGGATACTCCACGTCACCAGCAAAGCAGACATTGACTGTTCAACTCACTCACCTTTCTCCGTTTTCGTTACTAAGAGCGGTGCGGTGGCGGTATAGAAAGGCGACTGACAGCAGTCCAGCCCACGCTTTTAATCCCTTTGGCATGATACCTCAATGCCCACCATTGTCTCTAGCAAAGTAAGTCGGAAATCGATGGTTCTAAAAAGCCCCGCCCTCACTTGTAAACAGGAGTCTAACTTCCCGCCCCTTTCACCAAAAGACGAGACAACCTCATTGTTACGAGACAAAAGTGGTATTATTAGTGAAAAACAAATGCATTAACATACGTACATACGTATAAACAGGATCGGTGTTAATTGTAGTAGTAGTAGGTGTGTAAAGAGACAGTCTGGACTCTTGATGGTAGTCATGACACCCGAAGCTGACCGCCGCAAGAACTTTCCAGTCCGTCGTTCGATGTGAAGGCCGCTTTTTTAACCAACTGCCCGGGGACGAGACAAAGATCGGATCGATGAGTGGAGCCGACATTCACAAACACTGTGGCTGCTTCTGCTACCGAAGCTGAGCCCAACCTCGACCCCGGCTCAGGAGTAGGCCCGATCCTTAGCTCGGACGTAGTTGTAGAGGCAAATGTTCTGCACACACCGACATCGATAGTGCTGATGCAGTTGGGTGTCTGTACTGGCCATGAAGGAAGTGAATGACCACTCAAAACAGCCATGTTCCTGACAGAGGGCGAAACACTCCGCCCCTGTTTTGACCATACACTTGAAGTTGCCCGTGCCTAAACAATGGAAAGGAAAAAGGGAGTAAAATAATGATGAGAAGGCCTACTTAGCACGATGCAGCCACACTTACTTTCGTCAATCGGGTTGTTTTCACAGGGCGGTAAGAACTTGAGGTTTTGAACATAGAGACTTTCTACAAAGGCACAAAATATGCGACATAAGATGGGTTCGTGGCCACGACAAAGTTGACAGGCATTTTTAGTTCAATACTTACGTCTAGCAGTAGTGAGAGAGACAAGGCAAAGTACTAATCCGAGAAAGCAGTTGAGTTTATGCATTGCTGGCTTTCCGTATAGTGAGAAAAAGAGGAATGCTGGATGGCATGCAGATGCGTGTATTTATACGCCTACTAGGCTGAATTCCTGTTCGACAGCCAATAAGAACGCGAGTTGGCGCACAAGGTCGTCGAATAGAAATGCGGCTACACGTGTGCGCGCAATACGAAATGTGCGGGGTGTCGATAGACCTGTGGGTGAACGCGTGCGTACGTGCATGCACACCGCACACACGCAAATGACCTTGAAACTGACACTGTCTTCGCACAGTGAGAGCTCCACTCGTGCTCTATTGGGCGCATGAGTGATATGATGGTCGTTGGACGTCCCTCCAATCAAATCCCAACACCTTAACTTTGCACATCTGATTCAAACATCTCACTTCCTTTTCTTCCTAACACTCTTTTCGTCCAAATTTTTAAATTCTCTTCCAAATATTTTTCTAAATCTGAATGCCCAACGGTGGAGAGACACCTATTGGTCATGCGACAGTAAGGCAGTTTAGACACAAAACAGTAGCAACATTAGTATTTTAAATGATGAGATGTGGGAAATGTGCTAAAATTAGTCAAAAAATGTATGATTTGCCTTCTTTTACTCGGTAAGCCTTTACGATTCAAAAAGTGGGCAATTGTTTATTCCTCAGTCGGCACAAAATTTCTGCTCATAAATTTGTCCCATGATAATTTCACACTCCAGAGACGGCCTATGTTAGCTTTCAAATTGACCATGTGCTTTCCAGTAGGAACTGGCGCCAAACTTCTGGTAGGAATCTGCTTTAAAGCGCCTCGACATATGGGCAGCTCTCGACACGAAGCAAACATGATTTCACATATTTTATAACAGTATGCAGCAGAGTAATCTTTAATTATGCAAACATTTCCCAAGCTACATAAATAGTTGGTGAGCTTAATTAGAAGAGCCACGCAATAAGCGTGGCTAGCTTTATAATTATTACAGAGATAAATTAATTTTCATCCACACACATGCTTGAGACAAATGATGGTGGTACCTAAACCATGGAAGGAAAAAAGGATCGCCTTTCTGGCCTTAGAAAGCCTATTTTAGTCAAACTAACAGCACGCACACACTTCAGCACCATAGGTGCTATAAATGTGATGGAATGATGGAAAATAACTTCAACGCCTTGTCAGCGCGGCGTGGTGGGTGAGTTCACACATACATGTGCGCATAGAGGCACACATTCGAGCACACGTGGCCGTGGGTGTGTTTCGCTACCACCAGAACAAGTGAGGCCTCACGCCTTATAACAAAGTGCTGCTTTCTCTGGGCATGCATTTGTTTGGGTCGTCAGATAAGGCAGCAGTTGTTTAACATCTCAGAGTTGTGCAATCAGGTGTTTCACACGCACCTCACATGGCTCCACTTTAACCTTTTATTTTGTGCACCTCACGTGGCCACTCACTTGGGCCTATCACAACAAAAGCTAAGCCAGCACCTCAAGGGCCATTTTGTATGCACGTAGGATGATTATGTAAGGCGACAATTAACGCTGGCTAACCTTTTCTTGTCAAAGAAGCTACACTTTGTCCAACTCTTTGCTTGAGCGCCTGGCATATGAAGGAATGCCTATGCTTGCGCGGCTCCTGAGGGCTTTTTTTTCAGGCTCTTAATGCTGAGCGATAACTCATTGGGCACTCCACAGAGGCATAAAGGCGGGCGCCTCACTGTACATTCCATTGCCACTTGATAAGTTCCAGTGTCGGTGGTGGAGGTGGGCCATTATTACCCGCGGTTATAACCTATTCTTGGTTGTCTTACTGCCCCAGTCACAATAAAACAGTCTTCCCGAAGGGCTAACAGCTGTAGCTATTATATTGGGGGAATGCTGAAGTACATAGCACAGCTTGGCATTTCCACACTACAATAACCCCCATCCTCTTAGAGCCACTTCTAGACTTGGGTTTGGCTTTATCACGTTCCTCCTTTTTCCCCAGTCTCGAAGCGAACCAGTACATTTGTGGGTAAAAGTCAAGTGGACTTTGCCAGGGCTTACTTCTACCAATTGTGCAATTAGGCTCGACCTTCTAAGTATTTCAGAGTATTGCCATGCCATCTCAGCTATTCTGATGATTTTGGGCAGCCACTTACATCCAGCCAAGACGAAGGTAAGAGTAAAGCAGAGTTAAAGTGGATCTTGTGGTTCTAGTTCCAACCAATCAGAGTTGGTGCGACTGATTTAGGACTACACGTCTTGAGGTAGTGACACCAAGCTCGGATAAATAGGGCGTCACCTTAATACAGTACTGGTACCTGACTTTTCCACACTTCATCGGCTGAATACATGACTGCACTTCAACCTTGGTAGCTCACCTGACAGTGGCGTCATGACGGCTAGCAGGTTAAAACCTGACTGTTTACTATGGGGGCGGAGTTGACCTACCTTTCTCACACACACACAAACACACATGTTTGCTGTTCCACCGGCTTTTCCGTTGCGGCGGACGAAATTTGATGCCTCGTTTGTTTCACCCAGTTGGTGGATCTTCGGTCAACGGTGACAATCCGCCTCCGTCCAACCGTGGGAGCGATGACAAACTAGACGAAGGGCCATGTGAGGGTTGACGTGACTCACTCCCAGTGCGTGGGCGTGTAATAGCCACTCTTTCTTGCTCCCCTCACACACCACCTTCCAATTGATATGCAAATTGGCATGCTAAAGTCAAATGACACTGCCCAATTTACACGTGAACAAAGGTTTGTTTGTTTTTTGCGTGACAGTGATATTGTAGTGGTATTTGTGGCTCTACCAGCAAAGGTGAGAAAATTACTTCAGACGATCCACGATGGCTGGTGATGAAGTGAAAAGTAAGGGCTCAATAGAGACAATACTACCATTCGTTACACATGAAATCCTTAACTCCGAACCACCGGAAATTGGTTCGCGAAAGCGGTGTTGGACGCTAAAATTTTAACGAGGCTGGCGATTCCGACCCTCCTTGCAGGTAGTTCAAGGGATCCATGGTTTGACTTTGGCTAGGAAAATTTGCCCATTGCACTTCAAGGACATGACCTCAGGATGAGAATATACAATTCCCACATAAAGTGGAAAGTAGTGTTTGTGTGGTGGAGGCGGTGGGATTGCATCGTGGTTGATGTGTGGGCAAAAGCCTTTGCCGAGGGCACAATAAACAGGCTTTCCAAGATTGCATTCCCAAAATCCCATCAAAGGTGCTTTTTTGGAGGGATTTGCACTTCTTTTTTTTTCGCTATTACTGTAGTCCGGGTGTTTTTAAAACATCTGTTTTTGTATTTTTTTTGACTTGGAATAAAGTGGATCCAAATGCAGACGATCTACCTCCGCATTACCGTTCGTGGAGTCGGTAAGTGCAACAAAGAGGGCTTCCATTGGTTGGTAGATTTTGGAATCCTAGTCAGCATAGAACTAAGAAATTCTGGCATTCTCTTCCAGCTTCCGCTCCTAACTGGCACGGAGTTGGAGGTGGGCGTCACGTAGGCACAATGATGTAAAGGAGTACCTGCTCTTAAAAAGCCTCGACTCCAGTTGCCGAGACTAGGTGCATCACCTGGGACTCCTTGGATTCTCCAACCTTTCGTACCAACAGACCTAATTGACGTGCAAGTTATAGGTATTACTTCTACCACTGCCAAATTTGGACCATGGGCTGTTTTACGTGACCATGAAAGGGTGAAGAGGGTTGAAGTATGCATATCATGCATGCCAGAAGGTGAAAGTGTTTCTCCACTCCCAACTAGGACAATTAATGTCTCCCCTTAGACAAGAAGAATTTAAGTATGCACGTTTGTTACAGGCGGTGTTGCAGCATTTTCGACGGTTTTCACACCTGGGAGAGGGAGAGAGAGGGAAGGCAAGAATGGGGTGTCATTACGTTGGTTTGGCAGAGAAAGTCACCAGTGCATTCCTTCTTTTTCCCGTCTTTTGATTTATCTGTGCATAGCGCCTATCCTCCCTGATCGGATGTCTGCACAGAATTGGCCAATGCCTTGAAGAGGAAATGTAAAAATTTTATGGTATTGTTGCTTCTGATCACTGATGTGCAAGGTCCCCTCCATAACCCCGGAAGGAGGGGGAGGAAGGGAGGAAAGAAAAAGGGAACTCCACATTCACTAGAATGTTTTATTATTCCCCATAAGTTATGCTGTTCAACAACTAAAAAGGTGCACTTATCCTCCGGCTGAGAGGCTACTACATTTGGTTTATTGTTGTAAACAATAAAACGCAAGTGACACAGGATTTGGTGGGGGATAAAACGCGTCATATTAGTTGGGGAAGGCGATACACATGGCAAACTTCTTGCCTAAATCGGCATCGCTTGCACCCTTACCACGTCTGTTGAGGAGGCAAACGCCGTTGGAAAGTCGATGGTAAGTAGAGGGAACTTTCGTAGCCCCGAGATTAATCATCGCCTCGCATGCACATGACCTCAGGTTATGGGTTCACCAACTGTGCAACATCAGAGAAGACGATGGCACCAATGGGAAATTGAAATCCTATCAAATATGCTTAAACGCCTTCACTACTAGCTGGGAGTTGTGACTATTTTTCCCGCCTGTCTGAATGAGATTCCTTAGGATATCAGTAGATGGCAGGGATTGACACGGTGGAGATGCATGTAAACAATGCTGTTCATGGGTGTGGAGGGCTCTTCATACCCGCTCCCCTCTTTTCAAGTCCACAGAATTATTTGATCGCCTCCAGTGTCAATCTCAGCCACGGATGTAACAATAAACACTCTTCTTCACCCGAAAGTTGCATTCAAGATGCCCCCTCTCAATCTGTGCCCTCTTCCTCGTCCAAAAGTCAGCATTCCAAATGTGTGTGCGGTTGGAGTTGGCATGAATTTGTGAAATTTTAGATTCACACGAGGCGTAACATGAATCATGCACACTACGCGTTGGTGATGAAGGTGTTCACGAAGGCCTTGGCGTGCTGCCAAAGTCGAGGAGAAGAAAAGGGAAGGAGGGGTGTTGTGGGAGGATATCTCAATAGGTGACACTTCTGCGCCTACGCAAAATATGACACCATTGCGATTCCAGTTGACTATCCATTATTAAATTAAAGTCACTTTTCATTAATGAAATTTGGCCAATTTTTAATGCAGACATGAGAGTTTGTAAAAAATAGTTAAATCGAGGCGTAGAAAAAAAGGGGAAGAAAATATTGAACTCACAATGCCATATAATGGCATAGCGTTGGCACACTTTTGGTTTTTAACGTGACGTGAACCTTGACAGTTGGCGCGTGAGCCCAGTGATGGCGCCGTCTTTGACACACGCCTCAGTTCTGCCTTTACTTTGCATTCTAGGAGCAGTTTATTAGAACAAAAGACAAATTAACACCTCAAATTGTCCGATCTAAGTACTAGGAGGAGGGAGTTGGCGAAATTGGACAAACCTAAGCTCTGCCCTCCCTCATGATATCATTTTGGGTCTGCGAGATTGTACTTTTGTGTTATAAGTAGACACGACCGTCTAGACAATCAGTGGGATTTTTATGCCTAGGTGCCTTAAATACTGACCTACAAAAGGGAAGCAACCTAATCAAACCGCTGTCATTGACACGTTTGTTGTCGATGCCGCAGAAGGAAAGCCGATCTACAACAAAGGACATTCAAGTGGCATTTGGGGTCAAGGTGCCGCCAGTGGTTTTCCACATTTCAATCAAAGGTAAAAAAACTCATCTACTTTTCGTGTGTTTTTAAACCCACCTGATCTAATTGGGTGCAGCCAGCAGCCAATAGACTCGTGGGGAACACGTATCACGTAATTGTGACGCTGAGGTGACTCTTATTGTCCTGATCAGACAAAACAGCTTCATTTTGTCTGCAAGCCGGCCCCGACTCCCTCACCCTCCTCCACCTTTATACCGTCAAAATGACATCATGGAATGGCGTGTACCTATTGGTTGCAGTCACCCAAGGAGACACAAGCTACCTTGAAGGTGTCCCAAAGTACGCATTGGATGATAAGCTTCGGAATGGTTCACTACCCCTCGGCCTGATTGTACAGACCGCCTTGGTTCACCCATCGAATTGGCCTTCACGAGGGTGGTAAATCCCTTTTTCAGGAGCACCTAGCGTCGTTAACGACTCCAGGGAGAGCACTGGCTCTTGCCTTTTGTAATCTTCTGAGATGGTAAAGTTGAGACTTCGGGATGGGAGAGCATTCTCCCTCGAGAGGTGTAGCACTTTCATCCAAAAATCGGTGAATGGGAATGCGAATCAACTGCCCTCTAATTTAATCATCGGTGGGTTAGCATTCAAGCGGTCTCATTAGGGAGAGATTTTGCGACGTTGGTGGGGGTGGAGGTGGAGGCGGAGGTCGGATTACTGCGTAGGAAGGCATAAAACTTCCCTCTAATTAATTCTTCTTCTTCTTCTCCTTCTCCTTCTTGGCACAGTGCTCGATTCGCTTCTCCCGAACTCAAGGCTATTGACTGTTGATTCGGTTGCGTATGTTTTATTTTTTCGGCCTTCTTCAGGGTAACTCCAAACCTACTTAATGTTAGGTGTTTGCCAACCTTGTGCATCGAAGATTACAGGCAGATCCACAGAAGTACACCACCTTGTATTATAATGCAACTTTACATGTTACTTCAACTTATGGGAGGATCACGAGCAGAAGACTTTTTCAGTGTCTTGTGTCTGTCGGGTTGTTGAGGTTACAAAAGTACAAAGTACATTCAAAAAAATTTGGAGAAGTCGCCTTAGATAACACCAACCATCTACCTGCGCACAACTGGAATGCAGCTTCGCATCAAGTGAAGGGAAGCCTTCAGGGGAGCTGAAGGGGAAAAGGCAAACCAAAGTGCTCCGACTTTTTGTAATGCAAAACCAGGTCTTTTCAAAGAATTGCATTTTTGTATTTTCTCTTTCAATAAAGACTTTTTTTGGAAGAAAATATGGATTTATATCAAAGGTGTGGTGATTGGTGAATTGTAGGGAGGAAGTAATGGCGTGTTTGCAGATCCCCTCTCCCCAAAGCTCGTCAAAATTTGCTTCACACAGTGTCAGGAGGTGGTGATAGAGCAACCGACCATTGAAATGTAAGAGTAATTAACTGTTTGCTTAACTCTCAGGCCTTCGTCGGCCGGACCCAGCTCCACGCCGCGACGCTCGCCGGCTGTCAGAAGATCGGCCAATGCAATGACCTCTTGCGCAACTTTGTGGTTATGTGGAGCAATTTTAAAGAACCCACAGAGGTTTGTGTTTTTTGTTGAAGAGAAAATGCTGGAATTTGTGGAAAATTATAGACAATGAGTTGACAAATGGAGTCATTACTAGAAGGCTCAAAGGAAAAATGAGTGCTACATACACCCGGCTACTTAATTGTTCAAATAAGTCATCCTACTCCTTCATAATTGCTCTGGGGCTGAAGAATTTAGCAATCGCACCAGCACTCCACAGCTCACAATTCTTCGTTCAACAGCGATTATTATAAACTAGTGTGATCATCACGTCACATATACGTGACACTTCACAAAAACACCATAAAACGACCTTGAAAAGTGCCAAAAGTCAAAAAGGCAGTGTAAACAAGAGGTATGTTAAAATTTTCCGCTACTTGTAAAGAATGCTTTACCTGTTTATTTGGTCCTCAAGTTTGGTAACGGGATGCCGCTCAGACCTCTGCTAGTGCGCCTCCACCTGGCGGCACGAAGCCAGAGCCACACCAGACGAACTCCAACCCTTACTTGCCTTGGCAATGTGTACTATAGCTGGACACCATATCTCCTCTCTTCCTCGATGAGGTTTCCATGTTCCCTACTTATCTTTTAAGCAGAACATTGATAAATGTCAAATCTGGTGTGAATGTAGTGGTATCTTGGGCACTTTAGGGGTTATAAGCACTAATTTTCAAGGGTGTATAAGTCTTCAGGTCATTTTAGCAAACAGGACTGGAACTGGTGGACAAAAGTAGACACTGGACTGACAAATGGAGCCAATGAAAGGCAAAAATGATGCCACACACCCCCGGCTACTTGATTGTTTAAATAAGTCATATTGCTACTGTGTAATTACCCTAGAACCAGAAGTACTTCGTATCCGCGCCAGCATTTCAAACTGGATCAATCTCGGCTCAACGACAGCCACAATAAACTAATCTGCTTACCGTGTCACACATAGGTGACACTGTACAATAAACAGCATAAAAAGACCTTGACAAGTGCCGAAAGTCAAAATAGCGTGGTAAACACAACGCCTGTCAAAATTAGCTTTCACATGGTATCATAAGGTGACTATGGATCACCCCATCACCGCAATGAAAGAGTAACCAACATGTAAGAAATGTTTGAACCGTTTATTTGACTCCTGGGTTTGGTGAGAGGCCTCTTAGGCCCCTGCCAGTGCACCTATGCCTGGCGGCACAAATTCCGGGTCACGACGAAGGACCTCCAGCTCTTATCCGCCTCAGTGGTGCATGTAATAGTCGAGTATTACGTCGTCTTTCTCCTTTGGGAAAGTCTCAAATCTCTACACTCATGTTTTGATGAGAGAACAGACCACTGCCATATTCCATACCTGCAGGAATATCATAACCCCTTGAATACTTGAGTGATTGAAAGCCCAAATTTTAAAAATGGCATAAGGCTCTGCGGTTAGGGACCCATTTTTCTGAAGAGGAGCCTGAGTTTAATGAGTACTTCTAAATGTTGGATTGGCAAATGAAGGCATTACCAAGGTTCAAAGGAAAAATGGGGACTTGATTGCTCAACTAAGTCATACTGCTCCTGTACAATTATCCTAAGGAGAGTATTTAGTACTCGCACTAGTGCTTTCCGGCTCACCGATTTTGGTGCGACAACAGTCCTAATAAACTAGTAAACTAGTATGTCACATATATGTGACACCTCATACACGCATCATAAAATGACCTTGACAAATTGTCTTCAATGTAAAATTTCCTAATACGAGGTCAATGCAACAAGAAACAACGAGTATGTTAGTTTCACTTATTAAAAGTTTATTGTGCTGGAAAGAAGAAAAACATGGAAAATTTTCATTTCATAGAAGCAGCTGGCATCGAAAGCTTTGAACGGTTTGTGTGCCAGGAAACGTAAATAAGTTAAAGTTAGTTTATTCTAGTCAATCAACTTAGAGGCGTTATAGGAAGGGGATTGAGCGCCAAACAAATAAGCATAAACATCCTTTGTTTTGGTCGGTAGTCAGTAGGTACACCGCCCAGCTGCTCCCCTTGGCTATTCAAACGACTTCAATGGACGAGCATGGAGTTGGCGTCAGCTTGATGGGTTCAACCGTGATTGGCACTGTGGGGCATACCCAGTGAACAGCAAATGCACACCTCTGATTCGACAGCGGTTGATGTCTAGCCATTTTACATCAATTGACATGCACACAGACTTCACCAATACTACCTCTCAACCTTTTCCTCCCGCTCCACTGCTTGTCACCTAATTCATGTGGAAGTGAAAAGCATTTGTGGTAAGTGGCCACTTGGCTGGCACCTTGGCGGCATGAAGTGCTGTTCATGGCTATTGTCCCTTTGTCTTTCCCGCACAGTAGACAATAGTTGGGCTTATGAACCAATATGGCTTACTACGCTTCCATGTGCAATAATGGTGAGCAACAATCCTACAATAAATAGCGATTTCCCTGACTCTCGATAACTTTATAGAGGCTATCTTCATGGATGGAAAGGACAGGACTAATTAAATCACTACCGCCGCATGCAAATTGCACTACTAATATACTTAAGTAGCACTAATTCACAACAATATCTGAGCTGTCTGAATACACTTCAAAAACATGGCCTGATATTAAGAAAAGACCTTAAACTTATCCAATTCTTTTCCTGTGGAGGCGGTAAATCTTGGGCGATTGTACAAGTGGTCGCAGTGTATGACGTCTCTGACCTCTACTTTTAATGTTAAAAGTTACACTCGAGATGTAATACTGTTCTTACTTTCTTGTTCGGCCCGTGAAACATAAACAATCCGATGAAACTCGTGTTTACGGGGTGAAATGATTAATCCCAGTTTCTAGAAAGTTTTACAGACGTACACACATTCAAATAAACATAAACTCATCAATGCGGTAGACCGAATGGGAAGCGAGAGAATGAAAGCAAAAATTGTTTGTTTACGGGGTAAAACACATGGACACAGACACACAATCGTGATCACACAAATAGAATCAACAGGGGTCATTTCTGTCAGTGATCACATGCTCGTTCTAACTGACGTCAGTAAGGACAACATTCATAGGAGCCTTGAGACAGATTTTGTTATGAATCTGTTTGTATTCGAAACATTTCTGTGGCTAGATGTACCGATAATTTTAGCTTAAGGTCAAAGCAGGGCTGGTCTATTTGTTTAAATCTCGATTTTGTCAAGGAGCCGCTAAAGACCTCCGCTACTGTACTCGCTCTGCGCAGCCTACCCTTAAAGCCCTTCGACTACAAGAAAGGTTGGGAGTGCCACAACACAGTCATACGAATGGCTAAACTTCACTGTGGAGCAGAAGGTCTCTGGACTAAAATTAAAACGGTGATCCACCATACTCAGCTCCTTAGGTCTCTCATTTCCTTCTTCGAAAGTTAGCAACCCATCCACTTAATGATATACACGTATCAGACGGAAATTTCACAAAGACATCTTCTTACAATCAAAAGCCACAGGTTGCACAGCGATTTCTCAACACAAATCTCCCACAAAATAGTAAACTTGGAAAGGTTAGCACAGGGGACAGAATAGGGGCAGGAAGAGAAGGAAAATAGGAATAAGGGTAATGGGAAGGATGGGTGCAAGATTAAGGAGGAGCAAGAGACGAACGAGTAGAAACGTGCCGTTGCTAAAGTTGATTCTGTTCCATAGCGAAGTGAAGTTTCTGACTATGCGCCTAGGGATGATGGTGATAGTGACGTTAAGATGGAAATGAGTATCTTTTAGTTCTTGAAACAGACGGCCTTGACAGCTAGACTCAGAGTGCTTCTACCCGTATGGTCAAAGTCCTTCACGGTGAAATCGATGATTGGAAGCAGCTGAGTATCGCGGGCCTCAATGCGCATCTTAGTGGAGGTTCCAGGTTGACGATGCTATAGTGCCAAAACATCAAAGCTTATTTGGTATTCTACTTAAATGGTAATAAGTAGACTTTTCGACTCACTCTGCAACCGTCGTACTCAACAGCAATGCTGACATCCCGTCTACGCCATGAGCTTTCAAAATCTATCTTTTCCATGTAATTAATACCGGGACCGTGGCGTATGCCCTTAGTCAGATCAATAACTCTACCGTTATGAGCTAGCAATGAAGTGGCTTTGGAGATGTCAACTTCACCGGTCTCCCAGTCCATATCGCCGCCAAAGATAGTAGTGCCCTCACAGAAGAACTCAAGTTCTTGAGTAGCAAAGCGATGTTGGCTGCGCAGTAAATTCATTTGGGTGTGCGGACTTTGGTCATGAAGCTGATTTAAAGAAAATAATATACGTTTTACGACAGGAAGCAGACAGGGTTAGCAAGGCCGGAAGTCTAATACTTACATCAGGAGGGCTAATGCTGTTTTCAACGAGAAGACGGCTTTGCCAGTAGTCAGAATCGCTGGAACGCGGTTTCCTGTAGGTTGCCAAATTCTCCTAAAAGCAAATATGAAATGTTACATCGAGAACACACTTTTGCTGCTGATCTGACCGAAGCATTTGCTTGAAGGTGATAAAACGAATCACAATTTTATTTGAAGTTGAAAAAGAAATAGCCTTGCCGATGCGACTCCAGTTGAGAGACAGGTTTCAACCGATCCATCTTCATAGAAGATGCATTCTGCCTTAACCGCGTCCGAGGGTGAACCACCGTTGGGATCAATCCAGTAACTAAAAGGTAAATACTACTGATCAGGTTTCTGAGTAGTAAATAGACTTTCCCATTGGGGATTCTTAAGAGTGTAGGCGACTATTAGACGGAATTGATAGACTAAGTTTTATGGTGGTTTTTATAGGAACCTTCCCATATGACACTGCATCAGGGCTTTATGTAACAATGGGAAAATCACTGAAATTCAAAGCAGAGAGGCTCTATGATGGCTACGGGACCTATTTATGCATAAAGTCTTCCTATCATTTCTCAGGTATACTGGAAGGCTGACTCGGCCCCAAGAATTGGTAATTTGTAGTGCTGCTTGTTTCAGACACAATCTGAAGTGTCTCTAATCAAACCTCGATATAACTGAGGTCTAAAAACTTCAAAGTCGATCATCTTACGTGTCATTGCGAGCGAACTTATTATTCAGCTTAATATCCTTGCAGCTGGGAGCCGGGTACTCCTGACTGTTGCCCGATGGTTTCAGTAGGCGCTGTGCCGCCTTCCATAACTTGTCGATACGGTCGAAGAGGGCCATATTCAACTCGGGCAGGGTAATTACTACGCGTAAAACGGAATGGAAAGATGAAACAAACTTTAAACCTATAGTTGAAAATTGACTAAGCAGACATCAGGTTCACCGAGTCCAGTACCTTTACCCTCTAGAATATCTGTAATAAAGGGAGAAAATGTTTAACTCTGAGGAAGCTGTGAAAGCTTCTAACAGGAGGAATGGAAAAATGACGCATGGCTTCGCCAACTACCCTGGTCTCTCCTGCAATGAAATTGCAACTTCCAACTAAAGCAACACTAGCCGTGAATGAATCGGAATGGGCGATACCTCCTCCGTCTCTTTGGTAGTTGATTAGAACCCAGAGAAATGCATGGCTGAGCAGCGAATTACTAGGCTCAGGGTGTCAGGATGAAACAGCCGCCTACCTCTAGACCAATGGCCAAACGAGATGGCCAGCACATTTCCACTCCCCTAAGCAGGAGAATGAAATGGCCAAGAGGGGTCAGTGACAGTGCTGTTAGATATCTTCTCATTTCCACCCACATTCGATGACTTGTGCGGTTACTTTGTGTTCGCCTTTCTTACGGCATCGACTACTCTGTGATGGCTGACGTAGAATGTTGCCGGTGCTTAAATGACAAGAGGAGCTAAGCAATACTTTGGTTGTTTAACCCTTTGCTCTGGTTGCGCTAATACTCAGGGCCCCGCTGTTGTAGCTTCCCTCAGCTACAGGATCTCGGTCAGTAACCCGAATCCTACTTTAGTACTACGGCTTCCTTAGGTTCCAGAAAATGACCGAGGTGCTAAAACGACTGTTTCGAGATAGAAAGCTAAAAGTAAGAATAAATTAAGGAATTCAGCCCAACTTATTACAAAGTAAGAGTGAAAGACGGCTTATTTAAAAGGCCAACAAGGTAATAAACGAACAAGAAGCACAAGCCTTACCCTGGTTGGGATCAGGAGCCTGTCGACGTCTGCGATTAATAGTGTCTTCCACGTCGTTGGGCGCGTTGAGGATCTTTACCTGACCCATAGGTCCCTGTGGACCCTGGGGTCCGGGGTCACCCATTGGACCTCGCTCACCGCGTGGACCTTTGACACCATTATGGAAGGTAGAGGAAGAAGAAGAAAAGGGAACTGTGTAAGCGAAGTGAGATCGGTGCTCGAGATGCTTCAGTGCACAAAGGATGGTGAGGAAACGCGTCAGGTAAGGTCAAATTCAATTCAGTGAGATCAAGCATGCAAACAAGTATCGTGCTTCTGGTATCGATTCCACGGCTGTGCCGTGAGGCTCTCCTCATGGCAGCACCGTAATCAGTGAAATCTGACATCTAGTGATTCCAAGATCACTGATCTATGCACGATGATTGCTTCTAATGCTATTTGAAAAAAAGAAAAGTGTTTCAAGCGAACACCGTCTGATGTGGGTAACTAAAACCGATGCAGGATCATAGCTTGACAAATTGACCCTCAGCAGTCGCGCCATTGTAGGCGCATTGGAAGTGCTTTGATGGCTCATATGATAAAATCATTGAAAACTCTCAGAGATTTAAGCGCGCAGAGGTTGAGGGAGCAGGAATACGATCGAGCGTTCCGCTTGGCAAATTTACGCTCAAAAACAAATTCGCCTCGAGGAAGGCGATTAACCTTCCAAAATTTCTCACTATGGAGCATCAGCCAAGTCTGGAAGGCAGTTTACAGGGAGGAGGAAGATGCAAGAATTACTCGCTTCCAAAACTTTCACCTGTGATGAAACCTCATCGAACCATCTTCATTCATCTCCTCTGAACACAACCACAATGGCAGTCATTGGGATTCCTCCATGAGGTAGCTCAAAATAAAAAGGACATTGCAATCCCAGCCAGCTTGGTTGGGATTCCGTAAAATTAAAATAAGGCAAATCCCGTACCCACATGCTTTAAAATAAAAATAATAAAATGTCAAGTGATACCCATTCCGTCTTTGAAGTCGTGTCGCTATGGATGCGAGCGTTGAAAATCACCGAGGATAATAGCAATCATGCCAGCATTACAGAAAACTGTGTACCTTGTTGACCCTGAGGTCCGGTCGGGCCTGCAGGACCCGCGGGACCCTGTTCCCCATCGTCACCAGGTGGACCGGTGTCACCCTTACGACCCTCGTCTCCCATTGGTCCAGGCTCACCCTGTTGGCCTTCAGCACCTCGATCACCAGGGGGACCAGGTTCGCCTTTGGGACCTTCTGGACCAACGCTACCTGGATTACCACGGATTCCGCGGTCGCCTGTGTCGCCCTTCGGGCCCATAGGTCCTGTTGGTCCCTAAAATGTGAGCAACACTCGTTTTTTTGTCTGAGCTTTACTGCCACCCAAAAATTAAGTTGATTTTCAAAAATCCCGCATAAGCTAGCGACACTACCACAAGGTGCGCCAGGAATGAAGCTCGACTTAAAGTAGAAGTAATTTTTAAAAAGAAACTACATTGCGATACCTTTGGTCCACGACGTCCCTTCTTGCCAGTGCTACCAATAGGTCCTTGAGGTCCCTTAAATGCAAAAGTGGAAATGAGCAAATCCGATGGACCATAGCAATATCCCTTCCAAACTCATCCTGAACTCACAGCTTCGCCAGCAGGTCCACGTTCGCCAGTCTGTCCAGTAGGTCCAGTAGGGCCTGGTGGACCTCGCGGTCCACGGAGACCTCTTTCACCGGGTTTTCCACGGTCTCCCCGATCACCAGCGGGTCCCACCTCACCCTCAGCGCCGACAGGACCCTGAACACCTGACTCTCCAGCCAATCCCGTAGGGCCTGGTGGTCCTTCTTCGCCCATTGGTCCCTCAGGTCCTTGAGCCCCAGCAGGGCCTTCTTTTCCCACGGGGCCAGGCATTCCGCGTTCTCCGCTGGGCCCCGTGGCACCCATTGAACCCTTTGGTCCGGGAGGACCCTAAAACAGGTATAGATTGCCAGCTCTTTGGGGATATTGCACGCAAAGTTTTACTACGCTGTCCTTCTTTTCGATAAACTGGCGATTGATCTATAAAATTGCATGTGTTGAAGTGCATTGATCCGCCTTTGCAGATGACTAGGTGGCATGACCTTATCCTGCTCACATGGACATCTTGCGTACCGCAAGTTGCATTGTTTAGACTAACTTAGGGGGGTAACCATTAAGAGTAATGGAGGTAATGCTTAAAAGAAAAAGGAAAAAAATCAACTTCTGTAACACCCATACGTTCTCTTAATTCCACAGCATTTCATTCTCCCAACTATCTCTGTGAAATAACTATTTATAAAATACCCTCTCCAGAGTTAACATAATTTGGCTTAAGTTGGCTTACTAGTTCGCCAGGCGGACCGGGCGGTCCCGTCATGCCGACAGGGCCTGTTGGTCCCTGTGGACCGCGTTTTCCCCTGGAACCTTTGACTCCGGCTATGCCGGGGAGACCATCAGAACCCTTCTTGCCCTTTTCGCCACGCAGACCAATGGGACCGGTCTCGCCCTTAGGACCAGGGGGTCCGGCGGGTCCTTGAGGGCCCGTAGGACCTCGTACACCAGCAGCGCCGCTTGGACCCGCAGGACCTGGTGGGCCACGGATTCCCGTTGCTCCCTGCGGCCCCTTGTCTCCCTGTTCACCCCGAGGACCGATAGGACCAGAAGGCCCCTAAAGAAATAAATTTTTACGATGGAAACAGTAAATACATTTTTACCTACAAATCCTTAATCTTCCTTCAATTAATACGAACTTACAGATGGACCCATAGGTCCAGGAGGTCCAACTGGACCGCGTTTTCCAGGCAGACCCTTCGGACCTTGAGGACCAGTTTCACCCGGTTCTCCAGGATCACCTGGAATACCTGGAATGCCTGGAGGTCCCATTGTTCCCTGTGCACCTTGAGGACCTGGCTCGCCCTTCGGTGGGATGGAAAAGTAGGATATTTTTAATTTTAATCATTGAAAAGCCATTGACTTACTAACCATTCAGTAATAACTCAATTTTTTAAAGTTATTGTTAAAACCGTCTGAT
Organism: Taenia crassiceps; assembly: GCA_023375655.1. NCBI lineage: Eukaryota > Metazoa > Platyhelminthes > Cestoda > Cyclophyllidea > Taeniidae > Taenia > Taenia crassiceps. Next base: position 1,778,263 of record JAKROA010000011.1, read on the forward strand.
AAATATCTTACTGGAGCCCCACGGTCACCCTTGGGTCCAACTTCACCATCGGGACCTTGGTCACCCTTCTGACCGTCAACGCCTGGAGGTCCCAGGGGTCCAGGCTTACCTCGGGGTCCACGGACTCCCTTTGGACCAGCTGGACCCATTGGACCAGTCACACCAACGTCACCCTTGTCACTGTAATGCCGAAGAGATAAAATGAGCACTTCGCCAATCATATACGACTTTCATGCAGTGGCAGGACGATGACTGGTTGAAGTTGTGCAGCCACTAAAAGTTGAGTTTACGTAGTGAGCGGGCTCCAATTAACTGAACGATGGGATGTGTTAGGCTATATGCTGCCGTTTGAAAATTGGGATATTTTGCGATGGGGATGACAAAAAAGACTAACCAGATGTTGCCTTCTTTAAAGTAATAAAAATTCGGCTAGAAGTCAGCAACAGGCTCATTGCTTTGCGATTGTAAAGGGGCGATAACAAAGACAAATTTTGTAACCAATAGGATGGGGAAATAACTTGACTTTGGTTAAGGCAGTTCAACCCTTTAACCTTAATAATTCACATCTATGCAATGCATGACTGTCAGAATTGCTAATGGAAAGCCCCATAGCTCACCCAGTTTCCCCTTGAGGTCCATCAGACCCTCGTGCGCCCTGAGGTCCAGCTGGACCAGGAGGACCCCTAGGACCAGGATCACCACGATCACCTCTGTCTCCAATGCGGCCTTGAATACCGGGCTTGCCCATATCACCTTTGGGACCAAGCTTTCCTCTCGGTCCAGGTGGACCGCGCGCTCCACGGAATCCGGTTGGTCCAGTGGCTCCTTCGGTTCCTGGTGGACCTTGATCGCCCTTGTCGCCCTGTTAAGGCAGAAAATAGCGTGTAGTCTCGACATTTCCTCAATCATCTAATAAGAGCAAAACAGGTAATTTGACAACTTACCGGCTCTCCCTCACTGCCCTCCTTACCCGGTTTACCAGGAGGTCCCATAGGCCCTCGGGGACCCCTGGGTCCGGGTTCTCCAGTTGGTCCTTGGTCTCCAGTAGGTCCAGTCGGGCCTGGCAGACCGATCGGACCAACTTCACCAGGTGGTCCTCGTTCTCCAGTCTCTCCACGTTCACCAATATCTCCAGGAGGTCCGTGAACTCCTGGAAGACCCTAAAAGTCCCCAAAGGTTCAATCATTGTAAGAAGTGACTTTATGTAAATTAAATAGTTCTACATGCAACTCACTGCTGGCCCAACAGGACCCGTAAATCCAAGGGGCCCTCGAGGTCCTGCAGGTCCAGCTGGACCCAATGGACCAACAGGGCCAGCGGAACCCTCATCGCCGCGAGCTCCAGGGGGTCCTGATGGTCCAGGAGCTCCACGTGGACCTGCAGGTCCAGCAGGACCTACAGGGCCTCTCATTCCAATTGGTCCAAGTGGTCCTGCATCACCTTTTTCACCGTCGCGTCCCACTGGACCTACTGGACCAACCGATCCTTTGGGTCCTGGAGCTCCGGTGTAGCCTGGTGGTCCTATTTGGCCTTGAACCCCCTGAAAAAGGCGAAATGTTCTCCAGCTTAAATGAAACTTCCTTTAGGGGGCAAAAATATTTTGAGGATGAAAGAGAAAATACCTTTTCTCCATCAGGGCCATGAGGACCAGCCTGACCAACCTGACCACGCTCACCCTTCTCACCGGTGAGGCCCTCGGGACCAAAAGGACCGGGAAATCCACGTTCACCAGTTTCACCACGGTCACCGCGTTCGCCGGCAATGCCTGTCATGCCGGCAGTTCCGGTAGTACCCTTGGGACCCACTGGACCACGACGTCCTCGATCACCCTTAAAACCGGTCGGTCCCATTGGTCCAACATCGCCAGGAAGACCCTCTTGACCGTCATCGCCTTTTGGACCAATATCACCCTATCAAGAAGCAGGAGTAAATGCAAACTAAAAGTGGATTCCTTCCAGACTCGAAGCGACTTTCTAAACATCTGAAAATGATGTGACCAAGCACTGAGTTTATTGGGGCTTTTCGCACCTTTCAGTTGATGTAAGCTCACGTGTCTTTATGATAGGTGCCAATTCATCTCGGCTCAACATTGCAAACAAACTTTCTTAAATGGAAGAGGATTTAAGTTTCCAAAATTGGCATGAATCAAGATTAGCTAACACTGCCACAAAAAATGAACAGTTTGACAACCATGACAACTTTACCTCTTCTAAACCATCACATCTGCCACTCATTTTTGTCGTGTACTATATCAGTTCTTCCAAAAAATTGATGCCAAAAACTAACTCATTTGAGAATCGTTTCACAGATAATGAAGCACATTTTAAGGGTCTTTGCAGAAGCCGATTACTTACTTGAGCACCAGGATTGCCGGTGGGGCCAATTGCTCCAGCCACTCCAGGTACACCGGGATCACCGCGGCGTCCAGGCATACCGGGGATACCGCGTTCGCCTTGTGGTCCCACTACACCGGCAGGACCAGGGGGACCGGCAGGACCAGTAGGACCCACTGGACCGGTGTCACCCATGTCACCTTTTGGTCCTGGTGGTCCCATAGGGCCGGGGAGGCCGCGAATGCCCGGCTGGCCTGGAGGACCAGCAGGACCCTGATAATGAAGGAGGAAGGGGAAATTAGGAAATAAGAATATGAATCGCGAACAGTTGAGGTGAGTGAACTCCGCTCCTACGGGGTGTTCATTTAATGGCTTTCCAAACTCATTTCACTCAAAGGCTAGAAGTTTTAGACGTTTATCTGTCAAAGATCGCTAACCTTTCTGAATGTTGCACCATAGATTAATCGAGTATACCAAATTGTCAAAAGTCAACAACTCACCGGGTAGCCAGGAGGACCCTGTTCGCCAATTGGACCGGTCTCACCCTGTCGGCCAGTGGGACCTGTGGGACCGCGTTCACCTTGAGCTCCCTTCTCACCGGGAGGACCGTCCTCACCCTTGTGGCCACGAGGCCCAGGCAAACCAGGCAGACCGGGGGCACCAGGATCGCCCTTAGGGCCTTGCAGTCCCATCATACCGGGTTCTCCGTCACGGCCCGCACGACCCTTAAAGCGTGGTGATACAACGTAAGGCAATTATCATAGTTAATTGATTTTGGATTAAATTAAGTACTAAGATGGAAAATTTAGTCAAATGGACTCACAATTGGTCCTCTGGGTCCAGGATGACCTCGTGGACCAGCAGGACCAGTGAAACCAGGGTCTCCTTGAGGACCCTGGTCACCCTTGGGACCGGGTGGCCCAGAAGGTCCTTGTATGCCAGGAAGACCTGTCATACCGGGCATTCCGCGCGGACCTCTCAACATCATCTAAAAAGCAATCATACACCAAGTCCACAGTAGAAATAATCGGTCCTCCGTGATTTGGTCACCTACTCTACCACACTCCTAGCCTTTCTTGAAGGCTATCCCTACACTGCTATGCTTTATTATGACTTCGGAGGAAGTCGGGAGAGTAATTTCAAGAGAGGGCTATCAAACGCCAACTTACCACAGATTGCTGGACGGCAGCTCGGAACTGGGTCATTCGAACGTTCTCATTTTTACCGTGAGAAGGTACTGGCATTAGAAGGACGTGACCTGGTGAGCCCTGGGGTCCAGGAGGTCCTGGTAGACCTGGACGACCATCACGACCCTGTTTCCAAAGCGTTTAATAATTTGTACACATCTTGGCTATTTGTGTATGAAGAGTGACTTGGCATTGAGGAGTAATTTTTAAATAAGAATTTCTTATTTCTGGTGGGTTAAAGGAGATAATTCAAGCTTAAACTAACAGGTGGTCCCTTTGGTCCTTTGGGCCCACGCTCTCCTTTCGGTCCCTGCTGTCCCTACAAAACGCGATAAGCGGCGTTAATTTGAGGAATGGTACAGCTCAAAGAGCGCCCTGGTTAAACTCACCTGAATGTACACCTGTCCGTCGATCTGCCAAAAAGGACAAAATAAGTAAAATTACCACTTGGAAGATTAAAAAAACAGTAGAGGGGCAGAGTCGTTCGGTTCCAACTAAATGCCCAAAACTGGACGCAGAAGAGCTATTTGCAGATGTTGGAGCTCTCTTTTGTATCGATAGTCTCACTCCGTTGTTCCAAATGTTCTGCGAGCCTTCTCTAATGTACGTTACTGGCAAGGCGGATCCTGTAATCTTAGAGCTTGCTTAGGAGGAAGAGCGATTTTGCGAGCCAAAAATTGGTGCCAGACGATGCAGACTTAGAAATTGTATGCTCTAATCATTGCGTCAGCTTTTAACACCTTAAATCAGGTATCCGACGCATCAGCGATCAGAAACTATTTGCTCTAGACCATGACTTGGTCTTTTGCGCTGCCTTAACAGCGGATCTCTCTCCTACGCAGTTTACCTAGCCAAGGTATTCACGAATGAAAGAAGCAGCCCATTCATCGTATCGGATACCTTTTACCTACGTTAGCCTTTGCACTCTTTCTCGATCCGTCACTAGCCATAAAATTAAGGAAAATTGGACCCACCTCTTCAAAAGCACCCTCTTGAGCCATCATAACATCACGATTGTTCATTTGCTCCAAGCGAGGACAGACTTCAAGTAGGCGTTGGTGATAGTTGTAGGCTTGTTCAGGATCCGGTGAGAACATGAGATCACCAATTTTGGCCTGTGAAAACAAATATACGAGACTTCAAATACACGCAGGATAGATACTACTCAGAAGAATTAAGCAACACAGCTTACATCTCGACAGCCTTGGCCTTGTAGGCTGTGAAAGAGGAACACCTTGCCCTCACTGGTGGCTGATGGATTGGAGTGGCTTCGATGTAGAGTAGCGTACTCCCGCTCTACACCGTTTACTATTAGCACGAGGGTGTCGCCCTTCACGCTCAGACCGATTGAGGACCAACTAGAGTGCAATCGAAACAGATAATAAATTCTCTGTAATGAGTTGTTAATAGTCCAAACAATTTACAACTACTTTTCACAGTTTTGTGGGGTAGAAACCAATGTCCGCCTATAGGAGAGTAATTAAGATCTGCCTTTTACTTACTTTATTAGTCTTCACCAAGGCCAAGGTGATTCCCGGTAGGGTCAGTCAGAAAATACCCGAACAATGACTTATAGGTTCAAGATGTGATTGGCTTTGTGATCATAATAGGCTTTATTTTATTAGCAAGCAAAGGAAACTTATAGTAGATTACTGAACAGTAGCTACCCTTGGCTGCGGCAATTCTAATGCTCCCTTAGTCGTTCTTTACAAGGGAGAAAAAACGGTTACTCCCTAACTAGCATGCTTGATGACCTTTTTAGAGATAATGAAGGGACTAAAGTAGTGTTGATTTCGCCAACAACAGCCCGTAACCTAAGAATACTAACTGTTTCATCTAAATAGTAGGCTAAAATCGTAAAAGGAAGTTATTTGGCATAAACAAATTAGGGAGTCGAGGAATTAAGGAAGCGTTCTTACCCATCACCAGTCAAAGTGTGACTAAGACGAACAGTGTTGGCAGCTTCTGGAGTCTCTGACAGCTTGAAGACGAGCTGACTCTCCAGACTGAGGCTCATTACCTCTCGGCCTGAGACATCACGGACTTCCAAAAGGGTCTGGGGTTTGCCAGAAACGTCCAGTTTCACCAGACCCATGATAGAGAAAGCGTCTGGGAGGCCGTCTAGTTGTGAAGCATTAAAGTCAGTGTTAAAGGAGGCTGACAAACATATGTGGGAACTAAGACGGCGCTATAGAAAGCCTCACTAGGAAAGAAGGTCTTTGCAGGTTTGGAGAGTTTGTCGCTAGCCACATAGGAGAAGGCTGCTCCCACATTGTCGCAAGCACTGGTGTGTTTCCGCACGCTGGAACCCACCAGTTGGTCAAGTTTGAATGCATTCACAAAATCTACACTTCCTTGAAAGGAGAGAAGATGAAACGTAGTAGATATTTCCAATAAAAATTTCACAAAAAGGAGTATCTTTACAGTGAGAATGCTGCGGTAGCAGTTTAAGCAGTTGGTCGTGGCTGTTGAAGCCCTTACAAGTGCTACAAATTCTTTAGTAACTTTGATTACGTTGTTTGTCTCCCCTTAGGAGTTTTTAGCTCGATACACCAAGCAACTTAATTGCCTGACCCTATGTGTTGCTTTAATCAGTCCAGGAAATGCTAAGTGTCCTACTACCGACCAGGAGGAGGCTTTAATGCTACATTTTTGGCGTGGACTCAAAAATAAACAAGATACGACAATAGCTGCTTTAGCAACTAACTATTTTTGAGCTAAAATGATGAATTTTTTTCTCAGAATTTTAACTACCTTACGTCTACGCTCAGGACGTCTGGAATGCTACTTATGAAGATAAGTAGCATAGGCCTAAAAGTTCAATGATCTTCAGAGCCACTTATTGCCAAATTACTGCAGATTCCAATAAGTTAAAATCTATTTTTCGGAGAGATGAAGTGATTAGCACAAGGTAACGCAGGCAATGGCTCATGGAACTTCGAAATCCAATTGGTTTCAGCATCGACCTCAAAAAGACGCATGTTCCTCATTCTTTCGTAATAGACTGTTGGTCAAAACTGATCGATGTGATTGAGACCTGTTTGTATAACAGAAGAGATTTAATTTAGTAGAAGGACTGAAAAAACTTCTTGTTAAATTCGCTGAATGCTATCTGAGGATTGGAAGATATGCAGAAAGTGGATCGCACCTTTATGGCTTGAATGGTGGAAACGATGATACCTTCATGGCAAATTGACATTTGGGATTCGTACAATGTCAGTTAAGCGAGGATTCCATCGGACATTTCTAGAGGACTTGCACTACCTCGCACTTGTGAGACACCACTTTGAGTGGAATTGTTCAAGAGCAGGCAAACAGCGGATTAGCTATGCAGTATGATTTGGAATGCCTACTTCCTGGATTACAAATGCCTTCCAAAGCAATTTCACTCTTGGCACTTATTTCCGTCGGAATCACGATTCCAGTTACTTATGTACGGCTGAAGATGTAACAAAGCTTGGAGTAGTTCGTGCTTCCCAAATAAATAAAAAAAATTCTTAGCAAAAGGCTGCTTAAAAGGTCGGTGGATGGTATAAAATGAAAAGCTAGCCAAATTCAGAATGGTGTAAGTTGTTAACGAGTGGAGAGCCTACCTGAAGGCAGTTGGCTGCCATGAGAAGATAGATCCAAGGCGTTGACGCAGCCGAGGGCTGTGAAGAGAAGAACCAGCAGCGCCCTCAGCCGAGGTTGCAACATCCTCGGAGTTAAGCAGCGGCGTATGCGGTGTGCTTCTGCGTCGCTGCCGTCGTGTGTCCTCTCCAAGACTCGAGGTTGCACCCACGCACGCAAGCTAGCCTCCTTGCCTCAGTGTCTATCTAAATGTGACACCCGACTTCCCCCGTTCCACTCCATTGGCTGGAAGTAGCGCGTACACACGCACGTGCGTGCGGTGCGCGCAAATTTAGACGGTGTGGTGCGAGCGATCGATCCACGATGATGGAAAGCCGTTGCTGCTACTGCTACAGCCTTAGTTGTTCCAGTTGATCTCAAGGTGATGATTGTAAAAAAATTAGGCTATTAGATAGCTAGTCAGACTGGATCTACTCAGCGGTGTTTTAATATTATCAACCATTTGGGCTTGACTTTGGGGACTTGAAGCAGATCGCTTGACCAACTTTTTCCTGACTTTTCTGCTGCTAAAATAAGTTTGGTAGCTCCTTTAGCATTTATCAGAAGATAAGGGGGAAGTGCCTAGGGTTAAGTGGGGTCATTTCTCACCTTCCACTTATAACGAAATGGATCCGACGTAGGCAACGAGAATAGCTTGCATATGTTCATCTCAAATCCGACGAGATGGGGATTGCTGCACGTGTCTTCCAACTTGAAGTACTTGGCTGAAGTTTGATCTTCTTAAGTGGAAGCATTTTTAGGCCTAATTTGTGACGATTTTTAAATAGAGCCTCCCAAACTCTAAGTACACGGGTAAGAAGATATCCTTCCTAAAGTTTTGCAATGACTTTGTAATTCCCTGCGGGTGACGTCAACGTTGTTCCCCTCAGGCCTACAGGCCTATTAAACCGTGAAAAATTGTTTAGTAAATCCAATGACTTGAGTCAGAGCCTCACCAATAGGATGGTTTTCACCTTGCCGATCTTAGCCAACACTGATTGCTTGCTTGCCTTAATAATTTGATTTTCTAAAAGCTAATGGCTCAAATTTTAGAGTGCTGTCTTCTCAAGCAGACTGGTTGGCAAGAGGTGTAAGTCAGTGCTGCAAACGCCTAAGCTCATTTGTAATGCAGGTGTGTGAGCCAATCAGGTATCGGGACAGCAGCGAAATTGGGTCACCTTTTCCAATTGGCGCGTGCCTCCACCAGCGACCCAGATAGAACCAATAGAAATCACCAGAAATATGTGTGTCAGTGGAATGAGAGAAGAATACGTCCAGTGGTTTATTTACCCCGTAATTATGATGGCAAGAAGGTGCTAGCAGAATGGCGGATTGTCTCCTGCTGAGGCCACTCCTGAGTGTGGTGAACGTCCCATGTGAAGGATGCTGCTAAAGTAAATTTGGGTGGAGAAACATTTTTTGCAAAAAAGGTGCAAAAACATCCACCTTTGTGCAGGTTTAATATTTCCATTGGGAGAGAAGTCTTTATTTATATGCTCACTCCATAAAACACTAGAGAATTGTTTATTACCTAAAAATGCATGGCCAAATCTTACACTTTTTTTACCTTTTTCTCTTACTAATGCCTTTTTGAAAATACGATGCGATACGATACGAGTTGGGGAAGGAAGTGTATCTGATGCCCTGTAAATGACACACATCAGTTCCAAATGAGGCTAAAGTGGATCGCATTCGACTATAGCCCTATTCGATGGTCCCGTCTAGTGGGAATGATGAAATAATGCTTATAGTTAATCACTTGCTCTTTTATCCATTTCGAGAACTAAGTAAACATGTTGACACACGGTGTAACCTTGTCTAAAGAGAGAAGATTTCGTTCCCGTCAGATTGCCGGGGACAACCGACCATTGTAGCCATGGGCTTCGTATCATTTTATACCGTAGCATTTCGAGAATTCCCTTAAGTGGAAAATGTATTGCCGAAGTTCAAAATGGTCGAGGAAGGGCAGCCATTTCAGTCGGGATACCATGCTGCCTCGTAGAAGCACAAGAGCGTGTCAGTTTAAACAAAGTGAAAATTATACAAACGTGTTTGCAATGCATTTTTATAAACAGTTATCGTGCACTGGCAAAAATAAACGTGTCATACATTTGTGACGCCTCTGTCGCATCCGAAAACTGGGCTTTTGCAAGTATATGATATGGAAGGGAGTCATTCCATTGAATTTTATTAATTTTGCTTCTACTCAGCATTTATCAGTACCGTAAGTGGAAGGTAAGGTACCTAAAATTTCCGGCCGATTTCGCACAAATTGTAGCGAAAATTCCTTGTGTCAATTCTTATTCTACTGATATAATTGTAAGTAGGCATGATACGCGAAATCGCACTAGAATAGGCTCCTTAGTATAGGCTTAAAGGGGTCTAAATCATGTTTTTTCCATAAACGTCAGGTAGGAGCGGTTTGTTTGAGGAATTTTCAGTGTAGGTATTTCATATTTTCACTTGCCTGAATTAAACAAAGAGTCAAAAAAGGTGGCAGTAATGGATAATCGTCTCTTGTAGGTGCTTGTTTATATTTAAGCATGCCTAGAAGTGCGCTCTTACTAACTTACGACTCCTCTTCACAAAGCAGCTGTCGAAAATAAGTGAAAGTTGTTTTACATTGTCCTCTCTGAAAAATGAGTTTTAATGTAGGTCCAAAATCCGTCCCTATAAGAAGCCAGGACTGGAAAAATTATGTCAAATATTGCAGCATAGTGTAGACCCTAGTCTTTAAGTCCATATTTTAAAGGAGTTATGTGCGAGACAAGATTGAGCCTTATCGAGGTTGGATCAGAGACTAGAAAGTTAAAGTGAGGTGTTTGGACCACCTTGCGCTTCAATGACACCTCACGGTGAGCCACAGAGGAGATGCCACTACATAGATGCGCATGTTGACGCAATAATTTCTCCGAACTCGAGTTTATCAAGAAAGGAAGGTATATAGTTAGTCTATGTGCTTATGCAGTACCCTCAGACTCGGTCATTCGATCACGATTTTAAAATCCTGTCGGAATAGACCAAAATAAGCTGATAAGATGTAGGCTACTTCCATCGCGACATTGATTAACTAAGGGTACTCTACTCATAAAATTAGATTCTCATATGCAAAGGAGGCAGAAAAGAATACATAATTACTGCCTCTCATCAGACCCTCCCCTTCGCTTCCTCATCCTTTGCACGCCCCCAATATCCTTCGTCTCATTCGTCTCTTATTCTTCATCCAGCTGCCAAAACGCTTGAAATGTGTTAACTCATAATCACAAAGGCGAGGCAGGAGGTGATGCTTGTGTTAGTGGTGGTGGGGATGATGAGGGTAAATGAACGAGCTAGTGTACTCCCAATCGCGCTCTCTCTCCCTCTCTCTCTTTCCCTATTAGATAGGGCCTCCCTCCATTTACACCTCCGCGTGCGCAGACCTCTACTAGCATCGGAGGTCTTGTTAACTGTAATTACTCTGTCATATCTAATCTATCAACTACTGGGGTGCGGATGGGGTGGGCAAAGAGACTAATTTGTCCATCAGACCTTGAGGGGATGGTAGAGGACTTGTTTCATTCAGAGAAGAGCAGGCAAGTAGGCAGATAGACAAACGGATTCCAGGCTTTTCAACTAAGTCTGTAGATTGGATTGCCTACCACATATACTACTGAATAGCTTGTTCTACACTTCGAATTTTTCAATGTCTTTTGTAGATCCTAAAGAACGAACAAACAAACTCATATTCTTTTAGAAGCACCGCCGACTTGGAAGTAGTTTTTACGCTAAAAGGTATACAGTAATATGTGGACTCTGGCAAAATTGCTGGGCTATGGTGCTTCTAGATAAATGGGATTTGGTTTACGCTTTGCGGAAACCTGAGATTCCTTCTTCTAACTTTCACTTTGCAATGGCCTCTGGTCCCCCAGTCTTTCTCTGTGTGGGCAATACAGATCCTGCTCTAGTATCACAACTTCCTTTCACTCTTGAATAGACTTGGATTGCTATGTTGGCAAAAGTGAAAAGCAAACCCGATTCTAAAGAACAACCACCTCGATTTCTATTCCTGAAGGCCAAAACTTGATGGAGCAAATGGAGGAATTTGTGGTGACTACTAACAGAAAGACTAGAAATGCTATTAACCCTTGCTGGCTACGCCAGTGCAGCGGCCTGAAGTAAAGCCAAGACCGAGTGAAGCGGTGCTACCTATAAACCATCAGGAAAAGCCAGTCACTGAACCTCCATGGTTACCCAACGAAGATGCCGGAATACAGAACACTTGCTTCACTTCTTGATTTTATTGGCAGGCCTTGGATGGAACTGGCTGTGAGACACTGAGGCACTACTCAAATACCGTCTTTGATTAAATGAAGGCTCTTGGGTCATTGTTTGATCGGCCAGCGAATGCATCTTCACTCTTCTTCCAATGCATTACATGAATGAGACAAAACGGTAGATCCAATTAATATACAGAGAGGGACGTTTGATGATACGATTAAGTACCTTAAAGCATCGATAGCGTATCGCTTGTCAACGCAGAAGGTTTTGCGGTCACTGGTGCCTCCGCCACTCGAGCCAGTAGCCGCTTCGACCTTGGATTCTCTTCTCTCACCTCTAGAAAAGTCATGGAGAGATGCACAAAGAACGCAACCAGGCAGATAAATAAAAAATAAATTAAGTCGTTCGTAGGAATTTCCTTGATCGACTAACTGGTGATTGGGATTAATTTAGACTTTACCTCCAAGCCCATTCTCTCCATTTGCTGAAGGGTGGATCCATCAAATTGTAATCTGCTAATGCCGTACGTGTGAAATAAAATGGAGACGATGACCGGATCGAGGCAGTTAGGGTGGTGAGTTATTCTAGACCCATCGATACTCATGAAACCACACTGAACGTCTTCTAGAAGTATGTGCACGTCAACACCTCTGAAGGAATTGCCACTTATGGAGGGAAAATATCTCTGGTGCTACAAAGGGCTGTCTGACCTTTGCAACTAAATTCACCTATTCTAAAGTGCTTACTTGGTGGCAAAATTGCCAAAATAGTGCTTGGTCACTAAAAAAACTATCTCTAAGAATTATGCATTCCTTCTTTTTTAAGTTAAACTCCAAGATACATCTACACCATGAAGGTGGAGTTCTCCCTGAGGACATTGGAGGAGAACTGATGGCAGCATCATGAATCATGAGGAGTCAAAGCATGTGCTGTTTCATATTCCCTGCTCTCTTAAGCACTGTAAAAGATGAAAAAATAATTCCTGGGTCGAATTGTACCCCGCATTTGGATTGGCTAATCTCTGCTGACGGTGGCACATTCCATTGTTCAGTGCGATTCCACACCACTTTAACCATCCAGGCTGTAGCAGTTAGAAATGGCTTTGATTGCTTTGTTTACACCCCAACCGGTTTATCATCTCATTCCAGTGTTTTACTGTGAATTTTGAACAATTACCTTTATGCTACTCAAATATACCGCGGATTAATTGCAGCTAGCCTTATCAGATCGGGGTTATTCATGAATCAGAGGGGGATCGTGCATGCGATTGCCCCAAACATTTTAACCACAAAATTTGCTCAAACAAAATTCATTAGCTCATTCACTACGAATCAGAGGATTTTGAGAGAAAAAATTGTGTGAAAAACTTTTTCCAAGCTTACTTCCTCTCAGAGACGACTCATCTTCGTGTAAAGTGGAAAGGTGCATAGCTCACTGCTTCGAGCCATCCCCAAAGTCAGAAGAAGGCATAATACAAGGCCGGATTGTGCCGGAACTTTAAATAAAAAGACAATCCTCAACCACTCATTGAAATTGTATTTAATCGGAAGGGCCAGGCAACTCCACTCCATCTGGAGTACCCTCTGTATGGAAACTGTATTAAGGGAAGAAAAAAATTGCGCTGATTAAAATGCAGTTACTTAAAAAGTAACGGGATTGGAGTAGTTTCATGCCTACTTCCACTCCGTTCTCGTCACCGTTTAGGCGGCTCACGGCTGGCACCGCTTTCGCTGCTAGTGCCTTTGTCCCAAACCGCAGGAATGGAGCGGCTAGTGAAGGTGGACATCTGTTGAGGGTAGTCGGGAATAGCGTGGAACGCAGTATATGCATACAGGCATAGAAATTAGGGCAGTTGTCTTCAAAAGGAATTCTTGCTTTTGAAGCAGAACGTACAGAATGGCTGAGGGGACTAGAGGCAATGGTTTAGAGGCTAGTCGCCAAGCGGAAGTAGAAAGGCGGAATCTTAGTGCTCCCAAACCCAAAAAATAGGAGTTGAATGAACAACCGAAGCCTCATTTAACATCTTTACAAGTAATTATTATCTATATATTATCATTATTTCTTATTATTTCATATAATTAGCTGTCGATCAGATTTGGAGTGTTGGGTTGAAAGTTCCACCGAACCCAACCCGGTGCTTAAAGTTGGCAAAAATCCTTAAGTCACCTTTAACAGACTGTCAGACTTCAATCAAATATCCTCAAAAGCCTTTCATAACTTGAAACAGCTACTAACCATGTTTTTCACCTCTTAAATAGTACCGCTACTTTCCGAATTCATTTGAAACCGTGGAATAAAAATCGTGCCTAAAACCTTCAATGTCAGTACGTTATAAATTTGACAAATTTTCTGCTAAAAAAATACCACCACATCGTCTTTAGGTCGTCTTTAGTAACTAAACACCATAAAATCACCTGTTTATGCTAGCAGTTGGACGGAAATTCACACCAAAGTAATCACAACATCATCTACAGCAATGGCAACTTTAAAACTGCTCCTGAGAGTAATAATGAATATGATAAAACTTGATCCATTTATTTTGTATGGGGGAAACCGCAAAGCTAACATCAATTCCCCTTTACCCACCCGCCTACCTCCCCACTAGAGAGCTAATCTCCGAGCTAATCAGCGTCATCATCATCACCACTACTGGCAGCAGCAGTGGCAGCGAGCAGGCGAGGTGTTGAGAATGGGATAGGGTGGGGTGGGGTGGGCGAGATCACAAACAGAAACGCAATTAGCACACGCGTGTTCACCTCCACCACCACCACCACCACCACCACCGCCTCCTGTCAGCTTGAATAGGTGGTATTGCCTGAAAGCCCCACTGAGTGCACCGCCCCTTCTTATCGATAATTGTAATCACATTCATCCACACGCCACTCCACGCCACACATCATAACGCACGCAAATCCTCTTTTGCAACGACTGTAGTAGAGGTGGTGTGGAGGGAGAGGTAGCGAGGCGAGGCGAGGTGAGGTGAGGTGAGGCAGTGAGTGAATGGAGGATTGAAGTTTGCCATAATTAGCGCGTTTTCAGCCCTTCCCCACCTCCCCACACCCGCCGCACTCGTCCCCTCTCACATCCACGTGTGCTTGAGTGTGAACGCGTCTTATCATTGACGCCATCATTACCGCGAAAGGTGAGGTGGGTAGGGGGCAGGAGGAGGCCAATGGGGGAAGGTGAATGCTATTTGTAATTGAGGCTTTTACTAATTCACTCACTCCCGCACACACACGCATGCATACAAACACACATACAGACGTGTCGAATGGCGACTGCAACAGAAATCTTATCATTGCGGAACGCGGTGCATTAGGCGCGGTGGGAGAGAGAGAGAGAGCGAGAGAGAGCGAGAGGGAGAGACAGAGAAGTGGAATGGAGTGGGGTGCGAAAATGCTGCCAAAACCACAGTAAAAGATTCCGCAAGGGTGTGGGTCTGGCGGCTGTGGAGGTGGTGTTTTTGCCCCTCTCTGCACCTCCTCCTCCTCCTCCTCCGTCCCCTCTAATGCGTTATTCCACAATTAATAGACCGAATGCCTAGCGTTTGCTGACTGCACGACACTTTGATGATAACATCATTGCGCTAACAGCTTCTCTACAAGCCTACATTTCGGGGGGCGCTTAAATACCTCCTTCTTTCCCTTCCACCGTTTTTGCCTCACATTTGTGGTTTCACAAATCTAGGATTAAATATGTTCTGTGAGAAAATTACTCTCTTCGACTTCAAAATGCAATTCGATTTCGAAGTAATCATAAGATTTGCTCGTAGAAAGCAACCAATTCCAGGAACAGCTATCAGCCTCGATTAACTCATAGGCCAATCAGATTACCCAAAGACGGGTGGACCATGACGTCTTTAATAACGCAAATCAACGAGCTCTTGACCATTTTGACATGTAAAAATTATGCTCAAGTGTGACCGAATCCTGTGTTAAAGGAAATTGAATCTGCATTTCTGCGTTCCACATAATCTTCCCTCACATTTATCCCCTCAGCATTTAAATCGTACCTGGGAAATTCGAATCCTTCCCATGCGTTGCCACACGCTGACACCCTGGATGCAGGTCTTGCCAATTGCAACGATCCATTTTTAGTGAATCCCACTGGTCTTGCAAAAACTGCTGCTTGGAAATTATGAAAGGAATTCCTTTCGGTGCTTTGGGTAAGAGAATGGATCACGAAATGATCGCGGTCACCTCCGTCAAGGAGAGACTTGACTCTTGTGTGACTCAATGTTGAGGCTTGCCAACCGCTACCACACTTGGCAGCCTCACCAATGAACGGATGGCTGACCGCATTCAACGAGTTTGTACAGTTTTGATGTCGGACTACCGAATGACCGGAAAACTGAAACTTCCTTCCCCCCCTGAAGGAGTAAAAGCCTGCGAATATGAGTTGCGCATCTCCTCCTTCTTCACCACTCCTTATTACTTATGTAGTCTGCCATTTTTGTCCGCTATCTCGCGTTCTGGTAAAAAGGCCAAAACACGACAATGCATAAGGGCAGAATTGGTATTGAGTGTGGCAGCTCCATGGCAACACACCTTCTTATGGTAGGGATGGAGGATAGAAAGCGTCCACCTCAAAGACCTCCAGCCCGGCTCCTTCGCAATGCTTTCGTAATGCTACACGATGGTTGAAAACGCTTCCATTAAGGACGTCTACAGAACGCACACATTAATTCCTCCTCATCTGCCTTTTTTAGCTGTTACTTATTAAACAACGCCCTATTCTTCTCAAAAGGAAGACCTTCAAACCTTTTTGTGTGTGCATCCTAATCCAAGTCCCTTGTACATTTTGCGGATGATTTCTTGTTGCAAAAATTAACTATTCCCACGATGGAAAATTGAATTCTCAGTGAGGAAGGAAATCCCACAAAGTGATATACAGGCAGGTGGCTTGATGAATCCGATCTGGTAATCGCAATTGTAATGCAAAAAAAAATTTGGGCTGTGATTATACTTGTATTTCATTTTTGGGAGAAAATTTGCATTGCAGTTGATAAATGCATTTCATAGGGAAATGAGAGACTCGGCTGTTCATGGAATAAAATATTAAAGAGGGGGTTTTGGATTTTCTCCCAAAAATTACCAAGAAGTAGTTAACTCAATGAAAGAATGCTTATAATGCTCAAGAGTGGTCCACCTTCTTCGTCGGTTTTGCACCGCCTGGTAGGCGGGATGAGGCGGACTTTCGGTCTGTCGCTGGATTTGACGTTTACTTGCAATCAAAGACGCGGAAGGCACGATTAGCTCGAAGTGTCGAAATTCTACTCTGTGAAACCTTAGGGCACATATTTTTGGAATCAGCCCTAATCAATTGCTTGTTCAGCTCTCAGTTTTTGCGGCGGGCCTCCAAGGGACTCCACCATTATACCTTCATTTAAATAATCGAACCTCTGATCCAAGCCCCTCTGCACTGGCTTCATTCTATCTTTAGGAAAGTCTCGCCACACCAAAAGAATACAATGACTTTATTGTAGGAGCTGACACCATTGCTCTGGGCGAGCGATGACACGGGTACTGCATTACAAGGACAAAGAAAAGCCTGTAACTCCGGTCTAGTAGCAGTGTGGTGCATTTTTTTTCATAATCTTAAGACCTCAAATGAGATTGTTGGGTTTTCTGAGCCTTTTTTACACTGATTGTGTCCTACCAAACTTAACCTTAGGTGGCCCTTGAGGAAGCAACGGTTAAAGCTTTGTCTTAGATGTTAAAACTTTCACTGGTTCCAACTTGGATGAAAACAAAGTAGGAAAGAGGTGTGGTTAAGCCCTCGGCCCCCCCAAGGAATGTGGTTGCAGCGTCCTTGTAAATATACGGAATAGCCTGTTAGGTAATGCGACGAAGGGATACCAAAATGATAATTGAAACCCATGGGCAATCGCTCTTTGACGTCGTCTATCACCTTCCCATGTGGGATGAAATTAGACACTAGAAGGGGACAGGGGTTGCACATTGAAGGTCTAGAGGGGCGAGAGGACGGTCGACCTCATAGTCACTGGTACAAAATGGGTTTTTTGGTTGATCTAGAGTCATGTGCCCTTGGGAGACTGCATTGTGATGACGGATCCGACTTGAAATATCCGAGGCTACAATGGAATAAGGCTGCTTCATAAAGAACAAGTTAAACTAGCTTCCACAAATCGAGGCAATCAGCCCTTCAATGTGCTTATTTTCTCTTCAGGATTTGTCAGCTTCTCCAGTTTGGTTAACTGGAATCCTAGGGGAGGTGTCATTCCTCCAAATTGTAGATGTGTTTGCTTAAAGTTCCTGTCTCTGTAAGGCCTCTTCGAGGACGAACTTATGTATTGTTGGGAAATAGAAAAACTGGGGGATACTGACATGACCGTAGGGTAGGTTGCTCTGCAGAGGTAAGGTGGCTAAACTCGCAAGTGTCACATTATGGAAACCGAAGGTTACACAACCCCAATCCTCTCTCCTGAGTTAATCGCAACGGTCTTCTCAGTCGACGTCCAACACCTGCTACCACAATGCAGTCAGTGCCGCGAGAAAAACGCCCAAGAATCGACTTAGGCAATCATTGGAGTTCCATGCCTACGAGGTTGCCATTTGATCACAACGTCACTGCCTTCCCTTGGCAATTCTACAGGATCCACAGCCTAATCCTGTTTGAGAACCGCATTAATGGAAAAGGAAAAGCGTTAGTCATACCGTGCATTCGTTGTTAGCCATATAAAAAAGATCTAAAAGCAGAATCAGACAGGATTTACGGAACTAGGGTGGTTGCGGGAAGTAGGCGCCATTCTCATTACCTCAGCCAGAAGGCGGAATCCGGATGGATGCCTTTTATTGCAGGGTGCCATTTCTACTGCCACCATTGTAGCTTCTCGAGACTTTCCTGAGGACGAAGCAGTATATAGTACTCAGGTAGAATACACTTTGTCGATTCACCAAAGGATTGGAACCCCGCAGTCAACCGTCTCCACAAAAAGTCTGTAGATAGCTCCACAGTAGATCGTCAAGACTCTATACGACCTTCATAGCCCCTTTTGCAATGCCCTTACAGATTATGCTGTATCTAGGCTATGTAAAAAGGATTTCCTCCTCTGTCAATGTCTTCGGTCATGACTATTTCCACTGCAGTACCCCAGTCATCCATGCAATTGTCTCGAGGCGCATAATTGTGGAAAGAGACTAATTGCTAGTGAGAGGAGGATCCGAGAACTGACTGGCCCCTGCACAGAATTGCACAACTTGAACAAGTACGATTTAACCAAATGTCCTGTTAATTTAGAACTTAATATCCCAAATATTGTGAGTGCAAAATTAGCCAAAACCTTTCCAGCCTTTTTAGATTCTCGTGTCCTCTAAATTACTCTATCAAAATTAAGTCAAATTTCAGGCGGTCTTCAGTGAAATGCATTCCCCACAATTAATTAGTCCTCAATTCCTCCTCCGCTTCCACGCACTCGAAGTTAACGAGTGTGTGATTGGAGGCCAAATTAGTGCCAAGCTGCGCGGCCCATAACACGGCTTTGAAAAGGGACCAGAGGTTGGCTAGTGGGGCTTAAGTTAGACAATTAAACCCTTGTGTACTGGGGGCAATTAGAGACCTATTCGCTCATCAAACCGCTCCCAATTTGAAGACAACGACGACGACGACGACAACGTCAATGACTTTTAAGGCGCATAATTAGAGGCAGGGAAGGGAGAAAACAAACGCCAGTGGGTTGGACTGTGCACGCCTGCTTGTTTGTGGCGCCAACAATTAATAATAATGCAGACGAGAGAAAGAGAAGAACCTCAAACTCCTCTTGTTGCCAGTGGGATGGCCCCATAATTATAGGCGACTTTGTGGACTTAAGTGAAGAGCGAAGGAAAGAGATTTGGGGGCAGAGGGAGGGGAGCGGGAAGGAGTGGGGGCGGTCGGAGGGGAGAGCGAGATAAAGAACAAAATTAAATGAACACACAGAGACCCGCAGACAAATTAGAGACCTTAACGGCGCCATTACTCATTGGTGGGAGCAATTAGGCATTCCTGGGCCCAAAGAAGACATTGGATTATAAAATAGGCAGTACAATTAATTGTTCTATTTACTGAAACCCTCGTCTTTGGGGGCTCAGAGCCTTTTAACCTACCAAATGGGAGGCAGTTTTTTGTACGTTTACAGCGATTATTGTGTCCGCATAAGTCAACTTAAAAGTGTTTCAGTTGTAGAGGAGGGCTTTGTCTCCTCTCTCGGAGCTGGACTTGCCTCTACCGCCCTGGGACAGATGGCTGACCATCCTGGAAGCGTTTTGACAATTTTAATGTCCTGTTACCGAGCCAGTGGACAACTAATGGTCTCATCAACCTCATGTGCCGTGTTACGTGGACTGGTCAGCACAGGGCATGTCCGACGGCCATGGTGAGTACCAGAAGGACAGTCTAGGGACGGAGAGAAGCTGTTTTCCGCCCTCTGTTATATTTTGATTCCTTAATTGACCCCCCAATCGGGTGAGGTCAATTCCACGTCAAGGACACCCCATCGAATACGGCCTATGGACGGCGTCAAATCCCTTCCACCCCCTATTTGTCCCCCTTATTGACAGTGTTAAACCTACACTTACTCGTTCTCCAAAAATTACGCTTTAAAAAGGTTTTTTATTCATAAAAATGGAGTCACAGGCTTTACAGACAATCAGTGTTATCTCTTACTAAATGTGAAAGAAGCAGGAATATCTTTTTCGGGAAAGATTATTTCCCCCATTCTTTTAGAAAAAAAAACACAAAAACTAAGTGACTAAGTGAAGAGCAAAATTAAGCGCTCTTCCCTAAACTTTATTCACGTTTTTAACCAATTATATGATTGACGTTTAAAAGGGGAAATCTTTGAGGAGCAAGGGAGCTGGGAGGTGACGAGAGTGAGGTGCAGGTGGGGCGGAGTGGGGGGTGGAGGCCTGATATTAATCCGAATCACGCAATTAAACAGCCCAAAGTCCCCATGGCACGCAAATTATGATAAGGAAATTGGTGCTAGGCGTCTATCTTAACTGTGCTAATGGAAAAACACAAAAAACTAGATTAATTGAAATAATTACTTTCCAACTTTTTCCCTAAGAGTATAACATTACTTTGTTGGGTGTTTGCACGCACGCACACACACACACACACACACTTAGCATTTATTTAAAGGACATCTCAATTAAAAAGCTGCCTTCTGAGAAAATTAATATGTATATGTAATCGCATGACTGTTTTTATCAGCCCCCTTCTTGCCTTTTTTGGGTAGTCAAAGGTGCATTTTGATTAATTATGTGTAATTTACAATCTTGATAATTAGAATTGTAATGGTAACCGGTCGCGATGGCATGCAGAGTCTCAGGGCATTCTTAAAGGCACAAAACAGGCACAATGCTTGGAGAGAAAGTGCAAGGGGTCTCGATGCTGCTGCCCAGTTTGACGGAGGTCACGCGAGGCAGCGGAACCAAAGTATCGCATGGATGCCTTCCTTTTGAATGCCGTTCTTGGAACTTGCCATTAAAATGCAGCCATTGCTGTAGGAAAGCACTCATGAGCCGATGATAATGGTCATCGAAATTGCGTGTAACTGAAAAGGCATCCAGATGCCCTGCCAATGACTTTCTTCTCTCAATTTCTCCGGATCTGAAGTCTCCTCCTGTTTGGTGGATTGAGAGATTGTGGGAATGGGATTTTGTGTCTACTATCCAGCGCTGCCAAATCGTATCCATCCAATATCAGTCAGGTTAACTTCATTACTGCCTTCCTTCAGGTATCGTAGAGAGCTTCGCAGCCAATTGTTCTCGATGTTTTACGGCTAGAGTTGTTTCATTTGTTGTTAGCACCATCGCGACCCACTTGCAGTGTGTGTTACCATTGTAGCGCCTTAGGTCTCTCCCAAAGTTAAAAGAAGACATTAAAAGTACCGACGGCACATCGTAGGACTGGAAGCTATTTGCACGGCTCGTAGACCCTGTCACAGTGGCATTACAAACGCGGAGCCTTCAGCTCCGATGGGAACAAAGCGAAACATTTATTTGAAGATACGGTTGCAAATGCAGACCACAATGGCTGTTCGCTGTAAGTACTTTCAACAATCCACAAATAATGCATAATATATTTGCTTTTTCCCCAAACCCTGATACAATCGGCAGTAGACTCATATATGTACGCGTTTATTGGTGTCTGTCTATCTGTCACCTATTCGGCCATTACAATCGTCCTTTATGACCAAATTAGTGCTGCTTTTTGGACGAGTCGTTATGACAATAAAAATTCGCAATCTCGCCAAGACTAGGTGCAGCAGTTTTACTCCTGTTTAACACTTTAAATGGGCAGTGCTCTTAGTAGGGGACGAGTTAGCGCCTCAAAAGGGTGCGATCGACGTCGTTAACGTCAGCTATCTAATCAGATCTTCCCATTGCTCTGGGGTTTGCAGAATCTGTTGACATGGGGACATGGCGGTGGTACGAAGGCGCATCAGTCAGGAGGGGAGCTCAATCAACGCCTACAACGACTGATGACTCCACAAACGGCCTAATCTTGCTGATGAGAAAGGAAGTAATTAAGTGTTATTTGGTCGACAATTATGTGTGTGTGTATGTATGTGCAGTAAATGGGCAATCATTCTGGCAATTAGGAAATTGCAGCTCTCTCTGTCCCTCCTAGCCGTCTTCCCTCCCCTCCAGGCCTTCCTCTCTCCTGTTTTATCGCAGACTTTAAATTGCCAACTTCTTATTAAAATTGGTTTCCTGATTATCCCTTTATTATGTAGCGGTTGGATGCTAATGCCACTGCCTTCTAAAATTTGACGTAGCACCACAAAGTTGCTCCATAATACCGGTTGGTTAATAACTTGTCGTGCACTTCGCCTAAATTCACTTCAAATTTGAAGCCGGCTTAACAAAAAGGGGTAAAAACTGACTGACTGTTTGTGTGTTTGTGTGTGTGTGCGTGTGTGTGAGAGAGAGAGAGGGAGAGAGTCAGTGAGTGCATTAAAATTTCGGTATTTTTTAGACTAAATCACATTTTAGCCTTTTTTTCATGTTTCCGTCGCACCAAATCACCTTCCACCCAAACACCACCTCTGATTGGAGAGGGTTTTGGGGGAGGTGGGGGGGGGGATGATTTGTGCCTACCTGCCTCTGTCTTCCCTGTCTCGGTGCCAGCACGCAGTTTTTTCTGGTGGTCCGGAAGCAACCTGTCAATTTGTTTAATATCGCATGCTTCAGTCCTCCCTACCAAATGGTAAATGCGATTTTTCTAGCGAATTTAGGCGAGACACCCACTGGACGAAAAATTGTCCCCGACGCTTAAACTGTTCGTGAATTTTGGCTTCATGAAATCTGTAGTATCATATGATTTGAGTAGTATCTACACAACTCAACTGTTGAGAGGTGGTTTGCAATGCCAATCCTAGCGGGCTCTTCTTTACCATCACCGACTTTAATGCAAAAGGCTCAGTATTCAAGCGCCTTGTCTCATGAAATTTCCCCAGATCGGATAGGTTTGAACGAGACGAATCTCCAAATTTATAACCTTCTGCCTCTTCCGGTGTATTGGGCGTTTGAGGTACCAGAAAGATGTTGGCCTTCAAGTTATCAGGAGAAACGAAAGAAATGTACTTGAAAGTAACACGTCAAATAGTGCCAATGCAAAGTGATGCTGGTTTTGAGAGTTCACCGCTCTTTCCTCACCGACTCCATGTGCCACAGCTGTGATAACCCCACTGGTAACGAGGAGGGCAGTAACAGAACCAGTCAAAAAAGGAAGTAAATCATCCTTTCAGACACAAGCCTTCAATTTTATTGCCTCCCTTTGTCAGTCTCCTTGCTTCGGCTCTGAGGCTTAACGTGGATATGTAGTGGCCTTTTTCCAAATTCTAGAGTTGCTGAATAGATTTTTCGAAAAAGGGTTCGATCAAACCTCCCGGATGGGTGATTGCATTCAGCACTTCAATGTGGAGCAATTTAACATCTTGCCAATGAACCAGAGTTATTATTAATTGGGCAAAAAATGGGAGATGGCTAGCAGACACCACCATGGGTGTGCCTGGGGGAGTTTGCAGGTGTCAATTATGAGAGCGAGAGAGAGAGTGAGAGAGAGGGAGAGAGAGAGAGAAAGAGGCGAGGAGACGAGAGGAGAGGAGGCTGACTGAAGCGTGCAACATTTATCTCTGGGTAACATTTTGTTATTTTGTTCACCAGGTGGAGAGAACGAAAGCGAGAGAAACGGGAGGAATAAGGGGGCGAGGTGGGGGAGAGGAGAAAAGGATAGGGGTGGTGGGTGGAGAGAGAGAGAGAGCGTTAATTATGGGCGTAGCCACCCTCCAATTAGTCTACCTGCCTGCCTGCCTGCCTGCCTGCCTGCCTGCCTGTCTGTCTGCCTGCCTTCCTGCCTGTTTCTGCTTCAATGGGTCCTTAACTGACATGTACTAAACATTTTGAATGCATGATTAAGGGACAAGGTAGTCGTCTTAAAGGCCTTAGTGTGGGGCAGACACCTCCTGTGGGGTTCATCACTCCGCTAAAGCCCATTCTCTTGTTAGTCTCAACACCTTCTCATTCCAGATTTAGTGGTGAGCGACTTTCACTCCTAAAAGTAATCTCAAATGTTAAATAAGTAGCGATATCTGGAATAACTGCACACCGAGTCCCGCTTTGAGCAAACAACAGATGATTTCGATAACTTAGAGATGATCATTGACTCACCGATGGGTCCAATCTGAGGTCCTTCAAGGTACCTGCTAGTGACTGGGAAAACCAGAGGAAGGATCCACCATGACTACATGGACTGTTTGAGCCCGAACTGCATCACTTCTCAAACCACAACTACGCAACAAATGAGCGTCGGTTCCTCAAGTCCGCCTCATTCCAGCTTTGACGGGATCAGCTCCATTGGTTAAAACTGTTGCTCCCTTCACATCGACTCAACTCGACCTTTAAAAGGTGCTTTTGAAGCCGGTGTGTTTGTGTCCATCATTGCAAAAAAGACTGAGACAATCGCTGATGCGGGAAATCCAAAACCACCCAATGTGGTCGTTGTCGTGTTTGTGCGCTGGACTTTTTGTTCCTTCTTTAGAGGCAATTAAGACCAGGGTAAAGTCTAATGAACCGATCGTAAAGGGATGATTGTGGTTTGGTACCGCTTCTTTTTTCCTCCCATTTTGATACAAGTGACAGCAACAATTAAGAATAATTCGTGATTAGGTTCACCGATTTGTCTCAAAGATCCTTAAAAAGTCCGAGAAGTGCTTGACATTCAACAAAATTGCATGTGCTTGTTATGATCTCAAAAAAGTGCCAAAATATCCAACCAAGCAGGGTGCATTAGTGAAATTTCAAACTCCCATCCTTTGTTTGCATTTACATGATTGGTGTGTGTTTTTAGGGTTTTTGGTTTATATTCTGCCTAATTAAAAACAACAGAGCTATAATTTACGAAGATATGGAGCAGTAAAATACGCATCGTTAATGGAGATCGGAATGACGAGTGGTGTCGAAGTGATTAAAAAATACTGCCACTTTCGCAGCCAAACAAGCTCTAATAGCACTCATTTTCCTCACCGTTCCCCCCTCATCCTCCTCCCACTCTTCCCCCTTCCCCTCCCGCCCCCTTGCCGAGAACACCACTTGAGTAAAATTTCTGCCTATAACCATGCGTAGAAGCGTGAACGGACGCACCCGCAATAGCACGCGCACGTACACATACGCACACATCCGCACAGTCATGAGGCACGTCGGGTGGCGCAACTCACTATCTCACCGCTGTGTCCAGAGCATCGCAGAAGTTACCTCACATGGAAAGTGCTGGCCTCACCACAGGTCTGAGTGCCTCCACTCCACCCACACCGTCAACGAGTCAAGCAGCAACGCTATCAATGAACTTTGCACTCTCCTCCGTCTCCGCCTCCGCCTCCGCCTCCGTCGCCGCCTCGGCTGTGCCGACTGCGCCCTCGACATCGGCATTAGCGTTTGAGCAGATTTTTGGTGGACTCATGTTTCCTCCACCTACAACAAGTACGGCAAGGGGATTAGTGATGGGCGAGAAGGGAAGTCCCACTGGACTACCGCCTTGGATACCGACATCCTCGATTGGGGAGAGTGGAATTCCTGCTGGAGGCGGTAAGTTAGATGGCTGTCTTTTAGTACCTCTGAGCTGAAGCACTTCTTAGGATTACTGTGTGCAACTGCAAGATCATTCTTTCTGTAGTGAAACATACAGCTCTCTTTAATTTATTACAACTGGATGCAACATGTGATTTGGAAGTGACAGCACGTCACATGATTTCCATCCAAGGCATGCAGGAGGTTGTCATTTTGAAATGGCTTTGTCAACCTTTGTTGTGATAGATTTTTTCCACACAGGGTCGAACCTACACAATTCCATTTTTGGCATTTAATCTTCGACAATTTTATAGGGTCACCTTCAAGCAGTCAAGGGGATGGGTAGAACGTCAACTAGATTAAGCTAACAATTAAGTCTCTTTAAAGGTTGAAACAATTAGCCTTGCCTGATTGCAGTGTAATTTGGTACGAAACGAAATTTTTGACTTTCCGCAATCTCTTGGCTTAATACTGACCTGCATACGATCAAATGCCACGTGGAAGCTTCTTGAAAGTTGGAGA
Source organism: Taenia crassiceps (assembly GCA_023375655.1). Lineage (NCBI taxonomy): Eukaryota > Metazoa > Platyhelminthes > Cestoda > Cyclophyllidea > Taeniidae > Taenia > Taenia crassiceps. The sequence goes on from JAKROA010000011.1 coordinate 1,804,243, forward strand.
TCAGGGTATACTGACAACTCTGACTCACTTGGATGGCATTCTCGGTCTCCAGAGAATGACTAAGATTTTAAGCTTTTAAGATTTGAAACACTTCCAATTTACAACCAATAACGACGTCTTCGGGACCCGAAATACCCCCTCAAAAGTTGGGATTCGGTCATATTGCGAGCTGGCCATGCAGGTTGGAGACTACAGACATAAGAGGAGACCTGTCATAGCACTGTCACAAAATCCCATCTTAGCAGTTACTTTGAAAGGCATTTGGAAAGTAGTTTTGCATGTCAAGGTTTATGCGTAAGAAGTAAATAACCAGTTTCGCTACCTCAAAGTCGATCTCAGCATGCGGCACCTCGATACCATTTCTCTTCAAACTCACACCTCTCCCATACTGCTCTGGAACGTGAGAAGATTGAGATCTTCCACCTTCTGAACACACCGCAAGTTATGTGTGTTTCCATAAGCCACCCTGTCAGCGGATCGCTCGTTCCTGTCACACGGAATGATGGCAGGCACTGCTCGGTATCCCCTTCGTTTCTTGCCAAAAAAGGCAACTAAGCGCAACCGACTACGCGCTCCTCGAGACGATTTCTGCTGCATTGTTCTTCTTGTGTGTTCAGTGTTTTGAGAGTGGGAAATCCAAGTCCTCCAATTGCTCAGCTAATTTAATTAGCACGGCAATAAAAATGCCAAATTTCTGCCTTCCGGAGACCTGCCTACATCCTCAGTAAGTCCCCTTCCCAGGCGTGGTTTTTCTTCCTGTTGCTCACAAAAGGAAATTGAAGTTGCCTCTCCTTCTCCTCCTCCTCCTCCTCCTCTTTAATCTTTTTCCTGAGGAGTAGGGCATACGTTGGGGAGACCAGGGGTACGTATTCACCACAGCGCCTTGCCAGGTGCAGCAACCCGGTGTCTGTGTTTCACCCATTGACCTTTTGTGATTTGCACATTCCAGTCATTTTCACGCTCTAATTATTAGCTTAAATGCTTTCACATTTCCCCTCCCCCACCCCCGTTCTTCCCCCTCCTAGGCCTAGCTCTTAGGCCCCCTTTTTGGTGCAAATAAATGCCATCGTGTCAAAACTTCAAAAGGCACTCTACAGTAATTTGCACAAAATTAATTCTGCGAAACAGCAGACTTTTTGACAAAAATGCACTTTGTTTGGACCCCTTGCCTTTCTCCATCGCCTCCTCCCCTCTCCTCTCCTCTCCGCCTCCCCTCCGTTCCGTTCTGATGGATTAGACACACATTAAAATTAGTTTGTCCCGGTTTTTTCTCTGAAATGTTAATTACGTTCTACCATGGAGTGAAAATATCACAAAATTATGGTAAACTAATTTCAAGATTGAATGACCTAGAAAAAATGCATGATATTTGTGCGTGTGTTTGCGCTTGTGAATGGGTGTGATTCGAAGCCGAGGCTGCAGTGTGGGGGCCTGCATGCACATTATCTCAGAGCCACTAAAGCTAATTAGGTGGAGGAGGAAGAAGAGGTAGGGCACGGTGTCCATGCAAGCGAACGAACCCTTACAACCTCGCCATTTGTGAAGAGAGAGAGTGAGCGAACGCGGTAGTCCACCTACAGCATTCAATCAACAGTAGTCAACACCCTACCCTCTCTCCAATGATGCTAATTGACTAGTCCACCCCACCCCACCCCCACCCCCACTCACCTGCCCTACCCCTCACCTGGCGTTCCTTCACACACCCCATCAAGCCATATCAATTAATTAACAGGTGTCTGATCGCTGGCTTACTGTCATTGGCTGATTGATTTGCCGGGTGATTTGAATCAGCCAACGGGAAGTCTCAATTACAAATAGAAATTTAAGATTTCGAGAAGGCGGAGCTATCTATTTTGTGCAAAAAACGTCTAAATCTGAGTTTGCAAATTCTTTTTAATTCCAAGTTTGTGAGCGTCATGAGGAAAACAAGCGTTTGCACCAAAATAACGCTGCCGTTTTACGTATTTTAATAAGTAGAAACAAGGAAAAAAATGTTTGGATGAAAATGGTTTATAATTAACCGCCTTATCCACCCTCTTCTTGCAAGAAGGTTCACTCTATTAAATTCACCCAACCCTCATAATAAATAATCGCAGTGAAAAGCAAATTTCTCCGCAATTGCTTCATGTTGGCTTCTATGAAACTCTTGCCGGCATTTGAAGGGAACTTTTGAAATTTGAAGTTGTGTTGCTCAAATTTCACAAAATATTTGATCTCACTGGGCACTTGACAATCTATGCCCAACCAACATCTCCCTAGGGGCAATGCTCACGTCCCATCGCGGGTGTGATGAGGTTTTGTCAGGGAATTTCCGTGGATTTCGTGGGTTTTGCTTGTAAAAGTGGGCATTTTTAAAAATTTGTTTAAGTGTTATTGTGAAAAAACTTAAAACCTTTTCTGCCATTCTTTTTGATGAGAAGGTAGGAAGTGGATTGGTTAATTGGTGAGTTCCCACGCCCAAAAGCAGAGCTTTTGCTAATTTTACATTGCTTCTTCATCATCTTCCGAAAAAACCATGATCAAATGCTTTCTCTGCGAAGTTGACCAAATCATTGAGCAGTTTTTAGCAGCCCTGTGGAACGTCATCCGGTTGTCTACGCCAGGTTTTGGTTAAAGAGGCCAAATGAGAGGCACCGCCCTTGCACCTTCACCGGGCGGACTGACTTTCAGGCCATTCTCGTAGTTCCAAACACTTCTTTAGGCTGAAATTGTATTTTCTTCTCGAGTGGTCTCCAATTTCTCATAAAGAAATCCATGGTTTCAAGACGATTTTTCCTAATTTCAGCGCCTCCATAAGATGTACGCATTGGTGACGCTTTTAACGCGGACTATTTTTATGCTTTTTTGCCATAAAACTCTTTTAAATAAGTGAATCTCATTAATTTGATTTTTGCAGCATACTTCGAGCCTAAAGGGACGCAACTGTTGCCTGTTTCAGAACGTAAAACAATGACTGACTTGCATCCAGTCGGTAGAGTAGGGGACTCCTCGGCCGAGGAGGAGGTGGGGCGCGATGGGAAGCAAGCGAATGAAAGCATTTACTAGGTCGGACTTCCAAAAATAAATAACTCTTATTATCGGTTAATTAGGTAACCCTCCCTTCTCCCCACGTCCGTCACATGCCCACACACACAAACACACATACGCACCAACCCTCCCACTGTTCCCTGGGGAAAGTGACTGGGTTTTGCTTAATTAATTGGATCAAATAATTAGGACGTCCAAGTTATGGCAACAATCCAAATCACTCCCCGCCAAGAGCCTGACTTTATAAATAGGAGAGGAGAAAAATAAATGAAGGTGAGGATGCAAGGCATGGGAAGCTGGATCATCTACTCAAAGGAATTACGAGCTATGAAGTTGTAAACCTGGCAGTTGGTTAATTAAAAAGAGAAGTGTGTTTCTTACAGCCGTCGCAAAATACCTCTAAACTAATGGCTGCATTGGCACTCCCACCGCCACCGCCACCGCCACCACCACCAGCAATACCATCGTCCTGTGGGGTCTTTTATAGACCTCTACAAAAACTGGATTGTCTGTCTAGAGCGTGTGTAAACTAATTAGCTCCTATTATGCATAAATTAATTAAGTATTTAGAAGCTGAAGGGGAAAGAGAGAGTGAGTGAGTGAGTGAGAGAGAGAGAGATAGAGAGTAAACACTCGTTCTCCCTCCCTCCTTCCTCCTCCCTCCTCCCTCCCTCGCCTATCCACTTCACTCCGCCTGTCCGTCCGCTCCTCCGTCCCGATTCGTGTGAGTAATTTTCTCGCTCCTAATTAAGTGGAGAAAATTGCATTAATGAGGGGAACGCAATTGGACTGGTCTTACCTCCTATCTACCTTCCACTCCAGCCATTTGCATAAATCAAAAGTGCAATTAGCTAGGTACTGAAAAAAAAAGCACGCCTCTCTTGACGCTATGACTTCGTTTGCGTCCTCTTTACTTTAGTCCGACTTTAGCTATTTCACAACTTTTTAGAGGGAAAAGATGGGCAAAATTGAAGTTACTACACGCTAGCTTTTCACTACTTGTGAAAACCAGTCCATATATTGCAGACGTGGACTTCTACGCGGAGAGGAGACTTTGAGGAGGGTCAGTCCCACGACAGCAAGACACGCATAGCAGTAACGCTCCTAGTCGTGGACTCTTTAACTGGGAGAAGAATCTCGTCGAGCAACTGGTAAACACAATCATGGATGCCCAAGTTTCCCTCCAGGGGTCAATTGAACGTTGGGATAAGTTTGCATGTAAGCGTAGCGGAATATGTCACAAAAGAAATGCAACTTCCGGTCCTTTCGTCAAGTCAAGAGTTGTTGCTTAAATTGATGAAAAAGTGGTTTTGTTTCACCCTTTAAGATCCAATGGACAAAACTTTTGATTGATAGGGAGGGGCATGCGGGGAAATTGAAGGGATGAGATTTGGAGGCGATAAGAAGTACAAACTTCAATTTATCTGTTTGTTTGAAGTCTGGATGAAGTGGAGGAGGGGGAGGAGGTGGTTTTGCTGGTGGTGGTGTACATGGAGGCATCATTGATAGTAGTTTGGCAGATGAACGCACGATTAGTGGTGGGCAGCGTTGTTTGATATCTTCCCCTACTACTACTCCTTCGTATACACGCACATGAATATTCAATTTCAAGTATGATACCATCTCGTAGGAGGTTTTATTGGAGAACGAGAGATAAAGAGCGAGAGAGAGAGAGAGAGAGAGAGAGAGAGTCAACGAGTCAATTAGGGCAAGAATCCCTCCCTCTCCATACAACATCGGCATATGTGCAACCTCCACCTCCTCCACCCTTGTACCTGCCAGTCTCCCTGCCTGCCTCTCCGCAGTTTTCTGGCCGTAAAATGCTAATAAATGACTTGGTCTGATAATCACTCCAAAGCTTGCATCCTATTTTTACTTCTGTGTCTCAAATTAGCACCACAAGTCGTGCTGCAGTTATTATAGTCAAGACTGAAGTTATCTCAGCCCCTACGCACCACCCATCCGTAAGAGGGGGTCTCCCCCTTTTTTCCCCTCCTCCATCCCCCCGCCGATTTTGCCCCCATATTTCCGTTTCCTGTGTTTCGTGGTTGGTGTGGTGCCTAAGCAAGGAGAAAAGGTGGCTGTTTAGGGCATACTTATACCGCCGTCACTTTTTTAATCTCCGATTTTCTCACAGAAAGTGCTTTGTTTCTCGGTCTTAGCGTCGTTCGGTAGCGGTGTAGTTCAGTGATTGGCGTGTAAGTTGAAATGGGTTGAACAGTAGCGGAAAAGACTGATATCAGTTAGTGATCATTTTGCAATGACAAAAACAGACCCTAAGGCGAAACAAAAGACCCATTTTGTCCCTTTGACAACGATTTCCCCTCAAGTTAGGCTACTTAAACAGCTGTGATTAATGCTATTGCGGAGGGTATCAAGCGCTTGGCTTCTTCTTCACTTCCGTTAAGCCAAGAACCTTTTTCCTAAACCATTTATCCTCTATTCAAGAAGTCTGTGCAACCACTTGAAACAATGGGGTGCTATTCAAAATGAATCGGATGAAGGAGCCTCCAGTCGAAGCGGTGGGCCGGGAAGGAACCAGACGACGACGTTACAACTAATTAGGGATGCACAAACAACACGAACTAGCCTTAGGCCATCTCAGTCAAAAGTCATTTTTTGGAAAGGTTAATGAGACTTTCCCGAAAGAAATCTAATTTATTAAGCATTTCTGTACGCTAGCGACAGACAGTGACTCAAAATGGGGAATTTATTTAAGTTCCCTTTCTGGACGGTCATTATCTTACACCTTCACACCTTCGTCTTTCCATCCATCGCTGTATTCATCCACTCATTCACCCATCCGTCCAGTCCACCTTCCGATGAATTACCGGGGCAGCCCAATTGTTACAATCAACCAGGTCATGGAAAAGTGGCAGTACTTGGTAAAGTGGAGGAAAGGGCCTCCAACGGGTGACGATTAAGAATTAACTTCCGGTGGATAAAATTAACGTATCAATCCCCACTCTCTGTCAACTCTCAGTAGCGTCAGCACAAGAAATCAAACCCCAACCGGTGCAGACAAGGTGATTTTCATTTCAGGGACTTTCAGGAGGGCAACTTGGCACGAAAATTGGCACACCAGGATGCGGTCTTTGTTTTCAACACCTACTGTAGCAGTTGTAGCCGTTTTTGTAGTCGTCTTAGCTGTCGTCACTGTCATAAATTTAACGACACAGGGTCGGGGCTAATTAGGAATTCTGGAAAATTAATTAAGCATTAAATGGGCTTTGATGCTTAAGCTCACTTCACCAAACCCCCCAACGGCAGGTGTGCGTGTCTCAATGAGACATAAATTAAGACCCGGGCGGGACTGAACTAAGCCAGCTTTAGTGCCGCTGGGTAGAGGCGCACTGGTTGGGCCACTCAGGGCTCCTAATACCGATAATTGAGGCAAATATCCCCGCCCGTCCGCCCGTCCGATTGCAGTCAAGTCGAAGTATGAGTGAGCGATGGTAACGGGCATGCGTGTTCTGTGGTGAGACAGACAGGCGGCAGAGCGTGCGTAGGTTTATGCAAGCTGACAGACAGACAGACACAAATACATACCTCTAATTGGCCGAACGCACCACACGCGCGTTAATTAATTGCGTGTGCGTATGTGTGTGGCAGCAGTTTGTCCCAGTTCTTCTTCTCGCCTCCTCTTCTGTAGTAGGCGGCAGGTACAGCAGCATGCTCATGCATACCGGTAAGCGGTGGAGAGTTCCACTCTCTCTCCTCCTCCTCCTCCTCCTTTTCTTTCTCATTTTTTTTCCTTTTTAACCCACCCGCGAGTTCGTCTGATAAAATGTTTGTCTTTCAGACAACGGAGTAAACAATTTGGTGGATTTGTGCAGCTTCGCCGGACACCAGGGGGCTCCAGCGCTGCCCCATGGGTTCCCATTCGGGTTTCCGGTTCATCGATTTTCACCAACTGTTGGCTCGCATCACAACCTCCAACACCAGGGAGGTCCCTCGGGTGTCAATGGCAATATTAGTAGTTCCGGCAGCAACAACGGATCCGTTGATTTGAAAGTGAAGAAGGCGCGACATCGGTACGTATCAGACACGGCAAGCTAAAGCCTCCTCCTCCTAACTAATGAGTTTCCTAATTTTAATACTTGCTTATTAGCAAGATTTTTTAACCATATTTTGATAAAAGACACCTTTTGGTTATATGGGCATAAATATGCGAATATTTGTGATCATGCTCACCAGAAGGTAGTAGTCTCAATTGGAAAGCACATTCACAGAGCCAAAAAAACCAAACGAGGAGGATTTGATCGGAGAATTGCAAACAGGGAATTTGTAGGTGGAATTTTTTCCATTCCTCATTAGGGAAGGTATCCGTCGGTTTATTGTGGGATTGTCATTCTTTAGGAGGTAAACGACTTTAATTGCTCTCTGGGTAAATAGACGCATTTATAGGCAGAAGAGCCTTTGGAAATAATATTTTATGAACAACTGGTGCTGTGTTTTCTAGGAATTTTATGGCTACTTAAAATAAGCATTCGTGAGAAAAGGAGTTATGTAATTATCACAAGGAGGGTCTTATGGATAGGGCGCTAGGCCACTCGTATTTCCCTGTCGATCTGTTCGAGGCTGCAAGGATCCGCCTGCGTCGTGTCACAGAACTCCGGTCTGCACCGAGGTTAGCGACTTGAGTTTGGAAGTTGCCTAAATGTAGCCAAGAGTCTAGTAGAAGCAGCGCCCCATACAGTCGTCTGAAAGGCCACCGTTTTGTCCCTTAGAACGACCTTCTCCGTCTACCAACTCTCCGTTCTCGAGTCTGCCTTCGACATGTGTCCCTACCCTGACGCTCTGACTCGTGAAGACATTGCCAGTCGTCTTCAACTCTCTGAGTCGCGTGTTCAGGTGTGGTTTCAAAACCGTCGAGCCAAATGGCGCAAACAAGAAGCGGACGGAGGTGGTGGCAGTAGTGGCGGAGGCGGTGGTGGTCTCCACAGTATAAGTCCAAGTTGCGGTGGCAGTAGTGGTGGTGGCGGAGACGCACTCGATTACACCGCTGTTGCACCGCTAGTCAGACGCAAGCGGACTGCAACGGGTGAGGATGGAGTAGAGCACAGTCTTCATACCTCCTCGGGGGCTAAACGACTCTCTTTCTCAGTCAACAGTCTGACCGAGGGTGAGGAGGATTTTGGCCAACGTGGAGGTGACAAGGCGCTCACAATGGCCCAGCAACAGAGTCAACTGAGTAAGTGCTTTTGACGGAGGAAAAGTAAAAAACTGTTTTGTAGTTAGGACTAATGGAAAATTGTTTACATCCACCTTGTGATTTTAGTCGGAAATGTCAAACGGTTTACATCCCACCTCAAAAGCCCGGCATCGCATTGTGCTTGGACACTAAAAAAAAGGCTTCGATAAGCTTCTCGAGACGCAAATCCACTTGAAGACGGGTCAGGGTTCCAACACGGCTGAATCTAGAGCGATCGAAATGGTGTTTTAGTGAATTTCCCCATTTGAAGCAAATCTGCTTAGTGATTTATACTGTGAATGGGTTCTTTGGTTGAAAGTATTTTGTGTTCTTTTTTAATTACTACTTTAATCAGATCATTTAAGTGATTGCGTCCTCTGCATAGCAGGCAAGAATAGAAGTTCTCCCCGTTTTAAAAGTCTGCAATATTAACTCTTCCATTGGACGGTACAGTTTATGGCAGAAATCCTTCCAGAATAAATAACATTGAAGCATTAGTAGATGCCGGTGTTCCCCCACTTCGTAATCCCGGATTCCTGGAGCACTGAATCCGTGGGGCCGGCAGAATGGGTTCCATAGCTCCAGTAATGGAACGTATTCGACCTCTCTGGTTGTCCGCGTCTGGACGGTTTTAATTATGACAGACAGCTGAGATCATTCAGCAAAGCAACAGTAGTGTTTCGGAATCACATTTCACCCGTCCCTTCGATCCTCCACCTTCTTCGCCACCAGATGCCTCTGTTTTGCGTTAACAATTTTGGTGCAAGGGAGGAGAGATTTACAAGTTAAGTGAAGAGTCTTTTGGTATGCTTAAAAATCACTTTATTGCTAATTAATATTTTAAACGTCGCATAAGAAATGCCACCACTTTAGGGGAGGGGAGGCTTTCAACCGATTTCCTCCTCCGTTCCCCCTTTCCTCAAAGTTTATCCAAAGGGAGTGACAAATTTTACCTGCCAGGGATAAAAATTAGATGGACAGAAATGCCATGACTACAAGACCGCTTGCTAGAGCAGTTTCTTTGTACGTTGCAATGTCAAAAGTGATGTTTTGCTTTATTATTTTTTCAAAAATAATTTGAGGAGAAATTTGGTGAGGCGGAAGGACTCAACCAGAGTGAGCTGTCAGAATGATGGTGACCGAAAGCGGTCACTTTAATCCACTTTTTTGGGCAATCGATGATCACATGGTAGGAACTCACCTTTGTGGAAAGGCCAATTAATTGTAGACTGAGTTTTATTGATTGATTGATTGACAGGCCAACTGATCGACCAATTGAATTGCAAACATGATTAGATAGAAAAATGCTTCCGTTTCACTCCTTCTGCAAGTTGTGTCATGTAAAAATGTATTTTAAGGCATTTACTACTTTACAGTACTTTGTGGGAGAATTAGACGAAGTGGAAGACCTCAATGAAGGTGTGATGTTGGCCTGACTGTGTGGCATCCAATCGAATGAGTCAACTTCAGTCCAAAAGAAGAAGACTTAGTGGCGTATAAGCGGACATTTATGGGGCTGACCGGTCGAGTGTTGAGTGAGTTTGATTGATTGAGTGACGGATTGGCCGATTAATTGACGATCCGACTGACTGGCTGGTCGACCGGTTGACTGACCGAAATGTGGAAAAATACACCTGATTTTTACTTATGGGTGGCAATCCTTTTTGAAGTATTTATCGGTGGATTTATTGTTTTGCTTGTTTGGCATTGCTTTGTTATGTCAGAATAATTTGAGGAGAAATTAGGCGAAGAGAGTGTGACGTCAGACTGGCTGTCACTAAGATCGCCTCAATCTCTTCTAAGGAATAGGCATATAAGACATACCTTTGCGTGGGGGGCATGAATCAAATTGTTGATTGAGTTTGATTGATTGACAGAGCAATATTTCAACCGACGGTCCGACCGAACTACGGACCGATCGATCAAATAAGGCTGCTTCGATTTCATTCGAGGCAATCGACACATCTTCTACCTTTGCAGTGGAGGCGGTCTAATCTTGATTAAGTTTAACTGACTGACTGATGCACCGATTGATTGATCCTCGGTCTGGCCGACCGATCCGCCCACGGGATGACGGATTTTTGGACAGCTTAAAGTAGATAGGTGCAATTTTTTCCCTGATTTCTTTATTTCTTCTGCCCGAATTCATTTTATTTTCTGAAAAAAGTACTCCGAGGGGAAATTAGGCGAAATAAAAGGATCAAACATGGTGTCAAACTGATCATGGCATACCTAACTGACTGGGGCTACTTGGATTCCAGCTTTTTTAAGCAAGAGTAATATCAGGGACCATAAAGCTCGCCAATATATGAAATGACCTTTACGAGGGGAGTGGTTAATTCCAGATTGAGTGAGACTGGCTGATAGGTCTAACAACAGCCCGACCGACCGATTGGCCTTTAAAAAGGCTAAAGGGGGTAGTTGCAAAAGTCGCATTGTTTTTACAAGCAAAACTCTTCTAAAAACATTCTTCCAAGCATTCATCATGCCTCTTATTCAATGGTACTTTACTATTTCAAAATTATTTGGGAAAGAATTGAAAGAGGCCAAAGAGCCTAACCAAAATGTCACGGCCGAGTGGCTAGCTTACTGACTGTCATATCCAACTTTAATCCCATTTAGGCTAAAATCGTGTCTGAGATACAAAGCTTAGTGACCCACCACCCTTTTCCCATAGGATTGGGGTTGATTGATTAACTGACAGATCGATCGATTGACCGGCGGTGCGACCGACCAACCGATTGATCCGCCTACCGACTGCTTTTTAAACAAGCTAAACCGGATGAATGCAACTTTTTTTGCCACTGGTGGATTTTTTTGCGAAATAATTTTCGGAGGCACTTATTAGATTTGCGTTTTTAGTGGTTTTGGGGGGAGACAGCGCGTCAGCATTAATTAATTAGGTGTAATCGAATTAGCGGTTGCTTGCTTTTAATTAATGCCTAAACGTCTAACAGCCTGGACAGGTTGAACAGGCTAATCTTCCCACTTCTGCTTGCATTTACTTATCAGAGGCATCTCCTTTGGGGAGTTAAAAGACTCACGCACACACCCACAGAGCGAAAAATCATTTAACTTTCAGTTTGTGAAGGCGGTCTGGGCTGGAGGACTGCACATAGTCAAGTCCGGAGTAAATAATGCTGATAGATAGTGGGGAGAGGAGGGAGGCTACTTGATGACCATTGCTTCAAAGAGAAGTTCCGACACAGAAGTAGTTATTGTAATACTCCCAATAATAATTATGATAATGATAATTAAAACACTTGATTGGTCGTAAATCGGTGGCAGAGAGCGAGAGAGTGAGGAAGGTGGGTGGGTGGTTTGGTGATAAAAACGTTAGTACCACCTCGCGCTCGCTCTCTCTCTCTCTCAATGGCTCTCACCAATAACTTCAACTTATTCACGATTCGTCAGCAGTCTGACTATAATGTAGACTGGCTGGCTAAGCAAGGCAACTACTAACCGCTTGGAAGTTCCAGCTTACAAAGTAAATGGCCCATTTGTCCATTTGTTCATAGGCGGAAACTTTCTGCGCTACCTCTGCTCCCTCTTCTCAAACAGTGCTAATAACAACGGCAATGGTGGCGGCATTCTCTGCAGTGAGAAGATCTCCATTCCTCTGCCTCAGTATCCTCTCCCAGTGCTCCCCCGGTCGGATTTGCCTATGTCCCTTTTTCCCCCTCCCCCGCCCTTACTACCACCACAACCGCTGGTGCCACCTCTACCACCATCACAACCACCCAAGGTCATCAAAGATGAGGAAGAAGCCTCTAGGACTTGTCCAGACAGCGGAATGTGTTGCAGTGGTGATGGCAGTGGTAGTGGCGTCAACAACAGTTCCCTTGACTCGCGATACCAGTTGGCAAAGCGGTTTTTGGACTCTCTCCTCCTTCAGAAGGCAGCTCTTCAGCAAATTCAGAAACGGGACGCCGAATAGCCCACGACATGCTCCCAAAACGCTTCCCACCCACACACACATCGTGCAATACATTCCTCTTTATAATACACATAACATACTACTCATAACGCTACTGATTTGCAGTGGATCGGTAGGGACAAACATGCAGTGATATTAACAGAATGTTGTTAATGTTGCTGTTAATTAATGCAACCCCAGAGCACATTAACTTCAACAACCAATTTAAAGGCGAGAATGTTGGCTATTTATTTCTACTATTTAATATTCCTACCAAAGTTTCGCATATACTACTTACAACTCTACTGGACTCTGTGATCTATCTTGGGAATGGCCAGTGTAATCCTGAAATCCAATTTACTCAGGTGAGTTTGTGCAGACAATCCTTCTACTTCAATGTGAAGCATTAGTGTTCTTTGGCAGAAAGACGGGATTTAAAATGAATGCTTTTCCTCAATGACTGCATAATTTTTGCCTGAGGTTCTGCTACTCGTTGCCTAAAGAGCTATCAAAGAAAGTTTTACTAGATTTTGTTAGGTTCCTCCAAATTAAATGTGGCATGTATGCGTGATTTGTGGACCCAGAGGAGAAAATCGGAACGTTGCACATATGTGACAGCGGTAACGAGGGTGTTGATGGGTTATTGAAGGTCTTGAGAAAAGGACAGCTTTGTGTTTCCCATTTTTTTCCCAACTAGTCATCACTTAAATTTTAGATGGAAATGTGATGCATATATCCTACTTATGAAATATCTGGACCTTTAAATGGGCGACATCCGAAAGGTGTTTTAGTAGTTCATGTTTATGTGGAAAATTGCCTATTCCTTTGGTACCAATCTGGTCGGATAGCGATTTACGCTGATATACAATGGGAATAAACTAATAAAATCCGTCTTCAGGATTGTTCGTGCAATCATCACTGGGCTATCAGGGGAGATTTATTGTTCATAATCGTAGTGTCGTTTATCAAAAAAAGATGAATGTGGTGCGTCTGAACTTCCTTGAAGACAAAGCAAGTCATAATACTAGAGTGGAATGTGCATTATCGACATACAGAGGAGCTGAAGGGTCACTAGCATATCCCAGAGGCCAGTCCAATTAGCGGAAGTTCAAAGGCAGCGACCTAAGTGTCCGTGAAACCCAAATGAAGCGTCAATCAAACGGTCAAAGCATTACACGGTCTACTTCTTCCGTCTCCCCCCATTCGAGCTTCATATCCACTCCTCCCCTTTATTAATCTCCCCTATTCTGTAACCAAAGCATTCACAGATCAACAGCGCCGGGCATTCAATTCTCATTCACCTGGAAAGGTGTTTCACCGTAGTGTTAATGACCCCCTCTTAGGAATTATACCGATTTTAGGGTCACATTTTCTTATGAAATCGCATTGGGAAAGTGAGAATTTGCTGGTCATCTTGTGCATTCTTTACTAGCACAAAGGTGGGATAAGGTCTCGCGGACCTTCTCTCCTGCCAACTTGTTCTCACTTCACTTTGTCCACCTGGATTCCATCCAGCTAGCAGGAAGGTGTCGGGTGTCACTTGATTGACATTGGCATACAGACGCCGTAGGCAGTTTCGTAGTCTACAATTCCGGATGGTTTACGGCTAGCGTCACTTTAGTTGTAAATAGCATTCCTGCAGAACAAAGGACTATGATCGTTTCCGGAGGTGGATGCTACTCTCAACTCTTCCGCTTGGAATTTTTATAAATTTCTGCTATCCATAGCCTAAACCTTCCTTTCCTCACCCGAGTGTCACTGTCACCGCTGCAGTGGCTCGAGACTGCATTCGCAGATCATAGGAAAGCCATGACAACTGGCACGCCACGCAATGGTTCGGGTTACTGGTGGCTGGGCCTCAATTTTCGGTCACAAGAGGGAGAACAATGAAAAAATTGACCAAGCTCCAACCAGATTAGTTTATACTTTGCTTACCTTAACGGTGTATTTCTAGGAAAGGGGCTTTAAGATGGTTAAAATGTAGGTGAAAAGTAGAATGGTTAATTTTTTAAGGTAAACCGTTTGTTCTGCACATCTAGGCTCTTCGGCTTTTTTCCATGTAATGACGGCCATGACGTCACACCGCGTATTCAACTACTCGGTCATTCCAGTCCCTGTCAACTGTACAGTTTGCTCTGTGACACGACCTTCGGATCATGTCAGTGTCCTCTGAGCAATGCTGTGCTGTCTAAAAACATGCTCGTTTATGTCGCTTTGGCTTACTGTGGCTTCAATGAACACACTCCGAATGCTGCATCTACAGCCCATCAAAGTGCTCATGGTAAAGATTCGTGAATTGTTGATTATTTCAGAGCAGTAAAACCCTTTATGCAACTGTGGGTTGGGAATACTACTTATAAGTGATGGCAACCAATTTGGAGACAAGTTGAAGGTCAACGGCGCAATGTCTATCGCGTGGATTGGTGGAAGTAAAAACAAAACAATTTGGCACTGCAACCAAAGAGTTAATTAATAGGGCGAATTAAATGGGACCCACCAAACACGCAGTAGATCAGCACTGATAAACCATACACACAAATGTTTTGATCGACACCTCTCTCAACCTCATTTGATCTGAATATTTCGAAAAAAAGTGGAAATGATGCCCTATGCTGCTGGATTTGGAGTTGGATAAGGAAAATTCTAACCAAATTCAGTGTACTGCTTCTGCGGGCTTCACGCAACCCATGTTCCGCAAAAATTTTTCTTAGAGGTAAGTAAAGAGGCTGTATTAAGAATCGTCAAAGTAATGTAAGAAATGGCGACAGTAGCGCTTTTTAAAGTCTCTTCTATCTAGCAGTCTACACTGTCTGAGAAGTGGCATTAACAATGCTCACCAGTAGGAGTCACTCCAGGTAGGCAACATCGCTTTATTGCCCAAGAAATAAATTGACTTCATCAACCACTCATGGCAATATCTCAGAACGTTAAAATTTCCGGTTTACTTTCAGAAACTATAAATTGGTAGCATTCATGGGGCCACAAAAAATGCACTAACTAGGATGGGGGCTCCAATCTTCGATATTAGCGTACAAAGCATCAAAGAGGAATAGCAGTGTGACATCTGGAACAGACTTGCTGAATTGAATAATTTCTGCTTTGTTGGAAAATTGTGTTTGTGCTACGCATCTGTGAGTCGACCTGAATGAGTCAGAAGGCGGATTTCTGTGCGAAGTATATATTAACTACTTACACTTATTAAGTACATAAATATATTCAACTCGTTCTTGCTGCGTTGAGGACAGCTGCGGTCAGCAAATTTAACTTTGATATAAGGAAAGCATTGAACATGCCAAGCCATAAAATGCTTAATAGTGCACATTTTCAGGCACTTTTAGTCCTATTCCATGGGCTGATAAACTGGTAATATCCAAAAAGTGAATAATTAAATAAAACGTAAAAAAATTACTTACGAATTTTGGGAGCACTGTTCTGACCGAGGCTTCCAAGTACCTAGAAGGTAATTTTGTTTCTACATGAATAAGAGATGCAAATGTCCAAGAGATTGTAAAATCTGCTATAAATTGTACGCTTTTGATAACTTTAGTATCTATGCGTTCATGAAAGATTGGGCCGACTCACCCCAAAAACTCAACAATCATAGGGTTGCTACTGAAATAATAGAAGCAGCATTTTTGCAATCTTTTGCAGCTGCAACATGAATTAGTGCGGCCGGTTGCTTTAGGATGAGTTCCAAATGCAGTGCCTACTAGACAGGGCATTTGCATTAAAGTGGCGATGGCTGTTTACGGGAGACAAAGATTAGCGACTGAGCACCGGAAAAAAACACTGCGTCTTGTAAGATTCTGCAAAGAGACGCCAAAAGTTCCCGGATCAGCTTTGCCTTGTCCATAGTTTAGTGGACGAACAAGTACTTACAAGTACTATGTAGGTCACTAATTATTTTTTGTTTTAGTTTTACAATTAAAATTTAGATTTAATCAATTCACTAAGTAGGAATGCATCTCAATCTAAAATCAGTCCAACCTACATCATAAGACAAACAGCGCACACAATCATAACCGGTCTGTCGGGAGATTTTAGTCAGATTCGCGTGTTCTCAATGCAGTGGATGATAGAAATTGCAAGCCTAAAAATCTCCGCAAACGCCAGATAAAAGGGAGAGTGAGCCTAGGCGTTGCACGAATTCCTTATGCCTAATAAAGTCTTAGTAGGGTGGAATATTATAACCCATCAAGGCTTTATGCACTACTTTCGAGTATTTAATTTGAGTGAGGTTTTTAGCTAGTCTCGTTTAATTTAAATCAACAGAGGCACCAGGAAGCCCAAAAAGTTGGTACTTCTTTCAGCCAGCGAAGGTGATTGTTTACGTGCAACTACTGCGAATCATTAGTGGATGTGTTGTTCCGCTAACACGGAAACCTGCAGTGCACTCTCTAGCCTCTCAACGTCATTACATGTCAATCGAACCTGCCAGCTTTGGGAAAGGAGGTTAAGTTTGTTAAACTGGCAGTTGCGCAAGTGGCAGTATGTGATAGCGGCAAGTACTGACAGGAATCAAATGATCGGGATTATTTGATCTCGGTGATGCATCACGTACAAGAGGAAGGACTCTCTAGCCTTGATGAGAGAGCAGAATTGCATGCCACTGGGACCTAAAATAAATTCACAATTAATGCATCAAGGGGCTTCAGTTAAGGTTAGTGCTATTAATGCGGGACATCAACCGTTGGAGGCGATTTTGTGGCGGTTCAGCAGACGCCCTCCACCCACATGCCCCAATAGATGACAATAAGCGTAAGTCTATCATTTTATGTTTTTTTTTCTCGTCTATGCACCTTATAAAAACGCTTCGTGCATATCAGATTGTTTGCCGACTGGTGTGTGAGGTGAAATTACTGTTGGCTACCTTCAAACGACTTCACCTGCCACTTCACACTTCTAAGGCGCAGACAACGCCTCAACTACAGCAAGTCATGCTCGCTCCGTGGGCAAACTCAAGACCGATCAAACTGTTTACTAGTGGTTATATCATTTAGGCGGCGCGGAACAAATATCGTCGCCTCAAGGGGGTCCGTCTCCCGTTCGGTAACTCAGGACCGCATATCCCTCCAGAGTAACGCCTCCATGCGGATTGATTTCCACTTATGAAAGGAAATACTGTCTTCTGCTGGAGATAATATTTCTCCAACTGATTTTAGCTTCCCTTTTCAGCATTAGACGATCGCATGCAAAGTGGCAGGCAGGTGGGAAATGAAACAGAACTCTTTTTTGTGCCTTTCGAAGCAAAACGTTTTATAAGAGTGGAATTCCCAAGTTGGTGTCTCATGGGAAAAGAAAATATGGACTGTAGGTCCTTAAAAGGCTTCCTCATGTTTCCTCAGGTTTTTTTTCTGTTAAAAATTCGTTCAAAATTACTCCCTTAGTCTGTGAAAAGTTTGAAGCAGTTCACTCTTGAAGGAGACGTTGGAAGAGGCATTGCGCAGGTTACTGGTGAAAAAACCGACTGCCTACCCAACTCAGTCCTGTTGGCTTTCTTCGACATTTGAGGATTACTTTGGAGTGGTTAAAAGGGAAGTAGCGCTTACGACTTGAGGAGTTGGCATTTGGATGTCTCCAAATTGCCTATTATTAAAATGCTTAGTTAAAGCATTAAGGAGACCGCAAATGAAGTCCGTCTGGGTGTAGTAGAACACAGCGTCGAGTTAAGATGAGAAAAAGATCCGCCTTAGATACGGCTTGCGCGGAGATTTGGAAACCGTATCAGCCTGTCAGTGCAATTGTAACTTTGCAACGCAATGGACCAGACTATGGACACTCTCTAGGACGGATGGCATTCAGTGGTCTGGTAAGTACAAATTCCTTCCAATATGCTTTAAAACTTCACATCAGGAAAGTGAGATTGGAGGATGAGCTGCTCTTTTTTTAAATGGTTGCAATTGCTCAACAGATGGCTTCAAGGGGAGGACTTTAGAGTCCCTGAGGCGAGGTCTGCAAGCAGCCCTATCATTGATGCTTGGAAGGGTCCAAGGCCAGCCACTAGTGACTTAACCATCTAATTGCAGTATCATTCTTACCAATGACATTGTGCTCGATGAGCCTTTTGATTGAAAAAAATAAACAACCGTAAAGTTGGAGAGATGATGGTTTTGCGGATTCGCTTGGCATCCAGAAACCACTTTCCTCACAGCGGTGTATCTCATGGATTAGATGCAACTTCCAATGACTGCGCTCCTTGTTCGACAGAACGAGAGGAACGGCTAAATCACATTTTTTGCAGCTAAATTGGGAACGAAGTGACAAGAGGACACTCCTGGATGGCACCAACCTGTTTACGCAGAAGTCGGCGCTGGTTAGACTATTTTGTGGTGAATTCCCTGCAGCTTTAGCCCTACTCATCGGATATCACCTTTGCTGGAGTGTTGAGGCATTGTTCGCCAAACTGGACAGACGGCTGTGCCTCCTTGAGCGTGCGTTGCTAACGCTGCTGGTCTTGTGGTGCCTAAGTTGGTTTTAACCATGCAATCAGATGACATGAAAATACCGTAAACATCTGAGAATTATCAGCCAACTTCAGTAGAGAAGTATAAAAGTTAAAATCTTTCACTTGTCATAGATTACACACACTTTTTGTTGTCATCCAAAAAACAATGAAATACTACTTATTTTGTTCTCAGCTGCATCAAACTCCCTATTTTTAAACTATTCAGATCTTAAGGTTCGACAGCTTCGGTTAAGTAGACTGTGAAGTTCTTCCTTGCTAATAAGACGACAATTAGTTGGTTTACCAGACCATAGGCCTCTGGAGTGCTGTAAAACTACGCGCGTGGTTAGTATCGAGGTGTGAATGTATGCTACGCTCGGTGTGATAGCTGGTTACATGAAATTACTTTTATAAATGGACTGAAATGAGGTCTTACTGTTAAACATTCCCTGTCTAAGGGGAAATAAATGCACTTTGTCTTTTTGGGTGGCAGCTGGATTGGTAAAAATGAACCAAGGTAGTCGATTTGCCTATGGAGGTGGGTCATGAGCAGATGCTCCATCCAGCCGCCCATACACTGCTAACCTGTTGAGGAGTGAAGCCTTAGACCACTGATAAGAGTACTTTTGGAGCGATTGTGACTGTGACTTAGTAAACGGACCAGTTTGATTGCTGACTGGTGGACGAACCAATCAGATGGTAAGAAAGCACCATCCAATCCGGTGGCTGTATTCACTCACCTTTTCATAGATGAGTAAGATAAGACGCATGATGGACCAATTTGAATAGCGAAAGTTCACACAAACACTTCTTCCTCTCAACTTGACAAAGCTGCTAAATATGCACCTCTAAATGTTGCAAAACTATCGTTATGGTCATTTATATGCATGAAGAAACAAACTAATAATACAACGAGTAGTTATAAAGGCAGCTTTACTATTACAATTTAAGAAATTGCGCCAGATAAGTCTGTACAATACGTTATTAGTTATTGCGGCTCCCGGATTTGATAACACAATGATTAGAAGCACCCCCATCGTACCTTTGCTGGAAGAGCATGTCTCCGGGCCTTGCCAATGGCTCCAAGCGCGTATCCCACCCTCGCTTAAGGTCTTCTCTCGTCTTTGGGAAAGTCTTGAAAGTCTGCACTCGCAATGACTAAATTTTGGTCTTCTATCTCGCAGAGGCCTTCACTCCCAATGAAAGGCTGCCCAGTTGATATTGCCTTCTAGATCTAATTTTTACCGAGAAAGCAAAAGTTACGAGAGGCCAATTACTGTTTTTATTCACTAGGATAAAAATTCCATCTGAAGCGGCTCATAGCGTGCTGTCTATGGGGAGGAAATTAATTCAATAAATTTTTTATACAAACAGGCAATTGTATTGCAGCTCTGTTTGTTAGCTTGGGTTTGGCTATAAAATGACTTTGGGAGGGAAAACAAAGCTCCGAGGAGGCAAACACCTGCCTTCCAACTAACTGATTAGTTTAATTAAGATGTCTGCAATCTCCAAGTAGAATAGAGCCTAAATTATTCATCCACCACCCTTTAGTCAGGATATTGATACCTTCATTGTGTTCATTGGGGAGAGCGAAAACACACAAGCCTCTGCCTAAATTTCTTTGCTATTTCTTCAAGAGGATGACACTTGAAGCTCATTTTTAGGGCAAGGACTGGTTAGTCGAATGGGCTCTGTCTTGTCATTATAGCAATTCGTCAATGTCAGCCTTGTCCATTTCCCACCAGCATAAAGTCCTGTCCACGCAGAGGATCCGAACACCTCGGAACTTCTGATCGCCTTGGCCAACATCCTTGTTGCGATGTTGCGAGAAAAGGAGCTGTCAGAGCTGTGTCAACTCTTGCACTTTGTAAAATACCCATTGACACAGGCTTCATCGTGTGGGTGGCTTCAGGCTGAAATCTTCTAGGAGTTGGTTGGATAGTACCAGAATAATAACAGTGTGGCACTGAGTGGGGAATGTGACTAGCTTTTACATTATTTATCTTGCTAAGGCCTCCTGAGCTTTTGTAAGTATAAAAGTGTTGCTGGAGAGGGTCAAAGCCAGAATGCCTCTTTAGGGCAATCCACGAAGAAGGAACCGTGCCAATGGCTCTATTTTGCTTCTTTACTTACTGCTCTGCAGGAACGGAAATTGGACAGCCTAGCAGAGGTCGTTGCGACCCTTTCGATGCTCCTTCTGCCTCTGTCTACAGCGCACACCTTCCTTCATTTTCATTAAAAATCATGGCAGTCAGCCCTATAGCTTGAATATCACTGTGGAGGATTGTGGATGAATGAATGCGGAAGTCTTAGGTGGATTCACAATTCTCGATTCCATCCTTCTACGTGTTCAGTGCATGTCCTACCACCGGTGACGCTATCTGTACACCTTAATTCATCATCTCTAATTACGTTTTTTTTACCTGAAGTTGGTCACAACTCCTCCGTTGCTCCAATGCATTCTATAGTAAACACAATCGTTTGCAACTCAGTTGATGCAGTACGGGAGAGGAGGGTAGCCCTTTTTTGTTGCCTTTATCATCTAGAATGGCACACTCTGTGCCACAATCTTGTCGGCGTCAACTTTGCTTTGCAAAAAAATGCTTGACTGTGGTCAGACAGACTACCTAGACACTCTGTAAGGTCCATTTTCTTGCAGAATCTGGAGGCCCTGCCTACGCTCTGTGCAAAACCCGGTTGTTGGGTTGCCTTTTAGGCCAAATATTCTCATTAAGTATGAAGAGACTGAGGATTTGAATCCATAGTAAGGAAAACTAAACTTAGTAGACAGGCGTGTCTTCTGATAGACGCGTTAGGGTTTTACACACTCCCGAAGCCGTGATGGTGAATGAGGATGACGAGTTTTCACCAGTATTTTACGTTATTTTTTGGCATACTTTCAGTGAGAAGTTTGATTACTTGGGTTTGTGTATGCCCCCAAAATTGTGGAATTCAATTTCCTGATGACTACACCGACGGTGTGCCGGTGACGGGTCACCCTGTGGCACCGCCAGCGGCCCTCCAGCCATTTAGTGCGTCGATACTACTTACTCTACTCAAGTAGTACATCCTCCTTTGTCTTCATAAAAGTCTCAGAGAGCTGAATTTTTTGTGTATATGTATTGTCCTTACATTCAGCCCTTCGAAGCCCACTCTATCACAGCCCAGGGGTGCTAATTTTGGTTTTTTGTATCTGTTTATCATAACTACCTCGGCAAAAAACTGTTCAAGCTGATGTACACAGCATTCTTGCAGTTTATATTTACCTAAAGTTGTAAGTGCCTCGACCACCTCCATATACGAAAGCAAAATTCGTCATTTACAGTTTTATCTTCAGCCAGTTTAGAGCCTGTTTAAATCATGAGTAGAGGGAGGGCAAAGAAGGCAAGCAAGCCGTGCGCTGTTGGGACCACAAATGAAATCAAAGGAACAAAATTCTCCCCTCTAATTTAGGTCTATTCGAAAGTGGAGTTAAATTTTTAGCTTTTGGCTTTGCCTCGCCAACTGCTTGGTAAAGACACACTCTATCTGAAGTGCATGTATGTGAGGACAGGATGCTGGAAGTGACACACTTTATAGAAGTACAATTGGCTGCCCAAACTCCTACAACCACTTTTTTGGTAGGAACCAGATAATGCTTAGTTTTTTCCATACCAAAAAGGGAAGTGCTTTGAGTTAACTTAGGAAACGTCCCCAAGCATAAACATTGGAGAAATCTTGCTACCTTTTGTTATGACTTAGGTAAGAAAAACTCAGAAGCGTTCTTACAGACTTCACTCAGCTTACACCCAGCTTTGGCGTGGTGTTGCACTCTCTGACTTCCCTGAAGGTGCAACAAAGTGCGAACCCTCGAGGAATGATATGTTTGCTGACGTACAAGCGGTCCTGTGGGCTGCCTGAGTGGTCCAGAGGCCATTCCACCCTACAAAAGTTCCAAGGAGGAGCTTTGAACGCCAACAAAATCAAAGAGCTGTACCATAGGGCTCCCTCTCCTGCTGTACGTCGAACTCGCAGATAAGTAAGAACACTCGAAAACCAAACCTTACGGATCCACCAAGTTTGAAGTTGTGCTCCGCTTAGAACCGTGGTGGGGAAGCACCGGCCTATCAGCAGTTATTTAACAAAAGACGGAGTTTAACCATGTCCGATGGAGGATAAGGCTTGGCGCCTGTTCCACCTTGGCACTGTTCTCACCTCAATGCTGCCCAGCCTTGTACCTTTCAGCTCTTTGTTTAGCTCGTATGTAAGTGGTTAACATTTACAAATGGTTCATGCCTAGTATTCCCACAAAAAAGTGACTGTGGTTGCTGCTAAAGCTCGGCTACATTCTCAACCTTCCTGTTGGGTATTGTCACAAATTCGCCTCGTAGTCGTAGAAATCAGTACAGCTGGCCTTCTTCGCCTCCCTCTGTCGCCAATTCAGCACTCTCCAGACGGAAGGAGACATAATACTCGGGCAGAAAATGCAAAGTAGACGTACTAAAGAGCTGGTGGAGCTGCCAGTCTGGCCCAGAGACCATTCCACCCAGCGGAAGTACAAAGGCGGAGCCCTAATTGCCCGCCAAACCAAAATGAGGAGTTAAACAACCAACCAAAACATTACAGCAAATGGTCTAGCGGGGCAAAAATTGTTTTATTGTCCACTGCTTGATTTATCATTTTTAATTTGGGTGCGTTGGTGAAGTATGCGGTAAAGCAGTAATAAAGTGGGAGGCTCTGGAGGTGGTGTACTTTTACGCAAAATATAGTCACATCAAAAGCATACGGTTTAACTCTAAAAGTTTCTTTTCCATCCCTACGCATTTAGCGGCAGCATCGTCTACTCCCGCCTCTTTTTCTCCTCTCCGTTCCTCCGCCCTCGTCCCACCTCCACCCTGGGCCGCCACCTGCCTCACCCCTTCCCCGAGTTTCACCGATGACAAGTGGTCAATTTGGAAGGAAAATATTTTGAAATGTTAAATTCGTGTCTAAAATTAATTGAGATGATCGTTGGCTGTCCAGAGAGCTTGTAAATCAACTCCTCAATTTACAGCCCTTTTGACAGGAAAAAATAGACAGTTAAAATTGGTTGGAGTTCAGAATATAGCAGGATTTTTTTTATTTCACTTTGTACTAACCAATCATTTCTTTAGGTTACTTTTTAAATGATCTGCATAAAAACTTATGAAATACACTCCAAATTGTTGTTCTCACTTCACCTCACTTCTGAAAGTCCAATTGGGCTGTGCCTTACCTTGATTAGAAAAGTTACTGGAAGAATGTTGCCTGTCTTTGTCCTTTAAAAATTTGCTTTGTTTTTTTCAAAATTAGACTTTAGAGTTTTTTGAGAAGGGTGTGGAACAAAACAAGTTGTAGCTGCAAATTTTTAACATCTACTGAAGTCGTATCCCTTAGTAGCTGAGGTGCTGAAGTGGAGGTGACCACGAATGACGTTGACAACGGGTTTGGCTATTTCTTATATGCTTTCTTAACCAGAGAAAAAAATGTCGGCGAGTGGAATTCAGTTTCACTTGTGTAAATTTGGAGGTTATGCTTTGGGTAGGCGGAAAGGCGTAGCCTCATGTACGTTGGATACCGTCCATTGCCAATACTGTAAAGGCAAAGGGAAAGGAAAGTTTGTATTTGGATGCAAAAATATTGTATCGTTTTATTTCATTGTATGTGTCTGATGTTGCCATGATAGAGCCAACCGGTTGAATAATGACGGTCTTGGGAGCAGTCCACAATTCGAGGACTTAGAACTCGCCAAAGAAGGCTCACTACAGCTAAGATAAGTGTTTAACCACTAAATGAGGTAACTTTCTGAGTTTCAGTTTGAATAACAAGGGGATTTTTTAGGTCTTCTACTTTAATTTTTTTTGCTGGAAGCAATGGAGACGAGAGGAGGAGGAGGAGGAGAGGAGGGGAGGGGGACAAGAGGGGGGCCGGGGAGCACTAATTGGCCCTCTGTCAGCTTGTCATGCCATTTAATTCTGTGTCTCACACGCTGGCTGTGTTCCAGCAGTTCTCATATGGAATTTGTCACTCTGAGGTGAAAATGGCTACAAAAAGATTATATATTATAGCAGAGTAATAGTGTTCTGTCATCCGCCTTTTAATAGGCTGGGGATAAACCGTGAGCTCACATTCATCTCCATTTATGTGCTCAACGTGACGATAAAGTTGGTTCTAGTAGAAACACCGAGTACTTGATAGCTGTGAGAATGGAGGAAATTGCCCCAGAGAAATCCTCTAATACTAACTAGAAGCGTCTCATTTCAGTGCTAATAAAATCGCAGGAAGCTGTAAATGTTAATAAAAGGCCTCCAAGACCTCCCCAATGGCAAGAGACGACAAAGTACTCGAGCCAACTATACATCCCCAAAGCAGAGAAGGGCTAAGGGGCTACTGCCCTGACCTGTGGGTCAGGGCACCCGGCAGTGGAGTCCCCGATTGACCCGCTGCCGAAGTCCAGTGGCAGCAAAGCATTGAAGCAATAGTTGACCTCCTCTTTTCCCTCCTTTAGCAAGACCATTTTGGAGGCTACTTAATGCAGCTCGGTTGCAACCGTACAAAATATTCATTTAGAAATACTTTCCTTTCATTTCTTGTTTCAAAAAGTGCCGAGGAGTGGAATTTTATTAACTCGCGTACGTATTATGCAATATTAAGCACGCATGCAGCTACTAAAAGCCGACTGAACATCAAAGAGTACCTTAATTTTTTCCAAAATTTTGAAAAATTATAAATAAAAATCCAAAAATGACTTCTCGTTTTTGGAAATAATATAATCATCACTAAAATGTGCTATAAAGCCCGAGGCGATGGGCCAACCGATCTACACGAAATTGGCGGAGCAGAGAATTGGAAGTGTGGGCTCCTCGATGGCCCTCTCCCCATAAGGAGGAGCATCAACCAGTCCTGACGACCTCATGGCGGGCAGTGAACTAGCAAAACAAATTATTGGCACTTGTTGAATGGGATTTTTGACTATTTTAACGCCTACACTTTAATCTAGGCCGCCGAATGAATTCATTTTAGTCGTGGAATGATTAGCACTAATTCATCTTCAGTTGTCGATTGGGTCTTTTAAAGACAGACAATGCTATTTTTTGGAAAGGGTCACTTCACCTCAGTGGTGTGCTAGAATCTGGAAGTCAATCGCGACATGAGGACTAGCTTCGTCTTGTCCGGTCTTGATAGGTTCGCAGCGGACTGAAGTAGCTCGCTCAAGCCAATAGACCCAACTCCCTGCTTACAGGCGAGTGTGACTAGGTCGTGGTGGAAATAATTTACTTTGTCCTCCAGTCGCAAAGATATTAGGGATTGACGTTATTGGACAACAGGCCGGCAGAAAACTTCTTCATGAGCTGGATAAATGCACTTGAGGGTTCCACATGTGAGGGAATTTATTCGACTCCCAGAGCAACAGACTTTGT
Organism: Taenia crassiceps; assembly: GCA_023375655.1. NCBI lineage: Eukaryota > Metazoa > Platyhelminthes > Cestoda > Cyclophyllidea > Taeniidae > Taenia > Taenia crassiceps. The sequence goes on from JAKROA010000011.1 coordinate 1,830,243, forward strand.
CGTCCGTACTTCTTGAACGATTTTGTGTACGGCTGGTAATTATTTAAAAGGGCTTTAAATAGCCAAAAAGGAGTTTCAAGTGATGACCAATTCCGAAACCAGAAATAGAAAGATTGGATGCATCTCATTAAGTCGTCAGATCCTCCAAGCCAATCTCTGAATTAGGAGATCTTAAGCGCTTTTCCATAAATCCCACTACTTTGATTATGTGAGCCAGAAATTTGCCTCCCTCAGTGGCCTGATTTTAGCGGAAAAAAAGTTGGTGTTTTACTTTCAGGCTTCTGACGTACCTCTGTGTCTTGACAGCATAAATTTGTGTCCAAATTAGCCGGAAATCAGAGCTAACGAGGACGGAGGTGAGCCTGTAATTTTGACCGTCGCCAGTGGTTGATGATTAGTTTGAGTGAGGCACTGACTGACTGCAATGAAGTTTGACGATAGCTTAACCTCATCGACAATTTCTCTTTCATCCTCTTCTTTTTTAACGTCTTTCCGCCTTTCTTGAAAGTGACATCTCTGCATTAACCTCTTCTATTGGTGAGATGAGACGATTCAAAGCTGATTTCCTGACAAGTGACAAGAGATTTGATGGTCATAGCATCACCAGCACAATTTTCCAGCCCTTTGAAAGTGCCTACTCTTAGTTGAAGGTTCGTAAACACCAGTTGCCTCAGAAAAAAATGTCCACCGGATTATTATTTTTACGTGTTGAGGGACGCAACTTATTTAGTTCTGTAGGATTTATGCAACCCAAGCGTCTCCTCTAGTTTCGCACCTTTTAGGGGAATCCAAAAACACCCAATGGGACATCAGAGTCACCCACAATCCCATCCCAATGTTAGTCCCACAAGACTCTACTCAAGTTACCCCATGTTGAAAGACTCACCCTGGAAGACCAAAAAGTTCCACTCCGTCGACTGGATGTTGTGCCAACTTGCCACGGAGATGGCGCGACTGGTATAGCCGACCGAATTGGCACTTACGTAGGTTTCCAGGTGCTACCCAAAACTGGCGCGATGGGCAGAGTAAGGCTAAAAAACCTTTCCAAAAAAAGGATCGGTGGGGATTTGACAACTCTCGACTCATCCAAATGGACAGCATGGCAGCGTTAAAACGCCAACAACTTTTATGACCTGTTAAATGGCCTTTCCGCCCAAAGTGAGTAGCAAATAAATCTTCATGCAGTGAGGTAATGCAACATGACGAGCAAGGCCGGAAGGCGTGGAAGGGTGCCTCACAGCAACGCTTAATCACAGTCCCATTCCGTTTCTTTTGCCTCCTGTCTACTGTTACGCAATTTTTATTTAAAAAATCTTCTTAAAGCCTATAACTTGGCATACTTTTACTGACTCATTTACTTCAACTTCTAAGCCAAGTTTATTTTCGGACCTTCTTCTTGTAGTTCCGAATCTGGGTGGCTCCCAAGACAAATCCACCCCTCGTAATCGGCAGTTCATGGAGGTTGAAATGGATTTTGTGACAATTTGGGTATAGCAATGAAAGGAATGTAATGCGTATTTTCAAAGGGCTTTCCACTCTCTCACCGGTTCCATGACTTCGGTCCTCTGGGGAGACTAAAGCGATTGCATAAAAGGCGTCATTATGCCCTGTCATAAAAGTAAATGCCTTCAAGAAAGACAATCATCACACGCTTGGAAGTTAGGATGCCCTTCTGTGACAGAAATGCAAAATAGATTGCTCTTCCCGGAGGTATAGGCGACCATGGAATGTGATGCCACCGTAGCCTGACGATACCCACCTGTAAATGGATGGTTCGGTCTCTTATAGTCTGCGTGCATGTCTTGCGTGACCCAGCCCGTTCCAGTACAGTCCAGGCCCGACCAAACGGAATGAAACTAGCCCACTCCCGGCTCTGCCCAACCCACATTATCGGACCATAGAGGAGGCAGCAGCCTTATGACGCAAAATCCACGGGAATTTGTATCTGCAGATGACTAATTGTAGAGCGTGATGTGAAAATCTATTGTAGTAGAAAGATGTTAAGGCTTCCACACAGTCAGTAGCAATCCTGCATGTCATCACCAAATATCGGCAACCGTTAGTTAAAAATTAGCCGAATCACTGGTCATTCGGCCGTGCACGGTCCTCACCTTCTTCTCGAGCCATTCAGTTGACTGTCCTTGATGAGAAAGCAGTCGGCAAGAATTGTTCTGACACAGAGTGGCGCTATCCACAGTGGTTGGCTGGTCAATCGGCGAGTTAGGGTCACAAACACTGGAAACTTCCAAATGCCGGCACGCAAGGAGTGCCAAGCCCAATTGGGCTTTCCAAGCACTGATCTTGCAAGTAACTGCGCGATCAGGAGTTTCAGGCCAGACGCCGACCTCAATTCCACTTGAGCTTGGCCATGAAAAAGTTCTGCCTTCCTCTGTTTTCGCGAACAGTAGAACTTTGTCTGTGGTAACTGGGTGGAGGTAAGTTGTGTCTAGGCTAATCATCCTCGCTCATGACTTCGTTGGGTAGCGCAATCAGTAGAATGTCACGGAAAGGGTGTCTTTCTACCTCTCCTCTGTCACCTTCAAACCACCACATTAAACATTAACCAAGTCTGTAAAGAGGAGTTTTCTCCCCTTTTTCTTGACTTAAATTAAAATTTCTTTTGCGTTCCTTGTGCTTCCGTGGCATGCCTCTCCAGCAGCGAAACATTGCGCCTGACAGATGCGCATTTCTTATGACTCCAGTCTCCAAGCCCTCTTAATTGCCTAAACTTTACCAAAAATTGGTTTTTGGAGACCTATTTGTAACCATTTATTACTGGAAGCTTTACTTCCATCTGGTTCGTGAGCAGTCGCATCCACGGAACGACTCGCTATCCACTTCCTCGATTTATTTCCTGTGGTCGCACGGCATAGCTGAGTGAGACCATCAAGGGACGAGGGCTGAATTTCTTTTCGCCCATCTCACACTCTTCTTTCGTCTGTCAACCCATTTCCGTGACATTACTAACAGCCGCATACCTCCATAAGGGATAAATTGCCTAGCAAACTACGCTGTCACGGATCTTCACTTGAAGAGGGGCGAGAAAACTTGAAAAGAAGTCCAATTTAATCGCTGTCAAATCCCTTGCGCTCCCATGGGCTATAAAATCATTAGTGCATTCCCTTGGCAGTATAAAAAATTCAAAGCACTGAGATCTAGAATTGGTTCCTGTTGCCTCCGCTGCTGCTGGTGCTGTTGTTATTTAACAGTAATCTGGTTAGCCAGCTCCTCATGACGATTAAATATTCACACGCAAAGGAAGAACTAGGAGGACGAGGAGGAGGAGGAGGAGGAGGAGGAGAAGGAGGGTGGTAGGGGGTAGGTGGATGGGTGGGTCGGTCGGTCGGTCGGTGGGATGGTGATAACGCGGATATGCTCTCCTGACTGCTGGGCGCGGACATGACTATCGAGACTATCATTAATTCATTCTCTCAACATTCTAAGCATTTTTGGCATCGCATGTTGTTTTGCCTTGCCAGCGACCTAGAACGGATCAATCGGAGGGTTGGATTTTACTCTTCTAGTTGCATCACATTGTGGAGTCAATTTTAGCACCGGTTGGAAGCATTAAATGGGACATAAATTAGCATTCGTTTGCCATCCAGTCCAATTTTCAGCGCCTATTCTCCTCCTAGAAATTCGTATTTCCTGTTACTTTGCAATTGAAGAAGGCATTGAACACCTCAGCGTATGCTAAGTACTTTGTCGGGAAAGCTTCGCTCCTTTTTAAGGCGGATGCCATTGTTCCCTCCTTTAAGTGATACCGCCAGCAGCAACGGAAAGTGCTGTTGTTACTTCCCCGCCCTTTGTGCCAGAAACGCAATTTCAAAGTCTCACATGCAGGCAGGTACTTGGGTGACATTTTATTTCCTGTAAGCGTGACTACTTCAGGGGTTATTAACACCACAATCAAATATTTATTTGCAACAATAAAATTATTATCTTCAGAGGTAAAATTAGGTCATAAACAGGGAGGGGAGGAAATTTCTTTCATTAGAAGGAAATAAACACGACTTTATAGTACCTCTCCTGACTGATGTTCAGTTTTTTAACAGATTTCACGTCTGCGGTGGGAATGCTGCCGTAACATCGGCACTAGGAAGTCGGAAAGCACCGGTTTGTTGAATAATCGGGCGGGTGCCTCGGTGTGTAAGAGCATCTCGCTTTTACTCGCCTTTTATTCATTAAAGAATGGCATTTTAACAGGCAAATTGAATGCAAGGAAAATACGAATGCGTGCTATGATACTTTGGACTTTTTCTCAACTCGTCCGGGGCAGAGCAGCAGCTGTAAATTGCATTGGTGCAGCCGAAATCGAGCCCAATGTTAGAGGGCAGCGACGCTGGTTTCTGTAGCTGCATCAAGAAAAAAGGGCATGTGCTTTGGAGTGGAATGGGAATGATGCCTACCTTCAGCAGCTACCCCAGCCCTGTGTTCTGTATGGATGTTACTAACCCATGAAGCTATTACTAGCCAAGCAACTTCTACAAAAGTCAGTCACCGAACCGTCTCTGGCACCTATTATGAAGATGCCAACGGAGTGCCAAGCGATATCGTCTCCGTCTATTTACTGAATGAAGTAAAACCAAAGTGGCAAGTAGGAATACGCGAGAAACCTTATTCCCACCGAATTAGGCTAAGCCTCCGTCCTCTGTCAAGTGACTCTGCTTTCATGTCTGTGTTCCAACAACTGGCGGTGGGCATACGTAATGACCGGTGCAATTCTCTTCCACCAACACGTTTCCTTAACAGAACGCAAATCGACGACCAGTAGAATTCTCAGGTGAGATCAGTCAAGTAACCCCTCAGTTGAGCGCAAATTCAGCGACGCGGGCGGTTGGTTCATGGATGGTTTGAAGGCAGACGCGGGTGGTTGATCAAGGGGATCGGCGAGGCATATGGTCAAAAGAGTCGACTTAACTTTTCGTCTTGGCTTTCGAGGGATGGCATGACCCCGAGCCTATTTCGCTAGCCTTCGACATTTGCTGTACCTCAAAAAGGTATTAATAATGCTTTTCCGTCATTAAGGCGCTACAGCACATCAAATTACTTCTTTGACCGGCGCTATTTCAAAAGTCTCCTCTCCAAACAGTAAAACTTCCAATATTTTACTTTCAGCCATGCGATAGGAAATTAATAGGGAATTTGACCCAACTCTCATTTCTACCTGTCTTTTTCAACATCGCTAAGTAAAAAGCATTTAGAAATGGAGGTGGGGTCTTGTAGACTCACAGAACAGTTCACCAATTCCGCATGTACTAATGCATATTTAATACTCTTCCCTCCACACACTTGTGAGCTTTCAGTTGGTAAGACAAATTTCACCAGCCTTAGCAGATTGTCCCTTTCCAAAATGGCAGTGTTTCGCCTGCGCAACAGTTTTTCCAATCTACAAAATTAGCTGAAAGGAGAAGTCTGTTCACATCGGCTTTGGAGGTTGGATTTTGGCAGTGGAAGGTGCTTCAGGATCGTCTCGATCCAATGGATCTCCAAAGGGGCCACTTCGATCCTTCTTCTGACCAGCATTTTGAGCTCCTAACGCCTCAGTCTAAACAAATGTACCTTCTTCTGCAACACTGCTGATTGCTGGAATATTAGGCTTGTTGAAGACTACCAGAAAGGCTTTTTAATTAGTCATTGGAGGGCTAAGTTTACTGGACAGGCACCTTAAATAGAAAATTTGACGGTGGAATGTAGTGGTGAGCCTTTTAATTAACCACTTATTCCTCCTTTCTGGCGGACTAATAACAGATAGCGCTCTTTGCACATTCTTGACAAATCTTTAATTAAAGAGCAATTAAAAGCTACTTTTTAATTGAAAAATGCGCACTCCTTATCTTCTTACTGCATCACTTTCAAGGTGCTCACAAGGGCGACAAAAAAACTGTCTTAAGGCAGCAAGGGAGGCACTGAGCTCCAGTTGCTATGGATTGATCCTAATCAACTTCCAGTCTACGAGAAGCTGACTAGTCTATAATTCTATAGGCTCATTTCACTCCACCAGAGCACATACTTTACTGCTTGAAAAGTGAATTAATAAAATATGCAAAAAATAGCGGGAAATTGTCTTCTCGCGGGGAGGAGTGGGGGGCCAAGGAGGGCGTAAGCAGTCCTGGGCGTTGAGTGTTAGGGTCTGGGCTCACCATTGCACCTTTTGCAGTATAGGGGAAATCTATTCCCACCTTGGTCTTTTGTTTAACTATTTTAAAAAAAATAAAGTACAGGCGCCGAACATGCGTCGGACGCGTGGCCATGGGCGGCGAGGTATTCTCCAACCCACCGGCAGTCTAAGGCAAGCGGATTGAAGTTCACCAGCATTTTTATGGTGCTTCTGGTGTTGCCTGCTAGGGGCTATTGTTTGAAGAGTGAGGCGAGAGACCACCCACCCACCTACCCACCCACACGTGCAGTTTTTGAAGTCTCCCAGATCTTTTCCCCAAACATCCCTGCCTACTGTGGCGCCAAGCATCAACGTGTTTTGAGTGAGAAGGCTTTCCCATTCAATCGCATTGAAGAGGAGAAAAAAAGAGACGATTTCAACCATATGACAGCTTTAGTGATGATGGAACTCTATTGAGCTCGATTTGAAGGTTTTCTGCAACCTCGAATGTTGGCAAGTGTTTCCTCTATCCAATTAAAGTAAAGTGTCTGGGAAATTTTCCATTCTCTGTGACTTGAAATGCTCCATTGTTCTCACCTGAGATGATGTTATCTATCGCTCCGGAGGCTTAGAATAAACAAGAGACTTGATAAACTCGCCTTGATCGCAGTGGAGGAAGATAGGGATGAAAGGCAGATGAGATTAGGCAGATTTTCATTTTTTTCATAGATTTTTCACCTTATTTGTAGAGGCTGCAACGACTTCAAACATTCCAACTCTTCGATGCTGTAGGTCGTAAGTGATTGGCCTAAGTTGCATAAACAAACACCGCATTCCTTGTAACGAAGACTTTCGGGCACTAGGTGGTTCTCATGCCTGGTATTAATCCATACAGCGGCGCATTTAATCAAAATAATACTGCCTCAATGTTGAATAGTCCAATCCAACTTCCAAGACGTTACAAGTCGTGCACATCTGTCACCGGTCTCCTCACCGTCTCAAAAATTGCTTTTCTTCAACAGACTCCCCAACGGGGCGACATCCAAACCTAAGTTTCGACGGAACTCCACTGTCACGTCCTCTGTCAAGGGCTAGCAGACCATTCAAAGAATGCTTCTTTGGAAATGCAAGGTTGTCTACAGTGGATACAATAGCTTCACTGAAGGAAACTTGTCCAGAGCAGAGTCTAAAAAGCTTGGAGCTTATTCTTTAGACTTTGGCTCTACTTTCATGGCGGTCGGAGGTGGTTTTTCAGAGGACAATATTTCTTCCAAACTACCTCTACTCCACCATGCTATCACCAATGACGAGTTATAATGCGTATTTTTTTACTGTATTTGACAGCATGTTTCTCCTCAACCGCTCACGAGTCAGATCTCTAGTTGTCGGCTTCTCATCTCTCCACACAGCCCGGATACTAGAGCAGGCTAACACGACAGTTAAGTTGTGCAGGCAGTTTTGAACCCTTATCCCATGCCAGTGTTGAGAGAGGGCGCTTTGACCAACTGTCAAGCCTTCACTTATTCAAACGCGAATTAGGCGAGGTGATTGTTTACCTTCTGAAAGCCACGTTGACCTCACTGCATTGTCCGCGTCCTGTCAATGTGGCTATGGATATGTAGTAGTTGTATGTTTATATTAGTGAGCATTAACGCAGTCATACTGCCGCACACACACACACACACACGCACACACCCTGAGACGCACGAATTAAAACAAACAGTTGCACGCGGGACGTTGTGTTATTCGCTGAGCAATAGCCAATCCCCAACCTCCCTTGTTCAGTGTGAAAATGAACTCGGGTTACTCGAGTGACTACAACACATAAACACAAGCACATACACACACACACACACACATACACACACAAACAGATCTTGCAGCATTCGCGTCCCAAGTGATGCTGAGTTTGAGCCATCAGTAGAATGTTCAATCTCGGCTCTAGGATTATCGTCCTGCTTATTCCACTTCTTCTGGTCTTTCGACAATGTCAAGTACGTTCCTTAACCCCTCTCCTTCCTCCAAGCCTCACTTCATCCTCCTCCCACTCTTAAAAGGCCTATTATAGCATCTAACTTACTGGATTTCACCAACGTAGACACATTGACATTTTACACATTAAAGTTCTTTTTTAAGTAATCATGCATTTTCTGTTCTGGTCAAAGGGTTTCCTGTTCTCCTCTCCACTCTCCATGCATTTCCGTTGGTCAGTCCAACATTTTATCGTTGGTTTAATCGCCCTGCCTCATTTGCGGGTGCTTAGATATATGCCTTCACAAGTACCATTTCCGCACCTCTCGTGATCAGTGATGAATGCAGCCTTTGGAGAAGGCGAGAGTGCCTACAATGTTATTGCCTCTCCGGCACCTTACACTTGAGTCCTTCCAGAACGTTAGCCTTCAATTGCCAGGCGCATTTCTTCATTTCAGGCAGAACAATAATATTCTCCATTTTTTTGTCAGTTTAACTTTAAGTCCGCTCAAAATTTTGTTATTCTCTCGCAGGAGTTGACAGGCCTATTTTTTTATTGTTCCCATAAAAATTCCAAATTCCATAGAAATTTGATCATCTCGAAAGGCGGGAGGGGCGTGAAGCTTTTCTTTGTGTCTCTTTCTCTCTCTCCTTTCCCTCTTTTTTCACCTGGAGAAGTTTACGTTAGACCCGGGAGGAGGGAAAAAATACCCTCCCGAGACTAACGTTTAAAATATAAATTTCTTGTTAAAGGTGAAAACAGGCGTGGATTTGGAGGCGACTTTTTTGCAGTATCGCGCTCATTTTTCAAATCAGAAACGGTTTTTTTGAGGTGTAAATAAGTGTGACCATTTGTCTATGCCGTATTAGACAGCCAAAACAGGGACTTTTTTTAATGGAGGTTTAGTAACCAACCTGAGGGGGAGTGATGAGACCACTCGCTGTCTGCTGGGTTGGGGTCAAGCCCGATGCCAGGTGCGTGGAACCAGCCTCGCTTTTGTCTCCCCATCTCGGTCCACTTTTTAAGTTTGATTAACCCTGGACCAACTCTGTGGCCGCCTCTTTTGTAAAGCCGCCAGTTCTTTAATTAAAAGGAAAGTCGGTTTTTTTTGGCAGCCAACGGAGGAGGGGACTCGGTTGGGTGCTGACCACGGCCTCAGACCAGGGTGGATTTGCATCTCCTATTCTACCATCAACAGGATTGATAGGACTTTTCGGTGTTTGTTACAGTTAGGTGTGAATCAGGTGGCCGTGATGAGGAATTAAGTATAATTTAACAGTGGCGAAATAGGCCCTACAGCCATCCTCCCTGTCCCCGGTGTTATCACAGCCCCCGAATCTACACAACAAATTGGCCTTTGTGCTGAACCGATGGGGGAGAGGATGTGTGTAATCACCTTTTCCAATCTGCCACAAGAGAGATAAAACACCAGTCCTGGTTAACACTCTCGATGGTGGTCGAGCGACTCATTTTATCAAATGCAAAAACGGAAACTTAGGTGAACACCAAGTGGGACTGCATTCATTGCCGACCTGTGGGAAATATGGAGAGTGTTGCTTGGCCTTGAAAGAAAGGGTTCGCATCGTCACTTTGGTGTAGTACTCTGTGGGGGGAGGAGGGGGGAGGGGTGGGAAACAAAAAAGCGTTGCATGTTTCTCCATGAGAAAGTGAGAGTCGCGTGATTCATTAAGGCAAAAAAGCTTTATCGTCCTCGCATCCAGCCCTTTACTACTACCAAGTGACTCACCATCGGCATTACCCACAGTCATCGCCAAGGTTTGAATCGTCACTATTCATCCCATTTCAAGGGAACCACACACGATCTCTAATCCCCTATTTTGCATGAAATTGTTGCACGTTGAGCTGTCAGTTGTGACTTTTATTTATTATTATCATCATCATTATTATTACTACTATTATTATCATTCCATGACCAATTAACTAACCTTGAAGCCCTTACCCCGAACTCGATGATGCCCTTTGTGGAGGCTAGATTTAATTTCCATCCAGGCCTAGTGGCGTTGCAATTCTCTCACTCCCTAATTTCGGCATATCGGCGTGCCAGAGTGGGGAATCGTCTGTTGCATTGTACATTAAGCAAACTGTAATGGCAGAGCTTAATCGCGCTGCCTCACTCACTCATTTTTGTGTGCTTTGATGTGTGGCACACCGCGACCACTGGACTACTGTACTGTGGTTTCCAAAAAAAAAAGAGAAAAAAAGCAGTAGTCTTCCTTGCCCTTGGATTTACCCTGAGTGCGTCCCCTCTCCCTTGCGATTGCTCTCCTAAATAGGCAGTAAATATTCTCTCAGGTTTATTGTTTATCCTGCATGGCCTGCGACATCCGCTTTTGGAAAGTGTTGATGTGTAGGCGAAATCTACTGAGTGGGTAACTACGTGATTGGAGTGCATAAAGATTGCCATTTTTAAACCAATGTAAACAAGTGGCTGGGTGGATCTCACCAAGTCTGCACTGCCAGATGACAATAACCGCAGTGTGTAAATATCAGCAGAGGAGGGGGGATTTGATGTTATGATGATGATGATGGTGGCGGTGGTAGGGCTAAAAAGCCAGTGTTTTTTCTCCCTCCAGGCAAGGGTAAATGTCACAATGCACCTCGGCTTGACCTACGACAGTAGTCGTAATTGTGACGAATCGCCCTACAAAGTTACCGTCTGTATCGGTCACAAACTCGACAAGTAAGCTTATCACCTCACCGTTTACAAGTCTGCAAGCACAAACAATTTCATGTGGTAATTTGCATACTTCTTAGACCGTGAGGAGCTCATGCACTTGTCCATCTTCCTAGATGTCGCATATTTGGACCGCATCTATTCTACGTCCAGGCGGCATGTGCGGCATACGGACCGAAGGAGGTTATTCAGTTTGAAGTGGACAGTGTGGTGAGCCGTCTCTTCCCTCTCCCATCCTAGATCGGCCCTAGTAGACCAAAATATTCACACCAACTTACAGACAATGAGATGGTTCGCGATGTTTAAATATGCAATGTAGGAACTTTAAAATAGCCTGAAAATGAGGAGGAAAATCGCCCCGTAGGAGTGGGCAAGTGGGGAGAGACTCAGTTTTCTGTTCATTGGGTATTGTTTAGGAAGAGCCACTAAGGGTGGATGCTACAATTAAGGCGACAAACAGCGACAAGGAGTTTCAACTCCAACCGGTGACAGCCAACCTCACCTTCCCGCGTCCCATTGACGCGAAAACCAAAAATCTTAAAATGTAGGTTCTCTTTCCTTGCTGCAATTTGTTGTTGCTGTTGTTGTTTTTGTTACTATTTTGCTCTCCTCTCCCTCCTCCGCTTTCTCATTCGCCTTCTCCTTCTAACCGACTTGGGGTAGTAATTAGACGCCTGTCTTTCACCTGTTCCACCTCACGAATTGGGCAGACCTCAGGTTGCTTGCTAGTTCGTTTTGAGTGGACATTCACGAAATGTGTCAAATTTGCTTTAGGGGACATTAAATTCGCCCACACTTTAAATTGGTGAGAAACCAACTCCACTGATTGTGCCACTTTTCTTCTAAAGCGTCCATTTATGCTTCCCAGCACAGTTGTTTAACGGGGAGCAAATTTTGACGCTCCAGATGGAGATTGTTTGAATGCACCTCCTTTTGTTCGAGAGGTGTATACGTGGCGACGAGTCTCCAATAGCGTTCACATGGGGATTCGGCAGTGCCTCCTTTCAATCCTCTTTTATTAAGGCGATTTCCAGTGTAATTTACTCCCGATTCATTAACTGATTAAGTTACACATTTACTCACGCTCTTGCTTATTCATTTGCCTGTTTAGGAAGCCTTCATTAATTAGTCCACACATCCATTCCGACTTGCATCCATTCCACTTTCCTTGATTCTTCAAAAATTTGAAGGAAACTTCTCCTGGATTAAGCAGTTCTATAGCAGAGACTGCTAGAAGCTTCAGTTTGTGAGAAACCTAAGCATTGATGGAGAGAGTAGCGGCCTTCGGGAGTAATTGGCTCCGACTCCATTTTTTTCCCACAAGGGGGGTATCATTAACGTACCACTTCTTTTTTTCCTTTCAACAATCGCCTATGGGGATGTTTATTTGGATATACTTTGAGGCAAGACATTCAACATCATTAAAGTTCTCCTCCTCAACCTGCCGTACTGCGGTTCGTAGGTATTTGGGATATTAGCGAGGACGGAGAGGCGCCTACCTGGGGCGTGGAGGTCCGCTGAAGGATGGAAAAAGAACCGGATAAAGCTGACTATGCCTTCCACCTAGGAGGGAGGAGATCCCACACATCTTTATACTTCGATGGAGATCGTGGAGTTTTATATTACATACGCAGAAAATGAAATCCAGTGTCGGGTTTGAATTATTTTCATGAGTGACTCTTTGCATGTCTGCTGCCATTTAGACCGTAAATTTACGGATTGTAATGAAATATGACCCATAAAATGCGTATTTTCCAGTGAAAGTCTGTAATGGTAACACTTTGGAGTAAAAAAAGGAGAAAATGTGTTGCGACATAAAAGTTGACACTTTGCGGAAAACCAAAAACCTCTACTGATAGTGGTTTTGGGCGACATTAGTCCGCGGGGGCGATCCCTTCGTACTCCTGCATGACCAGTCGACTGTCTACAAAAATAAATGATCCCGTCTGGGCAGTCGTCGCATTTACCAACCACAGTTGACAAAACTGTACGAGAGGGAAAAGGTTTCAAGTACCACTGTCCTTCTGCATTGGTTTGTTAACACTATGCAGCGACGGGGAGGATTTTGAACACTTCAAAAGAGATTTCCTTTGACTGTCCATTCGAATCCCTTCATCCACGAGGGAGTAGTCCACAAGAATAAGCCGAAAAATTTGAGTTGGATGCTATATTTGAGTGGTGGCTCAAGCTCTGTCTAAAGGATTTTGACCATCTTACGCCACATACTCCCTCAGAGCGGTTCATTTAGCGCTGCGACTCCGGGTGGCAGTGGGTAAGTGAATGCGGTGGGAATACCCTCACCCGAACCACATCTCCTCCTCGTATCTCGATGGGAAAAGTTGAGGAAAGAAGAAGGTAGTGGGGAAAATGTGTTGCGTGCCCATTTATAACATTTTTATGTGTACCTGTTTTATATAAAATAAACACACACACACAGGGGAAGAGCCGTGGCAGTGTCTAATGGTGATTAAAATTTGACGTTAGTGCGGCTTCGCGTGAGAGTCGGAGTCAACTCGCGCTCTCCGGCCACATTACCGTGGGTCTTGAAAACCGCGTCCCCTCAGTCGCCTTCGTCTCCGCCTCAGCCACCTTCTTTGGCATTTTTTCTGCTCCTTAATCATTGTTTTTTTTTCGTGTGTGTGTGTATGTGTGTCGTGCTACTTCCCAGAAATTACCCCACTCTCTTGCTCTGTTCTGTTGGCAAAGTCAGGCCTTTTACAGCAGTTGGATGGCTCCCTACCAATCGTTGCATTAATTTCTACCGTCTTGTTGACTTTTACCAAACTTTTACTGTTTTAAGGCCAGGATCGCTCACATAATTAATGATGCAGTCGCCATTACCGCCGTGGGCGATTCGTCCGTCGCCCTGGTAGACATGTGATTCTCATTATGACATACGAAAAAGCCTCCACGAATGTGGTTACAAACCGGTGGTCGTCTTTTAGTTGACAAAAAAAACACATCCCAGTTGGTCAGAGGAGTGCGTTTGAACCTGTCCGACTACCTCAGTTTTTGGCACGGCCTATTAATAGACCCAAAAAAACGTCGACATTAAACGCCCAACTTTCAATTTCGTGGAGCATCAATCCCCATTGTTATGTCTTAGTACTTTCCACATCGGAATAGCGTCGGTCTGAACTTCGACTCCATCCTCCTTTCCCCCCCTCCAAGTGTGTGGACGTCAACCCCTTCATTCTTGCGTTTTAATGGTCAAAATATGTTTCAACTTTCCCACCATTTAGATGCAACTACAGCAATATTTCTAGGAACATTTTAAACCCTGAAAGTCTTTTAGGCAGTAGGAGGCGAGAATCACCAAGAAGCTAATAATTTATGATTGTACAGGCTAGAGGCAGGTTGATCCGTCGTCCTCCTTGCTTCATTCCTTTGGTAAAATTTCTAACCTACCCAAATGATCTATTGCCCGCTTGACCGTGTTAAAAGAGACGGTTCGACGCCTGAACAATTTGCAGCCATTTGCCTCAATTAGACAACGAGACAGGGGATATAAAACCGACAAAAAAGTTGTCTCATGTCTCCTTACCCACAGCTGTACCAACAGAGAGGCTAAAATTACCCCGGTACTGTTGTCACAAAAGCGCTTCATGTTCCGGCGCCCCACAAACCATTTCTCTTCGTAGGCTTTTTATCCCCGAGATAAGTCCAACCCCGGCAACATGGTCTGTTCGACAATTTTGTGATGAATACGATGTAAATGTTACCTGAGTGAGGGTATGTTTGACCTTCGGGAAATGAGGTAGGGTTGATATTTCGCCCCTCTCCTCTCCCGCAAGACTCGCTAAACAACAAAATCCCCTTTTTTAAACTTTCAGAATTTTACAATTCCAATTCGCCTACACCTGCGTGGCGGACTACTTTGGGGAGTTGTGTGATGTCTTCTGCTCCTCCGAGGCCAAGGAGTATCGATGCAGCCTGAGTGGAGAGAAAATCTGCAATCCAGGTGAGCTGTATGGTGTGCACGTCTCCTCCTCCCACTGTTCATTGCAGAGACGTCTGCACAACTATCGAATACATCCTAACGGCATACACCAAAAAATGCCATGCTTCATTGGGATGGTAAAGACTGCAAAAAAGATACTTTCAAATGACAAACTTGCGTGTTGTTTAAGTGTGCACGATCGGTTTTATAAGGCAGGGAGGGGAAAAAGTCTTTTCAAGCTTAGTTATCTCACACAGCCTCGACAGAACTTGGTGTGTTTATGTCATCCTGATTTTCGCCCAGTTTCAAGGTGTGTGTGACTTTTTCAAGCACTCCTTGGTCCCCAACTCGGCAGGATTTACTACCGATGCAAAAAAGTGACTGGCTTTTTGAAAGTTGGATCCGATTTATTTAATGACATTGTTATCACACACGTCTTCATGAAACATCGTGTGTCAAGCTCATTTCATCCACCGCAAATCACTACCTACCGGAATGACTACGTAGTTCGCTTTGTTTACGAGAAAATCGACTTACATGGCTGCCATAGCCAAGTTCATTGTTGCATCCACCCTTCAAATTCCATACTACTGACAAACAATCAGCGCCGGCCCTGTTCTGATGAATCGATTCAGATGCAAGTTCCAAACTGATGTTGTGCTTGCCTCGGCACTGAACTATTTCACCATTTCCCTACTAAATGAATCTGGGAGAAAGGACACTTGCTGTAATAATGGGACTTTGCGGATCAGTGTTTTTAAAGGCTGGGCAAATGATACCGACATCACCGGGTGTCAGCAAGGATGCAGATTTTTTGTTAATCTAACAGAGTATCAAATTCTCTCATCTGGAGGACTGAAACACAACGACGACGACACATTTTACTGTCGTTCACACAGAACTAGGGCGTATGTTTATACTGAGAGATTGACGAAGCCTGTAAGCTTTGTTTATGTTACTCCTACCACCGGTCCATGGGGTGCGTGCCCCTGGCCATGTCTTCTAAACAATCAATTGACTGGTGAAGATAATTGCGCTGTTTTGAGAGGGCAGATCTTCCAACCAAACTGAACTTTCATCTATTTACAATTATCGCTGATTTAGAGATGAACAGATTGAAGGTGCTCGCCATTCGATCTCCTCACTACTGCTATAGCTCTGGAGCATAATGTAAACCCAATCAAAGCGTAAAGAAGGCAGAACTTTTGAGGGATAAAATGATTTGTGCAATAAAATGGCTGGTTATAAACTCAACCGCCTTACTTAAATGTCCCAAAAGGCCTGATCTTTTGAAATCACTTCAGTGGATAAGGAAGGAAGTTATTCCTGTAACGGAAGCTAATTTGTTACTTTTACTTTGTTTAAAACACCGCCAGGTTACATCAAAGACAACGAGACCGGCGCATGCATCTACGACCGATGTGGGTCGATGCCCAACTACTGTCTGAACGGCGGTCGGTGCGTGAATAAGGCGCAGGATGAAGAAGACGCTTTGGACACCACCACCATGCCCATCTGTATCTGTCCACCCACCCGCATGGGTGCGCGATGCGAGATTTTTCGCTCACCGCCTCTTTCTACGCTTACCTCCATCATCATCACAGCCACCACCACCGTAATTCCTCCTACAGCGGTTAATTCTAGCAGCATCAGTCGTCCTTCTGGCCACGCTATAAGTGAGACCCTACGACGCCAACCGAAGAACAATGTCTCACTGGCACGGCTGTTGAAAGACAATGAAGATATTTTACGGAGCTCTGGAGCTTTGGAACAGCCGAGTCCGGAGAGGGTAGGCCTTATTTCCGTTTTTGAGAATTCTACGTGTTTAGATGTGCTAGCGCTTCGAATGCAGATCATGACATGAAGTTTATTTTTGCTTTCTGCTGCCAAGGCGACATGATTGTTCTTCTTTTTTTAACTGCCATCTCGGCGTTCACGTTGGCTGTATTTATATCATTCCTTAAGTTAATTTGAAACTAACAATTTAAATCCCCAGATTTGAACCGGATTCCCACTTTAGGAACCTGAGGCCATTTTGTCTTCCAATTGTATTATGCTCATAAATTCATCAACTCGCTATCCCATGAAAGAGGAAGAAGAGCTTGGTATCGTCGCAAACTGCCAGTATAAATGGCCCAAACCACATGACCGACTGTCAAAGTGTTTACTCTGGTAGAGATTTTGCATAAAAGAAAAGGACGAACAGTATTTATAATGGTGAAAAATAGTTTCTTACTTGGCGATCATTTTTAAGCAGAAATAGGGAGTACATGCGAGCTAAAAAAGAACATGAACTCATTTCTGGCTGCTGAAAATTTCCACCGAATGTGACTTTATTTTTTAGTTATTATTTATGCTTCATCATATCTGGATGTAATGCGCTTAAATGTGGGTGACTTACCAAACTTTTGTAAACTTTGACAAACCGAATTGATAAACACTTACTCCTCAATTGGAAGGTTACTTCCTTGTACATCTAAAAATGATAGATTCCTTTTCTATACTTCCATTTTGCCCCCTTTTTGCGTAAAAAATGTGCCGCCTTTTTGTTTTGTGTTTTAATGCTTCATCTAACAATAACTACGTGGGTAAACAAATGTGGTAAATGGAATTGTTTATCTCAAAGAGGTGATGGGATAACGTGTAGCGATGCATTAGAAAAGGTTCATTAAGAATTTGGAAAGGATTGTGTGGAGGAGAGGGTGAAGGGGATGTGGCACTTTGTTTGGGGCGTTTTTTGCTTTATCATTTAAACATGCGAAACACTTGAGAGAGAATTGCGAAGGCGGTGATGCATGAAGCAGGATCACATCCAAAAATACAAGGTGTGCGCTGATCTCGGCGGTGCCGGAAGGGACCTGGTAGAGCGTAAAATTGTACACTTTCATCCACACAAAACTCAATTTCCGCTGCAAAAACCAACCTCAGTGCCTACCACGGCGGTGCTCCTCTTGATGACAATCTAATCGCTGAAATTAGGAAGGAGGCACAAGTTCTCCTCAAAGCAGATTTGGCTTTATCCCAATTTTATGGGATAAAACCGGTGGAGAAGGTTTAATGTGGCGGAGGTGAAATCTTGTTAGCTCCTGGGTTAGAGGTGGTTGAATTTGTGTGCAGACAGACAATTGAGCCGTCGAGGCCTTCTTTATGGTTTTCATTGCGTCAGAGTGTCACAAATCACCGGATTTACGGTCGCGTAAACACCGCATGGCTCTCTTTCATAGACGGAGGCGTTGGATAATTAAATGGTGGATGGATATTTTGGGATCGCCTTCTCTAACTTTTATGATTTTTCTTGTTCCATCGATTGCGTCTAGAAAGCTGTGGATAAATGCTCTGCACGTCTTGGTTGTGGCCAAGAAGTGCCATTTTATTGAGCCCTTTCATGACTCAAGGTTGTTTTCCTCACCCTCTCCCTCTCACTCATTAATTGCGCATTCAAAGTAAATAAATTAGTTATGTGATCAGACGAGGGACTGGAGTAAAAATTTCATCATAAACCTAACGCCAACGCCTCCTCCTTCTTCCATCTGTGGGCCATCGGAACCGGATGGTGTGAGAGGGGAGGCGGTAATCTCGACCCGAGTCAGTAGATGGTTTGGTCAGCTTCAAGATTAGTTACCAAGATGGTGATAGGAAGTTTTTCCAAAAAATGCACATTCAGAGAGTGAGCAGACGATGACAAGCATCTCAACTGCCAATTGTTTTGCCTTCCGTGAAATTTTTGCTGCCTGACGACAGAAAGACAAATATGTCCCTCTTGACAATAGAGTTTGGCTTTTTCACTCCGCGATATTTGCTGATCAAATCGGGGCTGAAAATGCCCTGTGTGTCGGTCATCCAGAAAACGTAAAATTGTTGCGGTCAGGTCTAGCCTCTGCGGTCCACCCGTGGTGGCTTGTGTCCTACTTTTCCCGTGGTGATTTAACGGAAAAAGTGGGCTTTTGTTTCCGATGTGGGAATTATGTAGACTTATGGCGTTTCCCATTCTTCTGATAGCGATCTCAGTCCATGCCTCGAGATCTGCTCCTTCTTTCTCCTCACCTAAAAAAACCTCTCGTTATAAGTTATTCGAGCACCCATTTCCCACCCATTTTGGTTTGTGGTTAAATTGTTTCCTAAGGCGAATAAAGGACTTCTCCGGACTAGTCTATTATTTTTTTGCCCGACTTTCCCCATTTCGTGTATCCTGCGTCCCACCATCGCATGTTGTCCTTGAGGAAAAAAGCTAATTGGTTGAGCTCCCAAAAGTGCAACTTCCTTGCTCCGCCCCCTCCCCCCCTCCAAAGCTAAAGGTCAAGCAATTTAGGAGGAGAAGGAGGAGTCGCACTGTATTATTACTTTTTTTTTACTCTGATGAGCAAACTAATGTGTGAGCGGGTATTATAATTTGATTTAGGATTGTTTATTTTTTATCTGGCAAAAGTTGGCTCCATCAATTAGAGGAATAATTTGTAAATGCTTCCTTTCTAGACCTTACGTCTGGAAATTTGTCGCTGTTATTTTCTAATCCTAGCCTTGGGTCATTCCTGGAGGCGGAAGAAGGCATAGTCCTCGGGTGTAATCTATATCACCGGCGTACAGAATTGCTTGAATGGCTACAATAGCAGTACAATAGTAGTGTCAAATGGCAAGAAAACCAAATCCAGGAGTTAAAAAACAATCACTGTGCTATACAGCCCCTTTTATTTCCGGCTCTCTCACCTTAATCAATCTCCTGTGTTGGGCATCGCAATGCAGTCGGTGGCGTAAGGAAGATATCACTCATTGGATTTTTTCGTCCATCTGAGCTGACACATGACCACGATCTCACTGATTCCTCTCGGCACCTCTAAAGACTCTGCAGTTGTGTTCTTTTTGAATTGCGTCGGTCGTCTCGTGCATTTTAAACTAGTCACGGGAACACTGGCCTAAGGAGAGACATTTAAAATAGGGTTTACTGGTTGTTTCCACCTTGGTGCTGACCAGGTGTATGTAGTTCCGGGTTCTATCCAGCTAGTAGAGCTCGTCCCTTGGAAAGCGCTCTCACGGTAGCTGCTCTAGTCCGACATTTAGAGAATCGTTGGGGGATCCTCCCACCCGCACTGTATGCTCTCCTTCCATCACCTCGAATCGGAGTGGGTGTTCCATAGGCTCAGATTTGTATTCACCACCACTCGCTTGACGCCTCGAGGCCTTTCTGAAGCCGAACGGAAGCATGACACTAGAGTAGAATGTGTAATGCCGATGTGTTGAAGAATTGAGCGGTTACTGCTACAGCCCGGAGGCCATGCCACCCACCAGAAGTACAAAGGCGGAGCCTTAAGTGACCATGAAACCACAACACATCGTTAAAAAAGCCATCAAAGTAGTCCAAAGATACTCTGTTCGCCCGATTGAGGTGCCATTAACTGTACGCATTTTATGTGTCAAAGGGGCGGTTGTATGTGTGACCGCCGTATACCTCGTGAGTCATTTCATTTCGCATTTCCAAAAGTGTTGTGTTTTCACCGGAGGTAGGAATTTTCTCCCCACTTTGGCACCACATTAACACCTCAAAACCCCATTTGCAAATCTGGTATCGTCAAATTAGGCTTTGCTGTCACAACAACATTTTGTTAGGTCATTACTTTAGGACAGTGTCTGCAAAAGCATGGGTAGGCATTCTTCGTTTGGTTCACCAAAAAAGTCAAAAGTGTTTCCTTCTTGCGGGGCGCCTGAATCACCACTTTGGTGCACGCGCCGGGCAGCTTGATCCCGAGTCGACGGCCATTGAACTCACCGCCTCATGAGGTAAAGGTTCCATGGGAGCATTTTGCCCATCACGTTGCACAAAGCCATTGACTGGGTGGAAGGTGGGCTAATTTCATCAATTTTTTGCCAAATTTGCAGATAGATTAGTCGGTGTATGATCCTTCCAGTACCGCATTACAAGGCAATGTGGACCAGTCTTCTGGTTGTGGAGCGTTCTTGCGTTATAGCAAGAACTGCGCAATTACTATCAAGACGACGACAGCCCATTGCGCGTGTGACTTGAGAGCCAGTTAGCGTGGCCAGACAGTTTGATCAAAAAAGGCCTCCTCCTCCTCCTTCTCCTCCATCTCCTTTCATGCTCCTCATGCCAGAAGCAGGCCAACCTGGCTGCTCCGTGGGCTTCTCCGTTTTGTCTTGCCTTAGGTTTGTCCGTACTGTACAATGCATGGATTGTCGCTTCCCATGCGCATTTCTCTCTCCTCTCTCTCTCTCTCCCTCGCACCCTCAAAGTCACTGTCACGCGGAGGGGAGAGAATGTGTCAAGCAGTGGAATCTGCATTCATAGTGTCCTGCCCTGAATTGTGCAGCCCTGGAAATGAAAGTATATTAGTATGGTTGACAATAAATTAGAAAATAAGTCTTGTTCGCATATTGTATCTTTTCAAGGAAGGCGGTATTCAATGTCCGTCGTCTCCTTGTCCTCAAGAAGATCCTTGCGTATTTTGACAACTGCCCGTTTTCAAATGATTCAAATCTTCCTAGAGGGATCAGAAGGGATAACCCTTGGGCTGACGCATGGAAGGGTTTGAGGTCGCAGTACAAAGGTGGAGCTTTAAGTGCCCCTGACACCACAACGGGGAGGTAAACAAATGAGTAGGTTTTCGCGTAGTCATCTTTCCTTTCCCTGTCGCCTCTTGGCCAATCTTTGCGTCTGCTATCACAAACTTTCATGCAATTGAAACGATATTTGACTGCAATGTTGCCGATTCTTCTACAGTTCCACTGGATCTGGAGTTTCCTCTGCTTGGGAATCTCCACTGGGGAGGGAAGGGATGTGTACTAAGCCACCATAAGCGACCCATAAGCGAGTTATTTTAACAAAAGATAGCGTTTGAAATAATTTCGTGGATATGAGATTTCTCGATTTTTTTCTTACCCCGTTCTGCCCAGCCATATCTATCCGTTCTCCATTCAACTGGCAGGAAAGTTATCGCGTGTCACTTGATTGACATAGTCATACAGGCACCACGGACAGCTCCATAACGAACTTTTCCAAGCGGTTTACGGTTATTGTCGCTTCAGTTTTTAATAGCATTTCTGCAAACTGCGGGGCTAAGTTAGTAAACATTTCCAGCTTTTTGTTCAGGGGTGGTCACAGATTTCCTCCACGTAGCATTGTCTCATTCAGAAACGTATTGTTGATGCTCAGAGGGGCTAGGGGCAACTGCCATGATCTAGGACCCATTGCACCGAACGAAATCACAGAGAATAATTGAACAAATAATCAGAGCGTTAAAATTTTTTCGTATTTTTCCCCTTTTCGCATTTTTTATGTGAATTATTGCGCCATGAATACACTGTTCTGGAAAAAGTTGTTCGGAGACATACTACTTAAAACCAAAACAAGCGGTATATTTAGACATCTCTTTTTTAAAAAAAAAGAGTTTTAAGCACCTTAAATCCAACCGGTTTGTAGCTATAAGGTTATTAATCCCTGCAAATTAAAGTGGCTGACAAAAGCCCACTGGGGCTCTATAACGCTGGGAGCTAGGCATGCTCTTTGAAATCACTTTAACTACCCTTTGGGGTAAATAGTAATTGCCCGCACAATAGTTGGTTTTAAACTTTCCATTTCCGATTCCATATATTCCCGCATTTTAGTGTTTTGAATCAAATATTAAAGGATACAGACATTATTTCCAGTTTGTGGATGGCATGTGCATTTTTCAGCTTTAGTGTTCCACTCCCTTCACTCAGACGCTCAATTCTCCCTCAAAGCAGGTAACCACTTTGTACTTCGATCAAAACTGTAACAAAGCAATCAGTCTACCGAACCATTAGGAGTCACAAGTGGATTTTCGAAAGCCTCCTGAAATCACTAAAAAGGGGGTAAATTCTCGTCACCTAAATTAATGTATTAGTTTCTTTTACGCTTTAAGGAGCTATGGTACCAAGTGATGGTCTTCACCGTCGTAGCTGTCTGCTTGACTATTTTGGCGTTTGCGGTCTGCCTTGTCGCCGGATGCTACGTGGTCAGGCTGAAAGCGAAGGCAGCTCTCTTAAGGTTAGTCATTTCTCCTGCCTCTCTTTTCATTTTTGCTTGGCATCAAACTACTCGTCGATACCTTCAAATGGTCGAAAATCCCTTTAAGTTATCTCTCAATGTATTTCGGTCTAGGCGTCATCAGGTTAGCCACTTCGGGGATATGCAATTCGTGGACGGAGGCTGCTTGAACAGCCCCGGAGCGGTTGGACCTGGGAGTGTCAGTGGTGGTGTCAGCGGTGGGGCAGGTGGAGGCATCCCAGTCTACCTCCAACGACTCTCCTCCCTTGACTACAACTCCCAGACCCTTCAGCGACCTCCATCTGTGCGCAGTTTCGCACTCTCCCGACCCCCTACCACTTCTAGCATCCCTCTGGACACCGCTCAAACTCCCACCGAGCAGCCTTTTGTCTTTTCCAATGGCTTCAATCGTCATGCTGAAACTCTGGGTTGGCCTCCGGTCTACCGCACTCCTACAAAGACATGGGGTGACTTCAGCTTCGATACATTTGCACGAGCTCCTCCAGCCACCACTGCAGCCGGTGGTATGGATCTTAGTGGCCATGGAGACACACTACCCACTGTAAATTCACCAGAAGCATATGCGTGTCGCCATGACACCTATGGATACCTGTCAGAACTGCACAACCATCTTAGTGACAGCATGGTAACCTCAGCACCAGTGATGAATAACATGCTGACGTTGAGGACTTCGTCAATCCTGAATTCCACAGCCTGTCAACAGACATCAAAGAGTCCTACTGAGGTGGAGGACAGTACGATGGATATGCGGAAGAATGACTTCCAAATGGCGCCTGCTTCTCCACCTAGTGAATTTGCTGATCTTGTAATCAAGTGATCATTGACCCTCTCCCACGTGGGCCAACTCGCCCATCATCCCTCTTATTTTGTATTATTATCTATACTCCTCTGCTATTGTTACTAGTTTGAGTCCGTTTGTGGATCATGAGTGGGCATAAAGGCGAAAACGTTGGAGAGGAGGAAATGATCGAGTGCACCTACAGTGCATTGTTCACAACTGAGCATGGGAAACGTTTGGGCTTCATTGTGGATGCCCTCCATCCCAAACTAAACACTTGCATGCCTAAGAAGGAAGATTTTTATCGGATAAATACAAACAACTTAAAAGGGACCTGGAAATTCTCTTGGAGGTGTGTTTTTGCAAAATTTGAAGCATTCCTACTGTGTTTTTCCGATTATCTCTGGTGGAATTTAACTGGACTCACATAAAGCATGCTTGCTTGAAGACCGACACTCAAAATTTCATTTTGGCGGACAAGTTGGGGAACGGGTGGATTTTGGAGCACCATCCAATACAGCGCAGCGTTCAATTTGAGCGCTGTATTGTTGAGTCCACGACCCTCCTTACTAACGGCCTGTTGAAAGAGAGTCGCGCTGCTCTGGTGGGGGATTAACCGCCAAGACCACGCACAATCTTCGCAAAACCCAGTGACTAAACCGGCATCAATGAAAATTTGGTGCATTAAAATAATAGTTTTCTGGTAATTTTATGACACGTTTGCCAAAACTCATGGAAGAAGTGGACTTCAACTCGAGCTTAAATTCATTACCAAGTTTGGCAACGTTAATTAATTAAAATCATTCGTCCCTTCAAAATTTGAGGCATATTTAGCGGTCATTTAATGCTGGAAGTCGCTGGAAAAGGCATAGAGCATGAAACTGGCTTTGAGTGACCACGAAAAACTATGCTGAGTCTTACAAGTTGTGTCAGTTGTTCTTCCTAATGTTCATTCCTTTTGCATTCAAAGATTTGTTGACCGGACAAATTTTACTAAAAGGTCATTTACTTAACATCTTAACTTCACTATATGCATGACAGTATAAAAGAGGCCACAAAAGTGGTCGTGTCTCCTGTGCATTACATTCTTATTCAGTCGAAGCCTTAAACATACTAATTGTATAATCAAAAATATTTTTTTAAAAATGTAGACAAGTGCGAGAACTGTGATTAAACCGACCTTGCGGTGGGAATGCATTAATTTTCCCTCTGCGACTACCATTCTTCTCTGCTACGATGGATGATTTATGATTCGTGGCTTCACTCCATACAATTAGCGGCGCCAGGCGGGGATGGGAGCGAAATCACGTAAATGTCTTTCCTCTTTACCCCTTCTCTACTTTGAAAATATAACTCTAATAAATGTCTGTAACCACCCAACGAGACTGAGCATTAAGCAACATTACATAAACTAGGAGCTGCCTTATACACGATTGTGGCTTTCGAGTACATGACATTGTTGATCAATTTCTGGAGTGATACTAACCCCTCAAACTTCGTGGTTTCCCAAACAATTTGAATGAGGCACACTGCTTGCAATTAATTAAAGATGAGAAATATTAATGAACAAATTATGAGTTTGAATGTGTTTGCTGCTTTGCAATTAAGAGCATGTGATTGCTTAAGCAAACAGTCACATACTTATCATTCAAGAAAAACTAGTCCCTCTACATGCCCCCATTTTTTGCATTTTCAATGGCAAATGGAGAAGCGTGGTAAAGTTCTTGCGTTAAGGGGAGATGAAATATTTAGCTGCTTTTTATCGGATTGAAAATTAACGGGAGATATTTGCGAACCAATTGAGTGAGGAGCTGTCTTGACTCCACAGTTTTGGCATACTTAGTGGAGATGGAACCAGGAGGCGGATCAACTGATGTAGGGGCTGCAGTAACTTAGTTTGCTGCGAATTATAATGTTCTACATGCAAGTCCGGAACATTTCCAACACAGCTCGCCTTATCAGTTGGCGATGGCCACCGAGCCATTGTGCTCGAAAGAAGGCCAAGTATGCACTATTTCCGTGAAAATGTGCCGTTCGTTTAGTTAAGCCCAAAAATAGACGTCTCAGTGGCGGCGTTTGAAGGAAAATTATCGGAAGACATGAGCTAGATTAAGTCCCACAGAACTCAAATGAATTAATGACCAAAAAAGTGCAGTGGCAGTTATAAGATTGGAAAAGAGTTATATTGAAATTCATCAGATTAGAAGACTTGTTTAAGTTTTCTCAATGTGAAAATTAGTTGACTCTTCATGGCAATCTATGATATTTGCATTTTTGTTTGTTTGGATAAATTATAAGGTTGTGTACGGTATTCCAAGAGTTTGATTTGTCTGGCAGGGAAAGTGCTGGAGTCGTTAGATCGTGTGGCGCGTTTCATGTCCTGATTGAACGTTTGACTTAAAGGCAATTATCAATTAATAAATTCATATGCGTAGTACCATATTCCGTGCTTACATTACCGACTGTTTTAGGTACAAGGGGGATGTGTGTGTTCTTTGAAATCCATTCTAAATGCTAAAACAGCATGTTCTGCCAACGATTTTTGTCCTATAGCCAGATTTCAGCAATGTAGTTTTATAAATCACCTTTTACTTGTAAAGTGGGTGCAATCTTCTGGAAGGAGGGGGTTGTTAATGCTCTCTCGGTGTCCAAGTGTATAAATATTCATTTATTTATACAATTTTTGAAGCCAACTTTAATGCTGCATCGCGGAGTCTCTATTCTTCCCGCGGTAAAAAGGAGTCATAGTACTAAGCAGAAAATGCATTGTCGACATGCAGGTGGGCTGAGTGTCTACTCCCGCCGAATGGAAGCACAACTGTCCTAGCTTTAAGAGTCTCTGTAATAAAAACGCCGAATTAAACAAAAATCGAGCTATTACAGTACTAATAGCTATTTTTAACGCCAAAAATTGGTCTTGAGTTATCTCTAAAATTTGTCGGAAACGGGGTTTCCTTCTCTGCACTTAAACTTGATGATCTCATGAGATGAGAGCATTAGTTTTACTTTTTAGCTTATTCGACGTATTGTATGTTAAAAACACTTTCTGTAGTCACAAGGAACAACTATACGCGTATTGAAAATGCCTTGCCAGGATACAGGAGGTCATGCTGTACAGACGAAGTGTAATGGTCGATTTTTAATCACCCTCTTAACCTTAGCAAATAAAAGTAGTTTCACATTTGTAATAGCCAATTCCTTTCCATTAAAAGCTCAGAAAGTCTGTCTCAAGGTTGTACGATTAAGTGATGAGGATCGCAATCATTTAATGAATATTTGGAACCTCGAGAGACCATCTCAATCTGCGCTTGACCATTGCGGTTGGTTTGAATTATTTAAAGTCTATTTTCTGGATCATGTCGTTGCATGCAATAGAACTCGGGATTGGGATGAGAAGTGAATAGTCCTTCTGTAATGAGATTGACTTCCAGGCGTTAGCCAAGAACATGGAACAAGGTCTATGTGGAATAGAAAATTGGTTGTAACATCCATAAAATCCTTTTTTAGTCATTCGCCATGCATCTATTGCAGCAAAATAGTCCTGTTTAATGCTGCATTTTATTCTTTCACAATTAGTTCGCTCAAATTGCGTTGCCTTGCGGCTTACCTACTGGCCATAACCCTGGGTAAAGCGATCTCTCGAATCGACTTCATGACCTGAAAATTTCATTCAAGCCCATAACTCTTTGCCTTGCCTTCTAATAAAACTCAATACTGGAGGTAAAAAAGAGCCTTTTTATTGAAGACCAGCTAGCTTTTTTCGCGTTCAGTTTGCATGACTTGCAATTCATGTCAAAGCGAAAGCATTCCACGAAACTCGGAGTTAAAATGATCTAAAGAGTATTTAAGTTTCAATAAAGTTTGCCTATTAACTTGGAAAGGGACTTCCAATTTAACAAAATTGATCTTGCCGGCCACATTACCCTAACCAATAAGTGAATTGAGTTTTACATTCTCTTAATCAAAGAAAGCTATTTAACGGTCCAGGGAAGTCAATAGCTATATAAATTCAGTAATAGTGCGTTGTATCATGCTTTATTTGTCTTATCAACTCTCATTTTCGATAGTGGGTCGTTTGAGGCCTCCGAGATTGAAAATACGGACCAGCTCAGCGTCCTCTAAGTCCCTTCGGACGTCGACAGGACGTATGTGCCCCCTTTTAACTTCAAGAAAGCCTTGAGACGCTAATATATGCATGTGATGTATGAAATATGTTTGTCTTAGACCTCCATACGACATCAACCAGCTCGGCCTCAGCCCCCGGATGCTCTCAGAACAGGTTAAGCCTTGTTGACTATGCTGAAGTGAAATCCTCGGACGAGGGGTAACAGCAGAGAGGTTGATGAGGGTCCCTAGCGGCGCCCTTGCTCAGTTCCTCGGCTCAGAGTTGGAAGTTCACCCTCCTCCAACTCCTCAAGCTTTCCATCACGCACTAACTGATTAAGTCATCCATAAGGTATCTTTATCCCTCCAATTTCCTGCCTTTAGAAATAATAACCTGTCCGATAACATTGATGCTTTCAATCGCAAAAATTTGTACAATTAATGAAAGTTAAAATGAAGCGTTATGCTCTCTGTAGTAAAAGCGAGTAGAGTGGTTATTTGTACTGTCTAGTGGGAGTCTACCCAGTTCAGACATAGAACGCCAACACTATTGCAATGTCTTACCATGTATGGGCGACAAAACGCTGGTGTCCGGTTGTGGAGCTGAGGTGATGGCTAACCTGGGCAGCTCCACCAAATTCTGGCACTTGTGCACAGCTTTTCGGATGACCTGAATCTAGTCCCTTGTTAACGCACACATGCATTCAGCCTACCAGTTGGTCGGCGGACGTTGTGAGTCGCCCAATACGTAGATTATATCACGGTTCATAAATCACCCCACTGTCAGGATCTCAGTCTTAATTTCCGATGCACCGTTTTAACTCCACAATAACATCATTCTTGGGTTCTTGAGTCCTCCAACAAAGCCTAAATAGGCCTGCAAAGGAATGAAATGAAGTCAAGCTTCGAGGTCCCATCTCAAGTGCAATCATTAGGGCGTTTTAAGGGATCTGGCAGGGTGCTAACCCTGTCGCCTTCGTGACTAGAAAAAGGTTTGCAGTAGAAATAAAGTTTTAACTATATTTTCTGGACAAATTTTGCTTCTTAAAGATTTAATCGCGACCGCTCAAAACGAAGTTGCGCTCCTAAGCATGATTGATTAAAGCCCGAATGCGATGGTTAGGTTGGGCCGAGGTGAGATGGGGGAACACGGGGAGGAGATAGAGGGAGCCCAACGCTATGACAAACCAAGTTTAATTCAAAAATGGCTTTACATGACCCTTTTATCACACCGCCATTCCATTTCTTGGTCATAGTCCACTACTTATACCTTGGCTACAAACCAAGCCTCTCTGCTCCCTGTTATGCACGCCTCTTCACTGCGGCTTCGTGGAATGCGCCCGAAAGGAGAAATTATAGGGCAGGAAAGGTTGGACTGCCAAGACACTTCGATCACTATAAGACGCTAGTCTAAATTTTTTTTGGGGGCAATTGCAGGATCCAGCGGGCAAAAGCTAAATGCAGCAGTGGGTTGCAGTTTTATGACAAGGCAATGCACCTCATTTGACTGGAAATTCCTGCCTCCTGTTATTACACCAACCTTGGTCGGATTAGGATTGCCAATAACCGCATCATGATTATACGAAAGGAAAGATTTTATGCCCTGCTATAAAGGAATACCTTCGGCACATTGAAAATCTAGAAGCAACAGATAAACACGACTTCTTTATTTATGCTGCATTAATGTCACAAATAACATGGTGATTTTGGTGGCATTGTAAAACCAATTTTCGGTCCGAGGTTTTAAACCCTTGCTTCCGTCAAAGTAATGTAACAACCTCAAATCTCTTTACCCGGCAGGATTAATAATGGGATTTTGTCTTATAAAAAACCATCATAATGGATGACGAGATGAAACTCATATGTGTTAGTTCGCGGTCATATCAAATTGCACAGTTAACTGTCCAATTGGCCAAAAAGAACTCAGGACACTCTAAGGAATCGTGAAACCACTTTTAACATCAGTTCAAAATACCTTGCGGAAATGAATAATATGTTGGTTTCTAAGTACAGTTTTAAGGTGAAGAAGTTAGCATTATCTTTGCGAAATCCATCAAATTTTAGCTATACATTCTAGCCTTTTAATTTGCACTCATTACTACTGCTTTGAAGCCATGGTAACTGCGCATATCAAGGTTGCAAACTGACTCACTCGAAAGGAACTCAATCGTTCAAACAAAAATATAACTGATAAAAATATAATAGCAATCTACGAACGCACACAAACCTTGCGCATGAACAGAGAAATGATCAAAAACCTACACAAGTAATTCAACATCATGACTAAGTCATAGTTGCATACGACCTTAAAGGTAAATCGCACCCATAGCACAAATAGCTAAGCCGCTAGTTTACTAACGCCTCCTTTTATCTTTTGACTCTACACTGGCACCATTACAATACATATGCTTCCTTAAATTTACCTCTTCGTGGAGGTACTCGACCCCTCTGACACCGTCCTACTTCCTCCCATTAATACTTCATCGATTCCCCGTTTTTTTCCAAGAAAATAAAAGTGCCTTAGAGCAATCAACCTTTTTTGCAATGGGGTAGTAGAAGGAAAGGAGAGGAGAATAAAGAAGTCCCTACAACCGCGATTCAACTTAGTTCTCCGTTTGTGCACTTGCCTAAATGCTGTAAAGCGTTGCGAATTCAGAGGGTGATAAAGTCGCCCC
This sequence comes from Taenia crassiceps, assembly GCA_023375655.1. Classification (NCBI taxonomy): domain Eukaryota; kingdom Metazoa; phylum Platyhelminthes; class Cestoda; order Cyclophyllidea; family Taeniidae; genus Taenia; species Taenia crassiceps. The sequence continues at coordinate 1,860,545 of JAKROA010000011.1, forward strand.
TCCTCACTAGTAGTGAGGTTCAAGCAAGAACCGGTGAAAAGAAACGGCATCCATGTCTCGCTACCCCTTTTTCTGCCCTTGGTACATGTCCCTTCCGGAATCCTCTTTTCTCCTGTACCCCCATCTCCGCGTTAATTCCTAAGATAGTTCATACTGTAGACTTGCGCAGTGACCAAGTCAAACCAGACCCTTAATTTTCCCACATGCGACGATTTCCCAATGCAAAAGCCTAGCAACTTCTTCAAGAATAAGTGGGGGCAATGCGCCAACTGGTAACTTTGCACGCGTGCCGTAAAGGGAAAAAAACCTGACCCCAACGACCGAACTTTCGAAAGATATACAGGGGAAGGAGCAACAAAGCCGTGAGGAGAACTTAATGCCGAGAGCACCAACCACGTGATTTTCGTCCCCCCCCAAATTTTTAGTAGCTGCAGTGAAACCCACCTCACTTGAGCACCAAAGGATTCCATACCTGACGCCAGCTTCTGCTCATCCATCACCAGGACTCCTGGCACGTAGTAGTTATTTCTAGCATTTCTATTACTCCAACAAGTTAATAAAGCGAATAATTCATCTGAAAGCACTACAATCTAATAAGCGACGAAAGACGAACCCCTTCTATAACGGATTGTGAAGAATGGGGACAAATTCATGTAATACACTCACTTTCATAATAACGACCACGCTTCTGCCATCGCCGATAAATCAACTTAATGATTCCTGCGAATACCTCCAAGCTACGATAGTAACCGGTAGCATTACGGTGAGATAAGTAGGACAAGAACAGACTTCAACTCTACCCGTGGTAATCTTTAATCAAAATACGTAGTCTTTCATATAAAACTATACTGGTGGACAGGTGAATTGTATCAACATTGGTCGAAGCGCTAAGAAAACACGAACTTCAAAGCGATTTATCAAATTGGGTTGCAGATTTTTGAGCGAATGAAAGCGCGGATGTAAAGCATTCAGAAGACTACGGGAAAAAATGAGATGTTTCAAGAACACAGTGGTAACTATCTCTCAGAGGTGAGGAGATGATAATGTTTGTATACAAAAACAATAAATACTTTCAACTAGTAAGAAAGCGGGATCTAATGAGACCATTTTTCGGTCTATACGAAATAAACCTATTTTCTGAAAAGAGATGATATTTCATCAAAACAAAGGATCAATTTTGTGTCTACCACGTTATATTTAAAATAGAGGGGGAATCAACATCAGTTTCATGAAAACCCACGGAAGAGAAAGAATGACTTAACAATGGCCAAAGCGTCTACTTTTTACATTTGAGTAGGATAATACGGCCTTACACAATACTTGCAAATAAGCCTCCCAAACATAGTATATTAACGAGGAAGCAGAGGACGCAAAAGTAATTCATTGTTATCAAAGACAACTGCTTTATCCACGGAAGGTTGGCCTGTCATAGAGTGCAAGTACAAAACCGCAACGAGGCATGAGCGGAATGGACGAGACTTATAATGAAGAATAGGATAGTATCCTACCTATAAACTATCTATGCGCCACCGGACCTCAGGAATGAACAGCTCAAAAAGCACCAAAGAGAATGTAAATCTGCCCTGACGTGATGGGGCACTGCTTTGGACAATACAACTACTGCACAGATATGTAAAACGCAAAGGCTATGTGGCCTATCCCCCTTTATAAACAAATAAAACAGGTAGCTGGTTATATACAAGGAAAAATCATGTTACTGAGGCGACATTCCTGGGTTAGCGATGACACCAAGCGTCTTCGTTGTATGCATGTAGGCTTCCATGAACTTAGCAGCGCAGCGATCCAGACAGACGGCTTCACCCTTGGATAAATCACCATCATGATATCGAGGAGGAATGCACTTCTTCAAGCACGCTTTTGTCATGTTCGAGAAAACCTTTTGCATCATTTCAATTTCAAACATTTGCATCTGTCTTTCGACTGACAAGTCAGCCATCATGAATGAGTAGGCCTTAAAGAGAAACGTGTGAGAAACGAGGCTACCTGAGCTAGGTTATGCAAGCGGTAAGTGATATCAGTTTTGTGCCTAAGTAGGAGAATATCAAAAATAATGCCAATCGCGAAAACGCGTTTTCAAAAATATCTCAAACAACTAACATACTGGCGATTAGTTATAGGTGGCTTTGCGGTAATTTGGCTTTTAGCTTTGCTACCAAAACCGGATTTGAGTAGTGACTCAGCATCCGCTTGTTTGATCCAATTATTAAATGGAGAAAACACGATATTTTGCCCTACAACTGGTGGAAAAACTCACACCGAATTCCGAAAAGCGAATTCAGAATGCAAAAAAAAGTGAAGGAGGCTTGAGTAGATGAACCCATCTAATTTCATTATATGGCCAAGGAGATATAGCTTTTAAGGATCATTTTGACAGAGGAAACACGCCATATACATAGACTAATGTCTAACGATTTAAATATATAAATACATAGTAACTAAAGTGATAGTCACATTCTGCAAACTTATTACATTTCCTAGTGTGCACATCTTGTATTCTGAGTGAAATCCCATCCTATATGTTAGGCTGTGTGACTTGATAATAACAGGGTAGAAGTTTTCAATATTGCTTAGCTAAAATTTTTTCTGTTTCACTAATTTATCTTTAATTATATTCGTGTACCTTTTCAATAGGCTCTATCTTTGGGGTAAAATATGTTCAGCATATTTTAAAATTTTTAGGCTTGTATTTTCATTGGAGCTGTTTTTTTATTATGAGCTTTGAATTTGTTATCTTGAACTGTGTCGGTATGGTTCATGCTTATAATCCACACTTTTTAACTATTCGCGGCAGTGCGTACTGTTCGGTATGATTGAAATTGAAATCAAGGGACACTACGGTCAGTTTATCAAGGTATTCAAGTGACAGTTGTCTTCACGCATTTTTCAGGGTTATTTGCGAAGGATAGTTGAAGACAAGGGCGTGATTTCTTATGCGGATGAGTAAGCTTACATTTCATTTATACAGATATTAGCCCGTCAACGGAGGAATTGATTCCTCTGAGCGAACTTCGTCTTCCGCCTACGGAGAATTCGGACAACTTGTGAGTAAATCTGAGTTCTCATGTTCTGATGGTTGCACTCACTTTTTTGTGATTTATGTTCTGTATGCGAGTGGTTGCCATCACGCTTGTTCATGGATTTGGTTAGGGATAAGGAGCTAGATACGGTTGAAAGTAATCGTTTTCCTAGCAGGTATGTCTGATGACTTAATGAAATGCGTCGTCTCCTGTTCTGGTGGGGTGCACTCGTCTGCGCATGGTTTTAACGCTTGTTTTTACAAATAGAAATGCTTAGGCTATTGCATTTACCGCGAGTCACGATTTAATGGTGCCTCGTATTGCTTTGCTTGGTAAATTTTGATGTTTTAGCTTGCAATTTGAGCCAGCACGTGAATAAGTGGTTACTAATTTTTCCTGATTTAATCCTAGGGCGTTAAGTCCACAATTGCGGGTTGAGGCCCTGCTGCCTGTGACGGTACAAGAAAATCCGCAGGACAATAGCTTTACTGAAGCTTTGGCGAATTTACAAATATCTCAAACTATTCAACAGCCAACTGTTACCTCGCGGCTGGCGAATCCATTCGCCTGTTTGAATTGTCCGTCCTGGTGGCCGTGCGTGGTCACTAAGGTACGTTGATCAGTCCTGACTGGCATTTGGTATGCGCTCTCCCGCGATTCGCGATCGGAAGCATGCTCTCTTCGGCCAATTTCTTAACGTACTTTAGGCTGCTATTGTTTTCATCTGTTGTTAGCCTCGAGGGTATTGAAGTTGTTTGGGACTTTCTCTTGTCTCTTCCTTAGACTGCATTGTTGTTGTGTAGCGATAGCTGATGTGCAGGGTCTTGCGTAAATCTAGGTCGTGGTAGATAGTTGACTGACATCGCATCTTATGTGTGCATCTACAATAAAAATATGTGAAATTTCTCGTTTGACCAGTTATTTACACTATCATGCCACGCCTTCCAAAGACGTCTAATTTGGGTGGAGGAATTAATTCCAGTTGAATCCATCTTCTACCTCCTAGTGTAAAATTGAACAAGGGCTCGCCCACCTATTTTGGTCAAACCATTGTTTTGGTGGCTGTCACGTGGCGTCTGGGCCACACGATGAAGCCTACAAGTCAATGTAATCATGCTCCAGGTGCAAAGGTGGACCCTGTGTCCATTGGCTTAGGTAACAGGCAGAACACTATGCCAACGGGCTTTGTGGTGGAATTGTGAGGAGCTGCTAAGGCTCCCATTTTTATGCAAATGCGGCAACCTATCCCTTGTTGCGGGGGCATGGGATTATCTTGCGTCTATATCGCGGTGGGACCTTTGTCCTTACGATGGCCGAGGTGCTACTGATTTATTCCTTGATATTTTTGGCAGATTAGGATCTGACCCATAGGGCTATTTTATCGAGGTTTATTAGGGGCGACAGATTGCCGAATCGGCAAAGAGCGTGCATACATGTTTGTTAAATCAGTAAGCGATCTCTTCGCCGTCTATTTTTTTAGGTTCGAGATGCTCACGCGGTGGTTCAGTTGCGGCCTGTGCTGCCGGTTGCGGATGAATCAGCACCGCCGCCTCCGAAGGAGTACACGGAGCTGGCCACGAACCTCTCCGCCATGACGGAGATATGCGAACGCAAAATGCTCCGTTCTGCTACTCCGCCAGATGCCCCCACTCTGAGCCCCGAAGCTCTTTTTACCCATAAGATCAACATACCCCACGACCTCCTGCCCTAGTGAGTTGCCTCTAAAGTATCTCATAATATTGTTTTTCATTAATGGGTATGTTTTTGGCGTCGAGCTAAGCCAGGTAGTACTGAAATTTTATTTAGGTTGTGAAAATGTGCTTGTTTTTACGTAGACTACCGACGTGCTTATTGGAATAAATGAATGACTTCGCTTGATATCCCTTATTTGCACGTTATTTAGGTATGGGAACGTATCGCTTGTTAATATTTCTCGATACATCAATCAAAACGCATGCATTGAAATCATGAGCATGTCATACAAACATTAACGTGTGGGGTACCCACCAATCCTGCTTAAATGATAATCTGGCCGCTGTTGTTTCGAGCAACATGAACTAATTCCCCAGTGCATGTTTGACACACAAGTGGGAAAGTTTCAGTCCTGGCGTCAATTGTCGCATCAATTTAGCTACTCCAGGGGGTTTTGTTATCTTTTGTGTTGCATGCTCGATAGTTAAGCTGTCGTTTTTATTGAGTGCTCTGTAGTCAACTTGAGGAGTGCTTATGCTATTAGCTTGTTGCACGCGTGAAACCTCGTATTTGGTAATCAACCCAATCCTAATTTGTAGCACGCGAGTGATTTCAAATAACATCGGTCATCATTAACTTGGCTGCGTTTGCATTTATGTTGAAGTTATTCTTCTATGGTGTAAAGCATATTTGCATTCTAGCTCTAATTACTGCTGTTCTTTTTCCACGGGATGAGTAAAGATGCTCGTGGAGTATGCAGAATTCCTGCATCCGTGATGGTTCTGTTGTGTTTTAACCACTGAACAGCTGAAATTTAATTTGTGTCGCTTTGTCCTTTCTAGCGCCTCGGATCTTGCGGTGCACGAAAGCATTCAACGTCACTGTGGTGGTCCAATAAGCCTCTTCTTTGAAGAAGACCACCTAGTCGTCCTCTCCACCTCATGTGAGACGATAAGGATTGTTGGTCTCCTCGAGGAGATGCACCTTCGCATGTTACGCCAAAAACATGGGATTATTCGTTACATCAATCAGGCCAAAAAATTCCACGACGTAAGCAACAACCCTCTTCGCAACCCAATTAATTACTCCATTGTCTTTCGCCACTTTAGGGTCTGGGCGGGCTGAAGGATGGTTCAGTTGCGGGTAGCGGTATTGACGGTAGCACTTGGTCCTCCGGGGACGAAGGATCATTCGTCGAGATCTTTAGTGTGCCAAGCTCCCTCATGGGTCTGGCTATCGGTGCACAAGGTGCTAACATTCGCGCTGCTCGCTCAATCCCTGGCGTTCAGCGCATTGATGTGCATGAACCGGCGCCGCAACGGAATGGCCCATCTATCGCCCCTTCTACATCCACCACTTCCACGGATTCAGAGGGCCAGATCGCCCAGGAGTCTATGGGACCTTCTTCCCCCGCTGACCAACCACTGGCACACTTCAAGGTGGTTGCTGAAGTGAGTGGTGTCCTTCAAATGTGTTTAATGTTAGCAGGAGTGGCCGCCAATGCGTTTCTTTTTCAGACTGCGGAAGCAGCTAAAGCAGCGAGGGCGGCACTGGAGTTCTGTCAACTGTGTCTCCTGGTACCCAAACGTCTGATCGGTCGAGTGTTGGGCAACCGTACCAACAACATCGTGGCAATCAACGAGAAGTCGGGTGTACGTCATATTTACTTGGAGACCGATCCTAAACAGCTTCCAAAAGTTGTGGATCAAGAGTCAGCATCTGATGGTCGCCCCTCTGACTGCGTCAAGGTAAAGTCGATGGGATCTTTCATTTGCTCCATGGGCGCGCACACCTGCAAATTTTTGTCAGTCAACTGATATCTCGTTCCATTACGTTGCCACTTTCATTTTGGGTCACACAACGCGTTTGTCGGGTAGGATGCGATGCGGTGCACACGCATGTGCGCGTTTGTTTCACTCCTCGCTCTCACTCCATTGCCGTGCCTGCTATAGTCAATTCTGCTGACTCATTCGCGCGCTCGTGCTGTAGGATATAGAGTAGCCGGAATAAGTCTGTGCCGTTTCTATTAATTGAAATGAAATAACGGTGTAATTTTGTTACCATTATTTTTTTCCATTGAAGTTTTCATCATCGCAGGCTTGCAACCTCTTTTTGGAACATTTTGCTCGGAATTGAAGAAAAATCGGTTCTGTCTACATCATTTTTGCGTTACGCCTATGATTGTGCAGTCTCCAGAAGGCGTGATAACCGTCTAGAGCAGTACGGAAGATGTAAATAAGGCAGTGTTTTGGAGTGCTCCAAGGAGCAGATCCCACGAGTGATTTTTTGTGATATAATGTATGACGTCTGGTGTGTTTTATTCCGGCTGTTTAGCCAATCCTTTATGTTACGCTCAATTCGCATCAAAATCTTAGCCCTACTTATTTCCATCTTCAGAGAGGGCGTCTGTGGTCCACAACACCTACATCAAGTCATCATGGTCTTGTAGAATTGACGTAGTGCGTGCTTTGGATGTGCTGGGTGTGGGGGCGGTGGTAGATGGTTTAGCGACAACCAGTGATATGTGCGCCAGAGATGCACACATTGCGTGAAAAAACCGGTTTCAGCCACAATTCAGTCAGCAGTCTGAAAGGCGTGGCGTGTTCATGGAGTGATGAAGGCGGGTTTGGCCCGTTTCCTACTCTTCAATTGCTGTGTTGGTTGGCGGAGGTGTGGATCGTGCCTTCAGTAAATGCCACGCAACGGAACTATCTCCAGTTATGGAACAGGATTAACCTGCGCTTTTAAAGCTGGCAAACTGGGGTGGTATCTATTAGAAATCGTGTAGGGAGCGGATTGTTGCACCGGTGGCTGACGCGTATCTATGCCTTATAATACACTCCAATGAACATTCGCATCCATATTAAAGGTGCCTACAAGCTACAACATGTCGATGAGAGGAGGCACATCGAAAACGGGGCTAACTTTCTGGTAACTTCTTACGCACTGTGCTGTTTTTGTAGGTGGAAGACAAACACCCGGAACTAGCGTCGCCGGCAGAGAAGGATACGGTTTCCGGCTTCTTTCTCGTTGGCACTCGCGATGCCGTTGATAAAGCAAGATTGCTAATTACTTTCCAGATCGAGTGTATCTTTGATTTGGAGAAACTCGAGGTTTGCATTACTCTGCTTTACCTGTCTGGGTCGTTTCAGATGCTTCAAAGCTTTCTTGACTTTACAGGCAGAAAAGTTAGGCCTCCTAAGAGAGCTGCCAATGCGTGGTGGCGGTGGACCCTTCCATGGAGGGGCGCAACACGAGATGAATCACCAGGAAAATGGCGGACCACAACGAGGCGGCCTTCATGGTGGTGGCGGGGGTCCTCGTGGTCCACCACCGCGTGGTGTTGGTGCCGGTGACCCCTATCACGAGGACGTCCATCGTGCTGGCAACCAGGTAGGACTTTCTTGAAGGGCAACCCTTATCTCTTATAATTCGATCAGCAAGGTCCGATTGATACTGCCATGTCATCCGCTGGCAGCGTAATTACGCTTTTGCCTTTTATGCGTTCTGTGAGGTTTGGCAAACATTAATAGGTCCTTTTTGATGACCCTATTATCCCTCTTATTGATTGCGTTTAACATCGGAAGAGATGGTTTTATTGCGCCAGTTTGCTGATTCCCTGACCTAGGCGGCAGAATTGGATCTAAAGTCGTGCTGAGTTTATATCATAGATTACCAAACTTGCATGGCCTCTTCCAAGGTCACATTATTTTTATGCCATGCACACAGACACACGCATTCGCCAATGCTGTAACTTCAGAAATATTTGGTGCTTTTGGGAGATCGAAGCGATTGAATTGTAATTCAGCGTAGTTGCACTCCTTTTGGTGGCGTTCTAGACACTCATGGAAAAGTAGGCAACTGTTTTCAATTTACCTGTCATACATAGCCTCCAGCCAAGGTTGTTAATGTTTATACTTGTATAGCAATAGCTTTTTTGCGCCTAGTCGAGAGAACTGACGCTCCATGACATCATTTCAAGAGTATTATTTAATTCGTTGAAAGTACATTTGGATTTCACGTTTGCTATGATTTTTAGGATCTAAATTCTTGAACACATGAAATTATCCAGGCCATCATAGAAGAATTATGCACCTATGTCTCTATTTCTGCATTTTTCTGTTCTTCCTATTTGTTATCCCCCCCCCCCTGTTGCAGCAACCAATGAGCCGTGGTGGCGGTGGTGGGCGTCGAGGTCGTCAGCCCCCACGGTCCTCCGGCGACGTTTCTGACGTCCAGCGGGGAAGTGCCTCACCCCATCAGGAGGCCTCTGCTGCTCCTGGTGTGGTAGCTGACGAGAAGAGAGCCCCTGAGGAGTCGATGGCTGCTTCAACGATGGGCCGTCGTCGAGGTGGTGTAGGAGGTGGTAGTGGTTCTGGGCCGGCGGGCCTTCAGCGAGGTGCGGGCTCTCGTCAGCGCACTCGAGGTGTTCAGCGTGGTGGCAGCCATGCTGGTAGCAGTGGTCATGCTGGTGCGGCTGTTCCTACAGAGCAACGCGCCGATGATCATAACGGAATTGCGGCTACTGCTAACGGGTTTGTTGTGCATTTTGTCACTGAAAGCCGTCTCACACTATCTGTAGCCACGGCGCATGTGGTTTGCACAGCGGCAACAATCCGTACAACTGGCTGATGGTGTGGGTATTATTAGACCAGTCTTACTTCAAAGCCGTGACCTTACCTACCTAGGGTGGCCTTAGCTGTGTGAGGGTAAAATAGGGGTGACTCCTAAGCGCTGGCTAGGCTTTAGAACTAAGACAAGGATCTTTTGGACTTGCTTTTGAAGTCTTGTAAATAATCTCTTGCACATTTCGTTGGTTGCCTCCCATCCGCTCTCCCCCTGTCTCAACCTGAAATTGGACCTCTAGTTTTGCAATATCACTTCCAAAGTTGGGCCCTGTGTTCTCTCCATTTCATGCACATCGCGAAGGCGTTGCATGCACGTCAGCGGTTTTTCATACTTTGGAGGTTTGGAACATCGCTCCAAAGGATGGCAGGTAGTGACACGCAATCGTCGAGACCCAGGGTCAAAATTATTCATGGCGCGCCAGCATTTAAAAGACACTAATGTTCTGATATGTTTATGCTCGCCGCGGTGAGACGGATAAGTCTCATGATAAGAGGGTTTATCTTGGCCTTTCTTGAGTAGCGGGAAAGGATATTCTAGGACTGTGCCTCAAGAACGGGCAAGTGAACGCGATCTGATTGAGGAGACTTGGTTTACCTCTCCTTTTTTTATTAACTAGCTGTTTCTCCCCCTCCCTAGAGCCGATCCCAATGGTCCCAAAAAGGAATTGCATGCTGAAAACAGCGCTTCAGCTCAACGGAATGGAAAACGTCACAATGTCAACAACACGGCTGAAGTTGGCAACCCTCAGTAGCACTCTTAGTGTTCGTATCATGCGTGCTAGGGGAGAAGGGATGTGAATTGCTTTTTCACTCATCGCATCCCCCCCTTCCCTCCTCTACCGCGGTCTACATGTCCCCGTCCCTTCTTTGTTTCGTCATCACCTTTCTCCCATTTTCCCTCCCCCCGTTCATTTATTCACTAACTCCCATACCCTTTGGAAAAGGAACAGGAGAATGCATTTGACTAAAGTTATGATTCGGTCTTCTTTACATCACCCACTCATCACTTCATGTCCAAGGTGCTGAAGAACTTCAGTTTTTGCTTGCTTTCCCTTCCCCTCCTCCACACACTTTTTATCCGTCTGGGCTGCGCTCACACCTCCCTCTTCCCGTCGGTGTCCGCGTTTCTCCGCCTTCTTCCGAACAAATCTCCGTCATCCCGTTTTTCAGTGCCTCGTTCGTTGACGGAGCCTCGGTTTTTTACCACACCCACCAATTGTCACCGCTGACTTGTTGCTGACGCTTGCTCGTTCCCCTACCTGCCGTTATCGCTCCCTTTCTCCTCCTCCTCTTCCCCTTTCCTCCTGTCCTCCTCTTTCTGTCTCCTGCCTGGACCCTCGGTTTGCCCCTTACTCCGTTTTCATTGTTTCCTATAAAAAGATTGCACAAAAAAGATGTTTGATCAAAAACATGACACATCACCCTCACTGTGGGTTCAACTGTGTCTTCTGGGCGTAGGATGTCATTGCATTTCCCTAGAGAATCTTCTTCGAACCTTGGGTGAGTACATCGGCTTCTTTTTACTTGTCTCGACAAAGGGTGTCGAAAGGGTCTTTGTCATGTGATATCACCACAGGGATGCTGCTGCGGTCACGGCGTGGACGTGTGGATGAACTGTCAAGGTAGTCACACCCCCGTTGGACGGTCGTCGCTTTTTTTGTTTCTCTAACATGGGGAGAGGCATGTAGTCACGTCGTTTGTTGGCATTCCCTTTCCCCCTCCCTTGTCAAATCAGTCTGATTTTTGTTAGCTTCGGGTCTGTGTTGTTACGATCGAAACATGGATTTGGGAGGGGGTTGGAGATTGGAGCGATGTAGCCGGATCTGCTCGCAAGGGTCGGCTTCAAATTGTCGTGTCAACTGACATGCGGATACCTCCCCGAGTTCTAAGTACCTTTGTGATAAATTTTTTTCGGGGGAGGAAGAGAGGAGGATGGGTCTCCTCTCACCTCGGTCATCTCCACACAGCCAAAATTAAGACTCGGTCGATATCGACAAAAGATTCTGCTGCCGATGTTTCGTTGTTCGTGCTCCAGCTGTCGCCTAAGTTCGGCGGTGACGAGGGCACACGGCGTGTGTGGTGTCACGCTCGAGCTGTGACCTCTTGGGGCCTAGTCCGATTGTGTAAATGACGTAAACGCAGCGCGTCTACTCTGTTAAAAAAAAAGCGACTTCTGGTAATTACACCTTTCTGTATCTCTTATTTCTGAAACGCGATTTCGCGCCCGATAGCGATACAAAGCAGGGGTACGGTCTTTCCTGAACTTGACAAGATCAATTGTGGTTTATGCTTTGCGTAACTTTCCGGGCCTGGCGAGCAATCTCGCATTCTGCCTCCCTCGGGTCTCTTACACTTCCTCTTTCGCCTTCAGAGAAGGCGCACGAGACGCTACCCGACCAGAGTACAAAATGCTTGCTGTTTAACAGCTCATCGAAGCAGGAAGGGGTTGTCAGTGATTCCGCATTGCACAACTCACTCTAATTGCATGGCTCGCCTCCTACGCCTCAAATGTTGGGTTCTCTCTTCTGGTTTTGCTTTTTTTTCACAAATCTTCACATTGGTTCGTTGCTAATGTGGGTCTGCGTAATCGCATAGCCTGTCATTGCGCTGTCGCATGCCAGCTGTGGCTCCTCCTCTGACGAAATTGGTAGATCGAGGGGCTTTGTCTTGGAAAACACTTTATGAGGGGGATTTTCTCGTTCTGGCAGTGGTCATAATCAGGATTGAGGTAAGGTGTTCCAATGTCGAAGCTGAGGCGTCCAAAGATTCCTGGGAGTTGGAAGGAGTCTTAACGTGATGGCGAGGAGTGTATTAACAATGCGTAGAAGGATAGACGTGTTTCTGCCATGTCCTGGAGACCATACCGTCCTTGAACATGGTCGGTGGGAGTGTTATTGATTCGTATGGGGGTTTCAGTGGGTCTGAGCCTGTGTTTAGGACGGTGGGTAGGGGAGATAGGGGATCGTGAGGGAACACCGGCTTAAACGAAAAGTCACTTAATGATGGGCAAGACTAACAATTTTCCAACGCCGGCATTAAACTAGATCCGTGCCGTCTTGCCATATTAAAGCAGTAAAGTTAATTCTGGTTTTATTGCAAAATGTCTATTTAAATGAGAGCTTCAGCATAATTTTAATTGTTTACTAAATTAATATGAGTAGGCACAAAGTTTTTCATGATCTTGTGTGAAATTGAATGTGATAATGAGGGCTAAGCCGTTTTCTCATAAATTGCTTTCAGGCTGCTTGCATCCAATTGCGATTAATCAATTTATACTTACTGACATAGAATATACCAAAAAAATTCTTAGTGAGTTCCGAAAAAAAAAATTAAATTCTTTAGCATAACCACTTTATGAAATTTCTCTTTATACTATAGTTCTTGTTGTTAAGCTTTAAGCATTAGAGGCAGCTTGCGTAACTGCACGACTCGAGTTTTGCTGAACAAAATGTCATTGATCGAAATTTGAGTCAAATATCCATTCGTGCCAACAAAATTAAAACAGAACTTGAGGTATTTGATCATTAGTGAGGAATGCTAAATATGTCCATCTCCTTTAAATGAATCGCATTAATAATCTTAGCCTTGGTTGGTTTGAGTGTCCACTGAGCACCGATTTAAATGTGTTTATACATTTCTTGAGCATCGTCATATTCATAAAAGAAATCATAGATAAACCTAACCTTACATATTATTTCTTTAGTAGGTTTTTAAAACTGATTAACCGTTTTTAGTAACTTTGAGACTTAAACTTTACTTACTATAGTATCAGGGGTGTTGCCGTTCAATCCTTCTACGTAAAATGTACTTTCTAGTAGTTTTGCGAAGTAGCCATCGTTTCGCTCATATTTCCCCGCAGCCGTTAAATGATTAATGACAGTACAGAGACGGAAGATGGCAATTATTTTACGACTACGCCGGGTTTACCTGTGTTGCTATTTATGACATTGGTGTCAACGCCTTTGGTATTGGCATCTTCTGAGCTCCCCACCCGATAACTGGTAAAAAAGACGTTGGTAAAGGAAACTCTAGCGCCGATTTGTATGGTTTAGCACATGGTTTGTTTAGTTTGTTCGTTGTTTTGACCTGGTAGTGAACATTAGTAAATCTACAGTGCCAATTAGGAGGGGCTGAGTGAGAGTGTGATATTTCAGAATGTGTAAGAATTTTTAACAAGAATATGATCAAGTTAAAGCGGTTTCTAGGTTGACGTGTCTCTGACTGTTGAGTGTACTGCTTTTGCAGGCACCTTATGGCCGATTTCTGCTGCTACGTGTTGAGCTGCAAGCTCTCTTGAGTGGTCATTCAAATGTGGATGTGACAACCCAAGACACGACCTGTCACAACCCATCCCCTTGTGTAGCATGCCGCAATAGCAAAAAAGTCCTCGATTGCACACATTAAAGGTACACTAATTGCATTCTCAAGTTGATCATATGGTGCCTTCAAATAATGAAGAATTTAGTTGATGCTCTGTTATGTGGTTGAGCATTCCCTTGAGATTGCAACGGAATAATTCGTCAAAGCATGTTATGTTTCTAAATAATTAAGGCACTTGTGAAGTGAAATAATTTTGGTGTCAATCTTAATTCTTATAAATGACGTTACATTGATTTTCTGCGTCAATAGAAAAGGTGGTAAAGCGCGTATAGGCATAAAAAAAACACCAGATTAGGTGGGTGGTTTGCTGCTACATTTGCTCTCTCTAGTCCTCACATTTGCATTAGGCGCTTTAAAAACGCGTCTGCATCTATGGAGGAATGATAAAAAAAATTATTTTTGCACCAAGCTTTGAGATAAGGGAAGAATTTCACGAAACTCCGATTGATGGGTTTAATTCTGATGGCATTTCGACATTGGAAGGACCAGAATTTTTTTCCTTTTTTTACTTTTGAAGGAGAAGTACAAACTTTACTTATCAATTGCTGAATAATACCTGCTTTAAAATATATCACAACATCCATGGCCAATCATATGCAGGCAGGGATAAAACATACCCCATAAGTTCAGGGTTAAAGGTCAAACGCCCTTTTTTGGTCTCTGAATTTGCGATATGGATAAGCTTTGAGAACCGGTTTTAAGTGCAAGAGCAGATCTTTTGAGACTGAGTAAGGACAGTGATGCAACAGTTGTAAAAGATCATACCGTAAATGGAGGCCGTAACCTTTAGGGTCTACTTAAATTCTGCAAAGTTATTTTTAATGTTAAAAGGTTCCTCAAAATGACTTGCATGAATGTTTGAATTGTGAGTCTTGCAAATAGTAGAACTCACCAAACCTTAAATAAATAGTCTTGAAAATGTAAAATTAATTTACCCAGTTACGAGGCATCGTTCTAAGGCTTTCTCGAAGACGAGAAAAGTCGTGGTGCTGGGTCAAAATGTGCATTTTTAGCGCGGGGAAGGGTAAAGGCAAGGCCGTCCAGCAAGAATATAAAAACAAACCTTCGGACTCATAAAAGAGAGGTAAACAAGCAATCAGTTTACTGTAGGAATACTCCCCGTTCCAGTTCCCTTTAGACCACTGCGTCGGCCACCACGACATAATAAAACACTCACCAATCAAGTTCATTGCACGCAATTGAGAAGAACTTTGACCACCACATCGCGGAGCCCTCATGGAACTTTCACAGAAGTTGGAGTTTCGCCCTATCTGGGAAGTGCGTTGGCCATTGGAAATAAAGCGAGCTTTATAGTGGTTTTGCCAAAATAAAGCTTTGTGTCCGCGTCTTCTTGTAAATGCGATTCCACTTCAGTACTATTTGGTTATGAGTCTGTTTACATTCCAGCCGGCTAGGATGTCCGCATGGTTGATATTGTGCAGACACACAGCAGATAGCTCGTGAAAATACTTGTTATGATTTACGGCTGATGTCGTTGCAGTCGTTAGCAGCGCTATTCTAGGACAAGGAACTTGGGGTAATTGCTTTAGGCAGACGACAATTTCTATTCTTTAATCATCGACCATCGCTGGTTGTTGCATCCTCGTCTTCGACTTTTCTTCTTCACGTCAGGGTTTAGCATTATGGAGGGTTAAGTTTGCTTTCCGTTGCTGTCTCCGCTAAGCCTTGAGTCTTTCTTAAACACGAAAGGAGCTCTTATGCTAGGATGGAATGTGCAATACCGAGGAACAGAAGGACCGGCTTGTCAGTGAGCTGGTCTGGAAGCCATAACGCTAGTCGAAAGTGCCAGAACGAGTTCTTTAGTGCCTAAAAAATTAAAAGTAGTGGGTAAGCAATCAGCCAAACTGATGTAGAAGGGTTGTGAATTATAAAACCAAAGTTGACTTTCCTAATTTAGTTCTTTCTTCGGGGAGTTGAAGTTGGAGTAAAGCGTTATGCAACTTCTTTACAAATTTTCAATCGCCACAGAGAGAAGTGAGGGAAGTGTTGTCACCACTGTGATGTGAGCAAAAGAGAAGCACTCATTTGCAATTTGCAGATCAAAGAGTGGTGGGCTGGCCTGTCAGAAGGGTTTATCAAGCTAAGGTGATTGACTTTGGACTCCGACTAATAAGGCCAGTGTCAGAGCGTGATTAACCATATTCGCTGTTTCATGTCTAGTGGATTGAAAACCGCCACTATGTTAACAGCCTTCGCGCCACATATAACTCTCACTAGCATTATAAACTCGATGTTCTCATGCCCTCATTCTAACATTCTTTTCACCAAGCAACTCTGGGAACAGCTTTAGAGGAGAGATTAAGAATGACTGCATTGGCAGTAATTGGTAGCTTAAAACTGCTTAGGAGAGCATTATTCTTTGCCAAAGAAACCCATTGCATCCTGCCACTTTGATGGCCTCAACTATCACCGTTTTCTGTGTGCACATCCACGAGTATTTGTTTGCCTTATGCTTGGAACAACTTTAAAGACATGCGCTGTCTGCATTTGCCCCAAGAACTCGTCAGCTACGTGATAAACTTCACTTAAGGCCTGTCGATACGATTGTCTCGACCGTGTACAAACCCTTTAGATGAACCATGATTAAGCCTTACTGCAACTTTGAACTTGAAAATGCTCTTAACAATAGTGATAAGTAAGTAATTTTTATTAAATACCAAAAGCTTCGTCTTCCCATCCTTAAGGTAAAATAACCCTAGATTTGTGCTGGCGGCTACTTAGCTCGTCTCCACGTCGAAGTTCCCACTTTTACCATAGAATTATGGCCTTGTAATAAAAACCAAAATCTTGGGACCTAAAATGACAGGGCTTATCTGTTCCTAAATTGATGCAGCTCGTCTTCACTGTAGAATTTAAGTTGGCCTCTATTCCTTTTTTCAGTCTACAATCTTATTCAAAGTACTTTAAAAACAAAAAGCCATAAAAGAAAACTTGTTGCTGCCTATTCGTGGTACCAGTAGACGGCCTCTTCTTGACCGCATCCGACAATCAGGTGGTGTTGTCAAAGGCCACAATAACTACAACACAACAGAAAAAACATGAGGCATAAGTTCAAATGAAAGTAAAGTTTTCTATTAGACCAAATGTGTTTAGGAAAATATAATAAAATACATAACAAAGTTAACAAATTTGTTCGAGTTAACCACTTCCAAGTGACCTATTAGCTTGGAAAACGTTTCAATTGTGTCAGCAATTTTGGCATGTGGGAGAACTGGCAAGACATGATAGACAGGGGTGAATGACCAAACCAATTAGTGATTTCTCAAGCACTATTGCATAAGTAGACAATAATATAACCAGAATGCACCTTGTAGCCTCACTGATGGGGCGATCGGAACAGAAGTGCTGTGGAGTAACCAAGTCGGTGCGTCGTAAGCGTAGGGAGCAGGATTAGCCACTCGAAGGAATGTCTTCACAGGGTTGCGGGATTTAGCCAACTGTACACTAATCACAGAGAACCTCTTGATCGAAATGTACATTTGCTTGGCGTTTTTGAGCATCTCACTTACTACACAGTACTTTCCATTCTTGCACAGTAGTAGCTTCAGTTAGGCTTTGGATTAACAATTCAGAAAAACATTATAAGCTCCATATTCAGTTCGAAAAAAATTTAAAAGCTTTTCTTCAGGCTTGACCTCATGAAGACCAATTAGATGCGAATACACATATGCGCCGCCATAGAGATATAACAGGCTAAATTCAGTACTCGGCGAATAAAATGCCACACCAAAATGTTGTTACTCCGATATCTGTCTAGAGTGCTAGAATGCTCACTACACAATGTTGGACGACTTGGTCTGCTCACCATCTTGGTACTGGCTCTATTGAAAATTAGCATCATTCTCCGCAGAGAACAAGTCACCTATTTCTCCTCCAGTTGGCCTTTTCAACTACAGAAAAGGAACGGTTTCTACGAGCTGAGACTCATCTACCGTGTTGATGGAAGGAATAAGTCAGAGTTCAAAATACCCGAGGCTTATGTTCGCAGGAATGGGGATCAGTATGTGCTTCTGAGTCAGAAGGATCTGGAGTTGATCGATGACTCACACTGGCGACTTCCCATCGATCCACGGGTGTACCTCGTCCACCCACAACCGCTAGATCTCAACGACACCATTCACCGGTTGCTTAACAGCACGCCGATTGCAGAGGTGAGGCAAGCATGCTATTTGCCACCTGTGCATTCCTTCTTCCACTTTTTGTACAGTTTTGACTATCTTTTCAGGCTCCAATCAATGGCGACACCTTCCGATACTTGGCGATCAGCCAAGGAGTGTGCCACCCGGAAAACCCTCAAAGCCACATGTTCGATGTTGTTGTGGTGGTGAAGTCGAATGTTGCAGGATTTCAACGTCGCGAAGTCTTTCGTCGCGTGTACGGCGATGTAGTTAACATCAATGCACATGCCATTCAGGACATGCGAATTGGTCTGGTATTTTCGCTGGGTGTTCCACGAACCCAACCCAACAGTTTCTTCAGACGCGGATCCCTTAATTTCAAACTTAACGGCAGTGGAAGTGAAAATTTGAACCCGGAGTCGCTTCGACAAATCTCCAAACACTTGGCTGAGGAGTTGGCTGCACACGACGACATGATAGTGGGGGACTACGAAGACACGTATTACAATCTCACAACGAAGACTCATTACTCCTTCATGTGGTTCTCGTCTTTCTGTCGAGTTACTCAACCCAATGTCCTATTTATCGACGATGACGTGCCCTTCTCTCCACAGCAGCTTATTCAAGTCCTCGTTTCCATGCCTCAAAAGCAAAGAAGAACATTGTTCCATGGGAAGGTGGAGAAAAACGCACCAGTGATACGCTTCGGTTGGAAGAGATATCAGAAGTGGGCGCTGCTGAAGGAGGAGGCTCCATGGCCACTCTATCCACCCTATTTGCAGGGCATCTACATCCTGGCGGGGTTCCAACATGTTGAGCGACTGGCCCTGGGAATGCTCTTCACCCATTACATCCCAATTGAGGATGCCTGGATTGGACTGGTAGCTACCAAGTTAAACATCACCTTGAACAACATCCACCAGTACATGACACGGGAGAACATGGTGATCAAGAAGAGATCAGAGTTTGAACCGGTTGATAGTAAGATATTCCTGAGGTAAATCGTAGTACTCAAATGAATAGGCGGATATTCTGTACATGTTCCAACTTCTTTATTAAACCTAGGACTCGACTGCACTTCGAGTGAGGCTTTTCTCCAATACACGTGTAGGGCAGCACATTAGGCCTTGTGTTTGAGGTCGTTGGGAGTGGTTTGTTGAGTGCTTTGGAGGCTAACCAAGAGTTCTCCATGGTCACACTTTGCAGAGTTGGGAAGGTACATTGGGCTGAGAGAGCACTTGATTATGGGATGCCTTAAGAACAGCGCTAAAAGCCGCCTGCATTGGCGTAGTCCTCTCAATTGTTGTCAACCTGTTTGCTTTTGTCTGTCACACACAGGAACTCCTGTGTGTCATTTCGCCAATGGTGGTTCACCATGTCATGTTGTGACACCAGAACCGCACTCTTGTCAAACTCTTTTCCTTGCAAGGATCTCGCGGGTAGAGGCAAATACGGTGGGATGATGACGCAACTCAAATGTGCCTAATTGCACTTCTTTCTTTGACTCAATGTGTCTTTGTGGTAATGCTCTGCAACGTTAAATGTTGAACGATTGGAGGGCTGATGAAGCACAGCAAAGATGCGTATGGGTGAGGAATGGATGTGTTGAGGACCTAGACGTGAGTAGAAGTATGATTTGTGGAATCTGTAGTAAACACGAAAGCAAGCAAAGCGTTAGACAAGCAATTATGGCACTGCATTGTCCCTTCCCTCCTTCCCCCTCATCACAAAGCTGTCGGTTCCGTGGGAAAACACCCACAAACCAGGCGTACCAGTCATCTACTTTCCATGCAGGTGGAAGTGCCACAGACGGTGTGGATGGGATGCACACTACTCCGGCTGGTTCACGAATGGTATCGCAGAACACGAGGTTGACGTAGCTGCACAAAGTGGCGTCAATTTTAATCCTTCTGTTAGGATAATTGTTCCTTACAATGGGACCTCTTTCTCGCTCTCACCAATGCGAATTTCAGGGATTCCCTGAAGACTAAAAGGCCACAACGCTTGAGTACAATGTGTACTGTGCAGAAGGAGTAAAGTTTGGGGCTGCTGGAATGGAGTAAGTACTACACCTCAGAGTAAAGCAAGCTAGAGCAGCACCACAATATCCTTCTGTTGTGGTGCTTAATAGGCTTAAAGGGTATGACGTAGGTGAACTTCTTCTGCCATAATGTCCGTATCAATAATCGACTGCCCACCTTGAACCTGCTCTAAGCCGCTCTACAGCTTCAAATGCTGCTCTAACGGACGTGGATAAGAGGTCTTCTAAAGTAGCATTCGAAGGACACTTTTGATGGAATCCGACGCACACTTTGCTATGCACACTTTGCTAACTTGAGTGGTATCAGTGCTTTGCCGTTTTTTTGTTCCAGCCTAGTGGTAAAGTGCGTAGAGAAGCAAAGAGTGAGCAGAAGATGGATTTCGATGCGTTTCCTTTCTGCTACCAGCTCATATGAGCAAACTGAGGGTTGCACGTGGGTGGGTGAGGGCTTGGTTTTTCTCAGAGACATTAAAGCAACCCCATTCACGCTACTAACAATCAAAATGATTAAATTGAGGGTACAAGTATGAAAAAAGTCTTAAAAATGAAAGAACTTAGACTCTATAAGGAACGTCCATGGCGGTGAAATGGAAAGCCTTGGCGCGTTTGTTAGGCAGAAATTCTATTGCTACCAAAGTGGAGGCATCATGCACTGGGTAAGGAGGTGTAACAAGCGAATATTTTGTGGGTAGACAATCAGAGTTGTCTCCACCTTTGGATGTCGTTCTAAGCTACACCCACGTCACTTAAAATGGTGATATGAAACAACCACTCGTGACAGAGTCATTAAAATTCCATTAATTTCGAGTAAGGGCACTCAAGTGAGGTAGGCGCGCACCGTTTTGCAGCTTCAATCACCTGTAAAGACTTTGAGTTTGCTTTAAAGAAAGAATTAGAAAAAAGTTAGTTACTGTGATAAATGAATTTAGGACAATAGAATGGGCTTCATTAATAAGCCGCGACTATTTGCTATAATGCCTTGATAATTCACTTAACTCTCCCTCTGATTTTGCCAAAATTTGAAACCTCGGAAACGGCGTATACGCCTGAATCAATTTGAGAGCCTGGCATTCATTCCCTTAGTCTCTGTGAGAGACATTTTTTGACCACCACGACGTCCTACGACTCAAGAAAAGCCTCTAATTGCTGCACACATGCGATGGCCATGTTTAGCAAATATTAACTCTACGTGAGTTGGTGTTGAGTACCAAGATGTGAGCATAAATCGTTTGTGATAGGTGTAAAATTTGCACATCGCTGTAATCCTCTTTGCAAATAATTTTTAAAATTTTTGTGTGTATTTGTGGTTTTCTTAGTGCTGTTAGTGTTTCAACTGCAGACTGCATCCATAATGGTAATCTTAGCAGCATATCCCTGTGTGATTTTTCCTTCAAAGGTTAAGTTGGAATTTTTTAATTTAGTTAAATTTTTGTTTTGTTAATATTAATTTTTTTGCTTGCTATTTGGTTTTTTCTTAGATTTTGTTTTAATATTCTACTACACCGTTAATTTTTTGACGACTCTTGGCGTTGTACTATTCTGCTGTGTTATTGTTTGATTGTTCTGTAACCATGTCTCAGTGGTTCCACAGGAATCCATACAAAGCTTCTGGCCGCCCTAATTTTGATTTGGGTCAGGTTGCTACCACTATTCCCGCTCGAATGGTCTGCAGGTACGATAATCCGGTAATTACCTCTTTGCCTTTTTTAAAGTCAAATGATGGAACGACGTCAGACCTTAATGAAAATGTTTGAGGATCTTGGTAATTCCAGAGAGGCAATGATAGAGGCGACAAATCAGTATATATCCCTTCTCATGGGTCTCGTTACGGCACCTGACTCGAACAATGATTTTGACTTTGGCGATGGCGGAAGTGATGCTGATGATAGCAGTGGCTCAGAAGAGCCTGAGCCCAGTACTAGTGATGTCACTGAAAAAACCAAAAAGGATAAAGGGGGGAAGAAGAAAAGAGAGAAAAAGTCTGAGAAGTCCCAAGCATCGGAATTGGATCGAAAGAAATTATATTCACTGCGTCGCCTTGTTCTATTTACTTGGACCAATTCGCTAGATATCAAGCACAAAGCTCCAATGTTGGTTTTAATTTGTAGTTATTAGCTTCATTTTTATTAGAACCCTTCGTGATGCTAACTTTGAACTAATTTGTATTCTCTTCAATTTGGCTCTTTGGTTCTCCAAGCACGCTGCCAAGATCGCATCGAACAGCAAGTAGCTATACATTCTTCACGAATTTAATGTTATCCTTTGCACAGTATTGAAATGGAGCAAGCTGTAGAAGTATATAAATCCTTGCGAAATGCAGCCGGGTTGTTTGAATACATTAAGAAAGATCTTTTGGGCAATATGAAAGGTAAAGTAGAGAGTGGGTCAGACTTGGACCCCTGTGTCCTCGAGGTGTATATCTTACAAAGCCTAGCAGAGGCACAAGAAGGTAACTATTTTACCCCTTGTCCAATGTACTTTAGTCACTATTGCCCGTGCTATGGAGTTGAAGCATGATCCCGGAATCATTGCACCATTGGCTTGTGAAACTGCAACCTTGTATGAAAAGTGCAGTAAGTTTCGCGTAGATGTTATCTTCCTTGTTTGGACACTAAGAATTACCTAAGTAGGACAATCTGGAGCATTTTGGAGTGTTTTGTTGTATTGTGTCTTCTCTGTTGTTGCTATTGTTGCTAATAGTACATTTGAATGACCGCTATTCAATCCTCGTATCTGTAAAGCAGATACGTTCTTTTCCTGCTATCTCTTCCACAGGACTCGGATTGCAAAATATTCCAGAAGCGCTGGTTTCCAAGTGGCGGGCTTATTGTATATTCAAAACGGCCTGCTTTCGTGCCTATGTAAGTTGATGTATTCACCTAACTCCATTCAATTTCCTCCCTTCTTCTTCCACAAATCGATCACCATAGCAACTCATCTATTTATATGCCTATGGCAAAGGAGCTGATGGGGCTGGAGGTGTAGTCACATTTCTGCCTGATCTTGACACCTTTTGGGTGATGTGCTAATCAGTGGGGCGAGGTTTTGTTCTTGTGCTTAGGCTTGTAATGCAGTCAAGGTGTGTAGGTGTTAAAAGTAACCCAGAAAAAAAGACTTGCTTGTGTATGCGCCACAAGTCTGAAAAGATTGCTGAAGTCCACAAATGTGGGTGCATTGTAAAATAATTTACAACAGTTTATTCAACGTTCTAACTATCTTGGTTGTGGCGTTCCTCTGATGAAGAATTGGAAGCCAATTTCTGGTGTATTCTCACCTTTCATAAGCATCCCTGTCCAAATTCATGGCAGATTTCAGTCTTCTGTTGGCCTTTCCTTAGTAGCTATTAGTTGGTAGATTGGAGTTGCTGTATTTTTAATTTTTTCGCCTAAAGTGTATTTTTGCTTTTCTGTGTTTTCAGCCTAAAAGGCGTACCCTTTGTGTCCTTTTATGAATCACCGAGTTTAGGACGATCCGATTCATTTTTTAATTTCTCCAGCACGTTTTAAATTGGTCTTCATTTTTCATTCCTCTCCGCTTTCCAGGTATTTATGTTTTCTTTCGGCAGTATATTCCGATTTCCATCATCTAAAATCTTTGCTAATCCAGCCCAGAGTTACCTTCGAAACTAGAATTATTTTCTGCTTTACTGTATCCGAGTGAGACTCCATGTGTATCTGATTGGCCCTGATTTTTTTTAAAGATCCAAAGGTCATTAACGCTCCTGGTGACTTGATCGCTCGAAGAATCATACACGAATTTTCGTGACGTTGTTATTAACAATTTGGTGTTACATTGCCAAAAATTTCCGCCGAAAACGAGTGCCGAATCATGTCAAGATGGTAACAACTTGGTCATTAGGGAATTCAAATAATTTCAGTAGGGACTACGTAAACATCTTGCCTGGGAGACGACTTTTTTCCTGCTCAAAAATTTTTGGACGCAAATTAATCTGGCAATCATTCCTCTGCAATTTCAACCATTCATTAACACCGCGCTTCCTTTCAGGCGCACTGTTTCTACTCCGAAAGTGAGCTGAAAGCCGACCGGTGCAGCATGGCTATAGCTTCCGCCCAGGAGGCCCTCAAATGTGAGTGTTCGTTTTTTCCCCTCTTCATCTCTACCTCTCCTGATAGATTGCACACAGGCACAGAACGCTGCCAAGGTGTACCGCTCCGGCTCGGGCGCCGAGTTCTGTTTCATCCGCCGTCTGCAGCCGTACGCTCAACGCACTCTCACCAAGGCGCAAACTGAGAACGCTATGATGTGAGTCTACTCACAAATATTAAGTAGGCTTTATAATGAATTTGTTTATGTCTGAAGGTGGATTTATTTTGGGGTGCTCATCAAGACGTGGAAATTGGTTGCATAAGTTGTGGGAGCCGGAAAGACTTCACACTAATATAAGTATCGTTGTCTTCTAAACGTTACTTCCGGTAATCTTAGCAAGCACTTGTGCGATTTATAATAAGGCCCAATGGCAGTGTTTTCAGAGGCTAACCATTGTCACGCGGTGTGCGTGTTTCCTATGGCAGCCGCTATTCAAAGGAGCATTTGTCCTGGAGCTCTGAAAGCGGCTATCTGAACGTGATTTCGACTCTTTGAGTCTTGATCTTACTTCAGAGATAATTAGGAAGCTACCTCCATCCTTATCGTTGTCGGAATATTTTCAGCTACCACCAGAAGGCACTAGCCGCTATGCCACAGCTGCGGTTGAAGGCGAGCTTTGGTATTGCCACACCAGAACTACCTCAAGGCTTGAGTTTCAACGTCGATGAATCGTGGCAAGAGGCGATGCCTGGGTTTGATCCTTCGAAGGTGGCTGAGTGGATGACGCGGAAGGATGTACGTGTTGTTGTAATAAGCTTTTCTACTCTTAGTTCTTCCTGCGTTTATTGGTTTACAATAATTGAATCTGTGGTAGTTTATTCCTGATCCATCAGTCGTTCTTTTCTTCATCCATCGTGGACCGTTTCATTCGCATATCCCATGTTCTTATTCTAGTACAACTCGAACCAGAAGGAGGCCGAAAAGTTGCGCTCGATTCCTGAGGCTCCCATCTATCAAGGTGACAAAGATCCCAATAATGCGAGCGGATGCGTTTTATCCTAAACAGGAGTGATGGCTTCTCCGGGGTGGTCAATAAGCTGAATCACAAACACCTACAAGCTAGTACTAAAGATGACTTTATATCCGGCATATAACTCACCCCTACTTGTGACTGTGATTGCTACTTGAGCCTCTTTTTGGTCATACTCATTTTTTTCTATTTGATAAATAACCATTAGAAATGAGTGGTTTTGTGGAGCTCTTCTTTGGCAGATAGTGCTATTGTTTCCACTCTTTGTCCACTGGAAGGGAACTGCAAATAACATTTAGGCACCTGTAAATCCGCTAGTTGTTTCTTCATGTCAGAAGCGAATAACCTTGAATTTACTTTACAATTTCCTGTTTTATTTAGGTAGGCCAGGTTTCATTTACTCACATCTGTGAAAAAGTTCTTGAAGGGGGATCAGTCACCCCAGATCAGGTGCAGCATTATCTTTTGTAGGATTTATTTGTGTAAAATATGTGATTATTTGAACTGGTATACATAATTAGCATAATAAAGTGGTAAAAATCATGTGACAGCATTTATGCTGAGAAAATTCGCGTGTCACAGATATGTGCCGTTGGTAAGGAACTTGCAAAGGCCATAAAATTCACTCTGTCGGGTGAGAATTCGATCAAATCAAATCCATGGTGATTGCCCATTGCATAGTTAAGTGACGATTGACTTTGGTTATCATTCTAGTAGAATGTTGCCTCAATCAAGGCGTCCCTCTTTTATTCTTCCTTGCGCTTATATGAACCAGACCATCTTAAAATTGCATTTGAGCATCCAAAATACTCCAGCATTTTTAAACTACCTTTTTTGCAATATACTTTTGGAGCGAAGATATGTGCATTCCTGGTAATGACGCTTGACTAAATTCTTTGCAAAAGCCAATTAAGTGTCAGGACGGAAACACTGAATCTAGTGCTGCTCCTCTGCCAGCTGCTGCTGAAAGTGACCACCTGACACCTGCACTTTACTCTTGTGAATCAAGGCGGAGGCGGAGACAAATCTAGCAACCGCATTCAATATTCCTGCCAATGCACTATAAATGGACATTCAGAACCCACGGATTCCACCACGCCCTTAGAGCCACTTTTGATCCTCTCGATTCAGCAAAGCAAGAACTTGGCCTAATGGTTTTCTATTTAAAGGGAGATGCAATTTTGTCCTCAGTATGGATAGGCTGTCTAAAAGTTGCGTAACAGTGGAATTGGGCTTTACTCTGATGTCATTTGCTGGTTTTAATGACTACAAGGTGCCATTGGTATGCTAAGCGGAGGCAGATACGCGAGTCTTCGAGACGCCATGTGACAGAACTGTCGCTGCTTTTGCTTGTCTGACTTGGCCTGCGATGTCAGTCGCCATCCAATGGCGTGGTGTGACACTTATGCCGTTTCTGTTGGATATCTCATCTCCTTTTTTCAATCCCGAGTAAATTCGTTCCAAGCAGACAGCGCTTTGATTTTGTGGACAAAAGTTTCCAGGTCACAATACTCGACAATAGGGAGTACTGACGGAGAACCTTTTTTCATTTCTGACTCTCGACTGATTATTCAAGCGTAGCCTATGGTGTACTGAACAATTTGGGGAACCGATCCTACGGAATTTCAGTTTTTTGGAGATTTTGATAATTGCGGTAGCTTATCAGTCATTTATGGGTTCAGAGTGGACTGAGGTGCCAAAAAGATGGCAACAAGTTTTCAGGTACCACCTTAAAATGACTTTCAAGGCGAAGGACAAATTGAACTTCCACCCTGTAATCATTGAGGTGCGCTTGTAGC
This sequence comes from Taenia crassiceps, assembly GCA_023375655.1. Classification (NCBI taxonomy): domain Eukaryota; kingdom Metazoa; phylum Platyhelminthes; class Cestoda; order Cyclophyllidea; family Taeniidae; genus Taenia; species Taenia crassiceps. The sequence goes on from JAKROA010000011.1 coordinate 1,887,339, forward strand.
CTCCTCCTCTGGAGCAATGTAGCGTTTGAATGCTTCACATGGCGGGAATATTTCCCCTTGAAGTGCGCAAATTAAAGGCCTCTTTGTAGGAAGGTTCCAATTGGATAACTAAAGTCTTCATGGATCTCTTTGAAAAGCGTGCGTCGTGGCTGCTGGGAAGAGATAGGCAGACGGCGATTTTATTTTAGTTTAATCAAGAAACAGTTAATTTGGTGACTGGCTTATCCTTCGTTGTCACTATTGCTTGAGCAATTCCCGCATTATAATACGTTGTTTGTTTAACCTTCCAATTTGGTTTCGAGGATACTGGTAGCTCCACCTTTGTACTTCGACTGGGCGGTCCAACCCCCTAAGCATGCCAGCAGTCCTCTCTAACCCTTCAGTATATTCCTTAGGCCTCTATCATTGAACCACCGCGCAGCGTCGTCTCCGTTCCCTGTCGGTAGTCCCCATACCCCTCGGTAGGTTGGCAATACCTATTCCATCCGATTATCATATCGCCTTCCATCCCTTGGAAAGTCTAGCGGCACTATACTTTTTTTTTAAATCATGATTCATGTTAAAGATACTTCCAACCACCTCCCAAATTCCTTTACATTCCAAGGCCGTATTTTCACCAACCGTCGGAAAGTATTTGTGTGGTGGGATTCTGTTAGGTAGACAGCGAATTTAGGGTTGACAACATAAGACAAAAATGGAACGGCAATTGATTTGATACGACTGTGCGGGCTTGCGTACACATGGAGGGCATCGGTTGCTATTTAAGGCAAAAAGCAATTCCACCTCTCATTAGTAAATAAATCTTAAGCTTATTTTTAGGTTCAAGTCCATGCATTGTAGACAGACCCTACGCAAGGCTACTTGGACGCATCAATTAACCTTAACTCCACCTCGTCAATCGGATGGATGCATTTTTCTGGGAACCCTTATTAACTGCGTGCATACCACACCGCCCATCACATTAAAGCTCTCCAGGCACCTCACAGGAGGGCTATAAATTAAGGCAATCCAGGAGGTTTGAACTGGGAAGTCTAAAAATTGGCAAGATCACTAAAATTTTATCCTTTCAATTCCAGGGTATAGGGACTGTAGTCGGAGCGAGTTCTTGACGAAATGTCAATTTTTTTGGGTCATAAAAACTCGGCTTTTGGATCGTTTTCTAATCAACTGACTGGTGATGATAAATTGATCTTGTATTTCAAGGTTTGTTAAGCGAAAGAAGACGCAATACATGGGCAGAATGGCTTAGGACTACTGACGCGGTCCCGAGGCCCGATTGTTCGGTGGAGTTCCTAAGTGGTTCTTTATACAAATCGAGAGTTATACAAATAAAGTATTCCACAGCTTCTCTCCTCTCCTTAGCATCGTCTTCAGCCTTCTCCTCTGCCATCCTTCCACATCAGCTGCCAAAACACAATTTGTGCTATGATAGAAGTCAGCTATCGAAGTTCCATCCAATTAGGACAATAATTGACTGCTACGTCACTGATCCCTCTTGGCAATTCGATAGTATCCACACTTTCGTCCTCTCAAGAGGATTTATCGGAGAAGTGAAAATGTGCTTTTAAAAGGGTCTTTGAAATGGTTTCATATGGGCTTGATTTATCGTTATTTCCTCTTTCCAACTTTGTTCTATGTTCAATGCTGCCTGGACATGCATTCATCCGGGTCCTATTCCGCTGGAGGAGAGGCGGAGGAGATGTCGTGTGTTTACTTCATCTGCAGGTCTACTGCTAGCTTCTTAAATACTTCACGGCTGGTGTGGCTTTGTTTGTGGACAGTTTTCCTGTGAAGCAAGGAAGTAGCGTGGATGTCGCTCTCGACCTTTCTGGTAGGGATCATTACAGATTCGTCTATCGGCAGCACTTACCCTGTCTTCATCTCTCAATGCTTCCTTGAAGACAAAGAAAATAGAACATGTATTGTCGGTATTCACTAGGGTCCAAAGTCAGACCGACCGGTGGGGACACCATGGTGGTGCCTTTGAGGGGTTCATTGAATACCCAATGCCCACCACCTCACCCCTGCCTCATTTTCATCCTCCACATTTCCCAAATGATTTTGGATTCTTACTCTTGGGAGGCAAAGCGCATGAAAAAAGCGGACTTTGTAAGTTTGTGATCCGCTCGGCGAGGATTGTAGACTGTAATTGTCACTACCACTAACCTCCCAAACGATCCAAGCTCAAGAATTGTCTGGATAACGGCGTCCCAATTTGTCTTGAGACCCAGCTTTAAAATTCCCAATAGACAGGGCACTGACTTAATTCTTTCAACTAGTTGGAAAGCCTCGATCATACTTTCCACTGATGTCTTGAAGCTGAAAGTGCCACATCCAAGTGTCAGATTTTCTGTTAGCCTTCATGCCACAGTATCAAAGTCCAAGTTTTAATTAAACCAGGGTCCTCATGTTTACAGGCATATCTGATAAGGCATTCTACTTTGCATACGGTCACAATACACCTTCGGATCGGTGACCTTGATTTGGTTGGCTCTGAACGAGTCGCACAAATGTGTGTTCCCTGACCAGCTCGTGTGTGTAGGCAGGAGTTTTTCTCTTTCCTCTCTACATACACTTCTTTAACCGAGTAGAAGCATTTCTTATCGTAGCCTTTTGGTGCCTGCAACTTAAACATCACGCCAAGACATTCCAGTGAATGCGCCTAGGCAAAAACAGTAAACAAAAGTGTTTTAACTTCATGACCAATCCAACTGGATGTACATAACCGGCGCCACTGAGGTGTGTATGGATCCACTTCCTCCTCCACACGTGGTCTCGGTTAAGCCGCCAGTGTTGTTAATGGAAGTTGCAATTCAAACTTCCTGCAGTTGATGTGGTGTGACCATGTTAGGGTCTGTGAATGGTGCAACTAACAAATTGTGTCTTGGCGCGTCTACGAGGCATAAAAATTGGAAAAGGTGTATAATTTACTGTGGTGACTTCAAATCTGACATTTTTATTTTTGGTAAAAAGATTAGTCTGAAGGAGAAATAAATGGTGTTCATGCATGAGTTGGAGGTTAGTTGATAGAGCATTCTTAATGGAGGCAATAGGTTATTGCCAGGCATGAAATTTAGAACTGCCACGAGAGGATCTAATTCGCAGGCCTTAGAGGGTTAATCCAGGGGCAAGACCGGGTGGCATTAAGGGGACCGTAATAAATTCGGGGAGAAATTAAATTGACACTAAACCCTTTGAGGAACTCTTCAACCCAAATTCCCCCTCCAATTGGAGAAATGGATGTTGGGTAGGTAAGTTCATGTACCCCTTTGTCTTGGCAAGGTTTTGAAACAAGCAACTCTTGATTAGTGGCTGATCCGCATGTTGGACGGCTGTTGGTGTATGTCGGAAACTGATAAACTGATTGGCTGCTCTGGGTTGGAGAGCCAGGCTTCTCCTACTTGACGACAGGCGTCCGCATTTGACAGAGAAACTACCCCTCTGACCCCGTGTTGACACGGCAACCGTAAGTATGCGTCATTTTAATGTAAACAGTGGCAAAGTAAAACGTCGTTAGAATGAATTTGACCCGAATATAGTGTCATTCCCCTCTTTAAGCCTTTTAACTTCATTCGTGTGCATAGGCAGGAAATGGTTTTTTTGTTTTCATCCTTTTTTGCTAGCTTTGTAATAAAGATGGATGATTTGGGGTAGAGAACGACCAAATTATGTCACTATTTTGGACCTGAAACCACCGGCATAAAGCAAGAAACAACCTTATATCCGCTGCGCTTCAGAGCGTCCATAGAACTCCTTCTTTTGGCACACTTTGACGCTTCTAGCGACGATTAAGCCGCAGTTTATATTCTGGCTGGAGTTGTTTAAACAATAACGCAATGGTGTGAAATATCCAGTCTGTTTACAAATTTGAGAGTTTTTATTGTCGGGGTTGAGTTAATCCGCACTCCTTTCTCCCCCCCCCTTTGGTCGGTGTTTTTTTTGAAGATCTGTCTCGCGTTCAAGCTGAAGTGATTAAATGAATAAACACATGGTGATGTATTTACTTGAAACACCCGGAGAGGGTTGAAATTGTAAAGGAATCCTGAACGGTGAAGGTTGGGAGTGATGAAAAGGACAACGGTAGAAGTGATTTATCTAGGAGAATCTTCGCTACTCCTCCTCCTCCTCCTCCTCCTCCTCTCGTATTTTCCTATGCGACTGAATGTTTACCTCACATCATTACCATGGGGTTGAGGAGAGGCTATGTTTGTTTAGCTCATCGATTTAGTTACACGGGCATTTAAGGCACCCCCTCCCATACTACCACTTGGGGGAATGACCTCTGAGTTATGCCAGTAGCTCCCCTCTCCGGGGGTTGTATATCATATATGGCCTCAACACCTTCACTGTTGATAAAAGCGATGGATTTGTTTACAATCAAATCAACTTTGCTCCACAAAGCCTAGGTAGATAAGTCCCTGGTGAAAGCATTGCATTGCACGCTAGTTAGGTCTGCTAAACGGACTTGCAAGAGTGTCAACTATTTGATCACCAATGATATCCAATTCCTTTTGTTCCTCTTGTTTATTTTTGCAACCACCGGAATAGACGCTTACATCAGATGCAAGGTTGATTTTGGTTTTTCTTACTGAAGAGTTTATTCTGAGGAAGAGGACAAACAGAGGCACACTTTGTAGTGACTTTTTATTCAGTAAAAGTTCTGAACTTTCGTGCTTTAATCCGGAACACTTAGGGTTCGGGAGATGGATGGAGAATTGTAATGCTCGACTCCTAAGAGCATAAAGAGGAGCGAATAGATGGTCAGTCATTGGGCAAGTTACTGGATCACTCTACGAAATCCATGCGCGGCCTGAAACCTTTAGATCAACATCCGTAAGAAGAAATCAAGACGCCAGAGGTTTCACACTTCGAGGTTTATTTCGAATGGGTTGTGGTCTCGATGACTGGAAAAACAGCCCACATCTAGATCCACATTTTTAGCCTGTTTAAGCTGGAAATGGTTGGAACGCCAGTACGAGCTGGAGTTGATGGAATAAACAAAGCATTGTACAGAGCATGAAGTGTTCCTCAACTCTGACTTGTCAGGGATCCGGGCGCAGCCAATCCGTTTGGCGTTGATAAAAGAAGGTTAAGAATGCAGTCTAAATTATGAATCTATGTCTGTTGAACTAGTAAAACCTACATTTGACTCATTTTTTCCCAGTCTGGCATGTACGAAGACGTCTCTCAGGAAGTATTTTAAACCTTTCGGCTTAGAAAGAAGTTTTAAGCTCATTCTCCCCATCGGCTTTGGTTGTTTGATGAAAATTTGTGCAATACTGGAGCACGACGGCTCCTCTAAGCTAGACCTGCCCATTCTCAGACGCATAAAGAAGCACTGCTAATGCTAACGAGGTCTTGAAATTTTTTTACAACATCCAAAAATCCCAGCACTACTGACGAAGAACTGCACACCTCTGGAAGAATTCTTCCACGGTTGTTTCCAATTTAATAAGACAGTCAAATCCCTAGAATAAAAGGATATTGCTACAGCCCCCTAAATTCATTGCTAAAGCCTGGAAACAATGCGTGGATGCAGATTCACAGAGACGTCTAGAAGCCATGGGGCATTATTGCGCTTTGGAGGCCGAATCACTGTTCCCTGTCAACAGTCTTGAAGGACTTGCTACTCACCCACTAAAGCGTATAGAGAGAATATGGAGTCCTTGATACGATTGCCACAAACTTTTCCTGAATTTAGCACCGGATGTGTCCAATACCGCGTTGATAGACACCTCAGAGGGTCACACGCGGCCTGGTTCGTTCATAGACAACTACTGCACCTTAGTTGTCCTTGTTTCTTGTTGACGTTGATCAAAGGTATTTGTGCATTATTGACTGACAATAGGATGAGCCGCATGTCAATGTTCCCTGAAGGCACTTAGAGCTTCACCAATTTCACGGAAGGGAAATTCAGTGTAACTACCGAAGGCATTTCAGCCGACGTGTCCGACCAAGAGCCAGAAGAAGTCTTGAGCTATTGAAAAAAATACAATGTCAGATCATAAGAAGAGACTGTTCTTAAGTTAGTGAGCACTCGTGTTTAGCAATCGCTTTACCTGGATGGCAATTTTATTCACCATTCTGAAATTTGCAGTCTGGATACAAACAATGATAGTTGAGACCTTTCATAGCCTTCAGTTGGGTCAAGATTTGACCCTCCTTTAAGACCACCGGAATTGTCCAAAGTCGGGGGAGGACAGATTAAAGATTGTGGGAGAGTAAAGTTTTAATAAAGTGGTTATAACCGACACGAAAACTATCTGTAGGTGATGAAACCTCGTTGTGCCTTTATCTCGAGGAAGCGGTGATAGGTAAAGAAGTTGCCAGTGTTGCTATTGCAAGAGAATGTGAAATGCTGCTCGGGTAGTTTCCAATAACTGCAATTTAGATGTCCACGTCTGCCGAAAATAGACACCGATGGGAGCTGCAAGGTGTCAGCAGCCCTTATAGCGCCTCGAGACTTCCCTGAAGGTAAAAGGACAGAAGGACGGAGTAGATATTGGCGTAGCAGACAGATCATATTGTCCAGCTGAAGTTCGTTATGGAAACAGTCAAGGTGTTGTGGGACTCTCCTCGCCCTTTAAACGTCATCTTCGGCTCTCTCCCTGGTCAGCCTCCTCTGTAGGCCATCACCTGCAAGCCAACCACGCCAGTCATCGAATTTTCATGCAAATGAGGTGATGTTTATGGCTGTACAGCAATTAATCCCTCTTGAATCTGGAGTTTCAGCCTGTTTGAAAACTGTTTTGGAAAGGGGCAACGCACAGACCGCCTTGTGTGTCTATCGCTAGCCCTAAGGGCACCGGTCCTAAAGCCGAGCCATTTAATAGGGAATGTGTCTTGAAAGAGCTCCGTGAGCATAAGATTTCACATCACTTTTCTTCTTTCCTTCGGTGCTGTCCACGTTCTGATTTGACTGTACTGGTAGGATCTAGTAGGAACTAAAGTCAACAATAATTTTTCGGATTAATTTTGTTTATTTTGATTGAAGAAAGATGGTGTTTATTTCATTATGCTTGATAAAGGGAGGGAATATGGGTGGAGACCACGTCAAAATAGCACAGTAATTCTTTGATGTAAATGGCATGAGAGTCCAAGTGCCATTCGGCTTATGTATACCACCAGACTTTGGGAATTGTTATAAACGAGGCTGGTGGCATTACCTCTAACCCAAGATGTTTTGCCCCACACCACAGTCCATGCTTCAAAGTGGAAGATAGCAAAGGTGACTTTATCGTTAGTAACTTGAACGATCTATTCAATTTGCCCAAACTGCCTCCATGTCAAAAGCCAGAGAGAGATTTGCTGAATTAATGAGGTGAAATTTGCTTTTGTTTCACTAAAAATGGTTTTTTTGCTTCTGATTTTAACTCTTGACTCGCGAATGACGTTGTGCTAACAGCTGATGGTTGGACAATCTAATTTACTTCCTCCTCCACGTCGTCGGCTCCGCTTCCTCCTCCTCGCCCCTGCGGCTTCCTTCCTTCCTCCTCTTTCTCCTCCTCCTCGTATGAACAAAAGCATTCGATTCTCTCAACCTGAGAGCAAAGTGATTTGGAGCTTAACTGGTCGAATGAATTATTTATTAAATCTTTACTGTAGGGTGAGAGAGGAATGGCAGCCGCCCCTTTCAACAGTCCCGTCACAGATGATTTAACTATAGACATTTGTAGCATTTTTTGAAGAATTCAAATGACACTGCTAAACAAGCCAATATCTCATCTTATTCCAGTATAATACATTTATAGCTCACGGCTTTACTCTTGTACTTCCGCTGAGCGACAATGCATATTATGCTCCTCCAGTTGGCATTCTGAAAGCACAAATTGCCTGATTGATAATTCAGTCGAAGGAAGCTGTAGTGAACCCTGACAGACGGTTTGATAGTGAAGTCTATCTCTAGCAACTACCCTGACCTCTTGTTCTGCGCGAATAGAGCCAATAATTGAAGCGGTATTACCTCTGACATTAAAAAATCTGTAAACCTGGTTACAGAGCTGTTGACTATCAGTTAGGTAAACATCCGAGACCCCCTCCGCCTCTCTACCAGCTAGGTAGGACCCAAGTCGTAATGAGAGCGAATAGACGAGGAACCTTAGCCTCACGAAACAGCATTCTTACAACTGGCAATGGGCATACAGGAAGATAAGCGTATTACCTTGCCCAATGTATTTTCCACGCAGGACGAAGCCTTAGGTGCCACAGAATCCCCAAAGGGAATATATGATGCTGAAGGCAGATATCTAAATGAATGGCGAAGAGAGTTCGTGAGTGTTTGCCTCAGAGCATCTATGTTGAACTAGGAGGACGCCAGAGACAACTTGATTTTTTGCTTAACCCTGTATTTTGGTTGCCTTGGCAATAAGGCCTTCCCAATTACACTTCTGCTGGACGAAATGGCCTCCCAACCGAGACAGTAGCCAATTCAGTCTTTTTGCCTTCTAAGTCCCAAGTAAGACAAAGATCTAGAAGACATTCAAATTACCCGCAACCAAGTGTACAAATAAGCAGACGTAAATGCCTCGACGGCAATTGTTGGTGGTTGTTGATCTCAAAAAAACCCAGTAAAACCAAAACATTATCACCAAGTTGAAGGCGTTTATGTCAGCCAAGTGCTAGATAGGAGATTTACAACAGTTTGTTTGGAAATACTTAATATCATACATGCTTTCGCTCAGCAAATTAGACAGATGTCTGGAGGATTGCAGAGATCATCACGAAAAAGGCCTCCTTTGGTCACAAATGGTAAAGCGGGCCTAGTAAACAACTGACTGTCTCCTGACCTAGTAAGGCGTTGTCACTGCATTTCCGTAGACCATCCACTGGGACTGTCCTCTCAAAACGCCTTTTCTGTGCTTTATGTGACACTAAACATTGAAGGAAATGTTAAGTTGCGTCTCTGTCAGTTGGGGGAAAAGGGGATGTTGTTGAGAAAGTGGATGCCAATTGGATTAATGGTTGAGAATAAAGACCCATCCCTTGTAGGTTGTTTACTAACTGTCTGACTAAAATGAATGAGAAACGAATGCTGGATACCAACATCCATCAAGCAAACAAGGACTTCATTGGCTGTTTTTGAATCGGCGCCTTCACTCCTATCTCACGTTTCTAAGGCCTGCATCTATTCACTTCCACTAGACAATAGATGTTTTATGTGTACATTGGAATGAAGAGTTTAACTTTCTTGCTGCAAACTAAACAGCACTAATGAATCAAACTGAAGATTCGCCTGCATTTCTGCTTTAATAAATAAAAAGAAGTAACACACGGCCTTAGACCTCATTTGTGAGAGAACTACCGCTTTAGAATAAGTGGGAGGTGCGCTACCCTCATACATAATGCATGGCTTCCCTTGATGGCATTTCGTAGAATTCCGAGTGACTATTACCTTGTCTTGGCACTAACACTAGACAGTCACATGACAATCTGCTAGACAGGATAGGCACTTGGGGAGGAGAGAGGATTGTTTGGCTTAATTTTAAATACTTGTGGTGTTTATACACCGCTCACATGCTAGCAGACCTAATGGTGGTATGAAGGCACACGCCTATTGGTCGTGACTAGGATTCCAGACGTCATTGTACCCCGAGGGGGGAGGGCGAAACGGGAGGTACAACACCGTTCGGGGATCACGAAGACCGGTGTTCTAATTATCAGATATACGTCTAGGCATTTAAGTCTCCTATCTACACCTTATTGTAGGAAGGGTCCCTTTCTATCAAGGTCGGGCCTCTCGGAAGGGTGACAATAAAATTGTTGTAGCATTTTCCATCGACAGTAGAACTGGCAACTGACTGGACCTACAGTTTAAACCAATTTTGAGATTTTTCATGTCTATTTTCGCCTACAATTAACACAATTCAGACACCTCGATACATAAACAAGTTGGTTTGCAATAATAAGACCAATCAAAACGGAACATACACTGATTGTTGATAAATTTAAAACAAACCAGTCATGGTGAAGATCTATCATGACAAAGAGATGATAAGTGCTAACAGAGACCATTAAAAGCTGCCGTAGCAGCAATACATGCATTCATTCAAGGTCAAATACGTCAGATTGGTGGAAGTGTCAATGCATTTGAGGGCGATTGTTAATTCTGAAAGAAATAGTAAGCTTTGTCAAATGATGGTGATTTGTGCATAAGAGCACTAAAATTGTCGTCCCAAAAAGGTAAAAACTACATTGGAGGCCTTTCCCAGCTTAACAGGTGGACGGTGTGTGTGTGGTCCTGGGAGCGTGGGAGATGTTGAAGCCTCTTTAATTGCCCTGAGGACAAGATGAGGATAATCACAGATAGGACTAGTCACTTGGCTATACCTTCCTATGAAGTTTTCCCTGGCCTGTAGTGGGGCATCACTTATGGCTTCGGCTTTTGCACCTCCACCTCGAGGCCCGTTAGTAGCCTCTATGCCCTTCTCCATGTCGACAATGGAGGAGACGGGTGATGCACACCTTAAATCCCTGTTTTAAGGGTGGATTTCCTTAACACCGAAATGGCTGACAACGTATAGATTTCATTATTAAAGTCAAACCCAGTTTGGAAGTTTAAAGCTTATTGCTAGCCTCAGTTGTGTACAGAAAGAACCGACTCCTTTTCACTTTCACTTACTGCCTGCCATTCAGATTGTTTTGTTTCGACGCAAATTCGTGGTACCCATTCAAAAAGTATGTCCGATCCGCCTCATAAACACCCCAAATGACATCGAGAACTTAGGGCAGAGTGTGAACCATTTGAAATATCAGAGACCGCGCAGGATAGATAAAGCATTGGTCCAAGTAAGAGGAATGCCAAAACATCTTTGACATTAAAAAGGTCTGTGGAGTTTCAAGTGGCCACCCAAAGGTGTCCATTTGGTGAATAACATCCGTAAGGCAGCAATTAAGCTGTTCCATAGAACTTCGCTTCGGGTTGAAAGGATTAATTCCATCAACGGGAGCGGGACAAATTAGTGTTTCAATGCTGCTGCTGTTGCTGCCACTGCCGCATCTGATGCAAATAGGAATTTTTTGTGCATGATATACATTAATCATGGGAGCATTACGAACGCAATCCCTCTTTTGCACCTAAAATATGCCTCTCTAATAGGTTCCGTGAGAGCAATTATTTTCTGCTGGAATGTATGATTCACTACACACTTGCAGGTGTCCTTTAAGGCAGTAAGGTGACCATGAACGCTAAAAGTGAAGCTAAGTCCTATTTTTCACTTTTTAGTGCTGATTTCATGTTTTCACTTGCTAGTTATCACTGCACAGAATAGCTGATTGAAGCGATCAGTGGCTCCATTGTTGTGAGTCCTAACCGATTCAGCAATCCAAGATTTCATGTTCCCTCACTAGATTATGATCCGATTTTGCAACGCTTCTGATCACCTAATAGGGCACGTCGCTATTGGAAAGGGTTTTGGTCGTCATCTACTAGGGACGAGAAGGAGTGTACAGAGGCAGAGGGCCATGGCTTAAGGAGTCCAAAGTGTCGCAGGGGTCGAATATTCCAATCGAACAGATAGCAATTATTTCATGTGGCTTGTTAACACCCCACTTTTGGTAATGGGGTCAAAAGGGATTTTCATGGAGAGCTGGGCTCCGAGCCACGTCAGCGGTCGTAATCCTTTCTGTGAACTAACAGTGTCAACGGAAAGCATAGTCGACTTTAACAGGTAAAAACGTCCCCCTTCTGCCGTTGGATAGTGGGATCGAAGTGGATATAGGGGGGACAAACCCTGATAGAAAGTTTGAAAATGGTCCTCATCGCTGGCTCCCACCCCACCTCTGTGGTTCACAGGAAAGCTGTTAACAAGCGAAGCGACACTGACTATGAATTACCTGGAATAGTCCTTTACAGAGATGAAGTGAACTCGCACTACCTTTGCCACCTATTCACCGGTTGAATATAATCCAGACAGATATGGCTGGGCAGCAGAGAAGTGAAAATTAAGTGGTAAGGAGCAGTAGACGTAAAATTTTATCGCCGTGGCGTCATTGTAGTTTCTGCCCTTTGTTGAGATGACCTAGCTTTTAGACTAACGCTGATCTCGCATGATGGCCCGCCCACCACCCTCCTTCAAATACAATTCCAACGCACGAAAAAACTCGCAATCCTGCAATATTACGATCAAGTATCCTCTCATTTGAATAGAAATTAGATGGCATGAGTGGTTGGTTAGTGGACGCTTTCTCCTTCACAAAATCGACTAAGTTGAAGTAGCTGAGGCAGGGGATTGACCGAGAAGAGCACCAAAGTCGGTGTTTAGTAAAGGAGAAGGGCTTTGTAGTACTTTGGTAAAGGAACAGAAAGGGTCTGCACCAATTGTACCTTTGCCCGGGCAGTCCGGGCTCTTAAGCCCTTCCATAGATCGGCAGTGATAACTCTGCCAAAGCATCACGCCTTCTCTCACCTTCAAGGAATCCTTAGCGCTCTACATTCAATTATTCAAATAACAAAATCTAACTAAAATAAATTAACTTTCCCCCCATAAAAATTTGTGTTAAAAGAGCTGTCCAAGATTTTGCAGACTATTTAAGAAAAAAACTGTAATTGTGTCTGAAAGGTACCCTGGGAAAGGCTTCCCTGCAAAGTGATTTATTTCTTTTGGAATGCATTTTTTGGATCAGCAATTAAGGGGAATTGGGAGCCAAGGAGTCCTTCAAGGTTATTACTCAGAACTGTGCAGCTTCTAGACTGTTTACAGAAGTCGAAGAAGAGAAAAAGTTGCCTTGCATCCCCATTAAAGAAGTAAGTAGTTGGCTTTCCTTGCACTGATGTAAGGAAGAGGCCCGTGAACGGCTTATAATATCCGTTTGCGTTTCATGGCAATTTGTGTGTGTGTGTGTGTGTGTGTGTGTCTGAAGTTGTAAGTACATGTAAACACTTCATGATTTACGATGCGTTCTTCCACAGTACACCGCGGACTTCGTGGCTAAAATCAGTTGCTGGGTCAGGACACTCGCTAGACCTGGCTACCTACTCGTGGTCAATTTCCCCTCCGCCTTGGAAGCTAACGCCCTCCGATCTAGGATCTGGCACATTCCATTTAATTATTACCGAAAACCCATTCACCTACAAGCCAGACGCAAAGATACACGTGTTTCACTCTCATCAACCTAGAAAGGGAGATGGGAAGAGGGATGTCTACTTTTTTCACTTGTAAGTATTAAGGAGGCGAGTATTTTTGGTTGGTGATTTGAAAAATTAAAATGATAGGAGGAAAACACTGCAAACTGCAGCTCCAATCAAGTCATACAGTTGTTAAAAGACATTTCTTTGTCCCTATTGGATGAAGTGGTATATTGTGAAATTCCACTCCAGACCTGAAATTGTGCATTCCACGTGTCTTTTAAATTACTTCGGCAGGACGCTCCTTAAAGCCCAATTTGAATAACATCTCAACTTTTGGAGAAGGAGTTTAAGATTCTGTGGGTATAAGGGTTCAAATGGTGTGTATTTTCTAGCGGAGGATCGCGTTCAATGTTAAATGATCGGAAACCACTTATGGATAGTGTTTGTGCTGTTCCCTCAGCTTCAGGTCACCTCCAGTGATGTGATAATGCCCCATCAACCTGGAAGGAAGATTTATTACTAACCCACAGAAGGGCTATAAGTCTGTAGGCGCGTAGGGAGAGTTATAAAACCAGTGTATAAATTGGCCTAACAACGCCCGTGGTTAATTTGTCGGCGAAAACTTGTTCGTGGGTCTGCAAACCAAACATTTGGTCCATAGTGAAGCTTTGCTACAATCAACCATATAGCAACGAGAAGATTGTTCACTCGACTTTTTGAGAGTAACCTGATTTTTTTTTCAAATTTGGTCCGCCTTCAAGGCACAGATGCTTTGGATTGATAACGAATGCGTTTGAGACAGCGGCTGAGGAGAGCACGACAATGCTGCCCTGGGAAAGCTCAGACAAGTTTTCAAGCCTAATTACTCCTTAAGCTGGTGGTCACGCACACTTGCTATTCTCCAAATTAACGGCGTCTCAAGACCGATTTTGGGTGTCTTGCAGTTTCACAATTACATCCCACTCCACTCCACTCCACTCTTCTGCTTTCTCAGTGGTTAAGCTATGGTACAAGTGGATTAGTACATTTGGACGTGGGCTCGGTGCAAGAACGTTTACATTGGATTGCAGTCTTGCATTTTGTGCATAAAATGAGGAATGAAAAGCATTGCTGCCGTGGAGGTAGGAAAAGACAAGTACTTTCCACATTGGTACATTTAAAGGTGCCGAATAATGGCAAGCAACAATGGTCCTGCAAAGGCATGCGGCGGGACTGAGGATCCCGCTACTATTAATTTATTTAAGAGCACTAAAATATGCCTAGTATGGTAATGAAGTAAGAGATTTCAAGACAGACAAACTCAGATTTGCAAGTGATGTCTCCGGGACTGGTGACTCTTAACCCTCCGCCATTCCTATCAGCATTCAGCGCATGGAAACTGTGGTCATGGATAAACAAGGCATAGAGCCGAATGCAGATGTACACGGACGACCACGAGCCTTGAAAATGGAGGAAGTTATTCTATGCTGAAACTCCTCTCCAGGTGTTGGCAACTCCTCGGGGCAGCAAGGGATGCTCCAAGAAGGAAAGAAAATTCTCACCATTTGCATTGAACCTCATCCCTGTCTGAAGCTTTAGTAGAATTTTTGGTGGGACCGACGTCTAGGTGAACAAGTTCTCCATCGAAGGTCTGTCTTACATTACCAAGCGACTGTAATGATGGCTTCAACTTATTGAAGTCCTACGAAGTTAAAGCTTCATTTCTGCTTTAAAGCAAACCAAAAAAAACATGGAAAATCATTTATATATTATTATTATTTTTTCAATGCAAGTGCCCAGGGGAAATAACGAGGACAACTGCCGTATCCACACCTCATTTCCATGCAGATGGTGGTGCCTTGTGTAGGTATTTGCCATTTATGACAAGCCAAGTACACATTTCCACAATTTACTTAATCGCATCAACTGGATCCAAATTTCCCAGTGGGAGTGCATCTTAAAACATGCAGTGTAAAGGTTCCCATAACTTGATTATGTGTGGCTCAGCAAGACTTCCTCGAAGTCGAAAGAAGCCTTTATGCTCGGCCTGTCCAGTCATGGTGACGTTGTGCCGAAATCGTGAGCTACATACATACATCATACATACATACATACATACATACATACATACATACATACATACATACATACATACATACTTACTTACTTACTTACTTACTTACTTACTTACTTACTTACTTACTTACTTACTTACTTACTTACTTACTTACTTACTTACTTACTTACTTACTTACTTACTTGCTTTACTTACTTACTTACTTACTTACTTACCTTACTTACTTACTTGCTTACTTACTTACTTACTTACTTACTTACTTACTTACTTACTTACTTACTTACTTACTTACTTACTTACTTACTTACTTGCTTACTTACTTACTTACTTGCGTTTGTGATTTTTTTAGCAATTTTGCTTAAAAAGACAAACGCATAGGTTTGTGTGATGGGAACGTCCTTGAAGGGAGAATCGGGCAGTGGTCAATAGTGTCAATGAAAAAGAGCATTGATTCGATACTTTGTTTAACTCTATGCTAAACCACACATCAGCCTTTCCGTCTCTGCAGACTGCACTTCCGCTTACCGGTGCCGGTCTTCGGCTCTGCCTACAGCCTTCTTCACCTGTACACGCCAATAATAAACTTTACCTCCAGGCTGGTGGACCTTATTACGGCCATAGAAAAGGCTGGAGGAGGTATAGGCTTAAAACTGAGGTGATATATAAAATCAGCCCCACAATCTTCCCCATCTTCTCTTCTGCCTATCAGGCAGCGATGGAGTGTTGTGACTGGCTTCAAACGATTCAACGAGGGACCTACAAACAACAATGTGTGGTCATAATCGGAAGACATGATATACTTTTATGCACAAGAAACCGACAATAACCTAAACCTCGGGCTAGACATCAATTTGGGGGTTAAGTAGAGCAAAAAAGGGTAATGCAAAAGGAAAGCATAGGTCAAGTATTTCATTAAAGAGTTTTTTTTCCCAAATGCTTCCTTCCTCAAGGTGTTTCTCCTTTTTTTTCCATGTGGTTAATCAACTAGAAGAATGCTACCTCAGCCTGCCGGATTTTTTGATTAGAAGTAAATTTAATTTTCTTTCCTTCATTCCTGCCTTCCTTGCAAGTGACAACAATTTGGTGTGATTGCTTGAGACAGCTGCGATGGGACCATGCTCAGGGTCTTCGCTCCAAACAAGATGGGGCCTGCGTGGCGGAGTAGTACCTTGTGCTTCGATCGCATCGACAGTGGCATAACGCTCTGCTGCTGAAATCTCAACTCCGCCTTAAACTTTCGCCTATCTTTGCCCCGAGGTTGCGTGTGAAGATAGAGGAGATGTATGTGGTACTAAAGGACACGAATACTGTGACCTCCAGATTGACCCTCACCTCTTCAATGCGTGAATAATGTATACTCTACTGTGATGTTATGCCTTTTTTCGTGCTTTAAACAAGCCAAAATCGAACTCAACTTTCAGGTCCAACCACCCTAATCTTCAACCCCGAATAATGTGACGGAAAAAAGGTCATGTGTTGAAGTTAGAAGTATCTGTGACAACTCATGAAAATGACATCCACCTTTGGCAACTGCCTCCCATTCTGCTGGAAATCTACTAACGCCTAAAGCGGAAAGCTATGTGAGGGTGTTAGTTGAGTGGACGGGCGACACCTCCTCCACCTCTCAGCATAGTTGGATAGAACCCATATAGGGAAGTGGCTTGACAGCTCTGAATTGAAAACAAATTAGCAAGGAGAAGCAAATTAGTGATCAACAGATACGAAGTTCAGCAATTTTTTCCCAAACCATTTCTCAAACGGGACAAAAGTCAGCATTTTAGTGGAATTGTCAGGAGAGATTAGCGATGGTCCAGCCAAGTGCCCTGTCAGTCGCACACATGTTCGGTAAATGAAACGGTTAGTTCGTGGGTGCCTTTGCTTCTCCAGTACAGACAGGTGAGTTTGGACAGGAGCAGGGCTAGACTGCGTAATGCTCTGATTGCTTTTTTGACCACTCGTTTGGCTTTCGCGGGCACTTTCTGGCTCCACCGGGTGGCATGGCCCTGACCCTCCGCATCATGCCCCCGGGCAGCATGCTTTCCCTTGCCTTTCAAGCAGTCTTGAAGAAGTCGTCGATTTGTTTGTGGTTAGGATAAAATTACTTAATCCCAGCCAAGTAAAAGCAGTAGTGATAAGCTCACTTGAGTGATTAAAAAGTCGTCCCACAAGTTGAAAAACTTTACCCCAAGTCACACAATTCTTGCTGGCCAAAAAGCGGATTTTGTTGGGAAAAAGTTTATTTTAACTTTTTAATTAATTAAAGTAGCTACTTGATGGAGTTAAGGTGCATCAGAGCCTTTAGCCATGCCAGTCACATCCGATGAGGCGCAGTAGGAGGATACAGCAAAAACTTCTAATTCATTGTCCCCGTTTGTTGCAGTAGGACTGCGAAAAAAGAATTAAAAATGACCAAATTTTCATGGGAGTAAACGTAAACGTGGATTGGGCGAATAATGAAAGGCTTGTAAAACCACCTCCGCGGTATAAGTCACATCAAAGTAAGCGCACCATCCAATTCCACATTTTATTCAGCATGAGAAGTGTGAAATAAAGACACGGCGTAATATAGTGAGAGAAAGAAAATTTTATGTAACAGGAGACTAGGCGAATTGACGTGAGTTTCAAAAAAGCTACTATTGATAGCATGAAAGGGAGTAGAGCCTTCACGAAATGACGCAGAGCCTTGAGACTCCTCCAGAACATCGGCGAGAGCCTGCTGGCGCGGTACGGAGGCCAGACCAACCGGCATAAAACCCTGTCTCCTTATCCAAACTGAGAGTTAAACAAACAAGTTGAGGACTACA
This sequence comes from Taenia crassiceps, assembly GCA_023375655.1. NCBI lineage: Eukaryota > Metazoa > Platyhelminthes > Cestoda > Cyclophyllidea > Taeniidae > Taenia > Taenia crassiceps. Next base: position 1,905,265 of record JAKROA010000011.1, read on the forward strand.
AAACGTCAACAACCCGCTTGCTGGACGACTTAGCAGCCAAGCCAAATTGTCCACCAAAGATGCATTTAACTGCAACTTGAGGTTTATCAACTCACTGATAGTTCAAATTAAAAACGCGTTATTCGCTTGTGTTGCTGCCTTAATGGTGATTTATGGGTGTGTAAATCATCGTCTATGAATCACGAGTGGAATCTCATCTCCTTTTTTTGGTAGAAAGGGACGATTAGACGCTTAAAGTTATATGGATGCAGCATATCAGATGATGGGGAGAAGGAGGAGGAGGAGGAGGTGGAGGAGGAGGAGGAGGAGGAGGAGGAGGAGGAGGAGGAGGAGGAGAAATAAAACAAAGATGCTACCAACATCCTAGAATATATATGTATATATTTACAAGCACATGAATCAAGCACATGATTTCTCCAGCACACCATTTTGTAGCTCTACGAGGGGCGCATTGGTGGGGTGGAAATGTAGGCAATTTCATCCACCAGAGTCCACAATTGCCCTTCAGTCTTGCAGAGGTGGTAGTACAGCAAGAAGTGGGGAGTATTCTGCCTCTTCTCCTTTGCCCTCTTGCAGAGCAGGCATTAGTCGGTAAGAGTGAATTTCACCGGACTTCTTGAGTTGAATCTGGCGAGCATTCACTGTGTTGATTGATGAATCAGATCGGCAAGGCGTATTTCATGCCTCCGGAGGCGTCTTGGAGGCTATTGACCATCAAAGCTCATCCAGGTCTGCACAATTCAAAATGGAAAGACAGGTGCATTGTAGCCATGAGATGGATTTACAGACATTTGGGTAATGGCCTACTATGGAACCAAAACAAAGTCAAACTTCCACGTTGTAAACGACTCTTTCACCCATCGGAAGCACTTTAACTTCTATTTCTGGCAAAGTCTGACGTAGGCTGCGCTAGCATTTTTTGAAAACATTTCCTAGTCCGACTAGTAGTTTTCTCTTTTGTAAATTCCTTTAGAAAAAAAGGAGACATTCACATTTTTATGACTTAACCTTTCGTAGACTATGCATGTGTGTGTGTGTAGAAATTATGCAAACAGTAGCGAAACATCAAAAAAAGTATGTTTGACAGTTGATGAGCGCTTTACATTAAATAATCGTGCAAGTTGGGGTTGGAAAAGTGGCAAAATGTACATAGAGAGGCGATGTCATCGCTTTGTGGAGGCAATAACGCAGATGGCGATCCAAATCATGTAAGTTTGAGGGTGGATTTTAGTGAACATTTTCTGGGCAATTTTACCATTCGCTGCCTTGCTGCTACAAAAGGATCAAAAAATTTTACATTCAATTTTCATCATCAAAAAGGGGAGCGCTCGGAGTGCTACTGCGGTGACAGCGAAAAGAAATGCAGTCATGAAAAGAGCGACTACTCTGGAAGAAGGTAGGAAGTGTTTGCGTATTCCTCCAAGTGACATTCACCCTCGATAACGATGCAACAAACAAATGAGGCTGTGCTAGGTGTGCACTACCGAGAAAATCTCATTAAGGAGCTGTCAACGCTATTTACATAAAGATGTCAATTAGGTGAACACACGATGCCGCCTTTGCCTCCTTACTACTTGCACAGAACTCTAACAGACACGTGGCCAAGTAGCTCTAAAGTGAGAACACTGACGAGGAGGAATGGACAAGAGGCTTTATTACGTCCTTTGTTACTTGACTCTGCCTTAGCATGATTTCAGCTGGGTCGAGACTCCTGGTCAAGACGAAATACCAAGGGCGATAAGTGGCATTGCAGTCGCTCACCACCAGAGATTCATGCCAAATCGGTGACTACACGACTGATTCATGAGTGTTTTCCCTATAGCGCCTCCTTTGTTGCGGTAGACGGCGAAGGAGGGTGCCCGAGCCGACGTCCAAAAAGGGAGGGGGGAAGGCCTTTGCAATACTCAGATTGTCTGCCAAACTTCTTGTTTGGCTTTCTGCGTTCAGGCTTTTCTTACGTCAAAACGATTATCATGCCTTCGCCTTTCAGGGAAGCCCTGGGCAAAAATTATTTATTGTTTTTTTAAGAAATGTCGCCTACTTTTCAGCGCATTTTAATTTGAATGAACCTACTCGGCTGTTGTAAGAGTGTCTTAAATAAAGCCAAACTAAAAACTGGGTAAGAAAAACGACCATCGAAGTTTTGGCTTACCAAATAGTTTTTATTTGGCAATTCATTTGTCATGTACAGCTGTCACAAGTTGTCACTAGGACCACATGCACAATAACAGATATGAATGGGCCTCTCATCCATACTGCTTTTGGCTTTATTGGTAGATTCTGTGACGAATTTTGCAATTATTTGCATTTATCCTTACTTGCTTACCTCAAAAAATGTTACTACCTAGCCAGACGCAAGATAGGCGAACCTCAAACATGTCTATAGGAAATAATCTTCAGTAAAGGACTCCTCAAGCAGAGTTCGGAGAGTCGGTAATCTGCAATTAAACACCTATTGGCAATTATTTTGCTCTGTTGATCAACAATAGGTTGGAAATTGAGCTCATAACCTTCCAGACCCAGCTCCTGCCAACACGATGGAGCACACACCAAAGTGGAGGCAGCACATCCATTTTACTTCCGCAAAATTATCCTTCATGGAGACAGGTGCGGGTGATAGGCCACCCAGTTGAGGGCCTCCCGGCCTCAAGTCGAGCGCAAACAAGCATTGTTGTGTGCATCCGCAATTAGGTCGTACCTTTGTTCCACCATCGGTGCTGCATAAACATACCCTTCAGCAGCGCCTGAACACTGACGCCTGGCTGCAAAAACGCATTGCATATTACCAGGCCCTAAGGACACTAAACAGGGTAGAAGATTGAGGGAGATAAAGGAAGTGTCTCTTTCTTTCCCTTCCCCTCCCCTCCCTTCCCTTCTCTTCCAATTTTCCAGTCGAGCAGGTTGTTTACGCCTCGATGGTCGGCCCTCGAATCCTACTTCAGTGCTGATGGAGCTTTTCAACGACTAGGTTAAATGTTCTGCGTGTCGCAGTTGCTTGGTTGGATGAATTTAGCGCATCTACTTCTCGCATTTAGCTGTAATATTTTAAAATGTCAGTGAAGCCTATTCAAACTTGGAATCCTGACATTTAACGGGGGAACATAACCGTACCCAGTCTGACAGCGGTTGACAACACACGTGGTGGCAGTAGCAGCTACAGTAATAAAATAAATAATTTTAAGGTCATAGACGTTGAATTTTCCAAGAGTGACACTACAGAGTCCCACATTCTGTTAATTTCATGACAGTCTTTCGGTTGATAGTCGGCAAATTTGGCGTTTGATTGAGTCTCATTTCAGTTGAGAACACCCTTAGATTTACAAAGAAGCAACTACCCCAATAATTTACCCATTCCAGCATTTATTAATGGCGACTTAATTTTTACAAACTCTAACTTAGGAATAAGTTGGGCGTCTAAAAAATTAGAAAAAAAAATTAATTTGGGGGCAAAGCTACATCTTCACCTGATGTGTTTACGACCTGATTGGCCCAAACCCTAGTTTGGAGGATTGAAAAAACCACTAAACCAGTGACCTGATTAAACTTCCAGAAGAAAAGTGCAAGCTTAGCAGCATCAGGCTTGATATAACCTGCATGTGATTCACCAGCCAGGAGAAAGAAGATAAAGTTGCTGAAGAAATGGTTCTAAGACTAATGAATACATTTTGTGAGATAGTGGGCATTTCTAGCATCGGTTTTTGTAAATTTTTCGAAAAATAACACTGATTTTGGTGATGCGTATTTTTCTAAAGTGGAGGGCAGTGATCCTAACGAATTCCTCCATTTCGAATCCTATTGGCTGGCAGTCAAAGGTGGCTAACCAATGGGAAGGAAGGAGCTACCAAACCCGTGCCTCCTTTAAGGTCATTAATGACCCCTAACTACCAATAGCGCGGATGCCTTGTCAAGGTCGTCATGCCAGTGGATTTCAGTCAAACGATCCACTATCGAGGAATTTTAGTTGGCTTATCCGCTCCTCTGGTATGTTTCATTTTATTTTATACATTTTTCCTCTCTACTCTTATCTATTGAAGGCGCCTTTTAGTAGTGCCTTTTTAAGATAAACAAGTACCTATGAAAGCCAGTTTTGATACTTGTTTACTTTTTTATCATGTCGTTGCGGTCTGACTCCATCTTCCCGACAGTCGATATAAGACAGGGAGGGTATGTAAATAGGTTTGAGACTTCTATGAGTTACGGAAGATTATTTGAGGTTGAAATAGAGGAGGGTGACCCGAAACATCCTCCATCGGAACATGGAACATTCTTAACGAACATGTCCTTGTCACTTGTCATCTCGGAAACATGACCGGGTTAATGTGTGGCAAACGGTGGAAATTCAGCTAATTCGACACCCATGGAATACAAAGAAATGGGATTTTTGTGCTTTCCTAGCTGATGTCATGGAACGAAATGCGAAAAAGGCATTTCTGTTTGGTGTAGCGTGCCTAAGAACTAAGGACAGATTAATACAACAGATTAATGCCAATTTTTTGGACCACGCTAGAAACAGACATATTTTTAAGAAAAATAAGTTATCCTTCTGCTCCGGAGCTTAGACATTTGTAAATTACTTTTTCGACATTCTATACTTAGCTTGGCATGCTAATTGACTTCGTGATAATGACGAATGGCGGTTCGGCTGTTTGGTTCGGTTAATCTTAATGCCTTTGGTTGCCTGAGAACTAACTCCTAATGCACGACATTTACCCTTCTTTTTCATTTTCACCCTCAAATTTGAAAACAGTGGCTTTATTATGATAGTTTTATTCCTTGAAAATAAATAAACCTGATGTGGTAGGTGTTGCAGAATTTTGGGGACGAAATGACCACCCTTTTCAGGACAATTTATCCACATCATGAACCAAGGCTACCGGGAAGCAGCCAATATCCAAGACTTGCAAAGGGTCTTTTGTACTCGTTCAATTTCCCCAGTTTTGCAGTGCATAGCGAGCGAGTCTAGTCGTCAGAGCGAAACCGTCCTTTAAGGCTCTGGACTAGATTCTGACATCAAGCCAGGACCGCAGCAGAGACAACTAGCCAGCATTTGTGTCTCTGTCTCGCGCCGTCTCGCCTCCTATTATCAGTCTTGACAACCGCAGCGTCTGTTAGCGGGTTCGCTGGTCTGCACTGAAATTGCCAAAACGTGGTGTGGAAAACTAGGCAATTTCCTTTGCCGTGCTAAAAAAAAAGACCTCGCTGAAATGTCATGTGTGTCAGAGAGAAAACGGGGAGGGAATTTTTCAAAATGTCAGTTAAAATACCGATCGGCATTAAACAGTCCCACTACTTCCTCTCACATTCTGACACCTGTCAATAACCGAGGAGTGATACTATTTGCTCGAATTGCGGATTGTTTGGGCATTCTCCCATTTAAAGGGAGAATTTGGTGTTTGGATAATATTGTGGGAGGGTCCGACACATCGTTTGCATAATTTATGCTGATCCAACAATACCTGCGCCATAGGCATTCAAAAGTTGGTGGTCTTAAAATTAACCACATTCAATCCAAAAAATCAGCCTTTCACTAAGGTTTCCCTCAAGTTCTGGCGAAAGCAAAAGAAAATATTCACAGTCTGAGTGAAAGTGGAACAAATTGTCAATACGGTGACAGACTTTGCAAAACACGAGGCACCCATATGTGAAGCAAGGGCACAGAATCACAATAGTGAAGCAGCTAGATTATGTGGATGATAACCTCTTTAACCAAGCACAATAGGGCCATGGTCTTGGTTAAAATAATCGTCTTTTAAGAGCACTTTTGGCTCCAGTGACGGCAAAATCAAGTCGGTGCTTTCTAGGCTCGTAATTTATGGGTAGCGCTGTCTGCAACTCAGTTAAAGACTCTGTGCACATAGCCTGATTGCTTGCAAAATGTCTCGGGTGGCTAGTGACGTTTTTAAAGGAGCTAAAAAACTGAAATGCAGAACATATATATATACTTAGAAGTTGATAATGTAAGAGCGATACTGCGGCCACGATAGAACAATGCTGGAGCGTTATTACTTCTTTACATATTTTGGTGGTTCGCCGCATTTAAACCTGTATTTCCCAAAGAATTTTTTCAAAAGCTTGGGTTTTTTAGAAAATTGTTTTGATTTTCGGGGGTTTTTTCGCATCTGTAACTGTTTTCATGATGTGGTGCCTACTTAAATGGAGTGACTGATATAAGTAGTACACACTGTTTTTTGCGTGTCATTTCTACAAAAGGTGAATAGCACTGCATGAACGAAGGTGAGGAAGCAAACAAGAGTGAGGTGGCGGAGATATCCATTGCTCTTCCACCACTTTCAACACTGTCGACGCTTCCACGACCACCATCGACTGTTGACAGCCCTTCACTCGCGTCTCCCCTTAAACAACCACCCAATCTTCTCAACTGGGCTTCCCTCCCCATGCACCTCTCCACGCCTCGGATGGTCTGTCTTCGCGCTACTTCACAGTACGTAGCAATGTCTTTAAGTACAAAACATTTGTAAATTTCTTCTTCAAAATTCGTCTTCTCAAAGAAAATGCTATGTTATCCTTTCTCCTCCCTCTAAGCCATGGTGGTACTGGAGTTGCGTCTTTGCGGCAATCTTAGTCTTAAAATTGCTTGACATCCAAAATGGCAATAAAGCATTTGGATGTCGAGGTTTATGTCCCGGGCAGATAAAGCTTCGAGCTTTCTTTCAGAGATCACAAATATCCATTTCAGCAAAGTTCCCTTATTCCTGTAAAAATCGTCGGAGTTCTTATCAAAAGTTTTTTTTTTCATTTTGTAATTTATCGTTTTGCGTCCACACGGAAGGTCAAGGCGTGTGTCAGGTCGAATTGTGCGCTTCAGCTGCGTTCCTCCCCTCCGCTCCCCTCCAAATCACCAAGCGAACGAGACGCTTCTAGGGGCTAATAGTTAAGCAAACTGGCGACAGAGAAGGAATTGAAAGCTCCCGACAACACCTAATTAGTCTATCATTAGTGTAAGCATTGATATTCGTTTGCATCTCGTGGCTGGAGAGGCTGTAAACTGTCCGCTTAGCCACAGCAGGAGTGGACATTTTAGCACCCCTTTCCCTCCCCCTCTCCCTCCCCCCCCCCAACGATTGTCACAACTGGGGCGTATTTTTTCCTTAAATTAGCCTCATTAAATAATGAGCTGACATAGGCAATCGTGAGTGTTTCTGGCGTTGTAGCGGAGTCAAGGTCAAATTTACTATTTACTTCCTTGGATCGATGCGGATGGTGATGTAGACAGCAAATACCGCATGCTTATTTGTCAATTTGCATAAAAACACGATGGCAGAGCAGAGCCATGCTTGATTTAATTATTTTTTTTATTAAGATTGTCTGAGTGATGGAGAATGGACAATCGTTTTGTGTGCACACACACACACACACACACACACAGACACACACACACTGATCACGAGACGAAAAGATAGAGAGAGAGAGAGAAGGATTTCCAAAAAAGAACATTATGTTTATCCGATTGTCCTTATGATGTAAACAAAGTCAATGTTGACAAGCAAAAATTTCATAGTTTATCCGACCATCTCGAGGGTGATTAACAGCCCCTTGTGGACATGGCCGTAGGTAGGGGAACGGGACGGTGTAGACAGACTCCATGAGGTGGGAGGGTTTTCGAGCTACGTTTGTGTATTACTAGCCTAACAACTTGTGAAAACAAACAAACGCTTTTCCGCCACAGGCAATTATGTTATTCGGAGGAGGTTGTTTATTCCCCTTGAAGCTCTTCCATTTGGGTGCGAGCGAAATCAAGTAAACAAGCGTGTCGTGTACTCGGACTTTCCAATTCTCAATTATGCCGATTTCAGAACAGAACGAAAACGATGGAGGCTATTTCGCGTCAAGTTTGCAACCCTGCAAATGAGGCACATTGTCGGAGAACCTGTGCTGATACAACAAAAACAATAAAAACATTTACAAGCGATAGAAGTAGGAAATCTTTGCGTCCCACACAACTAAACTGCGGTCAGGATTCCTTCCCTGAGACCAAAATACACTGATAGTAAATTCTTGGGTGTTAATTTTGGCTATACAAATAGGGAAAAGATAGTTTGATTAATGAATAGTCTGCCAGCATTTTGGGATGATAAATTCCCGTCTAAAAAGGAGTCTATTTTGAGACTCGAAGTGTAGTTGAAATTGCCATTCATATGATTTGTTATGTTTGTGTCTTCCCTCCAACAATAGAGACTGTCTCTCGGTAGCACAGACTCTTTATCCAATAACTTCCACACCGGATACGAGGGAGAGCGGTGGCCATCCCATCTTCGTCTCAGCATCGGCTGCTTCCACCATGACTCCTGCTCCAGGAGGAGCACTCTATTCCTCATCCTCCTCCTCGGAATCGATGTTGGTGGGATCCGAGGGAAGCAAAACCTCCATCGATGGTCGTCGAAAGAGACCAGCCTCTAATTTTACAACTCAACGGCAGAACAGTGAGTGAAGACGTTGGCTTACTTTTCATACTGAAGCTGAAATACTTTTAGCATGAGACAAGCTTTGGCAGAACTATCATTTACCTTAAAATTGAACCTCTTTAAACGTTTAACTTACTTTTTAACCATTTCAAATCTCTCTTTTCGATAGAAAACTTTGTTTTTTTCTTTTTGACAGCAGCTAAGTTTCGAACTAGTAAATCAAAGAGCCCCGAGTTAATATGATGGTCAAGTCCGGTGTTTTCCTCCTCCTACTCCTCTTCCCCCAACCAAAGTTTTGCTCCGCCCAACTACTCGGTTTTTCCACCTAATGAAAGCATAAAAACTTCCTTACTAAAATCAAGCTAGCTTTCTTTAAAAGAAGATGGAAATTTGTACTTTCTAGTCACAGTTTATGTGCCAAGAGTTTTCTCCATCGCGTCCAGGGTCCGCATTTTTGTGAAGGTCCTACAATATCTCCAGTCACAGGCCGAATTTAGAGGAAGTGGGAAAAAAAAACTTAGCCCCTTAAAATCCTCCCACGCCTCGAGCCCTAGAAACTGCTACACTCCTCAATGCTAGTGGCAGTAAGAGGGTGCTAACACAGTGATGGGATTGGTCGGGGGAGGGGGAGAGGGGGTTGAGAGGGGGGAACGCGAAATGGAGATGGGTAAATAACCTCGGGGGCAGTTGTGACCGCGGGCACAGGATGCACTTTCCCTTAATTAATGCGGTCACGAAAGTATTAGCAAAGTAGAGGAAAAGGAAAAAAAGACGCACATCATAGTACCTCCAGAAGAATGCAGCCTAAACCACTTGTCAACTTGTGCTCTGTTTTGTTTTTTTTGCTTTCTTATCCTCCCCTAAATGATTCCCATTTTTAAGGAATTTTTCTACCATTTTAAGCATTTGACAGAGGTAAAATCGCCTTTAAAGTACGTACTGGTGCAACAAGCGTCCTCTGTTGACTTTGGTGGAGGAGGAAAAACTGCCTTGTTTGTTGCCTGGTGTAGCATGTGGAGTAAATAAAAATTGATTCGTTGGAGGTAGCGTGAAGACTACTATTTCGATTTTTTCTCTAGATAGCCTTTAAATTCTTTATAATAATTTTCCATATGTGTAAGTTTTGGGTGATGCTTAATTTGGTACATTCGTTCGGCTCGAGAACTTTTTCATGATTTCTGCAGTCGTAGCGTGATGTTGCAATGTGAAGTGGCGGCATTGGTGGTGGCAAGCGACTACACCGCTTCCTCTCTCTTTCTCCCGCCTATCAACTCGCACACAATGTCGCTAATTTTGTAGCCTCTTTTTCGGTTTGAAATAAGGTCAGGAGAGAGGGAGAGCGGGAGAAGGAGGAGGGGGATGTGGAAGATTGAGGAAATTTTCTGCTTCAACTTATCCAAATGCCATTAAGGAGTGAGGCTATTCTTCTGCCTCATTCCTCTGCCCTTTATCTGCGCCTGGCTCGACGTGGAGAGCCAAAATTACCCTCTTCCCCGCCTTGAGAATCCACTCCTCCTCCAGAGGTCCAAATGATCCTCTGGGGCGACTTGAACCCTTGTTTAGATCTGGAGATCTTGCAATTTATTTGCTGCTCCCTTTATGCGTCTCCCAGATAATAAGGATAAAGTGCCCATAAAAACGACTCCGGACTACCGCAAAAAATGGAGTAGTGCTGCTATTTGTTCCAAAAAGGGTATTGCTTCCTCGTTACAAACCCAAAACATAGAGTTGAATAAGTAATCAAGGTACAACAGCGCCTTTTCCTTCCTTTAAACACCGTCTTCGACCCTTCCTTTTATCAGCCTCTTTTGTTAGGCAGTCGTTAAAGCTGCGTGCATTTAAGGCTGTAATTCTACAGCACCTAGTGTTTTGTAGTAGTTGGGCATAGACTGCTTATCAAGCTTGACCGTCGCCAGTTGAAAGGACAGTGGTATGAAGGAGGGGCCATTTGATAAGGGGCGTGGTTCAAAATAATTTCGTGATGATGAGGTTTTGTATCTGTCCCTCCCTTCCACTTTGTTTCCACTTCAGCATTGTCCAGTTATGTCCGCCTGGATTCTACTCAGCTAGAAGAGGTGTGGAAATGGCATCCTCCGATCACTTTATTAACAAAATACAGATTCTACAAGTCTCAATATTAGCGGCAATGGTTTTCCTGCAGAGAACGACACTGGAGCCCTCCTTAACCCTTCCTACCTCAGTTTGTGCCCCTCTTTCGCCTCTCTGAGGTTTACCATTCAGGAATGGAAATCAGCCTATTTGTCCTTTGAGGTGAACTCCGCTTTACTCTGAGAATAAGATAGCATTCTGTGGCTTTACAGGCATGGTCTGGAGGCAGTTAGTTATCCACAATTTTATAAAAAGACTAGTTTTTTCAGCCACAAGCTTAAAGGATCTAATTTTGGTATTTTATTCCGAAAAAAATTAGCCAAAACGATGTCTTCATTATTTTCATCGCGGCATATACTGCTGAATTGTATATCAGGCTAATAGACCTTGTTGTTACCTGAAGATGTGCCTCCCCTCCACATGCCCGATGATGCCTCAAAAAGTCCACGATTTCATGCTCTGATTTTAACGGGTGAATAGTTTTAAACATTGGAAAAGATGTATTTACAGTACCGGTAATTCTTGCAGTTGCGTTATGTACGCCTGAAGAGCTCGCCCACGCAAAGGCCAGGCGCCGTCAAACATCCTCCAAAGTCCGGCATTGATGGAATAAAAACAAAAGAAACCTAGCCAAAACTCTGACTTTTCTTAAATTTTTATTGGCTGCCAAAACTAGATTTGTTCCTTTTGCGACGCCAAGTGGCAAGGAGGCGGGATCGAATGTCTCTCATCACGCGATCAGTCAACTTTTTAGACACTTTCAAGCTAATTCCTTATTCATTCAGTCATTTTATCGTCAACCTGACCTCCAAAATATGTAAAAAGCATTCTTTTCCCAGCTTTGTGCATTCGGTGTGATTTGGGCCTTTTCTAGAGGGCCGAGGAGTTTGCAGTGTCGGCGCGGTGACTGTGGAGGAGACTGGATCGGTAGCCTTGAGCCCTAGGGAGCAACGAGCCCTCCGACGAAAGGAGAAATCCCGTCTGGCCGCAAAAATGCGACGAAACCAGGAAAGCAATATCCTCTTCTGTCTGCTTCGAGCACTGCCGGTCTCGCTGCCGGACACTACGAGATCGGAGGGCAGTATCAAGGCGACACCGTCTGGACTAAATTTGGAGAAGTCCGGAGTTATTCGAATGGCTGGACAGACTCTCTTTCTCTACAACTCACTTTCTCAAGGTGGGCTGACTGTGACGAATTTGCATCCCAAATCTTTGTAATTAATTCAGTCTGCGTCCAAATAATCTTTTATGCGTACTTAATGCCTATTGCCTAAAAAGCAGTTAACTCTGGCCTATTTTGGAAGTGACCAACTTAAACAGCCCTCGACAACTAAGCATTCAACCATTTGGTTCCCTAATGACTCCTACTTTTCAAACATCTGTTCGGAATAACCTCCTCCTTTTTTATAATATGTATAAAAATAAGGCTTCTTTGCAGTTACAGTGGAATTTGGTAAATTTCATTTTATTTTTTGACTTTTGAAGAGGAAAATAAAGCTGTTTTAGGTTGAGAGGAGGTTTAAGGTACAAAATGGGGTATAAAAGTAACCAAGTCACGCGTCAAAATGACAACCTGACGTTTTTTAAAGCAAATCATTTCTGGAAGGCTCTACCAACACATGGCTTCCAGTTCTGCAATTTAAATGCTGTTTCGAGTTGAGATTTTTGTAAAAGGATTAAGTTTACATTATGCAGCACCGAAATTTGCATGGGTACTTGGGCATTTCGTCCAGCCTTCTCTGAAAACATGAAGAAGGGCTGTCACGGGGATTGGATATGTGCGGCTGACGTACAGAAGGATTGGAGGGGAATATTGGCATAGTCCCGAGGCTGTGCAGAGCTTTAAGTGTTTACGAAGCCAAGACGGTAGGTTAAAGAAGGCCCGATCGTCCCCTTTTGAGGGTGGTATCCACCGGCCCCCTTGGCCAACCTCCTGCATCTGCCATCAAAGCGTGATTGGTGCTGTAAAGCAAACATCCACTACCCATCCCTCGGGTCATAGGGTCGATGTGCAACAGATCCGCCCTGACGATTCCACTAGATTTGGGGGCTGGCCATCTCGTATAGCCATTTGACAACAGACAGGGTTTTGCCACCCAATGATGTATCCATCCGAGTTTTATTCGACTAGTAGAGCGGTGAAGGAGGTATCGCGTGTTCGCCTGATTACCATCTTCATACAGGCACCGTAGACAGCTTCTTTGCGTAGTTCACAATCAGTGTAGTCTCGGTTATTAAGGTGGACGCCATTTCCAACCCGTCTGTTAGGGATCGTCACGGATTCTCCAGACCGAAACAAATGGTCTTCAGCATTCTGGAAAGGGAATTGAGGGGGAACGCTGTCATTCCGGATTGGGTGTGATGTGGCGCCTCTACATTACTTTGAAGTGTCAAAGGCAGGTATGGCGCTAGGGTATAATACATCCTTTCGGGGCACGGAAGGGTTGGAGGCGGCCGCCGGCATGGCTTGGAGGCCACTCCACTAAGCGAAAGTATAAAACTAAAACCGCAACTTAAAGTTGATCATCTAATCAACGTAGTAAATGTTTAAATCGCCCATTGGTACTGCCATTGCAAAACACCCACCTCAAGCAAAGACGTAGGGTGATCCTTATGCTCTTGCTTTTTTCACTGGAGGTTCGCCTAACTCCCAACAACAACGCTAGGCAAGCCTATTTAGCCTTTGCAACTTTGATTCATAGATATTAAAAATGAAATGGTGTTTCTTGACACTTCGCTTTGTTTTGACTGTAGCGTGGTATGCTGCATCACCACTGTAAAAATGCGCGCGCCAGAGAACAAAAACTTTCTCCAGAATATCAAATGAAGGGGAATTACAAGCTGCCCTAGTAGACATGTGTGGGTAGGGTTTTAAGAGTCATTAACAATTCCATCGCCATGTCTTGTGAATTTTTTTTCCCCACTCGACTTAGGCATTAACAAAGCACTGAGGAAGTGTTGTGAGAGGGTCGGAAAAACCTGCCTACTTAACACCAACCTGTCGTAGAACTACTTAGCAGTAAGACGTTGACTGCCTGCCTGACTCTCGGTCTTGGTAACAGGCATCTGGGGCTTTCACTGGTGTACCTTCTCTTGGTACACTAGTGGCCTTAATATCATGCCAATAGCAGTGCATATTCGGTCTGGGTGTTGGATATTCTTTCACCTTCTGGAATAGCTCCTAGGCACAGTGGTTATGGACGAAGCTCTGCATACCCTGCTGCAAAATATTTGCCTTCATTTTTGGTGGAAATCGATTATCCAAGAAACGGGAAGACCTTTCTGTTGAAAGGCCTCTTTGATTCCAGAGGTCATTAATAAAATGCAGCATTGCATTTTGCAAACCGAGTTCAATTCACCGACTGAAGGGACTTTGGCTGGCCCGTACGATGATACTCGTTCTCCCTGCTGTGGTTTGCAAACCAGACATGGAGAACTGAGAAGAAGGTGGCGGGAAAGTAGTCAATTGTGGAAAGAGGACAAGATCTGGAGCGTGATTTTATTCCTACCGATAAAGTTACTTTCCGTGGTTGAGGTGGGAAAAGGAGGGAAACGTTTGTGACTAAAAGTTCTTCCTTCCTTCAATTTTAAGTCCTAGGAACGAAAGCAGTGCCGTTCATCAGTCTGCTCAGTAAATCTCTCTACGGCCTCCTCGTTCATCCGACGGATTCCACGGTGGTCTATGCAACACCACCTCTGGCAGAGGCTATCAATTGGCCCTGGGTAGGTCAGGTGTTTTATTTCAGGTCAGGCCATGTGCCATGGCCTTGGGGACAAGTTTTGACAGAAGAATCTATGCCATAGAATTAGAATCCATGCTTCCCTCCGGTGGGGAGAACTAGCAGAGCATTAAGAGTGGCTGCAAAGGACGAAGAAGGGGAAGAATGCAAGAAGAAGCAGACGAAATTCCCATAAAGCTGAAAATAGAGTTCAAAAAAAGGGGTGAAGGAATCTAAACAACTTCATTTTTGTTGACTTGCGCCCTTACGGGGTACGCAGCGCCCAAAATTTTTGTTTCAATATTCCTCCTTCTAGTCACATTCTTGCAGTACTTTTCATGGCCGCCGAATTTCGTGGAAGAAGAGTCCTAAGAATTGCAATTACGTGGGCCTTATTGTTAATAACCGTGCGTGTAAGGGAATAATTCCACATCCATCATGAGCTTTTTGGAAGTACTTTCTCACATCACGGAAGGTACCTTGCCTTTCTTTGGAAGCATGTTAAATTGCCTCGTTTTAGACAATATATTGGTTACTGAAATAATAAAGAAATGAGAAGGAAAAACATGACCTTCGCAAAATTATATTGTCTACTTGTATGCTATTTAAGTAGTATCAGGCTAAAGCATGGCTAAAAATTCATTCAATGCACTTGAATCCTTCCATTTGAGTGTATTGCGGCGCACCTCCATCATCTCAAGTATTTTCTGACGTTGCCAAAGTCTAGAGTAGTCCGGAAGGGCATCTAGGCGAACTTGAGAGGCCACTATCATTGGCTCAAAGGTCCTTCCGGATAGCCATAGTAAAACCTGTGGGGACTGAACTACCGGGGTGGTTAAATATGCGGCTAAACGAATCGTACGCTTGCTTACCACTCGAGCTAGTTTAATGTGAGCCTTATTGGGATAAATAAATATTTCCACGGTTCTTTTACCCATCTCCATCGCTCTAAAACGGCCTAGCCGTAGAGGTGTTCCCTATAATCCTCCAGAAATGGACAGATCAACTAATAATAAATGACTTTGATGATCTGGATATATTAAGAATGAAGTATTAAGCAGGATTCTCATTCTGTCTCCACTCTCTCCTTCCTTTTTGAACAGATAAATCTGATCGGAGTGAAATTGGAGAGCCTGGTAGATGAAGGGAAACTGCCAGCCAGAGCCGGTGAGACGGTGAATCTACGAGTGCTTGAGCAGACGAATTCACCCACCAAGAGCTCTGTCCACAATCGTCCATCTACACCACTGCGTTCACCCTCTCACTCCCCGACCTCCACATTCTCCACCTCCGCCTCAGGAGGGGATCAAACTTCACCCCTCTGGTCCCCGCACCTATACAGAAGCAGTAAGAACGGAACGTCTGGAACGTTTACTGGGACACACTTATCGGCTTTTGGGGGTGGCAATAAGGCAGTTCCTTATCTTGTAAGTTGAAGATGTCTCTACAGCTGGTGAAAAAAGGTAAACGAGATTTGTTACGAAGACAAGCTCAACTGACATTATACGAGATGATGATTTGAGGCTAAATGGAGGTGGTGAAGGGAATAATCAAGAGTACCGACCTGATGGACTGACCTGTATCCATGCTTTGGAATGCGTGCCTATCACAAAGGGGAAACATCTTGTACCCCTCCACAGATTGAAACATGTTATTGCAGCCAGGTGAATCGTAAATTGCATGAACTTTTTGGTCACTTGGTATCCAAAGCTTCTTCCAAGGTAATAATGGAGAAGTTGGTGAAAATTATTTATTTATTTATTTACCACTTACGGTGATACTCTTGCAGCATGGGACGCAATGGTGTTTTGTCGTGGCTCAAGGCTTTCCTGAAGGCTTGAGGCGAATCTGCATCACTGACGTAAAGAAGGGCAGACGGGAGCTCTCAGGGTCTGAATAATACCTACTTTGTTTTTTCCCCTTTTCCCACTAAGTTTGTATAATTCCTCCGAAATGCGGCAACGAATTTGACGCTGATGACGTTAAGTAATGTCGTCCAGCAGTAAACCCACTGGGAGAGGATGAGTACTAAATAGGCAATCAAACGACCTCGAAATGGCAACCATAACTGCTCCGTGATTGGGTTAAGTGAAACAGTGCGGTCGTAAAACGAAATGCCGGTGACTGGTAATAGCAATGGATGTATCTTCAGGTAAATAAGTTAGTCTGAAACGAAGAATAAGTGCTGCTCGCTGCAGTTTAACTTACTGAATGGCCCACGGCACAGAGATATGCCAAAAGGAGAATTTGCATTATCCTGATTGGATAGATGACGAAGTTGTCACAAGGAAAGAGGCAACTGTAAAAAGATTAGATGGGTTAGGCTTATCTCTGTGTTGATAAAAGATATATTTAGTCTTAAATGAAGTTCACAAAACGTTTTTTTCTGTACAACTTCCGGAATGGAATTCCATCCCTTTCTATACTAAGAATTTCTTTGATTGTACTGAAGTGAAGTTACTGTGTAGTTTAAAAAGCAAAGGGAACGTCAAGCAGGGTTTGCTTCCAATGGATGGTTTTAAAGCTTAAGTTGAAAGGGACGAAGCTCCTGCCAATCTACCATCAGACAGGATATCAGGCCGTTCCAAAACCAGCCATCTGATTGGTGGGTTTCAAGGTCAATATGATGTAGTAACGGAGCACCATGGTAACAATCGATTTTTCAAATTTACTTTCTCAATGGGTAAAGCTTTCCTCTTGCGGGGAATCTTACCAACTAGGCAAAAAAATGCTTTTAGATATCACCATATTAGAGTAAAGTTGTTGTGCAGAAGCATTTGGCCAGATGGGATCGGATGAATAAATTTTGAAAAAAAAATAATAGAAAAAATGCAGGGACTCAACGTATCTAGTGTAGTACCTTGATTGTTTATTCGACTCCCGGTTCTAGTAACGGGCCACTTAGGGCCTCGCTATTCGCACCTTCACTGAGCGCCTGACGTCTGGACCATAGCAACAGCCGCAAACCCTTCGATAGGCCAAAAATCCATATGCGGTCTGAGGTTTATGTCTTCTTGCGTTCCCACGGAGGCCTTGGGACGATATACCAGCATTCCACATTTAAATAAACTTCAGGTTTCCAAAAATGCTACTCATAAACGAACCAAGTAGTATCAGTGGGCCTCACTGCAGTGGCTAGGCATAAATTTAAAATTTTTAAAATTTCGTCCTACCTCCTAGATTTGTACATGCTTTGCGATGCTTCGCGTGCCAATTACGAGGCTGGAAGATGGCAGGCCCAGCGCAACTGCAGAATCCGCATCCCAGCCTGTCAACCACCTTAATCTCTACCTTCTCCAACCCACTCCAACTCTCGGCTTACCCAAAGATACAGTGGATTCTGCGCCCCGGCTAACAACATCACCACTTGGGAAGACTTCGTCCACGACTCTGTCGCAAGTGTCGATGGGTGCATCTCCTTCTTCCTCCTCCACGTCCTCCGCTTCCGCTTCCTCCTCTTCCTCTTCCACCTCCTCCTCTTCCTCCTCCTTCCAAAGAAACAAAGAACGGTATCTTCAAAATCGTCAGAGACGCCTTTTAATGCAGAATCCGCCGCCCAAACTCCTGGAAGACGAATTTGTCTGTCCACGTGATTTCTTTTGCATTGTTCTGGATCGTAGTCTGGCTGTGAAGTGGGTGGAAAATAGGTTCGTTGGTTGATTGTCTGTTTACTTTACCACGCACTCTTTCACATTTGGGTGACTGTCAAAAAATGAGTGGCTCAAAATAGCCCTCAAGCCTGGGTGACAACACGATTTTTTTGCCATCTTAGATAGAGGAAAAGAAAAACAATGCCCTGTTAGACATCAACATTTTAGCCCCGTTAAAATGCAGCACAATTTAGAAAAGGCCAGTGAATAAAAGAAAATGTTATCTCAACCAATATTTCCTTATTATTTAAATGTCAGTCCTGAAAGGTAATTCATTTTATTTGCTCTATTTAGTGATCCCAACAAAGCCAGCATTTTCTCATATATGATTGGTCAGTCTTTTCTGGACTTTATCGCTCTCCACGATCTGGAGGCGGTGAGCAAATTACTCACTGAATGTAAGTAGCAGATTGCTTTTCACTTTACTACTTCTACAAAGCGCTGACTTATCTGTTCATCTAGGTATTCAACAAAGATCGTCGATTTGGTCACCTTCCTATCGTTTGAGGATTCCAATTTCTCAATCGAACGGAAGCAGGTCGTCCAGTGGACCGTCTAAATTTATTTGGGTGAGGACACTCTTCTCAAACACCTTGGATACCAACATTCGATGTCTCCATCAGCCTATTGGGTAAGGCTTGGAAGACTCAAAAGTAGTCTGAGGGACAGTTTCCTTTCCATTTGATGTAGCTGCTTTTGACTCCAGTGCGTATCACACACTGGAACCCTTGATAAGTCAACTTTAACTTATGGGTTTCCCTTATTCCTGGGATGTAGAGATG
Source organism: Taenia crassiceps (assembly GCA_023375655.1). Lineage (NCBI taxonomy): Eukaryota > Metazoa > Platyhelminthes > Cestoda > Cyclophyllidea > Taeniidae > Taenia > Taenia crassiceps. The sequence continues at coordinate 1,923,948 of JAKROA010000011.1, forward strand.
TACAAGTCGATGGTATTCAAATCTACCTACATCAGAATAAACCGTCCACCTTAACCACAAGCACCTCCGAAATCCAAAAGTATACCGGCAACTCGATATCAACTGGAAGTGTGACCACTACACCTCAGGTTAAGCGACCAATCAGAGTACTTAAACTGCAGCCACAGCAGCAAACCTTGCCACAACAACCAGTGGCTGCATCGACACTACAGCCTCTTCGTGTCTCATCGAGTCTTCCAACTAATTCTGGTCCCTACTTGGCTCCGTTGGCAGCTGCACCGACAAGGGATACGCAGATTGTTTATGAGGTGGGTTGTTTTTCAAATAGACAATTAGCTCCGCCTTAGTAAATCGAGTAGCTATGATTAGTTACGTGATTCAGGGACTCCCAACTCTGTGAAATTCCCCGTAGAGGTACAGTCAAAAGTATCAAGTGTATCTGGCCTGTCATAGGGACAGTGACAGTGACATACTTTTGCAGGTTACTGTTATGATAAGAATGTCAGATTTACCTTATCGGATCAAATAAACTTTGTCAAACATGTTATTTTAGGCCAACGTGCTTACTAACAAGCCCGCTGAAACTTTTCCCTAGTGTAGGCCTAAAATACTGCAGATAAGCCACGATTTGTAGGCGATTTCACCTGAATGATAGGAAGTGGCAAGCTTGTCGACCACTGACAGATGTGAAAATAAGTTCGACATGCACCTGCGTAACTATCAGCGTAAATTGTTCAGAGGTCATTTTTTACTTATTTTCCAAATATTAAGCGTGAAGTGTTGGCAAGCTAAAGTGAAGCAAAACAAACGGTCGGATTTCTGCTATTGGGTAAATGACAAGTGATTGCTAAATTCCGAGCTTATTGTTGTTTCTATAGTCATTTAATTCAAATTTATTACATTTAATCCTAATGTATCTAATTGGTCCTTTTAAAGCGCCAGCTACTTTTACGGATAATTTGATTGGTGGAGTGTAAGGTTTTGAACAGTGCAGATCTACGCCTCCCTGGTTAAGTGGCTTAGAAATTCACTCTTTAAAATTCAGCTTTTAAGTAAGTCACTACTTTAATCCGTGAATACACATTAGTTATCGTGTCATGCATGAGAAGGGTTACCATTTTACAGACTTGGGCATCTGAGGATAAGGCGTTCCTTTGGTCTTCACAGTGGGTCGGGCTATGGGCTTCTATAAGTTGATCATATATGTTTAAAAAGTGATTTAAAATTTCTCCTTTTCTACTTTCGACACAAGAGGGTGGAAGCCCGGCAGCTTATTGTGATTTGCCTATGCTCTCAAGGTCGTCCTAGCCCAGATAAGTCACCGAAACCAATCAAATCGCTCTAACAATAGGGGTAATAAAAAATGGACCTCAGTGATTGCTGAAATCGATAAATCAAGATTTTGCGAGGTCGTTTTTGTTTTAAGCACAAATGCACAAAAGCATGAAAAATTCTGACATTTTTAGTCGCCTGCCTGTTTGACGCCACAGACGCTGGTGACAACGCCTTGGGTCATCTATGCACGAAGTATCAGCGCCCCGCAGCCAAGTTTAGTGAAAACTATATCGCCTCTTCCACAGAACTCGTCTTTCAACTTTCTTCTACCAGGCGAGTGCAATGAGATCCCCCATCAGCACTCCAGCAAAATTCCTCGACTTAGCCCACCTCACACTAACGCGGAACCGTCTCAAGCTGGTAAAAGTCATCAAAATTACTTTTATAGTTTGGAAGATTTTGTAGACTCAAGAAAAAACTCATTTCTAACTCTCTTGAACGCATAGAAAAGTGCCCGACGACGACCTCGTCCCCGGCATTGAACCTACCCGACATGCTGCAGGAGCTGGATCCGGAGACTCTGGCAATGTTGGAGGAGAACGAGGATGCAAAATCAGATTCCCTGCTAACAAGTCTCAGTTTTGATGACATTCTTTCCTCCATCAGTATCACGCCAAGCAGTGGTGACGAACTGAACCAGGAAAAACAGATATGTACCAGTGGGTCCTTCTGTTCCAGTGAATCCTCACCTCCATCTCTACCGGAGAGTTTTGTCTCATCCACTTCCTGTACCAGGAAGGATCAGCCTTCACAACAACAGCAACAGTTACTGCAGCAACGGGAAATGTCACTGTTCAGTGATGTTGAGTTAGACACGGATATGCCGTCAGACACGGATGAGTTCTGGGATGCTCTTGTGACAAGTTAGTTGACTTTTAAACTAGTGAAATAAGGTTTTATGCATAGGTGAATTGGTGCAGTTTTTCGTCTTTCTCTTTGTTTTAGATGTGATGAATCTTCCATTAGATGTAACCAACCTCCCAATGGACGTACGCTAGTTATTAGCCAGCAGAAGCAGCAGTAGTTACAGACCTCAACACCAGTGCAGTAGCTAGAGGAATGTTCTCTCCCTTGTGTAGCTAGTCGAGCCATTCGCACTGTCAATACGAAGATGATCGCCAAGCGTGCCTTTCGCTTTTGTGTGAGGTGGTCAATTAAACGCTGTCTCCTCTCTTCCTCCTTTTGCTCCCTTCTCTCTTCCTGTCAAGTAGATTAGGGTAGGTCTATCCTTCTTCCCCCTAATTTTACCCACCCTCCTCCTCGCGTTTCCCTGTAACACTCGCTCACCTACCGACTCACACACGAAGTTATGTGTAATTGAAGAGCACGGTGGCTATTTTATTTTTTTGTGGCACAAATATATTTTTATTCAAGGTGGCCTTTGCTTCGGTGTTCTCATCAGCATCATCATCCCCGTTAGGTGTGCTCTGTGGTTCTGCCATGGCAAATGTTTGTCTTAGGTGGGGTCGGCGGTAAATCCGTGTGACATCCATGCGCACTATGCACATGCATGAATAGGTGCTTCGGAATTGGGAAAAAAAACTGGCAGCAGCACGAATGGCCTAATCGAGCCTTCTGGCCTCTGGAAGGCAACAGGGCGTGTGTATATACGATTTTTGAGCCCGCATAGTTGGTGTCAAAGCCATCTGGGGGAAACAGAAAAATCAGAGGCCCGAGTGCTTTTCATGCACTTGTTTTTTGACCCCTTACATAAAATTTTGCCGATAATTCATAATTAATCCATACTACTTGCAAATCCGTATAAGTAGTTTGTTAGTAAACAGGCTCCTAAATGACGAATAAGCGAAACTTGGGGTAGATGAATAAAGGAAAATTTCTAATAAATAAGTCAGGGAGAGCTGGATAACCGGATAGAGTGGAGATTCACTGGGTGAGTTTGATTAAATTCAGGTGGCTAATACGGCATCACGTTCGATAGTGGAACCTTCATCCGTGGAGCTCCTCTTTTCCTTACCACGAAGAACTGTGCCCCTAATGGTAAAAATAATTGCCGGATAACGCGATAAGAACTCATGTGCATTAACTAATTCGTTTGGACCTGTATCGCCAGGCAAGGTGTCGTAGGCTAAGCAAATGGGTTGGTTTCATACCTTGGCAGATGACAGGAGGCTTTAAAGACTGTTCTTGAAAAAAAAGTGTCGCCAGCTGACTTGTGCTAAGAAATGGCTTTTTTATTTCAACGCCAGGTAAGCGGCAACACTGCGGGTTATTTCTGTACCTCGAAGGCACTACTTTGACCTAAAAAAGATAACCTTTAATTACTGTGTGTGGGTGGAGTGCTAAAGACAGCATTGCTGAAGGCAAGGCGGCTTTACCTAAGATCCATCAAACTGATACAATGATACCACACGAAGGTGTGTGATAGAAATTTACCTCCCAGAAATTAGTTAGTTAGTTGGTTTTGTTACGAAGGCAGTACGCAGGATCCTACTCGCTTTGGATGTCCAAACGATTACCCCCACCAAACAATCGCATGGCTACGGGTCAAACAAACGACCCAGAAACAGAACTGAGACGGAAATCGAGGTAGCTGAAACTAGGCCTACAGAGTCTCATCGGCAAAAGTTACGACATTTTCTGTACTTAGGCTAAGGGGAATGATTAATTACAGTCGTAATTATTTAAATAGGTAAAAATTTCCTTGGGGGTTTCCTACGGGTATCTGGCTTTAAAAAATTCAACAAAATACGGATTGCCATGCCTAATGAATGAAACAATCTCTTGGTTGATTTTGGATGGGTCAACATTAATGATGTCACTGTGCCTAATCAAACGGCGATAACTGCTAATTATTTAGCCGTGAAATTTCGATGGGATTCCGCATCAAATTTAGACAGGATGGAGTCAAGGCTTTTGAATAGTGCTAAAATCCCATTTCATGGAAGTCAACTTGAGAAATAATGAAGTAACTTTGGGACACACTACAGGTAGTAGAATTGTAAGACTGCTATTTCCCGACACAGGATGAGTAAAGTTATCTTTAGATGAAATGACTTGGTATTAGTTTTACTGCACCCTTAACTTCGCAGGTCCTTAATTCTTGACACCAGAGCCCCATTAACCAAATAGAGTATGATTTAGTCGTTACGCGTGTTTTTACAGCCGGAAATTCGTAAGAAATAATCCTGTCTTCTTTTAGAAAAACCGAATTAACTATCCGTGGTTTTTGCTTATGGAAATGAGTAAAACTAAGTGGTTTCAAATGGGCTTTCAACCAAGACAGCCAAACTAAAATTACCTGTATCACCTCGCTGTAAGAACTATATGCTTAAAGGAAATTACTAGACTCATGACGGCAAATAATGCGCAAAATAAGGGAGAGCGAATAGAAGATATTCTTGGAGATAATATTTAGCCAAAATCCCAGCGCGTGAATGAGTTCCTGAAGAAAACCCATTCTTTATAGATATGGGAAATATAAATGAAGTAAAAATTTAAATGGAGTTCTCGTTGCGTCATCCCTATAGGCTTTCTTACCACTCTTTACCTACAAAGGTCTTTAAGGATAACAATTTTTAAGACTGGCAAAGGCGGTAGTAAACTCCGTTTACCAACCAACAGATGAAAACTTCGGAATCATCTGTCAAGCAATCATTCCGCTATTTATTTTCAAGGTGAAAATTCAGTCAAACAAAACCCATACAAACATTTAACTAGGACTGACCATCGACATTTGCTGACAGTTTCCATTAAATTAAGTGAATTTGCACATTTTGATTTGGAGTTCTACTGCATTGTGTAAAATATTAGGCTAACTTTGATTAAACGTAGTACGTAAGAGATTTTGCCACTGTGCATAATCTAGCGTCTAAAAAAATTGGGGGTTTAGAGCAACTACGGCATTTTTTATCTGTACAACAAATTCCTTAGAAGGATTGTTGGTTGGCACAAGATTGCGTTTTGTTTCATGGCTTCTTTGGTTTCTTCGGTAAGGTTAAACGTTTTCAATGCACCATGCAAGTAACAGATACTCAATCTGTGAAAGCAACATTGAACCACAAACTTCTATCGCTTTCACTGGGAGAAGTACTTTTATTCTCGGAGTCATTTGACTATAAAATGCGTACCTTACTATGGAACCATCTTAGGGCGTTACTCAATAGTAAAAACAGCAGAATTTCCAATAAAAACTCAAAAGTGTTTTAGTACAACAATATTTGTCAGCTTCCATATATCACCTTTTGATGTCGCTATGGTGCAATAAAATGAATGGTATAGGAGAATGTACCAACTCTTCATTGATCTACCGCTTTGCTTGCTTTTACAGTAGAGAATTCCATTCTTCGTTACCACATTCTTCTGGAAGCAGGTCTTCAGCCATCAATGATAGAAGGAAAGACTAATCTTGCTTCCCAACACCACTGAGCACGTAGAGACCACAGGTGCCCCTGGGTCCGAAGGTGAGAACGAGGGTCAGTAGCAGGCCATGAGTGAATCTTACAGTAGACAGTCACATTAATAACGTCATTGCAACGTTAATTAATTAACCGCGGAATTTTTCTGGCTCATCTATTTGTAAGCTAAATCACTGCTTTTGCAATGGCGCCCACTGTAATGCTTTGGTAGTTTGCTTAACTACTATTCGGCCGCGAGGGGGCGTAAAGCTTCACAGATTATACTGCCGCTCGGCGACATGGCCACCGTCAGAACATGTCAGCAGGCTCCAAACTCTTCTCTGTGCCGACTATACGTATTTTACCCAAGTATTATGCCTTCTCCGGAATTCAGGAAGACTAGGTGCGCCACAGGTCTGGTTTGAATTATTACCACTTCAGGAGCACTCGAGGATCTGCAATAGGCCCACTCCTTTCGTAAACCATGTAGTACTGCCGTCAGTTCTAAGTCTCACGATCTATGAATTGCGGTTCTGGCATCTTCCTTGGCTCCCTTGGCTTCTTTGACGTTATTCCCATCCCCCTTCACCTGCATCCGTACACGCGATCATTCAAATCAACAAAGAGGAACAATTTGTTGTGTCAAGTGCGAAGCACACACGTTAGCTTGCGAAAATCACCTACACAGTACTGCTGACTAAGGGTGACAGTGGCCTTTTGTCAAGCGGGATAACCACATAAAAGCAACCTTCATTATACATGCCAAGTGTTGGCGGCATAAAGCCAGACTGACAAAGGTTATTAACTGGGAACAAAGCACACTCTTACCGCCTTCAGTGCATATGCTTAATGGAGGAGGAAAAGAAAAGATGGATTTGACAACCACTGCGGTTTTGAAACCGCATAAACATAGATTCAGCTATCAAGGAGAAGTAATCATTAAGGGAATTGAAAATCCACTGAGATCAAGAGGAAAAAGGCATTGTGCGGTTACAGTTACTTTCTAACGGCGTTGATGATGTCGCATATTAGCATTGGAGTGATGGAGTGAAGGGAGTGGGGATCCAGACAAAGGCAAAAGGAAAGGGTAGGATGACTGCTATAGTAATCACCTCCATTGGCATCACCGCGCCTCTTCGGTAAGAAGATGACTCGAATCACCATGTCACCACCATACCATTCCACGAATTTATCAATTAGTTCATTTGCTACTCCCCTAGTGAATGGAAATCGCTCACAGATCCAAAACTTGTCAAGACGATCCACACATGCTGCGTTTCCTGTCAACTTTGTAGACATCGGCCGCTCCGTCTGCGCACCGTCTAGACACGGGACCCAGGCTCATGAAAGCACCGCAATTGGCGGTGACTCCCCTCCGTTTCAGTGTACCCCGAAAGATTACATTAATCGTAGCATGCTACTAGGACGCCTTTGCAGTCCGAGGGGGCGACAACTCGACTTGAGTGTGTTAAGTGATTTCCAGAGTCCACATGCTGTGGGTACTGCCATCACTGTCAAATATGTTTTTGGATTCAGGGCTCCAGTGCAATTTAACTCGACCTTTATTAGACTATGTCACCCCAAATGGACGACAATCAAAGTTAAACATGCATTTCGAAGTAAAAATGGAAGCTCAAATAGATCCCTTTTAAGATCAGACCAGAAAATACCGGTGTAAGAAGTCTGCTTTAATGGACTTACCTTACAGTTTAGATCACTCACCAAACCATGGTTTACTAAAGGGTTCCAGTGATCTGACAATGATGTTGTCCGCTTTACTTTCACATGATCCACTTATTCGCCATCCCACTGACCTATTTCACCCACTTGAGCTCGCCTAGTAGACTTATCACTAGAATAGGACCCACGAGAGCTAACGACTGTTTTTGGAGCTTTAAAACCGAATTAAACTGATTGGATAAGGTAGAAAACCTTAATTTTGTGTCAGTCAGTTCCTTAGTAGTTACTTAAAAGGTATGCCATTAATGCCCTTATATTCCGATCCAACTTCTCAAGGTCATTTAAACGTCTTCAAGTGCTAGCCACACTTCTTAACGAGTCAGGTAGTTCAAATGATTTTAGAAATCGGAGCATTAAACGAATAGCGGTAACCAAGGGAGCTGCAAGCATTACTAACTAGTCTTTAGCACGTTTGAGTAATGGCATAGTCGCCTACAAACAAGTGGTCAGCTCCGGCACCCACCCTCCATAGGTTCAGACGTCGGAGAGAAGACACCAATGAGAGTGCGAGAAGGCCATCATGCGAGCCACATAAGTGACGCAAATGAGGTGAGAGAGAGATAGCAAGACAAAGAGAAGCCATTTTGCAGCGGCATTCCCTCACAATGGGCAGCAACAATAACAACGACTACAACAACGGAAATTACAGTGGAAATGCTAAGGCACCGAAGGTGGAGGTGGAGACGGAGCAAAAGAAAGTATCGTTATTTGACTGGCAGAGAGTTGGAGAGCATCATACCACTGCCACTGCTCACCATTATTTGCCATCATGCATCCCCTTGGCTCCACCAATCAGCGGTGATAATAATGGGAAATATGATGAATGCAATCCTTGTGCGTGCTTCCCAAGTACCTTCCTAGCAAGTGGAAACTCTCTACAGATATGTTCACGTTGTCTGAGTCCCATCCTTGGTCACAGACGCAAATCCAAAATGTGTGAACTGTGTATGGCTAAGATGACCTATGTGAGTTCCCATTTATGTCTACTTAAAGTCATGTGTACTGTCTGGGTGTATCTGTCACCTGTCTAGTTCGTCTGGGTGCTTGTTTAGCGTAGACATCACACATTCATGTGGATGAATGCGTGCCAAGTGCATTGAGCGTCTTCACAATTTGCACCTCTACCGCTCTTGTGCGTTCCGCCTATTTCAGGGTATCACAAACGAATTCAGTGAGCGAAAATTGAAGCATAGACGAGCAGCTCTGCTTATGGATAAAGTGAGATTTTTCTAACCATTTTTAGCATGCATGCATCTAGTCAGGGTGGTACTTCCCTTCCCTTCTTACAGACTGCTTGTAGTCAAAGTAATCAGTGGCCAAGTGTCAGCATGTCTAGTGGCTTGCAAGATCCTGTGTGCCAGTGTGCTTCTTCACCAGAGGACCGGTGTGCTGTTTACCACCACAACCACCACCACCATCATTTCCACCAATCCATTTTTCGGCTTTCTGCACCGCTGCCCTTTGACGTAGCCTCGGCGAGGCTTTGTCCTCCACCCAACGTCTTTCCTTTTGGTGATGGGGTAGCTGGTCTCAAGACTAAGGAAGATGAGGATGAGGTTACCACCTCATCTGTACTCCCCCCCTTACATATGCATGGAAATTCCATCTGGAGGCCTTTTGATTCATGCTAATTCCGTTCTCCTACTTTTACTTCATACAAATAAATCAGCATGTATCATGCCTTGTATACCTCCTGATTGAGTATACATCTCGAATTCTTTCCTAGATGCTTCATGTATCACTATCCACTCAACATTCTGCGCGGCACTTAGGTGACTTGTGTGACAAGCTACAGTCAGGGATGGTTGTCTAAAGCACTTTTACCTCCAACTGTTAAGGTGGTGCCTAGGCGACTAAAATCCTTCCTCAAGGTCTATTTATCGTCTCAGCCGGTGTTGGTCTTGCTAGCCGTCAAGTGGATATCATCCCATGCCTTTTGGTTGGAAATATCAACGTGTCTGCCTTTCATGCAGGAAGGATTGGACTTTGTAACGGTCGCGAGTATTGCAAGCTCAAAGCACGCAACTTCGATGAGAAGGCGTCCATGCAGAACAACGAGATATAATGCGTACAGAAGGGCTTGGAGGCGACTGGCATGATTTAAAGACTAGACCAGATGGAGCTCCAAGTGGCCCATTACTAGACACGAGGGTTAAACATCCATTCAACGTAATGTATACCGTCGTCTCAGCAGTCGGTCGTCACACCGTAACCGATCTCCTTGCCACCTCTACTGGAAACGAAGTTTTGCCCTATTTGGAAACCGCATTTTGGGAAAAGAGAGATGCACAGGCCATCCCCCGTGCATAACATAAGACCACTGGCCCAAAAACAGGGTTATTTAAATAAAGAATGAAGTTTAAAGCAGTTTGCTTGGCTTGGGATTTTGCATATAACACTCCTTTCTACTTTGTCATCGCGTCTGTGCTGTGCATCCATGTCCTTCCGGGTTTTGACCGTCTAGCGATTAACATCTTCATGACGGTGTAGTGGACAGTTCCACAACCAGCCCTTTCACTTTATTATCGGCTAACTTAGCTTTGGATGTTGATGACATCACTGCAGGACATAAAAATGGAGTAATTGTCTCAAATTCCCATTGATCAGCAAGCGTTCTTCTTCCATCATTGCAAGGTTTATCATCTAGAATCACAGCAGTTATCCCTTACGGTAGGACTTGCTTTCCCTGAAAATGCAAGATGATCCAATATCCAAGCGGAGTATGCATCGTCGAAGTATAGAAAGGCTTGGAGTTGCTAACGTGATCTGCTGCACCTAATTGCCCAGCGGAGACGTGGTGGTGAAGAGCCGGGTTAAACAAAGTGAATGTTACGCAGGCCTCCTCTCTCCTCTCGAACACCCCCTTTGCGTTGGCCACCACAGACCACGCGAATTGGAGTGACCACAGTCAAGTAAAGCAACATGTCGGTGCATCGCCATCCAAACGGTTTTGAATTGCAATCCATGGTTTGCAGAGACTAGGGCAAAATCACCAACGCCGATCCCATTAGAGTGCCAGATACCGTTTTCCTTGCAGCATCTTAGAATTGGCGTGAGACTCATTAGGTATACCGAGAATGTGAAAGCAGGAGGGCTACCAAGGGCCTCTTTTGAGGTAACCTCATGACCGTTAGATTATCCATATCAATAATTAAGAAAGTTGAGGGGGAGCGTGACCCTAATCCCAACCCTGATGACGTCTTTCACTGAGGCATTGGCTGGCAAGGGCAACAGCAGCAGCGATAATGCGCGGTGCAACCGTTTATTTAGCCAATTTGTTGGACCCTCTCCTAATGAATGCTGACCATTTGAAGGTGACCTAGGCATGTTATAATTACTCTCTACACCTTAGCACATTCGTACCCCGCCACTCACATTCCCCTTATCTGTCTCGTCTGGGATGAGTGTAAATGAGTGCTTGTCTGCCTGCTGGCTGTCGGGACAAAGGTCCAAATAGCACAACAACACCACAATTAAACTTCTGCCCTCATTTGAGGATGCCACGAAAGAATGATAACCACACACTACAACAAAGGCTAGACACTTTGCTCCCCCCTTACGTGAGATGAGAAATAACGCCAGTCCTGGCATAAAGCTGTAATGCAGCCTTTCTTAATTCCCTCTGGTGAATGTGGAGCTTTAGTCGTTGTCTAAGCGGGAAGGCTGATGCCCAAACCAATCTCAGTCCTCACAAATGCCTGTCGTCGAAGCCCTCGCATCGGTCGCTACCAGTTCTCTCTAGGTGACAGGTTAGGAAGGTTGGTTAATCCTTTCGAGGTCCGTCTTGATATTTTAAACCTTGCCATGAGGTACTGGCGTGTCTACAGGATCAACCTGAACTGACTTTATGCATGTCAAATTCAAGAGTTCATTTTTGACGTCCCTCTGATAAATTCGCGCAATCACTCACTGTTTCACTATTCACCTAGTGTTTTTCCAAAAACAATACAAACTGTAGCATGGAAATTTAGTGTTTTCGAAAGTACCGGCAATTTTGATCCAAATTCTGCCCTAACAAGGTACTTGGAGCCAGTTGCGCTGATTCAAGGTGGTCCGAGGCCTTAAGGTTCAATGCGTATGCATGGCATAGATATCAGATTAATGGACTTCACCTTCACCGCTTAATCCACCCATTCGTACCCCTTAATCCACTCATTTGTACATCTCAATCTGGCCTCACGACGCTTGGCAGAGATGATTAAACCTGGTGATCAGACGTTTCGGATAATTAGGTCGTCTCTTACTGGAACACACTTTCGTGAGGTTCAATGCTTGATCAAACGCGTTATGAGACCGTCGGCGGTGTCCAAAATGTGGACTGAGCTGACTCTAATCTGCTGATACGCATTTAAAACTGCATGTGAGGTTTTGGCCACAAAAACAATTGGTTTACCCCAGGGTATCCACATTTATCACAATGACTCGGTTTGTAAGAAGATGGAATAGCGTTCTTATGTGACTGTTTAACTCGTCTCTACGGGTGTGCTAGCACTTGAGGATAAGATGTTGTACGTCCGCGTAGACGCGACATGGCCTTCGGAACTAGCCAGTAGCTCAACCACCAAAGCTCAGACAATTTGATTATATAAGTGACAGATTGATGCATTGGTGAGTGAGCGGATTATAAAAGCGCTGAAGTTCTCCGTGAGGAAACTTCATTTTCATACCTAAATCAAAGCCACATGCAATTATGTAGTACTTAAAATTAGTCAGTAGCACTAGATTCAGCTGGACGTGATAATTTTTTTTCGTCTAGTGGAGACGCATTGCATTGGATTTCCGGGGTTTTGGGAGGTTAAAACACCACGCTTGCAACCTTCTAGCAGATATAATTTAACTATATTTGGGTTCCACGGGCCTAGCTGAAGCAACAATAGCCTACTGATGAGCCTTCAATGTGGACGCATTCTCCGATCGGGGTGCAGTGTCGAGGGACCCAGGAGTGATTTCTAGGAATGTCAGTGAGTTCAACTTAAAAGGCCACCACTTTGTGTTGGAGTCTTTTTAGAAAAGTCGATGAAAGTTAGTAATAGGAATCACGTCATTTGCATAAAAGATGGTTTCCGCAAACAAAACTTACAAAATGTTGCAAAGATGGACCTTAAACTATTTTCAAAGCATTGCAGAAGCATTGCGACGGCAACGGTCGTTTGAAGCTTGACTAGTTGACAAATAATGGGGCGAGAAGCAAAGGCGTCCTGGAAAGTGGAAGAGTTGCAAAGGTGGACGTCTCCAATTTGGATTTAACTTAACAGATGATAAACTACGATAAACAGCCTTTAAATTAATAAAACTACACAATTTTGGGAGTTCCAGTGTTGTCAAGTGCACATTCATAAACGTCTTTTTCCACAAATTGGAGACAGTGGCTCAAACCAAAGCGAGAAATTTTAACAAATGCAATATGCCAAGTAGCTGCAAACTTTTCATCAGAATGCAATATTATCTGATCACTTATAGGTAGTAAGACACGAGCTGGTAGCATTTGTTAGCTTTAGTTAAGTGAATTCTTGCAGAACTTTGATTACTATGACTACCAGCATAAAGTCAAGGGACATACCCCTTGTTGCCCACTACAGCAGCTTAATTCCAAGAGATTTGAGTAAGGAGAGAGATCATGGTGTTCGTTGATACTAGAAAGAGAGGAAGACAGTTTCTTTTGAAAATTTAAACCCCTTTGTTAATTTCTTTCTAATGACTTTGAGCCTCTCATTAACTGCAACAGTTTACCCCTAACGCCTGATGAGACAGTTGAAATAATTTCCACTGCGATTCGCCTTCTGGATAGAATCATGTCCAGATGGCTCTGGTAAATACAATTTTACTGAATATCAATGAACATTTACTGCGAAGGCTGTATTTTTAATCTACTTATGTACTTAAGTAGCATGACTCTGGTGTGACTGAATATTACGTTCAGGATTGGCTATCACATGTGGGTAAAGAAATCAGACGCTGCGTCAGCCACCACATCTACGTGTTATCCCAGCATTTGAATGCCTTGTGGACTTGAGTCGACTGGAAAAATAGTTTAATTTAAGGGGCCCTCCTTCTTGGCTTAAGCATTCTGTTGAAGAAGTAATCGCATTCTCCGATTCACTTTCCAGCAGCACGAGTTAGAATAGTGAAGGTAAGGGAAAGAGGCCTTTAATCGGCGATTAGCGTATCACTAGCCTTCCCGATGCCACCTCATCCTACTCGTCTCTTCCAGGTATGGGTAGGTTGGGGACGCGATTGTCTGCAGTTGTGGATGTGCACCTCTCGATGAGAACCAAACAATGTCGGCGAAGATACACTTGACCCATACAAAAAGGCTACACACAATGCAGGAGGATGGTCTAGAAGCTGTTCGTGAAACAGCACACAGAGAGGAGTAGGTAGAATGGGTATGACTGGCAAGTCGGTCAATCGAAAGTCCCGCCTTCAGCCTTAGGGAGATGTCTCCCCTTACCAGGTTCCACGGGAAGTGGATCAGAGTGGAACAGATTAGAGCTGACTGTTACGACACAAAAGATGAAAATAAAGGAATAAAAACGCTGGTATCATCACTTATTCACAAGAGTCTCCTTCTTTCAGACATCTTTAATGAAGTATTTTAACCAAGTCATGGCGAAGCGACTTTGTCGAGAATGCATCCTTAACACACCAAAAAGCTATTTCACAAACATATTCTGCCGAAACCCACGGCATCGGTCTGTTTTTTTAAACAAGAAGTAAATGCAAAGCAGTGAGGAGCATGAAATTGCGCATACTTGGTGTCAGAGAATGAGAACTTGTGGATTTGGATTACCTTGGCTGCTTCAACCAATCAGCATTCACCTCGTCAAAACACCCAAATTCTCCTCCTACATACAACCCGCAGTAGACGTCTTCTGACGTCTACGTCGGCCTCTTCCACCAACTTTGTGTGGTGCATGCACTAGCCGAAGCAGTCTGAGCAAGCGAAAAGAGAAAGACGATGCGCACGTGTCAGTGGGTTGGTTCTGAATGCATAACGAGGGTTGTAGTATTACACGGAGGAGTCTAATTAATGCTGCGGCATCACCTCAGCAAAGCTGCCCATTCAGAGTCGTCGCGTTGGCTCATCCGAGTAAGAAAACGAAGAAGAGGGAATTGGTGTGCACAAGCAGAATGACTTGGCAAAGCAGCTATGCAAAGCGACTGGAAGACAACTGAGGCAACACTGACCTCAACACTGTCAACTCAAGATTACGGTGCGTCATTTGCTCAGGAAGAAGATGGGAATGCGCAGTCTAGTCGACGTGGTGTGGCCTCAGTGCCCTGTATACAACTACGAGAGATGATGGGTCATCGAAGTAAGAGGACCATTCTGACCACAGCCAAGAATACCAGCGTTGTGTAGACGTGAGGCAATTGGCAACAGTGGACCGCATCTGGAGCAACGAGGTGAACGTGGGAATTGGCAGTTTGAGGAATGCTGTCTCTCGTGGCTAGCGAGCAAAGAAGTTCTTTAAGCCTGAGTAGCATTGAACTGTGGTAAGAGAAGAGAATTGCTGGGAAATTCAAGTGTTGTGAGACAGGTAAGCCAATCCCACGCGATACCAAGGCAGCATCCATACACCCATAAAAACGACATTGCCCAGTAATGCCTACAATCATTGATTTCGTTCACGTGAGTAAATTGCAGTGAAATTCGCCACTCCTTCGCAATCCAATCATCTATCCTATTATCAATCCACGCATCCATCCAATCGTCCATCCATTCGCAGCTGCCCAGTAATGCCTACAATCATTGATTTCGTTCACGTGAGTAAATTGCAGTGAAATTCGCCACTCCTTCGCAATCCAATCATCTATCCTATTATCAATCCACGCATCCATCCAATCGTCCATCCATTCACAGCTGCCCAGTAATGCCTACAATCATTGATTTCGTTCACGTGAGTAAATTGCAGTGAAATTCGCCACTCCTTCGCAATCCAATCATCTATCCTATTATCAATCCACGCATCCATCCAATCGTCCATCCATTCGCAGCTGCCCAGTAATGCCTACAATCATTGATTTCGTTCACGTGAGTAAATTGCAGTGAAATTCGCCACTCCTTCGCAATCCAATCATCTATCCTATTATCAATCCACGCATCCATCCAATCGTCCATCCATTCGCAGCTGCCCAGTAATGCCTACAATCATTGATTTCGTTCACGTGAGTAAATTGCAGTGAAATTCGCCACTCCTTCGCAATCCAATCATCTATCCTATTATCAATCCACGCATCCATCCAATCGTCCATCCATTCGCAGCTGCCCAGTAATGCCTACAATCATTGATTTCGTTCACGTGAGTAAATTGCAGTGAAATTCGCCACTCCTTCGCAATCCAATCATCTATCCTATTATCAATCCACGCATCCATCCAATCGTCCATCCATTCGCAGCTGCCCAGTAATGCCTACAATCATTGATTTCGTTCACGTGAGTAAATTGCAGTGAAATTCGCCACTCCTTCGCAATCCAATCATCTATCCTATTATCAATCCACGCATCCATCCAATCGTCCATCCATTCGCAGCTGCCCAGTAATGCCTACAATCATTGATTTCGTTCACGTGAGTAAATTGCAGTGAAATTCGCCACTCCTTCGCAATCCAATCATCTATCCTATTATCAATCCACGCATCCATCCAATCGTCCATCCATTCGCAGCTGCCCAGTAATGCCTACAATCATTGATTTCGTTCACGTGAGTAAATTGCAGTGAAATTCGCCACTCCTTCGCAATCCAATCATCTATCCTATTATCAATCCACGCATCCATCCAATCGTCCATCCATTCGCAGCTGCCCAGTAATGCCTACAATCATTGATTTCGTTCACGTGAGTAAATTGCAGTGAAATTCGCCACTCCTTCGCAATCCAATCATCTATCCTATTATCAATCCACGCATCCATCCAATCGTCCATCCATTCGCAGCTGCCCAGTAATGCCTACAATCATTGATTTCGTTCACGTGAGTAAATTGCAGTGAAATTCGCCACTCCTTCGCAATCCAATCATCTATCCTATTATCAATCCACGCATCCATCCAATCGTCCATCCATTCGCAGCTGCCCAGTAATGCCTACAATCATTGATTTCGTTCACGTGAGTAAATTGCAGTGAAATTCGCCACTCCTTCGCAATCCAATCATCTATCCTATTATCAATCCACGCATCCATCCAATCGTCCATCCATTCGCAGCTGCCCAGTAATGCCTACAATCATTGATTTCGTTCACGTGAGTAAATTGCAGTGAAATTCGCCACTCCTTCGCAATCCAATCATCTATCCTATTATCAATCCACGCATCCATCCAATCGTCCATCCATTCACAGCTGCCCAGTAATGCCTACAATCATTGATTTCGTTCACGTGAGTAAATTGCAGTGAAATTCGCCACTCCTTCGCAATCCAATCATCTATCCTATTATCAATCCACGCATCCATCCAATCGTCCATCCATTCGCAGCTGCCCAGTAATGCCTACAATCATTGATTTCGTTCACGTGAGTAAATTGCAGTGAAATTCGCCACTCCTTCGCAATCCAATCATCTATCCTATTATCAATCCACGCATCCATCCAATCGTCCATCCATTCGCAGCTGCCCAGTAATGCCTACAATCATTGATTTCGTTCACGTGAGTAAATTGCAGTGAAATTCGCCACTCCTTCGCAATCCAATCATCTATCCTATTATCAATCCACGCATCCATCCAATCGTCCATCCATTCGCAGCTGCCCAGTAATGCCTACAATCATTGATTTCGTTCACGTGAGTAAATTGCAGTGAAATTCGCCACTCCTTCGCAATCCAATCATCTATCCTATTATCAATCCACGCATCCATCCAATCGTCCATCCATTCGCAGCTGCCCAGTAATGCCTACAATCATTGATTTCGTTCACGTGAGTAAATTGCAGTGAAATTCGCCACTCCTTCGCAATCCAATCATCTATCCTATTATCAATCCACGCATCCATCCAATCGTCCATCCATTCGCAGCTGCCCAGTAATGCCTACAATCATTGATTTCGTTCACGTGAGTAAATTGCAGTGAAATTCGCCACTCCTTCGCAATCCAATCATCTATCCTATTATCAATCCACGCATCCATCCAATCGTCCATCCATTCGCAGCTGCCCAGTAATGCCTACAATCATTGATTTCGTTCACGTGAGTAAATTGCAGTGAAATTCGCCACTCCTTCGCAATCCAATCATCTATCCTATTATCAATCCACGCATCCATCCAATCGTCCATCCATTCGCAGCTGCCCAGTAATGCCTACAATCATTGATTTCGTTCACGTGAGTAAATTGCAGTGAAATTCGCCACTCCTTCGCAATCCAATCATCTATCCTATTATCAATCCACGCATCCATCCAATCGTCCATCCATTCGCAGCTGCCCAGTAATGCCTACAATCATTGATTTCGTTCACGTGAGTAAATTGCAGTGAAATTCGCCACTCCTTCGCAATCCAATCATCTATCCTATTATCAATCCACGCATCCATCCAATCGTCCATCCATTCGCAGCTGCCCAGTAATGCCTACAATCATTGATTTCGTTCACGTGAGTAAATTGCAGTGAAATTCGCCACTCCTTCGCAATCCAATCATCTATCCTATTATCAATCCACGCATCCATCCAATCGTCCATCCATTCGCAGCTGCCCAGTAATGCCTACAATCATTGATTTCGTTCACGTGAGTAAATTGCAGTGAAATTCGCCACTCCTTCGCAATCCAATCATCTATCCTATTATCAATCCACGCATCCATCCAATCGTCCATCCATTCGCAGCTGCCCAGTAATGCCTACAATCATTGATTTCGTTCACGTGAGTAAATTGCAGTGAAATTCGCCACTCCTTCGCAATCCAATCATCTATCCTATTATCAATCCACGCATCCATCCAATCGTCCATCCATTCGCAGCTGCCCAGTAATGCCTACAATCATTGATTTCGTTCACGTGAGTAAATTGCAGTGAAATTCGCCACTCCTTCGCAATCCAATCATCTATCCTATTATCAATCCACGCATCCATCCAATCGTCCATCCATTCGCAGCTGCCCAGTAATGCCTACAATCATTGATTTCGTTCACGTGAGTAAATTGCAGTGAAATTCGCCACTCCTTCGCAATCCAATCATCTATCCTATTATCAATCCACGCATCCATCCAATCGTCCATCCATTCGCAGCTGCCCAGTAATGCCTACAATCATTGATTTCGTTCACGTGAGTAAATTGCAGTGAAATTCGCCACTCCTTCGCAATCCAATCATCTATCCTATTATCAATCCACGCATCCATCCAATCGTCCATCCATTCGCAGCTGCCCAGTAATGCCTACAATCATTGATTTCGTTCACGTGAGTAAATTGCAGTGAAATTCGCCACTCCTTCGCAATCCAATCATCTATCCTATTATCAATCCACGCATCCATCCAATCGTCCATCCATTCGCAGCTGCCCAGTAATGCCTACAATCATTGATTTCGTTCACGTGAGTAAATTGCAGTGAAATTGGCCACTCCTTCGCAATCCAATCATCTATCCTATTATCAATCCACGCATCCATCCAATCGTCCATCCATTCGCAGCTGCCCAGTAATGCCTACAATCATTGATTTCGTTCACGTGAGTAAATTGCAGTGAAATTCGCCACTCCTTCGCAATCCAATCATCTATCCTATTATCAATCCACGCATCCATCCAATCGTCCATCCATTCGCAGCTGCCCAGTAATGCCTACAATCATTGATTTCGTTCACGTGAGTAAATTGCAGTGAAATTGGCCACTCCTTCGCAATCCAATCATCTATCCTATTATCAATCCACGCATCCATCCAATCGTCCATCCATTCGCAGCTGCCCAGTAATGCCTACAATCATTGATTTCGTTCACGTGAGTAAATTGCAGTGAAATTCGCCACTCCTTCGCAATCCAATCATCTATCCTATTATCAATCCACGCATCCATCCAATCGTCCATCCATTCGCAGCTGCCCAGTAATGCCTACAATCATTGATTTCGTTCACGTGAGTAAATTGCAGTGAAATTCGCCACTCCTTCGCAATCCAATCATCTATCCTATTATCAATCCACGCATCCATCCAATCGTCCATCCATTCGCAGCTGCCCAGTAATGCCTACAATCATTGATTTCGTTCACGTGAGTAAATTGCAGTGAAATTCGCCACTCCTTCGCAATCCAATCATCTATCCTATTATCAATCCACGCATCCATCCAATCGTCCATCCATTCGCAGCTGCCCAGTAATGCCTACAATCATTGATTTCGTTCACGTGAGTAAATTGCAGTGAAATTCGCCACTCCTTCGCAATCCAATCATCTATCCTATTATCAATCCACGCATCCATCCAATCGTCCATCCATTCGCAGCTGCCCAGTAATGCCTACAATCATTGATTTCGTTCACGTGAGTAAATTGCAGTGAAATTGGCCACTCCTTCGCAATCCAATCATCTATCCTATTATCAATCCACGCATCCATCCAATCGTCCATCCATTCGCAGCTGCCCAGTAATGCCTACAATCATTGATTTCGTTCACGTGAGTAAATTGCAGTGAAATTCGCCACTCCTTCGCAATCCAATCATCTATCCTATTATCAATCCACGCATCCATCCAATCGTCCATCCATTCGCAGCTGCCCAGTAATGCCTACAATCATTGATTTCGTTCACGTGAGTAAATTGCAGTGAAATTCGCCACTCCTTCGCAATCCAATCATCTATCCTATTATCAATCCACGCATCCATCCAATCGTCCATCCATTCGCAGCTGCCCAGTAATGCCTACAATCATTGATTTCGTTCACGTGAGTAAATTGCAGTGAAATTCGCCACTCCTTCGCAATCCAATCATCTATCCTATTATCAATCCACGCATCCATCCAATCGTCCATCCATTCGCAGCTGCCCAGTAATGCCTACAATCATTGATTTCGTTCACGTGAGTAAATTGCAGTGAAATTCGCCACTCCTTCGCAATCCAATCATCTATCCTATTATCAATCCACGCATCCATCCAATCGTCCATCCATTCGCAGCTGCCCAGTAATGCCTACAATCATTGATTTCGTTCACGTGAGTAAATTGCAGTGAAATTCGCCACTCCTTCGCAATCCAATCATCTATCCTATTATCAATCCACGCATCCATCCAATCGTCCATCCATTCGCAGCTGCCCAGTAATGCCTACAATCATTGATTTCGTTCACGTGAGTAAATTGCAGTGAAATTCGCCACTCCTTCGCAATCCAATCATCTATCCTATTATCAATCCACGCATCCATCCAATCGTCCATCCATTCGCAGCTGCCCAGTAATGCCTACAATCATTGATTTCGTTCACGTGAGTAAATTGCAGTGAAATTCGCCACTCCTTCGCAATCCAATCATCTATCCTATTATCAATCCACGCATCCATCCAATCGTCCATCCATTCGCAGCTGCCCAGTAATGCCTACAATCATTGATTTCGTTCACGTGAGTAAATTGCAGTGAAATTCGCCACTCCTTCGCAATCCAATCATCTATCCTATTATCAATCCACGCATCCATCCAATCGTCCATCCATTCGCAGCTGCCCAGTAATGCCTACAATCATTGATTTCGTTCACGTGAGTAAATTGCAGTGAAATTCGCCACTCCTTCGCAATCCAATCATCTATCCTATTATCAATCCACGCATCCATCCAATCGTCCATCCATTCGCAGCTGCCCAGTAATGCCTACAATCATTGATTTCGTTCACGTGAGTAAATTGCAGTGAAATTCGCCACTCCTTCGCAATCCAATCATCTATCCTATTATCAATCCACGCATCCATCCAATCGTCCATCCATTCGCAGCTGCCCAGTAATGCCTACAATCATTGATTTCGTTCACGTGAGTAAATTGCAGTGAAATTCGCCACTCCTTCGCAATCCAATCATCTATCCTATTATCAATCCACGCATCCATCCAATCGTCCATCCATTCGCAGCTGCCCAGTAATGCCTACAATCATTGATTTCGTTCACGTGAGTAAATTGCAGTGAAATTCGCCACTCCTTCGCAATCCAATCATCTATCCTATTATCAATCCACGCATCCATCCAATCGTCCATCCATTCGCAGCTGCCCAGTAATGCCTACAATCATTGATTTCGTTCACGTGAGTAAATTGCAGTGAAATTCGCCACTCCTTCGCAATCCAATCATCTATCCTATTATCAATCCACGCATCCATCCAATCGTCCATCCATTCGCAGCTGCAGCTGCCCAGTAATGCCTACAATCATTGATTTCGTTCACGTGAGTAAATTGCAGTGAAATTCGCCACTCCTTCGCAATCCAATCATCTATCCTATTATCAATCCACGCATCCATCCAATCGTCCATCCATTCGCAGCTGCCCAGTAATGCCTACAATCATTGATTTCGTTCACGTGAGTAAATTGCAGTGAAATTCGCCACTCCTTCGCAATCCAATCATCTATCCTATTATCAATCCACGCATCCATCCAATCGTCCATCCATTCGCAGCTGCCCAGTAATGCCTACAATCATTGATTTCGTTCACGTGAGTAAATTGCAGTGAAATTCGCCACTCCTTCGCAATCCAATCATCTATCCTATTATCAATCCACGCATCCATCCAATCGTCCATCCATTCGCAGCTGCCCAGTAATGCCTACAATCATTGATTTCGTTCACGTGAGTAAATTGCAGTGAAATTCGCCACTCCTTCGCAATCCAATCATCTATCCTATTATCAATCCACGCATCCATCCAATCGTCCATCCATTCGCAGCTGCCCAGTAATGCCTACAATCATTGATTTCGTTCACGTGAGTAAATTGCAGTGAAATTCGCCACTCCTTCGCAATCCAATCATCTATCCTATTATCAATCCACGCATCCATCCAATCGTCCATCCATTCGCAGCTGCCCAGTAATGCCTACAATCATTGATTTCGTTCACGTGAGTAAATTGCAGTGAAATTCGCCACTCCTTCGCAATCCAATCATCTATCCTATTATCAATCCACGCATCCATCCAATCGTCCATCCATTCGCAGCTGCCCAGTAATGCCTACAATCATTGATTTCGTTCACGTGAGTAAATTGCAGTGAAATTCGCCACTCCTTCGCAATCCAATCATCTATCCTATTATCAATCCACGCATCCATCCAATCGTCCATCCATTCGCAGCTGCCCAGTAATGCCTACAATCATTGATTTCGTTCACGTGAGTAAATTGCAGTGAAATTCGCCACTCCTTCGCAATCCAATCATCTATCCTATTATCAATCCACGCATCCATCCAATCGTCCATCCATTCGCAGCTGCCCAGTAATGCCTACAATCATTGATTTCGTTCACGTGAGTAAATTGCAGTGAAATTCGCCACTCCTTCGCAATCCAATCATCTATCCTATTATCAATCCACGCATCCATCCAATCGTCCATCCATTCGCAGCTGCCCAGTAATGCCTACAATCATTGATTTCGTTCACGTGAGTAAATTGCAGTGAAATTCGCCACTCCTTCGCAATCCAATCATCTATCCTATTATCAATCCACGCATCCATCCAATCGTCCATCCATTCGCAGCTGCCCAGTAATGCCTACAATCATTGATTTCGTTCACGTGAGTAAATTGCAGTGAAATTCGCCACTCCTT
Source organism: Taenia crassiceps (assembly GCA_023375655.1). Taxonomy (NCBI): domain Eukaryota; kingdom Metazoa; phylum Platyhelminthes; class Cestoda; order Cyclophyllidea; family Taeniidae; genus Taenia; species Taenia crassiceps. The sequence goes on from JAKROA010000011.1 coordinate 1,947,090, forward strand.
CGCAATCCAATCATCTATCCTATTATCAATCCACGCATCCATCCAATCGTCCATCCATTCGCAGCTGCCCAGTAATGCCTACAATCATTGATTTCGTTCACGTGAGTAAATTGCAGTGAAATTCGCCACTCCTTCGCAATCCAATCATCTATCCTATTATCAATCCACGCATCCATCCAATCGTCCATCCATTCGCAGCTGCCCAGTAATGCCTACAATCATTGATTTCGTTCACGTGAGTAAATTGCAGTGAAATTCGCCACTCCTTCGCAATCCAATCATCTATCCTATTATCAATCCACGCATCCATCCAATCGTCCATCCATTCGCAGCTGCCCAGTAATGCCTACAATCATTGATTTCGTTCACGTGAGTAAATTGCAGTGAAATTCGCCACTCCTTCGCAATCCAATCATCTATCCTATTATCAATCCACGCATCCATCCAATCGTCCATCCATTCGCAGCTGCCCAGTAATGCCTACAATCATTGATTTCGTTCACGTGAGTAAATTGCAGTGAAATTCGCCACTCCTTCGCAATCCAATCATCTATCCTATTATCAATCCACGCATCCATCCAATCGTCCATCCATTCGCAGCTGCCCAGTAATGCCTACAATCATTGATTTCGTTCACGTGAGTAAATTGCAGTGAAATTCGCCACTCCTTCGCAATCCAATCATCTATCCTATTATCAATCCACGCATCCATCCAATCGTCCATCCATTCGCAGCTGCCCAGTAATGCCTACAATCATTGATTTCGTTCACGTGAGTAAATTGCAGTGAAATTCGCCACTCCTTCGCAATCCAATCATCTATCCTATTATCAATCCACGCATCCATCCAATCGTCCATCCATTCGCAGCTGCCCAGTAATGCCTACAATCATTGATTTCGTTCACGTGAGTAAATTGCAGTGAAATTCGCCACTCCTTCGCAATCCAATCATCTATCCTATTATCAATCCACGCATCCATCCAATCGTCCATCCATTCGCAGCTGCCCAGTAATGCCTACAATCATTGATTTCGTTCACGTGAGTAAATTGCAGTGAAATTCGCCACTCCTTCGCAATCCAATCATCTATCCTATTATCAATCCACGCATCCATCCAATCGTCCATCCATTCGCAGCTGCCCAGTAATGCCTACAATCATTGATTTCGTTCACGTGAGTAAATTGCAGTGAAATTCGCCACTCCTTCGCAATCCAATCATCTATCCTATTATCAATCCACGCATCCATCCAATCGTCCATCCATTCGCAGCTGCCCAGTAATGCCTACAATCATTGATTTCGTTCACGTGAGTAAATTGCAGTGAAATTCGCCACTCCTTCGCAATCCAATCATCTATCCTATTATCAATCCACGCATCCATCCAATCGTCCATCCATTCGCAGCTGCCCAGTAATGCCTACAATCATTGATTTCGTTCACGTGAGTAAATTGCAGTGAAATTCGCCACTCCTTCGCAATCCAATCATCTATCCTATTATCAATCCACGCATCCATCCAATCGTCCATCCATTCGCAGCTGCCCAGTAATGCCTACAATCATTGATTTCGTTCACGTGAGTAAATTGCAGTGAAATTCGCCACTCCTTCGCAATCCAATCATCTATCCTATTATCAATCCACGCATCCATCCAATCGTCCATCCATTCGCAGCTGCCCAGTAATGCCTACAATCATTGATTTCGTTCACGTGAGTAAATTGCAGTGAAATTCGCCACTCCTTCGCAATCCAATCATCTATCCTATTATCAATCCACGCATCCATCCAATCGTCCATCCATTCGCAGCTGCCCAGTAATGCCTACAATCATTGATTTCGTTCACGTGAGTAAATTGCAGTGAAATTCGCCACTCCTTCGCAATCCAATCATCTATCCTATTATCAATCCACGCATCCATCCAATCGTCCATCCATTCGCAGCTGCCCAGTAATGCCTACAATCATTGATTTCGTTCACGTGAGTAAATTGCAGTGAAATTCGCCACTCCTTCGCAATCCAATCATCTATCCTATTATCAATCCACGCATCCATCCAATCGTCCATCCATTCGCAGCTGCCCAGTAATGCCTACAATCATTGATTTCGTTCACGTGAGTAAATTGCAGTGAAATTCGCCACTCCTTCGCAATCCAATCATCTATCCTATTATCAATCCACGCATCCATCCAATCGTCCATCCATTCGCAGCTGCCCAGTAATGCCTACAATCATTGATTTCGTTCACGTGAGTAAATTGCAGTGAAATTCGCCACTCCTTCGCAATCCAATCATCTATCCTATTATCAATCCACGCATCCATCCAATCGTCCATCCATTCGCAGCTGCCCAGTAATGCCTACAATCATTGATTTCGTTCACGTGAGTAAATTGCAGTGAAATTCGCCACTCCTTCGCAATCCAATCATCTATCCTATTATCAATCCACGCATCCATCCAATCGTCCATCCATTCGCAGCTGCCCAGTAATGCCTACAATCATTGATTTCGTTCACGTGAGTAAATTGCAGTGAAATTCGCCACTCCTTCGCAATCCAATCATCTATCCTATTATCAATCCACGCATCCATCCAATCGTCCATCCATTCACAGCTGCCCAGTAATGCCTACAATCATTGATTTCGTTCACGTGAGTAAATTGCAGTGAAATTCGCCACTCCTTCGCAATCCAATCATCTATCCTATTATCAATCCACGCATCCATCCAATCGTCCATCCATTCGCAGCTGCCCAGTAATGCCTACAATCATTGATTTCGTTCACGTGAGTAAATTGCAGTGAAATTCGCCACTCCTTCGCAATCCAATCATCTATCCTATTATCAATCCACGCATCCATCCAATCGTCCATCCATTCACAGCTGCCCAGTAATGCCTACAATCATTGATTTCGTTCACGTGAGTAAATTGCAGTGAAATTCGCCACTCCTTCGCAATCCAATCATCTATCCTATTATCAATCCACGCATCCATCCAATCGTCCATCCATTCGCAGCTGCCCAGTAATGCCTACAATCATTGATTTCGTTCACGTGAGTAAATTGCAGTGAAATTCGCCACTCCTTCGCAATCCAATCATCTATCCTATTATCAATCCACGCATCCATCCAATCGTCCATCCATTCGCAGCTGCCCAGTAATGCCTACAATCATTGATTTCGTTCACGTGAGTAAATTGCAGTGAAATTCGCCACTCCTTCGCAATCCAATCATCTATCCTATTATCAATCCACGCATCCATCCAATCGTCCATCCATTCGCAGCTGCCCAGTAATGCCTACAATCATTGATTTCGTTCACGTGAGTAAATTGCAGTGAAATTCGCCACTCCTTCGCAATCCAATCATCTATCCTATTATCAATCCACGCATCCATCCAATCGTCCATCCATTCGCAGCTGCCCAGTAATGCCTACAATCATTGATTTCGTTCACGTGAGTAAATTGCAGTGAAATTCGCCACTCCTTCGCAATCCAATCATCTATCCTATTATCAATCCACGCATCCATCCAATCGTCCATCCATTCGCAGCTGCCCAGTAATGCCTACAATCATTGATTTCGTTCACGTGAGTAAATTGCAGTGAAATTCGCCACTCCTTCGCAATCCAATCATCTATCCTATTATCAATCCACGCATCCATCCAATCGTCCATCCATTCGCAGCTGCCCAGTAATGCCTACAATCATTGATTTCGTTCACGTGAGTAAATTGCAGTGAAATTCGCCACTCCTTCGCAATCCAATCATCTATCCTATTATCAATCCACGCATCCATCCAATCGTCCATCCATTCGCAGCTGCCCAGTAATGCCTACAATCATTGATTTCGTTCACGTGAGTAAATTGCAGTGAAATTCGCCACTCCTTCGCAATCCAATCATCTATCCTATTATCAATCCACGCATCCATCCAATCGTCCATCCATTCGCAGCTGCCCAGTAATGCCTACAATCATTGATTTCGTTCACGTGAGTAAATTGCAGTGAAATTCGCCACTCCTTCGCAATCCAATCATCTATCCTATTATCAATCCACGCATCCATCCAATCGTCCATCCATTCGCAGCTGCCCAGTAATGCCTACAATCATTGATTTCGTTCACGTGAGTAAATTGCAGTGAAATTCGCCACTCCTTCGCAATCCAATCATCTATCCTATTATCAATCCACGCATCCATCCAAGAAATTCGCCACTCCTTCGCAATCCAATCATCTATCCTATTATCAATCCACGCATCCATCCAATCGTCCATCCATTCGCAGCTGCCCAGTAATGCCTACAATCATTGATTTCGTTCACGTGAGTAAATTGCAGTGAAATTCGCCACTCCTTCGCAATCCAATCATCTATCCTATTATCAATCCACGCATCCATCCAATCGTCCATCCATTCGCAGCTGCCCAGTAATGCCTACAATCATTGATTTCGTTCACGTGAGTAAATTGCAGTGAAATTCGCCACTCCTTCGCAATCCAATCATCTATCCTATTATCAATCCACGCATCCATCCAATCGTCCATCCATTCGCAGCTGCCCAGTAATGCCTACAATCATTGATTTCGTTCACGTGAGTAAATTGCAGTGAAATTCGCCACTCCTTCGCAATCCAATCATCTATCCTATTATCAATCCACGCATCCATCCAATCGTCCATCCATTCGCAGCTGCCCAGTAATGCCTACAATCATTGATTTCGTTCACGTGAGTAAATTGCAGTGAAATTCGCCACTCCTTCGCAATCCAATCATCTATCCTATTATCAATCCACGCATCCATCCAATCGTCCATCCATTCGCAGCTGCCCAGTAATGCCTACAATCATTGATTTCGTTCACGTGAGTAAATTGCAGTGAAATTCGCCACTCCTTCGCAATCCAATCATCTATCCTATTATCAATCCACGCATCCATCCAATCGTCCATCCATTCGCAGCTGCCCAGTAATGCCTACAATCATTGATTTCGTTCACGTGAGTAAATTGCAGTGAAATTCGCCACTCCTTCGCAATCCAATCATCTATCCTATTATCAATCCACGCATCCATCCAATCGTCCATCCATTCGCAGCTGCCCAGTAATGCCTACAATCATTGATTTCGTTCACGTGAGTAAATTGCAGTGAAATTCGCCACTCCTTCGCAATCCAATCATCTATCCTATTATCAATCCACGCATCCATCCAATCGTCCATCCATTCGCAGCTGCCCAGTAATGCCTACAATCATTGATTTCGTTCACGTGAGTAAATTGCAGTGAAATTCGCCACTCCTTCGCAATCCAATCATCTATCCTATTATCAATCCACGCATCCATCCAATCGTCCATCCATTCGCAGCTGCCCAGTAATGCCTACAATCATTGATTTCGTTCACGTGAGTAAATTGCAGTGAAATTCGCCACTCCTTCGCAATCCAATCATCTATCCTATTATCAATCCACGCATCCATCCAATCGTCCATCCATTCGCAGCTGCCCAGTAATGCCTACAATCATTGATTTCGTTCACGTGAGTAAATTGCAGTGAAATTCGCCACTCCTTCGCAATCCAATCATCTATCCTATTATCAATCCACGCATCCATCCAATCGTCCATCCATTCGCAGCTGCCCAGTAATGCCTACAATCATTGATTTCGTTCACGTGAGTAAATTGCAGTGAAATTCGCCACTCCTTCGCAATCCAATCATCTATCCTATTATCAATCCACGCATCCATCCAATCGTCCATCCATTCGCAGCTGCCCAGTAATGCCTACAATCATTGATTTCGTTCACGTGAGTAAATTGCAGTGAAATTCGCCACTCCTTCGCAATCCAATCATCTATCCTATTATCAATCCACGCATCCATCCAATCGTCCATCCATTCGCAGCTGCCCAGTAATGCCTACAATCATTGATTTCGTTCACGTGAGTAAATTGCAGTGAAATTCGCCACTCCTTCGCAATCCAATCATCTATCCTATTATCAATCCACGCATCCATCCAATCGTCCATCCATTCGCAGCTGCCCAGTAATGCCTACAATCATTGATTTCGTTCACGTGAGTAAATTGCAGTGAAATTCGCCACTCCTTCGCAATCCAATCATCTATCCTATTATCAATCCACGCATCCATCCAATCGTCCATCCATTCGCAGCTGCCCAGTAATGCCTACAATCATTGATTTCGTTCACGTGAGTAAATTGCAGTGAAATTCGCCACTCCTTCGCAATCCAATCATCTATCCTATTATCAATCCACGCATCCATCCAATCGTCCATCCATTCGCAGCTGCCCAGTAATGCCTACAATCATTGATTTCGTTCACGTGAGTAAATTGCAGTGAAATTCGCCACTCCTTCGCAATCCAATCATCTATCCTATTATCAATCCACGCATCCATCCAATCGTCCATCCATTCGCAGCTGCCCAGTAATGCCTACAATCATTGATTTCGTTCACGTGAGTAAATTGCAGTGAAATTCGCCACTCCTTCGCAATCCAATCATCTATCCTATTATCAATCCACGCATCCATCCAATCGTCCATCCATTCGCAGCTGCCCAGTAATGCCTACAATCATTGATTTCGTTCACGTGAGTAAATTGCAGTGAAATTCGCCACTCCTTCGCAATCCAATCATCTATCCTATTATCAATCCACGCATCCATCCAATCGTCCATCCATTCGCAGCTGCCCAGTAATGCCTACAATCATTGATTTCGTTCACGTGAGTAAATTGCAGTGAAATTCGCCACTCCTTCGCAATCCAATCATCTATCCTATTATCAATCCACGCATCCATCCAATCGTCCATCCATTCGCAGCTGCCCAGTAATGCCTACAATCATTGATTTCGTTCACGTGAGTAAATTGCAGTGAAATTCGCCACTCCTTCGCAATCCAATCATCTATCCTATTATCAATCCACGCATCCATCCAATCGTCCATCCATTCGCAGCTGCCCAGTAATGCCTACAATCATTGATTTCGTTCACGTGAGTAAATTGCAGTGAAATTCGCCACTCCTTCGCAATCCAATCATCTATCCTATTATCAATCCACGCATCCATCCAATCGTCCATCCATTCGCAGCTGCCCAGTAATGCCTACAATCATTGATTTCGTTCACGTGAGTAAATTGCAGTGAAATTCGCCACTCCTTCGCAATCCAATCATCTATCCTATTATCAATCCACGCATCCATCCAATCGTCCATCCATTCGCAGCTGCCCAGTAATGCCTACAATCATTGATTTCGTTCACGTGAGTAAATTGCAGTGAAATTCGCCACTCCTTCGCAATCCAATCATCTATCCTATTATCAATCCACGCATCCATCCAATCGTCCATCCATTCGCAGCTGCCCAGTAATGCCTACAATCATTGATTTCGTTCACGTGAGTAAATTGCAGTGAAATTCGCCACTCCTTCGCAATCCAATCATCTATCCTATTATCAATCCACGCATCCATCCAATCGTCCATCCATTCGCAGCTGCCCAGTAATGCCTACAATCATTGATTTCGTTCACGTGAGTAAATTGCAGTGAAATTCGCCACTCCTTCGCAATCCAATCATCTATCCTATTATCAATCCACGCATCCATCCAATCGTCCATCCATTCGCAGCTGCCCAGTAATGCCTACAATCATTGATTTCGTTCACGTGAGTAAATTGCAGTGAAATTCGCCACTCCTTCGCAATCCAATCATCTATCCTATTATCAATCCACGCATCCATCCAATCGTCCATCCATTCGCAGCTGCCCAGTAATGCCTACAATCATTGATTTCGTTCACGTGAGTAAATTGCAGTGAAATTCGCCACTCCTTCGCAATCCAATCATCTATCCTATTATCAATCCACGCATCCATCCAATCGTCCATCCATTCGCAGCTGCCCAGTAATGCCTACAATCATTGATTTCGTTCACGTGAGTAAATTGCAGTGAAATTCGCCACTCCTTCGCAATCCAATCATCTATCCTATTATCAATCCACGCATCCATCCAATCGTCCATCCATTCGCAGCTGCCCAGTAATGCCTACAATCATTGATTTCGTTCACGTGAGTAAATTGCAGTGAAATTCGCCACTCCTTCGCAATCCAATCATCTATCCTATTATCAATCCACGCATCCATCCAATCGTCCATCCATTCGCAGCTGCCCAGTAATGCCTACAATCATTGATTTCGTTCACGTGAGTAAATTGCAGTGAAATTCGCCACTCCTTCGCAATCCAATCATCTATCCTATTATCAATCCACGCATCCATCCAATCGTCCATCCATTCGCAGCTGCCCAGTAATGCCTACAATCATTGATTTCGTTCACGTGAGTAAATTGCAGTGAAATTCGCCACTCCTTCGCAATCCAATCATCTATCCTATTATCAATCCACGCATCCATCCAATCGTCCATCCATTCGCAGCTGCCCAGTAATGCCTACAATCATTGATTTCGTTCACGTGAGTAAATTGCAGTGAAATTCGCCACTCCTTCGCAATCCAATCATCTATCCTATTATCAATCCACGCATCCATCCAATCGTCCATCCATTCGCAGCTGCCCAGTAATGCCTACAATCATTGATTTCGTTCACGTGAGTAAATTGCAGTGAAATTCGCCACTCCTTCGCAATCCAATCATCTATCCTATTATCAATCCACGCATCCATCCAATCGTCCATCCATTCGCAGCTGCCCAGTAATGCCTACAATCATTGATTTCGTTCACGTGAGTAAATTGCAGTGAAATTCGCCACTCCTTCGCAATCCAATCATCTATCCTATTATCAATCCACGCATCCATCCAATCGTCCATCCATTCGCAGCTGCCCAGTAATGCCTACAATCATTGATTTCGTTCACGTGAGTAAATTGCAGTGAAATTCGCCACTCCTTCGCAATCCAATCATCTATCCTATTATCAATCCACGCATCCATCCAATCGTCCATCCATTCGCAGCTGCCCAGTAATGCCTACAATCATTGATTTCGTTCACGTGAGTAAATTGCAGTGAAATTCGCCACTCCTTCGCAATCCAATCATCTATCCTATTATCAATCCACGCATCCATCCAATCGTCCATCCATTCGCAGCTGCCCAGTAATGCCTACAATCATTGATTTCGTTCACGTGAGTAAATTGCAGTGAAATTCGCCACTCCTTCGCAATCCAATCATCTATCCTATTATCAATCCACGCATCCATCCAATCGTCCATCCATTCGCAGCTGCCCAGTAATGCCTACAATCATTGATTTCGTTCACGTGAGTAAATTGCAGTGAAATTCGCCACTCCTTCGCAATCCAATCATCTATCCTATTATCAATCCACGCATCCATCCAATCGTCCATCCATTCGCAGCTGCCCAGTAATGCCTACAATCATTGATTTCGTTCACGTGAGTAAATTGCAGTGAAATTCGCCACTCCTTCGCAATCCAATCATCTATCCTATTATCAATCCACGCATCCATCCAATCGTCCATCCATTCGCAGCTGCCCAGTAATGCCTACAATCATTGATTTCGTTCACGTGAGTAAATTGCAGTGAAATTCGCCACTCCTTCGCAATCCAATCATCTATCCTATTATCAATCCACGCATCCATCCAATCGTCCATCCATTCGCAGCTGCCCAGTAATGCCTACAATCATTGATTTCGTTCACGTGAGTAAATTGCAGTGAAATTCGCCACTCCTTCGCAATCCAATCATCTATCCTATTATCAATCCACGCATCCATCCAATCGTCCATCCATTCGCAGCTGCCCAGTAATGCCTACAATCATTGATTTCGTTCACGTGAGTAAATTGCAGTGAAATTCGCCACTCCTTCGCAATCCAATCATCTATCCTATTATCAATCCACGCATCCATCCAATCGTCCATCCATTCGCAGCTGCCCAGTAATGCCTACAATCATTGATTTCGTTCACGTGAGTAAATTGCAGTGAAATTCGCCACTCCTTCGCAATCCAATCATCTATCCTATTATCAATCCACGCATCCATCCAATCGTCCATCCATTCGCAGCTGCCCAGTAATGCCTACAATCATTGATTTCGTTCACGTGAGTAAATTGCAGTGAAATTCGCCACTCCTTCGCAATCCAATCATCTATCCTATTATCAATCCACGCATCCATCCAATCGTCCATCCATTCGCAGCTGCCCAGTAATGCCTACAATCATTGATTTCGTTCACGTGAGTAAATTGCAGTGAAATTCGCCACTCCTTCGCAATCCAATCATCTATCCTATTATCAATCCACGCATCCATCCAATCGTCCATCCATTCGCAGCTGCCCAGTAATGCCTACAATCATTGATTTCGTTCACGTGAGTAAATTGCAGTGAAATTCGCCACTCCTTCGCAATCCAATCATCTATCCTATTATCAATCCACGCATCCATCCAATCGTCCATCCATTCGCAGCTGCCCAGTAATGCCTACAATCATTGATTTCGTTCACGTGAGTAAATTGCAGTGAAATTCGCCACTCCTTCGCAATCCAATCATCTATCCTATTATCAATCCACGCATCCATCCAATCGTCCATCCATTCGCAGCTGCCCAGTAATGCCTACAATCATTGATTTCGTTCACGTGAGTAAATTGCAGTGAAATTCGCCACTCCTTCGCAATCCAATCATCTATCCTATTATCAATCCACGCATCCATCCAATCGTCCATCCATTCGCAGCTGCCCAGTAATGCCTACAATCATTGATTTCGTTCACGTGAGTAAATTGCAGTGAAATTCGCCACTCCTTCGCAATCCAATCATCTATCCTATTATCAATCCACGCATCCATCCAATCGTCCATCCATTCGCAGCTGCCCAGTAATGCCTACAATCATTGATTTCGTTCACGTGAGTAAATTGCAGTGAAATTCGCCACTCCTTCGCAATCCAATCATCTATCCTATTATCAATCCACGCATCCATCCAATCGTCCATCCATTCGCAGCTGCCCAGTAATGCCTACAATCATTGATTTCGTTCACGTGAGTAAATTGCAGTGAAATTCGCCACTCCTTCGCAATCCAATCATCTATCCTATTATCAATCCACGCATCCATCCAATCGTCCATCCATTCGCAGCTGCCCAGTAATGCCTACAATCATTGATTTCGTTCACGTGAGTAAATTGCAGTGAAATTCGCCACTCCTTCGCAATCCAATCATCTATCCTATTATCAATCCACGCATCCATCCAATCGTCCATCCATTCGCAGCTGCCCAGTAATGCCTACAATCATTGATTTCGTTCACGTGAGTAAATTGCAGTGAAATTCGCCACTCCTTCGCAATCCAATCATCTATCCTATTATCAATCCACGCATCCATCCAATCGTCCATCCATTCGCAGCTGCCCAGTAATGCCTACAATCATTGATTTCGTTCACGTGAGTAAATTGCAGTGAAATTCGCCACTCCTTCGCAATCCAATCATCTATCCTATTATCAATCCACGCATCCATCCAATCGTCCATCCATTCGCAGCTGCCCAGTAATGCCTACAATCATTGATTTCGTTCACGTGAGTAAATTGCAGTGAAATTCGCCACTCCTTCGCAATCCAATCATCTATCCTATTATCAATCCACGCATCCATCCAATCGTCCATCCATTCGCAGCTGCCCAGTAATGCCTACAATCATTGATTTCGTTCACGTGAGTAAATTGCAGTGAAATTCGCCACTCCTTCGCAATCCAATCATCTATCCTATTATCAATCCACGCATCCATCCAATCGTCCATCCATTCGCAGCTGCCCAGTAATGCCTACAATCATTGATTTCGTTCACGTGAGTAAATTGCAGTGAAATTCGCCACTCCTTCGCAATCCAATCATCTATCCTATTATCAATCCACGCATCCATCCAATCGTCCATCCATTCGCAGCTGCCCAGTAATGCCTACAATCATTGATTTCGTTCACGTGAGTAAATTGCAGTGAAATTCGCCACTCCTTCGCAATCCAATCATCTATCCTATTATCAATCCACGCATCCATCCAATCGTCCATCCATTCGCAGCTGCCCAGTAATGCCTACAATCATTGATTTCGTTCACGTGAGTAAATTGCAGTGAAATTCGCCACTCCTTCGCAATCCAATCATCTATCCTATTATCAATCCACGCATCCATCCAATCGTCCATCCATTCGCAGCTGCCCAGTAATGCCTACAATCATTGATTTCGTTCACGTGAGTAAATTGCAGTGAAATTCGCCACTCCTTCGCAATCCAATCATCTATCCTATTATCAATCCACGCATCCATCCAATCGTCCATCCATTCGCAGCTGCCCAGTAATGCCTACAATCATTGATTTCGTTCACGTGAGTAAATTGCAGTGAAATTCGCCACTCCTTCGCAATCCAATCATCTATCCTATTATCAATCCACGCATCCATCCAATCGTCCATCCATTCGCAGCTGCCCAGTAATGCCTACAATCATTGATTTCGTTCACGTGAGTAAATTGCAGTGAAATTCGCCACTCCTTCGCAATCCAATCATCTATCCTATTATCAATCCACGCATCCATCCAATCGTCCATCCATTCGCAGCTGCCCAGTAATGCCTACAATCATTGATTTCGTTCACGTGAGTAAATTGCAGTGAAATTCGCCACTCCTTCGCAATCCAATCATCTATCCTATTATCAATCCACGCATCCATCCAATCGTCCATCCATTCGCAGCTGCCCAGTAATGCCTACAATCATTGATTTCGTTCACGTGAGTAAATTGCAGTGAAATTCGCCACTCCTTCGCAATCCAATCATCTATCCTATTATCAATCCACGCATCCATCCAATCGTCCATCCATTCGCAGCTGCCCAGTAATGCCTACAATCATTGATTTCGTTCACGTGAGTAAATTGCAGTGAAATTCGCCACTCCTTCGCAATCCAATCATCTATCCTATTATCAATCCACGCATCCATCCAATCGTCCATCCATTCGCAGCTGCCCAGTAATGCCTACAATCATTGATTTCGTTCACGTGAGTAAATTGCAGTGAAATTCGCCACTCCTTCGCAATCCAATCATCTATCCTATTATCAATCCACGCATCCATCCAATCGTCCATCCATTCGCAGCTGCCCAGTAATGCCTACAATCATTGATTTCGTTCACGTGAGTAAATTGCAGTGAAATTCGCCACTCCTTCGCAATCCAATCATCTATCCTATTATCAATCCACGCATCCATCCAATCGTCCATCCATTCGCAGCTGCCCAGTAATGCCTACAATCATTGATTTCGTTCACGTGAGTAAATTGCAGTGAAATTCGCCACTCCTTCGCAATCCAATCATCTATCCTATTATCAATCCACGCATCCATCCAATCGTCCATCCATTCGCAGCTGCCCAGTAATGCCTACAATCATTGATTTCGTTCACGTGAGTAAATTGCAGTGAAATTCGCCACTCCTTCGCAATCCAATCATCTATCCTATTATCAATCCACGCATCCATCCAATCGTCCATCCATTCGCAGCTGCCCAGTAATGCCTACAATCATTGATTTCGTTCACGTGAGTAAATTGCAGTGAAATTCGCCACTCCTTCGCAATCCAATCATCTATCCTATTATCAATCCACGCATCCATCCAATCGTCCATCCATTCGCAGCTGCCCAGTAATGCCTACAATCATTGATTTCGTTCACGTGAGTAAATTGCAGTGAAATTCGCCACTCCTTCGCAATCCAATCATCTATCCTATTATCAATCCACGCATCCATCCAATCGTCCATCCATTCGCAGCTGCCCAGTAATGCCTACAATCATTGATTTCGTTCACGTGAGTAAATTGCAGTGAAATTCGCCACTCCTTCGCAATCCAATCATCTATCCTATTATCAATCCACGCATCCATCCAATCGTCCATCCATTCGCAGCTGCCCAGTAATGCCTACAATCATTGATTTCGTTCACGTGAGTAAATTGCAGTGAAATTCGCCACTCCTTCGCAATCCAATCATCTATCCTATTATCAATCCACGCATCCATCCAATCGTCCATCCATTCGCAGCTGCCCAGTAATGCCTACAATCATTGATTTCGTTCACGTGAGTAAATTGCAGTGAAATTCGCCACTCCTTCGCAATCCAATCATCTATCCTATTATCAATCCACGCATCCATCCAATCGTCCATCCATTCGCAGCTGCCCAGTAATGCCTACAATCATTGATTTCGTTCACGTGAGTAAATTGCAGTGAAATTCGCCACTCCTTCGCAATCCAATCATCTATCCTATTATCAATCCACGCATCCATCCAATCGTCCATCCATTCGCAGCTGCCCAGTAATGCCTACAATCATTGATTTCGTTCACGTGAGTAAATTGCAGTGAAATTCGCCACTCCTTCGCAATCCAATCATCTATCCTATTATCAATCCACGCATCCATCCAATCGTCCATCCATTCGCAGCTGCCCAGTAATGCCTACAATCATTGATTTCGTTCACGTGAGTAAATTGCAGTGAAATTCGCCACTCCTTCGCAATCCAATCATCTATCCTATTATCAATCCACGCATCCATCCAATCGTCCATCCATTCGCAGCTGCCCAGTAATGCCTACAATCATTGATTTCGTTCACGTGAGTAAATTGCAGTGAAATTCGCCACTCCTTCGCAATCCAATCATCTATCCTATTATCAATCCACGCATCCATCCAATCGTCCATCCATTCGCAGCTGCCCAGTAATGCCTACAATCATTGATTTCGTTCACGTGAGTAAATTGCAGTGAAATTCGCCACTCCTTCGCAATCCAATCATCTATCCTATTATCAATCCACGCATCCATCCAATCGTCCATCCATTCGCAGCTGCCCAGTAATGCCTACAATCATTGATTTCGTTCACGTGAGTAAATTGCAGTGAAATTCGCCACTCCTTCGCAATCCAATCATCTATCCTATTATCAATCCACGCATCCATCCAATCGTCCATCCATTCGCAGCTGCCCAGTAATGCCTACAATCATTGATTTCGTTCACGTGAGTAAATTGCAGTGAAATTCGCCACTCCTTCGCAATCCAATCATCTATCCTATTATCAATCCACGCATCCATCCAATCGTCCATCCATTCGCAGCTGCCCAGTAATGCCTACAATCATTGATTTCGTTCACGTGAGTAAATTGCAGTGAAATTCGCCACTCCTTCGCAATCCAATCATCTATCCTATTATCAATCCACGCATCCATCCAATCGTCCATCCATTCGCAGCTGCCCAGTAATGCCTACAATCATTGATTTCGTTCACGTGAGTAAATTGCAGTGAAATTCGCCACTCCTTCGCAATCCAATCATCTATCCTATTATCAATCCACGCATCCATCCAATCGTCCATCCATTCGCAGCTGCCCAGTAATGCCTACAATCATTGATTTCGTTCACGTGAGTAAATTGCAGTGAAATTCGCCACTCCTTCGCAATCCAATCATCTATCCTATTATCAATCCACGCATCCATCCAATCGTCCATCCATTCGCAGCTGCCCAGTAATGCCTACAATCATTGATTTCGTTCACGTGAGTAAATTGCAGTGAAATTCGCCACTCCTTCGCAATCCAATCATCTATCCTATTATCAATCCACGCATCCATCCAATCGTCCATCCATTCGCAGCTGCCCAGTAATGCCTACAATCATTGATTTCGTTCACGTGAGTAAATTGCAGTGAAATTCGCCACTCCTTCGCAATCCAATCATCTATCCTATTATCAATCCACGCATCCATCCAATCGTCCATCCATTCGCAGCTGCCCAGTAATGCCTACAATCATTGATTTCGTTCACGTGAGTAAATTGCAGTGAAATTCGCCACTCCTTCGCAATCCAATCATCTATCCTATTATCAATCCACGCATCCATCCAATCGTCCATCCATTCGCAGCTGCCCAGTAATGCCTACAATCATTGATTTCGTTCACGTGAGTAAATTGCAGTGAAATTCGCCACTCCTTCGCAATCCAATCATCTATCCTATTATCAATCCACGCATCCATCCAATCGTCCATCCATTCGCAGCTGCCCAGTAATGCCTACAATCATTGATTTCGTTCACGTGAGTAAATTGCAGTGAAATTCGCCACTCCTTCGCAATCCAATCATCTATCCTATTATCAATCCACGCATCCATCCAATCGTCCATCCATTCGCAGCTGCCCAGTAATGCCTACAATCATTGATTTCGTTCACGTGAGTAAATTGCAGTGAAATTCGCCACTCCTTCGCAATCCAATCATCTATCCTATTATCAATCCACGCATCCATCCAATCGTCCATCCATTCGCAGCTGCCCAGTAATGCCTACAATCATTGATTTCGTTCACGTGAGTAAATTGCAGTGAAATTCGCCACTCCTTCGCAATCCAATCATCTATCCTATTATCAATCCACGCATCCATCCAATCGTCCATCCATTCGCAGCTGCCCAGTAATGCCTACAATCATTGATTTCGTTCACGTGAGTAAATTGCAGTGAAATTCGCCACTCCTTCGCAATCCAATCATCTATCCTATTATCAATCCACGCATCCATCCAATCGTCCATCCATTCGCAGCTGCCCAGTAATGCCTACAATCATTGATTTCGTTCACGTGAGTAAATTGCAGTGAAATTCGCCACTCCTTCGCAATCCAATCATCTATCCTATTATCAATCCACGCATCCATCCAATCGTCCATCCATTCGCAGCTGCCCAGTAATGCCTACAATCATTGATTTCGTTCACGTGAGTAAATTGCAGTGAAATTCGCCACTCCTTCGCAATCCAATCATCTATCCTATTATCAATCCACGCATCCATCCAATCGTCCATCCATTCGCAGCTGCCCAGTAATGCCTACAATCATTGATTTCGTTCACGTGAGTAAATTGCAGTGAAATTCGCCACTCCTTCGCAATCCAATCATCTATCCTATTATCAATCCACGCATCCATCCAATCGTCCATCCATTCGCAGCTGCCCAGTAATGCCTACAATCATTGATTTCGTTCACGTGAGTAAATTGCAGTGAAATTCGCCACTCCTTCGCAATCCAATCATCTATCCTATTATCAATCCACGCATCCATCCAATCGTCCATCCATTCGCAGCTGCCCAGTAATGCCTACAATCATTGATTTCGTTCACGTGAGTAAATTGCAGTGAAATTCGCCACTCCTTCGCAATCCAATCATCTATCCTATTATCAATCCACGCATCCATCCAATCGTCCATCCATTCGCAGCTGCCCAGTAATGCCTACAATCATTGATTTCGTTCACGTGAGTAAATTGCAGTGAAATTCGCCACTCCTTCGCAATCCAATCATCTATCCTATTATCAATCCACGCATCCATCCAATCGTCCATCCATTCGCAGCTGCCCAGTAATGCCTACAATCATTGATTTCGTTCACGTGAGTAAATTGCAGTGAAATTCGCCACTCCTTCGCAATCCAATCATCTATCCTATTATCAATCCACGCATCCATCCAATCGTCCATCCATTCGCAGCTGCCCAGTAATGCCTACAATCATTGATTTCGTTCACGTGAGTAAATTGCAGTGAAATTCGCCACTCCTTCGCAATCCAATCATCTATCCTATTATCAATCCACGCATCCATCCAATCGTCCATCCATTCGCAGCTGCCCAGTAATGCCTACAATCATTGATTTCGTTCACGTGAGTAAATTGCAGTGAAATTCGCCACTCCTTCGCAATCCAATCATCTATCCTATTATCAATCCACGCATCCATCCAATCGTCCATCCATTCGCAGCTGCCCAGTAATGCCTACAATCATTGATTTCGTTCACGTGAGTAAATTGCAGTGAAATTCGCCACTCCTTCGCAATCCAATCATCTATCCTATTATCAATCCACGCATCCATCCAATCGTCCATCCATTCGCAGCTGCCCAGTAATGCCTACAATCATTGATTTCGTTCACGTGAGTAAATTGCAGTGAAATTCGCCACTCCTTCGCAATCCAATCATCTATCCTATTATCAATCCACGCATCCATCCAATCGTCCATCCATTCGCAGCTGCCCAGTAATGCCTACAATCATTGATTTCGTTCACGTGAGTAAATTGCAGTGAAATTCGCCACTCCTTCGCAATCCAATCATCTATCCTATTATCAATCCACGCATCCATCCAATCGTCCATCCATTCGCAGCTGCCCAGTAATGCCTACAATCATTGATTTCGTTCACGTGAGTAAATTGCAGTGAAATTCGCCACTCCTTCGCAATCCAATCATCTATCCTATTATCAATCCACGCATCCATCCAATCGTCCATCCATTCGCAGCTGCCCAGTAATGCCTACAATCATTGATTTCGTTCACGTGAGTAAATTGCAGTGAAATTCGCCACTCCTTCGCAATCCAATCATCTATCCTATTATCAATCCACGCATCCATCCAATCGTCCATCCATTCGCAGCTGCCCAGTAATGCCTACAATCATTGATTTCGTTCACGTGAGTAAATTGCAGTGAAATTCGCCACTCCTTCGCAATCCAATCATCTATCCTATTATCAATCCACGCATCCATCCAATCGTCCATCCATTCGCAGCTGCCCAGTAATGCCTACAATCATTGATTTCGTTCACGTGAGTAAATTGCAGTGAAATTCGCCACTCCTTCGCAATCCAATCATCTATCCTATTATCAATCCACGCATCCATCCAATCGTCCATCCATTCGCAGCTGCCCAGTAATGCCTACAATCATTGATTTCGTTCACGTGAGTAAATTGCAGTGAAATTCGCCACTCCTTCGCAATCCAATCATCTATCCTATTATCAATCCACGCATCCATCCAATCGTCCATCCATTCGCAGCTGCCCAGTAATGCCTACAATCATTGATTTCGTTCACGTGAGTAAATTGCAGTGAAATTCGCCACTCCTTCGCAATCCAATCATCTATCCTATTATCAATCCACGCATCCATCCAATCGTCCATCCATTCGCAGCTGCCCAGTAATGCCTACAATCATTGATTTCGTTCACGTGAGTAAATTGCAGTGAAATTCGCCACTCCTTCGCAATCCAATCATCTATCCTATTATCAATCCACGCATCCATCCAATCGTCCATCCATTCGCAGCTGCCCAGTAATGCCTACAATCATTGATTTCGTTCACGTGAGTAAATTGCAGTGAAATTCGCCACTCCTTCGCAATCCAATCATCTATCCTATTATCAATCCACGCATCCATCCAATCGTCCATCCATTCGCAGCTGCCCAGTAATGCCTACAATCATTGATTTCGTTCACGTGAGTAAATTGCAGTGAAATTCGCCACTCCTTCGCAATCCAATCATCTATCCTATTATCAATCCACGCATCCATCCAATCGTCCATCCATTCGCAGCTGCCCAGTAATGCCTACAATCATTGATTTCGTTCACGTGAGTAAATTGCAGTGAAATTCGCCACTCCTTCGCAATCCAATCATCTATCCTATTATCAATCCACGCATCCATCCAATCGTCCATCCATTCGCAGCTGCCCAGTAATGCCTACAATCATTGATTTCGTTCACGTGAGTAAATTGCAGTGAAATTCGCCACTCCTTCGCAATCCAATCATCTATCCTATTATCAATCCACGCATCCATCCAATCGTCCATCCATTCGCAGCTGCCCAGTAATGCCTACAATCATTGATTTCGTTCACGTGAGTAAATTGCAGTGAAATTCGCCACTCCTTCGCAATCCAATCATCTATCCTATTATCAATCCACGCATCCATCCAATCGTCCATCCATTCGCAGCTGCCCAGTAATGCCTACAATCATTGATTTCGTTCACGTGAGTAAATTGCAGTGAAATTCGCCACTCCTTCGCAATCCAATCATCTATCCTATTATCAATCCACGCATCCATCCAATCGTCCATCCATTCGCAGCTGCCCAGTAATGCCTACAATCATTGATTTCGTTCACGTGAGTAAATTGCAGTGAAATTCGCCACTCCTTCGCAATCCAATCATCTATCCTATTATCAATCCACGCATCCATCCAATCGTCCATCCATTCGCAGCTGCCCAGTAATGCCTACAATCATTGATTTCGTTCACGTGAGTAAATTGCAGTGAAATTCGCCACTCCTTCGCAATCCAATCATCTATCCTATTATCAATCCACGCATCCATCCAATCGTCCATCCATTCGCAGCTGCCCAGTAATGCCTACAATCATTGATTTCGTTCACGTGAGTAAATTGCAGTGAAATTCGCCACTCCTTCGCAATCCAATCATCTATCCTATTATCAATCCACGCATCCATCCAATCGTCCATCCATTCGCAGCTGCCCAGTAATGCCTACAATCATTGATTTCGTTCACGTGAGTAAATTGCAGTGAAATTCGCCACTCCTTCGCAATCCAATCATCTATCCTATTATCAATCCACGCATCCATCCAATCGTCCATCCATTCGCAGCTGCCCAGTAATGCCTACAATCATTGATTTCGTTCACGTGAGTAAATTGCAGTGAAATTCGCCACTCCTTCGCAATCCAATCATCTATCCTATTATCAATCCACGCATCCATCCAATCGTCCATCCATTCGCAGCTGCCCAGTAATGCCTACAATCATTGATTTCGTTCACGTGAGTAAATTGCAGTGAAATTCGCCACTCCTTCGCAATCCAATCATCTATCCTATTATCAATCCACGCATCCATCCAATCGTCCATCCATTCGCAGCTGCCCAGTAATGCCTACAATCATTGATTTCGTTCACGTGAGTAAATTGCAGTGAAATTCGCCACTCCTTCGCAATCCAATCATCTATCCTATTATCAATCCACGCATCCATCCAATCGTCCATCCATTCGCAGCTGCCCAGTAATGCCTACAATCATTGATTTCGTTCACGTGAGTAAATTGCAGTGAAATTCGCCACTCCTTCGCAATCCAATCATCTATCCTATTATCAATCCACGCATCCATCCAATCGTCCATCCATTCGCAGCTGCCCAGTAATGCCTACAATCATTGATTTCGTTCACGTGAGTAAATTGCAGTGAAATTCGCCACTCCTTCGCAATCCAATCATCTATCCTATTATCAATCCACGCATCCATCCAATCGTCCATCCATTCGCAGCTGCCCAGTAATGCCTACAATCATTGATTTCGTTCACGTGAGTAAATTGCAGTGAAATTCGCCACTCCTTCGCAATCCAATCATCTATCCTATTATCAATCCACGCATCCATCCAATCGTCCATCCATTCGCAGCTGCCCAGTAATGCCTACAATCATTGATTTCGTTCACGTGAGTAAATTGCAGTGAAATTCGCCACTCCTTCGCAATCCAATCATCTATCCTATTATCAATCCACGCATCCATCCAATCGTCCATCCATTCGCAGCTGCCCAGTAATGCCTACAATCATTGATTTCGTTCACGTGAGTAAATTGCAGTGAAATTCGCCACTCCTTCGCAATCCAATCATCTATCCTATTATCAATCCACGCATCCATCCAATCGTCCATCCATTCGCAGCTGCCCAGTAATGCCTACAATCATTGATTTCGTTCACGTGAGTAAATTGCAGTGAAATTCGCCACTCCTTCGCAATCCAATCATCTATCCTATTATCAATCCACGCATCCATCCAATCGTCCATCCATTCGCAGCTGCCCAGTAATGCCTACAATCATTGATTTCGTTCACGTGAGTAAATTGCAGTGAAATTCGCCACTCCTTCGCAATCCAATCATCTATCCTATTATCAATCCACGCATCCATCCAATCGTCCATCCATTCGCAGCTGCCCAGTAATGCCTACAATCATTGATTTCGTTCACGTGAGTAAATTGCAGTGAAATTCGCCACTCCTTCGCAATCCAATCATCTATCCTATTATCAATCCACGCATCCATCCAATCGTCCATCCATTCGCAGCTGCCCAGTAATGCCTACAATCATTGATTTCGTTCACGTGAGTAAATTGCAGTGAAATTCGCCACTCCTTCGCAATCCAATCATCTATCCTATTATCAATCCACGCATCCATCCAATCGTCCATCCATTCGCAGCTGCCCAGTAATGCCTACAATCATTGATTTCGTTCACGTGAGTAAATTGCAGTGAAATTCGCCACTCCTTCGCAATCCAATCATCTATCCTATTATCAATCCACGCATCCATCCAATCGTCCATCCATTCGCAGCTGCCCAGTAATGCCTACAATCATTGATTTCGTTCACGTGAGTAAATTGCAGTGAAATTCGCCACTCCTTCGCAATCCAATCATCTATCCTATTATCAATCCACGCATCCATCCAATCGTCCATCCATTCGCAGCTGCCCAGTAATGCCTACAATCATTGATTTCGTTCACGTGAGTAAATTGCAGTGAAATTCGCCACTCCTTCGCAATCCAATCATCTATCCTATTATCAATCCACGCATCCATCCAATCGTCCATCCATTCGCAGCTGCCCAGTAATGCCTACAATCATTGATTTCGTTCACGTGAGTAAATTGCAGTGAAATTCGCCACTCCTTCGCAATCCAATCATCTATCCTATTATCAATCCACGCATCCATCCAATCGTCCATCCATTCGCAGCTGCCCAGTAATGCCTACAATCATTGATTTCGTTCACGTGAGTAAATTGCAGTGAAATTCGCCACTCCTTCGCAATCCAATCATCTATCCTATTATCAATCCACGCATCCATCCAATCGTCCATCCATTCGCAGCTGCCCAGTAATGCCTACAATCATTGATTTCGTTCACGTGAGTAAATTGCAGTGAAATTCGCCACTCCTTCGCAATCCAATCATCTATCCTATTATCAATCCACGCATCCATCCAATCGTCCATCCATTCGCAGCTGCCCAGTAATGCCTACAATCATTGATTTCGTTCACGTGAGTAAATTGCAGTGAAATTCGCCACTCCTTCGCAATCCAATCATCTATCCTATTATCAATCCACGCATCCATCCAATCGTCCATCCATTCGCAGCTGCCCAGTAATGCCTACAATCATTGATTTCGTTCACGTGAGTAAATTGCAGTGAAATTCGCCACTCCTTCGCAATCCAATCATCTATCCTATTATCAATCCACGCATCCATCCAATCGTCCATCCATTCGCAGCTGCCCAGTAATGCCTACAATCATTGATTTCGTTCACGTGAGTAAATTGCAGTGAAATTCGCCACTCCTTCGCAATCCAATCATCTATCCTATTATCAATCCACGCATCCATCCAATCGTCCATCCATTCGCAGCTGCCCAGTAATGCCTACAATCATTGATTTCGTTCACGTGAGTAAATTGCAGTGAAATTCGCCACTCCTTCGCAATCCAATCATCTATCCTATTATCAATCCACGCATCCATCCAATCGTCCATCCATTCGCAGCTGCCCAGTAATGCCTACAATCATTGATTTCGTTCACGTGAGTAAATTGCAGTGAAATTCGCCACTCCTTCGCAATCCAATCATCTATCCTATTATCAATCCACGCATCCATCCAATCGTCCATCCATTCGCAGCTGCCCAGTAATGCCTACAATCATTGATTTCGTTCACGTGAGTAAATTGCAGTGAAATTCGCCACTCCTTCGCAATCCAATCATCTATCCTATTATCAATCCACGCATCCATCCAATCGTCCATCCATTCGCAGCTGCCCAGTAATGCCTACAATCATTGATTTCGTTCACGTGAGTAAATTGCAGTGAAATTCGCCACTCCTTCGCAATCCAATCATCTATCCTATTATCAATCCACGCATCCATCCAATCGTCCATCCATTCGCAGCTGCCCAGTAATGCCTACAATCATTGATTTCGTTCACGTGAGTAAATTGCAGTGAAATTCGCCACTCCTTCGCAATCCAATCATCTATCCTATTATCAATCCACGCATCCATCCAATCGTCCATCCATTCGCAGCTGCCCAGTAATGCCTACAATCATTGATTTCGTTCACGTGAGTAAATTGCAGTGAAATTCGCCACTCCTTCGCAATCCAATCATCTATCCTATTATCAATCCACGCATCCATCCAATCGTCCATCCATTCGCAGCTGCCCAGTAATGCCTACAATCATTGATTTCGTTCACGTGAGTAAATTGCAGTGAAATTCGCCACTCCTTCGCAATCCAATCATCTATCCTATTATCAATCCACGCATCCATCCAATCGTCCATCCATTCGCAGCTGCCCAGTAATGCCTACAATCATTGATTTCGTTCACGTGAGTAAATTGCAGTGAAATTCGCCACTCCTTCGCAATCCAATCATCTATCCTATTATCAATCCACGCATCCATCCAATCGTCCATCCATTCGCAGCTGCCCAGTAATGCCTACAATCATTGATTTCGTTCACGTGAGTAAATTGCAGTGAAATTCGCCACTCCTTCGCAATCCAATCATCTATCCTATTATCAATCCACGCATCCATCCAATCGTCCATCCATTCGCAGCTGCCCAGTAATGCCTACAATCATTGATTTCGTTCACGTGAGTAAATTGCAGTGAAATTCGCCACTCCTTCGCAATCCAATCATCTATCCTATTATCAATCCACGCATCCATCCAATCGTCCATCCATTCGCAGCTGCCCAGTAATGCCTACAATCATTGATTTCGTTCACGTGAGTAAATTGCAGTGAAATTCGCCACTCCTTCGCAATCCAATCATCTATCCTATTATCAATCCACGCATCCATCCAATCGTCCATCCATTCGCAGCTGCCCAGTAATGCCTACAATCATTGATTTCGTTCACGTGAGTAAATTGCAGTGAAATTCGCCACTCCTTCGCAATCCAATCATCTATCCTATTATCAATCCACGCATCCATCCAATCGTCCATCCATTCGCAGCTGCCCAGTAATGCCTACAATCATTGATTTCGTTCACGTGAGTAAATTGCAGTGAAATTCGCCACTCCTTCGCAATCCAATCATCTATCCTATTATCAATCCACGCATCCATCCAATCGTCCATCCATTCGCAGCTGCCCAGTAATGCCTACAATCATTGATTTCGTTCACGTGAGTAAATTGCAGTGAAATTCGCCACTCCTTCGCAATCCAATCATCTATCCTATTATCAATCCACGCATCCATCCAATCGTCCATCCATTCGCAGCTGCCCAGTAATGCCTACAATCATTGATTTCGTTCACGTGAGTAAATTGCAGTGAAATTCGCCACTCCTTCGCAATCCAATCATCTATCCTATTATCAATCCACGCATCCATCCAATCGTCCATCCATTCGCAGCTGCCCAGTAATGCCTACAATCATTGATTTCGTTCACGTGAGTAAATTGCAGTGAAATTCGCCACTCCTTCGCAATCCAATCATCTATCCTATTATCAATCCACGCATCCATCCAATCGTCCATCCATTCGCAGCTGCCCAGTAATGCCTACAATCATTGATTTCGTTCACGTGAGTAAATTGCAGTGAAATTCGCCACTCCTTCGCAATCCAATCATCTATCCTATTATCAATCCACGCATCCATCCAATCGTCCATCCATTCGCAGCTGCCCAGTAATGCCTACAATCATTGATTTCGTTCACGTGAGTAAATTGCAGTGAAATTCGCCACTCCTTCGCAATCCAATCATCTATCCTATTATCAATCCACGCATCCATCCAATCGTCCATCCATTCGCAGCTGCCCAGTAATGCCTACAATCATTGATTTCGTTCACGTGAGTAAATTGCAGTGAAATTCGCCACTCCTTCGCAATCCAATCATCTATCCTATTATCAATCCACGCATCCATCCAATCGTCCATCCATTCGCAGCTGCCCAGTAATGCCTACAATCATTGATTTCGTTCACGTGAGTAAATTGCAGTGAAATTCGCCACTCCTTCGCAATCCAATCATCTATCCTATTATCAATCCACGCATCCATCCAATCGTCCATCCATTCGCAGCTGCCCAGTAATGCCTACAATCATTGATTTCGTTCACGTGAGTAAATTGCAGTGAAATTCGCCACTCCTTCGCAATCCAATCATCTATCCTATTATCAATCCACGCATCCATCCAATCGTCCATCCATTCGCAGCTGCCCAGTAATGCCTACAATCATTGATTTCGTTCACGTGAGTAAATTGCAGTGAAATTCGCCACTCCTTCGCAATCCAATCATCTATCCTATTATCAATCCACGCATCCATCCAATCGTCCATCCATTCGCAGCTGCCCAGTAATGCCTACAATCATTGATTTCGTTCACGTGAGTAAATTGCAGTGAAATTCGCCACTCCTTCGCAATCCAATCATCTATCCTATTATCAATCCACGCATCCATCCAATCGTCCATCCATTCGCAGCTGCCCAGTAATGCCTACAATCATTGATTTCGTTCACGTGAGTAAATTGCAGTGAAATTCGCCACTCCTTCGCAATCCAATCATCTATCCTATTATCAATCCACGCATCCATCCAATCGTCCATCCATTCGCAGCTGCCCAGTAATGCCTACAATCATTGATTTCGTTCACGTGAGTAAATTGCAGTGAAATTCGCCACTCCTTCGCAATCCAATCATCTATCCTATTATCAATCCACGCATCCATCCAATCGTCCATCCATTCGCAGCTGCCCAGTAATGCCTACAATCATTGATTTCGTTCACGTGAGTAAATTGCAGTGAAATTCGCCACTCCTTCGCAATCCAATCATCTATCCTATTATCAATCCACGCATCCATCCAATCGTCCATCCATTCGCAGCTGCCCAGTAATGCCTACAATCATTGATTTCGTTCACGTGAGTAAATTGCAGTGAAATTCGCCACTCCTTCGCAATCCAATCATCTATCCTATTATCAATCCACGCATCCATCCAATCGTCCATCCATTCGCAGCTGCCCAGTAATGCCTACAATCATTGATTTCGTTCACGTGAGTAAATTGCAGTGAAATTCGCCACTCCTTCGCAATCCAATCATCTATCCTATTATCAATCCACGCATCCATCCAATCGTCCATCCATTCGCAGCTGCCCAGTAATGCCTACAATCATTGATTTCGTTCACGTGAGTAAATTGCAGTGAAATTCGCCACTCCTTCGCAATCCAATCATCTATCCTATTATCAATCCACGCATCCATCCAATCGTCCATCCATTCGCAGCTGCCCAGTAATGCCTACAATCATTGATTTCGTTCACGTGAGTAAATTGCAGTGAAATTCGCCACTCCTTCGCAATCCAATCATCTATCCTATTATCAATCCACGCATCCATCCAATCGTCCATCCATTCGCAGCTGCCCAGTAATGCCTACAATCATTGATTTCGTTCACGTGAGTAAATTGCAGTGAAATTCGCCACTCCTTCGCAATCCAATCATCTATCCTATTATCAATCCACGCATCCATCCAATCGTCCATCCATTCGCAGCTGCCCAGTAATGCCTACAATCATTGATTTCGTTCACGTGAGTAAATTGCAGTGAAATTCGCCACTCCTTCGCAATCCAATCATCTATCCTATTATCAATCCACGCATCCATCCAATCGTCCATCCATTCGCAGCTGCCCAGTAATGCCTACAATCATTGATTTCGTTCACGTGAGTAAATTGCAGTGAAATTCGCCACTCCTTCGCAATCCAATCATCTATCCTATTATCAATCCACGCATCCATCCAATCGTCCATCCATTCGCAGCTGCCCAGTAATGCCTACAATCATTGATTTCGTTCACGTGAGTAAATTGCAGTGAAATTCGCCACTCCTTCGCAATCCAATCATCTATCCTATTATCAATCCACGCATCCATCCAATCGTCCATCCATTCGCAGCTGCCCAGTAATGCCTACAATCATTGATTTCGTTCACGTGAGTAAATTGCAGTGAAATTCGCCACTCCTTCGCAATCCAATCATCTATCCTATTATCAATCCACGCATCCATCCAATCGTCCATCCATTCGCAGCTGCCCAGTAATGCCTACAATCATTGATTTCGTTCACGTGAGTAAATTGCAGTGAAATTCGCCACTCCTTCGCAATCCAATCATCTATCCTATTATCAATCCACGCATCCATCCAATCGTCCATCCATTCGCAGCTGCCCAGTAATGCCTACAATCATTGATTTCGTTCACGTGAGTAAATTGCAGTGAAATTCGCCACTCCTTCGCAATCCAATCATCTATCCTATTATCAATCCACGCATCCATCCAATCGTCCATCCATTCGCAGCTGCCCAGTAATGCCTACAATCATTGATTTCGTTCACGTGAGTAAATTGCAGTGAAATTCGCCACTCCTTCGCAATCCAATCATCTATCCTATTATCAATCCACGCATCCATCCAATCGTCCATCCATTCGCAGCTGCCCAGTAATGCCTACAATCATTGATTTCGTTCACGTGAGTAAATTGCAGTGAAATTCGCCACTCCTTCGCAATCCAATCATCTATCCTATTATCAATCCACGCATCCATCCAATCGTCCATCCATTCGCAGCTGCCCAGTAATGCCTACAATCATTGATTTCGTTCACGTGAGTAAATTGCAGTGAAATTCGCCACTCCTTCGCAATCCAATCATCTATCCTATTATCAATCCACGCATCCATCCAATCGTCCATCCATTCGCAGCTGCCCAGTAATGCCTACAATCATTGATTTCGTTCACGTGAGTAAATTGCAGTGAAATTCGCCACTCCTTCGCAATCCAATCATCTATCCTATTATCAATCCACGCATCCATCCAATCGTCCATCCATTCGCAGCTGCCCAGTAATGCCTACAATCATTGATTTCGTTCACGTGAGTAAATTGCAGTGAAATTCGCCACTCCTTCGCAATCCAATCATCTATCCTATTATCAATCCACGCATCCATCCAATCGTCCATCCATTCGCAGCTGCCCAGTAATGCCTACAATCATTGATTTCGTTCACGTGAGTAAATTGCAGTGAAATTCGCCACTCCTTCGCAATCCAATCATCTATCCTATTATCAATCCACGCATCCATCCAATCGTCCATCCATTCGCAGCTGCCCAGTAATGCCTACAATCATTGATTTCGTTCACGTGAGTAAATTGCAGTGAAATTCGCCACTCCTTCGCAATCCAATCATCTATCCTATTATCAATCCACGCATCCATCCAATCGTCCATCCATTCGCAGCTGCCCAGTAATGCCTACAATCATTGATTTCGTTCACGTGAGTAAATTGCAGTGAAATTCGCCACTCCTTCGCAATCCAATCATCTATCCTATTATCAATCCACGCATCCATCCAATCGTCCATCCATTCGCAGCTGCCCAGTAATGCCTACAATCATTGATTTCGTTCACGTGAGTAAATTGCAGTGAAATTCGCCACTCCTTCGCAATCCAATCATCTATCCTATTATCAATCCACGCATCCATCCAATCGTCCATCCATTCGCAGCTGCCCAGTAATGCCTACAATCATTGATTTCGTTCACGTGAGTAAATTGCAGTGAAATTCGCCACTCCTTCGCAATCCAATCATCTATCCTATTATCAATCCACGCATCCATCCAATCGTCCATCCATTCGCAGCTGCCCAGTAATGCCTACAATCATTGATTTCGTTCACGTGAGTAAATTGCAGTGAAATTCGCCACTCCTTCGCAATCCAATCATCTATCCTATTATCAATCCACGCATCCATCCAATCGTCCATCCATTCGCAGCTGCCCAGTAATGCCTACAATCATTGATTTCGTTCACGTGAGTAAATTGCAGTGAAATTCGCCACTCCTTCGCAATCCAATCATCTATCCTATTATCAATCCACGCATCCATCCAATCGTCCATCCATTCGCAGCTGCCCAGTAATGCCTACAATCATTGATTTCGTTCACGTGAGTAAATTGCAGTGAAATTCGCCACTCCTTCGCAATCCAATCATCTATCCTATTATCAATCCACGCATCCATCCAATCGTCCATCCATTCGCAGCTGCCCAGTAATGCCTACAATCATTGATTTCGTTCACGTGAGTAAATTGCAGTGAAATTCGCCACTCCTTCGCAATCCAATCATCTATCCTATTATCAATCCACGCATCCATCCAATCGTCCATCCATTCGCAGCTGCCCAGTAATGCCTACAATCATTGATTTCGTTCACGTGAGTAAATTGCAGTGAAATTCGCCACTCCTTCGCAATCCAATCATCTATCCTATTATCAATCCACGCATCCATCCAATCGTCCATCCATTCGCAGCTGCCCAGTAATGCCTACAATCATTGATTTCGTTCACGTGAGTAAATTGCAGTGAAATTCGCCACTCCTTCGCAATCCAATCATCTATCCTATTATCAATCCACGCATCCATCCAATCGTCCATCCATTCGCAGCTGCCCAGTAATGCCTACAATCATTGATTTCGTTCACGTGAGTAAATTGCAGTGAAATTCGCCACTCCTTCGCAATCCAATCATCTATCCTATTATCAATCCACGCATCCATCCAATCGTCCATCCATTCGCAGCTGCCCAGTAATGCCTACAATCATTGATTTCGTTCACGTGAGTAAATTGCAGTGAAATTCGCCACTCCTTCGCAATCCAATCATCTATCCTATTATCAATCCACGCATCCATCCAATCGTCCATCCATTCGCAGCTGCCCAGTAATGCCTACAATCATTGATTTCGTTCACGTGAGTAAATTGCAGTGAAATTCGCCACTCCTTCGCAATCCAATCATCTATCCTATTATCAATCCACGCATCCATCCAATCGTCCATCCATTCGCAGCTGCCCAGTAATGCCTACAATCATTGATTTCGTTCACGTGAGTAAATTGCAGTGAAATTCGCCACTCCTTCGCAATCCAATCATCTATCCTATTATCAATCCACGCATCCATCCAATCGTCCATCCATTCGCAGCTGCCCAGTAATGCCTACAATCATTGATTTCGTTCACGTGAGTAAATTGCAGTGAAATTCGCCACTCCTTCGCAATCCAATCATCTATCCTATTATCAATCCACGCATCCATCCAATCGTCCATCCATTCGCAGCTGCCCAGTAATGCCTACAATCATTGATTTCGTTCACGTGAGTAAATTGCAGTGAAATTCGCCACTCCTTCGCAATCCAATCATCTATCCTATTATCAATCCACGCATCCATCCAATCGTCCATCCATTCGCAGCTGCCCAGTAATGCCTACAATCATTGATTTCGTTCACGTGAGTAAATTGCAGTGAAATTCGCCACTCCTTCGCAATCCAATCATCTATCCTATTATCAATCCACGCATCCATCCAATCGTCCATCCATTCGCAGCTGCCCAGTAATGCCTACAATCATTGATTTCGTTCACGTGAGTAAATTGCAGTGAAATTCGCCACTCCTTCGCAATCCAATCATCTATCCTATTATCAATCCACGCATCCATCCAATCGTCCATCCATTCGCAGCTGCCCAGTAATGCCTACAATCATTGATTTCGTTCACGTGAGTAAATTGCAGTGAAATTCGCCACTCCTTCGCAATCCAATCATCTATCCTATTATCAATCCACGCATCCATCCAATCGTCCATCCATTCGCAGCTGCCCAGTAATGCCTACAATCATTGATTTCGTTCACGTGAGTAAATTGCAGTGAAATTCGCCACTCCTTCGCAATCCAATCATCTATCCTATTATCAATCCACGCATCCATCCAATCGTCCATCCATTCGCAGCTGCCCAGTAATGCCTACAATCATTGATTTCGTTCACGTGAGTAAATTGCAGTGAAATTCGCCACTCCTTCGCAATCCAATCATCTATCCTATTATCAATCCACGCATCCATCCAATCGTCCATCCATTCGCAGCTGCCCAGTAATGCCTACAATCATTGATTTCGTTCACGTGAGTAAATTGCAGTGAAATTCGCCACTCCTTCGCAATCCAATCATCTATCCTATTATCAATCCACGCATCCATCCAATCGTCCATCCATTCGCAGCTGCCCAGTAATGCCTACAATCATTGATTTCGTTCACGTGAGTAAATTGCAGTGAAATTCGCCACTCCTTCGCAATCCAATCATCTATCCTATTATCAATCCACGCATCCATCCAATCGTCCATCCATTCGCAGCTGCCCAGTAATGCCTACAATCATTGATTTCGTTCACGTGAGTAAATTGCAGTGAAATTCGCCACTCCTTCGCAATCCAATCATCTATCCTATTATCAATCCACGCATCCATCCAATCGTCCATCCATTCGCAGCTGCCCAGTAATGCCTACAATCATTGATTTCGTTCACGTGAGTAAATTGCAGTGAAATTCGCCACTCCTTCGCAATCCAATCATCTATCCT
Organism: Taenia crassiceps; assembly: GCA_023375655.1. Taxonomy (NCBI): domain Eukaryota; kingdom Metazoa; phylum Platyhelminthes; class Cestoda; order Cyclophyllidea; family Taeniidae; genus Taenia; species Taenia crassiceps. The sequence goes on from JAKROA010000011.1 coordinate 1,979,468, forward strand.
ATTATCAATCCACGCATCCATCCAATCGTCCATCCATTCGCAGCTGCCCAGTAATGCCTACAATCATTGATTTCGTTCACGTGAGTAAATTGCAGTGAAATTCGCCACTCCTTCGCAATCCAATCATCTATCCTATTATCAATCCACGCATCCATCCAATCGTCCATCCATTCGCAGCTGCCCAGTAATGCCTACAATCATTGATTTCGTTCACGTGAGTAAATTGCAGTGAAATTCGCCACTCCTTCGCAATCCAATCATCTATCCTATTATCAATCCACGCATCCATCCAATCGTCCATCCATTCGCAGCTGCCCAGTAATGCCTACAATCATTGATTTCGTTCACGTGAGTAAATTGCAGTGAAATTCGCCACTCCTTCGCAATCCAATCATCTATCCTATTATCAATCCACGCATCCATCCAATCGTCCATCCATTCGCAGCTGCCCAGTAATGCCTACAATCATTGATTTCGTTCACGTGAGTAAATTGCAGTGAAATTCGCCACTCCTTCGCAATCCAATCATCTATCCTATTATCAATCCACGCATCCATCCAATCGTCCATCCATTCGCAGCTGCCCAGTAATGCCTACAATCATTGATTTCGTTCACGTGAGTAAATTGCAGTGAAATTCGCCACTCCTTCGCAATCCAATCATCTATCCTATTATCAATCCACGCATCCATCCAATCGTCCATCCATTCGCAGCTGCCCAGTAATGCCTACAATCATTGATTTCGTTCACGTGAGTAAATTGCAGTGAAATTCGCCACTCCTTCGCAATCCAATCATCTATCCTATTATCAATCCACGCATCCATCCAATCGTCCATCCATTCGCAGCTGCCCAGTAATGCCTACAATCATTGATTTCGTTCACGTGAGTAAATTGCAGTGAAATTCGCCACTCCTTCGCAATCCAATCATCTATCCTATTATCAATCCACGCATCCATCCAATCGTCCATCCATTCGCAGCTGCCCAGTAATGCCTACAATCATTGATTTCGTTCACGTGAGTAAATTGCAGTGAAATTCGCCACTCCTTCGCAATCCAATCATCTATCCTATTATCAATCCACGCATCCATCCAATCGTCCATCCATTCGCAGCTGCCCAGTAATGCCTACAATCATTGATTTCGTTCACGTGAGTAAATTGCAGTGAAATTCGCCACTCCTTCGCAATCCAATCATCTATCCTATTATCAATCCACGCATCCATCCAATCGTCCATCCATTCGCAGCTGCCCAGTAATGCCTACAATCATTGATTTCGTTCACGTGAGTAAATTGCAGTGAAATTCGCCACTCCTTCGCAATCCAATCATCTATCCTATTATCAATCCACGCATCCATCCAATCGTCCATCCATTCGCAGCTGCCCAGTAATGCCTACAATCATTGATTTCGTTCACGTGAGTAAATTGCAGTGAAATTCGCCACTCCTTCGCAATCCAATCATCTATCCTATTATCAATCCACGCATCCATCCAATCGTCCATCCATTCGCAGCTGCCCAGTAATGCCTACAATCATTGATTTCGTTCACGTGAGTAAATTGCAGTGAAATTCGCCACTCCTTCGCAATCCAATCATCTATCCTATTATCAATCCACGCATCCATCCAATCGTCCATCCATTCGCAGCTGCCCAGTAATGCCTACAATCATTGATTTCGTTCACGTGAGTAAATTGCAGTGAAATTCGCCACTCCTTCGCAATCCAATCATCTATCCTATTATCAATCCACGCATCCATCCAATCGTCCATCCATTCGCAGCTGCCCAGTAATGCCTACAATCATTGATTTCGTTCACGTGAGTAAATTGCAGTGAAATTCGCCACTCCTTCGCAATCCAATCATCTATCCTATTATCAATCCACGCATCCATCCAATCGTCCATCCATTCGCAGCTGCCCAGTAATGCCTACAATCATTGATTTCGTTCACGTGAGTAAATTGCAGTGAAATTCGCCACTCCTTCGCAATCCAATCATCTATCCTATTATCAATCCACGCATCCATCCAATCGTCCATCCATTCGCAGCTGCCCAGTAATGCCTACAATCATTGATTTCGTTCACGTGAGTAAATTGCAGTGAAATTCGCCACTCCTTCGCAATCCAATCATCTATCCTATTATCAATCCACGCATCCATCCAATCGTCCATCCATTCGCAGCTGCCCAGTAATGCCTACAATCATTGATTTCGTTCACGTGAGTAAATTGCAGTGAAATTCGCCACTCCTTCGCAATCCAATCATCTATCCTATTATCAATCCACGCATCCATCCAATCGTCCATCCATTCGCAGCTGCCCAGTAATGCCTACAATCATTGATTTCGTTCACGTGAGTAAATTGCAGTGAAATTCGCCACTCCTTCGCAATCCAATCATCTATCCTATTATCAATCCACGCATCCATCCAATCGTCCATCCATTCGCAGCTGCCCAGTAATGCCTACAATCATTGATTTCGTTCACGTGAGTAAATTGCAGTGAAATTCGCCACTCCTTCGCAATCCAATCATCTATCCTATTATCAATCCACGCATCCATCCAATCGTCCATCCATTCGCAGCTGCCCAGTAATGCCTACAATCATTGATTTCGTTCACGTGAGTAAATTGCAGTGAAATTCGCCACTCCTTCGCAATCCAATCATCTATCCTATTATCAATCCACGCATCCATCCAATCGTCCATCCATTCGCAGCTGCCCAGTAATGCCTACAATCATTGATTTCGTTCACGTGAGTAAATTGCAGTGAAATTCGCCACTCCTTCGCAATCCAATCATCTATCCTATTATCAATCCACGCATCCATCCAATCGTCCATCCATTCGCAGCTGCCCAGTAATGCCTACAATCATTGATTTCGTTCACGTGAGTAAATTGCAGTGAAATTCGCCACTCCTTCGCAATCCAATCATCTATCCTATTATCAATCCACGCATCCATCCAATCGTCCATCCATTCGCAGCTGCCCAGTAATGCCTACAATCATTGATTTCGTTCACGTGAGTAAATTGCAGTGAAATTCGCCACTCCTTCGCAATCCAATCATCTATCCTATTATCAATCCACGCATCCATCCAATCGTCCATCCATTCGCAGCTGCCCAGTAATGCCTACAATCATTGATTTCGTTCACGTGAGTAAATTGCAGTGAAATTCGCCACTCCTTCGCAATCCAATCATCTATCCTATTATCAATCCACGCATCCATCCAATCGTCCATCCATTCGCAGCTGCCCAGTAATGCCTACAATCATTGATTTCGTTCACGTGAGTAAATTGCAGTGAAATTCGCCACTCCTTCGCAATCCAATCATCTATCCTATTATCAATCCACGCATCCATCCAATCGTCCATCCATTCGCAGCTGCCCAGTAATGCCTACAATCATTGATTTCGTTCACGTGAGTAAATTGCAGTGAAATTCGCCACTCCTTCGCAATCCAATCATCTATCCTATTATCAATCCACGCATCCATCCAATCGTCCATCCATTCGCAGCTGCCCAGTAATGCCTACAATCATTGATTTCGTTCACGTGAGTAAATTGCAGTGAAATTCGCCACTCCTTCGCAATCCAATCATCTATCCTATTATCAATCCACGCATCCATCCAATCGTCCATCCATTCGCAGCTGCCCAGTAATGCCTACAATCATTGATTTCGTTCACGTGAGTAAATTGCAGTGAAATTCGCCACTCCTTCGCAATCCAATCATCTATCCTATTATCAATCCACGCATCCATCCAATCGTCCATCCATTCGCAGCTGCCCAGTAATGCCTACAATCATTGATTTCGTTCACGTGAGTAAATTGCAGTGAAATTCGCCACTCCTTCGCAATCCAATCATCTATCCTATTATCAATCCACGCATCCATCCAATCGTCCATCCATTCGCAGCTGCCCAGTAATGCCTACAATCATTGATTTCGTTCACGTGAGTAAATTGCAGTGAAATTCGCCACTCCTTCGCAATCCAATCATCTATCCTATTATCAATCCACGCATCCATCCAATCGTCCATCCATTCGCAGCTGCCCAGTAATGCCTACAATCATTGATTTCGTTCACGTGAGTAAATTGCAGTGAAATTCGCCACTCCTTCGCAATCCAATCATCTATCCTATTATCAATCCACGCATCCATCCAATCGTCCATCCATTCGCAGCTGCCCAGTAATGCCTACAATCATTGATTTCGTTCACGTGAGTAAATTGCAGTGAAATTCGCCACTCCTTCGCAATCCAATCATCTATCCTATTATCAATCCACGCATCCATCCAATCGTCCATCCATTCGCAGCTGCCCAGTAATGCCTACAATCATTGATTTCGTTCACGTGAGTAAATTGCAGTGAAATTCGCCACTCCTTCGCAATCCAATCATCTATCCTATTATCAATCCACGCATCCATCCAATCGTCCATCCATTCGCAGCTGCCCAGTAATGCCTACAATCATTGATTTCGTTCACGTGAGTAAATTGCAGTGAAATTCGCCACTCCTTCGCAATCCAATCATCTATCCTATTATCAATCCACGCATCCATCCAATCGTCCATCCATTCGCAGCTGCCCAGTAATGCCTACAATCATTGATTTCGTTCACGTGAGTAAATTGCAGTGAAATTCGCCACTCCTTCGCAATCCAATCATCTATCCTATTATCAATCCACGCATCCATCCAATCGTCCATCCATTCGCAGCTGCCCAGTAATGCCTACAATCATTGATTTCGTTCACGTGAGTAAATTGCAGTGAAATTCGCCACTCCTTCGCAATCCAATCATCTATCCTATTATCAATCCACGCATCCATCCAATCGTCCATCCATTCGCAGCTGCCCAGTAATGCCTACAATCATTGATTTCGTTCACGTGAGTAAATTGCAGTGAAATTCGCCACTCCTTCGCAATCCAATCATCTATCCTATTATCAATCCACGCATCCATCCAATCGTCCATCCATTCGCAGCTGCCCAGTAATGCCTACAATCATTGATTTCGTTCACGTGAGTAAATTGCAGTGAAATTCGCCACTCCTTCGCAATCCAATCATCTATCCTATTATCAATCCACGCATCCATCCAATCGTCCATCCATTCGCAGCTGCCCAGTAATGCCTACAATCATTGATTTCGTTCACGTGAGTAAATTGCAGTGAAATTCGCCACTCCTTCGCAATCCAATCATCTATCCTATTATCAATCCACGCATCCATCCAATCGTCCATCCATTCGCAGCTGCCCAGTAATGCCTACAATCATTGATTTCGTTCACGTGAGTAAATTGCAGTGAAATTCGCCACTCCTTCGCAATCCAATCATCTATCCTATTATCAATCCACGCATCCATCCAATCGTCCATCCATTCGCAGCTGCCCAGTAATGCCTACAATCATTGATTTCGTTCACGTGAGTAAATTGCAGTGAAATTCGCCACTCCTTCGCAATCCAATCATCTATCCTATTATCAATCCACGCATCCATCCAATCGTCCATCCATTCGCAGCTGCCCAGTAATGCCTACAATCATTGATTTCGTTCACGTGAGTAAATTGCAGTGAAATTCGCCACTCCTTCGCAATCCAATCATCTATCCTATTATCAATCCACGCATCCATCCAATCGTCCATCCATTCGCAGCTGCCCAGTAATGCCTACAATCATTGATTTCGTTCACGTGAGTAAATTGCAGTGAAATTCGCCACTCCTTCGCAATCCAATCATCTATCCTATTATCAATCCACGCATCCATCCAATCGTCCATCCATTCGCAGCTGCCCAGTAATGCCTACAATCATTGATTTCGTTCACGTGAGTAAATTGCAGTGAAATTCGCCACTCCTTCGCAATCCAATCATCTATCCTATTATCAATCCACGCATCCATCCAATCGTCCATCCATTCGCAGCTGCCCAGTAATGCCTACAATCATTGATTTCGTTCACGTGAGTAAATTGCAGTGAAATTCGCCACTCCTTCGCAATCCAATCATCTATCCTATTATCAATCCACGCATCCATCCAATCGTCCATCCATTCGCAGCTGCCCAGTAATGCCTACAATCATTGATTTCGTTCACGTGAGTAAATTGCAGTGAAATTCGCCACTCCTTCGCAATCCAATCATCTATCCTATTATCAATCCACGCATCCATCCAATCGTCCATCCATTCGCAGCTGCCCAGTAATGCCTACAATCATTGATTTCGTTCACGTGAGTAAATTGCAGTGAAATTCGCCACTCCTTCGCAATCCAATCATCTATCCTATTATCAATCCACGCATCCATCCAATCGTCCATCCATTCGCAGCTGCCCAGTAATGCCTACAATCATTGATTTCGTTCACGTGAGTAAATTGCAGTGAAATTCGCCACTCCTTCGCAATCCAATCATCTATCCTATTATCAATCCACGCATCCATCCAATCGTCCATCCATTCGCAGCTGCCCAGTAATGCCTACAATCATTGATTTCGTTCACGTGAGTAAATTGCAGTGAAATTCGCCACTCCTTCGCAATCCAATCATCTATCCTATTATCAATCCACGCATCCATCCAATCGTCCATCCATTCGCAGCTGCCCAGTAATGCCTACAATCATTGATTTCGTTCACGTGAGTAAATTGCAGTGAAATTCGCCACTCCTTCGCAATCCAATCATCTATCCTATTATCAATCCACGCATCCATCCAATCGTCCATCCATTCGCAGCTGCCCAGTAATGCCTACAATCATTGATTTCGTTCACGTGAGTAAATTGCAGTGAAATTCGCCACTCCTTCGCAATCCAATCATCTATCCTATTATCAATCCACGCATCCATCCAATCGTCCATCCATTCGCAGCTGCCCAGTAATGCCTACAATCATTGATTTCGTTCACGTGAGTAAATTGCAGTGAAATTCGCCACTCCTTCGCAATCCAATCATCTATCCTATTATCAATCCACGCATCCATCCAATCGTCCATCCATTCGCAGCTGCCCAGTAATGCCTACAATCATTGATTTCGTTCACGTGAGTAAATTGCAGTGAAATTCGCCACTCCTTCGCAATCCAATCATCTATCCTATTATCAATCCACGCATCCATCCAATCGTCCATCCATTCGCAGCTGCCCAGTAATGCCTACAATCATTGATTTCGTTCACGTGAGTAAATTGCAGTGAAATTCGCCACTCCTTCGCAATCCAATCATCTATCCTATTATCAATCCACGCATCCATCCAATCGTCCATCCATTCGCAGCTGCCCAGTAATGCCTACAATCATTGATTTCGTTCACGTGAGTAAATTGCAGTGAAATTCGCCACTCCTTCGCAATCCAATCATCTATCCTATTATCAATCCACGCATCCATCCAATCGTCCATCCATTCGCAGCTGCCCAGTAATGCCTACAATCATTGATTTCGTTCACGTGAGTAAATTGCAGTGAAATTCGCCACTCCTTCGCAATCCAATCATCTATCCTATTATCAATCCACGCATCCATCCAATCGTCCATCCATTCGCAGCTGCCCAGTAATGCCTACAATCATTGATTTCGTTCACGTGAGTAAATTGCAGTGAAATTCGCCACTCCTTCGCAATCCAATCATCTATCCTATTATCAATCCACGCATCCATCCAATCGTCCATCCATTCGCAGCTGCCCAGTAATGCCTACAATCATTGATTTCGTTCACGTGAGTAAATTGCAGTGAAATTCGCCACTCCTTCGCAATCCAATCATCTATCCTATTATCAATCCACGCATCCATCCAATCGTCCATCCATTCGCAGCTGCCCAGTAATGCCTACAATCATTGATTTCGTTCACGTGAGTAAATTGCAGTGAAATTCGCCACTCCTTCGCAATCCAATCATCTATCCTATTATCAATCCACGCATCCATCCAATCGTCCATCCATTCGCAGCTGCCCAGTAATGCCTACAATCATTGATTTCGTTCACGTGAGTAAATTGCAGTGAAATTCGCCACTCCTTCGCAATCCAATCATCTATCCTATTATCAATCCACGCATCCATCCAATCGTCCATCCATTCGCAGCTGCCCAGTAATGCCTACAATCATTGATTTCGTTCACGTGAGTAAATTGCAGTGAAATTCGCCACTCCTTCGCAATCCAATCATCTATCCTATTATCAATCCACGCATCCATCCAATCGTCCATCCATTCGCAGCTGCCCAGTAATGCCTACAATCATTGATTTCGTTCACGTGAGTAAATTGCAGTGAAATTCGCCACTCCTTCGCAATCCAATCATCTATCCTATTATCAATCCACGCATCCATCCAATCGTCCATCCATTCGCAGCTGCCCAGTAATGCCTACAATCATTGATTTCGTTCACGTGAGTAAATTGCAGTGAAATTCGCCACTCCTTCGCAATCCAATCATCTATCCTATTATCAATCCACGCATCCATCCAATCGTCCATCCATTCGCAGCTGCCCAGTAATGCCTACAATCATTGATTTCGTTCACGTGAGTAAATTGCAGTGAAATTCGCCACTCCTTCGCAATCCAATCATCTATCCTATTATCAATCCACGCATCCATCCAATCGTCCATCCATTCGCAGCTGCCCAGTAATGCCTACAATCATTGATTTCGTTCACGTGAGTAAATTGCAGTGAAATTCGCCACTCCTTCGCAATCCAATCATCTATCCTATTATCAATCCACGCATCCATCCAATCGTCCATCCATTCGCAGCTGCCCAGTAATGCCTACAATCATTGATTTCGTTCACGTGAGTAAATTGCAGTGAAATTCGCCACTCCTTCGCAATCCAATCATCTATCCTATTATCAATCCACGCATCCATCCAATCGTCCATCCATTCGCAGCTGCCCAGTAATGCCTACAATCATTGATTTCGTTCACGTGAGTAAATTGCAGTGAAATTCGCCACTCCTTCGCAATCCAATCATCTATCCTATTATCAATCCACGCATCCATCCAATCGTCCATCCATTCGCAGCTGCCCAGTAATGCCTACAATCATTGATTTCGTTCACGTGAGTAAATTGCAGTGAAATTCGCCACTCCTTCGCAATCCAATCATCTATCCTATTATCAATCCACGCATCCATCCAATCGTCCATCCATTCGCAGCTGCCCAGTAATGCCTACAATCATTGATTTCGTTCACGTGAGTAAATTGCAGTGAAATTCGCCACTCCTTCGCAATCCAATCATCTATCCTATTATCAATCCACGCATCCATCCAATCGTCCATCCATTCGCAGCTGCCCAGTAATGCCTACAATCATTGATTTCGTTCACGTGAGTAAATTGCAGTGAAATTCGCCACTCCTTCGCAATCCAATCATCTATCCTATTATCAATCCACGCATCCATCCAATCGTCCATCCATTCGCAGCTGCCCAGTAATGCCTACAATCATTGATTTCGTTCACGTGAGTAAATTGCAGTGAAATTCGCCACTCCTTCGCAATCCAATCATCTATCCTATTATCAATCCACGCATCCATCCAATCGTCCATCCATTCGCAGCTGCCCAGTAATGCCTACAATCATTGATTTCGTTCACGTGAGTAAATTGCAGTGAAATTCGCCACTCCTTCGCAATCCAATCATCTATCCTATTATCAATCCACGCATCCATCCAATCGTCCATCCATTCGCAGCTGCCCAGTAATGCCTACAATCATTGATTTCGTTCACGTGAGTAAATTGCAGTGAAATTCGCCACTCCTTCGCAATCCAATCATCTATCCTATTATCAATCCACGCATCCATCCAATCGTCCATCCATTCGCAGCTGCCCAGTAATGCCTACAATCATTGATTTCGTTCACGTGAGTAAATTGCAGTGAAATTCGCCACTCCTTCGCAATCCAATCATCTATCCTATTATCAATCCACGCATCCATCCAATCGTCCATCCATTCGCAGCTGCCCAGTAATGCCTACAATCATTGATTTCGTTCACGTGAGTAAATTGCAGTGAAATTCGCCACTCCTTCGCAATCCAATCATCTATCCTATTATCAATCCACGCATCCATCCAATCGTCCATCCATTCGCAGCTGCCCAGTAATGCCTACAATCATTGATTTCGTTCACGTGAGTAAATTGCAGTGAAATTCGCCACTCCTTCGCAATCCAATCATCTATCCTATTATCAATCCACGCATCCATCCAATCGTCCATCCATTCGCAGCTGCCCAGTAATGCCTACAATCATTGATTTCGTTCACGTGAGTAAATTGCAGTGAAATTCGCCACTCCTTCGCAATCCAATCATCTATCCTATTATCAATCCACGCATCCATCCAATCGTCCATCCATTCGCAGCTGCCCAGTAATGCCTACAATCATTGATTTCGTTCACGTGAGTAAATTGCAGTGAAATTCGCCACTCCTTCGCAATCCAATCATCTATCCTATTATCAATCCACGCATCCATCCAATCGTCCATCCATTCGCAGCTGCCCAGTAATGCCTACAATCATTGATTTCGTTCACGTGAGTAAATTGCAGTGAAATTCGCCACTCCTTCGCAATCCAATCATCTATCCTATTATCAATCCACGCATCCATCCAATCGTCCATCCATTCGCAGCTGCCCAGTAATGCCTACAATCATTGATTTCGTTCACGTGAGTAAATTGCAGTGAAATTCGCCACTCCTTCGCAATCCAATCATCTATCCTATTATCAATCCACGCATCCATCCAATCGTCCATCCATTCGCAGCTGCCCAGTAATGCCTACAATCATTGATTTCGTTCACGTGAGTAAATTGCAGTGAAATTCGCCACTCCTTCGCAATCCAATCATCTATCCTATTATCAATCCACGCATCCATCCAATCGTCCATCCATTCGCAGCTGCCCAGTAATGCCTACAATCATTGATTTCGTTCACGTGAGTAAATTGCAGTGAAATTCGCCACTCCTTCGCAATCCAATCATCTATCCTATTATCAATCCACGCATCCATCCAATCGTCCATCCATTCGCAGCTGCCCAGTAATGCCTACAATCATTGATTTCGTTCACGTGAGTAAATTGCAGTGAAATTCGCCACTCCTTCGCAATCCAATCATCTATCCTATTATCAATCCACGCATCCATCCAATCGTCCATCCATTCGCAGCTGCCCAGTAATGCCTACAATCATTGATTTCGTTCACGTGAGTAAATTGCAGTGAAATTCGCCACTCCTTCGCAATCCAATCATCTATCCTATTATCAATCCACGCATCCATCCAATCGTCCATCCATTCGCAGCTGCCCAGTAATGCCTACAATCATTGATTTCGTTCACGTGAGTAAATTGCAGTGAAATTCGCCACTCCTTCGCAATCCAATCATCTATCCTATTATCAATCCACGCATCCATCCAATCGTCCATCCATTCGCAGCTGCCCAGTAATGCCTACAATCATTGATTTCGTTCACGTGAGTAAATTGCAGTGAAATTCGCCACTCCTTCGCAATCCAATCATCTATCCTATTATCAATCCACGCATCCATCCAATCGTCCATCCATTCGCAGCTGCCCAGTAATGCCTACAATCATTGATTTCGTTCACGTGAGTAAATTGCAGTGAAATTCGCCACTCCTTCGCAATCCAATCATCTATCCTATTATCAATCCACGCATCCATCCAATCGTCCATCCATTCGCAGCTGCCCAGTAATGCCTACAATCATTGATTTCGTTCACGTGAGTAAATTGCAGTGAAATTCGCCACTCCTTCGCAATCCAATCATCTATCCTATTATCAATCCACGCATCCATCCAATCGTCCATCCATTCGCAGCTGCCCAGTAATGCCTACAATCATTGATTTCGTTCACGTGAGTAAATTGCAGTGAAATTCGCCACTCCTTCGCAATCCAATCATCTATCCTATTATCAATCCACGCATCCATCCAATCGTCCATCCATTCGCAGCTGCCCAGTAATGCCTACAATCATTGATTTCGTTCACGTGAGTAAATTGCAGTGAAATTCGCCACTCCTTCGCAATCCAATCATCTATCCTATTATCAATCCACGCATCCATCCAATCGTCCATCCATTCGCAGCTGCCCAGTAATGCCTACAATCATTGATTTCGTTCACGTGAGTAAATTGCAGTGAAATTCGCCACTCCTTCGCAATCCAATCATCTATCCTATTATCAATCCACGCATCCATCCAATCGTCCATCCATTCGCAGCTGCCCAGTAATGCCTACAATCATTGATTTCGTTCACGTGAGTAAATTGCAGTGAAATTCGCCACTCCTTCGCAATCCAATCATCTATCCTATTATCAATCCACGCATCCATCCAATCGTCCATCCATTCGCAGCTGCCCAGTAATGCCTACAATCATTGATTTCGTTCACGTGAGTAAATTGCAGTGAAATTCGCCACTCCTTCGCAATCCAATCATCTATCCTATTATCAATCCACGCATCCATCCAATCGTCCATCCATTCGCAGCTGCCCAGTAATGCCTACAATCATTGATTTCGTTCACGTGAGTAAATTGCAGTGAAATTCGCCACTCCTTCGCAATCCAATCATCTATCCTATTATCAATCCACGCATCCATCCAATCGTCCATCCATTCGCAGCTGCCCAGTAATGCCTACAATCATTGATTTCGTTCACGTGAGTAAATTGCAGTGAAATTCGCCACTCCTTCGCAATCCAATCATCTATCCTATTATCAATCCACGCATCCATCCAATCGTCCATCCATTCGCAGCTGCCCAGTAATGCCTACAATCATTGATTTCGTTCACGTGAGTAAATTGCAGTGAAATTCGCCACTCCTTCGCAATCCAATCATCTATCCTATTATCAATCCACGCATCCATCCAATCGTCCATCCATTCGCAGCTGCCCAGTAATGCCTACAATCATTGATTTCGTTCACGTGAGTAAATTGCAGTGAAATTCGCCACTCCTTCGCAATCCAATCATCTATCCTATTATCAATCCACGCATCCATCCAATCGTCCATCCATTCGCAGCTGCCCAGTAATGCCTACAATCATTGATTTCGTTCACGTGAGTAAATTGCAGTGAAATTCGCCACTCCTTCGCAATCCAATCATCTATCCTATTATCAATCCACGCATCCATCCAATCGTCCATCCATTCGCAGCTGCCCAGTAATGCCTACAATCATTGATTTCGTTCACGTGAGTAAATTGCAGTGAAATTCGCCACTCCTTCGCAATCCAATCATCTATCCTATTATCAATCCACGCATCCATCCAATCGTCCATCCATTCGCAGCTGCCCAGTAATGCCTACAATCATTGATTTCGTTCACGTGAGTAAATTGCAGTGAAATTCGCCACTCCTTCGCAATCCAATCATCTATCCTATTATCAATCCACGCATCCATCCAATCGTCCATCCATTCGCAGCTGCCCAGTAATGCCTACAATCATTGATTTCGTTCACGTGAGTAAATTGCAGTGAAATTCGCCACTCCTTCGCAATCCAATCATCTATCCTATTATCAATCCACGCATCCATCCAATCGTCCATCCATTCGCAGCTGCCCAGTAATGCCTACAATCATTGATTTCGTTCACGTGAGTAAATTGCAGTGAAATTCGCCACTCCTTCGCAATCCAATCATCTATCCTATTATCAATCCACGCATCCATCCAATCGTCCATCCATTCGCAGCTGCCCAGTAATGCCTACAATCATTGATTTCGTTCACGTGAGTAAATTGCAGTGAAATTCGCCACTCCTTCGCAATCCAATCATCTATCCTATTATCAATCCACGCATCCATCCAATCGTCCATCCATTCGCAGCTGCCCAGTAATGCCTACAATCATTGATTTCGTTCACGTGAGTAAATTGCAGTGAAATTCGCCACTCCTTCGCAATCCAATCATCTATCCTATTATCAATCCACGCATCCATCCAATCGTCCATCCATTCGCAGCTGCCCAGTAATGCCTACAATCATTGATTTCGTTCACGTGAGTAAATTGCAGTGAAATTCGCCACTCCTTCGCAATCCAATCATCTATCCTATTATCAATCCACGCATCCATCCAATCGTCCATCCATTCGCAGCTGCCCAGTAATGCCTACAATCATTGATTTCGTTCACGTGAGTAAATTGCAGTGAAATTCGCCACTCCTTCGCAATCCAATCATCTATCCTATTATCAATCCACGCATCCATCCAATCGTCCATCCATTCGCAGCTGCCCAGTAATGCCTACAATCATTGATTTCGTTCACGTGAGTAAATTGCAGTGAAATTCGCCACTCCTTCGCAATCCAATCATCTATCCTATTATCAATCCACGCATCCATCCAATCGTCCATCCATTCGCAGCTGCCCAGTAATGCCTACAATCATTGATTTCGTTCACGTGAGTAAATTGCAGTGAAATTCGCCACTCCTTCGCAATCCAATCATCTATCCTATTATCAATCCACGCATCCATCCAATCGTCCATCCATTCGCAGCTGCCCAGTAATGCCTACAATCATTGATTTCGTTCACGTGAGTAAATTGCAGTGAAATTCGCCACTCCTTCGCAATCCAATCATCTATCCTATTATCAATCCACGCATCCATCCAATCGTCCATCCATTCGCAGCTGCCCAGTAATGCCTACAATCATTGATTTCGTTCACGTGAGTAAATTGCAGTGAAATTCGCCACTCCTTCGCAATCCAATCATCTATCCTATTATCAATCCACGCATCCATCCAATCGTCCATCCATTCGCAGCTGCCCAGTAATGCCTACAATCATTGATTTCGTTCACGTGAGTAAATTGCAGTGAAATTCGCCACTCCTTCGCAATCCAATCATCTATCCTATTATCAATCCACGCATCCATCCAATCGTCCATCCATTCGCAGCTGCCCAGTAATGCCTACAATCATTGATTTCGTTCACGTGAGTAAATTGCAGTGAAATTCGCCACTCCTTCGCAATCCAATCATCTATCCTATTATCAATCCACGCATCCATCCAATCGTCCATCCATTCGCAGCTGCCCAGTAATGCCTACAATCATTGATTTCGTTCACGTGAGTAAATTGCAGTGAAATTCGCCACTCCTTCGCAATCCAATCATCTATCCTATTATCAATCCACGCATCCATCCAATCGTCCATCCATTCGCAGCTGCCCAGTAATGCCTACAATCATTGATTTCGTTCACGTGAGTAAATTGCAGTGAAATTCGCCACTCCTTCGCAATCCAATCATCTATCCTATTATCAATCCACGCATCCATCCAATCGTCCATCCATTCGCAGCTGCCCAGTAATGCCTACAATCATTGATTTCGTTCACGTGAGTAAATTGCAGTGAAATTCGCCACTCCTTCGCAATCCAATCATCTATCCTATTATCAATCCACGCATCCATCCAATCGTCCATCCATTCGCAGCTGCCCAGTAATGCCTACAATCATTGATTTCGTTCACGTGAGTAAATTGCAGTGAAATTCGCCACTCCTTCGCAATCCAATCATCTATCCTATTATCAATCCACGCATCCATCCAATCGTCCATCCATTCGCAGCTGCCCAGTAATGCCTACAATCATTGATTTCGTTCACGTGAGTAAATTGCAGTGAAATTCGCCACTCCTTCGCAATCCAATCATCTATCCTATTATCAATCCACGCATCCATCCAATCGTCCATCCATTCGCAGCTGCCCAGTAATGCCTACAATCATTGATTTCGTTCACGTGAGTAAATTGCAGTGAAATTCGCCACTCCTTCGCAATCCAATCATCTATCCTATTATCAATCCACGCATCCATCCAATCGTCCATCCATTCGCAGCTGCCCAGTAATGCCTACAATCATTGATTTCGTTCACGTGAGTAAATTGCAGTGAAATTCGCCACTCCTTCGCAATCCAATCATCTATCCTATTATCAATCCACGCATCCATCCAATCGTCCATCCATTCGCAGCTGCCCAGTAATGCCTACAATCATTGATTTCGTTCACGTGAGTAAATTGCAGTGAAATTCGCCACTCCTTCGCAATCCAATCATCTATCCTATTATCAATCCACGCATCCATCCAATCGTCCATCCATTCGCAGCTGCCCAGTAATGCCTACAATCATTGATTTCGTTCACGTGAGTAAATTGCAGTGAAATTCGCCACTCCTTCGCAATCCAATCATCTATCCTATTATCAATCCACGCATCCATCCAATCGTCCATCCATTCGCAGCTGCCCAGTAATGCCTACAATCATTGATTTCGTTCACGTGAGTAAATTGCAGTGAAATTCGCCACTCCTTCGCAATCCAATCATCTATCCTATTATCAATCCACGCATCCATCCAATCGTCCATCCATTCGCAGCTGCCCAGTAATGCCTACAATCATTGATTTCGTTCACGTGAGTAAATTGCAGTGAAATTCGCCACTCCTTCGCAATCCAATCATCTATCCTATTATCAATCCACGCATCCATCCAATCGTCCATCCATTCGCAGCTGCCCAGTAATGCCTACAATCATTGATTTCGTTCACGTGAGTAAATTGCAGTGAAATTCGCCACTCCTTCGCAATCCAATCATCTATCCTATTATCAATCCACGCATCCATCCAATCGTCCATCCATTCGCAGCTGCCCAGTAATGCCTACAATCATTGATTTCGTTCACGTGAGTAAATTGCAGTGAAATTCGCCACTCCTTCGCAATCCAATCATCTATCCTATTATCAATCCACGCATCCATCCAATCGTCCATCCATTCGCAGCTGCCCAGTAATGCCTACAATCATTGATTTCGTTCACGTGAGTAAATTGCAGTGAAATTCGCCACTCCTTCGCAATCCAATCATCTATCCTATTATCAATCCACGCATCCATCCAATCGTCCATCCATTCGCAGCTGCCCAGTAATGCCTACAATCATTGATTTCGTTCACGTGAGTAAATTGCAGTGAAATTCGCCACTCCTTCGCAATCCAATCATCTATCCTATTATCAATCCACGCATCCATCCAATCGTCCATCCATTCGCAGCTGCCCAGTAATGCCTACAATCATTGATTTCGTTCACGTGAGTAAATTGCAGTGAAATTCGCCACTCCTTCGCAATCCAATCATCTATCCTATTATCAATCCACGCATCCATCCAATCGTCCATCCATTCGCAGCTGCCCAGTAATGCCTACAATCATTGATTTCGTTCACGTGAGTAAATTGCAGTGAAATTCGCCACTCCTTCGCAATCCAATCATCTATCCTATTATCAATCCACGCATCCATCCAATCGTCCATCCATTCGCAGCTGCCCAGTAATGCCTACAATCATTGATTTCGTTCACGTGAGTAAATTGCAGTGAAATTCGCCACTCCTTCGCAATCCAATCATCTATCCTATTATCAATCCACGCATCCATCCAATCGTCCATCCATTCGCAGCTGCCCAGTAATGCCTACAATCATTGATTTCGTTCACGTGAGTAAATTGCAGTGAAATTCGCCACTCCTTCGCAATCCAATCATCTATCCTATTATCAATCCACGCATCCATCCAATCGTCCATCCATTCGCAGCTGCCCAGTAATGCCTACAATCATTGATTTCGTTCACGTGAGTAAATTGCAGTGAAATTCGCCACTCCTTCGCAATCCAATCATCTATCCTATTATCAATCCACGCATCCATCCAATCGTCCATCCATTCGCAGCTGCCCAGTAATGCCTACAATCATTGATTTCGTTCACGTGAGTAAATTGCAGTGAAATTCGCCACTCCTTCGCAATCCAATCATCTATCCTATTATCAATCCACGCATCCATCCAATCGTCCATCCATTCGCAGCTGCCCAGTAATGCCTACAATCATTGATTTCGTTCACGTGAGTAAATTGCAGTGAAATTCGCCACTCCTTCGCAATCCAATCATCTATCCTATTATCAATCCACGCATCCATCCAATCGTCCATCCATTCGCAGCTGCCCAGTAATGCCTACAATCATTGATTTCGTTCACGTGAGTAAATTGCAGTGAAATTCGCCACTCCTTCGCAATCCAATCATCTATCCTATTATCAATCCACGCATCCATCCAATCGTCCATCCATTCGCAGCTGCCCAGTAATGCCTACAATCATTGATTTCGTTCACGTGAGTAAATTGCAGTGAAATTCGCCACTCCTTCGCAATCCAATCATCTATCCTATTATCAATCCACGCATCCATCCAATCGTCCATCCATTCGCAGCTGCCCAGTAATGCCTACAATCATTGATTTCGTTCACGTGAGTAAATTGCAGTGAAATTCGCCACTCCTTCGCAATCCAATCATCTATCCTATTATCAATCCACGCATCCATCCAATCGTCCATCCATTCGCAGCTGCCCAGTAATGCCTACAATCATTGATTTCGTTCACGTGAGTAAATTGCAGTGAAATTCGCCACTCCTTCGCAATCCAATCATCTATCCTATTATCAATCCACGCATCCATCCAATCGTCCATCCATTCGCAGCTGCCCAGTAATGCCTACAATCATTGATTTCGTTCACGTGAGTAAATTGCAGTGAAATTCGCCACTCCTTCGCAATCCAATCATCTATCCTATTATCAATCCACGCATCCATCCAATCGTCCATCCATTCGCAGCTGCCCAGTAATGCCTACAATCATTGATTTCGTTCACGTGAGTAAATTGCAGTGAAATTCGCCACTCCTTCGCAATCCAATCATCTATCCTATTATCAATCCACGCATCCATCCAATCGTCCATCCATTCGCAGCTGCCCAGTAATGCCTACAATCATTGATTTCGTTCACGTGAGTAAATTGCAGTGAAATTCGCCACTCCTTCGCAATCCAATCATCTATCCTATTATCAATCCACGCATCCATCCAATCGTCCATCCATTCGCAGCTGCCCAGTAATGCCTACAATCATTGATTTCGTTCACGTGAGTAAATTGCAGTGAAATTCGCCACTCCTTCGCAATCCAATCATCTATCCTATTATCAATCCACGCATCCATCCAATCGTCCATCCATTCGCAGCTGCCCAGTAATGCCTACAATCATTGATTTCGTTCACGTGAGTAAATTGCAGTGAAATTCGCCACTCCTTCGCAATCCAATCATCTATCCTATTATCAATCCACGCATCCATCCAATCGTCCATCCATTCGCAGCTGCCCAGTAATGCCTACAATCATTGATTTCGTTCACGTGAGTAAATTGCAGTGAAATTCGCCACTCCTTCGCAATCCAATCATCTATCCTATTATCAATCCACGCATCCATCCAATCGTCCATCCATTCGCAGCTGCCCAGTAATGCCTACAATCATTGATTTCGTTCACGTGAGTAAATTGCAGTGAAATTCGCCACTCCTTCGCAATCCAATCATCTATCCTATTATCAATCCACGCATCCATCCAATCGTCCATCCATTCGCAGCTGCCCAGTAATGCCTACAATCATTGATTTCGTTCACGTGAGTAAATTGCAGTGAAATTCGCCACTCCTTCGCAATCCAATCATCTATCCTATTATCAATCCACGCATCCATCCAATCGTCCATCCATTCGCAGCTGCCCAGTAATGCCTACAATCATTGATTTCGTTCACGTGAGTAAATTGCAGTGAAATTCGCCACTCCTTCGCAATCCAATCATCTATCCTATTATCAATCCACGCATCCATCCAATCGTCCATCCATTCGCAGCTGCCCAGTAATGCCTACAATCATTGATTTCGTTCACGTGAGTAAATTGCAGTGAAATTCGCCACTCCTTCGCAATCCAATCATCTATCCTATTATCAATCCACGCATCCATCCAATCGTCCATCCATTCGCAGCTGCCCAGTAATGCCTACAATCATTGATTTCGTTCACGTGAGTAAATTGCAGTGAAATTCGCCACTCCTTCGCAATCCAATCATCTATCCTATTATCAATCCACGCATCCATCCAATCGTCCATCCATTCGCAGCTGCCCAGTAATGCCTACAATCATTGATTTCGTTCACGTGAGTAAATTGCAGTGAAATTCGCCACTCCTTCGCAATCCAATCATCTATCCTATTATCAATCCACGCATCCATCCAATCGTCCATCCATTCGCAGCTGCCCAGTAATGCCTACAATCATTGATTTCGTTCACGTGAGTAAATTGCAGTGAAATTCGCCACTCCTTCGCAATCCAATCATCTATCCTATTATCAATCCACGCATCCATCCAATCGTCCATCCATTCGCAGCTGCCCAGTAATGCCTACAATCATTGATTTCGTTCACGTGAGTAAATTGCAGTGAAATTCGCCACTCCTTCGCAATCCAATCATCTATCCTATTATCAATCCACGCATCCATCCAATCGTCCATCCATTCGCAGCTGCCCAGTAATGCCTACAATCATTGATTTCGTTCACGTGAGTAAATTGCAGTGAAATTCGCCACTCCTTCGCAATCCAATCATCTATCCTATTATCAATCCACGCATCCATCCAATCGTCCATCCATTCGCAGCTGCCCAGTAATGCCTACAATCATTGATTTCGTTCACGTGAGTAAATTGCAGTGAAATTCGCCACTCCTTCGCAATCCAATCATCTATCCTATTATCAATCCACGCATCCATCCAATCGTCCATCCATTCGCAGCTGCCCAGTAATGCCTACAATCATTGATTTCGTTCACGTGAGTAAATTGCAGTGAAATTCGCCACTCCTTCGCAATCCAATCATCTATCCTATTATCAATCCACGCATCCATCCAATCGTCCATCCATTCGCAGCTGCCCAGTAATGCCTACAATCATTGATTTCGTTCACGTGAGTAAATTGCAGTGAAATTCGCCACTCCTTCGCAATCCAATCATCTATCCTATTATCAATCCACGCATCCATCCAATCGTCCATCCATTCGCAGCTGCCCAGTAATGCCTACAATCATTGATTTCGTTCACGTGAGTAAATTGCAGTGAAATTCGCCACTCCTTCGCAATCCAATCATCTATCCTATTATCAATCCACGCATCCATCCAATCGTCCATCCATTCGCAGCTGCCCAGTAATGCCTACAATCATTGATTTCGTTCACGTGAGTAAATTGCAGTGAAATTCGCCACTCCTTCGCAATCCAATCATCTATCCTATTATCAATCCACGCATCCATCCAATCGTCCATCCATTCGCAGCTGCCCAGTAATGCCTACAATCATTGATTTCGTTCACGTGAGTAAATTGCAGTGAAATTCGCCACTCCTTCGCAATCCAATCATCTATCCTATTATCAATCCACGCATCCATCCAATCGTCCATCCATTCGCAGCTGCCCAGTAATGCCTACAATCATTGATTTCGTTCACGTGAGTAAATTGCAGTGAAATTCGCCACTCCTTCGCAATCCAATCATCTATCCTATTATCAATCCACGCATCCATCCAATCATCCATCCAATCATCTATCCTATTATCAATCCACGCATCCATCCAATCGTCCATCCATTCGCAGCTGCCCAGTAATGCCTACAATCATTGATTTCGTTCACGTGAGTAAATTGCAGTGAAATTCGCCACTCCTTCGCAATCCAATCATCTATCCTATTATCAATCCACGCATCCATCCAATCGTCCATCCATTCGCAGCTGCCCAGTAATGCCTACAATCATTGATTTCGTTCACGTGAGTAAATTGCAGTGAAATTCGCCACTCCTTCGCAATCCAATCATCTATCCTATTATCAATCCACGCATCCATCCAATCGTCCATCCATTCGCAGCTGCCCAGTAATGCCTACAATCATTGATTTCGTTCACGTGAGTAAATTGCAGTGAAATTCGCCACTCCTTCGCAATCCAATCATCTATCCTATTATCAATCCACGCATCCATCCAATCGTCCATCCATTCGCAGCTGCCCAGTAATGCCTACAATCATTGATTTCGTTCACGTGAGTAAATTGCAGTGAAATTCGCCACTCCTTCGCAATCCAATCATCTATCCTATTATCAATCCACGCATCCATCCAATCGTCCATCCATTCGCAGCTGCCCAGTAATGCCTACAATCATTGATTTCGTTCACGTGAGTAAATTGCAGTGAAATTCGCCACTCCTTCGCAATCCAATCATCTATCCTATTATCAATCCACGCATCCATCCAATCGTCCATCCATTCGCAGCTGCCCAGTAATGCCTACAATCATTGATTTCGTTCACGTGAGTAAATTGCAGTGAAATTCGCCACTCCTTCGCAATCCAATCATCTATCCTATTATCAATCCACGCATCCATCCAATCGTCCATCCATTCGCAGCTGCCCAGTAATGCCTACAATCATTGATTTCGTTCACGTGAGTAAATTGCAGTGAAATTCGCCACTCCTTCGCAATCCAATCATCTATCCTATTATCAATCCACGCATCCATCCAATCGTCCATCCATTCGCAGCTGCCCAGTAATGCCTACAATCATTGATTTCGTTCACGTGAGTAAATTGCAGTGAAATTCGCCACTCCTTCGCAATCCAATCATCTATCCTATTATCAATCCACGCATCCATCCAATCGTCCATCCATTCGCAGCTGCCCAGTAATGCCTACAATCATTGATTTCGTTCACGTGAGTAAATTGCAGTGAAATTCGCCACTCCTTCGCAATCCAATCATCTATCCTATTATCAATCCACGCATCCATCCAATCGTCCATCCATTCGCAGCTGCCCAGTAATGCCTACAATCATTGATTTCGTTCACGTGAGTAAATTGCAGTGAAATTCGCCACTCCTTCGCAATCCAATCATCTATCCTATTATCAATCCACGCATCCATCCAATCGTCCATCCATTCGCAGCTGCCCAGTAATGCCTACAATCATTGATTTCGTTCACGTGAGTAAATTGCAGTGAAATTCGCCACTCCTTCGCAATCCAATCATCTATCCTATTATCAATCCACGCATCCATCCAATCGTCCATCCATTCGCAGCTGCCCAGTAATGCCTACAATCATTGATTTCGTTCACGTGAGTAAATTGCAGTGAAATTCGCCACTCCTTCGCAATCCAATCATCTATCCTATTATCAATCCACGCATCCATCCAATCGTCCATCCATTCGCAGCTGCCCAGTAATGCCTACAATCATTGATTTCGTTCACGTGAGTAAATTGCAGTGAAATTCGCCACTCCTTCGCAATCCAATCATCTATCCTATTATCAATCCACGCATCCATCCAATCGTCCATCCATTCGCAGCTGCCCAGTAATGCCTACAATCATTGATTTCGTTCACGTGAGTAAATTGCAGTGAAATTCGCCACTCCTTCGCAATCCAATCATCTATCCTATTATCAATCCACGCATCCATCCAATCGTCCATCCATTCGCAGCTGCCCAGTAATGCCTACAATCATTGATTTCGTTCACGTGAGTAAATTGCAGTGAAATTCGCCACTCCTTCGCAATCCAATCATCTATCCTATTATCAATCCACGCATCCATCCAATCGTCCATCCATTCGCAGCTGCCCAGTAATGCCTACAATCATTGATTTCGTTCACGTGAGTAAATTGCAGTGAAATTCGCCACTCCTTCGCAATCCAATCATCTATCCTATTATCAATCCACGCATCCATCCAATCGTCCATCCATTCGCAGCTGCCCAGTAATGCCTACAATCATTGATTTCGTTCACGTGAGTAAATTGCAGTGAAATTCGCCACTCCTTCGCAATCCAATCATCTATCCTATTATCAATCCACGCATCCATCCAATCGTCCATCCATTCGCAGCTGCCCAGTAATGCCTACAATCATTGATTTCGTTCACGTGAGTAAATTGCAGTGAAATTCGCCACTCCTTCGCAATCCAATCATCTATCCTATTATCAATCCACGCATCCATCCAATCGTCCATCCATTCGCAGCTGCCCAGTAATGCCTACAATCATTGATTTCGTTCACGTGAGTAAATTGCAGTGAAATTCGCCACTCCTTCGCAATCCAATCATCTATCCTATTATCAATCCACGCATCCATCCAATCGTCCATCCATTCGCAGCTGCCCAGTAATGCCTACAATCATTGATTTCGTTCACGTGAGTAAATTGCAGTGAAATTCGCCACTCCTTCGCAATCCAATCATCTATCCTATTATCAATCCACGCATCCATCCAATCGTCCATCCATTCGCAGCTGCCCAGTAATGCCTACAATCATTGATTTCGTTCACGTGAGTAAATTGCAGTGAAATTCGCCACTCCTTCGCAATCCAATCATCTATCCTATTATCAATCCACGCATCCATCCAATCGTCCATCCATTCGCAGCTGCCCAGTAATGCCTACAATCATTGATTTCGTTCACGTGAGTAAATTGCAGTGAAATTCGCCACTCCTTCGCAATCCAATCATCTATCCTATTATCAATCCACGCATCCATCCAATCGTCCATCCATTCGCAGCTGCCCCAATCATCCATCCTATTATCAATCCACGCATCCATCCAATCGTCCATCCATTCGCAGCTGCCCAGTAATGCCTACAATCATTGATTTCGTTCACGTGAGTAAATTGCAGTGAAATTCGCCACTCCTTCGCAATCCAATCATCTATCCTATTATCAATCCACGCATCCATCCAATCGTCCATCCATTCGCAGCTGCCCAGTAATGCCTACAATCATTGATTTCGTTCACGTGAGTAAATTGCAGTGAAATTCGCCACTCCTTCGCAATCCAATCATCTATCCTATTATCAATCCACGCATCCATCCAATCGTCCATCCATTCGCAGCTGCCCAGTAATGCCTACAATCATTGATTTCGTTCACGTGAGTAAATTGCAGTGAAATTCGCCACTCCTTCGCAATCCAATCATCTATCCTATTATCAATCCACGCATCCATCCAATCGTCCATCCATTCGCAGCTGCCCAGTAATGCCTACAATCATTGATTTCGTTCACGTGAGTAAATTGCAGTGAAATTCGCCACTCCTTCGCAATCCAATCATCTATCCTATTATCAATCCACGCATCCATCCAATCGTCCATCCATTCGCAGCTGCCCAGTAATGCCTACAATCATTGATTTCGTTCACGTGAGTAAATTGCAGTGAAATTCGCCACTCCTTCGCAATCCAATCATCTATCCTATTATCAATCCACGCATCCATCCAATCGTCCATCCATTCGCAGCTGCCCAGTAATGCCTACAATCATTGATTTCGTTCACGTGAGTAAATTGCAGTGAAATTCGCCACTCCTTCGCAATCCAATCATCTATCCTATTATCAATCCACGCATCCATCCAATCGTCCATCCATTCGCAGCTGCCCAGTAATGCCTACAATCATTGATTTCGTTCACGTGAGTAAATTGCAGTGAAATTCGCCACTCCTTCGCAATCCAATCATCTATCCTATTATCAATCCACGCATCCATCCAATCGTCCATCCATTCGCAGCTGCCCAGTAATGCCTACAATCATTGATTTCGTTCACGTGAGTAAATTGCAGTGAAATTCGCCACTCCTTCGCAATCCAATCATCTATCCTATTATCAATCCACGCATCCATCCAATCGTCCATCCATTCGCAGCTGCCCAGTAATGCCTACAATCATTGATTTCGTTCACGTGAGTAAATTGCAGTGAAATTCGCCACTCCTTCGCAATCCAATCATCTATCCTATTATCAATCCACGCATCCATCCAATCGTCCATCCATTCGCAGCTGCCCAGTAATGCCTACAATCATTGATTTCGTTCACGTGAGTAAATTGCAGTGAAATTCGCCACTCCTTCGCAATCCAATCATCTATCCTATTATCAATCCACGCATCCATCCAATCGTCCATCCATTCGCAGCTGCCCAGTAATGCCTACAATCATTGATTTCGTTCACGTGAGTAAATTGCAGTGAAATTCGCCACTCCTTCGCAATCCAATCATCTATCCTATTATCAATCCACGCATCCATCCAATCGTCCATCCATTCGCAGCTGCCCAGTAATGCCTACAATCATTGATTTCGTTCACGTGAGTAAATTGCAGTGAAATTCGCCACTCCTTCGCAATCCAATCATCTATCCTATTATCAATCCACGCATCCATCCAATCGTCCATCCATTCGCAGCTGCCCAGTAATGCCTACAATCATTGATTTCGTTCACGTGAGTAAATTGCAGTGAAATTCGCCACTCCTTCGCAATCCAATCATCTATCCTATTATCAATCCACGCATCCATCCAATCGTCCATCCATTCGCAGCTGCCCAGTAATGCCTACAATCATTGATTTCGTTCACGTGAGTAAATTGCAGTGAAATTCGCCACTCCTTCGCAATCCAATCATCTATCCTATTATCAATCCACGCATCCATCCAATCGTCCATCCATTCGCAGCTGCCCAGTAATGCCTACAATCATTGATTTCGTTCACGTGAGTAAATTGCAGTGAAATTCGCCACTCCTTCGCAATCCAATCATCTATCCTATTATCAATCCACGCATCCATCCAATCGTCCATCCATTCGCAGCTGCCCAGTAATGCCTACAATCATTGATTTCGTTCACGTGAGTAAATTGCAGTGAAATTCGCCACTCCTTCGCAATCCAATCATCTATCCTATTATCAATCCACGCATCCATCCAATCGTCCATCCATTCGCAGCTGCCCAGTAATGCCTACAATCATTGATTTCGTTCACGTGAGTAAATTGCAGTGAAATTCGCCACTCCTTCGCAATCCAATCATCTATCCTATTATCAATCCACGCATCCATCCAATCGTCCATCCATTCGCAGCTGCCCAGTAATGCCTACAATCATTGATTTCGTTCACGTGAGTAAATTGCAGTGAAATTCGCCACTCCTTCGCAATCCAATCATCTATCCTATTATCAATCCACGCATCCATCCAATCGTCCATCCATTCGCAGCTGCCCAGTAATGCCTACAATCATTGATTTCGTTCACGTGAGTAAATTGCAGTGAAATTCGCCACTCCTTCGCAATCCAATCATCTATCCTATTATCAATCCACGCATCCATCCAATCGTCCATCCATTCGCAGCTGCCCAGTAATGCCTACAATCATTGATTTCGTTCACGTGAGTAAATTGCAGTGAAATTCGCCACTCCTTCGCAATCCAATCATCTATCCTATTATCAATCCACGCATCCATCCAATCGTCCATCCATTCGCAGCTGCCCAGTAATGCCTACAATCATTGATTTCGTTCACGTGAGTAAATTGCAGTGAAATTCGCCACTCCTTCGCAATCCAATCATCTATCCTATTATCAATCCACGCATCCATCCAATCGTCCATCCATTCGCAGCTGCCCAGTAATGCCTACAATCATTGATTTCGTTCACGTGAGTAAATTGCAGTGAAATTCGCCACTCCTTCGCAATCCAATCATCTATCCTATTATCAATCCACGCATCCATCCAATCGTCCATCCATTCGCAGCTGCCCAGTAATGCCTACAATCATTGATTTCGTTCACGTGAGTAAATTGCAGTGAAATTCGCCACTCCTTCGCAATCCAATCATCTATCCTATTATCAATCCACGCATCCATCCAATCGTCCATCCATTCGCAGCTGCCCAGTAATGCCTACAATCATTGATTTCGTTCACGTGAGTAAATTGCAGTGAAATTCGCCACTCCTTCGCAATCCAATCATCTATCCTATTATCAATCCACGCATCCATCCAATCGTCCATCCATTCGCAGCTGCCCAGTAATGCCTACAATCATTGATTTCGTTCACGTGAGTAAATTGCAGTGAAATTCGCCACTCCTTCGCAATCCAATCATCTATCCTATTATCAATCCACGCATCCATCCAATCGTCCATCCATTCGCAGCTGCCCAGTAATGCCTACAATCATTGATTTCGTTCACGTGAGTAAATTGCAGTGAAATTCGCCACTCCTTCGCAATCCAATCATCTATCCTATTATCAATCCACGCATCCATCCAATCGTCCATCCATTCGCAGCTGCCCAGTAATGCCTACAATCATTGATTTCGTTCACGTGAGTAAATTGCAGTGAAATTCGCCACTCCTTCGCAATCCAATCATCTATCCTATTATCAATCCACGCATCCATCCAATCGTCCATCCATTCGCAGCTGCCCAGTAATGCCTACAATCATTGATTTCGTTCACGTGAGTAAATTGCAGTGAAATTCGCCACTCCTTCGCAATCCAATCATCTATCCTATTATCAATCCACGCATCCATCCAATCGTCCATCCATTCGCAGCTGCCCAGTAATGCCTACAATCATTGATTTCGTTCACGTGAGTAAATTGCAGTGAAATTCGCCACTCCTTCGCAATCCAATCATCTATCCTATTATCAATCCACGCATCCATCCAATCGTCCATCCATTCGCAGCTGCCCAGTAATGCCTACAATCATTGATTTCGTTCACGTGAGTAAATTGCAGTGAAATTCGCCACTCCTTCGCAATCCAATCATCTATCCTATTATCAATCCACGCATCCATCCAATCGTCCATCCATTCGCAGCTGCCCAGTAATGCCTACAATCATTGATTTCGTTCACGTGAGTAAATTGCAGTGAAATTCGCCACTCCTTCGCAATCCAATCATCTATCCTATTATCAATCCACGCATCCATCCAATCGTCCATCCATTCGCAGCTGCCCAGTAATGCCTACAATCATTGATTTCGTTCACGTGAGTAAATTGCAGTGAAATTCGCCACTCCTTCGCAATCCAATCATCTATCCTATTATCAATCCACGCATCCATCCAATCGTCCATCCATTCGCAGCTGCCCAGTAATGCCTACAATCATTGATTTCGTTCACGTGAGTAAATTGCAGTGAAATTCGCCACTCCTTCGCAATCCAATCATCTATCCTATTATCAATCCACGCATCCATCCAATCGTCCATCCATTCGCAGCTGCCCAGTAATGCCTACAATCATTGATTTCGTTCACGTGAGTAAATTGCAGTGAAATTCGCCACTCCTTCGCAATCCAATCATCTATCCTATTATCAATCCACGCATCCATCCAATCGTCCATCCATTCGCAGCTGCCCAGTAATGCCTACAATCATTGATTTCGTTCACGTGAGTAAATTGCAGTGAAATTCGCCACTCCTTCGCAATCCAATCATCTATCCTATTATCAATCCACGCATCCATCCAATCGTCCATCCATTCGCAGCTGCCCAGTAATGCCTACAATCATTGATTTCGTTCACGTGAGTAAATTGCAGTGAAATTCGCCACTCCTTCGCAATCCAATCATCTATCCTATGCCTACAATCATTGATTTCGTTCACGTGAGTAAATTGCAGTGAAATTCGCCTCTCCTTCGCAGTCCAATCATCTATCCTATTATCAATCCACGCATCCATCCAATCGTCCATCCATTCGCAGCTGCCCAGTAATGCCTACAATCATTGATTTCGTTCAGGTGAGTAAATTGCAGTGAAATTCGCCACTCTTCGCAATCCAATCATCTATCCTATCATCAATCCACGCTTCCATCCAATCGTCCCTCCATTCACAGCTGCCCAGTAATGCCTACAATCATTGATTTCGTTCACGTGAGTAAATTGCAGTGAAATTCGCCTCTCCTTCGCAATCCAATCATCTATCCTATTATCAATCCACGCATCCATCCAATCGTCCATCCATTCGCAGCTGCCCAGTAATGCCTACAATCATTGATTTCGTTCACGTGAGTAAATTGCAGTGAAATTCGCCACTCCTTCGCAATCCAATCATCTATCCTATCATCAATCCACGCTTCCATCAATCGTCCATCCATTCGCAGCTGCCCAGTAATGCCTACAATCATTGACTTCGTTCACGTGAGTAAATTGCAGTGAAATTCGCCACTCCTTCGCAATCCAATCATCTATCCTATTATCAATACACGCTTCCATCCAATCGTCCATCCATTCACAGCTGCCCAGTAATGCCTACAATCATTGATTTCGTTCACGTGAGTAAATTGCAGTGAAATTCGCCACTCCTTCGCAATCCAATCATCTATCCTATTATCAATCCACGCATCCATCCAATCGTCCATCCATTCACAGCTGCCCAGTAATGCCTACAATCATTGATTTCGTTCACGTGAGTAAATTGCAGTGAAATTCGCCACTCCTTCGCAATCCAATCATCTATCCTATCATCAATCCACGCTTCCATCCAATCGTCCATCCATTCGCAGCTGCCCAGTAATGCCTACAATCATTGATTTCGTTCACGTGAGTAAATTGCAGTGAAATTCGCCACTCCTTCGCAATCCAATCATCTATCCTATCATCAATCCACGCTTCCATCCAATCGTCCCTCCATTCACAGCTGCCCAGTAATGCCTACAATCATTGACTTCGTTCACGTGAGTAAATTGCAGTGAAATTCGCCACTCCTTCGCAATCCAATCATCTATCCTATCATCAATCCACGCTTCCATCCAATCGTCCATCCATTCGCAGCTGCCCAGTAATGCCTACAATCAATGATTTCGTTCAGGTGAGTAAATTGCAGTGAAATTCGCCACTCCTTCGCAATCCAATCATCTATCCTATCATCAATCCACGCTTCCATCCAATCGTCCATCCATTCGCAGCTGCCCAGTAATGCCTACAATCATTGATTTCGTTCACGTGAGTAAATTGCAGTGAAATTCGCCTCTCCTTCGCAGTCCAATCATCTATCCTATTATCAATCCACGCATCCATCCAATCGTCCATCCATTCGCAGCTGCCCAGTAATGCCTACAATCATTGATTTCGTTCACGTGAGTAAATTGCAGTGAAATTCGCCACTCCTTCGCAATCCAATCATCTATCCTATTATCAATACACGCTTCCATCCAATCGTCCATCCATTCACAGCTGCCCAGTAATGCCTACAATCATTGATTTCGTTCACGTGAGTAAATTGCAGTGAAATTCGCCACTCCTTCGCAATCCAATCATCTATCCTATTATCAATCCACGCATCCATCCAATCGTCCATCCATTCACAGCTGCCCAGTAATGCCTACAATCATTGATTTCGTTCACGTGAGTAAATTGTGAAATTCGCCACTCCTTCGCAATCCAATCATCTATCCTATCATCAATCCACGCTTCCATCCAATCGTCCATCCATTCGCAGCTGCCCAGTAATGCCTACAATCATTGACTTCGTTCACGTGAGTAAATTGCAGTGAAATTCGCCACTCCTTCGCAATCCAATCATCTATCCTATCATCAATCCACGCTTCCATCCAATCGTCCATCCATTCGCAGCTGCCCAGTAATGCCTACAATCAATGATTTCGTTCAGGTGAGTAAATTGCAGTGAAATTCGCCACTCCTTCGCAATCCAATCATCTATCCTATCATCAATCCACGCTTCCATCCAATCGTCCATCCATTCGCAGCTGCCCAGTAATGCCTACAATCATTGATTTCGTTCAGGTGAGTAAATTGCAGTGAAATTCGCCACTCCTTCGCAATCCAATCATCTATCCTATCATCAATCCACGCTTCCATCCAATCGTCCCTCCATTCGCAGCTGCCCAGTAATGCCTACAATCATTGATTTCGTTCACGTGAGTAAATTGCAGTGAAATTCGCCTCTCCTTCGCAATCCAATCATCTATCCTATTATCAATCCACGCATCCATCCAATCGTCCATCCATTCGCAGCTGCCCAGTAATGCCTACAATCATTGATTTCGTTCACGTGAGTAAATTGCAGTGAAATTCGCCACTCCTTCGCAATCCAATCATCTATCCTATCATCAATCCACGCTTCCATCCAATCGTCCATCCATTCGCAGCTGCCCAGTAATGCCTACAATCATTGATTTCGTTCACGTGAGTAAATTGCAGTGAAATTCGCCACTCCTTCGCAATCCAATCATCTATCCTATTATCAATACACGCTTCCATCCAATCGTCCATCCATTCACAGCTGCCCAGTAATGCCTACAATCATTGATTTCGTTCACGTGAGTAAATTGCAGTGAAATTCGCCACTCCTTCGCAATCCAATCATCTATCCTATTATCAATCCACGCTTCCATCCAATCGTCCATCCATTCACAGCTGCCCAGTAATGCCTACAATCATTGACTTCGTTCACGTGAGTAAATTGCAGTGAAATTCGCCACTCCTTCGCAATCCAATCATCTATCCTATCATCAATCCACGCTTCCATCCAATCGTCCATCCATTCGCAGCTGCCCAGTAATGCCTACAATCATTGACTTCGTTCACGTGAGTAAATTGCAGTGAAATTCGCCACTCCTTCGCAATCCAATCATCTATCCTATCATCAATCCACGCTTCCATCCAATCGTCCATCCATTCACAGCTGCCCAGTAATGCCTACAATCATTGACTTCGTTCACGTGAGTAAATTGCAGTGAAATTCGCCACTCCTTCGCAATCCAATCATCTATCCTATCATCAATCCACGCTTCCATCCAATCGTCCATCCATTCGCAGCTGCCCAGTAATGCCTACAATCATTGATTTCGTTCACGTGAGTAAATTGCAGTGAAATTCGCCACTCCTTCGCAATCCAATCATCTATCCTATTATCAATCCACGCATCCATCCAATCGTCCATCCATTCGCAGCTGCCCAGTAATGCCTACAATCATTGATTTCGTTCACGTGAGTAAATTGCAGTGAAATTCGCCCTCCTTCGCAGTCTAATCATCTATCCTATTATCAATCCACGCTTCCATCCAATCGTCCATCCATTCGCAGCTGCCCAGTAATGCCTACAATCATTGATTTCGTTCACGTGAGTAAATTGCAGTGAAATTCGCCACTCCTTCGCAATCCAATCATCTATCCTATTATCAATCCACGCATCCATCCAATCGTCCATCCATTCACAGCTGCCCAGTAATGCCTACAATCATTGATTTCGTTCACGTGAGTAAATTGCAGTGAAATTCGCCACTCCTTCGCAATCCAATCATCTATCCTATTATCAATCCACGCATCCATCCAATCGTCCATCCATTCACAGCTGCCCAGTAATGCCTACAATCATTGACTTCGTTCACGTGAGTAAATTGCAGTGAAATTCGCCACTCCTTCGCAATCCAATCATCTATCCTATTATCAATCCACGCATCCATCCAATCGTCCATCCATTCACAGCTGCCCAGTAATGCCTACAATCAATGATTTCGTTCACGTGAGTAAATTGCAGTGAAATTCGCCACTCCTTCGCAATCCAATCATCTATCCTATCATCAATCCACGCTTCCATCCAATCGTCCATCCATTCGCAGCTGCCCAGTAATGCCTACAATCATTGACTTCGTTCACGTGAGTAAATTGCAGTGAAATTCGCCACTCCTTCGCAATCCAATCATCTATCCTATCATCAATCCACGCTTCCATCCAATCGTCCATCCATTCGCAGCTGCCCAGTAATGCCTACAATCAATGATTTCGTTCTGGTGAGTAAATTGCAGTGAAATTCGCCACTCCTTCGCAATCCAATCATCTATCCTATCATCAATCCACGCTTCCATCCAATCGTCCATCCATTCACAGCTGCCCAGTAATGCCTACAATCATTGATTTCGTTCACGTGAGTAAATTGCAGTGAAATTCGCCACTCCTTCGCAATCCAATCATCTATCCTATTATCAATCCACGCATCCATCCAATCGTCCATCCATTCACTGCTGCCCCCCAATGCCAGCACTCATTCATTCGTTTACGTGAGTATATTGCAGTCAAATTCACTACTTCTTAGTTATCCATTCATCCATTTCTTCATCCATGAATTGCTGCTCACGTATGTCTGCAATCGTCCATGCATTTTTCGCGTGAGGAATCTGCAGTCAACGTTTTGCGTTTTACGAGAGTCCATCAACTCAAGGCAGTCAATCATCCATCCATCCATCACGTGCTGTCATTGATTTTTTTTCCGTTTTGTCCATCAACGTTTTTATCCTTCCATCCTTTCAGGCCTTTTCATAATCAATCCATCCCCTTGCCATCTGCATCTTCTTTTACTAATCTTTACATGTCCATCTATCCATCCTTTATCCATCAAATTCCCTGTATCACATCATCTATCCATCGATCCATCAAATCCCCCTGTATCCATCCTGTATCCATCGATCCATCCGTCCTCCCTCTATCCATCCATCTATCCATCCATCCATCATGTATACATCTATCCTACTAAAGTGTATCCGCCTTTCATCATTTTTGTATCCATCTATGCGTCCAGTATCCGTCCATTTATCAACCCATTCCGTATCCATCCTTAATCCATACAACCTGCCTGTATCCATCCATCCATCCTGTAATTTTCCATTTATCCATCCATCCTATATCCATCCATCTAAACTCTATCTATTCTTCTATCCAATTTGTATCTATTCATCGATCCTGTATCCATTCAACTATCCATCTATTCTGTATATATCCATAAATCCATCATGTGTACATCCATCCGTCCAAAGTGTATCCACCTTTTATCATTCCTGTATCCATCTATCCTGTATCCATTAATCCACCCTCTATCCATCCTGTATCCATCGACCCATCCATCCATCCATTCTGTTACCATACGTCTATCCATCCATCCTCTATCTATCGATTTTTTTCATCCGTCCATCCTATAACCATCCATCCATTCATCCATCCTGTATACATCCATCCAGCCATCCATCTATTCATCATGTATCCATACATATATCCATTTATCCTGTATCCATCCATCCATCCTGTATCCATCCACCCATTTATCTATCCACCCTTCCGTCTCGTGCATATGCAGCCACGCAGCAGAATGGATAAATACGCACAGGTTACATCAAGGTAAAATAAGGCAAATCGTGCTTTTTTGATGATTATTTTCTTTTAACACTATTTAGAGCGCTTTAAGTACGCAGAAATATTTAAGTATAACCATAGAAATTTCCACTGTAACTGAAAAAAAATCAAGAAAAGAAAATAAATGCAAGTTTGTCATTCACTTTTACATAGATTTGCCTTTGAATATGTGAATTTCTGTTCAAATGCCTCCCATAAAGCAATTGAGTTTTGACGCTTCCTCCAGGGCTGTTTAACTGCTCTTTTCAGTTTGGCTCAGTTGGATGATCATATATCCCCATCCATTGCGATTCGCCTTCTGATTAGAATCATGCCCAGATGGCTCTAGTAAATACAATTTTACTGAATATCAATGAACATTTACTGCGAAGGCTGTATTTTTAATCAACTTATGTACTTAAGTAGTATGACTCTGATGTGACTGAATATTACGTTCAGGATTGGCTATCACATGTGGGTAAAGAAATCAGACGCTGCGTCAGCCACCACATCTACGTGTTATCCCAGCATTTGAATGCCTTGTGGACTTGAGTCGACTGGAAAAATAGTTTGGTTTAAGGGTCCCTCCTTCTTGGCTTAAGCATTCTGTTGAAGAAGTAATCGCATTCTCCGATTCACTTTCCAGCAGCACGAGTTAGAATAGTGAAGGTAAGGGAAAGAGGCCTTTAATCGGCGATTAGCTTATCACTAGCCTTCCCGATGCCACCTCATCCTACTCGTCTCTTCCAGGTATGGGTAGGTTGGGGACGCGATTGTCTGCAGTTGTGGATGTGCACCTCTCGATGAGAACCAAACAATGTCGGCGAAGATACACTTGACCCATACAAAAAGGCTACACACAATGCAGGAGGATGGTCTAGAAGCTGTTCGTGAAACAGCACACAGAGAGGAGTAGGTAGAATGGGTATGACTGGCAAGTCGGTCAATCGAAAGTCCCGCCTTCAGCCTTAGGGAGATGTCTCCCCTTACCAGGTTCCACGGGAAGTGGATCAGAGTGGAACAGATTAGAGCTGACTGTTACGACACAAAAGATGAAAATAAAGGAATAAAAACGCTGGTATCATCACCTATTCACAAGAGTCTCCTTCTTTCAGACATCTTTAGTGAAGTATTTTAATCAAGTCATGGCAAAGCGACTTTGTCGAGAATGCATCCTTAACACACCAAAAAGCTATTTCACAAACATATTCTGCCGAAACCCACGGCATCGGTCTGTTTTTTTTTTAAACAGGAAGTAAATGCAAAGCAGTGAGGAGCATGAAATTGCGCATACTTGGTGTCAGAGAATGAGAACTTGTGGATTTGGATTACCTTGGCTGCTTCAACCAATCAGCATTCACCTCGTCAAAACACCCAAATTCTCCTCCTACATACAACCCGCAGTAGACGTCTTCTGACGTCACCGTCGACCTCTTCCACCAACTTTGTGTGGTGCATGCACTAGCCGAAGCAGTCTGAGCAAACGAAAAGAGAAAGACGATGCGCACGTGTCAGTGGGTTGGTTCTGAATGCATAACGAGGGTTGTAGTATTACACGGAGGAGTCTAATTAATGCTGCGGCATCACCTCAGCAAAGCTGCCCATTCAGAGTCGTCGCGTTGGCTCATCCGAGTAAGAAAACGAAGAAGAGGGAATTGGTGTGCACAAGCAGAATGACTTGGCAAAGCAGCTATGCAAAGCGACTGGAAGACAACTGAGGCAACACTGACCTCAACACTGTCAACTCAAGATTACGGTGCGTCATTTGCTCAGGAAGAAGATGGGAATGCGCAGTCTAGTCGACGTGGTGTGGCCTCAGTGCCCTGTATACAACTATGAGAGATGATGGGTCATCGAAGTAAGAGGACCATTCTGACCACAGCCAAGAATACCAGCGTCGTGTAGACGTGAGGCAATTGGTAACAGTGGACCGCATCTGGTGCAACGAGGTGAACGTAGGAATTGGCAGTTTGAGGAGCGCTGTCTCTCATGGCTGGCGAGCAAAGAAGTTCTTTAAGCCTGAGTAGCATTGAACTGTGGAAAGAGAATAGAATTGCTGGGAAATTCAAGTGTTGTGAGACAGGTAAGCCCATCCCACGCGATGCCAAGGCAGCATCCATACACCCATAAAATAGACACACGTCAGTCTCTGAAAATCGCACCTCGTGACAATCTAGTGGGGGGAACATTCCTCTTTTTTGCTCCTTCTCCTTACAGCAACGGGGCGTGGACTTCTACGTAGTGCGTAATACACAAAAAATCGCGTAACCGGTACTGGTGTAGGCGTAGCTGTATCGCCGCAATCCACACTCTAAGCAGTCTAGAAAGAGCTTAAAAGCAATACTTGACAGCTGCAATCCACTTAGTTGGCATGGAAATGCTCGGCTCTGTGGTCTCAAGGCGCGAAAGCGTGAGCGTAGCCGTTTTTCAAATTTCTCTGATAGAATCACAGCACTTGACTTAAGTGGCCCAACCTACAAACCACGCTGGTAGCACCAAACCCCACCTCAACGCCGCAAACCTGCACCTGAAATAGTGCTATTGTGCTTGAGGTCAGGTGGGGCTTAGCGCTTGGGAATGTGCGGGAGTAACCATCGAGCACCAATGGCTATGAGGCGGTGCCATCCATATAAAAGCGAAATTTTGTGTACTTGGGGAACAGTCAAAGAGTAGGAGAGTCATTTACAGACTCCGTAAAACCAGATTTGCTGAAAAGATGTGAGGCTAAAAATTTCTACAAAAATTATAACCTGCACATTTGTACGTGCCAAAAAGCATTTTAGGGGAGGTTAGGGCGCCTGACTGCCTTAGGGCTGAAAAAGCTAGCTTCTAGCGAGTTCATTATTCTCCAACACTTAAGAGACGCAAGCCCATATTTGTAGTAGTAGATTAGTAGTAGAATCTATAAAGCCGTGAACGAGAAGCTCTGTTTTAGAATATGACAACAGAGCTACTGTTCAGCCCTTGATTTACGCAGTCATGTGTGCGCACGTGCATCCTGCAACATCTACCATCAATCGCATGCCCGTCTAATCAACCCACAATCATCCATTTAACCCGTTAACAGACATTTTACGGTTTCCCATTCATTCCATGTCGACTCCACATTCATCCAGCATATATCCAGCCATTCACTCCAACCTCCTATTACACGTTGTTTGACTGCCGTTTTCAGTTTGGGTCGGTTGAATGTTCATATAGCCCTAATCAGAAGGGCAGGGTTTGCTGGCTATTCCAGCATTAATAAAACCACTGTTTGTTGCTTAAAATATAATCTCCGCAAATAGTAAACATCCTACCGCCTTCACAGAATTCTGGGTAAGATATGCATTCATCCACAACCGCCATATCCATCCTGCGCCAATCCACATATCCATCCATCCATCCATCCATCCATCCTGTATCCGTTCATCCTGTGTCCGTCCATCCGTCCAACCATCCATTCATTCATTTATTATATCCATTCATCCATCCTGTATCTATCTAACCATCCTGTATCCATCCATCCATCCTGTATCCATTCATCCATACATTTATCCAACCATCCTGTAACCATCCATCCATCCATCTTTCCATCCATCCTTTCCTTCATCCATCCACCTATCCATCCCGTGTCAATCCATCCATGCATCCATCCATCCTTTATCCACCCATCGTGTATCCATCCATTCACATATCCATCCATCCTATATTCATCCATCCATGCATCCATCCATTTATCCATCCTATATCTAACCATCCTTCCATCCATCCATTCATTCATCCATTCATCCACCCATCCTGTATCAATCCATCCGTCTATCCATCCATCCATCCTCTATACATTTATCCTTTATCCATCCTTCCTGAATCCATGCTGTATCCAACCACCTTCTCTCAATCCCTCCATCCAACCATCTTGTATCCATCCGTTCATTCATTTATTAATCCACCCAACCATTTATATATCCATCCATCCTGTATCCATCCATCCATCCCGTATCCGTCCATCCATTCTTCCAGCCATCATGTATCTGTTCTTCCATTTATTCTGTATCCATCCATCCTGTACCTATCCATCCATCTATCTTTCCTTCCATGCATGCATCAATCCGTCCAGTATTTATTCATCAATTTATCCTGTATCCCTCCATCTATTCATCCCCCTATCTATCCTGTATCCATCCATTTATCCACCCATTCATTTATACATCCATCCATCACATATCCATCCATCCATTCATTTATTCATCCTGTATGCATCCATCCATCCATACATCCTGTATCCACCCATCCTGTATCCATTCATCCATCCATTTATCCATCCATCCAACCATCCTGTAACTATCCATACATCCATCCATCCACCAGTCCATCCATCCACCTATCCATCCATCCATCCATTCATACCGTTTTCATCCATACATCCATCCATCCATCCATTTATCCATCCTCTCTCAATCCATCCATCCAACCATCCTGTATCCATTCATTCATCCATCCATCCATCTATCCGGTATCCATTTATCCATCGATCTATCCATCCTGTATAAAACCATCCATCTATCCATGCATCCGTCATCCATCTTTCCATCCATTCATTCATTCATCCATCTATCCATCCATCCTGTATTCATCCATCCATATATCTATCCATTCATCCAACCATTATGTATCTATCCATACACGTATTCATCCATCCATCCATCCTGTATACAACCATCCTTTATCCATCCTTCCTGTATCCATCCTCTATCCAACCATCCTCACTCAATCTATCCACCTAACCATCCTGTATCCATCCATCCTGTATTATTTTATCCATCAATCTCTCCATCCATCTATTTATTCATCCGTCTCGTGCATATGCATCCATCCAGCAGAAGGGTTAGATACACAGAGGTTGCATTTAGGTGAAATAAGGCAAGTCGTGCTCGCTTGATGAATATTTTCCATTAACACTATCTAGAGCGGTTTAAAAAAGCAGAAATATTTAAGTATAACTGTAGAAATTTTTACTGTAACTGAAACAAAATCAAGCAAAGGAAATAAATGCAAGTTTGTCATCCACTTTAGCATAGATTTGCCTTTAAATCTGTGAATTTGTATTCATATGCCTCCCATAAAGCAATCGAGTTCTGATGATTTCTTTAGGGCTAAAAGCAAATCGAACAAAAGCAACAACAGATATTTTTTTTGTTATTCGAGACAGAGCATTAGGGAGATCTTCATCTTAAGTCAAATCATTACCTCTCTTCCCAATTATGGTGCCTGCTAGAAGCCGAATCGCACTTGTGTACTGTTCTACGCTATTGCGTCAATGGGGTAGTCGCGTCGTCATGCGGTTAGTACGCAAATGAACCAGATAAGTTACACGATCCCACCCATTGCGACATCGCCTCCAAAGCAACTATTTCAGGCAGAAACGGGTGTGTGGGTGAGGGTGCGTATAAAAGCGATTAGCGTGTGTTGTTAGCAACGAAATTTGCACAGTCTTCACTCGCTGGTGACAGGGAAGCCAACCGAAATTACCTACAGTACTCAACAAAATGCGCATAAGACACTTCAAATTAGTCGTGCAAATGATCTGCATCTTCACCTTATTTATAATGGGGGTGTTCGTCTCCATTCCACATTTGCCTCCAAGAACGCGATGGTCCTTCCAGTCTATTCCAACTCAGTGTGTTCCGATCGCATCGCCGAAAATTGTGTGGCCCATGAAGCTGGCCAATGCACGACCACCTTACGAACTACAACTCGATGCTATCATCAGCCCGAATAGCACGGTAGCGAATCTCTCGATGGTGGAGAGAAGTCTCTTGCTTGGCCAGAATACCACCTCCACTCCTCTCACCTACATGGACCTTGTCAGCATTCCCGACAACCTCTGGCCACGACCACATCCTCCCAGCGTCTACCTCGCCTACCCACAAGCATTCGATCTCACTCAGATCTTCAACAACCTCCTCCAACAGAAACCCATTCCACAGGTCAGTCAACGTCAACTCTCATCCTCCCTCGTATACTCATATCATCGCCTTTCCTCCCTTCCATCCATTCTTCTCCTCCTCCTCCTCCTCCTCTTCCTCTAAGCCTCTAATTCACTCCTCTTGCTTCTTGCTTGACACTTCAGCTACCCATCAACGGTTACGTCTTCCGATATCCCGTAATCAGTCGAGACGTGTGTCATCCAGACAATCCAGATAGCCATCACTTCGATCTGGTGGTGGTGGTACGATCAGCACTAGCCAACTTCAAACGTCGAGCCGAGTTCCGCAAACTCTACTCCTCATTCACCAACCAGAGGGCCAGTACCAGCATGGGTGTGCGCATTGGACTGGTGTTCTCCATGGGTGTGCCACGAAGTCAACAGAACAACCTCTTCATGCGAGGTGGAAATCTCACCAGACTGACCACGAATGGGGGCGCTATGTTGACTCCGGAGGGACTTCGTGCCACCGCGGCAAGCTTTGAGGTGGAGCGTGCACAATACAATGACCTGGTGGTGGGTGACTACGAGGACACCTACTTCAACCTCACCATGAAGACCATCTACTCATTTCAATGGGCAGCCGCATTCTGTCGCATCTCTCGACCCAACGTCCTCTTTATTGACGACGATCTGCCCATTTCGATGAAAAAGCTCTCCCACGCCATCAACAAGCTATCGCTTGAGGCAAGATCTGACTTGTATCACGGCAAAGTTCTGCACAGCATCGCCGTGCGACGCTTTGTGCCGGGAGGCTTCAACAAGTGGTCGGTGGAGAAGCATGAAGTTCCATGGACAGTGTATCCCACCTACACGAGTGGAGCCTTTCTGTTGTTGGGCTTTCCGAAAGTCGAGCGTCTTGCCATTGGAATGCTGTTCACGCAGTCCTTTGCCCTTGAGGACGCGTACACGGGTGTGGTGGCAGCCAGAATGGCACTTCGACCGAGCAGCATGTATGAACTGGTGAAACCGGAGCACGTCCTAACGAGGCGGCCGCATAACCTCGAGTCCGTTGAGCAGTTCCTCTCCAGGCTCTAGTAGCGATTTTCGCCTTCACAGCATATTGTTTACCTATCTTTTGTACAAGCAGTTTGAGATCTGTCTCGCAAAAAAGTATTTTGACAAGAATTCATCCAAAATTTCACTGGCGTATGGACCTTTTCAGCGTTCAGCGCAGTTTCTAACAGCTTTCTATGTGACCAGTAAGGCTATCACCAAAATGCGCATCCATCTGTAAATCTGTAAATCGCAAATGTCTATAATGCCGTTGCAGCAGAGCCTTGAGTGGCGAGGATGGCGCATCAACGGGTTGTTCATGAATGCGTAACAGCGTCACCGCGTCTTAACTTAAAAGCGTCTAAGAGTAGCTAAGAATAAATTCTGTGTAAATCGCTGCACTTGGTGAGGATTTGTCCACCAGTTGACTTGAAGACGCTCAACTTTGTTGTCCCAAAGAGCACAAGAGTAAATATATCTGCCTTTTAGCATGGTCCAACATAAATGTGGTACTGAATGGGGCAATAATTAGTTGGTTGAGCTTAAGGCGCTGTCAGTGCACCTTCCTCAGGTCGCTTAATTTTCGAGTCATGCCAATGGAATCGAAGATCTCCGTTGCGTCGACATTTCTGTGAAATGCAAATATTTTTTATCAGATAAATCTCGACTGCCTACAGCACTCTGTATTTGAATACAAGTTGGGGGGAAGTAAGCTCTTCAACAGCCCATCACATCTGCTACTTGAAGTGACTAAAAGGGGTTTGAATGACAGTGTTTGTTCTCACATGATTTTTTGCAAAGTCGAGGGACTGAAGGGCTGTAGACACTTCACTTGCATAGACGCTGCAGTGTAATGGTTTAATGAAGTGATCTAATTATGCTTGAAAAGGTGTGTTTTGCAACCCAAGCATTTTATCATTCCTGTTGGGGCAGAAAAAGTCATTGGCCCGATTCTGCTTTACAGGGCAAAAAGGCGGTTTCCACTGAATTACCACTGCTCACACACTGCATAAACTTACCGTCCTTACCACCACTCCTTCATGTAAGGGAACTCTCCCAGCAACAGGTCACAGGCATGAGGGGCCATTTGTGGGGATTTGCTTATAATTACATCCTTGGGCACAAGTGAAGTCAGGAAAGGAGGGAAGTAACAAGGCGCACACGCAGGCTTAAAGACCTTTGTGTTTTCCATTACCACTTCAGTTGTATCCACTATCAGCTGGATTTAATGAGGACTCCGCCATGTTGATGGATCACTTTAGTGCTCGTTTGCCACTCCTGACGCATTGTGACTTTGGCGAGTTTTATGTTAACAAGAAGTAATCAAGAGAAGCAGGAAGACCACATCCTTTCGAGCAGACTGTTCATTTTTGGTCCCATCTCTCAGCGACTGTCGTGTGACGATCTTGTGGTAGTAAGTCACAGATTTCAGGATTGTCTACTGGTCCACTCAGACAATCGCCTTATAAATTCGATGCCTTTGTGAGGCGAATTCGGTTCGCTTTCATTCGCGGTTTGGTAAGGCAACCAAGCCAATAGGAGACGCGGCTGGGCTTCATTCGCCATCCAAATGAAAGCATTCGCCGCAGCATCAGCACTCATCCTCAAAGGTGGTTGCAGGGATCATCTCTTTCCTCTCCCAGAGAAGTCCATCTCCTGACTCTCCAACACAGGAATTGGTGTTTCACCTTCAACAGAAGCAAGTTAATAGCAGAGAGTTGATCGGTGGTTGGCAATGTGTGGGAGGAGAGGTATCCAACAGGATTCACGAGCTGCTTAGTGATTGACTCGAGCATCCAAGGTCACCCAATTCCTCCTGTTCGCATTTTCTGACATTGAGTATGCAATTCTACAATCGGCGTTTTATTCAAAAAAGAGAAGATTAAGTTGAATTTACAAGGCTAGATTTATCGTACAAAAATTGGATTTTCAAAAATATGTTCAAGACATCATCTCTTTTACTAAGACAAGACACAAATAGATCCTTAAGGAGACTAGCAGGTTTCTTTTTTCTTCATATACACTTTGCCCCGGCACTATAGTTGTCAGTTTCCTGCAAGGCAGTAACCACAGATCTTTTTTACTGGTTGTTTTTAAATCACCCTCCGCACCTTTATTCGAACACAATATTAAGCAGGCAAGGCAAACATGTCTTGACCGTTAATTGGACCTTGTGATAGCTCTCTTGCAT
Organism: Taenia crassiceps; assembly: GCA_023375655.1. Lineage (NCBI taxonomy): Eukaryota > Metazoa > Platyhelminthes > Cestoda > Cyclophyllidea > Taeniidae > Taenia > Taenia crassiceps. The sequence continues at coordinate 2,023,493 of JAKROA010000011.1, forward strand.
AGTCATGCTACTTAGTGTAATTTAATTTAATCTGAAGTAGGCCGGGTGAGAAAGCACTATCAAGTGTGAACTTTTATACACTGCTATTCTTTTGAGTTAACCCTTAGATGCTTTCTTGTCGAGGTGCGGCGATGCAGCTACACCTCCAACAGTAACGATAGGACGACTCGTTTATGTGCCACCCCCTCTAACATAATGCCATGTTGCATTGACACAGGTAGAACGAGAGAGAGGCAGTAGCTCTCGGACTGTGAGGGCCCAATTCCACCTCTTTTTTTGAGATGCGATCTACTGCAACTAATCATCATAACCTTTCGAGAAAATCGCATCATTTGAATGTGACAGTGCTCGCACTGGGTCAGGCCAAGGTTGTGCTGCTGTTTTGATAATCCATCTTCTTAAAAAATAGTTTTAGACAAGGCAGAAAATCTGCACTAATTTTAACTAGGCCATTGCAAATCGAGCAGCGTCACATAACTTTCAGTTAGCCTGGCAAAGGTGTCTTGATTGTCCCTTAGTCTCTTCAGATATTCAGTAGAACATTAAAGCATAATTTAAGAGATGTCATCAAGTTAATGCAAAGATTACCTTGTTTGCTTTAATCGTATTATCACATCAGTGCTGATCTGAGTCGCTGATGTCACCAATTTAGAAATGAGTAGTATGTTCCATAATCCATTTAAAACACGCAAATGCAACAAGGTGCTTTGTTTTTTATTTTTAAGCTCATAATTGTTTTGCATAGCATAAGACTGCAAAGTTGACGATTCTGAGACTTATACGTGATTGGAGCAAGCAGAATAAATCCTTTCTACCCTAGAGGAAACAGCATTGGGTGTTTACAAGTAGGATGGTTGACAGCTCACTGCCCACTGCCAAATATTTTCATATTGACATTCTTCCACCCATTTTAGGGGATTTCGAGTGAAGGTTTGTTTAAATGCTGCAAAACTTGTAAAAGTGTCGATAAAAGAGACCCCATGGTATTCCACGCACGCCAGTAGGAAAAAGCAACCCAAATATTTCCCCACCAGATATCTGCTCTTAAGTTGTGAGTCCACAGAATGAAAGCTCCATCTCTTGGAGCTGTTCCACTCGGATGAGAACGTCGGTGGCATTGAGTAGGAAATGATAGGGCATAATGCACATCTTATTCAAAGGAAATATACTACCTTCATTACCAGTTTCTTAGTACACATAATCTTCTCACATTTTCTAACAAAAACTTAACTGTAAGCACGTTTAATGGTAGTAGAGTAGGCTTTCAGAACAATAATGCCTGACCATCAACCAGCGCAGATTGCGAGTGCGTGGATTTGGGAAAGGACTCCAGCAAACTGATCGATTGGTTGAACAACTGACTGATTACCTGCCACATGCCCTTCTCAATGTCATTCAAATTTGAAGCGATGAAGCAATAAATGGATTTGTTCAGCACCCATTCCTTACTCGTGACGCTGGTACTACCTCATTTCACATGGCTCTCCTTGGCGTTGTGGATGTGAAAGCGCGAACATCAGTGGTCATAAAACCCTATTTTAGCCTACCAGCTAACGTTTTCTTGCAGTTGTAAAATAGATTTATCGCTGCAAAACCTCAACCTTGTACTGCATAGATAAAACATCTTCTCGACTATATTTCTTGAAAAGCCCAGCTGTAAACTAACAACGCTTTACGCACAATGTAAAATTGTCACACAATTGCATACTCAATGTCAGAAAATGCGAACAGGAGGAATTGGGTGACCTTGGATGCTCGAGTCAATCACTAAGCAGCTCGTGAATCCTGTTGGATACCTCTCCTCCCACACATTGCCAACCACCGATCAACTCTCTGCTATTAACTTGCTTCTGTTGAAGGTGAAACACCAATTCCTGTGTTGGAGAGTCAGGAGATGGACTTCTCTGGGAGAGGAAAGAGATGATCCCTGCAACCACCTTTGAGGATGAGTGCTGATGCTGCGGCGAATGCTTTCATTTGGATGGCGAATGAAGCCCAGCCGCGTCTCCTATTGGCTTGGTTGCCTTACCAAACCGCGAATGAAAGCGAACCGAATTCGCCTCACAAAGGCATCGAATTTATAAGGCGATTGTCTGAGTGGACCAGTAGACAATCCTGAAATCTGTGACTTACTACCACAAGATCGTCACACGACAGTCGCTGAGTTAGTGGAATCTTAGGTCAAAAGTACGTGGGTGAGTGTTTAGCTAAAAAACCGAATATGTACTCATGTCTCTAAAAAGTCGAATTTTCCACCTCCTTTTTTTGCTCGCTAGCCACGAGAGACAGCGCTCCTCAAACTGCCAATTCCTACGTTCACCTCGTTGCACCAGATGCGGTCCACTGTTACCAATTGCCTCACGTCTACACGACGCTGGTATTCTTGGCTGTGGTCAGAATGGTCCTCTTACTTCGATGACCCATCATCTCTCATAGTTGTATACAGGGCACTGAGGCCACACCACGTCGACTAGACTGCGCATTCCCATCTTCTTCCTGAGCAAATGACGCACCGTAATCTTGAGTTGACAGTGTTGAGGTCAGTGTTGCCTCAGTTGTCTTCCAGTCGCTTTGCATAGCTGCTTTGCCAAGTCATTCTGCTTGTGCACACCAATTCCCTCTTCTTCGTTTTCTTACTCGGATGAGCCAACGCGACGACTCTGAATGGGCAGCTTTGCTGAGGTGATGCCGCAGCATTAATTAGACTCCTCCGTGTAATACTACAACCCTCGTTATGCATTCAGAACCAACCCACTGACACGTGCGCATCGTCTTTCTCTTTTCGTTTGCTCAGACTGCTTCGGCTAGTGCATGCACCACACAAAGTTGGTGGAAGAGGTCGACGGTGACGTCAGAAGACGTCTACTGCGGGTTGTATGTAGGAGGAGAATTTGGGTGTTTTGACGAGGTGAATGCTGATTGGTTGAAGCAGCCAAGGTAATCCAAATCCACAAGTTCTCATTCTCTGACACCAAGTATGCGCAATTTCATGCTCCTCACTGCTTTGCATTTACTTCTTGTTTAAAAAAAAGAGACCGATGCCGTGGGTGTGGGGAATATGCATCTGTTAAATAACTGCCAAATGTGTGAGTAATTTAGTTTAGAAATTAGTAATTTTACAATGAGTAGATTTAAGTACTTCATTGGAAACGTCTGAACGAGGAAGACTCTCACAACTACGCAATGACATCGCCATTTCACCTTTATCCTCTTAATTATGCTTCATGTCTCTTCCACCCTAATCCATCTCCCATGGGATAAGCATAAACTTTAACTGAAAGATCAGTCAACAGGTTGATAGAAAACATGTGGTAGTACCTGCCGTTCCAGCCTAAAGATGAAGTCTTATCGGCAGTGTGTCTATGTTCCTTTTAAAGGCTGGAGGTGGGGCTTTCGATAGTTCTACCCATTCTACCTTTTTCTCAATACAATGTACCTTCTTGGACAGCTTCGCAGCAATCCTGTCGCATTAGGTGTGATCATGTTGTATCAGTCAGGCAGTTGTCTGCTGGAATTGTTTGGTTCTCACCAAACATTCGCAGTTGTAGATACCCGTGTCCCCAACCATCTGAGCTAAGCTAAGCCATGGGGAATGAGGTGGTTTGGGGATGGCCAGTAAGGAATGAGTGGTATGCCAATCGTCGGATGAAGCCCTCTCTCCTTCAACTTTACCCTCCTTGCCCACACTACTAAGGAGTTGATCGGAGAACGCATTTCATTTAATTGGCGAAAGCTTTATTTAGTAAAAAGAAAGAGGGTCCCCAAAACTAAGTCAGGGAGAACACATAAATGCGATGGTTGACGCATTATCTGACTGCTTTACTCGCATGAAATAACCACACCTTTGGGTTGAAAGTTTTTCTTACTTGATTCTCCACCCTTTATTGACGCTTTCATTGTAGTACTAAGGCCAACTCATCCTCGTAGTTGCATTACTTATCGCTTTACTCCTCCAGACAACTTTTTCAAGCAAACCTCTCACAGAAACTAAAATTTGTATTCTTGCAAAAGGTCATCAAAAGAAGGCAGGTAATTAGTGAATGGCAGGTTGTCGAAAGACAAGCTTACTAATGATTGTCTCATGTTTCCAAGGTCACTTGAACTTGCAAGTTCTCATTTCCTGACAACAGCTGTGTGTGTGTGTGTGTGGGTGTGTGTGTGTGTGTGTTGGTAATGTTGAATAACCCAAAATAAGTAGTATGCCTACATAAAGTATCAAAAAACCGGTCAGCAGCAAATTCTAGATTCTTCTCTCAAAAACCACACTTGAAACTCTGCTACGAGAACCAAACTCCCATTGGAGTTAGCTATGTCACAAAAGGAAGAAACTGGAACAACCGGATTAGTAAATGGTTTACAATTGCTTCAACAAAGGGAAACCCATCGATAACGCCCATAGCTTTTTGAATTCCAGGAATATACCTATTTAAGCTATTGAAAATCCGCATTCGGTAATGGACCGAAGATCCGACATTCAGTTTAATCTTATTGTCAGGTTGGTGCAGTTCCGAGTCGCTGATATCCTCAGTTCAGAAATAAGTAGTATATTAGTTATTCAATTTAAAACGCACGCAAAAGCTCGTAAATGATTTGCATGCCGTTAGAGTGCAAATTTGACGACTCTGAATCCCGTACCTGATTGCTGGTAGTACACAAGTATTTGGCGGTCATGTGAAGGTTGAATGAGAACATTCCATCTGCTGAAGTCCTCGCTGTTGTCTACCGAATGGGTGACTGTGGAGTTGGCAGAGGATTGATGTAAATGATTTAGATAATAAGTGGGTAGATGGATATGTTTGAGCTTTGTTGATGGAATCGTGCTGGATGGAGACAGCGTGAAGTGATAGGAGGACAAGTAGAAGGGTAAATGGTGATAGATGGCTACTTGATGTCTCAACTTAAATTAAGTGCCCTTGGCGTATCCGTAAAATCGTACTTAAGCTGAGACGATGATAGGCACACTAAACAGGGTGGTGTTGGCTTAATTACAAATTCAGCCACGTGGGACAGAAGGAATGTAACCATTCAAGGCATTGAAATAGTATTTCTATTACTGAACTGTGCTTTTGTTAAGATTTCACTTGTGACTACTAAGTCATTTCAATGCTAGCCTTTTTAACACAGGACTCAAGGAAGACGAATTATCAAACAAACCAGCTGGTAGGCGTTTCGAGTGGACAACTCTTGCAATCAACGCAAAGTAGTATAAATAAAAAGCCAATAACGTAAGGATCTTTGTAAACAAATTTTTACTTTTGCATCTCTGCTACTCAAGCTGTTTTGAGGTACTGTGTAAAACGCGTGACCTAGTTGCACTACCATAGACAGATTTGCACGCTGTTGGCTGCTAATTTTGGCAGCAAATTCGCCCTCAGTGGTTTTGTGGGTGATGCAAATCAAATGGGTCCTGCTACCATTCTACTGGCCATTAAACACATTTAATTCAACATCACCGGCAATCGCGTGCTATACGCATGCCTCGTCATTTATCAAATCTTGATTTTCACTATACACAGCGAAGGCTTCCCACAAATTCGTCAAAAATTTTTTCTTCTACTTTGAAGAGCAAATGGTAGCAGATACACAACGCCCACTCCCTATCCTAATACTCTTCATTGAGACTTGACTGAAGACTGATGACAACATAAATCTTGAGCAGAAAATCAATTGCCGCACCATAAAAGAGCTGCTCAGATAAGTTTAATGAAGATACACTTAAGTAGCTCTTTGTCAAAGTCAAGAGTGAAACGAACAACGGGTGTCTTGCAGATGCTCAGTTCTACTAGAGCAACTCAGAAGCAACAACGACAACAACAGCACAAGTTGGCTGGGTAAAAAATCCCTATCTAAGCTGGTTGTTTGCACACTGACATTCCTTTGCACTTTTTTGGGTGCTTTTGTACAGGGGTGTTTTGATGTATGCACCAGCCTCATAAGTAGCGCTGAAGCGACTCCTTGGCGCTTCAAGCACCTCGAATAAAACTGTGCTTAGGCAGTAGGAGCCAATATCCGAAATATCTCCTCTCTAAGTGTCTGCTACGCGTCCTTTCGAGTTGCGAACTCACAAATTGAAAGCGCTGTCTGCTAGAATCTGTCCATTTGGATAAGAATTTTGGTGGCATTGAGACATGCGAGTATTTAATTTGCATCCCATTAGAAGGAGGTTTCCCTCATCTCTTAGTGATTCGTGTGCACAGGCATTCCTCTTATCTTGTTGTACTGTAGTTCAGAGGCTGGCATCTCTGCCACATGAGCAAACTACATCAAAACAACAGACTGAAAAACAACGCATTTCAACTTTTCTGCCGCTGAAGTTTCAGGATTCTGAAGCAATTACTCATTAGCCTCAACCAAAAATTCATGGGTTTAAAAAAATGAGTGATACTCGATCCACTGCTTATTTATATGCCAACACTAAAATGACAATAAGAAAAAAAGCTCTCACCACAGTAACATTCAAAGTTTTCAACTTTGACGGGTTCGTCGCGGAGTTTTTTCTTACCAAACCTTCGTATTTCATGTCACCTATAGATAAGGAGTACGTCAAGAAACAAATCCGCCATATGAAATCAACACAAATAAAAACAGAAAATTAGCAAAAGTGAATAAAATCATTTACTATAAACATATCGACTTTAGGTGTCAAGACTCAACTCGTTTATTTAGTTTTGTACCAAATGCTTTACATTTCGTTTGTCCCTCTCAGAAGGTGTCTAGTAAGCTTAAGAAATTATTGCCAATTGCCCGGGATAAATTATTTATCCAAATTAGCAAAAATCACTGTATTCGAACACGGTGAGTGGTGACAGGTGTACACTAAGTTATAGTTCAGTTATAGCTAAATATGTGCGAAGATGACTGTCTTGACATATCTATGTGGTGGGGTTTCAGACGCATCGTAGCCCGAGTTCGGCCTTTAATGCACTCGTGCGGTGAATTGATTTGAGCACCGAGGGGTCTACAAGGCTTGCTTCATCAAGTGATGCATTATAAGAAGGACTACCATGATAGGTTGTTTAATTGGGTTGAAAAGGCCCACACAATTGGTTTCTAACGTTGTTTAAATAAGCCTACATAATTTAAAACAGATTATTATCTGATAAAAAAATAAATGAAAATAAAAGTGGCTTTAGTGTTTTACATGCATTTCGCATGCAAAACATGACTCGGTGTTGGGAATCCTCGTGCAAAAATTGTAAAGTAGATTTTTTTAACTTTACTAGTGTTTCTGCGTCAGGCTTTCACACAAATTCTTTAATCCGGTTGGGTTTAAACACATGATTTTCGCGATTTACCGAGGGGTATTTCTATTGGACCATTTATCATAAAATGATTTGTGCATATCTATCCAGATCACTTTAAGAAAAAATTGCATTTTTTAAAGGTCAGCATTTATGTGAATCAGGATATTTTGCAGTGTCTCCCATTAGGCTAAAAGCCGAAATCTGAAACAAATGACATGGTGATGCAGATGCTTAACTATTAGCCAATTCAATTCAACTTTGCTTGTCTTCATAAGCAATGTGATATGATGTGGGCTATTCTATGTCTGCAGCAACGAGTGATAAAAAACGCAAAGAGTACAATTAGGTCGTGATTTAAAACGATTGCTAGCAATGGAGAAAACCCAACTGAGACCCATCGAATCAGGTTGCTGAATATGGTCTGATAGCAGGATGTGTTGATTAATTCATAAGGTCAAGGAAAGCCTCCCCCAGTGAGGGCAGGTTTGCAAAATTTAATTTATCTCTAGACAACATATAGTGAAAGGTGAAAAGGTGAAAATTCTGCATCATCTTACTTTGTTTTAATCCACGAACCCCACCACTATGACAGTGTGGAAATATTCATTTAACATTCAGGCCACACATATACCCGCTGCAAATAACGGCTTTACTTGAAATAGTTTATTTACAATTCAAAACTCAAATTAGGTGCAAAAATAACTGAATTAAGAATGATAAAACTCGTTTCTGTGAAAAAGACTGCTAATATATTTAGAATAGCACAGTCAGGCTTGCAGCACTCTTAGAAGTTTTTGCAAGAAAAATAATCTTATTCAAAATAATTTATTTGCAATACACATCTCAAACTGATTTATCAAAAGAAGGAAAACACATACAAGACAAAGAGTGCTACTAGGGCCTGGAGAGGAACCGCTCAACGGACTCGAGGTTGTGCCATTGCTTTGTTAGGACGTGCTCCGGTTTCACCAGTTCATACATGCTGCTCGGTCGAAGTCCCATTCTGGCTGCCACCACACCCGTGTACGCGTCCTCGATGACAAAGGTCTGCGTGAACAGCATTCCAATGGCAAGACGCTCGACTTTCGGAAAGCCCAACAGCAGAAAGGCTCCACTCGTGTAGGTGGGATACACTGTCCATGGAACTTCATGCTTCTCCACCGACCACTTACTGAAGGTCCACGGCACAAAGCGTTGCACAGGTATGTTGGAGAGGACTTTTCCATGATACAGTTCGGTTCGTGCCTCAGGTGATAGAATGCTAATGGCGTGGCAGAATTCCCTCATCGAAATGGGCAGATCGTCGTCAATAAAGAGGACGTTGGGTCGAGAGATGCGACAGAATGCGGCTGCCCATTGAAATGAGTAGATGGTCTTCATGGTGAGGTTGAAGTAGGTGTCCTCGTAGTCACCCACCACCAGGTCATTGTATTGTGCACGCTCCACCTCAAAGCTTGCCGCGGTGGCACGAAGTCCCTCCGGAGTCAACATAGCGCCCCCATTCGTGGTCAGTCTGGTGAGATTTCCACCTCGCATGAAGAGGTTGTTCTGTTGACTTCGTGGCACACCCATGGAGAACACCAGTCCAATGCGCACACCCATGCTGGTACTGGCCCTCTGGTTGGTGAATGAGGAGTAGAGTTTGCGGAACTCGGCTCGACGTTTGAAGTTGGCTAGTGCTGATCGTACCACCACCACCAGATCGAAGTGATGGCTATCTGGATTGTCTGGATGACACACGTCTCGACTGATTACGGGATATCGGAAGACGTAACCGTTGATGGGTAGCTGAAGTGTCAAGCAAGAAGCAAGAGGAGTGAATTAGAGGCTTAGAGGAAGAGGAGGAGGAGGAGGAGGAGAAGAATGGATGGAAGGGAGGAAAGGCGATGATATGAGTATACGAGGGAGGATGAGAGTTGACGTTGACTGACCTGTGGAATGGGTTTCTGTTGGAGGAGGTTGTTGAAGATCTGAGTGAGATCGAATGCTTGTGGGTAGGCGAGGTAGACGCTGGGAGGATGTGGTCGTGGCCAGAGGTTGTCGGGAATGCTGACAAGGTCCATGTAGGTGAGAGGAGTGGAGGTGGTATTCTGGCCAAGCAAGAGACTTCTCTCCACCATCGAGAGATTCGCTACCGTGCTATTCGGGCTGATGATAGCATCGAGTTGTAGTTCGTAAGGTGGTCGTGCATTGGCCAGCTTCATGGGCCACACACTTACCGGATGTTGTGTTGGAGCTGCCGGGGTCGTAGTAAGCCATCTGTTGTACTGTACTGTTGGACGCAAGAATGTGAGTTGAAGGAGGATAAATATAACTACCAATATGAAGAGGATGCAGAATGTTTGGAGAATAAGTCGGTTTGGCTTAATGCGCATTACTTTTTAAAGCGTCAGTTCCCTCCAACTTTTGCTTATTGCCTGTGAGTGGTAACTCTCCAAGGCTAGGTGTTTCTTCGCATTTTGGTTTGCTTTTATACACTGCCTCTCCCGCACACACTTTTCTTCATAGCTGAGCTGATTTAACCATGATGTCGCAATGAGGGATCGTAAAACAATTCTGTTTAATTACACACTACATACGCGACAATATAAATTGTTAATTAAAGCAATGGTATAGAATATTACCGAAGTACAGTTCAGTTTTCAACAGTCAAGATGATGCAGAGAAAATAAGACCCAAATAACGTAATTACAGCATTAAGGCTATGGATGTTATTTACGAACTACTTAGAATGGCAAATGAATTATATTTGTTATGGTAATAAGTCCCTCATGTTAATTTTAGCGTGCTTGTCAAATCCGTTGCCTTTGAGCTTTGCATTTAGTGCTGGAGTCGACACTAGACCTTGAAAGCAGCATTTGAGGGAGATGAACAAGAGTGCAAGGACTTTATGGTAATTTTCTGCTTTGCATTTGTTATTTACTATTAAGCTTTCCTTTGTTGGAGACAATATAGGGATAATAAATATTCTGCCTTCGTGCCTGTCAAATTTATTTCCAGTCCCACAAAGCGCAGTGTTTTATCATTTATCGCAATGCTTTTGTCTTAGCCAGATAGCTTTGTTAGCGGGAAATGTGAAACGTAGTGTTCTACCAATAAAAGCATTTAGCGTATTTATCGAAAGAGGAAAGTTGGATGGGTGAATTGATGAATGAATTAAATTGGTGAATTTTTTTCTGATTGAGTCCAGCTCCAATACGGATTTTCGTCACTCTAAATAATGGTGCAAAATCTCTGCTACGCTTTACAAATTCCGTTGTTCGCTGGTAGTACAAATGCTACTGCAAGCGCCTAAAAACTCACTTGAAGCCAAGGATTCATGTGCGAATTACGGAACTTAGCCAAATCCCGCCTTTCAAAGTACCCTCATTCTAGAAGTGCTGCATTACCTTGAGAGTTATATGAAGACGAGGGAAGTCATCACTCGAAAAGAATATTAACTGTCAACCTATAATAGGGTTTGGGTCCTACTATCCTCACGCGGAGGTCAAGCCGCTCGGAGAGTGCAATGATTGAGTGCTTATGTAACTCACTACTAAATCTGTGACTTAAGCTTGAACGCTAATTATTGAAATTTGTCGTGTCTGTCGAAAGAGATTGGTAGAAAGGCACATTTGCTCTACTTACACGCGATATTATGAAGCTGGGAATGCTTAAGTTAGGCGGGTAAAAGGCAGTTTAAAAACCGACATGCTTTAGAGCTACTTTTTGTTGCTTTTGTGGTTGGATGCGGCAACATGTCTAGGCTCTTATGCGCAGCAATGAAGCAACTTGTTGATGTTCTGGCATTTTGAGAGCAGCAAAACCTAGAAAAAATCCCACCGCGATGTTTCTATTGATTGGAGCTTTTCTAATCACATGAATACTTCGGTGACTTAATATAACTCCCACCAGAAAAGGTATTTGAAGACACCAAGAAGCTTCCAATTTTATTTTTCACAAAAAACTACATTGACACTTAAGTAAATTAGTTGTTTAACTGCTGGTTTTGGTTTCGGTCACTTGGATGGCCATATTACCCTAGTCGGGTGAGTATGTTTGCCAGGCCATTCCAGCAGCCCCGATCCCCTTATTCTTTGCTGAATGTATATTCTGCTCTAGTATAGTGCCTTTTTTGCCTTCAAGAAAGTCCTGAGACGCTATATAGGACTATAGAGGACTTTCAGTTCCATCTATACCGCTTGTTTTCGAATGTAACTATGTAGTATATGTTCTATGTAGTATATGCACTATGTGGTATATGTTCTAGGGATGGAGAAGTCTCTGACATTTTTCATAACAAAAGGGCTAGGAACGACATCTGCCTTCAGCATCCACCCCATTCCCGTGTTTTTCAAGGAAGCTATTAACAACCGAAGCGACAACATTTGCTCCCTCGCCTTCAGCACCGATTTTTGACAGTTTATCGGAGGAGTCGGTTGTCTTAAGGAGCTGAAATGTGACTGGCTGAAGAAGCCAAGGTTGCTCGAACCCTCGAGTTTTCATTTTCTGACACTAAGTGTGAATTCGCGTAGTAATTGATGCTGCATATTTATACCTCGGTCCAGAAAATGAGGCATCAATACAGTTTGGTGAGACAGATTTGGCATATAGCAATTAGAGATGTAAGGAGTGCACTCAAGACAATGCCTCTGTCTTCATAATTAGATTCGCGTGTACCTTTGAAGTTGGCAGTTGGTGGATTAAACGACATTTCCATTTCTACTAGCAATAGCATGTTCTGTTTTCTTAAGCCTTAGGGCAAAATAAGCTTTGGTTCCCATTTTTTATCTCATTTTGTCTCACTTCGATTCATTTCGCACGGGTCCTTGTGATCCTGCGTCTCCACTGTCAAGTGAAGGGAAGTGCATCAACTATAACTGGGAGATAAGTCAGCAAGGAAATGTAGACGTGGTGGCATCTGCAATTCCATCCAGAGGTGTTTATTGCCCTAGAGATGCAGGAGATTTTTTAAACTCATAAAGTTAACACTGGATCTTCTGCCCAGTCCGCCTGCTCTACAAGTGAGTGCCTTCTAGAAAAGCTCCAAATTTTTCCCTTGGCACTGTATTTTGTCATGTTGACTATGATGGGGTAGATCTCAGTTAAAATACTAGTTAGTTTTTAAAAGGTGCTCAACCTTTACAGCTTAGGCAAACGAAGTCCCCTGTTAAATGAGTTAAAACGAGCACAAGGTATGAAGAATGGGTTGTAAGCAAAATAACAAAGTAAGGCACCTTGCCTCCCTTAAAAAGTGTTCAGTCAGTCATTAACCCGCCCTATCGGGCAGGCAACATTTCTGCCTGAAAGTCAGGAATCATCAGCTCACGTCGGCAAAAGCATGAAATCCTGCTTCCCAATTTGATGTGGGTACAATAATAGAAGTAGCAGAGAGCATAAAAAGCCGCTTCAAAGTGCTTGCATACAAGTAAGCTTATCTGCGCGTCCAGAAGATACAAAATAGCATTAGTGTGAGCTATTGCGTAGTCTTTTTTAAGGAGCCTGGCTTAAGTGGCTACGCAAATGCAGTTGCACATTTTAAAACGGAACACCAAACATGTATATTTGGTAGCTTACCTCACGGCACATAAAAGATGCTGTCAGGGTAGCATAAACATTGCTTCGTTTTCCCTGGCTAACTGCTCACCCGGGTCGCTGATATCACCTTCCAGCAATTAAGTAGTACATAACATACAGCTAAAAGCAAGTGCAAGCATTGTCACTTTCCTTCTTTTCTTTCATTTCCAAGGGCTCAATTTATGTTTTTAATTATGAGGCGGGAAATTTGGGTTAAATAGCTCAAATTTTGGGGAGAGAAATGTAGAAGTATTTGGTAATTATGGAAGGGATGGACAAAAGCGTTCCATCTTCCGAAATCCAAGTCTATGCCTGTCTAATGCATTGTGATGCAGATGGCAGAGAAGTAGAAGCACCCAAACCAGCGTGGTAATCTTTTATTATTTTAATGGTCAACAGCACTAAGCACACAATGGAACCATCCTTCATTCTTATCTACAATTATAGGTTAAAAAGCTGCAGATTGTCCTTCCTTGTGCCTGTCGTTGGGTCCTAATACACTTGAAGAAGGAACCTCATGAGTGCTCTTAAGAGAGACTAATTGGCGGAATATATTTTGCTATTGTGTGCTAAGGTAATCACCAGCTTGGAGAGATTATGAAATGCTCAAGTTGTGGCCTTAAGATAGTTTAATCTTCTCTCTGATTCTTCCGCTAATTTACATAGCACCATTCCTGTGAACTCCACTACGTCTCTTCGCAGGTTACCAGAACTATTATAGCACACATGTAGCAGGAAGACTTCGAGGCGGCTCTCACTTGTCTGCCATACAAGACAAGCTAAAGCTAAGAAAGCTGACTTCTGGTTGGTGCCGGAAGCACTATGTCATGAAGCCGTTCCGCCTACCGACAAGACATGATTAATAGTGCAAGTACGCGAGTTTGGCGATGAAACACACAATGGCAGGCGCACAACATCAAGAGAGACTAATTATGTGAACTTAATCATGAGAAGATATACTTCTCTACAAACAGGCGCTGCAAAAAATAGCACGCGCCTAAGAGTGCTTGGCAAGGCGGTGGTAGAAGGCGGGTAGACGGACTTAACCTGCATGCATTAAGAAGGAGAGTCAGCCTTTACCACCTTTACATTGCTACTCCTCGCTTCCTTTTGCATCGAAGCACCGTGGTTTCGTCTACTTCTTCATTGACTGACTAACTGATCGACGTGTAAATGTAAAATAACTTCAGTGCCAAATCCCAATTGTCCACTCATTACTCAATCCACATTTCCCCTGAGAATAGCGCAATACTTCGATATCGAAGGGATGTTCTGCCCTACTGCACCACACCTGATCTATCCTCTAGGGCTGATATTGGTGCCTAGGTTTGGGTCGTTTATGCAAGTGGCAAAGATTTGATTTCTATTTGGAAATTGTAGCCCACAGTCGTCACTCAATTCCATCAAAATTTAGGAGGTAAAACAGGGATTGTTGTTTTCAGAGGTGCTCCCCCTGACGATGAAAACTTATCCCAGGGAACGGGAGGATTTGAATAATGCAGGCACCTCTGGTATACTATAATATTCAACCCGATCGCGAAGACGAGAAATTTTTCCATACAGCCTTATAAAGAGGGCTTAAACATATCTGTAGGTCTACCATAACCCCACAGCCCAAAGAAAAGGGACAATCCTTCATCCATCAGTCTCATCAGACTCGTTAGAGTGTAGAGACAACTCCATCACAACTGTTAGTGATACCACACTTTCACAACGGGTACATACATTCAGCCCGCCCATCATCCAGTGCATCAGACCACATTATCTGCGTCAGGACTGATTTACGCTCCCACTACCGGAAGTCGCTTCAGCACATGTAAACAACGCATCCGAGAGGTTGGGTATAAATACTGCACCGCTTGCCACGGTGACCGAATTGCATCCACTTCCAGCTCTACGAGATGCGAGTTGCCCTCATCGCCCTCCTCGCCCTCCTTGCTGTCGTCGCCGTCTCTGCTGAGTAAGTGTCTGCGTGTCTGCGTGTCTGCGTGTCTGCGTGTGTGTCTGTGTCTGTGTGTGTGTATGTGTGTGTTCTTGCCATTGCTCTAACCACCTCCTTTGTCTCCTAGAGAGGTAAGTTCGTCAACTACATCCCACTCCACCCTCTGACTTGCCAACACGCAAGTCTAAGTCAGTCTTGTGCTTGATAGAACAACCCAATTCGTGTTATCCGAGCCAAATACAAGGAGAAGGTAGAGAAATGGGAGAAGTTCTTTGACGAGGATCCACTGGGTCAGAAGATTGCTGAGCACTATGCCAAGTGTAGGGAGCTGATTAAAGAAGGTAGGTTTATGCACCACTGGACGCCCC
The DNA here is from genome assembly GCA_023375655.1 of Taenia crassiceps. Taxonomy (NCBI): domain Eukaryota; kingdom Metazoa; phylum Platyhelminthes; class Cestoda; order Cyclophyllidea; family Taeniidae; genus Taenia; species Taenia crassiceps. The sequence continues at coordinate 2,038,603 of JAKROA010000011.1, forward strand.
CATAACTTGCATCTCTCCTCCCATTTTAGCCAGACTACGTATTCGTAAGGCCCTTGCAAAGTATGTAAAGCAGTTGGAGAGCGAGAATTGAGTCCATTGTACCACTTCCTTGAGCAAAGAAGAGAAAATTAATAAATTGACTATTGATTCTCCATGTCTTTCCCCTTTTTATGCATTTGACGAAACGATGGTTGTGCAGTTTGATTTCGAGGAAAGGCTTACGTATTATTAGGCTTATTCATAAACCAAGTAAATGAATATACAGAGAGCTTTTCGAGCTTTCCTCATGGACCTGGTGAGGGCTAAATAAAGGAAGATGCAGAATTAGCCTGTGAAGAGTTCGTGGCGCTTTGAATGTAAGAGGCACGCCATAGCAGTGCGATAAGGGTAGTTAGGCTGGTGTAGCCTGATGGAGCTTAAGCACATGTGTTGGTCCATCCATTCAGCGGTCCGGTCACTACGTCATTTGGAACTCTCAACGTCGGTGAATGTAACTCGAGGCTGTCTCCACACGAGCTTGAGATAAATTCATTTCAAAGCTGGAGGTACTGGTTCCTCATTTTTAGTAGTAACGCGCACCGGTAGCATTTCGTTCATGGTTGAAAACCAAGTTCGCTATTAATGTTTTAGTCTCAAAACAATTCTTGCGCTTTGTATTTTGTTAAAATCCTAACTTTATTGTGCTGACACTCTGATGTGTAAAAGCAATTAGGACAGTTAGCAGTGAGCCACATTGAGCTACAACCTGCGTACTACATTATCCATGGAAAGTGGGAACTGGGCCGGTGGCTCTTCTATTTCAAGACCCTCTTTGCTCAATCGCTCCACCTAAAATGGGTCACAATGATTGACACGAAGAAGGGTCAATTATAACATCCAAACGTCGGTTGCCATGGTGGATGGGACGTTATTTCAAGGCTGGATCGGTGCCCTTGTCCGTATGGATAGAATGTTCCGTTTACGACGATTACCAAGGTCCCTTTCCTTTCTCAGCCAAAACCTTGTAATTTTTACTTCGATAAAATTGGGTATTTTAAGTCAAAATTTTTTTAAAAATTTTGTCTGAAATACTTTTAGTCTTTGATGGTAGGAGTAAATAGTGAGGGTCTTGCCTTTTTTTAGTCAGTTTACACACAGACTACTCAAATCCAGACTGACTGCCTGGAACTGCAATTGACTAATCCACATTTAAGAAAAATAAGTGCATTTTGTAAATCCCGGTATCATCTTTTACGCATTTTCCTTCTATGAGGTCCATAACTCAGTAAGTCTGCTTATTTACTTGAGTTATATCCTATAAAAGGCACTTCTGAAACATGAATTACTCAGAGGGCAGCAGAGGGCATTCAAAGTATGTTGCTGCAGTATGCGACCAGGGGAAGACAAAAGATGGTTAAAAAGAGTGGCTTCAGTCTAATTCCTGTCTTTGGTGTTATATTAAACTCAAAATGACCGGCACCTGTCACGGTGGAACCACCTCCATCCTACACTACCTACCTCTGCATGTTTGCGTGTTGCGCACATTGTTGTGAATGCGAACCCTTTGTGGAAGCCACACGATAATCTGGAAGTCATTAGGATTACTTTGAACACCGAACAGAAAGATGAGATGGGTGCATCAGACATTCCAAAGACTTACTTTTAGTCTCGCCCGTCATCAAAAGATCACGCGCCTGCTTTGAGTCAAGCTTTGCCTACCGCTAAGAAGACATGCATTTTGGAGCTGCTAGGGATGCAGACACAGTAGTTTCAAATTCCCAATTGCCCTGAATTATTTTTTTTTAAGGCAAATTCTACGCAGGTTCATTTACTTGGCGATGAGGAGAGAGCGACACAAGAATATGTGCGAAATTGTTCGGCGCAGAATCGAATACTGGTAAAAAATTAGCTGAGAAGCTAAGGCTTATTTGAGAGTAAGCCGGATATAAAGGCTACTAGATATAGTTAGTAAGGGCCAAACAATCAGGTTATTCCTCAGGTTTCTAAATACAGAAAGTGCAAAAGAGGTCGTGCGTCGGTGGGCAGGAATGGTTGACAGCATTGGTGGCAGACGCAGTACTGACTGCATTTCTTGCTATTAATAATGCTATTTTTTGTAGATCTGACCTCCTGTCCCCTACGAGTAGTCCAACTAGAGCCCGTATGGAATCACGCATCACATGCCAGAGAATGCGATCTCAAGAGTGCGTAGTGACTTTGGCTGCCCAGCCAATCATCTGTCAGCACTTCAATACATCCACGTCCTCCTCTTACAGACTGGCAAACACCAGTCAACTGCCTGGTGTTGCCATTTTCGACCAAGGCAATGCTTCACCAACTGCGGAGAAATCACAAGATGAATTCGTTGATGGATGGATGTTGGTAATGCCATGAATGCCTCAACTATTGTTGAGGTCGAAGTCATAGATGTCACTTAAGGTTGCCCAGCTAAAATGTGGACTTCTCAAAAAGGTAAACACATTTAATTACTGTAGACAGATTGATGAATAGTATGGTATGGGCTTTCCGGACACCTCTAACCTGTCGCATCAAGGTTACAGTGCAAGCCTAGTAAAGGAAAAAAACAAAAAAAGCCTTTTCATGGTACAGGCTTGTTGTGGAATATTATTACAGTCAAGCAGTAATGATCCAGTTCCTTCGAGTAACATGTTTACCAACGTCACACATACGTGACTTAATCACCCTAGCGCTTACCATTAGGCGGGTGTAGCAAACAGCGTCCCAAGCAACAGGGAATTTTAAGTTTTTCCAGACTCTTAAGCTCTATTATTTACTCTAATTTTTCTCATCTCATCGAATGCGGCCAATCACTTCGCAACCATTTGGACTTATGGGCAAATCCTTCAATAATGAAAATTTAAGCACTCAGATAACATATAATACGGGAATTTTAAACGTATTTGTTGGAAAGCACTTTTTACTACCTCTTAATGCTGCAATCATGCGGAATTCGGCTTAAAATCTCACACTTCTCTCTTATTATTACAGATATTTTTAAGTGAAAATAAAGACCCCGGTTGACACAAACACGCTGTCTGAAAATCTTATCCGTCTGAAGAGTTTGCAAGGGTATTTAGCCCTTGGTTTGCTTGTCGTGTTTGCACAAATAACACATGTCCTTGTTTAAAGTGATTGGCATATCAATGAGAGGCTTAGTCGGTAATAGTGATGGCGTAGCTGCATCGCTGTGCTCCACCGCGAAAGCATTCACAGTTAGCTTGGGTGTGTCAATACGAAACAAGTTATACTTGACAATAAGATGTAGCCTTTCGGGGCTGAGGGCACTCAGCTTTGTTGTAATGAGAATGGAATGGAAGGAAGCGATCTTCTGTTGTCTTGTACTCCGGTGCCGGAAGAAAGTTTACGAGGCAGCTATGCCGGGCATCAAAATGCGACGCGACTAAGGTAGTGCTTGACCACGACATGACAGGTCTCTTTATGTAATTCAGCTGACATTTAGAATTTCGCCCCATTTAAGAATAGAATCCAGAGTAGAAATTTTCGCCAACTATCAGCATTAGAGCACCTGCCTCCCAAGACAGGTACAGTATAAAAGTCTTGGTAAATGAGACTCGCCCAAATGGTTGATGGATAGAACAACTCCGTTGTCAATAGCTTTCCTGCAAAAAATGGGGATGGGTTAGATGCCGAAGGCAGTAATCATCATCAGCCCTTCTATGATAGGGTGTCAGAGATCCCTCAATCCATAACATATGCACTTCTTCCTGCTCATTTTCAGCGTTATGAATCGGAACAGGAATGCTTTAAGGTAGGGTCCAATTTTCACTACTGCCAATATGAAAAAAATGCAAAATACTAGTTGAGAATTTACGTATTTAACTACTGAAATGGATTGGAGGATAACCCTTGGAAAAGACTTATTTTGGTCCCGGAAAAAAAATTTTAAAAACCAGCTAAATTAGACATTAAAGATCTCTAGGAGAACACAATTATAAAGCTGCGCCTTTACCCTCTATAGTGTTATCTCACAGATTACATAATCTTGTTTATCCCCTTAAATGCTCATTTCAAGGTCCCACTCAGGCCACGGTGATGGAACCAAATGGTAATTATGCCTCAATAGTTGAGAGCAAACAAGTATGACGAGCATGCAAAACCAATGGGTTGTATAATTTGGCAGGGTAAAAAGAAGTCAACCGCACACTTAACAGTAATGGGCAAGCAATTCAATACATCAAGCTTTTTCAAACTCCTGAATAAATGGTCTGCTGCCTTTTCTTTTTCCTAAGCAAATTTAATGTAATCTCTCTTCTTATTTGAAGCCCTTCGAATTTAAAGTGAAAAATTTGCATTATAATTTGAGATGGAACAAGTTTGCATGAGCTAAAGTTTTTTTAATTTTAAGCAGAACGATACAGAATTGGCTGATAATTGCTTAAAGGTTATTATTTGTACTTCAATACAACGAATTGTAATCCGCGACTTTAAAGTGGTCGAAATCTGCAAATTGTTTAGTTGCAAGTTTGTGTATGGCATTATCGCCATCTCATTCCTTGGACAGCTACTAGGTAGGAAGGTTTGGTGATACCGTCCATACATGATTTTCAAAAAAGAATGGTTGTAGGTAACTGCGAGCGTTAGTTTACAATATCAAAGACTAATTTTAAAAAATGCGCTATTTATTGTAGTGATTTGACTTGAGTTGCCAAGCTACTTGTGACATGTGGTCACATACTAAGGTCTACTGACTAAATCAAAGCCTTCCACGATGCCTTTAACTATACGCATCGAACGTGCAAAACTTGTTAGTGTCATGAGCTAACCTTCATTATTACCCTGGTATCATGGTATATCATTCCCGTACAAAGGCTCTCGAGGCCGTTACAGGCTAATTAAGCGTCTCCATTTGTTCAGTCCTCATTAAGTCTGGGATTCAGTCAAATAATCCGTATGACCTTATTTACAACCAGCCACCTACCCACCACTCCATGAATATTAGCAAAATGCAAAGACTTGATAAATCATTGACCCATTTATTAATTTTCTCTTCTTTGCTCAAGGAAGTGGTACAATGGACTCAATTCTCGCTCTCCAACTGCTTTACATACTTTGCAAGGGCCTTACGAATACGTAGTCTGGCTAAAATGGGAGGAGAGATGCAAGTTATGGGGGCGTCCAGTGGTGCATAAACCTACCTTCTTTAATCAGCTCCCTACACTTGGCATAGTGCTCAGCAATCTTCTGACCCAGTGGATCCTCGTCAAAGAACTTCTCCCATTTCTCTACCTTCTCCTTGTATTTGGCTCGGATAACACGAATTGGGTTGTTCTATCAAGCACAAGACTGACTTAGACTTGCGTGTTGGCAAGTCAGAGGGTGGAGTGGGATGTAGTTGACGAACTTACCTCTCTAGGAGACAAAGGAGGTGGTTAGAGCAATGGCAAGAACACACACATACACACACACAGACACAGACACACACGCAGACACGCAGACACGCAGACACGCAGACACTTACTCAGCAGAGACGGCGACGACAGCAAGGAGGGCGAGGAGGGCGATGAGGGCAACTCGCATCTCGTAGAGCTGGAAGTGGATGCAATTCGGTCACCGTGGCAAGCGGTGCAGTATTTATACCCAACCTCTCGGATGCGTTGTTTACATGTGCTGAAGCGACTTCCGGTAGTGGGAGCGTAAATCAGTCCTGACGCAGATAATGTGGTCTGATGCACTGGATGATGGGCGGGCTGAATGTATGTACCCGTTGTGAAAGTGTGGTATCACTAACAGTTGTGATGGAGTTGTCTCTACACTCTAACGAGTCTGATGAGACTGATGGATGAAGGATTGTTCCTGTTCTATTAATCTCACGACACAAAATTAGCGTTTCTTCGAATGGGTTTGAGGGCGAATGCATCCAAGTTAGGCCTGATTGCTTTCGTGTAAAAAGTTGAGAAAGGCAGTAGCGCCATAGCCATAATTTTTATATCGCAGTAGACTTTGAGGTGTCAGACAGCCGATTTTCCAGTGTTCAGAGCCCTCCTCGACTCAACGATGGTACAGTACGCGCTTCGTCAGATTTGACGTGGTTTAGCACATTGTCCTTTTGTGCATACGATTTAACGCCTCGGTAACTTCATGTCTACGCACCATCTAGCCATATAAATTCAAGGAAAAAGGAGGATGAAGTTAACTACAAGATAATTGCAAAGTTGGCTTCTAGAGCGGTTCGAGGCATTGGATTGTCTTCTGAATGTAAATTGGTGTGTACTCATGAAGGGGAGGCTAAGAAGTGAAAAGGCAGTAAGGAGATAGGTGATACTTAGTTTATTCGCTTACAAAGTACCACTTCACATTCAGAGGTCTGTTGGTGTGCCAGTCAAGTAGCTAGAGTTCCCTTCTGGATCCTGCGATTCCATGACATAAGTCAAAATAAGGAGGAACAAAAGAAGAGCGCTTTAGGCTTACCCACCTCCCGCACTGCATGTGAGTAGAACCCGTCCATCGTCATCATTCCTCTATGGTACCGCGTGTCTACCATTAAGCTCTTTCTCGCTGCACTCAAGATCATGAGCTGACACTTCATTGCCCTTTTAAGTCAATTTCTCTGGCTTCGTCGCTAATATTGGCCTGTCTTACAGGATAGACGAATCCAAATCACCTTCATCGGCGTCAAAGATTTCATAGGGGGCTTGGAACCACTTCTTCGAGTGGTAAGTGTGTGAGGGAAGTAAAGATGGCCCACGGCATCTCCCTGCGACAGGTTACATCAGAATTTGCACAATCAGTTCAGGTAGTCCAAGGCGTTTCCAACAACTTAGTTGTCTCTTTATACACTTTAAATTCACTTCACATAACCAAGCTCCGTCTTTTACCCACTCCCTCCTTTCTTTTAGGTTGTCCTTGCAGTACAGCGTTGGAAAACATAAAAATCATTGGAACTATTGACACCACTAAAATGACATACAAATGACACAGCATGAAAGCATATTTGTTAACTTATCGTCTATGCCTTGCACAACCTAGACAGATATGACGCATGTGAAGCTTTACGTTTCACTTCCCTTACAACCGCCGAAAAGTCTCAAGGTGCTATGACGCTGACAAGTACCAGAACATTCGCGGTGCATTCATCTAGGACACTTCACCTGCAAAAATATGCGATAAACATACGTCTGTGCCTGTCATTAAAAAGGCCAGGCACCATTTAATTTGCATGCCTACGTTCTGCTTTGACTTACACTTTTAATTTAATAAGCCTCTGGAGAAATTCTAGAAGTAACTTGGGTGCATTTGTTGCTTCTTGGAAGGCAGAGCTCAACAATGGTCAGTGGCAGACAATCTCCGAGACAGACACAGTGAAAGGATTTAACTGCTTTAGAGCTTTTAAAGCAGTTAGATCTCCACTTTTGTTCTCAGCCAGCACGTCGCATATGCATGAGAAGTCGAATAGTAGATGGATGGATACGGGATGGATGAATGGAGGGATAGATTCGGGATAAATGGATAGAGGGTGGATGGATGAAAATGACTTCTGTTTTTTTTAGCAGATCAGAATCATGTGTACCTGGAAAATATGTTTAGTAGCACATGGATGAATCGAATGATGGAAGGAATTGACGCAGCAGTGTCAGGTCGAGCACAAATCCTTTTTACACAAAATCAATCGCCGCCTCGCACATACTACTGATATTAGGACTCTGGTACTGATGTCGAACTGCCGAAATGGCCACTTCCCCAAAATTTTTCCGCGAGCAATCAACACTTCAAAAGCTGCTTACATCGACTGACAGAGAGTTATGCCTGACAGATCTTAACAATGAAATGCAATAATAACGGGGTGGTCATCTTCACGGCATTCCTCAAATTCAATCTTAGTTTTGTCTTAACTTACGCACTGCATCATTAACGAACTTGCATAGCTGTCATGTGTCTGTCAACAGCTTCAACTTCTAGCTGACGTCAACCTCTCAAACATGTGATTGTCGAGGCTTGCGGGTACAGCATATGCACCTGACTAACAACAAATAATACCGTGGCTCGTTAGGGAGTGCTAATGCTTCCTTTTCCTGCTCATATATCGAGTGGAAGGACTTCAAGCCTATCGTAGCAAGTCAGAAGAAGATAAGAGAGATAAAAGAGCTGTGCATACTTAAGTCATTTGCTTGGCAAGTTACTGTCGGATGCAGCTCGCCTCTACTGACATGCCTTGGAGTTACTCTTAGTACCGAGGAAATCTCTCAGAGATGTCTCACTCACTCCAAATAAAGTCGTGCTCTATTGATGCAAGCATAGCAAAGGAGGAAGTGTCTTACGAGATCCCTTCAAGGCCTAGGTATGGGGCTTCCGTCCAAAAGAAGCATTAAGAGGCAGTGGAAATGATCTTCCAATTTTCCCAGTGGTATCAGCGAGCACAAATTTAGCTTAGCCCCTCTTAAGGTAACTAATTGATGGAATTATTCATTGTTGGTGGAAAATGATAGAAAGTCTTGTAACTTCGACAATGATTTGTTTTATTTGATGAAGCAATGCTTTCCTTTGTTGGGGAGGTTAGCACTTTCTGTGAAGAATATCATGGATGTCATCTGCCATGGATGCTTGAGCATTCACATTAAGCAGGGTTCCTCGAATTACAACAGTTTGAATTTGGTCTGATGTTTAGGCTGCGACTATCTACAAATAGCTACAATTAACTTTTAACGAAGGCGTGTCACACATATGTGATGTGAGAAGTGCTCGTTTTATATTTGGGCAACTGCATAATATTTATAGTTTTTAATGGGATTTTTTGTCATCTTGTGTCTTACCAGAGGAGGATACTAGACAGTTCCAAAGGCCGTTTTATCTTTTTAGCCCAATTCCCTTGCCAACTTCACATCATGACCTTGAAATTACAGGTCACAGATGTTTGCCATGGCTGCCACTCACCTCCAAAAGTTGTCTTGTAATTTATGTGTGTTTATGGTAGGTGATTAAGTTGTTTGCTTTTTTTAGTGTGTTTTCCTGAAGAAACAAATCCGAAAGGCAGCTACGATTAAGCGTCCTTCAAGAATGGAAGAATTTGTTGTGCTTCCAACACCCAGTCATCACCGCATTCGTATGAAGTATGCTTTTGCCAGTCCAAACAATTCTGTGCTCCACTCTCAGCAGACACCGTCAACTGGATGAGGATTGCCTCTAGCAATCAAGATCACTCAAGCACCTTCATTTCCCAGTCTCCCACATCGAGTGGGTGATTCCATGCTAATAGATGCTTCCTATTTATTTTCAAGTGAAAGAAGACGATTTTGTTAGCTTTTTTCAATCAAAAATTCAAACGGTGGGTGAAACTTTTGAGACAACGTCTTAAACATTGTGACGAGGTTTGAGTGCTCATTCACAGCTGCTTGGAGGGGCTAAGAGTATCGAAAGAATTATCCCCATATCCACTACTGACAGAGCAATTTATCCCCATCACCAATGGTACGCTGCCATTTCTGTTGGTGCTGCAAGTCGAGCGACTTGAAGTCAACACGGATGTGGTGACAGTCGGAACGGGACTTTGGCTCATCAGTATGAATGGGATGGTCTGATTAGAGCACATCGTTACCAAGAGGCCACAGAATTTTGAGTGTGCTGAGTACGTTCGCCCTTTGCCTTTGTCATTCTTACGCCTTCGCGAGTTTAGAATGGTTACCACATCAAGTTGGAAGTGCATGTGCAAGAAGGAGGTGTCAGGTGAGACAAAAGTAATTCAAGGACAAGATGTTTGCTAAGCTAGAGTGGCAAGAATAACGCTGGCTAGTGCACATAGGTAGTGTCACTGCAAGAAGGTTTAAATCAGTCAGTAGACTCCGGTACCAGACTATTTTTACAGGATGCTTGAAAAACTGCTGTTAATCATCACTGTGATGGGTGTGGCTTCTTTACCGCAAGGTAGAGCCTGGCAGTACGTGTGAATGCTGCCTGCATCATCAAATACATCACGTTTCCGCTCACCAATTAAAAAAATTTGCCCTAATGTAAAAAGGATTCTCTCACTTTATGGAAAAATTGCCTCTTTGGAAGTCCTGTCAGGAGGCTGATGGTGAAGAGTGAAATCACCTCATCCATGGCACATCTGATGAAATAAGTGGCTCTCCAAACCAGACTTATAAATTGTTGAAATAAAGCTTTTTTTGCGAGTAAAAATGATCGGTGAAGTAATTGCCCCGATGTCTGATTTTTTCACTGCCAGGTTTGTAGGATAGCATTTTGGACAGCAAGAAAAGCATTCCAGACGACGTCTCTTTCAACATGAGGCTTTGAGGAGAGAGCACTCAAAACTTACGGGAACCCCTGTCACCATTGCTACTTGGCATTCGCATCCACCGGGACGCGATTTAGCTGCCAAATTTACGTCTCTCGCGTGCCTTGCGCCGAGAAGCCTAGAGACAAAAGTCGACCTAATCATCACCATTCTTATCAGTTTGCCTCTCACTAAAACAAATCCATCCATCCATCCTGTATCCCCCCATCCATCCATCCATCCATCCATCCATCCATCCATCCATCCATCCATCCATCCATCCATCCATCCATCCATCTATCCATCCATTCATCCTGTATCCATTTATCCATCCATCCATCCATCCTGCATCCCTCCATGCATCCATCCATCCATTCTGTATCCATCCATCCTGTATCCACCCATCCAGTAATGTGTCTATCTGAGAAGCTATCAGACCTTTGCTCCTCAGCTGATCGTTCAGTTCCATTTGATTCTATGGCTCTCCGTGATGCATAGGATTTTGTGACAATCACTCTCCTTACTGCCAAGTAAAGCGACAAACATTATCTGCAACCTGAAGCAGGGAAATGCAATACGGGGCATTATTCAACATCCTTAGCTGCCCTAGAACAAAAGTCTTCTCAGAAGTGGACAGATTTTGGCTGTTGGAAGGAAAGTGAAGTCTGTAATGACCTGCGAAACTGAATAAAATGAAGTTTTTACCCATTTTATTTTACTGGTTGAAGTTCACTGCAACGTTAATTGTTGGACAGCTTCGAGCTTATCTTGCTTCACTGAATCGTGTCGTATTTTGTAAAGTAGGTGAATCCCAGTGGGGATCATGCGCCCCTCAACAGTGTTTCGCATTGACAACCGTGCAAAGGGCAGCCGAGTTGAATCAGGTAAAATCCAGCACCACACATGGAGCTGAAGGATGGTCTTTAAGACGATTCACTTATTGGTTGCCATAGTAAAGTGAAAACGTCACTTTTTATCCCGCTGCACCCTGTCAGACTAAATGACAAAGGTTCTCCTTTGGATGCCGTGGACCAACAATTGATGCTGTTGGGAGCAGGTGCCCCTGCCTTCTCTGTTCATGTAGATAAAGACGTGGGTTTAGTAAAGAACATAATAAAAAGCACCAATAAGTCAGCACACAATTCTAGCTATGCTCTAGCAGCCTTCACAAGATACGATTTCGTATTGGATTCAGACGTCTCATAAAGAGCGAGCAAGCATTGCATACTACCTGTTTAGTTAGGTAGTTGATTGTCTTGGCTTGTGTTTGTTTACAAAAGTATATCTGGCCCCAGCTACTTACGTCTTTTTAGTGTATAAATAGAATTTACGAAAACTATAAGATGTTTTGAATCACAGGTTTAAAATGAGTTGATATCAATTTTCCTGCTTACTTCTTCATTCCCATGGCTTTATTCTGCTGTAATTGACTTTCACTGTTGTATGGATGAAATTCGCATATTTTTTGCCTTCTGCTTAACCCATGCATTGCGAATTCTGCTTAGCATTTGACACATCCCACAAATCTAAGTCGCAGTAATATTTTCTGGAACGATGCTACTCAATCTGATCAGTAGTTTATTAGAGATTCTATTCTTCAATGACAACACAAACGTGGTTATTGAAATTCACATAATACTGCTAACAAGGTTGCTGGACACTATTTTGTTTTTTATTTTGGGTTGGAAGTTGTGAGCTTCAGAGAGTTGCACATCTAAATCGTTATGCCTTAACTTTGGAACGAAGTAGTGGTTGCTAAATGCAATGAGCATGCATTATCGCCACCTACCATCTACCTTGACAACTGACGCAGAAAAATGTTATCACGGGCACAAATTGTAGATGGACAAGGTAACTTATAAGAATTTCAAAAAGAGCGAGAAAATGGGATCAAGAAAATTGCACCACCATTGCAGTTTCCACCTTCGACCGACTGTGATGCTCACGCATGACCAAATCCTAACTTTATTTGGAATCACATTTCCAATGTGTTCCCATACAGGCATATTAGTAAAACTGACTTAGCCCTTCATTTGAAGTCTACCAAATTGAAGAAAAGTCTCAAGTTTCGAATTGCCCCCTTAATTAGCACCCAATCGTGCATACTGACTGTAATTTGTTTTTTTACGGCATTCATATTCGTTAATTTTTTCCCCACTAAGTTCCGATTTGTAAAGACTTTCCATTTAGATCCGTCTCAGTAAGTTAGTGTATTACTCCTAAAAAAAATTTACACAGAACCTATTTGGGCTTAGTGACTACCTTAATCAATGTTATTCTCTCAAGGAGTTAATGGGAGAATGTAATCATCTCATTAATGGATTGTTTGGTCTGATGGAAGGTTCAAAAACCAAACCACTGTTATTTAGCTAAGATTATCATATGCTTAAACGCTGGGAGGATACGTCGATGTAGCCTCTACCACCATGTGTCATTTCCTACTGTCATGGATCAACCAATCCTACTTAAGGAAGGCATGCCAACGTCATGCTACTGATGCACATAAGTAGGTTCAACGTCCGCCCACCCGCTGGGATCACAGCAGATGCCCATCTCTAACTTAGCCTTCAACTTAAACTCCGACTTGATTTAAGCAAATGGTTGGTATATAAGTTCTTGAAAAGACAAAGCAGATTACCAGTCGATTTTTAAACATTGTTGTTTGAAAGAGGGTAGCTAAGAAAATCGCATGAATGTGTAAATGTTTTCGATAATACAAAATTCATATCGGGGAGTCAAAACCTAAACATAAAGCACCCTTGCCATACATTTTGTCAAAAAAACAGAAAGTCCTTCTCTTTTACTAGGACGCTGCTGGTCTTACTGTTTATAGATGCTAACAGAAGTGTCGAACATGGCGTCTGTCATTGAAGACTTACTCGTCCCCGAGTTCCGCAGGGATGCTATTCACAAATAAGGTGGCATCACTTGTGAACCAACTAAAACTTGTAAATGCAAGGGAGTATAATTACTTGTAAAAACATGAAGACGATGTGAATACCCACACTATTCCCTTTGTATCTCTGCTGGCGGGATGGTTCCCTGACGCGAGAGAACTACAAATTCAGTGGAATTGCCAAGAGGGAGCAGCGACGTAAAACAAACGACTTCTAAGTTGTCTGCCAACTCGAATCAAAGTCTGTCAGGCTTACTGATATTCTCAATGCATCCACCATTGGGTGCTCCGTCAATGACCTCAAGTTTATGCGACCATAAACCATGTCTGGCTGGTAAGTGCCACCACGCCATAGGGCAGCACACTCTCCAAATGTTTATCAACACCGAATCCAATCGGAAGTTAGCGTTGGGTTGTTTTGAGTCAAATGTTTAACTTTGAATGTCCTTTTACAATGCAAGGGTTCAAAAGATCACAAGATCAGTTCCTCGAGTGGGGAAAAAGAGGGAAGTACTGACGGAGTGAGCCTTGCGTATCGACGATTATATACTTTCAACAAGTTACTACAAATCGTAGCGACTCATTCAGACGGACGTTTCCAGTCTCCTGGTTTCAACCACGTCTAAGATCTATTGGTCCTTTGCAGGCTAATCTCGCGACTCCCTTCATTCCTTAAAAAGCCTCTCGTACAGATGCTCAGCCAAGCACTGTAGAAGGTTGTGCTTTTAACCAACTAATTAACCATCAAATAGAAAAAGGAAATGGAAGAATAAGAAGAATCACTAGTTAATTTATTAACTTAATCTCATTTGCTCAAGGAAGTGGTACAATGGACTCAATTCTCGCTCTCCAACTGCTTTACATACTTTGCAAGGGCCTTACGAATACGTAGTCTGGCTAAAATGGGAGGAGAGATGCAAGTTATGGGGGCGTCCAGTGGTGCATAAACCTACCTTCTTTAATCAGCTCCCTACACTTGGCATAGTGCTCAGCAATCTTCTGACCCAGTGGATCCTCGTCAAAGAACTTCTCCCATTTCTCTACCTTCTCCTTGTATTTGGCTCGGATAACACGAATTGGGTTGTTCTATCAAGCACAAGACTGACTTAGACTTGCGTGTTGGCAAGTCAGAGGGTGGAGTGGGATGTAGTTGACGAACTTACCTCTCTAGGAGACAAAGGAGGTGGTTAGAGCAATGGCAAGAACACACACATACACACACACAGACACAGACACACACGCAGACACGCAGACACGCAGACACGCAGACACTTACTCAGCAGAGACGGCGACGACAGCAAGGAGGGCGAGGAGGGCGATGAGGGCAACTCGCATCTCGTAGAGCTGGAAGTGGATGCAATTCGGTCACCGTGGCAAGCGGTGCAGTATTTATACCCAACCTCTCGGATGCGTTGTTTACATGTGCTGAGGCGACTTTCGGCACCTTTAACATAAACCGATGCTAACATGATTGATGTGGTCTGATTCCTTGGGCGAACAGGCAAGCTAAGATGAACCCGACCAGGTTTGACCTCGGATGTTTTCTACTGTCCGATAAAATTTAAGAGACTGATAGATTGACACTTGATATTGTTTTCATAGGCTCGCATCGCAAACCTGCAATACCGGTCGCTTAGGTAATGAAATTGAAAATTCATGCCACTGGCTTAGGAGTACAAATTGTAGTGGACTGGAAGGAGTCAGGCAACCAATTTTCTAGATTTCAGTGCGTCCTTTGATTTGCCTATATTGGCTGTTCATAATTAATTCCTCGAGATGGTGCGTCAGATTAACAGTAACAGTGTACTGCCGTTTCGGAACAAATCGAAAGCCTAGCCAGTATGTCCAAACGACGTAAGCCTTGGTACAATCAACTTTTATCTGGCTATCTCAGTTCCAAGAGGAAAAGGAGATGGAATGGACCAGTGTGCATCTCTCCTTCACCTTAAAGTACGATAGGCCATCTTACACCTTAATTTCCCTCTGGCGCTAGTTTAGGCCCCGGCTAAAGAGGATAAAGCGCCATGTATCTCATGAGTTTATAGACAATAAATTGAGGACTAAAAATACGCACTTTTGCTTATAAATGTCACTACCCCTTTACAGAGCAACGACTCAGTCAGTAGGTCGGTTAGTCTGCAATTTCAGAGATCTTCAATGCACAAGAAAGAGGGAAATGCAAAACCAGGCTTACTTTACTCTCCCTTACTGTGAGCACACAGTAGCGTAGATCCGCTTTTCTTTTTAATGCGTCGCATCTACCACTAAATGCTGCATTACCAAACTCTAGTCCGTGCAACAAAGTTCCTCATCTGATGAGTAACCACAGCCTCTTTATGGCGTAACACAACACTCTCCTTCCAACCCCAAATCCGCCTTGGCCTCTAGAGTGGACAGCTAGTCCTGTGCTACAGTAAAACCCAAGGATTTGCAAGGAACAAGAAATCGCTGCACGGAGCGGTGACAGTGCTGATGGCGAATTTTCGCGATGCCACTGTCGGTGTTAGATTGCATTTGAATGGGAGGTTACATGTAGTAATTTCCTGGTGTTCAGACTCCTGCTGAATTCACCTGCATTAATAATCTCGAGTTAATTCCTCTTGACAAGAGTTGGCCTTGAAGACCAACGATCCGGATGCAAAAAGGCACGGTCTGATAACATCAAAGAACAAGTGCCGACCAGTAAAATAAATCACACAAAAACTCTACTCCGATTTTCGCCTTAACCAAATTGCATTGTTTGAACGCGTGGACAATCCAGGTCTCAGGCACCTCTTCATCTCTTTAGGCTGTGAATGTTCAAGGGGACCCGGTGGGTGAAGTGGGGCGGTATATCTCTCTTTCCTATTTGGCAGTGTGGAAGAGGATCCTTCCTAGGCCTGAGGCCCCGTGCTGTCTTGCGAGAATAAATGAATGCATACCTCAGAAAGGCGGGTTCAGAAGTTGGTAGGCACTTGAAAGCCATATTTCTCAAATTCAAAACTTGATATTTCCCATTTACGCTTCGGTCTCTTTCAAATCCAAGGTTCCAAAACACATCTGGAAGTAAAAGAGAACAAACCATACCGGCTAAACCAATCTACTCAATACTACCACCTCCTTCCTAATCCTTGCAGACGCAACTTGTTTCGTGGCCTACGTACAGTGACATAAGACTTACTCATGGTCAAGACTGGACTATTCTTGTACTTGGTGTCGTCCAGCTAGCATTGCAGACCTTAACCTTGTAGGTAACGGTAAGCGCGACCACTCTATAACGCCACACACCCTCTATCAACGAAGAAGTAAACCATAAACCGACTCTTATGGCTTTACTATCGGTTTCTGCTTGTCTCGCACAACAAGAAAGCCTAAATCTCATCCATCTACTTTGAAGGCTCGTAACGACATGGGGTTATGAAAGTGCCAGAGAGTGATTAGGTCAGCCGATAAGCCGCAATGGTTCTCCTGCTTTTTCGTGCATCGCGCACCGAGCATATCCCACTTTTGTTAACTCGTGTCTTGTCGTGAAGAGGGAGTGGCCTAACGGCGAGTCTTGAGGAAGTAACAAAAGCTACTAGCTTGAACAACAATTATAACTAAGAGGTTCTGTCGGAAATGCATTTGAAACAAACATTACTATCCACTTCCCTTGCGTGCACCTAAAAGGCGCTAGCCGCAATGACGTTGACAGGTGATTGACCAATTACGCGCCATCCATCGAGGATGCTTTGGCCGAAAAAGCGTATGATAAACATACCTCAGTGTTGGTCATATAAAAGACGGCATCGACTACAAGTTTAGCTGGACAACCTGTAAAATGCGCGCCTACATTGTGCTCCTTGCTCTCGCTGCTTTTGCGGTGGTAGTTTCGGCCGAGTGGGTGCCTACTTTGAGGGTCTACATGATCTCATGCACTATCTGTTTTCATATTCTACTTAAAATGTCCTTTTTCTTTAGTGATAATAAACCGGAGGACGTTATAAAGAGCATTAAAAAGGGGATGGATAGCATCTTCAAATTCTTCTTCGAAGATCCATTGGGAAAGAGAATGGTTCAACTCGCAAAGGATTGGAAGGAATCTGTGTTGGAAGGTAGGTATTGGCGTTATTTCTGTCAGAAAATAACTCTCTTCCTCTCCTCCTTATTCCAGCCAGAGGAAAAGTGCGAGCGAGTTTGGCTGAGTACATCAAAACTCTCAAGAGCGAAGCTGAGTAACTTGTCAAATTCAACTTGCTCTTCGCCTTACAAATAAAAGTTAATATTAATAAGAAAGCCGTCTTGTGTCAGACTTATGGGAGAAGAGGACTACGAGCGAGCCTCAGCTTAACGTATTTTTGGGTGAAATGAGGTACAAATTACACAACTTAAGCGTTGCTAATTCAAAGCAAAGGCCTTTGTCTTTCTAAAACAAACATTAAATAGTTTTACAAGACTAAATGAAATACGTTCCCCAAAGTCGTCTAAACAGTTGCCGCAGGCTTCAGCAGTTAAAAGACTGGCCGACAGGGCCAGTGAACGTGGCTGAAAAGCCAGCAAGTTTAAGACAAGCAGTCCCTCTTCCCATTCTGCAATGCAATCGAGGCCACCATCTGCCTTCCAAGTGTAGAGCAGCAGTTGGTTCTTATAACATTCGATAAGTTTTATGCCATCCAATTCCTGGTTTGTGTGGATATGGTACCTTACCGATTCGGAATAGTCCTATAGTCGTCCGGCTCTGAGTCATTCGCTGTCCAGCGGGACATCTGTCTAGAAGGCTATCCAACCTAGCCTTCCTTCAACGGTGCTCAAGAGCCGTCCCTTAGAAACATATCTTTGTAGAATCGAAAGCGGTAATTTTAGTCCCTCATTGAAACGCTAAAATCAGCAAATAAGCCTCATCCTCGACGGCTACGATATCTGAGAGTCCAGTAGATCTGGAACAACACAAACGGAGCCGATGTTGGTTTCCTCACAACACATGAGAGCTAAAATGGTAAGCAAGGATTTCCATCCCTTAAATCATGATCATTTAAACGGCTCAGGGGTGATCGGCAGTAGACACAAGCAAATATTATCCCCTCCAGATGGAGTACACCAATCGGAAGGAAAGGTAAGAGTATCAATGTATTGGGCTTCAAAGTTTGCCTCCCTAATCGCTTTGCCAAATTCTTTGTTTAAAAGTTTTACCTCTTTTGATATACCGCAGCTCCTTATTTACAGGAAGTCGATAGATTCTTGGCATTATCATCATCAACAAGCCTATGATAAGGCATTTGTATACACTGCGGTCAACAGATAAACGGCGTCTCGTACGTCTCATTTTGTGGCCAACCAGGGATAAGACTTGACGGTGCAAAATTAATTGCGCCTTGAGGACACTGTTTATATCGACGGTGATAGATTATCTCGCCTCATATCATAGGATTAATGTGTTGACGTCTTTATCTGCGTTGTTTATCACCAAAGGCGATGGGTCTGATTGAATGGAGGCGCGTTTTGCGGATCACTTTGTGGCGGATTTGTGTAAACAATTCCTTCCATACTCGTCGATCGCGTGAGCTTTGAAGTGGTTCACAAACAACATGTTCTTTAACGATGTTGCAGGCTAGATTAACACAGCTTTTGTATTTTCTGTTGAACCTCCTCCCAAGCGCATACACACGAAGGGAGGAATGCGAATTACTTGTGAAACACTCAAATGCGCATAGGGGGATGAGAGGTTGCATTTCAAACTTTAAGACTTCTGGAAGTTGTACCGCCTTGTCTCGAGACGGTTGCATATAGCGCCTAAAGGCCTTCTTGGGGACAAAAGCGGTCATAACACTAGGGCAGAAGGAGGCGGCTGCTAGCAAGTTCGGCTCAGCATAGGTGCGGTGGCGGAGCCCCTCAGCGCTCCATCGCCGCATGCTATGGCCTTCCTCGCCGATGCTCCCCTTGGTCAACCCTTCGCGCCAGCTATTGCAATGTAGTCTGTGGCTTAGGATAAACAACATTTACAAACAACCACTCCGGCTGCCAAAGCTCCATGCCTTTAAAAGAAATCTGACTACAGCAACGATGAACTATTTGGACAATCCCATTTGACTAGTAGTTTTTGCCTGTTTACGAATTGTGTTTGAGGTAGGGGAATGTGGACCACCCGTCTCAGGCGTCACACGTGTTCGTTTTCTTGACAATGCCAATTTTGACAGATCCCCAGTGGGTATTTACGCCATCCGAATGGTAAACTTAAAGGGTGGTTGTGAGATTAGTCCCAAGGGGCTACGCATACTTCAGAAGGATTCCTAACAGCCAGGTTATTTATTGGTCGTTTTGTTGATTGTAAACACAGTTTTTTGGCTTTCGAAAAGGTGGCTGTGCCTTCAATGCAAAAGTCAAAGGAAGATTTAAGTATTGGCGATTTTGGGTGATATTAGGTAAATAAGTAAATTGCAATAACAAGGTTTGTTAATTTATTTTCAAAAGCATGATAAATAATCAAGAAGTACACAGTAACATCGCATGGAGAAGATTCTGTAAAAAATGAAGAATGAATCGTAACTATACAAAAGGGATAGTGCCAAAAGACCCAAAGGAACAGGCGCCTGGCGGTACATCAAGGCACTTTGTTTGTAACGCTGACGCTAAAAACAAACAATAGGATACGATTCTGCAGTGTGTGGATCTGCGAGAGCCCCTCGCCTCGATACATTCCCTATAAATCCTATTGTACTTGCGTGGCATGACTTTAAACCCTCTCCAACCTCTTCTCCTTTCTCTCTTTCGATCTCCAAGTAACAGCATTTGAGGGCATAACAGATGTCATTAAAACTACATCCATAGGCTGTAGACTAGCTTTTAGTCTACAGTACTGAATGGATAACTGTAGGAAGTAGGAACCACAGAGTTACTAAGCTCTGGTATCCACTTGATCCCCTCTGCTGATTGGTTGACATCAGTCCAATCATCTAACGAGTTGTGAAACCCACATTTCCTGGCCATCTTCCAGCCTTCTTTTCTGTTTATCTTTCACCCTCCTAAAAATGGTTCCCGCATAATTAATCATAGTTTGTAGTTGAGTATGTAAGCTTCGCTCTTTCCAAACCTATGTTACAAGAGTATGTGAAGGAAGACAAATTAACTGCATTAGCACGGTCCATTGTGCAGCCTTAATAGCTAACTCTGGTAGGATAAACTCAAAGCGAGTTTGTTTTGACTTAAGGTCGTATACTTATTACTTTGCCTTTAGGAAAACGCGGCCCTAATAACCCGATTCTGCACAAGGGAAGAAAAAGGATCACAATAGAAGCTCTACAATCCTCTTCGCTTTGTTTTCGAAGGTGTCCAAGGCCCAGCTAAGAACACGGCAGCAGACTGCCAAAGTATTATGATTTCCTTTGATTTTAAGAAAGACTCGAGGTGCTACAGCTTTAATCTTTGCAAATACTGCAGTTTCACCCAAAGCTAGGCAGCATAGTTAAGGAAACCTAAATCCAAAAATGATAGATACAACGGCCCAAGCATTTGTCAAAAGATAACGGGGTGTTGGGTCGGTCTGCAATGGAAACCGCTATGTATCATAAAATGCTGGAGATATCGGGCTGTAGTCGACCCTCGAGTTCGGCAGCTTATGAGTCTTCACTGGATAGCGAAAGCCCCATGTCATACATAAGCCGGTGGTTGAAATGTTCTTTACCTAAACGTTGGATGTTTACTCAACTTAGACTGCAGTGACCCAGCCTTCAACCTCACAATCAGGCCGTCATACTTTGGTGATAAACAAATCGGGTAAGTGCGTCAGATTCTTAAGCCAAAAAATTGAGTCCAACTTTTTTAAATCATACACCCATTATTATATAAACAAGTTTTTTAATCATATTTTACAAAAAAAATCCGACCAAAGGCGTGGCAAAACCGTCACGCCCTTGAATGGTGGCATGTGATGATGTTGAACCCAATAGCTTCATACCACGCCTGAATGTTTGAATAGTAAATAGGCAAAGGCAATTTCGTGGTGGCTTCCAAAGCTCTTCTTGTGAAGCTCTCAAGTTAATAATTACAACGGTCTAGCTTTCCTGCTTAACATTTCTGCTCTATAACTTGGTCGTCCAATAGTGACACAATTCCAGTAGGTTAAGTGAAATAAATGGTCTTACTCGGCTTGTCTTTCTTCGAATTGTTAATCACAGGGCTCATAATGGACCTTCAAAAAACGCTCCAGCTTGACCAGAAGCTAGCTTTTTCAGCCTTGCGATCAAGCCGAAGGTTAGTTCGAAATGTGGACAAGTATGCTTTACGTCCTCCAGACTTCGGAAACAGGGTTTATTACAAGGATTGGAAGTAAAAAAATGGAGAAGAGTTCATATTTGCTTTTAACTATGTAGCAAACAACATTGGGATTTCTCCAGTTCCCCTCTTTACACGCTAAAGTTATAAAATGCTCCATGCTTCGCAGAAAACATTACAAGTTAGACAAAGTACTGCCGAAAAATTGTATCAAATTTGTCTTCCAAAAAGTCCTTTTATTTCTACACTTCGTATGCTACATGCTGCTTAGAAGTTTTACCGATGGTACTAAAGGGAAGAAACTGACGTACGATGGAAAGTGCTAAAGGTTTTGAATCACAGGATGGCTAGCACATTACCCTTTCTATAATATATTGCTAAAGCGAGAGAATAATGCAGACAATTGGCGATGCAACCAAATGGCGTCTCAGAAGTAAGGGAATTCAAACTCAGTGTTGTTGGTTGACGGGCGCTTCGACCGGGTTGTGCCACGCTTTGATTGTTTGTTTAATCCTTCAACTTGGTTACGTGAGTATAAAAACCGAAACCATTTTACTTTGGCTTGCCAGCATGACCTCCAGCTCATACCATTAGCCTCTCAGACCCCCTGCATGTTACAATTACAATTTCTTCTCCAGCTCTCTGGCCTCATTTAATGTCGGGTAGACCTGAGAACTCTGTAAGATCGATTTCATCAACTTAATTTTTGTAAATTAAGTTGCCTTTTGATGAGTCATACGATATTTGCATACCTTACAGACAATTATTTCATCCATAGCTTCGAAACAAGAATGGAGGGTTAATGTATGCACGTGTTAGAAATGAATAACTGATTGATGGAGTGTAAGTGTTGACAAGGCATAGAGGCTGTGGAACGCAATTTATTTCATCATACGAGTTAATTGATAATATGACAAGTGATTATGATAGGATGTACGCACGAACCCATCCTCATGATCGAGTAAATATCATGCATGACTACTTTGGATTGTAATGTATGGACCACCTCAATAAAGATAGAATTAAATTATTAAAAATCAATTTAGTAAGAATACGTTATTCAAAAAAGTTCACCAGAAAGGGTCAACACCAATTAAGCATACAGCTTAGAAAAAACGCATTCTTTCGCCACCGCTTCAAATATGCTAAGAATAACTAAAATGAAACTTTTTGCACCGCTTTTTGTTAAGTTAATACAAAGTAAAAGTGAAACATAAATACGGGTGTGGTGCCTTTTAGAAAAATATTTGGGCATTTCCAGTACGTAAAGCATGTCACCTTTCCTACTTGGTGGTAGAGTTGACTATCAAAGTCATTAAGAGAGTGTGTGGAGAGCCCATCTCTATCATCTTTCTTGCCACTCTTGCTATGAGAAGGCTGGATGCTTCTTGACATCTTTATTTAGAGAGTAGGCAAGTCTTACACAAACGGGCGGGATTCGGTCACCACGACGGTGCCTGGTTGTCCGAGGGGCTACCAGGATTGTCCGCCGCCACGTTCCACCTACAAAGTACATTTAAAGAATCACTAAGTATTACAGAGAGAGTTATCTTATCTTATATCTTATGAGCATATCTAGCCCTACCCGTATCGCATACCAACCATAAAATTCGGTGTTCTGGGTCACTGGATTGGCCTATCTAGACTATTAAGCGTAATACGACTTCCGACATGGCTACGAGTGCTATTACAGCCATAGGTTTAAAACGTTTAAATTCGCTCTTACCTCCTTCAGAAGTTGTAGAAAGATATTAATTTGGGTTTAATATGGCTCCACTAAATTACCTTGAATTGAACGCATAAACAGATGTGTTTCTTCAATTTTTGCGAGTATGACAGCCATTTCAATCGCATTAAGATATAGTTACTCTCCTTATACGCATGATAATCCTGTTTGGTCCATTTTTTAAAATCTAGATGGATTATGAGCTCCTCGTTATCATAACCATCAATTATAAATGGGCAGCTGGTTTTTATCTTCAGACAAATATCTCTTCTTTACATATTGATAGGAAATAGTTTATCGGGAAGCGGAAAGACTAGTACAAACAGAAGACCCATGGTAAATACGTTGAACCGCGGTTCTGCACACTCAAGCATAAACAACGGCGACCGGAAGCTAAACGCATATATAAGACAGCGGCGAACCCTCCACTAACCAGCCCCACTAACTGAAGCGAAAACAAAGATGAGGGCATCCATCTTTCTCGCTCTTGCCATTCTCGTTATTACCGTTGTCGCTGCCCCTACCGAGTAAGTATTCTTCACTTCGACTGAGTAAACTAATTGGGAGCTAAATTGACTTATTCCAACCCTCTAATCTTCCCTGCTATTCCATTAGTGATAAGGTACGTGTGGGCCAGATATCCAGCGCTTTTGATTACTGGCTGTCTTGCTGCCTTGATTTGGGCGCATGATTTTTGCAATCCAGTTGGTGAATGCTGTTTCTTTTCTTTTAGGGACCTGAGGATCTGAAGAAGAAAATGATGAAGCAATTGGGTGAGGTGCGTCGCTTCTTCAGGGAGGATCCTCTGGGCCAGAAGATTATTGACCATTTCCAAGAGACGGTCTCTATCTGCAAGGCCATCAGAGAGCGGATAAGAAAACGCCTTGGAGAATACCTAAAGGGTCTTGAAAATGAATAGATGTTGAGTTAAATCCACAAGGAAAAGTGATTAAATAAAAGGAACTCTTTCCCAGCATTCTCAGACCCCTAAATGGCGGGTTGTGGATGGCTGATTATCTTGAACTATTCCCGCGTTGAAGATGATCCATTGAGAGGGATATTCTACGACAACTCCTAAATTAAAAGCCAAGCACCATAACAATTCATTAAGAACTATGAAAATTAGTTGGTAAATGGTGAAGCGTGGGAAATAATTTCACACCACATTTGTCGAAATAGTTTTCGGATGTAGATTGCATTAATAAAACTTTTCTATTAAGGCCAAAAAATACCATAGGTTAATTATTTTAGGAGATTTTATCGTCATTTTGGCTCAGATTAGTCCTACGTTAATCGGAAACTATGGCTGTGGTCTGAGTAAAGACTTGTAGTCTGAATTTGGGAAGATATGACTGAGTAACTTAAAATCAAATCGTAATAAAATATGCAATAACAGTTTTTTATTCTATATATGATGCCAAATTTAAGCGATCCCTACACCCAATAATTGGAAAATTGTTTTGTTTTCAACACTACCCGGAGTATGAACTCCAGTCCTTTACTTGACAGGCATTCAAAGACATGCTTCGAAGACGATTACATGGAGTAATATTGGAGATGGACATCGGTTTTTTTGATAAAGAACCAAATATGCGTGCATTTTATAGAGTTAGAAACCAAAACATTGCGCCAGCTAAACCAACTTAAGTCTTGGTGAAGGTGTGTTGTACAGTTGGATGGCTTCGGCCATATTGTAATATCTGGCTGAGGCAGGCCTTTGGACAATGCCAGCTACCTTAATCTCTCTGTTTAATACATGCATTCTGCCCTAGTGGTGTGCCTTCTTTTGTCTCTAAAGGAGTCTTGACGCGTAACAGTGTGCAATTTCCACCGTATGTTCAGCGAATTTTGGAAATGTCATTCTCGCTTTGCAAATGGATTTAAAAATCGCCATATTTTGGAGTGTCTACAGTAAAAGATGACCCGCTGAAGCTTCGAAATTGAAGATGGATAAAGTGTTATCATTTTTTGTTGCACATAGGAACTTAAGCTTTTTCACATTTGTCTATTTTGGTAGCACAATACCCTGGACAGGCCTGTAGTGACTCAAAATTTTGGTTTAATGTTCGTAAACTCTTCTTATGCCATGGGAGACGCACTGTACCACCACAGTAAGTTAACAAAGATTTCGCCACTCCCCAATCTAAAAAAAGAATTTACGAACTAGAGGCACCGTTATGTAGCGTGGCATGTAAGATTTGTCTGCAGTAGCACAACACATTTCTTTTTAACTTGTTGAGCTTCTCTATGAATCGGCTACCTACTTCATGTAAGACTCAGAGTATTAAACCAAAGTTATGCACCTTCCTTTTGTGACACATTACCTCGCAGCCAAAAAATACAGCAATTCAAAATACACCTACAATTCAGCTCCAACCCCTCCTCAATATAATGCCACGTGGCATGTTATTTCAAGGCATTCAATGCGCACATTAATTAATCAGATTAATAATCAGTGACACAAATCACCGCACTTTTGAATGCATAATAATGTTCGTGGGATTTTCCTATTACTCTATTTCATAATACCGCTTGATTCAAGCGTTCCCAAGCGTGTTTAATGGTGTGTTATCATGACGAACTCTGGCATCATAAGTAAGAATGCCTATGTAAAGTAAAATTTGAAATAATTTAGCAAACACCAGTGATGGAATCCGTTTCTTCAACTTTAGCGCCACGGACGGATTGAAAATAATTAAAAAGTACTTTGATTTCCTCGTTCGTATTTTAATTCATTTTATGAGTAACGACGAGAATGATTTCCATTTTCTGCTTGAAGAGAGTCGGAAAACGCAGCAAGGGCCATCTGTTACACACCGGATGGATCCGTCCTAGCCATAAGTGATGGTGGAAGGTACTGCTTTTCCATCAACATGCTCTTTGATTATTCCTCCGGTTTCTTGCCCTCGTCATTTATATCTTCCATTTATCTTTTAGAATCAGCGTACGTAGGGGTGACGATAACGTTGAGTTTGCCTCAATTAACCACGGTGATATTTCTAAATTGGTGATTTCGCCAGATGCGAAATATGTTTGTACATTTGCGCCATTTAGAAGTGAGTCGTCTGTCTGCACCTTACACGATTTAAAACCACCTGATAATTCTTAAGATCATTCTTAGAAACTCCTGAGCACCCAGAAGGTCGGCCTAATTTGCACGTTTTTGAGGTTGCATCGGACAGAATGATCGATTCCCGCGTCCATACACTCTCGGAAACATGGTTTGTCTAAGACTTTTGGCCTTCTTATTCCTTCTAGGCGTCCACAGTGGTCCCTCGACAGCAATCTATGCGTTCGTGTTTGGCAGGGCGAAATCCAATTCTATATTGACAACAATCTTGGTAGGTATTCAGCCCTTCTTGATGTCAAAACCTTTTCAATTCCTCTTTACTAAGACGTGAAGCCAGCAAAACGACTAACACTGAAGGGCATGCGTCACTGTTCGCTTTCAAAGTCGTCGAGGAATCGCAATCTCGCCGTCTACACGCCTGGTCAAAAGGTTAGTTTACATTTCCCATAATCTGGCTGGCTGCGTCGCAGAGTACACCCGCAACGGTATACATCTATGCTTGGAGAAACGGTGATTGCGTTCCTGTGGCTAACAAGTCATTCTTCCGCGCCGACACTGTCTCCTTCCACTGGAGTGATATTGGCACAAGCCTTCTGGTTCTCGCTTCTACTAAGGTTCGTTCCTGTAATTTTTTTCCGTTTGCTTCGAGCCGTGCGTGTTGGCGGTGAAGTCTTACCCGACCATCATCAATAGTTTGTCACGTTTGATTCCAGCGTCAGATGTGTCTTGGATCCCTGTTTTTGTATCTGAGCCAGCTAGTCGTAACGAATTGGCACCAACAGATGGGTTCACTTTTGGAAGTAGGCAAAGTGCTGGATAGGCGCAGCCTTTGGATGCTTACGTCTTTGTAGATGTTTAGCCGTATGTCCTTAAAAATGCCTTGATTGTAATTGTCAATTTTTCAAGAAATTCCTAGGGGCTTATCATCTAGCTTTTCACCCAAGCTGCTTTTTAAGGCATTGTAAGGCATACCATTTTGGAAGTAGCTGTATTTACAACGTATAAGAGCTGGTAGACTACCAGTCTAGGTAGTATGACTTGTGGTCTCCATTGTCTTCCTTTTTTCTCTGTATCTGAATGAATTTAAATCTATCATGAGGGCGGAACGAAGCTACTACAACGATTTCAGTCTAAAGGTAGGTGCAGTCTGCGTTGCTCATTGCAATAGCGCTCATATGGCCGCTTATTACAAGGTGGAAGCAATTTGTACGACGTTCACCTTTTGTGGTCACATCAACCTCAAAGACGCCTTGCTTTTTTGCCAAATTCATGCCTGTAGGTGAGTGAGAATAGCTACTACGGCGAGCAAATGCTTCACTTTCTGACCACTACGAAGAGTGGCGATTCCGCCTCCGTTCCAATGCCTCGATCGGGTCCGATTCACCAGGTCCTTTGGCGCCCCTCGACAGGATCACATGACAGGCCCTCGGATGAACAGTTTGTTGTCTGTCAGGGATGTGAGTGCAGCCAAATATTACCCTACCATAAACGCTATTAAAAATGTTCCAATTTAGCTCTGCCCTCTTCGGTCCTTGTCTTCAATATTAAATGCGAGAAGCTCCACTCCCTGGGTACAGGTCCTTGGAACCAGGTATACTTCAACCCTCAGGGTAGCCTCCTATTAGCCGGGGGGTTCGGCAGTTTGGACGGTAGTGTAGCAGTGTGGGACTACAAGAGTCAACGTCGCATTTGTGAGTTCTCCGCACGCAACACCACCTACCTGACGTGGTTGCCAGATGGCGAACACATTATCACTGCTACCACAACGCCACGACTTCGGATTGATAATGGGTAAGAGGTCACGTTTTTTTAAGATTTGATCTCTTGTTGGTTGCCTTTTGCAAGGCATTGCTGTTTTAGCTTATTATTTATTTTCTTCCCTAAACTTTTTTTGTGATTGTTAGCCATTATCCCTCACTTGTGTCCAGACGTCTGCATGTTTCTCAGATTGATTACCAGACCCAAATATAGCCTGTAAATCATGAACAGTCGATCTGGAGTACCATGATATGAGGCGAACCATATCTGATTAGCTGGATCAAACTCTCGCCAGTGGGATTGGTTTTCGGCATGCTAATATTGTACACCTCTGGATCAACGGAATCTGAATTTCTCCCTTCTTGTCTTCCAGATGGACCGTCTGGCACTTTACTGGTCGTCCGCTGGCGCACGAGGCAGTGGAAAAACGCGCAAATCCACGACCCGCTACGGTAGATCTACCTGCAGCCACAGAACACGAGTTGTATCAGGTCTTGCCTCGCCCATTTTCACCCGACCAGCTGCCTCCGCCTCCTGCTCTTCCCGCCGGCCGGGGAGCCGATGGCAAGTCGACCGTTCAGGTAAGGACTCTCCAAATTCCCCCTTTATGCTATTTTGTAACCCTTGATCTGCTATGCCTATGCACGGCCAAGCCAAGGAGTGAAAACTGGAGTTATTTTTTGACTTTCTGTAATCCTTGTTTAATGTCATTCCAGCGCTGAATTAGTAGTCGGAAAACAGTTACGGAGCTGAACCACCTATCTACACAGCTAAATCGGCCTAGAACAATCCATTTTACCCTAACCAGAGCCAAACAATGAAACGTCCGAGGTATTAATTAAGCCCGCATTTACTCCTTTCAGCTTCCAGCAGTGCGTCTGGAAAAACCGAAGGCATATGTGCCACCGTCTCTACGAAATCGCTCTGCCACTGCCACCCACGCCGCCAACGTGGCCTCGGGTCGACCCAATCGCGACCTCCGCTCGGCCGCACACCTCACTTTCACGTCCGACTTCGATGCCACTGCTGCCGCCTCCCGTGGTCCTATTGGTGGTGTGGCTATTGAGACTGGAAGCTCCAAACAAGGTGCCCTCATACACATGCTAATTATGAGACTATGAGTGCTTGTGCTACCTAGCTTCTCCCATCAATGGACGCATGTGCGAGCCTTTAAAAGAAATAACGTTTTTTGTCATGGGTTATTCCTGTAGTCGAAGTTGAACCTGCATGTACTGAACGAGCTATTTGCTGTCAAGTTCTGATGGATTACTGTGCGCAATCACCCACTACTAGTCTACCTAATCACACATTTTTAGGGGGCAAGAAGAATAAGAAAGGTGGTAGCGGTGGTGGTGAAAATCAAGGTGCAGAGGTCTCACAAGCTTCGCCAAATCAGAAGCAGATCAAATTCCTCAAGAAGGTAATATCTTTTTCATGCATTGATATCGCCATTATCTTGCAAGCAATTTTTGGAAAAATCTTCAATTTTCCACCCCTTAGAAACTGGCTGAAATTGAAAGGCTGAAGGTGCTTCAGAAGACCACGAAACTACAAAATACCCAGCTGGAGAAGATAGCGAGGGAGGAGAGTTTACGGCGCGAGCTAGAGCAGCTAGAGCTTTGTAAATAACTATGATCTGCTGTCCAAATGAATAAATTGGATCCCCATTTTTGGAATGCTCCGCGTCTTCTCTTCTTGGATTGTGTTGATTTTTGAAATGGTTAATGTCTACTCCGATCGTTTCAGCGCAATGACCGTACCACCTGTTCGACTGAGGCGATACAAGTGTAAGTTGATTACAAAGGGAGGGCAAGAGGATTCGCTTCCCTTGTAGTTACCCTGCCGAAGTCGGTGAACACCCCAGGCCCTCTGACTGAACGCGGAATTCAGGGGTTTGTCACTTACATCTCGTCTTGGTTACTGTTTGGTGAGGCTGTCTACTGAAGTGACATTCAGTAGCATGAGCCCGTGTACATTGCTCCTTTATTTTGCAGGGATTTATCTGATCTGGGCCTACGTACCGCATCAATACTTGTACAGCATGGGAATAACTTACATTCCTTCGAGGTGAAACTTCACTCTATTTAGTATTAGCACTACTTTTATTCATTTTGCCCATTCGCGAGGTGGTCCAACCCCTTTGGCGACCTCACCTCCATTGCGCTTCCTCTTTACCATTGCTGTCATTACTTACCATGTTTTCAACTGAGTCACCTGGCTCCCTTTATCAAGGTCGAATTGCGAGGTCAAAACCCATCTTATGTCGCAGAAAGTTCATATCAGAGGGGATTGAAGCTATGTACTTGTATTATCTAGCACCTTCTCCCCTTTCAGGTGGTGGGCGATAGTCATTCCGTGGAGCCTTCTGGTCGCCCTGTTCGGTGGTGTCGGTATCTACCTATGGATGAATCGTTATCTTGTTCATCCTCTCTCCTCCATCAACCTTGTCTGTGGTCCGTTTGCTGGATTATCAAACCTTGCAAAACGAGCACGTAGTGGGGAGCCATCCAGTCGTTCAAATTAGGCAGCTCCAGATCGAACATACCTAAACAATAAAGCGGCGATCGTGTCTTGCCAGACTCAAATGCATTGTTTTTTTTCAGATGCCACGAATTCGGACCTGGGTCTTCTTCTCCGAAAGGACGATAGTGAAAACGATAGGCAATTGTTTGAGTCACAGCAACGCAGATATACTTTCATACCAGATGGAGGTGTAATGCCACCCACCATTGACCTCAGTCTTGACTGGGTCAATAAACAGCTCTACCTACATTCACAGAGCTGTTCGGCCTAGCCGCTAACTCTCCTTTGCGTGCCTAAAATAAAGTTCCATTCGATACTTTGTTTGGAGGGGATAGCGATCACGATGATTGGGAAAAAGGTCGACTGGTGAACCGAAACATTGGGCCAATGGAGTCACGACCGTTTAACTTCAAAATATTATATTTGCTAAACGCTCAACAACTTGTCGACTCAAACATACACACGCTAGCCCTCATCACGGCTACAAGTAGAAAAGGAAAGCAATACAAGAAGACGATTTTGTTCATCACCACCGCCGCCAACGCGTCACTCCGTTTTTGCCTTAGGCTTGCCTTCCCTTAAGTAGAGATATACAAAGGAGAAGAGAAAGACGCCCAGCATCATTGAGATGGCACTTGCATAGTACGGGTAGGCCGACGTGATGAAACGTTCGTACTGCGTGTGTGTAAATGGACGGACGGAGATCTTTGGGGAGGATGGAAACATGTCAGGGGAAAAGAAGTAAACAAAAACACTGAAAAGGAGGGGAGGGGCTAACCTGCGTGGCGCTAAAAACTGAGGTATAGCCAGTGCGGTGGTAATCCACGACCAGCTTGAAAACACCATAGACGTCAGGCAGCTTCATTCGCATCTCGTAGCCATGGTCTGAATATTAGATGAAGCCTAGAGCAAAAAACCTACTTCTGAATGGAAGATTCCGACGTATAAATGGATCAATTCGGACAAGTTCCAACTGAATGTCCTCGGCTACGTAGTCTCGCCAAACACCATTCGCATCTTTCTCCACAATATCAATTTTGTAGACAATGTCGTCCATTATTGTGTACTCATGACGGGCGGCCGATTCAGCAGCCCTATGATGTGAGACGTTAGCAACACGAAGAACACCGGACTCCTTGAATGTCCATCGCAAAAGGTGATCACAGAACTCAGCGTTGCTAGAGAGTTCAAACCTGAAGACTCCGAATTAAAAAGGACGCCTGTCAACTTACCGCTTGTTAGTGACCTTGTTAGCGACTGGAGAAGAGTAAAAGGAATCAGAAAACATCTCGATTGAGCCGGTGAAGACGACACGAGCATTATTTCTGGCCTGCAGGGCCACAACGAGCTGAGTGTTCTTTCCGACCGTAGTAGGGTACTGTGAAACAATTTTTTTCGTGTCATAAGAGAAGGATTTAGCCGACCCATGCAGAATACTTATAAGGAGTGGGTTTGTAGGGTCTGTGGAGATTCTAGGAAAAAGTAGAGCTGGGAGGATAGGGCTCACCCCACACCACGGTAGAGAACAGGATTTTTAAATCCTCCAGTGATAACTGGCACGTTTATAGCATCTTCTGGACCTGCAACAATCAGAGTGTGCTAAAGAGCTATCGGGACAGCTAGGGATTCTTACATCCCCAATATCCATCTCATCAAAATTGTGGTGGTCAATAACAGATGAGTTGGATGCATCGAATTCGACCCCGCATTCGCTAGCGAAATCTCTAACAGCTTCCCCAAGGTCTGGACCTCCAGCAACAAGGACGTTCCCACCATTATCAACAAAATCAGTCAAAGCCTTTACACTTATATAGCCACCAAACTCTAAGAAGGAAATGTATTGACAGAAAAGCCCCACCTGTTGTAGTAGGAGCAAAAATGATAATATGCTGATAAACATATTCACCGAATTGCTTTAAGTCCAGCGTAGAGTCGTCAGCATACTTAAAAGTAAGTTGGTAATTGCGGTCTGCACGAAAATAGGCAAGGTGAATCAGTGATAGTTTACCTGAAAGTGATTTGAAAAACTGAGAATGAGTATCACGTATAATAATGTTTTCGATAAGAACCAAGATGCTTTTGTCGTCAGCTTGACTCTCAGACTTAACTGAGAACAACAAGACAAAGAAAAGAAGAAACCTGATCAGCTTCATGGAACTACTCAAACACGGCGGTGACATAAACGTGTAACTTGCAGTGCTTGCAAACGAAAATGTAGTTTAACGAGGGAATCGGTACCTAACTTAAGAGTTAAACTATTGCATGCAAGGGAATTTGTTTTGCCTATTTTTACTGAGCACATAATAAAAACTTTTAGCATGATAATTAACTCTCAGAATTTCAGAAAAAATCTAGATATTTTAGTTTTAGATAGCATTCCAGTGCCATTTAGCTTTGTTGCTGCGAAACACCGCATTTTGCTGCCAAGACATCAACCTCCACACTCTACCTCAATTGTGGGCGAAATTTGCTCCTTGATTGGCAGATATTCCTAGTTCAAATTTGTTTGCTGTTGCACAATCCGCTTAGATAGAATTGAGGCAACTTTCTCTTTGACTTGCGTACCTTTAAGGAACGATATTATGTCCGGCTCGACCCATATGTCTCAACCCCTGTTTGAGGCTCCTCATTAATGGAATTGCAAAACTGACCTAATCCTCAGAGGTCATCTATCTTGCCAAACCCGAGTGATGCGGGGGAGGTGCATATACTGAAGATAGGAGAATATGTGACGATTTATAAAGAAAGCATTGGGGATGATGTCTGGTCTCGTAGTCAACATAGCCCCGCGTTCTGCGGGTAAGTTATTAGAAATATAAGGGTCACCAACCAAAAACAATTAGACAGAGTGCCATTGCTAGGCTTCCCACAGTACTTATGCTAAACTATTATAAAGTCAACTCGCATTACCTTCTTTACTTCTTTACAGATAGGACAGAATCCAGATCGATATGATTAACAGCGTTGAGTGAGGAAAAAAGGGGTAAATAGGAGCATGGTATCGTTGAAGTTTTTCCTCTCTAATGGGAATCAGATTTTGAACCGGTGTTCCTACGTTTGACCAAGGGCACGCATGATTGTTAGTACAGTTCCTCGTCTCCAAATCTTTTAATCCGGAATAACACTGGAGGTAAACCTAAATTGCTGAGAGTAAAATTGACCCCTGTTGCATGGAGATCTAAGGAATGACACAGCTAGCGCATGGGTATTCCCTTTACAGCTCCAACTATGACAATACGTTAACAATACCAGCTATCCATTTTTCTGATATGCAAGAGGTCATTTGTAGTCATTTGAAATAGAGGCCCTCCAGTGGGTTTACTTTATGCCACACGGTTTGGAGCCTGCCGACAACATCTACAAGCCTGTACTGAACCAAAGGATAATAACAACGCCAAACTTTGGAAAGTAGGTGATCTGAGAGGGCCGGAGGGCCTCGCCACGAAGTGGTGCAAACTGTGAACACAAATGTGTTTGCACGACCATACTTGACCAGTATCAAGTTATAATTACAATTGTTTAGAAATGGCACATAAAAGCGTTTGCTTTAAATGTGCATTTTCCATACAAACTTGCCAATCTAAAACAGGAAAAATTGCTTTGGCGCGACTGGTATTTTAACTAATAATGAACCACAGTGATGTGTTCATTTGACATTTTGCTCCGTGGCACAAAGAGAAAACGAGAAAAGGACGAGTACATTAACCTGAGAAGCTAAGACTAGGGTTATTATTGGATTCCAGACGTTCGTTTTTTCTAAAATAAAAAATTTACATTTTAAACAGACTGATAATGATTTATTCTCCATGTCAATATAGTATATTATATCAATGCTATTGCAGAAGCAAATATGATGTGGCAAGATGATGAACTGGCAAATAAAAAAGGGATTTTAAAACGCTTATCATGATGTTAATATGAACCATTTTGCAAAATTTTAATGAACCCTACTATGACTGAATGATATGTCACTACAGATTCGAGGTTCCACTTTTCCAAGCTACGCGGAATTAAATGGCCGAAGTATCAGAGTTCTAATACGCGAGCACAAGACTACTTCTAAAATGTCAGAAGAATTTGCATTGCAAACTCACTTCTCCTTCTGAAACAAAGTCATGTTTAGACTCCAACTCTTTTACTCTTGCATCATAAATATCCTTTTGCTTTTTTAGATAGGCTATGCCTACAGCTGAGCGAGCAACGATGTTTTCGCAGTGGTTTCCAGGATGGTGACAAGGCTCATCCCATGTACCGTGGAAATGGCCAAATGGATTACTACCAGGAACGCGATCTTGTGCCTCAGCCAAATGGCCACGATCATTTGCAATGATTCTGGTTGGCATCTTCTTCCGCTTGGGATGCTATTAAAAAATTAGCCCATCTATTGAAGTTACCATTATTTAGCTATAAAGACTAGAGACCAAATGAATCAAATGAGGTGCTCAATTATAATGCCATAATTCAAATGCGGCTTATGAGATGAAGAAAATTATCTGAGAATACTTTGGCATAGTAGAAAGGTAGCAAATGACCCATGCATTTAAAAAATGCAAAGTCGGTTAACTAGTTTTACGGCAGCCTAAAGAATTTGTGGCAACAAACCAGCAGACTTAGGATTGACAATATCATTTACAACTCACATCTGGCAGCTTCCTAGTAGGTCCATAATAATTGCTGAATTTGGGCGTGAAGCCGTCCTCAAACTAGGCAAACAAGAATAGCAAAATACGATTGCAAACCTGTTCCGCACAGTAATTCTTCGACATTTATGATGAGCTAATGAGTGAAAACCGTAGTCCGCCAATTAATCAGAACCTCATTCCGATCACTAGCAATTTTCTTAATTTAAACAATTGTAGGTCGTCAGCATTCAGTTGACTGTCTTACAGCGAATGTTGCCTAAGTAAGAGTTCTATAATCTTCAAAATTACTTTCTTGTCGCTGTAAAAACTGTGCAGATTTGTGACAAGCTTAGTAACAAAGCAGATCAATATTTAAA
This sequence comes from Taenia crassiceps, assembly GCA_023375655.1. Lineage (NCBI taxonomy): Eukaryota > Metazoa > Platyhelminthes > Cestoda > Cyclophyllidea > Taeniidae > Taenia > Taenia crassiceps. Next base: position 2,074,029 of record JAKROA010000011.1, read on the forward strand.
AGATTTTATGTAAAAAAAGCCCTATTTTAGCAAAAATTTATAAAATTTGATAAACTACGCAAAACGCAATTTCCTCTAGGCTTTTGCAAAATTACAGTAATCAATATGGCATTTCTTTTTTCAAAATCAGTGAACTATAATTCTGACACTATACTGCATCTGTGCATTTTTTAAATACTTATAAAAATGCTTCTATGTTGGATTTTAGGACTTGTTAATATTTTTTGTATGCATTTGCGCTCCGCTTGAATTGTCGTATGATCGGATTAGCACCTCAGATACATCTGATGGAGGTTGGGAATCACGAAGAGCATGACTTTAGATCTGATCTCCAAATTTCTAAATCCTGCGAAAATGTATGCTTTACGCTTTGACCTCCATTTCTTGTGGTTGTTAAGTTCGATTGCAGGCTTAGTACAATAATAAACGCTTTTTGATGCATATTCGAATGTGGTATCTTGACATCAAGGCGTTTATTAGGTCAGTCCCTCTTTTAGGCCTGCTGCCGTCGTGTTGCTGAACACGCAGCGAAGCTAGTGCACGCAACTGCTCTTCTTAAATCATATATTTTGCATCAACACAGAACCCAGCCACCGTTGAGCTCTCAAGCTGATGCAGTTCTTACCCGTACCTGTACTGCTCATGCTGCCTTACAGCGCCAAGTTGAAGAGGGTCTATCCCTTCAACGAGAGGTGCAACAGTTGCGCAAGGAATTAGATTTTTATCGCGTAAGTTCACTGAGTAATTAAATTAAACGTTTATTAAATGATTAGGAAACGATAGATAATTACAAAAAACTACTAAGCGATGGGAACAGTCTTAGAGAAGAGCTTCGCAATGAGCTGGCACAAGCGAGAAAATCTGCATCGATCGCTCGCGCTGCTTTGGAACAGGAAAAACGGAATCGTGTTCCTCAAATGACTCCACAACTCCCAAGTTCTATTGATAGCGTCAATCGTTGGTTTGAGGCATACAATGAGGAAAATGCAAAACTTCGTGAATCCATTCGATCACTTACTAATAAGGTATCTTGTCTACTTATTCATTTGGCTCTAACAGTCCACTTTTTTAAGGAAATGGAACTATCGGGGGTAATCTCACGAGTGAAAGCCTATATCAAAGAAGAAGTGGACCGGCTTATCAAATCTAAGATTCAAAAGTCGGACAGCATCTTTTCCGGATCGTGGTTTGTGGGCCTCCTGGGTTTGCTAAGCCTTCCCTGCCCTTCCGCTCTGAATTATAAACTCACGGCTTTGTCTACTCGTTCGCCATCACCACCTCTAGCATCACCATCGCGTCGACGGCCTTCTAAACGTCGCCGACGCAATAGCTCGGTTTCCAAGCCCCTCAAAAAACACCCCTCAGCCCTGGAGAGTATTTTGAGTGAGCTGGACGAAGCGTGTGCCGACGTGGCCATCCCTACCCCAGACAAGTCGCAGCGTCGACCTCATACTTTATCTTCTTCCTCCACCGTGTCCTCTTCCGATTTTGTGGATGCATCACCAAAACCCCGAACTCGGGAGACGAAGCGTTTGCGGCGTGGCTGTGATGTTTTCCCTCCTTCTCCAACTGAACAACTCCCAGCCAAGGATGCTCAAAGAGATCCTTCGCCTGTCCCATCTCAGAAGTCGCGCAAATTGCCTGAAATTGGAGTGTGCTTCAGCCTCTCTGATCAAAGTAAGTTGTAAGGCTTGAGGTATGAAGGTCTTTCTACGGAGGCGGCCATATCCTTTTTGTCTTCATCATTATGCATGCGGGGCCTTTTTTCTGTAGCTACTTTACGATTTAACTAGGACAATCGAACTAGGTATGCACAGCACTTATTACCTCTGCTAATGTCCATGCGATCATAATATTACTGAAAGCGCGTTTTGCCCCTACAGCAGTCTTCGTTCCCCGTTTTGGACTCCCCATAATCGAAATCTTTAGTTGCTTTTTGCTTCATTGCGCAAGGTGGGTCTCAACATGGCAGTACTCTTTTTGACAGAGAAATCGGGGAGGCAAGAATTTTTGCAGAATTCCAGCCCTACGCTGCAAAATGGTGTGCAATCAGGCGAGCGAATTCATAAGTTTTTATTTACTTTCAAATATTTTAAGTCCCTTGAGCGCTTTCATTCGTCCTCCGACTTTCTTATCCAGCAGATTCAGTGGCAGGATCAGGTCCTTCCCGTCAAACATCCAGAGTCGATTTGGATGAGTTGGAGGTCTCTCCCGTGATAGAAAACCATCCCCTCATAGGTCAGTTAGAAACTTATTAGCATCAGCCTGGCGCGAAGACTGAATAAAAGTGTGAGATAACTTATTGTTTTATAGAATCGGGGTTTTCCTCACCCGTTCTTCGACCGTCTTCACCTGATAAGCCTCACGAAACCACTGATGGGGAATTGGAGCCTGAAAAAGAAAATTCATTTGGTTAGTTTTTTTTCCGATATTCTTTACATGTGTGCAATTAACGATGTTTTGTACTCTATTTCCTTCATTTAGAGAAGAATAATGATAAATGTGGTCTACCAAAATCGAATTCGACGACAAGGAGATCTCGGCTCTGCAAAAAAGTCCTTCCCAAAGATTTGCCCCCTACGGATCGCGTTCAAACACGCTCATCCGCTGCAACTACGCGACAGAAAAAACCACCTTCTTTTCCCACCTCTCTGGCCGAGATCATCACAGCCAAATTCTCCAAAGCCGTTTTCGATTGGTTCAATGATATCACCACCTGTGAAGTAGTTAAGGCAGCTCCTCCGAAACTACAGCCTCAAGTTGCTGAGTCTAAACCAGTTCCGCCTCTCCCTATGAATGAGAAGGCGGGCACTCCTCGAAAATTGAGCATTCCCCTCGGTAGCTGCGTGGGAATGGAGTCGGGTATTGTCAGCACACCTCAGCCTCAATCCCTTCTTGAGGACCTGACTGCTCATTTCGTTGGCCAACGGGCGTTCAGTCAGCCTTCTTTATCCAGCATATCCATGGAAATTGTCTGTGAAGCACTCATACAGGCATTGGAACTTGTTCCCGGAGCTGATCCAGGCCTTATTCCTCATCCTCCTGATCCCGTTATCCGAGCTGCAAGTCTGTTGAAGGCAATAGGTAAGCCTCAGGAGTTATCGTCCTTCACCCTCTGGTTCCGTGTTCGTCCTCATGCCAGGAAGAAGCGTCGGTGTCTTCCCCGAACACCGTTGGAAATTTACCGACTGGCACAAGCTGCTTTCTTGACGTGTGACCCTTCTCGACGCAGTGAACTGCTTTATCAACTCGCCGCATTCCTCTCCTTCAACGAATACAGTAGAGCTCCGATTTCATGTCTTCTTCTCGCCTTCCAATATGTTCCTTCCACTCCAATGTCAAGTCTGGATAATGTCTATCATTTTCTTGCCTGGGGAGAGGCTGAGTTAGCTGATGTCGAGTTCAGCTCCACTCTTCGAAAGTCTTCCTGCTGGTCTTCAACCCCGACAGTTACATCTCTACGAGACCTTGTCTCCAAGTTGGTAGACGATTTTTGCTACGCAAGGGGTGATAATGTTGAAGACACTTCGAGAGCTCTACGCCTGATCCTCACGGCTCATGCATTTACAAATCTGGAGGTCAAGAAGTCTTCTACTTATCGGTTTGGTTTGGTTGGCTGGCTTCTCAGGGCCAGACTTATCAATTGGATTAACACCCTCACAAAGGCCCTTGAAATGGATTCAGCCCTGCCGTTGATGCTTCGAGTCTGTTCCCTTTCTATCGATGTAATCCTGCTGACTGTTCAGTTGGACTTGCGACGATCTTCCACCACTCCTTTCAATAAAAAAATCTCACCATGTCAGCGAGGCGTTCTGGCCTGTTGCGAACGGCTTTTCGAAGTGCTAGAGTCACATCTCTCCACCTCGTCTCAGCATCTTCCTCTTGTAAGTTTACTTTTATTGCATAACCACTTCTTAGGTTGTTTTATGCCTTTTTCGGCTAGTCCCCTGTCTAAGTGATGACCAGATCACACAACTTGGTGGACTTTTGAGGTGTTTACCTGTGGACGATCTCCCCACACCCAGCCCCACTAGCATTCCATCCATCCTGCCACCAATGCAGAGTACCTGTATCAAACGTTCTTTTGAACGTCTGGAGATACCTTCAGCTCAATCACTTGCTCAGTGGATGAAAAGGACTCTTGATCCTTCTCTATCTTTATCCCTCACCTAATGCATGAAAATTCTCACCCTTTTAAACTGTAAATAAAAAGGATTTGCATCGACTCCTTCCCGTGTGCCCGTCAAATGCTTTTGTCCCAAAGTTCCGCTTGTTATGCGTTGGTTTGTGTGGCAGAGAGAATGGCGGTTCCAGCTCCTATGGTGGCTGAACGTATGAACAATCCAAAAAACCCAGTCGTCTTTTTCGACATCTCCATTGGAGGTCAGGATATTGGTCGTATTCAACTAGAGCTCTTCGCCGATGTGGCCCCCAAAACGGCGGAAAATTTCCGGTTTGGTGTTTGTCCTACACTAATCTTCCTTCTGTAGCCAACTTTGCACGGGCGAGTATCGCAAGGATGGTGTACCCACGGGATACAAGGGTTGCACCTTCCATCGTATCATCAAGGATTTTATGGTCCAGGGTGGAGATTTTGTCAATGTAACCGCCCCATCATCTATTTTTATGCCTCCCCCTCCCCCCTCTGTTCTTGTTTAGGGAGATGGAACCGGTTCCTGTAGTATTTATGGTGGCGCAAAGTTCGCCGACGAGAATTTTATAATGAAGCATTCTTCACCGGGAATGCTCTCGATGGTAGGTCATTTCCCACCCCAGACGTTCATATTCCATCTTCGCCAGGCGAATAGTGGAAAGGACACTAACGGGTGCCAGTTTTTCATCACCTGTGCTCCTTGTGACTTTTTGGACGGAAAGCACGTTGTATTTGGTTGGTTTGATCGGACTTGATCACTTTGGGTACCTCATTGATGTTAGTGTCCAATTTGGTTCCTTTTTCGTAGGTCAAGTCGTCGATGGGATGTTGGTGCTAAAGAAGATTGAAAATGTTCCCACAGGGCCTCACAATCGTCCCAAGGTTCCAGTTGTTATTACCCAGTGCGGGGAAATGTAGAAATAAAGATATTCACCCTGCGTACTTTATTCTGCCTAGTTATGCTTGTTCTGGAGTCATTTTCCGGACAGTTGACTATTTGCCAGCAACGCATTGCATGTTTCAGGAGTACTGATTATGGACGAATTTGAAGGTTCTCCTAAGCCTATTATGACTAGCACCCAAGTTGGTGAGCGCTCATTGGGTGGGAGTCGACTAAGAAGGCGGCTCAGACCACTCGATTCGGACGACGACAAGGAGGATGGTGCAAATGTCCGGGATGTCAGTGCTGCACCATTCCCGATTTCGACTCATCCGGCTGTTTCTCCGATCGGCAGTCACTTCAGCGAAGAAGGCGATGAATCCGACGTTGATGTCGGTGGCGCTATTGAAGTGGACTCGGTTCACTCGGCTGAAGAAGAGAGTAATGATGAAGCGCAAGCCCAAGATCTGGATGTCAAGACGTTGCGTCAACTCAAAAGTATCTCGGCAGGCGCCCGAAAGAAGACTGTTAGACGACCACAGGCCAAATTGGACCCACAAACGTACTCACATTTTGCTATCCATTTACCTTATTTTCGTCTTAAGGCTTCTCGGTGAACGCGGTCTTCCAGCTCTCCTGAAGGACTTTGAAAAAGTCCGGTTCCGAGGCCGTGGTCATGAAGTAAACCAACTGGAATTCCTAATGCACTTTTCCTGAATAGTTCGAAGATCTGGATAAGTTGATGTTTATCTATGAGTCGTGGGCAAATCGGATGTTGCCTACTTTCTCCTTCGTGGATGTAATAGAACGGCTAGAAGCTGTAGGCGCCAAACGAGAGGTCCAGTCAGCCCTGAGGGGTATGCGGGCGGGCACTTGGCCACCAACAATCAGCTCTGAATTCGTCCGTGACAGCAGTGTCAGCGATTCGGAAAACGAGATGCCACTGCCTTTGGACAATCCATCGGAAGGTGAGGATATGCGGGAGTTACTACGACTCCCTGAAGACGAGTCAGAGTCGCCGAAATCACCTTCTCCTCTACCACTTCATCCTGCGCCCTCCACTTCGATGGCTGTTGTGGAAGCAGATCATGAGCAGGAAGAGGAGAAGGAGAGTGTCGTTGCACGGATCGAAAGAAATCGTCAGGCAGCTCTACAACGTCTGGAGACAAAACGACGTGCGTCCATGCCCCATACCTCCATGTCGTATAGAGGCAGCCCCTCAGCTCTGCGAAGAGCTCTGCGTCCCCTGAATCCCTCCAACAATACGTAATAAAGGAAATAACGCCGAGACTGATGGATTTCTTTGTAACAATCGTTGTGGTCTAGAGTGTGTGATAATCCGGAGCTACAAGGCCTCACCAGGTCGCATCATCCATTACTACTGCCAATTTTCAACAGACTTGGTAGGTTACAATATGGAATCCTACTTAATAATTCATCTGAAGTGACAGCCGAAACTTAGTGCAGGAAGTACGTTTCTTTGATGCGGGATTCGTTCCCCCCCTTAACCACTAGGTCAAGGGTTGTGCTTATGCCAACGACATGATGGTGGTGGGAGCGTCCAAACGTTATTAAATAGACTTAATCTTCAACTAGCAATGTCATTAAATCACCAAATGTTTGTCAATTTCTAATGACGGTAAAATGAATGCACTAAAGGTGAAGCCATCGAGAACGGGAACATACTACTTAAATAATGCTAGTAGAAAGCCCTTAAATGTTACAGATTTGTGCTCCGACGAAGTTTATTCAACTTGTAATCGCATTTTACCAAATCCATCTCATAAACAGCGGAGAGAACGCTATGTATGGGCATGGATAGTGGATACTTCAAACCTGAGTACGTCAGTGGGGTAGTGCGTGAGTTTCACGCAGGCTGTACTATGCGGAGTTAACTCATCGTCTTTCAATCTACCCTTCACTGTTTCCACTTTCCTCACTGAAATTCGCTACTTGCAGTTCACCCGTCGCTTCATTGTGTATTCATTGACTTGAGGCTCCATATGTGAAGATGAGTGGGTCGGTGTTGCACATAATTCTCCCCTCTTCTGCATTTGGAATGAAGAGTTAGGCTAAAAGTGTCAAGTGAACTGCTGTCATATTTGCGACTCTTTGAAAGTTGATCTTACCAGGTGGGGTGGATCGGTGTTCATTGGATTGTGAGTTATCGCATTTATTGCATGGCCAGAAACTTGCAGTCGTCAGCGCGCCTGGAGGCTTGATTTGCCATGGTATTCATCTGGTTGACCATAAGGTAGGTTCATTTGGTGATATAGCGCACCTGGATGCATTGACTTGTTGTAACTTGCTTGAACCTCAGATGCGTGCGCTGCAAGGCGAAAGCGGAAGTGCGTCGATCTACTTTGTTTGTGTCCTACATTATCTTTATGTCATTGTTGAGCCTAATTTGATAGAGTTGAAGTTGTGCGAAGGACGTGGCCGGAGCTTGTTCACCCCATGAGTTAACCATACAGCGTGAAATTTGAAGGTCACTTGCCTTCCCTTCATCGAATTGTACCGGTTTTTATTAGCTTTTAGGATATCTGTGTAATCTAAGACTCACAAAGTTTAGTAGTTTGGTTTTGGATTGTTATTTCAGGAAGACATCTAGTACCAATTTCCGCCTTCCACGCCATATCATGGATAGAGCCACTTTCCTGGCTGACTTTGTCGTTGAATATGTGGGCGCCTCAGGCTACGCAAGTCAGTACATGCCAGGGTGTTTATGCCGGTGGTCATCTAAAATGATCTAACTGTTTATGACATTGAAACCGCGTCATTACTTCCTACAACCTGATTGGTGAAACGAGGTCGCAGTCTTTTGACTCCTTGGAACCGAGGCTTTAAATGTTTTGAGCTCATCAAAACAAATATCTTCGCGTAGGGAATGCAAACGATCCATAAGATTAAACTTTTTTCGATCAGAACATTATAGGACAAAAAGGGCTTGATCACCTGTGGATAGTTGTCAAAAAGAAGTTATGAACATCTTGAGGCTCAAAGGCTTCCATCCAATCCATTGATATCTCCCCATGGGGCACAGGTCTTTCTCGAATTTTCCCCCAGTAGCGCAGCTCTACTGACGTCCATTTCTCATGCAAACGCCTGCTCCGCTCCATCTATCACGTGTAGGGGTTTTATCCACCGCTTAGAGCTCTGAGGGGCGAAAGGCCAATACGAAGTATAGCGGGAGTGCAGTGTCATCCTCTTCACCGACTGAATTAACAATCCTCTCACGACGGCTGTGTAAGGCTTTATTTATTTAACACATCATCTTAGGCATGGGGGTGTTTAAAGCTCTGCCTTTTATTCTCACTGGATGGAAAGGCTTTCGAGCCACCATAAAAGCCTCTCCTCCCCTATTACCTTCTGTGCGTCTACAATGCACACAGGCGCACAGTGCTTTCTACCTTGGACTTCAGTGAAGACTTGAGGAGATACAATAATTCATCACTTTACGTACCGGTGTAAGTATCTTGACTGAGGCTTTATCAGAAAATTAAATCTTTAACGTTGTTTGAAGTGGCATTCAGATTTGCCCTTGCTTACTGAATTTATTTTCCATACGTGTTAGCTCAAAATGTGCAGCGCGACATAAATTTTAAAAAGAGCTTTGTAAAATGTACTCGTGATAGGTTACCTAGAAAAAATATTTGAGTGTTGATGTGTGATTGACTTTTTGTTTACCGACGCTGGCATTTAATAGTTGAAAATGGAAGATGGTCTTTTCCAGTGGTCGGTTTCTTCTCAATTACACAGATTTATCGATTAAACTCCTTATTTGTAGCACACACTATTTTCACCCGACTTTTCAAATCTTTGGCCGGCATGGTTGCAAATTATCCATGCCAGGAAACAGAATAGTGCTTTCCACCCTCAGAGCCCGGCAGCTGATACCACAGTTGTTGCTATCTGAAAGGTTTTTGAAAAGTCTGGAAGGTTTGATAAATGGCAAATGGACCTTCTTTTGGGTTCACCTTTGGTAAAATTTGCATAAATCAGTTTGAGAAGAAACGGGTGAATTGTAGATGACACTTGACGTCTAGAGACCCCTCTAAAGCACTAGTGATCTACGCCAGAAGAGATACCGTTGTCAGAAATTAACCCAAATCGGTAGAAGCAGGGGAGTTGAAGACCCAAGAATTCTTTTAATCAAGTATGCAATCAAAAGAATGTCGAGCTCCCAAACGCCATTACAAAGCATTCCCCATGGTTCTACAACACCTTTGCGTTCGTGCGCACGTATAAGAACTACCGGTTTTGCAGAGTGAATATGCAATGAAAAAAGGGTACGGAACTTGTTAACTTGTCATTTTAGCCCCAATTTATTGCTAAAAGTACATAGTTAAAGCAATGTTTTGAGGTGGCTTGTAACCCTATGCTCGCATTATTTCAACTAACTGCTATTTATTGGTGACCAAATTTTTTTTCAATTTCGGTATTCATTATTGATAGAAGATAATACAAAAAAGATACAGTGGTTTAGGCTTCGCCTAATTAGATTAGGAACTTCACAATCTAGGCACCTACCTTTATTCTGCATGAAAAACACTTTAATATTTTAGTTTGCGTCCCATCACAGATCTGACATTGGCGTTTTTAGGACGAGCTTAGTACTTTGCGCTCAGTTACGATTTGTTTATACTTATGATTATTAATGCCTTTCCTTTCTTTGATTGGTTGTGGTAACGCATCCTCCAGTCGCGCCTAATTAGGGGTTCGGTATGGTGAGTCGCTCCCTGTGTTTCTTAACTCAGCTCAAAATTCATAGGAATACCTCTTTTCGGTCCTACTAGGACAGATTGTATGATGGGAAATACACCACTGCATAGCAAGCGGCGTCTTTCCGGTGATCTTGACGCGAATTCTCTTGAAGACACGCCTCCTCATATTTCTATGGATATTCCCAGCAAGCGTCCCACATTGTCCGAACAAGAGGTATTTTTCACTAGACTTATAGGTATTTTTAATTCGTAACCTGCAAATCTATCACTGCTGTCAGGGATTCCCCCGTTCTGCCCCTATTGGGAGCAACTTCGATAGGCAGGACGTGGATAGTATGGCCTGGATGCTCCATGGGGCTAGTCTCCAGGACCATGGATCTCCCATTAGATCCATTCCCATCCCTTCAGGATCTTCCACACGCCCAATCTCCCTCCCCGTACCATCTTCCGCTCAGGAGCTGCCTACAGGCAGCTGCGCTTCCGGTGATTCAAGAATGCTGAGTCCAGGTGTTGGAAACTGTGGTATCGAACTACCTACTGACGTTGAAATGACCCCTACTGCTCCCCAAAAACACCTTCTTCCCACTGTCTTTCGTTGGAATGGTGGCGGACACGAAATTTATGTCAGTGGCACTTTTGACAACTGGCAAAGAAAGATACCGATGGCTCGTCGGTGGGTGGATCTTTCTCACTTTATAGCCAATTCATTTTAGTCTTTAGAGTTTTGTTTGGGGTGCGGCTTATCAAGTTGTGGCACCTGCTTGGGTGATTGTTTAGATTCTTGTATTTTGGCCTCCTGGTGTGCCTTGGGGCAGCTAAATTTCCCTTTAGTGGTCCTTTAGTTTTGGTGTTGGACAAAGTTGAGAAGTCCAAATCTTTGAATTCCTACTCACTGGAACATTCCGTGAGCCTACAAGTACGTTTAAACTTTAGCATCGAATTGCATTATACCCCTTCTCGCCGTCAGCATCCGTAAAATCCAGGGTTCTATTCTGATAGTTTATTGAATGGTTTCATTCAGGTTTCTAAATTTATTCGACCCATTTGCAGGCATGTCAACCTGCAAACAATTACTCACTAGTTTTATTCCTTCACAATTGTCGCATTTTCTCAATATTTTGTGTAACTACTTTAACTTTTGGCTAAAATTTCTCTGTCAGTATCTTTCCGTAGTGGTCATACTTGCAGGTGGCTCTAGGAGACTTCATCTTATGCCGCATTCATGCCGTCGGCGACTTAACAGTTCGAATGCCATATCGTCGTCTCGATTCTCAGAGGCATTTAAGGGCTGGAAAGCGCTTATTTCATTTCTTCCCATTCGTATCAAAACTTTTCAGGCCCCATGTCATAGGCTGTGGTCTATTCTTCCCTTTCACTCCACAGTCTTGTGCTCCTTAACACTTCTCCTTTAACAGCTGCCTACTACAGGCTAGACATTTGGATCAGGATTACTACATCTTTGGTCGTCTTACGCTCAATCGATCTATTCACAATAGTATTCGTTACAATAGGTTGTCATGAGCCAACAAAATATGCATACTCCACGTATGTCACTGGTAGTGGGTGCGTTGGCAGCTTCCTTTTTCTGTCGGTCTTGGCCAACTTTTGTCTGTAACGATTTTCTGTAAGGGTCCAAAACGTACCAAGCGCGCAGATATGCTCTTCTTGAGTCGCTCGATCTCCTAGACTTGAAAGTTTGGTGTAGTGGTATCGGATATGGTAAATTTGAGCTTCTCCAAGAGGTCAATGCTCAAGTGCAGTACTTATTCACGGATGTGTTATTCACTCTCACTATCGCTGTTTACCGTACTCCAAGTCACTGTGAGTTCACTGCTGAGAATGCGTCTTTGAAATGTTTTTGCATCTATTTCGTGCTGTCTGCATTTCTGTGCCCACGCATAAACCAAGTGCATCCGTAAAGCTCCATACAAATTGTTGCCTACGCGGTGGGACGCTTGCGTTACTGTGAACACAGAAAGTCGTTTGCATGACCCTCCGATGGAAAAATAAATCAACCGCCTGGTTTTTTTCCGCTGATAGGAAATCTGGTCACGTGGTGATTGTGGACTGTCCCCCCGGCAGGCACGAGTACAAATTCTTCATCGATGGCGCCTGGTATCACGATCCCACAAAGGTAAGTTTTTTTATGCTGGCCTATTTAAAAGCGAGGGAACCCTTCCATCAAGTACTCTCCTGCTACTGCAAAATTTGCGTAATTAAGCCAGCTTATTCAAATTGTAGCGAGAATTATGCAAAGTGCATGTGAGGGTGGGGTGGGAGAGTTTACCGGTGTAATCTCTTCCCCATCTGTTGTTGCCGCCTTTCTGGAGTATGTAAGGGTAAAGTAGGAGTCTAAAAATTTTTGCACTTTTGGACCAATGGAGTGCCTTTTTCCTTTATTCCCTCCCCTCGAATCAGGGAAATTATAATCGCATCCCATTTCTCTGCTTTTGAGAGCGTGTGCAACCATCTTAAATTCACCAGGGCACACACGCCATCAAGGACTCTTAAGAGTTGCTCAATTAAAATGCTGCCTAACAATAAAGACTGAATTATTCTCTCTCCTGGAATGTCCGAAAGCTATTTTACTTCTGTTTTCCACCCAACCAATCGGCTTACGGTAAAATCTCGTTCAATCGGTCATCACAGTCTGAGGTGGCACTTATGTGACGCCGGAAGGGTTATTGTAAAGCGCAGATAGGCAGAGAGAGGATGTGAGCACAGATACAAGGCTAGACCTCCGGCGCTCATGCCCAACAAATACGCTTAGTTTGTCATTTTGTGCGCACGCTCACACACGTATACACTTACATGAAAGCCATCAATGTTTACTATCCTGGCGATAACTCATTTGGGCATGTGTTTGGCGTTAGGCCTTGGTTTTGGCTTGTATGGATTTCCGGTCGGAGGTCTTTGGTATAACAAACTGGCTTTTGAAACAATATAATCCCCCCAATACCTTTCCGGTGGTCCCTATTTAGTCCCAATTACTGAATGGCAGATTTCCAATCGAGTTTTTGGTTTGTAGAATGATCCAAACCAGTGATTTTGAATCAGCACTAATGATTAACATTCATAATCAAAGGTTGTGCATAAGGTAGTTAATTTAAAGGGTATACAGAATTTCTAGCCATTAATGCTTCATTTCACGGGATGTATCTACTCAGGTCAAACTTCCAGCTGTATCAATCATACTCAGACCTGTGAATGCATTATTTCTAAGCACAGGTAAGAGAGTCACGTTTATACTGCTGCTTCTTATCTGACACTGAGTACAAAGGTTAATTTCCCAGCTTTTTTATTATATTCGAGTGTAGCTGCGATTTTAACTGTTCTCCTTTCCAGTGGTTAAATAAGTTGTAGTAGCTCGGTCTTGCCACTCATTTTCGATTGCATTCTTCACTAGTGAAGGTTCTAGTCTTAATCAACGATATCTATTTAGCTGCAATTTCTAATCGAAGGAATGCTCGCTCCTTTCTCACCTCTAAGAACTTGTGACCCTTGCTTTTTTGTGAATAAATTATGCCTGGACTTTGATACATGGGCTAGATTTCTGGGAACAGGGACATAGTTCATTGAAATCATGGTTCGTTCGAAGCTTTGGAATCATAAATTTTAGTCCCAGATTTTTTGTGCCTTGGCCGAAGCGAGCCCATCTACACAAAAGATATAGCTCAATATTGAAACTTATCCGCAGTTTTTTCCATATTGAACAGTACTGCATTTGGAGCGAGCAAAATGCACTAGATACAGCAACCGTTCTGAACCGGAGACGGAATTGCTGGTCAAGAATCAAACCCTAAGCTTTGCTGTCAAGACATTTAGACTCTGCTCTATGAAACCAAGTTTATTAGTCCCAACTTTCAGTGGTGTGAGTAGATCAATAAATTTGTGATTTTCGCCTTCAAACCTTCTATCTACCATGGATTATTTTGTGTTCGAAAATGTTTTTTCCCCTGCCTTTTAATGAATGCGGCAGTCAAATCATGCCTTTATCCATACAGGGAGTCAAATAGCGCTATCTTGTTTTGACCCTTTAGCCAATGGTGGATAACGAGTACGGGACGAGGAATAACGTGGTGGAGGTGAAGGAGTCTGACTTTAATTTCCTCAATGCTTTGGAACAAGATATTGCCAATAGCAAACACAAAGCAGATTCAACAGGAGCCGGCTCTGATGTAAGTCCCTCTCTGCCTGATTTCGACTTTTAACTGTGAGGCATTAAACGTTGTCAGTGGACTAGCCAAGTGGAAGTGAAAGAACCGTTTCTTTTCATGGTTTTCATCGGTATGCCGATCCATATGCATGCTTGGATTTTTCCGCCGTCTTTCAATGCAAGTTTAATGCCACCGGCCAATTTGACGGCTTCTGATTTTTGAAAGGAAATAGTAGGAAATGCAGATCAGTTTATTTGGCATATAATCTTGATTCATTTGCTTCATCGATGAAATCATACTTTTTGGTTGTAAATGTGAAAGCCTCTGTATGCCGGTAGCTACAGCACAATGGAGATACTTGTGTGCGCGCGCACTGTGTTGTATCTAAATAGCTCAAATGCGCCACGATGCTGCAACGTGAAACGGGTCGCACGACCTCAACTTTTATCACTACTGAGGCTTTGCACCTCAAATTGATAAGCACGTGAATTTCTTGCAACCGCGGTGTGAGGAACCTTTGGTATGCATTTGCCGAGGCGTGCATGCATTCTAGAGAAAAGTACATCCTTCATGTATCTACAGCGTCATGCTGAGGATGAAGGCGCAGCCCCACCTATTCACTCTCTCTAGTAAGTGTGAGTAAATTTTGAGGGATTGAATCCCCGTGAAGGTTGCTTTTGTACAAGGTGTGGGTCGCAAGTGGACGATGGGGTTTGCACCCTTTCAACTTCTGACTTTAGGGCTGAGATGCGCATTGTTGTTACCACTAGACACACGGATTGATGCCCCAAGACGAAATAACCGCCACACTTGTATGCGCTTGTTTTAAACGCTTTTTCATCCATAACGTTATCTTACTCAATCTTCGCTTGACAGTGTCCTTGCTTGTTTATTTTACAAAGGAATTGGGCACTCAAACATTCCACTGAAAGGAGTGGTGATGAGATTTCCTCATTTTTGCCCAACCGTCTGACTTTAAGGGCAACCACTTGCTGTCGTGCGGTTTGCCCTACGTTGGCAGGGCAGAGTTGGATCCTTTTGGCTTGCATTTACACTGCAATGTCAAGCACAAGGGCACACGTTTGTCACATGATTGTTAAGGTCAGCACTAATTGTTTTTGTTGTTGCTGCTGCCTTCGGTGGTCGTGTAAGTACAAACGCGGAAACGAGTGCTGGCAATGCAGATGCAAAACAGCCCAAGACGGATGCACTTAATCCCGACTCCCACCTAACCTGCCACGCGATCTGCTGCAGTCACGTACGCATCTCTCGGGGATTAAGGAGGCGGGAAGTGAAAAAAATGGCAGATTTTGCCTGTGCGCTTCCTCGACTCGTTGTTTTTGTCACTGGACATTCCCAAAACCTATATTAAGGCACACTCATAGGGGTTTATCCCGTTTTAGAAGCTGAATTCCCACTTCGGTTGTTTTGATCGCGAACTTATCCTCGGGGAAGGGCAAACCCCTTTGGCAATC
Source organism: Taenia crassiceps (assembly GCA_023375655.1). NCBI lineage: Eukaryota > Metazoa > Platyhelminthes > Cestoda > Cyclophyllidea > Taeniidae > Taenia > Taenia crassiceps. The sequence goes on from JAKROA010000011.1 coordinate 2,089,418, forward strand.
AAATTTAACCTCGCGACCGACTCTCCTTGTTGTTGTCTCAGTTCAAGTAACTGAACAACAGTCTTTAGCTGTTAAGGCTTATGTTTAAAACTTGGTGTAGTGGCGCTCTTCAGGATGAAGCTGTCTTCTTGAAATACTTTCTTCGTAGCACTAATAAGCACTACCGCAATCCGCTGAACTTCCTGGAAGTGGCACAAGCCTGCCTCGGTTTTCATATCCATGATACACGTTTTATCTCTTGAATTATGGAAGAACTGCTTGCTATCCACCTCTGTTGCCTACCATACCTTTATCCCATTTACTGCGTGTTTATGTAATAATCAAGTTTCAATGCCAAGAAAAGGCTGTGTCCAGTTGGGAGCATGGAAGGGCAAAGGGTTATGGTGGCGCCTAGTGATGAGATTGAAGCAGTATCCTCCTCACAAATTCAGAAAGAAATCGTCTCAACGTTAGGTCTTGTGGTGCTACGGGTTATGGGTATGGGAATAGGTACACTCCGATCATAATTGTTACGTCTTCAGCACGTGGTCACTTCCGTCTGCGGACGAGGCCAAATCCACACAAGGCAAGCATCGCATTGAAGCGGCGCGTGGACCAACACTACAGATTCTACCTTTCGCGGCTGTTTTGCAACGCGCCTAACGAGAAGCCAACTTCTTTTGTGGCTTTGGAATTCGTTTAAACTCGATTCGTGTGGTAGGCAAGCATGAGTTGTCCTTAATCTTGAAGCTATTTTATGGAGATTCAAGGTGAAGCGAAAAAGGCGGAGGGCATGATTAATTTTGTTAAACCTGCAAACAGACGTTTGTCTACTTATATATGTAAACAGTAGATCGGGTATGAGCTTGTGGATGGGAGAATCGTTCTGCGGCGAATACTCTCCTTAGCGGCCGCTTAGTGGATTCAACTGTTGACAATGGCATATGGGTTCCACGACCATTTTTCTCGACTGGGAACGGTGAACTAGGCCAAAGGAAGATATTTTCATTGTTTTCAGCGAAATAGATGATCAAATGAGGAAAGAATTGTGCACTGCAGGGTGCAGGCTCAAAAAATCCCCCTAGCAATAGTGTGTATGTCCACTTATTTGTGTTTTTATCCTGTAGACGGAGAGTCGGACTCCGCCAGGCGAGTACGGATGCTTCATCCCAGAGTCACCGAAGGATATATACGCACACCTCGACTTGGCGTATCCACGTAAATCGCACCAAGTACCGCCTGCACCGGGAGTTGGCTCCATCACTCAGCCACCTCTATTACCTCCTCAACTCCTTCAGGTTTGTCTCGCTCCTTCTTCCTTTCCTCCAGTTTTGATCGTGTCCATGTCACTATAAATTTGAAAAATGTATGGCCAAGTACTTGTAGCGGTCAGCATAACCGGAAGATGGTATTCACTTAATGTGTCGAGGCCAGTCTTCTTATGCAGTTAAGGTCCCACAACATCGAGATCAAAAGTCTGGATGCGCGTGTGAAATTGTGGAGGTGCACACTTGGAGTCGAAACGCATGCTAAAATAAACTTACATGCGGTGGGTGAGATAGACACAAGAAGTTAAGAGCTGACATGTGTGACAATTTGAATTAGGTTGAGGTAGGTGGTAGATGTGAGGTAGCAAGGAGACCTTTTACTTGATTTATTAGCTACTGATGCACTCCTGACTGTGTGGCGCCAACTCTATGATGTAGAACAATGGCTTGTTAGATGCGACGATTCACCCTGCTTGTGGTGTTTTGCCTGTGGTGCATGTGATTCCGTTTTGCAGTGAGTGACACCTTTGAAAATGGGTGGTGCACATGCTAAGGGAGGTCAAGTGGTGCTAAGGTTGTCAGTTGTGTTATCTTGCGTGGATAGCTGCGATTAAGGGAAACAGCTGCAGTCTGCCCTGCCATCATCTTATCACGACCTTAAAGCTAACATGATTCGTGTTCTATGGCAGTTGAAGTTGACTTGGGTGTATTTTTGGGTGTGATGGAGAGGCAATGTTTGCAATGATGAAGCTATAGTGTCGCCCTTTTTCGAGCACTTGATTCTGCTTATGTGCATCTGATTGGCGTGTTGTGCTGGATGCATAGTTGACGGAGGCACTGGTGGCTGTTGTGGAGCGAGGCGTATGACACACCAAGCTCTGGTGTTTGAGTTGTTTGTTTTCGGTAAAATCGTGATTGACTTCAGTCCGATTGAGATAGTTGCTTTCAAACGCTTCCTTAAGGTATCGGACAGATCAGCACGCAGTATTAAGGTGGGAAGGGAATTCCATGACAATTTTGGTTTGCAGGGAATGGAAGTCGTTGAACTGCACAAAATTGAGTTGGCTGACAGGTTACAAATCACATTTTGGTTGGGAAATGTGGTGGAAGCTAGAAAGCATAGGATTCCATAATCCCAAAATCGTCCTAGGCAATAGCTGCCGTGTGATGTAGGGGTTGTAATTGTTCACACTATCTTCAATAGCGAAACCAGTGCACTCCACATTATTCTCAAGTTTAGGCAGTAGATGTGCCTTGATTTGACCATGGAATACCGTAATTGAATTACACATTGCGTGAATGACTAGCTAACAGCAGTTTCTGGATTGAATCGCCCTTGTTAAACGACTTTCAGACAGCGTCAAAATGGAGCATGTAACGGTTGAAGGTACAATAAGGGAGCAGAGTTGTTTTTTCCTCTTTTTCTCGTGACTGACCCTGTTTCACATTACTAACGATGCAATTTAAATGCATTTGTGCATGTGGGTGGGATGACTGCGAAAATTTCCCTCTTTCCCTCAAACCCGTTATTTACCTTCAAGATGCCTTTGTATGTACGATTTTGGAGCTATCGCACACATAGACAGTGGTACTCATGTGTTGATGTATTCACTTTCATAATCGTTTTGAATTTTGCTGCGATAAGGTTTGGAACACAGTTACAGGAGTTGCGTGGACGTAGTGTCTAATTTGTTAACTGTGAAAAACAGGAGAATTTCAAGTGTGAGCTTATCGGATTGTGTCGGCCTATCAGAGTGCATTGTCGTTGTTTACCTGCGCCGTTCGCTCGTGTCTCTATGCTCCTGGAAGTGGTGCCTCCATGAGACTATGAGTCCGCGGGTGAAGAGGACCTGAGGTCAACTTGTGTACTGGGCTTGTTGAGCCTACCAATCCCTGTTGTGGCTGTAGGTAGTGGAATCGTCTGCTTCATTATCCTTGACCTTGTATTAGCATGGATCTGCTACCAAATTCTTCAATTTAGACTCATACCGGCTTCATGTAATGTGTTGACTACCATGATGTTCTGTTGCAAAGGCACGTAGAAAGGAAATTGCGGCTTTCAAAACGCGCGTCCATGTTGATGCGGTAATGTGTGAAATACTGCAGTAATTATATGTGTGCATCACCTCATTCTCTTCCAGTTTACCCCCACATGTTGTTTCCATAGTTCCTTGCAATTACACACAACCTGCATTTACTCCACTTCATTTATTTGAAACGCCATGTGGGAAGCTAATTAGACTGGTGTTGCACATATTTCTCTCCCCTTCTCCACTACTCTGTCAAATAAAATGTCGTGGACCCTTGTGTGAAGAAGTGTCACCTCGTTGCAGTGTCCTTACTTTCGTCAATACCTGGCCACTGGGGAAATTGATCGAACTAGGTGGAGTGAATTAGCATCCACTGCATTTGAAGTCACTTCCCTTGTAGGGTGAACAGGGATTTGCATTTTTCTCTACCACTGAGTCTGGGGAGACAGCATGCTGTGATATTTACTTAAGTGAAAGTAGGATAGGTGTGGGCGGCAATGCGTTTGCCTAGTTACAGTGACTTGCCGTGACTTTCGTAGACTTGCCAAAGGCGTACATTGGAAGGCATAAGCGGAGATACGCAGGCCAATCGTCGGTGTGGTGACCTTGTTTGCAGTCCCAATTACTTTAGTATTATTGTGAGGCTTTGGTTGATGATGTGGGTAGTTGTCGAGGTTTGAGTTTGTTTGCCTTACAAGCGCAAGTGGCTTATAACAAATGGAGTCTCACTCGAAGAATGTGGGGTAGGCTAGGACACTGTGCAGAATCAAGTGGTTATGACGCACTGTGATTGTGGTGATGAATCGCAGCCCCTTCCTCTTATAAGACCCACCATATGTAGGTGATTTTTTGCTGACTGGATGGCTTGACGTCTGAGTGACTGGGATATAATATGCAGTTTTTGTGTATTGGACTTTCTTTAAGAGAATGGATACATCATTTGACTCGTGTGAAACGACCTCACTGCTGATCGCACACGTGGTGACACGTACTACCTCAGCATCACTTGACTATCTCTCGCCTCATGTGTGTGGATTTGTACCCAGTAGATTGTGGAGGGAGTTGATCACTAGCTGATGTGGAAACAGTTATGACTAGGATGTACCTTCTCGATACAGTAAGATGCAACTCATGGGTGTTTAAGAATAACTCATTTGGTAGAGAGGGGGCAGCAAGGGCTCACTTTTGCTCGTACAGACAACACGAGACCCCATGATTCATGCTCTCTAGTCCATGCTCCATAGCACCGCAAGAATAACACTCCACATATTCAGCTCCTAAGTGGTGAACACAACCACTTCTTACTATTGACACTAGGCCATCACATGATAATGTGGCACATGGAGTGGAGGAGCATAATGGGCGACAGAGATGGGTTTTGCGGGGGTCTTCCGGGCTTCCAGAGACGAAGCAGGTGCTATGAATGTAGGCAATGGAGTTGGCTTGTCTCTCTCGGGGGATAATGGTGGATTGCAACTCTGGTTGCTGTTTCAATGATGAAATTCCTCTATGGGCCTCACTGCGGTTGGCTAATGCCGTTTAAAATACTTTAGCTTATTTGAATGCCACTGCAGTACAGTAATACCCGATTTTGTAATCATAAGGCCTGGTAGGTGGATAGTGGGACAGTGACAGTTGAATCAGCCAGGAATGAATCTGTCTAGAAACTGAATTTGAGCGCCAGCGGAATTTCGCCTTTCAAGTGAGGTTTTAGCCCAAAGTGCCCACGAGACTGTATTATTAGTTGAATCACGCGAGTTAGGACTTCGACATTGTGGGAAGGAGACGGATCCTTACGAATTCAACCGAATGTGGAACATGCAGAAAGAAAACGAAAAATGGGTCACAGGAGACGATAGGCGGGTGTTTGCCGAGAATGCGGGCTAATTTTGTTGTTTTTATGCTCCCTTACCCTTTGCATTGTGCGCTGCAAAAAGGCAGCGTACGTGACTGTATCAGTTCTCGTGACAAGTCAGACTGGAGACGGGACTGCATCCGCATCGCCCCAGTGGCATGCACACATCCTTTAGTATAGCATTGGGTTTTTAATGCAAACTGAAGAGCTTAGTCATGTCAATACAGCCAACATAAAATTACCTAGCAAATTGTCAGTTTTGAGGTTAATTTTCTGGGTAATAAAATGTGAGGAGGTCTTCATTACATCAAGCGGATGCCTCGAGAACATGGCAGATGGCGTTGGGCAGACGTTTGAATGTCGAATAAATGACGTGGATAAAAGAAGCAGTGATAGTACGAGTCTCCTCTTATCTCAGATGCGAGCCTTATATGGTGTGGCTAAAATTCGTGGCAAGTTTCTGTCCTGCTTTGGGAGAGCTAATAGGTCTTGGTGTTACCACCTTTTCTAATGATTTCCCTATTATCTGGTGTTTAACGATTGTTTTTAACTCATATGTTTTCAATAGTATTTATAATATCTACCCCTGGTTAAATCTGTATCCCATCTAACGCCATTTCTCTCCTTGCTGTCCCAGTTTACGATTAGTCCAAATATTTGGGGCCACTTGTGGTTTTGGTTATTCATTCCTTTTGTCTCTTTTCAATGAATTTGCGCCATTCATGCGCAATTAGGCCGCAGATGGACCGAACTAACCCCCTCCAAAGCGGCGATTTCTCCATCCTGCCTTTGTTTTGTTAACGGTGGAAATTAAAAGTACACTGGTGTAAAATCATTTATTCCTTGGGCTGTACAATAGGAATGCGTTTAAGCCAGCATCGACGGCAGGAAAGAAATGTGCTGCGATTAAATACTCCCTCTTGGCAGGCAATACTACTAAATGGTGTTAAAAGTGAGCCTTTTTCTGTTGCGGCTTTGTCCCACATCAAATCCTGTTTGTTGCTGGAAGTTCTTTACAGGACTGGATCAGTTCCGACAGCTGACATCTAGCTGCTATTTGGAATGAGCTTGACATGATCGAAGTTTGTCACTTGGATTATTCCTGATCGTCTACCTCTATTGAAATGCAAATTAATGTAAATGCAGGTTAAATCGCTTCGCCTCCTCTATCGGTAGAAGCGAGTCGATACACATTCAACTCTCCTTGGAGCGATGCTAATAAATTCTCATTCTCACATGAACTTCCACTCCACTTCTCGAAGTGTTCGGAAAGTGAATGTAATTCTAGCTGCCATAGAAGTCGGTGGAGGCCGCTACCAACGGTGGGAGATGGGTTTAAATTAAACGTCAGTAATGAGTCACGACAACTCAGTATTCTTCTGCTCCCATAGAATTGAATATTAGTTACTTTGCCATTGAATTTACCGCTATCCTTTCCATTACCTTGAGCTGCTTGCTAGCCATGTTTGGAGGGAAATGGGAAGGTAGGATTTTGTGAGCAGATTTCCTTAAATCTCCCACAGAGAATCCCTTGTGTTTATGTTCCCATTATGAAGTTTTGGCGTATTCACCCAGAGTGGGACCTCACACCTCGGTCTGAGTGGTCTCTGTAGACTATCGTGGAAGGAGCTTCGCTGTTAGCCTACTGAAAGAAAAACACTAGTAGTGTATTACTCCTTGGTAGGGCAAACACAACTTATGTTTCTTAACCACCTCTCAATCGAATCCATAAAATAGGGTAAAGTGATGGCCTTTCATTTCTTGCATGTCTTGTATTTGAAGGGCATCCTGAACAAGGACATTGGCGTGCACTGCGACCCAAATCTGCTACCGCCACCGAACCATGTGATGGTCAATCACCTCTATGCTCTATCCATCAAGGTGAGTAGTCTCCATCTTCCTTTGTATGTCCCCTTTCCGTTTGGTAGTGTGCTGAAAGTCGCCAATGTCATTCATGATTTCGATTTTCTTTTTGAAGGATGGGGTGGTTGTACTGAGCGTAATTACACGTTACCGACAGAAATTTGTCTCCACCCTCTTCTACAAGCCTATAGCCAACTGAAGCAACCGATGGTGATGATGATGTCGAAAATGATGCTACCGTCACTGTTTCCGTTTTCTCCCCCTCCATTACCACCCCCTTTTTACCCTGCCTTCCGTCTTGTAGACTTCTTTACCCGCATTTCGTCTACCCGATTTGATTGCTCCCGTCCCCGTTGTTACTGTTGCTACTCATTGACGCGCGTGGAATTCCGCAGGCTTATGCATATGCTTATATGTGAGCACACATGTGAGTATATATAAATATACATATTTTGCAAGTACTACCTTCCCTATCTCACTGGAGACGCGAGGGAACCGAATAATAATAGAACATTGGGGCACGAAGTGAGCTTCACGTCGCAGCTCAGAAATCTGAATAAGCTTGAGAAAGGCCTGTGGTCTTAACAAGAGAATGGTGAGCAAGTTTCGCTGTATTGTAGCTTTTGTTTGGTTTTTGTATTTGACTGCTTGTGATTTTTAACCGCAGATGCTTATGCATCCGATTGGCGGTACGGTCGGAGGATCTGCGGTCTCTTCACTCTCTACACCCATAATGTAATTTATGAATCCCAACGCTGCGTCACAGTCTTACAGCAATCTGGACGTGGGAATTTTTGGTAAGTTATAAGATTTCATGTGTATTTCTGTCTTGTGCTTACTAACTCGTGCCACCGCGTATCTGCGTGTGTTTCTCGATCTTCACCTGCCTGCTTCCCGTGCATAGCCTTTGAGAACCCGTTTGTCCTTTGAACTGAGCTTTAGGTGTCTCCGTGATGAAACTGCCGGGCTTTGTGTTATCTTCTAAATGAATTGGGCATATTTAAAATCTGTTTGGGTAGTGATACTGACAGCAATTTGCCACTTCAGAAGTAGCAACCCTGAATCACTCAAATTACCTCCCAAGCTGTTATATGGACTGGGCGGTAGTTGACAAAGGCGGAGGTTTAGGTGTTTCATTGTAAGTTCTGGTAACTGAGGTCTGGATGGGTTGCAGAATTTTTAATCCTTATTTATTGGGCTGAAGTAGTTGTTGTGTTTTAGGCTACTGACATGGCTTGTAAGTTTTCTACTGGATGGACGTGCAACGGCACTCGCAAGGTCGCAAAAATAGGTTTCAATCAGTAGCACTGAAACAATTCCTGTCAGTATCTTTGACTTGTCAGTTCCTAGTTTCATTTGTCATCTTTCGAGATCTGAATGACTGTCATCATTTTTTTAAAGGGAAAAACATAGAGTTGGTTTGATTTATAAGTCTGCTAGTCCCAACAAATATAGGTTTCACACATAAATATCTGTATAAAGTGCTCCCCCTTCGTATGAACAGATCGTGAATCCATCGTGGCTCTTGATTCCATTTGGAGGCGTAAGTACCTCAGCTGTGCTTACCCTCATTCAGGTTATCTTATTGGAGTTGATAAATCACGGATGCGTTGAAACAACATAGATCAGAAGTTCTTACTCAAGTTGGTTACGGATGATCCTGCAGAAACCTGAGTTTGTGCCGAAGTTACCTCAGGTCAATCCAAATGCACACACACACACATACATTTCTGCATCGAAGTCATTTGCAACTTGCCGAAACCGATGGCAAGTGACTTGAGGAATGTGAGGATAAGGCGAGAGGAGGGGAGGCCAGAAGCGAAGGTGTCACACTACTTTTTCCCAGTTCAAAGGAGTCTTCCACCTCTGAGAGCGCATAAAACAACTCCCCTTCTTCGCCCTTATTCCTGCCACATTTCATCCTTTGCAGAGGAGACGTTGAAAATAGGGCAAACCTTTGTAAGTTAAAATATCTCCTAATGAAATTTGCATTTTACAATGCTGCGTGCATTTGAATTCTTTGGTGGCAGCTAGGCTGTCCCTTGTTTGGGATTTTTGTTGTGATGGCGGATTAGCCGTTAGTGTAGCAATGCTGGAGCCGTGGTCTCGTTGTTTGTTAATAGTTGAGTAGTCTACTTCGTTTGTGGTAAATTTTTTACAAGAGGAGGTGAGCGATTATATGGATTTCTGTAGGAATTCCTCTTCTTTTCTTTTTTATAGAATAGATAAGCTATGTACCTGAATAAATTTGTCTTTCGTCTCACCCCGCACTTCGAATTTTCCCATAACACAGACGCAGTGTTTCAATTCACATCCGACACAGTGTGGTGCCTAGAGTATTTCATGAAGGCGAGGGAATAATGATAATCTGTATTTCTAACGCACAGAAGGGCTGGGTCAGGGGCCACTGGCATGCCCCAGAGCCTACTCCACCCTGCGGAAGTGCAATTGCAGACCATAAAGTGTCTGCGCAACCAAAATTAATAATCTAAGGCTTGCTTAGCTGCACTCTTTGTCTTTATCGTCGTTTTTGGCATTTTACTCTGTGAACCTTCTAGAGCCACGATGGCAATGTGGTCGATAGGATGGGGAAGGTACTCACAAAACAACTGCGCAGCTCTTCAAACTGGCCTGCAACTGGGACGATACCTGACCTTATCGTCACTGAACCCTCTTAGCCCCTCCTGTCCACCTCTACTTGCAAGGACACGGGCATGAAATTAGAGGCGGGTAACAAAGAACGAGGTAGCATCGTGTTTCATCTTAGACCGGTTGCTGTATCCACAAATTTGTGTTTGTCTTTAAAAATGAGCATGAATGACATGCAAATGAAGTAGAATTTCTACACGTGGATAAAGAAGATAGAATGATTGCGAAGTCTCATAGCATCTCCCACTTCAACAATGCGTGATGAATTAATGAAGGCTGAGTCGACAAGTTTGAATAGACTGCTGTGTGCTGTGGGAGCTAATCAAACGACCAACCAGCCCGAGGATGAACGATGACTGTTCAATGGACGCTTAATTCCGGCTACAGTGGGGCTGCATGGATCGCTAGAGCAATGCAAGCACTAAATCACTTTCCACCAAATGCAGAAGAGCTCATCAGTAAATGGATGAACAGATTTGCCGCCTGCCGTCAGGCGATGGACTGCAACACCCATCCACCAACTAACAATTTCATCAACTTATGAACATACCGCGCTACAGACACACAAAGGAAAAATTTCTAAGCAGCTGGCAGAGCAAGCACGGAGTGACTGCTATTTTCGGGTCGTGCAAACTGGGGTCAAAAGTCGTTAGGTGGAGCAGTGTAGATTTTTCATGTCTCCCACTTAGCTGTCCGTCTATCTTCCTTCCCTACCCGCCTGTTTACCTCTCCACCTCGCACCACGCAGGTGGTATGGATCCACTCACCTGTCCCTTCCTTCAGCATGCCTTCGACCACAGTGTCTAAGTTATTCCTTAAGACGCTAAGCTCTGTGAGTCTGGAAGTCAGCTTGCCACCAAGTCAGGAGAGCTGCTGAAAGTCTATTGTGTCCTAGGCTGCATACCACCGCCATTAAGATGAATCTTGAACTACAAAGATCTTGTTTTAGATGTCCCTCCTCCTTTACGCTTGCATTACACAGCGGTCTAAAGCAGCGAGTTGTCGAGCCCTTGGGTGCTGCTCATACAGGATCGATTCCATTACCAGACCTGAGCAGAGCATTGTCTGTGGGCAGTTGTCAGGCCCTTGACGTTGCTGCTAGGCTTCAGGACACTTTGGCAGTCGAAAGGACCCGTAATTTGGGTGGAAGGACTGGGAGGTGGTGAGTTCCATGGGCAGAGTGTGTCTGAACATCGGTACAAGGACCACCGCTGCAGAGAACATAATGGAAGGCAGCACACTACGAGGAACGTTGAAATCGACTCGAGACCGAATTGCACACATCGTGGTGGCATTGAGTTCCTTACTGACAGCCGGTGCATGCATCGTGGTTGAGCCTACTCCGATCCTGACAATACCTGCTTTAGGAAGAACGAATTAATACAAGTGTGTCGGTTTGGCGTGCAGCGCTATGTTCATCCGCCCCGCGTGGACATTCTTGCAGCACTTGGTTCATTCTCCGGACTGAGGTAAAAGTCCCTTTCAACTGCAAACGTGTATCCAGCATCCTCTGTGCTTTCTAAGCATCAGCTTTATTTCGGTGGAACTTGGAACGAGTTGCAGGCTCAGCTGTGGTAAGGTTGCGTTGAAAGGTGAAGTTGGGGTGGAATTTCTCGGTCAGCAGCTACACAGACCACAAGTGGATGGATGAGTGGCGAGGAAGCTGAGAGAGAGGGGATGTGGGCCATCCATACTGGCAAAGGATAGAGAAGTCAGTGCATGGAGGACGTTAAGTTACCATGCTTCATCATCGGAGCAGGGAGACCGGTTACTGATGGGTGACAATAAGATTTAAAGACCACCAACTTTTCCTCCCCTGCTTCCTCACAAAATGCCACCCTTCCTATGTTTATGCATTGAAAAGGGTAGAACGGATTGTTCACAACGAATCGCGCGCTGAAGCTGAAACAATCACGACTATTTATAAGCAAATTCCAATAGTATTATTCCTCAGTGAGTTGACCACGTCACGGTTAAAGATGAGAAAGACACTGCTTTACCTTCATTCCTGTATGCATATATATGCGTGTATATGCCTTTGTGATGTTACTTCAGAATCCAAGTGATGCACTCCACCATCTCGTAGTACTGGTACTAGATGAGGTTCGACAGTAGGGTGGCAAATGGAAGCAAGGTAAGGAAAGAAGCATCGGCGATCAGTGCGAAGTCTCCTCCGCACTTGCGGAGACAAAGCATGCTGAATGGTAGGAAAGTCACAGTTGCAGTTATTCCTCGAATGCGACTCAAGCAGTGTGGTTGAGCGCATTGAATTCAGCCTCAGGACGGGCACAAAGATCCTGTAATGGTACCCGATTGCAGCGAGACGCCTTTCAGACACACCAGCTATTCTGATTGAGGAGCGGACTTGAAGGAGTATTCGTCATGTTTCACCAAGGAATAGATGACAGACTACAACGAAAATTCCTTAGACGCTTTTGATTCCCCATTCCAGAAATGTTCGCCCTGCATTCAGTTCTTCTCCATTCTGCTTCACTACCATCTCAGTCCCGTCCAAATGCCCATGTGGGTACTTCTCTACTGCATTAAATGCAGGCAGCTCCATTACCGGGCACTTGGCACAACTCGATTTTAACGAGGTTGTTAAGGGATGGGATTTCATGCTTCTGCTATGCGTTCCTGCAGATTTGGCCATCCACAGCAGAGGTGCTCCTTTCGAGATTTGACTAGCCCTGAAAGCCTCGAACTTGGCATGCCACAACGGAGTGTAGGAACAACAGGACTAAAAGCTTAAGTCACTAAACCCTTGTTGGAGCCTCCTGTGGTCTAACTAACATCAACGTCTCATAAAAATTGGTCCAAAGAATCCTTCTCTTTCAACATCCTCGACGAATGGTCTCCATTTCAGGGAGGGCATCTTAAATTTACTTCCATTGCTCCATATCACAGAGGGCGAAGAACGGAAAGAAGGGCGATTCAACTTGAAGTTGCATCTCAGTGAGGTTCGAGGTGATCTTGGGGGTACTATTGCTCCCCCACCTTACTCTATAAAACCTGGTGCAGTGGTGGAACAGCAGTGCACCATGAAAAGCTTCAGAATGGTTGTCACCGTCTGCTGGAGGAAAGCTCCCACTCGAGTCCCAGATCAATAGGTGGAGTTGTCATTATCACCACTTCAATGCCTCCTACCTGTCTGACAACTTTGCCCTAATCAACATGACTATGGACCATTAAAGGGTGCGAAATACGCGTTTCAGGCAGTTGGATTCAACGCATTTTTGTCTCATGTACGAAGTAGTTTGCATTTCCATGAGAGGATCAGAACTGCCTTATTAAATGGATTTCATTTCGAGGTATCCCGATGGTATAGGTGTTCCCATTTATGTTTATCCTTATTAAAGTCGTCTTCGTGGAGGTGTTGACGTCGACAATTTGAGGTTGGCGACCCACCGTGTTATGAGTGGAGGTATCATTGCACAAATTACTGCTCAAGTCGATCATGAATGATGAACTTGCCTTCGGTGTCGAGCGACCTTGAGGCTACTCCAAACACCTAAACACAGACACACCTTTTAAACGGGAGGACACTATTCACTGGTGAGTAAACTCGGGTCCTTTGATAAAGTAGATGAGAGTCCATTTACACCTGGCTACGACTGGAGGCATGTGACGGCGGTCCTGCTGAATGGAGAAGACAAAGGCCGTTTGACCTGGTAAGATGTGAGGAGAAGGTGAGAGGGCAGGTATCACGCACTTTTGCAAAGCAAGGCAGTCTTCCTCCCTCAGGGAAGCAAACGACGAAAATTCGCCCCTTCTTCTTCAGTCATACCACAGTCCACCACTGAAAGCGAAGGCATCAAAGTGCAGACCAACTCTTACAGATTAAAACACTTTCCTAGGACACTGGGCATCTCATAATGCCCAACACGTTTAATGGGTGATTCTGCTCTTTTCTAAAGCAGTGTTGGTTCGGTAATTTGATTGTTTCTAGTTGAGCAAATTTTCACTTTCGTGACAAACTTTTTACAAAGGGGAGAGGTAAGTGGCAGTGTAATTGCTCCGCTTCCATGTTATGCGGGAGGCAAGTTGTAAACCTGGCACTTTCTTTACTTTCTCACCCTAAATTTTCATGCCCTAGAATTTCACATTATATGAGCTGTTAAAGCTGTTAAAGCGATCTTAACGTGCATCAGAAGTGGCTCGGTGCATAGGGCATTGTCTGAGGACAAAAGAAGGTGGAAGGTGTGTGATGTCGACGTACACTGAGACGTTGGCCTAGTCTAGGGGCCACTCCGCCCAGCAAATCTGCGATTTCGGAGCCTTAAGTATCCACCTAGATAGGGTGTCGCATGGCCTCTCCTCACCTCCCTTGTCGTCGTCTCCCTCCTTCACTTCTGTTAGTTACTCCCCTGTCGCAAGGCGATCCGTGCGGTAAAAACAACCACAGGTGATTGCAAGTGAGGAGATGCTCAACCTCAGCGTCAATTATCCTTCCTGCAAACACCACTGGATCTGGAGTGGCATCTTGTTTGGACACTGTGCTGGAAGAATGAGGAATTTGTTGGTCATCCCAGCCATCCATGTTATGAAAAGGGAAACACAAGCAAACCAACCCTGCATTTGGCGCGCAACCGCAACGATACTTAATGACTACTTTAATGACCCCACTTGGCTAATCAGCTCTACTTGGAGTGTCATCCTGTCTGAGAGCTGTTTTACTGCAAAGCATAGTACCTTGACCATCATCTCTGCCTACCGTCAGCTGTGAAGAAATAGGCCCTAACGCAGAGTCATTCAACAAAGGGCCTTGTTTCTATTGGTGTGCTGCTTTGCTAGCCACCCCGACGTGGGTTTCTAGGAGCCAGTGACAAGATGGAGAGGTATCGCGTGTTAACTTTGTCGACATCTTCACACAGGAACCGTCGTTAGCTCCATAGCAGACCTATTCAGGTGGTTTATGGTAAATGGAGTTGGGGTAGCGGTTGGCGGTGAATGGCATCACAGAATCTTCGGACTGCATCATTTGTTCTTCCATCGTCACAGTAGATCTGAGCACTCATATCCAGGAATCAGGCTATCCATGCTTTGGGATCAGATTCGCGTTCTACTGTCACGAAAGCAGCGCCCATAGCCTATTTAGAGATTTAAGGAATATACATTGCCTGGCTTCAGCATCAATCGGCGACGCGCTGAAGGCCTGAACGACTGCTGGTGTGGCTCCAAGGCAAGGAACTGAAGTCTTTCAGCCAAAGTGTACCAGTTTTATAGTACAGACTGCACAGTCTATGATCAAAGAGGTTCTTGTGGGATGAGCCACTTTCATATAAATGACGCCATCCATGCAAACATTGCTTATGGATGCTCCTCAAACCAGTACACACGTGCATAGCGGTCGTGGAGGTCGAAAATTCACGATCTCTTGGTCCTTTCACCATTCAAAGTCGAGCAATTGTTTGTTACTCCCGAGAAGACACAGTACTGGGATAGAATATGCATTGTCGACTTAGAGAAGGAGGCTAGGGCACTACTGGCATGGCTGGAAGGCTAGTCCGTTGGGTGCAATTGCAACCACGGAGGCCTAACATGTCCATTGCGAAACCCGAGGGGCCATCGAAAATGAAAGCATTGCAGTGCTTTTCGCAGGTCAAATTCAGCTACTTTGTTTATTCTCTCCTTTCTCAAGTTAAATCGGCCCGCAGAATTATCTCTATAGGCCTTGAAAACGGTGGAAGTGGAGTAGATTTCAGGCTCGTCGTGGATACAGAAACGGTGCCACCTTTTACCGAGTGCAGTATCGAATCGGCCACAGCTGTTAATGGAATGTGGTCTGCCATACTTGCCCGAACCGGGGAGCACGAAAATGTCACAGCGGACCAAAGAAGATGGGATCGGTGCATTCGAGCGGCATTTACTGGTGACAGAACACTTCTGCCCAGAGGAGTGAGGGCAAATTGAATGGCGTCTTCTTTGGCGAGCACCACTTAAATGGATTGCTTTCTTGAGGTGGGGAACGCTTTAACAGGCTTTTTGCCCAGGAGCAGGTGTTCAATTTATGTTAAGGACTAAGTTGAGCACTTTGAATCTACGAATTGCACGACTTTGTCGGCTGTTTGACCTAATGACTGAATGACTGTATCATCTCGCTTTTGGACGATTAGTTTTCCACCTCGAACTGTATGGGTTCCATCACTCAGCGTGCTTTTGAGAACCCTCGGGCAAACATCCACCATCCGAGAGTGGTTAAACCCTGTCTGATGGAAGCATACAGAGATGCTGAGGTACTGCCAGCTGCGCATCGCCGATGTGGGGATGGGATTGCTGCCTGGAGGAGCTTGGATCACTCATGCCTGAGTGTTTGGATCGGCTCAAGGCCTCTTCAAAGACGAACAAAGGGGTGATGTCAAGGCAAGATCAGCTTTGTCGACACACGGAAGGAATGGGGGCCTAAAGTTGATACAACAGAGGCCACTTTTTCCCAGACGGAGCACAAAGTTGGCGCCTCAAGTACTCGGCCAATTGAAATGAAGGGCTGAACAAGTAAAGTGCCACAATGGGAATGGACCCACTGTGAGAATTCGAGACTGGGCATTGACCTTTCTACTCGGAACTTTGGTGCTGATGTTATGCGTCATCTGGAGCCTCTCCTGAAGACTGAATCGGTCATTGTCATAAAGCTAGTCTGGAGGGCTAACAGCACGACCCGAAGGACCTTTTAAGCATTGCTTCAGCGCTGCACTTCAATCGAACTCCCACGTTTTCCATCACAGCGTCGTCAGTGCTGCAAGGGAAACCGTCCACGAACCAACCACGCCATTGATCGAGTTAGCGCGCAACTGGGAAGGTGCTTAAGCGCAACACCACTGATTCCTCTTGGCTTTTCTACTAAAGGCCGAGTTTTGGTCTGTTCGGGAAGGCATTAGGGGCGGGTGGAAGGTGCTGGCCTTCACCTACACTCGTCACTAGTGGTAAGAACACTGGCCAAAAGCAGGAGTCAGTTAGCAAAGACTGGGTTCCAACATCGTTTCCTTTTCTCTCCACTCCATTCTCACCGCAATGCTGTCTAGCCGTGCGCCTGTTTGGGTGGTATGCAACCAGTTGAGAGGCGGAGGTGTCGCCAATTCGCTTCATTGACATCATTATTCAGGCACGGTAGACAGCTCTGTAACGAAGGCCTTGGTTGATACCAGGCTCAGAGCGATTCTGCATTCCTTTGGCTTTAGTGTGTTGGTTTTGGTTTGAAATTCTTTCGGTTCTCGGGCCTGATTGACACTGTCAACTGATCAGAGGAGAGGAGCAGTCACTGTGTAGGCATTTTACTTCACTGTGTCTCCTCTGTCGCCTCGGCTGAGATATTCAGAGTCCTTCCTCCACTTTCGCTCAAACAATGCCCTTTAGGGTCTGAAGAGCCACTTGTTTCCTCAAGTCGTACTCAAATGAGGCTATTTTGCGCCTCTCCGTTGTGTAGCATTTGCCTCCTTCTGTCCACTTTTCGAGCTACCTGCCTCCGTTTGTCTCCTATTTGAGGTCCTATTGTGTAGTGCGAAGTCGAGGACTCTGAAAAACTTGATCGACTAGGAGAACTCCGAACTGTGTGGCGCAGTTTGCTAAAAAGCGCTAACAATGCCTAATTCTGGAAGTTAATTATTGTTTATGCCCCAACTCATGCACCCGAGTTATGCCATTAGCGGATATAAGAGCCATTCACGCTATTGTTGAATAGCTGCCTGCCACGCTGCCTGTCGCATCCTCCTAATCCGATATGTGCTGGCGTATTAAGTAGCACGTCCTCCTCCTTCCTAGTGGGGTGGAAACGAGCAATGAAGGGAGTGTGTCTCGAGCACTGTCAGGGCGGTGAGCTGAGCAAACTCCGTATGCCACAGAAGTCGTGTGGCGGAGCCACGACTAAATAGCATCTGAAAAGCACGACCACAAATTAGGCGTGCTATAGCGCCGCCTCATGAGTTTATGGCTCACGGGAGATAGTATCGTGCCTCCCAGGTGCGTTGCAAGTTTGTGTGTACCCCTGGTCTGTTTCTCTTTTGGAGTAAGCAAGGCAAGTAATGCACCAGGAGAACCAGAAGCTTTGGCCTTTTGATTGGCAAGCAGAGGTTTTGTGACTTGGTTCCTTTCGATGGTACTCGAGGGCGAGGAAAGAGGAGGGAAGGGAAGGGAAAGGAAGGGAAAAACAACCAAAGGGGACTAACAGGGTGTTAATGGGAAGGGAAGTATTTTGTCAGCCTTGGGGAATGTGACAGCACGCGCATTCCATAGGCACTGGAGTGATTTTGTCGACTCTAGACCACAACCTTTGCTCACCTTTGTCCCTTTTGCTGGCTTTGACGGTACTTGTACTCATAAAGTACACTGCCTAATCAACAGGAAGCGAGAGTTCAAAATCTCGAGACGTTATTGAATGCGAGTGGATAAACATGGAGGTGAAGGTGAGTGAACATTTTCACAACCTCGCATCCTCAGAAATCAACAAGTCCAGCACCCATCACAGCATGCGTATCCCAGTTGGTTTGAGTGCAGACTCCTAATTTTCGATGGATGCTGCCAATACGAATCACTCGCGTACTAGTCATAAATGAAGTGAGAGAGGCCAGGGCGAATGCAGTGATTGGGAGGCATTTTATGTCGCTGCGTTTCTGGTGCAACTGAAGGACCTGAGGTGATTTTGTGCTGAAGAAAACCTGGCGTCGGAAAGTATGAAGTCTCTTCCCCTCTCGCCGTTGGTAATTGCTTTTCACACCTTACCAGAAAGTAAGTTAGCAGTTCGCCTTGGCCATTCCGGACTCCATCGCTTTTCCTCTCGTTCATTCCTGCGGTCTTTGCTTCGTGACCGCATTCCTTCCTCCTTCCCCTCCTCCCCATGCCGTGATCAGTTATTCATGACATCGGACGCGCTTACATCAGTAGATCGCACCTCGAAATAACGAAACTAATGTGCTCACATCACTTCTCTCTGTGAGTCTTTTGCTGTAAAATGGTATGAAAGCCCTTGCAGCTTTCATCAGACAGCGCTCTGCTCTTGAGGTCATGCGAGCAGAGCGTCTGGAATGCTGTTAGGCTTTGGAAACGAAGTCTACACGTGCAGTTGATAATCGTACTTGTTTTGAATGTAAAGCACATCTGCTTTAGAGTCCTGGCACGGTATCGGCACCTTCCTCAGGTTTTCACAACACACTGAAGACACCGATACAAGGCCACTGTGGGATCATTTCGCTTCACTACTCCTGCTTTGCGGCCTCATGCAAGCGTCGCCTAGTTGGCTGTGCAATTCTAGTCTGGTCGTGTGGAAATGACTCCCATTGCGCATTTTGACGGTCTTAGGTTGGCCTTCTTTTGTTTACCATTCTGTAGACAGTGCTGGAAAAGAAGTGGGTTTTTGCTGCCGCAGACACGGCAGATCTGAAATGAGAGGAGAACTCTTTCAAACAAGCGTACCCGTCTTAATGCCTCATTTTCTAGGCAATGGCGGACTGACTTTTTGCCTGCTCGCTGAGGTTTGCAGAACTGATTACTTAAAAGCACGCATAAGCGATGCGTGGATTCGAGACAAACCAAATCAGACCGCGTGTTCTGTCGGTGGTTCAAAGTATTTTGTTAAGCATTCAATCTGGAATCGTTGGTGAAGGAAGCATGGTAATCGTGGCAGGAGGAGTTGGAGACTCCTTTGCGCCGAAGAGGATTTCCATGAATCCGCTTACAAGTAGATGCATCGAAGAAGTCCAACTTGCTGGAATGTCAAATGATAATGAACAGCCTCGAGACTGCCCTGAAGACGCAAGAAGACACCTTATTGACCTACGGGACGGCCTAGGAGCTACTGGCACCGCGTGAAGTCCGGGCCGCCTGGAAAGGCTAAAACGACGAAAGGGCTGAGTGGTTTCCCACCAAAACTGACAGGTAATCACACAATTAAAGGATGAAGTCATTCTCCGCTCTCAAACTCGACCATTTTAGCGTACACGGTGCTGTAGGAAGGCAAATACTCGAGTCATGCAGTCTGGCTGTCTGGCGGTCTGACAGTCTGGTGGCCCTTCGTTTGAATGCATAGACTTGATGGGGAGCTCGATGGAGAAAAAGGAAGTGTGGGGAAGGGGGAAAGCGGGTATTCTCAGCATCATCTCAAACTTGCCTGTGATGCAGCCTCAAAGTGAATGACTGCTCCGCACTCCTCATCATCTGCGGTACGCTGCAATTGAGGTGATGGTAAGAAACAATCTCTGAATTGGAGGCAATTTATCAGTGTTGCATGTTTGAGAAGAAGAAGGTGGTACATTTGGAATGGAATCGCTGCATCTTTTTGCCTCAGCGCCATCATGAGAAATGCAGAAAAGCGCGCACTAATGCTGGCATTGTGAGGCGAATAATGGACAGAAGAGGCTAGTCCTGGCAGGATTGGAACCCATGTTCACGCCAAATAAAAGTTTACTGCTTAAGTTTAATTGGACGAGAAACCCTGCAACACTCTCACTTTTCTCGCCTCGAATTGGCTGCCATAACCTAGCAGTGGCAAGAATAGGAAGGAGGCAAAAGAAAGGCAATGCATGAAAGGATCTTATGCGGATATGGGCGGAGTGGTGAAATAATACTGAGGTGAAGCAGAAATGGCCTCCACCTACACGTGTGGACTGAGGTATCAAATTCTGGCGGGAATCCGGACGCTCTACTTTCAGTACCTCAGGAATGCAACACTTCCAGATGAGAAGCAAAACGCGCGTCTGAATATTAGCTGCAACGAAGATGTCACCAAGAAGTGACGCCAGTCAACTTGTTGTCATTATTATGCGGCACGGTAATGCTGCTGAATGATTTAGCCTACTTCACGCGAAACCCGACACAGCAAGACGAGGAGGAAGCGTTGCCTTAGGTACGAGCCAGAACGTGTATTTGTGATGCATGTGGTGCTTGCAGGTTGAAATGAGAAGGAAGTGGATGGAGTAAGGGATGGCCAGTGCAAAAGGCTTAAGTGCTTTGAGGCGTGGCCTGACATTGGTGCGCTCGTCGCTCTCAAGAAGCCGTCTTATTAGTGGGTGATGTCCTCCCTAACGAGAGTAGATAGCAATACTTCCCTGCTTACGACGGCATATGCCATAAAGGACTGGCTTGACTTAAATGATGTTAGTAGTATTTGGGGTGGGATGTCCTATCACACCAACAACCAGTCACATCCACATCGTTTCATCTCACCTCATCGTGGCTAACATCCTTAGTTTGCACTCTGTGATGGTGGTGAAATATGTTGGCCACCAAAAAAGTCCACAGGGCTAGAAAGGATTTTCCAATTCAAAGTTCTAAAAGAATCATTCGATTGTGGTTTCAGGTTTAGTCCACGTACTTCGTATAGGTGAGAGCACACCAACTCTTCAGACGTTCTAGGTTTTGCTGCGCAGAATGGATTCAAAGTGGAAGGATATGTACATATTTATGTATAAATATATACGAAAAGTAAATGACCCTGAGAATTGGTAAGCAGACCTAGTTCTACTTCACAAAACAAAGGAGTGGACGGTAACGCAGGTAGCATCTTCTCTGTTTGTAATCCCAAGTGCATACAGTAAGTCCGTCCTCCTGTCGAAACGACTCGAAATCAGTGCCAGTCAAAGGAATGCATCCACCTATAGCCAATGGAGCAGATAGTCAGCCGGATTCCAATTCGACAGTCTGGTCCGCAGACACTGCACTGCAATGTCGCGAGCCAGAAAGACAGTCGCATCGGTCCTGTGACCTGCCACCCCATGATCGTCTCCACCTCCCTCCTAAAAGAGCGCTTAACTGCAACATCACCACCACTACCAGCAGCAGCAGCAGCAGCAGCAGCAGCAGCAGCAGCACCAGCAAGAGTCACCACTGCGAGCAGCTGGAGATGGGTTTCCACGGGTAGGGGCTGTTGTCAGACAGTAGGGAGGCGGTGGAACTCCTCCACAAACTAGTGTTGTTGCCGAGCCACGGCCTACATTAGCCAAGGCGGAGATTCGACAGGGTCAAGTCGGCGAGAGTAAGAGTCTTCTCATGTTCTGACGACTCGTAGAACGGGTCCTGTGTATGCGGTCACGAATCACTTCCTCTTAATGCTCCAAAAATACCGCAGTAAATGTGAACCCTTTAAATGCCTCAGCGTCGAGTCCACAAACAAGATCTCCATGAGGGTGAGTAACGACGCAACACAATTTCCATATGACAGGAGTGTTTAAGTTACTTTGGAAGTGAGTTTGAGGGTCAGAAGATTACGAGGCTGCACATGGTCGAGGGTTGTTTGACGTGATGGTCAAACTAGCATGCACTTATCTGCATTGAATTGCACGAGTCCCATCTCGCAGGGTGTTTTGAAAGTCCCTCAACAACTGCTTCCCTTCCGTCAATCGTGAAATTCGGTCGAAGATAAGGATGAAGGAGGAAGGTTCTGGGATGCAGTGAGCTGCACACCGCCGTTTTGAGAACGCAGGGCTGCCCAAAGAAGGTTGACCAGCTGGCAGATAGTTGGCCCACGCAGACCAGGTGAAACCACCCCAAATGCTGCATCGACACACCATACTGCAGTCCTTCAACATGCGCCGAATTATGAACCTTAAGTGCCTTGATTGCATGGCAAAGCTTGCCCAATACCTTACTCTTCAAAGGGCTGTGCTGAGAGTGCAAGATTAAGGTGCAGTACCACCGAGTGAGTAGTTGCCTCGCCGACCTCGATTCCATGGACTTCTCCACTTACAGTTTGCTAGTACATTGGTGGCCCTTTCCTCTTCCTTCCTTTCCTCCCGCAGCAGGCTAAAACCTGAATTGCACGTTCGTTTGGAGTACTTTAAATAATGAAGTTGCTTTGGCCAATCACAACAAATTAGTTGTTCCTTATAGGGACTAACAATGGGGGTGTTGGGTGAGTGAGTCTTCCAGACCCTGGAAAACCTCGTTGCATCAGTGGTGATCAGAGCCGCCTTTTCCTCTACTTGGAAGGTCTCATCAAGTCAGCATCATTAATCCGCCGCTACTGCCAGTGGACGAGAGATTAACAACTTCTCGTCTCCTGTGAGAATAGATCCAGCATGGGATCATTGGAGCTGGGATTTCTAACAGAGGTCACAAGAATGTCTGTGAGGCGCCTATGTCTTCTATGCTTGGCATCAGAACCTTCACAGAGGCATCAGCGTACAAGGTGCATTGTCGTGGAAATGCACACCCATCACTGTTCCGACCGGTTGCTTTGATTTACAACTGCTGAAATTCGGCTTGCGATGCATTTGAAAGCATTACTGCTGCCCAACAGGCTTAATTTGCTAATCGTGTCACCACTCGCCGACACGTCTCTCCTCCGGCAGTGCGCATTCTACCCTCGTGTAATATCTCCTCCTCCTCCTTTACCTTCTCCTTTCGTCCATGGAAAGGTCGGGGAACACCGCGCTAGCTTTTGTGCATTGAGACCTCTGCACTGCCTCCTGAACAAAAGTTGCCGTTGTGAGAGCTACAGAAATAATTTAATAGTTTCGTAGTTGATGGCTGAATAAATTTGATAAACTCTAGCGTAGGCACATCACGCCTCGCGTGACGCATCCGAGCTGCAACCACGAGAGATGGATGGGGCGTGATAAGTGAAAGGCAGGCGGCGTCATAAGGCTAGAAATCGAGCAGTCCAACCCACCATTTGCTCTAAGGCCGATGCTGGCATTGGCTCAGGCCTCTGTCACCCCTGCTCTACGTAAAGAGTGGAAAACACCACTTCCAGAAGCACTGGCTGCCAAGCACAAGTCATGCAGTACACCTAAATCAGCTTCAACTCGCCAAATTTTTTTCTGTTTCACTGAGGAGGAGTCCTCCTATGGATGGAATTGCAAAGGCAGTGTCCTTTACACTTCAGAGCATTACACTCGCTGCAGCATAAGAAGCTGAATTGGTGAGAAATGGCCATAGAAGTGGACTTCGACCTCTTTTAAACAGAGCACAATGGCAGACAGGCTGGACACATGAGTAATCGTTTGTCGTGCCGTCCGTATCAAAGCCAGTGGAAGGGCGTAAGTGAGGGAGAAAGCGGTGGAGTAGGAAATGGCCGAAGTAATCTAAAATAGCACTTCGAGAGTTAGCCCAACGTCCATGCCAATTGTGCTTCTAAGCAAATTCCTTGCGCTGGTAGCAATGCTTGTGTGTTTTTTCCCTTGGCAGATTTTATACGATACCGCTTCGTCTCAGTTGGTTATCAGCAGTGTTTGGGATGGGACGCTATATTACACCGCCAGTTGATGGCATTCGCCTCCACTCCTCTCACCTCATTGTGACCGACAAACATGGACTGCGTTCCATGGTGGTGGCGAAGTATTTTGACCACTATGCAATTTCAACAATTCATGAAGCCCTCTTCAATCCGATGTTGTGTTATGTTATAAAATGTTACCCCCGAATTGCGCCTTCGAGTTTACTGAATTGGCTTTGCAGATAGAAAAGCGCAGAAGTTGGGATGCCGAGTCTACTGCATGAGGAGAGCAGGCAGGGAGGCATAGAATCAACGACGCGATTCCTAAATCCCCGCTCATGCCTCACCTTGACAGGGGTGAGCGTCGCTGTCCCAATTGTCAATCATTTTGCAGGCCATGTCATTCTCCTGATGCAGTGTGAATGCAGTCCCAACACATCTCTTTTCTGTGTGATTCCACATCGAAAGCATGAGGCGGGATGGCACACATGCTGATTTCGATCGCAGGAAATAGGACACACGAGTTGAGGAGTAGTTGGCGCTAATGTCAACAAAGTAAACTCAAGTGAGTGCCAATTTCTCGAAGGTTGATGGAAAGTGCACTTTGACGAAGACTGCCACCTCAACAGGCAAAGTTGGGGAACACAAGCTGAGCTGATTAATTAATCAAGCGGAATGGCAGAGGGACGGAAGAAAGGAAGGAAGGAGGGAGAAGGGTTGGGAGGGAAGGAAGGAAGGAAGGAAGGAAAGAAGGAAGGAAAAACCACAATTCCAGCAATTGCAAGCTTGACAGTTTGTGCTTCTATCGTGGGAGGAAGACGACTTGTTAAGGTGGCCATCTACTCTCAAGCAGAAGCCTATTGCCATGTCTACTTAAAGAGGCATCAGAGGTGCTTTTCCCCATCAAGCCAATAAGATGGTCTGAACAAACAAGGTGGCAGAAAGCACATCCATTCGATTCGCTTTCATGGAGTTTTGAAAGTAGCGGGAACTATTCACACAAATCTCAAGTGATTGCACTCGAAGCTCCGAAAACCAACAAAATGGCGGAACAATCTGCACCTGCAATCTTATAACTGCCAACACCAATGCCAATACCAACACCAATGCCAATGCCAATGCCACAGGGAAGGTGAGGTGGAGTGCGAGGTCTGGCATTCCACCTTCCATCGGAACCTCTAGTGCAGGAAGAAAGTCATACTATGCGTGCAGATCATCTCATCCCGTTTTCCACATTGCGTTGTCATCAACACTGCGTTGCTCGGTCCTCCCTACTTCCATTCTTGAAGCCTCTGCGGACCAGATGCGAAGAATGATTGCTCTATTCCACTAATGCCAAAGCAATGCCTCACTGCTGCGGTCCATGGCATGCACCTGAAGTGTCTCAATTCTATCGCACTGCTCGCTCAAGGCGTTACGCCTTAACGAAGTGTTTGGAGGGTGCAAGATTGAGGCAGAGCACTGTCCGGGGACCATGTGACACGCTAGTATTGATGCCACACACTGCCCCATCCACCGACTCTCAATGCCTCAGTCGTCCTTTCCTTCCTTTCCCTCACAATAAGCAAGAGAAAGGCAGGTAGGAAATAGGACTGTGGATGGTGTGCTGGGCAAACTTCGTAGATTACAGAAATCACCTTGTGAAGCTACAACTGAAGACGCCTTAACAAACGCGACTGCAAACCAGTTGGGCTTCAGTGAAGCCTTTGGGAACGTCTTTTGTCCACCTCTACTTCTCCATTCATTCAGTTACTTATCGCATACACGTGAGTGTGCTATCTGCTCTCGAGAGTTGATAGTCGGCATGAGAGATTGTTGTGCCTCCTAAATAGGTAGCACGATGGTACACATTGCTCGCCCCTACTTGGTCGTTGTGTCATGTCGTCTTGCTGTGAGTTGGACAGGTTAGGCGTCATGCGGTCTAGCACCTTTCACTTGTGATTGGCAAGCAATTGCCTTGTGACCTGCCCCCCTCTACTCCATTTGGCCAGCTGCTGCTGATTGCCAGTCTTTTGCACCTTCCGTACAATTCTGCCACTACGTCATTTCGATAGATGTTCCAGTGACAAGGTGGGCAGTCTTGCATTTATTTCCTCGCGTGCTTTTTCACTTGTGCTTACATTGAGAATATTTGCACTTGGAAATTCCATTGACCGATCAGAAGCTTGAAACCGTGAGGCGCATCAATATGTCCGTGGGAAAATGTCTATTTTGGGTCATTTGGGATACAAATACCAGGAATTTTGTCCATTAGCACAACTTTTACAAGCGAGATGAATTCAAGTTACTTGCAGCCATGACGTCTTTCCCAAATTACTTAAGCTATGTGTTCATCGTTCCTCACAATATTGCCCTCTCTGCAGTGCTACTGAGCCACGCATTTTCGAGTTCCATCCTACTGGTAGCGAGGTTGAGCTGTCACGGGTTTCTCTAGTCGGCATCTTCATACAGGTATCAAAGACATCTCCGTCAACACTCTATTGGATGGTTCCTGGCTGGTGCCTCTCCAGTTCTTGATAGCATCTCTGTAGATCACGAAGCTGGAGTAGTTGCCGAAGATTATGGCTAAGGGTCTTTATAGATTCTTCCATCAAGTACATCCCCATGAAGTCATTTCTGAAGTTGGAAGAAGTCTTGATAGTATGCTTAAAACCGCATTGCTGGTGTGCATGGCTATTTGAAGGCCTTTCCACTGAGTGGACGCACAACGGCTTAGCCTTAACTGCTTGCTAAACAGTAACTCACGACCCAAGAATCTACACAAGCACTATGGTTTACTAAGTAGTTTCAGCTACTAGAGAGTCGGTTTCCAGACAATACATCAAGTGGGCTTGAAGTTTCTGAATCGTCAGTTTTCAGCTTAACCAAATTCTTCAAATTCTAGTTGAGCTGAAACTACAACGAGACAGTCGAAAGTAGTGGCGTCATGGGTAGGCGATTTCACTACGGCACTTGTTAGTGAAGTTGGTTATTAAAAAGCCGCGTGACATTTGAAGAGGCTAAACAAGTTATTTGTGAGCAAACCCAAATTTTTGTTTCATTGGATGATAGATATTTATTTACGGTTGTTTCAGATTGGAGGCTGATGAAAGCGGGTCTACTTGGTGGGAAGGGCAGAGTGTGCCCTGCCGAAATGTGGAGAGAAGGCGAGGAAGATTGAAGCAAAATTCAAAAGCCTCAGAGCTATTTAAACTGGGAAATTCTTTCCATTCTTGTGATAGCATAAAAAATTGTTTTTCCCCAATTCTCATTTCTGCCACCACTCAGCGTTCACGAACAAGGTATTCAAAGTGTGAGGGGAAGATCTTGCGGTGTATGGACACCTTCCTTGTGAAGAAAAGTGCTTTCAACCAAATGACTATATCACTATGCTGAGCACATTTAGTGGAATACTTTAGTTGTCAGAATGCACCCTTTTCTGCCTAGGGTTGTAGCCAAAGTGCCGGAGTAACTCTTGATGCATCAATCCTGGCATCACTGCTTAGTTGCTTGCTACTTGATGGATGAATTGCTACGTTTGCGGTGAATATTTTTTAAAAAAGACAATTTTTCAAACTCGAAGGAGCTTATCAATTGCGTTTACTCTTCTCTGGGATGCCATCCTAACTAGTTTGTCAAAGTTGGATGCATCCCTTCTCCAAGTGCATGTCTAAACTGATGATTCATTCAGAGCATTTACCGAAGGTGAAAGAGGAATGAATAGCGATTATCAGACATACAGACCGGCTGAGGTGTGGGCCACTGGCATAATCCAGAGGCCATTCTATTCAGTAGATGTACAATCATGTGGCCTTACGTGTCGTGTAGCCAAAAAAGATTCGCTCGAATGTCGCATGATCGCTTCATTCCTGACGCTTCTCATGATTTGGCAGAGTAAGGAAGATATACACTAACTAACATTGCAGACAATCAAAATGACATGCATTTGCGAGGATATTTGACGACAACCTTACTGACACTCTCTTGAGGCTTCCATTCGATCATGTGCACCTTCCTGCCCGTCAAATGTGGTAGAGGAGGGAGAAGTACGCTGACCTTTTTGAATTTTTTATTGCAAATGGTAAAAACCCAGACCCAGATATCGAGTGCTGCAACGAGGTTCAGGGTGGTGACCTTTTTGGGGAAAAAGAGCATTGTGTCTGTTCTTTTTATCGCTTTGTTCTCACGTCATTACTGTTGGACCACATCTATCTCAATTCCATTTAGCCAGTAGAGGAAGTTACCAGGTTTTTGCCCTACTGTCACCTTCGTTATGACTTAGTAGACCGGTCCGTAGCCAAAATTTCCTGATGGTTAACGGTCTGTTTATCACTTTCCCATCAGCTACATGACGGGAATTGTTGTCCAATGCTGACGTCATTTTCAGACTTTCTATTAAGAGGCGTCAGAGATGGCTTCAACCACGCAACTAGGCAGAAAATACCTTTAACTTTCTAAAATCAGAGCTTATAGCACCCTCTAGACTTCTCCAAGAACGAAAGGAAGCACCGTATTGAGATGGAAAAATACTGTCGACGTCAAAAAGGATTAAGGGGCTACTAGAACGCCTCCACGATAAGCGGACGCGATAGAATTAACTTGTCAAGGGTAAAAAAGCAATTGGGAAATTTGTTGTTTTCTAAAGATTAAACCTAGTGGTAAGAAAGTGCTGCTTACGAGGAAGGTTCGAATTCTGCCCTGCTCCACATTGAAGTGATCTTCATCACTTCTGCTACAAAGCTCGAGCCAAATGGAAGTTGAGTGGTTTTTATGTCCTTCATTGATACAAAAAACTTCCGAACTCTTACTACCTGAAGTACCCAACCAGCCGCAGGTGTTCCCTTAAACGCTTTATTTTTTTTACTTTTATTGCATCAATTCGTCCTTTCATGCTTCCATTAAAAGCGTGGTGTGCCTCAACACAACTTTCTCAATGTTAAGGTATTTGAGCACCTGGAGGTTACAAACTTGCACAATGGTGATGGTCGTTGAGCCGAAAGATTGCATTACCACACCACTTCGATTTTAGCCTCATTTATTTTATGCTTTCTGCCTCTTAGTTAGCTTTTGAGAACCCTTAGGCCAAGCAGTTGCCATATGAGTGATGTAAG
The DNA here is from genome assembly GCA_023375655.1 of Taenia crassiceps. Lineage (NCBI taxonomy): Eukaryota > Metazoa > Platyhelminthes > Cestoda > Cyclophyllidea > Taeniidae > Taenia > Taenia crassiceps. The sequence goes on from JAKROA010000011.1 coordinate 2,118,295, forward strand.
ATTTAGTTTAATAGGGCGTGCCAAGATACCCTCAGTTGCATGGCAATTTAGTGAGATTTTGAGCGGTCCGAGTCTTCTCCAAAGGCGAAAGAAGGCATAATGCTTGAACACAACGCATGCCGCCATCGTGGACTTAAACTGAGGGCCAATAGGCCGCTCTACTTCGAGAAGTACAAAGACGGAGACTAATATGCTCGAGAAACAATGACGATAAGCTAGCCAGACACTTGATTGGGGCCTCAGTTAGTCCACACAAACTAACAGAATTGAAGAACACTCCCTTTCCAGCAATCAGGAAATAGTTGCCTTTTCAAGTAGTCCTCGAGTGATATAAACATGAAATTGTTATCAAGAGTCTCCTATTCTGCTCTACAATTTGGCAAATTTTTCTGAAGATGAGGAGAGACAATATTTAGGCAGAATAAGTGTCTGGCTGTATCTAAAAATGCCCTTGAAATCGTGACACGAAGGTGAGCAGCCAACCCGTCGGTCCCATTTCTAGGAAATCCCTTTGGTAAGCCTCCAACATCAGCCATTATTGTAGCGTCCAGAGACTTCCTTAAAGGCTAGCGAAGGCAGAACACTAAGACAAAATGTACATATTTGGCAAAAAATGAAAACTGAGCTGCTGTAATGGTTTAGAAGTCATGTCAACACAACCATAGCAGCATAGCTACCCCAGTTATCAATACAGGAACCAGTAGTTAAACATAGTTTTTTAATTGTCGTTGCCATAAGGAAAATCGCATATCCTTTAGTCGAAATAGTCATTTAAACCCGTGAAATTGCTCGACCTCCCTCGGAGGAGGTAAAGCGTGTATTTTCGTTGCCATCATTGTCCAGATTCAGTAGACACCTCCAGAGTAAAATTTTTGACCAGTTTTTTGGATTTTAAAGTACTTCTACATCTCTTTGACGCCAGTTCTATTATTTTTTTAAGCCAGCACTGAATACTTCAATGCATTGGATTCATTTCTTATCCTTTTCGCGTTTTGCCTTATTAAAGGGGTCACGCGATCGGAGGAAGGGTAAAGTGGAATCCTCTTTGCCCAATTTACTAGAAATCACTGCGTAGTCATTTTGTCTCTCTGTGCCTTCTTAGAGCCACCAACCGGCGTTACAGGGCCATTCTTCCGATTCCACGCAAACAATAGCTTTTGCGGTCTAAATAGGGCTGTTCTGTACCCTGGTCTAGCGGAAATTGGCTATTTTGCTCAAGGGTTTACAATATTCTCTACTTTTCTAAAAAGATGCCTCCTTGGTTCCCATTGTCTCCAAGACTGAGTTGCCCGGCTCTGCTTATTTTTCATGTTGAAGTCCTGTCCCGGAGCGACTACGTCGAGGACTAGAAGGACTACACATAGAACCCTCCATGTAGAAGAATAAATTGCAGATGTGGGCTACGACCCACTAAAGACGCCAAGAAATGCTGAGTTCTGGACTTTAACCCCTGACTTTACTCCGAGTCAACCTATTTCCAATTAAAATTTGCTTTATTACACCTTTATATTTTTCCGCCTTACAGTGCACCAAACTGCTAATCATCGCTTTTTCCTCACTGTAAGGTGGAATTAATTAGCTAATGGAAGTATGCACTCAGTGCAGAACGTCTCGGGCACTCCCAGGGTAGTGGATTGGTGATGGGGCTAAAACCGAACCTAATTTTAAAATGGAGACTTGGCATTTGTCACTTTTCAGTGAATCTTTTGAAAACACCGCTTTCTAACACTATCATTTAAATTTGCCATCTACCCTCAACAACGTTGCACGATTGTGCGTATTGTTCGAACCTTGTATAGTTGCGGCCTCCTGTTGCACGACAGTAAGTTAGGCAAGTGTAAAGTGGCATGAGGCCTAGAAACGTTCAGATTGGTTGGTGAGCAAACGTCCTTTGACTTGTTTATTCCTGCGGTATTGGCTGGTAGCTGCTGGCAGAGGGTTGGCAAAAGGGGGACCTTTTGCCAGTCTTGTGCTTTGTACCAGAGGAGGCATTTCAAAGTTATTAAAGGGACTCAAAATTAAAACCCTCGCTAACTTATGCCCCTTCTAGTGATCTCGAGAGTACATGTGCCTTTAAAGTCTACGGACCAATCAGAGGATAGAGGAGGATTTCGGGTAATGGTGGACAACCATGATGATGGAATGCAGTAGAACTTTTTTGACATTGAAGTTGGATAGTGTGTTGGAGCTGTAAATACCCAACTTCCATCGAAGGGCGGAGCCTAAGTTTAGCTGATCAGATGTACATAACCAATGGCCGGGTACGGAAATCGCCTTTAATGATTAATGCCAGCGTAAGTTGTTGAGGTGTTAACACATGTATGACAGTTGCAACGCTTTGAGATAGGCCGAGGTGAATGCACCCATGCCAAGGTGTAATACGGCTTCCCAGATTAGGTACTACTGATTGTTTGGGGAGATGCTGTACTCCAGGAAATCCAGCATTAAAAGTAAGCAAATTTCATTCCCTCTTCCCACCATGAAGTGCATCTGTCAACGCCCGAAGCGAATAATAAACGTTGGACCACTCATCAAAGCACTTTCAGAAGCTCAAATTGGCCATTACTAATCCCCACGTTTTCCCTTCCTCCTTTGCTACTCTCTCTTTGTTCGTGCTTACTTCTCTTCCTGCATGGGTGTTCGCGAACTCGCAAATAGTAGCATTAATGGGAACTACTTGACTAGGGCTGAAGGCACGGCAATTGATGCAGGTAAGTATTAGAACCGCTTCATCTTCCGGCAGAAGGCTGTGAAGACAGTGTGAGGAATACTATTACAGCTAATGTTTTGTGTCCAAAGTTTCACTTGAGAGTCAAAGAGACAGCGTACGATATCCTTAATTTTAGGTAACCAAAACAAGCCATTCCAGTAAATACGATGTCAACGGATTAAATCCAATGTCAAAGACACTGGTCATCCAATTTTCTGGATGCCACCTAAATTTTTACCTCATTAAAACTAAATAGATTTGTTACAGTCAAGTTAGTACCGTCTCGAATCTGTTGAAATTATGTCCCTCCAGTTCCTGCCCACGGCTCATTTATTTTAACACTTTTGCCTAGGCATAAGTGCAGCGAGTCTTCCAAGTGGTTTCGCTCCATGTTTGGAACTAGTTGAAGCTGTCTACTGATTTGAGGCGAGGAGAAGCAGAACCTTCTTTGCCCGAATAACTAAGACCCACTACAGAATGTAAACACTCAACTGTGCCTTCTCTCATGCCTCATTTGAGCAACGAAGAGCCTTTTGTCTAATTTATTTGGGCGCTAGTCTTCTCAGCTTTGAAAGTACTTATTCTACAATGGTCGCACAGAAGTGGACTTATTTGCGCACTTCGGCGGATAGAAGTTAGCTGTCTTCCCTCTATTGCTATGGTGGCAATGCTAGCTAAAAGCGAGCATTTCTATTGCTCCTGGTGTGGCTGGTGTGAAAAGTGGGGAAAATTGTTCAACGCTGCATCTCTATCCTCTCATCTGATTCTCTCAGCTTACTCATGAAGACCTGCAAGACTAACTGCCTGTAGGCACGCCTAGACAAGGAGTAAATAGGCAATAGAACAATTGGCTTTGACTTCCAGATGATTTCGGGTTAATCTTCACAAAATCGCGCAGGAATACTCCTTAACGGTTTAATTTGTCATGCTGCCTGCTCTCGCTTTTTCATTTTTGACATTTTAGTCAGACCGTAGCATCTCATCTAAAGGACGGTGTATTGTTCCCTTTAGTCGTCCTGAATTTGAAGTAGTTGTCCATTTCACTTGGAATAATTTGTAGACGCAGAAGATGAGAGGTATATTGTAGGAGAGATCATAAGGTCCATTTTAACAAAATGTGCATGTTGACCAGATTTGCATCCCTTCCTTCCCTCAAGACGGAAGGAGATTTAGTGCTTGGCATGGGCACGCATTGTTGAACTGCATAAGTGTCCAGGGACTATTAAAACAATCTGGTGGCCAGACTGTTGTGTAGAGGGGCAATACCGGCGCTTCTCCGCAGTTCATCACCATTTCTTTCTTTCGAGCGTCATCTTCGGTGTTTCTCTAAATCAACTTCAATGCTGTGGAACTTTAATACAATTCCCAAAGAGGTGAAATTTCAGACCCATTAGTAATGGAAAGGAGTGCTAATGACAGTGCAGTTGGATGTCCTCTCAATTGCACGTCAGTTGGGTGGGTAGCGTGGTTAGTTAATGGTGGTTTAGAGGGAATGTGCACGTCCTCCCATCTAATTATCATAGACCGAACCATTTACTCTTCAGCGCTCCGTTTCGCCGTTCCAGTTTGCGATCGCTTCAGTGCTGTCCAGTCATATATCGGTGTAGGCTATGCCCAGTTGGCAGAGGGATGGAGGCGGTATAGTAAAGTTTACTTCATCGATATTACCACACAAGTCGCATAGACACCTCCATAATGAACTCTTCCTGGCGGCTCATGGTTAGTGTCGCTTCATTTGTTCACGACTTTCCTGCAGGCCACGAGAATGGGACAGGTGCCGGTGGGTGACGCTATTTTCATCCCCGCCAACAGCTGTGCTATTCAGTTAAAGTAAGGTGGCGGAGCCCTTTTTGGACGCCTAAATTAACGGCTTACTGACCACCAGCTGCTGCATCAATTATCTTATGCTATTAATAGTAAGAGAGGGTGGATTCCATTGCTTGGATCCTAATGCATTGTCAGCGGGTCAGTTTGAAGAGGGAAGATGAGGATGATGGTGAGAAACTGTCTTCCTTCCACCTTCAAATGCCGTAGTGTCTTCTCAAAAGGAGAAATCAGACGCTTTCTGCTAATATTTAGTTAACAAATCATGTGGGTCTCTGAGGCATGAGATCTAAGTCGCATTATTTTGTCCTGCAAAGGATTAAATTATTGTGAGCACAGCCTTTCAACAATTACCATAATTTAGGACAAGAGGGATGGTTTACTATGTGAAAGGATCGAACGGCAAACTGTATTTGATAATGTAGCATAATGATTGAGTGCCCTCCATGCATTGATCCCTCTGCTCAACATCATCATGGACAGACTACATCTCCTCCCTTCCGTTCCTATGCCACTCTCCTGCCCGGTTTTAGTTTCGGCAACTGCCTTTGCTCATTCCCCTTACCTTGCCTCAAACAAACCTGCTATATTGCAAAATTCCACCAGAATGTGTTGATAATCGGAAGGTGGGGGACATGCTTCATATATGCTTACATTGCTAAGCTTCCTCCTTGTTAACTCAATGGCAGTTCGGATCGGAAGTGATATTCACCTCGGTCGGAGGCTCGCACAGGATAGATAAACAAACTTCTGTGTGGTTAACTGAGACGCTCTCATTAAAACCGCCTTCTTGAAGCAATTCGTGTTAAGATTGACACAGACTGGACCACAATATTCGCACTGGCTACCGTCACTGGATGCAATACGATTACGCTACGCGCAACATCCAGTCTCGAGTCTATTTGAATTTCCTTCGCAGTATGCAGACATTCTCAGTTTACCAGAACTATGGTCTCCATTCCTGTGAAATAAGCTCCGTCTATGAAACTCACGAATTTTTAGTCCACCAAAGCACTAACATTTCCTTGCTCCCAGCAACGTCAGGTGTTTGACAGCTATCCGAAGGCAAAGCTTTGCCCTAGGTCTAGCAGTAGAACAGATGATGGGCGGCACCCGAATACCAAACACTTGCCTACATTCGGCTTTGTGTAAATACTAAAAATATTATTATGCATATCTAGACAAATGGAAGAAATGCGTCCACTGTAGAATGTCCTCAAGATGAATCACAAGGGGTCTATAAATGAGAAATGTGACAGAAGAATCCTGTTGAGGTGTGATATTTATTGTAGACCCACCCGAGACCCTCCTCATTCTTATCTTGATCTCAAAAACGGCTCTGACGATTCAAAAAAGGAAGATCAACGTCTAAGCCACTTATGAATACGCTCTCGTTTGGACAGGGGCTACGCATTGAAATCGCGCCAGCTTTCTTGCTACTCCCGATTTAATGGTAAACTTGCTTTTGGGGCTACATGGCTTTACTTCTTTATATTTGTTCTGATAGTGGAAGTATCGTAATGCCTTTAAAGCCTAGATGCTCTTCCGAACTGTGTGTATACAACGCCAGGTACAAAATGTGGCATTGCTTTTACCAAACGCCAGCAGTCTGAGTGTTTCTGAGTCGAATTACACGTTTTGGATAAGCTTTTTGGTGCATGGTTGGCAAAATAATTCTAACCGCAGGTTGGAAGCAAGAATGTTTGTGAAAGTCCACGACGCTCTCCACCTCATCGACGCGACTTGATTGAATGCAGGTTGGATTGACTGGTGAAGATGAAATCTCGGCAGATGGTTAATGGCTCTCTGATAAAATGCATAATTTTGACCAGGATGGGAGTCGGTTATGTTGCCAGAACTGATCATGCACGAAATGCGGATGTAAAAATGAATGAATTAGTGAATTAATTTTACCTCGAGATCAGAAGTCTGAAATCACAAACAATTTCACTGGATTCATTATAAAGCAGATATTTCCCTCGGATCATCGCTAGCTTAGGCGTTCGGTTTCATTACTTCTTTATTATTAACTGCACTGCTGCTTGTCAGCTGACAAGCACACAGACAAGATGCTTCAATTATAGGAACAGAACAAATTCAACACAACTAGTAGTTTCCTAATTTTTAGAATAATAAGCCTAAATTTTTCTGGCGGAGTGGTGTGGGCGATTTTTGTTTCCCCTATTGTTGTTCTGCCTTCCTAACTAATTTACCTTCCCCTTTCGCACCATAGAAATGGTACGAACCAGAGTCTTCACAGCGAACCTACATACCTGCTGCCACCTTCAATGCGCCCCCGACTGTCCCACACTGACCAATTATGATTATACTAATACCTGCGCTCTCAGCCAGACAATTCTTATGCCAGTCTTTGTTTCACTCTCATCCTGGACAACCTGCAGCGTGGTTTTGAACCTCGGCTGCTGCTCTTGTGCATCCACAGGTCAACGCACCTTGCCATCTCTGTCAAGACAAGACAAGACAAGACAATGCTTACGTTCAATTTTCTGTGTATCTAGATAAGTGAAACATTCATCTTTTCATTTGAAACTACTTCTTTCCAGACAAAAAGTGCAATTTAGCATTGCTCATATGAAGAAGTAAAAAAGGGAATTAAAGGACAAAAACGATACCCGGACAGATGCCCGAGACGTAGCTTAAGAGGAGAGGAAGCTGTATAGCAATTTAATCCTTCGTTTTGGTTACACCAGCACTTGTGGCTCTGCGATCGTACTTTAGCAGGTTACAGTAACATCCAGGTCATGCCAGCAATCTCCATTTCAGCCCTTCTATATGCTGGCAATGCATAGTTCACTCTCTCTTTGTACTAAGGAAATGCTCTGGGCACCGTATTGTGCTAACCGGCTCTGAGAGAGCTTTGTCAACATTACCAGCTTAAATGGTGCTAACTTCTAGAGGAGGGAAAATGTAAAGTGGGCAGGCAATAGAGCAAAAACTCCCATTTGGTTTACAACTTTCCCGTTTTATGGAAGAGAGGAAGAAAACCCTTGTACTTACCAGCAGATTAATCTATTACTTAAATGTACACAAAGCCCACCAAGCAAAAGTCAACCTATGCAACTGGCAGTAAGCCATGAGACGATAAATCCAAAATTAGCATATTAACAGTTAATCCAGAACCGTGCCAGCAAACGCAAACGACAAAATGTCTTTATAATGAAGCCAGAATAACTCATCAAGCGTAAAATGCGCAGATAATTGAGAAACACTTGAATATACAGGCAAAGCGCTCTCAAATCACAAGGTTCACCTCACACCTTCGATGTCTCCTCCGTAAAGGATGGACTGTGGCACGATTGAGCCCAAAAAAAAGGAACTTATTTTGCGTATTGGAAGGGAGAAGGACCTCTAAGCTTTGGGCAGTTGCGTGATGCCTACGTCTTTCACTTCCTTCCCTCTCGCCTTCTCCTCACCTCCCCTAGTGTCATACACACCACCGATTTCCATAGAGCAGCACCACCTTCCGACGTCTATACACTCACCCAGCTGCAAAAGAGCTGTGCGTCATCTGACTTGGCAGAGGACTCGAGTTTACCCACAAAAGTAGTGCATCCTCTTTCGAAGTGAGCTTTCGGTATGCGTGCGCTCGCGCGTGGATGGACCTCAGGTCACTTCGAAGGGGGCTCAGGTGTCTCAGAAGGCACGTGGGTAGTTGGCGGCCAAATGCGCCAACAACGGCTACAATTAATGCCAACTGATGCACTACTGCGAGGAGGCATTAGGCCAAGCGTGGACAGTGCAAGTCGATGCATGTGCAGTAGGCAGGTCCAGTGCGTTCCACATCGCGCCAATTAAGATACCAGACAACGGTGATGCAATGCTCACACAGATGCTTACAACTCCAATTTTGGTGAATTGGATATCGTTTATTCATTCGGTCCCCTCTTCCAGCCGACCGTCGATCTCCGCGACTTCAGGGGAAGAGAAGCCTTATCGAGAGCAGAGGGCGCCTACTGCATTTCACAAGAGCATTGTTAGTTCCCCCCGCCCCCTCTCCACGCTGATAGCCTCAAGTGTGCCCGAGCTCACCACCACCGACGATGCACACAACGAGTCCAAGACGCTGGCTTTGGAGCTGCGTGACGACGAGGAGGAGGATCAGGCGCTGAACCACTTCAACGCCAAGTTCAACGAGGCCTGTGTAGGTGCTTGAACTACAAAAATGGATTGGTTGGCACACTTTTGTCTACCCAGTGTGCAACGATGCACACATACAACCCAACCAAACTCAAAGTCCGGACGTGTCTGTGGCTGCCTGTGAATGGACACAGAGTTAGCTGATGCCAACAGAACCTGCTGTGTGATGTAGGAGCTGAAGAAATGTCTACAATTACGTCCTGCAGCAGAAAAATGGTGGTACAGTGAATGATTAAACTTGCTCACAGTTGGATTGCTTGTGTTGCTAGGACAGTGGAAGCACAAAGTCGCATTTCAGCCAAGTGCTGAAGTGCAGAGAGTACATGACTGGACAAAGTTACCACGAAATCGCGAGCCTAAATCACTTGTAGAAAGCCACAGGGCTCATAAACGCGTCTACTATAAAGTTTCGACCCAGTAAAAGATTGACCGCAGCACTCACCCAACTGACAGTTTCATTATTAATTCACAAATAGGGTGCATGTACTTCAATACCGTTAAGCTCAACCAAGTGGTTGTCAATGGGGTTTGGAAAAACCGCCTGCCATAAACCAATGGATTAGATGATGGGCTGGTTGTCTCAATTGTTCGCAACAGTGCCCATGAATGGTATGTTGTCGGTCTAGAGGTTATTACACGCTAGACATGGAACTTAACTATTGAAGTGCCTTTCCGAATGCAAATGTTTTAAAATTCTCTATATGGTTATTCTCATTCTTGATTAGGTTTATTCCACCTGGGGATTATCTCATTGTCAGCGGCTTTTTCTTAGCTGGGTCGCTGAGTGCTATATAGTTCATTATTACAAGTGCTGTTTTAATATCGCTTGTCATCTAGCACGCACGCATGTAAGAAACGCCTCCAGTCCAGTGGAAAGATAGGTACAATATGGCTGGCAGTTTCCACCTTTCCAAGGAATGGGTCGAAACGCTAGTTAATGGATAAAAAGGTGGATGATTTCTGTTTCTCATTCCACTGTCCTCCTTGCCTTTATCCCACCTCCTCCTTTTCTTTCTGTCTCTCGGTATGAAGTTAGTTCTTTCTAGTAGACGCGGTTGTTTCCTTTTTCCTTTGACGGAATTGTGACTGACACCTGCACTCTCAATTAGGCAATCTGAAGGTCTCATTCTAGGCACCTTCTGTCATGGCTGTGGACCACAACAGCTGCTCTTCGCGCATGGGCAAGTCAACGCACCGCACAGACGAGGGGATTTTTCCATTCCTGTCAAAATAAAACATTTTGCATCGTGATGCAGAATCTGCACACAAAGCTACTACTTAAAATAGCTCTTCCGTTGCGAGCAAGGGAAGATTCTGCTACTTTGTATCAGGCTACATTCGGCACTACACTCCAGTGACGCTTGGATGGGTCATTTAATTCGTGAAGTCGCTGAAGCCTATGTGGAGCCTTAGTTGTACCTGAGTACGTTCGGCTATGTAAAGCTGGCTGGTACGCCAACAATTCGTGAAGGCTGGGGGTCAGCATTGAGATTAGCGTGCCGAAATTGAATTCAGGGACCAGATGACCAGTAGCTGATTTTACTAAGCCGCTGCTTAAGCCTCCCAAAGTCTAATAAATATCAGTTTTGTACAAACAATAATTTAAAGAACAGCTCCATTTTAGTGGTAGACAGACCTGGTAAAGAGAAAATTTAAATGTGGTGCGTCACAGAGGATTAGGATTATGTTAGGTTATAACTTAGTGCTTACGATTTTCTCCTTATGAGAAGGTTAGTAAACAGGGAGACAGGATGTGCCACTTAAAGAAATTATCTGTTAATGGAGTTTGTTGCCCGCCAAATTGTCGTTGGCTGCAGAAAAGTTAATGGATTGGACTGCTTTTCCACTCCTTGTAATCGTGGTTGCATGACAGTCTCACGTGGTTCACCTTACGTGGTCTCTACTCGCAACCTCCACCTTAGGCGAATTAAAGCCAAGCTGGCGATTATTAAAGCTGTTGGGAGAATAAACTTCACACTCCAAACCATCTACCGACCCTCGTCAGTCAATTTTCGCGGATTAGCAGAAAACTGATGCGGATACATCATAGCTATCAAAGCACTTGACCCTCTGCAGCATAATGAACTGCACCCATTGAGGAGAACAATGAAAGTAGGAATGATGCTTTTGCGGTGTCGTCAATGTCACAACTACGTGAGAGGCCAAACCATCAAAGATAGAGGTGAATAACTTCAAATTTTGTAACGTACAAACACGCTTTAAGCCAATGATTTCACGTCGGCACGGATGCCTTGGGCAGGATTCGACGAAAGGTGGTGCGAGAGCCTCGGAAAGCTAGAATTGATAGTGTAATGAATGCTGAGGCTAAAATTAAGGGTTCAATGACGAGCACTCCCAGCAGCAAGCAATTTAAACCTCGTAACTTAGCAAAAAACTGCAGAACAGAGCAGCAAGCCTCGTTGATGCCCACCCGATGGTGATAAGAAGTTTTTGCAAAATGGTTGCATGCCTTGGAAGTCTACATAGATAAAGCAATCTCTAACACTTTCACCTGCAGAATTTCACTAAACAGCTAGTGAGTTGCGGGCCAGCGCCTCATTCATTAGATGTTTCATCTTTTGGAAATAATAACAAAAATATCTTAAAAGAAGCTGGCTCCAATTTCACACACTGCTAGAAATGGTAAAAAGGAAATGCAAATCCTGCGGGCGGAGCCCATAAACTTTACTACTCCAACAGTCCCCAAATCACTGGAGAGGGAAAAACCTGAATTGAGAACAATGCCGGATCAGGAAACATTGCCTAGTTAAGCGCTAACCCTTTGGCTGCGCGGAGATGTCAAATTGCATGTTGAGAAAAAGTTGATCCAAATGGAGTCAAGTGCTTTAAATCAAATTACAGGAATCCCCTTGTGAGAGTGGTTAAATTAGGGAAATCTCTTTTAAGCAAAGGCGGACGTTAGTGGCAGCAAAATGCAATTAAAAGGACCAGCAGCAACAACGCCAGCAGACTGGAGCCTAGTTTTTGCGCATAAAAGCTTTTTTCAATTAAACCTTAAATGAATAGGCTAAACTCATTCAAACAACACGGAAGGAGAAAATTGTGAAGGTGACATGGGGATTCACCTGATGATGTTTAACTGTCTAGTTAGGCGCAGCACCGAATTTTATTGAAAGGGAGAGGCGGGGCTGGCAATGAAGTTTACCTTTAAAGACTCCTCCAGTCCCGTGGTCTGTAGGAAAGACATTGACAAGTGAAGCAGCACTAGACGCGAACCATCTGACAATATTCGGTGCGGAGCTGTGCGACGCATGTAGACGCATGTGAATGTGTGACACCTTCACCTTGCCATTGGCTGGACATTGCACCATCGATACATGGCTGGGTAGCACTGAGGTTAGAGCACAGTGCCAAGGGTAGAGAGAGAGGGAGAGAGGGCGAGGCTCGAAGCGTTAAGCCAGCAAGTCTACTTAAAAATACATCTATGGTGCAATGATTGTGCTTTAGACCAGTGATATTACAGTTGCTTAGGGAAAAATGTAGAGACTTGCACATCTCCTCCTTCCCTCCTCCTTAAGAACAGGATGAGACATCACACCAAGCAAAATTGTTGAGTAGGAGTAATCACGTGACGGAAAGATTCGACCCAATTGCATGGCAATGTGATAAGTGGAGTGATTGTTCAGCGGGCATTTTCCTTTTTCCAGCACCAACCACGTTATTATGTCGGACGCAGGAGTTTGATGAAGGGGAATGCAAATAATGCACCCAATAAAGGAGGTGGCGACTATGCAACACCTTGGCTATTCGTTTATGGTTTGAGTCGATGCTTCATTTGTTTAACTCTCGGCTTCGTCAACAGGTGGATGAGGACTGCGCCATTGCACCTTTACCTGGTGGTCTGGCATTCGGGCCGCGTCAGGAGAGCATGTGCTCTGCTGTGGGCCGCGAATGCTCACACTGGTAGAGTTTTGGCATCTTCCTGCTTCTCCGTGGAGGTCTTAAGGCGGTTCACAATGGCCTGATTGTCTAGAAGAGCTGATCAACGGATCTGCGTCTCAACACATTCAGTGTCTTACCTTTGCTAATCAGGACCTTTTAATCTGTTCTGTGGTGCTTTTCGAAACTTACTCATCATAAATATTAGTGTAGCAGTGGCAAGTCCTCTGGATTCCTGCCACTAGGCAATTGATTAACTGGAGGCACTTTCAAAGTTGGGATCCCAATAAGGAAATGAAAGTCACCACTTTGATATAATGGTTCCAGAGTGACTAGGAGAAAAAGCAAGGTGGAGCATCATGACAGATAAAACCATCCACGGGGATTTGGACAGCATGTTAGGGGACGAATAGTGAATCATCAACCCATGGCATCCCATGTTGTTAATCCCGAACCCACTCCTACCACACGCTCACAATACAGTATCCAGTTTGATGAATACGTCTCGTTGTAAGGAGACAAAATGCCAATGCGTAAGTAGAACGCGATGAAACACTGCGAAAGCGTCCTCACCTCGATTCACTTGACATGATCAGTCGTGTCAAGAAGCGGAAAGGATGCATGGATAAAGCCAATGCAGTAAAGCGTGTTGCAAATTCTAGCCAGACTGTCGGAATAACACCCTGACCAAATTGGGGGTTCTTGGAGCTCAGGGAGCGAAAATAGAGTGGCTGACATCCAAAATTTGGCATTTTTGCATTCGCCGGACTAAAGGGTGAGCAGCACCAAAGAAGGTCAAAGGATGGCTTAAGGTGTGAAGCTCACTCCATGAGTGCCCTATTCACCCGACAGGTCTCACTACTGCAGCGCCACTGAGGCAGAAGGCACACCAAACACTTGCATTTGTCGAGGCCGAAGCAGACCATTCCCATGTGCATCATGCAAATCCTGAGCATTCCCCCTTCGCCTGAAAAATGGGACTGATGCTGCCATCTTTCAAATGGGTCGCTGTGTCAGCCTCAACTGAGATTCATGCTTCCAGCCATTTTCCAAAACTCCATGTGTTGACAGATGGTAGACACAGCATGGCGAGGGAAGAGAATGCCCTTTCCTGAGATAGAGGCACAGCAGGTATACTGCCATAGTCGATTGCCCCAAATGTTTGACTAGTGTTGGATGCAGAAGCCATATTACGCCTTTCGATAAGCATCCACTGCAACTTGCCGCACTTCATTACCGCTATCATCCATGTATTGACACTCGACCAAAGCGGATTAGCATTGTATAGTAGAGAGGAAGTTTGGATGCAAACCGAGAAAAACTGCATGCATGCTGCACGCCCTTCTAATGTGCTGACTTTATCAGCTAGACACCGATTTGTTGTTTAGAACAACAGGAAAATTGTCGTACATCATAATTAGAAGAAAACCTTCATTAAATAAAACTTTGATGTTTACCCACGGACATATTGATGCGCCTCACGGTTTCAAGCTTCTGATCGGTCAATGGAATTTCCAAGTGCAAATATTCTCAATGTAAGCACAAGTGAAAAAGCACGCGAGGAAATAAATGCAAGACTGCCCACCTTGTCACTGGAACATCTATCGAAATGACGTAGTGGCAGAATTGTACGGAAGGTGCAAAAGACTGGCAATCAGCAGCAGCTGGCCAAATGGAGTAGAGGGGGGCAGGTCACAAGGCAATTGCTTGCCAATCACAAGTGAAAGGTGCTAGACCGCATGACGCCTAACCTGTCCAACTCACAGCAAGACGACATGACACAACGACCAAGTAGGGGCGAGCAATGTGTACCATCGTGCTACCTATTTAGGAGGCACAACAATCTCTCATGCCGACTATCAACTCTCGAGAGCAGATAGCACACTCACGTGTATGCGATAAGTAACTGAATGAATGGAGAAGTAGAGGTGGACAAAAGACGTTCCCAAAGGCTTCACTGAAGCCCAACTGGTTTGCAGTCGCGTTTGTTAAGGCGTCTTCAGTTGTAGCTTCACAAGGTGATTTCTGTAATCTACGAAGTTTGCCCAGCACACCATCCACAGTCCTATTTCCTACCTGCCTTTCTCTTGCTTATTGTGAGGGAAAGGAAGGAAAGGACGACTGAGGCATTGAGAGTCGGTGGATGGGGCAGTGTGTGGCATCAATACTAGCGTGTCACATGGTCCCCGGACAGTGCTCTGCCTCAATCTTGCACCCTCCAAACACTTCGTTAAGGCGTAACGCCTTGAGCGAGCAGTGCGATAGAATTGAGACACTTCAGGTGCATGCCATGGACCGCAGCAGTGAGGCATTGCTTTGGCATTAGTGGAATAGAGCAATCATTCTTCGCATCTGGTCCGCAGAGGCTTCAAGAATGGAAGTAGGGAGGACCGAGCAACGCAGTGTTGATGACAACGCAATGTGGAAAACGGGATGAGATGATCTGCACGCATAGTATGACTTTCTTCCTGCACTAGAGGTTCCGATGGAAGGTGGAATGCCAGACCTCGCACTCCACCTCACCTTCCCTGTGGCATTGGCATTGGCATTGGTGTTGGTATTGGCATTGGTGTTGGCAGTTATAAGATTGCAGGTGCAGATTGTTCCGCCATTTTGTTGGTTTTCGGAGCTTCGAGTGCAATCACTTGAGATTTGTGTGAATAGTTCCCGCTACTTTCAAAACTCCATGAAAGCGAATCGAATGGATGTGCTTTCTGCCACCTTGTTTGTTCAGACCATCTTATTGGCTTGATGGGGAAAAGCACCTCTGATGCCTCTTTAAGTAGACATGGCAATAGGCTTCTGCTTGAGAGTAGATGGCCACCTTAACAAGTCGTCTTCCTCCCACGATAGAAGCACAAACTGTCAAGCTTGCAATTGCTGGAATTGTGGTTTTTCCTTCCTTCTTTCCTTCCTTCCTTCCTTCCTTCCCTCCCAACCCTTCTCCCTCCTTCCTTCCTTTCTTCCGTCCCTCTGCCATTCCGCTTGATTAATTAATCAGCTCAGCTTGTGTTCCCCAACTTTGCCTGTTGAGGTGGCAGTCTTCGTCAAAGTGCACTTTCCATCAACCTTCGAGAAATTGGCACTCACTTGAGTTTACTTTGTTGACATTAGCGCCAACTACTCCTCAACTCGTGTGTCCTATTTCCTGCGATCGAAATCAGCATGTGTGCCATCCCGCCTCATGCTTTCGATGTGGAATCACACAGAAAAGAGATGTGTTGGGACTGCATTCACACTGCATCAGGAGAATGACATGGCCTGCAAAATGATTGACAATTGGGACAGCGACGCTCACCCCTGTCAAGGTGAGGCATGAGCGGGGATTTAGGAATCGCGTCGTTGATTCTATGCCTCCCTGCCTGCTCTCCTCATGCAGTAGACTCGGCATCCCAACTTCTGCGCTTTTCTATCTGCAAAGCCAATTCAGTAAACTCGAAGGCGCAATTCGGGGGTAACATTTTATAACATAACACAACATCGGATTGAAGAGGGCTTCATGAATTGTTGAAATTGCATAGTGGTCAAAATACTTCGCCACCACCATGGAACGCAGTCCATGTTTGTCGGTCACAATGAGGTGAGAGGAGTGGAGGCGAATGCCATCAACTGGCGGTGTAATATAGCGTCCCATCCCAAACACTGCTGATAACCAACTGAGACGAAGCGGTATCGTATAAAATCTGCCAAGGGAAAAAACACACAAGCATTGCTACCAGCGCAAGGAATTTGCTTAGAAGCACAATTGGCATGGACGTTGGGCTAACTCTCGAAGTGCTATTTTAGATTACTTCGGCCATTTCCTACTCCACCGCTTTCTCCCTCACTTACGCCCTTCCACTGGCTTTGATACGGACGGCACGACAAACGATTACTCATGTGTCCAGCCTGTCTGCCATTGTGCTCTGTTTAAAAGAGGTCGAAGTCCACTTCTATGGCCATTTCTCACCAATTCAGCTTCTTATGCTGCAGCGAGTGTAATGCTCTGAAGTGTAAAGGACACTGCCTTTGCAATTCCATCCATAGGAGGACTCCTCCTCAGTGAAACAGAAAAAAATTTGGCGAGTTGAAGCTGATTTAGGTGTACTGCATGACTTGTGCTTGGCAGCCAGTGCTTCTGGAAGTGGTGTTTTCCACTCTTTACGTAGAGCAGGGGTGACAGAGGCCTGAGCCAATGCCAGCATCGGCCTTAGAGCAAATGGTGGGTTGGACTGCTCGATTTCTAGCCTTATGACGCCGCCTGCCTTTCACTTATCACGCCCCATCCATCTCTCGTGGTTGCAGCTCGGATGCGTCACGCGAGGCGTGATGTGCCTACGCTAGAGTTTATCAAATTTATTCAGCCATCAACTACGAAACTATTAAATTATTTCTGTAGCTCTCACAACGGCAACTTTTGTTCAGGAGGCAGTGCAGAGGTCTCAATGCACAAAAGCTAGCGCGGTGTTCCCCGACCTTTCCATGGACGAAAGGAGAAGGTAAAGGAGGAGGAGGAGATATTACACGAGGGTAGAATGCGCACTGCCGGAGGAGAGACGTGTCGGCGAGTGGTGACACGATTAGCAAATTAAGCCTGTTGGGCAGCAGTAATGCTTTCAAATGCATCGCAAGCCGAATTTCAGCAGTTGTAAATCAAAGCAACCGGTCGGAACAGTGATGGGTGTGCATTTCCACGACAATGCACCTTGTACGCTGATGCCTCTGTGAAGGTTCTGATGCCAAGCATAGAAGACATAGGCGCCTCACAGACATTCTTGTGACCTCTGTTAGAAATCCCAGCTCCAATGATCCCATGCTGGATCTATTCTCACAGGAGACGAGAAGTTGTTAATCTCTCGTCCACTGGCAGTAGCGGCGGATTAATGATGCTGACTTGATGAGACCTTCCAAGTAGAGGAAAAGGCGGCTCTGATCACCACTGATGCAACGAGGTTTTCCAGGGTCTGGAAGACTCACTCACCCAACACCCCCATTGTTAGTCCCTATAAGGAACAACTAATTTGTTGTGATTGGCCAAAGCAACTTCATTATTTAAAGTACTCCAAACGAACGTGCAATTCAGGTTTTAGCCTGCTGCGGGAGGAAAGGAAGGAAGAGGAAAGGGCCACCAATGTACTAGCAAACTGTAAGTGGAGAAGTCCATGGAATCGAGGTCGGCGAGGCAACTACTCACTCGGTGGTACTGCACCTTAATCTTGCACTCTCAGCACAGCCCTTTGAAGAGTAAGGTATTGGGCAAGCTTTGCCATGCAATCAAGGCACTTAAGGTTCATAATTCGGCGCATGTTGAAGGACTGCAGTATGGTGTGTCGATGCAGCATTTGGGGTGGTTTCACCTGGTCTGCGTGGGCCAACTATCTGCCAGCTGGTCAACCTTCTTTGGGCAGCCCTGCGTTCTCAAAACGGCGGTGTGCAGCTCACTGCATCCCAGAACCTTCCTCCTTCATCCTTATCTTCGACCGAATTTCACGATTGACGGAAGGGAAGCAGTTGTTGAGGGACTTTCAAAACACCCTGCGAGATGGGACTCGTGCAATTCAATGCAGATAAGTGCATGCTAGTTTGACCATCACGTCAAACAACCCTCGACCATGTGCAGCCTCGTAATCTTCTGACCCTCAAACTCACTTCCAAAGTAACTTAAACACTCCTGTCATATGGAAATTGTGTTGCGTCGTTACTCACCCCTCATGGAGATCTTGTTTGTGGACTCGACGCTGAGGCATTTAAAGGGTTCACATTTACTGCGGTATTTTTGGAGCATTAAGAGGAAGTGATTCGTGACCGCATACACAGGACCCGTTCTACGAGTCGTCAGAACATGAGAAGACTCTTACTCTCGCCGACTTGACCCTGTCGAATCTCCGCCTTGGCTAATGTAGGCCGTGGCTCGGCAACAACACTAGTTTGTGGAGGAGTTCCACCGCCTCCCTACTGTCTGACAACAGCCCCTACCCGTGGAAACCCATCTCCAGCTGCTCGCAGTGGTGACTCTTGCTGGTGCTGCTGCTGCTGCTGCTGCTGCTGCTGCTGCTGGTAGTGGTGGTGATGTTGCAGTTAAGCGCTCTTTTAGGAGGGAGGTGGAGACGATCATGGGGTGGCAGGTCACAGGACCGATGCGACTGTCTTTCTGGCTCGCGACATTGCAGTGCAGTGTCTGCGGACCAGACTGTCGAGTGGAATCCGGCTGACTATCTGCTCCATTGGCTATAGGTGGATGCATTCCTTTGACTGGCACTGATTTCGAGTCGTTTCGACAGGAGGACGGACTTACTGTATGCACTTGGGATTACAAACAGAGAAGATGCTACCTGCGTTACCGTCCACTCCTTTGTTTTGTGAAGTAGAACTAGGTCTGCTTACCAATTCTCAGGGTCATTTACTTTTCGTATATATTTATACATAAATATGTACATATCCTTCCACTTTGAATCCATTCTGCGCAGCAAAACCTAGAACGTCTGAAGAGTTGGTGTGCTCTCACCTATACGAAGTACGTGGACTAAACCTGAAACCACAATCGAATGATTCTTTTAGAACTTTGAATTGGAAAATCCTTTCTAGCCCTGTGGACTTTTTTGGTGGCCAACATATTTCACCACCATCACAGAGTGCAAACTAAGGATGTTAGCCACGATGAGGTGAGATGAAACGATGTGGATGTGACTGGTTGTTGGTGTGATAGGACATCCCACCCCAAATACTACTAACATCATTTAAGTCAAGCCAGTCCTTTATGGCATATGCCGTCGTAAGCAGGGAAGTATTGCTATCTACTCTCGTTAGGGAGGACATCACCCACTAATAAGACGGCTTCTTGAGAGCGACGAGCGCACCAATGTCAGGCCACGCCTCAAAGCACTTAAGCCTTTTGCACTGGCCATCCCTTACTCCATCCACTTCCTTCTCATTTCAACCTGCAAGCACCACATGCATCACAAATACACGTTCTGGCTCGTACCTAAGGCAACGCTTCCTCCTCGTCTTGCTGTGTCGGGTTTCGCGTGAAGTAGGCTAAATCATTCAGCAGCATTACCGTGCCGCATAATAATGACAACAAGTTGACTGGCGTCACTTCTTGGTGACATCTTCGTTGCAGCTAATATTCAGACGCGCGTTTTGCTTCTCATCTGGAAGTGTTGCATTCCTGAGGTACTGAAAGTAGAGCGTCCGGATTCCCGCCAGAATTTGATACCTCAGTCCACACGTGTAGGTGGAGGCCATTTCTGCTTCACCTCAGTATTATTTCACCACTCCGCCCATATCCGCATAAGATCCTTTCATGCATTGCCTTTCTTTTGCCTCCTTCCTATTCTTGCCACTGCTAGGTTATGGCAGCCAATTCGAGGCGAGAAAAGTGAGAGTGTTGCAGGGTTTCTCGTCCAATTAAACTTAAGCAGTAAACTTTTATTTGGCGTGAACATGGGTTCCAATCCTGCCAGGACTAGCCTCTTCTGTCCATTATTCGCCTCACAATGCCAGCATTAGTGCGCGCTTTTCTGCATTTCTCATGATGGCGCTGAGGCAAAAAGATGCAGCGATTCCATTCCAAATGTACCACCTTCTTCTTCTCAAACATGCAACACTGATAAATTGCCTCCAATTCAGAGATTGTTTCTTACCATCACCTCAATTGCAGCGTACCGCAGATGATGAGGAGTGCGGAGCAGTCATTCACTTTGAGGCTGCATCACAGGCAAGTTTGAGATGATGCTGAGAATACCCGCTTTCCCCCTTCCCCACACTTCCTTTTTCTCCATCGAGCTCCCCATCAAGTCTATGCATTCAAACGAAGGGCCACCAGACTGTCAGACCGCCAGACAGCCAGACTGCATGACTCAGTATTTGCCTTCCTACAGCACCGTGTACGCTAAAATGGTCGAGTTTGAGAGCGGAGAATGACTTCATCCTTTAATTGTGTGATTACCTGTCAGTTTTGGTGGGAAACCACTCAGCCCTTTCGTCGTTTTAGCCTTTCCAGGCGGCCCGGACTTCACGCGGTGCCAGTAGCTCCTAGGCCGTCCCGTAGGTCAATAAGGTGTCTTCTTGCGTCTTCAGGGCAGTCTCGAGGCTGTTCATTATCATTTGACATTCCAGCAAGTTGGACTTCTTCGATGCATCTACTTGTAAGCGGATTCATGGAAATCCTCTTCGGCGCAAAGGAGTCTCCAACTCCTCCTGCCACGATTACCATGCTTCCTTCACCAACGATTCCAGATTGAATGCTTAACAAAATACTTTGAACCACCGACAGAACACGCGGTCTGATTTGGTTTGTCTCGAATCCACGCATCGCTTATGCGTGCTTTTAAGTAATCAGTTCTGCAAACCTCAGCGAGCAGGCAAAAAGTCAGTCCGCCATTGCCTAGAAAATGAGGCATTAAGACGGGTACGCTTGTTTGAAAGAGTTCTCCTCTCATTTCAGATCTGCCGTGTCTGCGGCAGCAAAACCCACTTCTTTTCCAGCACTGTCTACAGAATGGTAAACAAAAGAAGGCCAACCTAAGACCGTCAAAATGCGCAATGGGAGTCATTTCCACACGACCAGACTAGAATTGCACAGCCAACTAGGCGACGCTTGCATGAGGCCGCAAAGCAGGAGTAGTGAAGCGAAATGATCCCACAGTGGCCTTGTATCGGTGTCTTCAGTGTGTTGTGAAAACCTGAGGAAGGTGCCGATACCGTGCCAGGACTCTAAAGCAGATGTGCTTTACATTCAAAACAAGTACGATTATCAACTGCACGTGTAGACTTCGTTTCCAAAGCCTAACAGCATTCCAGACGCTCTGCTCGCATGACCTCAAGAGCAGAGCGCTGTCTGATGAAAGCTGCAAGGGCTTTCATACCATTTTACAGCAAAAGACTCACAGAGAGAAGTGATGTGAGCACATTAGTTTCGTTATTTCGAGGTGCGATCTACTGATGTAAGCGCGTCCGATGTCATGAATAACTGATCACGGCATGGGGAGGAGGGGAAGGAGGAAGGAATGCGGTCACGAAGCAAAGACCGCAGGAATGAACGAGAGGAAAAGCGATGGAGTCCGGAATGGCCAAGGCGAACTGCTAACTTACTTTCTGGTAAGGTGTGAAAAGCAATTACCAACGGCGAGAGGGGAAGAGACTTCATACTTTCCGACGCCAGGTTTTCTTCAGCACAAAATCACCTCAGGTCCTTCAGTTGCACCAGAAACGCAGCGACATAAAA
This sequence comes from Taenia crassiceps, assembly GCA_023375655.1. Classification (NCBI taxonomy): domain Eukaryota; kingdom Metazoa; phylum Platyhelminthes; class Cestoda; order Cyclophyllidea; family Taeniidae; genus Taenia; species Taenia crassiceps. Next base: position 2,140,092 of record JAKROA010000011.1, read on the forward strand.
TGCCTCCCAATCACTGCATTCGCCCTGGCCTCTCTCACTTCATTTATGACTAGTACGCGAGTGATTCGTATTGGCAGCATCCATCGAAAATTAGGAGTCTGCACTCAAACCAACTGGGATACGCATGCTGTGATGGGTGCTGGACTTGTTGATTTCTGAGGATGCGAGGTTGTGAAAATGTTCACTCACCTTCACCTCCATGTTTATCCACTCGCATTCAATAACGTCTCGAGATTTTGAACTCTCGCTTCCTGTTGATTAGGCAGTGTACTTTATGAGTACAAGTACCGTCAAAGCCAGCAAAAGGGACAAAGGTGAGCAAAGGTTGTGGTCTAGAGTCGACAAAATCACTCCAGTGCCTATGGAATGCGCGTGCTGTCACATTCCCCAAGGCTGACAAAATACTTCCCTTCCCATTAACACCCTGTTAGTCCCCTTTGGTTGTTTTTCCCTTCCTTTCCCTTCCCTTCCCTCCTCTTTCCTCGCCCTCGAGTACCATCGAAAGGAACCAAGTCACAAAACCTCTGCTTGCCAATCAAAAGGCCAAAGCTTCTGGTTCTCCTGGTGCATTACTTGCCTTGCTTACTCCAAAGAGAAACAGACCAGGGGTACACACAAACTTGCAACGCACCTGGGAGGCACGATACTATCTCCCGTGAGCCATAAACTCATGAGGCGGCGCTATAGCACGCCTAATTTGTGGTCGTGCTTTTCAGATGCTATTTAGTCGTGGCTCCGCCACACGACTTCTGTGGCATACGGAGTTTGCTCAGCTCACCGCCCTGACAGTGCTCGAGACACACTCCCTTCATTGCTCGTTTCCACCCCACTAGGAAGGAGGAGGACGTGCTACTTAATACGCCAGCACATATCGGATTAGGAGGATGCGACAGGCAGCGTGGCAGGCAGCTATTCAACAATAGCGTGAATGGCTCTTATATCCGCTAATGGCATAACTCGGGTGCATGAGTTGGGGCATAAACAATAATTAACTTCCAGAATTAGGCATTGTTAGCGCTTTTTAGCAAACTGCGCCACACAGTTCGGAGTTCTCCTAGTCGATCAAGTTTTTCAGAGTCCTCGACTTCGCACTACACAATAGGACCTCAAATAGGAGACAAACGGAGGCAGGTAGCTCGAAAAGTGGACAGAAGGAGGCAAATGCTACACAACGGAGAGGCGCAAAATAGCCTCATTTGAGTACGACTTGAGGAAACAAGTGGCTCTTCAGACCCTAAAGGGCATTGTTTGAGCGAAAGTGGAGGAAGGACTCTGAATATCTCAGCCGAGGCGACAGAGGAGACACAGTGAAGTAAAATGCCTACACAGTGACTGCTCCTCTCCTCTGATCAGTTGACAGTGTCAATCAGGCCCGAGAACCGAAAGAATTTCAAACCAAAACCAACACACTAAAGCCAAAGGAATGCAGAATCGCTCTGAGCCTGGTATCAACCAAGGCCTTCGTTACAGAGCTGTCTACCGTGCCTGAATAATGATGTCAATGAAGCGAATTGGCGACACCTCCGCCTCTCAACTGGTTGCATACCACCCAAACAGGCGCACGGCTAGACAGCATTGCGGTGAGAATGGAGTGGAGAGAAAAGGAAACGATGTTGGAACCCAGTCTTTGCTAACTGACTCCTGCTTTTGGCCAGTGTTCTTACCACTAGTGACGAGTGTAGGTGAAGGCCAGCACCTTCCACCCGCCCCTAATGCCTTCCCGAACAGACCAAAACTCGGCCTTTAGTAGAAAAGCCAAGAGGAATCAGTGGTGTTGCGCTTAAGCACCTTCCCAGTTGCGCGCTAACTCGATCAATGGCGTGGTTGGTTCGTGGACGGTTTCCCTTGCAGCACTGACGACGCTGTGATGGAAAACGTGGGAGTTCGATTGAAGTGCAGCGCTGAAGCAATGCTTAAAAGGTCCTTCGGGTCGTGCTGTTAGCCCTCCAGACTAGCTTTATGACAATGACCGATTCAGTCTTCAGGAGAGGCTCCAGATGACGCATAACATCAGCACCAAAGTTCCGAGTAGAAAGGTCAATGCCCAGTCTCGAATTCTCACAGTGGGTCCATTCCCATTGTGGCACTTTACTTGTTCAGCCCTTCATTTCAATTGGCCGAGTACTTGAGGCGCCAACTTTGTGCTCCGTCTGGGAAAAAGTGGCCTCTGTTGTATCAACTTTAGGCCCCCATTCCTTCCGTGTGTCGACAAAGCTGATCTTGCCTTGACATCACCCCTTTGTTCGTCTTTGAAGAGGCCTTGAGCCGATCCAAACACTCAGGCATGAGTGATCCAAGCTCCTCCAGGCAGCAATCCCATCCCCACATCGGCGATGCGCAGCTGGCAGTACCTCAGCATCTCTGTATGCTTCCATCAGACAGGGTTTAACCACTCTCGGATGGTGGATGTTTGCCCGAGGGTTCTCAAAAGCACGCTGAGTGATGGAACCCATACAGTTCGAGGTGGAAAACTAATCGTCCAAAAGCGAGATGATACAGTCATTCAGTCATTAGGTCAAACAGCCGACAAAGTCGTGCAATTCGTAGATTCAAAGTGCTCAACTTAGTCCTTAACATAAATTGAACACCTGCTCCTGGGCAAAAAGCCTGTTAAAGCGTTCCCCACCTCAAGAAAGCAATCCATTTAAGTGGTGCTCGCCAAAGAAGACGCCATTCAATTTGCCCTCACTCCTCTGGGCAGAAGTGTTCTGTCACCAGTAAATGCCGCTCGAATGCACCGATCCCATCTTCTTTGGTCCGCTGTGACATTTTCGTGCTCCCCGGTTCGGGCAAGTATGGCAGACCACATTCCATTAACAGCTGTGGCCGATTCGATACTGCACTCGGTAAAAGGTGGCACCGTTTCTGTATCCACGACGAGCCTGAAATCTACTCCACTTCCACCGTTTTCAAGGCCTATAGAGATAATTCTGCGGGCCGATTTAACTTGAGAAAGGAGAGAATAAACAAAGTAGCTGAATTTGACCTGCGAAAAGCACTGCAATGCTTTCATTTTCGATGGCCCCTCGGGTTTCGCAATGGACATGTTAGGCCTCCGTGGTTGCAATTGCACCCAACGGACTAGCCTTCCAGCCATGCCAGTAGTGCCCTAGCCTCCTTCTCTAAGTCGACAATGCATATTCTATCCCAGTACTGTGTCTTCTCGGGAGTAACAAACAATTGCTCGACTTTGAATGGTGAAAGGACCAAGAGATCGTGAATTTTCGACCTCCACGACCGCTATGCACGTGTGTACTGGTTTGAGGAGCATCCATAAGCAATGTTTGCATGGATGGCGTCATTTATATGAAAGTGGCTCATCCCACAAGAACCTCTTTGATCATAGACTGTGCAGTCTGTACTATAAAACTGGTACACTTTGGCTGAAAGACTTCAGTTCCTTGCCTTGGAGCCACACCAGCAGTCGTTCAGGCCTTCAGCGCGTCGCCGATTGATGCTGAAGCCAGGCAATGTATATTCCTTAAATCTCTAAATAGGCTATGGGCGCTGCTTTCGTGACAGTAGAACGCGAATCTGATCCCAAAGCATGGATAGCCTGATTCCTGGATATGAGTGCTCAGATCTACTGTGACGATGGAAGAACAAATGATGCAGTCCGAAGATTCTGTGATGCCATTCACCGCCAACCGCTACCCCAACTCCATTTACCATAAACCACCTGAATAGGTCTGCTATGGAGCTAACGACGGTTCCTGTGTGAAGATGTCGACAAAGTTAACACGCGATACCTCTCCATCTTGTCACTGGCTCCTAGAAACCCACGTCGGGGTGGCTAGCAAAGCAGCACACCAATAGAAACAAGGCCCTTTGTTGAATGACTCTGCGTTAGGGCCTATTTCTTCACAGCTGACGGTAGGCAGAGATGATGGTCAAGGTACTATGCTTTGCAGTAAAACAGCTCTCAGACAGGATGACACTCCAAGTAGAGCTGATTAGCCAAGTGGGGTCATTAAAGTAGTCATTAAGTATCGTTGCGGTTGCGCGCCAAATGCAGGGTTGGTTTGCTTGTGTTTCCCTTTTCATAACATGGATGGCTGGGATGACCAACAAATTCCTCATTCTTCCAGCACAGTGTCCAAACAAGATGCCACTCCAGATCCAGTGGTGTTTGCAGGAAGGATAATTGACGCTGAGGTTGAGCATCTCCTCACTTGCAATCACCTGTGGTTGTTTTTACCGCACGGATCGCCTTGCGACAGGGGAGTAACTAACAGAAGTGAAGGAGGGAGACGACGACAAGGGAGGTGAGGAGAGGCCATGCGACACCCTATCTAGGTGGATACTTAAGGCTCCGAAATCGCAGATTTGCTGGGCGGAGTGGCCCCTAGACTAGGCCAACGTCTCAGTGTACGTCGACATCACACACCTTCCACCTTCTTTTGTCCTCAGACAATGCCCTATGCACCGAGCCACTTCTGATGCACGTTAAGATCGCTTTAACAGCTTTAACAGCTCATATAATGTGAAATTCTAGGGCATGAAAATTTAGGGTGAGAAAGTAAAGAAAGTGCCAGGTTTACAACTTGCCTCCCGCATAACATGGAAGCGGAGCAATTACACTGCCACTTACCTCTCCCCTTTGTAAAAAGTTTGTCACGAAAGTGAAAATTTGCTCAACTAGAAACAATCAAATTACCGAACCAACACTGCTTTAGAAAAGAGCAGAATCACCCATTAAACGTGTTGGGCATTATGAGATGCCCAGTGTCCTAGGAAAGTGTTTTAATCTGTAAGAGTTGGTCTGCACTTTGATGCCTTCGCTTTCAGTGGTGGACTGTGGTATGACTGAAGAAGAAGGGGCGAATTTTCGTCGTTTGCTTCCCTGAGGGAGGAAGACTGCCTTGCTTTGCAAAAGTGCGTGATACCTGCCCTCTCACCTTCTCCTCACATCTTACCAGGTCAAACGGCCTTTGTCTTCTCCATTCAGCAGGACCGCCGTCACATGCCTCCAGTCGTAGCCAGGTGTAAATGGACTCTCATCTACTTTATCAAAGGACCCGAGTTTACTCACCAGTGAATAGTGTCCTCCCGTTTAAAAGGTGTGTCTGTGTTTAGGTGTTTGGAGTAGCCTCAAGGTCGCTCGACACCGAAGGCAAGTTCATCATTCATGATCGACTTGAGCAGTAATTTGTGCAATGATACCTCCACTCATAACACGGTGGGTCGCCAACCTCAAATTGTCGACGTCAACACCTCCACGAAGACGACTTTAATAAGGATAAACATAAATGGGAACACCTATACCATCGGGATACCTCGAAATGAAATCCATTTAATAAGGCAGTTCTGATCCTCTCATGGAAATGCAAACTACTTCGTACATGAGACAAAAATGCGTTGAATCCAACTGCCTGAAACGCGTATTTCGCACCCTTTAATGGTCCATAGTCATGTTGATTAGGGCAAAGTTGTCAGACAGGTAGGAGGCATTGAAGTGGTGATAATGACAACTCCACCTATTGATCTGGGACTCGAGTGGGAGCTTTCCTCCAGCAGACGGTGACAACCATTCTGAAGCTTTTCATGGTGCACTGCTGTTCCACCACTGCACCAGGTTTTATAGAGTAAGGTGGGGGAGCAATAGTACCCCCAAGATCACCTCGAACCTCACTGAGATGCAACTTCAAGTTGAATCGCCCTTCTTTCCGTTCTTCGCCCTCTGTGATATGGAGCAATGGAAGTAAATTTAAGATGCCCTCCCTGAAATGGAGACCATTCGTCGAGGATGTTGAAAGAGAAGGATTCTTTGGACCAATTTTTATGAGACGTTGATGTTAGTTAGACCACAGGAGGCTCCAACAAGGGTTTAGTGACTTAAGCTTTTAGTCCTGTTGTTCCTACACTCCGTTGTGGCATGCCAAGTTCGAGGCTTTCAGGGCTAGTCAAATCTCGAAAGGAGCACCTCTGCTGTGGATGGCCAAATCTGCAGGAACGCATAGCAGAAGCATGAAATCCCATCCCTTAACAACCTCGTTAAAATCGAGTTGTGCCAAGTGCCCGGTAATGGAGCTGCCTGCATTTAATGCAGTAGAGAAGTACCCACATGGGCATTTGGACGGGACTGAGATGGTAGTGAAGCAGAATGGAGAAGAACTGAATGCAGGGCGAACATTTCTGGAATGGGGAATCAAAAGCGTCTAAGGAATTTTCGTTGTAGTCTGTCATCTATTCCTTGGTGAAACATGACGAATACTCCTTCAAGTCCGCTCCTCAATCAGAATAGCTGGTGTGTCTGAAAGGCGTCTCGCTGCAATCGGGTACCATTACAGGATCTTTGTGCCCGTCCTGAGGCTGAATTCAATGCGCTCAACCACACTGCTTGAGTCGCATTCGAGGAATAACTGCAACTGTGACTTTCCTACCATTCAGCATGCTTTGTCTCCGCAAGTGCGGAGGAGACTTCGCACTGATCGCCGATGCTTCTTTCCTTACCTTGCTTCCATTTGCCACCCTACTGTCGAACCTCATCTAGTACCAGTACTACGAGATGGTGGAGTGCATCACTTGGATTCTGAAGTAACATCACAAAGGCATATACACGCATATATATGCATACAGGAATGAAGGTAAAGCAGTGTCTTTCTCATCTTTAACCGTGACGTGGTCAACTCACTGAGGAATAATACTATTGGAATTTGCTTATAAATAGTCGTGATTGTTTCAGCTTCAGCGCGCGATTCGTTGTGAACAATCCGTTCTACCCTTTTCAATGCATAAACATAGGAAGGGTGGCATTTTGTGAGGAAGCAGGGGAGGAAAAGTTGGTGGTCTTTAAATCTTATTGTCACCCATCAGTAACCGGTCTCCCCTGCTCCGATGATGAAGCATGGTAACTTAACGTCCTCCATGCACTGACTTCTCTATCCTTTGCCAGTATGGATGGCCCACATCCCCTCTCTCTCAGCTTCCTCGCCACTCATCCATCCACTTGTGGTCTGTGTAGCTGCTGACCGAGAAATTCCACCCCAACTTCACCTTTCAACGCAACCTTACCACAGCTGAGCCTGCAACTCGTTCCAAGTTCCACCGAAATAAAGCTGATGCTTAGAAAGCACAGAGGATGCTGGATACACGTTTGCAGTTGAAAGGGACTTTTACCTCAGTCCGGAGAATGAACCAAGTGCTGCAAGAATGTCCACGCGGGGCGGATGAACATAGCGCTGCACGCCAAACCGACACACTTGTATTAATTCGTTCTCCCTAAAGCAGGTATTGTCAGGATCGGAGTAGGCTCAACCACGATGCATGCACCGGCTGTCAGTAAGGAACTCAATGCCACCACGATGTGTGCAATTCGGTCTCGAGTCGATTTCAACGTTCCTCGTAGTGTGCTGCCTTCCATTATGTTCTCTGCAGCGGTGGTCCTTGTACCGATGTTCAGACACACTCTGCCCATGGAACTCACCACCTCCCAGTCCTTCCACCCAAATTACGGGTCCTTTCGACTGCCAAAGTGTCCTGAAGCCTAGCAGCAACGTCAAGGGCCTGACAACTGCCCACAGACAATGCTCTGCTCAGGTCTGGTAATGGAATCGATCCTGTATGAGCAGCACCCAAGGGCTCGACAACTCGCTGCTTTAGACCGCTGTGTAATGCAAGCGTAAAGGAGGAGGGACATCTAAAACAAGATCTTTGTAGTTCAAGATTCATCTTAATGGCGGTGGTATGCAGCCTAGGACACAATAGACTTTCAGCAGCTCTCCTGACTTGGTGGCAAGCTGACTTCCAGACTCACAGAGCTTAGCGTCTTAAGGAATAACTTAGACACTGTGGTCGAAGGCATGCTGAAGGAAGGGACAGGTGAGTGGATCCATACCACCTGCGTGGTGCGAGGTGGAGAGGTAAACAGGCGGGTAGGGAAGGAAGATAGACGGACAGCTAAGTGGGAGACATGAAAAATCTACACTGCTCCACCTAACGACTTTTGACCCCAGTTTGCACGACCCGAAAATAGCAGTCACTCCGTGCTTGCTCTGCCAGCTGCTTAGAAATTTTTCCTCTGTGTGTGTGCGTGTGTGTGTGTTTGTTTGTGTGGCAGATGACAAGCATTAGTTACACCAAATTATTTAGCCCTTAATTGCGCAGTTAAAAATGTCCGCTTGACAATAAAATTGCTGCCATCAGAGCTATTTTGTTTAGGGAGCGCAGAAAGAGTTTGAGCTTCATTTACGAGCTTTAATGAAGAAAAAGCAGGTGTTTTAAATTGACGAAGTTAACTCAGTGGAAACTCGTTGAGAGACGACTGAATCAGGAAAGGAGCGAGTAATAAGAACCTGCTAAAATCGCGTTTTGAAACGTGTGATAACTGCAAAGTCCCGAAGTTAGTGTACAGCGGAGTATGGTTACGCGGGCGTCTGCGCTCTCAACCAGACAATCCTGATGCTCTCCATTGTTTCAGTTTCATTGCGGTCGCTCTATGTCGTGACCATGGTAATCAGCTACCGCTCTCGTGCACTTTACAGTCTTACAAACCTTGCCATCTCTTTCAAGGCAGAATAGCGTTTTTCTCACCTTCTGTGTAACTAGACAAGTAATCATCTTTTCTTCTAAAATTACTTCAAAAGGGCAGTTCGATGGAGGCAGTTTTAAATTTGGAATGAAAAGAATGAAGCAATTTACGATGAGTACGCTAAGCTAGTAAAACCGGACTAAAATATTAAGAAAAAAATGATCAAGATTAAAGAGCATGACAAGCAAAGTGATTTGTATGAAATTGCGCATTTATTTAAGGAAGAAAACAAAACCCTCAGACCACGGAATTTAGCCTCTTTGGTAAAACCTAAGCGGGATACGTTCCTTTTTGGAATGAAGAGGTGTTTTTAGCTAGAAGTAAGTGGAATAGACTGCGATACCCAGGTGAGCTGGCAGGGAAGGCGCACTGATGATTTTGGCAATAAAGGCTCCACCTTCCTTCCACTTGAGGAAAGGATTTAAAGTGGAACATGTGCTTCTAAATACATAACAAAAACCCAACGAAATGGCTGATATAACAGGAAAAGCATGACTGCTTTAAGCATTGAACGCGAAAATGGGCCCATCGTTTACTGGTCCGCTGGCGTTCTCTTACATGTTTGGTCTCAGCTTCCAAATTACGCTAACCCATCAGAATTATCTTCACTACCTCGGAAATAGGGCGCTTTCCCATGAAAGCCCAAAATACTCCTACGACAACTCGCAAAAAATCTGCCACTTCTTGCATGTTAGTCAAATTATTGCTATCGTTCTGAGGCACGGCGTTGTGACCGGTTTTACAGTGAATTTGTTAATTTATTCTCGTATTCCCATTTTCGCATCTGACAGAACCCATTCTAGCAGCACAAGCACATCTACCGTGGACAAAATTATGCACTCACTGCAAAAGCCTTTTGTCCTCTGCAGTTGCGTGATGCCCACGTCTTTCACTTCCTTCCCTCTCGCCTTCTCCTCACCTCCCCTAGTGTCATACACACCACCGATTTCCATAGAGCAGCACCACCTTTCGACGTCTATACACTCACCCAGCTGCAAAAGAGCTGTGCGTCATCTGACTTGGCAGAGGACTCGAGTTTACCCACAAAAGTAGTGCATCCTCTTTCGAAGTGAGCTTTGGTATGCGTGCGCTCGCGCGTGGATGGACCTCAGGTCACTTCGAAGGGGGCTCAGGTGTCTCAGAAGGCACGTGGGTAGTTGGCGGCCAAATGCGCCAACAACGGCTACAATTAATGCCAACTGATGCACTACTGCGAGGAGGCATTAGGCCAAGCGTGGACAGTGCAAGTCGATGCATGTGCAGTAGGCAGGTCCAGTGCGTTCCACATCGCGCCAATTAAGATACCAGACAACGGTGATGCAATGCTCACACAGATGCTTACAACTCCAATTTTGGTGAATTGGATATCGTTTATTCATTCGGTCCCCTCTTCCAGCCGACCGTCGATCTCCGCGACTTCAGGGGAAGAGAAGCCTTATCGAGAGCAGAGGGCGCCTACTGCATTTCACAAGAGCATTGTTAGTTCCCCCCGCCCCCTCTCCACGCTGATAGCCTCAAGTGTGCCCGAGCTCACCACCACCGACGATGCACACAACGAGTCCAAGACGCTGGCTTTGGAGCTGCGTGACGACGAGGAGGAGGATCAGGCGCTGAACCACTTCAACGCCAAGTTCAACGAGGCCTGTGTAGGTGCTTGAACTACAAAAATGGATTGGTTGGCACACTTTTGTCTACCCAGTGTGCAACGATGCACACATACAACCCAACCAAACTCAAAGTCCGGACGTGTCTGTGGCTGCCTGTGAATGGACACAGAGTTAGCTGATGCCAACAGAACCTGCTGTGTGATGTAGGAGCTGAAGAAATGTCTACAATTACGTCCTGCAGCAGAAAAATGGTGGTACAGTGAATGATTAAACTTGCTCACAGTTGGATTGCTTGTGTTGCTAGGACAGTGGAAGCACAAAGTCGCATTTCAGCCAAGTGCTGAAGTGCAGAGAGTACATGACTGGACAAAGTTACCACGAAATCGCGAGCCTAAATCACTTGTAGAAAGCCACAGGGCTCATAAACGCGTCTACTATAAAGTTTCGACCCAGTAAAAGATTGACCGCAGCACTCACCCAACTGACAGTTTCATTATTAATTCACAAATAGGGTGCATGTACTTCAATACCGTTAAGCTCAACCAAGTGGTTGTCAATGGGGTTTGGAAAAACCGCCTGCCATAAACCAATGGATTAGATGATGGGCTGGTTGTCTCAATTGTTCGCAACAGTGCCCATGAATGGTATGTTGTCGGTCTAGAGGTTATTACACAGTCACCACAATGCAGGCAGTGCCGTTGGAACGAAGACATCCATTCACCAACCATGCCATTCATCGACATCGTACTGAAACTTCAATGACCTCTAGTGGGAATTCTGCAGGATTTGGGAACTGTAGTTGTGGAGGAGGGAGAGCACAATCCATCATGCACATCCGTCGCTGATGGAAAGAACACTCGTTTAGTCATTTAATAAGGGACAAAATTTCATATAATTTTGTTGAACTAATGATTGGCAACTGTTCCTCCCTGTCGATTTGTTTGCATATCCGCTTCGCCCTACCCAGGCAGTACAGAGATGGAGAAAGCATAGCGTGTTCAATTAGTTGACATCTTCATGCGGCTAGTAATAATTCCATTTTTAACAGCTTTTCGACCACCCATGAGACCGAGGAACGTGCCAAAAGTAGACTATTTCTATACTTTTCCTGCCCGTATTTGCAGCAAGTGAGCTTCTCCAGACCACTAGCATGGTTGAAAAGCCATGCACCCAAACGGAAGAACAATGGCAGAGCCTTAGGTGCCAGTATGACCAAAACATAGTATTCGACAACCAGAGCGCTGGGGTTTTCATGTTTGCGGCAAAAATCCACCCTTTCTGCAAAATCAAAGAGAAGTTTGTCACGATACCAACATCACTTCTGATTGTATAGTTTTCACACCTAAATTTTTTGATGAAATTAATACAGGGGAGATGGCTAGCCAACTGGAGACAAAGTAATGATAAGAACGGAGCATTTAACCCATGTAAAGGTCAGCGAGGCTAAAGTGGCGACGACCAAAGCTAAGCAACTCATTCAAATAAGCTAGTTTTCAATCAAAAACCAAAATTTTGACAAACTACTTTTGACAACAAAGTTGTTTCGGGAAATTACAAAAAAAGCTGTTTATTCCTATAAAACTGATTGACTGTAGCTTTTAGGTCCCGAACTAAGTCGTTGAAGTGGTAATGAGTTTAGCCTAGCATTCTTCCTCTCAATTAGACAAATGGAGTCAGTATAGCCGCCAAAACATCATTTAGAGAACAGCACATTCATGCAATAATTGGGAGTGGGATTTCTCAGGCAAGCCACAAGAATTACTATGAAGCAACCATTTCCGTTGTGTTCAAAAATCGGCATCCGAAATTCTTGAGTGGCATTAGTAGGCCTTTTGCAGTGCTGCAGGCATGTATCCACTTCCGTCACCTTAATGGGTCGTTTTGGTCCGATTTAAAGTACTTTGGATCTCTGTAGAAACTTAAGGCGTCCATGCCCCTACTCTGCATACCCTGTCATAGTATTTTGCCTACGAGAAAGTCCTGAAGCTCTACATTGGTTTCCATCCATTGTGATCCCTGGCTCACTACGCGTAAACTGTTGTCGAAGAATTACAAAAGGAGGTTTTAAAGCAGACAATTTTAAAAAGGGTCAAATTGCCATTCAACTCACCCATTATTCTCAAGTCCACACCGATAGTAACGCCACTTGGGGAGACCTCCAACTCTACCAGCAAATAATAGCTAGAGACGGTTCACCTTGTTACTCTCTTCATCAACCTTTCTCTTAGGAGACAATTGCAAAAGTTCTTCCATTCTCAAATGAACTTCATTAGTATTCATGGTGCAAGGGAGTCATCACTACTGAAATAACAAAACTGTGTTATCGATAGAAGTGCTGGGACGCGTACCCTAGCCAAAGGATACAACTTGTCCGAATGAAAACATTACAAAAAAAACGATCCAAAAGTAAACTTTTATCAACGGCTTGGTATAAACCTTCTTCCAACCAACGACAATCACGGAAACCTATTATCAAGCGAACCTCACGTAAGGAGACCAAGCTTATAACTTGCTTCCTTTTGAAATTACCAAGCATTATTTCTTTCCATCGGAATGCGATTCAACATTGTTCTTCCTCGACATCATCCACTCTCAAGGTTTTTTCCGTAGCTATAAAAGTATACGGGGACAGTGAGTGCCAGGCATCCTGTAAAGGTAAATCCCGAGGCTGAACGACAGCAGACCCAAAGATCACCGAACTAAATCCAGAAAGGCAAACTTAGTAGGCCACAACAACACCTCTGATGTGACTGCCAAGTCCTCTACTTCAGTCTAAGAGTCGGATGACGCAAACAAGACCACTTTTGTGCCTCTAAGTCCCACCACCAGAAGGCGAAAACCATAAAAACCATAATCTTTGAATGCTCTTGCCGAAAACACTGACTAGACTGCCTCCTCGTCTAAAAGAAGAACCAAATACACATACAAACAGGCAAGAATTTGAGCTAGGTTACATTTCTGTCATTACATTTGAAGCAAATAATTATTAGTCACTCTGTCAATACTCTGTTGATCAACGGCGAACCCAGTGGGCAAACCAGTCGATTTTTGTGGTCCACGCACCATAGTAGGCCTCATTAAACTTGGTGTTGAAGTAGTTCAGCGCCTCCTCTTCGTCACGCAGCTCCACAGCTAGCGTCTTACGCACGTACTCCAAATCTCCAGCGCAAGTTAGCTCGGGCAGACCGGAGGGCACCATCATGGCGAGGAGGGTGAGGAGGAGGTTAGAATGCCGCCGCAGAATGCGATAGGCATCCTCGCATAGCCGTGTGAAATCCATGAATCCCTTGCTTCGGTAGGGCTTTTCTTCGCCTGTAAGAAAGCAGGCAGACAGTTAATTAGGAAAATGGGATGGGGAAAGTGTTGGCTTTGCTAGGAATGGGGTTTCGCGGACCTATTCCAGCACTCCATCGCCTTGTTAGGCGCGATTACAGTTGCCTGTCATCTTGATTGATTGGCCCGCCTACGACATACATCTAGACTTCGCCAGAGTTCAGGTTTGAACTATTAGCTCCGCAAAATGGCTTCGAGGAACTTAATCAACTGACTGCTGGGCAAATTTTAAGAAACGGCGAAGGGAGACAGAGAGCACAATACTGAGCAACTGCGAAGTCAAGTAAAAAACTGTGAATAAACCACTGCTTCAGTCCCTCAGCGGAGACAACTTCAACATAATTGGACCGAAGTATGCAAAAAGGTGAGGTTTACACCGTTTGGTAATATCAGCAACACTCTATTTGCCAAAACGAGATGTAAGACCATGGTGGGTGGTTAAAATCAAAGTAGCTAACCTCGAGCAATCACACAAGCAAAGTCACTTGTCAGCACGAATGGGACACGTTCTCGCGTGATGCCAAACTTCTTCTTCTTGTTATTAAGGATGTGACCAAAGTCAATGTGAAATAGGCGACCTGAATCATCCACCATTATATTGTCATTGTGCCGGTCGCGAATTCCCAGCACGAAGGTTGCCACACAGTAGCCTGCGCAACTGTTCGTGAATCGCCGAACGGCCGCCTCGTAGGCCTCGTCCGAGCCCAGTGGGGCAGCCTTCTTCTGTAGGAACCACTTATGAAGTTGGGAGGAATCAATCTGCATTGCAGAGCGCACTCGTTGACCCTGGATAGACATGATGGTCTGAGAGTTGCGTACTACCTCGATCAGACCCATTTCATCGCCTGTAGCAAGGCAGTCGTAGGTGGTGAGATCAAGATTGAGACCCTCCTCCTTCCATATATGATCCATTACTTTGAGAATCTGTAGAGTGAGCATGTCCTGCCGCAGATCATCACCATGTTTGAAGAGGAGTTGATGAACTTTGTGGTGATGAAATCCGAGGTTATCTGGATTAGCCCACGCTATCCAAAGAGGACGCTTTTTGGAGCGTTTTACAGTGCATTGCTGTTCGATCACTGGACCAAGCTTGATGGAGAAACGTAAGGGAGAGAGGATATTCTCAAGGTCACTTCGAACCTCACTGCGGTGCAGCTCAAACTTAAACCGCGTCCGCTGTTCCTCATCTTCTGCGATACGCTACAATGAAAATGAAGTTAACGAGCCATTTATAGAGATCATTGAGTGTGAGGCGTTCTGCGAATAAACTAGGCAGCAGGAGGTCCTAGGAATGGTTCAGTAAGCTATGCTAATGGTCTCCCAGCCCTTAAATTAGTTAACAGTATGCCGATCACCAGGCAGGAATACAGTACGGAGTAGTGGCAAACATCCCTCAAGAACAACTTAGACGCCACATAGGTGACAGCGAATTTGCCGATTGCACGACGCATTTAAAAGAAACAAGTGTCGTTAGATTCGTGGCGAAAAGAATCCGGTAGATATGGCTGGATTTATGGGTACTCACAGCAGGACTCTCAGAAACTAGCTCTACGTGCAAATTCTGGATCACATCTAGTACTGCTAAGGATACAAACTGCCCTACCTTTACAGAGATGGCAAGATCGGTAAGTCTGTGAAGCGCGTTGACCTGTTCGTGCACGAAGAGGAGAAGCTGAGGCCCAAAGCCACGGCACAGGGCGTCCAGAATGAGACTGAAACGAAGGCGAGCATCTGGATTGTCTAGTTGGGAGCGCAAATGCCAACACAACCGCACTCCGATAAGAGTGGGACAGGAGAGGGCGCGTTGAAGGAGAAAACAGGTGAGTGGATTCACTAGGAAGGCCTCAGTTCGTATCACCTGCGTGGTGAGGGACGGAGGGGTGGACAATAGAAGACATTTAAAATCCTCAAAATACGGAATCTAATTGTGCTAATCTCAGACCCACGCTTTGTCTTCACATACGTCCAAGTAGTCAGTCCCACAACTCCCCATAGGCAGGCAAAAATACACAAATTGGCAACGTTAAGAGAATGCAAAAAGGTAAACACGCATTTTAAATAGGCTTACTCTGCATTTCTAAATCATTCACATCATGAAAAATTAAACATGCGCTTCTTTTCGAACATTGCCGATGGAGCGATAAACAGAGCGCGATTAACCCTAGGCAACAGAAATGTGTAAAAAAGCCTATTTCTGTCCAACTAAAATCAGACTAAAGGCTCTGCAAAGCTTGAATGAGGCAGTAAAGAAGGGTAGCAGAAGGGAAAGACCCCGCAATGAACCTAAGTGAATCGGCAAAAGAGTCTTCTACTTCTCCCTCCTCCGATCAGTTGATATCTTTAATGAGATTCTACATGAGAGTTTTAGAAGCATTGCCTTCGATTAGTTCCTACGCTTGCAGACTCAGCCCCCTTCCCCCCCCTCCGGCATTCCAGACGCTCTACCTTCACCACCCCAGAAATGAGGTACATTCTGGTGATGAAAGTTACGTTCAAACCCTTATGAAAAGGCACGGCATTTCAATAGAATTATTCATGGCATCATAAACAACCAGGCGCAGCGGAATGAGGAAGAAGACGTGTTTGAAATTCATGTGGCAATTACAGAATGAAGGGAGAGAAACAGGGTCAGTAATGGCCAATACAGGCCGCTAAGGTACTTTGAGAAGAGGGCCAACGCCCAGACATCCTCCCCTGTTAAATTGCCCTCCTGTGTTGATAAGTGGTGCACCTCCTTACGGGAAGGCAATAGCGTACTGACAAAATTCACCGGGATTGCAAGACCACCCTTCCGTTAGCCTTGCATTAGCTCTCCTATAGTTTCCTTATCAAACGAATGGTCCAAAAGTAGGCTCAATCTCACAAATCGTTTGCATGCCGGTCCAAAAATGAAAGGTTCTAGGCTTACTGATGCGTTGCTCGGCTAACCCATTGCATAACAGCAAAAGGTTGCATCCGAAGAATGAGGGTGATACATTAGGAGATACGAAAACATCTTACACATGCTACAAAACGATGGAGGCAGATAGCACTACAAAGAGTATCATCCCAATTGTGAATGCATAAAAGGCTCACGAATTCCGAAAGTTTCATGCAAATCCACCCAATCTGCAACCAGGATTCCTAAATGCTGTTCATCTGAAACTACACTATCTGCCATCCAAAGCTTACTCAGCTCACCAATACAGCAACGATAGAAGCGCATTGCACATCAAGTTTGTCACTTCCATTCCCAACTTACTTCTACCTTACTGGAGGGGGAGAAGAAAACTATAACCAGTGTCTTAGCATGCCATAGGGAGGGGAAGTGGGTAGCATTGGCGCTAGCCCAGCAAACAGTCAGTAGGCGACACTGCGCTCAGGCCTACCACCAACCATCAACTTCTTCAAAGGGTAATGTATTCAGATAGGTTGAAAATGAACATCAAGTGTTTTGAGTGCATGGTTTGGGGCAAAGACAAGGGCCGAATTATAAAGCTAAGCATTTATTAGCGCTTTCAGTGAGTTGTGCCAAACATTCGCAATTCCTCCTGGCACACGGAGGGTTCTGGAGACCAGCCTTCCCAACGAAGTAATTCGATATTAGCGATCATGAAAACTGCAGAGCCGGCACAGTTCTGCTAAACGAATCCAATGAGCACACAGCATAGGAGGCGTCTTCTCCATTAATGGTTCTCCCCAATATGCGAAAACCGATGGCCTCGTCTCCAAGGCGAAACGAAAAGAAATCAGTACCACTTGGATAGATATACTCGCCTGCACTAGCTGAAGCAGATAGTCAGCTAGATCCGTATTCGACAGTCTGGCTTGCAGACCTTGAACTGCAATATCGCGAACCAGAGGGTCCGCCACACCGGTAGTGCGACCTCCTGCCACCACGTAACTGCCCCCACTGCCCTCTCCAAACGATCCCTCGGCTGCAGCGGCACTAGCAAGACCAGCTACTCCCAGCAGCTGCAGGCAGGTCTCCACGGGTAGGGGTCGTGGCCAGACAGCAAGGAGGCGGTAGAACTCCTCCACCAACTCTCGTCGTTCCCAAGCCACGGCCTGCACCAGCCATGGCAGAGATTCGGCAGGGTAGAGTCGGCGGCAGCAAGAGTCACGAATGCGCCAGAGAAGAGCCTTGTCCTGCTCTGACAGCTCGTAGAATGGGTCCCGGTGTATGAGATCACGGAGCATACGAAGGTCGGAGTCGCTGGACCGGAGTGACGGCACCATGGTAGCAGTGGGGGTGGTAGGAGAGGCACCGCGCACAGTGGTGATAAAGCGAGAGATGGGAAAGCGGATGCGGGCTGCTTGGCTGCTGGGATGACAGAAATCCAGCTGGAGGCAGAAATGTGAAAAAGTACACTAGTGATACAACTTCTGATTCTTCGCTCACGCTTAATTATGACAGAAGTTGGCAGTAGCTGTGCCACTTATTAATCGCATCGCAGGCCATTCATTTCTGGCTATGCGACATTAATGGAGACCCAAAGCCTGAAATTCCCATGTGTCTCAATAATAGAAATAAGACAGTAGGAAGACGGTAACCCGGAGTTCAAGGGGAAATAGCGCAAAACCAGAAGTGGAGAAGGCATTGAACTGAAGTGAAAACACTGATTTGAGGAAGGGTGAAAATGGGAAGATATCAACTCCTTAAAAGTTCGACCCAAAATTAAACCGGACAAGATATCTGTTGCTTAATTTTCCATCCGGAAAAACGGAGTCGAGAAAGGAAAGCCAGGCAAATACCAAGAAAGCAAGCTTTCGCATCGTTATTGTAGAACAAAGGCGGCTCACCCGAATTACCTCCTTTCGGGAAGATGGCTATACCATTGTTCATAGTTGTTCGTCTTTCGCGGGAGGGCCTAGAAAATCCCAACCTATTTTAACCTGAACGCGAAACTTAACAGTGAAATGGACATCCAACCAGTTGGAAGATTGCGAAAGCACTCGAAACTATTATATTTCCTCCTTGAAGGACTGGAAAAGGAGAGGAGCAACAAAAGTGCTGTTTTCAAACATTTAACTACCGTAAAATTTGAAATTGTATTCCATATCTAGAACAGCCAAACCTACGGTTGAATAAAGGCTAGAATTGGCCAGAAGTGGAAATGAAGAGGCGCACCTACCACAAGAGTGAACTCGGGATCGGGATTCTCAGCCACAGTGCCGGCAAGATTGAGTTGGTAGGTGGTTTCGGCCTCCGGTAAGGTAAAGCTACTGCGCCACAGGGGAAGCAAACGTCGACCTGTCACAAGATAGCCCCTCTCGTCGAAGAGGTTCATGTTAGCCCAGCCGACCGGAAACTCCATCTGAAAAGGGGTACAGCAGAGGAGGGTGTGGAAGCATTGCATACCGAATTCACCCGCTCGAAACATTGCCTCCAATTACCTACCCATTTCCTTAGTTTTGGATTCTGTTCACATTGACAGCGAGGAACCTTAGTTTTGGTTTAAAAATGCATCGGTAGCAAAAGCATTAACCGAATCGAACAACTGGTCAAGTAACTGCAGAACGATTATATAAAGCAATACGTCATTTCCATTCTGTAAATGCGATCATCATGCGATTTTTCGAAAACCTCTCCTGACAAAAATTCGTAATTATAGTGAGAACTCGAAAATAATGAATCTCATTCAACGAAAATTTTTGGGCTTGATGTATCAGCGACAAATTTATTAGCATAGCTAATTCCGATTCATGCTAGTGATGAAGGATTCTGGACCTTTTTCAACTAAACATCACACCACCGTGTAAGAGAAAGAGAAACGACAGATGTCAGGCAGCAGTGAACTCAATCAAGGCATTGACGTCAGTTGTCGTTGACAGCTCCGACAAATTAATGATAGCCTATGTATAATACCTTAAGTATGTATTTAACTCTCGGTTTTAGTAACAAACCACTTAGGAGCGCCGCCGTTTTACCATACTAGTAGATTTATAACTTTCCCAACACGCACAATACATACTCCACTTGAGTAAAATGTCCTCTTTCTTCTTTGAGAAGAAGTCTTGAGACACTAAGTACGTATACAAACTAAAGGGATTAAAAATTGCCTACTAGTGGCTTGCAGATGCAGTGGAATCGAAGCTAAAAGTTAATCCTACCACTCGTAGTCGTTTATGTATATACCATGAACCAATCCGGCTCAAACACCTTTCATCACCGTGATAGGCCAAAAGTATCAGAGCGTAGAACTGTGAAGGGTAACAACCCAAGTTTCTCGTAAACAACTAGGGAATGAGTTAGCTTATTTTGGCGTTCAATGATGCCTGTAAAGCTTAAGTCAGTACGTTAAGCGTTAGACGTCGGAATGCTCCTTGTGTAAATATGCCGAAATTTGAATTCGGGACCCTGTTTTGATAAAAGCGACGAAGCTCTTGGATGTGGTCGAAAGATAAACACGGCCAAGTGTTGCAAAATTCAAACTTTTAAAAGGCATTCGAACTGTCATAGGAACGAAATTTCAAGCTTTAACCAGAGGACGGCTTGTCCTCGCACAACCATTATTCAAACTTGCTGCAGAACAACACAGAAATACATTTCCGACCATAAGTCCAAGGAGTCCAAACCAAATCGGTTCGACAAGCATTAATACGTCTCCGCAACGAGGAAAATACCAGCACTCCGTGTGACCATGAAATATGCCTGGTATTACCACATTCAAAACAAATCACGTTTGGTCTCTAGTGCCAGAGCTGGGCGCAAACTGTCCTCAAATCAATTCTCAGCACGGATAATTAAAAGGTCTTCAAAGGGGAATCAGGATCTAAAATTGTAAATGCGGAAAAAGGCATGCTACACAGAGTAATAAGTAGTGGTAATATCTGAAGTACAGTGATGAGACCCACGGATGAAGTAAAACGTTTGAATAGTGTGAGGGTTTCAAAACCGGTCGACCGTAGGGGTTCCGTTTATAAAGCGATCAATACCGTAAGCATCCAGTCGGCGCGAACGAATGTGGAGCCACCTTCCACAGAACGGCTCAGCCAAAAGGTAAGTGCAGTTTACACTCCCTACAAAGTTTTCTTTTACAACTCGGTGTTCTTCGTAGCTAAGTCTACCTATGCAGACCTATTTATTACAGAAGTCAAATGAGGTCAGAGGCTTTTGAATAACCTCGATTCAGAATGCATGCCTTAGTCAATGTTGGCAAAAGAAACTTTTTGAGGAATCATCTCAATTTGATAACTCACGATTCGGCCAGGACGTCGTTTCACCTGAAGCAGGACAACGCAGACTCTGGTGGCAAGTGGCAAGTTGGAGTAGGTTAGACGAAAGTTCAGTGATTGATTCCATTGGAGGGCTGAATTACTACCCATCACAACTACTGCACCTCTTGTATTCTAATAAAAAGCAAAAAAAAAAGAAAATAGACTCCGCACAGCCTCATGATGATGCATACTATAAAGAAAGTCAAGTTGACTGATTAATCTCCCCGTAGGAAGGAGCTTCATCGCTGACGACCGCAGCATAGTTTAGGGTCCATGGTGGCAATGGTTGAAAGTGTCATAATAAACCAACCAAAGGTGCGACTAATGAAGACGAAAAATGCGCTAACAGTTCTGATAGGAAGAGGATGTCAATCTTAACCAGCAGTGACCTTGGTAGGAGGGTTGAACTAACGCCAAGAGGATTGACAATGATGAACTAAAGAAGGGAACAGATAAGCCTCAAGCATAAAGCTGTGACAAATCCCGAAATAATAATATAGACAGTTCAGCACATTCTCCATAGAAGAACTAAATGCATTCGAGCAGGCAAGTATAGCTCCCAAGCAAGGCACACAAAAGTTTGCCACTTCAGAATTTCTCCCATCACAAAGGAGGGAATGGAATCAAGTAAGCAAGCAAGCAAGCGAATCCGGCTTTTAGGCTTCCCTAGGCGTCTAAGTAATTTTAAAATGCCCTCCCTCCCACAACCTGGTACTTCGCGAGCAGTTGTCCGCCGTGCACTAATCCCACTCGAACCATGTAGTTGTTCACCACACTACCCGATGCGGCATCAAGACTCGGGGCCGAAGAAGCTGATATTGGGGTAGCAGAGGCTGACACTCCTCCCCCTCCACCACCACTGCTGCTGCTCTCACTGCCACCCGGCGATGCTGCTACATCTGTGGTGAGATCGGTGAAACTGGAGAAGCCTGTAAAGAATGAGCCAGTGTCTAACTGCTCCTAAAAAGAAAAGGTCAACCAGTTACAAATTCGTCATTCTCGGAAATAAAGTTACTCGTTTCAGTTCGATATTTAGTCAAATAGGTTCCTTGGTCACCGGGATTTTTACTGATAATTAGTTATTCATCTGTACTGATGCCGTTTTTGCATTCCAAGATGGGACAGTAAGCAAACTCGGTCAAAATGGACAACGAATCAGATCTCTTTGGTCGGATACCACGGTCGAGTTACAGAAGACATCCACCGTAAAGAGCTTAGTGCAGAGCTCAAAAACAAAAAGAGGCTACGGAAATTGCATCTGCATTCTGCAATCGGGTCATCGACGAGGGCGCTACAATACAATAGTACATACTGTTGAAGGATTTTGCGCCAAGGTGGCAAGTTTCTGAGCAGCACGGACAGTAAGAGAAAAGTAGTCCCGTAGGTCCCACAAATCCACGCTTGCCCCCATTGCCTCATTTCCCTGATCCTCGACCCCCACCCCAAAGAGATCGATGACAGAGGGAAGGGGAGGAGCGGCTACAGAGGCGTTGACGGCAGGGGAGGGATATGCTGGTGTACAATCATCACAGTTCATCACCTCTGGCACTGGCAAACCGAGGCATTCTAGGACATCTTTGAGGAGAACTGGGGTGAGGCGTGGAATGTCATCACGCTGAAGACATTCCTGTACGTAGGCGTAGTGTACCAGTGCGGTCTCCTGTTCAAATAGATACTCCTAAAATGGATAAGAGGGAAGAGATTGACAATTCCTATAGCTGCAAGTTTAGCCACGTGAAACTCTGGTAGGTGTGATTATATGGCATATATTCTTGTCTAACACATGGTCAGTAAAAATCTAATTACCTTAATGTAACTAAGGCAGGGAATTGACAATGGAGAGATACACAACAAAGACCATTATGCGGAACTTTCAGCAAACAAAAGCTTGTATGTACACCCAAAACACTCTCAGAAATGATGGTAACTACCGACAAGAACTCACTTGAGAGCAGCAAACTTTGAGAAGGTACTGAGAGGCTGGATCTACATCATGGCAGCTAATATCACCCTGCACAAGTCGTCTCTGCTCATCGATAATCTTTTTAATTGTTGCCGCCACGGTGATCGACTTGGGAAGATTCAGTTTGAGAAGATGCTGTTTTGGTGGACTGTAACAATCCACGCAGACTGCTGAAATGGTAAGACAGGGTAAACGCTGCAGACGCCGCTGCAGTGCTGTATTCAGTTTCGGCTGAAGTGCAGCCCCAGTGAGGTAATGCGCCATGGCAACGGGCCCGCTTGCCTCCAGACGCCTTGTATTGGCTTCAGATATTTCAAGAAGACACTGGCGAGCCCAGGCTAGCTCTGGATTGCCTTCTTCTGCCGCCTTGAGGTGGGCCTGAGATATAGTGGATATTCTAATGAAGAAACAGAATAGGGGTCAAATCCACAGCATCCAGAGGGGAGAATAGTTGATTAGACAAACTTACTTGGCAATCATAGCATTTCGCTTCTGCTCGATTATCAGAGTATCATCTGCAACTTTTTCCAGGCGCATGAGTGGAAGGAGAAGCTGGAGGCCAGCGAACTTGCGTTGTTCATCGTAAAATTCCTCCTCCTCTGCCTTGAGTGATGAAATACCCTGGAAGAGGTAGTCATTCGGAGGGCCCAGACATTCGTAAAGAGGTTCCGTAGAGGCCAAATCCCAAAGATGGGCCTTTAGGTCCGCCAAGCTCATATCTGGGTCGGGCTGGCGGCAATGAATCAAATCCATTCAGCAAGGTCTCGCCAGTAGTCATAAGCCTACTCACATTGGCTAGAGATTGTCAACTTTCTACTTAGCATTTGACAACTACGTTTGGATAATTAGAGATAAAAAGTATAAGTTCGCATCCATCCTAGGTATAGAAGTGCAGCAGAAAACGATTTCGGAGAAAAACGACATGTCCCAAACGCATTTAGTTTTGCGAATAATTCAATTAATTGAGCCAACAATGATGGAGCAGTAAAATGCATTCAGCGGCACAGTAGCATGCATATTTTTAAAGCGTAGTGAAGTAGACTTGGTAAAACTAATTAAAGTCTGCTATTACTGCCAGTAAATCGTATGAGCAACTACCTTCAAGGTTATAATGATACCATTGGGCATTAAAAAATCATGCTCCATTGACGAACAATGCTGGAATACGTGGTCCAAACTCTCCAATGTGGTTGGAGGCATCCTGGTACTTCTAAGAAGGGAATTGGACATGAATTATTATTATTTTGCATCCATTCACCAGCGCTCATAACTTACTTAAGCTTTTGCTACAAATATGAGATGTGTACCTACATACGCTGACGCTAATAAATGACTAATATGCAAACCTTTACCAAAAAGACGGTAATTATAGGGGAGCAAATGAGTGGAAAACTTTCAAAGTAATTGCATACTGTCCAGTGGACCACGCACACTTTGAGGCGAAATATTAAGACTACATGAATTCTTTACTAATTTATGGTATTTTAGCAATGAATTGAAAATAATAACATGGGCGGGAATTTAGCCACATTTTTACGTGCGCGTTCAACACCATGGGCAAACCCAACATCAGATAAGGAACCGTTGTAAGAATGAGCATACGAAGGATTGAATAACAAATAGACAAGTAAAAAGGGTAGTGCATATATCATGGCAAAACAAATACCAAGCCAGGCAAACGCGAAACGAATGAAAAACTTGGCATGTACTCCGACCAATCACGTGCGAAGACAGGGATTGGCCAATAGTATATGCTCAATGGACAGAAAAGGCGATAACGGACCTTGAAATGGAAAAAGGTTGGTAGCGAGTATAGCTCAATTAAACATTGTGGGATTCAAAATTCATACAAAAATCTACTTTGGCAAAGATCAGGTTAGGTGTGAATGCATACACAGAAAACTGAGGAAGCCAGCCGATTAAAACAGGAGTGAGTTAAAAGCAATAATTCGATGCTTGAAAATGAATTTTAAGCGTATTATTAATCGCGAGGCACAAATAACAGAAGCTGCACAGTACCTACACAAAAAGCTGTGCTTTTTAGCACTAGCTTGTACGGAATTAGCACATCTCGTTGAATTGCATTGCACCATGCAGACACTTCAGTAAGTTCACATGGATTTTGCGTACATAGCAAGGCTTTATGAGCATGGCATGCCTTATTATTGCTATGTACATTTGATGCTAGTACAAAAGGACCTAGGAAGACAAGATGGCAACAGCTATGAAATTATGCAACCATTTCACTTGCTCTCCTCATAAATGGTGGTATAAATCATCCATTCACTTTGTTGGTTTCCCCTCCATGCGTTATTAATTTAAAGAAAATATCGGAAGCAAAAGCGCATCCCGTTTTGAGGATTCGATTGCGATCAGCCAAAAATGGCTTCTTTCAGAGACAAGCATAATAACGTACAAAATAAAGTACAAACTTTAAAATGCAAAACTAAGCCACATTATCAAGGGAGCGTGGCATGCTATGCACTTAACGGCTAAATGTGCTCAATAGCACTGGTTTAGCCCCCAAAAACTTGATCACACGAAGTAGGTTAACGGAGTTCGAAGAAACGTGAGACATTATCACGCAGAAATTTAATGACTGTTGACAAGGTTTAAAATATTTCTACCAATCTGAATCGCACTTGGGTATAATTAGGATTCCTGTAGCAAACTGGCAAGCTCCCACATTATAAAACTTTTAAAAGAGAAAATTAAAAGTATTGCTACACTTAATAAGATAATATTTGAAATTTAACATTTAAAAATATATATAGGGTATATAAACAGTAGTTATTATATGCAGGCCTATTTTTCATGAATTAAATAGAAGATTCTCTGAGAAGCTCATTATAATTGTTACAGCATTTTTAAATTTTACCTATAATTTGGCACTACATTAAGTTAAAAATATGTTTGCTTTTTTATCTGAGCAGCGTTGCTTGGCCTTATCTGCTATTCGTTTTAATGCATGGACTCGTAGGTCCTCAAGTTGAAAGACGATGAGAGTCTGAGTTTTGAGTCGCTGCGGCGATGGGTGGTAACATTGGCAAGCCAACCTCTTCGAAGGAGGGACCAGAAAAGGCGGAGTTACCATCGAACTTTATCCAACAGCCAGATGAAAGTTCCACTGGTTGTGATTGCGCGAAGTCTGTATCTGGTTCGCGAAATCTTTTCTAACTTTATTTTCTACTAGTTGAAAAACAGATGCTTTCTGTTACCCAGAATTTCGAAATTTCTGGTTTGGTGGAGCAGTGTATTATGATCGTCCTTTACGACTTTGCAGCTACATTGGACTCCCAACTCACCGTTAAACGAGGTTTGTATTTAGGGTTGATTGTTGTGTACACCTTGAACACCGAGTGCCGAGGTATTCTTTTGTGATAGAAATTTCCTGTCTTGTTTTTCTAGTGGTTCTACTGTGTTTGAATACAAAAATAAGTCCTGTTACTTAGCTTTTTAGGTCGGCCAAGTAAGATCTCAAGACCTTGTTAAACCCTTGGGCTTAATGTTCGTCCATTTTCTCTAACGCTTTATCTCTTTTAAGTGTTTTTGCGTTTTGTCGTGGAATTAATTATCTACTATTTTCTTGACTATGCCGTCTACTGTGGCCTTCCAGGTCTAAATTTCACCTCAGAAATTATGCTGGTTCTTGCCTTTCATTTCATTGCTTGCTATGAAGGATGGTAAATGCTCAGTTCTCAGCTCTCAGACAGTTACAATGTCACTTTATATGTGAACTATTTGTATCTCCGTGGACCTTCTTGTCCCATATTCAAGATATTGCTGTCGTTTGAACGTTTGGTTCCTCCATCCAAAAATACCGTAAAGAAAATACCCTGAGTTATCAGTTCATTGCCCAGATGAGAGTTTGGCTCTTTCCATACAGTAATGCTAAGGTGTGTCATCTCCGTCTGGATAGAATTTGAGAACACCTTCATCCCTTCAGATGAAATCTTTCGTTTTCTAGCTTTATATTTGCTAAAGGCTCGAACATTCCTTAAGTTATGATTGCACAAGTCTCCAAGTTTGCTACCTGATGCATAAGCAGATGGTTGTCAAACGCAGTACCTCTCCTCCTTGATATTTTGTTTTTTTTTCTAAGCTCCGACCCTGCTAGTTATTCTCAAGCTCCCTACTCGGGATTGTAAAACCTTAGTGCGTCCCACTTTGCCAACTTAACGTAGTATTCCGGTTTTAAAATCGAGGAGTCCACACACCCTCAAGTGGGATCCTTTCATCCAGAGCTGTTTCTCATTCTGAAGCTCATCATTTGCCCATTGGCACCTTGCTTTCAAGTTTGAGGCTACAATATTTCCAGAAGCTCCGCCCTTAGTTGCTTTGCCTTATCTGCTATAGTTGAAATTCCTTTTCATCATTGGGATCTCATTTCTGATTTCAGCACTCAATATTTCTCTATGGAGTTGATTACTTTGAACGGTCATCCGTTTGGTATCGTAGCGACAAATATTGTGAGTTTTCTCTCAACTTCTATTAGTTGTCTTCTTCCACCTCAGGTGAGATCGTCCGTCTCCTGGGTTACAGTCCAGCCGGTGATTGGTCTGAGGTAGAGGCGCCCTCCCACCTACCTAATCGAGCACCGCGAGTGCCTTGGGCGGGCGTCGGTGGATGGGTGCGCGGTTGGGTACCCACTAGCTACCTCACGGAGCACGTGCGCCCCCCACAGATTGGTGGAATTGCTAGTGGAACCACCGAGTGGCGAAGGGTAGGCGATGAAGAGGAGGCTGCCACGGCGGCAGCAACGACGGCCTATCCTTGGTATCACGGTGCCGTCTCCCGTCAGGCTGCTGAACAGCTCCTACGAAGCGGCATCACCGGCTCTTATCTCGTACGCGAATCCGAATCGGCGCCAGGACAACTATCTGTCACTGTGCGAAATCTGGGCCGAGTCTATCACTATCGCATTAGTCGGGATTCCTGTGGATGGGTTAGTTATCTTTTGCTAATATCAAACCTTTATAGGATGCTCTTAACAGCCCTGAAATCATTTCCCAGTCATTCATGCTCATTGCCTCCTAACATCCCTTTACTTTGCGCGGAAGGCTTTTTCTTCCAATGGGTTTGTCGGGGTCTTTTTATTGCCATCCCTTCTTGCTCTAATTTATGTGTGGCTTAAAATAGCTGCCCTTGTCTTAACCGAACCTATATAAAGCCTTGGTCACAGCTCTTTCCTTACTAACTTATTTTTTTAAGTTGCTATTTTCGACAAAATAAAGTGCTCATTTTACGCCTTTCCTGACCGGTCTTGGCCTTGCCTCGTGTAAGTAGTGATGAAAGGCATACAAGCGTATGCTTTTTTAACCCATCTAGAAAGTCTTATGCTGCGAATTTTTTCAACTCTAGCAGTTATTTGTAGAGCTGGGCAACTACTGAAAGTCTTGATAGCTGCTGGTGTAAATTTGGATTCGACCTATTGCTAGTCGTCATTCATGTCTGCCATATGAATCTTCTGGTTATGAATGAGCCAATGAATGTTGGTCTGGTAAAATCCTCTTAGTTACTTGGTATATGTCCATTGCTCCGAAACTTAGTTCTTTGATATCCCTCTCTGTGGGACTAGTTTAAGTATATTTTACCCAATCACCTTGAGGTCTTTTCATTTCAGGTCTACCCATTTGTCCATCCGCATTTCCAGTTTGTACTCAATCTACCTGTCCAGCCCTAATTAGTTCTTTCACTTACTCATCCTGGATCCATTTCTTGTTCCTTTCTTGCAGTTGTTCTCATGTATATTTACCCATCCAGTAAGCTTCATTTCATCGGTTGCATTTTCTTTCGTTCATTTAATATCCGTCCGTACCAGTTTCATTTGTTCACCCATTCACGCTTTATCTATTCATCAATCTCAAATGTGGACCTGGAAATCCATTTTTGACGCTCCGCTTTCAACTTTATGGAATCGTAAATTATCACTCGTAAGGCAAGAAGGAGTTTTTTTTTGCTGGAGCTGTCTCCATTTTAGCTGTCATTGAGGTGCCAGTTGTTGCTTTTTCTGCCAAACATCTAGAAATCGTTTGACTCTGCTTTTGGACATCACTCTCTTGGTAACGCTGGCTTGATCAGTCTCGGTTTCTTGGCTTTGGAAACAATTATTGCATGTGTTCCTAATTAAACGAGACAGGCTTAGTCTAGTGAATCAACTCCTGAAAAGAGGAGGGCCTTTTGGCTATCATAGATGGCTATTTCATCTGGTCGGGTGCTGGGGTACTGACATAACTGTGCTAATGGCTCCACTCACACTCGCACGCAGCCACGGCCATGGCTATAGTCAGCGTGCTGGCAAGAAGTGTCATATTATTATGTTTCGCTGTGAATTATAACAGTTGTTCTGACCGGTGCTTGCACAACTTTTTTGATGACTCATTTTTGCTAGGGTCTCCCTCTCCTGTCTTTCGTTCAGTTACCATCAATTTGATATATCCGAACGCCTCGATCTATCATTCTAGCCTATCAACTGTCACCATAAACAACATAGCTGATATTTACTTATTCCAAGTTCATCGGCCAGCCCATCTCTGGTCCGTCCATTCAATTCCAGTTCCTCTTCAATTTCTCACATCTGTGGTCAATCTGCATATTGGTTTAGTCATCAATCTGCCTTTGATCCATCACATCTCGTCATGAATCACTGATTTATGCAATTTCGCAATTCAGCTCCCCATTCTTTCTACATCCTCCGTTTTCCGGTATCCCTTCTTCCGTCAGCATGTTATTATCCTCAATCCATTCATAAATCTTCTCCAATTAGTTCACCTACTTGCACTTTCACCCACTCGGAATCTGTGCATTTATCCCCAATCTAACTGTCCGTCCTTAAATTCATAATCCATTGCTTCCGATATGAGGCGGTTTAGGGCGTTGCACATACCCATTTCCTTTGCGCAACGCTAACCTCGACATTAGTAGCAGTAAAGCTGTTTGTTGCATTGTGCTGTAATGATTCACCTCCCCTGGTGCAATTCCCTTTCCCCCTACATTGAAAATACCCACCAGTAGTCTACCAACTGTTGGCATTTTTGTGGCTTTAAGCAATGTGCTTCAAACGACATAAGGGTAGGGTAGGGGGAGGGCAGAGGAAGGGTGCTACCTGCTTTGTCCGATCCGAGTCGAAGCCATGCAAGCCGACCGGGTCTATGTGGGTGCTGCATGCTGTGTTAGGTGCATCGCATGTGCGCACGCAGCACATGTCCAATTCGAGCCTTTTAATAGCTCTACCTTGATGTCCTCGTATTCCATCCATCTCTCTTTCTTTCTCCCTGATCGCTGACCATTTGACCCCGGCCTAGCTGATTTTTTTTAGGCGGAAATAGAGGAAAGGCGTTTCATGCATTCCACGAAGCTGTCTTACCAAATTAGGCACCATGGGTATTTCTTGTTTTTGTCCTTATCTTCCGGTTGGATCGTCTTGCTCTTTCTAAGTGTAAGTGCCTCCAGGCTAATCAGTTTGGTCCTCAGTCAAAGTACTGACAATAATGTTTTCTTTAGCCTATATCCCTGTGGAAAATAAACGTGCGCTCTTCGAGGCGCCTATTCACCGTTGTCAGGGTCCCTAAAAAGGTTTGCTCATTTACTCTTAGCTTCCCATCCATGCAATCCAAATAACCTTTGAATAGACCAATTTGGGATAGCTTGTAGATTTGCAACTCGTATATTTAATTGCAAGCACTTCTTAAAAAATGTTTTCACTTTATTGCTTTATTAATCATTTGTCTGCATAATTTTTGAGTGGCAAAACAGTTGCATTTGGTTTTCTACCGGAATCGCTTGTTCCCTTTCTTAGGTTCTTTGGAATATACTTTTTTCTTATTTTCACCTTGCACAAGTACTTCTTAGCTTTATGAGGGGCGAACTTGCTAATTATCATTCCTGCATCAAAGCTGTGCATTTGAACGGACACAGCAAATTGATGCTTTTTGAAAGGACTTTTAATTTTGCTGGTGCATAACCTTATACCACCTTCTTTTCCTTCTTTGACTCACAAACAAGCGTTATCTATCAAACGCATGTTCGCTCACATTGAGATCAGGTTAATTTACCTCTCAAGAAGCTTCGCTCATTAATGCCCCCCTCACATCCCTTTCCCCCATGTTCTTCAACTAGTTTTTCCCATTTTTATAGCCATCGGGCAAGGCTTCCATTTATTGCTTGCTTTCTCCTCTAAATGTGTGGTAGAGAAACTGGTCTTCTGCTTTCGTCCTCCAAAGCCGTCCTACTTTCGATTGCAGTAGTTTGTGGCATGTTTGTTCTCGCCCTACCGCTACATTCAAAGCGGTACATTGCGATCAGAATTTGCGAATTCCTGTGCATAGGCAATGTTCGGTCTTATTGGAACCTCCTACTTCTCCCACGTACTTAGGCTTTGGTGGCATTATTACTAATTCATGAGTACATCAGTAGGTAGTCTTCATTGTAAGAAAGATGTAATGTTGGAAATTGGAATGCAGTCGTTAAGAGGGCCGACGTATTCCTTTTTATCTCCCTAATTTTTTAGCTGTTTTGGTTTATTGCATGTTTCATAAAATTTACAGTGTTTTTTTATTTAACTCTGTGGACTAAGAGCCTTTTTCTAGTCAGTGCACACTCTCGTCTGTTTAAAATCGCCTCTATCTCACGAGAATATTTTTTTATCCCCAACGTATCATACCCTTCGTTGGATCGCTTTTACTATTATTAGTTCCAATTCCTCCTTTATCTGTTTCTTTCGGTCTTACGAGAAAACAAGCACTAAACTGATAGTAGTGCCTCATGACTCTCCATGCATCGCATCTACAACTCATTACAACTCTTCTACAGAGGTGGTATTTAAGGTAGAAATATCATATGCGTGAATTATTCACTCTCGAAACAGCTCTGGAAATTTCACGAGATCGCCGCTGACTTAATGAAATGGATCATGGCGAAAAGGGAAGAGAAGGAGGACAAGGGGGAGAGGGTGGGGTGCAATCTATCATCCGACTTGCTAAATGAGGCGCTACCAGTTCCGCAATTCTCCCGGTGCGAATTCGTGGAAATGTCATGAGTTTGACAACAAAGCTAAGTGAAAGGTTTAAAGTCTGGGTGTTTACTTTGCGGAATGGTTTACCTAAGTATAGAGTATCCAAGGGTAATTTATTAGGCTAAAGAAATTGCACTTCATTCCATAGCTTTATTGCTCCCCGATTTGATGGCCAACAGCAGGCAGTGAAAAGTATTGGTGCTCATTTGCACACACATGATCAACTACTCTTCCCTTTGTTCATAAAAGTCAGCAATTAAAGTGTAAAATTCAGAGTTCTGTTCAGTAAAGTAGCGTAGGGCAAGTTGTTGTTTTAAACGCTCAAAACTTACTGCCCTTACAATAGGAAGAACTGCAGCCTCAGGTAGTGGCCCTAACGCATCACCTAGCAACACAATGACAAATAGCACAGTGATCTAATTCATTAAATTTATCGTGTTGTTTGAAGTTAGTTTATTAAAAGGAAAGAGAAATTGGTGCTTGTCTTTGATACTGAGTTTGAAATAATCCATTCAAAATACGGAAAAGTGGTTAACTGGGATGCATCTTTTCCCGTCCAAATGCTTCGAGTGAGCATACGAATGCTGATATATTGAGCTCTGTACTAGGAGAGGAACGATGTGTTGATTAACAGCAGAGCGTGGGGGCTACTGGCATTTTCTGGCAGCCGGGTCGCCAAACCCGGGAGAATCTATCTTGGTCGTTGGGATGCCTTTATACCATTCACTTGCGTGTGTGGTTGCTTGCCGATGCGAGGTCCTGTCTCCATCGTCAAATGGCATTTTTTTCCGCCTTTTTTCTCATGGTCGGGGCATTGTGCTATTTGCGACTCATCCGCCCACTCGTGAGTCATCAAATAGTAGGACATTTAGGGCTCCTTAATGGCCTCTCTCTCTCTCTCTGATGCGGATGATGTGATGTATGCGGGCTGAGTTGCGCATACATGCAATACACACATTCACGGGCACACATGCCTCTTACTCGGTATGTCTTCTTCACTCATAGGTTGGTTACTATATTATTAGCCATTTGTGAAGACGCTACTGTAAACTATTTTCGCAGCAAGTGGAAATCCCCCTTTAGCTCACTGGTTAGGTACTAGAAAGACATTTTACAAAAAAGTTTAATGGGGGGTCGGTTGGCTAGCAAGGGAAGGGAAAGTCAATCAAAGGCAGTTAAAAGAGCTTCTCTTCGAACCGTTTTTACTTTTGAATGTGCGGTAATTTATATGCTGCGATTGAGTCAAGCCTTTTTGACACCTCATTCAGTTCGTAATGTAAAAAGAATGCGATCCCATTCCTGGCTGTACA
Source organism: Taenia crassiceps (assembly GCA_023375655.1). Classification (NCBI taxonomy): domain Eukaryota; kingdom Metazoa; phylum Platyhelminthes; class Cestoda; order Cyclophyllidea; family Taeniidae; genus Taenia; species Taenia crassiceps. The sequence continues at coordinate 2,173,048 of JAKROA010000011.1, forward strand.
TTGCACAATCATCACAGGGATGCTATTATGAGGGACCTTTGCAGTAAATTTGTCCGTTACGTCGACCTTTTGTTGCAGATAGCAATACTTAACGGCGTTTGAGATTTAGCAATTCCAATTGTCTATCGGAGTGACGACTTTATCACTACTTAGCGTTGCACTAGTCTACTTAAAGTAGACTAGTGCAGCAATTACTTGGGAAAATATGCTTCCTTTGATCCTATAGGTTGATTCATTACCAATTTGACTTGATTCAACCCAAAAGGAAAGCAATTGGTCTTGGATAGAAAAACCAGGTTTCCCTGAGTCTAGCAAACATTTTGGATAGTTGAATTTCACTCGTTTTTTTACAGTCTTGGCTTGATTTTAACAAGTGAGAAATGTTTCTTTCGACATGTGTTGAGGTGTCTGACAGTGAGGTAGAATCTCATCACGTCGTTCAATGGTGCAAAAATAGACTTCACAAGGAAACCGCCTTTTAGCTTTTTTTTGCGAGCTATCGCTTGGCATGCCTACTCCACTCACGGGTTGGACGCCGTGCTGTTGGCGCGCGCACAAAGAGGTCATTGTGAATCACTTTTTTGCAGTTAAACAATGGTTTGTTCTTTTTCACCAACAGCTCGACAACCGGAACGACTTTTCACACAAACACCCGGAGAGGTGTGTGTGCGTGTGTTGGGCTGGATGAGAAATAGCATGTTTACAAAATTTCCAACGGTTGCTACTGCATACCACAAGTGTGTGAATATTGCTGGTAGAGTTATCAACTGGATGTGTGAGAGTGTTGGTTTTTTTTCCTTCTTCCCTCGTTTGGACCATGCGAGCAATGCAGTTTGTCTTGTCCTAGGTAGTGAAGGCTTTTAATGTTGAAACATGAATCCGAAACCTGTACTCAGTATTGAATCTACTGGGGCCCATGTAGTATCCACTTTGTGCTATAGACGTGCGAATTTAGTTTTTGGACATTGCCTTTACTACCCAAATCTACGTTTGCTGGCGAAATCCACCACAAGTTAAACAGCTGCCATAAAATTTGTTTTGTTTAGAAGCAAGCTAATCCAATCTATAAAGTGAAAAACAAAGGTGTAGGCCATCTAGCTTCAATTAAATAGTAAGAATTAAGTCGAAAGTGGGGGCTGTACCTTCGAGTCTCCTATGCGATAATTTGTGTGGATTTTTCCACCAGGTTATCGTGAGCAATGCAATTTTGTGTGGTCCATAACACCGGAGGACGTATTTTCGGCTAAATTACAAGAAGTGCGGATTTTTAAATCTGAGTTTGAGGAAATTGACCATCTAGTCTTTGCCACTCACTCAGGGATTCTAGCGGCCACTTATGTCTTAGGGTGCCTTCGATTTCCCAATCCTCTGCAATTCATGTTTCTTTGGAGGGACATCCACTATTGTGTCGTTTACATTGCTTTTTACAGTCGGTTCTTTTCGGCACTAAGGTAGTTTCTACCTCACCAATCAGTTTTTCCGAGGTTTTCGTTCTTCCCAAGGTTGGGTTTAAGGACTGAAAGGCTTTCGGTTTGAGCTCAATGTAGAACCTAAACCCTTATTAGTTTACCATTAAGTTACAACCGCACTCAAGTTTCTATTGTACAGGATCGAAAAGCTTTCGCTTTATCGTATTGTACCCAGATAGCCGCTCATGCGCATTCGGCCAATCTGCGTTTTTGGAAGGAGAAGCCGTCTAACTTTCTTCCAATCATGGGCAATAAACTGTTATTGTCAATGAGAAATGAGATTTCGCACTCATAATTGCAAATGATCAGGTAACTATTGATGATTGGTGGCCGGCGTGTTACTGACTCGCTTGTCGCATATGAAATACCAACTAGGAATCTCCAGTCTTATTTATGCTTCTATTCCTTTTAATAGTACTTCATCACAGAGACGCATCGCTTTCCCACAGTGGTGCAACTTATCCATCATCACTCGCAAGCCGCAGATGGACTTATCTGCCCCCTCCTCTATCCAGCCGCTCGTCGCGAACAGCCATCGTTGCTACGGGGTGCCGCAAGCAGTGGTGGAGCCATTGAAGGCTGTGCCGGAAGCGGTGGCGGCGGCGGCGGCGGTGGTGGTGGTGGCTGCGTTGGCTTAGACGATTGGGAGATTGACCGCTCCGAAATCATGATGCGAAACAAACTTGGTGAGTTAGCACCGCCTTCGCGGCTAGCCAGTTGGTTGGTTGAATCAGTTAGTCACCAGTTTAGTCCGTATTGGAGACACATGCATGGTATCGCTGAGAGTGCATTTTTGTTTAGTTTTTTTGCACTCTCCCTGCTTTCTCATTCTGGTCGTGATTGGGGACGGTCGTCTCCTAAAAAATGAGCCTTAATTTATGGGGAGGCATTCATTTGAATTCCACATGGCAAGACAATTTATAATGTGGGCTTGGTTTCCCCTAGTTGGCAGAGTTAGGAGACCCGGTGGATAAATTGTCAATTTTTCTGGCGAGACTTTCACATGGCACATTGGTTGGTGGTTTGTGGGGTTCTCCGAAATCGATTTGGTGGTCAGTGGCTGGCAGCGAAATGAGGTTGAAAATCATAGAGGCCTTGAATGCACCCATCGCAAGCAGCTCACAACTTTACAGAAGTTTCCTTTTTTGGAGACGAAAGTTTATGACTCTATCGTTATCATTTAACTGGTGTATTGAACCATTAAAGTTTACAAATTAGGAATTAATGAGTTCCTTTCGACTTGTCATTTATGCAAACAGCGCTACCGTATTTAATGGAAATGTAATAATCATTTGTGAGTTATTGCAAAACTTTCTCCACGGTAATTTTGTCACCTCCGTGATTTTGCTATTCACCGTTCCATTTAAACGGCTTTTGTGGGAGATCAATAGTATCACGATTCATTTCCAAGGCCTTGAAGTAAACTACTGAGCTGTGGCTCCGGAACCGTTTTCTCTGTAGTGCTCAGATCTTCTTTGAAAATGCTCTAATGCTCACTGCCCTCTAAGTAGCTGGAAATTTTGCGATATGCCTTCCTGCCATTGCTATGGAAATTGAACCGCACGGGAGTGAAAGTCTAATATTAAATGTAATCCTCAGCATTTCCGATTATTTCTCTTCCGCTCCACCCATCACTGCGAAACTTGAGTGAATGCAAATCGGCTTTCCAATTGGATTGGGGATCATTTCGATTTTATGTTGCATCCGGTTAAATTTCGGATCTGGTGGTTATGGTACGTCGAGTCGATTTTTAAGTCTGCAATCTACGTCCTCTTTGCGAACTTGCATCCTGCGCTTTGTTTTCACTCCTCGCCATACTATTGCATTCCATTGTTCTCCTGTCGCAATAAAAGGGAACTGGTCTATTCATCGTCTCTTCCAACTCATAACCCGTGATCATGATCATAACTCGTCTTTTTAATAACAATTTTGTGAAAGACCCTCTTACAGTTTCCTTCGAATCCGAAAATCTGCTTAAATTCAATTCATCTGTGACTGGTTATTCTATCATCTTCATAGGATTCGTTTTGGTGTGGTACTCACTCAATAAATCAAATAGAGTTGGATTAACAAAACTGTCATGTTGTGGTCGGACTTTTATTCTTATTGGCATTTCATACCTTACTGTAAATAGTTCGGGTTGTCGATTGGGGCTATCAAAAAGCACAGCTTTAGTTATGCCAAATCGATGTGGGGTTGGCCACATTTTTGCCTAGAGGTAGTACTCAAAAGGCTAGGCTCACATTTCTGCAGAGTTGGTAGTGAGTAATGCCTTCCTTTTTCGTTAGGTTGGGGCCAGTACGGTGACGTCTACGAGGCTCTCTGGAAGCGCTACAATTCCATCGTTGCTGTCAAGACGCTGAAGGTGAGCCAGTTTTCCTCATTAGCACCATTTATCACGGAAGGGAGGAATTCTGAATGCACATTATACCAGTATCGACTTCGTTGTAACAGCTTGGTTATCTCCAAAAATGCTATTGCACGGTCAAGTTTCAAAAAGGCTTTGTTGTAAACCTCTGCAGAAGCTGAATGGTACATCTCAATACTGCTTTCAACGGGATTGGGGAGTCTGCTTAGCTAAATTTGTATCCTTTTTAAGTGCCGATCTTGTTGCTTCTTGTCTTCACTCCGCTTCAGGTGTTGCGAATTCCCTTCTGATATTTTGGTGAATCTCCACGACGTGACTCGGTGTGCTATGCGGAATTAGCATCATGACGAGGATGCTCTTTACCAATGCTGTAGAGTTACATGGAGTTTGTAAAGTTGACGTTCTGTTGGGAGCACTTCATTGGGTTGGAAAAAGGGCGATTACTGGTGAGGAATCGCCTAAAAAGGACATATTTTGTTTAGCGTGGAAGGCGTAGTGTTCTTAGGTTATGACCATCGATTATACTGTTCATTGAAGTTATGAATCGGTAAACCCTGAGTTTGTTTTAACTCGAGGCGGTGCAAAACTCCAAGGTGAGGTGGGTCTATGAAAGTTGACTTATTGTTTTGAGATGGCGTAGGCCTTTTACGCATTACATCTGTACTCCAGTTATCTCCATACCTACACATCGATGTGGAACTGGCTCCTACTATTGGTGTACGTAAGGGTTGGGTAACAACCAGCTTAAATCGCATGAATAAAGCGTGTCGGAACAATTTACTTACAACTGATAAGAAATTCGCCACATACTTATTGAGCCTATCTTCTTACCATTATTTAGGTGTCTACCAAAACATCTCGACTGACTCCCCTAATCACGAAGGAAATCTTCAAATAATGTCACTCACTTGATGAATCTCCTCTAGTGAGCTCAGTTGGTAGCGTTCACGCTTCGCTGATATTGTTGGAAGCATTAAGTATTAGGTGACTCGCCTTTGTAAAAGTTAATCCTATGATTTACTTAACCAAGGCTAATAATAGCATTGCCTCGCCCTATCCCACTTTTCCTTGCCATGGAATTTAAAAATAATTTAACACACACATACATACCAACCTCAGTTTTGTGACACTCCCTTTGCCAGCCAGGCAGCTAACCAGTTCCCCACCTAATGCAATCTCCCCCTTTTTTTGCTTGTAGCAAGATGTGGACCTGAATCTGAATGACTTTCTCGCTGAGGCCTCAATTATGAAGAATCTCCAGCACAAGAACCTCGTTCGACTTCTTGGTGAGTTGGGGCTGTCCCCTCTGAACCCCCGTTGCATGTGCCTTCATTTGACATAGCTATTTTCATTGCCTCATGGCCCCAGTGGCTTTGGCCTGGCATCTATGCTTGCATGGTCTTGGATGCGTCACCTTAATTGACATCTACTCCATCGACTCTTCTGTCTAGAACAGATAGTTGCGAAGTATCGGCCACTTGAATTGTTAAACTTTATAGCTGTACACAGTTAAATTTCTCTAATTGGTGCGAGAACTTCCTGATCACTTTCCACGATTCTATTCTTTTAAAACTTGTCAAAATTTCATTTTCACTGCCCTGATAGTAAAAAAAGGACGGCATGAAACTATCTGTGATTCAGCCTCCATAGTCTCCTTTTTATAGCTCCCTCCTTTGAAAATTATTTAGTGCAGCAATGCTTCATTTTCACTTCTCGTGATGTTTTGGCTTCCCGTACTCCTGTCTGTACTTTCACACGAAGGGTCTGATTCAGGGTTTGACTTTTCACCTTTAAAATTACTCCGAATAATTTTTCATTGTTTATGGGATGAAACACGTGATGTCGATGGCATTTCATGCTTTTGCATTTGCAGATAGACTTGTAGCGTTCTAAGGCCTCCTTTAAGACGGAAGAAGAAAGCACTTGATCAAGTGTGTGCTGACTTCATGCCGTGCGGTCCTGGGACTACTGGCGTAGTCCATAGGTCAGACTGTCCGGTAAAGGTACAATGGCCAGCCCCATAGGTGGTTTATCGCCAAAACCGAAGGTTAAACAAACAATCGAAGCATTATGTAATTCTCCTCTTCTCTTTTGAGTGCCATCCCCTATCGGCTCTGTGGGAAAAACACCGTAGCAGTCATGGAATTAGTTTGCAACTGAGAGAGTCTGTGTCCTCTGCTCTACTGATGCATCGTGACGATTTCTCTGGATTTGGGCTTTTTTCATTATACGAGAACTCTATCGGGGGGAGGAAAGAGGAGATGAGGGGAAATACTAGCCATCACGAATATCTATTGTTAGCTGTAATAGCTATGGCTCACACGCATTATCACATAAAGTACGAGGCATAACATATTTACTTAGAAATAATCTTTTGCGTCGTTTTACCCTGCCAATCTGTCCTCACAAAAGTGCTGTTCATCTCTATCTGAGTTCTATCCAGTTGGTAAGGAGGTGGTGTCGTGTGTTTGTACAACTGACATCTTATGATTCAAGGCTGGTGTCGTTTTGGTTGCTAAACGAAACTAAAGTGTTTGCCAAAGGCATGTATCATTTTAAGACCTGACATTGGTCGTCGCATGTTCTGTACCTTTAGTATATGCATTTCTTTCCTCACGCTTGGGTTCATGATCGAGCAGCAGGAATGAGAGTATTTGTCCTTTTGGAGCAGGCTCACCTTCCTGTGCCACCGACGTAGCGTTCCGAGAACTCCTTGAAGGGTTTGAAGACTGCTAGCATGTCCAGGAGGTTGGATCGTCCAACTGGCATGCAATTCTCTTTTTGCTCGCGCTAATTGAGATTGCTGAAGAGGCCTTCCAACTTTCGCATGCATTAGCACAGTTCCATTTGAAGCAAGGATAGCAAGAGGAGAGTGGTAATTGGACGTGCTTGAGCTTGCCTTGCCACCGGCTTCGTCCTGCAAGTGGGTTGTCCTTGCAGTTCAGGTTTCCTACTGGGTCGAAGGCAGCTGCGAGCTCTATGTGTGAATTGCAAATCGACGGTTTTCAAGGGTTAGATGGCGAGTGTATGAGTGGCAGAAGGAGTGTGTTATTGTTTTTGAACTGAGCTCTTGGCAAGTTGCCTATCGTCATCGTGGTGGCTTTGGGTTTCGCGGGGTCGACTAAGTGGAAAGTGGAAAGTGCATCTAAAGGTTTAAGAGCTGCTGTTCCATGGCTTTAGTTTCCTCATTTCATTGCATAGAAAATGGCTTCGTGGTTTTATTCTCACAAAACTAGTGAGAGCTGCCTCTGCCACCCTGTTTGTCCCGATTTCATTTCGCTCATTTTTTGTGAAGCTTTTTAAATGTTGATCTTGAATACCTTGGCTTTACAGGAAGTAAATGGTGTATTCCATTCTTTATTCAACCTGTACGATTTTCTTCTCCTGCCATGTGTGTGTTCTTTGTATTTCAATTTTTCAGTTTCTTTCCATGCATCGACACTGAGTTGTTGTTTAATTCAGACTTCGGGTGTTTCATCGGATTTTTTAACTTTCATGCGTCAAAATGTTTGAAATTTGACGTAGATTTTACGGATGCTGTTAATATATGCCCAAGTAATAAAAAGTTGTTTATGGTATTTGAATCTTGGGTGCAAGTTGCGGAGTTTATCAACTTTTTATCGTGATTTACGATACGAATCTGAACAAGATTAGTATATTACCAGCCATTTTCTTCATACTGCATTCCAAAGAGGGTTTGGCAAAACAGCATGATATTGGATCTTCTTTTGGAGCAGAATAGAGAAGAAAAGTGCTTTGTATTCCAGTTTTGACGAAACCGTTACCTATCTGCTACGCAGGCGCTCTCAACACTCCTGTTGATGATTATTTCTTTTGTCCTATCTTCCAACTTTGTTCATGCTCCGTTGTTCAAACGTTTTTGCTAGCCTCTCTGACGTTAGTTGCCTTCAATTTTGTTATCCACACCAAAATTGCTTCCTTTGTGTTTCCTGTCACTCTATGGCTGAATGATCATTTTAGGCTCAAATGGTCCCTAGAACATCAATAGAAGTGGCCATGTCTTCTGTCTTTTTCATATGCTGCGTTCAATCCCCATAGTCCCTTCGAGTCTGGTAATAGCGTTATTACGAACGCGAAAAGGTTGTGACTGATTACCGACATGAGTAAAGCCCTAAGTTCACTTATGTGATGCCAACAAACACTTGCCTCACCATCTGGACTTTATATTACTACTAAGAACGACTACAAATCCCCCTTTTGGTCTTTCCTCCTCTGCGCAGGCGTCTGCACTCGAGAGCCGCCTTACTACATCGTGACGGAGTACATGCCTCATGGAAATCTGCTGAATTATCTGCGCCAACGGAGCCCTGGCGAACTCACCCCGCCCATCCTTCTTTACATGGCTGTTCAAATCGCCTCCGGCATGGCCTACCTGGAGGCCAATAACTTTATTCACCGGTCAGTGATTCTTTTCGGGGACATGTTTTTGGCCATTTCCGTCCCTCCCTCCCATTATCAATGATGCTTTTGTTTCGTTAGCTGGAGCTTACTGGGCTTAATGCCTGCTTTTGAGAGTAAAATTTAGGTTAACCGTCTAAATTGGGATGTCGGGAGGGTTTTGGAGTCATTATCAATTTGTGCCATGATCCTTCCTGTCTGAGTTAAATCAGCTGGAGTTATCAATAACTCGATGTTAGCCTCTATTGGAACTAAGTTTTTAGCTTCCTTGCTTTTACTAAACTCCTCTGTCTAGAAAGAGGTTATTAGAATTAAAATTCGAGAGCTTTATTTTCATCCTTATCCTCCACAGTAGTAGTTACTAGCGATTCCCTTAGTAATGCGCAACACATTTTACCTCGCAAGGGATTTGGATCCTTTAAGTGCCTTTGAAATGATTATCTCGTGGTTGCCATTCCAGCTAATAATGTCTGAGTAAATTTGGCCGAGGGTACAATACCTAGGACCATCCGACCATCCATCCATCCATCAGCATCCTTGAAGCGCCATTTTCATCGGCATGCTTATTCGCTTCGCTGATCTGATATCGAGTGCGTAACACCAGCGCTGTCCCCGTTGAAGATATGCAGCGTACCGGTTTGAGCGTAGCTGTGAGTAATTTCATGGAGAGGGTGGGACACCACTGGGACAGGTTAAATGATCGGGATTCTGAATCACGGGAATCCAAAGAGGTGCAATTGCCAATGTCTAAAATTGGTCTGTCCCATTGTACGGCAGAAGTGGGTAGATTCGCTCTGAACTCAACATTTGCAAGTAATAGCCCTTGCTTTCTGTGTACAACACGACTTTTCAGGAATACCACTCCAGTTTGCAACTAATGCACCGAAAACAGCATGCCTTTCTAGGTATTTTATGTTTAAGGGAGAAAAAGTTCATGTTAAAAGTTTTCATTGCTTGTTTTGCAGAACAGCTGGCGCATTCCGTACCGCTAATCTGGGAGTTTAACTGGGAGTATAAATGGCTGTTACTATCAGATTGGGTGTAAAGTGATTTATATTATTCAAACAGATGCTAGCATTTTGTAGCCCTCTGCGACTTCCCTGAAGGAGGAAGTCACAACACTTGGATAGAATATGTGCTGGTGTTACACAGCAGGGCTTGTGACTACTTGGCGCAGCCTGGAGGCTAGGCTGCCCGGCGGCGCTATTTGGATGCCTCGTTATCAGAACCGAGAGTTAGACAAATAACGCACTGCAATTTCGTCTCAGTTTGTGTTCGTCGAAATATGTTTTGTGAGTTGAACCTTGTTTGTCGTAAAATTACGGTGGACTTCATTTGTCGATAGTAATAATAGGTAGGAAAATCAGCACTTCTCTGTCTCATATTGAACGGCACCTACGCTCCTGTTGTCAGGACATGCGCAGAAAAGTTGCCATTACCTTTGGCGGGTTGTTTAATTTCTCCTCTCCCGCCTCTTCCTCCTTCCCCCTTCTCGGTTATCTGGGCCTTCGCCCTCTCTTTCATCAATCAGGCTTACCTTTGCCTCTGTGTGTGTTTACAAAAACACACGAACCGGGGATAGGAGCTGATTCATCGACGATATTCCCCCTGTAGGTGTGTACACCGTTTGGTCAATGCCTATTCCAGCTACCATAACACCATTTCTAACAGTTGTTGCGCCTCGACCACAACCTATCTACCCGGGCTGGCAAACGGATCGCTTTGCGTGTTTCTTACGTCTCCCCTCCTTTCCTCCCTCACCGTTGCAACATGGATGTTACTCGCCCCCCCATTTCTGGTTCCAACTTTTCAGAAAAAATATTTCTCCCTTGAGGCTACAATTTTTTTTGCAAGCACTGCTGTCTTTCACTACGGTCGCGACTCAGGTCATGTCTGCCACCCAACATGTGACTCACTTTGAGAATTTTCAAGGTGCGGATGCGATTTCCCGTCAACAATGTCTATTAAATTAGTTTTAGGACTACCAGCGAGTTGAAGAATTTGTTTGGAGCACTGATGCTATCACCTGTTCACCGTCTTAATGGTTTTTTGCAATTATTTCCTTTCAAACCGATAGAGGGAGGAGGAGGAAGGAGAGAACTAGAATTTGTTTCTTGCAATTACTTATTTTCGGCAATCTGAAAGTATTTTTTAACTTTTTAAGGGGCTGTCACATCGAGACGAAGGTAGCTACGAAAATCTTTCGCAAATTAGGTAGGAGTAGCACTCTGTTATGCTCCCTTTGTGAGCAGCTGGTTTGCGTGACGGCAGCAAAAATTCATTCCAGTCGGCAAAAGGGAATAGAGTTATCTCGTGTAGAGCTTAAAACAATCCCAGCGGTATTGTCAGATGCCGAGTGATTCGGACATCCAGCTGAAGTGATGAGAGGGAGAGCCGATTTGTGTTTTTTGAATCCTTCCATTGTCGTATCGTCAGTATTGGCAATCCTTTTTTTATTTCAGCTTCGCTGGTGAAAGTGGAGGGCCGTGGAATTGCAATTGCGCCCACTTGGTCTTAGCTCATCCCTATGGCCACGGGGGGCGAAGGGCAGATCCGAGTCTTAATTTGCGTAAATGGGAAGGGCGCTGTTTGAGGACATTAGAGGAAGTTTGGGAATAATTTAAAACCCTCATCATCCTCATGTGGTGTCGGAAACAACGGCGGTGTGAGATGAGAACCAATTAGTCATTTGTCATGTTGAATCTGTCATGTTAAAATCTCTCGTCAGTAGATCACTTGATTTTACACTTATTTAAAGAAATAATTCCGAGATATAGTTGTACTGGAAGATATTTCAAGATTTCTAAGTCACGACATCTCGTGGCAGCTTCAGACCACTTTGTGGTGTATGTACCAGATGAGTACCTAAGCAACCTCAAATTGAGAGCAAAGCGATCTCCATACTTATTTCTGGAATACCTGAAAGTGACATCAAGATGGAGTGTAAACTGTGCTGTAGACTAATCAGCCTTTTTAAAGTACAAAACCTCTCTCACCCCGCTTCAGTACTTTCCATGCAAGTACGGACACTGAGTTTAATGCTTGTATTAAGTTCTGCAATTCTGGAACTTCCTGTCGGATTGGTTTCTTGATTTTATGAGGATGCGATCCACTGAAGGGTCTTAGTATCACCCAAAAGGAGTTTCACTAATTATTACACTTTTCTGCAAGAACAACTGCTTTTCGGTTTGTTGACGTACTCAGCTCGCTAAATAAAGTTGGGCTTTGATGTTTAGATTCCATTCTCTGCTAAGCCATTCATGAAGTTGATTTTAATCCTCTAAGCTAAGGGGGTTTCATCCTTAAATGCACGCTTAAGAATGCGATTTCATCTAACGACTTGTAGCCCCAGTTCAATGGACGTCACAATTAACCCAACCTCCTCGTCTACTTACTGCTAGGCGCTAGCAAAATCTTGCGTGACTGGCAATTGTCAGCCCCTCCGCTACCTTTAATAAATCTAGACAAGCGCATTGTCTGCTATTACCGACCTATTGAATTATGCGTCAGTTTTTTTGTTCTTCGGGGTCAGCATTGTATTTTCCTAATTTGACCAACTAGGAAAGGTGTCTAGTTGCCCTTTGGGTGTTCTCTATGCCTCTTAAAAACGAAGAAATTACAAAAGCGGAACTTCACCTTCCCTCAGAGCTAGAACGAAGAGTTAAACAAGCAGTTAAAGTAATTACATAGCTTCTCTCGTCCTGCCTAACCTTCCGTGTCCACCACCACAACTTAGTCAGTTCTGTAAGAAAAACACTAACTACGAATCAACTGCTCCACAGTCATCAAATTTGCGTGCAACTGGGAAGTTATTTGACCGCAAAGTAGCTGATTGCTCTTGGCAAGTCCTCTAGATGTGGGATTCTGTCGTGTTTGGAAACTTTGCTGTGTATTGCAATTCGTCAGAGCGCTAGCCTAAAGGTAATTCTAGATAACAATGGACAGTTTAACAATAATTACTTATGGATAAGTTTATGTGATTGTTTCTTCTTGCAACTTTATTTTCACCTCAATGCTGCGAGGTCATATCTATCTGAGGGGTATCGCGTGTTCACTCATTTGACGCCTTCATGGAGGTACCGTAGGCAGCTTCATAAAGAGCTTTTCGAGATGATTTGTGGTTAATATCGCTCCCATTGTTATTAAAATTTCTGTGGAACACGACAGCGGTGTAGTTGCCAAAGTATATTTCATTTGCAACTCTTCCATTTGGCATATTCGTAGATGCACTTATCTGCAGCACATGATCTTCCATCACGTTATGGTTCAGCATTCAGTGGTAGAAAATAGGGTAAGTGTTCTAAAGCATTGGGCCGCTTCTTGCCGCCATTGATATAGCCCTCCGAATCTTTCTTGAAGACAAAAGAAGTCATAATACCAGGGTGGAGTATGTGCTGCCGACGTGCAGAAAGGATAAGCGAAGCTGAGCATACCTCCCACCTCTTGCTGAACCAAAACGAAGTTTTGATTTAATTTTGATTTTATCTCCGAAGCCGGTGTCGATCTTTCATCGTTTTGGTTCCCAAGGTCAATAATTCCCTTCTGAAATTATTCTGTAAGGTGTTTCTAGTTAACTAATGTGCTTTTAAGTGCGATCTGATCGGCTACAACTGAAGCCTTATTTACTTCCCATTTGTAAGCTGTTATCCCCTTCTTTCAAGTTACCGTTTTTGCTGCTATTTATGAGACTCTGTGACCAAAAAGGGGAACGAAAATTTTTAGATTTGGAAGGGAAAAGAAAGTGTGTTGTAACGGCGTATTTTTTGCTGCCTTGTTTTAATTAATGCTAGCGGTTGTTGCTTCAGTAGGTGAGTCAGTCACTGAATTCAATGGGAGCAGAAATGGACAAAAGCGATTATTTTAAACCAGCAACCAAATTGACCCCTATGTAATTTTTCATTAGTTTGTCCTGTATTCGGTACTTTCTTTCGGAAATGTAGTGTTAGAATTAGGCAAGGTTAGTTTATTAGGTTCTGCCAACTGTTCTCTTGGATCCTCGCTTGTAATGACTTGTGGTTGTGCATTGTTGAGGGATCTTCTCTGAATTAATGTTCTGGAGTGAGATCACTACTTAGGTTTAGTTATGCGTTACCCAGGTCGCTTGATATCTGTCTGATCGCTGCTGCCATGGAGACGGTGGTCTGACTTATTTATCTCAGTAACCACTAAAAATGGCCATTGTTAAATGAACGGAGTAGTTGGGTATGTGACTGCCATTTTCATAATGCTTTTATGTTGTGGTAATTTGTTGACTAGTGACAGGAGTCTCCCCTTGCTAGACCTTCCAATGGCATTCTCTGATATTATTGGTCTCCTAAATTATGCGTAGTCTCCTCGAGTTTTCACTGCAATGGCGGCATTGTCGTCTCAAACTGCGCAACTGTTTTATTTAGGATATTTGCATGGTCGTGTTTGATGCTTTAACTCTAAGGGGAGTTGGCATAACTCCTGACATCGACTTATGCATGGTTAGTACGCCCACAAAGTGGCGTCCCTACATTGATCGTGAAATAGTTGTAGCTTTGCATCTTTTGTGTAACTCAACTATGAATACGGGTTGTTTTGTTTCCCTGATTCCTGTTATTAGTCGTAGGGAGAGAACCATAGCCATGGTCTCCATAGGGAGCAAGGGCTTTGTGACTTGGAGCTCATTTAATTAATGCCAATGCTTATTGCTGCCCTTATCTGATTTGGGTTACTTTTTTAGCCAATCGCCTTAGAGCACGGAAATGAACAAAGGCATGGTCAGTTATTTCATTGATGGAGTTTGTTTTTGCCATTCGCGAACCTCTATCATAAAGCAATTAGCATTGCAACCCATTTGAATTTTTCTATGTGAGGAAATTCCAGTACCTTGGTGGAATGGGAACCTTAAGTAACTAAAATGGATTTGTCTCGCCAACATTAAATGTAACATATCGCAGTTCCTTTTTGTTATTTAGCTCCAACTTTTCGAGTTGATTTGTTTTATTACTATATTAAATTTGATCTTAAACAGATTCTAGGATCGTAGAGGGCTTTACCACCTATCTAGTCCCTCGAAATGGTTGCTGTCTCGGTTATTTTGCCTTTGAAGTTTCCCCTTGATTGCTACACAATTAGCTCGTGTTTTATCTGGGCCTCTGTAGTGCCATTCTCCTATCAAAATTCTAAGCCGCTTATAATGGCCTGTCTTTACTCTTCTCGCAGAGGAAGTGCGGGGTTCCACTTACATGTTCACCTCAATTTTTTCTCCAAAGCTCCATACTGTTCTCAGTTTGGTATGTTTAGTCCTGTCTTCTGCCCGCTTAGAACCTATTTTCGGTTACTTCCGGGGCTTCGCTGAAGTCGTAAGAAGGCATAGTACTCGGGCAGGATATGCACTGTCGACGTGTGGAAGGGCTGGAATGGAAGCCATTGGCTTGACTTGGAGGCCACGCTGATCGGCGGAAGCACAATAGACGAGCTTTGGGTACCTCTCGAGACCAAATCGAAGAGTCAAACAAATAACCAAAGTATTAAACTTCTCCGGCCACACTTTTTTACGTCGGATGTTCAAAGCAAGTAAAATATACGTTAGTGGGTTTGTAAATTCAACCTTCATTTAACATCACCGGTGTTTGAAACGCACCGAAAAGATAGTATCTCATTTTTTTCCAAAAAGGCTATCCATTAATTTTAGTTCTGTGCAGCGCAGCCTTTGTCTACTGTCTCTTGTTTCAACTTCCGAAGTGTTTTGAGACTTAACCCCTTTTGCTGATATTTTTGCCCTATGCCTAGTAGTTATTGCTATCTCTATCTGTTCTGCTGTCATTTCCTTATTCAAAGAATACTAGCTTGTAGATAGAGTAGGTAGTCATGGAGTTCACCTCTTACAGTAACTGCTTGCGATCTATGGATCATATCTCAAAACTCCCCAATATCCCGCTCTTTTATTATGCTTGGAATTTTTTGCGACTTTTTGATCATTTCCCTTAGGTAGTCACTTGTAACCACTATTCTACATGGTCTGAAGTCTTATCACTGCTATTTCTTCTATCAAAGTTTCACTACTAACAGGAACGGCGGATTTTCTTGCTGTGCCCTTGCCTAAATCAGGCATTTCCCTGACACTGCAGTTATTTTCATTTATTTTCTGCGCCCTCGTTGCCTACTTAACTAAGTAGTTACCATGGTTGTCACCTTCGATTCGTCTGGGCTGACTTTTTGTGATTGTGGTGTTTATTGGACAAGTCAACTGGGTTGCCCATTTGTAAACCCTTTTTTGGATCAGCTTGTTATTTGCTTGCCCCAGTTTTATAGCATGCGCGAGATATTATCGTACCGCCCAGAAAACCTCTGTGATGAGCCGTATTGCTCACTCTCTTGCTGTTTTGCAGTGAGCCTAGCTAATTAACGCACCATGGAACTGACTAAAATCTCTTTTATCTTTTGATTGGCAAGCGTTTTGTGACTTGTTTATTGCCCCTCTTATCAGATTTAATCTACTTTTGGACCTTTTATACTTAAAGAAGGCAGCTTTATGCGAGTCAGCAAAGTGTTGACGAAAGTGTTGTCACCTACAACACAACTTACAAAATCTCATGTCGGATCAATTTTGAAAATTTAAGAGGGGACCATTAAAGTGCATGCTTGAAGGTACTTTGTTGTCATACAAGCATTTGCTTAATTACGAACCCATCGTCATCTAGAATCGGTTAAATTAAAGATTTGGTTTTACTCGGGCATTGATTGTGACGAACGAGGATTGTGTAACGGGATTTGGGCGCTGGCCGTCTGAAGCGCCTTTTTTCACATGCATACGGAGGGGACTGCGTGCAAAGGAAATACATGAATGGTGTCCCATCACAAACAGAGCAACAGAAAGGTTAGTCTAGATGTGGTCCCACTTGGTTCGCCAATGCCTCGGGGTGTCTGGTTTACACAATCTTTAAAGGGCGGGATGCCTTTCGTTGACGCATTGGCTATTAAGTCGAAGTGTAAGAGGTAGCATCTACTGATATTATAATGAAATCTAGTGTCAGAGGTCGCCAAAATTATTCATGAATTTAACTTATTTGGTGATTGGCTGAGCTGTGGGCGTTTCTAGGCCTTCTTTTTTTCATGACAGGAAGTGAATACATCCACGTCCAGGTAGATTCATGGAGTTGAGGTTGCCATTCTAACAAAGTTGGGCTGGTTATTGGGATTGGGAAACTGATTATCTCATGAGCGTGAGAAGGGAAGTAGTCTTTCTCGCGCGCACTTGCCTTCTTTGTGAGTCAAAAGTGCTACTTTTGGAGAAAAGTGGGAACCTACATCAAAGTTGAAGCGTTTACGTGTGAGTGCAGACATGGTCGCCATCTCAGCAACACAGAGACGTTAGAATCCACGTCTCTCGAATTGTCCGTTGTGCAGTGTGCCTCATTGGAGTCAAACCCAAAGCTCATCTTAATGTACCCTTGAGATAAAGGCAAATATTTGTACTTCTAGAGTACATACTGGACAATCAGATGACAACGGCAACGAAAGCTTAAACTGTTGATCTTTCTGAAATGTTCAGGGACAAGCGCAAAGGTGTAACCGTGTTGATTTGTAAAACATTGACGTGGGGAAGTCTTTTTTGGGGTATGTGAACGTCTTCAACAGCCCAAAATCCCACCTTGTCGTGGAAGGAGTCAGTTTAATAGGGAATCCATCTAGCTTAAATCCTCATCGGCGAGGTTTTTTATGGTTGGTGACGTGAGAGTAGTACGTACTTTCTACTCGGCAGTCATAATCACTTGAAATTTTCTGAGTTGGTTGGATTCATTTTAGCGTGAGACATAACTCCTCGTTTCTATTGTCACTGAGTCAGTTGAGACAAATCGGGGAATTCGAAACTGACGTCAAGTAGGGAATATGTTCTGTTCCCTATTACCCCATTTTCTTCATTTGACAGGATGCATCAATTCTTGATTGCTTCGCTAAAAACTTTAGCAGTTCAACTTGGCCTTCCACGGCTCTTGTTTTTAGCCCTACAGGCACCACATTTCGAACGCACGTTTCAGCTCGTTGTCGTCCTCCTTCCAAACTTTCCTTGCTTCCTGAAGCAGCAACACCAAAGAACGCTATTTTGACAAGCACTTGGGCTTCTAATGAACTAACATTGTTGAAGGCCAATGCTTCAACCTACTTCTAGTAGACGAGTTTAATAATCCTGACCGCAAGTGGGCTGCGTGTCATGTGGTAGACCTGACCAGGGCAGGGGTGAGGTAGCTGAACTGGAAGCAGTCTAGCAGTGTCAGTCAGCTGCATCCAACCTGAAGTAGGCGCTGTATTTAGCATGTTTATCGTTTTCTTAAAACTAGCAAATGAATTGGTTATGGTAGGGGCTGTGTGATTGAACCTGTCTAGCCTCTGTGGAATCAATTTATCAAGGTGTCTTTCTACCGTCATAGTGTTTTTCTATGGATCCAGTCAGAGTAGCTTTTTGATAACTACTCCATTGTTTTTAAAAAGACTTGAAGTTGGCAAAATTTGTAGACCTGCAGGAATTAGCTAAAATTAGCCCTTACTCGCAATTGACAGACTCTCATGCTAAAACAGAAAAGATGACATTTGCCTAAACCACTACAGCAAAGGCGCACATCTACGACGGTTAGTGGATTGGAATGGGACCCAGCATTTTCTGAGGGTGGCATCGTTTGTAATGAATCATTGCAGACCCAACATTGGAATCACGTTGATTTTCGGCATATACTCTTATTTCGAGGTCTGCATTGTGGACAGTGGTGGGATGGTTTTGGGCTTGAATCAGTTCAAGTACTTAGTACGGGGATGGGATGGCATTTCTCTGACGCCAGTCTTTTCACTCCCCCGCAATTCGGGCCACCGCATCCCACCCACGCCACCAGTCTTTCAAGCCCTCTTCACGCCCATAATAACGCCGCTTCCTACTTTAGTCATTGAAGAAGACAGCTGTTGCGGATGGCTAGATTTCCTAAAAGACGCAACCAAAGAATTAATCGAACCTTTTAGACTGTTAGCAAATACCTCAAAAGTTGGGTTCTACATCACTCTTTGTAGTGAATTAAAACTTGTTTTCAGATATTTAGCAATTTTCATCCGGTAACATGGTCCCTTTGTCTTTTTCTAACCAGCGACCTGGCGGCTCGCAACTGTCTAGTAGGCGATCAGTACACCATTAAGGTGGCAGACTTCGGTTTGGCGCGCTATATGCAACTGCACGAAGATACCTACACCGCTCGTAATGGGGCCAAATTTCCCATCAAGTGGACTGCTCCCGAGGGGCTCGCCTATTTCCGCTTCTCCTCAAAGTAAGTTCTCTATTGGCGCGGATTGGGGTTGTTGAGTCCGGGTTCTGTTTGTTTATTGCTCAAAATGGGACAAAAGTGGAGTCAAATGGATCCGGTCTAAATAAGTACTCGGGGGAAATACGATTGGTCGTTATGAAAAGACTCCCATCTCGGTCACTTCTCCCAGCGTTATGCATCCTTTTCTCAATTGTGCCTTTTATTCTTTCGAACACTTTTGGTGTTTTATGTGCCCCAAGTGTTTTTTGTCATTCGTTAAGCTTTCTTTTTGCACGAACTCTTGCCTTCATTTACCTGGTCCAGTTAGCTACAGACGGCATTCACTCGCTGTCATTGATTGATTGAATAAGGTCGTGAACTTGTTATTGGCTGGAGTCGTGTCAAGGCTTAGGGTCGGCTCATTAATTTTGATGTCTCCCCTTTCACTAATCCTTATGCCTTTTGGTGTATCGCAAAAGGATTTCTCCTTTTACTTCCTCTATGAGGTTGTGTTGTTACATTTGGATCATATTTTACTTGGCCATTGCAGATACACTAGCTATTTCAAGTGATCTGTGCGGTCTGTGTCAAATCCGGAATTCGGAACTTAAACTTCTCACAATGAAAGTTCAACTAACAGTGGAACACTTTTCTGTTTCCCATCCTAACATGACAAAGACTTACGGATGACAGCACCTATAAAAGTCTTGTTTCTGAAAGCCTAGAGGCAACTTTATCCTATCCCATTGCCCTACTGCTCATTCAACCCTATTTTACATGTGAATACCTGGCGTTAATGCCACGAAAAGGTTATACAGACCACTTTGAGCCCAAAGAGGCATTACCAACGGATCGCAACAGGGTATCACTTCCTTCCTTAGAGGCAAGCTTTACAGAAATATAAGTTATGAAATCATGAATTGTCCTTTAAGAATATGATTTCATTCCGAGTGACCTGCTGGTCTTAACTGCTTTTTCGTGGCCACCCTCAGGGTGCATCGAGTCGTGTCGAGTAGGGTGGCTGTAGCAGTGCATCCTTGGCCTTGAGCAAGTGAGCATTATGATCTGTGTTAATCGTTGCAACATGAAGGTCCTCTCCGTTAGTAATCCAAAGAATGGGAACACCAATTGGTCTTTAAACTTCATTGCAATCGCTTGGCATTCATCGCAACTTGCTTATTTGCTTTCGATGCGAGTGTTTTGTTCTATCAGTCGTATGCGAGCAGTTCAGCGCATGCGAATTGAGATTTTTTGTCATTTTTACTAAGAGCGGATTGCTTGAAAATACGTTACGTAGCACCTTTGAATAATTCATCGTTGTTGAAACTACTTCTCTGCTGTATGTTTTGCTACTGCATACCATACGAAAAATTTTGTGTGAAACCTCTGCATCTTTTAGGACCGAGTTGCATTTGCTTCCCGATGACGACAAGCTCGATTCTCATCGTCTTTTGATATGATAATACAAACTTAGGGAAGCAAATAATAGAGGGGTGAGTAAGGAGTACAGTATTATTGCACTAACACGTATCTATTCTTCGTGATGGATTGCAACGAGGCATGCTGAAGTCTACTGTCTTTTGCTTGTCCCCATTTCGGTGTGCCAGAAATTCAATTTGCAAGCCCTAATATCTGACCGTCCTACATTTGCCCATCGGGTTTTCGATTTCATATCATGCAGGTCTTACTATGATGTCTTGTTATCTATCTAACCCCATTACATTTTAAAACTCTATACGATCCAGACCTACTCGAGTTCTCTTCCAGAAGGATTTTAATGCATTCCCGCCTAATCTAACAAACTCGACACTCCACGGCCTTCTATTCTGTCTCTCTGCCTCGGTCATGATGGTGTCCTAACCAATAACCTGAACTTAAGTCAGGTTATTACCTTGGATTTAACAACACTAAACAAGCGCTGCACAATTAACATTTCAAGTTAAGGTCGCGTTTAGACGCCTTATCTCTCTTAGATTGCCTATTTAACCTTACATCAAGTCAGCCTTTTTACGTAACCTTTTCTGGCTCTCTTGCATTGAAGAAGGAGGCCTTTGTCATTTCACCTGTGCTCACTTTGGAATTTTAATATCGCTCACCATTTTCATCAGAAACATTATTAATTTTGGTAAGGATAGATGGCATTCACTAGTGTCGAAAAAGAACCCTCAATTTCTACTGATACCTTGGCCACAGCCAGAGTAGCTATGATCGAAACTTCGCCTCATTTTTGCTGGATCAATCGGTGGTGCATTCTACAAAGGTTTCTGCTAGCATGTCTGAGGGTCTGAATACTTGCGATCGAAATCCATCGATGAGCTGATGGGGCGCGACCTTTGTTTGGTCAGCACGGTGATGTCCAAGAACATAACGGCCTCAAAAGCGCGTACTAAAGAGCTTCACCGAAGCTTTGGACAAACGCTAACCTGGATAGCCGCGATTGTCGGTCGGAGCACGCTCGATGGATCGCTGGGAGTCAGGAATGCCATCCAAATGAGGCCTGCGATCAGTTGCTTTTGCTGACGCTAAAAGTTCAAAAAGCAGAAGATTTCCCCTTCATTCCTACCACTACTAACCTTATTCACGGCTTTTGTGTGAATCTTGTACCTGCTCGACTTTCCACCAACCTCCTAGCCAGTGCCTCAGTGGGGCAAGAATGCTCTTACCTCTGAATTGGTCGCATTTGTCACACTGCGATATTGCTATGCGCATTCTTTTTTGCTTTTCCAAGTAGGTCTCGATTTTTACTAATCATCTCAGCTCAATTGTTACTCTATGGGGTTTAATTAAAGCATTTACTGTCAGCAGACGATGGTGTGCACTCCACCTTTTTTGGTAGAACAGTGAGAATAGGAGAATCTCGACTTCAATTTTCGTATTAAGGATTTGATTCTTTTTCTGTGAAAAAAAGTTTTGCACAGCGAATGCGTGTACCTTACCAGTGCGAACGGTGCTGCTGTTTGCAAGATTCTAATCTGCTTCGACACATTCTATTTTAGGCGTTTCATTTTTACTGTGTCGAGTCAGCCATTTACCTGTGGCGACAGGCGTTACTTTTTTTCTGCCCCCAATCTAATCTGGGCACTCCCTTCCTCTCGCCAAAAGCTTGTGCTTTTCTCATTTGTTCATGCCCCTGGATTCAAAGCTTCTGCATGCCAGAAGCCAACCCTGTGGGCATTAATTTAGACAAGTCTGAGGGTGGCTTTATTATGCTTTCCGAAAGCCCAAGAGAAGGCATAGAGGCCGGAGCACGCTGTTCTTACAAGCCGAACGTCACCAGCCATTATTACAGTTCTCAGAGCTGTGAGCGTTGTAAAATCAGTCGTGTTGATTTTCACTTCAAAGGGAGCCAAAACTGGAACGAACGGAAATTGGCCACATCCTCTGTCATCGTGGAAGCCTGGGTTCCGTCGTCATTATAGTCCTTTGTTATCAGGCTCACCCAATCCCCCTGCTAAGGGCTGGTTCATGTAGACAAGTCTGAGCGACTCAATCATCTCATTTGACAGGTCCGATGTTTGGGCATTTGGGGTTGTGCTTTGGGAACTGGCCACCTACGGGCTCTCCCCCTACCCTGGTGTGGAACTGCATGGGGTCTACCAACTTCTGGAAAAGGGTTACCGTATGCAGCGTCCTCATGGCTGTCCTGAGTCCGTTTACAGCATCATGCTGAGATGTGAGTTACCGTTTTCCCCTGATTATTTTACTTCATTAATTTGGTAATTAAATCGCGGTTCCTCTGCTTTTTTGTTTGAGGCTGGTCCTGGGAGGCAGCGGATCGTCCAACGTTTTCGTCAATCAAGGCGGAATTGGAAGAAATGTGGCGAACTATTGATATGACAGAGGGTGAGGTTCTTTATGAAGTGGTCGTCTGTGAGTTCTATGTTGGAGGACTCTGGAAGTGGTTGAGTAGTTCTCTTGTAGTACACATCTTCCATCTGTTACTATTGCCCTAGGCATCCTGAAGCGTCAATTGTAATCAAGCGCAAGATGGGTTCAGTTGAGACTTTTGCCTATCACGCCCTCGATCATAGATGGATCCACCTTTTGGCACGGGTGCTAACAGATGGCTGATGTTTCGCGGTAGCACATTTTGCATGCCATCTGTCCGGAAGTTAAAGCCATTCTCATGAACTGCACGATTGAGGAATGGCAATTCAGAAAGTTCCTGTGGTCACTGTCGAAGGTCGCCTTTTGAATGTGGTTTCTAGGTGGCAGAAATTGGATTGTTAAGTATTTTGACTTGGTGTGTCAATACCACCGTCTCTGTTATGCTCAGGCTCCTTCTGAGTTCTCCATAGGGCTTCTGCAAGTGGAAGCAGCTTCATTGCAATCGCATGAATGATGCTGATTTCCTCTAGATGGCACAAAAATGACTAACGTGCCCTTTCTCCTCTCCCAGACAGGAAAGCGGAATTTCTCTAATCCCTGAAAGTATTATATCCTTCCACTCACACTGACAGCTAGCTCCCGTCTACGCCTCCCCCTCTTTGCCATCTCCGCTGACTCATCGTCCTTTCGTCACCGCGTAGTATTACCGCGTTCGTGATGGCGGTTTGGGCAAAGCGTTTCTCACCTCCATGGTTCATGGCGGTAATTTGATGTTTGCGGGGAGAGGAAGTAAGGAAGTTGGTTTGCAAGAGCTCTTGTCTCATTTAGTCGTTCCCAGACTCCTCTAGGTTAAACTATGCCTTATGGAAGTTCATTACCCCCTTCTGTATCGGCCTTTCCTCCAGTAGCCCTTTCAGTTGTAAGTAGTATTGTGGACACTTGCTTTTTCTCCCAGTTTATCGGACTGATACTTTGTGTGTGAACGTCCTCTCTAAGCCTGAAATCACAATTTATGATTGTAGTCGCCGCGGATGTTTAATTTCTAGCCAAATTCCTGACAAATTCGCCTCCGCATATGCGTGCACAATCCCGTTTGCTGGACGCCTATTTTCGCATATTACTTTCAAATAAGCCCTTGTGTAGACAAGATTAATGTTTATCTTGCGTTATTGAAAGGCTAATCGCATTCCCCTCTTCGGTGCGCTCCCGACTTTAAAATTAGTTACTGCTTTTGGATTCCACCGGTGTGCTTGGTTCTGTCTATCAGTGGGAAATTCGTTCCTCAGACGGCTTTTATCGTAAAGAAGAATCGTCGTACATCCATTTTTGTCGGCGATCTTACAAAGTGTTCTGAGAGTAGCCGTGAGGTGTAAGAGTCAATTTCCACCTTCTATTGTTCCTACTCTCTTCTCGAAATTGCCTCTTAGTGGGGAGCCGCAGCGTTTTTTTTCATCTAGGCGTCTAAATGACCTGACGTCGCAAATCGCACCAACGGTGGTCCGTTGGAGTGGTAATAGCGTAAGTCTGCATTCGCCGTTGGTGTTACTTTGGCCTTTCCTTGGGAATGTCGTTCTTGTGAATTTATAGACGAAGTGGTGGAAAGTTCATGAGTCAAATAAAGTGATCCTACACAACCGTGTAATCAGCCCGAAATGTCGAATGACGCGCTAGGCTAACGAATCCGTGGTGCCAACGCAATCGTACTTTACCAAGTCGAAGTATCACAGAATCGAATGTTTTCGGTGGTTTTTAGCACAGGTTGAAACTGGCTAGCAAAATTTGCTACTGAAGAATTAGGTAAGGTACTGATTCCGTGCGTGTCGCTTTAAAGTTAGCTAAATATGGAGTCTGAGAATGGTAGTTCGAAGTTCCACCACTTATATGCTTCCTTTAAATGGTGAAAACAGTAGGGGTTTGCTAAATGATTTATTACCCCAATGTGGAGGTGGCTGTTAAACTTGTATGAACTCGCACCAAAATGTGGCGGATGACGTCCTGACATCCATCAGGTCCTTTGAACAAAATGGGCGTGACCTTACTCATGACCTCACCTCAGGCGGTATGTGTGGTCGGCAGGTGGTCATGATTCTCTCGTCAGGCCATAAGTGGATTAAAGATTTTGAGTAGTCGCCTCGGTGTGACGAGAATGAATTGGAGAAGTCTGGAGAGGAGCAGTGGAAGAGAAACCCATTTAATCAGCCAGTTCTGCGATGTTATAATCGCGAAAATGAGTATACACGAACTCAAAATTGACACCCACATCGTCTCCTTTTTTTCTTTCAGCTGTAGCTCAGGAGCTGGCCACTCAGCAACCAACAATTCAAAACACGGACCACGTGCAATTCATCTCCGCTACGCCCACTGCGACGACTACCACCGCAGTCGGTGTTGGTCCCGGTATCGATGGTGGTGGTGAGGCGATGATGTCCTCTGTTCCCGTCTCCATGATGGTGCACATGCCGTCATACCAACAGGGTGATGGCGGAGGTGCTGACAACCCCTCCTCGCCCTCACAATCCACCACCTCCTGCACCTCCTCCTCCTCTGCGGCTGCCTCTTCTTCTGGTGGTGCTGAAACTGATGGCCAGGAGGGTGATGACGAAGGCGAGGAGGATCTGCGTCTAAAATCAATTGTTGACAAGGGTGAATTTCCACTTTTTTATTTTTGTTGTAATAGCTCACTGCCATGGATCGTTTTGAGGGTTCTGCCTGCATAAAATACAATGCGGAGAAGGATTATGGGCGCTGCTTTAGTTATTCTCCACAGTCTTTTAATAGAAAAGGTGTTAGCCAGGATTAACATCCCGGGCTGTGCCCATCCGAAATGCTGCATTACTTTCTCTATCAACATTTTCTCGGCCTCTATGCTGACCTTTTCCTTCTCCCTGAAAAACGCTTGGAATTTTGTAGTAGTTATTCCCTCTCTCTTTAACACTACACTCCTATGAATATTTGGTGATTCGGGGATCTGGGAATAATTGGATTGAGTATTGCTCAATGAAATAAAGTATTCGTCATTGCAATGAAAAGGGAAAAATAAATGGCTGTGCTTTTGTCAATAGGCGTGCTGAACTCACCAGCCGATTGGAGCACGACGCAGACGTCAGACGGTCTCTACCAGGGCGACTATATAGTCAGTGGTGGTGGTGGTGGTGGTGGTGGCGGCGGCGGCGGAGGTGGTGGCGTTGTCCGAGTTACACCCGCCTCTGATTTGCCCCTCGCTACGCACAAGACTACCGCCCGTGATAGCCAGCTCTCCGCTCCCGCTTCCCTGCCTCCCCTCCATCATATGCAGCAATTCCAACACCATCACAATAGAGCTAACAATCACAACCATCACCACCATCGCCACTATCAGCACCAGATTCAGCACTCCGAATCTGGACGGAGCATACCTAGACGCCGAAGTGGACCTAACCATCCGGCCAAACATATCGGTGGGTGCAAAATTGTAGTTAAAACTTTTAAGTAGCGTGGATTTTAACTCAATCCTTTGTCGTTTTACAGAAGGTTCTCTGCGGTGTCCAATCCGACCGAAGGAGAAAAACATAACACCAGCGGAGAGTGGTGTAGGCGAGTCGATAGTCTCAGCGGACTCACCAGGTGGGGACAGTAACGCGAGGCAACAGGAGGAGGGAACCGTGGTGATAGCCCCAGAGAGAGGTAATCACAAATCAGCTGCGGTGATAGCGGCAGTTGAAGGGAACAATTGTTGTGTGACGCCTACGAGAGACGTGATAGCGGAAGTTGCCTCCGATGATAGGGTAGGGCTGCCTTTTGCAGTCTTTTATCAATTTGCTTGTGCATCAATCTTTTCCGTAATCACCTCTCCGTTCTATCCCTCGCCGATTAACTAGGCCAGCCACCTACTCAAGAGCGAGCTTGCTTAGGAAGTCAATTTTTATTGACCCCTTTCAGCGTATGCGGCTCGATGTCGAGTCGGTGACGCAGTTCACCACCTTGCCAGCACAGGACCGTATCACGCGGTACTTGGAGAGCCTAGGCGAGCTCGGTAATGCGTCAGAAGAGAGGGCGCCTAAGGCTAAGGGGAGTGTGCATCCATCCCATCCCCCTCTTCTCTCCCACTTCCCTCCACCTCCGCCTGTACCTCCTCCACCACAGCCCGTGCAGCATCTTCGCAACTCCCGAATGCTACCCTCTGAGTAGGTCACTGCTTTTTTACCTGTCACAATTTGGGCACCATTCACATGAACACAACCAATTCACATTAATCTTAATGTTCCTCAAGACGTCGCCGAAATGCAGTGGGACGCTCCGCCTCGTGCTATCAGACTGTTTCCAGTGCACAACTGCTGCCGCCATCCATCACGACCACACCCAATGGCTCGGTGGAGACGCAGGAGAGCCTTCTGGCCAACACCACTTCCACCTTTGCAGTGGGTGAGGCCCTAACACCCACCGACGATGTCTATCAGGTTAGCGGATAGTGTGGCGTGTACTTAACTACTTGCGTATTTACCCACCTAATCAACTCAGTGATCTACCTCTGTCCGTCTTTCCATCTTTGGACGCCTTTGCCTCCATGATTCCGCTTATCACTGAAGAGCAGTTGTTTTATCTCAGTTTGCCGTCGAGGGTGGCAAATAGCCATCAAATGTGTTCTCCCGATAGGGCTTCTAATGCATTCATCTATCTCAAGAACTTTTCCATTTGCATAACAATTCACCACTCACTTAAGATTACGTGGGAAACTCATTGAGTGAATCTCCAATGGGTAAAACCCAACTGTTTTTTTGCTAAAGGTGGTTCGGCCATGCTAGTAAAGCCCCATCCAATCGCGTCTAATTATTGTAGGCACCAAATTTGGCGCAAGCTAGTAGCAACAATAGTAGTGATGGTGTGGAGACAGCTCCGACTGGGGAATTGCCGTCTGAAGTGGAGCAGGCGGAGTTGACCGCCTGCCTGAACACCCTCTCGCTAGAGGCCACTGAGCTCTCCACTGCCTGTCCCCAACTCGCCGCCGAGTTGTCCGCCCTCTCGCTGCAGCTCTCAGCCTGCCGTGGGAAGATCGAAGCACGCCTGCGCGCCTCCGCTAACGGGCGCAGTGGTAGTGCGGAGGAGGATCACTGCTTAGCGGGTATTGCGCAGGCTCTGCGGCACATTCAACAGGCTCTCGCGGGGATGCGTGCGCGAGTGGAGGAGGAGGATGCGGGGGAAGCGCAAACTCCCACCTCTCCCCCTCCTCCGGCCCCCTCCGCCGCAGCCACCACCGCAACAAACGCCAATATCCACGCTGTCTCCACCTAGAGTGTACATATGCATGCCTCTACGCGCATTTACCAACGCTGACACCAGCACCGACCTCCTCTAATTCTGCCACCGGTTTAGAGTCAATTTCCTCAACTTTCTGCTCGCTCCTTATATCTTTCTCTCCTTTCTTCTCCTCTCAGTTTACCACGAATGTGCGAGTGATTGTCTGCCCTGGTAGTAGCAGTATCAAGGTGGTCATGTGGATAGTGACTTTGTTTGCCGTGCGATAATAAAATCACTATTATTTCTTAACCGGTGGGGCTTCCTTTCGACTGGTATGTGCAGTGGGGATAAAACAGTCGTACCATGCTAGCCGACTTCTTTGGAGCGCCACTGGAAGTGAACTACAAAGGCATTGTAGTTGGCTCTTGATCGGATTAGCGGAACGTGTACACCGTGAGCGCACCTTTGTACTTTGGCTCTTATCGGTGACTCGAGGCTTCCGCGTTTGTTGCTAGAACACGGCCATGAAAGGCAGCCTTCAGGCACACGCTCGCGATCACCAAGTTACGTGGGAACCAAAGACAATGAATTCATATAGGCACTCCCGAATCACAGTGACTTAGGCACTCTGCACTTTACTAGCGTCACGGGTGCGTGACGCTCTCCACAACTGATCGTATTTAACAAATCAATTGGACATAAGCAGCAACGTAGGAGTAGGATATCCCCGATCATAAGGCAGTTGAGATTATTCGGTTTAGAGGCTGTGCAGCCTGGGCTTCTCTCCTCCGAGATCTCAGTAGTGAGCATAAGCACAGTAGCAAGCTGAGACCGTTGCTTCCGACTGTTCTGGTAATAACAGGACCACATAATGAAAGCCCGAAAAAAAATCAACCTTTGATTTATTAGACAAATCTAGCGGAAACATCGCAGACGCCTTAATCACGAAAACATTAAGCGAAATAAAACAGTAAGTATATACAAAGACAGCGGTGTTCAAGCGCTTGTTTCCTGCGATAGTCACCAGACTTTCTCGAGATACTGCTTTCTCCATCTTCGGGATCTGAATGGCAAAATAAAACTGCCAGTGTACACAAAAATACAGAAAGTCACACGTCTTTCTCAAAATCGTTATCTGATCTCTCTGAACCGCTGCCTTCTTCATGATCCTCCCCGTCGTCTCCATCTTCAGAGTCTGAGGGGGGCAAGGTATCTGCGTTCAGATACACTTCATTCCTGATTTTACCAGCCCTACCTGCGGGTAGATGGGTAAACACCTTGGGCCTGATAGTACTGGCATTATTCAGGAATAAGGAGTGCCTACCAATTTGGGGAGTTAGCAAGGACGAGGACCTGGTCGTCACTCAGCAAGCAAACGACTTCTCCCCTAACTTTTGGCATATCCAGGGGAGAGCAGACAACATAGGCATCTAAAAATGCAAGAAAGCAATCCCATATACTGGGTGAGAAATAATATGCGTTCCTAAATTTTTCTGGGATAGACACAAAGATATTTTCGCCTTTTTCTGTAATTGCCGAAAAGAGGCAACTGCCCTCTGACTTCAGGAGCTACAGCGACTGTGGATAGCATGGCTAAACATACCATGCATAGGAATTCGCCAGCTTTTAGCGTCGGTTCATTTCGATACAGAGCCTCCAATGCTCGTTTTCTTTTAGCGAAGCTGCTCAGATACATGCCCAAACGCAAGCATCAAGAACATGCCAGAAATATCAATAGCAGCGCCCTTTAGAGGAAAACTTTAACAAGTTGGCTTAAAATGAAAATGCTGTAATATTCAGCACCGCCACCTACTTCACTTCTTACATATTTTAACTGAGTCTTTAAGGTCAAGCATTAATTTAATGCTTTTAGCATGACGAAAAACAGTACAACAAGCCATCTCCCATTTCCAAAATTTGATGTTGATTTTTGCGTACACAGAAATTAAGCCATGCAAACGCAGACATATTGCTGGCTTTTTACCAATCTCAAGCCTTTGCCCGCAGGGGTTTAACTGCCTACGAATTAGCAATGAGCTAACATATACTGGTAATTTGAAACTGTGATAAGGGTGATATATCCACCTGAGTAAACGTAGGCGAATTCGGCTGTAAAACAAACAAAGTGCCATGAATCTTCTTCTTTTTTAAACGCTGTTTCTGATGCTTTTCTTGTTAAGCGCTTTGTGTCAGTCATTAAGATGTTGTCATTGCTAGCTGAAACATCCTTCAGCCAACTGCGACAGCCATCTGACTTTAGCGTAACTGTGGTGACGCTTGACCATGCCTTCACTGTTCTCTCTTGGAACCCCGATTAAATCCAAGGCTTTAATGAAAGAAGTTCTCTTAACCACTAGCAAGTCCATAGGAAGACGTTGGAACGCCAGTCTCCTTGAATATAGATAGTAAAAATCTAAAATAAAAATTTTAAAGGTAGTTTGCGTTTAAAATTACTTAAACTGTTTTTAGCTTCCTCGGAGAATACAGGGATAGGGTAGATGCCATAGGGTAGACGTTGTTATCAGAGATTTGCCCATTAATAGCACATACAGTTCTTTGCATCACCACAGCGTATCATAGGCGATACGAATCAGAGTAGAGTTTCTTTAAAACCGGGCTTATTATGCGCTTTCATCAATTTGCGTTTCAGAGCTTCGTTTTGTTTACGACCACTTGCGTGGCCATATTGCCATATTGCCTTGCTAAGAATTGCATCACGTGCGTGTGCTACTAATCATGGAGGCATTAAACTAAAAGTAAATTTGATGTTATGTTTGTTCGGCTGCTGGTTAATATCAAATGTCCTGTTTGGTCGGAGTTGACTTTTGGCCATTCTAGCTGCCTCCACCCCTCTGATAGTTGAGAGTACATATACTCTATCCTTGTGCTGTCTACTACCTCCAGAGAAGTCTCAAAACGCTGCAAAAGAAACACCTGATCAATAGCAAGAATAATATAGTCTAAAAAAATTTGACTTTGGAGTTTGTTTTTTAAGGCCATTCGTCTCACCAGACCGCCGGCTAGTCATACCCATCGCATTCGCACACAGTTCAACTGGTAAAGATGTAAGGCTACAAAATTTATAGGTTCAAAAGAAAAACAGACACTTTGTTAACAAGCGATTGTAAGTGGTATGCGCCTAGTCTAGCTTTATTTAGTGGTAGCAGCAATGGCGGAGCCCTAAGTGGCCAGTAATCAAAATCAAGCATTAGGCAATGAAATCTTAGCGGTGATATAAACTTTTCTTAATCATATGTTTACACATGCCTGCATGTTATTGAAACATTTTAGGATTATTGACAATGTTTAAAATTAAAATCTGCTGTAACAGCTAGAGACATTAGCAACCAATATCAACTTATTTGAAACAAATTTTCGCTACTCTACTTTAAGAATTTAACTTTTACAAAATGCAATTTATGCTGAATTATATAACGAAACTGTTAATTAGAATAGAGTATTAGAGGATATTTTGTTTAATCTAACAACTAGACGCTCCGCTGTGGTTAAAATGCTTTCGGTTCTCCCAGCTTGCTTAAAATGATTGATTCCATTTTTGAGGACCAGCATTCGAAACTGGATTTCTGCGAGCATTTTAATGAAAGTCCTACGGAAAATTCGGTTGAATCTGCTTTAGAGTCAGCGGAAGTGTGTGGTGATGTTTGCGGGAGTGAAACCTACGGAGACCTATTTCTTATGGATACAGGTGAACTACTCGGCCTTCGGGAAGAAGTAATTGGCAGTGATAGTTCGGAGCTTAGCAGTGAAACTCCAATTAACCATTGTGAATCCTCGGAGGAAGCACATTTTAAGTCGCCTCTGTCGTGCTTTTCTCTATTAAGCAAAAATAGTAAATCCAGATTTTCGTGTGAGCTTGGATTGCTTTTGTGTCTCCAGTTTGTTTTACTTAACGCTTGTTGCATCGTTTATTTGGAATTTGTTTTATTACTATTTGATTAGCTCTTGGCTTCTTTCATCATGATTTTGTTGAAGAGGTGAGGTTGTGCTTTTACAAGAAAGTTCTTTCCATTTTTCACTCTTCCTTTTGGTTAGCTTGCATTGTTATATTGCAAACGCTAAATCTGCTACGCCTCTCTCTGGTGTCTTTCAAAATGGAGTTACTGTTGATCTTATGTTCTTGCTTTGATGCTCAATGTGCCTTTTGCACTCTTAGGAGCAAATTGCCGATTATTCTAGACATGAAGCTACCGTTAAATTAAACCCTTCCTTCCATGTTATCTCTTAATCGGGTGGAATTTTTGCGAACTTTGCCTTTTCGCAAAATCGCGTACTAGGATAAAGTGTCTATGAGTGCATTTGCTATTTAGTAAGGTGGTATTATGCACCCTATGTCAGCTTCATTGGTTAGGGGAAGGTATTCATGGAAATCAGTAAAAAGGGCATATCATCGCTTCTTCCGTGATGGTGAATCACTTTTCAGACTTTTCAGTGAGTCATACCCTATAATTCTCCCTGCAGGTGAATCAAGGGTCGAGTCGGTGGATTTCAGTGCCGAATTGGACACTTTACAAAAAGGTGAAGACGTCACCACATCTCTGCTCTCATTCTCCGAGGAAGCGCCACTTTCTCTCCTCAATGGTGGCGGCAGTGGCGTCGGCTCTGATTGGACCTCCAATCTGAAGGTCACTGTAGATGACCTTACTGTAGCAGTAGGGGATGGTACTACTACTGTTACGGCTGCGTCGCCCACGCGTATTGTTGTCACCTCTCCTACCGTCATCACCTCGTCACCGCAAAAGGTGGCCGTTGTGACCACCACTCCGGCGGTAACAACAGCAACAACCACTCCTGCTGTCAAGAGCCTACGAATCTTCCCAATCGCCACCTATCGTCTACCCACTACTCCAACCGCTAAAAAGGAGCTAGTCACGTGGCCCGGGAATTTGACCCTTTTCTACTCAAAACAGACATCGCTTAGCACTCAGGTCGCCTCTCGAGGAGGTAGGTTTTCAGCAGAGTTTGAAATTCTCTAAAGTGTATGCGTAGGACCTTTTTCCAATTCTTTATTCCCACCACGCTTCTTCATTGCGTATTCCCCACCGAAGACGATTATGTAAATGCGTTTTGCGTCTTTGCTTTTACAACAAGAAGTCTGATTTCCCATTGCAGGAAACAGGGAGCTATAAACACGCAATATAGCGAATTTTTATTGCAAGTTCCTTACATGGTTGAGGAATAGTTGCTTCAAAGTCGTGTTTTAAGGAAAGGAATCAATAAGTTCACCTGTTGACCAAATAATTTGGAATGAATTCTTTTTTATCTAACCTGTAGAACTCCCCTATATGTATGCTCCCTTTTCAGACGTATTAAGTTACAGAGCATCGTCGTTAAGACCCCGTGATCGGAATTGCCTGCATCCAAATACCGGCTGGCAAGTGGTGACTATCTCGGCTCCAAGTGCGGCTACCACGGGGGTCAGCCGTCGTCTGTTCTCGCCTTCCCTCGCCTCTGCCTCCGTTAACCAGCGACGCGGTTCTTTAATGGCACCCTCCACCACCTCCTCCGTCGTAAAGTTATCTACTGCTGCCTCCAGCGCCACGCCATCGCAACAGGCAGTCTCTACGACGGGGCCAGGCCCGGTGGGCACAATGCGTTGCGTAGTGTGTCCTCAGTTGGGTTGTGGAAAGGCCTTTCGTGACACTGCAGCAATGAGGAAGCACCTACACACCCACGGGCCGCGAGTGCATATCTGTGGAGAGTGTGGCAAGGCATTTGTGGAGTCGAGCAAGTTAAAACGCCATCAACTGGTGCACACGGGCGAGAAGCCCTTCCAGTGTACTTTTGAAGTAAGTAGTTTTCTAATCCTTTATGAATTTGCGGAAAATTTTGTGGGCTTTTACCAGAACTGACATGAGTGGAACCACATAATATAATACTGCGATCAAAACCAACGGATGCTGAAAAGTCAGTATCCTTGAACGTCGTCCTTTGAGCTTTCAGCAGTTTAACCCTTCTGCACTGTAAACCGCCTACAAGAGAACAATGAAGGTCGCTCTTTGATTTTCCACCCAAGCGAACAGGCGTTTGATCCGAACACCAGTTTCACTAAACTATTGCTCTGTTGCGCACTAATTAAGGAGGAGAGGTGCTATTTGATCGTATTTTAGTCGCATTGGTGTCATGTTTCTTCAAGTGTAGGCTTAATTTTTAAAGTTAAGCATTGATTAGCCTCTGCTCTCGGCATTGGGATGTTTGCGCACATTTTCCTGTTTCTCTTCGACCATGAATACACAGAAGGAAGGCGCTTATTCGGCACTCCTGATTCCATGCATTCTCGTCCTTGCGATGGCGTGATGTCTTTGGGTTTGCAGATTAATTTCATCATGAGGTGATGCTAATTTCTTCCCCGTGAATAAATTATTTGATTTTGTGTGCTCGATTTTATGCCAGTCAGTGATGAATAGCGAGGTCTATGGCTTTTTTCAACCCACCATTTGTTCGCTCCTTCAGAAAAGGGTACTGCTTTTTCTTGAATGCAAACTGCTTTAAAAATTAACAATTGGGCTGCGGTTAGCGGACAATTTTTGTTGGCACTTCTGCACCTTTGCTGATGGCGTCGTTGCTTTTTTGTTGATGCTTCATGCGAGTGGCCGTCGTCCGCCTCTCTATCAGTGCAGTTTTGCAGTGCTATCTGTTGGTTCGTGATCGGATTAGGTTTCCGACCACTCCTCTGGCCTCTCTTTCTTGCGGTTTAGCGAATTGGTCCCAGGGTTATTTGAGGCTGTGGCTGCCTCTGTCTAGGCATCGGGGCCGATTTGCATTCGTAATACGACTATGAACAACTCGGTCTTTGTCAACCTACCCACTACTGTCTGAATCGAGAACTTTATCCACGCACTGTGATGACATTAACGTTTTTTGACAGCCTTATGGACACAAAGTATATGTCATGGTTCATTGAGAAGGAACGCAATTGGTCTGCTTTAGTAGGAAGGATTTTCCTCTTAATTCGTTCACCTTTACATAGTTTTCAGTGTTGATGTTTTTTAATTCCTGAAGTGACTTTTGCCCTCATACGATGGTCTCCGCCTCGTCATTCAGAATTGGGAAAGTTGTTTCCCCGTCGGCAAATGATGAGTAGTGTCGATTTTTTTTTCTCTTCAATCCAACAGCTGTTCTAAGGCAACAATGTGTTCGCATATTTGTAACCAATTTTCACCAAAAGACGACTGTAAACTGCTTCGGGTTCTAACAGTAGGTTGACACTTTCGACGGTAGCTTTTTGCTCAGGGTTTAGAGTGGCAGATTTGTCCCGCGAATTTCTTCCTGATATACCTGTAACGTTTGGAAACTTTCCGTTTGCTAAATTCTTTGTTATGAACTAACGTTTAAGACTTGGGATGTACTGAGAACAGGCAGATCCAGCATTTTGCTTAAGCTTTTATGCATCCTCTTAAACCCCTGTTAGCCTGTCCTCGGAGGTCAGGCATTTTTCCTCCCCTTAGCCATGGATGTTGCTACCTTTGTGTCTGCAGCGCTCTGCATCCGGAAGCGTAAATATGTGGTGGCTTTTTGAACGCCCCTCGCATCAATTTTTTTGCCATGAGTTCGGTCCTAGGACTCCATCCAACATTCGCATTGCAATTTAATTCCATTTACCCACTCACCAATTATTGGTGATCGCTCGATGCTTGGACATGAACAATTGATAATCCTCCTCCCGTTCCCAAGGCACAGGTAAGGCAGTGATACTAATCAAACATTTCTCTGATGAAAGTGTCACCGCCTTGTGGTATTACTTTGCAAAGTCTCCACTTCTACAGTACCAAATCTATCCAATTCCTCCATTTTATGAAGCCTTCGTCAATGAATCATTTAAAGAATTTAATTTTCTTGTTATACAGGGTTGCGGAAAGCGTTTTTCCCTGGACTTTAACCTGCGCACCCATCTCCGAATTCACACAGGGGACAGACCCTATCCCTGCCCCCAACCCGGCTGCTCCAAACGGTTTGCCCAATCAACTAACCTCAAGTCACACCTAGCCACCCACACAAAGCTCCGCTCGCCTCATACTTCCATTACACCTACCGCTGCTGCTGCCGCAGCCGCTTCTGTTGCCAATTCCACCGGTGCTGGTGTACACCGAGTGAAACAGGCGTCGGCATTCCTCACTGATCATCAAAAGCACCATCACCAACACAGCCATCAGCAACATGGCGGCTATGGGTTCTACTTGCCTGCGGCCTCGGGTACTGCCGCCTCCGCGACTGTTGCGGCTACAGCGTTGTCTCCTTTTGAGGCGTAAGAAAATTTGAGTACTCTGTGTTCTCTTTTTGTTTCTGGGTTTGTGACTCCAGATTCCCGATTTGTATGATACCATAAACCTCTTCTTGCACACTTAGAGGCATTTTTTTAGTTTTATTATCTGGGACCTGGATTTTTCTACCCACTGGAATGCACCCATAGTTTCCTTCCATCGCGTTCTCTGAAAGTCATTGTGTAGCAGCGAATTTTTCCACTATTACGGCATAGGTTTCTGATTGAGTTTATTCTGTCAACATTGTTAGCAATCTTTTAAGCATCTAACAAGCATGATTTTTTGTGCTCTTGAAAGCATTCTTTCTGCCCGATTTTCTTTTACACGTAGTGCCACAACCCTAGTTCCGAGACCGTTCGTTTTGGAATATTTCTCACTAGGTCATTTTAGTTGTCATTGCCTAAATCCTACTATGTCCCTTTATTAATATCCCCTAGCAGTATACTATGGGTTTTAGATTAGTTCACCTCTGTGGCTTTCAGAACTTGGACCACGGTCTCGGTATCTTTTGCTTCAGTAAGGGCTTTTAGTCTCCTTCGTTGAGTACTGCATCCTCGATCACAAGATTTATGGATTTTGGTTTTCTCAATATTTACTTTATTCGTCTTTGTTTCC
This sequence comes from Taenia crassiceps, assembly GCA_023375655.1. Classification (NCBI taxonomy): domain Eukaryota; kingdom Metazoa; phylum Platyhelminthes; class Cestoda; order Cyclophyllidea; family Taeniidae; genus Taenia; species Taenia crassiceps. The sequence continues at coordinate 2,209,493 of JAKROA010000011.1, forward strand.
TCAGTCCCTCAGACTACTTGGTATTGCGATCTAGGTCCTTGGCTTCCTCCCTTCACGGATGTTGCCTACAAGAGCGTTTTAGCGTCTCATTTGAGCGACTGACATCTTAGTTTCCTCTTATTGGGGTTCCTGATCAATCCATTTCGAGGATGTCTTCCAAATACCCTTGGGTTTCTTAGTTGCCTTGATTCCTGGACTTCAAAAGCTACTCTTTAAGCCCATGGCAGGCTCTTTTTGGGTTTGAATTGTTCACGGGGCCCTTTTCATGCTCAATGCAGTGAAATACGCCTTGAATCGCCTCATTTTGTGGATGCTGTAGAGGGGATCCTTTGGTAGCGCTCCATTTTCTACAGTTTCCTTATGTCCTTTGAATAGTTTCCTTTCGATGATCCGTTACTTTAACTTTGGACCGGAATCTTCCATTGATTTTACTCGTACTTCCTTTCCCAGTCCTTTGACAGCACTCCCTCATTCGATTTATTCTCTGGAGGAACTTGTTCTCCAACTCCAAAGCGATTTATTGGAATGGTCACTAAGTGCTTCGCGAACAAATGGTTTCCAGGATAGGAGACCCGTGAATGTTAAAGCGAAGGGCCAGAACCCATGAAGCTCCTGCGTCGAAGGTTTCAAGCTCCATTCGGGTACTTGGATGGTGTTGGCGGCCCCTTGGTAGTTGTGCTTGCGTCTCCAACGAACCTGAACGTGGTGGTTCCTCATTCCACTGCAGCATAAGAATTGAGTCCTTCCGCTGGAATAATGAGTTTGGTCACACTTTTGGCTGCTTCAGAATGATTGAGGGCTACTAATAGGGACCAGGATTTTTCGGTGTACGTAATTCCGATTCGCCATCATTAATGTATTCGGAGCGGCGGAAACATTCGAGGTTAGAATTTCAGGACCCATGTCGGTGCAGAGGTGGCTATTCTGGGATGACTCAGCCATGTTGACACCGTTCTATGCCAGAGCTCCTTTGCAGGCATTAGGTAAACACTGGAGCGAGTGTGCTGATGGAACGAAAGGAGCCTATGCTAAAGCCTTGGTAAATGCGGTTGCCACCCCTGCAAATTCGCCTATTTCAAAAGTTACGATCTTGCTCTCCGAATTCGTTTCACCACATGATTTCATAGCATCGAAACCTCAAAATCGTTGCAGCTTCTATCCTTTAAAATGAAGCCTTTTTTCTCCACTTCCAGCTCAAAAACGACCTCATCTCCTTACGTAACGACGACGGCGGCAGCAACGGCCGCCTTCTACAAACTTTATGGCGACGAGGAGATCGCCTTCCCCAGATCCCAACAGCATTTCATCTCCTCTGTGAAGACGGCCTCTTCACACCTGTTAGCCTTCCAATCATCATCATCGCCACCACCACCACCATCCCAACCCTCGTCTGTCTCCACCACGACCACATCGGCACCTTCGCGTCCACGCATCCTTCTTACTAATCGCGGTCGAAATCTCACCTTTGAGCGGAGCACACCACCGTCGGTACCAACAGCGCCAACAGCGGCGACTCTTACGCTGTTAAAGAGGGAAGAATTTAGCCCTCATTTTGACGATCCCCTGCTCTCCTCGGTGCTACCGCCTCCGTTGCACAACAAGGCCAATCGGAAGCAGAATCTCTTTCCTCCTCCAACTCCTTCCGACAAGTCTACCGCTGCCGTTTCTGTGGTTGGTGATGACGATGGCGTTAGTTCGATAGTGGCCATGGGAGAGGAGGAGGAGGAAGAGGATGATGGTGGTAATGGCGAAGAAGGGGTGCAAGATGGGTTTGTCTGTGGCCTACCACTCTCCTCATCTTCCTCTTCCTCCTCCGCTGCAGCCGCTGCTGCGATGAACGCACCGACGCGTAGAGGTCGTCAGAGGGCTGTTAAACGAGGTGGTAATAGCACCACCACGACCGCAGCTAGCGTTGTCACGGTCTCACGAAAAGTGGTCTCTTCATCACCCTACTTCACTCGTTCCTCGGTGGTGGCTGCTAATCATCGTCAGAGACGACGACGACGGCGAAGAGGCCGAGGATCAACTTATAAACCACAACGTGGAATGAAGGCGGTGAGTGTGACACGGAGTCATCATTATCATCAGCCGGTGCGCCGTAGGGTGGTATAAGCGGTCTGATGATTGAGCTCTGATCTCCCGCTACTGTTTGCATTTACAAGGATGTATATGCACGTGCAATATCTCCTATACTCTCCCTCCTCCACCCCTGCCCTCTTTCTGCTCTCCTGTCGTCTTTAAACTTTTACGAACTTGTACTTGTTGTTTGTCATTCCCTTTTTTGCTGATCTCTGGATCGCTTGCGCTCTCGGTGTATGTGGTATGTGCGTGTGTGTGTGCAACTGATACACGCACATTCCTATCTCCCTACTACTCCCCTCTCCTCCACTCCTGTCCTCGCTCCAGGCCTCATGATATTTTTTTCTTTTCATCTTTTTTTCTTTCAGTAGTATCCACACGCACACACACACTGCACAGCAGTTGCTAGTACGTCTACAATCCAATTATTCCCGTTGCTATCAGTATATATATATTATAATATATATATGTACGTATATACAATAAATAGCGAAAAGTTTATGAGGGAAGGGGGAGTCTCAAATCCTCTTTGTGCTGAGGCAATGTAATTGTTGATTTTTCGCCCAAAGTGAGGTCTCATCGTAAATTCTAGAATTGGGTATGAATTTTGTGTCCAACTAGTGCAATCTTTGTTGGGATTAGCAAGTACAACTTCTAGGTCAGGGGGTCGTAGGCTGCTTCGGGGCTGTCACGGTGCGGAGAGGCGCCTTGATCAGTGATTTTCGATGGCATCGTTGTGGCAACCGAGGGTGGTTATCAATCAAACTTAAGCTGAGCGTGTAAAAGGGGTTGAAGGGTAATGCTGTGAGTACTGACCAGGTGCGGCACGCAGGTCGACATCCGGTAATTGTCCTACCTATCTCCATGTTCATGTCATAATCTCTTCCATTTTTGCGGGATGTGGCGTCTCAATGCGGGTTTTTGGGGCATTCAGAGCCTGATTGGGATTGATGCGTACTATTTAGGGTTCAGAAGAGCAGTATAGCGTGCGATGCAGCGCTTCAAAATAATCTAATTTTTCGGTGGTAGCGATGCAGAGGCCAGCGAGGGCATGTGGATTCGAGAATATTGGTAATTAATAAAGACCAAATTTCAAACTATGACGTTGTAGCAGTGTGAAAAGCGCCAACCTTTGTCGATAACAGGTCAAGGATTATTGTTGCAATTTGATTTACTAATATGCGACTTTGTGTATGATGACGTTCTAAACTTCCGTCTGGAATGGAGTCTCGATGCAGATTCTTAAAGTAGATATACGTTTTTGTCTAAGTATACAATCCTTAAATGAGGTTGACAAGTACGGTTTCTGGGTTGGGAAGAGGAGAGATCGCATGGGCGCTATCGCAAGGTCTAATGCATGTTGGAGAGGTGCCTTGAATTAATCGATAATTTTCGGTAGCTGCGTCAAGAGCAACCGAAGAAATTCCGTAGCTGATCGAGCCCAAACGGAGGGAGTGATGTGTTGATGTTCTCGATAAAATGCCTTAAGGTAGTTTGTATGCATCAATGCCAGTTTAAAGGGAGATTTTTCCACCCAATTTCATTAAAGCAGGATTCATGCGATAGGGTCCTCTACCCTCAAGTACACTACGATTAGTGGAAATTCCACATTTTCAATTGGCACTAACATGCAACTTTTCACCTCTATAAATAACTAATAGGAACCAAATTATTTGTAATCTATTTTTGGATGAACAAGGATCTCCAGAGTAATGCTAGCACTAAAAGATTCGAAGTATATTGGAGCGATGCTGGAAATGAAATTAGAGCCCTAGGCGAAGATATGATTAGTGGCTAGGATTGATTGGTTTCTTAGGCATATTCCAATTTCCGGTGCATCCTTGAGCACATGGAAAGGGTGAGCAAAATTATTCCGTACTCGTTATTGTGTGCTGTAGTGAAAAAACCTTTAACTCCTTGGTATCTAGTGCAGATTTAAAGGCTTTACGGGTATCCTACCTTCCTTGAACAAGTTTTCTCTTCAAAACTCAGCTTTTTTTGCTTTGCAGTTTCAAACTGTAGTTGTGATAGATTGTATGGGAGTTAATTAGGGGGCGGTGCTGCATGCAAAAGCACTTCTCAGACGAATCCAGCGTTATTCCACCTCCGTGTTTGAAGGGCAAAATAGCTGTGCTCTCTTTTATGCATATTTTAACACAACTCGATGAGAGTAAATCTGTAACTTTCTGTTTAATGAAGATTACCCAGACGGAAAAAGATTATATGAAAGTCGTGGGTTTATCAACGTCGCTGACTGTTGAGTGAAGGCGGAGACTGAATACGAAGAATCAAATACCATGAGACTTTTGCACATGTAGCTAAAGGCCTGCAAAAAGCCTCTTGGCATTTACCTTCTTCAAGGCGATGCAATAATTGGTAGGTGGTTTAACGGACATACCCAGAGCTCGGTTGAGGGGGATTGCTACCTCTCAGTGGATTGGCATAGAGGCAGTCACTGTAATTGGCCAGCGGAGAAGCAAATGCGATGGTAAACCGAATGAAGGTGATAATTTTATTCACGCTCATTAAAAGCAGAACATTAAGTAATGGCCTGCACATTAATTATGCTTCCATTCATAAAAGCCTTTGCAGCCCTTTAACCTAATGAGGATAAGTCAGCCCCGATCGATAAAATATTCTTTATCACCACTTTGGAGGCGAGAGAAAGCTGTCTCTTTCACAAACTCTAGCAAGTTGCAGTGGTTTTAACTACAAAAGTACGCAAAAAAATCCCATTTCACTCACTTTTGCTTCAATGGTCCATTTATCCCTGTGAATACAGTATAGAGCTAAAACACTACTAGAAAATTCCTCGTGCTCGTTCCTTTACTTGGATGGAATGAGGGGAGATTGATTGGCTCAGATTTACCGCACTCCAACTTGGGAAGCTAAACAGAGATGCTGTCCTGGCAAAAATTGCACGGAATTAGGAACGCGACCGTGCGCTGCAAACCGATCGATAATCGTCGGTGGCCGCCGCCGCGTTAATGCAGGAGCGTCCACCACCAACATCGCTTCAGCCTTCGCATGAGGCTATTATACAACTATTTTGCACTTCTGAAGGGAAATATGGAGGGGAGGAAAGGCAGGCTTTCGTAGAATTAAAAAGCACATGGCACGAAAAAAACAAACGAATATTTAAAATTAGAAAGTGAGAGATTTACACAAAAATCCTAACAGAAAAACAAGTACTAGGTTTAAAAATAAATCGTACTTTGGCATAAAAACCAATTATACAGATTTGAAAAAAAAGTTAATAAAATTGAACTTAGTTGTGATAATTCCCCGAAATTTTGTTGACGTTTTAATTGCCATCAACTTCCCATTTAAATATCCAGAACTTCAGAGAACTTTTGGTTTTGGCAGTACAAGTAAAAAAGACACGTGTTTTTTATTGGCAGCAGACTTTTGCGAAATTCAAGCAGAATAAATAATAGCGACTGTGTGATGCCTCGATTTCTTTCCAAAAGCGAAAGAAAGAGACTTCACGCATTTTCAATGTGGAGAAGGCCTTGAGGTAGGCTACAGGCATGGACTGGAGTTCGTGCTTCTGGAAAAGGTACAAAGCCAGAGATGTAAATGGCCACAAAGCCACAATCTTCCCTCTCGATGCACGTTCAACGGCGGTTACCACAATGCAGAAGGAAAACACTCGAGAACGAAATGGTATGGAAATGAAAAGGGACTTAGTGATAAAATAGCTGATTGGTCATGAAAATCGCACTGAATTCGGAGTTTTGTTTGGCTTGAAAACCATGTCGACAGGAATGGGAAACATGCCAGCTACCCATATGTCCACTGATAGTCGTGCGAACCCCGTCCGAAAGGTTGAGTCACAGGTTTTGTCCTCCTGTTCCCTCTTGCCGCTTTGTTTACACTTCAATGCTGCCCAGACATATCTGACAGCTGGGATCTCTCTCACTAGTTGAGTGGTAGAGGGGGAGTGGCTAATTCACTTTATACGGGTACCATGGATAGCTCCAGGATGAATTTTCTCCTGTGATTTACGGTTCTTCACGGATTCTCTTAAATCCTCACTTGTAGGATTGGGTTCGCTCCGACTTTTCTCTGAGGGGATACAAAGGTATAACCCTAGGGCAGAGTATGTGTTGTCTACACAGAGAAGGTCTGGGGAGACGGTGTCATCCAGTGAATGTCCACAGGCGGAGACGTAGGTAGCCGTGCAACTAAACCAAAGAGTCAACCAGGCATTCAATATGCTACACTTAGAACCAAATAGGTGAAGCCGCATGAAACTGAAACTGACCCTCCATTTGACAGCTCTGATTACTTTAAGATCATGCGCTCTCAAAACAGGTAAATTTATTGACTTCGGACAAATTCCAGATTCAACAATTTCAAATTAACCAGGAGTCTAAAGGGGTCAGCTTAGGCAATACCCCCTCTTTAATAGCCTAGAGATAGAGTAATGAGATTTGTGCATCCTCAAGGTTCCTCACACTCCACCAACAGGACAATTAAAGCCAGTCGTCGGGTCGGTGGTTAGTGGATTAGTCGTGTAGTCTTGGTGACTAGAAGGCCAAGAGCTCGTAATTAGGAGTTATTTTGGCCCACCTCTGTGCACACGCAAGGCCAGCCCAGAAAATGGAAAAATTGCACTGCCTGACTTGGCCAACCTCTATCCGCAGCATCTGCGAGGCAGTACAAGCAGCAGTTGCAGCTGCAGCGCTGCTTTACCACCAAAAAAACGCGTACACTTACACGTACGCACGAGCACACACGTCCGCCAGGCGAAGACGCGCGTGAGGGTAGGAAGATATCGATCCATTTGCTGGAGCCAATCACAAGGCTGCTTTAGGCCGGGCTGGCAGTCGATCAGGCCTTGTATTAGTGCGTAAGTGCGAGCGCGCGCTTTTCTGAGTAGGGTGGATGGGAGAGGGGGCGTAAACAGTTAATTAGGTAACGTGATAGCGTGCATGTGCGTACGTGCGCGAGGTAGTGAGGGGAGCGGGAAGCTGGGAGCGCCAGCGGAGGACGTCAACCACCCAAAGATGAAGGATCCTCTCCGCACATTTCCACCTTTAAACACTGATGGCTAAATCAATTAAATCTAGTCTCGGACACCTCTAATGAGGTGAAATTAATCCACATCACCTCATCAGGAGTTTATCAAAATATTTAATAGCCCACTCATAAGCCCTATACAACGTTTGTGACCTGCAGTCTCAGGAGAGGAACAATTAGAAATAGCCATGCCTAGATGTCGCAATAAAAAGGTTACCTTTAATGCGCTATTTCCTTTGCGACAAATTAGTATGTTTTTGGGGGATACATCCCCTAGGCGGCTATTAGTCGTCAGAGAAAAGATTGGCATTTAGAAATACATGCGGCAGTACATTTATGATACAATGCTACTGATTTTTTAGCAGTAACACCATCGTACAAATAAAAGAGGACGTTGCAGAAGCATGGTGGTGTAGAAAATGAATATTAAGGGGACATACGGACAAAATTATATCCATTTAATTCAAAAACAGATTTGAGTTGACTGAAACAGCAGCTCTGGTGCTGTAATGGCTTCGCTAGTCCACGCTCTATGCTTGCGATTGAGAATCCTGCAAGCAAGATACATCATCAAGGTGAACAAAAAAAATGAATCAGTGGCAATCATAAGTAACCACCTTACTTCAGGTCCAATTCGACGTCTTCCAATCTGCTTTTGATGGCGATAATTGATCATGTAGTCATCCACGCCATTTTGGGGCACAAAGACCGAAGCCTTACCTCTTGCCTTTAGATTAAAATAAATCCCAAATTAGCACTTTGGTCTGTTAACTCGGTTAGATAAAACACCTTAAGCTGTAAATGCCGCACCTTGTGACATTTGGCATCACTGTTAAAAACACCCTTGTGATTCACGGGAAACTTCTTCAAACGATGTTTTTGCTCTTCACAATTTCCTTTGCCACTGGTTGAGCTGGTCCATCCACAATGCTCACGATGAGCAGTGAAATCTAGGTCGCCATGATTTAACTTTGAAGAAATCAGGAAAGCATTTTAGCGCGTGGTTATCATAACTATCAATGCAAAGTAGGCAAGATGTACCTTTTTCAATTCCAGCTTGATGACTTCCAATTCCGAATAATAATTGGTAAGAGTCATAATTGGGATCATCTTCTACAAAATGGAAGTGGTACGAGACCAATCGGAATGGTACTGAGTGAACATCAATGCGTAAAACAGACAGCCATTTTATTTTTGTGTATAGCATAATTGTTTTTAATAAACAGTAATATAGATTAGCTTACGGTGCGAAATAATTTTATAAAAATAGTCTACTTATGACGGAGCGTGAAAATGCCCAAATATATTGTTGTGGATTTTTCAAGGGCGTTTGCAGGCACAATTTGAATCGGTAGCAAGGATGAACGCTATGATGTTGAGAAGGTTAAAAGAGACACATTAATCTAAGTGAATAATGCATGACAAAATACGAAGTAATGCATTTTATGGATCTATCAAACTACACGGAACTGGCATCCACTAAAAATATTATGCAGAAACGATTGAGATCCCATTTTTAGGACTTAAATAACACACTACAAAATATCATCAATGCTGTTATGAAAATAAAGAGAATATTAATGTATGCACTTAAAAAAATAATGTTATTTGACCCGCCACAGATACCTTGAAGGGTCAAAAGTATATTATTTGTTTAAATTCGGACACATTTGCAACCAATTTTTAGACTACATAACTTTCAATATTTTCAATGCCAACTGTATTGCTTATCGGCACATTTTTATTAACACTTATATTCCTTTTTAAAGTGGTTTGCTTTAAAGCAAAACACTTGGATTTTCTCCTTATCACGATCAAGAGGTGGATAAAGATTACGAAGAGAGAAAAGATGGAATAAAGTGGGCGTCAATTTTTTTCCGCTTTATGTATAGGTGGCACTTCACCACCATGAAATCGTGTGGAAATGTGGGCATAAATAGTAACTCCCGACACTTCACGCCCTAAGGGGGCTCGATGCTCTGTTTCGACGCGTAGCTTAGGCTGGGCAATCCTTCCAAAACCACCAGAATTGATGCATGCAAAGGCTAGTAGAACGCAGAAACAGCGAAAGTAGAGAATGCAAGAGGAAGTGCACGAAGCCATCCACCGTTTTAGACGAATACTACAGCCTTCATTTCACCTTGGTCCAAAAACGTGAAGAAAATGCGCGGTTCGCAAATGCCTTTTTTGGTCTTTTGGTAAATGAAAGCTCCAGCAGTAAAATTAGGGTTCGATTTATTGAAAAAGATTCCTTTCTCTCTGTATACTGACTGGCGTGAGGAGCAGTTTCTGCTGCTGATTGCAGAGGACGACCAGTAGAAACACTCCCCATTGTTTTGTCGGGTTAGGGCTATGTAATAATGGAGGGTGGCACCATGAATGAGTTTTGCCGTATGTTCCGCCGGTTTATGTAATCATTGTAAAGGCAGGATTTTATACGACTGGACGAAAGAAGACAGAAATTCGGATTACAATTTTAGCTCTCAATGCCTTACTCCAAGTGTATCTGTTTGCACACTCGTACGGAATTTAACACTTTGACTCGGTTCTTTTTCACGACTAAAGCGTGAGCTTTCACAAGCCTGACCCAGTTTTCCGCGTAACTCGCCATTGTCGTGGCGCTGACCCTTGCATATGTCCAGTCTTAGTGCACCAAACGACTTTTCAGTCAAAAGCCATGTTTAATTGTCCGGATTGACACTCATTTCCAAACAATGGGCGCTGAGTAATGTGTTGTGGAAATTGAAATTGCTGCTTTGCGTTTGCTTAATTTCTCTGCACTCATAACACGTATAACAGGTGGCGATCTTTACTTTGGCAAGTAAATTCAAACTCGTTGAATTGCTCTCGACAATGTGAAAAATTACTTTTGCCGAACTGTAAAACCAAGAGCAATTTGGCGACTTTTTGCGCAAAAGGTTGAGGAGAGTTAGAGGGACTCCATCTAATCTTTGTCGTCTCAAATCAGTGATGCGGTTGCAAACCACAACAACTGAGAGTTTTCAGTTAACAAAAAGAACGTACACACTCATAAACTGTCCGCTGGTTGGCAGATGCGCCACATCAGCCCAGTGTCCATTTAGTTAGCCTCTTAATAGATGGTAAATGCAATGATTCCTTTTCCACCCATCCATCATTCTATCCTGTATTCATAATGCATATATCCATCCATTCATCCATTCATCCATCCCTCCATCCCTCCATCCATCCATCCATCCATCCAACTATCCATACGTCCATCCACCCATCCATCCATTCATTCATATTTTGATCGTTCCATCTATACATTAATCCATCCTCAAACCATCCATTTATCCATCAATCTTTAAACCATCAATCCTGAATCCATCCTGTCCCTATTCATCCATTTATCCATCTATTCATTCATTCATTTATTCATTCATCCATCTATCCATCCATGCATCCATCCATCCATCCACCCATCCCGTATCCAACCCGTATCCATCCATCCGTCTATCCTGTACCAGATGATACGGGATGAGCGAATCGATGCAGGACGAATGAATGAATGGATGGATGAATAGATGGATGGATGGATGGTTGGTTGGATGTATGAATGGATGGATGGATGGATACGGGATGGATACTAGATGGATGGATAAGGGATAGGAGAATCAATACAGGATTAATGAATGAATCAATGAATGAATGAATGGACTGATGGATGGATAAAAATGATTCGGAATAGACGGAAACATGATGGATGGATACGGGATTCATACAGGATAGATGGATGGATGTATACAGGATGGGTGGATGTATAGATTGATGAAAAAATGGATGGATACAGGATGGATAAATGGATAGATGGAACGATCGATATATGAATGGATAGATGGATGGATGGATGAATGGATACGGGATGGATGGCTGGATGGATACGGAATGGATACAGAATGGATTAATACGGGGTGGGTGAATGGATACAAGATGAATGAATGATTGGAAAGAAGGATAAATGGATGTATGGATACGAAATGGATACAGGATGGGTGGCTGTATAGATTGATGAATGAATGAATGGATATGGGATGAATACAGGATAGATGGGTTCATGGGTACGGGATGGATGGATGGATGGATGTATAGATTGATGAATGAGTAGATATACACAGGATGGATGGATACTTGATTGAGGGATCGATAGAGGATAAACGGATGGATGAATGGATGATGGATGGGTGGATGGGTGGATGGATGATAACGGCATGGATACAAGATGGATGGACGCATAGCGGTGAAGCCTTTGAATGTTCACCTTGCGTCTCGAAGCATAAGGTGGGGTTGCGAACACTTCCGTTGGGGCTGACACTCACTGACGATAAAGGCGGCGGATGTAGATAACGCATAATTCCTACTTCCACAACGGCATGATTGGTGGATTGTTCCTCCAGCAGAGAATGAACCGGCGATATAGGCAGATAGCAACTATTTGACAAGAACTTTGTTGACCCTTATTTTCTTGGACACACTTTCTGCCTACCGTTAAGGAGGCTAAGTTAGTGCACAGGTCTAACAATGCGCCGCAAGTGATACTGGACAGAAAAGCCATTGGCATAATTTGGCTTTGTAATCAAAAGCACACAACTTGCACAAGGCAGACCAACGCCAGGGCTAATGCGTTTACACCGCTTTGCAAGTTCCATTCGACTTTGAGGTCAATTTACGCTGCTTTCAGCGCCAAAATGGCAAGCGCGCTGCACACACGCGCACACAGGGCGGCACAGAGTCGCATTGCTGAGAGTGAGGGAAGGTGAAGTGTGCGTCGGCATGGCAGATGGGCTACTTCGCATTCACAAATCATCTGCCACAGTGGACTTGACCCTCTCTGCCAGTCGACGCTTTCGTTCCTTCAACCCAACTTCCCTCATCATGTTGCCCACCCCTTTCCTAGCTTCAGCATCAGGACCTTCGCCAATTCCTCCCCTCCTCTCAGAACACGCTCCAGTCAGTCACCCTATTGCTCCTTTGTCGTGAATGGCATTAAGGCTATCATTATTCCGAGTATTCTTAATCTCGTCAATGTGTAAAAGACTTGGCGTTTAGGACCGATATAATTGCCAGCTGAGAGTAGTGTCTTTGTAAATCGCCTCAACGGTCCTGATTTTAGGCGCACGTCGCTGCATGTGGTGGCCATCGCAAGTGGTTGCAGGTTCGCTCAAGTCTGCACCATGTCGAGGTTAATTGCGTCAAGCTACTGTCAAGGGCATTTTCACGAGTCCATCGAAGCAGATGTGCAGTCGCAATCCCGGTTGCATTGCTTCCTCATTCATGGGCCACACCTACCGCCTTACTTCAGGTCCAATTCGACGTCCTACAATCTGCTTTTGATGGCGATAATTGATCATGTAGTCATCCACGCCATTTTGGGGCACAAAGACCGAAGCCTTACCTCTTCCCATTATGCTAAAATAAATCCGAGATTAGCAATTTGGTCTGTCAACTCGGTTAGATAAAACACCTTAAGCTGTAAATGCTGCACCTTGTGACATTTGGCATCACTGTTAAAAACACCCTTGTGATTCTCCAGAAACTTCTTCAAACGATGCCTTTGCTCTTCACAACTTCCTTTGCCACTGACTGAGCTGGTCCATTCACAATGCTCACGATGAGCAGTGAAATCTAGGTCCCTAAGGAAAGCAGTTTAGCGCATCGTTAAAACGACTGTTAGCACAAAGTTAGCAAGACGCACCCTCTTTAATTCCAACTCGCTTGTCTCCAATGCAGAAAAATAACGGGTAAGGGTTACATGCAAGAGCGTCTTCTACAAAAAAGGGATGACACGAGGACATCTACTAGTATGGTTTTGAGTAAATGTATATGCAAAAACGGACAACTGCCTTGTCTTTGTGTGTAAATCTATCACTTGCCAATCAACCATCAGTGGCCATCAGCTTACGGTGCGAATGAATGCGCATGAAAATGCTTCGCTTCTGACGGAGCGCAAAAGCACCCAAGCACATCATTGTAGATTCCCAAGAGCATTCGCGGTTAGAATTGACGTCGGCAACAAGGATAAACGCGGTGGTGCTAAAAAAGTTAAAAGCGAGGCATTAGTTTAAATAAAGAATGCATGTCAAAGATAAAAATTACTAATAAATATGTTGGAAGATGTGCTTTAAAGAGCCACAAGGTTAACATCAACTGCCGACCACGAGAAATGCCATAAGCAAATAAATACGATTTCATTATTTGGACCCAAATAACGTTCTACAAACCCGCAGTGTTGCAACTATAGGAACAAACAGAACACTGGCGTGTACATTTAAATAAAGAACGAATCCATGGCTAAATCCAAACACTTTCGCTGTCATTTTAAGATTGCATTATAGCGTCTTCCCCAAAGGTAAATGTAATACTTGTGTCCTTGAAATCACTAAGTGGGTGGGTGGAGGACGACAATCTGCACGTGGTGGAAGAGGATCATTGCAGCTCCTCGGGCACCCAGGCACTCTCATAATGATAAACTTTCTCTCGTTTCTGTCAGTCTTGCCTCCCCATGAGTGGAGATGGCAAGAAGAGAAGGAAGAATGAAAGAGAAGAGCCCTCTACACTGGTGGTGGCAGTGCTGGTAAACCTTTGCCATTTTAGGGGAGGATTACACTTTAGAAAGTGGATGAGAACCACTAAGTTTAAAATCGACCTCTATTCCCATCAGCAGCGAGTTCCACTTATTCTCAGTGCCCTATCGCAGGAGTTATTTGCGACAGCGACTGATGCGTAGGTTGCTTCCAACGCTGCCGTCGATGATGTCTGCTGATGTGAAAATTCTATCACAGCTCGTCGTTGACCAGGCACTTCGTTCGCCTCAAACAAAAGCCCGTCGAGTATGACGAGGAGTATGGATGGAACCTGCAACTCCTTGTGAATCGAGGCTTAATTTCCCAACAGGGTGACCACCTGGATAGAAGTCCAGTTCAAGGCGGGTGTCCACTCCCTAATTCCCGCATCGTCTCATTCTGCGCGGCATATATTCTCTCCTTACCGTTTGCTTCTGCGATGTAGTAAAATTGCAGCAAATGCAACGACCAATTATGATGAGTAGCTTATGGTCAAGCAGAGGCATTCATCAATTGCTTCATTGTTTGCCTCATTTGTTACAGTGCTGCAATGAATGGGACAGAGTGGTGGCGGAGCTAGGCGGGCTTGCAGAGTCCTCTTCGTCCCTAACACGCATTGGATGATGCCCATTGCGTATTGGGGCGCGCGTTCAGTGAGTGTTTCTTGCCTGACGGCGGACATTTATTGGTCGAGCATACATACACGTCGCGAGTGTGCCGGCATGGTGGAGTGGCTAGAGAGCCTTCTCCATTGGCGTGGCTAGTGCTCACCACCCTACTGCACTCATGCGGTGAACAGCAGTTTATCTGCTCTTTTATGAGGAGCTGGCTTCCAACTGACAGATATGTGGAGAGATGGCAACCTCTAGCCTTGCTAGCAGCATGATGCCAGAATCCGCACTTCTCAGCAAGTCACATGGCGGCGTTGTGCACACACACACACACACACACACACACACACACACACACACACACACACCTACACCTATACACGCACACAGGCACACATGCACGCAGCCAATCAGAGTTGCATTGCTGAGAGCGAAGGAGGTTGAAGTGTGCATGCAAAGGTGTGTGCATGCGTCGGCTTAGGAGATGGGCTACTTCGCAACATTGATAACCATGCTATGGAGTGCTTGGCCCTCTCTGCGATCCGACACTTCTGTCGTCTGCTCCCATCACAATACAACACAACATAACACAAACCACTTCACCACACTGCACCTCCCACACTTCCTCGCTTCACCATCAGGTGCTCCACTGACTACCCCTTGTCGCAGCACACGCTCAATTTTACTCCGCCAACTGCCCGTCCTTGACCTCGCTCAACCGTGGCGAGCAGCCATACCTCTCAATTGCATCTCGGTGCAGAACAACACAATTCCCACTACCACTGATTTGCCGTGGCTGCTCTCAACACTGCAACTAGTCTGCATGCCCTCAGTCTCATCAATGTGTAAAAGACATGGAGTCTAAGTGCTGTAAAACCCCTAACCAAAGTGGCACAAATGATTGGGGCACCTCACTGGTTCTGATTTGGCCACGAGTTGCCCAATGTGGTGCCGATGATTGTGCCTCGCCTTGCCTTTGCCATAACTGAGGCTCAGTACGCACAGATGTGCTTGCGTCAGTTGCGGCAGACTAACTTCTCTCCCCTCCTCAGCTTCCGCCACGACACCTCTGTCCCCACGCATCTACTTTGGGATCGCCGCAAGAACCCACACATTGGCGTAAATCGCGACTGAGCCTCCGATAGCTGTAAGGGCTCACTTGTGATGCAGGTCTAAGTGCCGACGAACATGGAGCAAGCACCACAACTCACGTTGACCACTCGCCTTCATCCTCCACCTCATCCCCTTCTCCTCTTCCCTCTACCCCTGCATCAATTGCATGCCAATTACCTGTGTTTTGTTGTTGATGGGAAGTGGACGATCTCCTCTCCTAAGTCATGTTTGACAATACCTCTTGTCGTACATTGAACTCCACTTTACCTTACACGGTGGTTTGTTTAAAGAAATCATTCAAACGATGCAAAGGATGCGTTTATGGGATAAAGAAGTGATTTGCTGGTCAAGATTCATTTCTCTATCCCTAGGTGCATGTCCTCTAGAGAAAGGCACCTGTAGGTGGGTGACATTGCCTCGCTTTCAGCTCAAAGGTTAGGGTGCTGTTCTAAGCAGATTGCTACCTAATGTAAAGTGCCTTCTGCCACTCGCACTCTCACTCGCTCTATCACTCTCTCCTCGCACCCAACTGAATGTCATTATGGTGGGATTGGCGACTCCATGCATGGGTATCGCACTGGCAAACACACGCGCATCTACCTTGGAGGTGGCAGCACACATGTGTCCTTCGGCGTGACGACCTAGTTCCTCTGTCATGTGATTCTGCCAATGTCTCTGCCAGAGTGAGTTGTCCTCACTTCCCTGTCCTTCTCATTCCTCGCACCACCACCACCACCACCACCACCACCACCACCACCACCACCACCACCACCACCACCACCACCACCACCACCACCACCACCACCACCACCACCACCACCACCACCACCACCACCACCACCACCACCACCACCACCACCACCACCACCACCACCACCACCACCACCACCACCACCATCACCACCACCACCACCACTACCACCACCACCGCCACCACCACTTCGAATGCATGATTCTTCTCTCTATACGAATTGGGATTTCTCTGCTATCAGACGCCCTTGTTCACTCAATCCAACTTAATCACCACTTCCACGCACCACCCACATAACCTCGCTTCACCACCAGGTGCTACGCTCACCTCCTCCCGCAGGACACGCGCCCGTCAACCCTCACCTCTTTGTTGTAGTCACTGCCAACACCATGGTTCGTGATAAGGCACCCTCCTCACGCCAATGTATGGTTTGATTACCAAGTGAGAGTATTGCCTTGTTGAAGCATCTCAATGATACTGATTCAGCCACACGTCACTGTACGGGGTGCGCATTGCAACTGCCTCACGATTCTTTCCATTCCGCAAAGACGAGGCACAATCATCGGCACCACATTGAACTGCACGTGTACAAATCAGAACCAGTGAGGTGCCCCAAAAGAGGTAGTCAGTGGAGCACCTGATGATGAAGCGGGGAAGTGTGGGAGGTGCGGTGTGGTGAAGTGGTTTGGGTTATGATGTGTTGTATTGTGATGGGATGGGATGGAGGAGACGACAAACGCGTCGGATCGCAGAGAGGGCCAAGCACTCCATAGCATGGTTATCAATGTTTCGAAGTAGCCCATCTCCTAAGCCGACGCGTGCACACACCTTTGCATGCACACTTCAACCTCCTTCGCTCTCAGCAATGCAACTCTGATCGGCTGCGTGCCTGTGTGCCTGTGTGCGTGTGGAGGTGTGTGTGAGTGTGTGTGAGTGTGTGCACAACGCCGCCATGTGACTTGCTGAGAAGTGCGGATTCTGGCATCATGCTGCTAGCAAGGCTAGAGGTTGCCATCTCTCCACATATCTGTCAGTTGGAAGCCAGCTCCTCATAAAAGAGCAGATAAACTGCTGTTCACCGCATGAGTGCAGTAGGGTGGTGAGCACTAGCCACGCCAATGGAGAAGGCTCTCTAGCCACTCCACCATGCCGGCACACTCGCGACGTGTATGTATGCTCGACCAATAAATGTCCGCCGTCAGGCAAGAAACACTCACTGAACGCGCGCCCCAATACGCAATGGGCATCATCCAATGCGTGTTAGGGACGAAGAGGACTCTGCAAG
Source organism: Taenia crassiceps (assembly GCA_023375655.1). Lineage (NCBI taxonomy): Eukaryota > Metazoa > Platyhelminthes > Cestoda > Cyclophyllidea > Taeniidae > Taenia > Taenia crassiceps. Next base: position 2,226,938 of record JAKROA010000011.1, read on the forward strand.
CCCGCCTAGCTCCGCCACCACTCTGTCCCATTCATTGCAGCACTGTAACAAATGAGGCAAACAATGAAGCAATTGATGAATGCCTCTGCTTGACCATAAGCTACTCATCATAATTGGTCGTTGCATTTGCCGCAATTTTACTGCATTAGAGAAGCAAACAGTAAGGCGAGAATATATATGGGGCAAAGTGAGACGATGCAATGCGTCGCTGAATGGAAGGTGGGGCAGAAATAACTTCCTCCGGAACTGAGTGCTTAGAGTTTCAAATCGTGAGTAGAGGAAAATTTCTGCAATAATATCCACAAGACTTATTGCTGTAGACGAAGACGTAGTGGCATTTCAAGGCAGATATGGATACTGGCGCCTTACGCTACGCCACATCACGCCACGCCACGCAACACTTGTCCCTTTACAAAGGGATTTAAGAAATGCTAAATGGACGAGCGACTTGTTAAGTCGATGCAAGTAGTTGGCATGAAGTGCAACTTTCTGGGAAAGAAAAGGCTGCAGAATGAAATCTGTAGGTCATTGCCTTGCCAATGCGTCCGCCGGATTGCTAGTCATTTCAATTGGGAAATAAGGTGAGGGAGGAACAATGTCTATAGTCAACTGCCTCACCATTTACCTTGGCAGCTTGACAGGTGTACAGGACTGCACCGCAGTGGTGGAGCAATGCGATGCTCAGCAAGAGGTTGGTAGCTGCTCAAAGCATCCTCCCGTTGCACAGTCGCAAAGTGGTTAGCCTGCACAAAGTAGAGTACGAGGTCCTGCCGGCTGCAGTGCACACGGACAGAAGGCAGTAAGTGAGGCAGTTGATGATGTGCTCCATCAACTGCCTCCTCTCAACCCGACATCGATGCAGGATGTAGTTCAAAGCCATTTGCTACATTCATATAGAAGGGCTGAGATGGGATGGCATTGAGTAAGATGGCATGAGATAAGATGGCATGAGATTAGACGGCACGGGACGTGATGAGAACAGCCGAGAGGAGGCGGGGTGAGGTGAGGCGAGTGAAGTTGGTGGTGGAAGAGGAAATGACATGAGTGGAAATTGGGCGATGCATTGCGTAGGTGGAGGTAAGGAGAGTGTGTTGCCAACACTTCCAGTAGAATTGAATGCAGGAGTTGCAGTTCGAGCGTGTCGGAGTTGATGGTCACAAGACTGAGCTCTGCACACTAACGGCAATGATGGTCGGTATATAGAGCGCTGGCATCACCGCTTGTTTGTGGCATATGTTTAAAATGTGATGGCAAAGCGAGTTTGCGGACTGCCGAAGAGGAAATGGAGGGTGTAATTTGTAGCACAGACTTTACTTCCCTCACCCCTCCTCGTACACAGACAACTTTCGAATTCTGCACTCACCAATGCTGCTCTGACTCCTTCCATGCCAACTGACACTGGTGATGTTGCATTCAAGTGGTGGTATCAGCACTGCCTGTTCTACGACGAACTTAGTCAACCACAGTTGAATGCTGCCTCTAGCCCGATCAACAAATGGATATGGCATTTGTCGTTCGGGCGAGGGCTGCATCGACATATTGATGACAAGGCGTCTGACATGCCTGTCCGTATCGTCCAAATGACCTCCAAATCGCGTCTTCTGTCAAGGCTATCGCCTTAGCCAATAATTCTTTCCATGCTAATCTATCAGAGCAAGGAAAAGTGGAAGAGTTGTGGCAAGACGCGGTGGGGAAAGACCGAGCCCTAATGATTGACATTAATGCGCTGTGAAGGGCGCTTCATCAGAACGAGTTGGAACCATGCGTGATTGCCTCTCTCATGGGCCTAATTGTTGTCAGTGTAAGTTGGAGCGTCAGCCAAGCGGTGCACTGAGACATATGGACTTTGCGAAGGAGGCATAGAGAAGCGTTGGCACTGACTCTGCAACTGCGACCCGTAAGTAAGCGAGAGCAGGATCACATTTGTGGCAACTGAAGCATGCGAAAGGCTCCAACCAAATTGGCGGGATGAGGAGTGAGGAACTTGTATCAATGTACCTGAGACTTTGCTCAAGTTTCACAGATCCACCATGTTGGAGACGATTGCGGCTCTTCTACTCTGCATGGTGTGCTGCACAGCAGGTTTGTACCTACCTCATCACTTGCACTGCCTACATTTCTGTGGCACTCAATTGTTTTTCCCTTGGTGGTTTTCAACTTTGCCGAGGCATTTTGCTGGACTGCAATGACTCAATATGCTTTGCATGAAAGGTCAAGAAGGTCCACAACTCTGGGGCTCCAGAGTGGTCGGAAAGCCCTCCGCACCATCAGACAAGATGAGCTTCCGTTTTTGAAAAGCACTTCGTGAGTAAAATCAAAGTGGTGAATTTTATTGCATCACTTCCATGGGAGGAGTTTGAAAACAGCCTCAGAAAGAATGCGTGACTCATTTACTGCAACACGCTATCCTCTCATAATTACGTCTCCCCAATAACAAATGCCGTGCCATTACTGTGTTTAGGTAGCATACGTTCGGAAGGGAGAGGCAGAGCAGCGACTGGTTGTGGAACATTGCGAATGCAAGGTCAATGGCACAGCGTTGGGCAGTCCCTGCAGTTTGGCACAAAGTACGTCAGGTTGCACTCCTTTGCGCATACTTGCGACTGTCTGCCAGGCTTTGCCTGGGACCGTGCTATTCCAGGCGCAGCTTACTTATCGAGGTAGTTGTGTACGCGACGGGTCGGTTCCTCGCATCGGCAGTAAAAGTCCTCTTGTGAACCGCCAGTGTAGTTCGGAGGCACTGTTTGATGATGCTCCTGGCGACATGGTGAGGAGTGTTGAGTCTTGGGCACCAAACAGCCTAAGGCTGCGAGATTCGAGGCGTCGCCTGTGAGTCTATGCGAATCGCTTAGATTGGAAAAGACCCAAGACGGGCTGATTCTTTTATTTATTTCTTTCTTTATCTTTTCATTTTAGGCACAGCAACCATCACTCTGAAGGACGTGAGTCTGCCAGATGCATTCCTAATTGTTGAAAATACTGCGACTCGGGAACCATTTCCAACAGCACATTTTGTGCCATATTGCAATTTCACACCGCCCAAGGAAGGTACGCAGCGAATTGGCCTTAATTGCTGCCATGCAGGTTCCTAAGTGTTTGCGTCCCACTGTGCTTCATGGCAGGCGAAGTTGATCCGCGAACGTCCTTTCCCTTGTCGAGATTAGTTGGAGACCAAGATTGCTTCAGCATCGACTTCGCTGTTGGAGGAGCAGAACATGATGGAGATGTATATCACACTCTTGCTTATTTTCTGCCATGCCTGTCATTATTTCGCCTCATTGGGTTGCGTATCCCTTTCAGTAGGTTAAACTCCTCGCAAACGGAGAAGAAATCTGCAAATGGACAGGTGCTACACTCACAGCCTTCCGAAGTCCTGTCTGCGGTGAGTTCAAAGCTCCCAAATATTCCCTGTTTCGTGCGTCTTGTGAGTTCGATAGAGATGTATTCTCCCAGCCACTGATGCGCATAACACGACACCAAAGTCACTCCAAGTGCATATCCCAAGCCACCATTGCCATTCGGTCTTGCAGCTAACATGGAGAAAAACACGACCTCCGATATGCAGATTTTGCGTGCAAGGCTTCCCACAAAGTGCGGTGCGATGTATGAAAACTTTGCTTGGGAAGGCAAAGAAACGGCTTTGTCGGTGTCGGTAGTGGAATGTGCACAAAGTGGTGAGTAGAAGCATTGAACACTCGTGATCATCACAAGTGCAATCACGGACATCGGTTTGTGCCGCACGTTTATTCAAAGAACACAAATGTTAGCTGAAACAACAAGGAGAGTGTGGAAATATTACGGATGGTAGCCTTGGTTTTAGGATTCTCACCGGAGGTGGAGGAATGCAATGGTAAGTTTCAATGCTACAGGATTCCTTCTCTTCCTCCTCTTTCTCCTCTTCCTTCTCCCTTACACAGCAAGCTGCTTCCAATGCCTTGTAGCATACTGGAACGAGTCAAGTGCGGCAGCGTCAGTTGGTAAGGCCAAGCCTCGAGACATTCAATCAACAAGCTCGAGTGCCTGCTCTTTTATGCTCCCTTTCACCTTTACTTTCCTCGCGTCGCTGCCGCTGTCAAAGCAGTGCAACCATCAGCAATGCCCATCAGCACGTGATTAGTGATGCACAGGGATACATCAGACGAGTATTTTACTTCATTTGCCATAATTCCAAGCCGGCAGACTTGTTTACTTGCAGTTTGATTGCAGTTTGCCCATCAACTAAAATGCGATGCTTCCTCTGCTGCCTTGGTAGGCACAACATCCGCTGGTAAGTGCACGCACGTCTGCAGTCATCAGCACCACTTCCACATCTCCACACTCTGACTGTGGGAGCGTTGGTTAAGGCGTGAGAACTAACCTCGTCACAAGTAACTCTCTGCATTGAGCTATTCAGCTTTGCATGTAGTGGCCGCATTTTCCATTGGCTGCAACCGATGTCTTGCGTTGACGCCTCTAAAGATTCAAAAGCACAATCTTGACCACACATGTTCCACTGTCTCTGCATTTACCGTTTTTCTGTTTAAGCGCGTAATCTTGTGTTTTAGTTGTGCCCGTGTCGCTGCTGCTCCTGCTGTTGCTGTCACATGTGACTACGCCGTAATGAAAGGAAATGCACCACGGCTTTTGCAGACTTCTTCAATTGTCCTCACCACAACTTGTCCTTCTCCCATATCACGAACCAAGCCTCATCCACCTCGCTGATGTGTCTCCTCCTCCTTTCGTCAGCAATGACTTTGCAGCTCTTTCCAGTCAGTCCAGTCAGGCGGTCCCCCTTAACATGAGTGAATGCATCGTGCATCGCGAGTGAGCTTCAACCTCGCCTAGTTGTCGAGGCGGAGTAAGCGCAATTACCTTCCACTTTAGAGCAGGATCTTCTGTTGCCCACCTTTCTCTCTTCGATCCTCAGTAACTAAGTAGACTGCACACTTTTGTAAACTAGATGGGTATAAACAGGTTGGTTGACATATTTCAGCTGTTTGTTAAGTGGCATTCGAGGCAGTGCTGAAGGTAATCAATTTCTCAATAAGATGAGTGCTTTCTACTGAACCCAATGAGTTGTAAGAGGCTTCCGCAAGAAAAATAAGTAACTTGCCTCTCAACAGACCTGCATCTCCTATTTCTGCCTTGCGGGACGATTTCTCAGCTTTCGGGTACAGCAGCTCGCAAACCGAGATGAGCAGGGTAATATTCTTTCACAGCTTAAGTTGAGCTTGCTAAGGTAAGTTTATTTACATGAAGGGGAGAAGTTGTTCCTCTGCTCCTCAATGAATGACCAGACTGAATCCACTTTCCTGAAATCCGTTTACTACCAAAGCCATTACTATCTCCTTCTACATAACCAATGACCAATGTTCTTAATTTCACTCAAATTCGAACCTCCTGAATGGTGAAACGATTGGAGGAACTGGCCAAATTATCTCCATTTACTTGGCACGGCTCCCTCCTCTGTTTGCTAAAGTTGAAGCTCTGAAATGCATTCCAAATACGACAACACGGAATGTTTACTTCTATGCAATGCTGATGCGTGTCAGTGACTGTCACTGGTGCCTTGAATGGAAAGTAATTGATCTCAGCAACGTGGAAGAGATGAGCCAATCAGCGAGCAGTCGTCTCGGATGCTTCAACTCTGCTTTGCGCCTTTCTTCAGCCCCTGCGCAGAGCCCATCACTAAATGTGCCAAAAGTATTCCACTTAATGGAGGCACCCGAGTTATGGAGTTTCATTATCACTCAAAGTAAACTGCCAACTTTAAAAGGCTCTGCTAAGGGTCAATTCAGCCAAGTTTACTCACTCTCTTAGTAAACCGCTCAGCGAACTCAACTGTCTTGTCGGTGTCGTAGTCGAAGAAAGCAGTCCATATCTCCACCACGACACTGGTGGGCCGTGGTGAGACGCCTACGCCTGAAACGAAATTGTGTGAGTCAACCATTGAAACGAATTTCTTACCCACCGCACTCGCCGCCAACTCTCATCAAAGGCAGTCCGCACTCCCAACGTCCCTATGGCGCGGACGCCATCGGTTATCATTTGAGTACTCCGGCTTTTCCCTGTTTGATGCGACTACGATTGGTAAAAGCTTCAGGGACACATTCATAGAAGGCAAGATGTGTGAGGCAGGATTAATGATTTGATGGATAAGTTCATGACGTCCTGGCTTATTGAGAATAAACAAATCGGCGAGAGAGATGGTCAATTTCGGGATGATGAAGTGAATTGTTCTGGAAGGTATGGATTGGTGGAGACACGCCTTAAATACTATTTGCTTGAATGGATCAGAGGGTAGTGATTGAACCGATCGAGCATGGACGCGCCTACTAAAGCTCAATTCGCTTCAGTCTGAATGTCTGAGGCAGGTTCTCATCTTCCTCAGTAGCTATGCTGACGCCTTGAGGTGCACATCGCCTAACTGGACGAGTCGCTGTAGTGGAAGAAAAGAAGCACCAACAGCAGAACTAAGGAAGGAGACGAACGCCACTTCTCACTGAGGGGATTGATGGCTACACTAACCACGCGGCGGATGCCTCAATCTTGTTGTCATCTTTCGCCAGTAATTAGGACATTCGAGAAGGAATGCACCGAAGCACAGACAACTCACCACTGCGGATCACAGGGTTTGTGCATGAGATAGGCGACCCTGGTGCATTGCAGTTGACTTTGTTTTTCTGTCGCCTTGAACACCCTCCACAACGCCTCCAACGTGAAGCACCGTCCAAGATACCGAATTTCGTGTCCTTCATGCTTTGCATTGGGGTGAGCGCACTGATCCTCGGGCAGTTCATTGACTGAAATATTTGTTTGTGTGGGACAGAAAGAGAGAGAGAGAGAACACGGTGTGATTGAAGTGATGAGAGTGGAACATGGGAGAGACTCGTGGCTGCCCGAATAGTAGCCATTTCCTGATAGCACTCTCTCTCTCTAGTGTACGCCACACTGTCCTGACTGCGTGGCAATTTTGTCTGCAGTTCACGAATCGTCCGCAATGTCCTTCCTTAACTGACGTGGAGTGAGTTTTAGTTGAAGTCAGCTCTGAACACCACGCAGCGGTGAAAAGCCTCGAAAAGCCAAGGCGACAGCGCAGTGAGTGATGCTAAACACGATTGCTTGAAAAGTAATGCTCTTGGCTGAAGGCCAAATGGCAAAGTGAACCCCACGCAAAGTGAAGTGGATGTCTCTTGTAGTGTGTGAGGAGCTCCATATGAGATCCTCCAATTCTCGGGAGGCAATATTTGCTAGACTACAATCTCTTCTCTCCTCTCCTTGCCTACTCACTGCCTTTAGGGAAACGCAGGAGGTTCGACACGATAGGATGCATCTTTACGCGGGTCAAAATGGCCGCACTTGCACTGCACACTCAGCACATGCCTCAACTCTATCAGTCACACACTACTGCCTCATTCAAAGCATTGTGGAGTGTATGCAGCCATTCATTCCGCACAGCCGAATGCTTCTTGAACTGCCATCATTGAGGCGTATGAAGCAATGAACTAAAATTTGTGAATGTTGCGCGCCTTTGCCACAGCTCCCTCAACCAGTCGTCAAAGCAGTCATAATTGCGTGTTGCAAACGCATCTGACACCTGTCATTAGGGGACCAGTTGCACTGGCCATAGGCAACACGACATTTGGTCGTGAGTGTTGTTGATTGGACGCAGCTGAAGTACCGCGTGGAGTTGGATGAGATGCGCAACTTCATCGACCAATACTGTCTTACAACACACGCATGACTGAAGTGGTTGTGGCAGTGAAAGTTCGTAGCACAAATATTTGCGAGGGAGAAAAGTAAGCAAATTGCGACAGTCACGCTGTGAAAGACCAAAATGTGGTGGGAGGCGGCACTAAGGGTCGTGGGAGTTTGCTTGATCGCACAGGAATCGGTCCAAGCCTCAGTCATCCTGCCATGTTCACCATCCTTCTGGCCGCCTGAGTTCAGGTGTCCTCTATGCTATGCAATAGGTCCTATTTACTTCTAACTGAGGGTAACACAAGATGTGCGCACGGAGTCGGCAACCCTGACCTTTGCATGGAGCAAACTGGCGCCCCATTTGTGACATCTGAGGCGAGGAAAGGACTCCAACCAAATTTACCTGATGTGTGAGGTACGTGTGTAAATACACAACAACCACTCCCTAAGGTTTGCAGGTGGATCGTGTTGAATGTAATGGCAATCCCGTTCCTTGTAGCATTCTGTAGGAATAAGTGCTTTCTTCAATGCAGTCCACTCGAAGTCCTCTGTGAGGCTCAGATTGGACCTCTGAGCTGTGTGACCTTCGTGGGTAGGGTTGGGTAGGAATGAATAAGACTGACATACCGGCAAGAGAAGGCACTTCTATTTATCCGTGGTCGACCTACCAACAGCTAAGCTTCGCCGCCAAATTCCATCACGCCACAAAGCCTTCTGATTGGCACAACACTCTCCCAACTGCCAACCAAGTCTGTGTCACAAGCATCCTCTTCTACTAGCTTCGAATCTACCTCAATTCCACCCGTCCATTGTCCTCCGCCCTCTTGCACTTGCCGCACTCCTCCACGCGCAGACCAATTACGCATACCAGCGAGAGCAAGAGCCATGACGCATTGCCAATTCCCTTCACACTGTTCATCTTCCTCTCATTCCTCATTCTCCAATTACTCACTTACCTTCCAACGACACACCGAAATCCTTAACAACGGACACGCCAAGATCAGGTGACATGACGGCGAGGACAACAGAACTCACTTTCATATGCTTCCCCTTCGGCCACGTGGCCTGCCTGCCTGCCTGCCTGCAACCCACCACCCAACCGCAGCGAGAGGACATGCTTGGCGAGGGAGACCAGGATAAGCATACATCCTACCTTCACTCACTCACTCACTCACTCACTCACTCACTCACTCACTCACTCACTCACTCACTCACTCACTCACTCACTCACTCACTCACTCACTCACTCACTCACTCACTCACTCACAGCATCATGTGTAGGCGGGTGAAGGGCATTGCGGACTTCGCGTGGCCCGACCAATGCGGCAGCTCAACGCGGACTGCGTGAGGGGCATCGCGCAAATTGGCTGCTTGAGTTTGACTGCGTGTGGCTGGGTTAGAATGCACCTTGAACCTTAGTCGCATTCACCTGCAATAGGACTTCTAAGCTGCCACCGACACGGACCCAGTCCACCTTTAACCTTTAGAGGAGAAAGCTGTGGTACAGTGAATGGATGCAATCATCCAAGTCACCTCTTTTTCTCTCCATGCCACAGTCCACTTCAACTTCAACTTCATCTGCAACTTCAACTGCAGCTGCAACTTCATCTTCATCTTTGCCTCTCAGACACAACTATGGCTGCAATACTGCTCCTCACGCTAACCACTTCAATGAATAAGAGTGTGGGCGCAAATGCAGGCACCTTATTAGTAAATGGTAGCTATCACTCACATGTGTAAGGTGGAGGGGTTTGAGGATAAGGTTTGGAGGTTGGAGGTTGAAGATTGTGTGCTAGAGCAATATTGACCTGGAGGTACCGCATCCCACGTGTCACAAACTCTCCATCAGCATGGGATGTTCGCTTGCAGATGCACGCAATTGGTCCAAGGCACCGTCCAGCTTTAGATGTAGGTACCTGCTGAAGTCGGTGAGGCGACGTGAAAATATGATGGGTCGCCAGATAATACGAAATGTCGAACACAAAAAGGGACTCATTATTGTCTCGAGCACTCCCTCCTTCGTGGTCAACTAACTGCAAGGATCTCAAATGGCACGTGTGTTTGGCTCCTCGTACTTCTAGCGCGATAAGCAGTGATTTGCATCAATGTGGAAGTTGGCGTTACTCATGCCACAGTTGAACACATGGTAGTGGGCAGACTGAGGGCCTGGCTGAGGCGATGTTGAGGGAAGTAGGATTAAAGCGAGAAATGTTAGCGGGCAAGCAGTTTATCTGTGTACGAGGAGGGGTGAGGGAAGTAAAGTCTGTGCTACAAATTACACCCTCCATTTCCTCTTCGGCAGTCCGCAAACTCGCTTTGCCATCACATTTTAAACATATGCCACAAACAAGCGGTGATGCCAGCGCTCTATATACCGACCATCATTGCCGTTAGTGTGCAGAGCTCAGTCTTGTGACCATCAACTCCGACACGCTCGAACTGCAACTCCTGCATTCAATTCTACTGGAAGTGTTGGCAACACACTCTCCTTACCTCCACCTACGCAATGCATCGCCCAATTTCCACTCATGTCATTTCCTCTTCCACCACCAACTTCACTCGCCTCACCTCACCCCGCCTCCTCTCGGCTGTTCTCATCACGTCCCGTGCCGTCTAATCTCATGCCATCTTATCTCATGCCATCTTACTCAATGCCATCCCATCTCAGCCCTTCTATATGAATGTAGCAAATGGCTTTGAACTACATCCTGCATCGATGTCGGGTTGAGAGGAGGCAGTTGATGGAGCACATCATCAACTGCCTCACTTACTGCCTTCTGTCCGTGTGCACTGCAGCCGGCAGGACCTCGTACTCTACTTTGTGCAGGCTAACCACTTTGCGACTGTGCAACGGGAGGATGCTTTGAGCAGCTACCAACCTCTTGCTGAGCATCGCATTGCTCCACCACTGCGGTGCAGTCCTGTACACCTGTCAAGCTGCCAAGGTAAATGGTGAGGCAGTTGACTATAGACATTGTTCCTCCCTCACCTTATTTCCCAATTGAAATGACTAGCAATCCGGCGGACGCATTGGCAAGGCAATGACCTACAGATTTCATTCTGCAGCCTTTTCTTTCCCAGAAAGTTGCACTTCATGTCAACTACTTGCATCGACTTAACAAGTCGCTCGTCCATTTAGCATTTCTTAAATCCCTTTGTAAAGGGACAAGTGTTGCGTGGCGTGGCGTGATGTGGCGTAGCGTAAGGCGCCAGTATCCATATCTGCCTTGAAATGCCACTACGTCTTCGTCTACAGCAATAAGTCTTGTGGATATTATTGCAGAAATTTTCCTCTACTCACGATTTGAAACTCTAAGCACTCAGTTCCGGAGGAAGTTATTTCTGCCCCACCTTCCATTCAGCGACGCATTGCATCGTCTCACTTTGCCCCATATATATTCTCGCCTTACTGTTTGCTTCTCTAATGCAGTAAAATTGCGGCAAATGCAACGACCAATTATGATGAGTAGCTTATGGTCAAGCAGAGGCATTCATCAATTGCTTCATTGTTTGCCTCATTTGTTACAGTGCTGCAATGAATGGGACAGAGTGGTGGCGGAGCTAGGCGGGCTTGCAGAGTCCTCTTCGTCCCTAACACGCATTGGATGATGCCCATTGCGTATTGGGGCGCGCGTTCAGTGAGTGTTTCTTGCCTGACGGCGGACATTTATTGGTCGAGCATACATACACGTCGCGAGTGTGCCGGCATGGTGGAGTGGCTAGAGAGCCTTCTCCATTGGCGTGGCTAGTGCTCACCACCCTACTGCACTCATGCGGTGAACAGCAGTTTATCTGCTCTTTTATGAGGAGCTGGCTTCCAACTGACAGATATGTGGAGAGATGGCAACCTCTAGCCTTGCTAGCAGCATGATGCCAGAATCCGCACTTCTCAGCAAGTCACATGGCGGCGTTGTGCACACACTCACACACACTCACACACACCTCCACACGCACACAGGCACACAGGCACGCAGCCGATCAGAGTTGCATTGCTGAGAGCGAAGGAGGTTGAAGTGTGCATGCAAAGGTGTGTGCACGCGTCGGCTTAGGAGATGGGCTACTTCGAAACATTGATAACCATGCTATGGAGTGCTTGGCCCTCTCTGCGATCCGACGCGTTTGTCGTCTCCTCCATCCCATCCCATCACAATACAACACATCATAACCCAAACCACTTCACCACACCGCACCTCCCACACTTCCCCGCTTCATCATCAGGTGCTCCACTGACTACCTCTTTTGGGGCACCTCACTGGTTCTGATTTGTACACGTGCAGTTCAATGTGGTGCCGATGATTGTGCCTCGTCTTTGCGGAATGGAAAGAATCGTGAGGCAGTTGCAATGCGCACCCCGTACAGTGACGTGTGGCTGAATCAGTATCATTGAGATGCTTCAACAAGGCAATACTCTCACTTGGTAATCAAACCATACATTGGCGTGAGGAGGGTGCCTTATCACGAACCATGGTGTTGGCAGTGACTACAACAAAGAGGTGAGGGTTGACGGGCGCGTGTCCTGCGGGAGGAGGTGAGCGTAGCACCTGGTGGTGAAGCGAGGTTATGTGGGTGGTGCGTGGAAGTGGTGATTAAGTTGGATTGAGTGAACAAGGGCGTCTGATAGCAGAGAAATCCCAATTCGTATAGAGAGAAGAATCATGCATTTGAAGTGGTTTATCTCCTATGCGACGCACTCATGCACACTTCGCATTCCCTTGCTCCAAGCAATGCAACTCTCACTGACTGCATGGCTCTCTCTCTCTCACTCTCTCTCTCTCTCTGTGTGTGTGTGTGTGTGTGTAAAATGTAGGGGGCATTGTGCTAAAAGTGGTATTCCGCTGTCGATTGAGACACCTCCCGAATCACCCTTCCTTCACTGCCTCCACCTTTCCTTCTGATGGAACCAATCGGTTGGATTGCCAGTTTAAGTGAGGGTAGAGTCTTGAACCCATTAATGCCTTTCTTATAACGCCTTGCACTCAGTGCACTTCATTGTCTCCAAATCAAGTAACTTACCTCTGTGCTGCACACCTCACAACTGCAGCCTTTATTATACACTTTACTCATCATCTTCCACACCTCACAGAATGATCGACAGTGCTAGACACGAGACATCGTAAAATGGTGTGCACGCGCTCCTACTGTCTGCCCTCTACTTCGACGTCAAAATACGCGATTCTCAGCGCGGCAGTAGCTATTTCCGCGCACACACCTACACACACACACACACGTACACACGATCCAGCTGTCCGGTCGAACTTGGCCCTCTCTGCTATCCGACACTTTTGTCCCCTCTTTCCTTCCCAACGAAACCCAATTCAACCCAACTGCTTTCATCGCACCGCCCACCGTTGCTCGCTTCACTACAAGTGTGCCGCCATCTCATCAACGCATTGAGCACTCAGAGGCAAAGACGACTCAGTGATGCAACAGTGTGGATGTGATCCCTTCGAGGGCTAAAATAATCGTGAGGCAGGCCACTTCACTTAATGTGCGTGTGAAAGTGTGGTGGTTTGATACACCTGCATGCGCTTGCCATCGAAGGTGTTGGAGGCGAGACCAAGCAGCATCTGATCTGCGTAAAGTTAGTTTCAGTGCGTCTACACTTCCTTCACGAGCCCCTCCACTCAATCGCACTCACGTACGCCAAAGGGCAATTTGCATGCCCTCCTTCGGCAATTTGCTCGCCTCAGTGAAGCACACCACTTGTTGCTTTTCAGTAGCAATCATTTGTGCCCCGAAGTTATGCGGCAGCACCTGCAACGCACGACGCAACACACACGATGCACAACGCACGACTCGGCAACCAAGTGGACTGTGGGAGCACCTACAGAGCCTCTTCGATTAGTGCACAGTCTTGCCAAAAACCATCTTCTCAAGCAATGTGTCCGCATTTCCTTCAGTCCTCAACAAACCTCCAATCTGGCCTCGATCACCACCATGCAATGGTGCAATTGGACTGAGTTTGCATCAACGCAGCACTTCGAGGAATGCATCACTTTGCTTGGGCAGCCATGCAATCTCCTGGCTTCATCTGCTGCGATGATGGTGGTGTTGGTGGTGGTGGTGGTGGTGGTGGTGGTGGTGGTGGTGCGAGGAATGAGAAGGACAGGGAAGTGAGGACAACTCACTCTGGCAGAGACATTGGCAGAATCACATGACAGAGGAACTAGGTCGTCACGCCGAAGGACACATGTGTGCTGCCACCTCCAAGGTAGATGCGCGTGTGTTTGCCAGTGCGATACCCATGCATGGGGTCGCCAATCCCACCACCATGACATTCAGTTGGGTGCGAGGAGAGAGTGATAGAGCGAGTGAGATTGCGAGTGGCAGAAGGCACTTTACATTAGGTAGCAATCTGCTTAGAACAGCACCCTAACCTTTGAGCTGAAAGCGAGGCAATGTCACCCACCTACAGGTGCCTTTCTCTAGAGGACATGCACCTAGGGATAGAGAAATGAATCTTGACCAGCAAATCACTTCTTTATCCCATAAACGCATCCTTTGCATCGTTTGAATGATTTCTTTAAACAAACCACCGTGTAAGGTAAAGTGGAGTTCAATGTACGACAAGAGGTATTGTCAAACATGACTTAGGAGAGGAGATCGTCCACTTCCCATCAACAACAAAACACAGGTAATTGGCATGCAATTGATGCAGGGGTAGAGGGAAGAGGAGAAGGGGATGAGGTGGAGGATGAAGGCGAGTGGTCAACGTGAGTTGTGGTGCTTGCTCCATGTTCGTCGGCACTTAGACCTGCATCACAAGTGAGCCCTTACAGCTATCGGAGGCTCAGTCGCGATTTACGCCAATGTGTGGGTTCTTGCGGCGATCCCAAAGTAGATGCGTGGGGACAGAGGTGTCGTGGCGGAAGCTGAGGAGGGGAGAGAAGTTAGTCTGCCGCAACTGACGCAAGCACATCTGTGCGTACTGAGCCTCAGTTATGGCAAAGGCAAGGCGAGGCACAATCATCGGCACCACATTGGGCAACTCGTGGCCAAATCAGAACCAGTGAGGTGCCCCAATCATTTGTGCCACTTTGGTTAGGGGTTTTACAGCACTTAGACTCCATGTCTTTTACACATTGATGAGACTGAGGGCATGCAGACTAGTTGCAGTGTTGAGAGCAGCCACGGCAAATCAGTGGTAGTGGGAATTGTGTTGTTCTGCACCGAGATGCAATTGAGAGGTATGGCTGCTCGCCACGGTTGAGCGATGTCAAGGACAGGCAGTTGGTGGAGTGAATTGAGCGTGTGCTGCGACAAGATGTAGTCAGTGGAGCACTTGATGATGAAGCGAGGAAGGGTGGATGGTGCGGTGCGACGCGGTGTGGTGCGGTAAAGTGGATTGGGTTAAGTTGTGTTGTGGTGGGTTGAGTTTAGTTGGGTTGGGTCAGTTAAGGATAAATGAGACGATAGAAGTGTCGGATCGCAGAGAGGGCCAAACCGCCCTAGCGAAGTAGCCCATCTCCTAAGCCGACGCATGAATACACTTCTACATACACACTTCAACTTCCATCGCTCTCAGCAATGCAACTCTGATTGGCTGCATGCCTGTGTGCCTGTGTGCGTGTGCGTGTGTAGGTGTGTGCACAACGCCGCCAAGTGACTTGCTGAGGATCGTGTATTTTGACGTCAAAGTAGAAGTGAGTCTGTAAATACGCGTGTCCACACTAGCCTTAGCGTTGCTTCGCTTTGCACCGCACAACTCGTGCACCTGCTTTCTTCAAGCTAGATTATTTCACTCACTTTCTTACCCACTACCACATCCAGATTGGACCACAGTCCTCCCTAGGGCAGCTTGTGACACTGGGTGCGAAAGGTACGCAGCAACTGGACATTGTTTGCCAACCCACAGTGCTTTTACGGTCGCATTTGATTTTCACGAACGTGAGAGAATGATTGCTCTGTGCTCGAAGAGCTTTTCAATGCAAACCTCTGCACGATATTGTGAGATAGAAAGAAGGATGCATTGTTTGATTCTCATGCAATGGCTTATCCAAGCAGTACGTGCAGTGAGAAGTAGGTTGCTCGCTTCTAGCATGACCAACAAGCAGCACCAGTTATGTCGGCTGCAAATAGCTCACATGTGTGGATCGTGTGATTGAAATCGTGGTTTGCTGAAGCAGTGTCCTCACCTGCGCTTCTCATCACACCAGCACCTAGTGCTCAGTTATTGATTCATTAGGCCACAATTATAAAAATGAACCTCTTCCAAGCTTTAGCAGCTTCATTTCCACTTCACTTCAAGGACAATGGACGTTTGAGTGTGGTGGCGAAAGCATATTCACAAGCCTTGCCTTTGCCATAACTGAGGCTCAGTACCCATTCATTCATGGCAGAGCTGATGTGTTCCTCTCACATTTGGCCTTTGCACATTCGCCTTCATTCCCAACTACTGGTGAAGTGCAAAGTAGGTGCCTCCCAAGTAGCCACACGATGTGAAGCGCGGCAGACTGGTAAGTTGCAGGTTGTGCATCAGCCAGCGTGAAGCGCTGCATACCCCAAAGGGTGATCATGTATACGCAGCAGGACGTGAAAGGGCCTTCTTTCCTTCGCTTCCATTGCCATCGATGGCATGGCTGCTCTCATCACTGCAAGTAGTCTGCATGCCCTCAGGCTCATCAATGTGTAAAAGACATGGAGTCTAAGTCCAGTAAGCCTGCCAAACCAAAGTGGCACAAATGACTGGGACACCTAGCTGGTTCTGATCTAGCCACGTGTTGTTCAATGTGGTGGTCATTGCAACCTCTTGTAGGTTCGCTGCAGTCTTAGCGAGGCCCAGGTTGGTTGCGTCGAATTGGGTACAGTGTCATTGTCACGCGGCAGTCCATATAGTTGCCAGTGGAAACAAGAGTGTTAAATCGCAGAGAGAGCCCAGCCCAACTGAACAGGTGATCGTGTGTACAAAGTGCCTTATATTTTACCGTGAGTAAAAATATAAGGTATAAATTTTCTTTCAAGCAAATTGGAATGCGTCTGCGTCGCGGACAAGCGGTAGGCCGACATTGCCTAGGATCAAAGGAAAGTTGAAGCCCCGTGATGCCTTCTCATCTGCACCTACTAAGCAGACCCCTGATGCATGGAATCAGTTGGCACTCAGCCCTCCAATTTTCCACTCCTGCTACCTTCCATCTACGAGCTATGCATTATGATTACAAACGCTAGGGAGAGTGGGGTGTAAGCAAGCTTCACAGGAAAACGGTGACATTTAAGTCCAAGCCCGTACGCATGTAGCGCAATTCTTGACCTTCAGCCTTCCAGATGGTTATCAGTAGACCTTCCCTTTCCCTTTCTGCACGATGCCATTTAAGTAGGAGAAGAAGAGTTGGATTTGTACCCATATGCAGGGTGTTGCATACAGCCTTCTAAATGTCTAGGGCAACCCAATTGATGCTGTTAAATATCGAATGACGAAATCCTCCTCCATCATCACCATCCTCCACTTCTGCTAGATTTGGAACAGCACTGGTGACGGAGGTTGATTGCCATGATTTCCTCTTCCTCTTGTAGCCACTGAAGTACTACTGCAATGCAGCGAAATAAACTAAGTGAGGTTGAAGCACGAATCAGCCCTTGAAGGTCAGCTAGAAAGGACATTAGCGAGATTGGGATGAGTATGGCTAGAGGAAGAACCGCATTATCTCTGTACCATATCCTCCGGCGGGAAGTGTATTTTGGTGTACAGTTGGTGCTTGCTGAGACACTCGCAATTACTGAAGTGCCTAAGCACGGCCTGTAGTGATCGTTGAATTGACAACTTCCATTGTCAGTTCGGAATGGTATTGCGGGCTTCTACTGAATCCTCCACATCAAGCATTTCCTACAATTGTAGTGCATGCTCAGCTAGTTAATCCGTGTTTTGATATCGTTTCTAAGGCACAACAAAGTCAAACCAACCCCGTTGGCAGAGAATCAGGATGAGAGGATATTAATGATGGGTGAGACGAGGAAAGCAACAGAGTAGAGATGGCGTAGATAGAGAAGGAAGGCGTTGTAAAATCAAAGTTAGTGATGCGGTTGAAATACGGAGAAATCGTGGATGATTGCATGCCAAGAGTAACGTGAAAATGCTAGAGCTGGTCAGGCGCAACCGAATAATCAAGCCTGGATGTGGAAAGAAGAAAAGGTGTAAAGTGACTTTGGATGTAGGGATGAAATCCAGTCACAAGCACACACACGCGTTCGTTTTCCCTCGCCCCTAACAGTTTGCCTCAGAGACTGCACCTGAACATCTGTGCAGCCCTGCATGCCGAGGCAGACAAACGAGAGTGACGCAGCTCATGGCGAATTGAAGCCTGTTTCGATGAAGTGACCGCAGGCAAAAGCTATTGCACCATAGTAAGCACAATTGGGGAAGCAAAGGCCAATACGTCGACATCTCTTGCTACCCTTGCAAAGTTAAAGCTCGGATCTGATGGTTAAAGGGATGGACGGGTGGAAATGAGAGCATTTTATTCAGGAACACTAAAATTGATGTGAGGCACCTGCCAGCCAGCAAGGAACTACTAAAATGTAGGGAATCTTTTGCTGATAAAACCATCACATTTGTAAGTTTTTGTAAGTACATCACCGTTGTGACATGAGGAAAGCGCCTCCCTAGCTCCTCTCAACCGGTTTGGTGCAACGCTGCCAAATTCCATGTCAAAGTATATTTCCTACCATCTATGTGTAATTTTGGAGGTAGTGATTTCCTGCATGGCCAAGAGTAAGTTAGTGAGTTTGAGATTACTTCTCCAAGTGCAGACCAGCGACTTGCTAGGAAGCGCCGAATTGAACAGTAACACTGACAAAGGCACTGGCTGCTCTCACGCCGCACCATCGTGGTCAGCATAGTGCTTTGGCAGCAGCATCAGACAATCGCTTTCCAACTACACAGACTAATGGGAATGATTTTTTTAATTTTGACACCACCTATGGCACGGAGTGTGCTGTGAAGGCGTGAGTATCTGGTCTGCCCTATCAGGAGCAGGAGCAGGAGCAGGTGCAGGAGCAGGAGTTGATCACACATTGTGTAAAAGGTCGGGTGCTCGGAGTAGTTATGAAAGTGGTTTGGCAAATTCAGTGTTTCATAAAGGCTAGTGCTATAACACAAGCAGTAGAAATGTGGATGACTTAGCTTTGTCCAAGGCAAGGATGTCAGTTTAAAGCCTGTTTGTAAGAGCGTCTATAGGTAGGCAACTTTACCTAGTTATTTGACATGCTGCCTTTTAACCAAAAGCAAGAGACAGCTAATGGGCTGTGGTGAGGAGGGCAGATAAGCGAGACTGGCGATTGAATAACTGGGCCATTTCTCCTAATAATCGCCAGATGGTAGTAACATCACCTTCTACTCCATCGCCAGCACTAGCCTACGCAATATGCTGCCTGGTTGGCTTGAAATAGTCAGTACAGTGCAAAGCTGCAAACTGTTGGCATTTCGGCAGGAAGTGTTTGGCATGCCATTTGATCAACGCAACTGGCTTGTTCCCCAGAAGAGGGTTCGAAGTAATGCACAACTGTTCATTTATTCGAAAATCACCGAAACGTTGCTACAAAAGGTGAACGTGGAAAGGTGATAACTTGATCGCCTGCAATACCATATTACGAAGTAAAACACACAACTGCAAATGCCACCACGCGAACGGTCTTGTTCAAATCAAGTATTCTACGTCGGTCGCCACAACAACGCTCCAACATAGCCATTCATCGACTTTGCGCGTCATTGCAAAGCTGTTTGACAGCAGTCTCAAAAGTCTTCTTCGCGATTCTACTGGATCCGTTTGGAGCCCTAATATACGAAGAGGATTGTGCTAGCATTGATGTCAGCCCATCTCTGCGACCTAACACTTTTTACGTCTCATCCATCCCTACTCATCCCATCCCAACCCATCACAATACAACACAACATAACCCAAACCACTTCACCACACCGCACCTCCCACACTTCCCCGCTTCATCATCAGGTGCTCCACTGACTACCTCTTGTCGCAGCACACGCTCAATTTTACTCCGCCAACTGCCCGTCCTTGACCTCGCTCAACCGTGGCGAGCAGCCATACCTCTCAATTGCATCTCGGTGCAGAACAACACAATTCCCACTACCACTGATTTGCCGTGGCTGCTCTCAACACTGCAACTAGTCTGCATGCCCTCAGTCTCATCAATGTGTAAAAGACATGGAGTCTAAGTGCTGTAAAACCCCTAACCAAAGTGGCACAAATGATTGGGGCACCTCACTGGTTCTGATTTGGCCACGAGTTGCCCAATGTGGTGCCGATGATTGTGCCTCGCCTTGCCTTTGCCATAACTGAGGCTCAGTACGCACAGATGTGCTTGCGTCAGTTGCGGCAGACTAACTTCTCTCCCCCTCCTCAGCTTCCGCCACGACACCTCTGTCCCCACGCATCTACTTTGGGATCGCCGCAAGAACCCACACATTGGCGTAAATCGCGACTGAGCCTCCGATAGCTGTAAGGGCTCACTTGTGATGCAGGTCTAAGTGCCGACGAACATGGAGCAAGCACCACAACTCACGTTGACCACTCGCCTTCATCCTCCACCTCATCCCCTTCTCCTCTTCCCTCTACCCCTGCATCAATTGCATGCCAATTACCTGTGTTTTGTTGTTGATGGGAAGTGGACGATCTCCTCTCCTAAGTCATGTTTGACAATACCTCTTGTCGTACATTGAACTCCACTTTACCTTACACGGTGGTTTGTTTAAAGAAATCATTCAAACGATGCAAAGGATGCGTTTATGGGATAAAGAAGTGATTTGCTGGTCAAGATTCATTTCTCTATCCCTAGGTGCATGTCCTCTAGAGAAAGGCACCTGTAGGTGGGTGACATTGCCTCGCTTTCAGCTCAAAGGTTAGGATGCTGTTCTAAGCAGATTGCTACCTAATGTAAAGTGCCTTCTGCCACTCGCACTCTCACTCGCTCTATCACTCTCTCCTCGCACCCAACTGAATGTCATGGTGGTGGGATTGGCGACCCCATGCATGGGTATCGCACTGGCAAACACTCGTGCATCTACCTTGGAGGTGGCAGCACACATGTGTCCTTCGGCGTGACGACCTAGTTCCTCTGTCATGTGATTCTGCCAATGTCTCTGCCAGAGTGAGTTGTCCTCACTTCCCTGTCCTTCTCATTCCTCGCACCACCACCACCACCACCACCACCACCACCACCACCACCACCACCACCACCACCACCACCACCACCACCACCACCACCACCACCACCACCACCACCACCACCACCACCACCACCACCACCACCACCACCACCACCGCCACCACCACCACCACCACCACCACCACTTCGAATGCATGATTCTTCTCTCTATACGAATTGGGATTTCTCTGCTATCAGACGCCCTTGTTCACTCAATCCAACTTAATCACCACTTCCACGCACCACCCACATAACCTCGCTTCACCACCAGGTGCTACGCTCACCTCCTCCCGCAGGACACGCGCCCGTCAACCCTCACCTCTTTGTTGTAGTCACTGCCAACACCATGGTTCGTGATAAGGCACCCTCCTCACGCCAATGTATGGTTTGATTACCAAGTGAGAGTATTGCCTTGTTGAAGCATCTCAATGATACTGATTCAGCCACACGTCACTGTACGGGGTGCGCATTGCAACTGCCTCACGATTCTTTCCATTCCGCAAAGACGAGGCACAATCATCGGCACCACATTGAACTGCACGTGTACAAATCAGAACCAGTGAGGTGCCCCAAAAGAGGTAGTCAGTGGAGCACCTGATGATGAAGCGGGGAAGTGTGGGAGGTGCGGTGTGGTGAAGTGGTTTGGGTTATGATGTGTTGTATTGTGATGGGATGGGATGGAGGAGACGACAAACGCGTCGGATCGCAGAGAGGGCCAAGCACTCCATAGCATGGTTATCAATGTTTCGAAGTAGCCCATCTCCTAAGCCGACGCGTGCACACACCTTTGCATGCACACTTCAACCTCCTTCGCTCTCAGCAATGCAACTCTGATCGGCTGCGTGCCTGTGTGCCTGTGTGCGTGTGGAGGTGTGTGTGAGTGTGTGTGAGTGTGTGCACAACGCCGCCATGTGACTTGCTGAGAAGTGCGGATTCTGGCATCATGCTGCTAGCAAGGCTAGAGGTTGCCATCTCTCCACATATCTGTCAGTTGGAAGCCAGCTCCTCATAAAAGAGCAGATAAACTGCTGTTCACCGCATGAGTGCAGTAGGGTGGTGAGCACTAGCCACGCCAATGGAGAAGGCTCTCTAGCCACTCCACCATGCCGGCACACTCGCGACGTGTATGTATGCTCGACCAATAAATGTCCGCCGTCAGGCAAGAAACACTCACTGAACGCGCGCCCCAATACGCAATGGGCATCATCCAATGCGTGTTAGGGACGAAGAGGACTCTGCAAGCCCGCCTAGCTCCGCCACCACTCTGTCCCATTCATTGCAGCACTGTAACAAATGAGGCAAACAATGAAGCAATTGATGAATGCCTCTGCTTGACCATAAGCTACTCATCATAATTGGTCGTTGCATTTGCCGCAATTTTACTGCATTAGAGAAGCAAACAGTAAGGCGAGAATATATATGGGGCAAAGTGAGACGATGCAATGCGTCGCTGAATGGAAGGTGGGGCAGAAATAACTTCCTCCGGAACTGAGTGCTTAGAGTTTCAAATCGTGAGTAGAGGAAAATTTCTGCAATAATATCCACAAGACTTATTGCTGTAGACGAAGACGTAGTGGCATTTCAAGGCAGATATGGATACTGGCGCCTTACGCTACGCCACATCACGCCACGCCACGCAACACTTGTCCCTTTACAAAGGGATTTAAGAAATGCTAAATAGACGAGCGACTTGTTAAGTCGATGCAAGTAGTTGACATGAAGTGCAACTTTCTGGGAAAGAAAAGGCTGCAGAATGAAATCTGTAGGTCATTGCCTTGCCAATGCGTCCGCCGGATTGTTAGTCATTTCAATTGGGAAATAAGGTGAGGGAGGAACAATGTCTATAGTCAACTGCCTCACCATTTACCTTGGCAGCTTGACAGGTGTACAGGACTGCACCGCAGTGGTGGAGCAATGCGATGCTCAGCAAGAGGTTGGTAGCTGCTCAAAGCATCCTCCCGTTGCACAGTCGCAAAGTGGTTAGCCTGCACAAAGTAGAGTACGAGGTCCTGCCGGCTGCAGTGCACACGGACAGAAGGCAGTAAGTGAGGCAGTTGATGATGTGCTCCATCAACTGCCTCCTCTCAACCCGACATCGATGCAGGATGTAGTTCAAAGCCATTTGCTACATTCATATAGAAGGGCTGAGATGGGATGGCATTGAGTAAGATGGCATGAGATAAGATGGCATGAGATTAGACGGCACGGGACGTGATGAGAACAGCCGAGAGGAGGCGGGGTGAGGTGAGGCGAGTGAAGTTGGTGGTGGAAGAGGAAATGACATGAGTGGAAATTGGGCGATGCATTGCGTAGGTGGAGGTAAGGAGAGTGTGTTGCCAACACTTCCAGTAGAATTGAATGCAGGAGTTGCAGTTCGAGCGTGTCGGAGTTGATGGTCACAAGACTGAGCTCTGCACACTAACGGCAATGATGGTCGGTATATAGAGCGCTGGCATCACCGCTTGTTTGTGGCATATGTTTAAAATGTGATGGCAAAGCGAGTTTGCGGACTGCCGAAGAGGAAATGGAGGGTGTAATTTGTAGCACAGACTTTACTTCCCTCACCCCTCCTCGTACACAGATAAACTGCTTGCCCGCTAACATTTCTCGCTTTAATCCTACTTCCCTCAACATCGCCTCAGCCAGGCCCTCAGTCTGCCCACTACCATGTGTTCAACTGTGGCATGAGTAACGCCAACTTCCACATTGATGCAAATCACTGCTTATCGCGCTAGAAGTACGAGGAGCCAAACACACGTGCCATTTGAGATCCTTGCAGTTAGTTGACCACGAAGGAGGGAGTGCTCGAGACAATAATGAGTCCCTTTTTGTGTTCGACATTTCGTATTATCTGGCGACCCATCATATTTTCACGTCGCCTCACCGACTTCAGCAGGTACCTACATCTAAAGCTGGACGGTGCCTTGGACCAATTGCGTGCATCTGCAAGCGAACATCCCATGCTGATGGAGAGTTTGTGACACGTGGGATGCGGTACCTCCAGGTCAATATTGCTCTAGCACACAATCTTCAACCTCCAACCTCCAAACCTTATCCTCAAACCCCTCCACCTTACACATGTGAGTGATAGCTACCATTTACTAATAAGGTGCCTGCATTTGCGCCCACACTCTTATTCATTGAAGTGGTTAGCGTGAGGAGCAGTATTGCAGCCATAGTTGTGTCTGAGAGGCAAAGATGAAGATGAAGTTGCAGCTGCAGTTGAAGTTGCAGATGAAGTTGAAGTTGAAGTGGACTGTGGCATGGAGAGAAAAAGAGGTGACTTGGATGGTTGCATCCATTCACTGTACCACAGCTTTCTCCTCTAAAGGTTAAAGGTGGACTGGGTCCGTGTCGGTGGCAGCTTAGAAGTCCTATTGCAGGTGAATGCGACTAAGGTTCAAGGTGCATTCTAACCCAGCCACACGCAGTCAAACTCAAGCAGCCAATTTGCGCGATGCCCCTCACGCAGTCCGCGTTGAGCTGCCGCATTGGTCGGGCCACGCGAAGTCCGCAATGCCCTTCACCTGCCTACACATGATGCTGTGAGTGAGTGAGTGAGTGAGTGAGTGAGTGAGTGAGTGAGTGAGAAGGTAGGATGTATGCTTATCCTGGTCTCCCTCGCCAAGCATGTCCTCTCGCTGCGGTTGGGTGGTGGGTTGCAGGCAGGCAGGCAGGCAGGCCACGTGGCCGAAGGGAAGCATATGAAAGTGAGTTCTGTTGTCCTCGCCGTCATGTCACCTGATCTTGGCGTGTCCGTTGTTAAGGATTTCGGTGTGTCGTTGGAAGGTAAGTGAGTAATTGGAGAATGAGGAATGAGAGGAAGATGAACAGTGTGAAGGGAATTGGCAATGCGTCATGGCTCTTGCTCTCGCTGGTATGCGTAATTGGTCTGCGCGTGGAGGAGTGCGGCAAGTGCAAGAGGGCGGAGGACAATGGACGGGTGGAATTGAGGTAGATTCGAAGCTAGTAGAAGAGGATGCTTGTGACACAGACTTGGTTGGCAGTTGGGAGAGTGTTGTGCCAATCAGAAGGCTTTGTGGCGTGATGGAATTTGGCGGCGAAGCTTAGCTGTTGGTAGGTCGACCACGGATAAATAGAAGTGCCTTCTCTTGCCGGTATGTCAGTCTTATTCATTCCTACCCAACCCTACCCACGAAGGTCACACAGCTCAGAGGTCCAATCTGAGCCTCACAGAGGACTTCGAGTGGACTGCATTGAAGAAAGCACTTATTCCTACAGAATGCTACGAGGAACGGGATTGCCATTACATTCAACACGATCCACCTGCAAACCTTAGGG
The DNA here is from genome assembly GCA_023375655.1 of Taenia crassiceps. Lineage (NCBI taxonomy): Eukaryota > Metazoa > Platyhelminthes > Cestoda > Cyclophyllidea > Taeniidae > Taenia > Taenia crassiceps. The sequence continues at coordinate 2,252,075 of JAKROA010000011.1, forward strand.
AGTGGTTGTTGTGTATTTACACACGTACCTCACACATCAGGTAAATTTGGTTGGAGTCCTTTCCTCGCCTCAGATGTCACAAATGGGGCGCCAGTTTGCTCCATGCAAAGGTCAGGGTTGCCGACTCCGTGCGCACATCTTGTGTTACCCTCAGTTAGAAGTAAATAGGACCTATTGCATAGCATAGAGGACACCTGAACTCAGGCGGCCAGAAGGATGGTGAACATGGCAGGATGACTGAGGCTTGGACCGATTCCTGTGCGATCAAGCAAACTCCCACGACCCTTAGTGCCGCCTCCCACCACATTTTGGTCTTTCACAGCGTGACTGTCGCAATTTGCTTACTTTTCTCCCTCGCAAATATTTGTGCTACGAACTTTCACTGCCACAACCACTTCAGTCATGCGTGTGTTGTAAGACAGTATTGGTCGATGAAGTTGCGCATCTCATCCAACTCCACGCGGTACTTCAGCTGCGTCCAATCAACAACACTCACGACCAAATGTCGTGTTGCCTATGGCCAGTGCAACTGGTCCCCTAATGACAGGTGTCAGATGCGTTTGCAACACGCAATTATGACTGCTTTGACGACTGGTTGAGGGAGCTGTGGCAAAGGCGCGCAACATTCACAAATTTTAGTTCATTGCTTCATACGCCTCAATGATGGCAGTTCAAGAAGCATTCGGCTGTGCGGAATGAATGGCTGCATACACTCCACAATGCTTTGAATGAGGCAGTAGTGTGTGACTGATAGAGTTGAGGCATGTGCTGAGTGTGCAGTGCAAGTGCGGCCATTTTGACCCGCGTAAAGATGCATCCTATCGTGTCGAACCTCCTGCGTTTCCCTAAAGGCAGTGAGTAGGCAAGGAGAGGAGAGAAGAGATTGTAGTCTAGCAAATATTGCCTCCCGAGAATTGGAGGATCTCATATGGAGCTCCTCACACACTACAAGAGACATCCACTTCACTTTGCGTGGGGTTCACTTTGCCATTTGGCCTTCAGCCAAGAGCATTACTTTTCAAGCAATCGTGTTTAGCATCACTCACTGCGCTGTCGCCTTGGCTTTTCGAGGCTTTTCACCGCTGCGTGGTGTTCAGAGCTGACTTCAACTAAAACTCACTCCACGTCAGTTAAGGAAGGACATTGCGGACGATTCGTGAACTGCAGACAAAATTGCCACGCAGTCAGGACAGCGTGGCGTACACTAGAGAGAGAGAGTGCTATCAGGAAATGGCTACTATTCGGGCAGCCACGAGTCTCTCCCATGTTCCACTCTCATCACTTCAATCACACCGTGCTCTCTCTCTCTCTCTTTCTGTCCCACACAAACAAATATTTCAGTCAATGAACTGCCCGAGGATCAGTGCGCTCACCCCAATGCAAAGCATGAAGGACACGAAATTCGGTATCTTGGACGGTGCTTCACGTTGGAGGCGTTGTGGAGGGTGTTCAAGGCGACAGAAAAACAAAGTCAACTGCAATGCACCAGGGTCGCCTATCTCATGCACAAACCCTGTGATCCGCAGTGGTGAGTTGTCTGTGCTTCGGTGCATTCCTTCTCGAATGTCCTAATTACTGGCGAAAGATGACAACAAGATTGAGGCATCCGCCGCGTGGTTAGTGTAGCCATCAATCCCCTCAGTGAGAAGTGGCGTTCGTCTCCTTCCTTAGTTCTGCTGTTGGTGCTTCTTTTCTTCCACTACAGCGACTCGTCCAGTTAGGCGATGTGCACCTCAAGGCGTCAGCATAGCTACTGAGGAAGATGAGAACCTGCCTCAGACATTCAGACTGAAGCGAATTGAGCTTTAGTAGGCGCGTCCATGCTCGATCGGTTCAATCACTACCCTCTGATCCATTCAAGCAAATAGTATTTAAGGCGTGTCTCCACCAATCCATACCTTCCAGAACAATTCACTTCATCATCCCGAAATTGACCATCTCTCTCGCCGATTTGTTTATTCTCAATAAGCCAGGACGTCATGAACTTATCCATCAAATCATTAATCCTGCCTCACACATCTTGCCTTCTATGAATGTGTCCCTGAAGCTTTTACCAATCGTAGTCGCATCAAACAGGGAAAAGCCGGAGTACTCAAATGATAACCGATGGCGTCCGCGCCATAGGGACGTTGGGAGTGCGGACTGCCTTTGATGAGAGTTGGCGGCGAGTGCGGTGGGTAAGAAATTCGTTTCAATGGTTGACTCACACAATTTCGTTTCAGGCGTAGGCGTCTCACCACGGCCCACCAGTGTCGTGGTGGAGATATGGACTGCTTTCTTCGACTACGACACCGACAAGACAGTTGAGTTCGCTGAGCGGTTTACTAAGAGAGTGAGTAAACTTGGCTGAATTGACCCTTAGCAGAGCCTTTTAAAGTTGGCAGTTTACTTTGAGTGATAATGAAACTCCATAACTCGGGTGCCTCCATTAAGTGGAATACTTTTGGCACATTTAGTGATGGGCTCTGCGCAGGGGCTGAAGAAAGGCGCAAAGCAGAGTTGAAGCATCCGAGACGACTGCTCGCTGATTGGCTCATCTCTTCCACGTTGCTGAGATCAATTACTTTCCATTCAAGGCACCAGTGACAGTCACTGACACGCATCAGCATTGCATAGAAGTAAACATTCCGTGTTGTCGTATTTGGAATGCATTTCAGAGCTTCAACTTTAGCAAACAGAGGAGGGAGCCGTGCCAAGTAAATGGAGATAATTTGGCCAGTTCCTCCAATCGTTTCACCATTCAGGAGGTTCGAATTTGAGTGAAATTAAGAACATTGGTCATTGGTTATGTAGAAGGAGATAGTAATGGCTTTGGTAGTAAACGGATTTCAGGAAAGTGGATTCAGTCTGGTCATTCATTGAGGAGCAGAGGAACAACTTCTCCCCTTCATGTAAATAAACTTACCTTAGCAAGCTCAACTTAAGCTGTGAAAGAATATTACCCTGCTCATCTCGGTTTGCGAGCTGCTGTACCCGAAAGCTGAGAAATCGTCCCGCAAGGCAGAAATAGGAGATGCAGGTCTGTTGAGAGGCAAGTTACTTATTTTTCTTGCGGAAGCCTCTTACAACTCATTGGGTTCAGTAGAAAGCACTCATCTTATTGAGAAATTGATTACCTTCAGCACTGCCTCGAATGCCACTTAACAAACAGCTGAAATATGTCAACCAACCTGTTTATACCCATCTAGTTTACAAAAGTGTGCAGTCTACTTAGTTACTGAGGATCGAAGAGAGAAAGGTGGGCAACAGAAGATCCTGCTCTAAAGTGGAAGGTAATTGCGCTTACTCCGCCTCGACAACTAGGCGAGGTTGAAGCTCACTCGCGATGCACGATGCATTCACTCATGTTAAGGGGGACCGCCTGACTGGACTGACTGGAAAGAGCTGCAAAGTCATTGCTGACGAAAGGAGGAGGAGACACATCAGCGAGGTGGATGAGGCTTGGTTCGTGATATGGGAGAAGGACAAGTTGTGGTGAGGACAATTGAAGAAGTCTGCAAAAGCCGTGGTGCATTTCCTTTCATTACGGCGTAGTCACATGTGACAGCAACAGCAGGAGCAGCAGCGACACGGGCACAACTAAAACACAAGATTACGCGCTTAAACAGAAAAACGGTAAATGCAGAGACAGTGGAACATGTGTGGTCAAGATTGTGCTTTTGAATCTTTAGAGGCGTCAACGCAAGACATCGGTTGCAGCCAATGGAAAATGCGGCCACTACATGCAAAGCTGAATAGCTCAATGCAGAGAGTTACTTGTGACGAGGTTAGTTCTCACGCCTTAACCAACGCTCCCACAGTCAGAGTGTGGAGATGTGGAAGTGGTGCTGATGACTGCAGACGTGCGTGCACTTACCAGCGGATGTTGTGCCTACCAAGGCAGCAGAGGAAGCATCGCATTTTAGTTGATGGGCAAACTGCAATCAAACTGCAAGTAAACAAGTCTGCCGGCTTGGAATTATGGCAAATGAAGTAAAATACTCGTCTGATGTATGCCTGTGCATCACTAATCACGTGCTGATGGGCATTGCTGATGGTTGCACTGCTTTGACAGCGGCAGCGACGCGAGGAAAGTAAAGGTGAAAGGGAGCATAAAAGAGCAGGCACTCGAGCTTGTTGATTGAATGTCTCGAGGCTTGGCCTTACCAACTGACGCTGCCGCACTTGACTCGTTCCAGTATGCTACAAGGCATTGGAAGCAGCTTGCTGTGTAAGGGAGAAGGAAGAGGAGAAAGAGGAGGAAGAGAAGGAATCCTGTAGCATTGAAACTTACCATTGCATTCCTCCACCTCCGGTGAGAATCCTAAAACCAAGGCTACCATTCGTAATGTTTCCACACTCTCCTTGTTGTGTCAGCTAACATTTGTGTTCTTTGAATAAACGTGCGGCACAAACCGATGTCCGTGATTGCACTTGTGATGATCACGAGTGTTCAATGCTTCTACTCACCACTTTGTGCACATTCCACTACCGACACCGACAAAGCCGTTTCTTTGCCTTCCCAAGCAAAGTTTTCATACATCGCACCGCACTTTGTGGGAAGCCTTGCACGCAAAATCTGCATATCGGAGGTCGTGTTTTTCTCCATGTTAGCTGCAAGACCGAATGGCAATGGTGGCTTGGGATATGCACTTGGAGTGACTTTGGTGTCGTGTTATGCGCATCAGTGGCTGGGAGAATACATCTCTATCGAACTCACAAGACGCACGAAACAGGGAATATTTGGGAGCTTTGAACTCACCGCAGACAGGACTTCGGAAGGCTGTGAGTGTAGCACCTGTCCATTTGCAGATTTCTTCTCCGTTTGCGAGGAGTTTAACCTACTGAAAGGGATACGCAACCCAATGAGGCGAAATAATGACAGGCATGGCAGAAAATAAGCAAGAGTGTGATATACATCTCCATCATGTTCTGCTCCTCCAACAGCGAAGTCGATGCTGAAGCAATCTTGGTCTCCAACTAATCTCGACAAGGGAAAGGACGTTCGCGGATCAACTTCGCCTGCCATGAAGCACAGTGGGACGCAAACACTTAGGAACCTGCATGGCAGCAATTAAGGCCAATTCGCTGCGTACCTTCCTTGGGCGGTGTGAAATTGCAATATGGCACAAAATGTGCTGTTGGAAATGGTTCCCGAGTCGCAGTATTTTCAACAATTAGGAATGCATCTGGCAGACTCACGTCCTTCAGAGTGATGGTTGCTGTGCCTAAAATGAAAAGATAAAGAAAGAAATAAATAAAAGAATCAGCCCGTCTTGGGTCTTTTCCAATCTAAGCGATTCGCATAGACTCACAGGCGACGCCTCGAATCTCGCAGCCTTAGGCTGTTTGGTGCCCAAGACTCAACACTCCTCACCATGTCGCCAGGAGCATCATCAAACAGTGCCTCCGAACTACACTGGCGGTTCACAAGAGGACTTTTACTGCCGATGCGAGGAACCGACCCGTCGCGTACACAACTACCTCGATAAGTAAGCTGCGCCTGGAATAGCACGGTCCCAGGCAAAGCCTGGCAGACAGTCGCAAGTATGCGCAAAGGAGTGCAACCTGACGTACTTTGTGCCAAACTGCAGGGACTGCCCAACGCTGTGCCATTGACCTTGCATTCGCAATGTTCCACAACCAGTCGCTGCTCTGCCTCTCCCTTCCGAACGTATGCTACCTAAACACAGTAATGGCACGGCATTTGTTATTGGGGAGACGTAATTATGAGAGGATAGCGTGTTGCAGTAAATGAGTCACGCATTCTTTCTGAGGCTGTTTTCAAACTCCTCCCATGGAAGTGATGCAATAAAATTCACCACTTTGATTTTACTCACGAAGTGCTTTTCAAAAACGGAAGCTCATCTTGTCTGATGGTGCGGAGGGCTTTCCGACCACTCTGGAGCCCCAGAGTTGTAGACCTTCTTGACCTTTCATGCAAAGCATATTGAGTCATTGCTGTCCTGCAAAATGCCTCGGCAAAGTTGAAAACCACCAAGGGAAAAACAATTGAGTGCCACAGAAATGTAGGCAGTGCAAGTGATGAGGTAGGTACAAACCTGCTGTGCAGCACACCATGCAGAGTAGAAGAGCCGCAATCGTCTCCAACATGGTGGATCTGTGAAACTTGAGCAAAGTCTCAGGTACATTGATACAAGTTCCTCACTCCTCATCCCGCCAATTTGGTTGGAGCCTTTCGCATGCTTCAGTTGCCACAAATGTGATCCTGCTCTCGCTTACTTACGGGTCGCAGTTGCAGAGTCAGTGCCAACGCTTCTCTATGCCTCCTTCGCAAAGTCCATATGTCTCAGTGCACCGCTTGGCTGACGCTCCAACTTACACTGACAACAATTAGGCCCATGAGAGAGGCAATCACGCATGGTTCCAACTCGTTCTGATGAAGCGCCCTTCACAGCGCATTAATGTCAATCATTAGGGCTCGGTCTTTCCCCACCGCGTCTTGCCACAACTCTTCCACTTTTCCTTGCTCTGATAGATTAGCATGGAAAGAATTATTGGCTAAGGCGATAGCCTTGACAGAAGACGCGATTTGGAGGTCATTTGGACGATACGGACAGGCATGTCAGACGCCTTGTCATCAATATGTCGATGCAGCCCTCGCCCGAACGACAAATGCCATATCCATTTGTTGATCGGGCTAGAGGCAGCATTCAACTGTGGTTGACTAAGTTCGTCGTAGAACAGGCAGTGCTGATACCACCACTTGAATGCAACATCACCAGTGTCAGTTGGCATGGAAGGAGTCAGAGCAGCATTGGTGAGTGCAGAATTCGAAAGTTGTCTGTGTACGAGGAGGGGTGAGGGAAGTAAAGTCTGTGCTACAAATTACACCCTCCATTTCCTCTTCGGCAGTCCGCAAACTCGCTTTGCCATCACATTTTAAACATATGCCACAAACAAGCGGTGATGCCAGCGCTCTATATACCGACCATCATTGCCGTTAGTGTGCAGAGCTCAGTCTTGTGACCATCAACTCCGACACGCTCGAACTGCAACTCCTGCATTCAATTCTACTGGAAGTGTTGGCAACACACTCTCCTTACCTCCACCTACGCAATGCATCGCCCAATTTCCACTCATGTCATTTCCTCTTCCACCACCAACTTCACTCGCCTCACCTCACCCCGCCTCCTCTCGGCTGTTCTCATCACGTCCCGTGCCGTCTAATCTCATGCCATCTTATCTCATGCCATCTTACTCAATGCCATCCCATCTCAGCCCTTCTATATGAATGTAGCAAATGGCTTTGAACTACATCCTGCATCGATGTCGGGTTGAGAGGAGGCAGTTGATGGAGCACATCATCAACTGCCTCACTTACTGCCTTCTGTCCGTGTGCACTGCAGCCGGCAGGACCTCGTACTCTACTTTGTGCAGGCTAACCACTTTGCGACTGTGCAACGGGAGGATGCTTTGAGCAGCTACCAACCTCTTGCTGAGCATCGCATTGCTCTACCACTGCGGTGCAGTCCTGTACACCTGTCAAGCTGCCAAGGTAAATGGTGAGGCAGTTGACTATAGACATTGTTCCTCCCTCACCTTATTTCCCAATTGAAATGACTAGCAATCCGGCGGACGCATTGGCAAGGCAATGACCTACAGATTTCATTCTGCAGCCTTTTCTTTCCCAGAAAGTTGCACTTCATGTCAACTACTTGCATCGACTTAACAAGTCGCTCGTCCATTAGCATTTCTTAAATCCCTTTGTAAAGGGACAAGTGTTGCGTGGCGTGGCGTGATGTGGCGTAGCGTAAGGCGCCAGTATCCATATCTGCCTTGAAATGCCACTACGTCTTCGTCTACAGCAATAAGTCTTGTGGATATTATTGCAGAAATTTTCCTCTACTCACGATTTGAAACTCTAAGCACTCAGTTCCGGAGGAAGTTATTTCTGCCCCACCTTCCATTCAGCGACGCATTGCATCGTCTCACTTTGCCCCATATATATTCTCGCCTTACTGTTTGCTTCTCTAATGCAGTAAAATTGCGGCAAATGCAACGACCAATTATGATGAGTAGCTTATGGTCAAGCAGAGGCATTCATCAATTGCTTCATTGTTTGCCTCATTTGTTACAGTGCTGCAATGAATGGGACAGAGTGGTGGCGGAGCTAGGCGGGCTTGCAGAGTCCTCTTCGTCCCTAACACGCATTGGATGATGCCCATTGCGTATTGGGGCGCGCGTTCAGTGAGTGTTTCTTGCCTGACGGCGGACATTTATTGGTCGAGCATACATACACGTCGCGAGTGTGCCGGCATGGTGGAGTGGCTAGAGAGCCTTCTCCATTGGCGTGGCTAGTGCTCACCACCCTACTGCACTCATGCGGTGAACAGCAGTTTATCTGCTCTTTTATGAGGAGCTGGCTTCCAACTGACAGATATGTGGAGAGATGGCAACCTCTAGCCTTGCTAGCAGCATGATGCCAGAATCCGCACTTCTCAGCAAGTCACATGGCGGCGTTGTGCACACACTCACACACACTCACACACACCTCCACACGCACACAGGCACACAGGCACGCAGCCGATCAGAGTTGCATTGCTGAGAGCGAAGGAGGTTGAAGTGTGCATGCAAAGGTGTGTGCACGCGTCGGCTTAGGAGATGGGCTACTTCGAAACATTGATAACCATGCTATGGAGTGCTTGGCCCTCTCTGCGATCCGACGCGTTTGTCGTCTCCTCCATCCCATCCCATCACAATACAACACATCATAACCCAAACCACTTCACCACACCGCACCTCCCACACTTCCCCGCTTCATCATCAGGTGCTCCACTGACTACCTCTTTTGGGGCACCTCACTGGTTCTGATTTGTACACGTGCAGTTCAATGTGGTGCCGATGATTGTGCCTCGTCTTTGCGGAATGGAAAGAATCGTGAGGCAGTTGCAATGCGCACCCCGTACAGTGACGTGTGGCTGAATCAGTATCATTGAGATGCTTCAACAAGGCAATACTCTCACTTGGTAATCAAACCATACATTGGCGTGAGGAGGGTGCCTTATCACGAACCATGGTGTTGGCAGTGACTACAACAAAGAGGTGAGGGTTGACGGGCGCGTGTCCTGCGGGAGGAGGTGAGCGTAGCACCTGGTGGTGAAGCGAGGTTATGTGGGTGGTGCGTGGAAGTGGTGATTAAGTTGGATTGAGTGAACAAGGGCGTCTGATAGCAGAGAAATCCCAATTCGTATAGAGAGAAGAATCATGCATTCGAAGTGGTGGTGGTGGTGGCGGTGGTGGTGGTGGTGGTGGTGGTGGTGGTGGTGGTGGTGGTGGTGCGAGGAATGAGAAGGACAGGGAAGTGAGGACAACTCACTCTGGCAGAGACATTGGCAGAATCACATGACAGAGGAACTAGGTCGTCACGCCGAAGGACACATGTGTGCTGCCACCTCCAAGGTAGATGCACGAGTGTTTGCCAGTGCGATACCCATGCATGGGGTCGCCAATCCCACCACCATGACATTCAGTTGGGTGCGAGGAGAGAGTGATAGAGCGAGTGAGAGTGCGAGTGGCAGAAGGCACTTTACATTAGGTAGCAATCTGCTTAGAACAGCATCCTAACCTTTGAGCTGAAAGCGAGGCAATGTCACCCACCTACAGGTGCCTTTCTCTAGAGGACATGCACCTAGGGATAGAGAAATGAATCTTGACCAGCAAATCACTTCTTTATCCCATAAACGCATCCTTTGCATCGTTTGAATGATTTCTTTAAACAAACCACCGTGTAAGGTAAAGTGGAGTTCAATGTACGACAAGAGGTATTGTCAAACATGACTTAGGAGAGGAGATCGTCCACTTCCCATCAACAACAAAACACAGGTAATTGGCATGCAATTGATGCAGGGGTAGAGGGAAGAGGAGAAGGGGATGAGGTGGAGGATGAAGGCGAGTGGTCAACGTGAGTTGTGGTGCTTGCTCCATGTTCGTCGGCACTTAGACCTGCATCACAAGTGAGCCCTTACAGCTATCGGAGGCTCAGTCGCGATTTACGCCAATGTGTGGGTTCTTGCGGCGATCCCAAAGTAGATGCGTGGGGACAGAGGTGTCGTGGCGGAAGCTGAGGAGGGGAGAGAAGTTAGTCTGCCGCAACTGACGCAAGCACATCTGTGCGTACTGAGCCTCAGTTATGGCAAAGGCAAGGCGAGGCACAATCATCGGCACCACATTGGGCAACTCGTGGCCAAATCAGAACCAGTGAGGTGCCCCAATCATTTGTGCCACTTTGGTTAGGGGTTTTACAGCACTTAGACTCCATGTCTTTTACACATTGATGAGACTGAGGGCATGCAGACTAGTTGCAGTGTTGAGAGCAGCCACGGCAAATCAGTGGTAGTGGGAATTGTGTTGTTCTGCACCGAGATGCAATTGAGAGGTATGGCTGCTCGCCACGGTTGAGCGAGGTCAAGGACGGGCAGTTGGCGGAGTAAAATTGAGCGTGTGCTGCGACAAGAGGTAGTCAGTGGAGCACCTGATGATGAAGCGGGGAAGTGTGGGAGGTGCGGTGTGGTGAAGTGGTTTGGGTTATGTTGTGTTGTATTGTGATGGGTTGGGATGGGATGAGTAGGGATGGATGAGACGTAAAAAGTGTTAGGTCGCAGAGATGGGCTGACATCAATGCTAGCACAATCCTCTTCGTATATTAGGGCTCCAAACGGATCCAGTAGAATCGCGAAGAAGACTTTTGAGACTGCTGTCAAACAGCTTTGCAATGACGCGCAAAGTCGATGAATGGCTATGTTGGAGCGTTGTTGTGGCGACCGACGTAGAATACTTGATTTGAACAAGACCGTTCGCGTGGTGGCATTTGCAGTTGTGTGTTTTACTTCGTAATATGGTATTGCAGGCGATCAAGTTATCACCTTTCCACGTTCACCTTTTGTAGCAACGTTTCGGTGATTTTCGAATAAATGAACAGTTGTGCATTACTTCGAACCCTCTTCTGGGGAACAAGCCAGTTGCGTTGATCAAATGGCATGCCAAACACTTCCTGCCGAAATGCCAACAGTTTGCAGCTTTGCACTGTACTGACTATTTCAAGCCAACCAGGCAGCATATTGCGTAGGCTAGTGCTGGCGATGGAGTAGAAGGTGATGTTACTACCATCTGGCGATTATTAGGAGAAATGGCCCAGTTATTCAATCGCCAGTCTCGCTTATCTGCCCTCCTCACCACAGCCCATTAGCTGTCTCTTGCTTTTGGTTAAAAGGCAGCATGTCAAATAACTAGGTAAAGTTGCCTACCTATAGACGCTCTTACAAACAGGCTTTAAACTGACATCCTTGCCTTGGACAAAGCTAAGTCATCCACATTTCTACTGCTTGTGTTATAGCACTAGCCTTTATGAAACACTGAATTTGCCAAACCACTTTCATAACTACTCCGAGCACCCGACCTTTTACACAATGTGTGATCAACTCCTGCTCCTGCACCTGCTCCTGCTCCTGCTCCTGATAGGGCAGACCAGATACTCACGCCTTCACAGCACACTCCGTGCCATAGGTGGTGTCAAAATTAAAAAATCATTCCCATTAGTCTGTGTAGTTGGAAAGCGATTGTCTGATGCTGCTGCCAAAGCACTATGCTGACCACGATGGTGCGGCGTGAGAGCAGCCAGTGCCTTTGTCAGTGTTACTGTTCAATTCGGCGCTTCCTAGCAAGTCGCTGGTCTGCACTTGGAGAAGTAATCTCAAACTCACTAACTTACTCTTGGCCATGCAGGAAATCACTACCTCCAAAATTACACATAGATGGTAGGAAATATACTTTGACATGGAATTTGGCAGCGTTGCACCAAACCGGTTGAGAGGAGCTAGGGAGGCGCTTTCCTCATGTCACAACGGTGATGTACTTACAAAAACTTACAAATGTGATGGTTTTATCAGCAAAAGATTCCCTACATTTTAGTAGTTCCTTGCTGGCTGGCAGGTGCCTCACATCAATTTTAGTGTTCCTGAATAAAATGCTCTCATTTCCACCCGTCCATCCCTTTAACCATCAGATCCGAGCTTTAACTTTGCAAGGGTAGCAAGAGATGTCGACGTATTGGCCTTTGCTTCCCCAATTGTGCTTACTATGGTGCAATAGCTTTTGCCTGCGGTCACTTCATCGAAACAGGCTTCAATTCGCCATGAGCTGCGTCACTCTCGTTTGTCTGCCTCGGCATGCAGGGCTGCACAGATGTTCAGGTGCAGTCTCTGAGGCAAACTGTTAGGGGCGAGGGAAAACGAACGCGTGTGTGTGCTTGTGACTGGATTTCATCCCTACATCCAAAGTCACTTTACACCTTTTCTTCTTTCCACATCCAGGCTTGATTATTCGGTTGCGCCTGACCAGCTCTAGCATTTTCACGTTACTCTTGGCATGCAATCATCCACGATTTCTCCGTATTTCAACCGCATCACTAACTTTGATTTTACAACGCCTTCCTTCTCTATCTACGCCATCTCTACTCTGTTGCTTTCCTCGTCTCACCCATCATTAATATCCTCTCATCCTGATTCTCTGCCAACGGGGTTGGTTTGACTTTGTTGTGCCTTAGAAACGATATCAAAACACGGATTAACTAGCTGAGCATGCACTACAATTGTAGGAAATGCTTGATGTGGAGGATTCAGTAGAAGCCCGCAATACCATTCCGAACTGACAATGGAAGTTGTCAATTCAACGATCACTACAGGCCGTGCTTAGGCACTTCAGTAATTGCGAGTGTCTCAGCAAGCACCAACTGTACACCAAAACACACTTCCCGCCGGAGGATATGGAACAAAGATGATGCATCAATGGACAGAAGGCCCTTCTCTCCTACCCGCAATAAGCACAGGAAATGCCTAAAGCAATGGCGACTCAAGGACACACTGAAGTCATGCCACTGTGTCATTCGTGAATTCTCAGTGTCTTGCGCATGCACTGATGCGCGTCTGGTTTGCTTCATGAATGGCATTGGAGACTGAGAGACTGCATCATTAGAAGGAAGAAGCTTTGGCACACGAACCGATTGCGGTCCTGCAGGTGTTGCGGCATGCACAGGCATGGCAATCGCATCCTTTGTATCACACGACTATGCAGTGAAAAGGAGGAAAGAAAGAAGGGAAGAAGGGAAGAAGGAAAGCAGGAAAGAAGGTGTGGCTGTACGCTGTCACGGGTGGTGGAGAATTAGCACTTGCTGCACCTGCCTCACCACGCCAAGTCGGCGCATGATTGAACATTCTCGCCTAAGTACTAGGCGCATACTTCTGCCTTCGTGGTGCATGTGCCGCTGGGTATGTGAAAAAGGCTTTTCAATGTACTTTCCACCATGTCACATCATTCAATGCGCCTCTCAGTCGATCAGTCAATCTGACAGTCAATGACGCTGATGAAATGAAAGGGACACCACCGCTCCACCTGATGTGCTTTATCAAATTTAGTTGCATCGGTGATTGCGACCGGTTGTATCCAACTAAACCTCTTGCGAGTGTACTCGTTTGTTAAATATGGGTTAATTCCATCTGCTGGTATTCCATTTGGAATAGTCAGCCACTTTCTGAGCACCATTTGCTTCAAGAACTGAGAACATCTGTAGAGGAAGTGAGTGATGGCCCCTTTGATAATGACCAAATACCGCATCACCCTTCCTGATATCCGCTTGTCATTGTGTGTTGGCTTCCTTTGGGAACATGTACTGCCATTTCATTCTAATTACCTGGAAGCTCAATGGATTCTGCCATAGCAACTAAGTATCCTCTTTGATTTTGCCATTAACATGCACAGTACTTAAGAAGTATTTGTATGTTTGACTCTTTCCACTTAAAAGAGGCGCTTTTCTAGGCGCACCAATTTCCGACTCAGCGCTTCGTAGTGACTTTGCTGATGCTGGTCATGAACTGCGAGTGTGCTCATTCATTAGCAAGAAGTCATGGTGAAAACAGTAGTTGCACTGCAAATCGGCGGCACTTTTACACACGATTCATCCACGAGATGGAGGCAGTGATAATTTTGCAGCGTAATCGGCTGCAGCTCACCAGCCCATCTTTGTGTAGCCCTCTACTTATGGCACTTAAGTCGGTTCAGAACTTTCTTTGGACATAGTGCGCCTGCAGCCAATTCTCCTGCCTACACTTGCAATATGAGTATAGTGTATTCGACACTTCGACAAATCAGACAGGAGAAGGCAGCAGAGGATGCCTGTTTAAAGGACCTGTTTGCTGCATCTCTTGCATTCAGACTGACTGAATTAGACCGGCTCCTATTCCGCGAAATGACCTCTCATTTCTATTTTTCCACCAAACACTGACAGCGACGCCGGCATTCTCGACTTGTAGCAGTACCTTCTTTGCAACTGCCGTAAGTTTTCTCCACGACGACTGCTTTCCTACACTCCTGCTTCTCGAAACTGCATTCCTACTCCTCCCTTCCAGTGGTCGGCTCTGTGTATGCCGCTTAGTATTAATAATCACGGTCTCGAAAAGTCCTTTAAAGTGCTTTACGTGTGCTGCAACATAAGAGAATCACACGGATTGCGCCTTTGGCTGCAGTCACCCAGTAGCCACGTGCGCTTGCTTCCTGCAGTAACCCCAATGACACTCACTTGGCGCAACACATTTGAGCAAACAAACACAAATGCGAGGAGGCATGCGTTTCTGAGCATTTCGAATTGCGTGAGATATTTTCAAATAGGAATATTTGCAATTGAGGGTGTGGCTTTCATTTGCCTGATCCAGGAGCACTTCGAAGCCTGTACAAGTGTGACTACGACACGTGACACGTAATTTGTGCACTGCATCGCACGCTTGACAGGGAGCGGCCGCACGATTTAAACGTCAAGTATTGATGTATGTGGTGTTTTTCCACCCTCATTCGAATAACGCGGTAATTCTCTAGCAAATGCTAAGATTGGGGAGAGGTGGACTCCAGTATCTACGATTAGCAAAGCCGGTTCTTGTTTGCCCATCGGACTTATCAGGTTGAAGTGGAAAGAGGAAAGTAATTTTCTTTGCCCTTTAATGAATGAATAGACTAAATCTACCTTTCGTGAAATCTGCTTACTAACTAAATCCATTGCTACCCACTTCCGCACAACCAATGACCAACGCCCTTAATTTGGCTCAAATTCGAGCCTCCTGAATGGTGGAACGATTGGCGAAACTGGCCAAATTATCTTCACTTGCATGGCACTGTTCCCTCCTCCTTTCACTAAAGATGAAGCTCTAAAAGGCAATCCAAATGCAATAATACGGAAAGCGTGTATTTGTGACGCCACAATTGCGATGCCCGCGCATTGGCAAACGAAATGGCGATGAGTGAAATGCAAAGATAGAGCATCCACGCGAGAACATTACCCCACCAGCACATTCACTCGCCACTTTGGCCTTGCAAG
This sequence comes from Taenia crassiceps, assembly GCA_023375655.1. Lineage (NCBI taxonomy): Eukaryota > Metazoa > Platyhelminthes > Cestoda > Cyclophyllidea > Taeniidae > Taenia > Taenia crassiceps. Next base: position 2,267,436 of record JAKROA010000011.1, read on the forward strand.
TTGTCTAGGTATGCATGTCTCTGCTAAGCCTTTCCACGGTTGCTGCAGTTCAACTGAAGGTACCCACACAATTGCATGCAAATGCGTGTTGGTGTTCGACAAAGTTGCCTGGAGGCGCAAGCAACTCTGCTCAAGCACAAGTGTCGCCAGAACAATTGCTAACAGGTTGTGCAGTCTGCTCGACATGGAGTTGGAGGCTGGTCCAACTGGAGAAGGCGGTGCAACACAGCAACGAGATTGGTGAACCTACCTTAGTACATCTTATAGCAAGAAGTGTTTCCCAATGTGCTGCTGATTTGCCCAATTATGAAGAGGTCTCGCTTCTCTACACTACCAGGTCTCAAGCAGCGAATTTGTGGCGGTCAAGTCCAACGTCAGAAGCTCACAAGTGTTTAGCAGTGTGAGTGGCAGTGCATTTCGACTGCGAAAAGCACACTAACTGCTTACACAGTGGCGAATTGTGACTACTCGGGACAGGAGTAATAAAGCACTTCAGTACGCAAATAGCACAATTTAGCATGGGCGTGAGCGGCTTTGTGAGAGAAGTGATAAATGAACGCCAGTGAAGTGATGGCAGTTGTAACTGTAATGGCTTTTACTTCGTAGATGACACTTGCAAATGCTCCCACATTTTCCTCTTTTCTCCGTTGCTAGGTTTGGAGCGTGCTACCTCGGCTGGATGACAAGAGACAGCGGCAAAACTCGCTTTGTATGTTTGGATGCGGTTCACCCCTCCTCTTCCATTACCACCCTCTTGAGGATTAGTTCATTGTCGCTGCAGTTGACGCATTCCAGTTAGACTGCCTGATTAGTTGTTTCATTCGCGCTGGCGTCATCGATGTGGTGGGCATTCAGGAGAATGTGACAGTTACATGGGTAAAGTAAATGACCGTGTGCACATGCACTCCTCCTGCTTCCTCCCTCAAACATTTGTCTCCTCGCTTTTCTTTCATGCAACCCTTTAACGTCTGTGGCTGGCGACAGTGTAGAAGCTGCTATGAGCGCAAAAGGAGACGTTCATCGTACCCACACGTTGAGGTGAGGTGCACACGGTCACCTTCCGCGAGCCTTTTTACTGCGCTACTGATGTGTCCCGACAAGGCTGACGTATGATTGATTGACGTCTGATTGATAATTGCGTTGCAACCCGATGCCTCCCTCGTGTGTTAAACAAGAGACGAGAAAGGGGACTCGCCCTCTACTAAGGAGTACTGAAAACGCAACTATTGCTGCTGCTTGTTTTTGCTGGACAGTCTGCAACGCTCAACTCCTTTCCCTACAGAAATACGCAACAGTGGTAGTGCTTAGCACATAGGCATAAGATATCTCCTAAGGAGTGAAGCAGTCAGCGTGGACAGTGACTAGTCATTCATTGTCTTAGAGCATAGCATGGAACGGATGGATGCTGACAATGAGGAGAGGAATGAGGATGAGTTGGTTGTGTGAATCAGGACTGAAACAAATTAGACTCTATAAGCTCTATAAGAAGCATTGCATGTAACACTCACTCCAACCATAGATGGTGTAGAGATGGCCTATTCATGCAACAACGTTAAGATGTACTTCGGTCTCCAGTTGCCTGCTCTAATCAGAAACATGGGCTGTTCTTGCGTTCTTGCAAACCAGCCACGCAGGCACACTTAGGTGTTCTCCACCACGCGCAATTCTGTGTCCCTAACATAAGCAAGTGCACAGGTTCCCAAAACTGTGGCACACAACTGTAGGTTGCCCGCATCCCTAAACACTGGGCGTGGACTTTTAGGTCGTCTTCGCAATGCTCATTAGCACGAGCAGTCAGTAACAGGCGGAATGCAACAACTGCTCCAGCGATCACTAAATCCAGGCGACTAGCACGTAATGTTTCGATGCTATCAGCAATTTAGACGTGTCTGTCATCCCACTCACTGCAAGGCGAGCGTTTGCACAACTACACGCAACTGCCTTTCAGCCTATGGCAACGCGGCTTGCAGACTGCATTACTTCCACCCTCGCAAACGTGGCACCATAACTACTTCACACAGGTCGTGAGTCTGCCTCCGAAATGGCCAGACGGCTAGCGGTCTTAAGACAGATGTGTGACACACGCAGAAGATTGGTGAAATTGCCGTGACGAGTGAGATAACTTTCGAATTCTGCACTCACCAATGCTGCTCTGACTCCTTCCATGCCGACTGACACTGGTGATGTTGCATTCAAGTGGTGGTGTCAGCACTGCCTGTTCAACGGCGAACTTGGTCAACCACAGTTGAATGCTGCCTCTAGCCCGATCAACAAATGGATATGGCATTTGTCGTTCGGGCGAGGGCTGCATCGACATATTGATGACAAGGCGTCTGACATGCCTGTCCGCATCGTCCAAATGACCTCCAAATCGCGTCTTCTGTCAAGGCTATCGCCTTAGCCAATAATTCTTTCCATGCTAATCTATCAGAGCAAGGAAAAGTGGAAGAGTTGTGGCAAGACGCGGTGGGGAAAGACCGAGCCCTAATGATTGACATTAATGCGCTGTGAAGGGCGCTTCATCAGAACGAGTTGGAACCATGCGTGATTGCCTCTCTCATGGGCCTAATTGTTGTCAGTGTAAGTTGGAGCGTCAGCCAAGCGGTGCACTGAGACATATGGACTTTGCGAAGGAGGCATAGAGAAGCGTTGGCACTGACTCTGCAACTGCGACCCGTAAGTAAGCGAGAGCAGGATCACATTTGTGGCAACTGAAGCATGCGAAAGGCTCCAACCAAATTGGCGGGATGAGGAGTGAGGAACTTGTATCAATGTACCTGAGACTTTGCTCAAGTTTCACAGATCCACCATGTTGGAGACGATTGTGGCTCTTCTACTCTGCATGGTGTGCTGCACAGCAGGTTTGTACCTACCTCATCACTTGCACTGCCTACATTTCTGTGGCACTCAATTGTTTTTCCCTTGGTGGTTTTCAACTTTGCCGAGGCATTTTGCAGGACAGCAATGACTCAATATGCTTTGCATGAAAGGTCAAGAAGGTCCACAACTCTGGGGCTCCAGAGTGGTCGGAAAGCCCTCCGCACCATCAGACAAGATGAGCTTCCGTTTTTGAAAAGCACTTCGTGAGTAAAATCAAAGTGGTGAATTTTATTGCATCACTTCCATGGGAGGAGTTTGAAAACAGCCTCAGAAAGAATGCGTGACTCATTTACTGCAACACGCTATCCTCTCATAATTACGTCTCCCCAATAACAAATGCCGTGCCATTACTGTGTTTAGGTAGCATACGTTCGGAAGGGAGAGGCAGAGCAGCGACTGGTTGTGGAACATTGCGAATGCAAGGTCAATGGCACAGCGTTGGGCAGTCCCTGCAGTTTGGCACAAAGTACGTCAGGTTGCACTCCTTTGCGCTTACTTGCGACTGTCCGCCAGGCTTTGCCTGGGACCGTGCTATTCCAGGCGCAGCTTACTTATCGAGGTAGTTGTGTACGCGACGGGTCGGTTCCTCGCATCGGCAGTAAAAGTCCTCTTGTGAACTGCCAGTGTAGTTCGGAGGCACTGTTTGATGATGCTCCTGGCGACATGGTGAGGAGAGTTGAGTCTTGGGCACCAAACAGCCTAAGGCTGCGAGATTCGAGGCGTCGCCTGTGAATCTATGCGAATCGCTTAGATTGGAAAAGACCCAAGACGGGCTGATTCTTTTATTTATTTCTTTCTTTATCTTTTCATTTTAGGCACAGCAACCATCACTCTGAAGGACGTGAGTCTGCCAGATGCATTCATAATTGTTGAAAATACTGCGACTCGGGAACCATTTCCAACAGCACATTTTGTGCCATATTGCAATTTCACACCGCCCAAGGAAGGTACGCAGCGAATTGGCCTTAATTGCTGCCATGCAGGTTCCTAAGTGTTTGCGTCCCACTGTGCTTCATGGCAGGCGAAGTTGATCCGCGAACGTCCTTTCCCTTGTCGAGATTAGTTGGAGACCAAGATTGCTTCAGCATCGACTTCGCTGTTGGAGGAGCAGAACATGATGGAGATGTATATCACACTCTTGCTTATTTTCTGCCATGCCTGTCATTATTTCGCCTCATTGGGTTGCGTATCCCTTTCAGTAGGTTAAACTCCTCGCAAACGGAGAAGAAATCTGCAAATGGACAGGTGCTACACTCACAGCCTTCCGAAGTCCTGTCTGCAGTGAGTTCAAAGCTCCCAAATATTCCCTGTTTCGTGCGTCTTGTGAGTTCGATAGAGATGTATTCTCCCAGCCACTGATGCGCATAACACGACACCAAAGTCACTCCAAGTGCATATCCCAAGCCACCATTGCCATTCGGTCTTGCAGCTAACATGGAGAAAAACACGACCTCCGATATGCAGATTTTGCGTGCAAGGCTTCCCACAAAGTGCGGTGCGATGTATGAAAACTTTGCTTGGGAAGGCAAAGAAACGGCTTTGTCGGTGTCGGTAGTGGAATGTGCACAAAGTGGTGAGTAGAAGCATTGAACACTCGTGATCATCACAAGTGCAATCACGGACATCGGTTTGTGCCGCACGTTTATTCAAAGAACACAAATGTTAGCTGACACAACAAGGAGAGTGTGGAAACATTACGAATGGTAGCCTTGGTTTTAGGATTCTCACCGGAGGTGGAGGAATGCAATGGTAAGTTTCAATGCTACAGGATTCCTTCTCTTCCTCCTCTTTCTCCTCTTCCTTCTCCCTTACACAGCAAGCTGCTTCCAATGCCTTGTAGCATACTGGAACGAGTCAAGTGCGGCAGCGTCAGTTGGTAAGGCCAAGCCTCGAGACATTCAATCAACAAGCTCGAGTGCCTGCTCTTTTATGCTCCCTTTCACCTTTACTTTCCTCGCGTCGCTGCCGCTGTCAAAGCAGTGCAACCATCAGCAGTGCCCATCAGCACGTGATTAGTGATGCACAGGCATACATCAGACGAGTATTTTACTTCATTTGCCATAATTCCAAGCCGGCAGACTTGTTTACTTGCAGTTTGATTGCAGTTTGCCCATCAACTAAAATGCGATGCTTCCTCTGCTGCCTTGGTAGGCACAACATCCGCTGGTAAGTGCACGCACGTCTGCAGTCATCAGCACCACTTCCACATCTCCACACTCTGACTGTGGGAGCGTTGGTTAAGGCGTGAGAACTAACCTCGTCACAAGTAACTCTCTGCATTGAGCTATTCAGCTTTGCATGTAGTGGCCGCATTTTCCATTGGCTGCAACCGATGTCTTGCGTTGACGCCTCTAAAGATTCAAAAGCACAATCTTGACCACACATGTTCCACTGTCTCTGCATTTACCGTTTTTCTGTTTAAGCGCGTAATCTTGTGTTTTAGTTGTGCCCGTGTCGCTGCTGCTCCTGCTGTTGCTGTCACATGTGACTACGCCGTAATGAAAGGAAATGCACCACGGCTTTTGCAGACTTCTTCAATTGTCCTCACCACAACTTGTCCTTCTCCCATATCACGAACCAAGCCTCATCCACCTCGCTGATGTGTCTCCTCCTCCTTTCGTCAGCAATGACTTTGCAGCTCTTTCCAGTCAGTCCAGTCAGGCGGTCCCCCTTAACATGAGTGAATGCATCGTGCATCGCGAGTGAGCTTCAACCTCGCCTAGTTGTCGAGGCGGAGTAAGCGCAATTACCTTCCACTTTAGAGCAGGATCTTCTGTTGCCCACCTTTCTCTCTTCAATCCTCAGTAACTAAGTAGACTGCACACTTTTGTAAACTAGATGGGTATAAACAGGTTGGTTGACATATTTCAGCTGTTTGTTAAGTGGCATTCGAGGCAGTGCTGAAGGTAATCAATTTCTCAATAAGATGAGTGCTTTCTACTGAACCCAATGAGTTGTAAGAGGCTTCCGCAAGAAAAATAAGTAACTTGCCTCTCAACAGACCTGCATCTCCTATTTCTGCCTTGCGGGACGATTTCTCAGCTTTCGGGTACAGCAGCTCGCAAACCGAGATGAGCAGGGTAATATTCTTTCACAGCTTAAGTTGAGCTTGCTAAGGTAAGTTTATTTACATGAAGGGGAGAAGTTGTTCCTCTGCTCCTCAATGAATGACCAGACTGAATCCACTTTCCTGAAATCCGTTTACTACCAAAGCCATTACTATCTCCTTCTACATAACCAATGACCAATGTTCTTAATTTCACTCAAATTCGAACCTCCTGAATGGTGAAACGATTGGAGGAACTGGCCAAATTATCTCCATTTACTTGGCACGGCTCCCTCCTCTGTTTGCTAAAGTTGAAGCTCTGAAATGCATTCCAAATACGACAACACGGAATGTTTACTTCTATGCAATGCTGATGCGTGTCAGTGACTGTCACTGGTGCCTTGAATGGAAAGTAATTGATCTCAGCAACGTGGAAGAGATGAGCCAATCAGCGAGCAGTCGTCTCGGATGCTTCAACTCTGCTTTGCGCCTTTCTTCAGCCCCTGCGCAGAGCCCATCACTAAATGTGCCAAAAGTATTCCACTTAATGGAGGCACCCGAGTTATGGAGTTTCATTATCACTCAAAGTAAACTGCCAACTTTAAAAGGCTCTGCTAAGGGTCAATTCAGCCAAGTTTACTCACTCTCTTAGTAAACCGCTCAGCGAACTCAACTGTCTTGTCGGTGTCGTAGTCGAAGAAAGCAGTCCATATCTCCACCACGACACTGGTGGGCCGTGGTGAGACGCCTACGCCTGAAACGAAATTGTGTGAGTCAACCATTGAAACGAATTTCTTACCCACCGCACTCGCCGCCAACTCTCATCAAAGGCAGTCCGCACTCCCAACGTCCCTATGGCGCGGACGCCATCGGTTATCATTTGAGTACTCCGGCTTTTCCCTGTTTGATGCGACTACGATTGGTAAAAGCTTCAGGGACACATTCATAGAAGGCAAGATGTGTGAGGCAGGATTAATGATTTGATGGATAAGTTCATGACGTCCTGGCTTATTGAGAATAAACAAATCGGCGAGAGAGATGGTCAATTTCGGGATGATGAAGTGAATTGTTCTGGAAGGTATGGATTGGTGGAGACACGCCTTAAATACTATTTGCTTGAATGGATCAGAGGGTAGTGATTGAACCGATCGAGCATGGACGCGCCTACTAAAGCTCAATTCGCTTCAGTCTGAATGTCTGAGGCAGGTTCTCATCTTCCTCAGTAGCTATGCTGACGCCTTGAGGTGCACATCGCCTAACTGGACGAGTCGCTGTAGTGGAAGAAAGAAGCACCAACAGCAGAACTAAGGAAGGAGACGAACGCCACTTCTCACTGAGGGGATTGATGGCTACACTAACCACGCGGCGGATGCCTCAATCTTGTTGTCATCTTTCGCCAGTAATTAGGACATTCGAGAAGGAATGCACCGAAGCACAGACAACTCACCACTGCGGATCACAGGGTTTGTGCATGAGATAGGCGACCCTGGTGCATTGCAGTTGACTTTGTTTTTCTGTCGCCTTGAACACCCTCCACAACGCCTCCAACGTGAAGCACCGTCCAAGATACCGAATTTCGTGTCCTTCATGCTTTGCATTGGGGTGAGCGCACTGATCCTCGGGCAGTTCATTGACTGAAATATTTGTTTGTGTGGGACAGAAAGAGAGAGAGAGAGAGCACGGTGTGATTGAAGTGATGAGAGTGGAACATGGGAGAGACTCGTGGCTGCCCGAATAGTAGCCATTTCCTGATAGCACTCTCTCTCTCTAGTGTACGCCACACTGTCCTGACTGCGTGGCAATTTTGTCTGCAGTTCACGAATCGTCCGCAATGTCCTTCCTTAACTGACGTGGAGTGAGTTTTAGTTGAAGTCAGCTCTGAACACCACGCAGCGGTGAAAAGCCTCGAAAAGCCAAGGCGACAGCGCAGTGAGTGATGCTAAACACGATTGCTTGAAAAGTAATGCTCTTGGCTGAAGGCCAAATGGCAAAGTGAACCCCACGCAAAGTGAAGTGGATGTCTCTTGTAGTGTGTGAGGAGCTCCATATGAGATCCTCCAATTCTCGGGAGGCAATATTTGCTAGACTACAATCTCTTCTCTCCTCTCCTTGCCTACTCACTGCCTTTAGGGAAACGCAGGAGGTTCGACACGATAGGATGCATCTTTACGCGGGTCAAAATGGCCGCACTTGCACTGCACACTCAGCACATGCCTCAACTCTATCAGTCACACACTACTGCCTCATTCAAAGCATTGTGGAGTGTATGCAGCCATTCATTCCGCACAGCCGAATGCTTCTTGAACTGCCATCATTGAGGCGTATGAAGCAATGAACTAAAATTTGTGAATGTTGCGCGCCTTTGCCACAGCTCCCTCAACCAGTCGTCAAGGCAGTCATAATTGCGTGGTGCAAACGCATCTGACACCTGTCATTAGGGGACCAGTTGCACTGGCCATAGGCAACACGACATTTGGTCGTGAGTGTTGTTGATTGGACGCAGCTGAAGTACCGCGTGGAGTTGGATGAGATGCGCAACTTCATCGACCAATACTGTCTTACAACACACGCATGACTGAAGTGGTTGTGGCAGTGAAAGTTCGTAGCACAAATATTTGCGAGGGAGAAAAGTAAGCAAATTGCGACAGTCACGCTGTGAAAGACCAAAATGTGGTGGGAGGCGGCACTAAGGGTCGTGGGAGTTTGCTTGATCGCACAGGAATCGGTCCAAGCCTCAGTCATCCTGCCATGTTCACCATCCTTCTGGCCGCCTGAGTTCAGGTGTCCTCTATGCTATGCAATAGGTCCTATTTACTTCTAACTGAGGGTAACACAAGATGTGCGCACGGAGTCGGCAACCCTGACCTTTGCATGGAGCAAACTGGCGCCCCATTTGTGACATCTGAGGCGAGGAAAGGACTCCAACCAAATTTACCTGATGTGTGAGGTACGTGTGTAAATACACAACAACCACTCCCTAAGGTTTGCAGGTGGATCGTGTTGAATGTAATGGCAATCCCGTTCCTCGTAGCATTCTGTAGGAATAAGTGCTTTCTTCAATGCAGTCCACTCGAAGTCCTCTGTGAGGCTCAGATTGGACCTCTGAGCTGTGTGACCTTCGTGGGTAGGGTTGGGTAGGAATGAATAAGACTGACATACCGGCAAGAGAAGGCACTTCTATTTATCCGTGGTCGACCTACCAACAGCTAAGCTTCGCCGCCAAATTCCATCACGCCACAAAGCCTTCTGATTGGCACAACACTCTCCCAACTGCCAACCAAGTCTGTGTCACAAGCATCCTCTTCTACTAGCTTCGAATCTACCTCAATTCCACCCGTCCATTGTCCTCCGCCCTCTTGCACTTGCCGCACTCCTCCACGCGCAGACCAATTACGCATACCAGCGAGAGCAAGAGCCATGACGCATTGCCAATTCCCTTCACACTGTTCATCTTCCTCTCATTCCTCATTCTCCAATTACTCACTTACCTTCCAACGACACACCGAAATCCTTAACAACGGACACGCCAAGATCAGGTGACATGACGGCGAGGACAACAGAACTCACTTTCATATGCTTCCCCTTCGGCCACGTGGCCTGCCTGCCTGCCTGCCTGCAACCCACCACCCAACCGCAGCGAGAGGACATGCTTGGCGAGGGAGACCAGGATAAGCATACATCCTACCTTCTCACTCACTCTCTCACTCACTCACTCACTCACTCACAGCATCATGTGTAGGCAGGTGAAGGGCATTGCGGACTTCGCGTGGCCCGACCAATGCGGCAGCTCAACGCGGACTGCGTGAGGGGCATCGCGCAAATTGGCTGCTTGAGTTTGACTGCGTGTGGCTGGGTTAGAATGCACCTTGAACCTTAGTCGCATTCACCTGCAATAGGACTTCTAAGCTGCCACCGACACGGACCCAGTCCACCTTTAACCTTTAGAGGAGAAAGCTGTGGTACAGTGAATGGATGCAATCATCCAAGTCACCTCTTTTTCTCTCCATGCCACAGTCCACTTCAACTTCAACTTCATCTGCAACTTCAACTGCAGCTGCAACTTCATCTTCATCTTTGCCTCTCAGACACAACTATGGCTGCAATACTGCTCCTCACGCTAACCACTTCAATGAATAAGAGTGTGGGCGCAAATGCAGGCACCTTATTAGTAAATGGTAGCTATCACTCACATGTGTAAGGTGGAGGGGTTTGAGGATAAGGTTTGGAGGTTGGAGGTTGAAGATTGTGTGCTAGAGCAATATTGACCTGGAGGTACCGCATCCCACGTGTCACAAACTCTCCATCAGCATGGGATGTTCGCTTGCAGATGCACGCAATTGGTCCAAGGCACCGTCCAGCTTTAGATGTAGGTACCTGCTGAAGTCGGTGAGGCGACGTGAAAATATGATGGGTCGCCAGATAATACGAAATGTCGAACACAAAAAGGGACTCATTATTGTCTCGAGCACTCCCCTCCTTCGTGGTCAACTAACTGCAAGGATCTCAAATGGCACGTGTGTTTGGCTCCTCGTACTTCTAGCGCGATAAGCAGTGATTTGCATCAATGTGGAAGTTGGCGTTACTCATGCCACAGTTGAACACATGGTAGTGGGCAGACTGAGGGCCTGGCTGAGGCGATGTTGAGGGAAGTAGGATTAAAGCGAGAAATGTTAGCGGGCAAGCAGTTTATCTGTGTACGAGGAGGGGTGAGGGAAGTAAAGTCTGTGCTACAAATTACACCCTCCATTTCCTCTTCGGCAGTCCGCAAACTCGCTTTGCCATCACATTTTAAACATATGCCACAAACAAGCGGTGATGCCAGCGCTCTATATACCGACCATCATTGCCGTTAGTGTGCAGAGCTCAGTCTTGTGACCATCAACTCCGACACGCTCGAACTGCAACTCCTGCATTTAATTCTACTGGAAGTGTTGGCAACACACTCTCCTTACCTCTACCTACGCATTGCATCGCCCACAGGATTCATGCTGCAGCATTTTCTTTTTCAGAATGTTGGAATTCATGTCAACCACTTGGTTTGAATTGGCAAGTTGCTTGTCCATTTAGCATTTCTGAAGGGGACAAGTGTGGCGTGGTGTGGCGTGACGTAGCTTAGCGTAAGGCGTCGGCATCCATATCTGCCTTGAAATGCCACAACGTCTTCGCCTACAGCACTAAGTCTTGTGGATATTATTGCAGAAATTGTGCGCTACCCACGAGTTGAAACTCTACGCATTCATTTCCGGAGAGAGTGACTTCTGCTCCACCTTCACTTTAGCGACGCATTGCATCGTATCCCTTTGCGCCGCATATATTCTCTCCTTACCGTTTGCTTCTGCGATGTAGTACAATTGCAGCAAATGCAACGACCCATTATGATAAGTAGCTTATGATCAAGCAGAGGCATTCATTAATTGCTTCATTGTTTGCCTCATTTGTTACAGTGCTGCAATGAATGGGACAGAGTGGTGGCGGAGCTAGGCGGGCTTGCAGAGTCCTCTTCGTCCCTAACACGCATTGGATGATGCCCATTGCGTATTGGGGCGCGCGTTCAGTGAGTGTTTCTTGCCTGACGGCGGAGATGTATTGGTCGAGCATACATACACGTCGCGAGTGTGCCGGCATGGTGGAGTGGCTAGAGAGCCTTCTCCATTGGCGTGGCTAGTGCTCACCACCCTACTCCACTCATACGGTGAAAAGCAGTTTATCTGCTCTTTTCAAGGAGCTGGCTTCCAAGTGGCAGATAGGTGGAGAGATGGCAATCTCTACCGGTGCTGTGCACACACACCTACACCTACACCTCCACACGCACACAGGCACACATGCACGCAGCCGATCAGAGTTGCATTGCTGAGAGCGAAGGAGGTTGAAGTGTGCATGCAAAGGTGTGTGCACGCGTCGGCTTAGGAGATGGGCTACTTCGCATCATTGAATTTCCTACTGTGGAGCGCTTGGCCCTCTCTGCGATCCGACACTTTTGTCGTCTCATCCATCCCTACTCTACCCATTCCAACCCATCACAACACAGCATAACACATATCGTGCCAACCATGGCTGCTCCTTACTACCACTTCCACTGCTTTGCCTTGACTGCTCTCAACGCTGCAACTAATCTGCATGCCCTCGGTCTAATCAATGTGGAAAAGGGTTGGAGTCTAAGTCTAGTAAGCCTGCCAAACCAAGGTGTACAAATGATTGGGGCACTTCACTGTTGTTCAATGTGGTGCCTATGATTGTGGCTCGCCTTTGCCGGATAGAAAAAGCCGTGAGGCAGTTGCAATGAGCACCACTTATATTGACTTGTAGCTTTGTAGCATTGAGATGCTTCAAAAAGGCAATGCTCTCACTTGGCAATCATACCAGCCTCAACTCTCGAACTCGCCATACATTGGTGTGAAGAGGGTGCCTTATCACCAACCATGATGTTAGTAGTGACTACAACAAAGAGGTGAGGGGTTGACAAGCGCTTGTCCTGCGGGAGGAGGTGAGCGTAGCACCTGGTGGTTAAGCGAGGAAAGGTGGATGGTGCGATGAAGTGGAGATTGGGACGGATTGACAGAATGAATCATGCATTCGAAGTGGTCCATCTCCTATGCGACGCACTCATGCACAATTCGCCTTCACTCGCTCCCAGCAATGCAACTCTCACTGCGTGCATTGCGATCTCTCTCTCTCTCTCTCTCTCTCTGTGTGTGTGTGTGTGTGTGTGTGTGTGTGTGTGTGTGTGTGTGTGTGTGTGTACAGCGCTAGCCACTGTTTTCTGAGAGCAGTGGATCTTGATGTCGAAGCAGGAATGAGTCTGTAAAAGCGCGTGTCCACATTAGCCTTTGCGTTGTTCTGTCCTGTGCAAGATACGCACTTGCCTTTCTCCAGCTACATTATGTCCTCCACATTACTGCCCAGTAACAACTTCATTTACTTACGACGCATCGCAAGGACATGTGCTGCCTCAGTCATCTTCATGGAGGCAATACAGCCTTTGTTGTGGCTGTGGCTGTGGCTGCCTACCCATCAATGCGAATTGACGCGTTCACTAGCAGGCAACTTTTTACACACAGCCACTGTGCGTTTGTTTCACCGATTCCTACCACGTCATTCTCTACTGGAGGGGTGAATTCAGGTCAATTTCGGTGTTGCCAAACTGCAAATTGTGTGGTCCCGACATACGTTGCTCCAGCTATTGTCACACAGGGTGTATGCGAATTTGAATGAGGCCTGAGTGCACGAAGCAGGCCTTATTCGCAGTGAGGAGAAACCCGGTCTCTAAACTAAGCCCCAAATGCGGCCAAAGGAGGCTGCAATGTATTTGCTTTTACTTCATTCCATTGCTTGTACCACTTGATACTTCAGCCAAACGTAGTCAGCAATGCAAGAGCACAAACAACGACGCAAGGACGGCCAACATGAAACTGCACCATCATCGTATAACATGGGTGCCAGTGACTTCCTGAGGTGGAGCATTGTGAGTGGCTGCGCACTAACTTCATTGATAGAAGTATTCGGGGTGTAGAAGTACAGGGCGATTGCACAATCATCCACTGTGATGCGCTTTTTAACAAGCACTCGTCATGTCCAGCAAGTCGGAAAAGTGCAAGAAAATGTCTTACCACTTAGAGCCTGTAGCGTTGCTGGTCCTGTGGGACGTATATGTGTGAGGAGGTTGGCTTGTGTAGTTGATACTTCATCATGCATGGCATAGCGTAGCATTGCATCGCGTCGCATCACATCGCAATGAGATAAGCTAAGAGGAGGAGACATGTCAACTTACCTAGAGAGGTTGGTTTGGCTTGAGTAGAAAAAGTGAAGAAAGGGGTCAGATCGCAATCAACACAGTCTCGTGTCAGGCATGCCCAATTGAAGTGAGTGATCATGATGAATGCGTCTGTGATGAAGCAATGTAGATTGGTGACGTGGGCAATGAGAGGCGAGGCGAGGCGAAGCAAAGCGCTGTGAAGGCTAACTTACACTTGATTACGCTCTTCCTTGTCGGTAAAAGTGTCTAGGCATGGTAATTGCTGTGCATAAAGCGGAGTGACAACCTGTGGGTCATTTGTTCGACTTAAGGTTAATCCACACCAGCACTTGTAGTTGCAGTCGCCGTGGCTGCTGCAGCTGCAGCTGCAGCTGCTGCTTAGGCTGCCATCAGCCACTGAAACGCACAGAAGCATTTGACATGACTACAGTTGGTTGCACTCATGTGCTCGTGCTATACACTCACATGCGCGCTTCTTGTTTGACTCTGTGCAACTCCGTCTTTGCTTCATACCCAGCCTTCCAATGTCCACAAATACGGTTGCCACTCATGCGCGACAAAGGGCATTTTGCAAGACCTCCTTCGGCAATTTGCTCGCCTCAGTGAAGCACACCACTTGTTGCTTTTCAGTAACAATCATTTGTGCCCCGAAGTTATGCGGCAGCACCTGCAACGCACGACGCAACACACACGATGCACAACGCACGACTCGGCAACCAAGTGGACTGTGGGAGCACCTACAGAGCCTCTTCGATTAGTGCACAGTCTTGCCAAAAACCATCTTCTCAAGCAATGTGTCCGCATTTCCTTCAGTCCTCAACAAACCTCCAATCTGGCCTCGATCACCACCATGCAATGGTGCAATTGGACTGAGTTTGCATCAACGCAGCACTTCGAGGAATGCATCACTTTGCTTGGGCAGCCATGCAATCTCCTGGCTTCATCTGCTGCGATGATGGTGGTGTTGGTGGTGGTGGTGGTGGTGGTGGTGGTGGTGGTGCGAGGAATGAGAAGGACAGGGAAGTGAGGACAACTCACTCTGGCAGAGACATTGGCAGAATCACATGACAGAGGAACTAGGTCGTCACGCCGAAGGACACATGTGTGCTGCCACCTCCAAGGTAGATGCACGAGTGTTTGCCAGTGCGATACCCATGCATGTGGTCGCCAATCCCACCACCATGACATTCAGTTGGGTGCGAGGAGAGAGTGATAGAGCGAGTGAGAGTGCGAGTGGCAGAAGGCACTTTACATTAGGTAGCAATCTGCTTAGAACAGCACCCTAACCTTTGAGCTGAAAGCGAGGCAATGTCACCCACCTACAGGTGCCTTTCTCTAGAGGACATGCACCTAGGGATAGAGAAATGAATCTTGACCAGCAAATCACTTCTTTATCCCATAAACGCATCCTTTGCATCGTTTGAATGATTTCTTTAAACAAACCACCGTGTAAGGTAAAGTGGAGTTCAATGTACGACAAGAGGTATTGTCAAACATGACTTAGGAGAGGAGATCGTCCACTTCCCATCAACAACAAAACACAGGTAATTGGCATGCAATTGATGCAGGGGTAGAGGGAAGAGGAGAAGGGGATGAGGTGGAGGATGAAGGCGAGTGGTCAACGTGAGTTGTGGTGCTTGCTCCATGTTCGTCGGCACTTAGACCTGCATCACAAGTGAGCCCTTACAGCTATCGGAGGCTCAGTCGCGATTTACGCCAATGTGTGGGTTCTTGCGGCGATCCCAAAGTAGATGCGTGGGGACAGAGGTGTCGTGGCGGAAGCTGAGGAGGGGAGAGAAGTTAGTCTGCCGCAACTGACGCAAGCACATCTGTGCGTACTGAGCCTCAGTTATGGCAAAGGCAAGGCGAGGCACAATCATCGGCACCACATTGGGCAACTCGTGGCCAAATCAGAACCAGTGAGGTGCCCCAATCATTTGTGCCACTTTGGTTAGGGGGTTTTACAGCACTTAGACTCCATGTCTTTTACACATTGATGAGACTGAGGGCATGCAGTGGTAGTGGGAATTGTGTTGTTCTGCACCGAGACGCAATTGAGAGGCATGGCTGCTCGCCATGGTTGATGCGATGTCAAGGAAGGGCAGTTGGCGGAGTAAAATTGAGCGTGTGCTGCGACAAGAGGTAGTCAGTGGAGCACCTAATGGTGAAGCGAGGAAGTGTGAGAGGTGCGGTGTGGTGAAGTGGTTTGGGTTATGTTGTGTTGTATTGTGATGGGTTGGGATGGAGGAGACGATAAAATTATCGGATCGCAGAGAGGGCCGAGTCCGCCGTGGCAGACATTTCAATGATGCGAAGTAGCCCATCTCCTAAGCCGACGCGTGCACACACCTTTGCATGCACACTTCAACCTCCTTCGCTCTCAGCAATGCAACTCTGATTGGCTGCGTGCATGTGTGCCTGTGTGCGTGTATAGGTGTAGGTGTGTGTGTGTGTGTGTGTGTGTGTGCACAACGCCGCCATGTGACTTGCTGAGAAGTGCGGATTCTGGCATCATGCTGCTAGCAAGGCTAGAGGTTGCCATCTCTCCACATATCTGTCAGTTGGAAGCCAGCTCCTCATAAAAGAGCAGATAAACTGCTGTTCACCGCATGAGTGCAGTAGGGTGGTGAGCACTAGCCACGCCAATGGAGAAGGCTCTCTAGCCACTCCACCATGCCGGCACACTCGCGACGTGTATGTATGCTCGACCAATACATCTCCGCCGTCAGGCAAGAAACACTCACTGAACGCGCGCCCCAATACGCAATGGGCATCATCCAATGCGTGTTAGGGACGAAGAGGACTCTGCAAGCCCGCCTAGCTCCGCCACCACTCTGTCCCATTCATTGCAGCACTGTAACAAATGAGGCAAACAATGAAGCAATTAATGAATGCCTCTGCTTGATCATAAGCTACTAATCATAATGGGTCGTTGCATTTGCTGCAATTGTACTACATCGCAGAAGCAAACGGTAAGGAGAGAATATATGCCGCGCAGAATGAGACGATGCGGGAATTAGGGAGTGGACACCCGCCTTGAACTGGACTTCTATCCAGGTGGTCACCCTGTTGGGGAATTAAGCCTCGATTCACAAGGAGTTGCAGGTTCCATCCATACTCCTCGTCATACTCGACGGGCTTTTGTTTGAGGCGAACGAAGTGCCTGGTCAACGACGAGCTGTGATAGAATTTTCACATCAGCAGACATCATCGACGGCAGCGTTGGAAGCAACCTACGTATCAGTCGCTGTCGCAAATAACTCCTGCGATAGGGCACTGAGAATAAGTGGAACTCGCTGCTGATGGGAATAGAGGTCGATTTTAAACTTAGTGGTTCTCATCCACTTTCTAAAGTGTAATCCTCCCCTAAAATGGCAAAGGTTTACCAGCACTGCCACCACCAGTGTAGAGGGCTCTTCTCTTTCATTCTTCCTTCTCTTCTTGCCATCTCCACTCATGGGGGAGGCAAGACTGACAGAAACGAGAGAAAGTTTATCATTATGAGAGTGCCTGGGTGCCCGAGGAGCTGCAATGATCCTCTTCCACCACATGCAGACTGTCTTTTTCCACCCACAATCTACAATGATGTGCTTGGGTGCTTTTGCGCTCCGTCAGAAGCGAAGCATTTTCATGCGCATTCATTCGCACCGTAAGCTGATGGCCACTGATGGTTGATTGGCAAGTGATAGATTTACACACAAAGACAAGGCAGTTGTCCGTTTTTGCATACACATTTACTCAAAACCATACTAGTGGATGTCCTCGTGTCATCCCTTTTTGTAGAAGACGCTCTTGCATGTAACCCTCACCCGTTATTGTTCTGCATTGGAGACAAGCGAGTTGGAATTAAAGAGGGTGCGTCTTGCTAACTTTGTGCTAACAGTCGTTTTAACGATGCGCTAAACTGCTTTCCTTAGGGACCTAGATTTCACTGCTCATCGTGAGCATTGTGAATGGACCAGCTCAGTCAGTGGCAAAGGAAGTTGTAAAGAGCAAAGGCATCGTTTGAAGAAGTTTCTGGAGAATCACAAGGGTGTTTTTAACAGTGATGCCAAATGTCACAAGGTGCAGCATTTACAGCTTAAGGTGTTGTATCTATTCGAGATAAGAGACCAAAGTGCTAATCTGGGATTTATTTTAACCTAAAGGGAGGAGGTAAGGCTTCAGTCTTTGTGCCCCAAAATGGCGTGGATGACTACATGATCAATTATCGCCATCAAAAGCAGATTGGAAGACGTCGAATTGGACCTGAAGTAGGGCGGTTACTTATGATTGCTACTGATTCGTGTTTTTGTTCACCTTGATGATGTATCTTACCTGCCTTATTCTCAATTGCAGATGTAGAGCGTGGATTAGTGAAGCCATTACGGTAGCAGAGCTGCTATTTCAGTCAACTGAAGTCTGTTTTGCAACCAGTGGGTCAGGATTTCGTCCCCGCGGATGCCGAAGTTTCCCACATGTCGCGATGCAGTCAACGCAACCGTCCATAATTGTGCAGCTGAGGAGCAGGGCCACTGTGATGCATGCTCCCAATTAACCCTTTTAGAGAGAGGTACGTGGCAACAGACTGACATAGTCTCTCTCTCTCTCTCTCTCTCTCTCTCAAATGCTGGGGAAGGAAAACGATGGGCATAACTGAAAATGCATCAATT
The DNA here is from genome assembly GCA_023375655.1 of Taenia crassiceps. Lineage (NCBI taxonomy): Eukaryota > Metazoa > Platyhelminthes > Cestoda > Cyclophyllidea > Taeniidae > Taenia > Taenia crassiceps. Next base: position 2,285,767 of record JAKROA010000011.1, read on the forward strand.
AAGCCACATCGCAACACATCATTTGTCAGTGGAAATGAAGCCCTGTTTATATGCACCGATGATTCATCCAATTGTTTCACAGCTGGATAGAAATAACAAACCGTTGACACTTGTGTCCATTTGGTTGGCGTACTTCGGAGAAGAGGGGAAAATAACGCGGTAGCCAGATGAAAGTAGTGCACTTTTAAGGTACTTCAGTGATGCTAGCACAGCCCCATCGTAGCATTGTTTGGTGGTCATTGCAGCTGGTTTGAGGCTTTTGGGAACTAAATGGCTTGTACCATGAATTATAGCCATAGTGTTTATGGAAATATGGTTTCTGACAAGATATTGCACCACTCAAGGTGGCTTTGTAGCCACCTTCACAGCCGCGTTGTTTACCAAGTCGCACGTCGCACCTCCTTCCGCATAGCATCGCTGCAATAGTGTGTGTTACTGTAAAGAAGGGTCGAGTGATATGCGCAACAGGACAGAACTGATTGTCGGAAAGGAGTGCTGGAAGTGTCGATTAGTGTAAATGAGTGGGAATGGGTGAGAAGGTGAGTAGGTGAGTGAATGGAGGAAATGCAAGCGATATGAAACACACATTCCTCAAAGTTTATGCTTTTTGCTCTTGCCTCCAACAATGTTGAGGGTAGAGGTAGGAGCATTCATGCAAAACCGTCGCATTTTTGATGCGCATTAGGGTGGACAGCCTCACGACTAATCGGCCTGCGAACAGGTCAGAAACGCACGGTCGCATGACTGCGTCGTCTTTACTCGCGACTGCTCTGTATGTTACCAAGGTAGAGGCATTTGCATCGTCTACACCTCAATTACGCCAGCTACAAGCTTTCAATATACTGTCAACCGTCGGTGCTGATCCAATCTCTTTGGTGGATGGCTATTTATTCCTTACGAAGGGCACACTCCACCATCTACCCTCAGACGATTGGCTTGCTTTTGTTCGACGTTGTTTCTAGCATTGTCAATCAAGTGTCGCTTCACCTCTGCTTCCACTTCAATCCACAAAATCGTTATTCTCTAGCACCTGATGAAAGCATGCGTCGTTGAGAAAAAGTATTTTTAATTGATTACGTTGACTGCTAGTGTCAAAAAATTGCTGTCTCCCTGGCAGCATCACACACTAGCAACGTTTAGACCATCGTCAACCCTTTGCTGCAGACAAATCAACCACTTCTGCCTTCATTTGAAGACAATGCACTACTTCCCTGGCAGTTCCACTGCCACAACAAACGTGCAGGCTATCTCCAACGCTTCTGCTTTGTTTGCATCCTACTTTACGATTGGATGACGAAGGACAATCGGTCGAGGTGAGGCGACTACGTGGCTTTCTAGCTAGACGACATGGGACGGTGCAATGTGTTAAGGCCATTGTGAGGTCACTCTAATGCTTCCACCCTGCCCCGATTCCCCCTGTCCTTCCAGGATCTCAGTGTTTAAACCTCTTCACCTCTGTCATGCAGTCAATCTACCCCATCATCTTTCCGACATGGTGGGTTTCAGTGGCCGATATCTACTTTCCAAGCCTCCTTTACCATCTCGCATTTGTTCCCTTGCCTGTCTCACCCAACGTCACCATTTCTATATCCCATTCTCATGCCGTTAACGATAGCAAGGTAAACCTTCGTTTTACCTTAGAAACAACTCAAAATCACCAACCTTCCACCCGAAGTGGCACTTCGAATATGCGACTACCTTGATGTAGGTGACTTGGCAAATGTCTGCTACGCCATTCCAACAGTGAGATGGATTCTCTTAGCTCGGCAAACCTCACAAGCTAACGCTTTGGCGCATCAGAACTAGGAAGTGGCTCAATACGCACTTGTAACGCGTGTTACTTTCACACACTTCATCAATCATTTGCCGAGCTCCGGTTTCCGTTGTTGAGTATTCGATGCGGCAAATTAATGTTTTTTTGTGTGTTTCTTTCAAATAAATTCCTCTTCATTGACACGGCTAGCTCCGTGGCTTCGAAACGAATAGCTTAGACTATCATACTCAAGCTTACTAACTCGAAAGACGTTTTAAGACACACGTGGTAAATCACCTTCGTTGATGGCTCACACATCATGTATGTCGTGCGGTGGGCTCAAAACGTAAAAGTATTGCAAGCACTGCCGTTAAGGTGTGGTGCCACCTCGTAAAAGCTTCAAGTCATCGGGCGCTGACTGGAAAATGGAGGATGAATAAGCTAGTTCTAAATGAAGCAGCCAAATGGTAAGCAGCAAGTAATGCCAGCAAATACAGCAGGGTCATGGCTAATGCGACGTCTCCTGTGCCACGTCTGGTGCCATTCCTGCTATACATGACGCAAAGCCTGCACGCAACAATCGAAAATAATGTATTCAAGTTGCAACATTCGTCGATTGAGGGCAGGATTAAAACTGGGCGAGCCGAAACGGCTCAATGTTAAACATTGTGACGAAGTCAGTCCAATCACCCCCGAGTGTAGAGCCCAGTCTTGTGACCATCAACTCCGACACGCTCGAACTGCAACTCTTGCCTTCAATTCTACTGAAAGTGTTGGCAACACACTCCCCCTACCTCCATCTACGCATTGCATCACCCAATTTCTACTCATGTCATTTCCTCTTCCACCATCTGCTTCCCTCACCTCACCTCATCTCAGCTGCTCTCATCTCGTCCCGTCCCATGTCATCTTACTCAATGCCATCCCATCTCAGCCTACTATATGAACGTAGTAAATGGCTTCGAACTACATCCTGCACTGATGTTGGATTGAGAGGAGGCAGTTGATGGAGCACATCAACTTAGACCTTGAACTCTACTTTGTGCAGACCAACCACTATGCGACTGTGCAACAGGAGGATGCTTTGAGCAGCTACCAACTTCTCGCTGGGCATCGCATTGCTGCAATGCGAGTTGCGGTGCAGTCCACTCGAGTGCGGTAGATGGAGTCCCTTCCTCACCACCTGATTACAACCTCACCGGTTAATGCTCAAAGTTAGTGGCAAAGCACTGGTGGTGGCTCGTTTCAAATCCTTCACGGGAGGTAGCGCTGAAAGTATTTTGTAAAAGCAGACAATCTCTGTGTCGGCAATTCAGACTGAAGATGGATGCCTTTCTCATGCCAATTTTCACTTTTGCGCATCAACATGGTTATTTTTAATCCCGGCTGCACCAACATCTCGGACGGCTGCTCTCTCTTCACACCTTTCCTATGTGAACGTTGCATGATTCGATGGGCCTCTTTAGTGGCATTCAAGCACGAAGCCAGTGAAACCACTTAAAATGAGATGGAAAAAGACTTTTATTTATGCATACCTACTGCCTAATTGTTGATCATACGACGGCAGAATATAGCGAATTCAAAAGGTGTTCGCATCCAAACAGAGGATGCACATTTTGGCTCCAAAATCCCATCGTGGATTTTAAGAATGTTGCGTCTCTTCTCACCAAGAAGCAGCAGCGCGGCAGCCCTCTCGCTGCCCAATGCAGTCGTCTGCGTTGTTGCAGCTAAAGCCATGCACAGTCCAGATGGCCTCAGGAAGCAGCTTACTTGTCATCGATTTCGCCAATAGTAGGCAGACCTGGTAGTCTATGAGATGCGCATCAGACATTATCCAGGCAAAAGCCCACCATTTGGTGAAAGAATTGATGAAAAGCTAGATCACGGAACCGGCAAAGCTACCATGGGTCCCACTGATTGCTCTAACAAGAGGAAGGTCAGAGGTGTCTATCGGAGCACATTCACAGAGAACCGCTGTTCAGGTGGAGCGAGAACACCAAACATGCATGGAGCAAGTGTATTGTACCGAAATTCAACAAAGCAATTCTCGGTTCGCTGTTGCAAAACAATGATCAATGGGGCAAGTAACTTGTACTCAAAGGCTTGCACTACATTCGAGTGACGTCGAATTTTCTAAATAGGCAAATAACTTACTAAAGTCTGGGGACCAGTGACGTCATCAGTGTGCATAAGGAAATCACACCTTTCGTGTGACAATTCATACTCTTTGACTCTGATGACATATCCATGTTTGTGTTATGAAGGACGCGGAGAGCAGCTGAGGTCATTGCAAACACAACGATCCTCCTTTACCCAACTAAGGCACAAAGCGTTCACAAGGGAATCAGGTAAAAGGTTCTGCAGTATAATAGTGTTTGCACTGCAGGTTGATTTGTCGTACAAGTGGTCAAATATACAGCTGTGACAGTTTTAAAGCTGGCTGGCAACTGTTGCCCTACAAACCCTGTGAAAGCAGGAGCGAGCAGCTCGCCTCAGCAGCGCCACCAACAACAAGGGCGTAAAAGGCTAGTGAAAAAGCTTCTGTTGATGAGCTGTTTCAATCGTTTTCACTACCTTCGAAGAATGACCGTTGTTTTCGTCATCAATGAAGCGGAAGTAAGACATCGCAGCAAATGTGATCCCATTCGAAGTCTGGACATCAAGCAGGGATTTAGTTGCCCTGCCATCATTCAGGCAGTAGGCAAGTCATTATCATTGTGTCTTTTGGAGGTACAGCCAACTCTCTGTTCACCCACGTAGAAAAGCTGCTCCAGTATTTAACGTGATGAGATGCATCACAGGAATTACTTCCATTCGAGTGTCTACGGCACTTCTGGTTAGCAGCAAGCATCCGATTCCCTGACGAAATTCGTACCTATCACCAATGTAACTTATGACGCTGCATCTCTTCCCTCCATTAGTACAGTTTAATTAATTATGGTGCTCATCCCTAATTAACAACATGAAATTCGTGCAACGCTGTAATGGAGTGGTAGGTGTGGCCTATGGGTGAGGAAGCAATACAACCGGGATTGCGACTGCACATCTGCTTCGATAGACTCGTGAAAATGCCCTTGACAGTAGCTTGACGCAATTAACCTGGACATGGTGCAGACTTGAGCGAACCTGCAACCACTTGCAATAGCCACCACATGCAGCGACGTGCGCCTAAAATCAGGACCGTTGAGGCGATTTACAAAGACACTACTCTCAGCTGGCAATTATATCGGTCCTAAACGCCAAGTCTTTTACACATTGACGAGATTAAGAATACTCGGAATAATGATAGCCTTGATACCATTCACGACAAAGAAGCAATAGGGTGACTGACTGGAGCGTGTTCTGAGAGGAGGGGAGGAATTGGCGAAGGTCCTGATGCTGAAGCTAGGAAAGGGGTGGGCAACATGATGAGGGAAGTTGGGTTGAAGGAACGAAAGCGTCGACTGGCAGAGAGGGTCAAGTCCACTGTAGCAGATGATTTGTGAATGCGAAGTAGCCCATCTGCCAAGGCGACGCACGCTTCACCCTCCATCGCTCTCAGCAATGCAACTCTGAGCCGCCGTGTGTCTGTGTGTGTGCAGCGCGCTTGCCATTCTTGCGCTGAAAGCAGCGTAAATTGACGTCAAAGCAGAAGTGAACTTGCAAAGCAGTGTGAACACATTAGTCCTGGCGTTGGTCTGCCTTGTACAAGTTGTGTGCCTTTGATTACAAAGCCAAATTATGCCAATGGCTTTTCTGTCCAGTATCACTTGCGGCGCATTGTTAGACCTGTGCACTAACTCAGCCTCCTTAACGGTAGGCAGAAAGCATGTCCAAGAAAATAAGGGTCAACAAAGTGCCTCCTGAGTAGCCACACGATGTGAAGCGCGGCAGACTGGTAAGTTGCAGGTTGTGCATCAGCCAGCGTGAAGCGCTGCATACCCCAAAGGGTGATCATGTATACGCAGCAGGACGTGAAAGGGGCCTTCTTTCCTTCGCTTCCATTGCCATCGATGACATGCAAGGCATGGCATGGCATGGCAGGCATGGCCATTGTCAATTCGCCTCTCCTGCCAAGCACTGCTGCAGTCCAACCCCATTCAACCACTATCCAACCCCTATCCAACCGCTTTATGGCCACAGAGTGCAGGACACGATCCATGTGAGGAGGTGGCCTCACAAACAATGTGACTATATGCTAGTGGAAGAAAACCAACTCCAAGACATCAGGTTGTCAAACTCTCTTCACAATAACCACCCTCGATGTGCAGGAAAGACACTGGCATTCCACCTGACAAATTCTCTTTCCCTCTCACTTTCTCTCTCTCTGTCTCTGTCTTCACTTCAAGCCTCGTGTTTCATCACACCGTATACCTTCCACTTTAGTGTACGAAAATCTTGCTTGTGCTTGAACGTCGTACACTTCACTGCTTCCAAACATCCCACCTTGCATGAAACCCCTGCTTTGCGGTATGTGCGAAAGGGCTTTCGGATGCGAGAGCACCATAGCACCAGCCGACTTCTCCAGATTATCCTGCATTAGTGGACAGAGGCCCCTTCTCTCCTACCCGCAATAAGCACAGGAAATGCCCAAAGCAATGGCGACTCAAGGACACACTGAAGTCATGCCACTGTGTCATTCGTGAATTCTCAGTGTCTTGCGCATGCACTGATGCGCGTCTGGTTTGCTTCATGAATGGCATTGGAGACTGAGAGACTGCATCATTAGAAGGAAGAAGCTTTGGCACACGAACCGATTGCGGTCCTGCAGGTGTTGCGGCATGCACAGGCATGGCAATCGCATCCTTTGTATCACACGACTATGCAGTGAAAAGGAGGAAAGAAAGAAGGGAAGAAGGGAAGAAGGAAAGCAGGAAAGAAGGTGTGGCTGTACGCTGTCACGGGTGGTGGAGAATTAGCACTTGCTGCACCTGCCTCACCACGCCAAGTCGGCGCATGATTGAACATTCTCGCCTAAGTACTAGGCGCATACTTCTGCCTTCGTGGTGCATGTGCCGCTGGGTATGTGAAAAGGCTTTTCAATGTACTTTCCACCATGTCACATCATTCAATGCGCCTCTCAGTCGATCAGTCAATCTGACAGTCAATGACGCTGATGAAATGAAAGGGACACCACCGCTCCACCTGATGTGCTTTATCAAATTTAGTTGCATCGGTGATTGCGACCGGTTGTATCCAACTAAACCTCTTGCGAGTGTACTCGTTTGTTAAATATGGGTTAATTCCATCTGCTGGTATTCCATTTGGAATAGTCAGCCACTTTCTGAGCACCATTTGCTTCAAGAACTGAGAACATCTGTAGAGGAAGTGAGTGATGGCCCCTTTGATAATGACCAAATACCGCATCACCCTTCCTGATATCCGCTTGTCATTGTGTGTTGGCTTCCTTTGGGAACATGTACTGCCATTTCATTCTAATTACCTGGAAGCTCAATGGATTCTGCCATAGCAACTAAGTATCCTCTTTGATTTTGCCATTAACATGCACAGTACTTAAGAAGTATTTGTATGTTTGACTCTTTCCACTTAAAAGAGGCGCTTTTCTAGGCGCACCAATTTCCGACTCAGCGCTTCGTAGTGACTTTGCTGATGCTGGTCATGAACTGCGAGTGTGCTCATTCATTAGCAAGAAGTCATGGTGAAAACAGTAGTTGCACTGCAAATCGGCGGCACTTTTACACACGATTCATCCACGAGATGGAGGCAGTGATAATTTTGCAGCGTAATCGGCTGCAGCTCACCAGCCCATCTTTGTGTAGCCCTCTACTTATGGCACTTAAGTCGGTTCAGAACTTTCTTTGAACATAGTGCGCCTGCAGCCAATTCTCCTGCCTACACTTGCAATATGAGTATAGTGTATTCGACACTTCGACAAATCAGACAGGAGAAGGCAGCAGAGGATGCCTGTTTAAAGGACCTGTTTGCTGCATCTCTTGCATTCAGACTGACTGAATTAGACCGGCTCCTATTCCGCGAAGTGACCTCTCATTTCTATTTTTCCACCAAACACTGACAGCGACGCCGGCATTCTCGACTTGTAGCAGTACCTTCTTTGCAACTGCCGTAAGTTTTCTCCACGACGACTGCTTTCCTACACTCCTGCTTCTCGAAACTGCATTCCTACTCCTCCCTTCCAGTGGTCGGCTCTGTGTATGCCGCTTAGTATTAATAATCACGGTCTCGAAAAGTCCTTTAAAGTGCTTTACGTGTGCTGCAACATAAGAGAATCACACGGATTGCGCCTTTGGCTGCAGTCACCCAGTAGCCACGTGCGCTTGCTTCCTGCAGTAACCCCAATGACACTCACTTGGCGCAACACATTTGAGCAAACAAACACAAATGCGAGGAGGCATGCGTTTCTGAGCATTTCGAATTGCGTGAGATATTTTCAAATAGGAATATTTGCAATTGAGGGTGTGGCTTTCATTTGCCTGATCCAGGAGCACTTCGAAGCCTGTACAAGTGTGACTACGACACGTGACACGAAATTTGTGCACTGCATCGCACGCTTGACAGGGAGCGGCTGCAGACTCGCCTGCCAGCCGCCAAGTCTTCGATTCCTTCGCATCTTCATGCACGCGCCTGTGGCTGCTATGTAGTGACGCTTTTAAGTTGCACATTGCAAGTGTAACTTCACTTTCTTGCTGTGTCTCAGTTGAAAACAGCATCAGGTAGTTGTCGAGGGTACACCACAACTGTGACGCTTCAGTTGGAGACAAGCACAGATTCTCCCATCCCAAGCAACGCACTTTCAATTCCTCGTCTTTATACCGTCTCAGAGTTCCCTGACAATGAAAGGGCACGCGGTAGTGCATGGAATATGCGTCGAAGACCTTGATTTGTTGACTTGCAGAAAGACTGGATCGCTACTGCTACCGTCTGGAGGATGTACGACAGTGAGACCTGAGGCTTTCACCAAACCAAAACGTGAAGTCAAGCCCTTGGCTGAGATGTTCATTTCTAGGGGTAAGCTAAGCAATTCTGCTAAAGTTTGCCATCAATGACACCAAATACGGTCTGCGTGGGAATCTCTGCACAGCTTACATACTGCGCCCTGCCTTTGTGTGCTGTTCATTAACTCGCTGATGTTCGCCTCACTTCTAGTAATTTGTTTAGCTGCGAGGACGCATAGCGGTGAAACCTTTAAATGTCCGCCTCGCGTCGAAGCATAAGGTGGGGTTGCGAACACTTCCGTTAGGGCTGACTCTCACTGACGATAAAGGCGGCGAATGTAAATAACGCATAAGTCCTACTTCCACAACAGCATGATTGATGAATTGTTCCTCCGCAGAGAATGAACCGGCGATATAGGCAGATAGCAACTATTTGACAAGAACTTTGTTGACCCTTATTTTCTTGGACATGCTTTCTGCCTACCGTTAAGGAGGCTGAGTTAGTGCACAGGTCTAACAATGCGCCGCAAGTGATACTGGACAGAAAAGCCATTGGCATAATTTGGCTTTGTAATCAAAGGCACACAACTTGTACAAGGCAGACCAACGCCAGGACTAATGTGTTCACACTGCTTTGCAAGTTCACTTCTGCTTTGACGTCAATTTACGCTGCTTTCAGCGCAAGAATGGCAAGCGCGCTGCACACACACAGACACACGGCGGCTCAGAGTTGCATTGCTGAGAGCGATGGAGGGTGAAGCGTGCGTCGCCTTGGCAGATGGGCTACTTCGCATTCACAAATCATCTGCTACAGTGGACTTGACCCTCTCTGCCAGTCGACGCTTTCGTTCCTTCAACCCAACTTCCCTCATCATGTTGCCCACCCCTTTCCTAGCTTCAGCATCAGGACCTTCGCCAATTCCTCCCCTCCTCTCAGAACACGCTCCAGTCAGTCACCCTATTGCTTCTTTGTCGTGAATGGTATCAAGGCTATCATTATTCCGAGTATTCTTAATCTCGTCAATGTGTAAAAGACTTGGCGTTTAGGACCGATATAATTGCCAGCTGAGAGTAGTGTCTTTGTAAATCGCCTCAACGGTCCTGATTTTAGGCGCACGTCGCTGCATGTGGTGGCTATTGCAAGTGGTTGCAGGTTCGCTCAAGTCTGCACCATGTCCAGGTTAATTGCGTCAAGCTACTGTCAAGGGCATTTTCACGAGTCTATCGAAGCAGATGTGCAGTCGCAATCCCGGTTGTATTGCTTCCTCACCCATAGGCCACACCTACCACTCCATTACAGCGTTGCACGAATTTCATGTTGTTAATTAGGGATGAGCACCATAATTAATTAAACTGTACTAATGGAGGGAAGAGATGCAGCGTCATAAGTTACATTGGTGATAGGTACGAATTTCGTCAGGGAATCGGATGCTTGCTGCTAACCAGAAGTGCCGTAGACACTCGAATGGAAGTAATTCCTGTGATGCATCTCATCACGTTAAATACTGGAGCAGCTTTTCTACGTGGGTGAACAGAGAGTTGGCTGTACCTCCAAAAGACACAATGATAATGACTTGCCTACTGCCTGAATGATGGCAGGGCAACTAAATCCCTGCTTGATGTCCAGACTTCGAATGGGATCACATTTGCTGCGATGTCTTACTTCCGCTTCATTGATGACGAAAACAACGGTCATTCTTCGAAGGTAGTGAAAACGATTGAAACAGCTCATCAACAGAAGCTTTTTCACTAGCCTTTTACGCCCTTGTTGTTGGTGGCGCTGCTGAGGCGAGCTGCTCGCTCCTGCTTTCACAGGGTTTGTAGGGCAACAGTTGCCAGCCAGCTTTAAAACTGTCACAGCTGTATATTTGACCACTTGTACGACAAATCAACCTGCAGTGCAAACACTATTATACTGCAGAACCTTTTACCTGATTCCCTTGTGAACGCTTTGTGCCTTAGTTGGGTAAAGGAGGATCGTTGTGTTTGCAATGACCTCAGCTGCTCTCCGCGTCCTTCATAACACAAACATGGATATGTCATCAGAGTCAAAGAGTATGAATTGTCACACGAAAGGTGTGATTTCCTTATGCACACTGATGACGTCACTGGTCCCCAGACTTTAGTAAGTTATTTGCCTATTTAGAAAATTCGACGTCACTCGAATGTAGTGCAAGCCTTTGAGTACAAGTTACTTGCCCCATTGATCATTGTTTTGCAACAGCGAACCGAGAATTGCTTTGTTGAATTTCGGTACAATACACTTGCTCCATGCATGTTTGGTGTTCTCGCTCCACCTGAACAGCGGTTCTCTGTGAATGTGCTCCGATAGACACCTCTGACCTTCCTCTTGTTAGAGCAATCAGTGGGACCCATGGTAGCTTTGCCGGTTCCGTGATCTAGCTTTTCATCAATTCTTTCACCAAATGGTGGGCTTTTGCCTGGATAATGTCTGATGCGCATCTCATAGACTACCAGGTCTGCCTACTATTGGCGAAATCGATGACAAGTAAGCTGCTTCCTGAGGCCATCTGGACTGTGCATGGCTTTAGCTGCAACAACGCAGACGACTGCATTGGGCAGCGAGAGGGCTGCCGCGCTGCTGCTTCTTGGTGAGAAGAGACGCAACATTCTTAAAATCCACGATGGGATTTTGGAGCCAAAATGTGCATCCTCTGTTTGGATGCGAACACCTTTTGAATTCGCTATATTCTGCCGTCGTATGATCAACAATTAGGCAGTAGGTATGCATAAATAAAAGTCTTTTTCCATCTCATTTTAAGTGGTTTCACTGGCTTCGTGCTTGAATGCCACTAAAGAGGCCCATCGAATCATGCAACGTTCACATAGGAAAGGTGTGAAGAGAGAGCAGCCGTCCGAGATGTTGGTGCAGCCGGGATTAAAAATAACCATGTTGATGCGCAAAAGTGAAAATTGGCATGAGAAAGGCATCCATCTTCAGTCTGAATTGCCGACACAGAGATTGTCTGCTTTTACAAAATACTTTCAGCGCTACCTCCCGTGAAGGATTTGAAACGAGCCACCACCAGTGCTTTGCCACTAACTTTGAGCATTAACCGGTGAGGTTGTAATCAGGTGGTGAGGAAGGGACTCCATCTACCGCACTCGAGTGGACTGCACCGCAACTCGCATTGCAGCAATGCGATGCCCAGCGAGAAGTTGGTAGCTGCTCAAAGCATCCTCCTGTTGCACAGTCGCATAGTGGTTGGTCTGCACAAAGTAGAGTTCAAGGTCTAAGTTGATGTGCTCCATCAACTGCCTCCTCTCAATCCAACATCAGTGCAGGATGTAGTTCGAAGCCATTTACTACGTTCATATAGTAGGCTGAGATGGGATGGCATTGAGTAAGATGACATGGGACGGGACGAGATGAGAGCAGCTGAGATGAGGTGAGGTGAGGGAAGCAGATGGTGGAAGAGGAAATGACATGAGTAGAAATTGGGTGATGCAATGCGTAGATGGAGGTAGGGGGAGTGTGTTGCCAACACTTTCAGTAGAATTGAAGGCAAGAGTTGCAGTTCGAGCGTGTCGGAGTTGATGGTCACAAGACTGGGCTCTACACTCGGGGTGATTGGACTGACTTCGTCACAATGTTTAACATTGAGCCGTTTCGGCTCGCCCAGTTTTAATCCTGCCCTCAATCGACGAATGTTGCAACTTGAATACATTATTTTCGATTGTTGCGTGCAGGCTTTGCGTCATGTATAGCAGGAATGGCACCAGACGTGGCACAGGAGACGTCGCATTAGCCATGACCCTGCTGTATTTGCTGGCATTACTTGCTGCTTACCATTTGGCTGCTTCATTTAGAACTAGCTTATTCATCCTCCATTTTCCAGTCAGCGCCCGATGACTTGAAGCTTTACGAGGTGGCACCACACCTTAACGGCAGTGCTTGCAATACTTTTACGTTTTGAGCCCACCGCACGACATACATGATGTGTGAGCCATCAACGAAGGTGATTTACCACGTGTGTCTTAAAACGTCTTTCGAGTTAGTAAGCTTGAGTATGATAGTCTAAGCTATTCGTTTCGAAGCCACGGAGCTAGCCGTGTCAATGAAGAGGAATTTATTTGAAAGAAACACACAAAAAAACATTAATTTGCCGCATCGAATACTCAACAACGGAAACCGGAGCTCGGCAAATGATTGATGAAGTGTGTGAAAGTAACACGCGTTACAAGTGCGTATTGAGCCACTTCCTAGTTCTGATGCGCCAAAGCGTTAGCTTGTGAGGTTTGCCGAGCTAAGAGAATCCATCTCACTGTTGGAATGGCGTAGCAGACATTTGCCAAGTCACCTACATCAAGGTAGTCGCATATTCGAAGTGCCACTTCGGGTGGAAGGTTGGTGATTTTGAGTTGTTTCTAAGGTAAAACGAAGGTTTACCTTGCTATCGTTAACGGCATGAGAATGGGATATAGAAATGGTGACGTTGGGTGAGACAGGCAAGGGAACAAATGCGAGATGGTAAAGGAGGCTTGGAAAGTAGATATCGGCCACTGAAACCCACCATGTCGGAAAGATGATGGGGTAGATTGACTGCATGACAGAGGTGAAGAGGTTTAAACACTGAGATCCTGGAAGGACAGGGGGAATCGGGGCAGGGTGGAAGCATTAGAGTGACCTCACAATGGCCTTAACACATTGCACCGTCCCATGTCGTCTAGCTAGAAAGCCACGTAGTCGCCTCACCTCGACCGATTGTCCTTCGTCATCCAATCGTAAAGTAGGATGCAAACAAAGCAGAAGCGTTGGAGATAGCCTGCACGTTTGTTGTGGCAGTGGAACTGCCAGGGAAGTAGTGCATTGTCTTCAAATGAAGGCAGAAGTGGTTGATTTGTCTGCAGCAAAGGGTTGACGATGGTCTAAACGTTGCTAGTGTGTGATGCTGCCAGGGGAGACAGCAATTTTTTGACACTAGCAGTCAACGTAATCAATTAAAAATACTTTTTCTCAACGACGCATGCTTTCATCAGGTGCTAGAGAATAACGATTTTGTGGATTGAAGTGGAAGCAGAGGTGAAGCGACACTTGATTGACAATGCTAGAAACAACGTCGAACAAAAGCAAGCCAATCGTCTGAGGGTAGATGGTGGAGTGTGCCCTTCGTAAGGAATAAATAGCCATCCACCAAAGAGATTGGATCAGCACCGACGGTTGACAGTATATTGAAAGCTTGTAGCTGGCGTAATTGAGGTGTAGACGATGCAAATGCCTCTACCTTGGTAACATACAGAGCAGTCGCGAGTAAAGACGACGCAGTCATGCGACCGTGCGTTTCTGACCTGTTCGCAGGCCGATTAGTCGTGAGGCTGTCCACCTAATGCGCATCAAAAATGCGACGGTTTTGCATGAATGCTCCTACCTCTACCCTCAACATTGTTGGAGGCAAGAGCAAAAAGCATAAACTTTGAGGAATGTGTGTTTCATATCGCTTGCATTTCCTCCATTCACTCACCTACTCACCTTCTCACCCATTCCCACTCATTTACACTAATCGACACTTCCAGCACTCCTTTCCGACAATCAGTTCTGTCCTGTTGCGCATATCACTCGACCCTTCTTTACAGTAACACACACTATTGCAGCGATGCTATGCGGAAGGAGGTGCGACGTGCGACTTGGTAAACAACGCGGCTGTGAAGGTGGCTACAAAGCCACCTTGAGTGGTGCAATATCTTGTCAGAAACCATATTTCCATAAACACTATGGCTATAATTCATGGTACAAGCCATTTAGTTCCCAAAAGCCTCAAACCAGCTGCAATGACCACCAAACAATGCTACGATGGGGCTGTGCTAGCATCACTGAAGTACCTTAAAAGTGCACTACTTTCATCTGGCTACCGCGTTATTTTCCCCTCTTCTCCGAAGTACGCCAACCAAATGGACACAAGTGTCAACGGTTTGTTATTTCTATCCAGCTGTGAAACAATTGGATGAATCATCGGTGCATATAAACAGGGCTTCATTTCCACTGACAAATGATGTGTTGCGATGTGGCTTAATTGATGCATTTTCAGTTATGCCCATCGTTTTCCTTCCCCAGCATTTGAGAGAGAGAGAGAGAGAGAGAGAGACTATGTCAGTCTGTTGCCACGTACCTCTCTCTAAAAGGGTTAATTGGGAGCATGCATCACAGTGGCCCTGCTCCTCAGCTGCACAATTATGGACGGTTGCGTTGACTGCATCGCGACATGTGGGAAACTTCGGCATCCGCGGGGACGAAATCCTGACCCACTGGTTGCAAAACAGACTTCAGTTGACTGAAATAGCAGCTCTGCTACCGTAATGGCTTCACTAATCCACGCTCTACATCTGCAATTGAGAATAAGGCAGGTAAGATACATCATCAAGGTGAACAAAAACACGAATCAGTAGCAATCATAAGTAACCGCCCTACTTCAGGTCCAATTCGACGTCTTCCAATCTGCTTTTGATGGCGATAATTGATCATGTAGTCATCCACGCCATTTTGGGGCACAAAGACTGAAGCCTTACCTCCTCCCTTTAGGTTAAAATAAATCCCAGATTAGCACTTTGGTCTCTTATCTCGAATAGATACAACACCTTAAGCTGTAAATGCTGCACCTTGTGACATTTGGCATCACTGTTAAAAACACCCTTGTGATTCTCCAGAAACTTCTTCAAACGATGCCTTTGCTCTTTACAACTTCCTTTGCCACTGACTGAGCTGGTCCATTCACAATGCTCACGATGAGCAGTGAAATCTAGGTCCCTAAGGAAAGCAGTTTAGCGCATCGTTAAAACGACTGTTAGCACAAAGTTAGCAAGACGCACCCTCTTTAATTCCAACTCGCTTGTCTCCAATGCAGAACAATAACGGGTGAGGGTTACATGCAAGAGCGTCTTCTACAAAAAAGGGATGACACGAGGACATCTACTAGTATGGTTTTGAGTAAATGTGTATGCAAAAACGGACAACTGCCTTGTCTTTGTGTGTAAATCTATCACTTGCCAATCAACCATCAGTGGCCATCAGCTTACGGTGCGAATGAATGCGCATGAAAATGCTTCGCTTCTGACGGAGCGCAAAAGCACCCAAGCACATCATTGTAGATTGTGGGTGGAAAAAGACAGTCTGCATGTGGTGGAAGAGGATCATTGCAGCTCCTCGGGCACCCAGGCACTCTCATAATGATAAACTTTCTCTCGTTTCTGTCAGTCTTGCCTCCCCCATGAGTGGAGATGGCAAGAAGAGAAGGAAGAATGAAAGAGAAGAGCCCTCTACACTGGTGGTGGCAGTGCTGGTGAACCTTTGCCATTTTAGGGGAGGATTACACTTTAGAAAGTGGATGAGAACCACTAAGTTTAAAATCGACCTCTATTCCCATCAGCAGCGAGTTCCACTTATTCTCAGTGCCCTATCGCAGGAGTTATTTGCGACAGCGACTGATACGTAGGTTGCTTCCAACGCTGCCGTCGATGATGTCTGCTGATGTGAAAATTCTATCACAGCTCGTCGTTGACCAGGCACTTCGTTCGCCTCAAACAAAAGCCCGTCGAGTATGACGAGGAGTATGGATGGAACCTGCAACTCCTTGTGAATCGAGGCTTAATTCCCCAACAGGGTGACCACCTGGATAGAAGTCCAGTTCAAGGCGGGTGTCCACTCCCTAATTCCCGCATCGTCTCATTCTGCGCGGCATATATTCTCTCCTTACCGTTTGCTTCTGCGATGTAGTACAATTGCAGCAAATGCAACGACCCATTATGATTAGTAGCTTATGATCAAGCAGAGGCATTCATTAATTGCTTCATTGTTTGCCTCATTTGTTACAGTGCTGCAATGAATGGGACAGAGTGGTGGCGGAGCTAGGCGGGCTTGCAGAGTCCTCTTCGTCCCTAACACGCATTGGATGATGCCCATTGCGTATTGGGGCGCGCGTTCAGTGAGTGTTTCTTGCCTGACGGCGGAGATTTATTGGTCGAGCATACATACACGTCGCGAGTGTGCCGGCATGGTGGAGTGGCTAGAGAGCCTTCTCCATTGGCGTGGCTAGTGCTCACCACCCTACTGCACTCATGCGGTGAACAGCAGTTTATCTGCTCTTTTATGAGGAGCTGGCTTCCAACTGACAGATATGTGGAGAGATGGCAACCTCTAGCCTTGCTAGCAGCATGATGCCAGAATCCGCACTTCTCAGCAAGTCACATGGCGGCGTTGTGCACACACACACACACACACACACACACCTACACCTATACACGCACACAGGCACACATGCACGCAGCCAATCAGAGTTGCATTGCTGAGAGCGAAGGAGGTTGAAGTGTGCATGCAAAGGTGTGTGCACGCGTCGGCTTAGGAGATGGGCTACTTCGCATCATTGAAATGTCTGCCACGGCGGACTCGGCCCTCTCTGCGATCCGATAATTTTATCGTCTCCTCCATCCCAACCCATCACAATACAACACAACATAACCCAAACCACTTCACCACACCGCACCTCTCACACTTCCTCGCTTCACCATTAGGTGCTCCACTGACTACCTCTTGTCGCAGCACACGCTCAATTTTACTCCGCCAACTGCCCTTCCTTGACATCGCATCAACCATGGCGAGCAGCCATGCCTCTCAATTGCGTCTCGGTGCAGAACAACACAATTCCCACTACCACTGCATGCCCTCAGTCTCATCAATGTGTAAAAGACATGGAGTCTAAGTGCTGTAAAACCCCCTAACCAAAGTGGCACAAATGATTGGGGCACCTCACTGGTTCTGATTTGGCCACGAGTTGCCCAATGTGGTGCCGATGATTGTGCCTCGCCTTGCCTTTGCCATAACTGAGGCTCAGTACGCACAGATGTGCTTGCGTCAGTTGCGGCAGACTAACTTCTCTCCCCTCCTCAGCTTCCGCCACGACACCTCTGTCCCCACGCATCTACTTTGGGATCGCCGCAAGAACCCACACATTGGCGTAAATCGCGACTGAGCCTCCGATAGCTGTAAGGGCTCACTTGTGATGCAGGTCTAAGTGCCGACGAACATGGAGCAAGCACCACAACTCACGTTGACCACTCGCCTTCATCCTCCACCTCATCCCCTTCTCCTCTTCCCTCTACCCCTGCATCAATTGCATGCCAATTACCTGTGTTTTGTTGTTGATGGGAAGTGGACGATCTCCTCTCCTAAGTCATGTTTGACAATACCTCTTGTCGTACATTGAACTCCACTTTACCTTACACGGTGGTTTGTTTAAAGAAATCATTCAAACGATGCAAAGGATGCGTTTATGGGATAAAGAAGTGATTTGCTGGTCAAGATTCATTTCTCTATCCCTAGGTGCATGTCCTCTAGAGAAAGGCACCTGTAGGTGGGTGACATTGCCTCGCTTTCAGCTCAAAGGTTAGGGTGCTGTTCTAAGCAGATTGCTACCTAATGTAAAGTGCCTTCTGCCACTCGCACTCTCACTCGCTCTATCACTCTCTCCTCGCACCCAACTGAATGTCATGGTGGTGGGATTGGCGACCACATGCATGGGTATCGCACTGGCAAACACTCGTGCATCTACCTTGGAGGTGGCAGCACACATGTGTCCTTCGGCGTGACGACCTAGTTCCTCTGTCATGTGATTCTGCCAATGTCTCTGCCAGAGTGAGTTGTCCTCACTTCCCTGTCCTTCTCATTCCTCGCACCACCACCACCACCACCACCACCACCACCACCAACACCACCATCATCGCAGCAGATGAAGCCAGGAGATTGCATGGCTGCCCAAGCAAAGTGATGCATTCCTCGAAGTGCTGCGTTGATGCAAACTCAGTCCAATTGCACCATTGCATGGTGGTGATCGAGGCCAGATTGGAGGTTTGTTGAGGACTGAAGGAAATGCGGACACATTGCTTGAGAAGATGGTTTTTGGCAAGACTGTGCACTAATCGAAGAGGCTCTGTAGGTGCTCCCACAGTCCACTTGGTTGCCGAGTCGTGCGTTGTGCATCGTGTGTGTTGCGTCGTGCGTTGCAGGTGCTGCCGCATAACTTCGGGGCACAAATGATTGTTACTGAAAAGCAACAAGTGGTGTGCTTCACTGAGGCGAGCAAATTGCCGAAGGAGGTCTTGCAAAATGCCCTTTGTCGCGCATGAGTGGCAACCGTATTTGTGGACATTGGAAGGCTGGGTATGAAGCAAAGACGGAGTTGCACAGAGTCAAACAAGAAGCGCGCATGTGAGTGTATAGCACGAGCACATGAGTGCAACCAACTGTAGTCATGTCAAATGCTTCTGTGCGTTTCAGTGGCTGATGGCAGCCTAAGCAGCAGCTGCAGCTGCAGCTGCAGCAGCCACGGCGACTGCAACTACAAGTGCTGGTGTGGATTAACCTTAAGTCGAACAAATGACCCACAGGTTGTCACTCCGCTTTATGCACAGCAATTACCATGCCTAGACACTTTTACCGACAAGGAAGAGCGTAATCAAGTGTAAGTTAGCCTTCACAGCGCTTTGCTTCGCCTCGCCTCGCCTCTCATTGCCCACGTCACCAATCTACATTGCTTCATCACAGACGCATTCATCATGATCACTCACTTCAATTGGGCATGCCTGACACGAGACTGTGTTGATTGCGATCTGACCCCTTTCTTCACTTTTTCTACTCAAGCCAAACCAACCTCTCTAGGTAAGTTGACATGTCTCCTCCTCTTAGCTTATCTCATTGCGATGTGATGCGACGCGATGCAATGCTACGCTATGCCATGCATGATGAAGTATCAACTACACAAGCCAACCTCCTCACACATATACGTCCCACAGGACCAGCAACGCTACAGGCTCTAAGTGGTAAGACATTTTCTTGCACTTTTCCGACTTGCTGGACATGACGAGTGCTTGTTAAAAAGCGCATCACAGTGGATGATTGTGCAATCGCCCTGTACTTCTACACCCCGAATACTTCTATCAATGAAGTTAGTGCGCAGCCACTCACAATGCTCCACCTCAGGAAGTCACTGGCACCCATGTTATACGATGATGGTGCAGTTTCATGTTGGCCGTCCTTGCGTCGTTGTTTGTGCTCTTGCATTGCTGACTACGTTTGGCTGAAGTATCAAGTGGTACAAGCAATGGAATGAAGTAAAAGCAAATACATTGCAGCCTCCTTTGGCCGCATTTGGGGCTTAGTTTAGAGACCGGGTTTCTCCTCACTGCGAATAAGGCCTGCTTCGTGCACTCAGGCCTCATTCAAATTCGCATACACCCTGTGTGACAATAGCTGGAGCAACGTATGTCGGGACCACACAATTTGCAGTTTGGCAACACCGAAATTGACCTGAATTCACCCCTCCAGTAGAGAATGACGTGGTAGGAATCGGTGAAACAAACGCACAGTGGCTGTGTGTAAAAAGTTGCCTGCTAGTGAACGCGTCAATTCGCATTGATGGGTAGGCAGCCACAGCCACAGCCACAACAAAGGCTGTATTGCCTCCATGAAGATGACTGAGGCAGCACATGTCCTTGCGATGCGTCGTAAGTAAATGAAGTTGTTACTGGGCAGTAATGTGGAGGACATAATGTAGCTGGAGAAAGGCAAGTGCGTATCTTGCACAGGACAGAACAACGCAAAGGCTAATGTGGACACGCGCTTTTACAGACTCATTCCTGCTTCGACATCAAGATCCACTGCTCTCAGAAAACAGTGGCTAGCGCTGTACACACACACACACACACACACACACACACACACACACACACACACACACACACAGAGAGAGAGAGAGAGAGAGAGATCGCAATGCACGCAGTGAGAGTTGCATTGCTGGGAGCGAGTGAAGGCGAATTGTGCATGAGTGCGTCGCATAGGAGATGGACCACTTCGAATGCATGATTCATTCTGTCAATCCGTCCCAATCTCCACTTCATCGCACCATCCACCTTTCCTCGCTTAACCACCAGGTGCTACGCTCACCTCCTCCCGCAGGACAAGCGCTTGTCAACCCCTCACCTCTTTGTTGTAGTCACTACTAACATCATGGTTGGTGATAAGGCACCCTCTTCACACCAATGTATGGCGAGTTCGAGAGTTGAGGCTGGTATGATTGCCAAGTGAGAGCATTGCCTTTTGAAGCATCTCAATGCTACAAAGCTACAAGTCAATATAAGTGGTGCTCATTGCAACTGCCTCACGGCTTTTTCTATCCGGCAAAGGCGAGCCACAATCATAGGCACCACATTGAACAACAGTGAAGTGCCCCAATCATTTGTACACCTTGGTTTGGCAGGCTTACTAGACTTAGACTCCAACCCTTTTCCACATTGATTAGACCGAGGGCATGCAGATTAGTTGCAGCGTTGAGAGCAGTCAAGGCAAAGCAGTGGAAGTGGTAGTAAGGAGCAGCCATGGTTGGCACGATATGTGTTATGCTGTGTTGTGATGGGTTGGAATGGGTAGAGTAGGGATGGATGAGACGACAAAAGTGTCGGATCGCAGAGAGGGCCAAGCGCTCCACAGTAGGAAATTCAATGATGCGAAGTAGCCCATCTCCTAAGCCGACGCGTGCACACACCTTTGCATGCACACTTCAACCTCCTTCGCTCTCAGCAATGCAACTCTGATCGGCTGCGTGCATGTGTGCCTGTGTGCGTGTGGAGGTGTAGGTGTAGGTGTGTGTGCACAGCACCGGTAGAGATTGCCATCTCTCCACCTATCTGCCACTTGGAAGCCAGCTCCTTGAAAAGAGCAGATAAACTGCTTTTCACCGTATGAGTGGAGTAGGGTGGTGAGCACTAGCCACGCCAATGGAGAAGGCTCTCTAGCCACTCCACCATGCCGGCACACTCGCGACGTGTATGTATGCTCGACCAATACATCTCCGCCGTCAGGCAAGAAACACTCACTGAACGCGCGCCCCAATACGCAATGGGCATCATCCAATGCGTGTTAGGGACGAAGAGGACTCTGCAAGCCCGCCTAGCTCCGCCACCACTCTGTCCCATTCATTGCAGCACTGTAACAAATGAGGCAAACAATGAAGCAATTAATGAATGCCTCTGCTTGATCATAAGCTACTTATCATAATGGGTCGTTGCATTTGCTGCAATTGTACTACATCGCAGAAGCAAACGGTAAGGAGAGAATATATGCGGCGCAAAGGGATACGATGCAATGCGTCGCTAAAGTGAAGGTGGAGCAGAAGTCACTCTCTCCGGAAATGAATGCGTAGAGTTTCAACTCGTGGGTAGCGCACAATTTCTGCAATAATATCCACAAGACTTAGTGCTGTAGGCGAAGACGTTGTGGCATTTCAAGGCAGATATGGATGCCGACGCCTTACGCTAAGCTACGTCACGCCACACCACGCCACACTTGTCCCCTTCAGAAATGCTAAATGGACAAGCAACTTGCCAATTCAAACCAAGTAGTTGACATGAATTCCAACATTCTGAAAAAGAAAATGCTGCAGCATGAATCCTGTGGGCGATGCAATGCGTAGGTAGAGGTAAGGAGAGTGTGTTGCCAACACTTCCAGTAGAATTAAATGCAGGAGTTGCAGTTCGAGCGTGTCGGAGTTGATGGTCACAAGACTGAGCTCTGCACACTAACGGCAATGATGGTCGGTATATAGAGCGCTGGCATCACCGCTTGTTTGTGGCATATGTTTAAAATGTGATGGCAAAGCGAGTTTGCGGACTGCCGAAGAGGAAATGGAGGGTGTAATTTGTAGCACAGACTTTACTTCCCTCACCCCTCCTCGTACACAGATAAACTGCTTGCCCGCTAACATTTCTCGCTTTAATCCTACTTCCCTCAACATCGCCTCAGCCAGGCCCTCAGTCTGCCCACTACCATGTGTTCAACTGTGGCATGAGTAACGCCAACTTCCACATTGATGCAAATCACTGCTTATCGCGCTAGAAGTACGAGGAGCCAAACACACGTGCCATTTGAGATCCTTGCAGTTAGTTGACCACGAAGGAGGGGAGTGCTCGAGACAATAATGAGTCCCTTTTTGTGTTCGACATTTCGTATTATCTGGCGACCCATCATATTTTCACGTCGCCTCACCGACTTCAGCAGGTACCTACATCTAAAGCTGGACGGTGCCTTGGACCAATTGCGTGCATCTGCAAGCGAACATCCCATGCTGATGGAGAGTTTGTGACACGTGGGATGCGGTACCTCCAGGTCAATATTGCTCTAGCACACAATCTTCAACCTCCAACCTCCAAACCTTATCCTCAAACCCCTCCACCTTACACATGTGAGTGATAGCTACCATTTACTAATAAGGTGCCTGCATTTGCGCCCACACTCTTATTCATTGAAGTGGTTAGCGTGAGGAGCAGTATTGCAGCCATAGTTGTGTCTGAGAGGCAAAGATGAAGATGAAGTTGCAGCTGCAGTTGAAGTTGCAGATGAAGTTGAAGTTGAAGTGGACTGTGGCATGGAGAGAAAAAGAGGTGACTTGGATGATTGCATCCATTCACTGTACCACAGCTTTCTCCTCTAAAGGTTAAAGGTGGACTGGGTCCGTGTCGGTGGCAGCTTAGAAGTCCTATTGCAGGTGAATGCGACTAAGGTTCAAGGTGCATTCTAACCCAGCCACACGCAGTCAAACTCAAGCAGCCAATTTGCGCGATGCCCCTCACGCAGTCCGCGTTGAGCTGCCGCATTGGTCGGGCCACGCGAAGTCCGCAATGCCCTTCACCTGCCTACACATGATGCTGTGAGTGAGTGAGTGAGTGAGTGAGTGAGAGAGTGAGTGAGAAGGTAGGATGTATGCTTATCCTGGTCTCCCTCGCCAAGCATGTCCTCTCGCTGCGGTTGGGTGGTGGGTTGCAGGCAGGCAGGCAGGCAGGCCACGTGGCCGAAGGGGAAGCAGATGAAAGTGAGTTCTGTTGTCCTCGCCGTCATGTCACCTGATCTTGGCGTGTCCGTTGTTGAGGATTTCGGTGTGTCGTTGGAAGGTAAGTGAGTAATTGGAGAATGAGGAATGAGAGGAAGATGAACAGTGTGAAGGGAATTGGCAATGCGTCATGGCTCTTGCTCTCGCTGGTATGCGTAATTGGTCTGCGCGTGGAGGAGTGCGGCAAGTGCAAGAGGGCGGAGGACAATGGACGGGTGGAATTGAGGTAGATTCGAAGCTAGTAGAAGAGGATGCTTGTGACACAGACTTGGTTGGCAGTTGGGAGAGTGTTGTGCCAATCAGAAGGCTTTGTGGCGTGATGGAATTTGGCGGCGAAGCTTAGCTGTTGGTAGGTCGACCACGGATAAATAGAAGTGCCTTCTCTTGCCGGTATGTCAGTCTTATTCATTCCTACCCAACCCTACCCACGAAGGTCACACAGCTCAGAGGTCCAATCTGAGCCTCACAGAGGACTTCGAGTGGACTGCATTGAAGAAAGCACTTATTCCTACAGAATGCTACAAGGAACGGGATTGCCATTACATTCAACACGATCCACCTGCAAACCTTAGGGAGTGGTTGTTGTGTATTTACACACGTACCTCACACATCAGGTAAATTTGGTTGGAGT
The DNA here is from genome assembly GCA_023375655.1 of Taenia crassiceps. NCBI lineage: Eukaryota > Metazoa > Platyhelminthes > Cestoda > Cyclophyllidea > Taeniidae > Taenia > Taenia crassiceps. The sequence goes on from JAKROA010000011.1 coordinate 2,309,932, forward strand.
CCTTTCCTCGCCTCAGATGTCACAAATGGGGCGCCAGTTTGCTCCATGCAAAGGTCAGGGTTGCCGACTCCGTGCGCACATCTTGTGTTACCCTCAGTTAGAAGTAAATACGACCTATTGCATAGCATAGAGGACACCTGAACTCAGGCGGCCAGAAAGATGGTGAACATGGCAGGGTGACTGAGGCTTGGACCGATTCCTGTGCGATCAAGCAAACTCCCACGACCCTTAGTGCCGCCTCCCACCACATTTTGGTCTTTCACAGCGTGACTGTCGCAATTTGCTTACTTTTCTCCCTCGCAAATATTTGTGCTACGAACTTTCACTGCCACAACCACTTCAGTCATGCGTGTGTTGTAAGACAGTATTAGTCGATGAAGTTGCGCATCTCATCCAACTCCACGCGGTACTTCAGCTGCGTCCAATCAACAACACTCACGACCAAATGTCGTGTTGCCTATGGCCAGTGCAACTGGTCCCCTAATGACAGGTGTCAGATGCGTTTGCAACACGCAATTATGACTGCTTTGACGACTGGTTGAGGGAGCTGTGGCAAAGGCGCGCAACATTCACAAATTTTAGTTCATTGCTTCATACGCCTCAATGATGGCAGTTCAAGAAGCATTCGGCTGTGCGGAATGAATGGCTGCATACACTCCACAATGCTTTGAATGAGGCAGTAGTGTGTGACTGATAGAGTTGAGGCATGTGCTGAGTGTGCAGTGCAAGTGCGGCCATTTTGACCCGCGTAAAGATGCATCCTATCGTGTCGAACCTCCTGCGTTTCCCTAAAGGCAGTGAGTAGGCAAGGAGAGGAGAGAAGAGATTGTAGTCTAGCAAATATTGCCTCCCGAGAATTGGAGGATCTCATATGGAGCTCCTCACACACTACAAGAGACATCCACTTCACTTTGCGTGGGGTTCACTTTGCCATTTGGCCTTCAGCCAAGAGCATTACTTTTCAAGCAATCGAGTTTAGCATCACTCACTGCGCTGTCGCCTTGGCTTTTCGAGGCTTTTCACCGCTGCGTGGTGTTCAGAGCTGACTTCAACTAAAACTCACTCCACGTCAGTTAAGGAAGGACATTGCGGACGATTCGTGAACTGCAGACAAAATTGCCACGCAGTCAGGACAGCGTGGCGTACACTAGAGAGAGAGAGTGCTATCAGGAAATGGCTACTATTCGGGCAGCCACGAGTCTCTCCCATGTTCCACTCTCATCACTTCAATCACACCGTGCTCTCTCTCTCTCTCTTTCTGTCCCACACAAACAAATATTTCAGTCAATGAACTGCCCGAGGATCAGTGCGCTCACCCCAATGCAAAGCATGAAGGACACGAAATTCGGTATCTTGGACGGTGCTTCACGTTGGAGGCGTTGTGGAGGGTGTTCAAGGCGACAGAAAAACAAAGTCAACTGCAATGCACCAGGGTCGCCTATCTCATGCACAAACCCTGTGATCCGCAGTGGTGAGTTGTCTGTGCTTCGGTGCATTCCTTCTCGAATGTCCTAATTACTGGCGAAAGATGACAACAAGATTGAGGCATCCGCCGCGTGGTTAGTGTAGCCATCAATCCCCTCAGTGAGAAGTGGCGTTCGTCTCCTTCCTTAGTTCTGCTGTTGGTGCTTCTTTTCTTCCACTACAGCGACTCGTCCAGTTAGGCGATGTGCACCTCAAGGCGTCAGCATAGCTACTGAGGAAGATGAGAACCTGCCTCAGACATTCAGACTGAAGCGAATTGAGCTTTAGTAGGCGCGTCCATGCTCGATCGGTTCAATCACTACCCTCTGATCCATTCAAGCAAATAGTATTTAAGGCGTGTCTCCACCAATCCATACCTTCCAGAACAATTCACTTCATCATCCCGAAATTGACCATCTCTCTCGCCGATTTGTTTATTCTCAATAAGCCAGGACGTCATGAACTTATCCATCAAATCATTAATCCTGCCTCACACATCTTGCCTTCTATGAATGTGTCCCTGAAGCTTTTACCAATCGTAGTCGCATCAAACAGGGAAAAGTCGGAGTACTCAAATGATAACCGATGGCGTCCGTGCCATAGGGACGTTGGGAGTGCGGACTGCCTTTGATGAGAGTTGGCGGCGAGTGCGGTGGGTAAGAAATTCGTTTCAATGGTTGACTCACACAATTTCGTTTCAGGCGTAGGCGTCTCACCACGGCCCACCAGTGTCGTGGTGGAGATATGGACTGCTTTCTTCGACTACGACACCGACAAGACAGTTGAGTTCGCTGAGCGGTTTACTAAGAGAGTGAGTAAACTTGGCTGAATTGACCCTTAGCAGAGCCTTTTAAAGTTGGCAGTTTACTTTGAGTGATAATGAAACTCCATAACTCGGGTGCCTCCATTAAGTGGAATACTTTTGGCACATTTAGTGATGGGCTCTGCGCAGGGGCTGAAGAAAGGCGCAAAGCAGAGTTGAAGCATCCGAGACGACTGCTCGCTGATTGGCTCATCTCTTCCACGTTGCTGAGATCAATTACTTTCCATTCAAGGCACCAGTGACAGTCACTGACACGCATCAGCATTGCATAAAGTAAACATTCCGTGTTGTCGTATTTGGAATGCATTTCAGAGCTTCAACTTTAGCAAACAGAGGAGGGAGCCGTGCCAAGTAAATGGAGATAATTTGGCCAGTTCCTCCAATCGTTTCACCATTCAGGAGGTTCGAATTTGAGTGAAATTAAGAACATTGGTCATTGGTTATGTAGAAGGAGATAGTAATGGCTTTGGTAGTAAACGGATTTCAGGAAAGTGGATTCAGTCTGGTCATTCATTGAGGAGCAGAGGAACAACTTCTCCCCTTCATGTAAATAAACTTACCTTAGCAAGCTCAACTTAAGCTGTGAAAGAATATTACCCTGCTCATCTCGGTTTGCGAGCTGCTGTACCCGAAAGCTGAGAAATCGTCCCGCAAGGCAGAAATAGGAGATGCAGGTCTGTTGAGAGGCAAGTTACTTATTTTTCTTGCGGAAGCCTCTTACAACTCATTGGGTTCAGTAGAAAGCACTCATCTTATTGAGAAATTGATTACCTTCAGCACTGCCTCGAATGCCACTTAACAAACAGCTGAAATATGTCAACCAACCTGTTTATACCCATCTAGTTTACAAAAGTGTGCAGTCTACTTAGTTACTGAGGATCGAAGAGAGAAAGGTGGGCAACAGAAGATCCTGCTCTAAAGTGGAAGGTAATTGCGCTTACTCCGCCTCGACAACTAGGCGAGGTTGAAGCTCACTCGCGATGCACGATGCATTCACTCATGTTAAGGGGGACCGCCTGACTGGACTGGCTGGTAAAAGCTGCAAAGTCATTGCTGACGAGAGGAGGAGGAGACACATCAGCGAGGTGGATGAGGCTTGGTTCGTGATATGGGAGAAGGACAAGTTGTGGTGAGGACAATTGAAGAAGTCTGCAAAAGCCGTGGTGCATTTCCTTTCATTACGGCGTAGTCACATGTGACAGCAACAGCAGGAGCAGCAGCGACACGGGCACAACTAAAACACAAGATTACGCGCTTAAACAGAAAAACGGTAAATGCAGAGACAGTGGAACATGTGTGGTCAAGATTGTGCTTTTGAATCTTTAGAGGCGTCAACGCAAGACATCGGTTGCAGCCAATGGAAAATGCGGCCACTACATGCAAAGCTGAATAGCTCAATGCAGAGAGTTACTTGTGACGAGGTTAGTTCTCACGCCTTAACCAACGCTCCCACAGTCAGAGTGTGGAGATGTGGAAGTGGTGCTGATGACTGCAGACGTGCGTGCACTTACCAGCGGATGTTGTGCCTACCAAGGCAGCAGAGGAAGCATCGCATTTTAGTTGATGGGCGAACTGCAATCAAACTGCAAGTAAACAAGTCTGCAGGCATGGAATTATGGCAAATGAAGTAAAATACTCGTCTGATGTATGCCTGTGCATCACTAATCACGTGCTGATGGGCATTGCTGATGGTTGCACTGCTTTGACAGCGACAGCGACGCGAGGAAAGTAAAGGTGAAAGGGAGCATAAAAGAGCAGGCACTCGAGCTTGTTGATTGGCCTTACCAACCGATGCTGCCGCACTTGACTCGTTCCAGTATGCTACAAGGCATTGGAAGCAGCTTGCTGTGTAAGGGAGAAGGAAGAGGAGAAAGAGGAGGAAGAGAAGGAATCCTGTAGCATTGAAACTTACCATTGCATTCCTCCACCTCCGGTGAGAATCCTAAAACCAAGGCTACCATTCGTAATGTTTCCACACTCTCCTTATTGTGTCAGCTAACATTTGTGTTCTTTGAATAAACGTGCGGCACAAACCGATGTCCGTGATTGCACTTGTGATGATCACGAGTGTTCAATGCTTCTACTCACCACTTTGTGCACATTCCACCACCGACACCGACAAAGCCGTTTCTTTGCCTTCCCAAGCAAAGTTTTCATACATCGCACCGCACTTTGTGGGAAGCCTTGCACGCAAAATCTGCATATCGGAGGTCGTGTTTTCTCCATGTTAGCTGCAAGACCGAATGGCAATGGTGGCTTGGGATATGCACTTGGAGTGACTTTGGTGTCGTGTTATGCGCATCAGTGGCTGGGAGAATACATCTCTATCGAACTCACAAGACGCACGAAACAGGGAATATTTGGGAGCTTTGAACTCACTGCAGACAGGACTTCGGAAGGCTGTGAGTGTAGCACCTGTCCATTTGCAGATTTCTTCTCCGTTTGCGAGGAGTTTAACCTACTGAAAGGGATACGCAACCCAATGAGGCGAAATAATGACAGGCATGGCAGAAAATAAGCAAGAGTGTGATATACATCTCCATCATGTTCTGCTCCTCCAACAGCGAAGTCGATGCTGAAGCAATCTTGGTCTCCAACTAATCTCGACAAGGGAAAGGACGTTCGCGGATCAACTTCGCCTGCCATGAAGCACAGTGGGACGCAAACACTTGGGAACCTGCATGGCAGCAATTAAGGCCAATTCGCTGCGTACCTTCCTTGGGCGGTGTGAAATTGCAATATGGCACAAAATGTGCTGTTGGAAATGGTTCCCGAGTCGCAGTATTTTCAACAATTAGGAATGCATCTGGCAGACTCACGTCCTTCAGAGTGATGGTTGCTGTGCCTAAAATGAAAAGATAAAGAAAGAAATAAATAAAAGAATCAGCCCGTCTTGGGTCTTTTCCAATCTAAGCGATTCGCATAGATTCACAGGCGACGCCTCGAATCTCGCAGCCTTAGGCTGTTTGGTGCCCAAGACTCAACTCTCCTCACCATGTCGCCAGGAGCATCATCAAACAGTGCCTCCGAACTACACTGGCAGTTTACAAGAGGACTTTTACTGCCGATGCGAGGAACCGACCCGTCGCGTACACAACTACCTCGATAAGTAAGCTGCGCCTGGAATAGCACGGTCCCAGGCAAAGCCTGGCGGACAGTCGCAAGTAAGCGCAAAGGAGTGCAACCTGACGTACTTTGTGCCAAACTGCAGGGACTGCCCAACGCTGTGCCATTGACCTTGCATTCGCAATGTTCCACAACCAGTCGCTGCTCTGCCTCTCCCTTCCGAACGTATGCTACCTAAACACAGTAATGGCACGGCATTTGTTATTGGGGAGACGTAATTATGAGAGGATAGCGTGTTGCAGTAAATGAGTCACGCATTCTTTCTGAGGCTGTTTTCAAACTCCTCCCATGGAAGTGATGCAATAAAATTCACCACTTTGATTTTACTCACGAAGTGCTTTTCAAAAACGGAAGCTCATCTTGTCTGATGGTGTGGAGGGCTTTCCGACCACTCTGGAGCCCCAGAGTTGTGGACCTTCTTGACCTTTCATGCAAAGCATATTGAGTCATTGCTGTCCTGCAAAATGCCTCGGCAAAGTTGAAAACCACCAAGGGAAAAACAATTGAGTGCCACAGAAATGTAGGCAGTGCAAGTGATGAGGTAGGTACAAACCTGCTGTGCAGCACACCATGCAGAGTAGAAGAGCCACAATCGTCTCCAACATGGTGGATCTGTGAAACTTGAGCAAAGTCTCAGGTACATTGATACAAGTTCCTCACTCCTCATCCCGCCAATTTGGTTGGAGCCTTTCGCATGCTTCAGTTGCCACAAATGTGATCCTGCTCTCGCTCACTTACGGGTCGCAGTTGCAGAGTCAGTGCCAACGCTTCTCTATGCCTCCTTCGCAAAGTCCATATGTCTCAGTGCACCGCTTGGCTGACGCTCCAACTTACACTGACAACAATTAGGCCCATGAGAGAGGCAATCACGCATGGTTCCAACTCGTTCTGATGAAGCGCCCTTCACAGCGCATTAATGTCAATCATTAGGGCTCGGTCTTTCCCCACCGCGTCTTGCCACAACTCTTCCACTTTTCCTTGCTCTGATAGATTAGCATGGAAAGAATTATTGGCTAAGGCGATAGCCTTGACAGAAGACGCGATTTGGAGGTCATTTGGACGATGCGGACAGGCATGTCAGACGCCTTGTCATCAATATGTCGATGCAGCCCTCGCCCGAACGACAAATGCCATATCCATTTGTTGATCGGGCTAGAGGCAGCATTCAACTGTGGTTGACCAAGTTCGCCGTTGAACAGGCAGTGCTGACACCACCACTTGAATGCAACATCACCAGTGTCAGTCGGCATGGAAGGAGTCAGAGCAGCATTGGTGAGTGCAGAATTCGAAAGTTATCTCACTCGTCACGGCAATTTCACCAATCTTCTGCGTGTGTCACACATCTGTCTTAAGACCGCTAGCCGTCTGGCCATTTCGGAGGCAGACTCACGACCTGTGTGAAGTAGTTATGGTGCCACGTTTGCGAGGGTGGAAGTAATGCAGTCTGGAAGCTGCGCAAGATTACATGCAAGGTAATTTGCTGTGGGAAAAGCAGAACAATCAATAGGACCTGGCACGTTCATGGACTGTAGTAAAGTTGTAAATTGCTGCAGAGGGATGAAAACGGTAAGTCAGAAGAAAATGAATGTATTTAGGTGCACCGCTAAACTCCAATCATGAGGTCAACAGCAGTTTATCTGCCATTTCATTCAATAACCTCGAAGCTCAATGGATTCTGCCATAGCAACTAAGTATCCTCTTTGATTTTGCCATTAACATGCACAGTACTTAAGAAGTATTTGTATGTTTGACTCTTTCCACTTAAAAGAGGCGCTTTTCTAGGCGCACCAATTTCCGACTCAGCGCTTCGTAGTGACTTTGCTGATGCTGGTCATGAACTGCGAGTGTGCTCATTCATTAGCAAGAAGTCATGGTGAAAACAGTAGTTGCACTGCAAATCGGCGGCACTTTTACACACGATTCATCCACGAGATGGAGGCAGTGATAATTTTGCAGCGTAATCGGCTGCAGCTCACCAGCCCATCTTTGTGTAGCCCTCTACTTATGGCACTTAAGTCGGTTCAGAACTTTCTTTGGAACATAGTGCGCCTGCAGCCAATTCTCCTGCCTACACTTGCAATATGAGTATAGTGTATTCGACACTTCGACAAATCAGACAGGAGAAGGCAGCAGAGGATGCCTGTTTAAAGGACCTGTTTGCTGCATCTCTTGCATTCAGACTGACTGAATTAGACCGGCTCCTATTCCGCGAAGTGACCTCTCATTTCTATTTTTCCACCAAACACTGACAGCGACGCCGGCATTCTCGACTTGTAGCAGTGCCTTCTTTGCAACTGCCGTAAGTTTTCTCCACGACGACTGCTTTCCTACACTCCTGCTTCTCGAAACTGCATTCCTACTCCTCCCTTCCAGTGGTCGGCTCTGTGTATGCCGCTTAGTATTAATAATCACGGTCTCGAAAAGTCCTTTAAAGTGCTTTACGTGTGCTGCAACATAAGAGAATCACACGGATTGCGCCTTTGGCTGCAGTCACCCAGTAGCCACGTGCGCTTGCTTCCTGCAGTAACCCCAATGACACTCACTTGGCGCAACACATTTGAGCAAACAAACACAAATGCGAGGAGGCATGCGTTTCTGAGCATTTCGAATTGCGTGAGATATTTTCAAATAGGAATATTTGCAATTGAGGGTGTGGCTTTCATTTGCCTGATCCAGGAGCACTTCGAAGCCTGTACAAGTGTGACTACGACACGTGACACGTAATTTGTGCACTGCATCGCACGCTTGACAGGGAGCGGCCGCACGATTTAAACGTCAAGTATTGATGTATGTGGTGTTTTTCCACCCTCATTCGAATAACGCGGTAATTCTCTAGCAAATGCTAAGATTGGGGAGAGGTGGACTCCAGTATCTACGATTAGCAAAGCCGGTTCTTGTTTGCCCATCGGACTTATCAGGTTGAAGTGGAAAGAGGAAAGTAATTTTCTTTGCCCTTTAATGAATGAATAGACTAAATCTACCTTTCGTGAAATCTGCTTACTAACTAAATCCATTGCTACCCACTTCCGCACAACCAATGACCAACGCCCTTAATTTGGCTCAAATTCGAGCCTCCTGAATGGTGGAACGATTGGCGAAACTGGCCAAATTATCTTCACTTGCATGGCACTGTTCCCTCCTCCTTTCACTAAAGATGAAGCTCTAAAAGGCAATCCAAATGCAATAATACGGAAAGCGTGTATTTGTGACGCCACAATTGCGATGCCCGCGCATTGGCAAACGAAATGGCGATGAGTGAAATGCAAAGATAGAGCATCCACGCGAGAGCATTACCCCACCAGCACATTCACTCGCCACTTTGGCCTTGCAAGTTGTCTAGGTATGCATGTCTCTGCTAAGCCTTTCCACGGTTGCTGCAGTTCAACTGAAGGTACCCACACAATTGCATGCAAATGCGTGTTGGTGTTCGACAAAGTTGCCTGGAGGCGCAAGCAACTCTGCTCAAGCACAAGTGTCGCCAGAACAATTGCTAACAGGTTGTGCAGTCTGCTCGACATGGAGTTGGAGGCTGGCACAACTGGAGAAGGCGGTGCAACACAGCAACGAGATTGGTGAACCTACCTTAGTACATCTTATAGCAAGAAGTGTTTCCCAATGTGCTGCTGATTTGCCCAATTATGAAGAGGTCTCGCTTCTCTACACTACCAGGTCTCAAGCAGCGAATTTGTGGCGGTCAAGTCCAACGTCAGAAGCTCACAAGTGTTTAGCAGTGTGAGTGGCAGTGCATTTCGACTGCGAAAAGCACACTAACTGCTTACACAGTGGCGAATTGTGACTACTCGGGACAGGAGTAATAAAGCACTTCAGTACGCAAATAGCACAATTTAGCATGGGCGTGAGCGGCTTTGTGAGAGAAGTGATAAATGAACGCCAGTGAAGTGATGGCAGTTGTAACTGTAATGGCTTTTACTTCGTAGATGACACTTGCAAATGCTCCCACATTTTCCTCTTTTCTCCGTTGCTAGGTTTGGAGCGTGCTACCTCGGCTGGATGACAAGAGACAGCGGCAAAACTCGCTTTGTATGTTTGGATGCGGTTCACCCCTCCTCTTCCATTACCACCCTCTTGAGGATTAGTTCATTGTCGCTGCAGTTGACGCATTCCAGTTAGACTGCCTGATTAGTTGTTTCATTCGAGCTGGCGTCATCGATGTGGTGGGCATTCAGGAGAATGTGACAGTTACATGGGTAAAGTAAATGACCGTGTGCACATGCACTCCTCCTGCTTCCTCCCTCAAACATTTGTCTCCTCGCTTTTCTTTCATGCAACCCTTTAACGTCTGTGGCTGGCGACAGTGTAGAAGCTGCTATGAGCGCAGAAGGAGACGTCCACCGTACCCACACGTTGAGGTGAGGTGCACACGGTCACCTACTGCTTTGGAGTCGTGACCGCGTGTTGCTCACACTTCTCTCTTGCCATCCAAATAGGGAGGCAGCACTTTTAGCAGGTCAGACACAAATTGCTTTTAGCTACTTGATCTCAATAAGCACTTGCGTTATCCATTAAATGTTTCAAGACGAAAATGGAGAGAATAATTGAGAAGTGTATCAATGGCGGGCAGTAATAAGCGAACGCGGAGGCACAGGCAGCGAAAAGGAGTTCAACACAACATTTGAACGAGTTGGGATGCAGCGAAGCTCAATGTTGTTTGCAAGCGCGCCATCAGGCTATTGGAATAACAAATAGTGAAGAAGGTCAATCCAGAGACTACGTGTTACTGGACGGGCGCGTGAGCGTTTTACAGCGCTACTGATGTGTCCCAACAAGGCTGACGTATGCTGTGCTGTGGAATGAGAGAGGTAATACACAGTGTAGAAGGTCAATGCTTTCCTAGCCTCCACGCACTGTGCGCTATTATTGCTAATGAAAGTACTGTCGGGGGCACCAATAGAAATGCTCCAATCCCATCCGTCACTAGTGAGACGCAAACATGGTCCATTTTCCCGCTGGCTCTCGATAGATTTATGGAGGGCGGGACTGTGTTCCTTGTGATGGGCTTGCAAGGTTCGTGTGATTGATAATTGCGTTGCAACCCGATGCCTCCCTCGTGTGTTAAACAAGAGACGAGAAAGGGGACTCGCCCTCTACTAAGGAGTACTGAAAACGCAACTATTGCTGCTGCTTGTTTTTGCTGGACAGTCTGCAACGCTCAACTCCTTTCCCTACAGAAATACGCAACAGTGGTAGTGCTTAGCACATAGGCATAAGATATCTCCTAAGGAGTGAAGCAGTCAGCGTGGACAGTGACTAGTCATTCATTGTCTTAGAGCATAGCATGGAACGGATGGATGCTGACAATGAGGAGAGGAATGAGGATGAGTTGGTTGTGTGAATCAGGACTGAAACAAATTAGACTCTATAAGCTCTATAAGAAGCATTGCATGTAACACTCACTCCAACCATAGATGGTGTAGAGATGGCCTATTCATGCAACAACGTTAAGATGTACTTCGGTCTCCAGTTGCCTGCTCTAATCAGAAACATGGGCTGTTCTTGCGTTCTTGCAAACCAGCCACGCAGGCACACTTAGGTGTTCTCCACCACGCGCAATTCTGTGTCCCTAACATAAGCAAGTGCACAGGTTCCCAAAACTGTGGCACACAACTGTAGGTTGCCCGCATCCCTAAACACTGGGCGTGGACTTTTAGGTCGTCTTCGCAATGCTCATTAGCACGAGCAGTCAGTAACAGGCGGAATGCAACAACTGCTCCAGCGATCACTAAATCCAGGCGACTAGCACGTAATGTTTCGATGCTATCAGCAATTTAGACGTGTCTGTCATCCCACTCACTGCAAGGCGAGCGTTTGCACAACTACACGCAACTGCCTTTCAGCCTATGGCAACGCGGCTTGCAGACTGCATTACTTCCACCCTCGCAAACGTGGCACCATAACTACTTCACACAGGTCGTGAGTCTGCCTCCGAAATGGCCAGACGGCTAGCGGTCTTAAGACAGATGTGTGACACACGCAGAAGATTGGTGAAATTGCCGTGACGAGTGAGATAACTTTCGAATTCTGCACTCACCAATGCTGCTCTGACTCCTTCCATGCCGACTGACACTGGTGATGTTGCATTCAAGTGGTGGTATCAGCACTGCCTGTTCAACGGCGAACTTGGTCAACCACAGTTGAATGCTGCCTCTAGCCCGATCAACAAATGGATATGGCATTTGTCGTTCGGGCGAGGGCTGCATCGACATATTGATGACAAGGCGTCTGACATGCCTGTCCGCATCGTCCAAATGACCTCCAAATCGCGTCTTCTGTCAAGGCTATCGCCTTAGCCAATAATTCTTTCCATGCTAATCTATCAGAGCAAGGAAAAGTGGAAGAGTTGTGGCAAGACGCGGTGGGGAAAGACCGAGCCCTAATGATTGACATTAATGCGCTGTGAAGGGCGCTTCATCAGAACGAGTTGGAACCATGCGTGATTGCCTCTCTCATGGGCCTAATTGTTGTCAGTGTAAGTTGGAGCGTCAGCCAAGCGGTGCACTGAGACATATGGACTTTGCGAAGGAGGCATAGAGAAGCGTTGGCACTGACTCTGCAACTGCGACCCGTAAGTGAGCGAGAGCAGGATCACATTTGTGGCAACTGAAGCATGCGAAAGGCTCCAACCAAATTGGCGGGATGAGGAGTGAGGAACTTGTATCAATGTACCTGAGACTTTGCTCAAGTTTCACAGATCCACCATGTTGGAGACGATTGTGGCTCTTCTACTCTGCATGGTGTGCTGCACAGCAGGTTTGTACCTACCTCATCACTTGCACTGCCTACATTTCTGTGGCACTCAATTGTTTTTCCCTTGGTGGTTTTCAACTTTGCCGAGGCATTTTGCAGGACAGCAATGACTCAATATGCTTTGCATGAAAGGTCAAGAAGGTCTACAACTCTGGGGCTCCAGAGTGGTCGGAAAGCCCTCCGCACCATCAGACAAGATGAGCTTCCGTTTTTGAAAAGCACTTCGTGAGTAAAATCAAAGTGGTGAATTTTATTGCATCACTTCCATGGGAGGAGTTTGAAAACAGCCTCAGAAAGAATGCGTGACTCATTTACTGCAACACGCTATCCTCTCATAATTACGTCTCCCCAATAACAAATGCCGTGCCATTACTGTGTTTAGGTAGCATACGTTCGGAAGGGAGAGGCAGAGCAGCGACTGGTTGTGGAACATTGCGAATGCAAGGTCAATGGCACAGCGTTGGGCAGTCCCTGCAGTTTGGCACAAAGTACGTCAGGTTGCACTCCTTTGCGCTTACTTGCGACTGTCCGCCAGGCTTTGCCTGGGACCGTGCTATTCCAGGCGCAGCTTACTTATCGAGGTAGTTGTGTACGCGACGGGTCGGTTCCTCGCATCGGCAGTAAAAGTCCTCTTGTAAACTGCCAGTGTAGTTCGGAGGCACTGTTTGATGATGCTCCTGGCGACATGGTGAGGAGAGTTGAGTCTTGGGCACCAAACAGCCTAAGGCTGCGAGATTCGAGGCGTCGCCTGTGAATCTATGCGAATCGCTTAGATTGGAAAAGACCCAAGACGGGCTGATTCTTTTATTTATTTCTTTCTTTATCTTTTCATTTTAGGCACAGCAACCATCACTCTGAAGGACGTGAGTCTGCCAGATGCATTCCTAATTGTTGAAAATACTGCGACTCGGGAACCATTTCCAACAGCACATTTTGTGCCATATTGCAATTTCACACCGCCCAAGGAAGGTACGCAGCGAATTGGCCTTAATTGCTGCCATGCAGGTTCCCAAGTGTTTGCGTCCCACTGTGCTTCATGGCAGGCGAAGTTGATCCGCGAACGTCCTTTCCCTTGTCGAGATTAGTTGGAGACCAAGATTGCTTCAGCATCGACTTCGCTGTTGGAGGAGCAGAACATGATGGAGATGTATATCACACTCTTGCTTATTTTCTGCCATGCCTGTCATTATTTCGCCTCATTGGGTTGCGTATCCCTTTCAGTAGGTTAAACTCCTCGCAAACGGAGAAGAAATCTGCAAATGGACAGGTGCTACACTCACAGCCTTCCGAAGTCCTGTCTGCAGTGAGTTCAAAGCTCCCAAATATTCCCTGTTTCGTGCGTCTTGTGAGTTCGATAGAGATGTATTCTCCCAGCCACTGATGCGCATAACACGACACCAAAGTCACTCCAAGTGCATATCCCAAGCCACCATTGCCATTCGGTCTTGCAGCTAACATGGAGAAAAACACGACCTCCGATATGCAGATTTTGCGTGCAAGGCTTCCCACAAAGTGCGGTGCGATGTATGAAAACTTTGCTTGGGAAGGCAAAGAAACGGCTTTGTCGGTGTCGGTGGTGGAATGTGCACAAAGTGGTGAGTAGAAGCATTGAACACTCGTGATCATCACAAGTGCAATCACGGACATCGGTTTGTGCCGCACGTTTATTCAAAGAACACAAATGTTAGCTGACACAACAAGGAGAGTGTGGAAACATTACGAATGGTAGCCTTGGTTTTAGGATTCTCACCGGAGGTGGAGGAATGCAATGGTAAGTTTCAATGCTACAGGATTCCTTCTCTTCCTCCTCTTTCTCCTCTTCCTTCTCCCTTACACAGCAAGCTGCTTCCAATGCCTTGTAGCATACTGGAACGAGTCAAGTGCGGCAGCATCGGTTGGTAAGGCCAATCAACAAGCTCGAGTGCCTGCTCTTTTATGCTCCCTTTCACCTTTACTTTCCTCGCGTCGCTGTCGCTGTCAAAGCAGTGCAACCATCAGCAATGCCCATCAGCACGTGATTAGTGATGCACAGGCATACATCAGACGAGTATTTTACTTCATTTGCCATAATTCCATGCCTGCAGACTTGTTTACTTGCAGTTTGATTGCAGTTCGCCCATCAACTAAAATGCGATGCTTCCTCTGCTGCCTTGGTAGGCACAACATCCGCTGGTAAGTGCATGCACGTCTGCAGTCATCAGCACCACTTCCACATCTCCACACTCTGACTGTGGGAGCGTTGGTTAAGGCGTGAGAACTAACCTCGTCACAAGTAACTCTCTGCATTGAGCTATTCAGCTTTGCATGTAGTGGCCGCATTTTCCATTGGCTGCAACCGATGTCTTGCGTTGACGCCTCTAAAGATTCAAAAGCACAATCTTGACCACACATGTTCCACTGTCTCTGCATTTACCGTTTTTCTGTTTAAGCGCGTAATCTTGTGTTTTAGTTGTGCCCGTGTCGCTGCTGCTCCTGCTGTTGCTGTCACATGTGACTACGCCGTAATGAAAGGAAATGCACCACGGCTTTTGCAGACTTCTTCAATTGTCCTCACCACAACTTGTCCTTCTCCCATATCACGAACCAAGCCTCATCCACCTCGCTGATGTGTCTCCTCCTCCTCTCGTCAGCAATGACTTTGCAGCTTTTACCAGCCAGTCCAGTCAGGCGGTCCCCCTTAACATGAGTGAATGCATCGTGCATCGCGAGTGAGCTTCAACCTCGCCTAGTTGTCGAGGCGGAGTAAGCGCAATTACCTTCCACTTTAGAGCAGGATCTTCTGTTGCCCACCTTTCTCTCTTCGATCCTCAGTAACTAAGTAGACTGCACACTTTTGTAAACTAGATGGGTATAAACAGGTTGGTTGACATATTTCAGCTGTTTGTTAAGTGGCATTCGAGGCAGTGCTGAAGGTAATCAATTTCTCAATAAGATGAGTGCTTTCTACTGAACCCAATGAGTTGTAAGAGGCTTCCGCAAGAAAAATAAGTAACTTGCCTCTCAACAGACCTGCATCTCCTATTTCTGCCTTGCGGGACGATTTCTCAGCTTTCGGGTACAGCAGCTCGCAAACCGAGATGAGCAGGGTAATATTCTTTCACAGCTTAAGTTGAGCTTGCTAAGGTAAGTTTATTTACATGAAGGGGAGAAGTTGTTCCTCTGCTCCTCAATGAATGACCAGACTGAATCCACTTTCCT
The DNA here is from genome assembly GCA_023375655.1 of Taenia crassiceps. Classification (NCBI taxonomy): domain Eukaryota; kingdom Metazoa; phylum Platyhelminthes; class Cestoda; order Cyclophyllidea; family Taeniidae; genus Taenia; species Taenia crassiceps. Next base: position 2,325,308 of record JAKROA010000011.1, read on the forward strand.
GAAATCCGTTTACTACCAAAGCCATTACTATCTCCTTCTACATAACCAATGACCAATGTTCTTAATTTCACTCAAATTCGAACCTCCTGAATGGTGAAACGATTGGAGGAACTGGCCAAATTATCTCCATTTACTTGGCACGGCTCCCTCCTCTGTTTGCTAAAGTTGAAGCTCTGAAATGCATTCCAAATACGACAACACGGAATGTTTACTTCTATGCAATGCTGATGCGTGTCAGTGACTGTCACTGGTGCCTTGAATGGAAAGTAATTGATCTCAGCAACGTGGAAGAGATGAGCCAATCAGCGAGCAGTCGTCTCGGATGCTTCAACTCTGCTTTGCGCCTTTCTTCAGCCCCTGCGCAGAGCCCATCACTAAATGTGCCAAAAGTATTCCACTTAATGGAGGCACCTGAGTTATGGAGTTTCATTATCACTCAAAGTAAACTGCCAACTTTAAAAGGCTCTGCTAAGGGTCAATTCAGCCAAGTTTACTCACTCTCTTAGTAAACCGCTCAGCGAACTCAACTGTCTTGTCGGTGTCGTAGTCGAAGAAAGCAGTCCATATCTCCACCACGACACTGGTGGGCCGTGGTGAGACGCCTACGCCTGAAACGAAATTGTGTGAGTCAACCATTGAAACGAATTTCTTACCCACCGCACTCGCCGCCAACTCTCATCAAAGGCAGTCCGCACTCCCAACGTCCCTATGGCACGGACGCCATCGGTTATCATTTGAGTACTCCGACTTTTCCCTGTTTGATGCGACTACGATTGGTAAAAGCTTCAGGGACACATTCATAGAAGGCAAGATGTGTGAGGCAGGATTAATGATTTGATGGATAAGTTCATGACGTCCTGGCTTATTGAGAATAAACAAATCGGCGAGAGAGATGGTCAATTTCGGGATGATGAAGTGAATTGTTCTGGAAGGTATGGATTGGTGGAGACACGCCTTAAATACTATTTGCTTGAATGGATCAGAGGGTAGTGATTGAACCGATCGAGCATGGACGCGCCTACTAAAGCTCAATTCGCTTCAGTCTGAATGTCTGAGGCAGGTTCTCATCTTCCTCAGTAGCTATGCTGACGCCTTGAGGTGCACATCGCCTAACTGGACGAGTCGCTGTAGTGGAAGAAAAGAAGCACCAACAGCAGAACTAAGGAAGGAGACGAACGCCACTTCTCACTGAGGGGATTGATGGCTACACTAACCACGCGGCGGATGCCTCAATCTTGTTGTCATCTTTCGCCAGTAATTAGGACATTCGAGAAGGAATGCACCGAAGCACAGACAACTCACCACTGCGGATCACAGGGTTTGTGCATGAGATAGGCGACCCTGGTGCATTGCAGTTGACTTTGTTTTTCTGTCGCCTTGAACACCCTCCACAACGCCTCCAACGTGAAGCACCGTCCAAGATACCGAATTTCGTGTCCTTCATGCTTTGCATTGGGGTGAGCGCACTGATCCTCGGGCAGTTCATTGACTGAAATATTTGTTTGTGTGGGACAGAAAGAGAGAGAGAGCACGGTGTGATTGAAGTGATGAGAGTGGAACATGGGAGAGACTCGTGGCTGCCCGAATAGTAGCCATTTCCTGATAGCACTCTCTCTCTCTAGTGTACGCCACGCTGTCCTGACTGCGTGGCAATTTTGTCTGCAGTTCACGAATCGTCCGCAATGTCCTTCCTTAACTGACGTGGAGTGAGTTTTAGTTGAAGTCAGCTCTGAACACCACGCAGCGGTGAAAAGCCTCGAAAAGCCAAGGCGACAGCGCAGTGAGTGATGCTAAACTCGATTGCTTGAAAAGTAATGCTCTTGGCTGAAGGCCAAATGGCAAAGTGAACCCCACGCAAAGTGAAGTGGATGTCTCTTGTAGTGTGTGAGGAGCTCCATATGAGATCCTCCAATTCTCGGGAGGCAATATTTGCTAGACTACAATCTCTTCTCTCCTCTCCTTGCCTACTCACTGCCTTTAGGGAAACGCAGGAGGTTCGACACGATAGGATGCATCTTTACGCGGGTCAAAATGGCCGCACTTGCACTGCACACTCAGCACATGCCTCAACTCTATCAGTCACACACTACTGCCTCATTCAAAGCATTGTGGAGTGTATGCAGCCATTCATTCCGCACAGCCGAATGCTTCTTGAACTGCCATCATTGAGGCGTATGAAGCAATGAACTAAAATTTGTGAATGTTGCGCGCCTTTGCCACAGCTCCCTCAACCAGTCGTCAAGGCAGTCATAATTGCGTGGTGCAAACGCATCTGACACCTGTCATTAGGGGACCAGTTGCACTGGCCATAGGCAACACGACATTTGGTCGTGAGTGTTGTTGATTGGACGCAGCTGAAGTACCGCGTGGAGTTGGATGAGATGCGCAACTTCATCGACTAATACTGTCTTACAACACACGCATGACTGAAGTGGTTGTGGCAGTGAAAGTTCGTAGCACAAATATTTGCGAGGGAGAAAAGTAAGCAAATTGCGACAGTCACGCTGTGAAAGACCAAAATGTGGTGGGAGGCGGCACTAAGGGTCGTGGGAGTTTGCTTGATCGCACAGGAATCGGTCCAAGCCTCAGTCATCCTGCCATGTTCACCATCCTTCTGGCCGCCTGAGTTCAGGTGTCCTCTATGCTATGCAATAGGTCCTATTTACTTCTAACTGAGGGTAACACAAGATGTGCGCACGGAGTCGGCAACCCTGACCTTTGCATGGAGATAACTGGCGCCCCATTTGTGACATCTGAGGCGAGGAAAGGACTCCAACCAAATTTACCTGATGTGTGAGGTACGTGTGTAAATACACAACAACCACTCCCTAAGGTTTGCAGGTGGATCGTGTTGAATGTAATGGCAATCCCGTTCCTTGTAGCATTCTGTAGGAATAAGTGCTTTCTTCAATGCAGTCCACTCGAAGTCCTCTGTGAGGCTCAGATTGGACCTCTGAGCTGTGTGACCTTCGTGGGTAGGGTTGGGTAGGGATGAATAAGACTGACATACCGGCAAGAGAAGGCACTTCTATTTATCCGTGGTCGACCTACCAACAGCTAAGCTTCACCACCAAATTCCATCACGCCACAAAGCCTTCTGATTGGCACAACACTCTCCCAACTGCCAACCAAGTCTGTGTCACAAGCATCCTCTTCTACTAGCTTCGAATCTACCTCAATTCCACCCGTCCATTGTCCTCAGCCCTCTTGCACTTGCCGCACTCCTCCACGCGCAGACCAATTGCGCATACCAGGGAGAGCAAGAGCCATGACGCATTGCCAATTGCCTTCACACTGTTCATCTTCCTCTCATTCCTCATTCTCCAATTACTCACTTACCTTCCAACGACACACCGAAATCCTCAACAACGGACACGCCAAGATCAGGTGACATGACGACAAGGACAACAGAACTCACTTTCATCTGCTTCCCCTTCGGCCACGTGGCCTGCCTGCCTGCCTGCCTGCAACCCACCACCCAACCGCAGCGAGAGGACATGCTTGGCGAGGGAGACCAAGATAAGCATACATCCTACCTTCTCACTCACTCTCTCACTCACTCACTCACTCACTCACAGCATCATGTGTAGGCAGGTGAAGGGCATTGCGGACTTTGCGTGGCCCGACCAATACGGCAGCTCAACGCGGACTGCGTGAGGGGCATCGCGCAAATTGGCTGCTTGAGTTTGACTGCGTGTGGCTGGGTTAGAATGCACCTTGAACCTTAGTCGCATTCACCTGCAATAGGACTTCTAAGCTGCCACCGACACGGACCCAGTCCACCTTTAACCTTTAGAGGAGAAAGCTGTGGTACAGTGAATGGATGCAATCATCCAAGTCACCTCTTTTTCTCTCCATGCCACAGTCCACTTCAACTTCAACTTCATCTGCAACTTCAACTGCAGCTGCAACTTCATCTTCATCTTTGCCTCTCAGACACAACTATGGCTGCAATACTGCTCCTCACGCTAACCACTTCAATGAATAAGAGTGTGGGCGCAAATGCAGGCACCTTATTAGTAAATGGCAGCTATCACTCACATGTGTAAGGTGGGGGGGTTTGAGGATAAGGTTTGGAGGTTGGAGGTTGAAGATTGTGTGCTAGAGCAATATTGACCTGGAGGTACCGCATCCCACGTGTCACAAACTCTCCATCAGCATGGGATGTTCGCTTGCAGATGCACGCAATTGGTCCAGGGCACCGTTCAGCTTTAGATGTAGGTACCTGCTGAAGTCGGTGAGGCGACGTGAAAATATGATGGGTCGCCAGATAATACGAAATGTTGAACACATAAAGGGACTCATTATCGTCTCGAGCACTCCCCTCCTTCGTGGTCAACTAACTGCAAGGATCTCAAATGGCACGTGTGTTTGGCTCCTCGTACTTCTAGCGCGATAAGCAGTGATTTGCATCAATGTGGAAGTTGGCGTTACTCATGCCACAGTTGAACACATGGTAGTGGGCAGACTGAGGGCCTGGCTGAGGCGATGTTGAGGGAAGTAGGATTAAAGCGAGAAATGTTAGCGGGCAAGCAGTTTATCTGTGTACGAGGAGGGGTGAGGGAAGTAAAGTCTGTGCTACAAATTACACCCTCCATTTCCTTTTCGACAGTCCGCAAACTCGCTTTGCCATCACATTTTAAACATCTGCCACAAACAAGCGGTGATGCCAGCGCTCTATATACCGACCATCATTGTCGTTAGTGTGCAGAGCTCAGTCTTGTGACCATCAACTCCGACACGCTCGAACTGCAACTCCTGCATTCAATTCTACTGGAAGTGTTGGCAACACACTCTCCTTACCTCCACCTACGCAATGCATCGCCCAATTTCCACTCATGTCATTTCCTCTTCCACCACCAACTTCCCTCGCCTCACCTCACCCCGCCTCCTCTCGGCTGTTCTCATCACGTCCCGTGCCGTCTAATCTCATGCCATCTTATCTCATGCCATCTTACTCAATGCCATCCCATCTCAGCCTTACTATATGAATGTAGCAAATGGCTTTGAACTACATCCTGCATCGATGTCGGGTTGAGAGGAGGCAGTTGATGGAGCACATCATCAACTGCCTCACTTACTGCCTTCTGTCCGTGTGCACTGCAGCCGGCAGGACCTCGTACTCTACTTTGTGCAGGCTAACCACTTTGCGACTGTGCGACGGGAGGATGCTTTGAGCAGCTACCAACCTCTCGCTGAGCATCGCATTACTCCACCACTGCGGTGCAGTCCTGTACATCTGTCAAGCTGCCAAGGTAAATGGCGAGGCAGTTGACTATAGACATTGTTCCTCCCTCACCTTATTTCCCAATTGAAATGACTAGCACTCAGGCGGACGCATTGGCAAGGCAATAACACACAGATTTTATTCTGCCGCCTTTTCTTTCCCAGAAAGTTGCACTTCATGTCAACTAATTGGATCGACTTGGCACGTTGCTCGTCCATTTAGCTTGCAGAGTCCTCTTCGTCCCTAACACGCATTGGATGATGCCCATTGCGTATTGGGGCGCGCGTTCAGTGAGTGTTTCTTGCCTGACGGCGGAGATGTATTGGTCGAGCATACATACACGTCGCGAGTGTGCCGGCATGGTGGAGTGGCTAGAGAGCCTTCTCCATTGGCGTGGCTAGTGCTCACCACCCTACTGCACTCATGCGGTGAACAGCAGTTTATCTGCTCTTTTATGAGGAGCTGGCTTTCAAGTGGCAGATAGGTAGAGAGATGGCAACCTCCAGCCTTGCTAGCAGCATGATGCCAGAATCCGCACTTCTCAGCAAGTCACATGGCGGCGTTGTGCACACACTCACACACACTCACACACACATACACTTACACAGGCACACAGGCTCGCAGCCGATCAGAGTTGCATTGCTGAGAGCGATGGAAGTTGAGGTGTGCATGCAAAGGTGTGTGCACGCGTCGGCTTAGGAGATGGGCTACTTCGCATCATTGAAATGTCTGCCACGGCGGACTCGGCCCTCTCTGCGATCCGACACTTTTGTCGTCTCCTCCATCCCAACCCATCACAATACAACACAACATAACCCAAACCACTTCACCACACCGCACCTCCCACACTTCCCCGCTTCATCATCAGGTGCTCCACTGACTATCTCTTTTGGGGCACCTCACTGGTTCTGATTTGTACACGTGCAGTTAAATGTGGTGCCGATGATTGTGCCTCGTCTTTGCGGAATGGAAAGAATCGTGAGGCAGTTACAATGAGCACCACGCAGAGTGCCGTGTGGCATGAGTGCAGTAGGGTGGTGAGCACTAGCCACGCCAATGGAGAAGGCTCTCTAGCCACTCCACCATGCCGGCACACTCGCGACGTGTATGTATGCTCGACCAATACATCTCCGCCGTCAGGCAAGAAACACTCACTGAACGCCCCAATACGCAATGGGCATCATCCAATGCGTGTTAGGGACGAAGAGGACTCTGCAAGCCCGCCTAGCTCCGCCACCACTCTGTCCCATTCATTGCAGCACTGTAACAAATGAGGCAAACAATGAAGCAATTGATGAATGCCTCTGCTTGACCATAAGCTACTCATCATAATTGGTCGTTGCATTTGCTGCAATTTTACTACATCGCAGAAGCAAACAGTAAGGCGAGAATATATGTGGGGCAAAGTGAGACGATGCGGGAATTAGGGAGTGGACACCCGCCTTGAACTGGACTTCTATCCAGGTGGTCACCCTGTTGGGAAATTAAGCCTCGATTCACAAGGAGTTGCAGGTTCCATCCATACTCCTCGTCATACTCGACGGGCTTTTGTTTGAGGCGAACGAAGTGCCTGGTCAAAGACGAGCTGTGATAGAATTTTCACATCAGCAGACATCATCGACGGCAGCGTTGGAAGCAACCTACGCATCAGTCGCTGCCGCAAATAACTCCTGCGATAGGGCACTGAGAATAAGTGGAACTCGCTGCTGATGGGAATAGAGGTCGATTTTAAACTTAGTGGTTCTCATCCACTTTCTAAAGTGTAATCCTCCCCTAAAATGGCAAAGGTTCACCAGCACTGCCACCACCAGTGTAGAGGGCTCTTCTCTTTCATTCTTCCCTCTCTTCTTGCCATCTCCACTCATGGGGGAGGCAAGACTGACAGAAACGAGAGAAAGTTTATCATTATGAGAGTGCCTGGGTGCCCGAGGAGCTGCAATGATCCTCTTCCACCACGTGCAGACTGTCTTTTTCCACCCACAATCTACAATGATGTGCTTGGGTGCTTTTGCGCTCCGTCAGAAGCGAAGCATTTTCATGCGCATTCATTCGCACCGTAAGCTGATGGCCACTGATGGTTGATTGGCAAGTGATAGATTTACACACAAAGACAAGGCAGTTGTCCGTTTTTGCATACACATTTACTCAAAACCATACTAGTAGATGTCCTCGTGTCATCCCTTTTTTGTAGAAGACGCTCTTGCATGTAACCCTCACCCGTTATTGTTCTGCATTGGAGACAAGCGAGTTGGAATTAAAGAGGGTGCGTCTTGCTAACTTTGTGCTAACAGTCGTTTTAACGATGCGCTAAACTGCTTTCCTTAGGGACCTAGATTTCACTGCTCATCGTGAGCATTGTGAATGGACCAGCTCAGTCAGTGGCAAAGGAAGTTGTAAAGAGCAAAGGCATCGTTTGAAGAAGTTTCTGGAGAATCACAAGGGTGTTTTTAACAGTGATGCCAAATGTCACAAGGTGCAGCATTTACAGCTTAAGGTGTTGTATCTATTCGAGATAAGAGACCAAAGTGCTAATCTGGGATTTATTTTAACCTAAAGGGAGGAGGTAAGGCTTCAGTCTTTGTGCCCCAAAATGGCGTGGATGACTACATGATCAATTATCGCCATCAAAAGCAGATTGGAAGACGTCGAATTGGACCTGAAGTAGGGCGGTTACTTATGATTGCTACTGATTCGTGTTTTTGTTCACCTTGATGATGTATCTTACCTGCCTTATTCTCAATTGCAGATGTAGAGCGTGGATTAGTGAAGCCATTACGGTAGCAGAGCTGCTATTTCAGTCAACTGAAGTCTGTTTTGCAACCAGTGGGTCAGGATTTCGTCCCCGCGGATGCCGAAGTTTCCCACATGTCGCGATGCAGTCAACGCAACCGTCCATAATTGTGCAGCTGAGGAGCAGGGCCACTGTGATGCATGCTCCCAATTAACCCTTTTAGAGAGAGGTACGTGGCAACAGACTGACATAGTCTCTCTCTCTCTCTCTCTCTCTCTCAAATGCTGGGGAAGGAAAACGATGGGCATAACTGAAAATGCATCAATTAAGCCACATCGCAACACATCATTTGTCAGTGGAAATGAAGCCCTGTTTATATGCACCGATGATTCATCCAATTGTTTCACAGCTGGATAGAAATAACAAACCGTTGACACTTGTGTCCATTTGGTTGGCGTACTTCGGAGAAGAGGGGAAAATAACGCGGTAGCCAGATGAAAGTAGTGCACTTTTAAGGTACTTCAGTGATGCTAGCACAGCCCCATCGTAGCATTGTTTGGTGGTCATTGCAGCTGGTTTGAGGCTTTTTGGGGACTAAATGGCTTGTACCATGAATTATAGCCATAGTGTTTATGGAAATATGGTTTCTGACAAGATATTGCACCACTCAAGGTGGCTTTGTAGCCACCTTCACAGCCGCGTTGTTTACCAAGTCGCACGTCGCACCTCCTTCCGCATAGCATCGCTGCAATAGTGTGTGTTACTGTAAAGAAGGGTCGAGTGATATGCGCAACAGGACAGAACTGATTGTCGGAAAGGAGTGCTGGAAGTGTCGATTAGTGTAAATGAGTGGGAATGGGTGAGAAGGTGAGTAGGTGAGTGAATGGAGGAAATGCAAGCGATATGAAACACACATTCCTCAAAGTTTATGCTTTTTGCTCTTGCCTCCAACAATGTTGAGGGTAGAGGTAGGAGCATTCATGCAAAACCGTTGCATTTTTGATGCGCATTAGGGTGGACAGCCTCACGACTAATCGGCCTGCGAACAGGTCACAAACGCACGGTCGTATGACTGCGTCGTCTTTACTCGCCAGCTACAAGCTTTCAATATACTGTCAACCGTCGGTGCTGATCCAATATCTTTGGTGGATGGCTATTTATTCCTTACGAAGGGCACACTCCACCATCTACCCTCAGACGATTGGCTTGCTTTTGTTCGACGTTGATGAGCTGTTTCAATCGTTTTCACTACCTTCGAAGAATGACCGTTGTTTTCGTCATCAATGAAGCGGAAGTAAGACATCGCAGCAAATGTGATCCCATTCGAAGTCTGGACATCAAGCAGGATTTAGTTGCCCTGCCATCATTCAGGCAGTAGGCAAGTCATTATCATTGTGTCTTTTGGAGGTACAGCCAACTCTCTGTTCACCCACGTAGAAAAGCTGCTCCAGTATTTAACGTGATGAGATGCATCACAGGAATTACTTCCATTCGAGTGTCTACGGCATTTCTGGTTAGCAGCAAGCATCCGATTCCCTGACGAACTTCGTACTTATCACCAATGTAACTTATGATGCCGCATCTCTTCCCTCCATTAGTACAGTTTAATTAATTATGGTGCTCATCCCTAATTAACAACGTGAAATTCGTGCAACGCTGTAATGGAGTGGTAGGTGTGGCCTATGGGTGAGGAAGCAATGCAACCGGGATTGCGACTGCACATCTGCTTCGATGGACTCGTGAAAATGTCCTTGACAGTAGCCTAATGCAATTAACCTGGACATGGTGCAGACTTGAGCGAACCTGCAACCACTTGCAATGGCCACCACATGCAGCGACGTGCGCCCAAAATCAGGACCGTTGAGGCGATTTACAAAGACACTACTCTCATCTGGCAATTATATCGGTCCTAAACGCCAAATCTTTTACACATTGACGAGATTAAGAATACTCGGAATAATGATAGCCTTGATACCATTCACGACAAAGGAGCAATAGGATGACTGACCGGAGCGTGTTCTGAGAGGAGTGGAGGAATTGGCGTAGGTCCTGATGCTGAAGCTAGGAAAGGGGTGGGCAACATGATGAGGGAAGTTGGGTTGAAGGAACGAAAGCGTCGACTGGCAGAGAGGGTCAAGTCCACTGTAGCAGATGATTTGTGAATGCGAAGTAGCCCATCTGCCATGCCGACGCACACTTCACCCTCCATCGCTCTCAGCAATGCAACTCTGAGCCGCCGTGTGTCTGTGTGTGTGCAGCGCGCTTGCCATTCTTGCGCTGAAAGCAGCGTAAATTGACGTCAAAGCAGAAGTGAACTTGCAAAGCAGTGTGAACACATTAGTCCTGGCGTTGGTCTGCCTTGTACAAGTTGTGTGCCTTTGATTACAAAGCCAAATTATGCCAATGGCTTTTCTGTCCAGTATCACTTGCGGCGCATTGTTAGACCTGTGCACTAACTCAGCCTCCTTAACGGTAGGCAGAAAGCATGTCCAAGAAAATAAGGGTCAACAAAGTTCTTGTCAAATAGTTGCTATCTGCCTATATCGCCGGTTCATTCTCTGCGGAGGAACAATTCATCAATCATGCTGTTGTGGAAGTAGGACTTATGCGTTATTTACATTCGCCGCCTTTATCGTCAGTGAGAGTCAGCCCTAACGGAAGTGTTCGCAACCCCACCTTATGCTTCGACGCGAGGCGGACATTTAAAGGTTTCACCGCTATGCGTCCTCGCAGCTAAACAAATTACTAGAAGTGAGGCGAACATCAGCGAGTTAATGAACAGCACACAAAGGCAGGGCGCAGTATGTAAGCTGTGCAGAGATTCCCACGCAGACCGTATTTGGTGTCATTGATGGCAAACTTTAGCAGAATTGCTTAGCTTACCCCTAGAAATGAACATCTCAGCCAAGGGCTTGACTTCACGTTTTGGTTTGGTGAAAGCCTCAGGTCTCACTGTCGTACATCCTCCAGACGGTAGCAGTAGCGATCCAGTCTTTCTGCAAGTCAACAAATCAAGGTCTTCGACGCATATTCCATGCACTACCGCGTGCCCTTTCATTGTCAGGGAACTCTGAGACGGTATAAAGACGAGGAATTGAAAGTGCGTTGCTTGGGATGGGAGAATCTGTGCTTGTCTCCAACTGAAGCGTCACAGTTGTGGTGTACCCTCGACAACTACCTGATGCTGTTTTCAACTGAGACACAGCAAGAAAGTGAAGTTACACTTGCAATGTGCAACTTAAAAGCGTCACTACATAGCAGCCACAGGCGCGTGCATGAAGAGGCGAAGGAATCGAAGACTTGGCGGCTGGCAGGCGAGTCTGCAGCCGCTCCCTGTCAAGCGTGCGATGCAGTGCACAAATTTCGTGTCACGTGTCGTAGTCACACTTGTACAGGCTTCGAAGTGCTCCTGGATCAGGCAAATGAAAGCCACACCCTCAATTGCAAATATTCCTATTTGAAAATATCTCACGCAATTCGAAATGCTCAGAAACGCATGCCTCCTCGCATTTGTGTTTGTTTGCTCAAATGTGTTGCGCCAAGTGAGTGTCATTGGGGTTACTGCAGGAAGCAAGCGCACGTGGCTACTGGGTGACTGCAGCCAAAGGCGCAATCCGTGTGATTCTCTTATGTTGCAGCACACGTAAAGCACTTTAAAGGACTTTTCGAGACCGTGATTATTAATACTAAGCGGCATACACAGAGCCGACCACTGGAAGGGAGGAGTAGGAATGCAGTTTCGAGAAGCAGGAGTGTAGGAAAGCAGTCGTCGTGGAGAAAACTTACGGCAGTTGCAAAGAAGGCACTGCTACAAGTCGAGAATGCCGGCGTCGCTGTCAGTGTTTGGTGGAAAAATAGAAATGAGAGGTCATTTCGCGGAATAGGAGCCGGTCTAATTCAGTCAGTCTGAATGCAAGAGATGCAGCAAACAGGTCCTTTAAACAGGCATCCTCTGCTGCCTTCTCCTGTCTGATTTGTCGAAGTGTCGAATACACTATACTCATATTGCAAGTGTAGGCAGGAGAATTGGCTGCAGGCGCACTATGTCCAAAGAAAGTTCTGAACCTACTTAAGTGCCATAAGTAGAGGGCTACACAAAAATGGGCTGGTGAGCTGCAGCCGATTACGCTGCAAAATTATCACTGCCTCCATCTCGTGGATGAATCGTGTGTAAAAGTGCCGCCGATTTGCAGTGCAACTACTGTTTTCACCATGACTTCTTGCTAATGAATGAGCACACTCGCAGTTCATGACCAGCATCAGCAAAGTCACTACGAAGCGCTGAGTCGGAAATTGGTGCGCCTAGAAAAGCGCCTCTTTTAAGTGGAAAGAGTCAAACATACAAATACTTCTTAAGTACTGTGCATGTTAATGGCAAAATCAAAGAGGATACTTAGTTGCTATGGCAGAATCCATTGAGCTTCCAGGTAATTAGAATGAAATGGCAGTACATGTTCCCAAAGGAAGCCAACACACAATGACAAGCGGATATCAGGAAGGGTGATGCGGTATTTGGTCATTATCAAAGGGGCCATCACTCACTTCCTCTACAGATGTTCTCAGTTCTTGAAGCAAATGGTGCTCAGAAAGTGGCTGACTATTCCAAATGGAATACCAGCAGATGGAATTAACCCATATTTAACAAACGAGTACACTCGCAAGAGGTTTAGTTGGATACAACCGGTCGCAATCACCGATGCAACTAAATTTGATAAAGCACATCAGGTGGAGCGGTGGTGTCCCTTTCATTTCATCAGCGTCATTGACTGTCAGATTGACTGATCGACTGAGAGGCGCATTGAATGATGTGACATGGTGGAAAGTACATTGAAAAGCCTTTTCACATACCCAGCGGCACATGCACCACGAAGGCAGAAGTATGCGCCTAGTACTTAGGCGAGAATGTTCAATCATGCGCCGACTTGGCGTGGTGAGGCAGGTGCAGCAAGTGCTAATTCTCCACCACCCGTGACAGCGTACAGCCACACCTTCTTTCCTGCTTTCCTTCTTCCCTTCTTCCCTTCTTTCTTTCCTCCTTTTCACTGCATAGTCGTGTGATACAAAGGATGCGATTGCCATGCCTGTGCATGCCGCAACACCTGCAGGACCGCAATCGGTTCGTGTGCCAAAGCTTCTTCCTTCTAATGATGCAGTCTCTCAGTCTCCAATGCCATTCATGAAGCAAACCAGACGCGCATCAGTGCATGCGCAAGACACTGAGAATTCACGAATGACACAGTGGCATGACTTCAGTGTGTCCTTGAGTCGCCATTGCTTTGGGCATTTCCTGTGCTTATTGCGGGTAGGAGAGAAGGGGCCTCTGTCCACTAATGCAGGATAATCTGGAGAAGTCGGCTGGTGCTATGGTGCTCTCGCATCCGAAAGCCCTTTCGCACATATCGCAAAGCAGGGGTTTCATGCAAGGTGGGATGTTTGGAAGCAGTGAAGTGTACGACGTTCAAGCACAAGCAAGATTTTCGTACACTAAAGTGGAAGGTATACGGTGTGATGAAACACGAGGCTTGAAGTGAAGACAGAGACAGAGAGAGAAAGTGAGAGGGAAAGAGATGGGAAGGTGGAATGCCAGTGTCTTTCCTGCACATCGAGGGTGGTTATTGTGAAGAGAGTTTGACAATCTGATGTCTTGGAGTTGGTTTTCTTCCACTAGCATATAGTCACATTGTTTGTGAGGCCACCTCCTCACATGGATCGTGTCCTGCACTCTGTGGCCATAAAGCGGTTGGATAGGGGTTGGATAGTGGTTGAATGGGGTTGGACTGCAGCAGTGCTTGGCAGGAGAGGCGAATTGACAATGGCCATGCCATGCCATGCCATGCCTTGCATGTCATCGATGGCAATGGAAGCGAAGGAAAGAAGGCCCCTTTCACGTCCTGCTGCGTATACATGATCACCCTTTGGGGTATGCAGCGCTTCACGCTGGCTGATGCACAACCTGCAACTTACCAGTCTGCCGCGCTTCACATCGTGTGGCTACTCAGGAGGCACCTACTTTGCACTTCACCAGTAGTTGGGAATGAAGGCGAATGTGCAAAGGCCAAATGTGAGAGGAACACATCAGCTCTGCCATGAATGAATGGGTACTGAGCCTCAGTTATGGCAAAGGCAAGGCTTGTGAATATGCTTTCGCCACCACACTCAAACGTCCATTGTCCTTGAAGTGAAGTGGAAATGAAGCTGCTAAAGCTTGGAAGAGGTTCATTTTTATAATTGTGGCCTAATGAATCAATAACTGAGCACTAGGTGCTGGTGTGATGAGAAGCGCAGGTGAGGACACTGCTTCAGCAAACCACGATTTCAATCACACGATCCACACATGTGAGCTATTTGCAGCCGACATAACTTGTGCTGCTTGTTGGTCATGCTAGAAGCGAGCAACCTACTTCTCACTGCACGTACTGCTTGGATAAGCCATTGCATGAGAATCAAACAATGCATCCTTCTTTCTATCTCACAATATCGTGCAGAGGTTTGCATTGAAAAGCTCTTCGAGCACAGAGCAATCATTCTCTCACGTTCGTGAAAATCAAATGCGACCGTAAAAGCACTGTGGGTTGGCAAACAATGTCCAGTTGCTGCGTACCTTTCGCACCCAGTGTCACAAGCTGCCCTAGGGAGGACTGTGGTCCAATCTGGATGTGGTAGTGGGTAAGAAAGTGAGTGAAATAATCTAGCTTGAAGAAAGCAGGTGCACGAGTTGTGCGGTGCAAAGCGAAGCAACGCTAAGGCTAGTGTGGACACGCGTATTTACAGACTCACTTCTACTTTGACGTCAAAATACACGATCCTCAGCAAGTCACTTGGCGGCGTTGTGCACACACCTACACACGCACACGCACACGCACACGCACACGCACACGCACACGCACACGCACACAGGCACACAGGCATGCAGCCAATCAGAGTTGCATTGCTGAGAGCGATGGAAGTTGAAGTGTGTATGTAGAAGTGTATCCATGCGTCGGCTTAGGCGATGGACTACTTCGCTAGGGCGGTTTGGCCCTCTCTGCGATCCGACACTTCTATCGTCTCATTTATCCTTAACTGACCCAACCCAACTAAACTCAACCCACCACAACACAACTTAACCCAATCCACTTTACCGCACCGCACCGCGTCGCACCGCACCATCCACCCTTCCTCGCTTCATCATCAAGTGCTCCACTGACTACATCTTGTCGCAGCACACGCTCAATTCACTCCACCAACTGCCTGTCCTTGACATCGCATCAATAATGGCTGCTCGCCACTACCACTACCACTGCTTTGTTGTGACTCCTCTCAACTCTGCAACTAGTCTGCTTGCCCTCAGTCGCATTAATGTGAAAAAGGGTTGGAGTCCAAGTCCAGTAAGCCTGCCAAACTAAAGTGCACAAAGGATTAAGGCACCTCACTGGTTCTGATTTGATCACGTGTTGCTCAATGTGGCACCAATAATTGTGCCTTGCCTTGCCTTGCCTTGCCTTGCCTTGCCTTGCCTTGCCTTGCCCTGCCTTTGCCATAACTGAGGCTCAGTACCCATTCATTCATGGCAGAGCTGATGTGTTCCTCTCACATTTGGCCTTTGCACATTCGCCTTCATTCCCAACTACTGGTGAAGTGCAAAGTAGGTGCCTCCCAAGTAGCCACACGATGTGAAGCGCGGCAGACTGGTAAGTTGCAGGTTGTGCATCAGCCAGCGTGAAGCGCTGCATACCCCAAAGGGTGATCATGTATACGCAGCAGGACGTGAAAGGGGCCTTCTTTCCTTCGCTTCCATTGCCATCGATGGCATGGCTGCTCTCATCACTGCAAGTAGTCTGCATGCCCTCAGGCTCATCAATGTGTAAAAGACATGGAGTCTAAGTCCAGTAAGCCTGCCAAACCAAAGTGGCACAAATGATTGGGACACCTAGCCAGTTCTGATCTAGCCACGTGTTGTTCAATGTGGTGGTCATTGCAACCTCTTGTAGGTTCGCTGCAGTCTTAGCGAGGTCCAGGTTGGTTGCGTCGAATTGGGTACAGTGTCATTGTCACGCGGCAGTCCATATAGTTGCCAGTGGAAACAAGAGTGTTAAATCGCAGAGAGAGCCCAGCCCAACTGAACAGGTGATCGTGTGTACAAAGTGCCTTATATTTTACCGTGAGTAAAAATATAAGGTATAAATTTTCTTTCAAGCAAATTGGAATGCGTCTGCGTCGTGGACAAGCGGTAGGCCGACATTGCCTAGGATCGAAGGAAAGTTGAAGCCCCGTGATGCCTTCTCATCTGCACCTACTAAGCAGACCCCTGATGCATGGAATCAGTTGGCACTCAGCCCTCCAATTTCCCACTCTCGCTACCTTCCATCTACGAGCTATGTATTATGATTACAAACGCTAGGGAGAGTGGAGTGTTAGCAAGCTTCACAGGAAAACGGTGACATTTAAGTCCAAGCCCGTGCGCATGTAGCGCAATTCTTGACCTTCAGCCTTCCAGATGGTTATCAGTAGACCTTCCCTTTCCCTTTCTGCACGATGCCATTTAAGTAGGAGAAGAAGAGTTGGATTTGTACCCAAATGCAGGGTGTTGCATAAAACTTTCTAACTGATGCTGTTAAATATCGAATGATGAAATCCTCCTCCATCATCACCATCCACCATTTCTGCTAGATTTGGAACAGCACTGGTGACGGAGGTTGATTGCCATGATTTCCTCTTCCTCTTGTAGCCACTGAAGTACTACTGCAATGCAGCGAAATAAACTAAGTGAGGTTGAAGCACGAATCAGCCCTTGAAGGTCAGCTAGAAAGGACATTAACGAGATTGGGATGAGTATGGCTAGAGGAAGAACCGCATTATCTCTGTACCATATCCTCCGGCGGGAAGTGTATTTTGGTGTACAGTTGGTGCTTGCTGAGACACTCGCAATTACTGAAGTGCCTAAGCACGGCCTGTAGTGATCGTTGAATTGACAACTTCCATTGTCAGTTCGGAATGGTATTGCGGGCTTCTACTGAATCCTCCACATCAAGCATTTCCTACAATTGTAGTGCATGCTCAGCTAGTTAATCCGTGTTTCGATATCGTTTCTAAGGCACACCAAAGTCAAACCAACCCCGTTGGCACAGAATCAGGATGAGAGAATATTAATGATGGGTGAGACGAGGAAAGCAACAGAGTAGAGATGGTGTAGATAGAGAAGGAAGGCATTGTGAAATCAAAGTTGGTGATGCGGTTGAAATACGGAGAAATCGTGGATGATTGCATGCCAAGAGTAACGTGAAAATGCTAGAGCTGGTCAGGCGCAACCGAATAATCAAGCCTGGATGTGGAAAGAAGAAAAGGTGTAAAGTGACTTTGGATGTAGGGATGAAATCCAGTCACAAGCACACACATGCGTTCGTTTACCCTCGCCCCCAACAGTTTGCCTCAGAGACTGCACCTGAACAT
The DNA here is from genome assembly GCA_023375655.1 of Taenia crassiceps. Classification (NCBI taxonomy): domain Eukaryota; kingdom Metazoa; phylum Platyhelminthes; class Cestoda; order Cyclophyllidea; family Taeniidae; genus Taenia; species Taenia crassiceps. The sequence goes on from JAKROA010000011.1 coordinate 2,342,695, forward strand.
CTGTGCAGCCCTGCACGCCGAGGCAGACAAACGAGAGTGACGCAGCTCATGGCGAATTGAAGCCTGTTTCGATGAAGTGACCGCAGGCAAAAGCTATTGCACCATAGTAAGCACAATTGGGGAAGCAAAGGCCAATACGTCGACATCTCTTGCTACCCTTGCAAAGTTAAAGCTCGGATCTGATGGTTAAAGGGATGGACGGGTGGAAATGAGAGCATTTTATTCAGGAACACTAAAATTGATGTGAGGCACCTGCCAGCCAGCGAGGAACTACTAAAATGTAGGGAATCTTTTGCTGATAAAACCATCACATTTGTAAGTTTTTGTAAGTACATCACCTTTGTGACATGAGGAAAGCGCCTCCCTAGCTCCTCTCAACCGGTTTGGTGCAACGCTGCCAAATTCCATGTCAAAGTATATTTCCTACCATCTATGTGTAATTTTGGAGGTAGTGATTTCCTGCATGGCCGAGAGTAAGTTAGTGAGTTTGAGATTACTTCTCCAAGTGCAGACCAGCAACTTGCTAGGAAGCGCCGAATTGAACAGTAACACTGACAAAGGCACTGGCTGCTCTCACGCCGCACCATCGTGGTCAGCATAGTGCTTTGGCAGCAGCATCAGACAATCGCTTTCCAACTACACAGACTAATGGGAATGATTTTTTTAATTTTGACACCACCTATGGCACGGAGTGTGCTGTGAAGGCGTGAGTATCTGGTCTGCCCTATCAGGAGCAGGAGCAGGAGCAGGTGCAGGAGCAGGAGTTGATCACACATTGTGTAAAAGGTCGGGTGCTCGGAGTAGTTATGAAAGTGGTTTGGCAAATTCAGTGTTTCATAAAGGCTAGTGCTATAACACAAGCAGTAGAAATGTGGATGACTTAGCTTTGTCCAAGGCAAGGATGTCAGTTTAAAGCCTGTTTGTAAGAGCGTCTATAGGTAGGCAACTTTACCTAGTTATTTGACATGCTGCCTTTTAACCAAAAGCAAGAGACAGCTAATGGGCTGTGGTGAGGAGGGCAGATAAGCGAGACTGGCGATTGAATAACTGGGCCATTTCTCCTAATAATCGCCAGATGGTAGTAACATCACCTTCTACTCCATCGCCAGCACTAGCCTACGCAATATGCTGCCTGGTTGGCTTAAAATAGTCAGTACAGTGCAAAACTGCAAATTGTTGGCATTTCGGCAGGAAGTGTTTGGCATGCCATTTGATCAACGCAACTGGCTTGTTCCCCAGAAGAGGGTTCGAAGTAATGCACAACTGCTCATTTATTCGAAAATCACCGAAACGTTGCTACAAAAGGTGAACGTGGAAAGGTGATAACTTGATCGCCTGCAATACCATATTACGAAGTAAAACACACAACTGCAAATGCCACCACGCGAACGGTCTTGTTCAAATCAAGTATTCTACGTCGGTCGCCACAACAACGCTCCAACATAGCCATCCATCGACTTTGCGCGTCATTGCAAAGCTGTTTGACAGCAGTCTCAAAAGTCTTCTTCGCGATTCTACTGGATCCGTTTGGAGCCCTAATATACGAAGAGGATTGTGCTAGCATTGATGTCAGCCCATCTCTGCGACCTAACACTTTTTACGTCTCATCCATCCCTACTCATCCCATCCCAACCCATCACAATACAACACAACATAACCCAAACCACTTCACCACACCGCACCTCCCACACTTCCCCGCTTCATCATCAGGTGCTCCACTGACTACCTCTTGTCGCAGCACACGCTCAACTTTACTCCGCCAACTGCCCGTCCTTGACCTCGCTCAACCGTGGCGAGCAGCCATACCTCTCAATTGCATCTCGGTGCAGAACAACACAATTCCCACTACCACTGCTTTGCCGTGGCTGCTCTCAACACTGCAACTAGTCTGCATGCCCTCAGTCTCATCAATGTGTAAAAGACATGGAGTCTAAGTGCTGTAAAACCCCTAACCAAAGTGGCACAAATGATTGGGGCACCTCACTGGTTCTGATTTGGCCACGAGTTGCCCAATGTGGTGCCGATGATTGTGCCTCGCCTTGCCTTTGCCATAACTGAGGCTCAGTACGCACAGATGTGCTTGCGTCAGTTGCGGCAGACTAACTTCTCTCCCCCTCCTCAGCTTCCGCCACGACACCTCTGTCCCCACGCATCTACTTTGGGATCGCCGCAAGAACCCACACATTGGCGTAAATCGCGACTGAGCCTCCGATAGCTGTAAGGGCTCACTTGTGATGCAGGTCTAAGTGCCGACGAACATGGAGCAAGCACCACAACTCACGTTGACCACTCGCCTTCATCCTCCACCTCATCCCCTTCTCCTCTTCCCTCTACCCCTGCATCAATTGCATGCCAATTACCTGTGTTTTGTTGTTGATGGGAAGTGGACGATCTCCTCTCCTAAGTCATGTTTGACAATACCTCTTGTCGTACATTGAACTCCACTTTACCTTACACGGTGGTTGGTTTAAAGAAATCATTCAAACGATGCAAAGGATGCGTTTATGGGATAAAGAAGTGATTTGCTGGTCAAGATTCATTTCTCTATCCCTAGGTGCATGTCCTCTAGAGAAAGGCACCTGTAGGTGGGTGACATTGCCTCTCTTTCAGCTCAAAGGTTAGGGTGCTGTTCTAAGCAGATTGCTACCTAACGTAAAGTGCCTTCTGCCACTCGCACTCTCACTCGCTATATCACTCTCTCCTCGCACCCAACTGAATGTCATGGTGGTGGGATTGGCGACCACATGCATGGGTATCGCACTGGCAAACACACGCGCATCTACCTTGGAGGTGGCAGCACACATGTGTCCTTCGGCGTGACGACCTAGTTCCTCTGTCATGTGATTCTGCCAATGTCTCTGCCAGAGTGAGTTGTCCTCACTTCCTGTCCTTCTCATTCCTCGCACCACCACCACCACCACCACCACCACCACCACCACCACCACCACCACCACCACCACCACCACCACCACCACCACCACCACCACCACCACCACCACCACCACCACCACCACCACCACCACCACCACCACCACCACCACCACCACCACCACCACCACCACCACCACCACCACCACCACCAACACCAACACCACCATCATCGCAGCAGATGAAGCCAGGAGATTGCATGGCTGCCCAAGCAAAGTGATGCATTCCTCGAAGTGCTGCGTTGATGCAAACTCAGTCCAATTGCACCATTGCATGGTGGTGATCGAGGCCAGATTGGAGGTTTGTTGAGGACTGAAGGAAATGCGGACACATTGCTTGAGAAGATGGTTTTTGGCAAGACTGTGCACTAATCGAAGAGGCTCTGTAGGTGCTCCCACAGTCCACTTGGTTGCCGAGTCGTGCGTTGTGCATCGTGTGTGTTGCGTCGTGCGTTGCAGGTGCTGCCGCATAACTTCGGGGCACAAATGATTGCTACTGAAAAGCAACAAGTGGTGTGCTTCACTGAGGCGAGCAAATTGCCGAAGGAGGGCATGCAAATTGCCCTTTGGCGTACGTGAGTGCGATTGAGTGGAAGGGCTCGTGAAGGAAGTGTAGACGCACTGAAACTAACTTTACGCAGATCAGATGCTGCTTGGTCTCCCCTCCAACACCTTCGATGGCAAGCGCATGCAGGTGTATCAAACCACCACACTTTCACACACACATTAAGTGAAGTGGCCTGCCTCACGATTATTTTAGCCCTCGAAGGGATCACATCCACACTGTTGCATCACTGAGTCGTCTTTGCCTCTGAGTGCTCAATGCGTTGATGAGATGGCGGCACACTTGTAGTGAAGCGAGCAACGGTGGGCGGTGCGATGAAAGCAGTTGGGTTGAATTGGGTTTCGTTGGGAAGGAAAGAGGGGACAAAAGTGTCGGATAGCAGAGAGGGCCAAGTTCGACCGGACAGATGGATCGTGTGTACGTGTGTGTGTGTGTGTGTGTAGGTGTGTGCGCGGAAATAGCTACTGCCGCGCTGAGAATCGCGTATTTTGACGTCGAAGTAGAGGGCAGACAGTAGGAGCGCGTGCACACCATTTTACGATGTCTCGTGTCTAGCACTGTCGATCATTCTGTGAGGTGTGGAAGATGATGAGTAAAGTGTATAATAAAGGCTGCAGTTGTGAGGTGTGCAGCACAGAGGTAAGTTACTTGATTTGGAGACAATGAAGTGCACTGAGTGCAAGGCGTTATAAGAAAGGCATTAATGGGTTCAAGACTCTACCCTCACTTAAACTGGCAATCCAACCGATTGGTTCCATCAGAAGGAAAGGTGGAGGCAGTGAAGGAAGGGTGATTCGAGAGGTGTCTCAATCGACAGCGGAATACCACTTTTAGCACAATGCCCCCTACTTTTTACACACACACACACACACACACACACACACAGAGAGAGAGAGCCATGCAGGCAGTGAGAGTTGCATTGCTGGAAGCGAGGGAAGTCGAAGTGTGCATGATTGCGTCGCAGAGGAGATAAACCACTTTGAATGCATGATTCTTCTCTCTATACGAATGGGGATTTCTCTGCTATCAGACGCCCTTGTTCACTCAATCCAACTTAATCACCACTTCCACGCACCACCCACCTGACCTCGCTTCACCACCAGGTGCTACGCTCACCTCCTCCCGCAGGACACGCGCCCGTCAACCCTCACCTCTTTGTTGTAGTCACTGCCAACACCATGGTTCGTGATAAGGCACCCCCCTCACGCCAATGTATGGTTTGATTAGAAGTGAGAGCATAGCCTATTTTGCGACGATCCCAAAGCAGATGCGTGAGGACAGAGGTGTCGTGGCGGAAGCTGAGGAGGGGAGAGAAGTTAGTCTGCCGCAACTGACGCAAGCACATCTGTGCGTACTGAGCCTCAGTTATGGCAAAGGCAAGGCGAGGCACAATCATCGGCACCACATTGGGCAACTCGTGGCCAAATCAGAACCAGTGAGGTGCCCCAATCATTTGTGCCACTTTGGTTAGGGGTTTTACAGCACTTAGACTCCATGTCTTTTACACATTGATGAGACTGAGGGCATGCAGACTAGTTGCAGTGTTGAGAGCAGCCACGGCAAAGCAGTGGTAGTGGGAATTGTGTTGTTCTGCACCGAGATGCAATTGAGAGGTATGGCTGCTCGCCACGGTTGAGCGAGGTCAAGGACGGGCAGTTGGCGGAGTAAAATTGAGCGTGTGCTGCGACAAGAGGTAGTCAGTGGAGCACCTGATGATGAAGCGGGGAAGTGTGGGAGGTGCGGTGTGGTGAAGTGGTTTGGGTTATGTTGTGTTGTATTGTGATGGGTTGGGATGGAGGAGACGACAAAAGTGTCGGATCGCAGAGAGGGCCGAGTCCGCCGTGGCAGACATTTCAATGATGCGAAGTAGCCCATCTCCTAAGCCGACGCGTGCACACACCTTTGCATGCACACCTCAACTTCCATCGCTCTCAGCAATGCAACTCTGATTGGCTGCGTGCATGTGTGCCTGTGTAAGTGTGTGTGTGTGTGAGTGTGTGTGAGTGTGTGCACAACGCCGCCATGTGACTTGCTGAGAAGTGCGAATTCTGGCATCATGCTGCTAGCAAGGCTAGAGGTTGCCATCTCTCCACATATCTGCCACATGAAAGCCAGCTCCTCATAAAAGAGCAGATAAACTGCTGTTCACCGCATGAGTGCAGTAGGGTGGTGAGCACTAGCCACGCCAATGGAGAAGGCTCTCTAGCCACTCCACCATGCCGGCACACTCGCGACGTGTATGTATGCTCGACCAATACATCTCCGCCGTCAGGCAAGAAACACTCACTGAACGCGCGCCCCAATACGCAATGGGCATCATCCAATGCGTGTTAGGGACGAAGAGGACTCTGCAAGCCCGCCTAGCTCCGCCACCACTCTGTCCCATTCATTGCAGCACTGTAACAAATGAGGCAAACAATGAAGCAATTAATGAATGCCTCTGCTTGACCATAAGCTACTCATCATAATTGGTCGTTGCATTTGCTGTAATTGTACTACATCGCAGAAGCAAACAGTAAGGCGAGAATATACGTGGGGCAAAGTGAGATGATGCAATGCGTCGCTGAATGGAAGGTGGGGCAGAAATAACTTCCTCCGGAAATAAGTGCGCAGAATTAGTGCTGTAGGGGAAGACGTAGTGGCATTTCAAGGCGTTTATGGATGCTGGCGCCTTACGCTACGCCACGTTACGCCACTCCACGCAACACTTGTCCCTTTACAAAGGGATTTAAGAAATGCTAAATGCACGAGCGACGTGCCAAGTCGATCCAATTAGTTGACATGAAGTGCAACTTTCTGGGAAAGAAAAGGCGGCAGAATGAAATCTGTGTGTTATTGCCTTGCCAATGCGTCCGCCTGAGTGCTAGTCATTTCAATTGGGAAATAAGGTGAGGGAGGAACAATGTCTATAGTCAACTGCCTCGCCATTTACCTTGGCAGCTTGACAGATGTACAGGACTGCACCGCAGTGGTGGAGTAATGCGATGCTCAGCGAGAGGTTGGTAGCTGCTCAAAGCATCCTCCCGTCGCACAGTCGCAAAGTGGTTAGCCTGCACAAAGTAGAGTACGAGGTCCTGCCGGCTGCAGTGCACACGGACAGAAGGCAGTAAGTGAGGCAGTTGATGATGTGCTCCATCAACTGCCTCCTCTCAACCCGACATCGATGCAGGATGTAGTTCAAAGCCATTTGCTACATTCATATAGTAAGGCTGAGATGGGATGGCATTGAGTAAGATGGCATGAGATTGGACGGCACGGGACGTGATGAGAACAGCCGAGAGGAGGCGGGGTGAGGTGAGGCGAGGGAAGTTGGTGGTGGAAGAGGAAATGACATGAGTGGAAATTGGGCGATGCATTGCGTAGGTGGAGGTAAGGAGAGTGTGTTGCCAACACTTCCAGTAGAATTGAATGCAGGAGTTGCAGTTCGAGCGTGTCGGAGTTGATGGTCACAAGACTGAGCTCTGCACACTAACGACAATGATGGTCGGTATATAGAGCGCTGGCATCACCGCTTGTTTGTGGCAGATGTTTAAAATGTGATGGCAAAGCGAGTTTGCGGACTGTCGAAAAGGAAATGGAGGGTGTAATTTGTAGCACAGACTTTACTTCCCTCACCCCTCCTCGTACACAGATAAACTGCTTGCCGCTAACATTTCTCGCTTTAATCCTACTTCCCTCAACATCGCCTCAGCCAGGCCCTCAGTCTGCCCACTACCATGTGTTCAACTGTGGCATGAGTAACGCCAACTTCCACATTGATGCAAATCACTGCTTATCGCGCTAGAAGTACGAGGAGCCAAACACACGTGCCATTTGAGATCCTTGCAGTTAGTTGACCACGAAGGAGGGGAGTGCTCGAGACGATAATGAGTCCCTTTATGTGTTCAACATTTCGTATTATCTGGCGACCCATCATATTTTCACGTCGCCTCACCGACTTCAGCAGGTACCTACATCTAAAGCTGAACGGTGCCCTGGACCAATTGCGTGCATCTGCAAGCGAACATCCCATGCTGATGGAGAGTTTGTGACACGTGGGATGCGGTACCTCCAGGTCAATATTGCTCTAGCACACAATCTTCAACCTCCAACCTCCAAACCTTATCCTCAAACCCCCCCACCTTACACATGTGAGTGATAGCTGCCATTTACTAATAAGGTGCCTGCATTTGCGCCCACACTCTTATTCATTGAAGTGGTTAGCGTGAGGAGCAGTATTGCAGCCATAGTTGTGTCTGAGAGGCAAAGATGAAGATGAAGTTGCAGCTGCAGTTGAAGTTGCAGATGAAGTTGAAGTTGAAGTGGACTGTGGCATGGAGAGAAAAAGAGGTGACTTGGATGATTGCATCCATTCACTGTACCACAGCTTTCTCCTCTAAAGGTTAAAGGTGGACTGGGTCCGTGTCGGTGGCAGCTTAGAAGTCCTATTGCAGGTGAATGCGACTAAGGTTCAAGGTGCATTCTAACCCAGCCACACGCAGTCAAACTCAAGCAGCCAATTTGCGCGATGCCCCTCACGCAGTCCGCGTTGAGCTGCCGTATTGGTCGGGCCACGCAAAGTCCGCAATGCCCTTCACCTGCCTACACATGATGCTGTGAGTGAGTGAGTGAGTGAGTGAGTGAGTGAGTGAGAGAGTGAGTGAGAAGGTAGGATGTATGCTTATCTTGGTCTCCCTCGCCAAGCATGTCCTCTCGCTGCGGTTGGGTGGTGGGTTGCAGGCAGGCAGGCAGGCAGGCCACGTGGCCGAAGGGGAAGCAGATGAAAGTGAGTTCTGTTGTCCTTGTCGTCATGTCACCTGATCTTGGCGTGTCCGTTGTTGAGGATTTCGGTGTGTCGTTGGAAGGTAAGTGAGTAATTGGAGAATGAGGAATGAGAGGAAGATGAACAGTGTGAAGGCAATTGGCAATGCGTCATGGCTCTTGCTCTCCTGGTATGCGCAATTGGTCTGCGCGTGGAGGAGTGCGGCAAGTGCAAGAGGGCTGAGGACAATGGACGGGTGGAATTGAGGTAGATTCGAAGCTAGTAGAAGAGGATGCTTGTGACACAGACTTGGTTGGCAGTTGGGAGAGTGTTGTGCCAATCAGAAGGCTTTGTGGCGTGATGGAATTTGGTGGTGAAGCTTAGCTGTTGGTAGGTCGACCACGGATAAATAGAAGTGCCTTCTCTTGCCGGTATGTCAGTCTTATTCATCCCTACCCAACCCTACCCACGAAGGTCACACAGCTCAGAGGTCCAATCTGAGCCTCACAGAGGACTTCGAGTGGACTGCATTGAAGAAAGCACTTATTCCTACAGAATGCTACGAGGAACGGGATTGCCATTACATTCAACACGATCCACCTGCAAACCTTAGGGAGTGGTTGTTGTGTATTTACACACGTACCTCACACATCAGGTAAATTTGGTTGGAGTCCTTTCCTCGCCTCAGATGTCACAAATGGGGCGCCAGTTTGCTCCATGCAAAGGTCAGGGTTGCCGACTCCGTGCGCACATCTTGTGTTACCCTCAGTTAGAAGTAAATACGACCTATTGCATAGCATAGAGGACACCTGAACTCAGGCGGCCAGAAGGATGGTGAACATGGCAGGATGACTGAGGCTTGGACCGATTCCTGTGCGATCAAGCAAACTCCCACGACCCTTAGTGCCGCCTCCCACCACATTTTGGTCTTTCACAGCGTGACTGTCGCAATTTGCTTACTTTTCTCCCTCGCAAATATTTGTGCTACGAACTTTCACTGCCACAACCACTTCAGTCATGCGTGTGTTGTAAGACAGTATTGGTCGATGAAGTTGCGCATCTCATCCAACTCCACGCGGTACTTCAGCTGCGTCCAATCAACAACACTCACGACCAAATGTCGTGTTGCCTATGGCCAGTGCAACTGGTCCCCTAATGACAGGTGTCAGATGCGTTTGCACCACGCAATTATGACTGCCTTGACGACTGGTTGAGGGAGCTGTGGCAAAGGCGCGCAACATTCACAAATTTTAGTTCATTGCTTCATACGCCTCAATGATGGCAGTTCAAGAAGCATTCGGCTGTGCGGAATGAATGGCTGCATACACTCCACAATGCTTTGAATGAGGCAGTAGTGTGTGACTGATAGAGTTGAGGCATGTGCTGAGTGTGCAGTGCAAGTGCGGCCATTTTGACCCGCGTAAAGATGCATCCTATCGTGTCGAACCTCCTGCGTTTCCCTAAAGGCAGTGAGTAGGCAAGGAGAGGAGAGAAGAGATTGTAGTCTAGCAAATATTGCCTCCCGAGAATTGGAGGATCTCATATGGAGCTCCTCACACACTACAAGAGACATCCACTTCACTTTGCGTGGGGTTCACTTTGCCATTTGGCCTTCAGCCAAGAGCATTACTTTTCAAGCAATCGAGTTTAGCATCACTCACTGCGCTGTCGCCTTGGCTTTTCGAGGCTTTTCACCGCTGCGTGGTGTTCAGAGCTGACTTCAACTAAAACTCACTCCACGTCAGTTAAGGAAGGACATTGCGGACGATTCGTGAACTGCAGACAAAATTGCCACGCAGTCAGGACAGCGTGGCGTACACTAGAGAGAGAGAGTGCTATCAGGAAATGGCTACTATTCGGGCAGCCACGAGTCTCTCCCATGTTCCACTCTCATCACTTCAATCACACCGTGCTCTCTCTCTCTCTCTTTCTGTCCCACACAAACAAATATTTCAGTCAATGAACTGCCCGAGGATCAGTGCGCTCACCCCAATGCAAAGCATGAAGGACACGAAATTCGGTATCTTGGACGGTGCTTCACGTTGGAGGCGTTGTGGAGGGTGTTCAAGGCGACAGAAAAACAAAGTCAACTGCAATGCACCAGGGTCGCCTATCTCATGCACAAACCCTGTGATCCGCAGTGGTGAGTTGTCTGTGCTTCGGTGCATTCCTTCTCGAATGTCCTAATTACTGGCGAAAGATGACAACAAGATTGAGGCATCCGCCGCGTGGTTAGTGTAGCCATCAATCCCCTCAGTGAGAAGTGGCGTTCGTCTCCTTCCTTAGTTCTGCTGTTGGTGCTTCTTTTCTTCCACTACAGCGACTCGTCCAGTTAGGCGATGTGCACCTCAAGGCGTCAGCATAGCTACTGAGGAAGATGAGAACCTGCCTCAGACATTCAGACTGAAGCGAATTGAGCTTTAGTAGGCGCGTCCATGCTCGATCGGTTCAATCACTACCCTCTGATCCATTCAAGCAAATAGTATTTAAGGCGTGTCTCCACCAATCCATACCTTCCAGAACAATTCACTTCATCATCCCGAAATTGACCATCTCTCTCGCCGATTTGTTTATTCTCAATAAGCCAGGACGTCATGAACTTATCCATCAAATCATTAATCCTGCCTCACACATCTTGCCTTCTATGAATGTGTCCCTGAAGCTTTTACCAATCGTAGTCGCATCAAACAGGGAAAAGTCGGAGTACTCAAATGATAACCGATGGCGTCCGTGCCATAGGGACGTTGGGAGTGCGGACTGCCTTTGATGAGAGTTGGCGGCGAGTGCGGTGGGTAAGAAATTCGTTTCAATGGTTGACTCACACAATTTCGTTTCAGGCGTAGGCGTCTCACCACGGCCCACCAGTGTCGTGGTGGAGATATGGACTGCTTTCTTCGACTACGACACCGACAAGACAGTTGAGTTCGCTGAGCGGTTTACTAAGAGAGTGAGTAAACTTGGCTGAATTGACCCTTAGCAGAGCCTTTTAAAGTTGGCAGTTTACTTTGAGTGATAATGAAACTCCATAACTCGGGTGCCTCCATTAAGTGGAATACTTTTGGCACATTTAGTGATGGGCTCTGCGCAGGGGCTGAAGAAAGGCGCAAAGCAGAGTTGAAGCATCCGAGACGACTGCTCGCTGATTGGCTCATCTCTTCCACGTTGCTGAGATCAATTACTTTCCATTCAAGGCACCAGTGACAGTCACTGACACGCATCAGCATTGCATAGAAGTAAACATTCCGTGTTGTCGTATTTGGAATGCATTTCAGAGCTTCAACTTTAGCAAACAGAGGAGGGAGCCGTGCCAAGTAAATGGAGATAATTTGGCCAGTTCCTCCAATCGTTTCACCATTCAGGAGGTTCGAATTTGAGTGAAATTAAGAACATTGGTCATTGGTTATGTAGAAGGAGATAGTAATGGCTTTGGTAGTAAACGGATTTCAGGAAAGTGGATTCAGTCTGGTCATTCATTGAGGAGCAGAGGAACAACTTCTCCCCTTCATGTAAATAAACTTACCTTAGCAAGCTCAACTTAAGCTGTGAAAGAATATTACCCTGCTCATCTCGGTTTGCGAGCTGCTGTACCCGAAAGCTGAGAAATCGTCCCGCAAGGCAGAAATAGGAGATGCAGGTCTGTTGAGAGGCAAGTTACTTATTTTTCTTGCGGAAGCCTCTTACAACTCATTGGGTTCAGTAGAAAGCACTCATCTTATTGAGAAATTGATTACCTTCAGCACTGCCTCGAATGCCACTTAACAAACAGCTGAAATATGTCAACCAACCTGTTTATACCCATCTAGTTTACAAAAGTGTGCAGTCTACTTAGTTACTGAGGATCGAAGAGAGAAAGGTGGGCAACAGAAGATCCTGCTCTAAAGTGGAAGGTAATTGCGCTTACTCCGCCTCGACAACTAGGCGAGGTTGAAGCTCACTCGCGATGCACGATGCATTCACTCATGTTAAGGGGGACCGCCTGACTGGACTGGCTGGTAAAAGCTGCAAAGTCATTGCTGACGAGAGGAGGAGGAGACACATCAGCGAGGTGGATGAGGCTTGGTTCGTGATATGGGAGAAGGACAAGTTGTGGTGAGGACAATTGAAGAAGTCTGCAAAAGCCGTGGTGCATTTCCTTTCATTACGGCGTAGTCACATGTGACAGCAACAGCAGGAGCAGCAGCGACACGGGCACAACTAAAACACAAGATTACGCGCTTAAACAGAAAAACGGTAAATGCAGAGACAGTGGAACATGTGTGGTCAAGATTGTGCTTTTGAATCTTTAGAGGCGTCAACGCAAGACATCGGTTGCAGCCAATGGAAAATGCGGCCACTACATGCAAAGCTGAATAGCTCAATGCAGAGAGTTACTTGTGACGAGGTTAGTTCTCACGCCTTAACCAACGCTCCCACAGTCAGAGTGTGGAGATGTGGAAGTGGTGCTGATGACTGCAGACGTGCATGCACTTACCAGCGGATGTTGTGCCTACCAAGGCAGCAGAGGAAGCATCGCATTTTAGTTGATGGGCAAACTGCAATCAAACTGCAAGTAAACAAGTCTGCAGGCATGGAATTATGGCAAATGAAGTAAAATACTCGTCTGATGTATGCCTGTGCATCACTAATCACGTGCTGATGGGCATTGCTGATGGTTGCACTGCTTTGACAGCGACAGCGACGCGAGGAAAGTAAAGGTGAAAGGGAGCATAAAAGAGCAGGCACTCGAGCTTGTTGATTGGCCTTACCAACCGATGCTGCCGCACTTGACTCGTTCCAGTATGCTACAAGGCATTGGAAGCAGCTTGCTGTGTAAGGGAGAAGGAAGAGGAGAAAGAGGAGGAAGAGAAGGAATCCTGTAGCATTGAAACTTACCATTGCATTCCTCCACCTCCGGTGAGAATCCTAAAACCAAGGCTACCATTCGTAATGTTTCCACACTCTCCTTGTTGTGTCAGCTAACATTTGTGTTCTTTGAATAAACGTGCGGCACAAACCGATGTCCGTGATTGCACTTGTGATGATCACGAGTGTTCAATGCTTCTACTCACCACTTTGTGCACATTCCACCACCGACACCGACAAAGCCGTTTCTTTGCCTTCCCAAGCAAAGTTTTCATACATCGCACCGCACTTTGTGGGAAGCCCTGCACGCAAAATCTGCATATCGGAGGTCGTGTTTTTCTCCATGTTAGCTGCAAGACCGAATGGCAATGGTGGCTTGGGATATGCACTTGGAGTGACTTTGGTGTCGTGTTATGCGCATCAGTGGCTGGGAGAATACATCTTCATCGAACTCACAAGACGCACGAAACAGGGAATATTTGGGAGCTTTGAACTCACTGCAGACAGGACTTCGGAAGGCTGTGAGTGTAGCACCTGTCCATTTGCAGATTTCTTCTCCGTTTGCGAGGAGTTTAACCTACTGAAAGGGATACGCAACCCAATGAGGCGAAATAATGACAGGCATGGCAGAAAATAAGCAAGAGTGTGATATACATCTCCATCATGTTCTGCTCCTCCAACAGCGAAGTCGATGCTGAAGCAATCTTGGTCTCCGACTAATCTCGACAAGGGAAAGGACGTTCGCGGATCAACTTCGCCTGCCATGAAGCACAGTGGGACGCAAACACTTGGGAACCTGCATGGCAGCAATTAAGGCCAATTCGCTGCGTACCTTCCTTGGGCGGTGTGAAATTGCAATATGGCACAAAATGTGCTGTTGGAAATGGTTCCCGAGTCGCAGTATTTTCAACAATTATGAATGCATCTGGCAGACTCACGTCCTTCAGAGTGATGGTTGCTGTGCCTAAAATGAAAAGATAAAGAAAGAAATAAATAAAAGAATCAGCCCGTCTTGGGTCTTTTCCAATCTAAGCGATTCGCATAGATTCACAGGCGACGCCTCGAATCTCGCAGCCTTAGGCTGTTTGGTGCCCAAGACTCAACTCTCCTCACCATGTCGCCAGGAGCATCATCAAACAGTGCCTCCGAACTACACTGGCAGTTCACAAGAGGACTTTTACTGCCGATGCGAGGAACCGACCCGTCGCGTACACAACTACCTCGATAAGTAAGCTGCGCCTGGAATAGCACGGTCCCAGGCAAAGCCTGGCGGACAGTCGCAAGTAAGCGCAAAGGAGTGCAACCTGACGTACTTTGTGCCAAACTGCAGGGACTGCCCAACGCTGTGCCATTGACCTTGCATTCGCAATGTTCCACAACCAGTCGCTGCTCTGCCTCTCCCTTCCGAACGTATGCTACCTAAACACAGTAATGGCACGGCATTTGTTATTGGGGAGACGTAATTATGAGAGGATAGCGTGTTGCAGTAAATGAGTCACGCATTCTTTCTGAGGCTGTTTTCAAACTCCTCCCATGGAAGTGATGCAATAAAATTCACCACTTTGATTTTACTCACGAAGTGCTTTTCAAAAACGGAAGCTCATCTTGTCTGATGGTGCGGAGGGCTTTCCGACCACTCTGGAGCCCCAGAGTTGTAGACCTTCTTGACCTTTCATGCAAAGCATATTGAGTCATTGCTGTCCTGCAAAATGCCTCGGCAAAGTTGAAAACCACCAAGGGAAAAACAATTGAGTGCCACAGAAATGTAGGCAGTGCAAGTGATGAGGTAGGTACAAACCTGCTGTGCAGCACACCATGCAGAGTAGAAGAGCCGCAATCGTCTCCAACATGGTGGATCTGTGAAACTTGAGCAAAGTCTCAGGTACATTGATACAAGTTCCTCACTCCTCATCCCGCCAATTTGGTTGGAGCCTTTCGCATGCTTCAGTTGCCACAAATGTGATCCTGCTCTCGCTTACTTACGGGTCGCAGTTGCAGAGTCAGTGCCAACGCTTCTCTATGCCTCCTTCGCAAAGTCCATATGTCTCAGTGCACCGCTTGGCTGACGCTCCAACTTACACTGACAACAATTAGGCCCATGAGAGAGGCAATCACGCATGGTTCCAACTCGTTCTGATGAAGCGCCCTTCACAGCGCATTAATGTCAATCATTAGGGCTCGGTCTTTCCCCACCGCGTCTTGCCACAACTCTTCCACTTTTCCTTGCTCTGATAGATTAGCATGGAAAGAATTATTGGCTAAGGCGATAGCCTTGACAGAAGACGCGATTTGGAGGTCATTTGGACGATGCGGACAGGCATGTCAGACGCCTTGTCATCAATATGTCGATGCAGCCCTCGCCCGAACGACAAATGCCATATCCATTTGTTGATCGGGCTAGAGGCAGCATTCAACTGTGGTTGACCAAGTTCGCCGTTGAACAGGCAGTGCTGACACCACCACTTGAATGCAACATCACCAGTGTCAGTCGGCATGGAAGGAGTCAGAGCAGCATTGGTGAGTGCAGAATTCGAAAGTTATCTCACTCGTCACGGCAATTTCACCAATCTTCTGCGTGTGTCACACATCTGTCTTAAGACCGCTAGCCGTCTGGCCATTTCGGAGGCAGACTCACGACCTGTGTGAAGTAGTTATGGTGCCACGTTTGCGAGGGTGGAAGTAATGCAGTCTGCAAGCCGCGTTGCCATAGGCTGAAAGGCAGTTGCGTGTAGTTGTGCAAACGCTCGCCTTGCAGTGAGTGGGATGACAGACACGTCTAAATTGCTGATAGCATCGAAACATTACGTGCTAGTCGCCTGGATTTAGTGATCGCTGGAGCAGTTGTTGCATTCCGCCTGTTACTGACTGCTCGTGCTAATGAGCATTGCGAAGACGACCTAAAAGTCCACGCCCAGTGTTTAGGGATGCGGGCAACCTACAGTTGTGTGCCACAGTTTTGGGAACCTGTGCACTTGCTTATGTTAGGGACACAGAATTGCGCGTGGTGGAGAACACCTAAGTGTGCCTGCGTGGCTGGTTTGCAAGAACGCAAGAACAGCCCATGTTTCTGATTAGAGCAGGCAACTGGAGACCGAAGTACATCTTAACGTTGTTGCATGAATAGGCCATCTCTACACCATCTATGGTTGGAGTGAGTGTTACATGCAATGCTTCTTATAGAGCTTATAGAGTCTAATTTGTTTCAGTCCTGATTCACACAACCAACTCATCCTCATTCCTCTCCTCATTGTCAGCATCCATCCGTTCCATGCTATGCTCTAAGACAATGAATGACTAGTCACTGTCCACGCTGACTGCTTCACTCCTTAGGAGATATCTTATGCCTATGTGCTAAGCACTACCACTGTTGCGTATTTCTGTAGGGAAAGGAGTTGAGCGTTGCAGACTGTCCAGCAAAAACAAGCAGCAGCAATAGTTGCGTTTTCAGTACTCCTTAGTAGAGGGCGAGTCCCCTTCTCGTCTCTTGTTTAACACACGAGGGAGGCATCGGGTTGCAACGCAATTATCAATCAGACGTCAATCAATCATACGTCAGCCTTGTCGGGACACATCAGTAGCGCAGTATAAACGCTCGCGTGCCCGTCCAGTAACACGTGGTCTCTGGATTGACCTAGCGTCTTCTACTATTTGTTATTCCAATAGCCTGATGGCGCGCTTGCAAACAACATGGAGCTTTGCTGCATCCCAACTCGTTCAAATGTTGTGTTGAACTCCTTTTCGCTGCCTGTGCCTCCGCGTTCGCTTATTACTGCCCGCCATTGATACACTTCTCAATTATTCTCTCCATTTTCGTCTTGAAACATTTAATGGATAACGCAAGTGCTTATTGAGATCAAGTAGCTAAAAGCAATTTGTGTCTGACCTGCTAAAAGTGCTGCCTCCCTATTTGGATGGCAAGAGAGAAGTGTGAGCAACACGCGGTCACGACCCCAAAGCGGAAGGTGACCGTGTGCACCTCACCTCAACGTGTGGGTACGGTGGACGTCTCCTTCTGCGCTCATAGCAGCTTCTACACTGTCGCCAGCCACAGACGTTAAAGGGTTGCATGAAAGAAAAGCGAGGAGACAAATGTTTGAGGGAGGAAGCAGGAGGAGTGCATGTGCACACGGTCATTTACTTTACCCATGTAACTGTCACATTCTCCTGAATGCCCACCACATCGATGACGCCAGCGCGAATGAAACAACTAATCAGGCAGTCTAACTGGAATGCGTCAACTGCAGCGACAATGAACTAATCCTCAAGAGGGTGGTAATGGAAGAGGAGGGGTGAACCGCATCCAAACATACAAAGCGAGTTTTGCCGCTGTCTCTTGTCATCCAGCCGAGGTAGCACGCTCCAAACCTAGCAACGGAGAAAAGAGGAAAATGTGGGAGCATTTGCAAGTGTCATCTACGAAGTAAAAGCCATTACAGTTACAACTGCCATCACTTCACTGGCGTTCATTTATCACTTCTCTCACAAAGCCGCTCACGCCCATGCTAAATTGTGCTATTTGCGTACTGAAGTGCTTTATTACTCCTGTCCCGAGTAGTCACAATTCGCCACTGTGTAAGCAGTTAGTGTGCTTTTCGCAGTCGAAATGCACTGCCACTCACACTGCTAAACACTCGTGAGCTTCTGACGTTGGACTTGACCGCCACAAATTCGCTGCTTGAGACCTGGTAGTGTAGAGAAGCGAGACCTCTTCATAATTGGGCAAATCAGCAGCACATTGGGAAACACTTCTTGCTATAAGATGTACTAAGGTAGGTTCACCAATCTCGTTGCTGTGTTGCACCGCCTTCTCCAGTTGGACCAGCCTCCAACTCCATGTCGAGCAGACTGCACAACCTGTTAGCAATTGTTCTGGCGACACTTGTGCTTGAGCAGAGTTGCTTGCGCCTCCAGGCAACTTTGTCGAACACCAACACGCATTTGCATGCAATTGTGTGGGTACCTTCAGTTGAACTGCAGCAACCGTGGAAAGGCTTAGCAGAGACATGCATACCTAGACAACTTGCAAGGCCAAAGTGGCGAGTGAATGTGCTGGTGGGGTAATGCTCTCGCGTGGATGCTCTATCTTTGCATTTCACTCATCGCCATTTCGTTTGCCAATGCGCGGGCATCGCAATTGTGGCGTCACAAATACACGCTTTCCGTATTATTGCATTTGGATTGCATTTTAGAGCTTCATCTTTAGTGAAAGGAGGAGGGAACAGTGCCATGCAAGTGAAGATAATTTGGCCAGTTTCGCCAATCGTTCCACCATTCAGGAGGCTCGAATTTGAGCCAAATTAAGGGCGTTGGTCATTGGTTGTGCGGAAGTGGGTAGCAATGGATTTAGTTAGTAAGCAGATTTCACGAAAGGTAGATTTAGTCTATTCATTCATTAAAGGGCAAAGAAAATTACTTTCCTCTTTCCACTTCAACCTGATAAGTCCGATGGGCAAACAAGAACCGGCTTTGCTAATCGTAGATACTGGAGTCCACCTCTCCCCAATCTTAGCATTTGCTAGAGAATTACCGCGTTATTCGAATGAGGGTGGAAAAACACCACATACATCAATACTTGACGTTTAAATCGTGCGGCCGCTCCTGTCAAGCGTGCGATGCAGTGCACAAATTACGTGTCACGTGTCGTAGTCACACTTGTACAGGCTTCGAAGTGCTCCTGGATCAGGCAAATGAAAGCCACACCCTCAATTGCAAATATTCCTATTTGAAAATATCTCACGCAATTCGAAATGCTCAGAAACGCATGCCTCCTCGCATTTGTGTTTGTTTGCTCAAATGTGTTGCGCCAAGTGAGTGTCATTGGGGTTACTGCAGGAAGCAAGCGCACGTGGCTACTGGGTGACTGCAGCCAAAGGCGCAATCCGTGTGATTCTCTTATGTTGCAGCACACGTAAAGCACTTTAAAGGACTTTTCGAGACCGTGATTATTAATACTAAGCGGCATACACAGAGCCGACCACTGGAAGGGAGGAGTAGGAATGCAGTTTCGAGAAGCAGGAGTGTAGGAAAGCAGTCGTCGTGGAGAAAACTTACGGCAGTTGCAAAGAAGGCACTGCTACAAGTCGAGAATGCCGGCGTCGCTGTCAGTGTTTGGTGGAAAAATAGAAATGAGAGGTCACTTCGCGGAATAGGAGCCGGTCTAATTCAGTCAGTCTGAATGCAAGAGATGCAGCAAACAGGTCCTTTAAACAGGCATCCTCTGCTGCCTTCTCCTGTCTGATTTGTCGAAGTGTCGAATACACTATACTCATATTGCAAGTGTAGGCAGGAGAATTGGCTGCAGGCGCACTATGTTCAAAGAAAGTTCTGAACCGACTTAAGTGCCATAAGTAGAGGGCTACACAAAGATGGGCTGGTGAGCTGCAGCCGATTACGCTGCAAAATTATCACTGCCTCCATCTCGTGGATGAATCGTGTGTAAAAGTGCCGCCGATTTGCAGTGCAACTACTGTTTTCACCATGACTTCTTGCTAATGAATGAGCACACTCGCAGTTCATGACCAGCATCAGCAAAGTCACTACGAAGCGCTGAGTCGGAAATTGGTGCGCCTAGAAAAGCGTCTCTTTTAAGTGGAAAGAGTCAAACATACAAATACTTCTTAAATACTGTGCATGTTAATGGCAAAATCAAAGAGGATACTTAGTTGCTATGGCAGAATCCATTGAGCTTCGAGGTTATTGGAATGAAATGGCAGATAAACTGCTGTTGACCTCATGATTGGAGTTTAGCGGTGCACCTAAATACATTCATTTTCTTCTGACTTACCGTTTTCATCCCTCTGCAGCAATTTACAACTTTACTACAGTCCATGAACGTGCCAGGTCCTATTGATTGTTCTGCTTTTCCCACAGCAAATTACCTTGCATGTAATCTTGCGCAGCTTCCAGACTGCATTACTTCCACCCTCGCAAACGTGGCACCATAACTACTTCACACAGGTCGTGAGTCTGCCTCCGAAATGGCCAGACGGCTAGCGGTCTTAAGACAGATGTGTGACACACGCAGAAGATTGGTGAAATTGCCGTGACGAGTGAGATAACTTTCGAATTCTGCACTCACCAATGCTGCTCTGACTCCTTCCATGCCGACTGACACTGGTGATGTTGCATTCAAGTGGTGGTATCAGCACTGCCTGTTCAACGGCGAACTTGGTCAACCACAGTTGAATGCTGCCTCTAGCCCGATCAACAAATGGATATGGCATTTGTCGTTCGGGCGAGGGCTGCATCGACATATTGATGACAAGGCGTCTGACATGCCTGTCCGCATCGTCCAAATGACCTCCAAATCGCGTCTTCTGTCAAGGCTATCGCCTTAGCCAATAATTCTTTCCATGCTAATCTATCAGAGCAAGGAAAAGTGGAAGAGTTGTGGCAAGACGCGGTGGGGAAAGACCGAGCCCTAATGATTGACATTAATGCGCTGTGAAGGGCGCTTCATCAGAACGAGTTGGAACCATGCGTGATTGCCTCTCTCATGGGCCTAATTGTTGTCAGTGTAAGTTGGAGCGTCAGCCAAGCGGTGCACTGAGACATATGGACTTTGCGAAGGAGGCATAGGGAAGCGTTGGCACTGACTCTGCAACTGCGACCCGTAAGTAAGCGAGAGCAGGATCACATTTGTGGCAACTGAAGCATGCGAAAGGCTCCAACCAAATTGGCGGGATGAGGAGTGAGGAACTTGTATCAATGTACCTGAGACTTTGCTCAAGTTTCACAGATCCACCATGTTGGAGACGATTGTGGCTCTTCTACTCTGCATGGTGTGCTGCACAGCAGGTTTGTACCTACCTCATCACTTGCACTGCCTACATTTCTGTGGCACTCAATTGTTTTTCCCTTGGTGGTTTTCAACTTTGCCGAGGCATTTTGCAGGACAGCAATGACTCAATATGCTTTGCATGAAAGGTCAAGAAGGTCTACAACTCTGGGGCTCCAGAGTGGTCGGAAAGCCCTCCGCACCATCAGACAAGATGAGCTTCCGTTTTTGAAAAGCACTTCGTGAGTAAAATCAAAGTGGTGAATTTTATTGCATCACTTCCATGGGAGGAGTTTGAAAACAGCCTCAGAAAGAATGCGTGACTCATTTACTGCAACACGCTATCCTCTCATAATTACGTCTCCCCAATAACAAATGCCGTGCCATTACTGTGTTTAGGTAGCATACGTTCGGAAGGGAGAGGCAGAGCAGCGACTGGTTGTGGAACATTGCGAATGCAAGGTCAATGGCACAGCGTTGGGCAGTCCCTGCAGTTTGGCACAAAGTACGTCAGGTTGCACTCCTTTGCGCTTACTTGCGACTGTCCGCCAGGCTTTGCCTGGGACCGTGCTATTCCAGGCGCAGCTTACTTATCGAGGTAGTTGTGTACGCGACGGGTCGGTTCCTCGCATCGGCAGTAAAAGTCCTCTTGTGAACTGCCAGTGTAGTTCGGAGGCACTGTTTGATGATGCTCCTGGCGACATGGTGAGGAGAGTTGAGTCTTGGGCACCAAACAGCCTAAGGCTGCGAGATTCGAGGCGTCGCCTGTGAATCTATGCGAATCGCTTAGATTGGAAAAGACCCAAGACGGGCTGATTCTTTTATTTATTTCTTTCTTTATCTTTTCATTTTAGGCACAGCAACCATCACTCTGAAGGACGTGAGTCTGCCAGATGCATTCATAATTGTTGAAAATACTGCGACTCGGGAACCATTTCCAACAGCACATTTTGTGCCATATTGCAATTTCACACCGCCCAAGGAAGGTACGCAGCGAATTGGCCTTAATTGCTGCCATGCAGGTTCCCAAGTGTTTGCGTCCCACTGTGCTTCATGGCAGGCGAAGTTGATCCGCGAACGTCCTTTCCCTTGTCGAGATTAGTCGGAGACCAAGATTGCTTCAGCATCGACTTCGCTGTTGGAGGAGCAGAACATGATGGAGATGTATATCACACTCTTGCTTATTTTCTGCCATGCCTGTCATTATTTCGCCTCATTGGGTTGCGTATCCCTTTCAGTAGGTTAAACTCCTCGCAAACGGAGAAGAAATCTGCAAATGGACAGGTGCTACACTCACAGCCTTCCGAAGTCCTGTCTGCAGTGAGTTCAAAGCTCCCAAATATTCCCTGTTTCGTGCGTCTTGTGAGTTCGATGAAGATGTATTCTCCCAGCCACTGATGCGCATAACACGACACCAAAGTCACTCCAAGTGCATATCCCAAGCCACCATTGCCATTCGGTCTTGCAGCTAACATGGAGAAAAACACGACCTCCGATATGCAGATTTTGCGTGCAGGGCTTCCCACAAAGTGCGGTGCGATGTATGAAAACTTTGCTTGGGAAGGCAAAGAAACGGCTTTGTCGGTGTCGGTGGTGGAATGTGCACAAAGTGGTGAGTAGAAGCATTGAACACTCGCGATCATCACAAGTGCAATCACGGACATCGGTTTGTGCCGCACGTTTATTCAAAGAACACAAATGTTAGCTGACACAACAAGGAGAGTGTGGAAACATTACGAATGGTAGCCTTGGTTTTAGGATTCTCACCGGAGGTGGAGGAATGCAATGGTAAGTTTCAATGCTACAGGATTCCTTCTCTTCCTCCTCTTTCTCCTCTTCCTTCTCCCTTACACAGCAAGCTGCTTCCAATGCCTTGTAGCATACTGGAACGAGTCAAGTGCGGCAGCATCGGTTGGTAAGGCCAATCAACAAGCTCGAGTGCCTGCTCTTTTATGCTCCCTTTCACCTTTACTTTCCTCGCGTCGCTGTCGCTGTCAAAGCAGTGCAACCATCAGCAATGCCCATCAGCACGTGATTAGTGATGCACAGGCATACATCAGACGAGTATTTTACTTCATTTGCCATAATTCCATGCCTGCAGACTTGTTTACTTGCAGTTTGATTGCAGTTTGCCCATCAACTAAAATGCGATGCTTCCTCTGCTGCCTTGGTAGGCACAACATCCGCTGGTAAGTGCATGCACGTCTGCAGTCATCAGCACCACTTCCACATCTCCACACTCTGACTGTGGGAGCGTTGGTTAAGGCGTGAGAACTAACCTCGTCACAAGTAACTCTCTGCATTGAGCTATTCAGCTTTGCATGTAGTGGCCGCATTTTCCATTGGCTGCAACCGATGTCTTGCGTTGACGCCTCTAAAGATTCAAAAGCACAATCTTGACCACACATGTTCCACTGTCTCTGCATTTACCGTTTTTCTGTTTAAGCGCGTAATCTTGTGTTTTAGTTGTGCCCGTGTCGCTGCTGCTCCTGCTGTTGCTGTCACATGTGACTACGCCGTAATGAAAGGAAATGCACCACGGCTTTTGCAGACTTCTTCAATTGTCCTCACCACAACTTGTCCTTCTCCCATATCACGAACCAAGCCTCATCCACCTCGCTGATGTGTCTCCTCCTCCTCTCGTCAGCAATGACTTTGCAGCTTTTACCAGCCAGTCCAGTCAGGCGGTCCCCCTTAACATGAGTGAATGCATCGTGCATCGCGAGTGAGCTTCAACCTCGCCTAGTTGTCGAGGCGGAGTAAGCGCAATTACCTTCCACTTTAGAGCAGGATCTTCTGTTGCCCACCTTTCTCTCTTCGATCCTCAGTAACTAAGTAGACTGCACACTTTTGTAAACTAGATGGGTATAAACAGGTTGGTTGACATATTTCAGCTGTTTGTTAAGTGGCATTCGAGGCAGTGCTGAAGGTAATCAATTTCTCAATAAGATGAGTGCTTTCTACTGAACCCAATGAGTTGTAAGAGGCTTCCGCAAGAAAAATAAGTAACTTGCCTCTCAACAGACCTGCATCTCCTATTTCTGCCTTGCGGGACGATTTCTCAGCTTTCGGGTACAGCAGCTCGCAAACCGAGATGAGCAGGGTAATATTCTTTCACAGCTTAAGTTGAGCTTGCTAAGGTAAGTTTATTTACATGAAGGGGAGAAGTTGTTCCTCTGCTCCTCAATGAATGACCAGACTGAATCCACTTTCCTGAAATCCGTTTACTACCAAAGCCATTACTATCTCCTTCTACATAACCAATGACCAATGTTCTTAATTTCACTCAAATTCGAACCTCCTGAATGGTGAAACGATTGGAGGAACTGGCCAAATTATCTCCATTTACTTGGCACGGCTCCCTCCTCTGTTTGCTAAAGTTGAAGCTCTGAAATGCATTCCAAATACGACAACACGGAATGTTTACTTCTATGCAATGCTGATGCGTGTCAGTGACTGTCACTGGTGCCTTGAATGGAAAGTAATTGATCTCAGCAACGTGGAAGAGATGAGCCAATCAGCGAGCAGTCGTCTCGGATGCTTCAACTCTGCTTTGCGCCTTTCTTCAGCCCCTGCGCAGAGCCCATCACTAAATGTGCCAAAAGTATTCCACTTAATGGAGGCACCCGAGTTATGGAGTTTCATTATCACTCAAAGTAAACTGCCAACTTTAAAAGGCTCTGCTAAGGGTCAATTCAGCCAAGTTTACTCACTCTCTTAGTAAACCGCTCAGCGAACTCAACTGTCTTGTCGGTGTCGTAGTCGAAGAAAGCAGTCCATATCTCCACCACGACACTGGTGGGCCGTGGTGAGACGCCTACGCCTGAAACGAAATTGTGTGAGTCAACCATTGAAACGAATTTCTTACCCACCGCACTCGCCGCCAACTCTCATCAAAGGCAGTCCGCACTCCCAACGTCCCTATGGCACGGACGCCATCGGTTATCATTTGAGTACTCCGACTTTTCCCTGTTTGATGCGACTACGATTGGTAAAAGCTTCAGGGACACATTCATAGAAGGCAAGATGTGTGAGGCAGGATTAATGATTTGATGGATAAGTTCATGACGTCCTGGCTTATTGAGAATAAACAAATCGGCGAGAGAGATGGTCAATTTCGGGATGATGAAGTGAATTGTTCTGGAAGGTATGGATTGGTGGAGACACGCCTTAAATACTATTTGCTTGAATGGATCAGAGGGTAGTGATTGAACCGATCGAGCATGGACGCGCCTACTAAAGCTCAATTCGCTTCAGTCTGAATGTCTGAGGCAGGTTCTCATCTTCCTCAGTAGCTATGCTGACGCCTTGAGGTGCACATCGCCTAACTGGACGAGTCGCTGTAGTGGAAGAAAAGAAGCACCAACAGCAGAACTAAGGAAGGAGACGAACGCCACTTCTCACTGAGGGGATTGATGGCTACACTAACCACGCGGCGGATGCCTCAATCTTGTTGTCATCTTTCGCCAGTAATTAGGACATTCGAGAAGGAATGCACCGAAGCACAGACAACTCACCACTGCGGATCACAGGGTTTGTGCATGAGATAGGCGACCCTGGTGCATTGCAGTTGACTTTGTTTTTCTGTCGCCTTGAACACCCTCCACAACGCCTCCAACGTGAAGCACCGTCCAAGATACCGAATTTCGTGTCCTTCATGCTTTGCATTGGGGTGAGCGCACTGATCCTCGGGCAGTTCATTGACTGAAATATTTGTTTGTGTGGGACAGAAAGAGAGAGAGAGAGAGCACGGTGTGATTGAAGTGATGAGAGTGGAACATGGGAGAGACTCGTGGCTGCCCGAATAGTAGCCATTTCCTGATAGCACTCTCTCTCTCTAGTGTACGCCACGCTGTCCTGACTGCGTGGCAATTTTGTCTGCAGTTCACGAATCGTCCGCAATGTCCTTCCTTAACTGACGTGGAGTGAGTTTTAGTTGAAGTCAGCTCTGAACACCACGCAGCGGTGAAAAGCCTCGAAAAGCCAAGGCGACAGCGCAGTGAGTGATGCTAAACTCGATTGCTTGAAAAGTAATGCTCTTGGCTGAAGGCCAAATGGCAAAGTGAACCCCACGCAAAGTGAAGTGGATGTCTCTTGTAGTGTGTGAGGAGCTCCATATGAGATCCTCCAATTCTCGGGAGGCAATATTTGCTAGACTACAATCTCTTCTCTCCTCTCCTTGCCTACTCACTGCCTTTAGGGAAACGCAGGAGGTTCGACACGATAGGATGCATCTTTACGCGGGTCAAAATGGCCGCACTTGCACTGCACACTCAGCACATGCCTCAACTCTATCAGTCACACACTACTGCCTCATTCAAAGCATTGTGGAGTGTATGCAGCCATTCATTCCGCACAGCCGAATGCTTCTTGAACTGCCATCATTGAGGCGTATGAAGCAATGAACTAAAATTTGTGAATGTTGCGCGCCTTTGCCACAGCTCCCTCAACCAGTCGTCAAGGCAGTCATAATTGCGTGGTGCAAACGCATCTGACACCTGTCATTAGGGGACCAGTTGCACTGGCCATAGGCAACACGACATTTGGTCGTGAGTGTTGTTGATTGGACGCAGCTGAAGTACCGCGTGGAGTTGGATGAGATGCGCAACTTCATCGACTAATACTGTCTTACAACACACGCATGACTGAAGTGGTTGTGGCAGTGAAAGTTCGTAGCACAAATATTTGCGAGGGAGAAAAGTAAGCAAATTGCGACAGTCACGCTGTGAAAGACCAAAATGTGGTGGGAGGCGGCACTAAGGGTCGTGGGAGTTTGCTTGATCGCACAGGAATCGGTCCAAGCCTCAGTCACCCTGCCATGTTCACCATCCTTCTGGCCGCCTGAGTTCAGGTGTCCTCTATGCTATGCAATAGGTCGTATTTACTTCTAACTGAGGGTAACACAAGATGTGCGCACGGAGTCGGCAACCCTGACCTTTGCATGGAGATAACTGGCGCCCCATTTGTGACATCTGAGGCGAGGAAAGGACTCCAACCAAATTTACCTGATGTGTGAGGTACGTGTGTAAATACACAACAACCACTCCCTAAGGTTTGCAGGTGGATCGTGTTGAATGTAATGGCAATCCCGTTCCTTGTAGCATTCTGTAGGAATAAGTGCTTTCTTCAATGCAGTCCACTCGAAGTCCTCTGTGAGGCTCAGATTGGACCTCTGAGCTGTGTGACCTTCGTGGGTAGGGTTGGGTAGGGATGAATAAGACTGACATACCGGCAAGAGAAGGCACTTCTATTTATCCGTGGTCGACCTACCAACAGCTAAGCTTCACCACCAAATTCCATCACGCCACAAAGCCTTCTGATTGGCACAACACTCTCCCAACTGCCAACCAAGTCTGTGTCACAAGCATCCTCTTCTACTAGCTTCGAATCTACCTCAATTCCACCCGTCCATTGTCCTCAGCCCTCTTCCACTTGCCGCACTCCTCCACGCGCAGACCAATTGCGCATACCAGGGAGAGCAAGAGCCATGACGCATTGCCAATTGCCTTCACACTGTTCATCTTCCTCTCATTCCTCATTCTCCAATTACTCACTTACCTTCCAACGACACACCGAAATCCTCAACAACGGACACGCCAAGATCAGGTGACATGACGACAAGGACAACAGAACTCACTTTCATCTGCTTCCCCTTCGGCCACGTGGCCTGCCTGCCTGCCTGCCTGCAACCCACCACCCAACCGCAGCGAGAGGACATGCTTGGCGAGGGAGACCAGGATAAGCATACATCCTACCTTCTCACTCACTCTCTCACTCACTCACTCACTCACAGCATCATGTGTAGGCAGGTGAAGGGCATTGCGGACTTTGCGTGGCCCGACCAATACGGCAGCTCAACGCGGACTGCGTGAGGGGCATCGCGCAAATTGGCTGCTTGAGTTTGACTGCGTGTGGCTGGGTTAGAATGCACCTTGAACCTTAGTCGCATTCACCTGCAATAGGACTTCTAAGCTGCCACCGACACGGACCCAGTCCACCTTTAACCTTTAGAGGAGAAAGCTGTGGTACAGTGAATGGATGCAACCATCCAAGTCACCTCTTTTTCTCTCCATGCCACAGTCCACTTCAACTTCAACTTCAACTTCATCTGCAACTTCAACTGCAGCTGCAACTTCATCTTCATCTTTGCCTCTCAGACACAACTATGGCTGCAATACTGCTCCTCACGCTAACCACTTCAATGAATAAGAGTGTGGGCGCAAATGCAGGCACCTTATTAGTAAATGGCAGCTATCACTCACATGTGTAAGGTGGGGGGGTTTGAGGATAAGGTTTGGAGGTTGGAGGTTGAAGATTGTGTGCTAGAGCAATATTGACCTGGAGGTACCGCATCCCACGTGTCACAAACTCTCCATCAGCATGGGATGTTCGCTTGCAGATGCACGCAATTGGTCCAGGGCACCGTTCAGCTTTAGATGTAGGTACCTGCTGAAGTCGGTGAGGCGACGTGAAAATATGATGGGTCGCCAGATAATACGAAATGTTGAACACATAAAGGGACTCATTATCGTCTCGAGCACTCCCTCCTTCGTGGTCAACTAACTGCAAGGATCTCAAATGGCACGTGTGTTTGGCTCCTCGTACTTCTAGCGCGATAAGCAGTGATTTGCATCAATGTGGAAGTTGGCGTTACTCATGCCACAGTTGAACACATGGTAGTGGGCAGACTGAGGGCCTGGCTGAGGCGATGTTGAGGGAAGTAGGATTAAAGCGAGAAATGTTAGCGGCAAGCAGTTTATCTGTGTACGAGGAGGGGTGAGGGAAGTAAAGTCTGTGCTACAAATTACACCCTCCATTTCCTTTTCGACAGTCCGCAAACTCGCTTTGCCATCACATTTTAAACATCTGCCACAAACAAGCGGTGATGCCAGCGCTCTATATACCGACCATCATTGTCGTTAGTGTGTAGAGCCCAGTCTTGTGACCATCAACTCCGACACGCTCGAACTGCAACTCCTGCATTCAATTCTACTGGAAGTGTTGGCAACACACTCTCCTTACCTCCACCTACGCAATGCATCGCCCAATTTCCACTCATGTCATTTCCTCTTCCACCACCAACTTCCCTCGCCTCACCTCACCCCGCCTCCTCTCGGCTGTTCTCATCACGTCCCGTGCCGTCCAATCTCATGCCATCTTATCTCATGCCATCTTACTCAATGCCATCCCATCTCAGCCTTACTATATGAATGTAGCAAATGGCTTTGAACTACATCCTGCATCGATGTCGGGTTGAGAGGAGGCAGTTGATGGAGCACATCATCAACTGCCTCACTTACTGCCTTCTGTCCGTGTGCACTGCAGCCGGCAGGACCTCGTACTCTACTTTGTGCAGGCTAACCACTTTGCGACTGTGCGACGGGAGGATGCTTTGAGCAGCTACCAACCTCTCGCTGAGCATCGCATTACTCCACCACTGCGGTGCAGTCCTGTACATCTGTCAAGCTGCCAAGGTAAATGGCGAGGCAGTTGACTATAGACATTGTTCCTCCCTCACCTTATTTCCCAATTGAAATGACTAGCACTCAGGCGGACGCATTGGCAAGGCAATAACACACAGATTTTATTCTGCCGCCTTTTCTTTCCCAGAAAGTTGCACTTCATGTCAACTAATTGGATCGACTTGGCACGTCGCTCGTGCATTTAGCATTTCTTAAATCCCTTTGTAAAGGGACAAGTGTTGCGTGGAGTGGCGTAACGTGGCGTAGCGTAAGGCGCCAGCATCCATAGACGCCTTGAAATGCCACTACGTCTTCCCCTACAGCACTAATTCTGCGCACTTATTTCCGGAGGAAGTTATTTCTGCCCCACCTTCCATTCAGCGACGCATTGCATCATCTCACTTTGCCCCACGTATATTCTCGCCTTACTGTTTGCTTCTGCGATGTAGTACAATTACAGCAAATGCAACGACCAATTATGATGAGTAGCTTATGGTCAAGCAGAGGCATTCATCAATTGCTTCATTGTTTGCCTCATTTGTTACAGTGCTGCAATGAATGGGACAGAGTGGTGGCGGAGCTAGGCGGGCTTGCAGAGTCCTCTTCGTCCCTAACACGCATTGGATGATGCCCATTGCGTATTGGGGCGCGCGTTCAGTGAGTGTTTCTTGCCTGACGGCGGAGATGTATTGGTCGAGCATACATACACGTCGCGAGTGTGCCGGCATGGTGGAGTGGCTAGAGAGCCTTCTCCATTGGCGTGGCTAGTGCTCACCACCCTACTGCACTCATGCGGTGAACAGCAGTTTATCTGCTCTTTTATGAGGAGCTGGCTTTCATGTGGCAGATATGTGGAGAGATGGCAACCTCTAGCCTTGCTAGCAGCATGATGCCAGAATTCGCACTTCTCAGCAAGTCACATGGCGGCGTTGTGCACACACTCACACACACTCACACACACATACACTTACACAGGCACACATGCACGCAGCCAATCAGAGTTGCATTGCTGAGAGCGATGGAAGTTGAGGTGTGCGTGCAAAGGTGTGTGCACGCGTCGGCTTAGGAGATGGGCTACTTCGCATCATTGATATGTCTGCCACGGCGGACTCGGCCCTCTCTGCGATCCGACACTTTTGTCGTCTCCTCCATCCCTACTCATCCCATCCCAACCCATCACAATACAACACAACATAACCCAAACCACTTCACCACACCGCACCTCCCACACTTCCCCGCTTCATCATCAGGTGCTCCACTGACTACCTCTTGTCGCAGCACACGCTCAATTTTACTCCGCCAACTGCCCGTCCTTGACCTCGCTCAACCGTGGCGAGCAGCCATACCTCTCAATTGCATCTCGGTGCAGAACAACACAATTCCCACTACCACTGCTTTGCCGTGGCTGCTCTCAACACTGCAACTAGTCTGCATGCCCTCAGTCTCATCAATGTGTAAAAGACATGGAGTCTAAGTGCTGTAAAACCCCTAACCAAAGTGGCACAAATGATTGGGGCACCTCACTGGTTCTGATTTGGCCACGAGTTGCCCAATGTGGTGCCGATGATTGTGCCTCGCCTTGCCTTTGCCATAACTGAGGCTCAGTACGCACAGATGTGCTTGCGTCAGTTGCGGCAGACTAACTTCTCTCCCCTCCTCAGCTTCCGCCACGACACCTCTGTCCTCACGCATCTGCTTTGGGATCGTCGCAAAATAGGCTATGCTCTCACTTCTAATCAAACCATACATTGGCGTGAGGGGGTGCCTTATCACGAACCATGGTGTTGGCAGTGACTACAACAAAGAGGTGAGGGTTGACGGGCGCGTGTCCTGCGGGAGGAGGTGAGCGTAGCACCTGGTGGTGAAGCGAGGTCAGGTGGGTGGTGCGTGGAAGTGGTGATTAAGTTGGATTGAGTGAACAAGGGCGTCTGATAGCAGAGAAATCCCCATTCGTATAGAGAGAAGAATCATGCATTCAAAGTGGTTTATCTCCTCTGCGACGCAATCATGCACACTTCGACTTCCCTCGCTTCCAGCAATGCAACTCTCACTGCCTGCATGGCTCTCTCTCTCTCTCTCTCTCTGTGTGTGTGTGTGTGTGTGTGTGTGTGTGTGTGTGTGTGTGTGTGTGTGTGTGTGTGTGTGTGTGTGTGTGTAAAAAGTAGGGGGCATTGTGCTAAAAGTGGTATTCCGCTGTCGATTGAGACACCTCCCGAATCACCCTTCCTTCACTGCCTCCACCTTTCCTTCTAATGGAACCAATCGGTTGGATTGCCAGTTTAAGTGAGGGTAGAGTCTTGAACCCATTAATGCCTTTCTTATAACGCCTTGCACTCAGTGCACTTCATTGTCTCCAAATCAAGTAACTTACCTCTGTGCTGCACACCTCACAACTGCAGCCTTTATTATACACTTTACTCATCATCTTCCACACCTCACAGAATGATCGACAGTGCTAGACACGAGACATCGTAAAATGGTGTGCACGCGCTCCTACTGTCTGCCCTCTACTTCGACGTCAAAATACGCGATTCTCAGCGCGGCAGTAGCTATTTCCGCGCACACACCTACACACACACACACACACACGTACACACGATCCATCTGTCCGGTCGAACTTGGCCCTCTCTGCTATCCGACACTTTTGTCCCCTCTTTCCTTCCCAACGAAACCCAATTCAACCCAACTGCTTTCATCGCACCGCCCACCGTTGCTCGCTTCACTACAAGTGTGCCGCCATCTCATCAACGCATTGAGCACTCAGAGGCAAAGACGACTCAGTGATGCAACAGTGTGGATGTGATCCCTTCGAGGGCTAAAATAATCATGAGGCAGGCCACTTCACTTAATGTGCGTGTGAAAGTGTGGTGGTTTGATACACCTGCATGCGCTTGCCATCGAAGGTGTTGGAGGGGAGACCAAGCAGCATCTGATCTGCGTAAAGTTAGTTTCAGTGCGTCTACACTTCCTTCACGAGCCCTTCCACTCAATCGCACTCACGTACGCCAAAGGGCAATTTGCATGCCCTCCTTCGGCAATTTGCTCGCCTCAGTGAAGCACACCACTTGTTGCTTTTCAGTAGCAATCATTTGTGCCCCGAAGTTATGCGGCAGCACCTGCAACGCACGACGCAACACACACGATGCACAACGCACGACTCGGCAACCAAGTGGACTGTGGGAGCACCTACAGAGCCTCTTCGATTAGTGCACAGTCTTGCCAAAAACCATCTTCTCAAGCAATGTGTCCGCATTTCCTTCAGTCCTCAACAAACCTCCAATCTGGCCTCGATCACCACCATGCAATGGTGCAATTGGACTGAGTTTGCATCAACGCAGCACTTCGAGGAATGCATCACTTTGCTTGGGCAGCCATGCAATCTCCTGGCTTCATCTGCTGCGATGATGGTGGTGTTGGTGTTGGTGGTGGTGGTGGTGGTGGTGGTGGTGGTGGTGGTGGTGGTGGTGGTGGTGGTGGTGGTGGTGGTGGTGGTGGTGGTGGTGGTGGTGGTGCGAGGAATGAGAAGGACAGGGAAGTGAGGACAACTCACTCTGGCAGAGACATTGGCAGAATCACATGACAGAGGAACTAGGTCGTCACGCCGAAGGACACATGTGTGCTGCCACCTCCAAGGTAGATGCGCGTGTGTTTGCCAGTGCGATACCCATGCATGTGGTCGCCAATCCCACCACCATGACATTCAGTTGGGTGCGAGGAGAGAGTGATATAGCGAGTGAGAGTGCGAGTGGCAGAAGGCACTTTACGTTAGGTAGCAATCTGCTTAGAACAGCACCCTAACCTTTGAGCTGAAAGAGAGGCAATGTCACCCACCTACAGGTGCCTTTCTCTAGAGGACATGCACCTAGGGATAGAGAAATGAATCTTGACCAGCAAATCACTTCTTTATCCCATAAACGCATCCTTTGCATCGTTTGAATGATTTCTTTAAACCAACCACCGTGTAAGGTAAAGTGGAGTTCAATGTACGACAAGAGGTATTGTCAAACATGACTTAGGAGAGGAGATCGTCCACTTCCCATCAACAACAAAACACAGGTAATTGGCATGCAATTGATGCAGGGGTAGAGGGAAGAGGAGAAGGGGATGAGGTGGAGGATGAAGGCGAGTGGTCAACGTGAGTTGTGGTGCTTGCTCCATGTTCGTCGGCACTTAGACCTGCATCACAAGTGAGCCCTTACAGCTATCGGAGGCTCAGTCGCGATTTACGCCAATGTGTGGGTTCTTGCGGCGATCCCAAAGTAGATGCGTGAGGACAGAGGTGTCGTGGCGGAAGCTGAGGAGGGGGAGAGAAGTTAGTCTGCCGCAACTGACGCAAGCACATCTGTGCGTACTGAGCCTCAGTTATGGCAAAGGCAAGGCGAGGCACAATCATCGGCACCACATTGGGCAACTCGTGGCCAAATCAGAACCAGTGAGGTGCCCCAATCATTTGTGCCACTTTGGTTAGGGGTTTTACAGCACTTAGACTCCATGTCTTTTACACATTGATGAGACTGAGGGCATGCAGACTAGTTGCAGTGTTGAGAGCAGCCACGGCAAAGCAGTGGTAGTGGGAATTGTGTTGTTCTGCACCGAGATGCAATTGAGAGGTATGGCTGCTCGCCACGGTTGAGCGAGGTCAAGGACGGGCAGTTGGCGGAGTAAAATTGAGCGTGTGCTGCGACAAGAGGTAGTCAGTGGAGCACCTGATGATGAAGCGGGGAAGTGTGGGAGGTGCGGTGTGGTGAAGTGGTTTGGGTTATGTTGTGTTGTATTGTGATGGGTTGGGATGGGATGAGTAGGGATGGATGAGACGTAAAAAGTGTTAGGTCGCAGAGATGGGCTGACATCAATGCTAGCACAATCCTCTTCGTATATTAGGGCTCCAAACGGATCCAGTAGAATCGCGAAGAAGACTTTTGAGACTGCTGTCAAACAGCTTTGCAATGACGCGCAAAGTCGATGGATGGCTATGTTGGAGCGTTGTTGTGGCGACCGACGTAGAATACTTGATTTGAACAAGACCGTTCGCGTGGTGGCATTTGCAGTTGTGTGTTTTACTTCGTAATATGGTATTGCAGGCGATCAAGTTATCACCTTTCCACGTTCACCTTTTGTAGCAACGTTTCGGTGATTTTCGAATAAATGAGCAGTTGTGCATTACTTCGAACCCTCTTCTGGGGAACAAGCCAGTTGCGTTGATCAAATGGCATGCCAAACACTTCCTGCCGAAATGCCAACAATTTGCAGTTTTGCACTGTACTGACTATTTTAAGCCAACCAGGCAGCATATTGCGTAGGCTAGTGCTGGCGATGGAGTAGAAGGTGATGTTACTACCATCTGGCGATTATTAGGAGAAATGGCCCAGTTATTCAATCGCCAGTCTTGCTTATCTGCCCTCCTCACCACAGCCCATTAGCTGTCTCTTGCTTTTGGTTAAAAGGCAGCATGTCAAATAACTAGGTAAAGTTGCCTACCTATAGACGCTCTTACAAACAGGCTTTAAACTGACATCCTTGCCTTGGACAAAGCTAAGTCATCCACATTTCTACTGCTTGTGTTATAGCACTAGCCTTTATGAAACACTGAATTTGCCAAACCACTTTCATAACTACTCCGAGCACCCGACCTTTTACACAATGTGTGATCAACTCCTGCTCCTGCACCTGCTCCTGCTCCTGCTCCTGATAGGGCAGACCAGATACTCACGCCTTCACAGCACACTCCGTGCCATAGGTGGTGTCAAAATTAAAAAATCATTCCCATTAGTCTGTGTAGTTGGAAAGCGATTGTCTGATGCTGCTGCCAAAGCACTATGCTGACCACGATGGTGCGGCGTGAGAGCAGCCAGTGCCTTTGTCAGTGTTACTGTTCAATTCGGCGCTTCCTAGCGAGTTGCTGGTCTGCACTTGGAGAAGTAATCTCAAACTCACTAACTTACTCTCGGCCATGCAGGAAATCACTACCTCCAAAATTACACATAGATGGTAGGAAATATACTTTGACATGGAATTTGGTAGCGTTGCACCAAACCGGTTGAGAGGAGCTAGGAGGCGCTTTCCTCATGTCACAACGGTGATGTACTTACAAAAACTTACAAATGTGATGGTTTTATCAGCAAAAGATTCCCTACATTTTAGTAGTTCCTTGCTGGCTGGCAGGTGCCTCACATCAATTTTAGTGTTCCTGAATAAAATGCTCTCATTTCCACCCGTCCATCCCTTTAACCATCAGATCCGAGCTTTAACTTTGCAAGGGTAGCAAGAGATGTCGACGTATTGGCCTTTGCTTCCCCAATTGTGCTTACTATGGTGCAATAGCTTTTGCCTGCGGTCACTTCATCGAAACAGGCTTCAATTCGCCATGAGCTGCGTCACTCTCGTTTGTCTGCCTCGGCGTGCAGGGCTGCACAGATGTTCAGGTGCAGTCTCTGAGGCAAACTGTTGGGGGCGAGGGAAAACGAACGCATGTGTGTGCTTGTGACTGGATTTCATCCCTACATCCAAAGTCACTTTACACCTTTTCTTCTTTCCACATCCAGGCTTGATTATTCGGTTGCGCCTGACCAGCTCTAGCATTTTCACGTTACTCTTGGCATGCAATCATCCACGATTTCTCCGTATTTCAACCGCATCACCAACTTTGATTTCACAATGCCTTCCTTCTCTATCTACACCATCTCTACTCTGTTGCTTTCCTCGTCTCACCCATCATTAATATTCTCTCATCCTGATTCTGTGCCAACGGGGTTGGTTTGACTTTGGTGTGCCTTAGAAACGATATCGAAACACGGATTAACTAGCTGAGCATGCACTACAATTGTAGGAAATGCTTGATGTGGAGGATTCAGTAGAAGCCCGCAATACCATTCCGAACTGACAATTGAAGTTGTCAATTCAACGATCACTACAGGCCGTGCTTAGGCACTTCAGTAATTGCGAGTGTCTCAGCAAGCACCAACTGTACACCAAAATACACTTCCCGCCGGAGGATATGGTACAGAGATAATGCGGTTCTTCCTCTAGCCATACTCATCCCAATCTCGTTAATGTCCTTTCTAGCTGACCTTCAAGGGCTGATTCGTGCTTCAACCTCACTTAGTTTATTTCGCTGCATTGCAGTAGTACTTCAGTGGCTACAAGAGGAAGAGGAAATCATGGCAATCAACCTCCGTCACCAGTGCTGTTCCAAATCTAGCAGAAATGGTGGATGGTGATGATGGAGGAGGATTTCATCATTCGATATTTAACAGCATCAGTTAGAAAGTTTTATGCAACACCCTGCATTTGGGTACAAATCCAACTCTTCTTCTCCTACTTAAATGGCATCGTGCAGAAAGGGAAAGGGAAGGTCTACTGATAACCATCTGGAAGGCTGAAGGTCAAGAATTGCGCTACATGCGCACGGGCTTGGACTTAAATGTCACCGTTTTCCTGTGAAGCTTGCTAACACTCCACTCTCCCTAGCGTTTGTAATCATAATACATAGCTCGTAGATGGAAGGTAGCGAGAGTGGGAAATTGGAGGGCTGAGTGCCAACTGATTCCATGCATCAGGGGTCTGCTTAGTAGGTGCAGATGAGAAGGCATCACGGGGCTTCAACTTTCCCTTGTTCCTAGGCAATGTCGGCCTACCGCTTGTCCACGACGCAGACGCATTCCAATTTGCTTGAAAGAAAAATTTATACCTTATATTTTTACTCACGGTAAAATATAAGGCACTTTGTACACACGATCACCTGTTCAGTTGGGCTGGGCTCTCTCTGCGATTTAACACTCTTGTTTCCACTGGCAACTATATGGACTGCCGCGTGACAATGACACTGTACCCAATTCGACGCAACCAGCCTGGACCTCGCTAAGACTGCAGCGAACCTACAAGAGGTTGCAATGACCACCACATTGAACAACACGTGGCTAGATCAGAACTGGCTAGGTGTCCCAATCATTTGTGCCACTTTGGTTTGGCAGGCTTACTGGACTTAGACTCCATGTCTTTTACACATTGATGAGCCTGAGGGCATGCAGACTACTTGCAGTGATGAGAGCAGCCATGCCATCGATGGCAACTGAAGCGAAGGAAAAAGGCCCCTTTCACGTCCTGCTGCGTATACATGATCACCCTTTGGGGTATGCAGCGCTTCACGCTGGCTGATGCACAACCTGCAACTTACCAGTCTGCCGCGCTTCACATCGTGTGGCTACTTGGGAGGCACCTACTTTGCACTTCACCAGTAGTTGGGAATGAAGGCGAATGTGCAAAGGCCAAATGTGAGAGGAACACATCAGCTCTGCCATGAATGAATGGGTACTGAGCCTCAGTTATGGCAAAGGCAGGGCAAGGCAAGGCAAGGCAAGGCAAGGCAAGGCAAGGCAAGGCAAGGCACAATTATTGGTGCCACATTGAGCAACACGTGATCAAATCAGAACCAGTGAGGTGCCTTAATCCTTTGTGCACTTTAGTTTGGCAGGCTTACTGGACTTGGACTCCAACCCTTTTTCACATTAATGCGACTGAGGGCAAGCAGACTAGTTGCAGAGTTGAGAGGAGTCACAACAAAGCAGTGGTAGTGGTAGTGGCGAGCAGCCATTATTGATGCGATGTCAAGGACAGGCAGTTGGTGGAGTGAATTGAGCGTGTGCTGCGACAAGATGTAGTCAGTGGAGCACTTGATGATGAAGCGAGGAAGGGTGGATGGTGCGGTGCGACGCGGTGCGGTGCGGTAAAGTGGATTGGGTTAAGTTGTGTTGTGGTGGGTTGAGTTTAGTTGGGTTGGGTCAGTTAAGGATAAATGAGACGATAGAAGTGTCGGATCGCAGAGAGGGCCAAACCGCCCTAGCGAAGTAGTCCATCGCCTAAGCCGACGCATGGATACACTTCTACATACACACTTCAACTTCCATCGCTCTCAGCAATGCAACTCTGATTGGCTGCATGCCTGTGTGCCTGTGTGCGTGTGCGTGTGCGTGTGTAGGTGTGTGCACAACGCCGCCAAGTGACTTGCTGAGGATCGTGTATTTTGACGTCAAAGTAGAAGTGAGTCTGTAAATACGCGTGTCCACACTAGCCTTAGCGTTGCTTCGCTTTGCACCGCACAACTCGTGCACCTGCTTTCTTCAAGCTAGATTATTTCACTCACTTTCTTACCCACTACCACATCCAGATTGGACCACAGTCCTCCCTAGGGCAGCTTGTGACACTGGGTGCGAAAGGTACGCAGCAACTGGACATTGTTTGCCAACCCACAGTGCTTTTACGGTCGCATTTGATTTTCACGAACGTGAGAGAATGATTGCTCTGTGCTCGAAGAGCTTTTCAATGCAAACCTCTGCACGATATTGTGAGATAGAAAGAAGGATGCATTGTTTGATTCTCATGCAATGGCTTATCCAAGCAGTACGTGCAGTGAGAAGTAGGTTGCTCGCTTCTAGCATGACCAACAAGCAGCACAAGTTATGTCGGCTGCAAATAGCTCACATGTGTGGATCGTGTGATTGAAATCGTGGTTTGCTGAAGCAGTGTCCTCACCTGCGCTTCTCATCACACCAGCACCTAGTGCTCAGTTATTGATTCATTAGGCCACAATTATAAAAATGAACCTCTTCCAAGCTTTAGCAGCTTCATTTCCACTTCACTTCAAGGACAATGGACGTTTGAGTGTGGTGGCGAAAGCATATTCACAAGCCTTGCCTTTGCCATAACTGAGGCTCAGTACCCATTCATTCATGGCAGAGCTGATGTGTTCCTCTCACATTTGGCCTTTGCACATTCGCCTTCATTCCCAACTACTGGTGAAGTGCAAAGTAGGTGCCTCCTGAGTAGCCACACGATGTGAAGCGCGGCAGACTGGTAAGTTGCAGGTTGTGCATCAGCCAGCGTGAAGCGCTGCATACCCCAAAGGGTGATCATGTATACGCAGCAGGACGTGAAAGGGGCCTTCTTTCCTTCGCTTCCATTGCCATCGATGACATGCAAGGCATGGCATGGCAGGCATGGCCATTGTCAATTCGCCTCTCCTGCCAAGCACTGCTGCAGTCCAACCCCATTCAACCACTATCCAACCCCTATCCAACCGCTTTATGGCCACAGAGTGCAGGACACGATCCATGTGAGGAGGTGGCCTCACAAACAATGTGACTATATGCTAGTGGAAGAAAACCAACTCCAAGACATCAGATTGTCAAACTCTCTTCACAATAACCACCCTCGATGTGCAGGAAAGACACTGGCATTCCACCTTCCCATCTCTTTCCCTCTCACTTTCTCTCTCTCTGTCTCTGTCTTCACTTCAAGCCTCGTGTTTCATCACACCGTATACCTTCCACTTTAGTGTACGAAAATCTTGCTTGTGCTTGAACGTCGTACACTTCACTGCTTCCAAACATCCCACCTTGCATGAAACCCCTGCTTTGCGATATGTGCGAAAGGGCTTTCGGATGCGAGAGCACCATAGCACCAGCCGACTTCTCCAGATTATCCTGCATTAGTGGACAGAGGCCCCTTCTCTCCTACCCGCAATAAGCACAGGAAATGCCCAAAGCAATGGCGACTCAAGGACACACTGAAGTCATGCCACTGTGTCATTCGTGAATTCTCAGTGTCTTGCGCATGCACTGATGCGCGTCTGGTTTGCTTCATGAATGGCATTGGAGACTGAGAGACTGCATCATTAGAAGGAAGAAGCTTTGGCACACGAACCGATTGCGGTCCTGCAGGTGTTGCGGCATGCACAGGCATGGCAATCGCATCCTTTGTATCACACGACTATGCAGTGAAAAGGAGGAAAGAAAGAAGGGAAGAAGGGAAGAAGGAAAGCAGGAAAGAAGGTGTGGCTGTACGCTGTCACGGGTGGTGGAGAATTAGCACTTGCTGCACCTGCCTCACCACGCCAAGTCGGCGCATGATTGAACATTCTCGCCTAAGTACTAGGCGCATACTTCTGCCTTCGTGGTGCATGTGCCGCTGGGTATGTGAAAAAGGCTTTTCAATGTACTTTCCACCATGTCACATCATTCAATGCGCCTCTCAGTCGATCAGTCAATCTGACAGTCAATGACGCTGATGAAATGAAAGGGACACCACCGCTCCACCTGATGTGCTTTATCAAATTTAGTTGCATCGGTGATTGCGACCGGTTGTATCCAACTAAACCTCTTGCGAGTGTACTCGTTTGTTAAATATGGGTTAATTCCATCTGCTGGTATTCCATTTGGAATAGTCAGCCACTTTCTGAGCACCATTTGCTTCAAGAACTGAGAACATCTGTAGAGGAAGTGAGTGATGGCCCCTTTGATAATGACCAAATACCGCATCACCCTTCCTGATATCCGCTTGTCATTGTGTGTTGGCTTCCTTTGGGAACATGTACTGCCATTTCATTCTAATTACCTGGAAGCTCAATGGATTCTGCCATAGCAACTAAGTATCCTCTTTGATTTTGCCATTAACATGCACAGTATTTAAGAAGTATTTGTATGTTTAACTCTTTCCACTTAAAAGAGGCGCTTTTCTAGGCGCACCAATTTCCGACTCAGCGCTTCGTAGTGACTTTGCTGATGCTGGTCATGAACTGCGAGTGTGCTCATTCATTAGCAAGAAGTCATGGTGAAAACAGTAGTTGCACTGCAAATCGGCGGCACTTTTACACACGATTCATCCACGAGATGGAGGCAGTGATAATTTTGCAGCGTAATCGGCTGCAGCTCACCAGCCCATCTTTGTGTAGCCCTCTACTCATGGCACTTAAGTCGGTTCAGAACTTTCTTTGGACATAGTGCGCCTGCAGCCAATTCTCCTGCCTACACTTGCAATATGAGTATAGTGTATTCGACACTTCGACAAATCAGACAGGAGAAGGCAGCAGAGGATGCCTGTTTAAAGGACCTGTTTGCTGCATCTCTTGCATTCAGACTGACTGAATTAGACCGGCTCCTATTCCGCGAAATGACCTCTCATTTCTATTTTTCCACCAAACACTGACAGCGACGCCGGCATTCTCGACTTGTAGCAGTGCCTTCTTTGCAACTGCCGTAAGTTTTCTCCACGACGACTGCTTTCCTACACTCCTGCTTCTCGAAACTGCATTCCTACTCCTCCCTTCCAGTGGTCGGCTCTGTGTATGCCGCTTAGTATTAATAATCACGGTCTCGAAAAGTCCTTTAAAGTGCTTTACGTGTGCTGCAACATAAGAGAATCACACGGATTGCGCCTTTGGCTGCAGTCACCCAGTAGCCACGTGCGCTTGCTTCCTGCAGTAACCCCAATGACACTCACTTGGCGCAACACATTTGAGCAAACAAACACAAATGCGAGGAGGCATGCGTTTCTGAGCATTTCGAATTGCGTGAGATATTTTCAAATAGGAATATTTGCAATTGAGGGTGTGGCTTTCATTTGCCTGATCCAGGAGCACTTCGAAGCCTGTACAAGTGTGACTACGACACGTGACACGTAATTTGTGCACTGCATCGCACGCTTGACAGGGAGCGGCCGCACGATTTAAACGTCAAGTATTGATGTATGTGGTGTTTTTCCACCCTCATTCGAATAACGCGGTAATTCTCTAGCAAATGCTAAGATTGGGGAGAGGTGGACTCCAGTATCTACGATTAGCAAAGCCGGTTCTTGTTTGCCCATCGGACTTATCAGGTTGAAGTGGAAAGAGGAAAGTAATTTTCTTTGCCCTTTAATGAATGAATAGACTAAATCTACCTTTCGTGAAATCTGCTTACTAACTAAATCCATTGCTACCCACTTCCGCACAACCAATGACCAACGCCCTTAATTTGGCTCAAATTCGAGCCTCCTGAATGGTGGAACGATTGGCGAAACTGGCCAAATTATCTTCACTTGCATGGCACTGTTCCCTCCTCCTTTCACTAAAGATGAAGCTCTAAAATGCAATCCAAATGCAATAATACGGAAAGCGTGTATTTGTGACGCCACAATTGCGATGCCCGCGCATTGGCAAACGAAATGGCGATGAGTGAAATGCAAAGATAGAGCATCCACGCGAGAGCATTACCCCACCAGCACATTCACTCGCCACTTTGGCCTTGCAAGTTGTCTAGGTATGCATGTCTCTGCTAAGCCTTTCCACGGTTGCTGCAGTTCAACTGAAGGTACCCACACAATTGCATGCAAATGCGTGTTGGTGTTCGACAAAGTTGCCTGGAGGCGCAAGCAACTCTGCTCAAGCACAAGTGTCGCCAGAACAATTGCTAACAGGTTGTGCAGTCTGCTCGACATGGAGTTGGAGGCTGGCACAACTGGAGAAGGCGGTGCAACACAGCAACGAGATTGGTGAACCTACCTTAGTACATCTTATAGCAAGAAGTGTTTCCCAATGTGCTGCTGATTTGCCCAATTATGAAGAGGTCTCGCTTCTCTACACTACCAGGTCTCAAGCAGCGAATTTGTGGCGGTCAAGTCCAACGTCAGAAGCTCACGAGTGTTTAGCAGTGTGAGTGGCAGTGCATTTCGACTGCGAAAAGCACACTAACTGCTTACACAGTGGCGAATTGTGACTACTCGGGACAGGAGTAATAAAGCACTTCAGTACGCAAATAGCACAATTTAGCATGGGCGTGAGCGGCTTTGTGAGAGAAGTGATAAATGAACGCCAGTGAAGTGATGGCAGTTGTAACTGTAATGGCTTTTACTTTGTAGATGACACTTGCAAATGCTCCCACATTTTCCTCTTTTCTCCGTTGCTAGGTTTGGAGCGTGCTACCTCGGCTGGATGACAAGAGACAGCGGCAAAACTCGCTTTGTATGTTTGGATGCGGTTCACCCCTCCTCTTCCATTACCACCCTCTTGAGGATTAGTTCATTGTCGCTGCAGTTGACGCATTCTAGTTAGACTGCCTGATTAGTTGTTTCATTCGCGCTGGCGTCATCGATGTGGTGGGCATTCAGGAGAATGTGACAGTTACATGGGTAAAGTAAATGACCGTGTGCACATGCACTCCTCCTG
Organism: Taenia crassiceps; assembly: GCA_023375655.1. Lineage (NCBI taxonomy): Eukaryota > Metazoa > Platyhelminthes > Cestoda > Cyclophyllidea > Taeniidae > Taenia > Taenia crassiceps. The sequence goes on from JAKROA010000011.1 coordinate 2,385,984, forward strand.
CTTCCTCCCTCAAACATTTGTCTCCTCCCTTTTCTTTCATGCAACCCTTTAACGTCTGTGGCTGGCGACAGTGTAGAAGCTGCTATGAGCGCAGAAGGAGACGTTCACCGTACCCACACGTTGAGGTGAGGTGCACACGGTCACCTTCCGCTTTGGGGTCGTGACCGCGTGTTGCTCACACTTCTCTCTTGCCATCCAAATAGGGAGGCAGCACTTTTAGCAGGTCAGACACAAATTGCTTTTAGCTACTTGATCTCAATAAGCACTTGCGTTATCCATTAAATGTTTCAAGACGAAAATGGAGAGAATAATTGAGAAGTGTATCAATGGCGGGCAGTAATAAGCGAACGCGGAGGCACAGGCAGCGAAAAGGAGTTCAACACAACATTTGAACGTGTTGGGATGCAGCGAAGCTCAATGTTGTTTGCAAGCGCGCCATCAGGCTATTGGAATAACAAATAGTAGAAGACGCTAGGTCAATCCAGAGACTACGTGTTACTGGACGGGCGCGTGAGCGTTTTTACAGCGCTACTGATGTGTCCCAACAAGGCTGACGTATGCTGTGCTGTGGAATGAGAGAGGTAATACACAGTGTAGAAGGTCAATGCTTTCCTAGCCTCCACGCACTGTGCGCTATTATTGCTAATGAAAGTACTGTCGGGGGCACCAATACTCCTCGCGAAATGCTCCAATCCCATCCGTCACTAGTGAGACGCAAACATGGTCCATTTTCCCGCTGGCTAACTCGATAGATTTATGGAGGGCGGGACTGTGTTCCTTGTGCCCTTGGGCTTGCGCAAGGTTCGTGTGATTGATAATTGCGTTGCAACCCGATGCCTCCCTCGTGTGTTAAACAAGAGACGAGAAAGGGGACTCGCCCTCTACTAAGGAGTACTGAAAAGGCAACTATTGCTGCTGCTTGTTTTTGCTGGACAGTCTGCAACGCTCAACTCCTTTCCCTACAGAAATACGCAACAGTGGTAGTGCTTAGCACATAGGCATAAGATATCTCCTAAGGAGTGAAGCAGTCAGCGTGGACAGTGACTAGTCATTCATTGTCTTAGAGCATAGCATGGAACGGATGGATGCTGACAATGAGGAGAGGAATGAGGATGAGTTGGTTGTGTGAATCAGGACTGAAACAAATTAGACTCTATAAGCTCTATAAGAAGCATTGCATGTAACACTCACTCCAACCATAGATGGTGTAGAGATGGCCTATTCATGCAACAACGTTAAGATGTACTTCGGTCTCCAGTTGCCTGCTCTAATCAGAAACATGGGCTGTTCTTGCGTTCTTGCAAACCAGCCACGCAGGCACACTTAGGTGTTCTCCACCACGCGCAATTCTGTGTCCCTAACATAAGCAAGTGCACAGGTTCCCAAAACTGTGGCACACAACTGTAGGTTGCCCGCATCCCTAAACACTGGGCGTGGACTTTTAGGTCGTCTTCGCAATGCTCATTAGCACGAGCAGTCAGTAACAGGCGGAATGCAACAACTGCTCCAGCGATCACTAAATCCAGGCGACTAGCACGTAATGTTTCGATGCTATCAGCTATTTAGACGTGTCTGTCATCCCACTCACTGCAAGGCGAGCGTTTGCACAACTACACGCAACTGCCTTTCAGCCTATGGCAACGCGGCTTGCAGACTGCATTACTTCCACCCTCGCAAACGTGGCACCATAACTACTTCACACAGGTCGTGAGTCTGCCTCCGAAATGGCCAGACGGCTAGCGGTCTTAAGACAGATGTGTGACACACGCAGAAGATTGGTGAAATTGCCGTGACGAGTGAGATAACTTTCGAATTCTGCACTCACCAATGCTGCTCTGACTCCTTCCATGCCGACTGACACTGGTGATGTTGCATTCAAGTGGTGGTGTCAGCACTGCCTGTTCAACGGCGAACTTGGTCAACCACAGTTGAATGCTGCCTCTAGCCCGATCAACAAATGGATATGGCATTTGTCGTTCGGGCGAGGGCTGCATCGACATATTGATGACAAGGCGTCTGACATGCCTGTCCGCATCGTCCAAATGACCTCCAAATCGCGTCTTCTGTCAAGGCTATCGCCTTAGCCAATAATTCTTTCCATGCTAATCTATCAGAGCAAGGAAAAGTGGAAGAGTTGTGGCAAGACGCGGTGGGGAAAGACCGAGCCCTAATGATTGACATTAATGCGCTGTGAAGGGCGCTTCATCAGAACGAGTTGGAACCATGCGTGATTGCCTCTCTCATGGGCCTAATTGTTGTCAGTGTAAGTTGGAGCGTCAGCCAAGCGGTGCACTGAGACATATGGACTTTGCGAAGGAGGCATAGAGAAGCGTTGGCACTGACTCTGCAACTGCGACCCGTAAGTAAGCGAGAGCAGGATCACATTTGTGGCAACTGAAGCATGCGAAAGGCTCCAACCAAATTGGCGGGATGAGGAGTGAGGAACTTGTATCAATGTACCTGAGACTTTGCTCAAGTTTCACAGATCCACCATGTTGGAGACGATTGCGGCTCTTCTACTCTGCATGGTGTGCTGCACAGCAGGTTTGTACCTACCTCATCACTTGCACTGCCTACATTTCTGTGGCACTCAATTGTTTTTCCCTTGGTGGTTTTCAACTTTGCCGAGGCATTTTGCAGGACAGCAATGACTCAATATGCTTTGCATGAAAGGTCAAGAAGGTCTACAACTCTGGGGCTCCAGAGTGGTCGGAAAGCCCTCCGCACCATCAGACAAGATGAGCTTCCGTTTTTGAAAAGCACTTCGTGAGTAAAATCAAAGTGGTGAATTTTATTGCATCACTTCCATGGGAGGAGTTTGAAAACAGCCTCAGAAAGAATGCGTGACTCATTTACTGCAACACGCTATCCTCTCATAATTACGTCTCCCCAATAACAAATGCCGTGCCATTACTGTGTTTAGGTAGCATACGTTCGGAAGGGAGAGGCAGAGCAGCGACTGGTTGTGGAACATTGCGAATGCAAGGTCAATGGCACAGCGTTGGGCAGTCCCTGCAGTTTGGCACAAAGTACGTCAGGTTGCACTCCTTTGCGCTTACTTGCGACTGTCCGCCAGGCTTTGCCTGGGACCGTGCTATTCCAGGCGCAGCTTACTTATCGAGGTAGTTGTGTACGCGACGGGTCGGTTCCTCGCATCGGCAGTAAAAGTCCTCTTGTGAACTGCCAGTGTAGTTCGGAGGCACTGTTTGATGATGCTCCTGGCGACATGGTGAGGAGAGTTGAGTCTTGGGCACCAAACAGCCTAAGGCTGCGAGATTCGAGGCGTCGCCTGTGAATCTATGCGAATCGCTTAGATTGGAAAAGACCCAAGACGGGCTGATTCTTTTATTTATTTCTTTCTTTATCTTTTCATTTTAGGCACAGCAACCATCACTCTGAAGGACGTGAGTCTGCCAGATGCATTCTAATTGTTGAAAATACTGCGACTCGGGAACCATTTCCAACAGCACATTTTGTGCCATATTGCAATTTCACACCGCCCAAGGAAGGTACGCAGCGAATTGGCCTTAATTGCTGCCATGCAGGTTCCCAAGTGTTTGCGTCCCACTGTGCTTCATGGCAGGCGAAGTTGATCCGCGAACGTCCTTTCCCTTGTCGAGATTAGTCGGAGACCAAGATTGCTTCAGCATCGACTTCGCTGTTGGAGGAGCAGAACATGATGGAGATGTATATCACACTCTTGCTTATTTTCTGCCATGCCTGTCATTATTTCGCCTCATTGGGTTGCGTATCCCTTTCAGTAGGTTAAACTCCTCGCAAACGGAGAAGAAATCTGCAAATGGACAGGTGCTACACTCACAGCCTTCCGAAGTCCTGTCTGCAGTGAGTTCAAAGCTCCCAAATATTCCCTGTTTCGTGCGTCTTGTGAGTTCGATGAAGATGTATTCTCCCAGCCACTGATGCGCATAACACGACACCAAAGTCACTCCAAGTGCATTTCCCAAGCCACCATTGCCATTCGGTCTTGCAGCTAACATGGAGAAAAACACGACCTCCGATATGCAGATTTTGCGTGCAGGGCTTCCCACAAAGTGCGGTGCGATGTATGAAAACTTTGCTTGGGAAGGCAAAGAAACGGCTTTGTCGGTGTCGGTGGTGGAATGTGCACAAAGTGGTGAGTAGAAGCATTGAACACTCGCGATCATCACAAGTGCAATCACGGACATCGGTTTGTGCCGCACGTTTATTCAAAGAACACAAATGTTAGCTGACACAACAAGGAGAGTGTGGAAACATTACGAATGGTAGCCTTGGTTTTAGGATTCTCACCGGAGGTGGAGGAATGCAATGGTAAGTTTCAATGCTACAGGATTCCTTCTCTTCCTCCTCTTTCTCCTCTTCCTTCTCCCTTACACAGCAAGCTGCTTCCAATGCCTTGTAGCATACTGGAACGAGTCAAGTGCGGCAGCATCGGTTGGTAAGGCCAATCAACAAGCTCGAGTGCCTGCTCTTTTATGCTCCCTTTCACCTTTACTTTCCTCGCGTCGCTGTCGCTGTCAAAGCAGTGCAACCATCAGCAATGCCCATCAGCACGTGATTAGTGATGCACAGGCATACATCAGACGAGTATTTTACTTCATTTGCCATAATTCCATGCCTGCAGACTTGTTTACTTGCAGTTTGATTGCAGTTTGCCCATCAACTAAAATGCGATGCTTCCTCTGCTGCCTTGGTAGGCACAACATCCGCTGGTAAGTGCATGCACGTCTGCAGTCATCAGCACCACTTCCACATCTCCACACTCTGACTGTGGGAGCGTTGGTTAAGGCGTGAGAACTAACCTCGTCACAAGTAACTCTCTGCATTGAGCTATTCAGCTTTGCATGTAGTGGCCGCATTTTCCATTGGCTGCAACCGATGTCTTGCGTTGACGCCTCTAAAGATTCAAAAGCACAATCTTGACCACACATGTTCCACTGTCTCTGCATTTACCGTTTTTCTGTTTAAGCGCGTAATCTTGTGTTTTAGTTGTGCCCGTGTCGCTGCTGCTCCTGCTGTTGCTGTCACATGTGACTACGCCGTAATGAAAGGAAATGCACCACGGCTTTTGCAGACTTCTTCAATTGTCCTCACCACAACTTGTCCTTCTCCCATATCACGAACCAAGCCTCATCCACCTCGCTGATGTGTCTCCTCCTCCTCTCGTCAGCAATGACTTTGCAGCTTTTACCAGCCAGTCCAGTCAGGCGGTCCCCCTTAACATGAGTGAATGCATCGTGCATCGCGAGTGAGCTTCAACCTCGCCTAGTTGTCGAGGCGGAGTAAGCGCAATTACCTTCCACTTTAGAGCAGGATCTTCTGTTGCCCACCTTTCTCTCTTCGATCCTCAGTAACTAAGTAGACTGCACACTTTTGTAAACTAGATGGGTATAAACAGGTTGGTTGACATATTTCAGCTGTTTGTTAAGTGGCATTCGAGGCAGTGCTGAAGGTAATCAATTTCTCAATAAGATGAGTGCTTTCTACTGAACCCAATGAGTTGTAAGAGGCTTCCGCAAGAAAAATAAGTAACTTGCCTCTCAACAGACCTGCATCTCCTATTTCTGCCTTGCGGGACGATTTCTCAGCTTTCGGGTACAGCAGCTCGCAAACCGAGATGAGCAGGGTAATATTCTTTCACAGCTTAAGTTGAGCTTGCTAAGGTAAGTTTATTTACATGAAGGGGAGAAGTTGTTCCTCTGCTCCTCAATGAATGACCAGACTGAATCCACTTTCCTGAAATCCGTTTACTACCAAAGCCATTACTATCTCCTTCTACATAACCAATGACCAATGTTCTTAATTTCACTCAAATTCGAACCTCCTGAATGGTGAAACGATTGGAGGAACTGGCCAAATTATCTCCATTTACTTGGCACGGCTCCCTCCTCTGTTTGCTAAAGTTGAAGCTCTGAAATGCATTCCAAATACGACAACACGGAATGTTTACTTCTATGCAATGCTGATGCGTGTCAGTGACTGTCACTGGTGCCTTGAATGGAAAGTAATTGATCTCAGCAACGTGGAAGAGATGAGCCAATCAGCGAGCAGTCGTCTCGGATGCTTCAACTCTGCTTTGCGCCTTTCTTCAGCCCCTGCGCAGAGCCCATCACTAAATGTGCCAAAAGTATTCCACTTAATGGAGGCACCCGAGTTATGGAGTTTCATTATCACTCAAAGTAAACTGCCAACTTTAAAAGGCTCTGCTAAGGGTCAATTCAGCCAAGTTTACTCACTCTCTTAGTAAACCGCTCAGCGAACTCAACTGTCTTGTCGGTGTCGTAGTCGAAGAAAGCAGTCCATATCTCCACCACGACACTGGTGGGCCGTGGTGAGACGCCTACGCCTGAAACGAAATTGTGTGAGTCAACCATTGAAACGAATTTCTTACCCACCGCACTCGCCGCCAACTCTCATCAAAGGCAGTCCGCACTCCCAACGTCCCTATGGCGCGGACGCCATCGGTTATCATTTGAGTACTCCGACTTTTCCCTGTTTGATGCGACTACGATTGGTAAAAGCTTCAGGGACACATTCATAGAAGGCAAGATGTGTGAGGCAGGATTAATGATTTGATGGATAAGTTCATGACGTCCTGGCTTATTGAGAATAAACAAATCGGCGAGAGAGATGGTCAATTTCGGGATGATGAAGTGAATTGTTCTGGAAGGTATGGATTGGTGGAGACACGCCTTAAATACTATTTGCTTGAATGGATCAGAGGGTAGTGATTGAACCGATCGAGCATGGACGCGCCTACTAAAGCTCAATTCGCTTCAGTCTGAATGTCTGAGGCAGGTTCTCATCTTCCTCAGTAGCTATGCTGACGCCTTGAGGTGCACATCGCCTAACTGGACGAGTCGCTGTAGTGGAAGAAAAGAAGCACCAACAGCAGAACTAAGGAAGGAGACGAACGCCACTTCTCACTGAGGGGATTGATGGCTACACTAACCACGCGGCGGATGCCTCAATCTTGTTGTCATCTTTCGCCAGTAATTAGGACATTCGAGAAGGAATGCACCGAAGCACAGACAACTCACCACTGCGGATCACAGGGTTTGTGCATGAGATAGGCGACCCTGGTGCATTGCAGTTGACTTTGTTTTTCTGTCGCCTTGAACACCCTCCACAACGCCTCCAACGTGAAGCACCGTCCAAGATACCGAATTTCGTGTCCTTCATGCTTTGCATTGGGGTGAGCGCACTGATCCTCGGGCAGTTCATTGACTGAAATATTTGTTTGTGTGGGACAGAAAGAGAGAGAGAGAGAGCACGGTGTGATTGAAGTGATGAGAGTGGAACATGGGAGAGACTCGTGGCTGCCCGAATAGTAGCCATTTCCTGATAGCACTCTCTCTCTCTAGTGTACGCCACACTGTCCTGACTGCGTGGCAATTTTGTCTGCAGTTCACGAATCGTCCGCAATGTCCTTCCTTAACTGACGTGGAGTGAGTTTTAGTTGAAGTCAGCTCTGAACACCACGCAGCGGTGAAAAGCCTCGAAAAGCCAAGGCGACAGCGCAGTGAGTGATGCTAAACTCGATTGCTTGAAAAGTAATGCTCTTGGCTGAAGGCCAAATGGCAAAGTGAACCCCACGCAAAGTGAAGTGGATGTCTCTTGTAGTGTGTGAGGAGCTCCATATGAGATCCTCCAATTCTCGGGAGGCAATATTTGCTAGACTACAATCTCTTCTCTCCTCTCCTTGCCTACTCACTGCCTTTAGGGAAACGCAGGAGGTTCGACACGATAGGATGCATCTTTACGCGGGTCAAAATGGCCGCACTTGCACTGCACACTCAGCACATGCCTCAACTCTATCAGTCACACACTACTGCCTCATTCAAAGCATTGTGGAGTGTATGCAGCCATTCATTCCGCACAGCCGAATGCTTCTTGAACTGCCATCATTGAGGCGTATGAAGCAATGAACTAAAATTTGTGAATGTTGCGCGCCTTTGCCACAGCTCCCTCAACCAGTCGTCAAGGCAGTCATAATTGCGTGGTGCAAACGCATCTGACACCTGTCATTAGGGGACCAGTTGCACTGGCCATAGGCAACACGACATTTGGTCGTGAGTGTTGTTGATTGGACGCAGCTGAAGTACCGCGTGGAGTTGGATGAGATGCGCAACTTCATCGACTAATACTGTCTTACAACACACGCATGACTGAAGTGGTTGTGGCAGTGAAAGTTCGTAGCACAAATATTTGCGAGGGAGAAAAGTAAGCAAATTGCGACAGTCACGCTGTGAAAGACCAAAATGTGGTGGGAGGCGGCACTAAGGGTCGTGGGAGTTTGCTTGATCGCACAGGAATCGGTCCAAGCCTCAGTCACCCTGCCATGTTCACCATCCTTCTGGCCGCCTGAGTTCAGGTGTCCTCTATGCTATGCAATAGGGTCGTATTTACTTCTAACTGAGGGTAACACAAGATGTGCGCACGGAGTCGGCAACCCTGACCTTTGCATGGAGATAACTGGCGCCCCATTTGTGACATCTGAGGCGAGGAAAGGACTCCAACCAAATTTACCTGATGTGTGAGGTACGTGTGTAAATACACAACAACCACTCCCTAAGGTTTGCAGGTGGATCGTGTTGAATGTAATGGCAATCCCGTTCCTCGTAGCATTCTGTAGGAATAAGTGCTTTCTTCAATGCAGTCCACTCGAAGTCCTCTGTGAGGCTCAGATTGGACCTCTGAGCTGTGTGACCTTCGTGGGTAGGGTTGGGTAGGGATGAATAAGACTGACATACCGGCAAGAGAAGGCACTTCTATTTATCCGTGGTCGACCTACCAACAGCTAAGCTTCACCACCAAATTCCATCACGCCACAAAGCCTTCTGATTGGCACAACACTCTCCCAACTGCCAACCAAGTCTGTGTCACAAGCATCCTCTTCTACTAGCTTCGAATCTACCTCAATTCCACCCGTCCATTGTCCTCAGCCCTCTTCCACTTGCCGCACTCCTCCACGCGCAGACCAATTGCGCATACCAGGGAGAGCAAGAGCCATGACGCATTGCCAATTGCCTTCACACTGTTCATCTTCCTCTCATTCCTCATTCTCCAATTACTCACTTACCTTCCAACGACACACCGAAATCCTCAACAACGGACACGCCAAGATCAGGTGACATGACGACAAGGACAACAGAACTCACTTTCATCTGCTTCCCCTTCGGCCACGTGGCCTGCCTGCCTGCCTGCCTGCAACCCACCACCCAACCGCAGCGAGAGGACATGCATGGCGAGGGAGACCAAGATAAGCATACATCCTACCTTCTCACTCACTCTCTCACTCACTCACTCACTCACAGCATCATGTGTAGGCAGGTGAAGGGCATTGCGGACTTTGCGTGGCCCGACCAATACGGCAGCTCAACGCGGACTGCGTGAGGGGCATCGCGCAAATTGGCTGCTTGAGTTTGACTGCGTGTGGCTGGGTTAGAATGCACCTTGAACCTTAGTCGCATTCACCTGCAATAGGACTTCTAAGCTGCCACCGACACGGACCCAGTCCACCTTTAACCTTTAGAGGAGAAAGCTGTGGTACAGTGAATGGATGCAACCATCCAAGTCACCTCTTTTTCTCTCCATGCCACAGTCCACTTCAACTTCAACTTCAACTTCATCTGCAACTTCAACTGCAGCTGCAACTTCATCTTCATCTTTGCCTCTCAGACACAACTATGGCTGCAATACTGCTCCTCACGCTAACCACTTCAATGAATAAGAGTGTGGGCGCAAATGCAGGCACCTTATTAGTAAATGGCAGCTATCACTCACATGTGTAAGGTGGGGGGGTTTGAGGATAAGGTTTGGAGGTTGGAGGTTGAAGATTGTGTGCTAGAGCAATATTGACCTGGAGGTACCGCATCCCACGTGTCACAAACTCTCCATCAGCATGGGATGTTCGCTTGCAGATGCACGCAATTGGTCCAGGGCACCGTTCAGCTTTAGATGTAGGTACCTGCTGAAGTCGGTGAGGCGACGTGAAAATATGATGGGTCGCCAGATAATACGAAATGTTGAACACATAAAGGGACTCATTATCGTCTCGAGCACTCCCCTCCTTCGTGGTCAACTAACTGCAAGGATCTCAAATGGCACGTGTGTTTGGCTCCTCGTACTTCTAGCGCGATAAGCAGTGATTTGCATCAATGTGGAAGTTGGCGTTACTCATGCCACAGTTGAACACATGGTAGTGGGCAGACTGAGGGCCTGGCTGAGGCGATGTTGAGGGAAGTAGGATTAAAGCGAGAAATGTTAGCGGCAAGCAGTTTATCTGTGTACGAGGAGGGGTGAGGGAAGTAAAGTCTGTGCTACAAATTACACCCTCCATTTCCTTTTCGACAGTCCGCAAACTCGCTTTGCCATCACATTTTAAACATCTGCCACAAACAAGCGGTGATGCCAGCGCTCTATATACCGACCATCATTGTCGTTAGTGTGTAGAGCCCAGTCTTGTGACCATCAACTCCGACACGCTCGAACTGCAACTCCTGCATTCAATTCTACTGGAAGTGTTGGCAACACACTCTCCTTACCTCCACCTACGCAATGCATCGCCCAATTTCCACTCATGTCATTTCCTCTTCCACCACCAACTTCCCTCGCCTCACCTCACCCCGCCTCCTCTCGGCTGTTCTCATCACGTCCCGTGCCGTCCAATCTCATGCCATCTTATCTCATGCCATCTTACTCAATGCCATCCCATCTCAGCCTTACTATATGAATGTAGCAAATGGCTTTGAACTACATCCTGCATCGATGTCGGGTTGAGAGGAGGCAGTTGATGGAGCACATCATCAACTGCCTCACTTACTGCCTTCTGTCCGTGTGCACTGCAGCCGGCAGGACCTCGTACTCTACTTTGTGCAGGCTAACCACTTTGCGACTGTGCGACGGGAGGATGCTTTGAGCAGCTACCAACCTCTCGCTGAGCATCGCATTACTCCACCACTGCGGTGCAGTCCTGTACATCTGTCAAGCTGCCAAGGTAAATGGCGAGGCAGTTGACTATAGACATTGTTCCTCCCTCACCTTATTTCCCAATTGAAATGACTAGCACTCAGGCGGACGCATTGGCAAGGCAATAACACACAGATTTTATTCTGCCGCCTTTTCTTTCCCAGAAAGTTGCACTTCATGTCAACTAATTGGATCGACTTGGCACGTCGCTCGTGCATTTAGCATTTCTTAAATCCCTTTGTAAAGGGACAAGTGTTGCGTGGAGTGGCGTAACGTGGCGTAGCGTAAGGCGCCAGCATCCATAAACGCCTTGAAATGCCACTACGTCTTCCCCTACAGCACTAATTCTGCGCACTTATTTCCGGAGGAAGTTATTTCTGCCCCACCTTCCATTCAGCGACGCATTGCATCATCTCACTTTGCCCCACGTATATTCTCGCCTTACTGTTTGCTTCTGCGATGTAGTACAATTACAGCAAATGCAACGACCAATTATGATGAGTAGCTTATGGTCAAGCAGAGGCATTCATTAATTGCTTCATTGTTTGCCTCATTTGTTACAGTGCTGCAATGAATGGGACAGAGTGGTGGCGGAGCTAGGCGGGCTTGCAGAGTCCTCTTCGTCCCTAACACGCATTGGATGATGCCCATTGCGTATTGGGGCGCGCGTTCAGTGAGTGTTTCTTGCCTGACGGCGGAGATGTATTGGTCGAGCATACATACACGTCGCGAGTGTGCCGGCATGGTGGAGTGGCTAGAGAGCCTTCTCCATTGGCGTGGCTAGTGCTCACCACCCTACTGCACTCATGCGGTGAACAGCAGGTTATCTGCTCTTTTATGAGGAGCTGGCTTTCATGTGGCAGATATGTGGAGAGATGGCAACGTCTAGCCTTGCTAGCAGCATGATGCCAGAATTCGCACTTCTCAGCAAGTCACATGGCGGCGTTGTGCACACACACACACACACACACACACACACACACACACACACCTACACCTACACAAGCACACAGGCACACATGCACGCAGCCAATCAGAGTTGCATTGCTGAGAGCGATGGAAGTTGAGGTGTGCATGCAAAGGTGTGTGCACGCGTCGGCTTAGGAGATGGGCTACTTCGCATCATTGATATGTCTGCCACGGCGGACTCGGCCCTCTCTGCGATCCGACACTTTTGTCGTCTCCTCCATCCCAACCCATCACAATACAACACAACATAACCCAAACCACTTCACCACACCGCACCTCCCACACTTCCCCGCTTCATCATCAGGTGCTCCACTGACTACCTCTTGTCGCAGCACACGCTCAACTTTACTCCGCCAACTGCCCGTCCTTGACCTCGCTCAACCGTGGCGAGCAGCCATACCTCTCAATTGCATCTCGGTGCAGAACAACACAATTCCCACTACCACTGCTTTGCCGTGGCTGCTCTCAACACTGCAACTAGTCTGCATGCCCTCAGTCTCATCAATGTGTAAAAGACATGGAGTCTAAGTGCTGTAAAACCCCTAACCAAAGTGGCACAAATGATTGGGGCACCTCACTGGTTCTGATTTGGCCACGAGTTGCCCAATGTGGTGCCGATGATTGTGCCTCGCCTTGCCTTTGCCATAACTGAGGCTCAGTACGCACAGATGTGCTTGCGTCAGTTGCGGCAGACTAACTTCTCTCCCCCTCCTCAGCTTCCGCCACGACACCTCTGTCCTCACGCATCTGCTTTGGGATCGTCGCAAAATAGGCTATGCTCTCACTTCTAATCAAACCATACATTGGCGTGAGGGGGGTGCCTTATCACGAACCATGGTGTTGGCAGTGACTACAACAAAGAGGTGAGGGTTGACGGGCGCGTGTCCTGCGGGAGGAGGTGAGCGTAGCACCTGGTGGTGAAGCGAGGTCAGGTGGGTGGTGCGTGGAAGTGGTGATTAAGTTGGATTGAGTGAACAAGGGCGTCTGATAGCAGAGAAATCCCCATTCGTATAGAGAGAAGAATCATGCATTCAAAGTGGTTTATCTCCTCTGCGACGCAATCATGCACACTTCGACTTCCCTCGCTTCCAGCAATGCAACTCTCACTGCCTGCATGGCTCTCTCTCTCTGTGTGTGTGTGTGTGTGTGTGTGTGTGTGTGTGTGTAAAAAGTAGGGGGCATTGTGCTAAAAGTGGTATTCCGCTGTCGATTGAGACACCTCCCGAATCACCCTTCCTTCACTGCCTCCACCTTTCCTTCTGATGGAACCAATCGGTTGGATTGCCAGTTTAAGTGAGGGTAGAGTCTTGAACCCATTAATGCCTTTCTTATAACGCCTTGCACTCAGTGCACTTCATTGTCTCCAAATCAAGTAACTTACCTCTGTGCTGCACACCTCACAACTGCAGCCTTTATTATACACTTTACTCATCATCTTCCACACCTCACAGAATGATCGACAGTGCTAGACACGAGACATCGTAAAATGGTGTGCACGCGCTCCTACTGTCTGCCCTCTACTTCGACGTCAAAATACGCGATTCTCAGCGCGGCAGTAGCTATTTCCGCGCACACACCTACACACACACACACACACACGTACACACGATCCATCTGTCCGGTCGAACTTGGCCCTCTCTGCTATCCGACACTTTTGTCCCCTCTTTCCTTCCCAACGAAACCCAATTCAACCCAACTGCTTTCATCGCACCGCCCACCGTTGCTCGCTTCACTACAAGTGTGCCGCCATCTCATCAACGCATTGAGCACTCAGAGGCAAAGACGACTCAGTGATGCAACAGTGTGGATGTGATCCCTTCGAGGGCTAAAATAATCGTGAGGCAGGCCACTTCACTTAATGTGCGTGTGAAAGTGTGGTGGTTTGATACACCTGCATGCGCTTGCCATCGAAGGTGTTGGAGGGGAGACCAAGCAGCATCTGATCTGCGTAAAGTTAGTTTCAGTGCGTCTACACTTCCTTCACGAGCCCTTCCACTCAATCGCACTCACGTACGCCAAAGGGCAATTTGCATGCCCTCCTTCGGCAATTTGCTCGCCTCAGTGAAGCACACCACTTGTTGCTTTTCAGTAGCAATCATTTGTGCCCCGAAGTTATGCGGCAGCACCTGCAACGCACGACGCAACACACACGATGCACAACGCACGACTCGGCAACCAAGTGGACTGTGGGAGCACCTACAGAGCCTCTTCGATTAGTGCACAGTCTTGCCAAAAACCATCTTCTCAAGCAATGTGTCCGCATTTCCTTCAGTCCTCAACAAACCTCCAATCTGGCCTCGATCACCACCATGCAATGGTGCAATTGGACTGAGTTTGCATCAACGCAGCACTTCGAGGAATGCATCACTTTGCTTGGGCAGCCATGCAATCTCCTGGCTTCATCTGCTGCGATGATGGTGGTGTTGGTGTTGGTGGTGGTGGTGGTGGTGGTGGTGGTGGTGGTGGTGGTGGTGGTGGTGGTGGTGGTGGTGGTGGTGGTGGTGGTGGTGGTGGTGGTGGTGGTGGTGGTGGTGGTGGTGGTGGTGCGAGGAATGAGAAGGACAGGGAAGTGAGGACAACTCACTCTGGCAGAGACATTGGCAGAATCACATGACAGAGGAACTAGGTCGTCACGCCGAAGGACACATGTGTGCTGCCACCTCCAAGGTAGATGCGCGTGTGTTTGCCAGTGCGATACCCATGCATGTGGTCGCCAATCCCACCACCATGACATTCAGTTGGGTGCGAGGAGAGAGTGATATAGCGAGTGAGAGTGCGAGTGGCAGAAGGCACTTTACGTTAGGTAGCAATCTGCTTAGAACAGCACCCTAACCTTTGAGCTGAAAGAGAGGCAATGTCACCCACCTACAGGTGCCTTTCTCTAGAGGACATGCACCTAGGGATAGAGAAATGAATCTTGACCAGCAAATCACTTCTTTATCCCATAAACGCATCCTTTGCATCGTTTGAATGATTTCTTTAAACCAACCACCGTGTAAGGTAAAGTGGAGTTCAATGTACGACAAGAGGTATTGTCAAACATGACTTAGAGAGGAGATCGTCCACTTCCCATCAACAACAAAACACAGGTAATTGGCATGCAATTGATGCAGGGGTAGAGGGAAGAGGAGAAGGGGATGAGGTGGAGGATGAAGGCGAGTGGTCAACGTGAGTTGTGGTGCTTGCTCCATGTTCGTCGGCACTTAGACCTGCATCACAAGTGAGCCCTTACAGCTATCGGAGGCTCAGTCGCGATTTACGCCAATGTGTGGGTTCTTGCGGCGATCCCAAAGTAGATGCGTGAGGACAGAGGTGTCGTGGCGGAAGCTGAGGAGGGGAGAGAAGTTAGTCTGCCGCAACTGACGCAAGCACATCTGTGCGTACTGAGCCTCAGTTATGGCAAAGGCAAGGCGAGGCACAATCATCGGCACCACATTGGGCAACTCGTGGCCAAATCAGAACCAGTGAGGTGCCCCAATCATTTGTGCCACTTTGGTTAGGGGGTTTTACAGCACTTAGACTCCATGTCTTTTACACATTGATGAGACTGAGGGCATGCAGACTAGTTGCAGTGTTGAGAGCAGCCACGGCAAAGCAGTGGTAGTGGGAATTGTGTTGTTCTGCACCGAGATGCAATTGAGAGGTATGGCTGCTCGCCACGGTTGAGCGAGGTCAAGGACGGGCAGTTGGCGGAGTAAAGTTGAGCGTGTGCTGCGACAAGAGGTAGTCAGTGGAGCACCTGATGATGAAGCGGGGAAGTGTGGGAGGTGCGGTGTGGTGAAGTGGTTTGGGTTATGTTGTGTTGTATTGTGATGGGTTGGGATGGGATGAGTAGGGATGGATGAGACGTAAAAATTGTTAGGTCGCAGAGATGGGCTGACATCAATGCTAGCACAATCCTCTTCGTATATTAGGGCTCCAAACGGATCCAGTAGAATCGCGAAGAAGACTTTTGAGACTGCTGTCAAACAGCTTTGCAATGACGCGCAAAGTCGATGAATGGCTATGTTGGAGAGTTGTTGTGGCGACTGACGTAAACTACTTGATTTGAACAAGACCGTTCGCGTGGTGGCATTTGCAGTTGTGTGTTTTACTTCGTAATATGGTATTGCAGGCGATCAAGTTATCACCTTTCCACGTTCACCTTTTGTAGCAACGTTTCGGTGATTTTCGAATAAATGAGCAGTTGTGCATTACTTCGAACCCTCTTCTGGGGAACAAGCCAGTTGCGTTGATCAAATGGCATGCCAAACACTTCCTGCCGAAATGCCAACAATTTGCAGTTTTGCACTGTACTGACTATTTTAAGCCAACCAGGCAGCATATTGCGTAGGCTAGTGCTGGCGATGGAGTAGAAGGTGATGTTACTACCATCTGGCGATTATTAGGAGAAATGGCCCAGTTATTCAATCGCCAGTCTTGCTTATCTGCCCTCCTCACCACAGCCCATTAGCTGTCTCTTGCTTTTGGTTAAAAGGCAGCATGTCAAATAACTAGGTAAAGTTGCCTACCTATAGACGCTCTTACAAACAGGCTTTAAACTGACATCCTTGCCTTGGACAAAGCTAAGTCATCCACATTTCTACTGCTTGTGTTATAGCACTAGCCTTTATGAAACACTGAATTTGCCAAACCACTTTCATAACTACTCCGAGCACCCGACCTTTTACACAATGTGTGATCAACTCCTGCTCCTGCACCTGCTCCTGCTCCTGCTCCTGATAGGGCAGACCAGATACTCACGCCTTCACAGCACACTCCGTGCCATAGGTGGTGTCAAAATTAAAAAAATCATTCCCATTAGTCTGTGTAGTTGGAAAGCGATTGTCTGATGCTGCTGCCAAAGCACTATGCTGACCACGATGGTGCGGCGTGAGAGCAGCCAGTGCCTTTGTCAGTGTTACTGTTCAATTCGGCGCTTCCTAGCAAGTTGCTGGTCTGCACTTGGAGAAGTAATCTCAAACTCACTAACTTACTCTCGGCCATGCAGGAAATCACTACCTCCAAAATTACACATAGATGGTAGGAAATATACTTTGACATGGAATTTGGCAGCGTTGCACCAAACCGGTTGAGAGGAGCTAGGGAGGCGCTTTCCTCATGTCACAACGGTGATGTACTTACAAAAACTTACAAATGTGATGGTTTTATCAGCAAAAGATTCCCTACATTTTAGTAGTTCCTTGCTGGCTGGCAGGTGCCTCACATCAATTTTAGTGTTCCTGAATAAAATGCTCTCATTTCCACCCGTCCATCCCTTTAACCATCAGATCCGAGCTTTAACTTTGCAAGGGTAGCAAGAGATGTCGACGTATTGGCCTTTGCTTCCCCAATTGTGCTTACTATGGTGCAATAGCTTTTGCCTGCGGTCACTTCATCGAAACAGGCTTCAATTCGCCATGAGCTGCGTCACTCTCGTTTGTCTGCCTCGGCGTGCAGGGCTGCACAGATGTTCAGGTGCAGTCTCTGAGGCAAACTGTTGGGGGCGAGGGAAAACGAACGCATGTGTGTGCTTGTGACTGGATTTCATCCCTACATCCAAAGTCACTTTACACCTTTTCTTCTTTCCACATCCAGGCTTGATTATTCGGTTGCGCCTGACCAGCTCTAGCATTTTCACGTTACTCTTGGCATGCAATCATCCACGATTTCTCCGTATTTCAACCGCATCACCAACTTTGATTTCACAATGCCTTCCTTCTCTATCTACACCATCTCTACTCTGTTGCTTTCCTCGTCTCACCCATCATTAATATTCTCTCATCCTGATTCTGTGCCAACGGGGTTGGTTTGACTTTGGTGTGCCTTAGAAACGATATCGAAACACGGATTAACTAGCTGAGCATGCACTACAATTGTAGGAAATGCTTGATGTGGAGGATTCAGTAGAAGCCCGCAATACCATTCCGAACTGACAATGGAAGTTGTCAATTCAACGATCACTACAGGCCGTGCTTAGGCACTTCAGTAATTGCGAGTGTCTCAGCAAGCACCAACTGTACACCAAAATACACTTCCCGCCGGAGGATATGGTACAGAGATAATGCGGTTCTTCCTCTAGCCATACTCATCCCAATCTCGTTAATGTCCTTTCTAGCTGACCTTCAAGGGCTGATTCGTGCTTCAACCTCACTTAGTTTATTTCGCTGCATTGCAGTAGTACTTCAGTGGCTACAAGAGGAAGAGGAAATCATGGCAATCAACCTCCGTCACCAGTGCTGTTCCAAATCTAGCAGAAATGGTGGATGGTGATGATGGAGGAGGATTTCATCATTCGATATTTAACAGCATCAGTTAGAAAGTTTTATGCAACACCCTGCATTTGGGTACAAATCCAACTCTTCTTCTCCTACTTAAATGGCATCGTGCAGAAAGGGAAAGGGAAGGTCTACTGATAACCATCTGGAAGGCTGAAGGTCAAGAATTGCGCTACATGCGCACGGGCTTGGACTTAAATGTCACCGTTTTCCTGTGAAGCTTGCTAACACTCCACTCTCCCTAGCGTTTGTAATCATAATACATAGCTCGTAGATGGAAGGTAGCGAGAGTGGGAAATTGGAGGGCTGAGTGCCAACTGATTCCATGCATCAGGGGTCTGCTTAGTAGGTGCAGATGAGAAGGCATCACGGGGCTTCAACTTTCCCTTGTTCCTAGGCAATGTCGGCCTACCGCTTGTCCACGACGCAGACGCATTCCAATTTGCTTGAAAGAAAAATTTATACCTTATATTTTTACTCACGGTAAAATATAAGGCACTTTGTACACACGATCACCTGTTCAGTTGGGCTGGGCTCTCTCTGCGATTTAACACTCTTGTTTCCACTGGCAACTATATGGACTGCCGCGTGACAATGACACTGTACCCAATTCGACGCAACCAGCCTGGACCTCGCTAAGACTGCAGCGAACCTACAAGAGGTTGCAATGACCACCACATTGAACAACACGTGGCTAGATCAGAACTGGCTAGGTGTCCCAATCATTTGTGCCACTTTGGTTTGGCAGGCTTACTGGACTTAGACTCCATGTCTTTTACACATTGATGAGCCTGAGGGCATGCAGACTACTTGCAGTGATGAGAGCAGCCATGCCATCGATGGCAACTGAAGCGAAGGAAAAAAGGCCCCTTTCACGTCCTGCTGCGTATACATGATCACCCTTTGGGGTATGCAGCGCTTCACGCTGGCTGATGCACAACCTGCAACTTACCAGTCTGCCGCGCTTCACATCGTGTGGCTACTTGGGAGGCACCTACTTTGCACTTCACCAGTAGTTGGGAATGAAGGCGAATGTGCAAAGGCCAAATGTGAGAGGAACACATCAGCTCTGCCATGAATGAATGGGTACTGAGCCTCAGTTATGGCAAAGGCAGGGCAAGGCAAGGCAAGGCAAGGCAAGGCAAGGCAAGGCAAGGCAAGGCACAATTATTGGTGCCACATTGAGCAACACGTGATCAAATCAGAACCAGTGAGGTGCCTTAATCCTTTGTGCACTTTAGTTTGGCAGGCTTACTGGACTTGGACTCCAACCCTTTTTCACATTAATGCGACTGAGGGCAAGCAGACTAGTTGCAGAGTTGAGAGGAGTCACAACAAAGCAGTGGTAGTGGTAGTGGCGAGCAGCCATTATTGATGCGATGTCAAGGACAGGCAGTTGGTGGAGTGAATTGAGCGTGTGCTGCGACAAGATGTAGTCAGTGGAGCACTTGATGATGAAGCGAGGAAGGGTGGATGGTGCGGTGCGACGCGGTGCGGTGCGGTAAAGTGGATTGGGTTAAGTTGTGTTGTGGTGGGTTGAGTTTAGTTGGGTTGGGTCAGTTAAGGATAAATGAGACGATAGAAGTGTCGGATCGCAGAGAGGGCCAAACCGCCCTAGCGAAGTAGTCCATCGCCTAAGCCGACGCATGGATACACTTCTACATACACACTTCAACTTCCATCGCTCTCAGCAATGCAACTCTGATTGGCTGCATGCCTGTGTGCCTGTGTGCGTGTGCGTGTGCGTGTGTAGGTGTGTGCACAACGCCGCCAAGTGACTTGCTGAGGATCGTGTATTTTGACGTCAAAGTAGAAGTGAGTCTGTAAATACGCGTGTCCACACTAGCCTTAGCGTTGCTTCGCTTTGCACCGCACAACTCGTGCACCTGCTTTCTTCAAGCTAGATTATTTCACTCACTTTCTTACCCACTACCACATCCAGATTGGACCACAGTCCTCCCTAGGGCAGCTTGTGACACTGGGTGCGAAAGGTACGCAGCAACTGGACATTGTTTGCCAACCCACAGTGCTTTTACGGTCGCATTTGATTTTCACGAACGTGAGAGAATGATTGCTCTGTGCTCGAAGAGCTTTTCAATGCAAACCTCTGCACGATATTGTGAGATAGAAAGAAGGATGCATTGTTTGATTCTCATGCAATGGCTTATCCAAGCAGTACGTGCAGTGAGAAGTAGGTTGCTCGCTTCTAGCATGACCAACAAGCAGCACAAGTTATGTCGGCTGCAAATAGCTCACATGTGTGGATCGTGTGATTGAAATCGTGGTTTGCTGAAGCAGTGTCCTCACCTGCGCTTCTCATCACACCAGCACCTAGTGCTCAGTTATTGATTCATTAGGCCACAATTATAAAAATGAACCTCTTCCAAGCTTTAGCAGCTTCATTTCCACTTCACTTCAAGGACAATGGACGTTTGAGTGTGGTGGCGAAAGCATATTCACAAGCCTTGCCTTTGCCATAACTGAGGCTCAGTACCCATTCATTCATGGCAGAGCTGATGTGTTCCTCTCACATTTGGCCTTTGCACATTCGCCTTCATTCCCAACTACTGGTGAAGTGCAAAGTAGGTGCCTCCTGAGTAGCCACACGATGTGAAGCGCGGCAGACTGGTAAGTTGCAGGTTGTGCATCAGCCAGCGTGAAGCGCTGCATACCCCAAAGGGTGATCATGTATACGCAGCAGGACGTGAAAGGGGCCTTCTTTCCTTCGCTTCCATTGCCATCGATGACATGCAAGGCATGGCATGGCAGGCATGGCCATTGTCAATTCGCCTCTCCTGCCAAGCACTGCTGCAGTCCAACCCCATTCAACCACTATCCAACCCCTATCCAACCGCTTTATGGCCACAGAGTGCAGGACACGATCCATGTGAGGAGGTGGCCTCACAAACAATGTGACTATATGCTAGTGGAAGAAAACCAACTCCAAGACATCAGATTGTCAAACTCTCTTCACAATAACCACCCTCGATGTGCAGGAAAGACACTGGCATTCCACCTTCCCATCTCTTTCCCTCTCACTTTCTCTCTCTCTGTCTCTGTCTTCACTTCAAGCCTCGTGTTTCATCACACCGTATACCTTCCACTTTAGTGTACGAAAATCTTGCTTGTGCTTGAACGTCGTACACTTCACTGCTTCCAAACATCCCACCTTGCATGAAACCCCTGCTTTGCGATATGTGCGAAAGGGCTTTCGGATGCGAGAGCACCATAGCACCAGCCGACTTCTCCAGATTATCCTGCATTAGTGGACAGAGGCCCCTTCTCTCCTACCCGCAATAAGCACAGGAAATGCCCAAAGCAATGGCGACTCAAGGACACACTGAAGTCATGCCACTGTGTCATTCGTGAATTCTCAGTGTCTTGCGCATGCACTGATGCGCGTCTGGTTTGCTTCATGAATGGCATTGGAGACTGAGAGACTGCATCATTAGAAGGAAGAAGCTTTGGCACACGAACCGATTGCGGTCCTGCAGGTGTTGCGGCATGCACAGGCATGGCAATCGCATCCTTTGTATCACACGACTATGCAGTGAAAAGGAGGAAAGAAAGAAGGGAAGAAGGGAAGAAGGAAAGCAGGAAAGAAGGTGTGGCTGTACGCTGTCACGGGTGGTGGAGAATTAGCACTTGCTGCACCTGCCTCACCACGCCAAGTCGGCGCATGATTGAACATTCTCGCCTAAGTACTAGGCGCATACTTCTGCCTTCGTGGTGCATGTGCCGCTGGGTATGTGAAAAAGGCTTTTCAATGTACTTTCCACCATGTCACATCATTCAATGCGCCTCTCAGTCGATCAGTCAATCTGACAGTCAATGACGCTGATGAAATGAAAGGGACACCACCGCTCCACCTGATGTGCTTTATCAAATTTAGTTGCATCGGTGATTGCGACCGGTTGTATCCAACTAAACCTCTTGCGAGTGTACTCGTTTGTTAAATATGGGTTAATTCCATCTGCTGGTATTCCATTTGGAATAGTCAGCCACTTTCTGAGCACCATTTGCTTCAAGAACTGAGAACATCTGTAGAGGAAGTGAGTGATGGCCCCTTTGATAATGACCAAATACCGCATCACCCTTCCTGATATCCGCTTGTCATTGTGTGTTGGCTTCCTTTGGGAACATGTACTGCCATTTCATTCTAATTACCTGGAAGCTCAATGGATTCTGCCATAGCAACTAAGTATCCTCTTTGATTTTGCCATTAACATGCACAGTACTTAAGAAGTATTTGTATGTTTGACTCTTTCCACTTAAAAGAGGCGCTTTTCTAGGCGCACCAATTTCCGACTCAGCGCTTCGTAGTGACTTTGCTGATGCTGGTCATGAACTGCGAGTGTGCTCATTCATTAGCAAGAAGTCATGGTGAAAACAGTAGTTGCACTGCAAATCGGCGGCACTTTTACACACGATTCATCCACGAGATGGAGGCAGTGATAATTTTGCAGCGTAATCGGCTGCAGCTCACCAGCCCATCTTTGTGTAGCCCTCTACTTATGGCACTTAAGTCGGTTCAGAACTTTCTTTGGACATAGTGCGCCTGCAGCCAATTCTCCTGCCTACACTTGCAATATGAGTATAGTGTATTCGACACTTCGACAAATCAGACAGGAGAAGGCAGCAGAGGATGCCTGTTTAAAGGACCTGTTTGCTGCATCTCTTGCATTCAGACTGACTGAATTAGACCGGCTCCTATTCCGCGAAATGACCTCTCATTTCTATTTTTCCACCAAACACTGACAGCGACGCCGGCATTCTCGACTTGTAGCAGTGCCTTCTTTGCAACTGCCGTAAGTTTTCTCCACGACGACTGCTTTCCTACACTCCTGCTTCTCGAAACTGCATTCCTACTCCTCCTTCCAGTGGTCGGCTCTGTGTATGCCGCTTAGTATTAATAATCACGGTCTCGAAAAGTCCTTTAAAGTGCTTTACGTGTGCTGCAACATAAGAGAATCACACGGATTGCGCCTTTGGCTGCAGTCACCCAGTAGCCACGTGCGCTTGCTTCCTGCAGTAACCCCAATGACACTCACTTGGCGCAACACATTTGAGCAAACAAACACAAATGCGAGGAGGCATGCGTTTCTGAGCATTTCGAATTGCGTGAGATATTTTCAAATAGGAATATTTGCAATTGAGGGTGTGGCTTTCATTTGCCTGATCCAGGAGCACTTCGAAGCCTGTACAAGTGTGACTACGACACGTGACACGAAATTTGTGCACTGCGTCGCACGCTTGACAGGGAGCGGCTGCAGACTCGCCTGCCAGCCGCCAAGTCTTCGATTCCTTCGCCTCTTCATGCACGCGCCTGTGGCTGCTATGTAGTGACGCTTTTAAGTTGCACATTGCAAGTGTAACTTCACTTTCTTGCTGTGTCTCAGTTGAAAACAGCATCAGGTAGTTGTCGAGGGTACACCACAACTGTGACGCTTCAGTTGGAGACAAGCACAGATTCTCCCATCCCAAGCAACGCACTTTCAATTCCTCGTCTTTATACCGTCTCAGAGTTCCCTGACAATGAAAGGGCACGCGGTAGTGCATGGAATATGCGTCGAAGACCTTGATTTGTTGACTTGCAGAAAGACTGGATCGCTACTGCTACCGTCTGGAGGATGTACGACAGTGAGACCTGAGGCTTTCACCAAACCAAAACGTGAAGTCAAGCCCTTGGCTGAGATGTTCATTTCTAGGGGTAAGCTAAGCAATTCTGCTAAAGTTTGCCATCAATGACACCAAATACGGTCTGCGTGGGAATCTCTGCACAGCTTACATACTGCGCCCTGCCTTTGTGTGCTGTTCATTAACTCGCTGATGTTCGCCTCACTTCTAGTAATTTGTTTAGCTGCGAGGACGCATAGCGGTGAAACCTTTAAATGTCCGCCTCGCGTCGAAGCATAAGGTGGGGTTGCGAACACTTCCGTTAGGGCTGACTCTCACTGACGATAAAGGCGGCGAATGTAAATAACGCATAAGTCCTACTTCCACAACAGCATGATTGATGAATTGTTCCTCCGCAGAGAATGAACCGGCGATATAGGCAGATAGCAACTATTTGACAAGAACTTTGTTGACCCTTATTTTCTTGGACATGCTTTCTGCCTACCGTTAAGGAGGCTGAGTTAGTGCACAGGTCTAACAATGCGCCGCAAGTGATACTGGACAGAAAAGCCATTGGCATAATTTGGCTTTGTAATCAAAGGCACACAACTTGTACAAGGCAGACCAACGCCAGGACTAATGTGTTCACACTGCTTTGCAAGTTCACTTCTGCTTTGACGTCAATTTACGCTGCTTTCAGCGCAAGAATGGCAAGCGCGCTGCACACACACAGACACACGGCGGCTCAGAGTTGCATTGCTGAGAGCGATGGAGGGTGAAGTGTGCGTCGGCATGGCAGATGGGCTACTTCGCATTCACAAATCATCTGCTACAGTGGACTTGACCCTCTCTGCCAGTCGACGCTTTCGTTCCTTCAACCCAACTTCCCTCATCATGTTGCCCACCCCTTTCCTAGCTTCAGCATCAGGACCTACGCCAAGTCCTCCACTCCTCTCAGAACACGCTCCGGTCAGTCATCCTATTGCTCCTTTGTCGTGAATGGTATCAAGGCTATCATTATTCCGAGTATTCTTAATCTCGTCAATGTGTAAAAGATTTGGCGTTTAGGACCGATATAATTGCCAGATGAGAGTAGTGTCTTTGTAAATCGCCTCAACGGTCCTGATTTTGGGCGCACGTCGCTGCATGTGGTGGCCATTGCAAGTGGTTGCAGGTTCGCTCAAGTCTGCACCATGTCCAGGTTAATTGCATTAGGCTACTGTCAAGGACATTTTCACGAGTCCATCGAAGCAGATGTGCAGTCGCAATCCCGGTTGCATTGCTTCCTCACCCATAGGCCACACCTACCACTCCATTACAGCGTTGCACGAATTTCACGTTGTTAATTAGGGATGAGCACCATAATTAATTAAACTGTACTAATGGAGGGAAGAGATGCGGCATCATAAGTTACATTGGTGATAAGTACGAATTTCGTCAGGGAATCGGATGCTTGCTGCTAACCAGAAATGTCGTAGACACTCGAATGGAAGTAATTCCTGTGATGCATCTCATCACGTTAAATACTGGAGCAGCTTTTCTACGTGGGTGAGCAGAGAGTTGGCTGTACCTCCAAAAGACACAATGATAATGACTTGCCTACTGCCTGAATGATGGCAGGGCAACTAAATCCCTGCTTGATGTCCAGACTTCGAATGGGATCACATTTGCTGCGATGTCTTACTTCCGCTTCATTGATGACGAAAACAACGGTCATTCTTCGAAGGTAGTGAAAACGATTGAAACAGCTCATCAACGTCGAACAAAAGCAAGCCAATCGTCTGAGGGTAGATGGTGGAGTGTGCCCTTCGTAAGGAATAAATAGCCATCCACCAAAGAGATTGGATCAGCACTGACGGTTGACAGTATATTGAAAGCTTGTAGCTGGCGAGTAAAGACGACGCAGTCATACGACCGTGCGTTTGTGACCTGTTCGCAGGCCGATTAGTCGTGAGGCTGTCCACCCTAATGCGCATCAAAAATGCGACGGTTTTGCATGAATGCTCCTACCTCTACCCTCAACATTGTTGGAGGCAAGAGCAAAAAGCATAAACTTTGAGGAATGTGTGTTTCATATCGCTTGCATTTCCTCCATTCACTCACCTACTCACCTTCTCACCCATTCCCACTCATTTACACTAATCGACACTTCCAGCACTCCTTTCCGACAATCAGTTCTGTCCTGTTGCGCATATCACTCGACCCTTCTTTACAGTAACACACACTATTGCAGCGATGCTATGCGGAAGGAGGTGCGACGTGCGACTTGGTAAACAACGCGGCTGTGAAGGTGGCTACAAAGCCACCTTGAGTGGTGCAATATCTTGTCAGAAACCATATTTCCATAAACACTATGGCTATAATTCATGGTACAAGCCATTTAGTCCCCAAAAAGCCTCAAACCAGCTGCAATGACCACCAAACAATGCTACGATGGGGCTGTGCTAGCATCACTGAAGTACCTTAAAAGTGCACTACTTTCATCTGGCTACCGCGTTATTTTCCCCTCTTCTCCGAAGTACGCCAACCAAATGGACACAAGTGTCAACGGTTTGTTATTTCTATCCAGCTGTGAAACAATTGGATGAATCATCGGTGCATATAAACAGGGCTTCATTTTCACTGACAAATGATGTGTTGCGATGTGGCTTAATTGATGCATTTTCAGTTATGCCCATCGTTTTCCTTCCCCAGCATTTGAGAGAGAGAGAGAGAGAGAGAGACTATGTCAGTCTGTTGCCACGTACCTCTCTCTAAAAGGGTTAATTGGGAGCATGCATCACAGTGGCCCTGCTCCTCAGCTGCACAATTATGGACGGTTGCGTTGACTGCATCGCGACATGTGGGAAACTTCGGCATCCGCGGGGACGAAATCCTGACCCACTGGTTGCAAAACAGACTTCAGTTGACTGAAATAGCAGCTCTGCTACCGTAATGGCTTCACTAATCCACGCTCTACATCTGCAATTGAGAATAAGGCAGGTAAGATACATCATCAAGGTGAACAAAAACACGAATCAGTAGCAATCATAAGTAACCGCCCTACTTCAGGTCCAATTCGACGTCTTCCAATCTGCTTTTGATGGCGATAATTGATCATGTAGTCATCCACGCCATTTTGGGGCACAAAGACTGAAGCCTTACCTCCTCCCTTTAGGTTAAAATAAATCCCAGATTAGCACTTTGGTCTCTTATCTCGAATAGATACAACACCTTAAGCTGTAAATGCTGCACCTTGTGACATTTGGCATCACTGTTAAAAACACCCTTGTGATTCTCCAGAAACTTCTTCAAACGATGCCTTTGCTCTTCACAACTTCCTTTGCCACTGACTGAGCTGGTCCATTCACAATGCTCACGATGAGCAGTGAAATCTAGGTCCCTAAGGAAAGCATTTTAGCGCATCGTTAAAACGACTGTTAGCACAAAGTTAGCAAGACGCACCCTCTTTAATTCCAACTCGCTTGTCTCCAATGCAGAACAATAACGGGTGAGGGTTACATGCAAGAGCGTCTTCTACAAAAAAGGGATGACACGAGGACATCTACTAGTATGGTTTTGAGTAAATGTGTATGCAAAAACGGACAACTGCCTTGTCTTTGTGTGTAAATCTATCACTTGCCAATCAACCATCAGTGGCCATCAGCTTACGGTGCGAATGAATGCGCATGAAAATGCTTCGCTTCTGACGGAGCGCAAAAGCACCCAAGCACATCATTGTAGATTGTGGGTGGAAAAAGACAGTCTGCACGTGGTGGAAGAGGATCATTGCAGCTCCTCGGGCACCCAGGCACTCTCATAATGATAAACTTTCTCTCGTTTCTGTCAGTCTTGCCTCCCCCATGAGTGGAGATGGCAAGAAGAGAGGGAAGAATGAAAGAGAAGAGCCCTCTACACTGGTGGTGGCAGTGCTGGTGAACCTTTGCCATTTTAGGGGAGGATTACACTTTAGAAAGTGGATGAGAACCACTAAGTTTAAAATCGACCTCTATTCCCATCAGCAGCGAGTTCCACTTATTCTCAGTGCCCTATCGCAGGAGTTATTTGCGGCAGCGACTGATGCGTAGGTTGCTTCCAACGCTGCCGTCGATGATGTCTGCTGATGTGAAAATTCTATCACAGCTCGTCTTTGACCAGGCACTTCGTTCGCCTCAAACAAAAGCCCGTCGAGTATGACGAGGAGTATGGATGGAACCTGCAACTCCTTGTGAATCGAGGCTTAACTCCCCAACAGGGTGACCACCTGGATAGAAGTCCAGTTCAAGGCGGGTGTCCACTCCCTAATTCCCGCATCGTCTCACTTTGCCCCACATATATTCTCGCCTTACTGTTTGCTTCTGCGATGTAGTAAAATTGCAGCAAATGCAACGACCAATTATGATGAGTAGCTTATGGTCAAGCAGAGGCATTCATCAATTGCTTCATTGTTTGCCTCATTTGTTACAGTGCTGCAATGAATGGGACAGAGTGGTGGCGGAGCTAGGCGGGCTTGCAGAGTCCTCTTCGTCCCTAACACGCATTGGATGATGCCCATTGCGTATTGGGGCGCGCGTTCAGTGAGTGTTTCTTGCCTGACGGCGGAGATGTATTGGTCGAGCATACATACACGTCGCGAGTGTGCCGGCATGGTGGAGTGGCTAGAGAGCCTTCTCCATTGGCGTGGCTAGTGCTCACCACCCTACTGATTCAGCCACACGGCACTCTGCGTGGTGCTCATTGTAACTGCCTCACGATTCTTTCCATTCCGCAAAGACGAGGCACAATCATCGGCACCACATTTAACTGCACGTGTACAAATCAGAACCAGTGAGGTGCGCCAAAACAGATAGTCAGTGGAGCACCTGATGATGAAGCGGGGAAGTGTGGGAGGTGCGGTGTGGTGAAGTGGTTTGGGTTATGTTGTGTTGTATTGTGATGGGTTGGGATGGAGGAGACGACAAAAGTGTCGGATCGCAGAGAGGGCCGAGTCCGCCGTGGCAGACATTTCAATGATGCGAAGTAGCCCATCTCCTAAGCCGACGCGTGCACACACCTTTGCATGCACACCTCAACTTCCATCGCTCTCAGCAATGCAACTCTGATCGGCTGCGTGCCTGTGTGCCTGTGTAAGTGTATGTGTGTGTGAGTGTGTGTGAGTGTGTGCACAACGCCGCCATGTGACTTGCTGAGAAGTGCGGATTCTGGCATCATGCTGCTAGCAAGGCTGGAGGTTGCCATCTCTCTACCTATCTGCCACTTGAAAGCCAGCTCCTCATAAAAGAGCAGATAAACTGCTGTTCACCGCATGAGTGCAGTAGGGTGGTGAGCACTAGCCACGCCAATGGAGAAGGCTCTCTAGCCACTCCACCATGCCGGCACACTCGCGACGTGTATGTATGCTCGACCAATAAATGTCCGCCGTCAGGCAAGAAACACTCACTGAACGCGCGCCCCAATACGCAATGGGCATCATCCAGTGCGTGTTAGGGACGAAGAGGCCTCTGCAAGCCCGCCTAGCCCCGCCACCACTCTGTCCCATTCATTGCAGCACTGTAACAAATGAGGCAAACAATGAAGCAATTAATGAATGCATCTGCTTGACCATAAGCTACTCATCATAATTGGTCGTTGCATTTGCTGTAATTGTACTACATCGCAGAAGCAAACGGTAAGGAGTGAATATATGCGGCGCAAAGTGAGACGATGCAATGCTTCGCTGAAGGGAAGGTGGGCCTGAAGTCACTTCCTCCGGAACTGAATGCGCAGAATTAGTGCTGTAAGAGAAGACGTAGTGGCATTTCAAGGCGTCTATGGATGCTGGCGCCTTACGCTACGCCACGTTACGCCACTCCACGCAACACTTGTCCCTTTACAAAGGGATTTAAGAAATGCTAAATGCACGAGCGACGTGCCAAGTCGATCCAATTAGTTGACATGAAGTGCAACTTTCTGGGAAAGAAAAGGCGGCAGAATGAAATCTGTGGGTTATTGCCTGGCCAATGCTGCTTTTCGATTGCTAGTAATTTCAATTGGGAAATAAGGTGAGGGAGGAACAATGTCTATAGTCAACTGCCTCGCCATTTACCTTGGCAGCTTGACAGATGTACAGGACTGCACCGCAGTGGTGGAGTAATGCGATGCTCAGCGAGAGGTTGGTAGCTGCTCAAAGCATCCTCCCGTCGCACAGTCGCAAAGTGGTTAGCCTGCACAAAGTAGAGTACGAGGTCCTGCCGGCTGCAGTGCACACGGACAGAAGGCAGTAAGTGAGGCAGTTGATGATGTGCTCCATCAACTGCCTCCTCTCAACCCGACATCGATGCAGGATGTAGTTCAAAGCCATTTGCTACATTCATATAGTAAGGCTGAGATGGGATGGCATTGAGTAAGATGGCATGAGATAAGATGGCATGAGATTGGACGGCACGGGACGTGATGAGAACAGCCGAGAGGAGGCGGGGTGAGGTGAGGCGAGGGAAGTTGGTGGTGGAAGAGGAAATGACATGAGTGGAAATTGGGCGATGCATTGCGTAGGTGGAGGTAAGGAGAGTGTGTTGCCAACACTTCCAGTAGAATTGAATGCAGGAGTTGCAGTTCGAGCGTGTCGGAGTTGATGGTCACAAGACTGAGCTCTGCACACTAACGACAATGATGGTCGGTATATAGAGCGCTGGCATCACCGCTTGTTTGTGGCAGATGTTTAAAATGTGATGGCAAAGCGAGTTTGCGGACTGTCGAAAAGGAAATGGAGGGTGTAATTTGTAGCACAGACTTTACTTCCCTCACCCCTCCTCGTACACAGATAAACTGCTTGCCCGCTAACATTTCTCGCTTTAATCCTACTTCCCTCAACATCGCCTCAGCCAGGCCCTCAGTCTGCCCACTACCATGTGTTCAACTGTGGCATGAGTAACGCCAACTTCCACATTGATGCAAATCACTGCTTATCGCGCTAGAAGTACGAGGAGCCAAACACACGTGCCATTTGAGATCCTTGCAGTTAGTTGACCACGAAGGAGGGGAGTGCTCGAGACGATAATGAGTCCCTTTATGTGTTCAACATTTCGTATTATCTGGCGACCCATCATATTTTCACGTCGCCTCACCGACTTCAGCAGGTACCTACATCTAAAGCTGAACGGTGCCCTGGACCAATTGCGTGCATCTGCAAGCGAACATCCCATGCTGATGGAGAGTTTGTGACACGTGGGATGTGGTACCTCCAGGTCAATATTGCTCTAGCACACAATCTTCAACCTCCAACCTCCAAACCTTATCCTCAAACCCCCCCACCTTACACATGTGAGTGATAGCTGCCATTTACTAATAAGGTGCCTGCATTTGCGCCCACACTCTTATTCATTGAAGTGGTTAGCGTGAGGAGCAGTATTGCAGCCATAGTTGTGTCTGAGAGGCAAAGATGAAGATGAAGTTGCAGCTGCAGTTGAAGTTGCAGATGAAGTTGAAGTTGAAGTTGAAGTGGACTGTGGCATGGAGAGAAAAAGAGGTGACTTGGATGGTTGCATCCATTCACTGTACCACAGCTTTCTCCTCTAAAGGTTAAAGGTGGACTGGGTCCGTGTCGGTGGCAGCTTAGAAGTCCTATTGCAGGTGAATGCGACTAAGGTTCAAGGTGCATTCTAACCCAGCCACACGCAGTCAAACTCAAGCAGCCAATTTGCGCGATGCCCCTCACGCAGTCCGCGTTGAGCTGCCGTATTGGTCGGGCCACGCAAAGTCCGCAATGCCCTTCACCTGCCTACACATGATGCTGTGAGTGAGTGAGTGAGTGAGTGAGTGAGTGAGTGAGTGAGAAGGTAGGATGTATGCTTATCTTGGTCTCCCTCGCCAAGCATGTCCTCTCGCTGCGGTTGGGTGGTGGGTTGCAGGCAGGCAGGCAGGCAGGCCACGTGGCCGAAGGGGAAGCAGATGAAAGTGAGTTCTGTTGTCCTTGTCGTCATGTCACCTGATCTTGGCGTGTCCGTTGTTGAGGATTTCGGTGTGTCGTTGGAAGGTAAGTGAGTAATTGGAGAATGAGGAATGAGAGGAAGATGAACAGTGTGAAGGCAATTGGCAATGCGTCATGGCTCTTGCTCTCCCTGGTATGCGCAATTGGTCTGCGCGTGGAGGAGTGCGGCAAGTGGAAGAGGGCTGAGGACAATGGACGGGTGGAATTGAGGTAGATTCGAAGCTAGTAGAAGAGGATGCTTGTGACACAGACTTGGTTGGCAGTTGGGAGAGTGTTGTGCCAATCAGAAGGCTTTGTGGCGTGATGGAATTTGGTGGTGAAGCTTAGCTGTTGGTAGGTCGACCACGGATAAATAGAAGTGCCTTCTCTTGCCGGTATGTCAGTCTTATTCATCCCTACCCAACCCTACCCACGAAGGTCACACAGCTCAGAGGTCCAATCTGAGCCTCACAGAGGACTTCGAGTGGACTGCATTGAAGAAAGCACTTATTCCTACAGAATGCTACGAGGAACGGGATTGCCATTACATTCAACACGATCCACCTGCAAACCTTAGGGAGTGGTTGTTGTGTATTTACACACGTACCTCACACATCAGGTAAATTTGGTTGGAGTCCTTTCCTCGCCTCAGATGTCACAAATGGGGCGCCAGTTATCTCCATGCAAAGGTCAGGGTTGCCGACTCCGTGCGCACATCTTGTGTTACCCTCAGTTAGAAGTAAATACGACCTATTGCATAGCATAGAGGACACCTGAACTCAGGCGGCCAGAAGGATGGTGAACATGGCAGGGTGACTGAGGCTTGGACCGATTCCTGTGCGATCAAGCAAACTCCCACGACCCTTAGTGCCGCCTCCCACCACATTTTGGTCTTTCACAGCGTGACTGTCGCAATTTGCTTACTTTTCTCCCTCGCAAATATTTGTGCTACGAACTTTCACTGCCACAACCACTTCAGTCATGCGTGTGTTGTAAGACAGTATTAGTCGATGAAGTTGCGCATCTCATCCAACTCCACGCGGTACTTCAGCTGCGTCCAATCAACAACACTCACGACCAAATGTCGTGTTGCCTATGGCCAGTGCAACTGGTCCCCTAATGACAGGTGTCAGATGCGTTTGCACCACGCAATTATGACTGCCTTGACGACTGGTTGAGGGAGCTGTGGCAAAGGCGCGCAACATTCACAAATTTTAGTTCATTGCTTCATACGCCTCAATGATGGCAGTTCAAGAAGCATTCGGCTGTGCGGAATGAATGGCTGCATACACTCCACAATGCTTTGAATGAGGCAGTAGTGTGTGACTGATAGAGTTGAGGCATGTGCTGAGTGTGCAGTGCAAGTGCGGCCATTTTGACCCGCGTAAAGATGCATCCTATCGTGTCGAACCTCCTGCGTTTCCCTAAAGGCAGTGAGTAGGCAAGGAGAGGAGAGAAGAGATTGTAGTCTAGCAAATATTGCCTCCCGAGAATTGGAGGATCTCATATGGAGCTCCTCACACACTACAAGAGACATCCACTTCACTTTGCGTGGGGTTCACTTTGCCATTTGGCCTTCAGCCAAGAGCATTACTTTTCAAGCAATCGAGTTTAGCATCACTCACTGCGCTGTCGCCTTGGCTTTTCGAGGCTTTTCACCGCTGCGTGGTGTTCAGAGCTGACTTCAACTAAAACTCACTCCACGTCAGTTAAGGAAGGACATTGCGGACGATTCGTGAACTGCAGACAAAATTGCCACGCAGTCAGGACAGCGTGGCGTACACTAGAGAGAGAGAGTGCTATCAGGAAATGGCTACTATTCGGGCAGCCACGAGTCTCTCCCATGTTCCACTCTCATCACTTCAATCACACCGTGCTCTCTCTCTCTCTCTTTCTGTCCCACACAAACAAATATTTCAGTCAATGAACTGCCCGAGGATCAGTGCGCTCACCCCAATGCAAAGCATGAAGCACACGAAATTCGGTATCTTGGACGGTGCTTCACGTTGGAGGCGTTGTGGAGGGTGTTCAAGGCGACAGAAAAACAAAGTCAACTGCAATGCACCAGGGTCGCCTATCTCATGCACAAACCCTGTGATCCGCAGTGGTGAGTTGTCTGTGCTTCGGTGCATTCCTTCTCGAATGTCCTAATTACTGGCGAAAGATGACAACAAGATTGAGGCATCCGCCGCGTGGTTAGTGTAGCCATCAATCCCCTCAGTGAGAAGTGGCGTTCGTCTCCTTCCTTAGTTCTGCTGTTGGTGCTTCTTTTCTTCCACTACAGCGACTCGTCCAGTTAGGCGATGTGCACCTCAAGGCGTCAGCATAGCTACTGAGGAAGATGAGAACCTGCCTCAGACATTCAGACTGAAGCGAATTGAGCTTTAGTAGGCGCGTCCATGCTCGATCGGTTCAATCACTACCCTCTGATCCATTCAAGCAAATAGTATTTAAGGCGTGTCTCCACCAATCCATACCTTCCAGAACAATTCACTTCATCATCCCGAAATTGACCATCTCTCTCGCCGATTTGTTTATTCTCAATAAGCCAGGACGTCATGAACTTATCCATCAAATCATTAATCCTGCCTCACACATCTTGCCTTCTATGAATGTGTCCCTGAAGCTTTTACCAATCGTAGTCGCATCAAACAGGGAAAAGTCGGAGTACTCAAATGATAACCGATGGCGTCCGCGCCATAGGGACGTTGGGAGTGCGGACTGCCTTTGATGAGAGTTGGCGGCGAGTGCGGTGGGTAAGAAATTCGTTTCAATGGTTGACTCACACAATTTCGTTTCAGGCGTAGGCGTCTCACCACGGCCCACCAGTGTCGTGGTGGAGATATGGACTGCTTTCTTCGACTACGACACCGACAAGACAGTTGAGTTCGCTGAGCGGTTTACTAAGAGAGTGAGTAAACTTGGCTGAATTGACCCTTAGCAGAGCCTTTTAAAGTTGGCAGTTTACTTTGAGTGATAATGAAACTCCATAACTCGGGTGCCTCCATTAAGTGGAATACTTTTGGCACATTTAGTGATGGGCTCTGCGCAGGGGCTGAAGAAAGGCGCAAAGCAGAGTTGAAGCATCCGAGACGACTGCTCGCTGATTGGCTCATCTCTTCCACGTTGCTGAGATCAATTACTTTCCATTCAAGGCACCAGTGACAGTCACTGACACGCATCAGCATTGCATAGAAGTAAACATTCCGTGTTGTCGTATTTGGAATGCATTTCAGAGCTTCAACTTTAGCAAACAGAGGAGGGAGCCGTGCCAAGTAAATGGAGATAATTTGGCCAGTTCCTCCAATCGTTTCACCATTCAGGAGGTTCGAATTTGAGTGAAATTAAGAACATTGGTCATTGGTTATGTAGAAGGAGATAGTAATGGCTTTGGTAGTAAACGGATTTCAGGAAAGTGGATTCAGTCTGGTCATTCATTGAGGAGCAGAGGAACAACTTCTCCCCTTCATGTAAATAAACTTACCTTAGCAAGCTCAACTTAAGCTGTGAAAGAATATTACCCTGCTCATCTCGGTTTGCGAGCTGCTGTACCCGAAAGCTGAGAAATCGTCCCGCAAGGCAGAAATAGGAGATGCAGGTCTGTTGAGAGGCAAGTTACTTATTTTTCTTGCGGAAGCCTCTTACAACTCATTGGGTTCAGTAGAAAGCACTCATCTTATTGAGAAATTGATTACCTTCAGCACTGCCTCGAATGCCACTTAACAAACAGCTGAAATATGTCAACCAACCTGTTTATACCCATCTAGTTTACAAAAGTGTGCAGTCTACTTAGTTACTG
This sequence comes from Taenia crassiceps, assembly GCA_023375655.1. Classification (NCBI taxonomy): domain Eukaryota; kingdom Metazoa; phylum Platyhelminthes; class Cestoda; order Cyclophyllidea; family Taeniidae; genus Taenia; species Taenia crassiceps. The sequence continues at coordinate 2,421,520 of JAKROA010000011.1, forward strand.
AGGATCGAAGAGAGAAAGGTGGGCAACAGAAGATCCTGCTCTAAAGTGGAAGGTAATTGCGCTTACTCCGCCTCGACAACTAGGCGAGGTTGAAGCTCACTCGCGATGCACGATGCATTCACTCATGTTAAGGGGGACCGCCTGACTGGACTGGCTGGTAAAAGCTGCAAAGTCATTGCTGACGAGAGGAGGAGGAGACACATCAGCGAGGTGGATGAGGCTTGGTTCGTGATATGGGAGAAGGACAAGTTGTGGTGAGGACAATTGAAGAAGTCTGCAAAAGCCGTGGTGCATTTCCTTTCATTACGGCGTAGTCACATGTGACAGCAACAGCAGGAGCAGCAGCGACACGGGCACAACTAAAACACAAGATTACGCGCTTAAACAGAAAAACGGTAAATGCAGAGACAGTGGAACATGTGTGGTCAAGATTGTGCTTTTGAATCTTTAGAGGCGTCAACGCAAGACATCGGTTGCAGCCAATGGAAAATGCGGCCACTACATGCAAAGCTGAATAGCTCAATGCAGAGAGTTACTTGTGACGAGGTTAGTTCTCACGCCTTAACCAACGCTCCCACAGTCAGAGTGTGGAGATGTGGAAGTGGTGCTGATGACTGCAGACGTGCATGCACTTACCAGCGGATGTTGTGCCTACCAAGGCAGCAGAGGAAGCATCGCATTTTAGTTGATGGGCAAACTGCAATCAAACTGCAAGTAAACAAGTCTGCAGGCATGGAATTATGGCAAATGAAGTAAAATACTCGTCTGATGTATGCCTGTGCATCACTAATCACGTGCTGATGGGCATTGCTGATGGTTGCACTGCTTTGACAGCGACAGCGACGCGAGGAAAGTAAAGGTGAAAGGGAGCATAAAAGAGCAGGCACTCGAGCTTGTTGATTGGCCTTACCAACCGATGCTGCCGCACTTGACTCGTTCCAGTATGCTACAAGGCATTGGAAGCAGCTTGCTGTGTAAGGGAGAAGGAAGAGGAGAAAGAGGAGGAAGAGAAGGAATCCTGTAGCATTGAAACTTACCATTGCATTCCTCCACCTCCGGTGAGAATCCTAAAACCAAGGCTACCATTCGTAATGTTTCCACACTCTCCTTGTTGTGTCAGCTAACATTTGTGTTCTTTGAATAAACGTGCGGCACAAACCGATGTCCGTGATTGCACTTGTGATGATCGCGAGTGTTCAATGCTTCTACTCACCACTTTGTGCACATTCCACCACCGACACCGACAAAGCCGTTTCTTTGCCTTCCCAAGCAAAGTTTTCATACATCGCACCGCACTTTGTGGGAAGCCCTGCACGCAAAATCTGCATATCGGAGGTCGTGTTTTCTCCATGTTAGCTGCAAGACCGAATGGCAATGGTGGCTTGGGAAATGCACTTGGAGTGACTTTGGTGTCGTGTTATGCGCATCAGTGGCTGGGAGAATACATCTTCATCGAACTCACAAGACGCACGAAACAGGGAATATTTGGGAGCTTTGAACTCACTGCAGACAGGACTTCGGAAGGCTGTGAGTGTAGCACCTGTCCATTTGCAGATTTCTTCTCCGTTTGCGAGGAGTTTAACCTACTGAAAGGGATACGCAACCCAATGAGGCGAAATAATGACAGGCATGGCAGAAAATAAGCAAGAGTGTGATATACATCTCCATCATGTTCTGCTCCTCCAACAGCGAAGTCGATGCTGAAGCAATCTTGGTCTCCGACTAATCTCGACAAGGGAAAGGACGTTCGCGGATCAACTTCGCCTGCCATGAAGCACAGTGGGACGCAAACACTTGGGAACCTGCATGGCAGCAATTAAGGCCAATTCGCTGCGTACCTTCCTTGGGCGGTGTGAAATTGCAATATGGCACAAAATGTGCTGTTGGAAATGGTTCCCGAGTCGCAGTATTTTCAACAATTATGAATGCATCTGGCAGACTCACGTCCTTCAGAGTGATGGTTGCTGTGCCTAAAATGAAAAGATAAAGAAAGAAATAAATAAAAGAATCAGCCCGTCTTGGGTCTTTTCCAATCTAAGCGATTCGCATAGACTCACAGGCGACGCCTCGAATCTCGCAGCCTTAGGCTGTTTGGTGCCCAAGACTCAACTCTCCTCACCATGTCGCCAGGAGCATCATCAAACAGTGCCTCCGAACTACACTGGCAGTTCACAAGAGGACTTTTACTGCCGATGCGAGGAACCGACCCGTCGCGTACACAACTACCTCGATAAGTAAGCTGCGCCTGGAATAGCACGGTCCCAGGCAAAGCCTGGCGGACAGTCGCAAGTAAGCGCAAAGGAGTGCAACCTGACGTACTTTGTGCCAAACTGCAGGGACTGCCCAACGCTGTGCCATTGACCTTGCATTCGCAATGTTCCACAACCAGTCGCTGCTCTGCCTCTCCCTTCCGAACGTATGCTACCTAAACACAGTAATGGCACGGCATTTGTTATTGGGGAGACGTAATTATGAGAGGATAGCGTGTTGCAGTAAATGAGTCACGCATTCTTTCTGAGGCTGTTTTCAAACTCCTCCCATGGAAGTGATGCAATAAAATTCACCACTTTGATTTTACTCACGAAGTGCTTTTCAAAAACGGAAGCTCATCTTGTCTGATGGTGCGGAGGGCTTTCCGACCACTCTGGAGCCCCAGAGTTGTAGACCTTCTTGACCTTTCATGCAAAGCATATTGAGTCATTGCTGTCCTGCAAAATGCCTCGGCAAAGTTGAAAACCACCAAGGGAAAAACAATTGAGTGCCACAGAAATGTAGGCAGTGCAAGTGATGAGGTAGGTACAAACCTGCTGTGCAGCACACCATGCAGAGTAGAAGAGCCACAATCGTCTCCAACATGGTGGATCTGTGAAACTTGAGCAAAGTCTCAGGTACATTGATACAAGTTCCTCACTCCTCATCCCGCCAATTTGGTTGGAGCCTTTCGCATGCTTCAGTTGCCACAAATGTGATCCTGCTCTCGCTCACTTACGGGTCGCAGTTGCAGAGTCAGTGCCAACGCTTCTCTATGCCTCCTTCGCAAAGTCCATATGTCTCAGTGCACCGCTTGGCTGACGCTCCAACTTACACTGACAACAATTAGGCCCATGAGAGAGGCAATCACGCATGGTTCCAACTCGTTCTGATGAAGCGCCCTTCACAGCGCATTAATGTCAATCATTAGGGCTCGGTCTTTCCCCACCGCGTCTTGCCACAACTCTTCCACTTTTCCTTGCTCTGATAGATTAGCATGGAAAGAATTATTGGCTAAGGCGATAGCCTTGACAGAAGACGCGATTTGGAGGTCATTTGGACGATGCGGACAGGCATGTCAGACGCCTTGTCATCAATATGTCGATGCAGCCCTCGCCCGAACGACAAATGCCATATCCATTTGTTGATCGGGCTAGAGGCAGCATTCAACTGTGGTTGACCAAGTTCGCCGTTGAACAGGCAGTGCTGATACCACCACTTGAATGCAACATCACCAGTGTCAGTCGGCATGGAAGGAGTCAGAGCAGCATTGGTGAGTGCAGAATTCGAAAGTTATCTCACTCGTCACGGCAATTTCACCAATCTTCTGCGTGTGTCACACATCTGTCTTAAGACCGCTAGCCGTCTGGCCATTTCGGAGGCAGACTCACGACCTGTGTGAAGTAGTTATGGTGCCACGTTTGCGAGGGTGGAAGTAATGCAGTCTGCAAGCCGCGTTGCCATAGGCTGAAAGGCAGTTGCGTGTAGTTGTGCAAACGCTCGCCTTGCAGTGAGTGGGATGACAGACACGTCTAAATAGCTGATAGCATCGAAACATTACGTGCTAGTCGCCTGGATTTAGTGATCGCTGGAGCAGTTGTTGCATTCCGCCTGTTACTGACTGCTCGTGCTAATGAGCATTGCGAAGACGACCTAAAAGTCCACGCCCAGTGTTTAGGGATGCGGGCAACCTACAGTTGTGTGCCACAGTTTTGGGAACCTGTGCACTTGCTTATGTTAGGGACACAGAATTGCGCGTGGTGGAGAACACCTAAGTGTGCCTGCGTGGCTGGTTTGCAAGAACGCAAGAACAGCCCATGTTTCTGATTAGAGCAGGCAACTGGAGACCGAAGTACATCTTAACGTTGTTGCATGAATAGGCCATCTCTACACCATCTATGGTTGGAGTGAGTGTTACATGCAATGCTTCTTATAGAGCTTATAGAGTCTAATTTGTTTCAGTCCTGATTCACACAACCAACTCATCCTCATTCCTCTCCTCATTGTCAGCATCCATCCGTTCCATGCTATGCTCTAAGACAATGAATGACTAGTCACTGTCCACGCTGACTGCTTCACTCCTTAGGAGATATCTTATGCCTATGTGCTAAGCACTACCACTGTTGCGTATTTCTGTAGGGAAAGGAGTTGAGCGTTGCAGACTGTCCAGCAAAAACAAGCAGCAGCAATAGTTGCCTTTTCAGTACTCCTTAGTAGAGGGCGAGTCCCCTTTCTCGTCTCTTGTTTAACACACGAGGGAGGCATCGGGTTGCAACGCAATTATCAATCACACGAACCTTGCGCAAGCCCAAGGGCACAAGGAACACAGTCCCGCCCTCCATAAATCTATCGAGTTAGCCAGCGGGAAAATGGACCATGTTTGCGTCTCACTAGTGACGGATGGGATTGGAGCATTTCGCGAGGAGTATTGGTGCCCCCGACAGTACTTTCATTAGCAATAATAGCGCACAGTGCGTGGAGGCTAGGAAAGCATTGACCTTCTACACTGTGTATTACCTCTCTCATTCCACAGCACAGCATACGTCAGCCTTGTTGGGACACATCAGTAGCGCTGTAAAAACGCTCACGCGCCCGTCCAGTAACACGTAGTCTCTGGATTGACCTAGCGTCTTCTACTATTTGTTATTCCAATAGCCTGATGGCGCGCTTGCAAACAACATTGAGCTTCGCTGCATCCCAACTCGTTCAAATGTTGTGTTGAACTCCTTTTCGCTGCCTGTGCCTCCGCGTTCGCTTATTACTGCCCGCCATTGATACACTTCTCAATTATTCTCTCCATTTTCGTCTTGAAACATTTAATGGATAACGCAAGTGCTTATTGAGATCAAGTAGCTAAAAGCAATTTGTGTCTGACCTGCTAAAAGTGCTGCCTCCCTATTTGGATGGCAAGAGAGAAGTGTGAGCAACACGCGGTCACGACCCCAAAGCGGAAGGTGACCGTGTGCACCTCACCTCAACGTGTGGGTACGGTGAACGTCTCCTTCTGCGCTCATAGCAGCTTCTACACTGTCGCCAGCCACAGACGTTAAAGGGTTGCATGAAAGAAAAGGGAGGAGACAAATGTTTGAGGGAGGAAGCAGGAGGAGTGCATGTGCACACGGTCATTTACTTTACCCATGTAACTGTCACATTCTCCTGAATGCCCACCACATCGATGACGCCAGCGCGAATGAAACAACTAATCAGGCAGTCTAACTAGAATGCGTCAACTGCAGCGACAATGAACTAATCCTCAAGAGGGTGGTAATGGAAGAGGAGGGGTGAACCGCATCCAAACATACAAAGCGAGTTTTGCCGCTGTCTCTTGTCATCCAGCCGAGGTAGCACGCTCCAAACCTAGCAACGGAGAAAAGAGGAAAATGTGGGAGCATTTGCAAGTGTCATCTACGAAGTAAAAGCCATTACAGTTACAACTGCCATCACTTCACTGGCGTTCATTTATCACTTCTCTCACAAAGCCGCTCACGCCCATGCTAAATTGTGCTATTTGCGTACTGAAGTGCTTTATTACTCCTGTCCCGAGTAGTCACAATTCGCCACTGTGTAAGCAGTTAGTGTGCTTTTCGCAGTCGAAATGCACTGCCACTCACACTGCTAAACACTCGTGAGCTTCTGACGTTGGACTTGACCGCCACAAATTCGCTGCTTGAGACCTGGTAGTGTAGAGAAGCGAGACCTCTTCATAATTGGGCAAATCAGCAGCACATTGGGAAACACTTCTTGCTATAAGATGTACTAAGGTAGGTTCACCAATCTCGTTGCTGTGTTGCACCGCCTTCTCCAGTTGGACCAGCCTCCAACTCCATGTCGAGCAGACTGCACAACCTGTTAGCAATTGTTCTGGCGACACTTGTGCTTGAGCAGAGTTGCTTGCGCCTCCAGGCAACTTTGTCGAACACCAACACGCATTTGCATGCAATTGTGTGGGTACCTTCAGTTGAACTGCAGCAACCGTGGAAAGGCTTAGCAGAGACATGCATACCTAGACAACTTGCAAGGCCAAAGTGGCGAGTGAATGTGCTGGTGGGGTAATGTTCTCGCGTGGATGCTCTATCTTTGCATTTCACTCATCGCCATTTCGTTTGCCAATGCGCGGGCATCGCAATTGTGGCGTCACAAATACACGCTTTCCGTATTATTGCATTTGGATTGCATTTTAGAGCTTCATCTTTAGTGAAAGGAGGAGGGAACAGTGCCATGCAAGTGAAGATAATTTGGCCAGTTTCGCCAATCGTTCCACCATTCAGGAGGCTCGAATTTGAGCCAAATTAAGGGCGTTGGTCATTGGTTGTGCGGAAGTGGGTAGCAATGGATTTAGTTAGTAAGCAGATTTCACGAAAGGTAGATTTAGTCTATTCATTCATTAAAGGGCAAAGAAAATTACTTTCCTCTTTCCACTTCAACCTGATAAGTCCGATGGGCAAACAAGAACCGGCTTTGCTAATCGTAGATACTGGAGTCCACCTCTCCCCAATCTTAGCATTTGCTAGAGAATTACCGCGTTATTCGAATGAGGGTGGAAAAACACCACATACATCAATACTTGACGTTTAAATCGTGCGGCCGCTCCTGTCAAGCGTGCGATGCAGTGCACAAATTTCGTGTCACGTGTCGTAGTCACACTTGTACAGGCTTCGAAGTGCTCCTGGATCAGGCAAATGAAAGCCACACCCTCAATTGCAAATATTCCTATTTGAAAATATCTCACGCAATTCGAAATGCTCAGAAACGCATGCCTCCTCGCATTTGTGTTTGTTTGCTCAAATGTGTTGCGCCAAGTGAGTGTCATTGGGGTTACTGCAGGAAGCAAGCGCACGTGGCTACTGGGTGACTGCAGCCAAAGGCGCAATCCGTGTGATTCTCTTATGTTGCAGCACACGTAAAGCACTTTAAAGGACTTTTCGAGACCGTGATTATTAATACTAAGCGGCATACACAGAGCCGACCACTGGAAGGGAGGAGTAGGAATGCAGTTTCGAGAAGCAGGAGTGTAGGAAAGCAGTCGTCGTGGAGAAAACTTACGGCAGTTGCAAAGAAGGCACTGCTACAAGTCGAGAATGCCGGCGTCGCTGTCAGTGTTTGGTGGAAAAATAGAAATGAGAGGTCATTTCGCGGAATAGGAGCCGGTCTAATTCAGTCAGTCTGAATGCAAGAGATGCAGCAAACAGGTCCTTTAAACAGGCATCCTCTGCTGCCTTCTCCTGTCTGATTTGTCGAAGTGTCGAATACACTATACTCATATTGCAAGTGTAGGCAGGAGAATTGGCTGCAGGCGCACTATGTCCAAAGAAAGTTCTGAACCGACTTAAGTGCCATAAGTAGAGGGCTACACAAAGATGGGCTGGTGAGCTGCAGCCGATTACGCTGCAAAATTATCACTGCCTCCATCTCGTGGATGAATCGTGTGTAAAAGTGCCGCCGATTTGCAGTGCAACTACTGTTTTCACCATGACTTCTTGCTAATGAATGAGCACACTCGCAGTTCATGACCAGCATCAGCAAAGTCACTACGAAGCGCTGAGTCGGAAATTGGTGCGCCTAGAAAAGCGCCTCTTTTAAGTGGAAAGAGTCAAACATACAAATACTTCTTAAGTACTGTGCATGTTAATGGCAAAATCAAAGAGGATACTTAGTTGCTATGGCAGAATCCATTGAGCTTCCAGGTAATTAGAATGAAATGGCAGTACATGTTCCCAAAGGAAGCCAACACACAATGACAAGCGGATATCAGGAAGGGTGATGCGGTATTTGGTCATTATCAAAGGGGCCATCACTCACTTCCTCTACAGATGTTCTCAGTTCTTGAAGCAAATGGTGCTCAGAAAGTGGCTGACTATTCCAAATGGAATACCAGCAGATGGAATTAACCCATATTTAACAAACGAGTACACTCGCAAGAGGTTTAGTTGGATACAACCGGTCGCAATCACCGATGCAACTAAATTTGATAAAGCACATCAGGTGGAGCGGTGGTGTCCCTTTCATTTCATCAGCGTCATTGACTGTCAGATTGACTGATCGACTGAGAGGCGCATTGAATGATGTGACATGGTGGAAAGTACATTGAAAAGCCTTTTCACATACCCAGCGGCACATGCACCACGAAGGCAGAAGTATGCGCCTAGTACTTAGGCGAGAATGTTCAATCATGCGCCGACTTGGCGTGGTGAGGCAGGTGCAGCAAGTGCTAATTCTCCACCACCCGTGACAGCGTACAGCCACACCTTCTTTCCTGCTTTCCTTCTTCCCTTCTTCCCTTCTTTCTTTCCTCCTTTTCACTGCATAGTCGTGTGATACAAAGGATGCGATTGCCATGCCTGTGCATGCCGCAACACCTGCAGGACCGCAATCGGTTCGTGTGCCAAAGCTTCTTCCTTCTAATGATGCAGTCTCTCAGTCTCCAATGCCATTCATGAAGCAAACCAGACGCGCATCAGTGCATGCGCAAGACACTGAGAATTCACGAATGACACAGTGGCATGACTTCAGTGTGTCCTTGAGTCGCCATTGCTTTGGGCATTTCCTGTGCTTATTGCGGGTAGGAGAGAAGGGGCCTCTGTCCACTAATGCAGGATAATCTGGAGAAGTCGGCTGGTGCTATGGTGCTCTCGCATCCGAAAGCCCTTTCGCACATATCGCAAAGCAGGGGTTTCATGCAAGGTGGGATGTTTGGAAGCAGTGAAGTGTACGACGTTCAAGCACAAGCAAGATTTTCGTACACTAAAGTGGAAGGTATACGGTGTGATGAAACACGAGGCTTGAAGTGAAGACAGAGACAGAGAGAGAGAAAGTGAGAGGGAAAGAGATGGGAAGGTGGAATGCCAGTGTCTTTCCTGCACATCGAGGGTGGTTATTGTGAAGAGAGTTTGACAACCTGATGTCTTGGAGTTGGTTTTCTTCCACTAGCATATAGTCACATTGTTTGTGAGGCCACCTCCTCACATGGATCGTGTCCTGCACTCTGTGGCCATAAAGCGGTTGGATAGGGGTTGGATAGTGGTTGAATGGGGTTGGACTGCAGCAGTGCTTGGCAGGAGAGGCGAATTGACAATGGCCATGCCTGCCATGCCATGCCTTGCATGTCATCGATGGCAATGGAAGCGAAGGAAAGAAGGCCCCTTTCACGTCCTGCTGCGTATACATGATCACCCTTTGGGGTATGCAGCGCTTCACGCTGGCTGATGCACAACCTGCAACTTACCAGTCTGCCGCGCTTCACATCGTGTGGCTACTCAGGAGGCACCTACTTTGCACTTCACCAGTAGTTGGGAATGAAGGCGAATGTGCAAAGGCCAAATGTGAGAGGAACACATCAGCTCTGCCATGAATGAATGGGTACTGAGCCTCAGTTATGACAAAGGCAAGGCAAGGCAAGGCACAATTATTGGTGCCACATTGAGCAAGCAAAAATTGCATACTGCACCTTAGTGCTGTCTCCTGTCAAATTCAGGAAGGACTCGATGCGCTACTCTTATATTATTGACTTCACAGGATGTTGTGGAAGGTGTAATTCGCATTTACCTTCATTAGATTAGTACACCTTAAACACTTGCAGCAATTATTGACAGAAAGGCAGACTTTCAGACCGTTGTTATAAGTTCGAGCTCCTTTCCTTTCATCTCGAACCTCGAAACAAAATTTCGTATGTCCAACTTAGTTGAGCGCTTACTCTCTAGCAAGCCTCTCATGTTCCTCCTCAACAGTAATTATGGAGGGAATAAATCCCCTACGCGTCAAATTGAGAAGGTGGGACCGATTTGTCAGCACCTTCTCATCTACACAGAAGTGACGTGATCGCCTACTTTAGCCAATTATTTCGGGATTTTGGTACGAAGACGACATTCCCTAATACTGCCTTCAAGAGAAGCCAAGGAGTGATTTACCAAAGGAGTTATCGTTCACTCTATAGAAAATCTAGTTGACTTTCTAATATTAGCATCGTCAAAACAATGTGTTGAGCGTCGCGTACTCAAAGAATTGTGATCACATCAATGAACTCCGAATTGTCGCCTTGGTGGCTACTGACACTAGATACAGCCACAACTTTTTCGAAAAAAAGAAGGCATTTCTACTTCTTGTCACTTATTATTCCCTTCTGGGAGTAAAAAGCATGCCCCACCTCAAATACTTTTATAATTTTATTGAGTTTGACAAATGGCAGCATTGTAAAACGTACAGCACTGTAGACAGAGTTGCTACTAATGGATAGGATAGCTGGAGCGGTTCCAGGTGAGGACGACGTATCCCTAAAGCACATTGCAAGGCCAACGAGGCTGGCCGAGCGCATAGTTTCTACCCATTTCCAAACTCGAGAAACGCTTACAAGGTGGAAATGGAAAAAGTGCGCTAGATTTTGCTTTGCAAGGTTACAATATTATTTGGCTTTATTGTCACTGAAGCATCCAGGTGATCACAATGACTGCGAAGGATTTGTCCACCTTGGCGGTTTTATGGACGCCAATTTGGTAGTCAAGTCATACTTTACATCCGTGGCGTTTAGTTGCTAAGCCCCTCAATTATTTACTTACAGACCAACCCACTGTAGATTTTGTTTCTCCTCACCACCTCGTTATCACTTCAATGCTGCTCGGACGTCAACTGGGTGTTCCTCTAGGTGGAGAGGGAAAGAACTTCTGCCATTGATTACTGCGACTCGTAACCAAAGCCTAGAAATAAGCATTTGTTAATCACTCAAGTCTGTTGCCTTTTCTATTGTCATTTGACGCCGTGCCATTCATGAGTCAGAGATGAAGGCTGGCGCTGCAATAAATTCAATGCTTTGCAGGTAAGCTACGGTGGCTGTCAACGATGGAGGCGGTCCATAAACGCCAAACTGGAATATCCTTTTTCGTTCAAATGGTGCTTTTGCATTGGGAAAGTCGATCACCTATTAGTTCTCTTGTGACCATATAGAAAGAAGCATGTTACCTGTTATGATGGGATAAATTGCCACTACCCACGATTCCCTTAGAGAGGTGGCTCATTTACTCAGCTGCAAGGTCAATTTACTGTCCACTAGAAACATTGGCAGTTTGTTTTTCTCCTCCTTCCTGATAAATGACAACAAACCAAATTTTTGGCATGTTAGTTATTGAGATAGATAATTAATAGCCTAAATTTCGAGAGAGGAAGGGTTGTGTTCCCCTTGCAGTGCCTTACCCAACTGTCAGAAGAACTGACAGCAAAAATTGGACCAGCATTTTTAAGAGTTACATAGGCAATCATGTTCTTGACATAGACAATGGTGAATAATGGACAGAGGTGTTAACCTTGCTGCTACTTGCAGTGTAGGTAATGAACACTTTTACCAGACTTTCAATCCCTATTGCTTCCAGCAGATCGATTGGTTTGAGGGTTTGGACGGAAGCCTTCATTTTTTCTTCAATCGGAAAATAAAATGGATGAGTTAATCAACATTTGGAAGCAGCAACGAGGTGCTGCAATTCAGTATCTTTCTTATTTGTCCTTTGTCTTGTCCAACACAGTGAAAAATGGTCCACCTTATCTTTTGACAATCGCAATCCACACACCACATCATTTTGTGCACCTCTTAAGCTTCTTGAAGAGGTTCAAAAGAAGTTTGCTAGTTACTCATGAGGACTGGTACAGTCGAAGCAAAGTATTTTTACCTTTCTTAATCCAAATAGCCATCGGTTTATTGTAATCGCGAACCTCTTCAATCTTCATGATTTATTTGTCCACAACAAGTGAAATGCTTTTACATTATTTAGCACAAGGTTAAAGTGCCGATCAGCCATTTCTCGGGACAGCAAATGTCGGAAGGAAGCAGCATTCGTGGATTTGAACTTTCTTCCTTCTAGTTTCGAGGCGTCGTGTAGAACTCACGCAAGGTCAAACTTTGGTCCACTTTTAGCGTGCGACAAGCGCGATTAGCATCCGTAAAGAATAACAGGCAGAATGGCTAAAAGGTCGGCAAAATCACCCGTCTTTAATTTTCTCACTTTTTGGTGCAATGTTTTTAGGGGAATTTTCCTTCAAACTACAACGAATATTTAAACGGTTAAGTCACGTTAGCTTAAGAACGCAAATTCTTAAGTGTGGAATTGTCAGTGCGCTGTGCACTTTGTTACGGCGAACGTATCAATGGTCAAAATTCCTTGGTTGTCATGGCGTCTGCCTTTCGCCTTTTTCTAAATTTGGTAGACAGACTTGTTTCCTACCAGAGTGTGGATAGGATCGTCCGCCATGAAGGTGGTCTTAGGAGACACCATAGTTGAAAGCCTCAACGATGGCGCTGGTGGCATCCCTCACCGGCTATAACCTTGCGTGTAGAAAAGAGTTCTGCCAATAAAGTAAATTCATGAAATTACGCTTTATTTTGATTTCTTGGTACAATCTATTCAAGGCATGTTGGCTCCATGTTCCTTACGATGGCTTCCTGATATGAATTTTTACATCCTTATGGCTCATTTGCCTTGCTAAGGGGCTTGAAGGCGGTTATGCCGCCGCAATCTTCAATTTATGTCAGGCCGGTAAGCATTTTTATATACAAATATGGTTTCCTTAAAATTAGTCCCTGATTACAGACCACAATGATAAAACAAAATGTGCCAGTTTATTTTTCCCCTACAACCAAAATTTGAGCCACCTTTAACAAGTCCTGAACATGTTTGGCATCAGAAAAACTAACAAGCAATAAAATAAGTCAAATTTAACAATTAGTTGATAAAATGCGTAGGACAGGAAGAATAGAATTATGATTGACTGTCCGATTTACACGTGAAGGGTGTCCACTGAATGGGCAAAAAGTCAGTAGTTGGCATCGAAAGCAGAGGCTATGGTGCATTATAAACCAAAAAGACAGGTGTGAATCCTCACTCAACTGCTTTTTCGAGTTGAAGATTACCTTATGGCTTAGAATGATATAATTGGAGGCACTTTACTTCTGACTTTAGAGTAAACCATGATGGTTGAGTTAGATGAGTATGGGAACAACTTCCGCCTTTTTATTCCTTCCTCTAGCTTCCACGTTTATGTCCACTGCCTGCAGTATGGATTCAACGCAACACAAGGTACTTCTCTTCCTCACCTCTGAAGGCCTTTACTCTCTTCATGCTCTTGGCGTTTTAGCTTTTGCTAACCTCACCAAAATGCACATTTTCGTAGATGACTATGCACACTGTTTTCACGGAAGGGATTCGCTGTTGCTCTGATGCAAACAAAAATGCCCTATTTCCCGGCAACTGAACCTCCCATCGCGGAAAGCTATTCTTACTTGCGTCCACTGATTCGGAGCTTCTGCTAGTCAGATTTCGCCTCACCACTGGATGCTGCTCCACACGCTCACGTAGGATTGCATTTTGAGGCGATCTGACCTACGCCGTGAAGGCCTACACAATCAACACAGTCGAATCCTATTTTGGTCTCTTTTAAGCTTAAATGAATAGGACTTTTTCTTTGTTTATCCCTGCTTTCACTTTTGCTTTTCACGCCTGTTTTTTTTGTAAATTACTGACAGCCTTTTTACTAGGGGAATAAATTGGTAAAAAATAATTTCCACCTTCTAGAATCCCATCAGAATTGTCCTCCTGTTTTGTCCAGAGCTGGGATGCATTCTAGCAGGCTCAGACTAACAGACCGACATTCCGATTCACCGTTGATAGAGATATTAATGAAAGTTGGAGGAATCGTAGGCCTCTCAGCGCAGACATATCTATACGGAAATATTACTACCCATACGACGCAAAAAGGGAAATGCTCAAAAGATGGGAAGACTGTTCACCTTTTTCCTCTTACCTTTTCAATTTTAAATGGAGAGCTATTCCGACATCTGTGGACTCATCAATGGGGAAAATTTTAAATGTCTTTTGCAGACAGCTCCCTTTGGTACTGCAAATGCGCCAGTTGCTGAATTTGCACAGGGCGAAGTTTCGGTTCTCCCAGCCAGTGCCCGCCCACCGTATGAAATCACAATCTTATGGTTAACCCTGTCGTACAAATGACAGTGTGGCCTGAGGAGACGATGAAATGAATAAAGCAACTTTACTTGATTTAATAGAAGAATAACTTCATTTTTGCAAGGCAGGAAAAGGTGAGTGAAAGCAGTGAGTAGTTCCTGCCAGAGGAATGATTTGTGCACCGAGAGAATTTAACTAAGTCTCCATCGGTCAGTCACTGATGCATGAAGGCAACTATTTAAAAGGTCCTTGAAAAGGAACTTTTGCTTAGAATGGTTAAGGTAAAAGCAAAAGTTTTGCCAAAACGATTTGATGTGATAAATGCCATAAGTTAGTTCTTGGCAACCCATCTTGACGTTAGTCTGTAGCGAATGCGCCGTTTGAAATTTCGTTTTTTATTCCCTCCTCCTCCCATTAATACTTAGCCGTGACCATTCACGTGAGCAAAACATTTTGAAATAATAACCGTTTTGTGGTATAACATAACTATTTTCAGAACAAAACTACCTTGGTCAAATAGTGAGATGTGCAAAAACACAGAACTGTTGAACGATATAGTCGCCAAGCTGTACGCACACTTCTACGTAGACTGATGAGTCCAAAAATGTAATGAATCGGCTTAATTTACCTTGAAAGAGCAACCTCATGGCTCAAGTACCTTTCGCCACAGCGACCGTGCCGTCTGAAAAGAATAGACTGTCCGCGTAGTCAAACTGACAGTTACCCATCGTTTTAAGCCTCATTTTAAAGACAAAAAGAGTCATGCTACTTGTACCGAACCGATACGCAGAAGGGCTGGGGTGGAAGCTGCTGACATAGCCCGGGGAATAATTATCCCCAGTGGCGTTGTTGAACACATTGTAAGGTAAAAAACTTCGTTTCACTGACAGCCTCAAAATCAGTTGCTCACCTAGTCAAGCAAAACTACTGGTAAAATAAATGCTGCTCTTCTTGTGACCATTTTAATTTCTCATCGCTGTGGTTCTTTCATTGGGAATTAGTGAGACTGAGCTGATGCCGCCAAAAATGCGGAAGGCCTAGTCCATTAATACCAAAAAGAGAAGGTCAAGACGCCTAGGCATCGCTATGGTGACCCAGTCATACTGCTTAACCTGCTTTTCTTAGTCCCAATTTGGATGTTGAGGAGTTCAGATTATTAAATGAATGGAAGAAAAGGTAAAAATGCGAATAATTTTATTTAGCTGGCTTTGATTTGACGACATTAGGACTCGGGAATAGTCAACAGAAGGTTTATTTATGACTCTCTTGAGTATTATCCGCACTACTTATAAGGTCGCATACAGTGATTCTATTCTTAACTGATATCAGTTTTCATCATTGCCTCATGGTATTCTTGGGCATCACTGCTTCTGGCAGCTTAGCAGCCTTTAGAAGAGCCGACAGGTTATGCACATTCAAAGTGGTACGCAAGTATGGCAATGGTTAAATGTGTAAAGCCACACGTGGTGGCTGACGGCCTATTGGGTCAACAAAGGTGTCAAAGGGGTGATTGAACGAACAGAGCACCTTCCAGTGATGGGAGAGATTGGGCAAAACAAGACTTCCCAGTTGTGGCTCTTCCAAAGTGACTGTATGAATGTCTGTTGGTGAACGTGTCTTTAAGTTTACTTCCGTTACACCCACTGTACCGGTCGTTTGCTGTCCCCCAAAATTTGTCAGCAAACTAATCCATCACTTGGGTACCACAAGAGTTATCTGCTGTCATCAGCACTATGTCTGGCTGCAGCGCTAGAGGAGGTAAATATAGGGTCGCTTTCTTCCCCGCCTTCATGGCCGCCGGCGTAGGCTTCCTAAGAGCGGCATTTGTGATACAACACTGTGTACTCGGAAAGATGTTAGACCCTACAATTCGGACACCAACCTTTACTTTTTAACTCACCCGAAATAAACAAATCCTCCGAATGGACTGCCAATATAAAACCCCAAATGCTAGGTCTTGTCAACTAAGGCAGTGCGAGTGCAGAAAGGCTAGGTACCTGAAACAGCAGAAAGGGATTGATGGTGCCCTACCGTTATTCTACACCACCTCTACCTTCTGGTACACTCTCGAGTGCAACATGGGATTTGTCGTTAAGTCACATAAGTGCAGATGAAGTTCCCAGGGAGCAAAAACCGTGTCAAGGAATCATTGAGGTTTCAGGCAGGAAGGGTTGTGATAAAGCCCTGCTTTTAGACTTGATGGCATGTAAGATAAGAGAGTGCATTTCCAGTTGATTGATAAGGCGTTGTTGAGGCATCAATGAATGGTAAAGAAGGGAAGATTTGCCCCTCTGCAAGCCAGCATGGCAGGTGTATGCGTTTAATTTAGGAGTGGTGAATTGTTTTACCAGGAAATAGCCTCAGCTAAACTCCACGACAAACATTGTTAGGCGAAATGATGATGTGCAAGGGTTATTATTCTTTCGACCAAGGACTGGCAGTCTGGCTGCTTTATTTTCATCGCGAGTCTTTCGAATCCTACTGTTCAAGGTAAGATTTGAATTGTCTTTTTTTTTTATGCAGTTGCACAAGCGAAAACTGTCCTTATGGAATAAGTTTGAGACATTGGCTCAAAATTCTATCTTTGATACACTGTAAAATGCTTTACACCGGCAGCCGTTTTGCAGCGATAAGATGTTATGGACAATAAGAAGCCCAAAAGTCGTCTTAATAAGGTTAACAAGGCAATCAGGCTGCGTTAAGGCATGACAATCGTTCTTATATAATGCATAACCATTAAAATCATTTGTTTATCTTCACTGCTGATGCGGACGGCCGGCATTTTGGACAGTGTTGACTACGTTGGACTCCATGTCTATGGCTTTAAACAAAATAATGATACATAAGCTATCCTCTTTTCCCTACAATAGATGACCAGAGGCCATTGCTATTCATCTATTTGTCATCGAAGAACTTGACTTGAATGTTCTGAGACAAAAAGATACGATGGAAGTAAATAGGTGGCATCTTCTTCATAAATTAATTAGGTATTCGCCAAGATATCCATCTTGTGCAGAGACATAAGTGGCTATCCAGCCATGTCTTCCGACCAGACTAATAGTTCTTCAGCTCTTGTTCGCGCGAGGCATGCATACTCTTCCACACCGCATCAGTACATTAAGGATTCCATTAGAAGGTGATGTAGTTGTCACTATTGCATAATTTAAGGCTTGTTACTGTGCATTTAGTGCCAGCTCATGATAGGATCGTCGCAACCCTTAACCCTTTAACAGAGTCTGAGTCTGAGATGAGCGGTTGACAGACTGCATTATATGCATCCAGGCGGGTTCGGTTGAACTAAATATCACAGAAATAAATATCAACCAAAGTTCAAGTCTGGAAGTGTTGAGTGTTCTTGCTTTGAAGGGTGATTGCCAGCGTTTCTCAAGTTCGAATTTCTTCCTCGACCGTACAAAACCCTCTTTTGGTGAAGGCATGACATTGCAGCAGCCTAATCAAAAGAGTACCGGCTCTCGATGGTAAAGACTAAAATTCAAGATCCTGATTATGGCATAACCACAAGACATTTCTTTGGGGAGCGATAATAAACCGGATTCCGGTTTATTGCTGACTGCAATATAGAAGTTCGGATTAAAGCTGTTGACAAGTGTCCCCTTTTACCAATCATCCAAATTCGGCTACTCGCATCAGACGCAGGCCTTTCGTGCTAGCACGGTATTTTAAGCCATTAGCGGAACCTCTGCATCATGTTCCAGTTAGTGGCTAGGAGAATGAGGCCCGAATACAAATATGCATGACTTGACCTCAGATGAGGTCGGGTTAATCCATCGATAGAGCAATCGTCCTCTTATGGTGGAGTACGATGGACTTTATGTTATCACGTATATGGAAAACGAAAAACGCTTAAGTCAGAGTTGTACCCCTATGTTAGAGGAGATGATACGGGCGAGATCAAAAAATGCATACCATAAATGCACTTTCTAGCGCTTTTTTGTTTGACTTTACGTGCTCCGGAAGTGGTCTGTTTGAATCCAATCTACACACACAACAAAAGAATGGATAATAGCTCCTCATGTTTTAATGCTTTCTAAGGAATTGCTGCATGTACACAAGGTTTCCTCCCCTTGGGCTAACGAGTCCTCAAAAGTGGGCTTCCAGCCTCCGGACTACGTGCTGTATCGTTGCTCTGATGGCTGGCCTGGTCCGAGGTGTATGCCAGTAACCTCGACTCCCCAAGCCCTGCCCTGCTTCGTCAGTGCATAATCTGCTCTGTGGTTGTCTCGCCATATGTTCTGTGGAATTATTTTCAGGGAGACAGAGCTCTAGTCGTTATTTCTGTTTGCCTTTTGTTCTTTAATGATAGAATCACAAAAAAACAGAAGGGGAAAGAGTTGCGCCTAACCGCAATATCATCATTCGCTATCTCTTCCCTCTCATCCGATGAAGCTGTTTGTTCGCATCCCACCCACGTCAAACTTCGTATTCTTCTTTCTTTCTTTTCAAAAGCAAACTAGACATGGAAGTTTGAAGTTTAAATGGTGATATTGTGAAGTGGACGAAGCCCTGCTTACATTTATCTACGGTGTCGTATTTCGCTTTCCCACTGCATTCAATTTTACCTGTGCCTTTGACTTAGTCTGCCCCTTCCCAGGTTCGGGTAAGAACGCGATTTAAATGTAGCGCACCGTTTCTGGATGACTTGTGACTCCTCCACCAGTATTGTTTGACAAGAAATTATAAGAGTAGCTAAAATTAGAGCAACTTCAGGCCTTTAAAGTGCAAAAGCGCATTTTACCCCCTAGGCAGTGTGTACGGGGAAAATATATTCCCTACCAACGCAAACCCATATTGCGTTGGTAGGTTTTACCATTCCCCAAGGTCCCTTCATCGTCGAGGGTCTAATTTCCAGCGTCTTTAGTCCACATCATAAAGGTTAGCGTAGTGCACGTTTTCAACGACTAACATAAGCGCATTACCGTCTACGGCGCTTTGAAATCGAAATGGCAAAGTTACTGGTTGCCAAACTTCTCACCGCACTTACTTGATTTGCTGATTCTTGGACGAAATAATAAGCCTCCTCCTTAAAGCGAAGAAAAAGGATGCGGGAAGTAGGCAGTAAAAATAATGCCTGATCCATCCATTCTCTTTTGGAAGGGCATAATAGCACAAGAGCGCCGCGATTATATCAAAACGCATTACCCAGGACGACTTTGATGCACCCAATCCATAGCTTTCTCCCATAATTCTCTTCTACCTTCTTCTATCAATTCTGGCATGAAAGACGTCCATGAAGGTGGATTCTGTTGTCGTTTGTGATGAGGATGTCACTCTATCAGTCTTTCCATCACTGCAATGCGGTTTATCATGCGCGTATGGACTCCAAATGCAAGGTGGAAAAGCAGACAGGCAGAGGCCACCTATCGTTAACCAGTGACAACCTCAAATGGACTTCCACTCATCAGAAGGAAGTAGTCTCTGCACTCACGGAGATTCCAAATACATTTACTGTCTCATCATCCCCAATGATTAAATCCTACTACAGCAATGCATATGCATTAATGCTGCTTGGGAAGTGAGATAAAAAAGACTCCCAAAATGGAGGTCTCAATTATTCTGCGTAATCAGTTTAACAGCCATTCCGTTAACCTAGAACCTGATTTCGGCTGGCCATTCAATAGAAACGTCTGCTTAGATGGCTGGTAATTGTATTATTTTCCTTCCTCCACCCCTCCTCGAAGGCAGTGCCAGAATCATCGCCTTTTGCTGAGTGGATCTGCCAGTACTGCGTCTAGTGGTGCTAACAAGTCACCCTCCAAGTCCTGCATGAATAAGCAACTCCTCATCTATCAGGTTTCCTTGTGCCTCTCAGATGGGTTGGTGGTAGTTTAAAATACCCGCCTTGCGTGGTGGACACTACTCGAGCGCCAGTCAGTATGGGAGCATTCAAGCTCGGCGCAAGAACAGGTAATTTCACTGAAATGGTGTGGAGCATTGAGAATCGGGCTAACGCATTTGAGTTGATGAAGACAGTAGCAAGACCAGCAAACCACCACTTGGGATGCATGCGTCAGTCCATGGGAAGATCTCGGCAGAACAATTATAACGGCAGCCTCCTGCAACGACACTGCAAACTCTTTTACACTTGTAATATTTAATAGTTGTATTAAGAGAAGTAACCAGATAGAGTGTTTTGCCTAGCCAAATGTGGCATTTTCTGTCTTGTCACTTGCATGCCTAATGTCAAAAGAACCTGATAGCTGGGCAAATCATGTGTCCTGGACAAAGGAATCATCAACTCAACCATGTTCGGTTTGATTTATATCTAGTGTTTAAAGGAAATTTGCGAATTGGTTGAATAAGTTTGACAAAAATTTGGCAGTTATCGCAATTTTGCTTATGAGTAGTTTTCAACAGCGATAGATTTTGGCGCTAGACACTGGCGTTTCTGTCATAGAAGGTCACAAAGGCCAGGACGTCTGGTGCAGCCAATCGCAACGTCCTGAGCAGAGGTAAGCTGCGTCACCCTCTACTTGCGTATAATTCTGTAAAGGGAGCTGTTTCTTGTAAGTTCTGCACCTAGAGAGGCTCACAATAGTAATCATGTTTATGTCATGGGAAATGGGGAATCATGAGCAGGCCTTCCATGCAATATAATTAGATGATCATTGTTGTTGCTGCTACAAGTGCTGGACGCTCCTGAATAAATGACGGGTAGGATGTCTTGTTGCCCTGGTTATCCCTAGCAACCCTATTGTTTAGGTGGATTAGACCTTAACTTTCAATTTTATTTATGATTAGAGGCACAACTGATGGCTTGACCGACGTTTGCCAGTGGTAGTTGGACGCTATTTTCCAGCCTTTTTCTCCCCAACTTCGTGTCTGGCTCGGACTCTCGCATTCGCGTGAGTCAAGGTTTGACACCGATGAAGCGTGCGAATAGAGGAAAAACATTTCCAGCTATGCCATTTGCTGCTGATGTGCAATTTTGTTAAACTAGGCGACCGCAACGTGCACAACAGCGACCAGAACTTATACCGACTACTACGGTGGAAATGACTCGTGCCTTTCATATCTTCCTAAGATAAAGCTGCAAACTGCAGACTGAATACGCAGCTGATGGTGCAATAACATAGCAAGTGGATGTGTGATAATCTTGTTTGAATTTTTTGCGAAAAATGCACTACTTTTCCCAGCTTCACATTTGGCTAACAATTTCGCCATACACTACTATAAGCACCACCGCCTTATTGCTGCACTTATCCCATTTGACCTTCCACATCGATGGAGAATAAGTCGTACTCTTGACAAAATTGGACAATTTTTTGGCATGACTTCCAGCACGTTTTTCTGGGATTTTCGGAGATGCCTCCTACGAATCCGTAGCGGCCTAATCGCGCTAAGAGCGAATTGGTAATTGAGCTGCCAGTATCTGCAAACTTGCTTGAATCTGCTATCAGATCCAAACTTCTCAAGCCTCTTAAAGTGTGAGAAGTCATTTGCAGCGGCGCAAGACCTCTTTTAGGCGATGACATGACGATGAGCTGCAGACGTGAATTTTTGATGCCAGAACAGGGAAATGCATAGACAGAGATTGAAGCAGTTGCCATCTCAATGCATGGCTCTCACACGTCGATCAAGTTGTTCCATTACATCGGACAAGAGGAGTCCTATTTGATTTGGTTGAGGAGAACGTGACAATTTTCCATCTTGACGAGTCTGCATTCTCCGTTATGCAAATCTGTTCAGTGGAAAAGCCTTCAAATACTGTTTCTTGATTAAATTTTTTTTGCAACACAATTATAGAGAAGGGAAAATCTGCCCCACCTTGTCTTGTGTCACGCCTTTAACAAGTTTTTTGCCAGGGCTCTGTACGGTCTCTAGCAGTGTGTCTCACTCCTTTTTTCATTTCTGCCTGCGCTGGAAGATCGTTTTCCGCAAATATACGAACCAAACAATAAATCAGATGCAATGCTGTTTGGCAAAATGGATGGGCTATTGAGGATGAAGGCTGCAGGTTGGTGTCGGGAAGAGATATGGTAATGTGTTGCTGCCATTAGAGACAGGCAGGTATAAATCCTTTACAAAGCTCTCTCTTGCGAGAGAAAGATTCACTGACAAATGAGTTAAAAAATTGATCAAACAGTGATTTTTACACAAAAATGGGGCTGTTGAATGAAAAGGCTCTAAGCTACAAGCGACTTCCTGTGCGGACTGCTATTTTGGTCATCTGAACATCAGGTCGGCTGTTGGAAATAGTGGTTCGATTAGTCGTTTAGAGCATCATCCTGGTTTATGTAAACATAAGTCTCTGCCTTAATACCTCTGCCATGTGGCGCACTCTTTGGACTGTCTCTTAAAATCCCTAGTTAGTTTTTAGCTGTTCTCAATACGTTTTTTGACTACCTTGGTGATAATGGAAGGCAAACTTGATGCCTAGAAAAAACTATTTCATTTTCGCTTCTGGTAGCTAAACCTTAACGAAACAGAAGTGGGACGGGAGAATCTGCGATGATCCCTGACAGAAGGGCTGATAGTGGCGCCTACCTTCGGCATCTGCCTCAGTTCTAAAGTGGGTCGGAAGGCTTCTAATAACTGAAGCAGCACTAGTCCTGCACCAGCCCAGAAGCTAGTTGTGGAGCTAGTCGCATTAAATAGTTAGATCTAGGAAGCAATAAAGGGAAAAAAGCGATTTAACCGCGAAGAATTCCAAAAATCCCTGACTATTTTAATGAACCCATTCTGCCTCGGTGAACTTGCAATCGATGATGGGGCTTAAGGACCACCGCATTTCTCCCATCTCCAATGCCTTTGTCTAACAGGTCGGACATAGGGCTGCGGTGAAAGCTTCGAGATGGTTTAGCAGCACTGCAATGTGGTAGCCTTTAGGTGTGGGCATTTTCGACTATCACAGCAGATGGATAACGGGTTTTGCTCATTCAGGCTTGACTGTCAGTTAGTGGCTCAGGGGCAGGTTAAAAAGGGCGCATAGGGATCCTCACTAAAAGTATAATGAAGAGCTATGTACTTCTTGGTTTGTTGAACTCTTTTTCTACTTAAGGTGTTAGCTTGGCATCATAGTGTCCGAACCATGAGAATTTCATCCAAATATCCTCTTCATTGGCAACTGATGTCCTACCAGCTCATTATGCTTTTTTTCACTTCAAGGAAGAATGGGTGCTCAAATAGGAGGTCAACAAAAACACAGAATCCAGAACTTTATTTTGGTCGAAAATGATAAAAGAAGCATCTTTATCAATAAACCCAAATGCGTCATTTTGTTTTCATTACTATGCGTCTGATTGATTGAGTTTATGAGAAACCAGCGACGGCAAGCGACTGAAGGTATTGTCCTCATAACGCTTTTAAAGAAATAAATAATTAAGAAGATGAAACAATGCTATATGAGTTAGCTTTGCCTGTGGTAAGGGTGAATGTGATCACCATCTTACAATGTGGAGTCCACTCACATTTACGTCTGAACAGCAGAATAACCTTGGCACAAGCCTTATCCCTCCTCGTCTGCGCCGGTAATTACTAACCCCAAATTGTTGTCGATTTAGCTTGCGGCAACTCCTTTATGTGGTGTGCTGTCGCACTTGAATGGGTTCCTCATTTCTACATATCCATCTGTCTCTTGCTGCGATGAGAATGACAATTGCTGACGCCACGGTAGCATGGAAGGCAAAAAACCTTCACACGGCCGTTTTGGCATTGCATTAATGTCTCACCAAGCACATCTTGATGTTCCTCAATTAGGCATCTCTAGCGACTCAAAAATCGCATCACCACGGCATGCTTCTCCACGCAATCATTCAAAGCCAGCATTGTCTGGTGGTGTTTTAATGATGCTTGAGTTGAACCGACCTACGTGGTGCAAACTGACGTATTCATGACAGTACCGCACCTCTGTAAATCCAAGCAGTCTTATACCGATTCGTTCCTTTTCTGCTTGCCTGCGCTTTTCACGGAGACGAATCGTGAACACACTTCTCGGAAGACTTTCCTAGAGGCAGAGATTAGAGAAACAATTTTAGTCTTCCGTTTGATTCCGACACTGTGGTTGGATCTCTTTACAGCTCCACTAGTGGAGCAAATGATAAAGGGCAAGGCTATTTAAGTCTCTGCAGCCAAAATGAAAGGCTACTTAGAAGCTCTCTCCAGTGGGACCAAACCATGGGGATGGGAAGCAATTTAGAGATAAAAGAAGTGTTTCAATCTTTAAATAGCACATTTAGCTCTTGAATTGGGAGCATTCTTTGAAACCTGAAAAAAAATATGTGCTTGGTTTTTCAAAGGCGGAATTTTGTTTCAAAATGACAGTCAATCTGATAACATTCTTAACAAATGCGTTGCCTGCTCGCATTGCGAAGGCATCATTCTGCCGTCCTTAAGCAGGCTTCTGGTTCCGTTCGAGGACGTCGTAATGGACACTCTTACCATTGCGGGCTGACCAACCAAAGGTCAACGAATGGGAGCTTAAATGAGGCGGAGACAAGAGACAAAAAAGAGGATTCCTATAAGCTGATTCTCCAGTCAGTCACTTGGAGATGAAACATTTACTTCCGACACTTTACATAAATTTGTTTGTCACAACGCGCCTTGACATCATTCTGTAACTAATGAGTCGCTTTTAAGTTTCCCTACCTTTCTTTTCTCATTGCATTTAAAGTTGGATGTGAACATTTTTGCAGGTAGTATTGTTTGCTGGAGGTAATTTTTGTGCAAAACAACAATGCCAAAAGTAAAAACCACCAGATGTGGGGAAAAGGTTGGCCGACTTATGAGATGCAAACAAAAATGTGACCGTTGGACGAAGCAGTCTCCAAGCTTAACGCAAATTTCTATCTGGACTATATTTGATAAATTCACAACTAAAATTTCAACATTCTTGTTGACAGGTGGCATAACATTCGGACCGTACCGAAGGCTCCCTGAGACCTTCTTTACGCTAGCATCGCAACACAAAAAGACTGTATTCTTAGCAGACCCCAGTCAACTAAGAATGCACGTACAGCCTTCATCCTCACTGGCAGCACGACTGGAAGTCCAAACTGAGGAGTGCGAATCAGCCTGCAGGGAATAGAGCGAGAAAAGTTATAATACTCAGGTGGATTATGCATTGTGCAAAGGTTTTTTGGTCCTTCAAACGAGTAAAGGCTGTGATTGACGTTCCCGTGACACCAACACAAAGCATGAACCTCCGCTCTGGTTCAAATCATCTTTACCTTAATCCTACGTCTGCTAGTTAAATACACGTAGTCCTAAAAGAACGGTTGAGAGCTCCCAGACGGAACCGTTAAGTGCAGACACGTCACCAGCAGCATCATCGCGTTTCTAGCAAAAGTATTTCTTCTGTGGTATTTGTTAGAGTGTAGTTGAACACATTTTGGGGTACTGAACTTCACCAACTCTCCAAATTGGGCTGTAAGGTCAGCTGAAAGCTTAACTAACCATAACAATTAAGCCGCATTAAGGGCGAATAAGATGTGATTTTCTGCTTGTATATTGGTTTGCGATGCCCTATTTTCCCCTGATTGAGGATTTTAGCATGAGACAATAAATTGCTGGAATGGCATGACTATTATTGGCTTGGAGAGAGGAGGCACAGCGTTAGTACATGGACATGGTGATTGAGTTAGTAAGGTTAATTGTTCTAATTAATCAGCTTTTCGTATTGTACTCCAAACCGTTTAAGCATTCAAATTTGTTTCGTGATCGAGGAAGAAGTTAAATCAGCTAGGGACGAGTGGTTGGTTGCTTTTGACTAATCAGGGCCGGACACCAGGAATAAAAGAAATATTGCCTTTGAGCGCCTGGAGATTACTGCATGCATGGTTTTCTGTTGCCAGCCGACTATCGCAATTTCTGATTGGGCAGATGGTTCTGGCATCTCGGTAGCCCTACATCCGTGAATGCCTTTGAGATGGACTGATACTCCAAAATGCACTAGTAGAAATGCTGTTGTGGGGAGCTATCGAATCAAGAGATAAGTGGAATCAGCAAAGACTTCCTCTTGAAAGAGCCGTCATGCAACGTAATCGTTAGCAATGGTGGGTTCTGGCACAGCAAGACATTTGAATTACCTCACCTCCTTAAGGGCGGCTTTATGAATCTCTGTCTTCGTGGGTAACTTCCATCTCACCTTCACTGCTATCAGTGCATTACATCAAGTAGAACATGGGATTCTTTTATTTTGTTTGACTAAATCTTGTATGAGTTGACCTTTTATGTACCCACCACCATGTCGCGCATTTTGTCAGTGGCGGCAGGAATGATTGTCGCGTTGAAGGAAGTAAAGATCTTAATGTGGATGCTTCATGTCTTGCGTAATCAGGTTGCAAACTGTTCAACGGTACCTTCTAGCCAAGCAACCAGCCTTCCAGATCTTCTATCCATTTGACATGCATATTCGCTTCCACCGAATCAGCGCATTAAAGCCTCTATGAGGTCACGGCGGAGCTCTTTATTTGCCTAATCTGATGCCCGAGATCGCCCGTTTAATATCATTTCATCAAACCACCGTTGGGGTAATGATTGTTAGCCTTTTGACGAGATTTAATAATTGGGCACTTCGAACGAATATCCTATTATGCCCATGCAACATATTGAGCTGTTCGGAAGTCCCAACGTAGCATTCCAATTTGTGACAGAAAGGCCGCGGAGGACGAAACTCTGGACAGAGCAGGCATACCTTTAAGACAGTAATCCTTCATCCAAAACAGTTGTGTCTCCTGTTTTGGCTGAGTGGGAAGCATTTGATGTGAGAGCATTTAGTTTTCCTCCTCCATCACAGAAGGGGGGATTTTAAGGTACAGTTATAAAATTTCCTGCCTATACAATTAAAAATTGGCATGAAGCCAAGGGGAATGGATCAAACTATTGCCGTTGTAAAAAAGGAGCCTCAGCCCATTGAAATTGGACAACTCCAAATGTGACTCGCTCATGTTTCATTTGGCAAAACTACGGGCGACTGGTCCTATTTAAGTAGACAAATGAGAATGAGAACAATTTTTGCATAACTGGTGATGTTAAGGGAATCATCAGGAACTCTGAAGTTTACCTACCTAGAAGTAATGATGCTAACTTAAAATGTGGTTGTTTGCTTAACTTCCGTCAATGCGGGTACTTCTCGATTAGTACTTCCTGGATTCCTTTTCTGGTAAGTCTCGGGACGACCAAACAACGCTCCCTCATTCCACTAGGCCTTAGATCCTGCATGCAAGACGGCACTCTAAAATCGGGATTTTTATTTGCAGCTGGTGGTATAGAAGACTTGCTTGTCGTCACAGACGCCTGTAGCTGGCGCCATTCTGCAATGAAGCGTCCAACTAGAGCACAAAATTAAGGGAAAAGGATGATTTGGTTGCGATTTGAGGTGACAATGCCATTCGCCTACCCTTCTCCTCGCCGTTATACTGACTGTCATGCAGGTATGTATTTCAAATGTAAGGCGGACAGGGGGACAGACAAACGGACACAATCGACCTGACATCCACTGATTGGCATGTTCCCTCTCAAGAAGTGACAATCTCGCAGTTCACGTCAATGCCATTTTATTTTGACACAGTTCTGCTGCAGTTGGAAATATCTGCTCACAGCAACTATGAAAACTTTGATGTTACTAAAAGATCGGCATATAGAGATAGTCTTGAGAGAATCCCAATAGTGTAGCAGCTATTATATCTGACATGGCTGGAATGCAATTTTTGAAAATGATCGGTGTTTAATGCCAACAGAAGCTTAGTCCATTGTCGGCGTCCGAGTCAGAGACGATTTTGGAATTGGCGCCTCTTTGCAGAGGTAAACACCAAGACTTCTCTCAGGTTCTGCATGCAGGACATTCCACCGTTAGTAGTTTTGTCTCCACTACTCAGAGACCAGTGGTTACTTAAAGGACTGACTCGGCGTATCAAACGCTTAAAGCAAGGGCCATTCTCTATGGCAGTGCTCGACTTTAGCACAGACCAGCGCAAATTCGTATGCGATAGTGATTTTACGCTTTGAAGTTAGCAACGACGGTAGTGGTTCTATGCTGCCACTATCTGAATGTCTGCCTCAGTTCCTGAATTGTTTGTCGCTCTTCAAAAAAGGGGCTGAAATTCAATCGAAACTTCCTGCTAACTCTTTTCCTGTTGTGTTTGTCGAACGTCCTTTTGGGGAGACAAAAAACCAACAATAGCGCTTCATCTAGTCGTATTTTTCATTTTCAGCTCTGTCATTTGTTTTTCCAGCAGTCAAGTGCCCCTGACACCAAATGAATCACGAAGCTGCCATTAAATTTGCATACATTTTATTAAATGGTAGAAATTTAGCGAACTTAAAGGCCACATGGCGAGTTCTTTAAAACTGGCTTAGAGAGAGACTGCTGTCGCCTGCTAACACTACTACGTTTCCAGCATGAGAAAGCTGAGCCTCGGCCCACATCCTTATGCCTTTATTTGCCTGGAATTTTGCTACTTTTTCATGGCCTTACCGTTTGCGCCCTTATGCTACCATAAATGCCCTTAAAGTCAATGAAAGTCTTCGGGTGCATTGAGTCCAACCTAGCCACACATGAATAGGCCAAAAGCTACTATTTCTTCAACCTTTAGATCCATTCAAGCAAAACTGAATAGCGGCAGCGGCATGGCCTCCGAGCCAGCGGTAGCCTTCTTCACGTTTACGATTCTGTTTGCATTAAAGGTGGTCTGGGAGTCCTACTTTGGTGCTATTTGAAGGCAAACCCGGTGCCATCATCTGGAGAAGGAAAGAGAATCTGTGAAGTTCCTTACGAGATGGGTTAAAGGCGGGGCTTACGCTCAGCCCCCACCTCAGATCAGTGTGCTGCAGGAAGCTATTAATGGGTAGGGCGACATTTGTCATCTAACTGCGACCAGCGATGGACACAAGTCGTGGCTAGCACGTTTGTCCTTCTATAACTGCTGTTCATAAACAAGACAAAATGCTAGAACTTGTGCAAGCACCAAAAGTAAAAAGCAAAGCTGCTTTCGGAAATGTTATTGGCTTAACCAGTTCTTAGGTTTTTGCTTTCCTTTCCTACCGACTACATTGTGATGGCTTAAGTGAGATGTTGATCATGCCTGGCTTTAAAAACGACGACGAGAGGCGAAGAGAGACTCTGCAATTTTCGGTTTGTTGTGTAATTCCACGACACAAATTGGCGATTGCTTAAGTCTTCACCATTGCACTATGACTTTCTTGGTCTTCAAGACAGACCATCTGCCACAGTACGCACACCTTTCAGGAAGAAAATATGCCATATAAGATGATGAAATAACTTGCCAACAAAGCTGCCAGGAAAAAAATATAAAAACTCATGTGAAACCAATGTAGTAATGGATCTTGATGAACTGCTTTTAGAGAAGTGGGAGCAAAAGAAGCGACCTAATTGGATACTTATGACTTTAGCGAATCGTCTACCCAAATCATTGCTTAATTTGGTGTCACCCACTTCTTGCTGGCCTGACGTTTTGGTGAGGCTAGCAATTACTGGCTCCAACTCTGAAGGAGGAGGCTAGTGACAGCAGACATCAGAGCAGCTTTGCTCATAGTCTGCACAATTAAGTCTACAGTAGCAATCATGCTTTGAAAGTAGGAAATGTGATATTTTGAGCAGACATTTCACGGGATGCCATCGGCAAATCAGTGTCAATAGCCTCTACTGCCACTGCTGCTACTTCTGCCAAGAGCTTAAGTTTCTCTTTCAGACTGCCACCTCCAGAGGACTTAGCAGCACCATTAATTTGAGGGCCGAGGAATGCCTTCACTTTTGACTTAGGCTAGAAAAAAGCTAACGCTTTGCTTCATATTTGGTAGTATCAGTGATGTGCCATTTTTTTAAGGCTCCTATTTTACTCCATTTTTTTTTCTCTCCACACTTCGGCCTTTCGTGTCTCCCAAACAAGGGAATAAATAATGCAGTCGCTAGTGTCACTAGTTGACATTGATAAAGCGTGTGGACAGGGAAGCAAAACAAACCCCCTTATACTTGCTGCTGCTGCTGGTATCAAGAAGAGTTCTGCAGGATGATGGGAATTCTGTAAAAATTGGGCGGTTGCGTGACCGTAACCCACCACTGATAGGTTTGAGACGAGATGGAAGGCTGATGAACATGCAGAGAATTTTTGCAAATTACGCCCCTCATTCGCAACATCGCTGTGATTTACATCTTAAAATAGGACAGTGCATTTGGATAAACAAGACACTTTCGGCATTGTTATTGTAAGTCTCCTATTCGACATTTTCGCATCTTCAGCGAATAAAATATCCCCTCGATATGAATGGTGAATCACTTTGTGGAGGCTATCTAACCAGATTCATAGGCAAATTTGCCATGTGTAGAGTTTCCATTGAGTTGCAGTGTTGAGAGCAGCCACGGCAAAGCAGTGGTAGTGGGAATTGTGTTGTTCTGCACCGAGATGCAATTGAGAGGCATGGCTGCTCGCCATGGTTGATGCGATGTCAAGGACGGGCAGTTGGCGGAGTAAAAGTGAGCGTGTGCTGCGACAAGAGGTAGTCAGTGGAGCACCTGATGATGAAGCGGGGAAGTGTGGGAGGTGCGGTGTGGTGAAGTGGTTTGGGTTATGTTGTGTTGTATTGTGATGGGTTGGGATGGGATGAGTAGGGATGGAGGAGACGACGAAAGTGTCGGATGGCAGAGAGGGCCATGCCCGCCGTAGCAGACATTCCATGTATGCGAAGTAGCCCATCTCCTGAGCCGACGCGTGCGCACAACTTTGCATGCACACTTCAACCTCCATCGCTCTTTGCAAAGCAACTCTGATTGCAATTTGCAATCCTTCGCTCCAGTCTTATAATCTTCCATGATAAATATTTTGTATTTTATGTATACGTGCAACTCTATTTTGTGTTATTGAGTGCCGGTGCATAGGGATTTACTGAATTTGTTAATGCGAGCACCGATGCCGAGTGCTGCGGACGGTACAATAACAAATGCCTATCCACTTATGGCAAAACTATATTTTCTTCTTCTAACTGTTCAACTCTTTAGCATTAATAAAACTGCAAAATACTTTACCTATTTTTCCAACAAGGGTGCTTCGGTGAGGTATCCTTCATCCCCAAAGAAACCAAGACGGTCTGTAGTTTCTGGAGGGCCATCAATTCCGATCCCATTTTTTAAGTTGTTTAATTGTAAAATTTTAGCAACCGTTTGACCATTCCTTTTTATGCCAACCTACCAATGTCTTGAGTAGTTGGAAGTAGGCTTAGAACTCCATTAAGATGTCAACAAGCATATTTGGGTTCATTGATTAGCTCAAAACCTTTAGAAGGCACCCGTCGTACACGACTTCTTAAGTTTGATAGATCCAGTTAACTCTGAAGTGCCATAGTCATCATTTGAATGGCTTAATAAGAGTAAATGAGAGTCCTCCTTCAACCCCCTCAACAGGGCCGAAGTCAAAGTAATGACCGGGCTAGGGACTGTTCAACCAGGAAATGCTGTTTTGGCTCCTTAGCAAACCCTGCCTTTTGGCTGTTTGAGGCTGTGAGTCTCGTCCCCATATTTGCGCCTGAGAACAAGGGCTCTAGGCCAGGATAATAGCGACCCAGCTCTTCCATTCATTGGCAAGCTAACATCATGATTTCCTTCCAACAGTACATAAGTCTTGCCTTTTGGAAAAATTTTAGGTGAGAAAATTTGCATTCAGCGGTCCACGACTTCCTCAAAGTCATGTCAGACCGGTGAGCTGCAAATATCAACTTCCTATCGTGCAACGAAACTGCGGCGGAAATCGAGAAGACCGATACGTCTAAGCGGATAATTCACTCAAACGATTCCAAATGGAGAGTGAGAAACTCACATTCATAAGATTACAACAAGTCCCTCTCTCAGCTCATCTTTGCTTTGGTGTTACCGCATTTTGTTCTGTTACTAATACCGGCATGAAATGGGAGGAAATTAGGTGGCGAGTCAAACGTCCGCTGGTCAGTTTTATCATAGGTAGTCATCCATTGTGATCACTTTCTGTCTTCAAACACTGGAATCATTAACTGTCAAACAAAACTTAGGAAGCACTTCCAGCGATTAATACTGAATTTCCTAGGGTCGCAGAACGCCAAGCTAGTATGAATGGGCGCCGACTGAGAGGCTGCGTACCTGGACAATAGACTGTGTCGTTGGGATGGAAGCAAAAATCGCGGGTTTGCTAAAGCCACATGGATAAAAATGATTTTAAAACAAATTTCAATTCATTTATGCTTTAATTGCAGCTTCTTTTAGAGTTTCAGTAGCTGAATCAGGTGCTTGCAGCTCAAACCAATCCCTGATCTGAAATTGCTACCTTCAATTTCCACTAATACAAGCTCTAGTCCAACCGACCATGAAGAGGACATTACTTGGTAATGCTAGGTGATTAGCACTTGCAGAGCGTTTACATTTGCGGCTTTTAAGCTTTTGTTGTGGTTAATGAAAACCGCCATGAAAGTGATTAAAGGATCTCAAAAATAAGTTTTTAGCCTCTCTTGGTAAGTCAGTAGCTTTTGTTTGATTTAATGTGTCCGTTTTCATTCATGCAGCTGTGAAGCTGCAAACTTGTCGGCTTAATTTTAAAGGACTTGCATGGGATCAACGGATTCTGCTGCTGGAGTTACAGTCAATATCTCAATGTTTAAGACAAGGATGCAACGCAGCTTTAGTCTCATTTTGTCCACTTCGTTACTTGTTTCATGCGATCTATTTAAATAGCAGGTTCAAATATTCCTCCAATGATGCTACCTTAAGGGAGGATGTTTTCACTAGCGACTTCTCAGACTGTCGCTCCGCAAGTCGTAGTTTTAATGAGATGACTTGCTGGAAGCACGCCATGCTCTTTTGCCATGGATGAAATGACTGGCAGTTTATCAGAAAATTGCATGAGAAGAAGCATATTAGCTTTGTCTGAAAGC
This sequence comes from Taenia crassiceps, assembly GCA_023375655.1. Classification (NCBI taxonomy): domain Eukaryota; kingdom Metazoa; phylum Platyhelminthes; class Cestoda; order Cyclophyllidea; family Taeniidae; genus Taenia; species Taenia crassiceps. The sequence continues at coordinate 2,454,579 of JAKROA010000011.1, forward strand.
CGTCCTGCCGCCAATGGAGATTGAGACCTTTCAACAGCGACTTCGACACAGTGTTATCATAATGCATGGTTTCCGCCGCACTGGATAATTGCCCGGTTACAATGTAGGAGATGCTTAAACTATAGCAGTGATACGAATTCCTCTCTGCCATGCATTACTCATTAGCACATATTCATCACTTAACCGATTCTTTGTAAGGTCATTTTAATAAAATTAGTGAAGTGATGGACACTGCAAGATTTTTAGTCATTCGCTGAAGTCTGCCGCTCGTCCTGCAGTGTCGAAATCACCAAGTACGCTAATAGTGTGTCTGATGGCAATGCGGTGTGATGGGCGTCACTTCTGGGGCAAAAAGATGAGTTAATGGCATGGACCTATTTTGAACGGGGAGGAGGAGGAGTGAGGGATTGGATCTGAACCGACACCATTCGTCTAAGTGCAGCACAGCACATCTGGCGAACCCATTTCTAATAATGAACCAAGTGGTATGCATGGCTTTGGAATGCTTTGCAGGATGAAGCAGAATTGCAGAATGCCCTAATGGGACGGAAGGCGTTGATTTCGATATTATCTCGTTTTAATGGCTGATTGCAACTAATAAACTTTAACAGACTGCAGATGATCTAACCCTGTAAGGACCTTAAGTCGATAACTTGTGAAGTTCCTCCTTTCCTGTGCTTCTAGCTAGGTGGCGGCCATGTGACTGCGTTTACCTCGAGGCGTCTGGGTTGGAATCTCACTGAGACCTGTTGAACGTGGTAAGCACTACACACAATCGTTTTTGAGTCTACCCGACCACTATAGACCCATTTGTCAGCTCGGCTGCCCTGTCCTCATTTTGACTAATCATTCTGGATAGGCAGGTGGAAGAGAGTCATTACCTCACCTTCCCACTGCAAATGTACGTCAAATGAGTTGCTTTTCCTGTCAGAAACAAGGCATTAGCTAGGTCTTTAGTTGAATGTCGACCACCCAAAGGATAAAAATTAACGACAAATGGATTATGTGATTGTCCCCAGAACTCCAGCCATTCATGGATTTGGACTGTGACCGAAAGTGTGAGGACTTCCTGCGGATATTCCATCACTGCCAACCTCTACCCCACTAAATTCTCCGACTAAAAAGCAACTTAACTAGCTAGATCGCTGGCCGACAGAGACTAGACCAACCGATTAGTCGGTCGATACAGAAGGCAGATTTAATGGGCTAAGAGACAGCCACACTCAATGCCTATTTTGGGACATAACAATGCTAGTAAATAATGAATAAATTTTAAACTGTTTGTGTGCCTGCCATCGGACCAGCCACCACTTACCTCGCATTTGAGTCAGTCAAGTCAAGCGTTACTCAAATCACTTAATAGCATCTGCCTTAGCATTGGCACATCAGAGAGGGATATCACCTGCTGTCTAGAATATTTGATTTCGTTTCTTTTTGAAGGCTTCTGTTTAAGTTCCATGCACAGTTTAAACACACAGACACAAAACAGAGCTCAGGTCAGACGACAGCTAACAAATGAGACGCCTTCCTCTTCAACACTGTCACTAACTTTGCCATCTCGCCGCATCTGCCATTGAAGAAGGAGGATATCTTCGAGTGTTTTGATTCCAGTGTGGGCATTCGATGTTCCTCATTGATGTGCTATAAGGCATAATCAAAAAAGGATTTCTTCTTTTCCCCACTCCTTCCACCTTGTCGATTAGCCTGAATTTGCCATAATTCCGACAGAATTTACAGAGGCTTATCATAGTAATCATCCAAGAACTGAATATATCGAGTTGGTAGGATGGACGATTGTTTGAATAGATGCGGAGGCGTTCAGCAGAAATGGAACTGACCTGAGGACTAGTATTACTCTACGTGTCTCTAATAGCAACTGAAAGGGAAATGAATATGACACGGGACAGGAAGGTCTGTGACATAGGGCAGCTTGATCAACGCAGCTGCGCAACTTTTACAAACTCGCTTCTACTTTGACGCCAAAATTCGCTGCTTTCAGCAAGCCAGTCGCATTATCTACTCATTCCTGTACCATATCTATCATTGCATTACCTCATTGCATGGATTTATTGCTGCTAAAAGCGAGCGATTACTGCATTTTGATTAATCGTACTGATAAAGGAATCATATAGGAGGTCCTCGTTAGCACTGGTGATGAGTACACCTTTCATCCATGAATCTGCTGCTTGCTGGAAACAATAAATACCACTAGACTGGAAAGAACTCAGTTCACGTGAGGTATCTCATCACACTGAAGGCTAAAACAGCTTTTTAAAGTGGATGTTGCGTGGGTCGGTAATGCCTCCAAAAAGACCTTGTGATAATGAGTTGAGTGCTTCTTAAATAAAATCGGTGGAACTCGATCACCGCTTGAAGCGTAGTCTTTGGATGTATTTACGGTTTGTTGTAATGCCCAGTTTTGTCTTATTAATGGGGGAAAGGACGACCTTTGTTCTATGACGGTGGAAGTGATTGAGCGGTTCATCAATGGGGACACTCGCACTGCCATCTCAAGAGTATCAAAATCGAGGAAGTGATTATGTTGTTGCTTCTAAGACCTGTGATTTTACTTATACCTCAGCTAGATGTGCAAAGGAGATGTTTCGAGTATGCTAGTATTGTTACGATTTTCGCACTTAAGTCGATTCGGCTCTTGGGGATAAATCATGTGTTAAAAGGATGATAGAGGATTGGCTTTTTGCAACACCACGTGAATTCCAACCTGACAGCGGAGTATTTAGCACCTCAAAGTTGAGCAAATCAAGGAATGCATTATCGTTTTAACCCGCGGAAAGTGTCCTTCATAAAAAAATTTTCAATCATCCACGAAGCATATTAGATTGTTATAAGGGTAAAAGAGTTACTGAATGCTTGAAGCGGTTGGAAGTAAGGACTAGGAGAGGAGTGTGTTTTCACTTCGTCAACGCATAGAGCAGTCAGAGGTAAAGACGACTCAGTGACGCATCCATATGGATGTGATTCCTTCGCGGGCTGAATAATCGTGAGGCAGGCCACCTCACTCAATGTGCGTGTGGAGGTGTGGTGGTTTAATAAACCTGCATGCACTCGCCCTCGAAAGTTTTAGAAGTAGGAGCAAACAGCTTCCAATTTTCATCCGCTTGCTCTTGCTCCGTTTACTTACCCATTCACTCATTCACACTCATCCACATCAAATGGCGATGCTAAAGCTTCTTTGTGCCAATTATTTCAATTAATTCACGCATACTACTATTTTTCTGTCAGTAACATTGATTTGTACCGCAAGGTTTTATGGCAAGGGTGAGGCATGCGATTCGATAAACAATACGGCTGTAAAAGCGTCCGTTAAACTGCTACGATTGGTGCAGGATCGTGACAAACACGCGGTTTAAGCCAATATGGCTGCAAACCCTTTAGTTTTGGCTTGACATCATCAAAGTACTTTACAGAAGCACTTGAGTATATCTAGCAATTACAGAAGTTTTGGCTTCATCCGCTTTAATAGTCGACATGATTGACGACCGCATCTACAGAGCTTGGCCTTAGTGACGAATACTACTAAATACAAGCTTGGATTCGTTGGTATCATAGCAATACAATGGCAAAGTAATGTATTGTAGGGAATGAAATGAAGCAAGTTACTGTGTTGGCGCAAATTGCAAAATTGCAGGTCGACAGGTAGTGTAGTTAACGCGAAGCACTCATTTGTACAGACCCGCTTGTGAATATGCTTTTGCAAACACACTCGAGCGTCCATTTTCCTTGAAGTGAAGTGGAATTGAAGCTGCTAAAGCTTGGAAGAGGTTCATTTTTATAATTGTGGCCTAATGAATCAATAACTGAGCACTAGGTGCTGGTGTGATGAGAAGCGCAGGTGAGGACACTGCTTCAGCAAACCACGATTTCAATCACACGATCCACACATGTGAGCTATTTGCAGCCGACATAACTGGTGCTGCTTGTTGGTCATGCTAGAAGCGAGCAACCTACTTCTCACTGCACGTACTGCTTGGATAAGCCATTGCATGAGAATCAAACAATGCATCCTTCTTTCTATCTCACAATATCGTGCAGAGGTTTGCATTGAAAAGCTCTTCGAGCACAGAGCAATCATTCTCTCACGTTCGTGAAAATCAAATGCGACCGTAAAAGCACTGTGGGTTGGCAAACAATGTCCAGTTGCTGCGTACCTTTCGCACCCAGTGTCACAAGCTGCCCTAGGGAGGACTGTGGTCCAATCTGGATGTGGTAGTGGGTAAGAAAGTGAGTGAAATAATCTAGCTTGAAGAAAGCAGGTGCACGAGTTGTGCGGTGCAAAGCGAAGCAACGCTAAGGCTAGTGTGGACACGCGTATTTACAGACTCACTTCTACTTTGACGTCAAAATACACGATCCTCAGCAAGTCACTTGGCGGCGTTGTGCACACACCTACACACGCACACGCACACGCACACAGGCACACAGGCATGCAGCCAATCAGAGTTGCATTGCTGAGAGCGATGGAAGTTGAAGTGTGTATGTAGAAGTGTATCCATGCGTCGGCTTAGGCGATGGACTACTTCGCTAGGGCGGTTTGGCCCTCTCTGCGACCCGACACTTCTATCGTCTCATTTATCCTTAACTGACCCAACCCAACTAAACTCAACCCACCACAACACAACTTAACCCAATCCACTTTACCGCACCGCACCGCGTCGCACCGCACCATCCACCCTTCCTCGCTTCATCATCAAGTGCTCCACTGACTACATCTTGTCGCAGCACACGCTCAATTCACTCCACCAACTGCCTGTCCTTGACATCGCATCAATAATGGCTGCTCGCCACTACCACTACCACTGCTTTGTTGTGACTCCTCTCAACTCTGCAACTAGTCTGCTTGCCCTCAGTCGCATTAATGTGAAAAAGGGTTGGAGTCCAAGTCCAGTAAGCCTGCCAAACTAAAGTGCACAAAGGATTAAGGCACCTCACTGGTTCTGATTTGACCAAGTGTTGCTCAATGTGGCACCAATAATTGTGCCTTGCCTTGCCTTGCCTTGCCTTGCCTTGCCTTGCCTTTGCCATAACTGAGGCTCAGTACCCATTCATTCATGGCAGAGCTGATGTGTTCCTCTCACATTTGGCCTTTGCACATTCGCCTTCATTCCCAACTACTGGTGAAGTGCAAAGTAGGTGCCTCCCAAGTAGCCACACGATGTGAAGCGCGGCAGACTGGTAAGTTGCAGGTTGTGCATCAGCCAGCGTGAAGCGCTGCATACCCCAAAGGGTGATCATGTATACGCAGCAGGACGTGAAAGGGGCCTTTTTTCCTTCGCTTCCATTGCCATCGATGGCATGGCTGCTCTCATCACTGCAAGTAGTCTGCATGCCCTCAGGCTCATCAATGTGTAAAAGACATGGAGTCTAAGTCCAGTAAGCCTGCCAAACCAAAGTGGCACAAATGATTGGGACACCTAGCCGGTTCTGATCTAGCCACGTGTTGTTCAATGTGGTGGTCATTGCATCCTCTTGTAGGTTCGCTGCAGTCTTAGCGAGGTCCAGGCTGGTTGCGTCGAATTGGGTACAGTGTCATTGTCACGCGGCAGTCCATATAGTTGCCAGTGGAAACAAGAGTGTTAAATCGCAGAGAGAGCCCAGCCCAACTGAACAGGTGATCGTGTGTACAAAGTGCCTTATATTTTACCGTGAGTAAAAATATAAGGTATAAATTTTTCTTTCAAGCAAATTGGAATGCGTCTGCGTCGTGGACAAGCGGTAGGCCGACATTGCCTAGGAACAAGGGAAAGTTGAAGCCCCGTGATGCCTTCTCATCTGCACCTACTAAGCAGACCCCTGATGCATGGAATCAGTTGGCACTCAGCCCTCCAATTTCCCACTCTCGCTACCTTCCATCTACGAGCTATGTATTATGATTACAAACGCTAGGGAGAGTGGAGTGTTAGCAAGCTTCACAGGAAAACGGTGACATTTAAGTCCAAGCCCGTGCGCATGTAGCGCAATTCTTGACCTTCAGCCTTCCAGATGGTTATCAGTAGACCTTCCCTTTCCCTTTCTGCACGATGCCATTTAAGTAGGAGAAGAAGCGTTGGATTTGTACCCAAATGCAGGGTGTTGCATACAGCCTTCTAAATGTCTATGGCAACCCAATTGATGCTGTTAAATATCGAATGATGAAATCCTCCTCCATCATCACCATCCTCCATTTCTGCTAGATTTGGAACAGCACTGGTGACGGAGGTTGATTGCCATGATTTCCTCTTCCTCTTGTAGCCACTGAAGTACTACTGCAATGCAGCGAAATAAACTAAGTGAGGTTGAAGCACGAATCAGCCCTTGAAGGTCAGCTAGAAAGGACATTAACGAGATTGGGATGAGTATGGCTAGAGGAAGAACCGCATTATCTCTGTACCATATCCTCCGGCGGGAAGTGTATTTTGGTGTACAGTTGGTGCTTGCTGAGACACTCGCAATTACTGAAGTGCCTAAGCACGGCCTGTAGTGATCGTTGAATTGACAACTTCAATTGTCAGTTCGGAATGGTATTGCGGGCTTCTACTGAATCCTCCACATCAAGCATTTCCTACAATTGTAGTGCATGCTCAGCTAGTTAATCCGTGTTTCGATATCGTTTCTAAGGCACACCAAAGTCAAACCAACCCCGTTGGCAGAGAATCAGGATGAGAGAATATTAATGATGGGTGAGACGAGGAAAGCAACAGAGTAGAGATGGTGTAGATAGAGAAGGAAGGCATTGTGAACTCAAAGTTGGTGATGCGGTTGAAATACGGAGAAATCGTGGATGATTGCATGCCAAGAGTAACGTGAAAATGCTAGAGCTGGTCAGGCGCAACCGAATAATCAAGCCTGGATGTGGAAAGAAGAAAAGGTGTAAAGTGACTTTGGATGTAGGGATGAAATCCAGTCACAAGCACACACATGCGTTCGTTTTCCCTCGCCCCCAACAGTTTGCCTCAGAGACTGCACCTGAACATTTGTGCAGCCCTGCACGCCGAGGCAGACAAACGAGAGTGACGCAGCTCATGGCGAATTGAAGCCTGTTTCGATGAAGTGACCGCAGGCAAAAGCTATTGCACCATAGTAAGCACAATTGGGGAAGCAAAGGCCAATACGTCGACATCTCTTGCTACCCTTGCAAAGTTAAAGCTCGGATCTGATGGTTAAAGGGATGGACGGGTGGAAATGAGAGCATTTTATTCAGGAACACTAAAATTGATGTGAGGCACCTGCCAGCCAGCGAGGAACTACTAAAATGTAGGGAATCTTTTGCTGATAAAACCATCACATTTGTAAGTTTTTGTAAGTACATCACCGTTGTGACATGAGGAAAGCGCCTCCCTAGCTCCTCTCAACCGGTTTGGTGCAACGCTGCCAAATTCCATGTCAAAGTATATTTCCTACCATCTATGTGTAATTTTGGAGGTAGTGATTTCCTGCATGGCCAAGAGTAAGTTAGTGAGTTTGAGATTACTTCTCCAAGTGCAGACCAGCAACTTGCTAGGAAGCGCCGAATTGAACAGTAACACTGACAAAGGCACTGGCTGCTCTCACGCCGCACCATCGTGGTCAGCATAGTGCTTTGGCAGCAGCATCAGACAATCGCTTTCCAACTACACAGACTAATGGGAATGATTTTTTTAATTTTGACACCACCTATGGCACGGAGTGTGCTGTGAAGGCGTGAGTATCTGGTCTGCCCTATCAGGAGCAGGAGCAGGAGCAGGTGCAGGAGCAGGAGTTGATCACACATTGTGTAAAAGGTCGGGTGCTCGGAGTAGTTATGAAAGTGGTTTGGCAAATTCAGTGTTTCATAAAGGCTAGTGCTATAACACAAGCAGTAGAAATGTGGATGACTTAGCTTTGTCCAAGGCAAGGATGTCAGTTTAAAGCCTGTTTGTAAGAGCGTCTATAGGTAGGCAACTTTACCTAGTTATTTGACATGCTGCCTTTTAACCAAAAAGCAAGAGACAGCTAATGGGCTGTGGTGAGGAGGGCAGATAAGCAAGACTGGCGATTGAATAACTGGGCCATTTCTCCTAATAATCGCCAGATGGTAGTAACATCACCTTCTACTCCATCGCCAGCACTAGCCTACGCAATATGCTGCCTGGTTGGCTTAAAATAGTCAGTACAGTGCAAAACTGCAAATTGTTGGCATTTCGGCAGGAAGTGTTTGGCATGCCATTTGATCAACGCAACTGGCTTGTTCCCCAGAAGAGGGTTCGAAGTAATGCACAACTGCTCATTTATTCGAAAATCACCGAAACGTTGCTACAAAAGGTGAACGTGGAAAGGTGATAACTTGATCGCCTGCAATACCATATTACGAAGTAAAACACACAACTGCAAATGCCACCACGCGAACGGTCTTGTTCAAATCAAGTAGTTTACGTCAGTCGCCACAACAACGCTCCAACATAGCCATTCATCGACTTTGCGCGTCATTGCAAAGCTGTTTGACAGCAGTCTCAAAAGTCTTCTTCGCGATTCTACTGGATCCGTTTGGAGCCCCAATATACAAAGAGGATTGTGCTAGAATTGACGTCAGCCCATCCTCAGTCATTAGACCGCTGATGCAAGGGCATTGAGTTGAAAGGAGACCAGGCAAAAAGTCATACGTGGGCTCTGTTTGGCTGTGCAGACTCGCCTGCCAGCCGCCAAGTCTTTGGTTCCTTTGCATATTCATGCACGCGCCTGTGGCTGCTATGTAGTGACGCTTTTAAGTTGCACATTGCAAGTGTAACTTCACTTTCTTGCTGTGTCTCAGTTGAAAACAGCATCAGGTAGTTGTCGAGGGTACACCACAACTGTGACGCTTCAGTTGGAGACAATCACAGATTCTGCCTACCGTTAAGGAGGCTGAGTTAGTGCACAGGTCTAACAATGTGCCGCAAGTGATATTGGACTGAAAAGCCATTGGCATAATTTGGCTTTGTAATCAAAAGCACACAACTTGTACAAGGCAGACCAACGCCAGGACTAATGTGTTCACACTGCTTTGCAAGTTCACTTCTGCTTTGACGTCAATTTACGCTGCTTTCAGCGCAAGAATGGCAAGCGCGCTGCACACACACAGACACACGGCGGCTCAGAGTTGCATTGCTGAGAGCGATGGAGGGTGAAGTGTGCGTCGGCATGGCAGATGGGCTACTTCGCATTCACAAATCATCTGCTACAGTGGACTTGACCCTCTCTGCCAGTCGACGCTTTCGTTCCTTCAACCCAACTTCCCTCATCATGTTGCCCACCCCTTTCCTAGCTTCAGCATCAGGACCTACGCCAAGTCCTCCACTCCTCTCAGAACACGCTCCGGTCAGTCATCCTATTGCTCCTTTGTCGTGAATGGTATCAAGGCTATCATTATTCCGAGTATTCTTAATCTCGTCAATGTGTAAAAGACTTGGCGTTTAGGACCGATATAATTGCCAGATGAGAGTAGTGTCTTTGTAAATCGCCTCAACGGTCCTGATTTTGGGCGCACGTCGCTGCATGTGGTGGCCATTGCAAGTGGTTGCAGGTTCGCTCAAGTCTGCACCATGTCCAGGTTAATTGCATTAGGCTACTGTCAAGGACATTTTCACGAGTCCATCGAAGCAGATGTGCAGTCGCAATCCCGGTTGCATTGCTTCCTCACCCATAGGCCACACCTACCACTCCATTACAGCGTTGCACGAATTTCACGTTGTTAATTAGGGATGAGCACCATAATTAATTAAACTGTACTAATGGAGGGAAGAGATGCGGCATCATAAGTTACATTGGTGATAAGTACGAATTTCGTCAGGGAATCGGATGCTTGCTGCTAACCAGAAATGTCGTAGACACTCGAATGGAAGTAATTCCTGTGATGCATCTCATCACGTTAAATACTGGAGCAGCTTTTCTACGTGGGTGAGCAGAGAGTTGGCTGTACCTCCAAAAGACACAATGATAATGACTTGCCTACTGCCTGAATGATGGCAGGGCAACTAAATCCTGCTTGATGTCCAGACTTCGAATGGGATCACATTTGCTGCGATGTCTTACTTCCGCTTCATTGATGACGAAAACAACGGTCATTCTTCGAAGGTAGTGAAAACGATTGAAACAGCTCATCAACAGAAGCTTTTTCACTAGCCTTTTACGCCCTTGTTGTTGGTGGCGCTGCTGAGGCGAGCTGCTCGCTCCTGCTTTCACAGGGTTTGTAGGGCAACAGTTGCCAGCCAGCTTTAAAACTGTCACAGCTGTATATTTGACCACTTGTACGACAAATCAACCTGCAGTGCAAACACTATTATACTGCAGAACCTTTTACCTGATTCCCTTGTGAACGCTTTGTGCCTTAGTTGGGTAAAGGAGGATCGTTGTGTTTGCAATGACCTCAGCTGCTCTCCGCGTCCTTCATAACACAAACATGGATATGTCATCAGAGTCAAAGAGTATGAATTGTCACCCGAAAGGTGTGATTTCCTTATGCACACTGATGACGTCACTGGTCCCCAGACTTTAGTAAGTTATTTGCCTATTTAGAAAATTCGACGTCACTCGAATGTAGTGCAAGCCTTTGAGTACAAGTTACTTGCCCCATTGATCATTGTTTTGCAACAGCGAACCGAGAATTGCTTTGTTGAATTTCGGTACAATACACTTGCTCCATGCATGTTTGGTGTTCTCGCTCCACCTGAACAGCGGTTCTCTGTGAATGTGCTCCGATAGACACCTCTGACCTTCCTCTTGTTAGAGCAATCAGTGGATCCCATGGTAGCTTTGCCGGTTCCGTGATCTAGCTTTTCATCAATTCTTTCACCAAATGGTAGGCTTTTGCCTGGATAATGTCTGATGCGCATCTCATAGACTACCAGGTCTGCCTACTATTGGCGACATCGATGACAAGTAAGCTGCTTCCTGAGGCCATCTGGACTGTGCATGGCTTTAGCTGCAACAACGCAGACGACTGCATTGGGCAGCGAGAGGGCTGCCGCGCTGCTGCTTCTTGGTGAGAAGAGACGCAACATTCTTAAAATCCACGATGGGATTTTGGAGCCAAAATGTCCATCCTCTGTTTGGATGCGAACACCTTTTGAATTCGCTATATTCTGCTGTCGTATGATCAACAATTAGGCAGTAGGTATGCATAAATAAAAGTCTTTTTCCATCTCATTTTAAGTGGTTTCACTGGCTTCGTGCTTGAATGCCACTAAAGAGGCCCATCGAATCATGCAACGTTCACATAGGAAAGGTGTGAAGAGAGCAGCCGTCCGAGATGTTGGTGCAGCCGGGATTAAAAATAACCATGTTGATGCGCAAAAGTGAAAATTTGCATGAGAAAGGCATCCATCTTCAGTCTGAATTGCCGACACAGAGATTGTCTGCTTTTACAAAATACTTTCAGCGCTACCTCCCGTGAAGGATTTGAAACGAGCCACCACCAGTGCTTTGCCACTAACTTTGAGCATTAACCGGTGAGGTTGTAATCAGGTGGTGAGGAAGGGACTCCATCTACCGCACTCGAGTGGACTGCACCGCAACTCGCATTGCAGCAATGCGATGCCCAGCGAGAAGTTGGTAGCTTCTCAAAGCATCCTCCTGTTGCACAGTCGCATAGTGGTTGGTCTGCACAAAGTAGAGTTCAAGGTCTAAGTTGATGTGCTCCATCAACTCCCTCCTCTCAATCCAACATCAGTGCAGGATGTAGTTCGAAGCCATTTGCTACGTTCATATAGTAGGCTGAGATGGGATGGCATTGAGTAAGATGACATGGGACGGGACGAGATGAGAGCAGCTGAGATGAGGTGAGGTGAGGGAAGCAGATGGTGGAAGAGGAAATGACATGAGTGGAAATTGGGTGATGCAATGCGTAGGTGGAGGTAGGGGGAGTGTGTTGCCAACACTTTCAGTAGAATTGAAGGCAAGAGTTGCAGTTCGAGCGTGTCGGAGTTGATGGTCACAAGACTGGGCTCTACACTCGGGGGTGATTGGACTGACTTCGTCACAATGTTTAACATTGAGCCGTTTCGGCTCGCCCAGTTTTAATCCTGCCCTCAATCGACGAATGTTGCAACGTGAATACATTATTTTCGATTGTTGCGTGCAGGCTTTGCGTCATGTATAGCAGGAATGGCACCAGACGTGGCACAGGAGACGTCGCATTAGCCATGACCCTGCTGTATTTGCTGGCATTACTTGCTGCTTACCATTTGGCTGCTTCATTTAGAACTAGCTTATTCATCCTCCATTTTCCAGTCAGCACCCGATGACTTGAAGCTTTTACGAGGTGGCACCACACCTTAACGGCAGTGCTTGCAATACTTTTACGTTTTGAGCCCACCGCACGACATACATGATGTGTGAGCCATCAACGAAGGTGATTTACCACGTGTGTCTTAAAACGTCTTTCGAGTTAGTAAGCTTGAGTATGATAGTCTAAGCTATTCGTTTCGAAGCCACGGAGCTAGCCGTGTCAATGAAGAGGAATTTATTTGAAAGAAACACACAAAAAAACATTAATTTGCCGCATCGAATACTCAACAACGGAAACCGGAGCTCGGCAAATGATTGATGAAGTGTGTGAAAGTAACACGCGTTACAAGTGCGTATTGAGCCACTTCCTAGTTCTGATGCGCCAAAGCGTTAGCTTGTGAGGTTTGCCGAGCTAAGAGAATCCATCTCACTGTTGGAATGGCGTAGCAGACATTTGCCAAGTCACCTACATCAAGGTAGTCGCATATTCGAAGTGCCACTTCGGGTGGAAGGTTGGTGATTTTGAGTTGTTTCTAAGGTAAAACGAAGGTTTACCTTGCTATCGTTAACGGCATGAGAATGGGATATAGAAATGGTGACGTTGGGTGAGACAGGCAAGGGAACAAATGCGAGATGGTAAAGGAGGCTTGGAAAGTAGATATCGGCCACTGAAACCCACCATGTCGGAAAGATGATGGGGTAGATTGACTGCATGACAGAGGTGAAGAGGTTTAAACACTGAGATCCTGGAAGGACAGGGGGAATCGGGGCAGGGTGGAAGCATTAGAGTGACCTCACAATGGCCTTAACACATTGCACCGTCCCATGTCGTCTAGCTAGAAAGCCACGTAGTCGCCCCACCTCGACCGATTGTCCTTCGTCATCCAATCGTAAAGTAGGATGCAAACAAAGCAGAAGCGTTGGAGATAGCCTGCACGTTTGTTGTGGCAGTGGAACTGCCAGGAAGTAGTGCATTGTCTTCAAATGAAGGCAGAAGTGGTTGATTTGTCTGCAGCAAAGGGTTGACGATGGTCTAAACGTTGCTAGTGTGTGATGCTGCCAGGGGAGGCAGCAATTTTTTGACACTAGCAGTCAACGTAATCAATTAAAAATACTTTTTCTCAACGACACATGCTTTCATCAGGTGCTAGAGAATAACGATTTTGTGGATTGAAGTGGAAGCAGAGGTGAAGCGACACTTGATTGACAATGCTAGAAACAACGTCGAACAAAAGCAAGCCAATCGTCTGAGGGTAGATGGTGGAGTGTGCCCTTCGTAAGGAATAAATAGCCATCCACCAAAGAGATTGGATCAGCACCGACGGTTGACAGTATATTGAAAGCTTGTAGCTGGCGAGTAAAGACGACGCAGTCATACGACCGTGCGTTTGTGACCTGTTCGCAGGCCGATTAGTCGTGAGGCTGTCCACCCTAATGCGCATCAAAATGCGACGGTTTTGCATGAATGCTCCTACCTCTACCCTCAACATTGTTGGAGGCAAGAGCAAAAAGCATAAACTTTGAGGAATGTGTGTTTCATATCGCTTGCATTTCCTCCATTCACTCACCTACTCACCTTCTCACCCATTCCCACTCATTTACACTAATCGACACTTCCAGCACTCCTTTCCGACAATCAGTTCTGTCCTGTTGCGCATATCACTCGACCCTTCTTTACAGTAACACACACTATTGCAGCGATGCTATGCGGAAGGAGGTGCGACGTGCGACTTGGTAAACAACGCGGCTGTGAAGGTGGCTACAAAGCCACCTTGAGTGGTGCAATATCTTGTCAGAAACCATATTTCCATAAACACTATGGCTATAATTCATGGTACAAGCCATTTAGTCCCCAAAAAGCCTCAAACCAGCTGCAATGACCACCAAACAATGCTACGATGGGGCTGTGCTAGCATCACTGAAGTACCTTAAAAGTGCACTACTTTCATCTGGCTACCGCGTTATTTTCCCCTCTTCTCCGAAGTACGCCAACCAAATGGACACAAGTGTCAACGGTTTGTTATTTCTATCCAGCTGTGAAACAATTGGATGAATCATCGGTGCATATAAACAGGGCTTCATTTTCACTGACAAATGATGTGTTGCGATGTGGCTTAATTGATGCATTTTCAGTTATGCCCATCGTTTTCCTTCCCTAGCATTTGAGAGAGAGAGAGAGAGAGACTATGTCAGTCTGTTGCCACGTACCTCTCTCTAAAAGGGTTAATTGGGAGCATGCATCACAGTGGCCCTGCTCCTCAGCTGCACAATTATGGACGGTTGCGTTGACTGCATCGCGACATGTGGGAACTTCGGCATTCGTGGAGGCGAAATCCTGACCCACTGGTTGCAAAACAGACTTCAGTTGACTGAAATAGCAGCTCTGCTACCGTAATGGCTTCACTAATCCACGCTCTACATCTGCAATTGAGAATAAGGCAGGTAAGATACATCATCAAGGTGAACAAAAACACGAATCAGTAGCAATCATAAGTAACCGCCCTACTTCAGGTCCAATTCGACGTCTTCCAATCTGCTTTTGATGGCGATAATTGATCATGTAGTCATCCACGCCATTTTGGGGCACAAAGACTGAAGCCTTACCTCCTCCCTTTAGGTTAAAATAAATCCCAGATTAGCACTTTGGTCTCTTATCTCGAATAGATACAACACCTTAAGCTGTAAATGCTGCACCTTGTGACATTTGGCATCACTGTTAAAAACACCCTTGTGATTCTCCAGAAACTTCTTCAAACGATGCCTTTGCTCTTCACAACTTCCTTTGCCACTGACTGAGCTGGTCCATTCACAATGCTCACGATGAGCAGTGAAATCTAGGTCCCTAAGGAAAGCATTTTAGCGCATCGTTAAAACGACTGTTAGCACAAAGTTAGCAAGACGCACCCTCTTTAATTCCAACTCGCTTGTCTCCAATGCAGAACAATAACGGGTAAGGGTTACATGCAAGAGCGTCTTCTACAAAAAAGGGATGACACGAGGACATCTACTAGTATGGTTTTGAGTAAATGTGTATGCAAAAACGGACAACTGCCTTGTCTTTGTGTGTAAATCTATCACTTGCCAATCAACCATCAGTGGCCATCAGCTTACGGTGCGAATGAATGCGCATGAAAATGCTTCGCTTCTGACGGAGCGCAAAAGCACCCAAGCACATCATTGTAGATTGTGGGTGGAAAAAGACAGTCTGCACGTGGTGGAAGAGGATCATTGCAGCTCCTCGGGCACCCAGGCACTCTCATAATGATAAACTTTCTCTCGTTTCTGTCAGTCTTGCCTCCCCCATGAGTGGAGATGGCAAGAAGAGAGGGAAGAATGAAAGAGAAGAGCCCTCTACACTGGTGGTGGCAGTGCTGGTAAACCTTTGCCATTTTAGGGGAGGATTACACTTTAGAAAGTGGATGAGAACCACTAAGTTTAAAATCGACCTCTATTCCCATCAGCAGCGAGTTCCACTTATTCTCAGTGCCCTATCGCAGGAGTTATTTGCGGCAGCGACTGATGCGTAGGTTGCTTCCAACGCTGCCGTCGATGATGTCTGCTGATGTGAAAATTCTATCACAGCTCGTCTTTGACCAGGCACTTCGTTCGCCTCAAACAAAAGCCCGTCGAGTATGACGAGGAGTATGGATGGAACCTGCAACTCCTTGTGAATCGAGGCTTAACTCCCCAACAGGGTGACCACCTGGATAGAAGTCCAGTTCAAGGCGGGTGTCCACTCCTAATTCCCGCATCGTCTCACTTTGCCCCACATATATTCTCGCCTTACTGTTTGCTTCTGCGATGTAGTAAAATTGCAGCAAATGCAACGACCAATTATGATGAGTAGCTTATGGTCAAGCAGAGGCATTCATTAATTGCTTCATTGTTTGCCTCATTTGTTACAGTGCTGCAATGAATGGGACAGAGTGGTGGCGGAGCTAGGCGGGCTTGCAGAGTCCTCTTCGTCCCTAACACGCATTGGATGATGCCCATTGCGTATTGGGGCGCGCGTTCAGTGAGTGTTTCTTGCCTGACGGCGGAGATGTATTGGTCGAGCATACATACACGTCGCGAGTGTGCCGGCATGGTGGAGTGGCTAGAGAGCCTTCTCCATTGGCGTGGCTAGTGCTCACCACCCTACTGATTCAGCCACACGGCACTCTGCGTGGTGCTCATTGTAACTGCCTCACGATTCTTTCCATTCCGCAAAGACGAGGCACAATCATCGGCACCACATTTAACTGCACGTGTACAAATCAGAACCAGTGAGGTGCGCCAAAACAGATAGTCAGTGGAGCACCTGATGATGAAGCGGGGAAGTGTGGGAGGTGCGGTGTGGTGAAGTGGTTTGGGTTATGTTGTGTTGTATTGTGATGGGTTGGAACGGAGGAGACGACAAAAGTGTCGGATCGCAGAGAGGGCCAAGTCCGCCGTGGCAGACATTTCAATGATGCGAAGTAGCCCATCTCCTAAGCCGACGCGTGCACACACCTTTGCATGCACACTTCAACCTCCTTCGCTCTCAGCAATGCAACTCTGATTGGCTGCGTGCATGTGTGCCTGTGTGCGTGTATAGGTGTAGGCGTAGGTGTGTGTGTGTGTGTGTGCACAACGCCGTTAAGTGACTTGCTAAGAAGTGCGAATTCTGGCATCATGCTGCTAGCAAGGCTGGAGGTTGCCATCTCTCCACATATCTGTCACTTGAAAGCCAGCTCCTCATAAAAGAGCAGATAAACTGCTGTTCACCGCATGAGTGCAGTAGGGTGGTGAGCACTAGCCACGCCAATGGAGAAGGCTCTCTAGCCACTCCACCATGCCGGCACACTCGCGACGTGTATGTATGCTCGACCAATACATCTCCGCCGTCAGGCAAGAAACACTCACTGAACGCGCTCCCCAATACGCAATGGGCATCATCCAATGCGTGTTAGGGACGAAGAGGACTCTGCAAGCTAAATGGACGAGCAACGTGCCAAGTCGATCCAAGTAGTTGACATGAAGTGCAACTTTCTGGGAAAGAAAAGGCGGCAGAATGAAATCTGTGTGTTATTGCCTTGCCAATGCGTCCGCCTGAGTGCTAGTCATTTCAATTGGGAAATAAGGTGAGGGAGGAACAATGTCTATAGTCAACTGCCTCGCCATTTACCTTGGCAGCTTGACAGATGTACAGGACTGCACCGCAGTGGTGGAGTAATGCGATGCTCAGCGAGAGGTTGGTAGCTGCTCAAAGCATCCTCCCGTCGCACAGTCGCAAAGTGGTTAGCCTGCACAAAGTAGAGTACGAGGTCCTGCCGGCTGCAGTGCACACGGACAGAAGGCAGTAAGTGAGGCAGTTGATGATGTGCTCCATCAACTGCCTCCTCTCAACCCGACATCGATGCAGGATGTAGTTCAAAGCCATTTGCTACATTCATATAGTAAGGCTGAG
This sequence comes from Taenia crassiceps, assembly GCA_023375655.1. Lineage (NCBI taxonomy): Eukaryota > Metazoa > Platyhelminthes > Cestoda > Cyclophyllidea > Taeniidae > Taenia > Taenia crassiceps. The sequence continues at coordinate 2,472,223 of JAKROA010000011.1, forward strand.
ATGGGATGGCATTGAGTAAGATGGCATGAGATTGGACGGCACGGGACGTGATGAGAACAGCCGAGAGGAGGCGGGGTGAGGTGAGGCGAGGGAAGTTGGTGGTGGAAGAGGAAATGACATGAGTGGAAATTGGGCGATGCATTGCGTAGGTGGAGGTAAGGAGAGTGTGTTGCCAACACTTCCAGTAGAATTGAATGCAGGAGTTGCAGTTCGAGCGTGTCGGAGTTGATGGTCACAAGACTGAGCTCTGCACACTAACGGCAATGATGGTCGGTATATAGAGCGCTGGCATCACCGCTTGTTTGTGGCAGATGTTTAAAATGTGATGGCAAAGCGAGTTTGCGGACTGTCGAAAAGGAAATGGAGGGTGTAATTTGTAGCACAGACTTTACTTCCCTCACCCCTCCTCGTACACAGATAAACTGCTTGCCCGCTAACATTTCTCGCTTTAATCCTACTTCCCTCAACATCGCCTCAGCCAGGCCCTCAGTCTGCCCACTACCATGTGTTCAACTGTGGCATGAGTAACGCCAACTTCCACATTGATGCAAATCACTGCTTATCGCGCTAGAAGTACGAGGAGCCAAACACACGTGCCATTTGAGATCCTTGCAGTTAGTTGACCACGAAGGAGGGAGTGCTCGAGACGATAATGAGTCCCTTTATGTGTTCAACATTTCGTATTATCTGGCGACCCATCATATTTTCACGTCGCCTCACCGACTTCAGCAGGTACCTACATCTAAAGCTGAACGGTGCCTTGGACCAATTGCGTGCATCTGCAAGCGAACATCCCATGCTGATGGAGAGTTTGTGACACGTGGGATGTGGTACCTCCAGGTCAATATTGCTCTAGCACACAATCTTCAACCTCCAACCTCCAAACCTTATCCTCAAACCCCCCCACCTTACACATGTGAGTGATAGCTGCCATTTACTAATAAGGTGCCTGCATTTGCGCCCACACTCTTATTCATTGAAGTGGTTAGCGTGAGGAGCAGTATTGCAGCCATAGTTGTGTCTGAGAGGCAAAGATGAAGATGAAGTTGCACTGTACCACAGCTTTCTCCTCTAAAGGTTAAAGGTGGACTGGGTCCGTGTCGGTGGCAGCTTAGAAGTCCTATTGCAGGTGAATGCGACTAAGGTTCAAGGTGCATTCTAACCCAGCCACACGCAGTCAAACTCAAGCAGCCAATTTGCGCGATGCCCCTCACGCAGTCCGCGTTGAGCTGCCGTATTGGTCGGGCCACGCAAAGTCCGCAATGCCCTTCACCTGCCTACACATGATGCTGTGAGTGAGTGAGTGAGAGAGTGAGTGAGTGAGTGAGTGAGTGAGTGAGTGAGTGAGTGAGTGAGTGAGTGAGTGAGTGAGAAGGTAGGATGTATGCTTATCCTGGTCTCCCTCGCCAAGCATGTCCTCTCGCTGCGGTTGGGTGGTGGGTTGCAGGCAGGCAGGCAGGCAGGCCACGTGGCCGAAGGGAAGCAGATGAAAGTGAGTTCTGTTGTCCTTGTCGTCATGTCACCTGATCTTGGCGTGTCCGTTGTTGAGGATTTCGGTGTGTCGTTGGAAGGTAAGTGAGTAATTGGAGAATGAGGAATGAGAGGAAGATGAACAGTGTGAAGGCAATTGGCAATGCGTCATGGCTCTTGCTCTCCCTGGTATGCGCAATTGGTCTGCGCGTGGAGGAGTGCGGCAAGTGGAAGAGGGCTGAGGACAATGGACGGGTGGAATTGAGGTAGATTCGAAGCTAGTAGAAGAGGATGCTTGTGACACAGACTTGGTTGGCAGTTGGGAGAGTGTTGTGCCAATCAGAAGGCTTTGTGGCGTGATGGAATTTGGTGGTGAAGCTTAGCTGTTGGTAGGTCGACCACGGATAAATAGAAGTGCCTTCTCTTGCCGGTATGTCAGTCTTATTCATCCCTACCCAACCCTACCCACGAAGGTCACACAGCTCAGAGGTCCAATCTGAGCCTCACAGAGGACTTCGAGTGGACTGCATTGAAGAAAGCACTTATTCCTACAGAATGCTACGAGGAACGGGATTGCCATTACATTCAACACGATCCACCTGCAAACCTTAGGGAGTGGTTGTTGTGTATTTACACACGTACCTCACACATCAGGTAAATTTGGTTGGAGTCCTTTCCTCGCCTCAGATGTCACAAATGGGGCGCCAGTTATCTCCATGCAAAGGTCAGGGTTGCCGACTCCGTGCGCACGTCTTGTGTTACCCTCAGTTAGAAGTAAATACGACCTATTGCATAGCATAGAGGACACCTGAACTCAGGCGGCCAGAAGGATGGTGAACATGGCAGGGTGACTGAGGCTTGGACCGATTCCTGTGCGATCAAGCAAACTCCCACGACCCTTAGTGCCGCCTCCCACCACATTTTGGTCTTTCACAGCGTGACTGTCGCAATTTGCTTACTTTTCTCCCTCGCAAATATTTGTGCTACGAACTTTCACTGCCACAACCACTTCAGTCATGCGTGTGTTGTAAGACAGTATTAGTCGATGAAGTTGCGCATCTCATCCAACTCCACGCGGTACTTCAGCTGCGTCCAATCAACAACACTCACGACCAAATGTCGTGTTGCCTATGGCCAGTGCAACTGGTCCCCTAATGACAGGTGTCAGATGCGTTTGCACCACGCAATTATGACTGCCTTGACGACTGGTTGAGGGAGCTGTGGCAAAGGCGCGCAACATTCACAAATTTTAGTTCATTGCTTCATACGCCTCAATGATGGCAGTTCAAGAAGCATTCGGCTGTGCGGAATGAATGGCTGCATACACTCCACAATGCTTTGAATGAGGCAGTAGTGTGTGACTGATAGAGTTGAGGCATGTGCTGAGTGTGCAGTGCAAGTGCGGCCATTTTGACCCGCGTAAAGATGCATCCTATCGTGTCGAACCTCCTGCGTTTCCCTAAAGGCAGTGAGTAGGCAAGGAGAGGAGAGAAGAGATTGTAGTCTAGCAAATATTGCCTCCCGAGAATTGGAGGATCTCATATGGAGCTCCTCACACACTACAAGATACATCCACTTCACTTTGCGTGGGGTTCACCTTGCCATTTGGCCTTCAGCCAAGAGCATTACTTTTCAAGCAATCGAGTTTAGCATCACTCACTGCGCTGTCGCCTTGGCTTTTCGAGGCTTTTCACCGCTGCGTGGTGTTCAGAGCTGACTTCAACTAAAACTCACTCCACGTCAGTTAAGGAAGGACATTGCGGACGATTCGTGAACTGCAGACAAAATTGCCACGCAGTCAGGACAGCGTGGCGTACACTAGAGAGAGAGAGTGCTATCAGGAAATGGCTACTATTCGGGCAGCCACGAGTCTCTCCCATGTTCCACTCTCATCACTTCAATCACACCGTGCTCTCTCTCTCTCTTTCTGTCCCACACAAACAAATATTTCAGTCAATGAACTGCCCGAGGATCAGTGCGCTCACCCCAATGCAAAGCATGAAGCACACGAAATTCGGTATCTTGGACGGTGCTTCACGTTGGAGGCGTTGTGGAGGGTGTTCAAGGCGACAGAAAAACAAAGTCAACTGCAATGCACCAGGGTCGCCTATCTCATGCACAAACCCTGTGATCCGCAGTGGTGAGTTGTCTGTGCTTCGGTGCATTCCTTCTCGAATGTCCTAATTACTGGCGAAAGATGACAACAAGATTGAGGCATCCGCCGCGTGGTTAGTGTAGCCATCAATCCCCTCAGTGAGAAGTGGCGTTCGTCTCCTTCCTTAGTTCTGCTGTTGGTGCTTCTTTTCTTCCACTACAGCGACTCGTCCAGTTAGGCGATGTGCACCTCAAGGCGTCAGCATAGCTACTGAGGAAGATGAGAACCTGCCTCAGACATTCAGACTGAAGCGAATTGAGCTTTAGTAGGCGCGTCCATGCTCGATCGGTTCAATCACTACCCTCTGATCCATTCAAGCAAATGGTATTTAAGGCGTGTCTCCACCAATCCATACCTTCCAGAACAATTCACTTCATCATCCCGAAATTGACCATCTCTCTCGCCGATTTGTTTATTCTCAATAAGCCAGGACGTCATGAACTTATCCATCAAATCATTAATCCTGCCTCACACATCTTGCCTTCTATGAATGTGTCCCTGAAGCTTTTACCAATCGTAGTCGCATCAAACAGGGAAAAGTCGGAGTACTCAAATGATAACCGATGGCGTCCGTGCCATAGGGACGTTGGGAGTGCGGACTGCCTTTGATGAGAGTTGGCGGCGAGTGCGGTGGGTAAGAAATTCGTTTCAATGGTTGACTCACACAATTTCGTTTCAGGCGTAGGCGTCTCACCACGGCCCACCAGTGTCGTGGTGGAGATATGGACTGCTTTCTTCGACTACGACACCGACAAGACAGTTGAGTTCGCTGAGCGGTTTACTAAGAGAGTGAGTAAACTTGGCTGAATTGACCCTTAGCAGAGCCTTTTAAAGTTGGCAGTTTACTTTGAGTGATAATGAAACTCCATAACTCAGGTGCCTCCATTAAGTGGAATACTTTTGGCACATTTAGTGATGGGCTCTGCGCAGGGGCTGAAGAAAGGCGCAAAGCAGAGTTGAAGCATCCGAGACGACTGCTCGCTGATTGGCTCATCTCTTCCACGTTGCTGAGATCAATTACTTTCCATTCAAGGCACCAGTGACAGTCACTGACACGCATCAGCATTGCATAGAAGTAAACATTCCGTGTTGTCGTATTTGGAATGCATTTCAGAGCTTCAACTTTAGCAAACAGAGGAGGGAGCCGTGCCAAGTAAATGGAGATAATTTGGCCAGTTCCTCCAATCGTTTCACCATTCAGGAGGTTCGAATTTGAGTGAAATTAAGAACATTGGTCATTGGTTATGTAGAAGGAGATAGTAATGGCTTTGGTAGTAAACGGATTTCAGGAAAGTGGATTCAGTCTGGTCATTCATTGAGGAGCAGAGGAACAACTTCTCCCCTTCATGTAAATAAACTTACCTTAGCAAGCTCAACTTAAGCTGTGAAAGAATATTACCCTGCTCATCTCGGTTTGCGAGCTGCTGTACCCGAAAGCTGAGAAATCGTCCCGCAAGGCAGAAATAGGAGATGCAGGTCTGTTGAGAGGCAAGTTACTTATTTTTCTTGCGGAAGCCTCTTACAACTCATTGGGTTCAGTAGAAAGCACTCATCTTATTGAGAAATTGATTACCTTCAGCACTGCCTCGAATGCCACTTAACAAACAGCTGAAATATGTCAACCAACCTGTTTATACCCATCTAGTTTACAAAAGTGTGCAGTCTACTTAGTTACTGAGGATCGAAGAGAGAAAGGTGGGCAACAGAAGATCCTGCTCTAAAGTGGAAGGTAATTGCGCTTACTCCGCCTCGACAACTAGGCGAGGTTGAAGCTCACTCGCGATGCACGATGCATTCACTCATGTTAAGGGGGACCGCCTGACTGGACTGGCTGGTAAAAGCTGCAAAGTCATTGCTGACGAGAGGAGGAGGAGACACATCAGCGAGGTGGATGAGGCTTGGTTCGTGATATGGGAGAAGGACAAGTTGTGGTGAGGACAATTGAAGAAGTCTGCAAAAGCCGTGGTGCATTTCCTTTCATTACGGCGTAGTCACATGTGACAGCAACAGCAGGAGCAGCAGCGACACGGGCACAACTAAAACACAAGATTACGCGCTTAAACAGAAAAACGGTAAATGCAGAGACAGTGGAACATGTGTGGTCAAGATTGTGCTTTTGAATCTTTAGAGGCGTCAACGCAAGACATCGGTTGCAGCCAATGGAAAATGCGGCCACTACATGCAAAGCTGAATAGCTCAATGCAGAGAGTTACTTGTGACGAGGTTAGTTCTCACGCCCTAACCAACGCTCCCACAGTCAGAGTGTGGAGATGTGGAAGTGGTGCTGATAACTGCAGACGTGCATGCACTTACCAGCGGATGTTGTGCCTACCAAGGCAGCAGAGGAAGCATCGCATTTTAGTTGATGGGCAAACTGCAATCAAACTGCAAGTAAACAAGTCTGCAGGCATGGAATTATGGCAAATGAAGTAAAATACTCGTCTGATGTATGCCTGTGCATCACTAATCACGTGCTGATGGGCATTGCTGATGGTTGCACTGCTTTGACAGCGACAGCGACGCGAGGAAAGTAAAGGTGAAAGGGAGCATAAAAGAGCAGGCACTCGAGCTTGTTGATTGGCCTTACCAACCGATGCTGCCGCACTTGACTCGTTCCAGTATGCTACAAGGCATTGGAAGCAGCTTGCTGTGTAAGGGAGAAGGAAGAGGAGAAAGAGGAGGAAGAGAAGGAATCCTGTAGCATTGAAACTTACCATTGCATTCCTCCACCTCCGGTGAGAATCCTAAAACCAAGGCTACCATTCGTAATGTTTCCACACTCTCCTTGTTGTGTCAGCTAACATTTGTGTTCTTTGAATAAACGTGCGGCACAAACCGATGTCCGTGATTGCACTTGTGATGATCGCGAGTGTTCAATGCTTCTACTCACCACTTTGTGCACATTCCACCACCGACACCGACAAAGCCGTTTCTTTGCCTTCCCAAGCAAAGTTTTCATACATCGCACCGCACTTTGTGGGAAGCCCTGCACGCAAAATCTGCATATCGGAGGTCGTGTTTTTCTCTATGTTAGCTGCAAGACCGAATGGCAATGGTGGCTTGGGAACTGCACTTGGAGTGACTTTGGTGTCGTGTTATGCGCATCAGTGGCTGGGAGAATACATCTTCATCGAACTCACAAGACGCACGAAACAGGGAATATTTGGGAGCTTTGAACTCACTGCAGACAGGACTTCGGAAGGCTGTGAGTGTAGCACCTGTCCATTTGCAGATTTCTTCTCCGTTTGCGAGGAGTTTAACCTACTGAAAGGGATACGCAACCCAATGAGGCGAAATAATGACAGGCATGGCAGAAAATAAGCAAGAGTGTGATATACATCTCCATCATGTTCTGCTCCTCCAACAGCGAAGTCGATGCTGAAGCAATCTTGGTCTCCGACTAATCTCGACAAGGGAAAGGACGTTCGCGGATCAACTTCGCCTGCCATGAAGCACAGTGGGACGCAAACACTTGGGAACCTGCATGGCAGCAATTAAGGCCAATTCGCTGCGTACCTTCCTTGGGCGGTGTGAAATTGCAATATGGCACAAAATGTGCTGTTGGAAATGGTTCCCGAGTCGCAGTATTTTCAACAATTATGAATGCATCTGGCAGACTCACGTCCTTCAGAGTGATGGTTGCTGTGCCTAAAATGAAAAGATAAAGAAAGAAATAAATAAAAGAATCAGCCCGTCTTGGGTCTTTTCCAATCTAAGCGATTCGCATAGACTCACAGGCGACGCCTCGAATCTCGCAGCCTTAGGCTGTTTGGTGCCCAAGACTCAACTCTCCTCACCATGTCGCCAGGAGCATCATCAAACAGTGCCTCCGAACTACACTGGCAGTTCACAAGAGGACTTTTACTGCCGATGCGAGGAACCGACCCGTCGCGTACACAACTACCTCGATAAGTAAGCTGCGCCTGGAATAGCACGGTCCCAGGCAAAGCCTGGCGGACAGTCGCAAGTAAGCGCAAAGGAGTGCAACCTGACGTACTTTGTGCCAAACTGCAGGGACTGCCCAACGCTGTGCCATTGACCTTGCATTCGCAATGTTCCACAACCAGTCGCTGCTCTGCCTCTCCCTTCCGAACGTATGCTACCTAAACACAGTAATGGCACGGCATTTGTTATTGGGGAGACGTAATTATGAGAGGATAGCGTGTTGCAGTAAATGAGTCACGCATTCTTTCTGAGGCTGTTTTCAAACTCCTCCCATGGAAGTGATGCAATAAAATTCACCACTTTGATTTTACTCACGAAGTGCTTTTCAAAAACGGAAGCTCATCTTGTCTGATGGTGCGGAGGGCTTTCCGACCACTCTGGAGCCCCAGAGTTGTAGACCTTCTTGACCTTTCATGCAAAGCATATTGAGTCATTGCTGTCCTGCAAAATGCCTCGGCAAAGTTGAAAACCACCAAGGGAAAAACAATTGAGTGCCACAGAAATGTAGGCAGTGCAAGTGATGAGGTAGGTACAAACCTGCTGTGCAGCACACCATGCAGAGTAGAAGAGCCACAATCGTCTCCAACATGGTGGATCTGTGAAACTTGAGCAAAGTCTCAGGTACATTGATACAAGTTCCTCACTCCTCATCCCGCCAATTTGGTTGGAGCCTTTCGCATGCTTCAGTTGCCACAAATGTGATCCTGCTCTCGCTCACTTACGGGTCGCAGTTGCAGAGTCAGTGCCAACGCTTCCCTATGCCTCCTTCGCAAAGTCCATATGTCTCAGTGCACCGCTTGGCTGACGCTCCAACTTACACTGACAACAATTAGGCCCATGAGAGAGGCAATCACGCATGGTTCCAACTCGTTCTGATGAAGCGCCCTTCACAGCGCATTAATGTCAATCATTAGGGCTCGGTCTTTCCCCACCGCGTCTTGCCACAACTCTTCCACTTTTCCTTGCTCTGATAGATTAGCATGGAAAGAATTATTGGCTAAGGCGATAGCCTTGACAGAAGACGCGATTTGGAGGTCATTTGGACGATGCGGACAGGCATGTCAGACGCCTTGTCATCAATATGTCGATGCAGCCCTCGCCCGAACGACAAATGCCATATCCATTTGTTGATCGGGCTAGAGGCAGCATTCAACTGTGGTTGACCAAGTTCGCCGTTGAACAGGCAGTGCTGACACCACCACTTGAATGCAACATCACCAGTGTCAGTCGGCATGGAAGGAGTCAGAGCAGCATTGGTGAGTGCAGAATTCGAAAGTTATCTCACTCGTCACGGCAATTTCACCAATCTTCTGCGTGTGTCACACATCTGTCTTAAGACCGCTAGCCGTCTGGCCATTTCGGAGGCAGACTCACGATCTGTGTGAAGTAGTTATGGTGCCACGTTTGCGAGGGTGGAAGTAATGCAGTCTGCAAGCCGCGTTGCCATAGGCTGAAAGGCAGTTGCGTGTAGTTGTGCAAACGCTCGCCTTGCAGTGAGTGGGATGACAGACACGTCTAAATAGCTGATAGCATCGAAACATTACGTGCTAGTCGCCTGGATTTAGTGATCGCTGGAGCAGTTGTTGCATTCCGCCTGTTACTGACTGCTCGTGCTAATGAGCATTGCGAAGACGACCTAAAAGTCCACGCCCAGTGTTTAGGGATGCGGGCAACCTACAGTTGTGTGCCACAGTTTTGGGAACCTGTGCACTTGCTTATGTTAGGGACACAGAATTGCGCGTGGTGGAGAACACCTAAGTGTGCCTGCGTGGCTGGTTTGCAAGAACGCAAGAACAGCCCATGTTTCTGATTAGAGCAGGCAACTGGAGACCGAAGTACATCTTAACGTTGTTGCATGAATAGGCCATCTCTACACCATCTATGGTTGGAGTGAGTGTTACATGCAATGCTTCTTATAGAGCTTATAGAGTCTAATTTGTTTCAGTCCTGATTCACACAACCAACTCATCCTCATTCCTCTCCTCATTGTCAGCATCCATCCGTTCCATGCTATGCTCTAAGACAATGAATGACTAGTCACTGTCCACGCTGACTGCTTCACTCCTTAGGAGATATCTTATGCCTATGTGCTAAGCACTACCACTGTTGCGTATTTCTGTAGGGAAAGGAGTTGAGCGTTGCAGACTGTCCAGCAAAAACAAGCAGCAGCAATAGTTGCCTTTTCAGTACTCCTTAGTAGAGGGCGAGTCCCCTTTCTCGTCTCTTGTTTAACACACGAGGGAGGCATCGGGTTGCAACGCAATTATCAATCAGACGTCAATCAATCATACGTTAGCCTTGTCGGGACACATCAGTAGCGCAGTAAAAACGCTCACGCGCCCGTCCAGCAACACGTGGTCTCTGGATTGACCTAGCGTCTTCTACTATTTGTTATTCCAATAGTCTGATGGCGCGCTTGCAAACAACATTGAGCTTCGCTGCATCCCAACTCGTTCAAATGTTGTGTTTACAGGGTGCGGCCGCACGATTTAAACGTCAAGTATTGATGTTTGTGGTGTTTTTCCACCCTTATTCAAATAACGGCTTTGCCTGGGACCGTGCTATTCCAGGCGCAGCTTACTTATCGAGGTAGTTGTGTACGCGACGGGTCGGTTCCTCGCATCGGCAGTAAAAGTCCTCTTGTGAACTGCCAGTGTAGTTCGGAGGCACTGTTTGATGATGCTCCTGGCGACATGGTGAGGAGAGTTGAGTCTTGGGCACCAAACAGCCTAAGGCTGCGAGATTCGAGGCGTCGCCTGTGAGTCTATGCGAATCGCTTAGATTGGAAAAGACCCAAGACGGGCTGATTCTTTTATTTATTTCTTTCTTTATCTTTTCATTTTAGGCACAGCAACCATCACTCTGAAGGACGTGAGTCTGCCAGATGCATTCATAATTGTTGAAAATACTGCGACTCGGGAACCATTTCCAACAGCACATTTTGTGCCATATTGCAATTTCACACCGCCCAAGGAAGGTACGCAGCGAATTGGCCTTAATTGCTGCCATGCAGGTTCCCAAGTGTTTGCGTCCCACTGTGCTTCATGGCAGGCGAAGTTGATCCGCGAACGTCCTTTCCCTTGTCGAGATTAGTCGGAGACCAAGATTGCTTCAGCATCGACTTCGCTGTTGGAGGAGCAGAACATGATGGAGATGTATATCACACTCTTGCTTATTTTCTGCCATGCCTGTCATTATTTCGCCTCATTGGGTTGCGTATCCCTTTCAGTAGGTTAAACTCCTCGCAAACGGAGAAGAAATCTGCAAATGGACAGGTGCTACACTCACAGCCTTCCGAAGTCCTGTCTGCAGTGAGTTCAAAGCTCCCAAATATTCCCTGTTTCGTGCGTCTTGTGAGTTCGATGAAGATGTATTCTCCCAGCCACTGATGCGCATAACACGACACCAAAGTCACTCCAAGTGCAGTTCCCAAGCCACCATTGCCATTCGGTCTTGCAGCTAACATGGAGAAAAACACGACCTCCGATATGCAGATTTTGCGTGCAGGGCTTCCCACAAAGTGCGGTGCGATGTATGAAAACTTTGCTTGGGAAGGCAAAGAAACGGCTTTGTCGGTGTCGGTGGTGGAATGTGCACAAAGTGGTGAGTAGAAGCATTGAACACTCGTGATCATCACAAGTGCAATCACGGACATCGGTTTGTGCCGCACGTTTATTCAAAGAACACAAATGTTAGCTGACACAACAAGGAGAGTGTGGAAACATTACGAATGGTAGCCTTGGTTTTAGGATTCTCACCGGAGGTGGAGGAATGCAATGGTAAGTTTCAATGCTACAGGATTCCTTCTCTTCCTCCTCTTTCTCCTCTTCCTTCTCCCTTACACAGCAAGCTGCTTCCAATGCCTTGTAGCATACTGGAACGAGTCAAGTGCGGCAGCATCGGTTGGTAAGGCCAATCAACAAGCTCGAGTGCCTGCTCTTTTATGCTCCCTTTCACCTTTACTTTCCTCGCGTCGCTGTCGCTGTCAAAGCAGTGCAACCATCAGCAATGCCCATCAGCACGTGATTAGTGATGCACAGGCATACATCAGACGAGTATTTTACTTCATTTGCCATAATTCCATGCCTGCAGACTTGTTTACTTGCAGTTTGATTGCAGTTTGCCCATCAACTAAAATGCGATGCTTCCTCTGCTGCCTTGGTAGGCACAACATCCGCTGGTAAGTGCATGCACGTCTGCAGTTATCAGCACCACTTCCACATCTCCACACTCTGACTGTGGGAGCGTTGGTTAGGGCGTGAGAACTAACCTCGTCACAAGTAACTCTCTGCATTGAGCTATTCAGCTTTGCATGTAGTGGCCGCATTTTCCATTGGCTGCAACCGATGTCTTGCGTTGACGCCTCTAAAGATTCAAAAGCACAATCTTGACCACACATGTTCCACTGTCTCTGCATTTACCGTTTTTCTGTTTAAGCGCGTAATCTTGTGTTTTAGTTGTGCCCGTGTCGCTGCTGCTCCTGCTGTTGCTGTCACATGTGACTACGCCGTAATGAAAGGAAATGCACCACGGCTTTTGCAGACTTCTTCAATTGTCCTCACCACAACTTGTCCTTCTCCCATATCACGAACCAAGCCTCATCCACCTCGCTGATGTGTCTCCTCCTCCTCTCGTCAGCAATGACTTTGCAGCTTTTACCAGCCAGTCCAGTCAGGCGGTCCCCCTTAACATGAGTGAATGCATCGTGCATCGCGAGTGAGCTTCAACCTCGCCTAGTTGTCGAGGCGGAGTAAGCGCAATTACCTTCCACTTTAGAGCAGGATCTTCTGTTGCCCACCTTTCTCTCTTCGATCCTCAGTAACTAAGTAGACTGCACACTTTTGTAAACTAGATGGGTATAAACAGGTTGGTTGACATATTTCAGCTGTTTGTTAAGTGGCATTCGAGGCAGTGCTGAAGGTAATCAATTTCTCAATAAGATGAGTGCTTTCTACTGAACCCAATGAGTTGTAAGAGGCTTCCGCAAGAAAAATAAGTAACTTGCCTCTCAACAGACCTGCATCTCCTATTTCTGCCTTGCGGGACGATTTCTCAGCTTTCGGGTACAGCAGCTCGCAAACCGAGATGAGCAGGGTAATATTCTTTCACAGCTTAAGTTGAGCTTGCTAAGGTAAGTTTATTTACATGAAGGGGAGAAGTTGTTCCTCTGCTCCTCAATGAATGACCAGACTGAATCCACTTTCCTGAAATCCGTTTACTACCAAAGCCATTACTATCTCCTTCTACATAACCAATGACCAATGTTCTTAATTTCACTCAAATTCGAACCTCCTGAATGGTGAAACGATTGGAGGAACTGGCCAAATTATCTCCATTTACTTGGCACGGCTCCCTCCTCTGTTTGCTAAAGTTGAAGCTCTGAAATGCATTCCAAATACGACAACACGGAATGTTTACTTCTATGCAATGCTGATGCGTGTCAGTGACTGTCACTGGTGCCTTGAATGGAAAGTAATTGATCTCAGCAACGTGGAAGAGATGAGCCAATCAGCGAGCAGTCGTCTCGGATGCTTCAACTCTGCTTTGCGCCTTTCTTCAGCCCCTGCGCAGAGCCCATCACTAAATGTGCCAAAAGTATTCCACTTAATGGAGGCACCCGAGTTATGGAGTTTCATTATCACTCAAAGTAAACTGCCAACTTTAAAAGGCTCTGCTAAGGGTCAATTCAGCCAAGTTTACTCACTCTCTTAGTAAACCGCTCAGCGAACTCAACTGTCTTGTCGGTGTCGTAGTCGAAGAAAGCAGTCCATATCTCCACCACGACACTGGTGGGCCGTGGTGAGACGCCTACGCCTGAAACGAAATTGTGTGAGTCAACCATTGAAACGAATTTCTTACCCACCGCACTCGCCGCCAACTCTCATCAAAGGCAGTCCGCACTCCCAACGTCCCTATGGCACGGACGCCATCGGTTATCATTTGAGTACTCCGACTTTTCCCTGTTTGATGCGACTACGATTGGTAAAAGCTTCAGGGACACATTCATAGAAGGCAAGATGTGTGAGGCAGGATTAATGATTTGATGGATAAGTTCATGACGTCCTGGCTTATTGAGAATAAACAAATCGGCGAGAGAGATGGTCAATTTCGGGATGATGAAGTGAATTGTTCTGGAAGGTATGGATTGGTGGAGACACGCCTTAAATACCATTTGCTTGAATGGATCAGAGGGTAGTGATTGAACCGATCGAGCATGGACGCGCCTACTAAAGCTCAATTCGCTTCAGTCTGAATGTCTGAGGCAGGTTCTCATCTTCCTCAGTAGCTATGCTGACGCCTTGAGGTGCACATCGCCTAACTGGACGAGTCGCTGTAGTGGAAGAAAAGAAGCACCAACAGCAGAACTAAGGAAGGAGACGAACGCCACTTCTCACTGAGGGGATTGATGGCTACACTAACCACGCGGCGGATGCCTCAATCTTGTTGTCATCTTTCGCCAGTAATTAGGACATTCGAGAAGGAATGCACCGAAGCACAGACAACTCACCACTGCGGATCACAGGGTTTGTGCATGAGATAGGCGACCCTGGTGCATTGCAGTTGACTTTGTTTTTCTGTCGCCTTGAACACCCTCCACAACGCCTCCAACGTGAAGCACCGTCCAAGATACCGAATTTCGTGTGCTTCATGCTTTGCATTGGGGTGAGCGCACTGATCCTCGGGCAGTTCATTGACTGAAATATTTGTTTGTGTGGGACAGAAAGAGAGAGAGAGAGAGCACGGTGTGATTGAAGTGATGAGAGTGGAACATGGGAGAGACTCGTGGCTGCCCGAATAGTAGCCATTTCCTGATAGCACTCTCTCTCTCTAGTGTACGCCACACTGTCCTGACTGCGTGGCAATTTTGTCTGCAGTTCACGAATCGTCCGCAATGTCCTTCCTTAACTGACGTGGAGTGAGTTTTAGTTGAAGTCAGCTCTGAACACCACGCAGCGGTGAAAAGCCTCGAAAAGCCAAGGCGACAGCGCAGTGAGTGATGCTAAACACGATTGCTTGAAAAGTAATGCTCTTGGCTGAAGGCCAAATGGCAAAGTGAACCCCACGCAAAGTGAAGTGGATGTCTCTTGTAGTGTGTGAGGAGCTCCATATGAGATCCTCCAATTCTCGGGAGGCAATATTTGCTAGACTACAATCTCTTCTCTCCTCTCCTTGCCTACTCACTGCCTTTAGGGAAACGCAGGAGGTTCGACACGATAGGATGCATCTTTACGCGGGTCAAAATGGCCGCACTTGCACTGCACACTCAGCACATGCCTCAACTCTATCAGTCACACACTACTGCCTCATTCAAAGCATTGTGGAGTGTATGCAGCCATTCATTCCGCACAGCCGAATGCTTCTTGAACTGCCATCATTGAGGCGTATGAAGCAATGAACTAAAATTTGTGAATGTTGCGCGCCTTTGCCACAGCTCCCTCAACCAGTCGTCAAGGCAGTCATAATTGCGTGGTGCAAACGCATCTGACACCTGTCATTAGGGGACCAGTTGCACTGGCCATAGGCAACACGACATTTGGTCGTGAGTGTTGTTGATTGGACGCAGCTGAAGTACCGCGTGGAGTTGGATGAGATGCGCAACTTCATCGACTAATACTGTCTTACAACACACGCATGACTGAAGTGGTTGTGGCAGTGAAAGTTCGTAGCACAAATATTTGCGAGGGAGAAAAGTAAGCAAATTGCGACAGTCACGCTGTGAAAGACCAAAATGTGGTGGGAGGCGGCACTAAGGGTCGTGGGAGTTTGCTTGATCGCACAGGAATCGGTCCAAGCCTCAGTCACCCTGCCATGTTCACCATCCTTCTGGCCGCCTGAGTTCAGGTGTCCTCTATGCTATGCAATAGGTCGTATTTACTTCTAACTGAGGGTAACACAAGACGTGCGCACGGAGTCGGCAACCCTGACCTTTGCATGGAGATAACTGGCGCCCCATTTGTGACATCTGAGGCGAGGAAAGGACTCCAACCAAATTTACCTGATGTGTGAGGTACGTGTGTAAATACACAACAACCACTCCCTAAGGTTTGCAGGTGGATCGTGTTGAATGTAATGGCAATCCCGTTCCTCGTAGCATTCTGTAGGAATAAGTGCTTTCTTCAATGCAGTCCACTCGAAGTCCTCTGTGAGGCTCAGATTGGACCTCTGAGCTGTGTGACCTTCGTGGGTAGGGTTGGGTAGGGATGAATAAGACTGACATACCGGCAAGAGAAGGCACTTCTATTTATCCGTGGTCGACCTACCAACAGCTAAGCTTCACCACCAAATTCCATCACGCCACAAAGCCTTCTAATTGGCACAACACTCTTCCAACTGCCAACCAAGTCTGTGTCACAAGCATCCTCTTCTACTAGCTTCGAATCTACCTCAATTCCACCCGTCCATTGTCCTCAGCCCTCTTCCACTTGCCGCACTCCTCCACGCGCAGACCAATTGCGCATACCAGGGAGAGCAAGAGCCATGACGCATTGCCAATTGCCTTCACACTGTTCATCTTCCTCTCATTCCTCATTCTCCAATTACTCACTTACCTTCCAACGACACACCGAAATCCTCAACAACGGACACGCCAAGATCAGGTGACATGACGACAAGGACAACAGAACTCACTTTCATCTGCTTCCCCTTCGGCCACGTGGCCTGCCTGCCTGCCTGCCTGCAACCCACCACCCAACCGCAGCGAGAGGACATGCTTGGCGAGGGAGACCAGGATAAGCATACATCCTACCTTCTCACTCACTCACTCACTCACTCACTCACTCACAGCATCATGTGTAGGCAGGTGAAGGGCATTGCGGACTTTGCGTGGCCCGACCAATACGGCAGCTCAACGCGGACTGCGTGAGGGGCATCGCGCAAATTGGCTGCTTGAGTTTGACTGCGTGTGGCTGGGTTAGAATGCACCTTGAACCTTAGTCGCATTCACCTGCAATAGGACTTCTAAGCTGCCACCGACACGGACCCAGTCCACCTTTAACCTTTAGAGGAGAAAGCTGTGGTACAGTGAATGGATGCAACCATCCAAGTCACCTCTTTTTCTCTCCATGCCACAGTCCACTTCAACTTCAACTTCATCTGCAACTTCAACTGCAGCTGCAACTTCATCTTCATCTTTGCCTCTCAGACACAACTATGGCTGCAATACTGCTCCTCACGCTAACCACTTCAATGAATAAGAGTGTGGCGCAAATGCAGGCACCTTATTAGTAAATGGCAGCTATCACTCACATGTGTAAGGTGGGGGGGTTTGAGGATAAGGTTTGGAGGTTGGAGGTTGAAGATTGTGTGCTAGAGCAATATTGACCTGGAGTTACCGCATCCCACGTGTCACAAACTCTCCATCAGCATGGGATGTTCGCTTGCAGATGCACGCAATTGGTCCAGGGCACCGTTCAGCTTTAGATGTAGGTACCTGCTGAAGTCGGTGAGGCGACGTGAAAATATGATGGGTCGCCAGATAATACGAAATGTTGAACACATAAAGGGACTCATTATCGTCTCGAGCACGCCCCTCCTTCGTGGTCAACTAACTGCAAGGATCTCAAATGGCACGTGTGTTTGGCTCCTCGTACTTCTAGCGCGATAAGCAGTGATTTGCATCAATGTGGAAGTTGGCGTTACTCATGCCACAGTTGAACACATGGTAGTGGGCAGACTGAGGGCCTGGCTGAGGCGATGTTGAGGGAAGTAGGATTAAAGCGAGAAATGTTAGCGGGCAAGCAGTTTATCTGTGTACGAGGAGGGGTGAGGGAAGTAAAGTCTGTGCTACAAATTACACCCTCCATTTCCTTTTCGACAGTCCGCAAACTCGCTTTGCCATCACATTTTAAACATCTGCCACAAACAAGCGGTGATGCCAGCGCTCTATATACCGACCATCATTGCCGTTAGTGTGCAGAGCTCAGTCTTGTGACCATCAACTCCGACACGCTCGAACTGCAACTCCTGCATTCAATTCTACTGGAAGTGTTGGCAACACACTCTCCTTACCTCCACCTACGCAATGCATCGCCCAATTTCCACTCATGTCATTTCCTCTTCCACCACCAACTTCCCTCGCCTCACCTCACCCCGCCTCCTCTCGGCTGTTCTCATCACGTCCCGTGCCGTCCAATCTCATGCCATCTTATCTCATGCCATCTTACTCAATGCCATCCCATCTCAGCCTTACTATATGAATGTAGCAAATGGCTTTGAACTACATCCTGCATCGATGTCGGGTTGAGAGGAGGCAGTTGATGGAGCACATCATCAACTGCCTCACTTACTGCCTTCTGTCCGTGTGCACTGCAGCCGGCAGGACCTCGTACTCTACTTTGTGCAGGCTAACCACTTTGCGACTGTGCGACGGGAGGATGCTTTGAGCAGCTACCAACCTCTCGCTGAGCATCGCATTACTCCACCACTGCGGTGCAGTCCTGTACATCTGTCAAGCTGCCAAGGTAAATGGCGAGGCAGTTGACTATAGACATTGTTCCTCCCTCACCTTATTTCCCAATTGAAATTACTAGCAATCAGGCGCAGCATTGGCCAGGCAATAACCCACAGATTTCATTCTGCCGCCTTTTCTTTCCCAGAAAGTTGCACTTCATGTCAACTAATTGGATCGACTTGGCACGTCGCTCGTGCATTTAGCATTTCTTAAATCCCTTTGTAAAGGGACAAGTGTTGCGTGGAGTGGCGTAACGTGGCGTAGCGTAAGGCGCCAGCATCCATAAACGCCTTGAAATGCCACTACGTCTTCCCCTACAGCACTAATTCTGCGCACTTATTTCCGGAGGAAGTTATTTCTGCCCCACCTTCCATTCAGCGACGCATTGCATCATCTCACTTTGCCCCACGTATATTCTCGCCTTACTGTTTGCTTCTGCGATGTAGTACAATTACAGCAAATGCAACGACCAATTATGATGAGTAGCTTATGGTCAAGCAGAGGCATTCATTAATTGCTTCATTGTTTGCCTCATTTGTTACAGTGCTGCAATGAATGGGACAGAGTGGTGGCGGAGCTAGGCGGGCTTGCAGAGTCCTCTTCGTCCCTAACACGCATTGGATGATGCCCATTGCGTATTGGGGCGCGCGTTCAGTGAGTGTTTCTTGCCTGACGGCGGAGATGTATTGGTCGAGCATACATACACGTCGCGAGTGTGCCGGCATGGTGGAGTGGCTAGAGAGCCTTCTCCATTGGCGTGGCTAGTGCTCACCACCCTACTGCACTCATGCGGTGAACAGCAGTTTATCTGCTCTTTTATGAGGAGCTGGCTTTCAAGTGGCAGATAGGTGGAGAGATGGCAACCTCCAGCCTTGCTAGCAGCATGATGCCAGAATCCGCACTTCTCAGCAAGTCACATGGCGGCGTTGTGCACACACTCACACACACTCACACACACATACACTTACACAGGCACACAGGCACGCAGCCAATCAGAGTTGCATTGCTGAGAGCGATGGAAGTTGAGGTGTGCATGCAAAGGTGTGTGCACGCGTCGGCTTAGGAGATGGGCTACTTCGCATCATTGAAATGTCTGCCACGGCGGACTCGGCCCTCTCTGCGATCCGACACTTTTGTCGTCTCCTCCATCCCAACCCATCACAATACAACACAACATAACCCAAACCACTTCACCACACCGCACCTCCCACACTTCCCCGCTTCATCATCAGGTGCTCCACTGACTACCTCTTGTCGCAGCACACGCTCAATTTTACTCCGCCAACTGCCCGTCCTTGACCTCGCTCAACCGTGGCGAGCAGCCATACCTCTCAATTGCATCTCGGTGCAGAACAACACAATTCCCACTACCACTGCTTTGCCGTGGCTGCTCTCAACACTGCAACTAGTCTGCATGCCCTCAGTCTCATCAATGTGTAAAAGACATGGAGTCTAAGTGCTGTAAAACCCCCTAACCAAAGTGGCACAAATGATTGGGGCACCTCACTGGTTCTGATTTGGCCACGAGTTGCCCAATGTGGTGCCGATGATTGTGCCTCGCCTTGCCTTTGCCATAACTGAGGCTCAGTACGCACAGATGTGCTTGCGTCAGTTGCGGCAGACTAACTTCTCTCCCCCTCCTCAGCTTCCGCCACGACACCTCTGTCCTCACGCATCTGCTTTGGGATCGTCGCAAAATAGGCTATGCTCTCACTTCTAATCAAACCATACATTGGCGTGAGGGGGGTGCCTTATCACGAACCATGGTGTTGGCAGTGACTACAACAAAGAGGTGAGGGTTGACGGGCGCGTGTCCTGCGGGAGGAGGTGAGCGTAGCACCTGGTGGTGAAGCGAGGTCAGGTGGGTGGTGCGTGGAAGTGGTGATTAAGTTGGATTGAGTGAACAAGGGCGTCTGATAGCAGAGAAATCCCCATTCGTATAGAGAGAAGAATCATGCATTCAAAGTGGTTTATCTCCTCTGCGACGCAATCATGCACACTTCGACTTCCCTCGCTTCCAGCAATGCAACTCTCACTGCCTGCATGGCTCTCTCTCTCTCTCTCTGTGTGTGTGTGTGTGTGTGTGTGTGTGTGTGTGTGTGTGTGTGTGTGTGTGTAAAAAGTAGGGGGCATTGTGCTAAAAGTGGTATTCCGCTGTCGATTGAGACACCTCCCGAATCACCCTTCCTTCACTGCCTCCACCTTTCCTTCTGATGGAACCAATCGGTTGGATTGCCAGTTTAAGTGAGGGTAGAGTCTTGAACCCATTAATGCCTTTCTTATAACGCCTTGCACTCAGTGCACTTCATTGTCTCCAAATCAAGTAACTTACCTCTGTGCTGCACACCTCACAACTGCAGCCTTTATTATACACTTTACTCATCATCTTCCACACCTCACAGAATGATCGACAGTGCTAGACACGAGACATCGTAAAATGGTGTGCACGCGCTCCTACTGTCTGCCCTCTACTTCGACGTCAAAATACGCGATTCTCAGCGCGGCAGTAGCTATTTCCGCGCACACACCACACACACACACACACACACACGTACACACGATCCATCTGTCCGGTCGAACTTGGCCCTCTCTGCTATCCGACACTTTTGTCCCCTCTTTCCTTCCCAACGAAACCCAATTCAACCCAACTGCTTTCATCGCACCGCCCACCGTTGCTCGCTTCACTACAAGTGTGCCGCCATCTCATCAACGCATTGAGCACTCAGAGGCAAAGACGACTCAGTGATGCAACAGTGTGGATGTGATCCCTTCGAGGGCTAAAATAATCGTGAGGCAGGCCACTTCACTTAATGTGCGTGTGAAAGTGTGGTGGTTTGATACACCTGCATGCGCTTGCCATCGAAGGTGTTGGAGGGGAGACCAAGCAGCATCTGATCTGCGTAAAGTTAGTTTCAGTGCGTCTACACTTCCTTCACGAGCCCTTCCACTCAATCGCACTCACGTACGCCAAAGGGCAATTTGCATGCCCTCCTTCGGCAATTTGCTCGCCTCAGTGAAGCACACCACTTGTTGCTTTTCAGTAGCAATCATTTGTGCCCCGAAGTTATGCGGCAGCACCTGCAACGCACGACGCAACACACACGATGCACAACGCACGACTCGGCAACCAAGTGGACTGTGGGAGCACCTACAGAGCCTCTTCGATTAGTGCACAGTCTTGCCAAAAACCATCTTCTCAAGCAATGTGTCCGCATTTCCTTCAGTCCTCAACAAACCTCCAATCTGGCCTCGATCACCACCATGCAATGGTGCAATTGGACTGAGTTTGCATCAACGCAGCACTTCGAGGAATGCATCACTTTGCTTGGGCAGCCATGCAATCTCCTGGCTTCATCTGCTGCGATGATGGTGGTGTTGGTGTTGGTGGTGGTGGTGGTGGTGGTGGTGGTGGTGGTGGTGGTGGTGGTGGTGGTGGTGGTGGTGGTGGTGGTGGTGGTGGTGGTGGTGGTGGTGGTGGTGGTGGTGGTGGTGGTGGTGGTGGTGGTGGTGGTGGTGGTGGTGGTGGTGGTGGTGGTGGTGGTGGTGGTGGTGGTGGTGCGAGGAATGAGAAGGACAGGGAAGTGAGGACAACTCACTCTGGCAGAGACATTGGCAGAATCACATGACAGAGGAACTAGGTCGTCACGCCGAAGGACACATGTGTGCTGCCACCTCCAAGGTAGATGCGCGTGTGTTTGCCAGTGCGATACCCATGCATGTGGTCGCCAATCTCACCACCATGACATTCAGTTGGGTGCGAGGAGAGAGTGATATAGCGAGTGAGAGTGCGAGTGGCAGAAGGCACTTTACGTTAGGTAGCAATCTGCTTAGAACAGCACCCTAACCTTTGAGCTGAAAGAGAGGCAATGTCACCCACCTACAGGTGCCTTTCTCTAGAGGACATGCACCTAGGGATAGAGAAATGAATCTTGACCAGCAAATCACTTCTTTATCCCATAAACGCATCCTTTGCATCGTTTGAATGATTTCTTTAAACCAACCACCGTGTAAGGTAAAGTGGAGTTCAATGTACGACAAGAGGTATTGTCAAACATGACTTAGAGAGGAGATCGTCCACTTCCCATCAACAACAAAACACAGGTAATTGGCATGCAATTGATGCAGGGGTAGAGGGAAGAGGAGAAGGGGATGAGGTGGAGGATGAAGGCGAGTGGTCAACGTGAGTTGTGGTGCTTGCTCCATGTTCGTCGGCACTTAGACCTGCATCACAAGTGAGCCCTTACAGCTATCGGAGGCTCAGTCGCGATTTACGCCAATGTGTGGGTTCTTGCGGCGATCCCAAAGTAGATGCGTGAGGACAGAGGTGTCGTGGCGGAAGCTGAGGAGGGGAGAGAAGTTAGTCTGCCGCAACTGACGCAAGCACATCTGTGCGTACTGAGCCTCAGTTATGGCAAAGGCAAGGCGAGGCACAATCATCGGCACCACATTGGGCAACTCGTGGCCAAATCAGAACCAGTGAGGTGCCCCAATCATTTGTGCCACTTTGGTTAGGGGTTTTACAGCACTTAGACTCCATGTCTTTTACACATTGATGAGACTGAGGGCATGCAGACTAGTTGCAGTGTTGAGAGCAGCCACGGCAAAGCAGTGGTAGTGGGAATTGTGTTGTTCTGCACCGAGATGCAATTGAGAGGTATGGCTGCTCGCCACGGTTGAGCGAGGTCAAGGACGGGCAGTTGGCGGAGTAAAGTTGAGCGTGTGCTGCGACAAGAGGTAGTCAGTGGAGCACCTGATGATGAAGCGGGGAAGTGTGGGAGGTGCGGTGTGGTGAAGTGGTTTGGGTTATGTTGTGTTGTATTGTGATGGGTTGGGATGGGATCGGAGTAGGGATGGATGAGACGTCAATGAAAGTGTTAGGTCACAGAGATGGGCTGACATCAATGCTAGCACAATCCTCTTCGTATATTAGGGCTCCAAACGGATCCAGTAGAATCGCGAAGAAGACTTTTGAGACTGCTGTCAAACAGCTTTGCAATGACGCGCAAAGTCGATGAATGGCTATGTTGGAGCGTTGTTGTGGCGACCGACGTAGAATACTTGATTTGAACAAGACCGTTCGCGTGGTGGCATTTGCAGTTGTGTGTTTTACTTCGTAATATGGTATTGCAGGCGATCAAGTTATCACCTTTCCACGTTCACCTTTTGTAGCAACGTTTCGGTGATTTTCGAATAAATGAGCAGTTGTGCATTACTTCGAACCCTCTTCTGGGGAACAAGCCAGTTGCGTTGATCAAATGGCATGCCAAACACTTCCTGCCGAAATGCCAACAATTTGCAGTTTTGCACTGTACTGACTATTTTAAGCCAACCAGGCAGCATATTGCGTAGGCTAGTGCTGGCGATGGAGTAGAAGGTGATGTTACTACCATCTGGCGATTATTAGGAGAAATGGCCCAGTTATTCAATCGCCAGTCTTGCTTATCTGCCCTCCTCACCACAGCCCATTAGCTGTCTCTTGCTTTTGGTTAAAAGGCAGCATGTCAAATAACTAGGTAAAGTTGCCTACCTATAGACGCTCTTACAAACAGGCTTTAAACTGACATCCTTGCCTTGGACAAAGCTAAGTCATCCACATTTCTACTGCTTGTGTTATAGCACTAGCCTTTATGAAACACTGAATTTGCCAAACCACTTTCATAACTACTCCGAGCACCCGACCTTTTACACAATGTGTGATCAACTCCTGCTCCTGCACCTGCTCCTGCTCCTGCTCCTGATAGGGCAGACCAGATACTCACGCCTTCACAGCACACTCCGTGCCATAGGTGGTGTCAAAATTAAAAAATCATTCCCATTAGTCTGTGTAGTTGGAAAGCGATTGTCTGATGCTGCTGCCAAAGCACTATGCTGACCACGATGGTGCGGCGTGAGAGCAGCCAGTGCCTTTGTCAGTGTTACTGTTCAATTCGGCGCTTCCTAGCAAGTTGCTGGTCTGCACTTGGAGAAGTAA
Organism: Taenia crassiceps; assembly: GCA_023375655.1. NCBI lineage: Eukaryota > Metazoa > Platyhelminthes > Cestoda > Cyclophyllidea > Taeniidae > Taenia > Taenia crassiceps. The sequence continues at coordinate 2,496,214 of JAKROA010000011.1, forward strand.
TCTCAAACTCACTAACTTACTCTCGGCCATGCAGGAAATCACTACCTCCAAAATTACACATAGATGGTAGGAAATATACTTTGACATGGAATTTGGCAGCGTTGCACCAAACCGGTTGAGAGGAGCTAGGAGGCGCTTTCCTCATGTCACAACGGTGATGTACTTACAAAAACTTACAAATGTGATGGTTTTATCAGCAAAAGATTCCCTACATTTTAGTAGTTCCTCGCTGGCTGGCAGGTGCCTCACATCAATTTTAGTGTTCCTGAATAAAATGCTCTCATTTCCACCCGTCCATCCCTTTAACCATCAGATCCGAGCTTTAACTTTGCAAGGGTAGCAAGAGATGTCGACGTATTGGCCTTTGCTTCCCCAATTGTGCTTACTATGGTGCAATAGCTTTTGCCTGCGGTCACTTCATCGAAACAGGCTTCAATTCGCCATGAGCTGCGTCACTCTCGTTTGTCTGCCTCGGCGTGCAGGGCTGCACAGATGTTCAGGTGCAGTCTCTGAGGCAAACTGTTGGGGGCGAGGGAAAACGAACGCATGTGTGTGCTTGTGACTGGATTTCATCCCTACATCCAAAGTCACTTTACACCTTTTCTTCTTTCCACATCCAGGCTTGATTATTCGGTTGCGCCTGACCAGCTCTAGCATTTTCACGTTACTCTTGGCATGCAATCATCCACGATTTCTCCGTATTTCAACCGCATCACCAACTTTGATTTCACAATGCCTTCCTTCTCTATCTACACCATCTCTACTCTGTTGCTTTCCTCGTCTCACCCATCATTAATATTCTCTCATCCTGATTCTGTAGCCAACGGGGTTGGTTTGACTTTGGTGTGCCTTAGAAACGATATCGAAACACGGATTAACTAGCTGAGCATGCACTACAATTGTAGGAAATGCTTGATGTGGAGGATTCAGTAGAAGCCCTGCAATACCATTCCGAACTGACAATTGAAGTTGTCAATTCAACGATCACTACAGGCCGTGCTTAGGCACTTCAGTAATTGCGAGTGTCTCAGCAAGCACCAACTGTACACCAAAATACACTTCCCGCCGGAGGATATGGTACAGAGATAATGCGGTTCTTCCTCTAGCCATACTCATCCCAATCTCGTTAATGTCCTTTCTAGCTGACCTTCAAGGGCTGATTCGTGCTTCAACCTCACTTAGTTTATTTCGCTGCATTGCAGTAGTACTTCAGTGGCTACAAGAGGAAGAGGAAATCATGGCAATCAACCTCCGTCACCAGTGCTGTTCCAAATCTAGCAGAAATGGTGGATGGTGATGATGGAGGAGGATTTCATCATTCGATATTTAACAGCATCAGTTAGAAAGACATTTTGTATGCAACACCCTGCATTTGGGTACAAACCAACTCTTCTTCTCCTACTTAAATGGCATCGTGCAGAAAGGGAAAGGGAAGGTCTACTGATAACCATCTGGAAGGCTGAAGGTCAAGAATTGCGCTACATGCGCACGGGCTTGGACTTAAATGTCACCGTTTTCCTGTGAAGCTTGCTAACACTCCACTCTCCCTAGCGTTTGTAATCATAATACATAGCTCGTAGATGGAAGGTAGCGAGAGTGGGAAATTGGAGGGCTGAGTGCCAACTGATTCCATGCATCAGGGGTCTGCTTAGTAGGTGCAGATGAGAAGGCATCACGGGGCTTTCAACTTTCCCTTGTTCCTAGGCAATGTCGGCCTACCGCTTGTCCACGACGCAGACGCATTCCAATTTGCTTGAAAGAAAAATTTATACCTTATATTTTACTCACGGTAAAATATAAGGCACTTTGTACACACGATCACCTGTTCAGTTGGGCTGGGCTCTCTCTGCGATTTAACACTCTTGTTTCCACTGGCAACTATATGGACTGCCGCGTGACAATGACACTGTACCCAATTCGACGCAACCAGCCTGACCTCGCTAAGACTGCAGCGAACCTACAAGAGGTTGCAATGACCACCACATTGAACAACACGTGGCTAGATCAGAACTGGCTAGGTGTCCCAATCATTTGTGCCACTTTGGTTTGGCAGGCTTACTGGACTTAGACTCCATGTCTTTTTTACACATTGATGAGCCTGAGGGCATGCAGACTACTTGCAGTGATGAGAGCAGCCATGCCATCGATGGCAACTGAAGCGAAGGAAAAAGGCCCCTTTCACGTCCTGCTGCGTATACATGATCACCCTTTGGGGTATGCAGCGCTTCACGCTGGCTGATGCACAACCTGCAACTTACCAGTCTGCCGCGCTTCACATCGTGTGGCTACTTGGGAGGCACCTACTTTGCACTTCACCAGTAGTTGGGAATGAAGGCGAATGTGCAAAGGCCAAATGTGAGAGGAACACATCAGCTCTGCCATGAATGAATGGGTACTGAGCCTCAGTTATGGCAAAGGCAGGGCAAGGCAAGGCAAGGCAGGTGCAAGGCAAGGCAAGGCAAGGCAAGGCACAATTATTGGTGCCACATTGAGCAACACGTGATCAAATCAGAACCAGTGAGGTGCCTTAATCCTTTGTGCACTTTAGTTTGGCAGGCTTACTGGACTTGGACTCCAACCCTTTTTCACATTAATGCGACTGAGGGCAAGCAGACTAGCTTGCAGAGTTGAGAGGAGTCACAACAAAGCAGTGGTAGTGGTAGTGGCGAGCAGCCTATTATTGATGCGATGTCAAGGACAGGCAGTTGGTGGAGTGAATTGAGCGTGTGCTGCGACAAGATGTAGTCAGTGGAGCACTTGATGATGAAGCGAGGAAGGGTGGATGGTGCGGTGCGACGCGGTGCGGTGCGGTAAAGTGGATTGGGTTGTTGTGTTGTGGTGGGTTGAGTTTAGTTGGGTTGGGTCAGTTAAGGATAAATGAGACGATAGAAGTGTCGGATCGCAGAGAGGGCCAAACCGTCCTAGCGAAGTAGTCCATCGCCTAAGCCGACGCATGGATACACTTCTACATACACACTTCAACTTCCATCGCTCTCAGCAATGCAACTCTGATTGGCTGCATGCCTGTGTGCCTGTGTGCGTGTGCGTGTGCGTGTGCGTGTGCGTGTGCGTGTGCGTGTAGGTGTGTGCACAACGCCGCCAAGTGACTTGCTGAGGATCGTGTATTTTGACGTCAAAGTAGAAGTGAGTCTGTAAATACGCGTGTCCACACTAGCCTTAGCGTTGCTTCGCTTTGCACCGCACAACTCGTGCACCTGCTTTCTTCAAGCTAGATTATTTCACTCACTTTCTTACCCACTACCACATCCAGATTGGACCACAGTCCTCCCTAGGGCAGCTTGTGACACTGGGTGCGAAAGGTACGCAGCAACTGGACATTGTTTGCCAACCCACAGTGCTTTTACGGTCGCATTTGATTTTCACGAACGTGAGAGAATGATTGCTCTGTGCTCGAAGAGCTTTTTCAATGCAAACCTCTGCACGATATTGTGAGATAGAAAGAAGGATGCATTGTTTGATTCTCATGCAATGGCTTATCCAAGCAGTACGTGCAGTGAGAAGTAGGTTGCTCGCTTCTAGCATGACCAACAAGCAGCACAAGTTATGTCGGCTGCAAATAGCTCACACATGTGTGGATCGTGTGATTGAAATCGTGGTTTGCTGAAGCAGTGTCCTCACCTGCGCTTTCTCATCACACCAGCACCTAGTGCTCAGTTATTGATTCATTAGGCCACAATTATAAAATGAACCTCTTCCAAGCTTTAGCAGCTTCATTTCCACTTCACTTCAAGGACAATGGACGTTTGAGTGTGGTGGCGAAAGCATATTCACAAGCCTTGCCTTTGCCATAACTGAGGCTCAGTACCCATTCATTCATGGCAGAGCTGATGTGTTCCTCTCACATTTGGCCTTTGCACATTCGCCTTCATTCCCAACTACTGGTGAAGTGCAAAGTAGGTGCCTCCTGAGTAGCCACACGATGTGAAGCGCGGCAGACTGGTAAGTTGCAGGTTGTGCATCAGCCAGCGTGAAGCGCTGCATACCCCAAAGGGTGATCATGTATACGCAGCAGGACGTGAAAGGGGCCTTCTTTCCTTCGCTTCCATTGCCATCGATGACATGCAAGGCATGGCATGGCAGGCATGGCCATTGTCAATTTGCCTCTCCTGCCAAGCACTGCTGCAGTCCAACCCCATTCAACCACTATCCAACCCCTATCCAACCGCTTTATGGCCACAGAGTGCAGGACACGATCCATGTGAGGAGGTGGCCTCACAAACAATGTGACTATATGCTAGTGGAAGAAAACCAACTCCAAGACATCAGGTTGTCAAACTCTCTTCACAATAACCACCCTCGATGTGTGCAGGAAAGACACTGGCATTCCACCTTCCCATCTCTTTTCCTCTCACTTTCTCTCTCTCTGTCTCTGTCTTCACTTCAAGCCTCGTGTTTCATCACACCGTATACCTTCCACTTTAGTGTACGAAAATCTTGCTTGTGCTTGAACGTCGTACACTTCACTGCTTCCAAACATCCCACCTTGCATGAAACCCTGCTTTGCGATATGTGCGAAAGGGCTTTCGGATGCGAGAGCACCATAGC